>JADMNL010000022.1:390732500-393688750 GCA_016271365.2 Neoceratodus forsteri
TCGAGCAGGAGTGGTTAACTCACAGTGTCAAAGGCCTTAGACAGGTCTATGAACACTGCCCCAGTAACGTCACCAGAGTTGACTGCAGAGTGTATGTGTTGTGAGAACTCCAGTAGGGCTGACGCAGTGCTGTGTCCAGGGCAGAAGCCATGCAGCTCTGGACACAGTATGATGTAGTTGGTGAGGTATTCCATGAGTTGGGAGGAGACTTTTTCCAGGGCTTTGGGGGAGATGGAGATTGGCCTGTAGTTATTTGGTATTGATCTCCATTCTTATGAATTGGGGTGATTTCAGCTGATTTCCAGGCGCTCGGGAACTGACCAAGACAAAGGGACCGGTTTAGCAGGTCAGTGAGAGGGGCTAGCATGATATCCAGTGTTAGCTAGAGAATCCTGGAGTCGATTGGATCGTATTTGGGATTATGGCTGGACAGGGCTTTTAGTAGGAGAGGTCTGGCTATATGGGGGCTGTTGTTGTTACATACACTTTAACTTGTCACGTGTGCTGTTTTTTGCTGATATGTCATGGTTCAACTATGGTGTGGCTGCAACCTAGTGGGCCAGAGTGTTCATTTCCTTTGTACGCTTGCAATGTTGCCAGTCACTAGGGAGTACTAGGAACTGGTTGGCAAGATGATGGGGAAAATGGGCCAGCCAGTAATTAGCCCCATACCTGGGCCTGAATGCAGGACAACTGCAGGAGAAAGGGGAGAGGCAGAACAAATAAATACAAGGGAGTGGGGCCCATCTGACTGACTGGAGTCAACTCCATCCCTGTAACCTGTATCAAATCTTGCACCAGCACTGCCTAAAGGAGGAAGAAAAAAAAAAATTTTTATTAATTCAGCCAGACCCTCACAGAGAGCTGGGATGAACAGCATTCTAGATTTAAACTTGTGGCTTGGATCTGCAGGAAAACATCCCTCAAATGCAAAGACTCCATGTGCCACCAACTCTAAACTTTCACACCAGGCACTGCGCAAATACCAAACACTGACACTGCAGTACTACACTGTTGGAGGAGCTATCCTTAGGATGAGACATTAAACGGAGGTCCCAGCTGTCCGCCTTTGACATCTGGCCCAGGATGCAGCTAAAGATCCCAGGGCACATTTTTGAAAGAGCAAGGAATTATTCCTATTGCCCTGACAAATATTCCCTCCTCGATCACAGAGGTTTTAATGCAGTACGAATGTGTGTATGATAGAAGTGTGATTAATGGCCGATACAGGTTTATAGCACACAGTTCCTGCACTACCAGTATCCAACTCATTGCTCTATAAAGCACTTTGGAATGCAGTGTGTATGAAAAGCGCTACACAAAAATGTTCTATTCTACTGAAAAGGCTTTATAACAGTATAGAAACAGATTTGACGGCAGAAGGAGACCAAAGGTCCATCGACTCTCCCTTTCCGCTGTGGCAGAAGTTGGTCTATTCATCGTGTCAAAGTGCAGCAATTTCTGCAACCAGATCTGATCAGCCAGAGGCATAAAAACTTACTGCACTGCAGGATTTGTGTTGCTGCCTTTTTTTTTTTTTTTTTTTTTTTTTTTAAAACACTAATTCATTTAAAAATCAAGCATTTTCTGTTCCCTTTGTCTACCCCCATCCCAATGGTACACCAAGCCCCATCGCCTACCCTCCCATGGACTTTCTCCTTGTCCGCTGTGTGTCCAGAAACATAGTGGGGTGGGGTGCTACATTTTGGAGGACCAGAGGCTTTCTCCTCTAGTTTTCTCCCTAAAGGATCTATTGTTCAGTGACGCACATGCACACACAGCAGTGTAAGACCGTGCCAGCATGTGATGCTGTTGCTTCCCTTCTGGTGGCCCCAACCAAGATCTCCCTCTAGCCTCCACTACGTGACACCCCTCCCACACAGACAGAGGGCTGTTCCTTGGATGCTCAATCTTCCTTCCCCTCAGCTAGCCTCTAGCGACCAGTGTCTGCTCTTGAACCTGGGTCACAAGCATTGCAAGTGGTCACACACACACACACACACACACACACACACACACACACACACAACTGCTACTTATTTCCTTTGTTTCTAAAACACGCCTGCTGTAACTGCTGTTGCTGCCTCTGGACACACTTGTAAATGAGACATGAGTCTCATAAGTAACCTGGTTTAATAAAGGATCATTACTAGTTTCTGCTCATTTATGGAGTTTCAGCTGAGCTGCTATTTGCCTTAAAAAGGAAGCAAAAAACAGGCACATCATCTGGATAATAAAAAGGTTAATATCTATATTTATATTTTAGAGGAAAAAAAAAAAAGACTCAGTTTAATGCATTAGTTAGGGTTGTTCCACAGTGACAAAAGCGAGAAAATTCAGTGTTAGGACTGAAAGCCCCATGGACCCCGCCCACATCCCCAACCGGCATCGGCATTGGGGTGCGCATTAGGGTTGCAGCCCAACTCTCACCCATCAGTGTGTGAAGAAGCAGAGGTACAGGAGAATGGGGTGAAAGTTAGTCGAACCCCAACGCGCACCCGGATGCCGGTTGGGGTGGGGCAGTGGGTCCAAGGAGGGCTTTCAACTCCAATAATCAATTTCCTCACTTTTGTCACTGTGAACAACCCTAACTAATGCATTAAATGGATTTTTTTGGCCCTAATTTCCCTTCTTTTTGAGAAGTATGTTGCCCGGGAGTTTTGTCGAGCAAGGCCCTGTGGAGGGCTTCAAGAGGGGGGTGGAACAGGATGCATGGATGTACTGAAGCCAAGGTTGATCATCTCGGGGATGGGGGGGCTACCGAGCAGACACGAAAGACAGTCAGGCCTATTCTGCTGGCTTTTACTATGTTCGTATGTCTCCCCTCCCCCTCCTTTCCTCGAGGTTATACATATTAAGCTCCTTAAATCTCTCTTCATTTGTCTTCGGGTGCAGACCCTGCACCATTTTTAGTTGCCCTACTCTGGACTGCCTCCATCCTGTCTATGTCTTTGCAGAGACTGGGTCTCCAGAACTGCACGCAGTACTCCAGATGGGGACTCACCAGCTGTCTGTACAGAGGGATAACAACTTCGTGTTTTCTGCTAGTGATGCCTCTCTCTATGCATCCCAGTATCCCCCCAGCCCTCCTTACTGCCCGCCCTCACACTGCTTGACCACATTTAGGTCATCTGACATGACTACCCCCAGGTCCTTTTCCATTTTTATTGTTAGTGTCTCACCACCCATTGTGTACTCTTCCCCTGGGTTTTTATTTCCCCAGGTGCATTATTTTCCACTTCTTAGCATTGAATCTAAGCTGCCATACGTCTGACCATTCCTTCAGCCTTGCCAAGTCCCTCCTCATCCTTTCCACCCCACCTTGTGTATAAACTCTGTTGCAAATATGTGTGTCATCTGCTAAGAGACATACTTTTCCTTCCAGTCCCTCTGTAATGCCACTTAAAGACATTAAAGAGTACTGGTCCTAGTACTGAACCCTGCGGTACCCCACTAGTAACCCCCCTTTCTTCAGAGTGGACTCTGTTTACCATTACCGTCTGTGTCCTGTTCTCCAGCCAATTCTTTACCCAGACTACCATCTTGGGACCCACTCCCAGGCTGGCCAGCTTGTATATTAATCTGTGCGGGACTGTGTCAAATGCCTTGCTAAAGTCTAGGTAGGCCATGTCCACAACCCCTCCCTGATCTACTACTTTGGTCACCCAGTCAAAGAAATCTATTAGATTTGTCTGACATGACCTTCCTGCTGTGAATTCATGCTGCCTTGGGTCCCGTGCCCCCTGGCCTCCAGGTACTCAACAATTCTTTCCTTCAGAATTGATTCCATCATTTTCCCCAATGACTGAAGTAAACTAACAGGTCTGCAGTTTCCTGCTTCTGCCCTGCTCCCACTTTTGTGAAGTGGAACAACAACATCTGCCCTCCTCCAGTCCTCAGGTACCACCCCATCCGCCCATGATCTGTTAAAGAGGGTAGTCAGTGGTGTCACTAGTTCTACCCTTTGTTCTTTTAGAATTCTGAGATGAATCCCATCAGGCCCCATTGCTTTGTCCACCTTCAGTTTTAAAGAGTTCTTTCAGAAACTCTTCTTCTGTGAATGGGCTGGTATCAACCCCCACATCTAGAGTGTTTCTATGGTTTGGTTTCGGTACTTCCCTCCTCTTCATTTGTGAATACTGAGCAAAAATATTTGTTTAATATCTCTACCTTTTCACAGTCACCATCTGTCCACTCCACCCCTCCCCTTTATTAAGCCTCAATCCCTCTGTTGATCTTCCTTCGCTCCCTGATGTACCTATAAAGGTTTTATCCCCCCCCCCCCTTCTTAAAGGAACTGGCTCTCTTTTCCTCGGTTTGGGCCTTTGCTGGTCTGACTGCCTTCCCTGCTTCCTTTTGCTTTAATTGATACAATTCTGTCCTGCTCCTTTTGTGATGCTTTGTACTTCCTGAATGCTTTCTTTTTCTCCCTAACCTTCCCTGCCACCTCCTTTGAGGACCACAGTGGTTTCTTCATCATTTTGTTTTGTTTATTTGCTTCGCACAAGGTCTTGTTGCCTCTGTGATGGCAGTTTTGATTATTCCCCATTGTTCTTCCACCCCCTCCTTCCTGCCCATTTGCTAGTGCATTCCTTAGACACTCACCCATTCTGGCAAAGTCGGCCCTCCTGAAGTCCAGTACCTTTGCCTTTGTATGGCTCGACTACTGCTGTGTTTATCATGAACCATACTGTTAGACGGTCACTAGTTCCCAGATGGCCACCCACTTCTAAATCTGTGATCCTTTCGCCATCTCCATTTGAGTACCAGGTCTAAGATTGCTCCTCTAAAGTGGGTTCCAATACTAGTTGTCTAAGGCATGTACTATGTCAAGTTTGTGTACAGAATGTTGCAAAGTTCTGATAGGCCAACAGCTCATGCTTAGCATTTTGTACATAAACCAGGACATAGTACCCATAAGGAGAACTGCACAGAATGTTGTCCATAAAGAGACGACAAATGAAAATACAGGTTTTTCACATCAGAGTTTCAGGTACAGTTAATCGTGGATCATATGGAGATAGAATTTCCATTTGTTAACAAGAACATTACTGACGGCTGCCTACTAATACCAATTTCCTGTCCATTTTATTTTATTTATTTAGTTATTGTTTACTGGGTAAGTGCACTAGCCATAGAGATTACCATTTTCAGGCATGACCCGGGAGAATTACACAGCAATTACAGAGATAAACAGTGGCAAATATAGAAATGGTTCAAAAAACAAGGTATTTTACATCAGGGTTGCATCATGAAATAAGGTACAGTGTACAGAATAGGTTACAGAAACAAAGTTACATGGTTGGCACAAAAGGTTCATACAAACATGGTAATTTATATCAGGTTACAGTATTAAATTTATTTAGTTTTTGTTTACCGGGTAATGCCACAGCCAAAGCATGACTATTTCCAGGCACGACCAGAGAGACTACAATGAGGCGGGGTTAAAGAGGGAGTACAGTTTGTGTATTGGGAGAAAAACAATACAGAGATAAACCAGAGTTCACAGGTACATAGGTAATTACAGGATAGTTAAGAGTGCATATGCAACAGAAAGTTCAACACCACCACATTAAGCAAACAATTTGGTTTCAGAGCATAAAAAGCATAGTCAGTTGAAATGCAAGTGCCTGATAATGAAACTAGATGGGCAGGGACGCAGAGATCAATTTACAGCGGGTGAAGTGTGACAGCAGAGTGGCAGAAACAGGATGTCATGTTCAGGGGGGGTTTGAAGCAGGTATAGGAGACCTGGCTAAAGAAGGAGGGAGTGATATTTGTTTGTGAATTGGCCAAGACTGGGAGCTAGGCGGACCACAAGAGGTGGGGAGTTCCAGGGTTTGTCCGCCGAGTGCTAGACAGCTAGGGTTCCTTTGCTACATTTACATCTAGTTATAAAACAGCAGGGATTTATCAGATCGAAGACCATGCGAGGAAAGCAGCGGAGTTACCAAGGAGGCAAGCGAGACAGGGATACCTGCTCTAAGAATATTGTCAGTCAAAGAGCCAAGGACCAGAGGACGAGCAAAAGTGGGAGTGGCCAATTTAGATCAGCACAGAGCTGACAGTGGTGTTTTTGACCAGGGTGAGGCAGAAGCATACCTGCAGATACTGTTACAGGTGGTATCCCACTTTGAGGAGAGGGATGCATAGAGATAAGTAACTACCCCGTAGGATAGCGACGGGAGCAATATTCCACGGACAATGGCTAATCTAGCTGACTGTGTAAGGACATAGCTTGTTTCGTAGGCTACCCCAATTTTAGCATTAACTGATTTACAGGCAGCAGTTATGTGCTTATCAAAATTGACGTTTTCATCAAGGAGGACTCCAAGATACTTGAAAGAGCATACCGATTCCAGGACCAGCCCACCCTGACCAGATAAATTAAAACAGTCGGGACTTATTCAAGGTGACTGCCATCCCAAACAACATGATTTGCATTTTACTAGCATTAAGAATTAACTTATGGTGGAAGAGCCAAGATTGAAGACATGAAAGCAGATGAGTGTGTCTGGTTTATGTGGCATACATTTGTATCCCTGCAGTACAGGACCAGGTCGTCCGCATATAGGATCACAGAGCAATCAGGGATAACTGACGAGAATCTATTAATAAAAACAGAGAAAAGAAGGGGGCCTAATAGCGATACCTGAGGAACACCTAGGTTAATTGCCAAGAGGCTGGACTCAGTAGAACTGAATCAGACAAGCTGGGTTCTGTTTGATAGATAGCTATTAAACCAGGCCACTGACTTAAGAGAGAAACCAAGGGCTAGGAGGCTATCTAATAGAAGAGAATGATCAACAAGGTCAAATGCTTTAGTGAGGTCAATAAAAACTGCCCCCGTGAGGTGACCATTGTCCACTGAAGTAAGAGCGTCATTTGTAAGATGAAGCAAGGCGGTGGAGGTGCTAGGACCTTTGCAAAAGACATACTGAATCGGTGAGAGGAGGTTTTATTTGGTCAGGAATTCAGTAACTTGGATAGATACTAATTTTTCCATTATTTTGCATAAGACTGATAGTACAGCTATCGGATGATAGCAAGTCATGACCCTTTTATCTCCTTTCTTTGAGACCGGGGTGACTTTGGCCACTTTCCAGATCACAGGGACATATCTATTACAAAGCAAGAGGGTGAAAATCCTAGACAAAGGTTGGGCAATGAATGGTGCAGCCAGTTTTTAAAGTTTGGGCTCGATGCCATCTGAGCCTACACTAGTATCAGAAATGGAGTTCAATAAGCAGAGATCTTCAGATTTAGGTGCTGCCTTAAAGTAAAAAAAGAGCGGGAAATGCAGAAAGGGTGGGTGGAGTGGATATGGATGAGGTCTGCATGGGGAGGAACGAAGATGTGTAGCTGGACAGGTCTGAGAACTGCTTATTAAACAATTCGGAAATGATCCTGGGATCGTTACAGCGGACTCAATGTATAACCATATCATCTTCCAGGTGAGTTCTCTTTGCCCCTAGGGATGTTTTCACATGTGCCCAGAATTTCCTAGGGTCGCCAGATGCTTCCAGCAGTAGCCCCCTACAATAAAGCTTTTTGCTAGTAGTAGCAGTAAAAAAATGTTTATTCAATTGACAAGCAAAAGAACAGGAGACTCTAATGAGACAAGCTCATTTCCAGCAAGATCCTTAGTGCAAACATTCATATTGACATCATAGTAAAAAAGTTGCAACACAAATTACACATATAAATATACATACACAGTATAAACTAACACCACAACAATACTGAGTTACAATTAACTATTTAATATCTATATAAATAATCTACGTAGACTATACAGGACATATTCATTCATTCATTCATATATGTGCAAGTGCAAACCTTCATCATATTTAATACATAATGTTCAAGCTGGATCAGCAATAAACCTTTTATCTGCTTCAATTTTGAACCTTCTTTTTATTTCTCCTATACAAGAGCTAGAATTAAGTGGTCTAAGATAAATAGGCAATGAGTTCCATAAGTTGAGACCCAAATGAAAAAAAAAAATGCACTCTACACAAATCTGTCCTTCTGGGCAATTCATATTCCATACCCTCCGCAGAGCGTAGGCCTCCTCTAATCGTCCTAACCTGGAGTTAAATCGGTAATATATTCAGGTACTTTACCCCTAACCGAGTTAACCATGTATATCAAAGCATGAAGAGACCAATCTTTTGGATATATCCAGTTCAAAGACTGATAGCTCACTTCTATGGGTTCTCTTAGGTACATTAAAAACAAATCTTGCCATTTTGTTAAAAAGAACATCTATTTTAGCCAACTGCGTTGAGGTTGCCCCCATATAAACAATATCTCCATAATCCAAAAGTGGTATCAATGCAGCTGCAGCTACATGCTTGTTTATCCATTCATTCATACAATTTCCAATTCTGTATAGTGCACCCAAACATCCACTAACTTTCTTAATTATATGTTCTATATGGGAAGTCCATCCTAATGGTCTATCCAGGTACACTCCTAGGTATCTATAATGTTGCACTTGTTCAAGGACAATTTTATCTTTGGTTACTATATTCAAACCTAACTCAGAATAGGTTACATTATGCCCTTTAGAGAACAGTATAACCCACAATTTTGAGTTTAGAACAAGTTTAGATTCACTATAAAATATCTGAAGCTCATCAAATGCACTTTGCAGAATAGATTCTAGCTGCATTATCGATATGCCTTCTACATAAATAAATAATGGTATCTGCATATAAGTAACATTGTACATCAGAATTGGTTAAAACGAAATCATTCATGTACAAATTAAATATCGGACCCAAAATGGATCCTTGGGGCACTCCAGAAATAACTGCTCTAAGACCAGATCCCCATCCATTTATTGATACCATTTGTTTCCTTCCAGATAGATGAGCATCAAACCACCCAACTACATTAGTAGAAACACCCAAAGCAGGTAGTCTGGACAGGAGGATGTTGTGGTCCAAAGTATCAAACGCCTTGGACAAATCAACAAAAAGTGCCCCCACCGACATCCCCCTGTCCAAAGCACCTGCAATATCCCCAGTAACTTTCAGCAAAGCAGAAGTTGTACTATGCATAGGTCTAAAACCAGATTGGAATTTATTAATCATCTTTCCTTTTTCTAAATGTCTGAAGTAGTTTAGCTATCATCTTTTCAAACACTTTAGCCACTACTGGTAATAATGAAATACGCCTATAATTCTCTAACAAAACTCTAGAGCCATTTTTTTAAAAAATTGGAATTGCTACTCTAGCCAACTTCCACATTTCAGGAATTTCCCCACATATAAATGACATGTTGAAGATGCTGGCCAAGGAATACGAAATAACCGGAGCAGCATATTTCAAAATAATATTGGGAATTTCATCTAAACCCCCTGCTTTCTTAATATTTATTCAGAGTAATGCATTTTGTAAATCTAATGATGATACAGGTTCAAAATCAAACTCCTTACCCCTTTCAAACTCAGCTTCTGTATCTTTGAGAACTTTTGGTGAGAAGAAATTAGTTACACCTTGTGACAAAGCCACTGTGCCCATGGTTGTAAAATAGCCATTAAAACTATCCACAATCTGTGGGCCTAATGGAATTTCCACCTTCCCAATCTCAAATTTTTCCTGATAATCTAGTTGTTCTCCCTTGGCCTTTTTTAGAACTTTCCAAAATTTCCTCGGATTACCAGTCAAGTTAGTTGTCAATTCCCTATTATAATAATGTTCAACTTTGAGTTCATAATTATGATTCCGCAATTGTTTACACTTCACCCAATCCGTCTAATCTTTTGTAAATTTAGCTACCTTCCATGCCCTATCTCGCTGTTTCTTAACTTTAAATAAGAAAGAATTGTACCAGGGAACATTATTAAACATTAGCTTCCTAATTTTAGATGCAGCATGCCTGTTGCAAATTGTCACAAAAATCATGAACCATTACCCAAGCATCATCAACAGTGGGGACTAGTTCTAACCTTTCCCAATTGTATTCTTCCAACTCTAACATACATTTTATACAAATCAAAGTTTTTAAATGATCTATATTGGACTATTTTCTCTGACTTTCTTGGTTTCTTTTGATTTTTTATGCTATATATCATCTGGTGATCCGAAAAAGAATCTGGGAGAACACCACTGGCCACAAACTTATCTGGATCCGTAGTAAACAGTAAGTCCAAAATTGTGGAAAAAGTTGGATGTTTAGTGTTCACTCTAATTACATCTGTAATTAGTTGGGTCATACCCAAAATGGTACCCATCTCTACACTACTATGATTACCCTCTACTGTTTTCCAATCTACATTAAGATCCCCAATTAATCTCGTGGATATTCAGGCATTTCCCCAAAAAAGTCCTGCAATACTTGAAACACCTCAGGACTAGCTTTTGGTGGTCGATACATACCCAGTAATAATAAAGGCTTATTAAAAGGAAAATTGAATAGTAATGGAAGGACTTCAGAACCACACCAATCCTGTTGGCAGTTAAATGTTAACACATTTAGGGAGCTAAGCGTGTAAATAACCCCCCCCCCCCGTTCGATCTTTTCTCCATAGATAACCATTTATGTGCACCATATTATTCAGTCTGATCTGCTGTTTACAAACACTTCTCTGGGCCCTATGTCTGGAAGTCAGTACTGAGGCCAGATTTCCTGAAACGCCTCCAGCTCTTTTCCCTGGCATGCAGCGCAGCTAGGAGATTTTTGTATAACCACCTAGTGAGTTTCACTTGAACATGTTTGGTCACAAGGGGTGTATGTCTATTCTGAACTGCTAGAAATTGGTCTAGAAAAATAGTCTAGAGCCATTTGGTCTTATCTTTCTCAGTCCCTGGATGCCCAATCAATAGACAAAACTTCATATAGGAACTTTGCCTGATCTAGGTTGGCATAGTTCCTGAAGGGGATAGTGTGGTGGCACAGATTGGGAGCTAGAGTGTTGCCATATACAAAAGATGGGGGAGTGATCAGATAGAGTCCGGTAGGATGCCTGCATCCACAATTCTGTCGACCCCATTTGTTAATACCTAGTCCAATAGCGTGCTGGATGTTGCTTTAGGGGAGATCCTTGTGGGCACAGATATGACTTGGTGCAGGTGATAGTTTTGGATTATAGATAGAAGTGTGTCAAGTTTACCCAAGCCAGTTTAGATTCAGATCCCCAAGAATAAGTAGTTCACTGTTCCCTGCTATTTTTTACTACTTCCTCCGGCAAATTTGAGAAGGCAGACAGCCCTCCATAGGGCGGGCTGTAGGCAACAATTGTGTGTAGTTTCTTAGGGCCCCAATGTAGGAGTGCATGGAGGGATTCACATATGGAGTACTGTGGGATATTAGTCAGCGAAATATTTAGATGCGCTTTATAAAAATGCAACACCCCCACCCCGCTTTGGTGATAATCTGTCATGCCTAAGGAGGCTAATCTCTTAACGAGCAGACAGAAATCAGGGGTAGAAGGTTTGAGCCACGTCTCAGACAGGCACAGTATGCCCGGGTTATGTATGGAGACCCATGCCTCTAGATCAGAGAGATTACACATTAGCCTCCTAATATTTAGGTGGGCTATGCTGAGCCCTGAAGTAGAGGCCCAGGAGACATCATTGCATGTCTGATGATGTGAAGGACCAGGGTTCAATTCCACATCGCCTGCCAACAGGATAGTGAGCAGCATAATATACCAGAGCTTGCGATGGATAAATGGGGTTACAAGTGTGATTTTTGGGCGGAGTGTATTGTTTAAGCAAGCAGCTTCCAAATAACTGAGGTATCTGGAAATTAATAGTGGAGTGAGATCAAAGCAGTCAATAGGTCTGACCAGCAGGTTAGAAAAATGGAAATCTTTGTTAGGGTATTGCTTGCCAGAAATATCTTTGGGAGCATGGGACCAGGGAGAGCCTAGCAAGTGAGTGAAGCAACAGACTGGTCACCAGCAAGAACAAAATGATCAGAGTCATGATGTGTAGCATCAGGAAATTATTAACAATGCGAGAAGAAAGTCTGCAGCTATAAAGCAGAGAACAAAGTTCCTTTAAGTAAGCAGTGAGCACCAGTGTTAATCAGATGCCCCTAGCGATAGATTTTTTTTTTTTTTAAGGAGCAAATGGCAAAATGGCCTGTTAGTTACTACATGAAACTGACGAAAGTGAGCTATACAAGTAAATGTCCGGATAGGGCGGGCGGCGCAAAGCACCGGCGGGTCTTTGGTTAGAGTGGCACAGACCATATTACTAGCTGCAGAAGTCCTGCCAAATGCAAGTGGTACAATTTAGAGTTAGACTGCTTCCTCACAAATTAATTAAAAGCTTAGTGAGCTACTGTGCAAATTAATTCAAGTTTAGTGCTGCAGTGACCTCAGTGGCATTCAAGGGGGCTGAAAGTAGCAGTATTGTGTCCCTAAGATTATGCCGAGAAAAAAGGTGCCAAAACAAAGGTCAAATTCCTCCACTTGAATGTGCTCCAAACAGCCGTGCTGGCGATTCGGATTACCTTGCCATTTAGATTCGAGGGTGGGTGGTCTCCTGGACACAGAAAAAAGTTCTTTATAAAATAAAGTCTAACTAGACTAGATAGTATTTTTAGCAAAATACAAAATTTGGCAGCAATAAACAATTGAACCATCTAAAACAAAATATAGCATTACAACAGAGAAATATGGCCTAAACAATAGCAAATCTGATATCTGCTTACATAGTGTGGGCCTTAGTTCTGTTGCCACTGGAGAACACTGGGCAAGAAATAAGGAGACATTTCTTTACATCATCTCCACAAAAGTGAAAAGGAAAGTTTACCTTTCCAGAGACAGTTCTAGTATTTCCAACTCTGTCTTAGCTCAGCAAGAAAGGGCCACAGGTTCATCTAGTTCCTCCGAGCTATGACAGTAGTCATTACTAACATACCAAAATGCCAGCAGAATTGGCCTAATGGTCTTTCGAGTCTGCTCGATTGGTCAGCCCCCACCCTGGGTGCTGACCTTGCTGCCCCCCTCGCCTTCTCTGGCTTCTCCCTTCCCAGTTCTGGATATTCTTGCTGCATTGGATTTTGCTTCCAGAACCCTTCCCCTGTACCTGTCCCAGCCCCTCTTGAACCCCTCCACCATCTCTGCCTCCACCAACCCCCTGGGCAGTGCATTCCATGGCTCCACCACCCTCTCAGTGCAGTAGCACCTCCTCCTTTCTCCACTGAATCTTCCCCCCTCCAGCTTCCACCCATGCCCTCTAGTGGCCCCCTCCTCCTTCCTTCGAAGCACCCTGACTGTTCCTCCCCTATTTACCCTCTTCATGTACCTGAAGACCTCTAGCATGTCCGCCCGGTCCCTTCTCTTTTCCAACGTGTACATATTTAGCTCTTCGAGCCTCTCCTCATTAGGTCCTGTTCCCCAAGCCCCAAATCATTTTGGTTGCCCTCCTCTGGACCCTCTCCAGGAGTTTAATGTCCCTCTTTAGGTGTGGCCTCCAAAACTGCATGCAGTACTCTAGGTGCAGCCTCACCAAGTATATACAGAGGAAGCATCACTTCCCTCCTTCTGGAGGTGATCCCCCTAGCGATGCATCCCAGCATCCTGTTGGCCTTGGCTGCTGCCCTGCTACAAGTCTCCGAATTGTTCACTTTGACATCCACCACCACCCCCAGGTCCCTCTCAGCCATCGAGACTTGTAGCATTCCCCAGGGTGTACACTTGGCTCGGGTTTCTGGCCCCCAGGTGGAGTACCTTGCATTTCCCTGCACTGAACCTCAGCTTCCACTTTCTAGACCATCTTTCCAGAGCCTCCAGGTCCCCCTGTAGGGCCACCCTCCCCTCCTCCCCAAGTTTTGAGTCATCCGCAAAGAGACTCATCTCACTCCCGATTCCTGTCCTTATGTCAGAGACGTAGGCATTGAACAGGAGGGGCCCCAAGGACTGATCCCTGTGGGACCCCACTAATGATCCTCTTTGGGGATGAGACTATCCCTCCAACTACAACCCACTGGGTCCGGTCCTGGAGCCAATTGCCTATCCATCTGGTTCCCCACCCCCATTTCTCCCAGCTTATCCAACAGGCCCACGTGAGGAACAGAGTCAAATGCCTTGCTGAAGTCTAGAAAGAGGACGTCCACTGGTCTACCAAGGTCCAAGGCACTCGTCACCCAGTCACAGAACTCCACAAGGTTTGTCTGACATGATTTCTCCGAGACGAATCCATGCTGTCTATCGTCCAGGCACCCCGACTTTTCCAGGTCCCCCCAGCCTCTCCTTGACAATGCCCTCCATAACCTTGCCTACCACAGACGTTAGGCTAACAGGCCTATAATTCCCCATCTCCTCTCTGAACCCTCTGTGGATAGGCACCACATGAGCCACCCACCCTGTCATCAGGGAGATGCTGAAGAGTGAGGCCAACAGAGCTGCCAGCACATCAGCCAGTTCCTTCAGCACCCTTGGATGCAGTCAGTCTGGCCCCGGCACCTTCTCAATCTTTAGCAACCGGAGGGCCTCTCACCCTATCCGCTGTGATTTTGCCCTCCCACCTCCTCATGCATCCTCTCCCCCCCCCTTCTAGATAAGGCCCATCCCCTGCCCTAGCCTCATCCAGTCCTTTAGTCTCCAACTGACCTCCTGGTTCAGTGGGCTCCTCTCCCCTCCCATCAGGTTGGAAGGATCCCCCATCCACCTGTAGCTATATGTATTTTTAACATCTGCAAGCTGCAATTGTATCACAGCTCTGGATCGCACCTGAAAGAGGGTCTTTGGCCCAGTGTGCTTACCTGGTTAACAAACAAAGAAACAAAAATAAGCACCTGTGTGACTATATTCACTGGATGACATCCACCTTCTCCACACTCTTCAGTGTTGTGAATTTCTCCCCATTTCGCCCCTCAGCCTTCTCTTTTCCAAAGAGAAGTCACAACTGTTCCCAGGCTCTGCTTACACCCCAGACCACAAAATGTATTTTGAGATTTTTCACTAGGAAAAGCACACCAATCTAAAATATTAGACTATTTCCAGATGCAGCCTAGAGGAAGGAATCAGTGCTCCAGCCAAGGTGAATATTGGCCTACTTTATTTACATTTTTAAAAATTGAGTACCAACACTCATCCCAACTCTTGGAAATGCTTCATACATATTTCAAAACGAGCCATTTTCCCCACGTTTGAAGCACTTTTACTCACCAAAATTATATTTTACTCACCCAGTATCAAACAGTGAATACATTACTCATGAATGCCAGCATTATCTGGAGCACTGGGTACAATGAGGTTAAACACAGACATATAATTTATATCATGTCAACCAGTCCAGTACACATGAAGTGCCACAGCCAAACATATGGCACACAGTACGAAAGGCAGCTTGTTTTCCTATGTTGCACCTTCTCTAGTTCCGCTTTATCCTCCTTGTAGTGTGCTGCTCAGAATGGGACAGGACTCTTAATTGTGAATCCCTCGTACTACAACTACAACATTAATGCAACCTCCCGAGGGAAGCCAGGGGAGAAATGCTGCCCCCCATCACCACCACCACCACTAGAAGCACCATAAAGAGGCACAAACCAACCCCTCCCATGACATTTTCATAGCTGAAAGTCACCACATATTCCCCTCCTTCGCCAATGACATTCTCACCAATGGGGGGTAGGAAACAGTCGAGCCTTCCTACTCCTATTTATTTAAAATCATAGAAACAGAGGACAGAATACCTAAACAGACAATCCAGCCTGTTCCCAGATTTCCAACCTCACAATCTGTCTCTATCGCATCAGTTATGTCCTCCCAGCCACCCCTTCCCCAAGCCACATCATAACAAGTCTTAAAATGTATCCCATTTTTCTTGAATCTCGGAATTGTATCTGCTCCCATAACTGTCTAGAAGTGTGTTCCAACCTTTCACAGCCCTTTTCGTGAAGTCACTCTTGCTAATGTTTTTTTGGTCAGGCAGTCTCAGCACCTCTGGCAGAGTGAGAGTGCAAGTCTTATGTTTTGAGATCAGGAATGAGAAATGGGTCAACATTTCTTTTACTTAGTTTTTGCTAACCAGGTAAGTAATCACCAGAAACAAATTTAGTTTCATTATCCCAAATTTTCTCTGCTGTCTCCTTCAACATACGTACCCTAGCATTCTGCTACTCCTCCTCCTTGCTGTCTCAGTGCAACTCTCCTTGCCTCAACAGGAGTGCATATCCTCTCTCCCTCCTCCATTTTAGGATCCTCACATAACAGGACATGGAAACTCGGGAAATGTGTGACATGCTGTTATAACTTACAAGCCAAATGCAACTGCCTGCTATCTTGAAGGTCACAATAGAAAACCCGCTCATTTTTTGAAATGCATATCCCTTGCTAAATAACATTTGAAATACCACATCAAAACTTCACTGCAATCTGTACTACCACTCAAATAACAGCTGACAACAGTCAACAATGGCTGCTTTTGAAATGTATCATTTTCAGTGACGTCTTGCTTTTACATATTTTAAAAATTCATTCATGCACGATTGCCAAGCTCAGAAGCAATATCTCACTTTCAGTGGAGTCCTGGTTTCACCCACTGTTTTAATTTATTTACCCAAGATCAAGCTGATATGCATAGGCAACACGTCATTTTCAGTACTGTCTATTCACCCATATGTATACAGTATTTACCCAGAATATCCCTGCCCAGATAAGATGCAATTTCTGCTTTAGTGCGAGGTCAGGTTGTCACATACCTTGATAATGTATACTACAGTTGAGATGCCATATGTTTCCACTAGGGTCCTGCTTTCACCCATTTTACACAGCATATTCTGAGAGCAGCCAAGCCGAGATATCCTATTTTGTTTTCCATCGGGTCTGCCGTGACCCATTTTTATAGTGTAGCCATATGGCCAGCCCACCAGCACAGTGGCAGAGTTGCCACTAGTGATGCCAGTGACCCAGGTTCAGAAACGAGATGGCATGCGAGGCCAACAGATTCCCATGGCAAAAGCACCACCTGGGGGTGCTCACGAGGCACAAGTCAGCTGGGGATGGCAGTGGGGGAGGCAGATGTACCAGCTTTGTGGCGTGCGCAAGTTGCATGCTGAGAACACGCGAAAATCGTCCTGATGTAGCAGGATGAAAACGGGGCATGCTCAGGCCTCGAACTGCCCACCCATTATGGCAGAGCTCCTCCCAAGCCACAGAGTTCAAGATGACCAGAGGGGACAGCCTAATCCCTCGCTGGCCCTACCATGGGAAGGATTCCCACATGGCAGATAAGTGGGGAGCTCTGTGTGGTCCGAGACAGCGATGGAGCTGGGCAGTGACCCAGAAATGTAGATAGGGTCATGGTAGAGAAGAAGGAGAGAGAGAGGATAGTACATTATAGAAATGTGTGAATGCAAGATCCCTCTGATCTGGGTTATCCTCTGTAAATACATTATAAAAAATGAGTAACACACAGATCTTGACAGCAGAAAAAGGCTCAACGGCCCAGCCAGTCTGCCCAGCCCTATTTACGCCTGAACGTGATGGCTTAGTGGTCACATATCCCTTAGTCCCTCCATTTTCGTCCCCCTTCTATCCTGCCCTTCCATACATATGTCATATACATGTTTGAATCCTTCTACTGACTTAGACAGCTTTCCCTTGGCAGCTTGTGCCACCTGTCCATCCATCTCTCTCTCTCTCTCTCTCTCTCTCTCTCTCTCTCTCTCTCTCCCCCATGAAACAGCATTTCCCCAACATCCTTCCTGAATCTGCCTCCTGTCTGCTTCATTGAATACCCCCTTGCACCTGTGTTCCACTGTGTGACAACTCCTTGCCCTAGCCTACCTCGTTTATTCCATGGAGGTACAGGCATGTGTCTTATCATACCCCCCCCCATTCTTATTTCCAGGGTGTGCACATAGAGATCTTCTAACCTATCCAGGACTTCCCTTGTTGCCCATGGATCATTTTGGTTACCCCTCTCTTGTACTGCCTCCACCCTGTCCTTCCTAAAGTGCAGGCTTCTGAACTGCACACAACAAGTACTCCAAGTGAGGTCAGCTTCCAAGCATTCTATTTGCCCTTCCCCCTGCCCTGCTACATTGAGCAAATTCCATGACTGTCACTCCCAGATCACTTTTCAGGTTTGGTCTCTCAACTGCTACTTCTCCCATCCTGTATTCCTTTGTGTTCTTGCCACTGAATTTCTATTGCCATATTCTAGCATCTCCAAATTCTCCCTCACAATTCCAACCCCCTCACCTTGTCTACCATTCTGCAGCTCTTTGAAACCGCTGCAAAAAGGCAGTATATTCCCCTGGATTCTTACCCCAATGCCACATGAAAATGTTGAAGAGGCCCATCCCCAAGACTGATAGCTGTGGCATCCACTGGTGACCTACTACTCTGAGTGGAATGATTGTCTCCATCATATCCTACAGCAGTGACCTGGGATTGGGGTGGGGGTAGTGAATTCAGGTTCCCGGCATGGCAAGCAGCTCAATGCCACAGTAGTGACCTGGGTCTGGGGTGTGAACAGACATCCCTAGCATGACCTGTAGCTCACAGCTACAGCAGTGACCTGGTTCTGGGGGAGAGGGGGTGAACTCAGGTTCCCAGCATGGTGTGCAGCTCACAGCCACAGCGGTGACCTTGGATCGGGGTGGGGATAGTGAATCCAGGTCTCCAGCATGGCGTGTAGCTCACTGCCACAGCGGTCACCTGGCATTAGGGTGTGAACCCAGGTCCCAGGCATGGTGTGCAGCTGTCACAGTGGTGGCCTGGGATCGAGGGTCATGAAACCATTTCCCCAATATGGTGTGTAACTCTTTGCCACAGCTGTGACCCGAGATCAAGGGATGTGAACCCAGGTCCCAGGCATGGTGTGGCGCTCACCTCACATCGATGACCTGGGATCAGACAGTGTGAACCCAGGTCACTGGCATCATTTGCAGCTCACTGCCACAGCAGTGACACTGGACTGGTGAGAGGGAGAGGGCATGAACTTAGGTCTCAGTCATGACATGCAGCTCGCTGCCACCATCAGTGACTTGAGATCGGGGAGACATGAACAGCCCCCAGCATGGCAAGAAGCTCACTGTCACAACAGTGACCTGGGACGGAGGGAGAACCCAGGTCCCCAGCATGGTGTGCAGCTCACAGCCACAGTGATAACCTGGGATAGAGTGGCATGAATCCAGGCCAGCTGGATGTGACATGGGATCAGAGGGGAGAGGGATGTGAACCCTGGTTCCCAGCATGGTGTGCAGCTCATTGCCACAGCAGTGACCTGGGTTTGGGCCATGACCCCAGTTCCTCAGCATGGCAATCACTCACTGCCACAGAGCTGGAATCAGGGTGTGTGAACCCAGGTATAGTGTGCAGCTCACTGCCACAGCGATGAACCTGGGATTGGGGGGGCGGAGGCATAAACCCAGGTCCCTGGCATGGCATGCAGCTCACTCCCACAGCACTGACCTGGGATCCGGGGTGTGAACCTAGGACCCCAACATGGCAAGCAGCTCACTACGCTAGCCAGCCAAGACGCAATAACGTTTGTTTTTTGTTACTTACCGTTTATGCTCTTGTCTCGCTCCAGCACAGTCCTTCCTCAGGAGCTCTCACTGCACCAGTCCTGGCCCAGATGCACCTAGCCACCAGTAGGCACTTGTGCCTTTCACATAGCCTGGACTTAACCACCAGGTGAGAACAGGAATAGGCAGGGATCGACCCAGTGACTGTGTGTTTTCAGGAGACAACACTAGTTAAGCAGGGGACCCAGATGTACTGGAGTCCATCATCTGTTCTGCTTAGCCCATTTTCTGAATTGTTCTGGTCATCAGCACACAAGGGGCTCAAGTGCAGGCGTGCCCAATGGTGTGGCAGTTGTAAGCCCTGCCAATGTCCACCTGTCCATTGTTGCGCTACCACCAGTGGTCAGCCAAGTGGCAGCAACGCAGCAGAGGCAATGACCCTCTCTCCCTTCCCCATGGCCTGGGCTCGCTCATGAAGCAGAATTGCTGACTATTTTATTTTTTAAACTTCTTTCTATTTATGATTTTCTTTGCTATAATGACCAGAAAAGGATATCAATATTTCTGTCTTTTCAGTTACTGTTGTGGAAACGGTCCCAGCAAAAGCTTTAGTGAAAAGGAATAGCATTTAAGAGCAGACAAAAACCAAAACAAAGTCCAAGCAAGAGCACAACATGCAGAACTGCCTCAAGGTAACACAGAATCTTACCATTATCTGGCGCGCGCGCGCACACACACACACACACACACACACACACACACACACACACACACAAGTGTCCAGTCCACAGCCGAGCAGTGATCAGGCTCAGTTTAAGTTGTAATAGTCAAGCCAGAAATCTGGTCATGCAGGATTTGAAGTAGTCTAAAACAGTGTTTCAGAGTGAAAGAAAAGGGGGAACTGAAGCAACAAAACCAAGCAGGGAGCAAAGGAACGCATTTCTAAAAGCAATTCTCCAATTTCCTGCAAAACACTGACGGTTGACATCGGCAGGACTCAAATCTCATAACAGTCCAAGAAGAAAAAAAAAAAAAAGGGGGGGGGGGTTTCATGTCATGCCATTCTCCGTTCTTTATTACTAAAGACATTGGGAATTAAACTCTTTGCACCTTAGGCCTATCTGTTCCTGCTACTTTTCCTGCCATGAGGTCACAATCCTCTGCTGTGACAGCACAACCTGCTGCTGCTGCCACAGAATTTATTCTGATGTCACAAGCAAAGGACTGGGACTTCCAGGCAGGAAAAGCAGCAAGAACACAAAGAGCTGGATATTCAAAAGAGTTGCGCCTGCGCAAGTCCAAAATTGCGCTATTCTGCCATATTCAGCAGGAGGCAGTTGCGCCCCCCAAGTCATGCTGAGCAACAGCGCAATGCTAATGAAGGCATGCTCAACGGGAGGGGGAGGAAAAATGCATAAACTGCACAGCCCAATATTCAGCCGGGCTGTGCAGAGTTGTGCAGGCGCAACCCCCAACCTGCGCCTGCATGACGTTGAGCCCAAAAAAAAAAAAAAGGGAACAAGTGAGGCCACCCACAGGTGAGCTGCCACACTGCAGGGCGTAACAGCAGCTGCCACCTGTGGGTGGCCTCCACTTGTTCCCTGTGCTTCCGCAGCCCGATCGCGGGCAGATCTCACCTCTAACTGGCCGATCGCGGGCATAACAGTAGTGAACCCCGCTGGCCCGATTGCTGGCATTACTGTGAACCCCCCTGGCCTAATCGCAGGAATAACTGTATTGAACTCCGACTGGCGATGCGGTCACAAGGATAAACCTCCCCAGTTCATCTTTACCCTGGTGATCTAGTGGTGTTTTCACCCACCCACGGCCCCTGGCCCCTCCTCGCCAGCCGGTAGCATCTTCACCGCCAGGCTCCGCTGACCGATCAGGCTGCACGCCCATTGTCAGTGAGCAAGAGCAATGGGCGGCAGTTTACAGCCAGACAGCGGCAGTCCAGATTTGTGAATGATTCATTCACAAATCTGACTGCCTTTTGTATAGGGAGCTGCACGCCCATTGGCTCTTGCTCTGAACCAATGGGCGGCAGCCCTACCGAGCAGTCAGTCACGGCGCGGCGGGGGTGGGTGCTGCCACCACCGGCTGACGGGGAGCAGGGTGTGGGCTCGTGGGTGGGAGCCACCAGATCACCAGGGAAATTGGACTGGGGTTGACCTTATGCCTCTGATCAGGCTTCCATGTCCACTGGACCACCAGGGATATTGGACTTGGGGCGCTGATCTTATGCCCGCAATCAGGCCAGTCGGGGTTCAGTATAGTTATGCCCGTGATCGGGCCAGTCGGGGTTCAGTACAGTTATGCCCGCGATCGGGCCAGTCGGGAGAGAGAGATTTACTTCATGCCCGCGACTGGGCTGCAGGGGGGCATCGGTCCCAGATGACTGCTGCCTGGCAGGGCGCCAGGCACAAGTTGTCGGGGATCTGCGCACCTGCATGCTAATGGCATGCAATGGGTGTAAGCAGATGCAAATGGCCTCCCCGCGCCTTGCATGAATTATGGCCCCATTTGCATGTCACCTTGAATATCGAAAGTTGATGCAGACGCAATGGAACTTGCGCCACCGCATCTTGAATGCTCCACTCTGACCACTTGCAGTGGCGCAAGTTCCAGTGCGCATGCACAGTGGCTGTGGTAGGGGCGATATTCAAAGGAGTTGCTCAATAGTGCAACTCCATTGAATATCGCCCCGGCCACACCCCAGCAAAACTTTTTTGAGCAGCACAAGGGCTTGCGCCACAGAATGGCACAGTTTGAATATCCAGCCCAAAGTCTAAAGGACTAAGAACCTGCTTTAAGGAAAAATGTCTAGTAATAAATGAAAAAGATTTTTTTGGAATGCTCAGAAACTCAGATTTTGGAGTTTGACAGTTCCACTGATGGAAACTTTTTTTTTTTGGTAGAAATCAGAAAAATCACTACGGTTACCAAAGGGGGCTACAGCATTTACTTCACAGCAGTACCTGAACTTTGTGTTTACTTAAATGACGACATGATGACTCACATCCACCTGCATGTAAAAAGAGGACAACCAAGTGCTGAATAAAACAGAGGATGAGGCAGAGTACTCAAAACAGACCTCAATAAAATGCAATTTTTATATGCTCCTCTATTAATCCCTATTCCCAGTCTCAGCAACCTGGGTCGCCATGCCCGTGCGCCTCTTTCAGCCAGGAGAGGGAAATGTAGCTTGAGTGATTTGGCTGGCTGACATGGGCTGCTCTGCATCAGGCCCTCCTCCAGAACCATATGCTTCACCACTGCGATGCGCGGCCGCCACTACTAGTACCAGTGTGCGATTCCAGGGCTCACTCCAGCCAATAAGGTTTCCCTAGCACCCCATCACTGCGACAGACACCACCACCTGGCCATGACTCCAGCAGTTACAACTCTCCTGGAGCATTCTCCTTCTCCAGCAACAGCCCGGGGATACACCGGTTCAGAACTCAGAAACCTTGGGAAAGCCTGGCAGTGGAGGATCGCAAACAAGAGGCAAGTCTGACAGGCAGGGAGCGTGAGGGACTGAAGGAAAGAGACACAAGGAAGGTGCAAGAAAAAAAAAAAAAATTAGATTTGCTCCTTTAACGCACTGTGGCAGGGCTCCGTGTTGTGCAGTGAAGGGATACGGTCTCTTGCAGCTTTGCTCGTCATGGTGGTTGCAGTCCAGGCACTGTAAGCCCCATCCACCACCGAGGAACCTTGAACTAAAGCAGTCTGGAGGAGGGAAGGGAGGAGAAGAGAGGTAGAGCTCCTCCACCATCCCCAAGTCAGAACCATCCAGGTGCTGATCACCATCACAGCAGACCGCTCACCTCCATCCTCTCCCCGAACGGATATGCAGACCATGATTTCACTCCTGGAGCTGCCTTACAGACAGCAGCCACCAAGAGAAATAAATAAGGACATAGGTGTATTCCAGTACTGGAATTGGCAATATAACCTAGAGGGTACAGCAACAAGCTTGGTATATCCAACAAATCTGCACAGATTCCCACAATCTCCACTTACATACTGTGTGCCCCTGCACAAGTCACTTTACCACCCTGTGCTCCCAAGTCACCCTGTAAATTAGCCTTGCACCCAGTGAGCCTTACCCAATTAAAAATAATTGAAAGAAAAAAAAAATTTAATAATAATAAATCAAAATACAGAATACTGATCTTTCCAGACGATTCTGGTTTTCACCCATCTCTCTAATCAAGCTGCTCCATATTCATAAATGTAGCAGTCTATGAAGCAGTGTGGGACAAACTGGGTAGCTAGGTGGACTATAGCCACTAAAAAAAAAAAAAAAAAAAAAGGCTACTAGATTTTTAAAGTTACTTACTAACTGGCTACCTTCACACATGGATTTTTGAGCCCTTAAAAAGGATAGCCACTAAAAATAATCGTTTGGCAATCAAATTCTGAAAGCTAGTGGTCAAACTGATTTGTCCCATCCTGCCACGAATGTGGCAGAATCTGCATCAGAAGCCACAAACTAACTGCAGTCAGTAACGTAACTCTTTAGAGCACCATAATGGCACAAAAGGCGACAATCAAGCAGGTTTTTAACAACTAGGGAGAGAAATGACAGGTATAGAAAAAAACAGGGACAAGCAAATATGAAGAAAGAATGCTGCCCATCCCTTTCATAAAGTTGCAGTCTTCTCCCCTGAAACGTAAGCAATAAAGATGACAGGGTGTGCATTACTGCAGGATAATGGCACACCTCGGAAGCAAGGCACAAGGCAATGCAGAGTGCCTTCTGCATCTGTGAACTGACGTTATCCCACAATTATGTAAAATGGTTACTCAGGTTTTTGTTTTTTTTTAAATGAGCAATGAGATTCAGAAAATTAAGCTTCACTAATCTGTGCTGTTGTGCTGCATAATGCACACTCATGTGCTGACATCTGACCAATCACATCTTCGCCTGCTAGTCATTTTACAATGGTACTTTAGCAACAATCCTCTGGAAACAGACATTTCATGGCCAACACAAATTTCACTTGGTGGCCTTCCTTTACTATGGTATTTTGAGGCCAGCTGGGGTGGAGCACAGCTGTTGTCTGAACAGCACTGTCATGATGTGGACACTAATACAGACTATATGGAAAACAGATGTCTGAACAACTGACAGGCCAGCAGGGCAGAGAACTGAACAAGGCAAGGATCTGTCATCCCCTCCTCCATTAGAAATAACAAATGCTGGTGAAAATGAGATCATAAAAGTAAACAGAACTGAATGCTACCTTGATGTACGTTCTATGGCCTAGCCCAAGGATCAAAATCGGAACTGGACCACTAACCAAATGCTAGTAGATTATGTATCAAGTTGGTAGCATTTTCCTGTAGATAGGGTATTAAATAAGCGTCACACGTGAAAGTGCTTATTAACTGTGGAAAAATGCATAGCACCTGGCACCGATTGAAAAAATATTCATGTCGTCTACCGTGCCATTGACTCACTCAAAGAAATGATTAACAGTCAACTGCTACGTATTTCTAGAAATGGTTAGCATTACCGGTTAGCATTACCCCACTTGTGTAACACTCTGCTGTGCTTGCTATACTAGCTTTAATACCGTGACTGAAGAGAACATTTCAACACAAACGTTGGGCCGGTAAAAGTCTGTGGGACATGGGTATTTTCCCAGTCACTAGCACAGCTGGCTATAGGCTGCCAAACAATTTCCACCACCTACTACCCCTCCCCCAACCTTCATGTAAGAAAATACTGCACCTCATGGTGCTATCTGTGTCAAAATAGCTAGCATAAACTCAGTTTTAAAAGCCAATTTTCTTGCACAAAGTTGCATGCTGCTTTAAATCATTTTATAATGTTAAGTCACACTGTTTTGCCCTACCAAATTAGCACCTCGCACTGTGAACTGGCCACTCAACAATAAACTACATCCAATTTTACATTAGTCAACATTTTAGCACCACACTAGCTTGACCTTTGAGAAGGTTATAAGCTAAACGGAGGTTCTCTTTCATTTGAAGACGCTCAGTACATCAGATCATAGAACTTGATGGCAGAAAAGGACCTCTTACCCCTTATAGTCTTGCCCCTTATCCCCCACTAATCTTCCCCCCTTAAAGCGCCCACCCCACCTCCCTGTAACCCCATGTGCCTGTCCCATGCTCTCTTGAAACCTGACAAGTCTCAGACCCCACCACCTCCTCTAGAAGCCTGCTCCAGGCCTACACCCCCCTCTCAGTGAAGAACCGTCCTCTCACGTTGCCCCTGTAGTTTTCCCCCCTGTGGTCTCAGACCATGCCCCCTTGTTATGGTGCCTTCCTTCTTGTGAAATAATCGCCCCAGGTCCACTTTGTTATTCCTTTGACGTATTTAAAAGTCTATCATGACCCCTCTCTCCCTTACCTAAATGGACATGACCCCCCCCAATGAAATATGCAGTCTACTTAAAAACGCCAAAGCAGAAGTGCTACTCAAAAAAAAAAAACACACACACACACACACACACACCACAAACAAGAACATCATATTTGCTAAATATATCAAACACTCAACTAAAACTATATAAACATGTTTTATTTTTCTGTCCCCAATACTTGAAAGGAGGGTGGGTTGTTCATTTGCAGATGCTAAGCCAACAGCCCCTTCCAGATCATACGATCATACCATGGTCCAAGTCACGTCACGCTCCATGGCAACAGTTGCTACAGATGTGTGGAGTCAAGCACAGAACAAAGAATAAATGTCTGCAAATGCAGTACTCAGCAGTGTGCAAAGTCATCCATGGAGAAGGCATTCCAATGCGACCTTAGGTTATACAGCTAAAGGACTCATTGTTCAAGTGCACTAACGAAATGATCATCAAAACTCAGAACATTTTCTCTGATGCATTAAATCTAGCATTGGGCTGTTGACAGACCTGCCATGGGGACAAACGAAGCAATGTTAGAAAAACCACTGAGCTACAGTACTAGTAACTTAAATTATGTATGCTATCATTTTGGTCACATATTTTAGTTACCCGTTACTTTATATAAAAGTGACTACTATCATGGACAACAATCTGCAGTCATGTCTTCTGTGTCCTTCCACCGCCTCCTGACAAAGTATCTAGAATGGCGATTATCTCCCCCACCCCCAAGATGCTTCGAGTTTTGACCCACTTATCTATAGAGATTGATCCAGTGTTGAATCACACTTTATAACACTGGGATTTTTTGGACCCCATCTTTAAAACAAAGCTCCTCTTCCCACTATAAAACAATGTCAGTGTGAGCTACTGGGACTCATTTTGGAGCCATTTTGCCAAGCCCCTGTAGCCCCTCCTCCAACAACCAACACTTGCTGAATCAACACCACCAAAGTGCATTTTAACACGCCCCTGCCAAACAATCACTCAGCAAGGGCTGCAACATTTCATTTTTCTGTCCTTTTCACTCTATTTTTGTCCCCTTTTTCATTGCCAGCTGGTCCTCCTTCCACCTGCCCAAGCCAGTCTGCCTGCAGTAGTTTTCTGATAGTCCAACCAGACTCTGCTGAACAATATCTCCCTATCCTGACAACCCACACCTTGTGTCCTGTTGGTAGGACCCCTGTCCCACAATCCAGGAAGAGGCCTCTTCACTTGATGATCAAGGTCAGAGAGAAGCCTATGAGGCCTAGGTAGAGTCATCAGGCATGGGGCAGGGCCAGAGCCAGGCAATTACATCTGCCTGAGGAAGCTCTGTTCTCCTCCCCCAAACCCCCACTGTGCCATCCCTTATCCATCCTCAGGGCACTGTACTGAGTGGCAACCCAGCAAGACACCTACCAGGGCCATCAGAAAGATGGCAGAGCCCTGCCCTACCTTCAGAAGTCCCCTGCCAGTCCCATTCTGGGCATGTGATGCCTCTACATCACACAAGTAAACGGGTACATGCCAATGCAAGACCACACCAGAGGGACCACTTATTCCTTCACAAAGAACACACCCTCCCTATGGGCCACCAAGAGGCAGTTGTACTGCAGAAGGAGATGCCCTCCCTCCCAAAGCAAGAGGCATCCAAGACAGATGCCAAAATCCTGCCTCACCAGTCAGCTCCAGAAGTCACCAGTCTGGCGTGTGAACCCAGGTTACCTGGATAGCAAGGGACAGTGCTACTGCTGCTCCAGGCGGCCAGCCTAGACTGCAACATTTTCTTACATGCTAGCAACTTCCTCCCAAATGGCCAGCTAGTGCTTCAAATGACAAGCAAGTTAAAACTTTCCAACAAGGCAGCTGGAACACTGGCAATGCCACAGGCTAGAGCATCTTAAGTGCTGATTTTTTTTTTTTTTTTTTTTAAATGCAGAGGCACTGGATCTAGCATAATGTTTTAAAGGGCAGTCCCGCGCAGAGGCAGTGCGTCCATCTGCGACGCCGATGACCTGGGTTCAGAAACGGACCTAGGACATCGGAGGGCTGGCTGGGGAGGAGGAGCATCCTAGGGACTGCTCTCTCTCTCCAGGGGACAGTGTGTCCGGCACATCACAGATCCCTGGTGGAGGGGACTGAGGGGATCCATTGTGCTGGCACAGTTACCCGCGGGGGGCTATGGACGAGGACATCATTGCACATCCCCACCCACAGGTACAGCCACACACAAAATCCCGGCCCTACATGAAGTCCCACTCCAATGCCAACTGTGTCTGCCGGTGGGGCCCCAGTCCCATGGCCCCACCCTGAGGGGTAAGTCAGAGCACATTATCATGGACGTGGGGAGGGGGCTGAGCTCCCTTCAGGGGGTGGGGGAGTCGGACAAAGTTTTTTTTTTTTTTTTTTTTTATATATTAAAAGGCAGACCCTGATCTACTCATTGCCACATATCCCCCAACAAAAACACATACTGTCATGTGCCTGCATTACACTGATGGAAGCTATAGCAGGTCCCTGAGCATTCTGGAGCAGCATGTCATAAATGCAGACCAACATGCCTGGAGAGCTATCATGCACATTAGCTCAAGTAACCTTGTAGCAGTTACAACTGCAGCCTGCCAGCAGATGCCCAGTGACCGGTCATATGCTAGAAAATGTTACTAACCTTCAATAATTTTGTATTTTATTGTCGCCTGTGTAAAAGCAATTTACCATTGGCTTGAAAACTACCACTCAATCACAGGGTTTCTAGAATAGGATGTGGAAAGAAACAGTACTCCTCGATGTAAACAGAGTGGTTATGGACTCCACAACCACTCTAAATACCGGGGCTTGCTTTATAACTAGTAAAAAAGTCAGTTTGACCCTCTGCTTCAAATGTTGGGGACTAACTCACAAAATTCTGGAGTGTTTTTCAACTACATTACCAGACACTTTTCTGGTAATGATACGAGCCACAATTTTTACTATACAGGGTAAGTGCTGAAGCACTGCTTTTATTTTGTTTCCAAATTCTCAAAAATCCCGTTGGGACTACAGTAGGTGTTAACACAAGCCCTTAGATTTCATACCTATGTAGAGACAGTAGAATAATTCTGGCTACCCATGAAATTCTGCACTGGGCAACATAAGAAAAAAAATAAAAAAAGTGCAAGAAACAAATACCAGTTTAGTGGCAGGCATACCTCAACTGTTACACGTTAAAAGGTATGTCACTCATTCTACCTCTCAGAAATTATTTGCCCCACATGGGGAAGGTGATATTCCACATTTCCAACCAAGACTTACCAGCAAACATTATAAAAATTAGTGCATAGACAGTGTACTGAGCTTGCGGGTGCCAGGTTTGAAGAAATGTCAGTTTGCTCATTTGTCACACATACTGCCACTGCCAAGCTGGTGTTCCAGAATGTAGAGCGCCACCAAAACTGCCAGAAAACGCCCACTGCCCTAATAAAATGTTCCCAGACTAACCAGCTGAAAATGCCCAAGGTCTCGATTGACCTTGCAAGGGGCTGGTTTTGTTCAAAGAACCCATTGCTGGAAACCATGGGCTGTACTTCGTTTTGTTTTATTATTAAATCATTCTAGCCTTTGACTATTAAACCGTGATTCTCTTTTTGTAATAGGATATTTGAATACTGCTGTCGTTTTCTGAGTAAAGGGGACACAGTCACAGTCGTCTAGTCCAATAACTTGCTGGTGAATGAAATTCCTGCCAGAGCTGCAGGGCGGATCCTCCTCCTCCACCCAACAAATGTCTGCTGCAGCCACCAGCCCTTCTCACATCCCCCTCATTCCAAAGTCCCAATTCCAGCCACACCAAAGAGAAGACAAGAGCAAGGACGACATGTACAGTTCTCAAATAAATAATGTGTCCCCGCTTTGCCACTGCACAAGAGTCCCAAATAAATTGACAGACGAAGCAGGTTTTTAAAGTAAACGAACCATTTAAAAGTGCATGCAAGAAAAATAGTATAATAAGGCTAAAAAAATACAGTTAATATTTCAAGAAAGCGCAAAGCCTTCCTTCCACAGCCAATTACTATACGTAACTGCAATTCATAAATTAAATAATATCCCTGCCCAGCCAGCCCCGTCCCACAACCCCATGCTCTTTAAGTAATCCGTCCAGAAACTGATTTTTTTGAGAAATGTTTGAAATACGTTTTAAGATGAATACCTTACCAGCTGTATAAAACTAAATCGTCTCCGGTTGCTCTCCTGACCGATTTGCTCGAGCCTTCCTTGAGCGCCTTTATACTGAGCTAACAGATGACATCACCATCCGCAACTAGGGCACGACAATGGCCGAGTGCCACCTGGAAATGCACGAAGCGAGTCGTGGGGAGGTGTTGGAGGTGGAGCGAAAGGGGGCGATCGGCGGCCTTGGCAATAAGTTGCTGACCGTCGCAGCCTGGGCATGGGCCGGGCAGAGTGCTATCCGAGGAAGGGGGAAGGGTAAGGGCTGATGTGTAGTCGTAAACAAGATGAACGGTTGAAAAAAAGCATACCAAAATGGCAGCTGAAGAGTATGAGGCATGGGTGGTACAGAATCGCGAACTGCGAGTTACGTATGTTTAGAAAATGGGTTGGAAAAATCCTGAAAACTGATTGGCCGATAGTCACAAGGCGGCAGTATACCGTAGTGGTTAAGGACACTGAGCTGCAAACTGAGAAACCTGGGTTTGAATCTCACAAGACCCACTTGCATACTGTGAACCTTGAGCAGGTCACTTTCACTTTCTTGTGCTCCCAGGTCGCACCTGGGAAACACGCTTTGACTTAATGTGCCTTTCTTGGTTAAACAATTTCTTTTCTTTTATACCTTTATCAGGCAAAACAGCCCTATTAAAATAAGTATTTGTCAATGTCAAACATGTTTGCTTGCATGCCATTATAAGTTAGAACAAGAGTACACTGAGGCTACAGGCAGACCATTCTACCTCCATTAGCCATTGTCTCCTGGACTTTGTGTTACATAGATGTTGTTGGCAGATAAGGGCATTTGGCCCACCTAGTCTGCCCATGAACATTAGTAACTGGTTCTTCAAGCTTCCCAGGAACTAGTTTGTCCCCTTCCCCTGACTACCAGGATCCTGTTATGCCCATTTCATGTATTCTTAAATCCTGTAATCGTTTCTGCCCCTGCCACCTTTTTTGGCAGGCTCATCCAATTGTCCACCACCCTCTCTGTGAAGAAGTACTTCCTACATTCCTCTGAACCTCCCTCCCTCACGCTTCAGCCGATGTTCCTTGTTCTGGAGAATCTTTTCTTTGAAAAATTGAATTTTCTTGCACATTGTTCTTCCCCGTTAGGTACTTAAATGTCTCAGTCGTATCCCTCTTCTCCTCCAGGGAGTGTATATTTAAGTCCTTCAGCCTACCTTCGTAGTGTTTATGATGTAATCTCTGCACCATCTTGGTTGCCCTCCTCTGAACAGTCTCCACCCTGTCGATGTCTTTGCGTAGGTAAGGCCTCCAGAACTGGACACTGTACTCGAAATGTGGTCTCATTAATGTCCTGTATAGCGGAATTATTACCTCCCTTTTCCTGCTGGTGATACCCCTGCCAATGCATCCCAGCATCTTGTTTGCTTTTCCTGCTGCCTTGTTGAACTGACTTCTTACCTTGAGGTCCTCGAAGATGATGACCCTAGGCACCCTTTCCTGCCTGGAGCATTCTGTATCCTCCTCCCAGCTGGTATGTTGTTCCTGGGTTTTGTGCCCCATGTGCATTATCTTACACTTCTTTGCATTAAATCTCAACTGCCAATCCCTTGACCAGTCCTCCAGCTTCAACAGATCTCTCCTCATTCTATCCACACCAGCTGGCATGTCCACCTTGTTGCAGAGCTCTGTGTCATCTGCAAACAGGCATATTTTCCCTTCTAGGTCCTCTGTGATGTCACCGATAAAGACACTGAAGAGGACTGGACCCAGCACTGATCCCTATGGTACCCCACTGTTCACGTTTCCCTCTGCAGAGTGGCTGCCATTCACCACCACCCTCTGTGTCCTATTATCTAGCCAGTTCCCCACCCACTTTACCACCACGTTACCTACACTCATGTTCCCCAGCTTATTTAACAAGGGAAGAGAGATTTACTTCATGCCCGCGACTGGGCTGCAGGGGGGCATCGGTCCCAGATGACTGCTGCCTGGCAGGGCGCCAGGCACAAGTTGTCGGGGATCTGCGCACCTGCATGCTAATGGCATGCAAATGGGGCCGTAAGTAGATGCAAATGGCCTCCCCTGCGTCTTGCATGAATTATGGCCCCATTTGCATGTCACCTTTTGAATATCGGAAAGTTGCGCATGACGCAATGGAACTTGCGCCACCGCATCTTGAATGCTCCACTCTGACCACTTGCAGTGGCGCAAGTTCCAGTGCGCCATGCACAGTGGCTGTGGCCAGGGGGCGATATTCAAAGGAGTTGCTCAATAGTGCAACTCCATTGAATATCGCCTCGGCCACACCCCAGCAAAACTTTTTTGAGCAGCACAAGGGCTTGCGCCACAGAATGGCACAGTTTGAATATCCAGCCCAAAGTCTAAAGGACTAAGAACCTGCTTTAAGGAAAATGTCTAGTAATAAATGAAAAGATTTTTGGAATGCTCAGAAACTCAGATTTTGAGTTTGACAGTTCCACTGATGGAAACTTTTTTTGGTAGAAATCAGAAAAATCACTACGGTTACCAAAGCGGCGAGGCCACAGCATTTACTTCACACAGCAGTACCTGAACTTTGTGTTTACGAAATGACGACATGATGACTCACATCCACCTGCATGTAAAAAGAGGACAACCAAGTGCTGAATAAAACAGAGGATGAGGCAGAGTACTCAAAACAGACCTCAATAAAATGCAATTCTTTATATGCTCCCTCTATTAATCCCTATTCCCAGTCTCAGCAACCTGGGTCGCCATGCCCGTACGCCTCTTTCAGCCAGGAGAGGGAAATGTAGCTTGGTGATTTGGCTGGCTGACATGGGCTGCGCCTGCATCAGGCCCTCCTCCAGAACCATATGCTTCACCACTGCGATGCGGCCGGCCACTACTAGTACCAGTGTGCGATTCCAGGGCTCACTCCAGCCAATAAGGTTTCCCTAGCACCCCCATCACTGCGCAGACACCACCACCTGGCCATGACTCCAGCAGTTACAACTCTCCCTGGAGCATTCCTCCTTCTCCAGCAACAGCCGGGGATACACCCGTTCAGAACTCAGAAACCTTGGGAAAGCCTGGCAGTGGAGGATCGGCAAACAAGAGGCAAGTCTGACAGGCAGTGGGAGCGTGGAGGGACTGAAGGAAAGAGACACAAGGAAGGTGCAAGAAAAAAAAAAAAAAAAAATTAGATTTGCTCCCTTTAACGCACTGTGGCAGGGCTCCCGTGTTGTGCAGTGAAGGGGATACGGTCTCTTGCAGCTTTGCTCGTCATGGTGGTTGCAGTCCAGGCACTGTAAGCCCCATCCACCACCGAGGAACCTTGAACTAAAGCAGTCTGTGGGAGGGAAGGGGAGGGCGGAGAAGAGAGGTAGAGCCCTCCTCCACCATCCCCAAGTCAGAACCATCCAGGTGCTGATCACCATCACAGCAGACAGCTCACCTCCATCCTCTCCCCCGAACGGATATGCAGACCATGATTTCACCCTGGAGCTGCCTTACAGACAGCAGCCACCAAGAGAACAACAAGCGACTACAGGTGTATTCCAGTACTGGAATTGGCAATATAACCTAGAGGGTACAGCAACAAGCTTGGTATATCCAACAAATCTGGGTCAGATTCCCACAATCTCCACTTACATACTGTGTGCCCCTGCACAAGTCACTTTACCACCCTGTGCTCCCAAGTCACCCTGTAAATTAGCCTTGCACCCAGTGAGCCTTACCCAATTAAAAATAATTGAAAGAAAAAAAAAATTTAATAATAATAATAATCAAAATACAGAATACTGATCTTTCCAGGCGATTCTGGTTTTCACCCATCTCTAAATCAAGCTGCTCCATATTCATAAATGTAGCAGTCTATGAAGCAGTGGGACAAACTGGGTAGCTAGGTGGACTATAGCCACTAAAAAAAAAAAAAAAAAAAAGGCTACTAGATTTTTAAAGTTACTTACTAACTGGCTACCTTCACACATGGATTTTTGAGCCCTTAAAAAGGATAGCCACTAAAAATAATCGTTTGGCAATCAAATTCTGAAAGCTAGTGGTCAAACTGATTTGTCCCATCCTGCCACGAATGTGGCAGAATCTGCATCAGAAGCCACAAACTAACTGCAGTCAGTAACGTAACTCTTTAGAGCACCATAATGGCACAAAAGGCGACAATCAAGCAGGTTTTTAACAACTAGGGAGAGAAATGACAGGTACAGAAAAAAAAACAGGGACAAGCAAATATGAAGAAAGAATGCTGCCCATCCCCTTTCATAAAGTTGCAGTCTTCTCCCCTGAAACGTAAGCAATAAAGCATGACAGGGTGTGCATTACTGCAGGATAATGGCACACCTCGGGAAGCAAGGCACAAGGCAATGCAGAGTGCCTTCTGCATCTGTGAACTGACGTTATCCCACAATTATGTAAAATGGTTACTCAGGTTTTTTTTTTTTTTAAATGAGCAATGAGATTCAGAAAATTAAGCTTCACTAATCTGTGCTGTTGTGCTGCATAATGCACACTCATGTGCTGACATCTGACCAATCACATCTTCGCTTCCGTTAGTCATTTTACAATGGTACTTTAGCAACAATCCCCTGGAAACAGACATTTCATGGCCAACACAAATTTCACTTGGTGGCCTTCCTTTACTATGGTATTTTGAGGCCAGCTGGGGTGGAGCACAGCTGTTGTCTGAACAGCACTGTCATGATGTGGACACTAATACAGACTATATGGAAAACAGATGTCTGAACAACTGACAGGCCAGCAGGGCAGAGAACTGAACAAGGCAAGGATCTGTCATCCCCTCCTCCATTAGAAATAACAAATGCTGGTGAAAATGAGATCATAAAAGTAAACAGAACTGAATGCTACCTTGATGTACGTTCTATGGCCTAGCCCAGGGATCAAAATCGGAACTGGACCACTAACCAAATGCTAGTAGATTATGTATCAAGTTGGTAGCATTTTCCTGTAGATAGGGTATTAAATAAGCGTCACACGTGAAAGTGCTTATTAACTGTGGAAAAATGCATAGCACCTGGCACCGATTGAAAAAATATTCATGTCGTCTACCGTGCCATTGACTCACTCAAAGAAATGATTAACAGTCAACTGCTACGTATTTCTAGAAATGGTTAGCATTACCGGTTAGCATTACCCCACTTGTGTAACACTCTGCTGTGCTTGCTATACTAGCTTTAATACCGTGACTGAAGAGAACATTTCAACACAAACGTTGGGCCGGTAAAAAGTCTGTGGGACATGGGTATTTTCCCCAGTCACTAGCACAGCTGGCTATAGGCTGCCAAACAATTTCCACCACCTACTACCCCTCCCCCCCAACCTTCATGTAAGAAAATACTGCACCTCATGGTGCTATCTGTGTCAAAATAGCTAGCATAAACTCAGTTTTAAAAAGCCAATTTTCTTGCACAAAGTTGCATGCTGCTTTAAATCATTTTATAATGTTAAGTCACACTGTTTTGCCCTACCAAATTAGCACCTCGCACTGTGAACTGGCCACTCAACAATAAACTACATCCAATTTACATTAGTCAACATTTTAGCACCACACTAGCTTGACCTTTGAGAAGGTTATAAGCGGAGGTTCTCTTTCATTTGAAGACGCTCAGTACATCAGATCATAGAACTTGATGGCAGAAAAGGACCTCTTACCCCTTATAGTCTTGCCCTTATCCCCACTAATCTTCCCCTTAGCGCCACCCCACCTCCCTGTAACCCATGTGCCTGTCCCATGCTCTCTTGAAACCTGGCAAAGTCTCAGACCCACCACCTCCTCTAGAAGCCTGCTCCAGGCCTACACCCCCTCTCAGTGAAGAACCGTCCCTCTCACGTTTGCCCTGTAGTTTTCCCCTGTGGTCTCAGACCATGCCCCTTGTTATGGTGCCTCTTCTTGTGAAATAATCGCCTCTGGTCCACTTTGTTATTCCTTGACGATTTAAAAGTCTATCATGACCCTCTCTCCCTTACCTAAATGGACATGACCCCCAATGAAATATGCAGTCTACTTAAAAACGCCAAAGCAGAAGTGCTACTCAAAAAAAAAAAAAAAAAAAAAACACACACACACACACCACAAACAAGAACATCATATTTGCTAAATATATCAAACACTCAACTAAAACTATATAAACATGTTTTATTTTTCTGTCCTCAATACTTGAAAGGAGGGTGGGTTGTTCATTTGCAGATGCTAAACCAACAGCCCCTTCCAGATCATACGATCATACCATGGTCCAAGTCACGTCACGCTCCATGGCAACAGTTGCTACAGATGTGTGGAGTCAAGCACAGAACAAAGAATAAATGTCTGCAAAATGCAGTACTCAGCAGTGTGCAAAGTCATCCATGGAGAAGGCATTCCAATGCGACCTTAAGTTATACAGCTAAAGGACTCATTGTTCAAGTGCACTAACGAAATGATCATCAAAACTCAGAACATTTTCTCTGATGCATTAAATCTAGCATTGGGCTGTTGACAGACCTGCCATGGGGACAAACGAAGCAATGTTAGAAAAACCACTGAGCTACAGTACTAGTAACTTAAATTATGTATGCTATCATTTTGGTCACATATTTTAGTTACCCGTTACTTTATATAAAAGTGACTACTATCATGGACAACAATCTGCAGTCATGTCTTCTGTGTCCTTCCACCGCCTCCTGACAAAGTATCTAGAATGGCAGATTCTTCCCCCCACCCCCAAGATGCTCGAGTTTTGACCCACTTATCTATAGAGATTGATCCAGTGTTGAATCACACTTTATAACACTGGGATTTTTTGGACCCCATCTTTAAAACAAAGCTCCTCTTCCCACTATAAAACAATGTCAGTGTGAGCTACTGGGACTCATTTTGGAGCCATTTTGCCAAGCCCCTGTAGCCCCTCCTCCAACAACCAACACTTGCTGAATCAACACCACCAAAGTGCATTTTAACACGCCCCTGCCAAACAATCACTCAGCAAGGGCTGCAACATTTCATTTTCTGTCCTTTTCACTCTATTTTGTCCCCTTTTCATTGCCAGCTGGTCCTCCTTCCACCTGCCCAAGCCAGTCTGCCTGCAGTAGTTTTCTGATAGTCCACCAGACTCTGCTGAACAATATCTCCCTATCCTGACAACCCACACCTTGTGTCCTGTTGGTAGGACCCCTGTCCCACAATCCAGGAAGAGGCCTCTTCACTTGATGATCAAGGTCAGAGAGAAGCTCATGAGGCCTAGGTAGAGTCATCAGGCATGGGCAGGGCCAGAGCCAGGCAATTACATCTGCCTGAGGAAGCTCTGTTCTCCTCCCCCAAACCCCCACTGTGCCATCCCTTATCCATCCTCAGGGCACTGTACTGAGTGGCAACCCAGCAAGACACCTACCAGGGCCATCAGAAAGATGGCAGAGCCCTGCCCTACCTTCAGAAGTCCCCTGCCAGTCCCATTCTGGGCATGTGATGCCTCTACATCACACAAGTAAACGGGTACATGCCAATGCAAGACCACACCAGAGGGACCACTTATTCCTTCACAAAGAACACACCCTCCCTATGGGCCACCAAGAGGCAGTTGTACTGCAGAAGGAGATGCCCTCCCTCCCAAAGCAAGAGGCATCCAAGACAGATGCCAAAATCCTGCCTCACCAGTCAGCTCCAGAAGTCACCAGTCTGGCGTGTGAACCCAGGTTACCTGGATAGCAAGGGACAGTGCTACTGCTGCTCCAGGCGGCCAGCCTAGACTGCAACATTTTCTTACATGCTAGCAACTTCCTCCCAAATGGCCAGCTAGTGCTTCAAATGACAAGCAAGTTAAAACTTTCCAACAAGGCAGCTGGAACACTGGCAATGCCACAGGCTAGAGCATCTTAAGTGCTGATTTTTTTTTTTTTTTTTAAATGCAGAGGCACTGGATCTAGCATAATGTTTTAAAGAACAGTCCAGCGCAGAGGCAGTGCGTCCATCTGCGCCGATGACCTGGGTTCAGAAACGGACCTAGGACATCGAGGGCTGGCGGGGAGGAGGAGCATCCAGGGACTGCTCTCCTTCTCCAGGGGACAGTGTGTCGGCACATCACAGATCCCTGGTGGAGGGGACTGGAGGGATCCATTGTGCTGGCACAGTTACCTGCGGGGGGGGGGAGGGTTGGCGGACGCAGGACATCATTGCACATCCCCACCCACAGGTACAGCCACACACAAAATCCCGGCCCCAAGCATGAAGTCCCGCTCCAATGCCAACTGTGTCTGCCGGGTGGGGCCCCAGTCCCATGGCCCCACCCTGAGGGGTAAGTCAGAGCACATTATCATGGACGTGGGGAGGGGGCTGAGCTCCCTTCAGGGGGTGGGGAGTCGGAAAAGTTTTTTTTTTTTTTTTTTTTATATATTAAAAGGCAGACCCTGATCTACTCATTGCCACATACCCCAACAAAACACATACTGTCATGTGCCTGCATTACACTGATGGAAGCTATAGCAGGTCCCTGAGCATTCTGGAGCAGCATGTCATAAATGCAGACCAACATGCCTGAAAGCTATCATGCACATTAGCTCAAGTAACCTTGAGCAGTTACAACTGCTAGCCTGCCAGCAGATGCCCAGTGACCGGTCATATGCTAGAAAATGTTACTAACCTTCAATAATTTTGTATTTTATTGTCGCCTGTGTAAAAGCAATTTACCATTGGCTTGAAAACTACCACTCAATCACAGGGTTTCTAGAATAGGATGTGGAAAAGAAACAGTACTCCTCGATGTAAACAGAGTGGTTATGGACTCCACAACCACTCTAAATACCGGGGCTTGCTTTATAACTAGTAAAAAAAAGTCAGTTTGACCCTCTGCTTCAAATGTTGGGGACTAACTCACAAAATTCTGGAGTGTCTTTCAACTACATTACCAGACACTTTTTCTGGTAATGATACAGGCCCACAATTTTTACTATACAGGGTAAGTGCTGAAGCACTGCTTTTATTTTTGTGCTCCAAAATTCTCAAAAATCCCCGTTGGGGACTACAGTAGGGTGTTAACACAAGCCCTTAGATTTCATACCTATGTAGAGACAGTAGAATAATTCTGGCTACCCATGAAATTCTGCACTGGGCAACATAAGAAAAAAAATAAAAAAAGTGCAAGAAACAAATACCAGTTTAGTGGCAGGCATACCTCAACTGTTACACGTTAAAAGGTATGTCACTCATTCTACCTCTCAGAAATTATTTGCCCCACATGGGGAAGGTGATATTCCACATTTCCAACCAAGACTTACCAGCAAACATTATAAAAATTAGTGCATAGACAGTGTACTGAGCTTGCGGTGCCAGGTTTGAAGAAATGTCAGTTTGCTCATTTGTCACACATACTGCCACTGCCAAGCTGGTGTTCCAGAATGTAGAGCGCACCAAAACTGCCAGAAAACGCCCACTGCCCTAATAAAATGTTCCCAGACTAACCAGCTGAAAATGCCCAAGGTCTCGATTGACCTTGCAAGGGGCTGGTTTTGTTCAAAGAACCCATTGCTGGAAACCATGGGCTGTACTTCGTTTTGTTTTATTATTAAATCATTCTAGCCTTTGACTATTAAACCGTGATTCTCTTTTTGTAATAGGATATTTGAATACTGCTGTCGTTTTCTGAGTAAAGGGGACACAGTCACAGTCGTCTAGTCCAATAACTTGCTGGTGAATGAAATTCCTGCCAGAGCTGCAGGGCGGATCCTCCTCCTCCACCCAACAAATGTCTGCTGCAGCCACCAGCCCTTCTCACATCCCCCTCATTCCAAAGTCCCAATTCCAGCCACACCAAAGAGAAGACAAGAGCAAGGACGACATGTACAGTTCTCAAATAAATAATGTGTCCCTGCTTTGCCACTGCACAAGAGTCCCAAATAAATTGACAGACGAAGCAGGTTTTAAAGTAAACGAACCATTTAAAAGTGCATGCAAGAAAAATAGTATAATAAGGCTAAAAAATACAGTTAATATTTCAAGAAAGCGCAAAGCCTTCCTTCCACAGCCAATTACTATACGTAACTGCAATTCATAAATTAAATAATATCCCTGCCCAGCCAGCCCCGTCCCACAACCCCATGCTCTTTAAGTAATCCGTCCAGAAACTGATTTTTTTGAGAAATGTGTTTGAAATACGTTTTAAGATGAATACCTTACCAGCTGTATAAAACTAAATCGTCTCCGGTTGCTCTCCTGACCGATTTGCTCGAGCCTTCCTTGAGCGCCTTTATACTGAGCTAACAGATGACATCACCATCCGCAACTAGGGCACGACAATGGCCGAGTGCCACCCGGAAATGCACGAAGCGAGTCGTGGGGGAGGTGTTGGAGGTGGAGCGAAAGGGGGCGATCGGCGGCCTTGGCAATAAGCTGCTGACCGTCGCAGCCTGGGCATGGGCGGGGCAGAGTGCTATCCGAGGAAGGGGGAGGGGTAAGGGCTGATGTGTAGTCGTAAACAAGATGAACGGTTGAAAAAAAGCATACCAAAATGGCAGCTGAAGAGTATGAGGCATGGGTGGTACAGAATCGCGAACTGCGAGTTACGTATGTTTAGAAAATGGGTTGGAAAAATCCTGAAAACTGATTGGCCGATAGTCACAAGGCGGCAGTATACCGTAGTGGTTAAGGACACTGAGCTGCAAACTGAGAAACCTGGGTTTGAATCTCACAAGACCCACTTGCATACTGTGAACCTTGAGCAGGTCACTTTCACTTTCTTGTGCTCCCAGGTCGCACCTGGGAAACACGCTTTGACTTAATGTGCCTTTCTTGGTTAAACAATTTCCTCTTTTCTTTTATACCTTTATCAGGCAAAACAGCCCTATTAAAATAAGTATTTGTCAATGTCAAACATGTTTGCTTGCATGCCATTATAAGTTAGAACAAGAGTACACTGAGGCTACAGGCAGACCATTCTACCTCCATTAGCCATTGTCTCCTGGACTTTGTGTTACATAGATGTTGTTGGCAGATAAGGGCATTTGGCCCACCTAGTCTGCCCATGAACATTAGTAACTGGTTCTTCAAGCTTCCCAGGAACTAGTTTGTCCCCTTCCCCTGACTACCAGGATCCTGTTATGCCCATTTCATGTATTCTTAAATCCTGTAATCGTTTCTGCCCCTGCCACCTTTTTTGGCAGGCTCATCCAATTGTCCACCACCCTCTCTGTGAAGAAGTACTTCCTTACATTCCCTCTGAACCTCCCTCCCTCACGTTTCAGCCGATGTTCCCTTGTTCTGGAGAATCTTTTTCTTTGAAAAATTGAATTTTCTTGCACATTGTTCTTCCCCGTTAGGTACTTAAATGTCTCAGTCGTATCCCTCTTCTCCTCCAGGGAGTGTATATTTAAGTCCTTCAGCCTACCTTCGTAGTGTTTATGATGTAATCTCTGCACCATCTTGGTTGCCCTCCTCTGAACAGTCTCCACCCTGTCGATGTCTTTGCGTAGGTAAGGCCTCCAGAACTGGACACTGTACTCGAAATGTGGTCTCATTAATGTCCTGTATAGCGGAATTATTACCTCCCTTTTCCTGCTGGTGATACCCCTGCCAATGCATCCCAGCATCTTGTTTGCTTTTCCTGCTGCCTTGTTGAACTGACTTCTTACCTTGAGGTCCTCGAAGATGATGACCCCTAGGCACCCCTTTCCTGCCTGGAGCATTCTGTATCCTCCCCTCCCAGCTGGTATGTTGTTCCTGGGTTTTTGTGCCCCATGTGCATTATCTTACACTTCTTTGCATTAAATCTCAACTGCCAATCCCTTGACCAGTCCTCCAGCTTCAACAGATCTCTCCTCATTCTATCCACACCAGCTGGCATGTCCACCTTGTTGCAGAGCTCTGTGTCATCTGCCAAACAGGCATATTTTCCCTTCTAGGTCCTCTGTGATGTCACCGATAAAGACACTGAAGAGGACTGGACCCAGCACTGATCCCTATGGTACCCCACTGTTCACGTTTCCCTCTGCAGAGTGGCTGCCATTCACCACCACCCTCTGTGTCCTATTATCTAGCCAGTTCCCCACCCACTTTACCACCACGTTACCTACACTCATGTTCCCCAGCTTATTTAACAATCATCTATGCGGCACAGTGTCAAAGGCCTTGCTGAAGTTCAGGTAGGCCACATCCTTTGCCCCCCCCCCCAATCCACCTCCTTTGTCACCCAGTCAAAGAACTCAATGAGTTTAGTCTGGCATGACCTCCCTCCAGTAAAACCATGCCTTGGGTCATGTAGGCTGTTGGCAATCAGGTGTTCCACTAGTCTTTCCTTTAATAGCGTTTCCATGATCTTACCCACTACTGAGGTCAGGCTGACTGGTCTGTAGTTCCCAGCTTCCTCTCCGTTTCAGCTTTTGTGTAGAGGGACCACATCAGCTCGGCTCCAGTCCTTGAACACGTCCTCCATTTCCAATGACAGGCTGAACAGGGTTGCCAGAGGTTCTGCCACCACCTCCCTTAGCTCCTTCAGCACCCTGGGTGTACCTTATCTGACCCCATCACCTTACTGACTGTTATTGCTTCCAGTTTCCCTAAGGAGCCCATCCCTTGGAAATGGCATTGTATCCATTTCTGCACCCTTCCTACCTTTTCTGCTCATTTCTGGACCATTTCTTGCCCCCTCCACTGTAAAGACGGAGCAGAAGTATCTGTTCGGTATCTCTGCTTTGCTGTTGTCATCCTCTTCTCTACCTCCATCCTCCCTGTTTAGCCTCACTATCCCCCTCTTTGACTTCCTTTTTTCCCTGATGTACCTGTAAAAGGTTTTGTCCCCCTTCACCACTGATTTTGCAATGTATTCCCCCGTGTGTTGTTTGGCTTCCCTTACTGCCTTCCCTGCCTCCCTTTGTTTCTCCTGGTACCTCTCCCTGTCCCCTTCCTCCTGTGACTTTTTGTACTGTTTGAATGCCATGTGTTTTGCTTTAACTTTCTCAGCTACCCCTTTGAAAACCAGAATGGTCTCTTCTTCCTTTTGCTAACCTGTTTCACACAAAGTTGTGCTGCCCTTGCTATCCTGGATTTGATCACTGCCCACTGCTGTTCCTCCACCCCTATTTTCTCCCCTATGCCTCTTCTAAGCATTTTCCCATTCTTGTAAAATCCGCCCTCCTAAAGTCAAGGATTTTTGTTTTTGTGTGGCTGAATTCCACCTCATCAGTTATCATGAACCCCACTGACCAATGCTCACTGTTTCCTAGGTGCTCCCCTACTGGGACCCCTGTCACACTGTCCCCATTTGTGAGCATCAGGTCCAGTATTGAAGTTTCTTATGTGGGTTCCACTATCAGTTGCTTAAGGAAAGCTCCCTGTAGGGAGTCCAGAATAAACTTGCTCCTGGTTGTCGCTGCTGCGGGGAGGCTCCACTCTACATCTGGCATATTGAAGTCACCAGCCAGCAGTACCTTCCCCCTGTGTGCCATCCTTTGGATAGCTAGCATCATCTCCCTGTCTGTATCCTCCCCCTGGGTTGGTGGTCTGTATATTACCCCTGTGCGTATGGCTGACCCCATACCTCTTTCTAGTTTAACCCACAGTATCTCCCCCGCTCCTTGTTCTCCTTGAATTTCTGTGGTTATATTGTCCTTCATCTTCCACCTAGCTGACAGCAACAGTGCTGAAAAAAATGGTGAACAAGTTAAAGAACATCTTCATGAGTTAACTGTTTTTTCTTACCTTTGTTGTGTTTCACATATTCAGCCCAGATTTTCAACACAGTATTTTTATGACCTGGTTTGTCACAGACTGGTTCCCAGCAGTCTGTACTGAGTTTTCACAACCCTTCAGATGCCTGAAAGGGTTACCTTGATATGCTGTCACCACTCAACCGCAACCTCATCCTGGGTGTCTCTAGGTCAGAATCCCACCACAGTCACTGCTCACACAGTACAGTGCTCTGTACCAAAGGGCAAACAACCCATCCCTTTTGTCACAGCTGAGAACACTTTGCCTTAAATACTGTAACTTTGTAGCCTGCCTTTTTGGAAACAGATCACAGACTTGCCAATTTACAATTAGTTATCTTTACCTGAAAAGACTCAGTTACAGAAAGCATAGGTAACCCCCATGCCGAACTGGGGGGTTACTAATTGATGCCCTGTTGGCATCAGGAGCATGTGCTGCCAGGCTTGCCATGGGGGCGGGGCTTGTGTAGCGTATGAGGGTTTTCAAGCGCCAGCTGGTGCATGGGATAGCCATTAGTTTAAGCTGGAAAGGGAGTTGAGAGGTCAAGGAGGAGCAGTGAGCCGCTCGAAGGCCTGAGAGGAGGGCCTCAAGGTGGGCCTGGGGCCGGGGTGGGGAGATTTCCCCCCTGGCCCCCAGCAGCCGCTCCACATGCTATCATGGACAGATGGACGCCTGTAGCAGTCAAAGGAACAGAGTAGGGATGGTTTGAAGCCCGCTAGGCTCCGCTATGAAGGAAGAGCTGGGAGGTGGCTACCATGAGCAGGCACTGGGGTAGTGGTGGCAGTGACTCTTCAGAGGGGCTGGGAGGTGGCTGCCATCAGCAGGCACTGGGGTAGTGGTGGCAGTGACTCTACAGAGGGGCTGTGGTGGCAGTTCGGTCTCTTTGCCTAATTGTGTCCACCTTGAGGAGGATGAGGAAGCTGTGTGGAGTATCCAGAGAATGTAGACTGTGGGGGCGGCCTGCCTGTGCGAACCCTGCCCAAGAATCGATAGGCGGCCTGCTTCCTGGCGCGAGGACTGTGCCCTGGGGTTAAGAACCCCCCCTTTCAGAGGACGGTATAGTTCATGTAAGGAAGACACCATGCTCCCACTGGCAGGGAATTTCGGAGAGAAATAAAGGCATTGGGGAACACTGCTGGTGTTCTGCAACATGTTTTGAGCCCCTTCAGCTCATCTAGCAAGGAATGGGAATCTAAAGGTCCAGGTTCAAATTCCGTTCCCCCAAAGTACTGTGCCATGGTGCCTTGCCGTAGAAATGTGTGGGCTGTAACTAAATGAATTGTGCATCCTCCATGGAGTTTGTTTAGCCTAAGCTTTAAGTACAGAAATAAATCTTCTAGTTTGACTGTATCCTTCCTGGGCTGAAATCATTTGGAGTCTAAGCAAATTGTGTGTTAGTGTGCTGTGCCTAACTACTGTTTCCACAGAATAATCCAACTGATAGAGAAGCCACCAACCATGAAGGAGGAAGGAACATCTGTCTGCACCCCCAATGGAGTTCATGCTGTCACGAAGGAATCCTGCTACAAATCAAATAAGGTACTGTGTGTGCGCCCTGCTTATTTTTTATGCTGCTCAGTTAAGATGGAGCCCTTCCCCTTTCCAAGAGACTAATTCCATCAGACCCCTAGACATGGAAAGGGGGGGGGGTATCTGCCTCAGTAATCAACCACCACTGTGGGACTGAGAGTAGTTGGTGCTGCCTGCCTGAAAGTCTTATCCGAAACCCCCCAGGGCAGGCACAAGTGGACTATATAAATGACTGTTATTATTGGAAAAGAGAACTATTGTTCCAGTAGAACTAATATGCAGGGACAAGGGGTTACACGTAAAGTATATAAAACATTTACTACACCATGATAATTACATTTATGCAACAGCTGTCAGGATAAAAACTGACACATAACTTCAGTTATCTGAGTCACTGTGTGGATAATTGGGTGGTGATGTAATCACTAGTGATTACATCATCCCGCATTTATCCACACAGTGACTACATCACTAACTACCACCATCTGTGCTGCCTGCTCAGCAGTACTGCCTCCCAGTTTCACTTTCACCTTCTCACAGTGCTGTTTACAACCCAAGCTATCACAGTCCCCAAAGACACAACATACACACCTTAACCAAATCTCTCCCCAAACCACAACCACATTTTAATGAAAACACTCTTAAGGAAAAAATAAGTAATTTTTTTCTCTTTCTCAGCACAGCAACCCTGCAAACCAAAGACAGCAATCAGGCACAGAGAAAAATATGGAAAGGAACTTAAGAAAAAATATAACAAAACTGAACCCAAAATCTTGTTGCATAAATCAATATGAGGCGCCTGTGGAATAACAACATTATTTGTACAGTTGCCAGTGACCACTTGTGAGGGTTACTGAGGTCACAGGCAGCTGTAAATAACTTTGTTATCCCACAGGCGCCCCCCCCGCATATCCCTTATTTATGCCATGGGGGTGAGAGCATTCTCAGTAGGATAACCTGCGTTATTTCCACTGCAGTGAGGATAAATCCTGATGACATCAGCAGAGTGAGGATATCGACATTTATCCATACTCTGCTGATGTCACCAGAGTGAGAGTAAATGCACTGCAGCTTGCATTCTAAAGGAAACTGCTTCAGAAAAGGTTTCTCTTTCTCACTGAAGCTGCAACTTACTCAATTAGCTTTGCAAAAGACTCTCACCTATGTCCTGTTGTGTTTCTAACATTGCTTAGCCCATTACTGTGCTGATCTCAGCTTCAAAACAACCTGAATTCTAAATGAAAGTCTTTTACAAAGCAGGTTCTGTTTCTCAGTGCTACCTGCAGCAGTTTGTCTTTCTCACTGAGCCTCTGACTCAGTCAATTAGCTTTGCAAAACACACTCACCTGTGTTTCTGACTCCCAGTCCATTCAGAACACACACACACACTCTGACAGCACACACAGAATGAGCAGGAAACACACAGACTCAGAAAAAATGTTCCTACAGCTCTCGCCCCTGTGGTATAAATCGCAGACATGATAGGCAGATCATGGCATATGGAAAATATTCTCACTCCTGCCTCGTGAGCTGTGTATTTTCACTCGTGAGAATACACAACTCACTCTGCAGGAGTGAGAATATTTTCCATATCCCACTCCTTCCCATCATGTATCCCCTATATATTACAGGATAATACACATTAAAGGTTATGGGGAATACAATATTTCTACAGAGATAAAAAAAACACATTTGAAAAGTTAGAGGGAGCACGGCGGCCTGGTAGCGCAGAGGGCTGAGGCACTAGATATATCACCTCTCGCCACCTCGGTGGCCCAGGTTCAGGAACGAACCAGAGCTGCCAGGGAGCTGGGGGAAGGGGCAGGAAGAAGCAGGATTGAGCAGCCATAATGGCATTCCTCTTCTCCTGGGGAGGATCTGTGTTGCCCCCCCATAGTTCCGTTGCCATCAGGTAGAAGTCCGACCGGCTGTGTAGACAGCTGGGGGTGGCAAATTAGTAGGGAGGGTGCCTCAGCGCTGTGGCATGCGTGTGCGTCCACACACAGACGTGCAACTGGGTGTGGGGAGGGCAAAAACAGTGGGGGGTGAATGGGCCATAAAATATAAATAAATAAATAAAAAGGGGGAGCACAGAGGAGCCTAACTTAAAGCTAATTAAATTCTAAGTAGAGTAGAAGAAGCTTATACCTTACTGGTAACTTGGTGAGTTATGGCTGATTTAACTCGGTGGTGTTGCTAGCTCAGAATCCCAAATCATAACTGATTTTAAGAGCAAAAACACAAAAATATCTTCGGTTGGTTGGCCCACTACACCTGCATCATCACACATGCCTCTCTGGCATCACATAGTAGACCATTTTTTTGATCCCTGGAGGCTACCCTTTTCCAGAATGGGTCCAAACTGGTTTTGTGGATTGAAGCCTGAATCTTTTTGTTTTCTTTGCTGGCTAAAAAACTTATTGCTATCAAATTGCTTTTTCGGAATTTTGACTATGTTTTAGTGGTTGATTAGACTGTAGTTTTATCTGTGTTTTATATTAAATTATAATGCTTGATCTATATTACCTGTTTGTACAGCGCCTTGAAAATTGAAAGGCACTTTAAAAATAAAATTTATTATTATTATTTATTATTATTAAATCAGTGGGGTGACGTCTCACTCTGCCTTGGCCCTGTTTATTTTATTTAATTTTTGTTTACCAGGTAAGGTACACTAGGCATACATGTGCCTATTTTCAGGCATGACCCGGGAGAGTACATCAGTAGACCTTTACAGTGCACAAGGGATAACATATACATAAGAACCAGAGTTGTAAAACATACAAATTGGAGAGCACAATGCAATTAACATAAGGATCAAAGGTGCACAATACACGTGTTGAAGATTTATTGGAGTACAAAAACATTATAACTTCATACAGTGGGATGAAAATTTGCTAAACAAAAGAGTGATGGGAAAGGAAACACAGCAAGGCGGGGAAGTATAGAGGGGTTAGGTTGATGGAAGCAGAGAAGTACAGACAAAGGAATAGCTTAGTGCAACGAGCAGATAAATGTATGCAGGAGGAATAGCACTAAGGTAAGGAACAATCACATATAGAGCTTTGAAGCAGGTAGGATCAGAATTGGTGCCGGAATGTGTTAGTGACTGGGCATTGACAAATGTGAGGAGGGATTCTGTTCCATAACTGAGGTGCAGTAATAGTAAAGGCTATCTCACCAAACTTAGTCCTTGTCCTAGGGATGGATGGCAGGTCAAGGTCAGTGGATCTGAGGGAGTATGTATTTTTACAAGACACCAGGAGGGAGGCTAAGGAGTGAGGCACTTGGTTCAGCAATTAGCTATGGATAATTCTTCCTAGAGAGAGAGGTCCAGAAGAGCAGAATGGGAGGGCCAACCTAGTTTGGAATAACGGTACACAAAAACGAACAGGTGGCGACTTGTTTAACAGCTGGTGCCACTACAAACCAAAGCACATTACAGTCCAAAAGTAGGGCCACTTAGCACAGCGAGCAAGAAAAAAACCTATTCGCTAGGTAATGTTAAAAAGTAGTTTATTCCCAAGTGAATACTGACTTAAACGGATACAAATACAGCCAGCATCCCCACGTGCCGTGCGTTTACTATTTACGAAGCAGTGCAGGGTTTTAAATAATTGATTAGCAGTTTTTTTCTTGGGACTATACTAACTGTACAGAAAGTATTTATATACATTTTCTAGAAGTGCTGTGTTTGTTAAACACAGTGAGGCAAGAGCTATGCATTTTCACAAAGATTTAGCACTTTTATGAGCAAAACGCTAATCCATTTTTAGAATTAAATAAATCCCTGCAGTGGCAAAATGAGTTAATATGTAAGGAGAAGAGTAGAGACCCAAGTATGGAGCCCTGGGAACACTGAGGGTGGACATTTTACATTTAGAACATGTCTTTTTGTTATGAAAGGGATTCAGCCCTTTGATGTTTTACCAAAATAAAAGTCTTTTATGGGGCAGGAACTGTTGTGGTCCTCACTCAACCTCTGGGAACCCAGGAATGCTCACACAACAGGCCTGGAACTGCAGTGTGAGGCAATTTTCAATTCTCCCCACACATCCCACAACCAGAATATTTCACAGGCAACATAACTAACATACTGTGAAGCCAGCAGATTAGGCCCTGTGGTTTATCGAGTCTGCTTGATGGTTAGTGCCTTCCCAGGGCACCGTTAGTAGCTCCCCCCATCCCTACAAGGTCCTCCATTTCCCAACGGGGCTCCAGGATGCACCTTCCCTCTATACCTATCCCAGCCTTTCTTGAACCATTCCACAGTAGTAGCAGCCATCAACTCCTCGGGCAGCGCATTCAAGGGCTCCATCACCATCTCAGTGAAGTAATGCCTCCTTGTTCCCCCCCTCAGTCCGCCCCGTCCAGCTTCATTGATTGTCGCCTAGTGGCCCCGACCTCCCTCAGCTGAAAGACCCCCTCAAGGCTTACCCTATCATTCCCATGAGATACTTGAAGACCTCTAGCATATCCCCCATTCTTTCTCTCCTCCAACGAGTACAGGTTGAGCTCCCCCAGTCTCTCCCCATAGGGCCTTTCCCCTAGCCCCAGTACCATCCTGGTCACTCTCCTCTGCACTTTCTCCAGTACTGCAATATCTGTCTTTAAGTAGGGATGCCAAAACTGCACGCAGTAGTCAAAGTGTGGTCTAGCCAGGCAGTTGTACAGCGGAAGGAGCAACTCACGACTCCTTGAGGTTGTCCCCCTGACTATGCACCCCAGCATTCTGTTTGCTTGGGCCGCAGCCCTTCTACACTGCTCTGAGTTATTCATTCTGGCATTCAGCACCACCCTGAGGTATTTCTCCTTCCTAGAAACCTGCAGTGTCTCCCCCCTCAAGGTGTATACATGAGTTGGATATTTGGCCCCCAGGTGCAGAACCCTGCATTTCTCAGCGTTAAACTTTAGCTTCCAGGCTCATGACCATCTCCCCGGAGTCTCCAGGTTCTCCTGGAGATCCAGCTTTCCCTCCTCCCCATCCACCACTGCCCACAGCTTCGAGTCATCAGCAAAGAAGCTCATCCCACTCCTGATACCACTTCTGACGTCTGAGATATAGGTGTTAAACAAGAACAGGCTCAGTACCAACCCCTGTGGGACCCCTCTAGTGACTAACCTGGAGGATGAGACCTCCCCACCCTCACCCTCTGTACACGCCCCGCTGGCTAGTTTCCTATCCCCCTGACCATCTGCTCCCCAACCCCCATATTCTCCAGCTTCCCCTGTAGCCCATGATGTGGCACCAAGTCAAATACCCTGCTGAAATCCAGAAAGAGGACATCCACTGACCTGCCCTGATCCAGCACACTCGTCCCCCCTTCATAAAACTCCACCAGATTGGTCTGACATGATCTTCCCTTAACACAGCCATCCTGGCAATCATCTGGGTGACCCCTCATCCTCAGAACCCCTTCCATCCTCTCCTTCAGGATGACCTCCATCACTTTGCCCAGTACCGACGTCAGGCTAACCGGCCTATAGTTACCCGGCTCCTCTCACAAGCCACTCTCGTGTATAGGCACAATATGGGCCATCCTTCAGTCCTGATCACTAACCCCAACTGCAGGGAGGAGTTAAAAAGTTCCTCCAGGGGTGCGGCCAGGGTATCTGCCAGCTCCTTGAGCACCCTGGGATGGCTCCCATCTGGGCCCGGTGCTTTATCTGCTCTTAGGGCCTTGAGCGTTTCCCACACCCTCCCTCTGGGTAGTTCAACATCCATTTCTTCCACTTCAGCTGCCAGTCCCCATACCCCCCTCTCCTAGCTGTGCCGCCTCCCCCATCCTCTTTGGTAAAGAAAGAGGCAAAAAAGTCATTTAGTACCTCTGCCTTCTCCTCCGCCTCCTCCACCCACCCACCCACCGACTCCCTATCCTAAGCCAACTAATCTGTCCCTTCCCTTTTCTTCTTTCCCTGCTATACCTGAAAAACCCTTTCTCCCCCCTTCTAATACCCTCTGCCAATCTTAGCTCCGCCCCCGCCTTGGATGACCTCACCACCCTGATGACTCTCCTGGCTGCCTTATCATACTTCTCCTTGGGTATAGCTCCCCGAGAACATTTGTATCAGCTATAAGCAGCCTTTTTTCCCATCACTGCATCCTGGACCTCCCTTGTCCACCAGCTCAGCCACCTAGCTTTGCCCCACTTGCATCTTTCCCTCATGCAGGCCTTGGTAGCCTCCAGGAGCCTCTTTTTTATAATTTCCCACTGGGCCTCCATGCCCATGCTTGGCCTGATCTCCTCTAGGTAGCCCCTAAGGAGCCACTCCATCCCCCCCAAAGTCTGCCCCTCTAAAATCAACCACTGTTGTTCTTGCGTGGTCTACCCCACCCCCTAGTTCTAGGGAGAACCAAACCATGGCGTGGTCGCTTCCCGTCAGTGGGTCCCCAACAACTAGGTCCCTGATGAGCTCCCCGTCTGACAGGACCACATCCAGGATGCGCCCCTCCCTCATCGGCTCAGTCACGAGCTGGGCAAGGAATGCATCCTGGAAGACGTCCAACAGGCACTGCTCCCGGCTCAATGAGGACGCCATAGTTCCCCAGTCTGCTCCTGGCATATTCGGGTCTCCCAGCACCACAGTGTTGTCCTTTCCCCTACCACAGTGGTCCCTGAGGTTAGCCACCAGGCTTTCCTCCTGCCTAGGTGATCTATATACACTACCACCATCTTCACCCGGTTTCCCTCTGGAGCCTGTAGGGTGACCCAGAGAGCCTCTATCTGATCCCCCACTTCATCCACCTTGCTTATCCCTATGCTATCCCTAAAGATAAAAGCTACCCCCCTCCCTCCACCCTATCCCTTCTACATGTGGTGTATTCTAGTAGGTTTAGGTCCCAGTCATGTCTGGATGTGGTCCAAGTCTCTGTGACTGCTGCCACATCCACCACCCCCCACTAACAGTGCCTGAAGCTCCAGCATCTTGTTTCCCATGCTCCTGACATTTATCAGGACCACCCTCAAACTTGCCCTCTTGCCCTCCTCTCCCCTGCCCTGAGGCCACCTTGCCCTCTGCCTACAAGGACCACCTCATGCACTATCGGGTGCTCCTGCCCTTGGCCCCCTCCCTCACGCCTTTGGGAGAAGTCCAGGACCTCCCTGGCCTGGCCTGCCGGGGAGACACCCCCCACACACACGCAAGTTTAAGCCCCACCTGGAATGGATGAACTCTGCCAGTCTGAGCTGCAGAACCTCTTTTTCCTCTGAGCTAAGGTGGAGTCTGTCCCTTGTGAACAGTTCCTTGTCCTCCCAAGTTGCGTCCAGTCTCCCACCCACCCATACCCCTGGCCTCGCACCATTCACAGAGAGCCATACATTTATTTCCTTATTTTTGCTTATTCTCCACACTGGCCCTAGGTACCAGTAGAATCTCCGAGAAGGAGACCAAGCACCCCACGTCCTGACATCCTGGTCAGCTCCCTAAACCTAGCTTGCATTTCCAGCTCACTGTTCCCCTCTATATCGTTGGTACCCAGGTGCACTAATATGGCAGGGGTGCCACCACCCTTTTGCGCTAGAGAGTAGATGTGATGTGATGTCTCACTCCTACGTGGGTGATCTATATTATAAATGATGATTTGTATTTTGACCTTCCTGTGTGAGGTCCTGCTTTGTCATATTGTATCATTTTCTACTGTTTATTTTTGTATCTCTGTATTCTGTACTCTCCCGGGTTGTGTTTGAAAATAGGCAGGTCCAGTTGCTTAATGCACTTACCCAGTCACCAAAAGCTAATAAATAAATAAATAAATGTCTTGTCTGATGTACCATCAGGCCAGATATACTCCTGGACTTAACACCACAGGAAGTCCCTTCCCCCCCTCCACCTGATCCCCCTAATCATGGAGTCCCCCAAGAGCAGCACTCTTACTGCCTCCTTTTCCCTAGACCTGCTCGTTATCCCATCCCCCCCACATTACCATACTCATCCCTTCCCCTTCCCATCATGCCAAAAACTGGCCCATTCCTCCCACTCCAATCCATATCTCTCTTTGACCTGTCCTCCTTGGCCTCTTTCCTTCCTGTTTCAGCACTGTGGTCCATTCCAGTTTGTCTCCCGGGAGCAAGGACCCCCTCTGCCCCCTGGTCTTCCTCCTCACTGACCTGTCCACCTCAGCTTCTTTCCTTTCCCAGTATCTTCCCCAGGAACTAGTAAGATATAAATAAATAAATGAATGAATAAAAATAAAAACATTTCCTGAATTGTTACATCTGTTGCACCCCACCTTATGATCAAGAGAGGTGGAATTTTTAAAATCCTGTCCGCTAACATATTATTCGCGGGGTAACTGCGAAAACATGTTTAAAGGGGAACTGATAAATAACACCTGTCATGTTCATGAGGCAAGGTACCAAAAGAGCAATGTTGAATATTTGGGGCCAAAATTCGCAAACATCACAGTTATGAGTAAATGTTGAAAGAAATTAACTTTTTTCATATCTTTATTTATTTATTTATTTATTTATTTTTGGCATTTTGATCTACAATTATTTTTTAAATATAGTATTTATTAAGTGAAGCACAACACACTACAGTTTCAAAATACAGGAAGTCAGAGTATGGTTACAGATTCAAATCTCTAAAAAATGTTGATGTCTCGGGGGTCTTTGCAGGAGGGAATTCTGTTTTCTACAACAGTGGAGTCCAGGCGGTTATATGATACTCTGGGTTTTGTGGTACTAAATAGTGATTTCTGTGAAGATATTTTTTTTCCATGCTACCAGATATGTAACTTTGGTACTGTCTAGATACTCTTGGTTAAAAAGAAAAAGGGAAAGAAATTATTTTTTTCCCCCCAAGAACCAACCACCTCTACTAGGCTTATCTCATGTTATGATGCTCTGTATATTATAAGCATGTAAGGCTGACTGTGATGCCTTGTATTCCAATAAAAATTATATTTAAAAAAAAAACTTTGATGTCTCTATTCATTTACCAAAGCCTTAACAATAGACAGTTCCACAGATAAATTCAACAGTTATTTTTACCTGCCCGTTCAAAGGCCTCCTCCCCAGTGAGGACAGCACCACCATACACCCTGCAGAAGAGAAGGAACTAAGGAACAAAATCAGATTCAATTTGGGACATATACCATATCCACTTTTGCCATTTTATATTAAATGCACCTATTTTGTCTTGAAGACTGGCTGTTAATTTTTCTGACTGGTATATGTCCATCACTATACACTTCTAATCTGCTACTGGTGCAATAATAGGGGACATCCATTGTCTTGTAATGGCTTTCTTGGTGGCCAGAATATACAGTGGTAATAAAGTTCTATGCCAAGCAGGTCTGTGGTGAGGTAGAATCATTAACAGCACCATTTCCTCAGATAATTCCATGGGTTCCCCAGGCACTCCTGTAATTCTTCCTGCAGGGTGCACCAAAAAGGAGTCAGTAGTGGACATAGCCAAAAATATGGCCCAAGTCCGCCACCTGACATCTATAACCTCTCCAACAAATCCTGTATGTGGGAGGTAAATATTTTATGAAGATAGCTGGTGATCTAAAGTACCTGTATCTGCACTTCCATGCATATTCCTGCCAGATTGAAGAAAGGGCTATCCTCACTGCTGGGAGTGCTGCTTTCAACCAGGAGTCCAGTGGAACCTCAAGACCTAGGTCTTTATTCCAACTATCTTGGACCGATTGGGTTAAGTCTCCCTAAGGACTTGATATAGTTGACCTATGAGGTGCCCCCACGTGTTACCGTTACTGCAGTCTATCATTATGTTCAAAAATATGGGTTATGGGGAAGGTAGTTGCATCTGAGCAGGGCGCAGTTGTTGAAGATATGTCCTTAGTTGTAAATCTCTGTAATGATCCATAGTAATTAGACCAAAGTCCCTTTGTAGCACTTCAAAGGGGCATATACCTGTGGTAGTTAGGAATTTGTATAGGAATTGCAAACCCTGTTGCCGCCTCGTTTAAAGGCAAGATCTTTCCGAGAGGGCTGAAAATTTTCATCCGCCGTCACCAGCCTGTGGTAATAGAAGATATCCTTAAACTGTGGATAAGATTTCAGCTGGTTCCAAACTTTCAAGACCTTGGCAGTGAATTTAGAAAAATGCTGGAGCAGGAAAATTTTGCCCTTTGCGGCGCAGAGGATTGGGTCAATGTTATACAGATCATTAATAATTAATTCAGTTTCCTTCCATGGGGCCGTGCACGTGGGTGACAGTCACAAAAGTACTACTTTGAGAAAGGCAACCCATGCATATAGCTCCATGTTAGGCAGATTAACCCCTCCTTGAGCTAAAGACAGTTGAAGAATGGAAAAGCGCACTCTGGGACATTGCCTTCCCCATATAAAATTTGATGCCATCCTGTTCCAGAAAGCATAATAAAAATGGGCAGGTGAAATCGGGATAGTCTGAAAAAGATAGAGCATGCATGGTAAAACATTCATCCTAACAACCTCTACTTTTTGGAAAAAGAGAGTCAGTTTGCCCCATCTAAACAGGTCCTCTTCAGTTAAGAGTGTTAAGGGTTCATAATTTGCCACATCTACATTGTGTATATCTTTTGTGACTTGTACATTTAGATATTTAATTTTGGTGTGTAGACAACAGAGAGGGAACCAGCATCTAAGGGTTGCTGAAAGATTACAGTTAAATGTTATAACTTAAGTTTTAGATACATTTAACTTAAAACCTGCAACTATCCCAAATTTATGCAAAATATTCCAAACCGCCGGCACATATGTCTCTGGTGATAATACTGACAGAAGAACATCCTCTGCAAACAGAGCGACTTTATATTCCCTCTGTCCCGATGGAATAACTTCTATTCCCTCCGCCCCCCCCCAAAGTGGTAGCCAAAGGCACCATATACAGAGCGAACAGAAGAGGGGGAAGAGGGCACCCTGTCGTGTCCCATGTTGCAGGGATATTAGAGATGACAAATAGCAATTGACTCATATAGATGCCTTCGGGTCAGAGTAAATATTTTTTAACCAGGTCAAAAAAGAATTTGGAGTACAGGTACCTTCTAACACAACATTTTATTAACAGTGGAGAAAACCTCCAGAAGATAAGTAGGGAACTAACACCCTTGGAGTAGTATTGGTAGGACTCCATCAGGATCAGGGATAAACTGAGATACCTATCTATATCTTATATGGTTCTCACCACCCAAGGAGAGGCCCCAGTGCTAGATGAAATAAGGGAGAAGTGAGAAGCAGAATTTAACGAAGTAATTTTAAGGAAAGATTGGGCTCGTAGATTTCAAAGAGGTTGGCAAGTAACATCAGCAGTAGTCTGGAGAAAATTTAACTGGAAAATCATCATGCGCTTTTTCAGGACCCCAATTATTATGAAACACTTTAACCCACAAGCCTCATCAGCCTGTTGGCGTCTCTGTGGAACACCATGGGGCACACATTACTATATATTTTGGGGGTGCAGTAAGCTCAGGGAATTTTGGTTTCATATACATAAAATTATAGAGCAGGTGGAAGGTTTTCCTCTCCCCATTACCTTTCAGGATCTGGTGTTAGGCCTCCCAAACTTGTCCTCTAAGAAGAGGAAAGTGGTAGAACTTTGCCAAATACTTAGGGTTGCAGCCCTGACGTGCATCACAACTAAATGGCTCGCACCTGAACCTCCATCTCTGGCACAATGGGTTTCCAGGGTGGAGGACTTAGAACGCATAGAGGACATTACTTACACAATACACCGAATAAAAGAGAAATTTCTGGGCTCTGGCGACCCTGGCAGATCTGGAGAAAGGCCTGGAGTGGAGAGGAACACCAAGGGAGAGGGGAGGGACTCGCACGACAGGAGGAACAATCACACACCCGGGGGGTATAGTTGAAGGAGATTGAGGTTTCTGTGAATACAAGTTACCCACACTAGCCCTTAAAAGTCCCGCCACTTAAAAAAGAGGAGGTAAAGTCAGGGCAGGGCGCCTAATGCTGTTTACTTGTGAACGTTTTAAAAATGAAACGTCATTGCGGTGCATGTACGCATTTTTCCTTTTTAGTTTTATCGTTGCTTCAAGTTATAGAAGACTTATTAGAAAAATGTGGGTTTTCTGATGGACAATCAATCATATGGGCACTGGGACAGAGACTTTGTTTACACTGTACAGAAGTGTATCCATCTAAATGAAGCCTTGGGCTCAAAGCGGAGTATCCTACAATCTTTTTTTTTATCTCTGTCTTGGTTACTTGTGTGCCACAGAATTTTAGTTTGATTTCTGTCCTATAGCAATGTGAACTCTTGTTTCAGAAATTACTAAATCTGTATCTGTAAGATGCTTATGTTACAGTGTTGATGAGCGGTTTACATTACATTATACATCTGACAATAAAAATGGATGAAGTTGTAAAAAAAAAAAAAAGAATCTGGAAACCGGAAGGCGGACAGAGCATCCCACAGGAAATCCCAGGACACTCTGTCAAACACCTTCTCAGCATTGAGACTCAGCAGAGCAGCCAGTATCTGTCTTGTCTGGATATGCTGTGCTAATAACATCACGCTGTGGATGTTATCCATAGTGTCCCTGCACTTTATAAACCCTGTTTGATCAGGGTGGGTAAAATGTGTTCCAGCTGGGAGGCCCAGATGGCCATATAAATTTTGTAGTCTGAATTAAGAATCAAAATTAGCCATCTTTATCTGGCTTTGGTAGGGCAGCAACAACTGCATGTGTTCATGAGGGTGGGGAGCGACACTCCCTTCACCACGTCCTAATACATCCGTAACAGTGGGTGTAAGTTAGAGAATTGTTTGTACCATTCTGAGCTAAAGTCATCTGGGCCCGGGCATTTTTGAGAACTGGCCACCTTGATATGGTTGCTTATTTCTTCAGCCCTTATAGGAGTTTCCAGAGCCTCCCACTAAGCTTCGGTAAGTCGGAGTAAATGTATCAGTTCAAGAAAGAGGTGTCTGGGGTGCTGTGGAGCCCAAGCAAAATGGACGCTAAAGATTAGAGCTCGCAGAGTAACCTCTGGATAGAAGTTCAAAAATAAATTTTCTACTGGCTCCTGTAAAGAATAAATTGTTTGTACTGCAGTAGGAAGGTTACTGAAACAAGATGGGAAAGTCTCATGAAAGAAAAGCAGCAGCAGGAGGGTGCTAAAAGCAATATTACCACAACAGCGCCAACCACACAGTTGGTAATGGCAGAAATCGAGCAGCCTGAGGTGACTCTTCAAACTTTGGGCATTAAAATCAGTCATCTAAACAGTTTCAGAGCTCTCTGATAAGTTTGATACCCTGACAAACAGGGTGGTTACTTTAGAAACTTCAGTGGGTGCCCTGCAAACTGCCACATTAGAAGCTACAAAGAGGTTGGAATCGGCAATGGGGGTTGCGGCTTCCATGGTGAAAGAAAACCCTGACCTGTGCACTAGGATTGAAAGTCTAGAGAACCAAGCTCAGGTAGCTAACCTGCACATTCTTTGGATGCCAGAGGGGTGTGAGGGAGATCATCTCTCTCTCTCTCTCTCTCTATTTCTGATAGAGTGGTTTCAACAGCAGTTTAAAGAGGAGCTGGGCAACAGCCACTTAATTTTCAGAAAGTGTACCGGGTCACACAGTGAGGATGGCCTGACAATCCCGAAGCTCCACGGTCCATCACTGCGGTGACATATGGTGTGGAAACAAGAGACTTTGTGCTTGCGCTAGCACGCAGGAAGAAGACCTTACTCCTGGATGGCCAGAGTTTCAGATATTCCCAGATCTGAGTTTTGCCACCAGGCAAAAAAAGAAGCATTTTGATGGGGCCAGGACAATGCTGCATGAGGTCAGCATCGTACATGATATGGTTTTCCCATTGCGGCTCAGGATCGTATTTCAAGGCAGTCTTTTTGTTTACTGACTTGGCCAATGCCCTTAAATGGGCTCAAAAGCATGCCAGATCTCATCCTGAACCTGATATGCAGAACAATTCAGACTCTGATGCCCCAACTTGAAGGCTATCGACCACTCTTGGCCAGGTACAGAATATTTTGACTGATTCTTAGTTCACTCAGTCTCTCCCCATGCAGCCGTTTAGATAGTTCTCTTTCCAAGGAACTTTACCATTGTTTCTGAGGGCTTTGTAATCCTTTCAGGAGGTTGTATAGAAAGTTTGTTCAGCTCTTACAGTTTGCCACTGTTGGCATCATTATAATTATGGGTGTTTTTGAGCACTAAATATTTAGAGGTTCAATGCATACTAGTTACTTTGCTTAAATCTGTATGTATTTACACTTAAGTGTTAAATCTAGCATTAACATGGCATGTCTGTCTTTCCCCAGTTTAGGGGAAAAAAACACTGATGGACATGTTTCGATTTAAATTCTTTTTCAATAGCCGTGCAGCTCACCAACTCCATAAAACAGTTCTTTATGGATTTATTGACACATTGTCTGTATTATTGTTAAGGTTTTACTCCCATGATGTATCTTATTTATTTATTGTATTTATCAAGTCTAGGATTACAAATACCTTTGAGCCATGGCTCTTTTACAAAGGTTCCACGTCAGAAAAATACAAATTATGGGGAACATCAAGACAGGCATTACAACAATGTGGACATTGCAAACAGAGTACAAATTAATACAGTTCAAGGGTAGCATTGTAACAAGGCAGTCAGCGGCATTTGTCAGAGAAAATAGACAACAGATAAGAAGTGCCAGAGTCATAGGGAGAGGGAAGAGGGTAGGGGGAGAAGGAATGTAGGAAGGGTGGCAAGAGGGTGAAAAGTGCAGCATTAGGTATACCAAGATGTGAGGGTAGAATCCAGTGAGGAGGGGAGGGAAGGGGGGGGGACAACTAGAGCAGAAAGGGAAGTGGAGAAACAAGGTTAAGTTGGGCAGTCACAGGAGCTGTTGGTAGTGAGATAGTCCTGGAGCCTAGTTTTAAACATCCAATAGTTGGGGCAGAGGAGATGGTTGGGCTGAGGCCATTGAACCAGAGTGGCGCTCAATAAGCAAAAGAGCATTGTCCCTGTGAAGTGTGACAGTGGGGGACTTTCAGTAGCTGTAGCGTGGATCTCATAAGGCACCATTCGTTAATTCGGTGTTGTAACAGAGTTGAGACCCCAGAAGGTGCAAGGCCAAGGTAGATTTTTTTCACCATGGAGCAGGTGAGAAACTTTATGCGGTTTGATAGTTGGAGCCAGCCGGTCTGAGTGTACAGGTCACATGTGTGGGTGAGACGGTGAGCACCAGTGATGAGCCGACATGCTTTATTTAAGGTAGTTGAGAGGCATCTAAGGGTTGTGGTTGTGCGAGCCATAAATGATGAGACCATAGTCTATTACAGAGATCACAGAGATCAGGACTGCAACCTTCAAAGCTTCTGGCGTGAGGTGTGGTCTGTGTTTGTAGAGGAGACCAAGCCGTGTATTAGCAGCTCTAGCTACATTATCTCACATGAAGTCCATAGGAGAGATTAGGGTCAAGCTGTATCCCTAAGTATTTGAAGGACCCCACCTGATCTAGGAGTGTTCCCTGTGTGGTGGAGATAGCCAAGTGGTGTAGCTTGTGTGGGTTATGAGAGCTGCAGAAGAGCATAGATTTGGTTTTCTTGTCATTGAGGACCAGTTTATGGTTAAGAACCCATGTCTCTACAGAACTGAAACCAAGTTGAAGGTTGTGTTGAAGAGTTGCAGGATCTTTGTGAGTGGAGAATACAACAGCATCATCAGCATATAGTATGATCTGCTCAGAGCAGTAGTAAGAGAGGGAGTTTAAGAAAAGGCTAAAAAGGAGGGGTCCCAGTATGGATCCCTGTGGGACACCCAAGTGAACAGGCAGGGTGTTAGAAAGAGCGTCCTCAATTTTTACTCTCTGTGACCGGTTTTCTAAGTAGCTTTTAAACCAGAGAGAAGAGTCAGGTGATAGCCCGGCATTCAGTAGTGGTGTATTAATAATCCATGGTGTACTGTATGGAAGGCCTTGAGAGGTTCCATTAAAACGGCCCTGTGAGAAGGTCATTGTCAAGGATTTGTGCAAAACTCCAGTGAACTCAAGAAGGCTGTGGTGGTGCTGACCTTTCCGAAGCCGTGTTGTTGTGGACAAGGTATATTGTATTTATCCAAGTGGTCGGTAAGTTGATCAGCCACGGCGCGCCAAGTGCCTTAGAGAGTGGGGGCAGTATGGAGATAGGGCGATAATTTGAGTGAATCGTCTTGTCCCCACTTTTATGGATGGGTGTCACGGTGGCTGTTTTCCATAGGTCCAGGAATTTTCCACAGCTGAGAGAGAGATTTAGGATTTTTGTTAATGGATAAATTACCTCATCGAGGGTGAGCAACAGAAGCTTAATGTCCAGGGTGTCGCTACTAGATCTAGATTTAGAGATAGCTGCAGTAATATAGCGGCTAGCTTCATTCAGCCTTACCTTCCTGAAGTAGAAGAGGGGATGGTTAGACTGAGGGACTGAGGTATTTGGGGAGTAGGCCCTGTTTTCGAAAAAGTCATGGGGTAGAACAGCACTAAGGTCTGAAAAAGCCGTGTTAAAGATGTTTGCGATCACTTTGGGGTCAAGGGTTGAGGATCCATCAACCATTAACATGGCCGGAGAGGTTTTTGGCTGCTTCCCTGTGACATCCTTGATATTTCCCAGAAAGCACGACCATGTCCCCATGTATTGGTGAGAGCATCTTTGTAATAGGTGGATTTCATTAGCCGTATGGCTTTTGTGCAGGCATTTCGTGCCTGACATAGAACGGTATCTATGAGTGTATTAAGAAGAGTGGCGCCCTCACTGAATGTACTGTTATTTTATATATTCTGAGTCTGCATTCTTTTTACTGTATGTGAACAACAATAAACATATAGTATAAAAAAAAAGAAAGAGGTGTCTCTCCTCCATTGTGGATGGGGGGGGGTCTGCCTTATATAGATCCTGGTAATAAGTAGCAGACATAGCCCTAATCTCATCCTCTCTATGAATCAACTGTTTTGTTTGGGGATGCTAAGATTCAATGGGGAGGTTTTCGGCGGCTTTTGCTGCAAGGTTGGGGTTCAGCGGCCATTGCTGCAAGTAGCAGGAGCCAGGGAAGGAGGCAGCAGGAGCGGTTGTAGCCACGTGGGGTTCGCCGGCCACAGCCACAGTTGGATCAGTCGGCGGAAGTAATGGAACAGTCAGTGGCTGTAGCTACAGTTGAAGCAGTTGGTGTCCATAGCTGCAGTTGGTGGTTGTAGCCGCATTCAAAGGCAAGGGGAGGAATCAGGGATTGGCTCCAGATTGGGGAGCCAATCCGGAGAGGAGGCACGATTTTCAAAACTGGTGAGCAGCCTTTAAAAGGCCAGGCTGCTCACTCAGGACTAACAGTGAGTTGAGATTCAGTGGGGAGGTTTTCAGCAGCCATTGATACAAGGTTGGGGTTCGGCGGCTGTTGTTGCAAGTAGCAGGAGGAAGGAGGCAGCAGGAGCAGCCAGAGCCGCATGGGGTTCAGTGGCCATAGCTGCAGTTGGATCAGTCGGTGTCAGTAGCCACAGTGGAACAGTCAGCAGCTGTAGCCACAGTTGGAGCAGTTGGTGGCCATAACCGCAGTTGGAGCAGTTGGCCATAGCCACATTCAAAGGCAAGAGGAGGAATCAGGATTGTCTCCAGATCAAGGAGCCAATCCGGAGAGGAGGCACGATTGTCAAAACTGGCAAGCAGCCTTTAAAAGGCCAGGCTGCTTGCTCAGGACTAACAGTGAGCTGAGATTCAGTGGGGAGGTTTTCGGCTGATGTTGCCACAAAGTTGGGGTTCCGCAGCCATTGCCGCAAGTAACAGGAGCCAGGGAAGGAGGCAGCAGGAGCGTCCGTAGCCACATGGGGTTCGGTGGCTGTAGCTGCAGTTGGATCAGTCAGCATCAGTAGTTGCAGTGGAACAGTCAGCGCCCATAGCCGCAGTTGGAGCAATCAGCGGCCATAGTCACATTCAAAGGCAAGAGGAGGAAACAGGGATTGGCTCCAGATCGGGGAGTCAATCTAGAGCCCGTTTCAGGGATCCCCATTCAAAATCGTCTGGCACTGCTACAGATTGCTGCAGCCATTCCTTCAGAAAGAGAGAAGGTGTATGCCCTCTACACCTTCCGGGACACCAACCAGTTGCACGTTGCAGGCACAGGCCTCGTTCTCTAGGGCCTCCAGCCTGCTACTCATCTGTGAATTTTGTTGAGTTAATGTAGTGACTGTGGCCTATGTGGAGATCCCACGTTTTTCAGTCTTGGCAGCAGCATTGATAAGCGCCATAATCACTGCATCGTGTTTTTCCATTTGAGCCAATGTTCCTTCTATTTTTGAGTCCATTGCTTTCATCGTGGCCAGCATTTGTTGCTACGGCAGAGTAGCTACATTTTTGGACATATTCTCTTCAGTGGAGCTCATGGAGTCAGAGGCCTTGGTTGTCTTTGACAGAGCTGCTTTAGCGGGCCCCGAGGCAGAGCCCTTTTGCTTTCCCATATTAAAATGTATATCTCTCAAAAGCTGCTCTTACTAGAAATATTATTCCACTATTTATTTTTAGGTTTTCTCGATGTAAACCGCAGTTATCAGCAGTTTTGTAGAGCTGATGTGCAGAGTGTAAATGAAATGCTGCCTGGCAGCAGATCGGCTCTCTAGCGCCCCCCGCCCATATCAGTTTTTAATGTTAAGGAGTGATGGTCCGAAAGAAGTCATGGACCAATGAAAATGTCCCACACCCTACTGAAATGTTCACAGGATAAAAAAAATAATCTAATCTGGGGTAGCTATTGTGCCTGCCAGAATAAAATGTATAAGCCCTCTGGGACAGGAAGAGTTTGCACCAGACATCTACCACCCCAACTGGTCAAATGAGTTGCATAAGAAGCAAAGGGCATTAGTGACCCTGTGTGCACGAGGATTCGTTGAGTCCAGGTCGACCAACCAGGTCATGTTAAAGTCCCCCCCCCCCCCATTATTAACGCCCCCATCAGAAGGTCAATAATTTTATTTAAAAAGATTCTAAATCCACTGGGGTCGAAGCTTGTGGTGGGAGGTAAACACTAACTAAGGTAACCGTCTGGGAGAAAAGGGTACCCTGCAGGACTACATACCTCCCCTAGGAGTTGATATAACTTTTCAGTACGTCCAAAGGGGTGGCCTGAGGGACCAGTATAGCAGCTCCCCATCATCTGCCACTAGGATGAGAAGCGGCATAGACTGCATATCTCTGCCCCCCCCAGCTTTAAATGTTCAGCTTTGGAGAGATGTGTTTCCTGAATAAAGTATAAATCTGCTGGTTGTTTTTTCAGATATTGCATCAACCTAGCTCTCTTAATTGGACTGTTTAATCCATTAATATTCTGCAAAAATATCTTCACAGGAACTGATGTTATCATTTCACCTTTGAGAGGAGGTGCTGCCTCCACTGAGAAGGAACCCACCCCATGACGACTTTTCCCTGATTGAAACCCCATGAGAGGTGCCAGCCCATCCCTTCCTGGCTGTCCCGGAGGACCCAGCGCAGTGGACCAGGAGAAGAACAAAGCCCTGTCACTGAAGAGGCACCTGCCCCTCACAGTGGAGCTCCACCAATGTTTTCTTGAAATAAAGATTGCTCTGTAACCATCTTAAATTTTGTGTTCTTCATTATTTTTGTTAGGGAAAAATAAAAATAAATGAAAAAAAAAAATCACTAGTGTTGGAACCAATTAAACGGCAACTTTTCTGATCCATAAACCCTACCCTTCCTCCTAGTGAAACTTCTATAAATGATTGAAATAATGAATATCCACCCTTCCTCCCCTTCTGCAAATATTCTTGAACACAAAAAAACAGTTAGTACAATCATACCAGGCCACAACATAGGCCCAAAAAGAACATTAACTATGTACAAGATGACTTCCCTGATATAAGTGAGTCAAGAGCTCCACCTGTAAGTTCCCCAAAGGAGAATACCCATAATGGGGCTTCTCCTCGGGTAGGAAATGCTGTCCCCCTGTCTCGGGATAAGGACCTCCTGAGGGACAACCAGCCCCTAACTAAAAAGAAGTACAGGCCAGCCCAGTGACGTGGAGGGCTGAGGCATCCGTGCCTTACCTCCTGCCATGCCGGCGACCTGTGTTCGTGGTGCGAGTGGGCTGCCGGGGGTTGACTGGGGAGGAAGAGGATTGAGCATCTGTAGGACAGCTCTCCTCTCCCGGGGGGGGGGGGGGAGTATAGGCTTGGTGCTTTCCTGACACCTAGTGGAGGCTGGGTGCAGGTGCACTATGAGCTTTTCACAAGCGAGGGGTGTGGAGCAGTCAGCTGGCGTGCTGTGGGTGGAAGCACGTACAGCATGGCCATTGCTGGCATTGCATGCTCCACCCGGGGGAACCGAACAAGGAAATGGAGGTCCCAGGTCAAGCAGGATGACACCAGCCACTCTCCGCAGGCCCCGACTCAGAATGACGCTTCCCCGAAACTGGGTCCTATTCGAGGTGAGTTGAGCTAGGGGGGCTCCTCACCACCCTGCCATGAAGGGTAAACCATGGGGCAAGAAGGGGTTAGCTGCCTGATGTCGGGTGTGGGGCTGTGTGGGTGGCTGAGAGAAGATAGCCGACTGGTGGGGACCCAAGGAGAAACAAATTAATGTAAAAAAAAAAAAAAAGTACTCATAACATAAAACCAAAATAGAAAAATGGTGGCACCATGTGTAAGACAACAACCAGTGCCGAGAGATCCCCTCCCTCTATAAGGCAACAGAAGACCCTTCCACTAAACCATGTGCTTTTTCATTCCAAACATTCTAATGATGTCTGATTTTCCCCCCATCTACAGCCTCAAGTCCCTTTCTCTGGAATCTTTTCCCCCACTTCAAGGGCAGAAAAGCGATACCATGCTATTCTTTTAGTTGGCCCCTGAGCAATAGTAACCTAGGAATAGGGGTCCTTCCTTTTATTGTTATTTGGGGAGGGGAATAGTGTGTAGAGATGAAGGAACCCCCACTTCATTAGGGAGGTATCCCCTTCCCCTCTGCCCCAAGTCACTCCTTAAACTATTGCTATGGCCCCTATAACGTTACCAGAAACAACGCTAGTTCATATATAAGGAGCAAAACTCAACTGGGACACCTGTTATGAACATGTGTAATGGGTGAAAGGAAGCATCTGCACACCTTTGTAAGCGTACTTGCAATTAATGCAACTCAGGTCCCTCCCATTGTTTCCATGAATAATCGTGGGGGGAGACAAAGCAAATAATATAGAATAGAGTGCTCAAAATGAATGATCCCCTTGGCCCTTCTCCTCCCGAGCTATCTGGGAAGGGAAGCTATAATTTAAATCATGGTGGGACCAAAGCTTAAATGCAGCCACACCATGGTTAAAAAAAAAAAATGAAAATGACAACTGAAGGCTGAATTAAATTAGGCATCCTACTTGTTCTAGAAGAAGTAATACACAGCATGACTGCACTGCATAATGATGATAGGCTGCTACATAAACTCTTTAGAGGACTACAAAGCAAAAACATAGCAAGGCACTCCTCTTCTTTCAATATATATATATTTTTTTGTAATTTCTATTTATTTCCCCCCCCTGCAACGGAGCCCCGCTCCGTTGGGAGATACACATGTGGCATCCCTGCTCCATTGACCTACCTGACCTCTCGGCAGACTCCCATGGAGCCATGGCTGTACCCCCCCAGGCGGGTATGAGGTGGGGCCCGTACACCCCAAGACACTTCACTGTTTCGTCGGGTCCCTGGAGAATCAGGTAGGCGTGAGCCATTAGGGTCTCCACTTTGGCGCTCCGTCCTCTTGGCGCTACAGTGCTGATTTTTCCTTGTTCTGAGAGCATGGCATGTGCCCTGATGTCAAGGCGTTAAGTGCCGACATCCACCATACCCCAACCCTTCCTTCTTGTGCTCTGTGCTTACTGTGTCTCCGGCTTCCACCAGAGGCCAGTCAGGCACTGAACCTGGACCCTCCCTCCCTCCCGGAGAAGGTGAGCTGTCCTACAGATGCTCAAGCCTTCTCCCCTCGGCTGGCCCTCCACCTCCTCGGGCTCGTTCCTGAACCTGGGTTGATGGCATTGCAATCGGTAGCACTACCGCTGCATTGGCAGGCCAGACTACTCTCAGTATATATATTCTTGGGGGAGAACAAAGTATACAGTTTAACATAAAATACTAAATATTACTTGCCCCCAAACCTTTTTTCCCCAAACGTTCGGGGAGGGGCTGCTTCTGACTAAATTATGGAGGGGGCTTGGGTAAGAGACAGCAACATAATGACTAAGAAAAATAAAAGAAGTTCCAATGGCCTTATTAGTGCAGGCATCTGACCTTCACTACAGTACACAGAAAACAACATGTCCTGTAAAATGTTTATGGGTCAGAAAATGACAAAGACAAGCTGGCCGTCATTGGTGTATCAATCAGTTAGCATTCGTGAAGCTCAATACAAACCACCTGGTTTCTCAAGTGGGGCAACATCGCTAAGTCTCCATAAGTATAGGAGAAACCATATATAGCAACCCCGCATCACAATTACCAAATGCGCAACTATAACAACTTAAGTACAGTAACTCCCCAACCCTCATTAAACCATCATGGGGAGAAAGAAGTAATCAGTGTAAAGTAAAATACAAGTTATGAGTTGCCCTGAGACTTCCGCACAAACTATTTGGGAGGGGCTGCGGCAAAATAAATTGTGTCGGGGTGTAAAATAAGATGCAGCAATGTTATAGCTGTTAATGTAAATTAAGTTCTAGGGGCCTTAGTAAGTCAAGAGTCCAGCCTGCTTCACAAAACATAGGAGCCAACGTATCTTCTTTGCCAAATGATTACAGGCCAAAAGGTACAAAGAAAACCAGCCATCATTGTTGTGACCATCTTAAAGATGTTCTGTTGAAGCTCGGTGTTGCTGCTATGTATTCAACAGTAAGTCACAAAGTGAGCTACTGACGACAATAATGGCAGACCTAGAAAGCCAGAGTTTCGATCTAAGCTCATCATGGGTGACCAGGTTCCAGGGCAGGTGAGGCTGGGGCAGAGGAAGGGAGAAAAGGCCCATAAGAGCCAACTGGGCCAGGCAGACCACGTAACTGAAACCACCAAAGTGACCTCCATCTCCGGCATTAAATAAAGCCACCGGCTAAAGAGCTCATAAGCTCAAGGTATATTTTATTATAGGTCGCTGGAGTCGCAGGCTGGCGGCAGTTGCAGCAGACTGCCCGTGATTCCAACTGCCCTCCCCACCCCCAGCAACTCCCCAACCCTGAAGTCAGCCACCTGGAAGATAATCCAATGGAGGACTGTATACAGAAAAGTCTTGTCCTCAGGTCTGCAGGATAGGATTCTGAAACCATTGAAGCTGCTGTAGGATCTCAGCCAAAGGTAACTCCACCTTAGAAGTCTGCTGCTGACCCATTGACCAGCTCTGCCAGGATGACTGGGGTGCCTCCCTTGCAAGTTTTTCCTTACTTCTACCCTCAGGAATAATGCCCTTTGCTTGCAGATCTGTTCTGGCCTCTTCGGCAGTAGTGTAGGCTTTTTGTCCATTAGGAAATTGGACAACCAGCTTTGCCAGGTAGGGCGTTTTAAATTTTAGGGAATACGATCGTAGATGGGAGAAGAGAGTGAAGTATTCTCTTCTCTGGTGCTGGATAAGTGGGGCATAATCATTGTCCATGAAAATCCGAGTTGTGCCATAAAATAGTTTTTGTTTAGCCCACGCTTTCTGGAGCAACTGGTCTTTCATGGCGTAGTTTAGAAAGCAGACCACTACTGATCTTGTGCAAGCATCGGGGACAGTAGGTTCCTAAGCACCCTATCAATGTCCAAGGGGAACTTGGCCCTCAGCTTCAATATAGTACGTGTAAGCCCCTCCCTCCCCATCTAGGGGTATCCAAATAGTAACTTGATGGGAGGGGGGCACTGTATAACCCAAGATACACAGCCCGGAAACAAAACAGGAAAATGGTACCCGAGTCCCACTTGTTGATGGAATTTCTCCATTGTGGGGTGCTCCCTGGTCATCAGACGATAAAGGGATGGTCCGCTGGGATGAGACAGATCTTCACCTACCTGGCCTTGCCGTGTTTGCCCTGGTGGCCTTTGTAGACAGTCTTCACCAGGTAGGCCTCTCACATCCTTCTCGATGGTGCACAGGTTCTTCGGCATCAACCCTGGAACACACTAGTGGCTGGCTGTTGATTCAAACTTCTTTTAGCAGCAAACAGTTCCTTCAGTAGATGAGGCAAACACCAGAACTGCAGAAAAAGGGGATCCCATATAATGAACAGTTAATGAGCAAAACAGTCACACCATGGCGGTTGGGGTAACACATACAGTGGGGACATACTCAGGCAAATGCCTAAATCCTGCATAAGTCTCTTGTGCTAGCAAACTTAATTATTCCATGCAGTATCTCTTGATCTGGCAGCACTTTGGGGCCAATAGGGCCTCCACTTGAGGTAGCTTGTTACTAAGTCATTTCTCATGTCTTGCTTTCTCCCTCTAGCTGTTACATTTCCTTTCCTTCAGACTCTCCTCTGGCAATTCCATTCCTACACTTTTACTACTGGCTTATGACAGCACAAGACATTTCTACTGTCCCCAAACCCTTTCACTCTCTTTAGTTCATTTCCACCAGCCTGATCTTACACCTTCTCCACCCAGGGGCTATTTCTCATGGAGCATACTTTTCTTTCCCTTCAAGGTCTATTTCTATACATTTCATCTGATGTTCTTAAGCAAGAACCAAGCCACCAGAACCCTTTCAGACATCCAATCGCTGATGCCTCGGCCAGTGACTGGGTCTTATTCCGGCAGTTTTGGGGTCCCCGGACCTGATCCCAGTCCTACTGGCATGCTCCGCTCATGCAGCGATTTCAACCTCTGAACTGACTTGTCAGGAGGATTTCTGCCAGTGCCACATCAGATCACCCAACAGACTGCCACTGCATTGGGGTCCCAAACATCATTCCCCCAAATGGAATTTCCCCGCCTCCATAAGTGGCTCACCCCGTGGGTTCCAACTCTGTGGGCCTCCAACCGGGGGTAACTCTGCCAAGGTTACACCTCCAACTGCAAGTTCTGCCACTTCCAAGCCACACCTCGGGTTCTATTTGCCATAGCGGGCCGTCCCACAGTAAACCATTATTCTGACCCAACAGCTAAACTCACCCACGGGCAATCTCTTGTTTAGGGCTTTAAGCCCTGTCGGTGCTTACTCTACCAAGGTGCCAAAGTTTACTTGGCGGGCCTCTATTTTTCTTTCTTCCCCTCGGGTTACGGCTCCCACTTGTACCAATAGGCTCCTATGCTTTGCTCCATTGCTCCCCTTTCTGCACACGTGAACCGACATTCTTCATCGCGGGTCTTCAAGAGTGGAGGGCCAAGGGAGCAAGCAGACCACCCTGGCCCCACCACAGCCCTCTGGCCGAACTTGTAGGCCGAACCCCCCCCGACTCCTCTTTCCCTGGGTCTCTCTCTCAGAATCCTCCAGAAAAATAATCTCTCTCCTATTCATACCCTCTGAACTGGGCCCCACTGTGCAGTCAGTAGGCAAGCACACATCACAGACTTACGGCACCACAGCTCTTTCTGCCTAGCTACACCTAGCAACCCCCCTATTTTTAGTGTCCTCTTGATGCGGGGGTTTTTGGAGCTGAGTATTTGCAATAGTAGTTAGCACTGTTTCTAGCTGATCTAGGCAGGAGCTATTTGCAGAGATCTGGTTATCTGCTTCGTCCATCCTGCACTGAAGACCACCCAGATCAGACACAAGCTCCCTGATAGAGTCCTGCATTTCAGATCGGAATTCTTGAATGGCAGAAAGGATTTGCTCAAACTGGAGTTTATTGTAATTGCTTTGCCAGTTTGTTTTTCTTGGTATCTTCAGGCTGCAACTCTTTTTCCGATGCCACCTCCATCTCCATATCTGACTGGCCCGCTATCCACTCCCTCTCTGTCCACCATTAAGGCTTGGAATCTATTTCTGGTGCTTTTGGCCATCTGCTGCCAGATATTGTAAGTCCCTTTAACAATAATTGTTTTCTGAGTCAATAGAGTGTTATCAGAACAATATTTTGAGGGAGTTTTATGCTGAAGTGTAGCAGGAGCTTTCTCGTTCCTGCTACTCACACTGCAATAGCGCCACCGGAGGTTCTTGACCTAACATTTTCAGCATACTCTGGGCAGACTAGATGGACCTTTGGTTGTTTTCAGTCATCATTGTCTATGTTTCTAGGCATTTTATAACCCCACCTTATGATCAAGATAGGTGGCATTTTTTTAAATCCCGTCCAAAAGGTGATTTTGTTGAGTGACTGTGAAAACATGTTTCGGAGGGGATTTGAAAAATGACACCTGTCTTGTTTAATTAGGTTGGGTAATAAAAGGGCTACGTTGAAAATTTGGGGCCAAAATTTGTAAAAGTCACTAAGATATGAATAAATGTTGAAAAAAATTCAGCGTTTCTTAAAAACATTGTTATTTTTTGACATTCTGTCCCCAAATTTTCAATATATTTTTTTTATAACGCCAGCTTATTATCGACAGGTGGAATTTTTTAAATCCCATCCGAAAAGTGATTTTGTGAAGTGACTGCAAAAATATGCACCTCCCTTGTACAAGAGACGTAGGGTTAAAAAAGGCTACGTTTAAAATTTGGGGAGGAGGGTGCCAATGAGTAGCTAGCTATGCAGAGCTGTGTTCCCTGAGCTCCGCTGTACCCCATAAAATAATCCATTTTAATCCAACTATCTAAACTTAAATCTGCACTCATCAGCAAGTGGTTTTGCTTCTTGTCTCAAGATGGATAAGTATTTTCTGAACGGAGGCCCCAAATCCCAGTGAAATGCCAGTAAGTCTGGGAAGCAGCAGTAGGGCAGGCTGACAGCTATAGGCCCCGAGACCATCACACTGTCTGCTGCTGAAATGCCTATACTAGGCCACATGGTCACGGATTAGGTTCTAGCTGCCTTATCTTCCAAACTGGACACTGAAAAACTGGTGGATTTAACATCTCAGGCAGCTGGACAGGCTCAGTGGCTGGATGAAGAACGAGCGTCACATATTAGACTTAGAGGACCAACATTCTAACCTGCCAGGCAAAGTGGAGCACCTTGAAAAGGAGATTGCCGCTGTGACTGAGCAATTAGAATATCAAGAGAATCATGACTGCAGAGACTTCTGGTTCCAGTATGGCTGGCTGAGCACACGAATTGAGAGGCTCCCACTAAGCTAAACGTTAAAAGGGCATAAATTGGAAAAAAACTCTCTAATTTCAGCCTTTTTCTAGGCAAGAACCATTTCAGATTGAAGCCCGCAAGCTACGAGATGGCTAAACAAAATAGGAACAGATTCCAAACATTTGCTGAAATGACTGAGGGGGACGACCACTTGTCTGACAAAGGTGAACAAAGTACTAGGCCTTCTACAGCTCCAGAATTAAAAAAAAATCAACCTCCTCTGGCAGAACAAAAACTTGTACAAGAAAACAACCAGAAACCACTTCGGAGGCGATACTGCGGGCAATTGCAGACTTTAGAGGAGAAGTTTGTGAGTCAATGCAAGACCTTAAGACTGAAATAAGCACATTACAAGGGCGTTTGACTGAGGCAGACCACCAAATTTCTTTAAACACCACCCGAATCAATGATCTGGAGGAGACAATGAAAACCATAGTAGCGGAACAATTGGCAATCTCCATCCGACAGGAAGATACTGAAAATCGTGGTAGAAGGAGGAACATACAAATATTTGCCTTACCTGAAAACGAAGAAGGAAACAATTCTAGGGCCTTTGCGGATTATCTTTTGCGGTTACTGCTTGATCTGGAACCTGATTTCCACCTGGACGTTGAGGGTGCTCACAGGGCACTCGGCCCAAAACCTTCACATCCAGAAGCAAGGCCCCCCTTGTTATTAGATTCCTTAGTTATCAAACAAAGGAAACCATTTTATGGAAGGCCTGGCAGAAGAGCAGGGTAATGTGGGGCCAACAAAGGTTATTGTTTGATAATGATTACGCCCCAGCCACCCAGAAACTAAGAAGAGACTATAGTTTGCTCTTCCCTACACTCCAAGCCCAGAAGATCCATTTTCGAACCCCATATCCATCCAAATTAACTGTATTTCTACCATCTGGCCAACATACCTATAGTTCAGCTGCAGCGGCTCTCTTGAAGTGGGGTGTAATCAACGAAAAAATGGCAGAAACAGTTAAAACTCGATTGGGGCAAGCTAACCAGATGGAACAGAAAGGACCCCAGGCATCACAACTGCAAATAACAGAGATCTTAAAGTGACTATAGTAGTTTAGGAATCTGACTCTGCCTACCTAAAAAAGCCAAAATGTGTGGTAATTGCTTCTTGATTCGGTTTTTGGTTCTGGGGTACCTCTGGAGATGATAATGGGGGCTACTGGTGAGCGGGGGGATGAAGGAACTGGGTGGGGGGGCGTCTGTAAGAGATTCAGGCAACAATACTTTATTTAAAATGCTTCAATTATTCGGCTAATTGGCTACTGGTTGCTACTTTGAATCATTTACAGCTCCTGGATGGCAGAGAATTTTCTTGAGCTAAGGCACGGAGACTATAGCCTTGTCCTTGTGGTAATCCTGATTTGTTCACCTGCTCCTCGAGGGGCCCATCTCCACCTCAAGGTTTGCGGGTATAAGCCTGCACCAAATCCTGTAAGAGGACCCATTCCAGACCGACGAGAGGCTTGATGTCACAGGGACAAAAAAGAAAGATGTTCAAACTATGAAAATGGAGCAAATAATAATGTTTTGGTCCCTGAGACAAGTCTAGTCCTAATTTTCTTTTTAAACTATAGATGGTAATTGAGTTACAAGATTAAGAGAATAGAAATATAATACCGTACTCTTTTTTTTTTTTTTTTTTTATAATTACCTGGGAAAGTGTGGAAATTTGTATATCTACAGGAATTTCAACGCATCGATTTATGTTAAGTAGGAGGTTAAAGGTGGATGACTAGCACCATTCCAACAGTATTAGAATGGAGATCTATCATGTCTGAAATGTATGTTACAGAATCCCTTAATGCAGAAATCCAGGGTAAAGCTCCAACATACATGATGAGATGGCAGAGATGAGTGCTCTACCGGGGGTGGTAGAATCAAATTTTTGACCCTAGTATTGGTAGAATTATTATGGGAGGGATCAGGAGGGAAAGATTGAATAATGATAGAGGAGTTGAGAGAAAAGAGAATTTAATTTAGGCAGGGGGGGTCTAATCAAGAGAGAGGAAATGCCTCACCCAAATATAAAGATAATAAGGGGTAAATGAGGTAAAATTTAGATGAAATGGAGCTGGAGCTTTACCTTTTGAATGATCTTTGACTAGAACGTTGTATACTTATTACACTAAATATTCAACCCTTTGGGTAAAATTATACAAACTGTCAATCATATAAACTGACTGGAGATATATGGCAATATAAGAAAATGTCTGAAATGTATTCTTGACCAAGTGTAACAAAAACCTTTTAATAAAAAAGAAATAAAAGAAAAAAAAAGAGATAATCATGACTGCAGATCGAACCTAAGACTCCATGGTTTACCAGAGGGCAAAGAAGGGGACGGTGTCTTCAGGTTCTGCGCTGAAATCCTCCCCAGGCTACTGGGCCTGCAACTTAAGGGCTCTTGGCTGAAGATCGAAAGAGCGTATCGGGCTTCGGCATCTCGGCCGCCAGATGATCAGCTGCCTCAACAAATTATATTTCGACTGCATCATTTTCCAGATAGGCAGGCAATTTTGAATGCTTACCAGGCGAAAAAGGAATTGGTGTGCAAGGGTCATCATCTCTTCATCAGCCAAGACTTCTCTCAATGGCTCCAAAAAAAGAGGCGTGCATTTGCTCCAGTGCTGAATGCTCTTTGTGAAAGGAAACACCACTTCATCTTTACTTATCCGGCTGTGGTGCTGGTGCATGTTAAATGGGAAGGAGCAACCTTTTATTTCTATGAGGTGGATAAGGCTAAGCATTTCCTTGAAGAATAGGATCAGAAAAATGGACATTGCGTTCTCGCTGTCTAGACTGCTGCTGATTTAAGACTGCTAGGGTCCCCCCTGAACCCACTGGTACTCCTTGCTTACTGGGCCACCTTCATCTATTTTAGAGACAATAGGCCTGCAAATCTTATCCCTCAGTGTCCCAATGTCAGTCTAGTTTGGTATATTCTTTGTAGCTCTACCTCCCCATCCACGTGCCCCCCTCCTCCTTTTTTATTTTTACAGGTTCATCTGTGAGGCTTTGAGGGTGGGCGGCAGTGGTGAGGAGAAGGATCATCGTTCTGCATGAGAACAGCCCCTCGGATCAGCCATTGATCAGTGGGACCTGCTTTCATCATCCTCCTGTTTCCCAGACAACTTCTTACCCCACTATCTGGGGTCGAACTGTATTTGGACTGATTCTTGCTGCAAGTATTTGGTTTGTTCTGGGGATGTGGGGAGGGTTTGGAGGGCAGAGGAATCTGTTTGACTGCTGTTGAGGTGTTTAGGGAAGGGGTGAATTGAGATGCTTGCCAGTAGTGGAATGGAGAATCTTAGACAATTCCCTGCTGTGCTTTTTCTGACCCTCTGTTTTTTCCCACCTGAGATTTAATCACAGGGAATTTTCTGGGGAACCCTGTGACCTCGGTAGTTGGGGGGGGGAGGCCAAATGTTTTCCCTGCCAGTCGGCTTGCTGCTATTCTTCGGCTGCGGACTGCCTAGGTAAAGGCCAGGCTCGGACAAGACGTGATCAGCATGTGCAAGAATGGACTGGTTGGGACTGTAACTCTAGAGCTTGGTAATGTATGTTTGTGTCCCCACATGCCTGTTCTGAAACTGAATGTGGGTGAGTTTCCCCTTTTTGCTTCATATCGGCACCAGCTGTATGGGGACTTTTGAGAAGGTTTTTTTTCTTCCTTTCAACTACCATTCTTGCTGGCTCCCTTCCACACTTCTTGCCGGTGGGGTGACAGTATGTGGTGCTGTCTTCTTTAACCGATACCACCAGATGCTGGGATTTGGTTACACTGGACCTTAATGATTCGACACTTTAATTAGAGGTCTTTTCCCCCTCCGACCCTTTCTTCATTTTAACTCAAACAAAAAAGCGCCACTCAGTGTGTAATTTGTATTTAAATGTGTAACCCCCAACCCCAAATCGGGAGCTTACCTGAGCTCCTGCTGCCTCCTGACAGCTCTTGCAGCTTCTGTTTCCTCGCTCCCCCAGCCCGATCCTGGACTGCCAAAAGGCCAGGGAGTGCTGTAACTTTGTTCCGGCGCATCTGATGCCTTTTCCTGTGCAGCTGGCAAGCTGCTTTTTGTTCCTCACTCCCCCAGCTCCCCCAAACTGCAAAAGGGTCCAGGGAGTGGAAAAAGCTATTCTGGCACCTTAAGTGCCATAGGAGAAGCAGCCAGTGAGCCGCACAGCACAGGTTGCTCCCCTGCCCCCCTCGAACTACCACATAGCGGGGTGAGGAGCACAGGAACAAGGCCACATTATTGACCTGGCATCTCAAACACCCACAAGAAGTGGCAGAAGCACTACAGTGAGGGTTCTCATCTCCCCAGCCCCACCAGCCTGCCTAAGGGGCTGGAAGAACACAGGACAAGAAAAATAAAACTTTGAAGAAATCCCTGACCCTGCCATTGCCTCCAGTGGATCGGGGACTAAGGGACAAGATGGCGACCGATGGGACTACATGTCCCAGAATGCTTAGCAGCCGAAAGACAGACGTTTACAGACCCTGCTCCTACTGGGGAGCCCATAAAATGGAGCCAGCAACTCGGCTCCTGTCCCTAAAATGGTACCCCCTGGCCTTAGCGTCCCTCAGAAGGGACCAGAAGGGTGCTAGCTATGCAGTCAAATGTTGCCAACTATGTGACAATATTGTGTTACAGTTTAGAGAAAGTGACTGAGCTTACGGAACTGTTCAGTGGTGGCCATCTTTGTTGAGGTTGCTTGAGGACAGCGTGCAATCCGATTGGTAGCTGCAGTGCCGCCAGTCAAGATGAAGAGCTCATGAGTTGTGAGGACCAATGAGAAGCTGAGTTTCAAACCTGAGGATTCTGAACTTTACAGTTTGCCAGTGTATTCTTGAGTGAGAGCTTGAAGAGAGAAGTTTTTCTTGACAGCTCCTGCTGCTGTTAGATAGAAAAGCCTGCATTTTGTGCCTTCTGTACAGACTAAGAACCAGAGTGAGATTTGCCAGTGAAATTTTAATGAGAAGGTGTATTTTTGACAGCTACTGCTGCTGTCAGAGAAAATCCGGCAGTTTGTGCCTTCTGCACAGATCAAGAACTGGTGACTGTAGATCCTGGTGAATCCCATAGAATGGGGATTTGCCTCAGCTGAAAGAACTGGGATATTTGGTGTCATAAATATCCAAAGCCTGCTGAAGGAAAATATTTTTCTGCTGGGAGGGTGAGGTAACAAAAGCAACTGCCTCATTTATTTACCAGTACAGAGACTGAGTTTCCTGTTGGGACCTATGCTCTGAGGTCCTGCCTGCTTGCTTGATCTGCTGCTGCCTACCTACTGCTAAGGTGGGTGAAGAAAAGTCCCTCCGTGGGGTGAAGATTGCCTACCTACAGTCGAGGTGGGTGAAGAAAAGTCCCTTTGTGGGGTGAAGATTGCCTACCTACAGTGGAGGTGGGTGAAAACAAGTCCCTCTGTGGGGTGAAGATTACCTACCTACAGTCGAGGTGGGTGAAGACAAGTCCCTCTGTGGGGTGAAGAGGATCATCGCCTGCATCAACGTCTTTCTTGCCTGTTCTGCCAAGTTGCCTGAAAAGGGGAGACATCCCCCAACAACCTGCATCTGTTCACCAAAGGTCGTGAGTACTGGGTTTTACCCAGACAAATACTTTTCTAACTGTTCAGCTAGCTAGCTAGTTAACGTCACATCTGGGCTCCCTGCGCGATCTTAGCAACGCCCTTAGCAACAATTACAGCCAGGAATAAACTGTTTCACTGCATCCCCTGGTGTGGTAGGTACTGTGCACTGCAATACCCCAGCGTTTCACCTGTGCTGCACCCAGTTTTTCCACATCACAGGCCTGCAACTACTTAATGTGTGCACACCAGATTGAGAGCTCTCACTGGGACTGTGGGGCTAACTGGTGCACCAGTGGGGGGAGTAAAACTGGGGCTGGTAATTCTGGAATGCATAGTACTGTCGAATCATGAATGCCAATGTGTTGTTATTTTACTGATTTGCATAGAGTTTAGAGTCTGATTATTGAATGCTTTTATTCCCCTTCACTTCCACTGCCCCCTACCTCTTTATCCACCCCAAAATAAACCCGTTGTTTATTTCTGAAAACTGTTGCAGCCATTGCATTATTGTGTAGTGTGATATTTCATGCTTAGAGTTATAAGTGGGGAGGGGACTGTATATTGTTTTACCCGTTTCCAAGGGAGGGGGCTGTATTTCATTTCCTGTGGGGAAGCACCCTGGCAGTATGCTGTTAAAAGGATCCCCACAGGGGGAAGCACTGCACCACTTGCCAAACAAATTATAACCATGAACTCAGGCGCCAACCTAGATCCCTTAGGCAGTATCACTTGCTAGTGGGTGTGCAGGTAGAAGGGAAGGGATGGTTGCAAATGATTTACTGAAATTCAAAAAAGTGAATGAATATGAAAATGTACAGAGACCAATCACAATCCCATTATCAATACAAAATGCAATGTATCTGTTTTTACTGGGTGATTAGTATTACAAATGTTTTGTATAAAGCACTAATGAATGGTGTATAAATTAATCATGCCTTTTCACTAGTGCTATTTTTCGTATTCATTCACTTTTTTGAATTTCAGTAAAGCATTTAAATACAGATTACACACTGAGTGCTGATTTTTTGTTTGATTTCATTCATGTGTTTGGCTTGCCGCCCATTCTTTAGCGTGCAACAAACCTGTTAGCTGTGTCACAAGACACCTTCTTCATTTTAACCCCTCAGAACCTCCGCTGATCATGTATGATTCCCTTCCCCCCCAAAATGGCTAAAATTTCTATCGCCCTTTCACTCTCCTTTTTCTGGAGAGCTAGAATGCCTTTTCTTTGGGGGATGAGTAGTGGCTGAGAGTGTTTTCTTGCCTCTTTTGGTTTGGTTCTCAATTCCCCTCCCCCCCTTTTTTATGGTTCTCAATCCTCCCCCCTTTTTTCTTCTTATCCTTTTGTACTTCCAAGTTATGTCTTTCACAGTGGGCATGGAGGGTGAGGTAGTTTTGGATGGGGCGGCAGTGCCTTCTGTGACCTGGTTGGGGGTGTGTGGGAGTTGGGGATAGACTGAGGCTGATTTAGCAGCCTGTTGTGTTTTTTTTGTTATGGTCTGTCCTAGGTCTCTTGACCTTTTGTTCCCATCGTGGAAGCCACGCTGGTGGGAGGGGTCCTCGGGGGGAGAGCACCTGGGGGTCTCTGGGGACGGCCCCTATGTACTGACACTGTTGAGACTTTTCCTTATTGGAGCCGTTGTTGACAGTGACTTTCTATGTTTCACATTTTTAAACATCTTATCGATAGTTGGACAATTTGCTGTTATAACAGGGGGAGGGTTGAGGGGGGATATGCATTTGTAGGGTAAGTCTGTCTACTATAGTATTTTCCCATTTGGGTCTGCCTGCAGCTGGGGCTAGCTCCTTCTGTTCTGAGGGGACACCCTGTGCGCTGATGAATATAATGGGGCATCTAGATGTATTCTGGATTGATTCTATGGTTACCTATGTATTCGAGTTGAGTTTTTTTTTTTTTATATTGTTGGATTTTTACTGTTATGTTTGTATATAGAATTTCTCAAGTTCTTGGATCACTATTCTTAATGGCTTTTTCCCATCACAAACTATGCCTTCAGTTCTACAAGCCTAGTTCTGAAGATAGGGGTTTATTACTTATTTGGGATGTTGGTCATCATTTGTGTAGCCCTGGGTCTGTGCCAGGTTAAAGGGTTTCCCTCCCCCAGGGCTTTACCTGCACCCTTATATTACAACATGACCACATTGCCCATATGTTTTTGGAATATCCAGGGCATCTCCTCCCCTATCAAGCATAAGAAAATATGTGCGCTGCTTAAGAGGTGCAGTGTGAGGGTAGCCATGTTTCTGGAGACACATCTCATGATTAGTGAGCATAATAAACTAGTTCAAGGGTGGGTTGGCCAGTGTTTTTCCACCTCCTTCAGTGAGCATAGAAGAGGGTTGCTATTCTGATACATAAGGGGCTGGAATTTGTTAAGGAAAGGGTGGTGGTGGATCACTCTAATGGCAGGTATGTTTTTGTTACTGGTACAATACAGAGGGAACTGCCACTTTTGGGAATATGTATGCGCCAGCTGAGAAAGATCCGGTCTTTTATGATCAAATGTATTTTTATTTATTGAAGAATATTGGATAACGTACCTAGGAGTCAAAGACTCCTTTACAAAGATTCCACATCATTGAGAACAGAGACATCAGGGACAATAGCAATAATTAAACACAGTAGTTAGAGAAATGGTTACAAAATGGTTACAGGTAACACAGTAAAGCAGCTGTTGATACAAAGATACAGAGCGTTACCAAGCATAGATACATAGTACAGACAGTAGCAGGTAACAGAAACATACCTGCATGGCGGTGGCACCAGCCATGCCCTGGTGGTTATTTGTAGGCCTAAGCTGGACTGAGGTGTCCATTGTCAAATATGGGCATGCCCTGGGGCAGCTGGATCAGAGCTAAGTCCATAGTCGTGGGGAGGGGTAGGGCTAGAAATCAAGGACAGTCAAGAGACTGAGTCATGAGAGATTAGGTCTCTTAGCTGGGACTTGAACTGTCCAAGTTTGGGTTCTGTGAGGAAGGAGTTTGGGAGGGAGTTAAGTCAGCTAGGGGCCAGGTACCTAAAAGTTCTTTGACCTGAGGTGGTCTTGCAGTGAGGTATCCTGAAGTGGGTTGTCCCCGATTGCCGAGTGAGGCGGGTGGACAATGGTGCCTGGAGTAGGGGGGTGACAGCAGGTGGGAGTAGCCCTGCTGTTATTTCTTTAGCAAAGAGGCAGGTCTGATATTTGAGCCTCCCATCAAAGTTTAGCCCAGTACAGGTGGAACATCTGGGACTGGGGACAGTATAACCCAAGGGAGAGGGGGGGACACCAAAATCGACCCTCAGTGCAGGTGCTGAAAATCGAGCAGACTCGAGAGACCCTTAGTCCTATTCTGCTGGCATTTTAGTATGTTAGTTGGTTGAGGCATAAAGGGTGCAGGTATGTGTGAGTCTGGTGCAGCCAGTGGCTAGTCTACAGGCCTTATTAAGGGCCAGCCTAATTTTGTTTAGGTGTGTGTTGTTGGCTGTCCCATAGATAATGCTGCCCTTTTACAGAAAGAGCAATTCCCAGGGTTAATTTTAGTGGAATTGTGTTTTTAACCCACTCCTGGACCGATCTACTGGTGACTCCTAGAGGGATTGGCCGAGTTGGATTTGGTGGATGCATGGAGGGAGGCCAACCCGGAAGCTAAAGAATTCACAATTTTTTTATGTCCCCACCATACCTGGTCATGTATAGATTATGTTATGGTATCGAGAGGTTGGTATAGGAGGTTGCATTCAGTGCCTATTAGTCCCATCTTGATCTCTGACCATGCCTGGGTATCAGTGACCTTGAGGCTCAATGGGTCGCAGACGGGTCTGGGGAGATGGCGCTTTCCTATTTATATGTTAACTAATCAAAATTTCAGGAATTCTTATTAGAAAAATGGGAGTTTTATTTAGCTTCTAATTCCCCCTCGGCTTCATCTCAGTCGGTCCTGTGAGAAACCAGGAAGGCATTTATATGGGTGGCGGTGATTGCTTATACGGCTGCTGTGCATAAACAGAAGTTGCAACAACTTGAAAGAGCTACTAAGCAGCTTAAGAATTTAAGCGGCTTTAGAGACCCGGGAATCCACGGCTAGGGACCTTAAGTTAGCCAGGGAGGCTGTTACTCAAGAGCTTACAGGAGGTGCGAATCGGGCCCTTGTGTATGCCAGCCAGCACGTGTTTGAATGGGTCAATAAACTCAAGCCATTACTAGCGTGGTTGGTGAAGGGAGGAGCAAGCTTCCTTGATTTATGTAATTTGAGGGGAGGGGGGTTCGGTGACTATTGAGGCTACTCAGATACATCAAAGGTTTGTGGATTTTACCTCCGGTCTATACTCTAGTGATGCTGTTGAGCACCGTGATGTGGCGGCAGATAATTTTCTGAACCGCCTGAAACTACCCAGGCTCTCTGATGCCCGGAGGGAAAAGTTAAACTCCCCATTGAGTTTAGGGGAGATTAGACAGACTACCTCTAGCCTGGCTGGGGGAAGGGTGGTGGAACCAGTCGGTCTTCCTACAGAATTTTACAGATCGTTCAGTGATTCAGTTTGGACCCACATGTTGAATATGTTTCAGGAGGCGAGGGAGGTGGGAGAGTTGTCAGATCACTCATGACGGTGTGTGAGTAAAAACTACTACATCCTTTAGGGTGCCGACTTTACTATGTCAGGAAATGAAGCACAAGACATTACTAATACCGGTAACAGCATTGCATGGTAATCCTGTTGACCAGATCCTACAAGTCCCTGGACCTCACCTCACTACTCAATGACTTGACCCTTTCTGACTGGTCACTCATCAGCCAATCCACCTCCACTGATGATGCTCTGGAGTGCTTTAAGTCCATATTCTCTGCTGTTTGGGATTGCTACGCCCCACTCAGGCGTACCAGAGTCAGAAGTACACACCTCCCTTGGATCACATCCAAAATCCTAGCCCTCCTCAGGAGCAGGGACAAAGCTTAGAAAGCCTACGTCTTCCAGCTCACCAGCTTACCTTCAGACTTATTGATCGTTATGAAATGCTTGCAATAGGATCATCCGCCAAGCTAAAGCTAGCTTTTTCAAGGTCTCATTCGATTCCACCTCCCATCAGCCAGCTAAATTCTGGAAAGTGGTAAAATCACTTCTCAGCCCTCCATCGCAGCCCCCCACTCCTACCCTACTGGTAGGCGGGCTCTCCGTCACTGACCCCCCAGCTGTGACCTCACAGTTTAACTTTCACTTCACAAATTGCCATGCGACCCTCCTGCCCTCACCTCGCCTCGCTCAGCAACCTAGCCTGACCTCCCCTGCTATAGTCACACCTACTGCCCACTCGTTCTCATTTCAACATATCACCGAGGTTGCGGTATATAATGCACTGACTGCCCTTAATCCCAATAAGAGCAAATGCCCAACAGGGTTGGACTCCAAAATGCTCCACCTCTCGGCCCCCGCCATAGCCAAACCCCTGTCTACCCTTTTCAACCTATCCTTCTCCCATGCTGAAGTCCCCTCTGAATGGAAACATGCCACCGTTATCCCCCTTCCTAAGGGGGGGAGGGATGCCTCCAACCCAAGCAACTACGTCCCATTTCCCTACTACCTATATTGGCAAAAATCTAAGAGCGCCTAGTACTCTCTCGCCTGTCATCCTATCTTAACTCCTCCTCCTTCTTCACCCCCTACCAGTCTGGCTTTAGGAAATCCCACTCAACTACCTCCTCCCTTCTTAGGCTCATTGACTCCATCCTCTCTGGTATGGATGCTGGCCCCCTCACAGCCGCCATTATCATTGACCTGGCCAAGGCGTTTGACACCGTCTCCCACTCTCTCCTCCTGTCCAAACTCTCCAATACTGGGCTGTCTCACTGGGCCTCCAGGTGGTTCTACTCCTACCTTGCAGGCAGGTCCCAATCAGTCAGAGTCAGCCCTGCCACCTGGGCCCCCCCTCCCTGTTACCACAGGGGTACCACAAGGCTCGGTCCTAGGCCCACTCCTGTTCTCCATCTTTCTTAACGACCTCCCTTTTGCCTGTCCACATACCTCCATTTACATGAATGTGGATGATACTATACTATATACATCTGGCTCTTCAGCCATAAAGGTAATGACCAGACTTCAGTCGGACTTTGATCAAGTCCAGCTCTAGCTACTCTCAAATCACCTTTCCCTCAATACCAAGAAAACCATATCAGTGACCTCTGGCACAAGGCAGAAACTATCAAGGCTCCACTCCCCTATTGCATTCCATACCTTGGATGGGTCACCCCTTGAGACCAGTACCTCCTTCAGGTACCTCGGAGTGTGGCTTGATCAGCACCTAAACTTTTCCGCACATGTTGACTCCATACTCAAAAGAAGCTACACCCCAGGCTTAGTGCACTTTACCACAACCGTGACAGCATCCCACTCTCAGCCCACAGAGACATCATGCAGAAAATGATCCTCCCAGTCTTCGATTATGGTGACGTTGTCTACAGTATGGGTCCCAAGTCCATCCTAGCCAGACTTTATCCCCTCTTCCATTCTTTCTGTTGCTTCGTGCTGAACAGCCCATACTCCACCCATCACTGTACCCTCTACCAATCTATGACTCTTATATCTAGATAACCATAGGCAGTCTCACAGTGCCAAAATCTCAGCCAATTACTGGTCCCAGCTGCTCCCCCCCACCTCTCCTCTGCCCCAAACAACACTAGCACCCAAGCATATTCACTCAGAAACAATGATTCACAGATCCTAGTTGTCCCTCATAGAACCACTGCTGTGGGACAGGCAGCCTTTAGCTACCGCATGCCAAAGATGTGGAACTCCCTCCCAGCAAACAGTCGTCACTTCTCCTCCCCGCCACATCTTAACTCCATGCTTCTCGCTCACTTCTCCCCTACCTGCTCTTGCGGCATAGCCTCCTAACAGCCCACAGTGTAACAGCCTAGGTCGTGCAGCCTATGTTCATTTAATGTTTGCCTACCTACTCATAATACATCTAATGTATGCATTTAATCTATGCCTGTTTGTGTCAGTATCAGCTTGTTCTCTCATGTTTTTTTTATGCCACTATAACTGATACCTAGTTGTATTGGGTCTGTCCTTACTTAGGTATTTGCACTGTGTACTATATATGATATATGTTTTACCTACCTCAATTGTATGTACCCTCCTCCCCCAGGACGCATCTGGAATCGAGCAGTAGCCTGCTCAGTATGCCTTCCTGGTTAAACACTTAAATAAATAAATACAGATTGAAGTTATCTATTGAACGTAGAAATTCTATATTCTGATCTTTATTAAGATTGGGGGCTCTATAGGCTAAACCAACACAAAGTTTTATATCAGGTAACTTAATTTCTGCCCAGATTATTTCATTATCATTGTCTGAAGTTTGCTTTGGGTGATGGAATACGAGGTATATTTATTAGATATATAAAGTGCTAACCCCCCACCTGGTTTATCACTTCTATTTTTCATAATTTTATTATATCCGGGTATGTCTGTATTCCAACTATCCTCCTGAAACCAAGTTTCAGTAACTCCACAAATTGCAGTAGACTCTGTAACCCCCAGACTCCTGCCTTTTTGCAAAATGACAGGTGGTATGCTGTTGAAGCTGACAGCAGTACCTGGTGGGGACTGGGTTCAGGGAGGACTAGGTTACCCGGCACAGGGGGCCTAGGTTTGGCTACTCTGCACAGGGGCACCCAAGTAAATCTGAACACAGGAAGCAATAACTGTAATGTCCAAAACCAGGAATGGGATTCTAAAGTGTGGCTTTTATTCACATCCAAACTGAACAAACAAAGCATAGATGGACCCCACGGGCTGCATTCCTGGTAATGCAGATTAGAGCAACAGAACACTTCTTCACTATTCCGGCCCTCAGGCTTTGAACCCACCAGGCACACAGCCTGGACTTGCATGCAGCTTTGGGTACACAGCCTGACTTGTACACTACTTGGTTTTTTCTATGGTCTGCCTCACCACACTTGATCGCAGTCCATATGGGAATGAACCAGTTTTCCTGTTGGTGGCTCCTAAACCACCTTAGAGCCTCTCGACTTTAAGGAAGTATCCTTCCAATCCCATCGCCTGGGTACTTCCTCATCACTGGCCAAGTGCATGAGGCAAAGTAGAAATCCACAGAGCAAATCCGAGAGGTGGACCTGGTTACTAAAGATGGGGGTTTCCCACTCCAGCTCCCACAATCCATACCTGGCCATTTCTCTGGACACTAAACAACTCTTTTGAAAGCTTGGCAATGTAGATTACAGGGTAGACATATATCACATCTCCTCTACATGTCTTGATCTTTCCCTTGTGCTGGACTTGAACATACTTTTTACTTTGGCTAAGCCTATTACTCTAGGCCTCCCATTACTCAGTAGTCCAATCCCCACTTTAACACAGTTCAGGTGAACATGGGCCCTTTGAAAGAGCAGAACTCACCCTTTGGTTGCAGGTGCCCCACAGGCGAATCTTGAAATCTTCTTGTACCCCACACACTTGGAAAAAATAAGGCAGCTTCTTCTCTAGCAGTAGCCAGGGGGTTGCCCCTGGAATAGCAGGCAAACCTTCCACCCCCATCCCCTGAGGGATGGGGCACAGAGACCCGTATCAGCGGTCTCCACCACTTTAAAAAACAGCTTACTGTGTCCCTCTTTAGGCGGAAACACACACCTTTCCCTAAATGTAGCTCTATTTCAGAGCTGAGGCTCCAAGAGCCTGTGCACAGAACTGCTGTGGTCCTCACACAATAATCTCCAACTACAGACTACCAACTGACTGTTCAAAACTGCCAACATTCTAATCTAACTCCCTTCTGCAGATTCCAATGTGGCTCATGCAGCTGCGATAGTTCTATGGTGATGTCATCCCTCAGTCTCAGCTGAGACTGAGAACAGAGTGAGACAGTGTAAAATCCATTTAACTGGAGTTTCACAAGCTGCCTTCCCTGCCTACCACTAGGTCTTACTGGGATTCTAGTAACCCTGGGTAACAGGGGGTTACACTCACCCTTGACCAGGAAAATGACTGTCCGCAGTCATTGTTTACCCAGCTTATGCCATCCCACCCTATGTGCTACCTGTGGAGGGGGGTGATCAGGCCCCTTCCTACCATGTGCGAGCACAGGCAGGCAACACTAAGGGCCTAGAGGCCTTCAGCTGACATATCAGCCTCTACTCTACCCACTTACTATGGACGCCTAGTGGCTGTGGTGGAACTGTCTAGAGCATAGCCCTAATAGATCAGCACTGCAGTCCCTAGGGCCCTTCAGGACCACAGCCTGTCTATCCCCCCTAGCTCCCTAGGGAAAATCTGTCTGCCTCTAACTAAACACCCAAAAACAAAAACAACCCAGGGACCTCCCCGACCTTGGGCACCCTGCAACCACACACCAAGAAACTAATACCATACCATTACATTACATTACTGTCTCCCTACCCCCACAACCACACCTGTGGAAGGAAAGGGTTAATACAGTAACAACAACAATAACAACCACAGTGCTTTAAATTACTACACACTAAAGTACTAGTGAGGAACTCCGATGAGCCCCTCCTCCTCTTCTTGTCTTCTCTTCTATCTTCTTCAGGAACACCTGCAAGAAAAAGAAAGACAACACACACTCCTAATCTGCATACACAGTCTACCTAAACCCTACCATCAAAACACTGGAGAATCCCAAAAGATTTATTTTTTTCAGAAAAGGTAGAAAACAGTATATACACTAGAAAACAGTAGAAAACAATGACATTATTTACAATACACATTTGGGGATGGAATACCTAAAAGTCCCATCTAGTGACCACAGTGCCCGGCTAGTCCATTAAAGAATCTTCTGGGCCGGAGCCCGGTGAAGCACAGTTCTAGCAGGCCAAAGTCCCGAAGGGGAGAGTCTTTGAGGACAGTTCACACATTCTGGAGTCTGCTAGTGTAGGGTGTGTACTGCAATGTCATAAGGATAGAAAAGTTTGGACTTACCAGCCCCTTGTAGAACGAATAAAGGAACCGACCTGCTCCTCAGACAAAGACTCTCCCTGGCAGCATTCTTCCGATACAGCTGGGCGGACATCTTCCGGGAACTACAGGAGGACACATCTGGGAACTGCTGGGTTGATGTCATCTCTGGAGATGGAACCTTGGAACAGGAACAAAAAGGAAAACAGCTGGTCTGACATCATCCGATTACCAGGCGATGGCTCAGGATACAGCTGGGCTGGTATCCTCTCTGGATCTGAAGTCATCTGGTGGGCCAGTCGATGGATTCTGGAAAGGCCAGTACACTGTAGAACTGATGAATGTGGGGCTCCTGAGTCCTGGATGTCCATACTGGCGGATCAATAAAGGCACTACAAAGGCTGGTGTGGCAGTATTGACTACCACTGCTCAGCTTTCCATCGAGGTCCTTACATTTAGGCCAATAGTACTGGGGGTCAGGAGCTTGAATTATTACCCTGTCTGGGCACACATAATTCACACAGTGAAAGGTTTCACTTCCCTCTCCATCCACTATTCGTACTCTGTCCATAAACAGTGTCCTGCCTCTCTTCCACTGGGTATATTTCTCATGAAACAGTCTGTTGCTGACATGCTTGTTTGCACCAGGATGCACACATTTCATTGTTTCAGCCCAGATCCAGGATTTCCTGCTGTTCTCAATCTCCTCCCAGACTCTCCAAGGAAAGGTAGGAAAGGTCATCCCATAGATCTCATTCGCCTTCCTATGAACCAGTCTCTCCTCTTTACTAGCTTTGGTCAACCTGAGACCGCTGGCCTGGCTTGGGGGCAGCCAGTCCTGGTTCTGCCAGCTACGCATCCTCAACGAGATGAAAAACAGATCCCTGACTTCTTCTTCTTGCACAGCCAGGGCAGTGGCATCACCACTCTCTTCCATGCATTCTTCCAAGGCAAGCGCTTGAGGCTGTGTACCTGTTCCTTTTTCACAAGGCCACATAGGTTCCCCCTCAGCTTCTTCCTCACTGAGATCTGTGCCCAGGAGTGAGCAGTCATCCTCACTCCTGAGACTATCCACTCATCACTAGGCGCGGAGGTCGACACCTCCCATTCAAAGGCCTCCCTCATCTCATCTTCTCCTATGAGACTTGGGCTAGGCCCCTCCCGGGTCTACTGATGCTTTGTCTGAATTTTCCTTCTGAGATCCAGCATCCAAAACATCAACATCTGGTTCTGTCTCTAAATCTGCACCCTCTAGCTTTGTGCCACACTCCCCCGAGGGGCCTTCTTCAACAGGCTCCGCCTGGTGCTGTGTGCTGCCAACTACAGATTCCTGAACTTTGGTCCATGGGAGCCAAACCTACTCTGGGGCACTTTATATGCCATATTTCTAGGCACCCAGAACAGTGAGGTATCATGAAGATGTCCTTCCAGCATTTAAGCATATTTGACACACTTGCACTGGATATCCAGGAATCGCCACATGAGAAGGCAGTTGTCCTCCATAATAACACCTTTCAATGTCCCTTAATCTATTTACTGCTGCTGTTACTGCAGCCCGGGCATGATCCGGGTAGCGAGCTGGTCCTGAGGCCATAACTGCAGGGAAAACAAACAAATGCTCACTGTTACTGAAAGTCCCACTTCACTGAACACTTTCTTTACTTTAAAAATGGCTCCTCTGCTGCTGTGTTTACTTTACTACCCCACCCCGTAATGGCAGCGGCAGCACTCCTGCGCATCAACATTCAGAAATTGGGTCAAGCCACTGCGCATCCGATTTACACACACTACTGATAACTTTTGCTCAAACTGCACAAACTTGCACTGCTCTTTTTCTAACACATTTACATGATTTGCCAAGGACTTTTCACTTGCTGGAGACATTTATTTAACTCACAGTCCCTTAAAGCCTCAGGATTTCAAGCACAGGATTGCCTGTAAACAAGTGCTGCACATTTGGCTACAACTCACAGTTTCTCTCTGGCTTTAAAACTTTAAACTGATGCTGAATCCATAACTATGCTCACAGTCAATAGCTTAACAGACTTGCACTTGCTGGTAAAACTTGACACAGTCATTATTTGCAAAGCGACTACACTGCTGCACACATATTCAGCTGGCTTTTGGCAGAAAATCACTGTTTGAACAACTTTTACTGTTGGTACTCACTGTTATCAGTAGCTGTTTGCTGCGATGGAAAATGGCCTGCAGCCAGTCTTGGAGGCCTCAGAAAGAAAATGAGTGGGCAGTCCTGCCAATTGTCTCCCCGATCACCACACTTGCAATTCAGTCAATCGAGATGCAGGATGAGCCCAATTTTAAACAGAAAAGTCTATTTTTACAAGTTTTACAGAGCTTTTTAAGCACCGCGATGCTCCTCCACCAAGCCAGTACACGCACTCCACTCAAACTCCCTCTCAAATGCTGGGCAGTCACTGTAGAGCTGGCTGGGGGGGGAGGGACTGACTGCAGCCTCACCAGTCACACGATGCCATGCAAATGAGCCTCTTCTTCCTCGCAAGTGCTCTTCTCTTCACGGCGATCGTTGAGTAGGCAAATTTAAACTGCAGAAAACACTTTTTTTTTCTTCAACTGACTCCACGCCGGGAGCCCATTTCAGCCATTTAGCATGGCCATTCACACAGCAAGTTTCCCAGTTCACTCAAAAGCATTTCCAACATCCAGGGCACAATTTTCCTGTTGCTACCCCTAGTCTTCCACACTTTTCTTTATCACACACAGTTCTTTAAAAAGCATTTCCAACGTCCAGGGCACAATTTTCCTGTTGCTGCCCCTAGTCTTTCACACTTTTCTTTATCACACACAGTTCTTTAAAAAGCTGGCAAAAACTCTGTAAACATTTGATGCAGGACAAGGGCACACTCTTTTAGCTTTACTGCTCCTTGGTAAACAGTTGGCATTTTAACAGCAGCATAAGAACCACAGCACACAGCGACACACTAGTTAACTTGCTTTAGCTTTTTGGGCTACCCACTGCCAGATAGCCAAAATGTTAGCCCCTTGTCCGAGCACCTTTCCTCCCTAAATTTAAAATCCCAACGGTGCCTCCATTTTCTAACCCCACGGACCCCTGCCGTTTTTCAAAACGACAGGTGATATGCTGTTGAAGCTGACAGCAGTACCTGGTGGAGACTGGGTTAGGGGAGGACTAGGTTACTCGGCACAAGGGGCCTAGGTTTGGCTACTCTGCACAGGGGCACCCAAGTAAATCCGAACACAGGAAGCAATAACTGTTATGTCCAAAACCAGGAATGAGATTCTAAAGTGTGGCTTTTATTCACATCCAAACTGAACAAACAAAGCATAGACGGACCCCATGGGGCTACATTCCTGGTAATGCAGATTAGAGCAACAGAACACTTCTTCACTATTCTAGCCCTCAGGCTCTGAACCCACCAGACACACAGCCCGGATTTGCACGCAGCCCGACTTGTACACTACTTAGGTTTTTCCCATGGCCCGGCTCCCCCGCCAGCCACTTGATCGCGGTCCATATGGGAATGAACCAGTTTTCCTGTTGGTGGCTCCCTAAACCACCTTAGAGCCTTCGACTCCTTAAGGGAAATTTTCCTTCCAATCCCACGTCTGGGTACTTCCCTCAATACTGGCCAAGTGCATGAGGCAAAGTAGAAATCCACAGAGCAAATCCGTAGAGGTGGACCTGGTTACTAAAGATGGGGGGTTTCCCACCTCCAGCTCCCACAATCCATACCCGGCCATTTCTCTGGACACTAAACAACTCTTTTTGAAAGCTTGGCAATGTAGATTACAGGGTAGACATATATCACATCTCCTCTGCATGTCTTGACTTTCCCCTTGTGCTGGACTTGAACATACTTTTACTTTGGCTAAGCCTATTACTCTAGGCCTCCCACTACTTCAGTAGTCCAATCCCCACTTTAACATAGTTCAGGTGAAAATGGGCCCTTTGGAAAGAGCAGAACTCACCCTTTGGTTGCAGGTGCCCCACAGGCGAATCTTGAAATCTTCTTGTACCCCACACTCTTGGGGAAAAAATAAGGCAGCTTCTTCTCTAGCAGTAGCCAGGGGGTTGCCCCTGGAATAGCAGGCAAACCTTCCACCCCCATCCCCTGAGGGATGGGGCACAGAGACCCGTATCAGCGGTCTCCACCACTTTAAAAAACAGCTTACTGTGTCCCTCTTTAGGCGGAAACACACACCTTTCCCTAAATGTAGCTCTATTTCAGAGCTGAGGCTCCAAGAGCCTGTGCACAGAACTGCTGTGCTCCTCACACAGCAATCTCCAACTACAGACTACCAACTGACTGTTCAAAACTCCCAACATTCTAATCTAACTCCCTTCTGCAGATTCCAATGTGGCTCATGCAGCTGCGATAGTTCTATGGTGATGTCATCCCTCAGTCTCAGCTGAGACTGAGAGCAGAGTGAGACAGTGTGGAATCCATTTAACTGGAGTTTCACAAGCTGCCTTCCCTGACTATCACTAGGTCTTACTGGGATTCTAGTAACCCCGGGTAACGGGGGTTACAACTCTTTTTGCATAATATATCTTAGTTCATCGATTTTGTTGACAAGGCTACGGGCATTAAGTAGTAAGACATTTATTGTATTGTTATTTGATTTGGTGGTGTCTATAGTAGTAGGAGATATATTTTTTGGTATAGTTGTTGATAAGATAAAGTTCTGATAGTTACTATGGTCTTCATTTAACCATGTCCCTCCCCCCGTGTTAGTTTAAATGTTTGTTAATGAAATCAGTAAAATGTTTACCCAAAAGTGCATTCCTTGCTAACATAATTTTCACTTCTGTTTGGTCAGTCCCTACACTTAAATGTTCTGCTTCAGCAGAAGCAAGATCTTTTCTAAGTTTTCTAGTTCCTGATTAAGGCCCTGATATTCAAAGCGTTGCGCTGGGTGCAAACTGTTAGTGCAGGTTTAGCTCGGGTCCGCAATATTCAAAAGGCTAAATAGCGCGCACAAACTGCATTAGCTTGGGCCAAAATCATAATATATGCAAGGGGCAAACTGAACATGAATACAGGTGCAATGCTACATTCAGAGACTAGTGCCATGCAGAGTGGTAGTGCTTGACTTAGCGTGACCCTTTGCGTGGCACAAATTACCGCCCTGTAAAAGGTAATCTTAACCCTGGATAATCCAGCTTTGCGCGACAGTGTGGCTTTGCGCAGCATCTGCATGGCTTTTGTATGGCTTTGCATGACCCTAACATACGAATAAGACACATAGAAAAAGTCAGACATGGAGGAAACATGCTGCTCACTGATGGCACCACAATGAGCCAACATCTGCCACCAGTCCCAGTCATGTTGGGCAGTAAGTGGTGACCCGGCCCCCAGCTGACACCATGGTAGCATGGCCATACAGCACACACCTGCATACCATACTTTTTTGGTGACCAACAGATGCCAGCACACACATGCAGCACTGGGGGCATGGTGGGTGTTGAGGGGAGAGTGTACGAGTGGCCAGGCCTCACCACAGACTGGGTGCGGCCACAAGGCTAGGACAGCCTTCATGCAGTGCACATGGGCCAGTATTGGGAATACCCAAATACCAGTGTGCCTGTCTAATCGTACATGCCCCCCCAGTCACATACCGCACAGCTGTACAAACACCACAGCACACAAAGCCGGCCATATACATGTCACTGTGAGCATCCCATGCCAGAGGTGCAGCATCTGTGGGTCACACAACAGTGTAACAGTAATGTCCACTGTCAGTAAACACCTGCAAGTTGGGCCTGTCACTGTGTACAGTGCAGTGGTCATCACTGCCCTACACACCGTAGGCATTGCTGTGTCCCTCACACTACTGGCCCCGTTACTACTGTAGTGTCTACTGTGCACTGTTGCATGACCTAAAGTGTGACAGTTGCATGCAGTACCACCACCACCTGTGCCTGTGCTGTGTTGTCCCCTGGGATACAATATGCTATGCTGTACTGTATACATGTAGCCTGCAGCTACCATCATGCACTGCCAGACTGACCTACAGGTGGAGCTGCAGGCAGACCCAGCCAGCCCCTGTACTTCTAGACTGACCTATAGGTGGATCTGTGGGACCCTGCAGTAACGCTGGGCAAACTGCATGCAAATCAGGACATAATGAGATGCTAATGTGGAAGTTTGCCCAGCGACTACCTAAGTAGGCTCATTTGCATGTCATTTTTGAATATAGCAAAGTTTAGCTCCAGGCAAACATGGTTGCATTGGGCAAACAGCTTAACTCTGCGCTAAACACGTGTAAACGCGTTAGCACCGTGTAAACGGTTCAGGGAATATTATGCAGTTTTGCACACTATGCTTTTCACGTGCTCTGCAGCTGTACTGGGTCCACGTATTTCCTGGCACACACATTGGCCACATGGTTCAACTTTACCTACATTCACGTCACTGTGCACTGTGTTGCTGTTGTGGTTTGCACTTCCTGGTTGCTGTATTCAGAGCTGTGGTTGCTATATTCAGAGCTGTCTTATTCCAGGACTAAGCTTGCCCTGCACTCCCAGCCCAGTTTGCCCAGCTTCATTTGCATGCTATACTCAGCAGCTGTTTGCTCCAGACTATTCCTTTTGAATATAGCAGGCTTTTGTGTCAGTGCTAAGTTTGCCCGCCGGGCAGGGCTACTTTTGCCCCAGGGCAAAATTTTGAATATCTGGCCCTAAGTTTCTTCCTTCTAATGCCAACTTGTGACATTATCCATCCTCTTAAATAGGCTTGATTGCCTCCCACACCATCTGAATATTTATGCCCTGCTTTGCATTATGTCTCATAAAAGCCAAGATTTCCTCCTGGAGTTTCTTCTTAAAACCCTTAAAGGACCAAAGTGTGTTGTCAAACTTCCATGATTACAAATTATGATAATTCCCCTCCATACTTGTGCGATTCAGCTCCAGAATTACCAGGGTATGGTCTGATATCCTTACTGGCTCATAGGAAGTCTGATGTATTAGTTTACACAATTCCTGAGATGTTAAGAAATGATCACTTCTCGAAAATGTTTTGTGTTTTGGAGTAATGAGAGAATTTTTTTAAAGAGGGAAAGGGTCCTGCAGATTTAAATCTTGAGCCAACTGTTTTACTATGTGTATAGCCCTTTTCTTTCTCTCTCCATAGGGGGTTCTCTATCAGTCAGCCAGAAGGTTAGATTAAGGTCACCTCCAACTATCATGTTCGATGGCGCTGAGGGTAGAGGTGCTGGACGCCACACCTCGCACCACACCGGTGACCCAGATTCGGGAATGAGCTCAGGCCGCCGGGGGTTGGTCGGGGGGGAGAAATGATGAAGCATCTGATGACAGCTCGCCTTCTCCAGGGGGGAGGGAGGGCTTCCAGACCAGCAGGTGGTGACCCCTGGCGGAGGCTGGGGGCACGACAGTAAGCTGGAGTCACTGGGGCGTGAGTGGTCAGGGGCGTAGGCCTGGGACCAGTCAGCTCCGGGGGTAGCACCTTCGTGAAAGAAGGGGGAAGGACGTTGCGGGTGTCAGCATGTGCGCCTTGACACTAGGGCATGCAACGTCCCATCGAAAAAGGCAAAAATCACCCTCCGGAGCCAGGTAGATGGAGCGCCGAGCCCAGTCTTAATGTGCCGCCATCTGCCGCTGTTTCAGGGACCTGACGAGACACTAAGGTTCAGGGGTGTCCTGCCCCACTCTGACCCCATCCGGGGGGGGTAATCCGTGGCAGGATGGAGGGACCCAAGCAGCAGGTTAGACGGTGGCAGGGATGGTTTCCATTGGCGACTCCCGAAGAAGCGGCTCCAGCAGGGACATAGGTGGGAGAAAAAAGAAATTTAAAAACTATCATGTTCGAGTCAAACTGAAATAATTCCAGGAAGAAATGTAAAAAAAAAAAGTTGGGCCCTCATGATTAGGGCCATACAATGATGCAAGAGTAAGAGGTTTGCCTTGACTCTTGATCCCTATTATCACAAATCGCCTAAACTGGTCTATTACTACTTTCTCTAAATTGTGTCCTAACTGCTTTCTAATAAAAATGGCAGTACTGCTTGCCATTTCAGAAAAATCAGTGGAATATCTTTCTGCCCTAAACAAATTTCCAAAGTAGGAGGCATCCCTCTTATCAAAGTGAGTGTCTTGTAGTAGGAGGCAGTCTATATTCTTCTTTGCTATTCGAACTATTTTTCTAAGTTTTTGTCATTTCTTTGCACCCATTAAGGTTCCAAGACATTATTTTGAACAACTCCATCTAAAAAGAGAAATGTGCCTTCTGGTGCCACCCAACCCCAGCTCCGTGGCAGATGTCCCTACAAGGTATGTGGGGGAAGAAGGTGCTCACCCACCTGCTAGGTTTATGAAACTCAGTGGTTATTGTTAGAACCTTATTAGTGGTGTTGGCCATTAGTTTGCTGTCATCATTTACCAAAACTTTGCACCCATGCTTTTTTTTTTTTTGAGCTAGACATAACTAATTGTAACCCCCGTTACCCGGGGTTACTAGAATCCCAGTAAGACCTAGTGGTTAGGTAGGGAAGGCAGCTTGTGAAACTACAGTTAAATGGATTTCACACTGTCTCACTCTGTTCTCAGTCACAGCTGAGACTGAGGGATGACATCATTTTAGAACTGTCACAGCTGTATAAGCCACACTGGAATGTTGCATTTGGAGGTTAGAGTAGAAAGTTGGGGAATTTGAAGCCAGTCTGTGTGCAGTCTGAGAGAGAGAGACTGTAGTGCAGCAGAGTGTGTGCAGGCTCTCGGAGCTTTAAGCTCTGTTTCAGCTACTTTTGTTAAGGTGTGTGTTTCCACCTGAAGAGGAACACAGGAACTGGTAATTGAAGTGGTGGAGACCGCTCTCAATGGTTCAGAGCCCCATCCCTGAGGGGATGGGGGGAAGGTGTCTGCCTGTTTTCCAGGGGCAACCCCCCCTGGGTCCGGCTAAGGGAAAGAAGCTGCCTGTTTGAGTTGTGCTGAGGCATCAGAAGCTCTGAGAGGAGATTCCTTGAGGAGGAAACGCCTGTGGGACACCTGCAACCAAAGGGTGAGTTCGCTCTGAAAAAGGGCTAAGTGTTTTCACCTGAAACAGAAGGAAACTAAAGGGACTGTTACTGTGGGGTCAGGAAAAGACAGCCAAGTACAGTTGGAAGATGTGGGGAGTGGACTGCTTAACTCAGTGGGGGGTCTAGAGTAATGGACAAAGCCAGTTATAAGTATGTTCAAGTCCAGCACAAATGGAAAGAAAGAATGTGGGGATTGGACTGCTTAATCTGTGGGGGGGTCCTAGAGTAATGGACAATGCCACTTATTTTAAGTATGTTCAAGTCCAGCACAAATGAGAAGCAAGACAAGTAGATCGAATGTGAAATACATTTGGCAAGAATCTACACAGCAAAGTGCTAAAAGATGAGGGTTTTCAGTCCAGAGAAATGGCCGGGTATGAATTGTGGGAGTGAGAGGTGGGAGACCCCCCATCAGTAGTAACCAAATTCACCTCTACGGATTTGCTCTGAGACACCTTTTGCTTTCCCTCAGGTACTTGGCCAGTGCCTGAGGAAAGTACCCAGACGGGATTAAAGAGGAGGATTCCCTGATGGGCTGGAGGTGCTCTTAGGTGGTTAGGGAGCCACCAGAAAATGTTTCCATGAAGTATGGAAGGTGTCCAAGTGGCTGGCAAGGGAGCCGAGCCAGGAAAACCCAGAGCAGTATACAGTTCGCTGTGTAAACCAAAGTCACGTACAAGTCTGGGCCATGTGCCCAGTGTGTTGCAGAGCCTGAGGGCTAAAGTGATGAGGATGTGTTCTGGTCTCTTTTAATCTGCATTACCAGGAGTGTAGCCCCATGGGGGTCCATCTATGCCTTGTTTATTCTATTTGGATGTGAATAAAAGCCACACTTTAGAATCCCACTTCTGGTATTGGACATTACAGTTATTGTTTCCTGTGTTCAGAGTTACTTGGGTGGCCCTGTGCAGAGTAGCCAAACCTAGCCTATATGCCGAGTGACCTATTCCTCCCCGAACCCAGCCCACCTGGTATTGCTGTCAGATACAAATGGCATACCAGCCTGGGGTTACATAATCATTTTTATCTTTTTTTTTGTTTTATTATCTACTACCCATACCCCCAACCCCCCACATACACACACCTTTACTCAGACCCTTCTGAGTGTGGAAGAAAACAAAATCCAATACAGAATAGAAAATGTAGCACCTAGTGTGACCTTTCCTGTGTTGGGCCTTTGAAGAGTCATCTATCCGTTGATTCCTTCCCCCCTCTAATTACTTAACCTTTTTTCTTAGTAGATTTGCTTTGAAGTGTGCATCTACTGGGTTATTATGATTAAGAAATGGATAAGTGTAACCCAGGTGTCCTCACAGTGAACGGTCACCTCTCCCTCCCCCCTTTTGAGGTTGCTGAACGCGTCCGCAGAGACATGGTATAAAGGGGGAGAACATCCAAAACTCCCCTACCTATCCATTAATCACATTCATTCATTCTGACCCCCTACCCTACCCTACCTTGTTGCAGTAAATAACAGGAGATAGCAGTTTCAGAATCAGCCTTAGTGTACCATCTTATCCCTGGACCTGTAAGCAGTCCCCCCCTCCCCCGCTTCTGTTTTCTCTCTTCTTCTTCTATTTCAGAAACCACCACCTAGAAAGAAGGACAAAGCCATGAGATCAGAGAAGAGAGCCTCTTTAAAGTTTTATGCATTATGTCCCGAAGCACCCCCAGGGTCAGGGTTATCAGAGAAGTGGCTAGCTCTTTTTTCCATACTTCCTCCACCTCAAAAAGGGAGTGAAAGAACAGATTTTTCCCATCCAGATTTATCTTTAGTTTTGCAGGGTATAACATAGCAAATGGGATACCTTTTTTCCTCAGCTTGTCTCTAATTCTATCAAAGCTTTTTCTTTTGGCCAGAATGGTTGGAGGGATGTCAGGGCAAATCTGTAGTTTCATGCCATTGAAATGCAAGCCTTTTTCTGTTCTTGCTTTTGTCAAAATTCTCTATTTATTTTTTTTATATCCACTGTATTTTTCCACCTGCAGCGGTGCTTCCAGCATGGGGCATCCAGCCGCTGGCTCTGCCCACCCGGAGAGCTGAGTGGCTCTAACCACACCCAGGAGGATCCAGGATGGCCATCTTGCCAGCCTGCTGGAGGGCCCCCCCCATGCCTCTCTCAGCCAGGACAGCCCCAGGATCCTCCCCGACGGGACTCGCAAGTCCTCTGGGCAGCGCAGAGCGCGGCCATCAGGCTGCAAGGTCATGCCTAGACAATTTTTTCCTCCTCTTTAGTCCCTTGGAATGCGGACATGCAGTGATGTCCAGGCACAGTGTGCTGACGTCCGCCGCGTTCCCCCACGTTTGCACCGATGCTAGTAGTACCTTCGGGCATCCCAAGAGGTCGCTGCAGTGTGGTGGATGTCCCCAGCCCACCCCAGGACTAGAAGAGCAGTCTGCGGACGCTCAATCCTAGTCCTCCCCCGACAACCCGGGCTCGTTCCCGAACCCGGGTCGCCAACATGGCGCGAGGTGTGGTGTCCAGCGCCTCAACCCTCAGCGCCATTCTGTCTTTATCTTGGAATCTCAGGGGCTTCACAAACATAAAGTGTGGTCTACCAAAGTTGTCCTTGGGACCAAAGGCTCGATGGGCCCTATCCAGCTCAATTTTTTGATCATAAAAAGGTAGGACCATTGCTTTAGAAAAGGTAGGCCCATTGCTTTAGAAAAGGTAGGCCCGTTGCTTTAGAAAGGAGCTCTTCTATTTTTAAGTTTGCCCTCCTGGATCTTGATTCCAAATCTTCAGTTTTTTGATTTTAGGGCCTCTAGCTCCTTGTTGCTTTTTTCCAGAGTGTTAGAGATTTTAGGTAAGGCATCTTCAATTGCACTTACCTGAGACTCACATTCTGTGGTCCTAAGAGACAGGGACTCTACTGTTTTGGCCACTTCTGAAAATTTCTGTGGCAGGGATATGACTGCCAAGTTTATGCTCCGAAAACCCTGTCTCATCTCCTTTAGTATGGCTTTGTGGGATTCTCTAATATTATCCTCTGCGTCTTCCCATTGCTCATCCTCGCTTTCAACTTCCTTTTTCTGCCCCCCCCCCATCTTGTCCTTTTCTTGATTTTTGCTTCCCCTAGTTTTGGATATTGATGCCATATTTCCTTCTTGGGTCACAGGTACTCCCTTGACTTTTGATTTCTTAGAAATTATATTGTACATACACACAGGGGAGTTTAGCAGTATAGCAAGTCTTAACAAACTATACTCACTGGGTTCTTCATCAGAAATTCCTTTTTTTCTTTTCTTTTCCCCCTTTTTACTAAAGTTATTATCCCCTTTGGGTGGAATATTTTTTTTATTGTAAATCAAAGTGGGAGAGCAGAGAGACTTTATTTTGCTATTTTTATTAGTAGGTGTGTAAGGAGACTTCTGTTGGCTAGCTTTGTTGTTGGGGGGTGTTGAATATTGCAGTATGCTACCCTTTGTTAACAAACTTTCCTCACGTTTAGCAGATTACCTGCTATCTCCAAATACAAATACTCCTTTCACCTGGCTTTCCCAGATGAAGGAGTTACCTGAGGCTGCCTCAGCAGCCGAAGATCCGGGTTGAGCTGGAGTTGTGGATTCTCCCACAGAGTTCAATTGTATGTTGTCGGTCAGGAGAGCCATTAGATCTGGTAGGAGATCCAAAAGAGCAGGCTGTGCTGCAGTGTCCTCCGTTCTTCCGAGAATACCTGACTCGGTTAGCGCAGGGTGTGGCAGGTCTTTAAGAAGTGACCAGGCAAGATCACAAATGCGCCAGTACAAGCTTGACATACCCCGCCACCCAAACCTGTTGTAGACAAGGAGGCAGACAGTCAGAGAGTGGCGGCCAAAGCACTTTTCCCCTTCCCTCTTCTTTTTTCTTCCGTATACATTTTTTATTTTTATTTTCATTTTTCTCCCTACCTCCCAAGGCCACGGCGTACACATGCATGTACAAGCGTGGAGGCGCATGCACATGCCAGGATCCTGTGACCCCTTCCGCCCCTCCCCTGACTTTTGCCGCCACCTGTACTGCCTACACGCCCACCGGTCCACCACCCGTTGGGAGTGGGACTACAGATGGGTGGGCATCCACCCCTTTGGAGGGGAGAGCTATGGCTCAATCCCATGCCAACCCTTCCCCCGAGCCAGCACCCTGGCAACCCGAGGTAGTTCCCGAACCCGGGTCACCAGCGTAGTGCAAGGTTAGGTGCCAGCACCTTAGCCCTCTGCACCACTAGGCCAGCTCCTCTTCTTTTTTCAGTGCCGCACCACTCTCAATGAAGCAAACAGGAAAAAGCTAAAATGAAAGGAAGACTCCACCTGATATGAGGGTAGGAGGAAGGTAAGGTCCCCAAACGTTATTTGGTGGTTCCTGTTCAGTGTCCAGGAGGTCGCATCACAAAGCCTGGTTTATTAGGGAGGGCAAGAAATCCATGTTCTCCCCTGTGCACAGCCAGCCCATTCAGCCGAGCATACTGACATGCTCAGTGTGCTCCTCCCTGCAGGCAGGCTTATGAACTAATTTCATATCCAGTGTGTCACTTCCCATCTTAGTTTTCCCTAGAAAATGCTTAACATAGCTGACAGTGTCCCTTACTGAGGCAGTTTTGAAGTAGAATTGTGGCCAGCTTTGGTCCTTTTGGGTGCTATCGTGACAGGCTGGGGTGGCTGTGGCTTAATCTTCTGGAGAGAGGATTGCGCTGAGGTAGGTGAAAGCTTTGTTGAACATGTTGGCTATCTCAGTGGGGTCAAGTATGACAGATCCATTTGTGTTGAGCGTTGTTGGGGAGGATTTATCACTTCTTCTCACGAGATCCTTTAGGGATTCCCAAAATGCTGTTCCCTTACTCCAACAGCTAGTTTGCTGCTCCTTATAGAAGTTGGCCTTTGCCTGGCTGATATTCTGGGTGCACCTGTTCCTAGCTGCCTTGTTGTGCCCAGGTTGTGGTGTACATTTATTTATTTGTTTTTGTTAACCAGGTAAGGTGTATTAGACATAGAAATGCCTATTTTCAGACACAACCCAGGAGGTTACAACAGGGAGAATATAAGACAGGATAACAGATGTAGAGTACAAAACATTTGGCAAAAATATGACAGTACAAGTAAGCAGTAAAAACAAAGTACTTCAGTACAAGTATAGCTGATAGCTGTATTACAGAGAAAACAATTATGAAGTAATAATGAGTAAGTGCCAGTTTATTAAGATGCAGTAGGGGAAGGAGGTTGACAGCAGCAGATTACTGGAAGAGTTTAGGGAGGGTGGAAGCAAGTACACTTTGCTCGCTTAGAGTGATACTCCAGGTGAGGTTTTTTGATGAGGCAGTGACTAGAGGCTTGCTGAACATCCAGCGGAATAGAATTCCAATAGCTCGGAGCAGCAAGGGAGAAAGCATGGGTACCCATTGCTGTTTTGCACCTTGGAATGTGCAGGAGAGTATGGTTGGTTGACCGTAGACCATGTGGGGAGGTTTGCCTGGAGACCATATTGGCCAGTGATGCAGGGGTACCAGATCTGATAACACTATCAGTCAGAGACCCAAGAGAGAGGAGTCAATGAGTAGATGGGAAAGGCCATTTTAGATCAGCATAGAGCTGACAGTGGTGCTGATGGCGATAGGAGGCAGAAGCACAGCAGCATATGTTATTATAAGTTATGTCCCATCTATGCAGTGAGGTTTTGGAAGCACCCATTAAAGTAACAGCACCATAGGTAAGGGCTGGGAGAAGGATACCTCAAGCCACAGCTGGTCTGGCAGACGGGGTAAAGGCATAGCCAGTCTTATAAACAACCCCAAGTTTCACATTCATGGATTTACAGATAGAAGAAATGTGCTTGTTGAAGTTTAAGTATTCATTAAGCAACACACCCAGGTATTTAAAAGAGATCACTGTGTCTGACAGGGAGCCATCTGCATGGAGGATTTGTAAGTTGATTGGGTTATTTCTGAGTTTGGCTTCAGAACCAAAAAGCATAGCTTGCATTTTGATAGAATTTAGGACAAGCTTGTTCTTTAAGAGCCAGGCCTGAGTGGACAAGCAGTCAGATGAGAGGGTTTGGTTTATATCAGCTATATTCCTGGAGCTATAGTATAGAACCAGGTCATCTGCGTACATTATGGATGAACATGAGCGGGTGGACAAAGAGATTTTGTTGATAAAGATAGTGAATAGGAGAGGGCCAAGAATAGACACTTGGGGAACACCTGTGTTTATGACAGCAGGATTAGACATGGCAGAATTGAATTTCACAACTTGCTGACAACTGTATAGGTAACTGTCAAGCCAGTGCACAGTTTATTTTATTTATTTATTTATTAACTTTTGGTAACCGGGTAAATGCGCTAGGCAACAATCCTGCCTATTTTCAGGCATGACCCGGGAGAGTACAGGACATTGGTACAGAAATGACAGTAGTACATAATTAAAGTTTGAGGAGAGAAACCCAGAGATTGAAGGTTAGCAAGGAGAAGAGGGTGGTCAACAAGATTAAATGCTTTAGTTAGATCAATGAAGATAGTACCAGTGAGAGAGCCTTTGTCCATGGCAGTAATTACATCATTAGTAAATTTGAGAAGCGCAGCTATAGTACTGTGTCCTTTACGGAAACCATGTTGGCAGTCAGAGAGAAGGTTATTGTTTAGGAGGAAAGAGACAGTTTGTGTAGCAACTAGTTTCTCAAGAATTTTACATAGCGCAGAGAGGATAGCTATTGGGCAATAGTTGGAGATGTCCTTTGGGTCACCTACTTTGAAGACAGGTGTGATACTGGCAATTTTCCAAATATCAGGGACTAAGCCATAGAGTAGAGATAAATTGAAAATCCTTGCAAGTGGGGATGCAATGAAGATAGAGGCAAGTTTTAGTAGTCTAGGCTCAAGTCCATCAGAGCCCACACTGGAACTATCAGAGATACATTTTAAAAGTTTGAGAACAGCAGCTTTGGATATGGTTTTAAAATGGAAGGGTGGATACAGAGGGGTAGAGTTATGCTCCAAGGGAAGAGTATTAGGCTCAGTGAAGGTGAAAGAAAATGTATATGTAGATAAATCCAAAAACAGATTAAACAAGTTTGCTATAGTAGTGGGATTATTACAGTGGGTACCATTAATAACCATATCATTGGCAGAATGGGATCTGCTGGTACCAAGGAAGGTTTTATGTGTGCCCAGAATTTGCACACGTCCCCGGCTGCATTTACTAGAAGCCATTTACAGTATGAACTCTTGGTTATCCTAATGCTTCTTTTACAGGCATTTCTTTTTGCCCTGTAGGTGTTAAAGTTGGAGGGAAGATCAGACACTTTGAAATGCTGCCAGCTTTTATCCCAATTTTTGAGCTGTGATAAGAGGTCTTTACATAACAACCTTGTAAGTATTCCCCAAACTCTGCGCACACAAAAGGGAGTGTGCTTGTCCTGTATTGCATTAAATCGAGCTATAAAATGGCTGGGTGCAGTCTCAGGATCATTGGCCCAGTATATGGGGGACCAGTCACATTGGGAGATGTCATTTAAAAACGAAGTTTGATCTAGATTAGCAAAATTCCTAAAAGTAATGCATTTATGAGGGGGAGCCAAGAGAGTTGAAGAATGCCATATGCAGTAAATTGGTGAGTGATCTGTTAAGGCATCAGCTAGTGTTTGGGATGCCAATATTCTGTCGATGCGATTCAGTAAGATCCAGTCAATAAGCGTGCCAGATTTAGAGGAGGATACAACCCTAGTGGGGTCATTAATAAGCTGATGAAAATTATGTTCTTAGACTAAGGATAGAATAGACTGATTAGCTTTACCCAACCAGTTTAGGTTTAGGTCACCAAGAAGGAGAACCTCATTTCGACCAGCAGATAGGTTGACTTGGTCAAGTAATTCAACAAGGCCTGAGAGACTGCTTTGTGGGGGAAGGGGGGTTGTAAGCACACATTATATGTAATTTCTTTGTGCCTAGGAATAGGATGGCATGAAGGGATTCACAGCGAGAGAGGGCAGGGATTTGCAGGGTGGAGAGGTTGAGGTGAGATTTTAAATATATAGTGACCCCTCCCCACCCTTTTGGAGGTAAACCTATCAGACCAGACAAGATTGTAGTTTGGTATGGAACAGGCAGAATCCAGCATGTGTGGCTTAAGCCAGGTCTCGGTAGGCATAAGATATTAGGGTTATACAGACCAACCCACGCTTCCAGTTCAGCTAGGTGACAGAGTAGACTCCTAATATTGAGGTGAGCAACACAAAGACCTTTTGAGTCTTTCCACATAACATCTTGGTGAGATAATTGGTAGCCCGGTCCAGGGTTGGATTCTATATCACCAGCGAGGGTAAAAGTGCAAGGAGGAGAAGGTACCTGAGTTTTTTGAAATATGAAAGAAAGGGGTGATGCACCATTACAATGCAAAAACCTCTTTAGGCTAAAAGCAGTAGGGTAAAATAAGTGTTTTGTGAAGAGCAGAGATGTAGGGTCATATGGCCTGCAAGACAGGGTTAGCAAATTAGAGAAAGTAAAATTGTTAGGATCGGGAGAGGTAGTTTCATGGTCAGGGGAATATGAGCTTGTGGCATAGCAGAGTGTATGTGGAAAGGCAGGCAACAAAGAATATATTCCACAGAAAGGCCATGTTTAAGGAAGATATGAATAAAGAAATGAGATAGGCACACCTTGACTTACAATGGGAAATTGAGAAATAATCTCTCTAGATGAAAGAGAGGAGTAGGACTGAAGCAGGCTAAGATTATAGCACACAGTAGTCTTGGAGGCTAAGGAGAAAAACTACACTATAAAACAGCAGCAACAATAGGGTGCAGTAGCATTCAGTAAGCAGACACAAGCAAGTCAAAAGGCACAGGGTTCAGATCGGAGCCTCCTAGTGGTAGGAGATGATAAGCAACACATGAAAAAATGGGTACTTAGTAATTTATGCTGTCAAGTGACCAAAAACAACTATAAAGCAAATAGCCCAGATAGCGCAGGTGGGTGGGGAGCTGGCATGCAGCGCTGGCAGGAACCAAGGTAATGCTGAAAGCCTGAGTAAGATTCAGATTTGAATCACAGCACAGGTGCCAGTAGCAAAATGGCGCTCTATTCAAAATTAATTTCAGCAGTGTCCTCGGAGTTGCCGAAACCTGATGCTGGCAGGGAAAGCGAACGTCCATACCTTCACAGGGACTGAGGAGAATTGAGGTGGTGGCAGTCAGAGCTCCGTCAGGGTCGGTGACTTGATTAGAAGGGAATGCAGGCTTCAGAACTGCAAGATCCGCGGTTCGAATCTCAGTCAAGCCCAGCAGGGCCGAGAGGCACCTGAGGGAAAGAGACAGAGAAAGCAGATTAAGTAAGGAACCAGTTAGGGGGGAGGGAAGGAAAAGCAGAATTTACAGGACAAAAGAAATCGGCCGAGGGTCTAACTCAGGGGGAGGGATTCAGAGCATGGGCAAAGCAAGTGCAGTCAGCCAAGTTACAGGAGAAACAGAGCTAAAGTAAAGCAAGGAAAAAAGAAAGAAAGAAATACAGCACAGTTTAAAGAAAAAGGATTAGGCACATTTATCTCGAAATAAAACTAGCAAGTTAAAACAGGTACAGTTGCAACACTTAGTGGCTAAGGTAAAGCTCAAAGCCCGAGTAAGATTCGGATTTGAATCACAGTACAGGTGCCAGTAGCAAAATGGCGCTCTAGTCAAAATTACTTTCAACAGTGCCCTCGGAGTTGCCGAAACCTGATGCTGGCAGGGAAAGCGAACATCTGTACCTTCACAGGGACTGAGGAGAATCGAGGAGGCAGCGGTCAGAGCTCCGTTAGGGTTGGTGATTTGTTTGGGAGGGAATGCAGGCTTCAGAACCGCAAGATCTGCAATTCGAATCCCAGTCAAGCCCAGCTGGACTGAGAGGCGCCTTCACAGGGACTGAGGAGAATCGAGGAGACGGCAGTCAGAGCTCCATTAGGGTCGGTGACTTGATTGGGAGGGAATGCAGGCTTCAGAAATGCAAGATCCATGGTTCGAATCTCAGTCAAGCCCAGCCAGACCGACATAGGGGATATGCAAAAGGGCATGGTGACAAAATATTCGAAACAAGTGATTTTGATGGCTTCACATGTGACATAGAAAAGTGTGATTTTTGACTGCTTTGAGATTCCTGGTTTATTTTGTTTTTGGATCATGTGCTTGAAAGCTGAGGTGTGTGTATGACAATGCAAGTCACTGACACAATTATAAACATAGATCTGGCCACAAGGGACAGCTTGCTTTGCTAGAGAAATGAAACTTACATACCTACCGTAACTCATGATCTTTCTGAATACTGCATGATCTCCATAGATCATTCAATCATGTATGTATGTATGTATGTATTTAGTTGTAATTTTTTATCAGGAAAGGCACACTAAACTATTATAGCTTGTTTCTAGTTGCGTTCTGCGGGGTGGGTTGTATGAACCTGTTTTACTGATTACCACTTATTGATCTGAGCTGAAGGAGATAGGACCCCACGGGAGCCACAGTTTCTCTGGTGGTCGATCCAACACCTTGTCAGTGATGAAGTGCACAATTTCCTGCAGGAATTCCTCCTTTTACCCCTGATGATGGTACATAAGGAAGATTGTACAACCTGCACCTGGACCCCCACACACAGTGGACCCCCTCGCACGGTCACACATTCAAATGAAGAGGCTTCTCCTACTGAGTGCCTGGTAAAGTTCAGCATTGATCTAAACAGATGGCCACCTCCCTTCTATGACCCCTTGTGGGTCTGGAGAGCTGGCAGCCCAGGAGGAAGGTGAGGCTGGTTTCTGATAGAACCAATGGGAGCACGATATCACAATTCGAGGTCCCTTGCAATGGGGGAATGGTGTAGGGATGCCTCCAAGTTGCCTCCTCCATGGTCTGTGTGTGTGTGTGTATGGGGGGGCGGGGATGCCTGAAATTTGGCCATATCTGACTCCATGTACTATGCCTCACAGTCACTATCCAGAGGTGGTACTGGTCCTGCAACAATGGGCCTGGGAGCCTGATGTTCACAGGCAGCCTTTCAAACCAGGCCTAAGGTGCTTTACAGGAAGGCCTAGAGGGGGAAGGTAGCAGCCTGGGATGCCATGGAACCTGTGTCTCATACTGGACCCTGAGATTCTGGCAGCCTCCTTGTCCTAACGGAGGAGTGGGTACTATCTTCCAAAGTTGAAATTCCTAACTCAGAGGTTTCAGAATGGCAGTCCCATGGGGGAGCCCCAGAACAGATGACAAGTGTCCCAGGCTGGGTTGGCTCCACTGTGAGGCCTAGTCCTACTCCTGCCAATGTCACTGCTCCCTGAGCTGACACCATGAGTATTGTCAGTGTCAAGACTAGTAGCAGCACCGATACCAGAATTCCCCGGCACTGACAGCAGTAGCAACCTCAACACACACCTCGACATTTGAGCTGTTAGCGTCACCAAAGTCAACACCAACATAGACACCAACCCTGACACTGCATGCTGCATTAACATCAGAGTTAGCACCGATGTCAGCACTGTCCTCGGAGTCAGCACCACAAATAGTGCTAACTCTAGTGACAGTGCCAGTGGTCGACAGCAAAGTCATGGTCACATCCAAAGATATTAGCCATGACTCTGGGGGCCTTGCCACTGAATGCAAACAGGCTGTGATAGGTTCTCCCCTGACTTCCCAGAAAGAGGTGAGGGTCTACCTAATGACACCATCAGAAACTTTGTTACAACCGCAGCATGGTGGGGGAGGGAGAGCTCTGTACCTCAGCCAACTCCACTGAGCAGTGAAGAGACATTGGGGAACAGTCCCCCTTGAGTCTTCTATGAATGACACCTGCTGCCCAGGGTAAATATGAGATTATCCAGCTTTAGACATCTGTTCTCTAATGTCCAGAGGTCAAGAGAAGCAGGTGTCAAGGATTCCATTGAATGCAGTTGAGGAGACAGGATGCATCGAGCTAAGCTCCACATCTCCCCCATTGTAAAATCTTTTTTTAAACACTGTTTTCCACTCTGCATTTAACAAATGTCATTCAAATTCACTGAGTTTTAACAAATTGCAAGGTTTTTTACTCAAAATCTCGGTTGTGGCAACTTTAATCAACTCTCATACTTACCGTATTAATGTTCAGCTGCTAAGGGCACAAAGGAGAACCGTTCAGTTTTTCTTGTTTTTCGAGGATGACAAATAATTCAGAGATGGACATTTTGATATCATACAATAATGTAAATCAAAAGGGAATTAAAAGGTCTATGAAGGAAGCTGGTATTGTGGTAAATAGCACAGTTTCCACAGAAGTCTGCGCTGTTCTCACCGTGAACCTAGATGAACTGTCACTTCAAATGGACTGTATCCATTCAATGATGGTGGACTTGTTACCTCTTTTAAGGAATTAAAAAAAGATGTTAAAGGGAACAAGATAAAAATGTCTGATGCTGAAGCTAGGATATCCAGACTCGAAGAAAATCACCTAGGGATGCTACAGAAATCGTGCAGACTTCTCGGAGAATTTCTTCACTGGAGAAAGGATGAAGGACCAGGAGGCCAGGAATCGCAGCAATAATTTAAAAATCATAGGTATCCCTAAAGGTTGGGAGAAATCTGATACAGCCGCATTCATCAATAAAATACTGATAAACCTAGCTGGTCCACCACCTGACAATACGTATTATATTCTTGAGAGGGATCATTGATCACTCATGCCAAAACTGAACAAAGGTGAAAAGCTCAGAGCTGTCATTATAAGATTTTTTAGCTTCCAGCGTAAAACTTTCTTTCAGAGAGCTGTCAGTGACAAGCATTTCTTGGAAAATGAAGGGATCAGGATCAAGTTCTTTAATGACCTGCCCTATGAACTTTTAAAGAAGATGAGGGAAGCCTATTATCATATTTAAAGAAAACAGTGATTCAGGTCTTAAATGGTCTTTTGTACCCAACCACTTTAAGGCTCTGGACACTGGAGAGCTTCAAATCCTATCCAACTTTCCAGGCATCAAAGGATGGTCTGAAGAAGGATGTGCCTGTTCTGTTTACAAACTTTGACTTTTCAGGAGTCTGACCTGACTGAACATAATAAGGTGTTACTGTAGGTATTGAGTTCCCTCCCTTTTCTGCTGTCTCTTTGGGCTTACGTTGTGATCTAGCTGCAGTCTGCATTTGTATCTATCTTGCTTGGTTCATTTAAAATGTGTAACCTAGGAGACTGCACTTTACACTGCCTCCTCCCTTAACTTAAACTTGGCAGTTATGTAATTTTCTGGATTACACACTTAGCCATCCTTCTTGTTTGTCTGGAGGGGTGAGCAGGAGGGGTCTGTGGCTAGGACTTTGTCCACAGCAGGGGGGGCAATAGCTGTTTGGCCTGTCCATCGATAGATGCCTTGTTCACCATCTCTTTTCTGCCTTCTGCCCTAGCCCTCTGACAGTACTGTGACACCAGGCATCTTTGATAACATATATGTATTCTTGTGATGAAGCAAAGATTGGAACCCGATTGCTTCTCAGCTGTATTGTACAGCCTGTATTTCCTGATGCTTATCACCTGTAACTGTGTCAAAGTAATCCGGTTGCCTATGTAATTTATGCTTATTGCTTTTGAAATGGTCTGTTGTCGTTGTAAACTGTTTTTCTTATCATTTGATGTGGAACCTTTGTAAACAAGCTACTAGCTCATAGGTTATATCTGATGATTCAAATAAATAAAATACATAAATAAACTATAAGGTTCACTTTGTGCTGACTGCAGTTTAATATTTAAACAAAATAGTTACAGCATGCTAGTAATGTAATGAACACCTTTTACTTATTAATTATTTAGTTTTTGTTGACCGGGTAAGTGCATTAGACAAATCCCGCCTATTTTCAGGCATGACCCGGGGGAGGGGGATACAGATGAATGCCAACTGATCTTGAACCAGAGTAAGCTGTTGGTGGTATTTTTAGTGAAAGAGGGAAATCTAACCAGGACACTGGGGAAATTCTCCTACTCTTTTCGATAGGTGCCATGGGATCTTTAACATCCACCTGAACTACCACCAATCCAGGCAGATGGGACCTCGGTTTAACGTCTCATCCGAAAGACAGCACCTCAGAAGTGCAGCACCCCTCTCATGCTGCACTACAGTGTCAGTACTGGGATATTAACCCAAGTGCCAGATGTGGGAACTGAACCCACAGCCCTCTTTTACTCAGAGGCGAGTGTGCTACCTACTGAGCCACTGACACTGACACAATATAGGAGATGGTTCCACTGACATTTGTCTTTTACTTCCTCAGCAAATGTACTCATTTATTGTGCCAGTTGCTTTAGACTGTGGCTGGCTTATGATGAAATGTCTCGGGGAGAACGTGGCAGGCAGGGATTCTTTTAGATTTCCCAGATGTAACACCACAAATTTCATAACTGTTCACTGTATGTTAAAGTCACCTTTAAATGTGTATCTGCCCTCAGGAGAAAACATTTTTAATTCGAGTTAGCATTATGCCTGGCTGGGGTGTAGCATATATACAAAGGCCCATTCCAGTTTTAATTTCTTCTTCGTCTTTTTTTTTTTTGTTTTGTTTCAATTTCTGTTTATTGAATACAAAGAACAAGGCAAAAGCACTATAAAACAACTTCACTTTGGCATTTACAGTAATAGTAATCGAGCAAGTGACAACAGTATACATAGAACATGTGCTCCAAACTTGGGTACCATACAATTCACATAGTACAGTACCTCCAGTACGCAGCATAAACAGTGATTGATTTATTTATGACTTTGATAACCAGGTAAGTACACTGAGCCCAGGGACAGTTTTCAGGCACGACCTGGGCCAAGACAATGGCACAGTAGCAAAGCGAAAAGCGTTGTACATATAACTTATAATATGTAAGGCCAGTTTCACAATGATGTCAAGAGTGCTAAAGAAGGATGCAACAGCAGTCAATTATAATAATTGAGTACAGAAACATAATACATAGTAAATAATTTAAACAGCAAAAAAAAAAAAAAATACAAGGGGTAGATAACCATGGTAGACAAGGGAAGTGAGGGGGGAGTGTTAAGGGGGGTTGGCAGTGGGAGACGGGGGGGTTAAACTAGAACATACTCTGGGAGGGGGATATCATTGTTCAAATAGAGGGGTAAAACTACCCTGGGAAGCACTGGCAGCCAGATTCTGATAGGAGCCGGTCCTTGAGGCATGATTCGAACAAGCGGTGGGTGTCAAGAGCGCAGAGGTTGGTGGGCAGCCAATTCCATAGCAAGGGGGCTGTTGCGGACAGGGCTCTCATGCCCATGTTAGTGGATACTCTGGGAACATGGAGGGGGGTATAGTGTTACAGCGTAGACAGCGACTCTTGGCTCTGACTTTGAGGATCCCTGCTAGAGGGGAATCTTGACTGGTGCGGATGGCATTATCAATCAGGCTGTAGAGGGAGAACTAGAAACGGCCTGGTAGGGGGAGCCACCCCAGTGACTGATAAAGGACATGGTGGTGGGTGGCAAAAGGTGCCAGTAGGGCGAAATGACATGCACTATTGTAAGCAGAGCAGAGTTTGGCTGTGAGGGTGGAGGATGACCTGGCATAGATGGTGGAACAGTAATCGAGTATGGGGAGTAGGTTAGCCTGGACTATGGCTAGTCGGGCCTCCAGAGTGAGGTAGTGCCTGAATCTATAGGTTGCACCCAACCTTTGGTGAATCCTGTGGACAATTGAGTTGATGTGCTCGGAGAAGGAGAGGAAGGGGTCAAGCTGTACATCTAGATACTTGAAGGTCTGAACATCTTCGAGAACCTGGCTGTCTGAGGAGACTATGTTGAGGGAGTAGGGAGATTAAAGTTTAGCTAGGAAGGGCCTTGACCCAAACAGCATGGACTTGGTTTTCTTGACCTTGACCACGAGGAGGTTGACTGCGAACCAACTGTGGGCAATGCTATAGTTGTGGGTGAGGACAGAGGAAGTGCAGGAAAGGGATTTATCACTGCAGAAAAGGACAAGGTCATCAGCATAAAGGAGGGAGTGACAGGTAAGACTGTCAGAGGGAAGGGAGTTTATAAATAAGGAGAAAAGCAGGGGGACCAGAATGGAGCCCTGAGGGACTCTGGTAGAGACAGGTAAGGTGGAGGAGTAAGCGGGTCCTACACAGACATATTGGGAGTGGTCAGATAGGTAGCTCCTGAACCAGTTTACCAGCTGGGAACAGCCAAGGAGATGATATTGTATAAAGTACAAAAAGCATAGTTCAGTAACCACTATGGGGCTATTATGTGACAAAGTCCTAATCAGAAGACAACATGTAGTTAACCAAAGCCGGCATCTCCAAAACCATGTCATGCAGTCTTGGGGGTACATGGATATCCTTTCCATTTCATAAACATCTAGTAAGACTGACCACCATGCTTCCACCATGGGGGTGTGTGATTGCATCCAAACTCTAGTAATAGCCTTTTTGGCTACAAGGATATAAAATATGCCATGAGTGGATGGGACAGGCAGTCCGGGGGATTGACAGTAACACCACTGTGTCACAGATCAGCCCCGTGGGCAGAAAACACCAGGTCAAATTGGTGAGTTATCTCCTCCCAGAACAGGGTTATAAGAGGGCACAATCAAAATATATGTACATGGTCAGCTGAGGGGTGTCCACAATGGTGCCAACACTGACCATGACTCAGGGACATAAATTTGGCAAGGACCACTGGGGTTCAAAAATAACAGGAGTGATGCTTCCTGGCAAATTCTTTCCATCTGGACAGTGAGGTGATCTTAATAGCTGGTGAAGTGTATTTAAATCAGGCATCTGAGGAGATTATTATCCCCATGTCCCAATTCCACCTTTCTAGTACCGTGTGTGGTGAAGCTCCAAGATGATCTTGGAGACCGCAATAAAAGTTACCGATGAGGTGATCCCAACGCATGCCCCCCCCCCAACCATCTATCAGCATTTTGAGCAGGAGTGGTAGGTTTTCTGGAAGTGAAGCCCTTTCCTCACTCTTATGTAGTAGATATTTTCTTACCTGCAGATAACTGAAATGTTCTCACCCCGTAAGCCCATACTGGTGTTGTAAATGTTCAAGAGGTACCACCCCTTGCACATCTTAAAATTTTAATGTGTAGAAAAGTCCCAGCTGTCTACACCTGGCAAAAGAAGGATCTAGCTGAGTAGGGAGAAATTCTAGATCTACAGAGAGTACGCGGAGAAGGTAAAAAAAATCAGTTCCACATTAGAGTGTCTTTGCAACGAAAACCAAACTTTAAATATAGCTTCATTGTATGGAGTACAATCGGTTAAATTAATTGGGGAAAGATAGTTTGCAAAGAGCAGCATCCCTATGTCATACAAGTCATTCAAAGCAAATTCTGTATGTTTCTGGGAGGTGAGGACTGGGACTGGCAGAGCCACCAAAAAAAAACATTCGGAGATGTGCGGTTTTAGCATAAAAAACAAAATTCAGTAGATTCAGGCCACCTTTGGCCAGAGGGTCCTGTAAGTGCACAAACTGAATTTGTGGTTGTTTACCACACCAAAGAAATCAGGAGATTATTTTATTCCGGGAAATGAAATAATAGGGCACTGGGAGCAGAGGTTTGAAAGAGATATAAAATCTGCGGTAAAATATTCTTCTGTACTGTTTCAATATGGTAGAGGGATGGAAGAGATAAATGTGCCCATTTAGCCAGATTATTCATAATGTTGCTAGTAAGTGGCTCATAATTCAAGAGTCCCAGGTTCTGTAGGTCTCTTGGTATAGTATTTGAATCTCTTCCCTCTCCATTTAAAGAGAAATCAATGACAGAGAGACGAAGTTGGTGCAAAGTGTAATAAAGGCACATCTGTTTCTGCAGGTTAAGAGACAAACCGGCTAAGCAACCAACTTCCTGTAAGACTGTCCAGACTGCTGGAATGGACCGCTTAGGGGAAAGACGGGTCTATAAAATATCACCTGCATAAAGTGCAGCTTTATATTTCACTCCCCCAAGAGAAACCCCCTCCACCTGCACAGTCTGCTGTAGTGCCTCCACCAAGGGTTCAATACAGAGAGCAAAAAGTAGCGGTGAGAGGGGATACCCTTGTCTGGTGCCACATTGTAGTGGGATGGGGGCAGAATGAGAGCCATTGATACGGATGTAAGCCGAAGGGTCTGAATAAAGGTTCTGGAGTCAAGAAATAAACTGCTAAGGCAACCCAAAGGCCAACAGGGTGCCCCAAAGGACGTTTCAGGACACCCTGTCAAACACTTTTTCTGTGTCTAAACTATGAACTACAGCTGGGATGGTACATTGATTAATATGATCAAGAAGCAGGAGGGTATGATGTATATTGTCAGTCATCTGGCATTGTCGCATAAATTCAGATTGGTCGGGGTAAATTAGGGTAGGAAAAAATGAATCTAGGCATCATGCCCAAATAGCCATGTTTTCCTCTTTTGAAATTGTATGGGATGTTCTGCTGAGTGTTATGTGTTTATGTAATAAAAATACATGAATTATGCTTGTCATTCTGAGTCAGGTTCCATTTTAACAAATCTCATCAGGAGCTTTTCCATGCTGCATGGTTTTGGTTACCTGCTCAGTATGAACCCAGAATTTCAGTTTTTGCCATCCTGTTTTTCATGACCCCTCATTTACAGTTTGCTTTTAAATTGCTTCAGAAGTTCTAACTGGTGCGCAAGCATTACATCTCATGCAGTATAAGGCAGACTAGGATTGGCTGAAGAGCCAACTGTAGACTGCTGGGGATCGTTCTAGTTCGCAGGAGCGACCTCTCAGAGTGCGTGTTGAACATGTCATCCTCACCAAAGCAGTCTATCTCCTTTGATGTTTTTAATTTTTGTTTGTTTACCTAATATTTCGAAACAGCAGTATATTCAGACATCAAGAGGTTCACTTGATTTGGCTCAATGCAATCACCAGAGGAATTGTTGGCTACACAAGGGCCTTCTCGGTGGAATGGTCCTGGGTCCCAAATTTCAAGGTATTTTCAGCTTTCGACTATATGGGAATTTATTTGGATTGTCCACATGCTGTCTCGGTTTAGACAGTACAGATCTGATTTAGAAAGCATTTTATTATGCTTTACATGCCTCCAAAGTTATGTAGTTGTTCTTTTATGATAGCCTTTTTCTCCTAATGTAAATGAAGTTCGGCACTCATGTTTACATAAAGAAGATAGGTTAGTCATGAAAGTTTATGCACAAACTATTTTACAGAATATGTTAATATTCTTAAACAATGCCCTAAGCTGATCTTTAATTCACAGTCATAGGCTAACTCTACTATTTGAGATGTTGGTAGTTGTAATATTTCGTTTATCCATTTAAGTGTTCTCTTATAATGTTACGTTATAAAGCAGCAACTTTATTTGTTTGAACGTGGGGGGGTATAGGAAGGTAGTTGTCTCCCACCTCTAGTATTTGAGTTTAGTCTAAGGGGGAGTTTATACCATAAGTACGTACTGCTAGGGTGTTTGTTGTTTTAATACTTGTTTGATTCAATGTAGAGTCATATGTTCAGGTTATGATTCTGAAGTGTATTTATGGTTTGGGGGGATCTCTTCTCTTCCTTTCTCTTCTTCAGTCTATTTTTTTTCCATATCTGGCAAACTGGTATATTTGTAGGCATCTATTGTCTCATTACTGTGGCCTGCACAACTGCAGGAAAATTGTTAAAACAGCTTTTAGCTTCATGCCCCAAGCCCAAGTACCAGGAGCAGAGACTGGCAGGGAGGGAGTTCAGATCGTCCTTCAGACACTTCCCTCCCGGGGAAGGGGATGGGCAGGCCTTCAGCACCTGGTGCTAGCTTGGGTGAAATACTAGGTGGTGTGATGCCTCAACACGCTGTATGTCCCCACCCCAGATCACTGTCATAACCAGGCCCATTACGGGAGGTGGGGAAGGGTTGAAAAGCGGAAAACCCACCCCGGTTGACCGGATGACAGCCACTGGTCTCCATTGCCACAAAGCCCAGACGTGTCTGAGTCGACTCCACTGTGCTTGGGATGTGTATCTGTGCCTGTGAGGCACTTCTCCCTCGGAAGGGGGGACCCACTCGATGAAGGGTTACATCAGGTTACCCGGGGCTGTGGCACCAAGGGGCGGAGAGGTGACAGTGGGCCTAGGCAACCTGAAGGAGTGACTGGCTGGGGGGAGCCTGAGAAGGAGCAAAAAAAAAAGCTTTTGTGTGAGGGACAATTACTTTTATTACTTGGAATATTCAAGGTCTAAATGAGAAGGAAAAAGTAATAAGACATCTCAAAAAGCTTAATGCTAATATAGCATTTCTTTTTTTTAACTTTGTGTTTATTGTTTTAAAAGAAAACATTACACACACTTCCTCATGCAAGGCAATAAAAGAAAAACATTTGAAACAATTTAATAATCACATTCATTCCCTGTAATCTTTAACAGCAGGAGTGGGAGGTTCCCAAATGAAATATATAGTCCCATGAAAGTCCATCAATGCCAGCTGACTCAATAGCTATGGAATGTCCAGAGTTAGGTAGAATTTATAGAAACAAAGTTAAGCACAATCTCTTGGATTGCTGTTTATCCATATCTTCAGTTAGAAATAAAAAGCATGAGAAAATAGTACTTTCCATAATTGTGCCCCACACATCAACTACAACAGGTTTGAACTGTATAACCCAGGTGTATATCAGGAACATTAATTCAAATAGAAATCTAAGTACCATAGGTTGAACAAAGAACATATTGAAACCGTTTAACTGTCAGTAGTAGGATGAGGTGCGTCCCCCCAACCCAGATGGCAGAGAAAGTACAGAACTTGTGGTAAGCACTAAGTGAATATGAGCAAAATTCCATAAACAACCCCACTAATATAACAAGAAACTGGCTCTGCTAATTCCAATTGGAGGAAAGAATGCAATACAAGACTAAATGCAATTAGAAATAACGTAGAGCTCTCATGTTAAAGCACTGAGAGCCTACAGGCTCACAACATCCCGACCACTAAAACTTTATGGGCAAATGAATAGCCTTTAAAGGTAAAAAGTCATACAGCATCTTCACTTTGGTCCTCTTCTTCCCCAGCAGTATCTTTGGCTGCAAATTCCTTCTCTGTTTTTTCAATCCAGTGCCCTGCATCCTTGGGGTCTGTGAACTGCCATGATTTTCTGCCATATGTAAACCTCAGATGAGCAGATAACATAAATGAGTGAATTATTCCAAGTGCTCAGAGCTGCTGCCATACCCCATCAAGCCTCTTGCATCTGGCTCGGGTTTGATGGACAGATCTGGGAACCTTTTTACATCCATTTATTGCACTGAGATTGGGTGAGCAGCCCTTGCAGCAGACAGTAGCAAGCCTTGGGTCTCCGCTCCTGAAGTCTTAAGAATGACAGTACGGGGCAAATTAGTATCGGCAGGTCATATTCTTGGATTTACTCTATATGCTCTCCATAGCGTGTTCTAGTCTAAATCCTCTGGCACAGAAATAGATGTTTTCTGCCAGTCTCTAACAAAAGACAGCAGATTAACTCCTTCTACTCCCTCAGATATTCCCACAAACCTGAGCTTGCCAGCTTGAACCTCATTCTGCCAGGCCTCTATCTGACCTCTGAGCTGCATGTTTTCCTGTATAAGGGTGGTGGCAGTTGCCTGTGTTGTTATAGATAATTTATCACTGTCCACTATAATGTAATTTAATTCTTTACTCCAAGGCGGGTTTTAAGAGGGCTCTGTCACACTGTCTACCTCATGGATTGAGGTCTCTCTGGCCTTCTCTGTTTTAGATGTGGATGGTTTCGACGGCCCATGAGCTGGAGTCCTTTGTTTACTCACGGTAAGTTTGATATTGTCCGAAAGATAATGTCCTCAGGTAAACAAATCCAATGTAGCTGTACAGCGTTATCCAGCAAAAAACTTAAGTTATTCAACAAGATTACTGAACCGCTGTGCAGAGCATATTTGAAAAGCTTCCTGCCTGGAGTTCGGCCCTCTAGTGCCCCCTACTAATATAGCATTTCTGCAAGAGACTCACCTTAAAAAACAAGATTTGGACCTTAAGAGGATGGAATGAGTGGGACAAGTTTTTGGTGCAGGCAATAATAATAATAAAAAGGCTGGTGTTATTATTTTGATTGACAAAAATTATTTATAATCCGTTTTAAGGAAACGGAGTGGTTGGACACTTGGCGACTTTTAAACCTATACAGAAGAATATACACCCATTACTCAGCCCCCCACCCACAAACTATACACTAGAATAGATCTGTGCCACATACCTCGAGAGCATAGCCATCTTCTCAGGAAGTGTGAAATCTCTACCTTTGCCCCTTCTGACCATTCTCAAATCTCTTTGACTTTAGATTGGGTATCAGATCATGAACCACATTGTGGTGCTTCAACACCTATTTATTAAATATCCTGGAATTTCAAGAGATGGTGAAAAACCAAATCCCACAAATATTGCAGGAAAATTACCATTCTGCAATAAGCTAAATGACACTGTGGGAGACGATTAAAGTAGTTTTAAGAGGGGACATAGTGAGCTTTGCTTCCCATTACAAAAAACAGCAATCAGCAAAACTTGAAGCCCTACTACAGCAGTTGCAAGACCTTCAGCAGCAACATGCTATAGGTATTGAGACCATAGCCCCACTTTTGGAGGCCACCAGGCAACAAGTTCAACATCTTGTAGATATTAAAACAGAGCAGGCCTTACAATATCTTAGGCAAATATTTTCTGAAGGGGGGGCCGAGAACCTCTCGTATACTGGCACATAGGCTAAGGCAGCGAATAGCCCAAAATACAATTACCAAGATCCATTCCCCGCAGGTAGGAGGCCTGACTAAAACACCTTCTGAAATAATGAAGCTCTTTAAACACTTTTATACCAAGTTGTATACTCTGAAAGCTCCCATTGACCCTCAGGCAGCATCCCAAATTTTGGGAGATTTAAGGCTTCCTAAGCTCACGCAGGAGCAAGCGACTAAAGTAGAGGCTCCTATTACCCAGCTAGAACTGGAAGCAGCCATCAAGAATTTAAAATCAGGTAGAAGCCTCGGACCTGATGGCTACACCGGGGAGTTTTAAAAAACCTTTAAAGACCTTTTATTGCCCCTGTTAACACAAACATGCCAAGGAGTAATGGAGGGGAAAGACCACCCCCTGTCTTGGAGGTATGTCATGATTTCAAGCATCCCCAAGCCGGGAAAAGATGATAATTTATGTGCCTCATACCGTCCAATCTCGGTGTTAAATATTGATTACAAATTATTTGTGACTGTGTTAGCTAAGAGATTGAAAATAATACTACCTCTAATCATTGACCCAGATCAATACGGTTTCATATCCTCCAGACAGATGCAGGACAATATTAAAGTTTCACTCCATCTGTTATACCATGCCTCCCGGTCGGAGGTCCCTTTTTTGTTGTTGAGTCTAGATGCGGAGAAGGCCTTCAACCGGGTGGCGTGGCCATTCCTGGTGGCGTCCCTGGGGTCATTCGATTTCTCAGAAAAATTATAATGAATACTTATGGGCTTATGTGACAGTCTGTTGGCCTATGTAAAAGTCAACAGAGTCATTTCTGCTCCTGTTCCCTTATTTTGAGACATGAGACAGGTGTGCCCCCTGTCACCCCTGCTTTTTGTGATTTACTTAGAGCCATTGGCTCAGGCGTTACGTCAAGCTGGGGAGATCAGGGGACTGATAATAGGTAGGGAGCACCATAAACTTCTGCGTTATATGTATATGACTTGTTGATTTATTTATCATACCGGAACAATCATTGCCCCCGTGGAGGTTATTGGATAAATTTGGGAAGATAGCAGGTCGTAAGATAAATGCTGCCAAAATGTAAGTATTACAGTTCAACTACTCCCCTAAAGATTCTACGGGGAAATAAATATCCTTTTCAGTGGGACTTCCCATACCTAAAATATCTGGGAATCCAGTTGACACCAAACCCAGACCAACTTTACCAATACAATTACATCCCATTATTGCAGCATTTTACATCGGACATGGAAAAGTGGCAAGCTATTCTGCTGCTGCTGATCCAGAGACTGGAGGCAGTTCTCATGAACTTGCTCCCCAGATTCCTGTACCTTACTCAGTCCCTTCCAATAGCTGTCCTAAATGCCTTTTTAAGGGAGATAAATAAAAAGATCCCCCACTATTTATGGGAATCTAAGAATCCTCGAGCGAGATTGTCGGTCCTTCCACTACCAACAAGATGGGGAGGTCTTGCTCTTCCAGATTTATGTAATTATTACGTGGCTTCTCAAATTTGAATTGTTTTTCTATGGATCCATAAGCATTATATGGCCAAATGGAGGGAACTGGAAAAAAGAGAGGAGTGTTTAATTAACATGCACAGAATATTACTTAGCTTCCCTATGATTTCCATGGAAGAGATCACTGACAATCTGCACACTCGGAATGCCTTGAAATGCTGGAGAGCAGTATTAACATCTAAATTGTTTACTCATTATAGGCATTAACTATATTCATTATCATATCTACACTCATTTCATCGGGCTAAGCTTGACCATGGTTTCCATACATGGCTGAGGCTGGGCTTCCACACAGTTTTTCACTTTTATAAGAAGGGGAATTTGTTATCTTTTGAAGGAATGTCCAATCAATATGATCTTCTTCCCTGGGATACATTCTGCTACATGCAGGCTATAAATTATATTAAGACATTACCTTCAGTTCTTACCCTTGGCGGAGAAAAAACACCTTTTCTGGAAATTTTCCAGTCAGCTTTGCAGGGTTCTGCCCCCTTACAACACATGATCTCCTACACTTATAAAGCATTACTTCATTTGCATAAGACTATAACAGATCCAGTCAGGAAGTCATGGGAAAAATACCTTGACATTCATTTAGAAGACCAGGTCTGGGAGAATCATTTACAAGATTTACATTTAGTCTTATATATGGAGAGAATTGTCCTGGAAGGTAACTTTACGATATTTTAAAACACCTGCTATACAGGTCAAGTATATTCCCCATAAAGGGGCATCCTGCTGGAGGGGATGTGGGCATGCTCCAGCTACCCGCGGTCATATCTTCTGGGGCTGCCCAGCCCTTAAGTCCATCTTTGAAGCTATTTGGGAGGCTGTGGTCGAGCTTTTTGGTACCCCCCCCCATTCAGCTGATTCAGGAGATGTTTCTTTTTACTAACCTGGACAGGGGGAATGAGAGATGTCTCAAGCAGAAAGCTTATACACATATGCTTTCTCACAGCCAAAAAATCTATAACCAGAAAATGGGTTACACAGGGGACCTGTTGATAAGGGTAAGGCAGGACCTTATGATATAGATACATAAATTGGAAAGGCTCACAGCTCTAGTTAATCATCGTCTGGAGGGATTTGAGATACTATGCAGACAATGGGTGCTATATATTATGGCCCATAGACAGGATTCTGTCCCCTAAGAAGTAATTGAGTTTAGCTGACCTCTGAGTGGAGGGGAACATAGTTTTTTAGCATTCTTTTCAGGTCAACTCTACCATAGCAGTTCGCATTGGAGCAACTTAAATATTGTAGCACAATAAAGGAATTGATCCCTCTCCTTCATTATTGTTTATTTATTTTGGATCTGTTATTTATTAACAATTACAGTATGTCTTACTTATTACCTAGTATTAACCACTCATTATTGGTATTATTTATTGTATTTGTATTTATCTGAACACATCAGACAAGCGAATCCTGCATTATTTAACTGAATTTATTGGTCCCATGGAAATCTAATAACTTTTAAAATATTCTAAGAGCTTAATGGACCGCATATATGATATGTTTCTTCTTTCTTTTACTTCCTGGCGCATTTAGATTAATATATGTATATAAGTATTAAGTTATTGTTGTGGTTATATAGAAGTTGTTTGTTTTTTTGGTTTTTTTTAACCTTGTATTTATGCACCTTATCTGCCTCCTCCCTCCACTCTCTCCGACATCCTCCGTGGACCCTCCAATCCCCATCGTGATCTGCCCCTAGAGTGCCTCGTCCACACACACTCCCCTGAAGGCCCCCAATATACCCCCTGGGTAGGGGTGGAGAGGGAACACCTGGCGCTTACCACTCTCCAAACCAGCACTCTGTGTGTGTGCATAGATCCGGCACAGCGGAGTCTGCCCTGATGAGTCCGGAGCTGTCCAATGGAGGCATCTTCGCCTAGGAGGGACCGAGGTGTTTTTCCTGGTTTCTTCCCCCTGATGTCAGCGTGCAATGAGGGGCTATGAGCTAGGAGGCACACTGAGATGTACCTCCTGCTCCGCCCCTCTGCCAACATCCACCCAATCCACTTACTGCTGCTCTACCTACGCCCATCCACCCGGGCTCCCCTAGGTGGCGGCATTGCAGTGGGAGCCTGCAGTTAGTCCCCCCCCGGAGAAGGAGAGCTGTCATTGGGTGCTCTATCCTTCTCCGCCCCGGCCAACGACCCGTTCTCATTCCTGAACCCGGGTCACCGCGTGGTGCAAGGTGTGGCATCCAGCACCTCAACCCTCAGCGCCACCGGGTGTTGTTTGAATTCATTGGAAAAATTCTAAATAAAGAGTTGGGGGAAAAAAAATTAAGATCAAGGAGACCACTGCAGATAATGAAGGATATTACTTCTTAATCGGCCAGATATTCAAAGCATAGCACAGTGTGCAAACCAGTTGCACCGGGAATAGCGCTGGAGTAGCGTGGAGCAGCCATATTAAAAGGACCGGTTAGCTCGTGCTAACAGCAGTAGCGTGGGGCAAACCAATAATGTATGCAAGGGGCAAAGGGGGGGTGGCCTGCATACATGCGCTAAGGAATATTCAAAGCCCTAGCGCCGCACTAGGACACATAGCGCGACACCTGGCATGGCGCTAGCCAACGCCTATAAAAGGCTGGTCTTAATCCAGGGCAAAACACCTTGGAGGAGAGACCACAACAGAAAGTTGAATGAGTATAGTACCAGTTGCAGTGATGCTGCCATTGATGGCAGCTGTAGTGGAGGAGGAGAGGGAGCAAGCCCAACATGTGCCACAATGCAGGCCGAGGAGACAGTATGCTGCAAACAGGTGGTACCAGCCCAGGGTCTCCTTCGAGACCCTGCCAGATGACCACATCACTGACTGGTACAGGATGAACAGTGGAATGTTGAGGCAGCTATGTGAACTCCTGCATGAGCAGCTGCACCCAAACACCAGACGCAGCCATGCCATTACAGTGGAGGAGAAGGTGACAGCAGCGATGTGTTTCCTTGCCACAGGGACGTTCCAACGACCAACGGAGGACACCATTGGGGTATCGCAGTCTGCCACCTCACACCTCCTGACTCAGTTCCTAGAGGCTTTCCTGCCACATGCTGGGGAGTTCATTGTATTCCCCGGCATGGCAGCAGAGCGCAGAGAAACAATGCAGCAATTCCATCGAGGTGCGCACCTACCAGCTGTACTGGGTGCCATTGACTGCACCCATGTTCCCATCCGTGCACCACCTGGTGATGGCAGTGACGTGTACATAAACAGGAAGGGGTACCACTCCATCAACTGCCAGGTGGTGTGCGATGCGACTGGACGCATCAGCAATGTCTATGCGCAGTACCCCAGCAATGCCCACGACACCTTCATCTGGCACCAGTCCCAGCTGTGCCAGGCATTTGAGAAGGGCAGGATACCCAGTGGGCATCTAGTTGGTGAGTAGCAGCTTACAAGGCACACACTCTACAGCATGGATGGGGACAGGCAGGGGAGGCTAGGGAAGGGGTGTAGGAGGGCAACACAGGGGTGCAGGACAGTAACGGCCAGACAGCGGTACAGCACTAACAGGTACATATCTCTTGACAGGGGACAGTGCCTATCCCCTGCGACCCTGGCTGCTGACACCGGTACCCCAGCCAGCCACAGTGGCCGAGGAGATGTACAGTGAGGCACATGCCAGCATGAGAAACATCATAGAGAGGGTGTTTAGCATACTGAAGATGCACTTCAGAAGCATAGACACGTCAGGCGGTACCCTACAGTATACACCTCAGAAGGTATGCCGTAGCTTCCTAGCCTGTTGTATGCTGCACAACATGGCAATGAACCATGGGATACAGGCACCTGAACCTGAGGGACAGGCCGACAGTGACCCAGAGCCAGCGGTCAGGGGGATAGTGGAGCAACTCGAGAGAAGGGATCCTCGCATGGCCTTCAGGGCCATAGAGCACAGGGCCAACATCATCAGGACACTGTCACAGGCCAGAGGGTAAGTACAGACTGCACAGCAACATGAAACAGTACAAGGTTGAAATGTTTAATGTGCACCAACAACCAGAACACGGACAACAATCACAACAGGAACACAACAATGTGGCACAGAATGCATGTGTGTGTGTGGTGCAATGTGGGGGGTGTGCAGATCACACGGGAGGTGGATACACAGCCATGGTATAGTGTAACTGGTGGAGCATGATGTGAGATGGGAGTGTGAGGAGGGCCACCATGGCAGTGACAGTGTGAGTGTGCATGGGATGGAGTGTGGTGGTGTGTGGGGGTGTGTGAGTCAGTGTGTGTGCATGTGTGCACAGGGTCATGGGTATGCCAATGTGGAGATGAGGGTGATGACAGTACAGAGGTGCAGGTCGCCCATGACAATCACCGGCGACTACCACCACGCACAAGTCATGCACCACGGGTGCAGGTCACAGACCAAGGGGTGCTCTGAGCCAAGGATATGGCTGAGGAACAAGGTGAGGCAGGCAGGGCAGCCCTCCTGGGCCCCCATTGACCAGCGGAGCTATACAGGGTGGGTGGACGGCCACGGTGGTGCAGTGTGCCTGAAGAGGTGTGTGAAGATTTGGGCTGGAGCCAGTGCCAGCCCTGCGGCCACGGGTTGCCCTCCTGTGGGCCCCTGTGCCATGTGCACCTTGACCAACAAGCACAGGCTGGCGACCCCCATGCACCCCACGAAGTACAGTGGTGAGGTCAACCACTGCAGCTGTCAGGCTAGTAAAGCCACGGTCAATCACAGCCACCATGCAGCCCATTCTGTCCTCTGCCTGCTGTTCTGCATGGGCAAAGCCCACTGACACTGTCTCCAGCATCAGTGCCAGTTCATGCCTCAGCTCCCTCCGCATGCCATGCAGGTCCATTTGTGCCTCCTGCTGGGATGTTACTGCAGCCTGCAGGAGTGGGTGGGCACCAGGGGCATCCTGCTCCAGGGGTGCAGCCCTCTCTATGGTGGCTAGCACTGGTGCCTGCTGCTCACAAGGTACAGGATGCTGTTGCATGTCCAGCATGTTCTGCTGCTGCACACTGTTGGTGTGCTGTAGGCCCGGAGAGCCCTGAACCACAATCTGTGCGGGACACCGCATATCCAGCTGTGCACACATGTCCCCCCCCCACAGCCCACCACCAGCTGCACAGGTACAGCCATGCCAGCAATGCCAAACACCCCCCCCGGCACCTGTTCCATGGCCTGCACCCAGCCCCACCCCTGTATCCCCCTCAACAGGCACGTCCATGGGCATGAGGTATGTACCCTCCAACATGTCCATGTCAACGTCACTGGTGACCATCACCAGGAGTACCTGCCCAACACCCAGCTCCTCCATCTGGGCTTCCTACAGGTGCCCAGTGTATTCCAGTTCCCCGCCTGCAGTGTGTCCCCCTCCCTGGCAGATGCAGCCCCTGTCTAATAGTTTGCCACACATGCTGTGGCTCAGTCCGTCCTCGACCGGCACCCAGACTGGACATCGATGGCCGACCATCCTCATCCTCCACAACCTCTGGACCAAGGGCAGCCATCCTGGCCTGTTCTTGTGTTGCTGCAGGCCCTGCACACACCACTGTGGAGGAAAACGGGACAGGGTCAGTCACCTGCACGCACACAGTGTGCCCTACCTCCTCCACCACCACCATCACCACAAAATGCACACCCTAGGACACGTGCCACCTGCTGTGGGCATGTACACCCCACACACCACCCACATGGCCCTAGCCTGTGCCCTCATGCACCCAAACAACGCACAGTGCACATGCCAAGGCCAGGCAGCTGTTAGGCAGCCTACAGCAGTGCAGGCCCACAGTGCATCCCGTGCAAGGCACCAACAGCAACACCCTGCACCTGTGCCATCACACCATGCAGTGCACACACATGTGAATACAGACCTGTCCTGGGCAGTGTGAGAGGCGTCTCACACCCACCACCTGGTACACCTGCAGCTGCCACTGGCCACAGTGTGGATGCCACCACGGCCATGAGCGGCTCATCCTTCCGCTGCTGTTGTGCCTGTGGTCCACCACCGGTCCGCAGACAGTCACGCAGCTGCTGTGCCTCCTCCTCCTTTGCGCGGCAAAGCAGGTCACTCCACCGCTTTCGCACTGCCTCAGTCATCCTGCCATGTCCGCCGATTGCATTGACCCTATCAGTCACCTCCTCCCATGCCTGGTGCACCATCGCATCCATGGCCTTGTGGTGGCAGAGCACCTGCTCCCTCTCCTTCACTGCATGCACCAGGGTCTTGGGGTCTTCCTGGGAGAATCTGTGCACACGTATGTACTCCGGTTTTGCTGCACTACTTGTGGGACAGTTGGAAAAGGAAACGTGTCACCAGTTGTGGTGGGACTGTGGTGCATTGCGCATACACATCAGCATGTGCATGCACCCACTTAGAGTGTCACAGGTCGCATGAAGGTGGCACTGGGCAGCATGTTCGTGTATGGTGCACACAGCCTCAGTGTATGTCAGCCACCCCGTGTCTGGACAGCATGCACTGGACCCACATGAGCACTGCTGTCGCCCATGGCTGACACGTGCACCCAAAGCTGGGGACACCCCTATGCCCACCACCTGTCACTGTACTGTGCCCTGACATGTTCACTGCACCGAGTGCATGGACACGGAGACTGGCATGCATACAATGGCAGGCTACCGGACACAGGCCACACGTTACTGGTGACGGCACAGTGCCAGGACCCTGGGTTCCACCAGCAGAGCGTTAACAACCCTCCATGCCACACATCCAAGGTGGCATCCAAGGGCCCATGGACCCCATGCAGTGAGCCATTGTTGTGGGGCGCACACGCACACCACAGTATTGCACACTGGCCCCTGCCTGGTGCCCACAGTGTGCAGGCAGTGCCACATGGCACAGTACGATGCAGGAGCACATGTACATTGCACAGGCTGGTCTGCTGCACTGGCAGCCATATGTTGCTGTGCACCATTACACAGCACAGTGCTTGCCCGTGGTCCTGCGGTTGGCTACCTGTCCCCAGCCAGTACATCTGTGGGCTGCAGGTACACAGTGCATACGGGCTGACCCTGTTCCATGCTACTGCCATCCCAAGAGTTCCCCAGCAGTTGTACAGACCGGCCTCTTGCTGCTCTGCCAACTACTGCATATTTCCTCCTGTCCAGTGTTGCTCCACAGTATCTGATGCACGCTGCTTTCCCACAACACAACACCGGTGGTGCACTGCTTGCCCTTTTATAGCTCAGCCAGGCACTCCATCCTGTTATGCATGCAAATCAGCATATAATGATATGCTAATCACACTGTTTGCACCATGCATGAACAGGTACCCTCATTTGCATATGCCAGTTGAATATGGGCCTGATTAGCGCCGGGCTAATGCCTTAGCGCCGTGCAAATGTCTGCATCAGGCTATTGGGAGTCCTGTGCCATGCTATCCTGGCAGTGCAGCGCTCTGTAGCATAGCACGACCACCACGCATGCCCATGAGGCCGCACTAGCGTCCGGGTATAGTGCGACATAGTGCCGCGCTAGTCCACCCAGCGCGGCGCAATGCACATGTGTGGTGTTGTCCTCCAGGGTCATGCTAGGGGTCGTGCATGTGCAGTGCCCCCTCTTCCAGGTAGTGCCGCACTACCTCATGTGATATCGCGGCGCTACAGCAGTTGTTGCTGGAGGGTCCTGAGGGTGGAATACGCTGGGTATTGCAACAGGTGGCAGGGTATCTGTGCTGTGTGGGAAATGCCAGGACATGGAAGACAGCGTGCTGTGGTGCACAGGGACAGGCGCTGGGGGGAGGTGGAGACTGCAAATCTAGTCAAGCTGGTACAACAGCAGTACAGGCGCGCTTTGGAGAGGTCAGAGAGGGTGATCTCCCACGGAGGCAGGTGTGGGCGTCCATCGCCAGGTGGCTCACAGGGCTAACAGGCATCCACAGGGATGCTGAGAAGTGCTGACACAGGTACACGGACCTGCGCCACCACCAGAGGGGCCAGCTGGAAGTGTATAGATGCATGGTGCATGAGGGCACTGTGCCAGTGCCAGGTGAGTGCCCCTGCAAGTTTCACACATCCACAGTGTGTGATGTGGTCTGGGTTAGTGTGCCTGCATGTCTGTGTCTGTGTGTCTGTGTGCACACGGCTGTGCGCACAGGGGTGCAGGTGTGCAGGGTGGTGGGGTCACATGTGGCGCAGGCTGTGGAGCATGTTGTGTGGCACAGTGGTCCAGGATGGCATGGCCTCCACATGTGCCGGGTGATGGGTGTGGTGGTGTCATGTCATGCATGGGTGATGTGACTGGTGGGGCATGCTACAGGCCCATCACAAGGCCTTTACCAGTGTTGTGCGGGTGTGCCAATGCATGGAAATCAGACTGCATACACAGCCGTGTGTGCCTCCAGTCGCTGTGCCCATGTGCCCTGCCTGATTGCAAAATTTCGCCTGGCACATGGTCAATAGGTCTTGGGTTCACTGTGTGGGTGTCCCATGCATGCTATCACTGTCCCTGGGCTACCCTGCGTGTATGGTGTCTTTGTGATGGGTGTGTATCCTGCTGTTGTGATCGCAGTTCTAGCTCTGCAGTGCAGTAACACTGCTTTTTCCCTTGTCCACTGTAGAGCGAACCGTGCAGCCCAGCATGGAGAGAGGGGGCATGGAGCAGTCCCAGGCGCCATCCAGAGGCAGCCCCACAGTGCCGGCCATGCAGCAGTAGGCCCAAGAGAGTAGCCGCAAAGCAGGGGGCCTATTGCGTGAGTAGAGTCTTCATTTGTGCTGTACATCTGCACTGAACAGTTTGGAATGTGCTGGGGTTTTGGCCACCATGGGTATCATGCTGCTGCGGCTTTCTGCTGTGTTGCGCAGCACTGTGTCTTGGTGCTGGCAGTATCTGGGTGTGTGGATGCCATGCCCTGTGATGGAGGGGCGGTATGTGCCAGTGACAGCAAGCATAGCAGGCATTGCCATGCTGTCCACATTCACTGCTGGCCATGTTCGGATGGTCACCTACCTTGTGGCTGTTCTGGCTGCAGGACACCACATGCATTGCTGTACTTGGGCCATGTGTGGCAGCATCTGTTGGTCCTCCCCTGCTGTTGTGTGTGCCCTTGTGGGTTTGCAGCTCCTGCAGGTCATTTCGGACCTGGCATGGGTTGCCATTGAACACACACCATGCCAGTAGTGCGCTGACCCTGTACCCCTGTTTGCTGTTTCACTCTGCTGTGTGGTATATTGTGTTCTGACTGTGGACAGCATGTCCTGATGTTAGGTCACCCATGTGCATGTTGTTGTGTGGCCCACGCCCACCACCATTCAGGGATCTGCCTGTGTGTCTGCACTCACTCACTGTCTGCAGTGCTGGGGTGGGTGGTGATGCCCATACCTTGGTGTTGTCAGGGCCTGCATCTCCATGTGTGTAGGGTTTCGGGTTGTTGCCTGTGTCTTCCGAGCCTTCCCTAGGGGCATGGGTCAGTTGTGCCTACCAATGTGTTCCTCGACACCACATGGGCATGTCTGTCGGGACATGCTGTCCATCCCTGTCTGGCCACCTGTGGCTACAGTTTGCCTCCTGGCTGGTATACTGTGCTCACATGCTCCCCCTTCCTCTTGTAGGTCCACTCTGTTCCTCACAGTGGGCTACATGGCCAGAGGAGTCCGAGGGCATCGAGGACCTCCTGCGGAGGATGGTGCGCCAGCAACGTACACTCATAGAGCAGCAGGCTGTGATTATCGCAGAGATCCGGAGGGTGGCCACTGTTCTCAAGGCCCATCTGCCAGAACCTGCATGCTCCCAACCATGACCTGCAGCAGCGCACCTTTGTTACCTTGCACCCCCCACCACACCTGGATTTTGATTTCTGTTGCCACCCTTATCCCTCCTTGTGTTACTATCCCCTTCCCTGCCTGTGCCATTGGTTTGCCGCTTTCCTCCACTACTGGACCTGTGTGCATCCCTGTGTTTAGCTTTGTTGCAGTTGTTCACTTGTTAGTTGTAGTCTAGTCACCGTTGTCGTTTAGTGTGTAGTTGTAGTGGTAGCATTGTATGTTGTATATCTTGTAGTGGTAGTTGTAGTGTTAGCCATTGTAGTACTTGTAGTTGTAGTCATGGTTGTAGGCCCTGTTCATGTGTGTGTAGCGTTTTGAGTAGGTTTTCTTTTTGCATTTCAAGTCATTTTACATTACATTCATGACTGGTTGCTTTGTGTTCACCTGTTGCTTACCTTTATCTGTTCCCTGCGTCACCTGTATTATATATGCCTTTTTAATACTTGCACTGTATCCTGTGTCTTTATTGTGTGCCTGCCATTTGCTACAGGGTTTTTCTGTACATTTTTCTGTACATTGGTTCTGCTCATGGGTCCTGGCACACTGTGGCCTGTCCCCTGGCTGTGTGTGTATCAGTGTCTGGGTTCTGCATCACTGTCTACTCTTGGGGTCCCTTTCCAGCCTGTGCTCCTTTGCCTGTGGTGCTGAGATTGGCGGCTCTGTCTGCATTGTGTACCTGTTGGTGTTTGCACTGCCTGCCTTGGGTGCTATATTCAGCGCTATCTTACTTTCCATATTTGGTGCTGTGTTATTCCTGGGCTGTATTTGCCTTGCACTCCTGGCCCTGTTTGCCTGGCTTCCTTTGCTTGCTATATTCAGCTGGTTTTGCCCCAGGCTATTCCTTTTGAATATGGCTTGCATTTTGCTCTGGGCTAAGTTTGCACACCGGGCAGTGCTAATTTTGGCAAGGGGCTATCCTTTGAATATCTGGCCTAATGTCTGTAAAACTACTCTTGTGAATATGGTCCTAATAAAAGTGTTCATCTGAAATGTATTGACATCATAGAATAGACCAATAGGTTTCTTAACTCTAACATTATTGTAGCTGGTGATCCTAACTGTATTTTTGATCCCATTCTTGACAGGGCTAACAAAAAAAAATACAGATCCATTAGGTACCAGCGACCATTTAAAGATTGAATTTAAGATAAAGGAACCAATAATTAAGATTTCGGGATCAACTTCAGTCCTAGATTTCAGCAAAGCAGATTTCGACCAGATAAGAGTGAAAATTAGCAAATGGGACTAGGAGGCGGAGTTTGGGGGGGCAACTAAACACTATTTGGGAACTCTTATAATAAATTAAATAAGGAAACTCACATGCATATACCTACGAAACAGAAATACACTGACACTAAAACTAGGCTGCAGTGGCTAACACCAAAAATTAAAAAGCTCATAAATAAAAAGAACAAATTATGTAAAAAATGGAAATCTAGCAGTTATGATGAGAATAGGATAAACTGCAGGAATGCAGAACATAAATTTAAAAACAAGATCAAAGCTTCAAAAGCAAGTAATGAACTAACATTAGCGCAAACAGTAAAAGACAACTGTAAATCCTTTTATTTATATATAAATAAAAAAAAGGAACTCAAAAGGAGTTCGACCACTAAAGAATGTTGATGGGGAATGTAGCGGGGTTGGGATAGTCAGGATAACAAATCATGCAGACCCACAAACTTAGTGCATAAAAAGTGCTGGAAAGGCACTTATTTTATTTTTGTCAGGAAACGTTGACTTCAGGATTCACAGAAATCAGGAACATAAAGTTAGTTTAGTCATTTTCAAAGTCTCAGCAAAATAATGAACAGATGAGCTACACTCAGGATGAAACACTGCCCTGCCCAGCAGCGCCACCAGGCTATCTCCTTGCAAACGTATATACTTCAGAGGTCCACCACCTCTGGCAGTCAGCTCCAACTGACATCCTCTTTCTTAACTCCCTAGTGGTAATCTTTTATACATTTCTGAGGAGTGACATCATAATCAGATGATCCTCCTCCTTTTGGAAAAATCAAAATAACATACTACAGGTTCCTTTTAACTTTACATTTTCATTCCTAAACATCAGGTATATAAGTGTATAACAGTATTTGTTCTAAATAATCCCATAACCTTACTTTGATGTCCTAAAACAATGTTCATAGAGTTAATTAATCTCAATAAGGCTAAGCCCTCCTTGATAGTGACATCACTCATTACAACTTCTATAAAAGCAGACAGACTGTGAGCTGCCAGCCCTATAGAACACCCATGCAGCTCAACAGGTAAGACACACAAGAATATATTGTTCACTTTAACTTTACTTCTTTGCCAAAGGGCACACCATGCAATATTTAGGGACTCCCTGGTTTCATTTCCTACATGTGTTTTGTTAGTGCAGCTTCTTTATTCATTTAGAAGCAAGCATACTTCCACACTTTAAACACTGTTTTAGTTTATTGAAACGCTCAATACAGAGAGCTCTGTTTCAGAGGGGTTGCTAACAACAAAGGTTATCTTAGTTTTTATTTTATTCAGGTTCTCTCCCTTCTCTGCAACTATTAATTTGAAAAGTAAAACTCTCTTCTTTCAGCTCATTAGAGGCATGAACTGAGCTGCAAATGAAAATCTTTTCTTAAGGTTTTCTATGTCTTTGGGGGTACTTGGAAGAATATTAGGGCTTGTACTCTTCACAGGGAGCACCCTGTGACATTCCTCCACACCTAAGAGGACAACCATTTTACTGGTTGTCTGAAGATCCATACCCTTTTCAGTATAGGGAAAAGGTGGAGCTCTGGCCCACCCTCACCTTAGAGCTCCACCCCAGGGTCCCATATGCCTGCTAAGCATAACATTAGCTATCATTCCAAACAGTTGCGATACAACATGCTATATATAACTTTTCCCTGGGGTAACATATTACTGAGTTATGTGACTAAAAAAAATAATATGCCTATAACACTGGCAACCAGTATTGTCTGGGTAATAACTCTCAGCCTTTTCTGACAGGATACCCAGCACATATTCCAATGTGTGCACATTCTGCTATTATCACTATGGTTGACATTTATAATGTTGTTAACCTTAATACTCTTAGACCATTGAGAAGGAAAAACAGATCAGCAGTACAAGAAAAGATCAATAGATAAAAAGAAATTGTCTGTAGGTGGCCAGCCTATCAAACTAGAAAAATGAAAATGGATAAGAACAGGATAGCAAGACTGTCGCGACAGAAGTTTCTAAAAGATCTATAGAAGAAATGGTCCATACTAATCATGCAGCATAGCTCCACCTTCCTTTCCCTGGAAGGGGATGGAGTTAGGCCATTTTTGCTTCAGGGTATACACCCAGTAGTGACCGTTACCTTAACCATTAAACATACTATATATTGTAGTATTTTAGTCTTCCACCATTACCTGGAATTCCTAAAATCTATTCCCAGGCAAGTACAGTCCCCAACAGGTATATCTGTGAAATACCCAGCCTATTCTCTTACAGACAACCTTTGGGATTATGCACTACTTTGTACTACTCAACATGGTCTAAAATCTCAATCAGTAATGTACCAGTCTACCACCTCCCTTCGAGTGGCCTACGTGGGAGTCTCCCTCACCTGCAAGAGTGCCACTTCATGGTGGTCCCTCCCCTTTAGTACCTTTTCTTTACAGTACCTGTGTTAGTATTTCTGCTAACCTGATACCTTCTATTCCCAGAAGTAGCAGGAACCTCTGTCTGGTTGCACTCATGGCAATTTTTTAGATAAACTGCTACTTGCTTTTACATACCTGGCCAATAATAGAATGGAGTGAGTCTAGCCAACACCCCACCATGGCTCAGGTGCCCACAGGGACTGAAGTGTGCAGCTTCTATTACATGTTGCCTATAGGCCACAGGCACCACAACCTGTGCATCTATACTTTTTGTGTGGGGGTTGGGCCGCATGTGGTAAAGGACACCCTCCTTCTGTTCATACCACCACCCTGGCTTTGACCCCACATCACCATTAACATGGCTACCTTCTTTCTCTGTAACATTTTACTTTAACATGGCTACCTCTGGATCCTCAGCCTGCAATTTACCCCAGTCAGTATTATACATGCTATTAAACATTTCATGGGTATTAGAACAAGACAGTGTCCCTTCAGCCTTAATGGCTTCTTCAGTCTTGCTTGTAGACTTCTCCCCCAGTTTACAATGTCCCGATATAGTCTTACCTGGGGTCTCACTGACTTCATCATCATCTTCCACCAAGTAACAGCCCGGAAGTATTGGTAACTCTGGAAGCAATAAATCCCCAGCATGCCATGATAAATCCAACAGAGGGTCCATCTCCTCCAGTACCCTAGAGTCCTGGTCCTCCATCACTTTCACCACATCTTCTTTAGCATCTCGCAGTCTGGCCTCCTCCATTAGTACCCTGCAGCGGTACTCTGCCTCACTCCTGCACTGGTCAGCCTCTTTTCGGCACCGGTTTGCCTCCAGCCATTCACCACTAAGCCAGTGTACCAGCCTCACCAACTCTTCCATCTGATCTCTGTCCATCTTTGGTGGAGCTTCTCCCAGGTCACTAGCTCCCTAAGACACTCCGATTTCTGGCGCCATGCACTTGTCTGCTATTATCCTGCGATGCCAAGTCTGGCACCCCAGACTGAACTCCCCCACTATACCATGGACATTCAGCCAGTATCCCACTTCTAACACCAATTGTAGTGGGGTTGGGATAGTCAGGATAATAAATCATGCAGACCCACAAACTTAGTGCATAAAAAGTGCTGGAAAGGCACTTATCATTTTATTTTTGTCAGGAAACGTTGACTTCAGGATTCACAGAAATCAGGAACATAAAGTTAGTTCAGTCATTTTCAAAGTCTCAGCAAAATAATGAACAGATGAGCTACACTCAGGATGAAACACTGCCCTGCCCAGCAGCGCCACCAGGCTATCTACTTGCAAACGTATATACTTCAGAGGTCCACCACCTCTGGCAGTCAGCTCCAACTGACATCCTCTTTCTTAACTCCCTAGTGGTAATCTTTTATACATTTCTGAGGCGTGACATCATAATCAGATGATCCTCCTCCTTTTTGAAAAATCAAAATAACATACTACAGGTTCCTTTTTTACTTTACATTTTCATTTCTAAACATCAGGTATATAAGTGTATAACAGTATTTGTTCTAAATAATCCCATAACCTTACTTTGATGTCCTAAAACAATGTTCATAGAGTTAATTAATCTCAATAAGGCTAAGCCCCTCCCTTGATAGTGACATCACTCATTACAACTTCTATAAAAGCAGACAGACTCTGAGCTGCCAGCCCTATAGAACACCCATGCAGCTCAACAGGTAAGACACACAAGAATATATTGTTCACTTTAACTTTACTTCTTTGCCAAAGGGCACACCATGCAATATTTAGGGACTCCTGGTTTCATTTCCTACATGTGTTTTGTTAGTGCAGCTTCTTTATTCATTTAGAAGCTAGCATACTTCCACACTTTAAACACTGAGTTTTAGTTTATTGAAACGCTCAATACAGAGAGCTCTGTTTCAGAGGGCTACAACAACAAAGGTTATCTTAGTTTTTATTTTATTCAGGTTCTCTCCCTTCTCTGCAACTATTAATTTGAAAAGTAAAACTCTCTTCTTTCAGCTCATTAGAGGCATGAACTGAGCTGTAAATGAAAATATTTTCTTAAGGTTTTCTATGTCTTTTTGGGGGGGGGTACTTGGAAGAATATTAGGGCCTGTACTCACCACAGGGAGCACCCTGTGACAGGGAATTAATATCTGATGATGTCACTATGGCAAATTTAACTAATTCTTACTTCACATCAGTATTTAATAGTAAAGGTAGCTCAACTACTTAGAAACATAGAAACATAGACTTTGACGGCGGATAAGGACCACTTGGCCCACCCAGTCTGCCCATTTCCCTTCCTATTGGATAAGCTGCAGATTCTAGTTAACCAACAGCCTACTTCCTGCAACCCCCCACTACAATTGCCTTATGTCTGTCCCATGCATGTTTGAATTCCCCCACTGTTTCAGACCCAACAACCTCCCCAGGAAGGTGGTTCCATGCATCCACCACTCTCTCTGTGAAAATAAATTTCTCACATTACCCTGAGCCGTTCCCCTCTATCTTTAAATGTGCCCCTTGTTCTTACACATCTCTTTTTCTGAAAGATGCTACCCTCCTGGACCTTGTTGATTCCCTTGAGGTACTTAAAAGTTTCTATCATGTCCCCCTGTCCTCCTTTCATCAAGGGTATATATATTAAGCTCTCTCAGTCTCTCTTCATATGGTTTCTGATGCAGACCCCGAACCATTTTTAGTTGCTCTCTTTTGGACTGCTTCCATCCTGTCTATGTCCTTGCGCAGATGGGGTCTCCAAAACTGCGCACAGTATTCCAGATGGGGTCTCACCAACTGTCTGTACAGAGGATAACCACTTCCTTTTCTACTTGTGATGCCCGTCCTATGCATCCCAGTATCCCCTGGCTCTCCTTACTGACTCTCACATTGCTTACCCACCTTTAGGTCATCTGACATGACTACCCCAAGTCCCTTTCCATTTTGTTGTTGTTAGTACCTCCTGCTATTGTGTACTCTTCTCTTGGGTTTTGTTTCCAGGTGCATTACTTTGCACTTCTTGCATTGAATCTAAGTTGCCATATGTCTGACCATTCCTCCAACCTTGCCAAGTCCCTTCTCATCCTTTCTACCCTCCTGTGTATCGACTTTTAACAGATCTTTGTGTCATCTGCAAAGAGGCATACCTTTCCTCAGACCCTCTGCAATGTCATCTATAAAGATGTTAAAGAGGACTGGACCCAGTACTGAGCCCTGAGGTACTCCACTAGTAACCCCTCTTTCTTCGGAATGTGTTCCATTCACTATTACCTTCTGTGTTCTGTTGTGCAGCCAGTTTGTTATCTAGGCTACCACCCTGGAATCCACTCCCAGGCTGGCTAACTTGATTATCAGTCTTTGTGTGGGACTGTGTCAAATGCCTTGCTAAAGTCTAGGTAGGCCATATCCACAGCCCCTCCCTGGTCTATTACTTTGGTCACCCAGTCAAAGAAATCTATTAGATTTGTCTGACATGACCTTCCTGCTGTAAATCCGTGCTGCTTTGGGTCCTGTGCCCCGCTGGCCTCTAGGTACTCAACAATTCTTTCTTTCAGAAGTGATTCCATCATTTTCCCTACCACTGAGGTCAAACTTACAGGTCTGTAGTTTCCTGCTTCTGCCTTGCTCCCACTTTTGTGAAGGGAATCACATCTGCCCTCCTCCAGTCCTCAGGTACCACCCCATCCTCCCATGATTTGTTAAAAAGTGTGGTCAGTGGTGTCACTAGGTCCTCCTTAGTTCTTTTAAGATTCTGGGTGAATCCCATCAGGCCCCATTGCTTTGTCCACCTTGAGTTTTAGGAGTTCTTTCAGGACTCTTTCTTCTGTAAATGGACTGGTGTCAACCCCTACCCAGAGTGCTTCTACTGTCTGGTTTAGGTAACTCCTCCTCATCTTCTTTTGTGAATACTGAGCAAAAGTATTCATTCAGTATCTCTGCCTTTTCACTGTCTCCCTCTGCCCACCTCCCCTCTTCTTTATTAATCTTCACTATTCCTCCCTTAACCTTTCTATGCTTCCTAATGTACCTATAGAAGGTTTTATCCCCCTTCTTAACTGAGTTGGCTATTTTTTCCTCGGTTTGGGCCTTTGCTATTCTGACTGCCTTCCCCACTTCTTTCTGCTTTAATTGATACAGTTCCCTGTCGTGCTCCTTCTGTGATTCCTTATACTTTTTGAATGCAGCCTTTTCTCCTTAACCTTCCCTGCCACCTCTTTTGAGAACCATATTGTTTTTTTACTCTGCTTTGTTTTCTTTATTTGTTTCACACAAAGGCTTGTTGCCTCTATGATAGCAGTTCTGATTTTTCTCCATTGTTCTTCCACCCCTCCTTTTTGGCCATTTGCTAGTGCATTCCTCAGGTATTCACCCATTTTGCCAAAGTCAGCCCTTCTAAAGTCCAGTATCCTTGTTTTTGTATGGCTTGTCTCCATGGTTGTGCTTATTGTGAAGCACACTGTGCAGTGGTCACTTGTTCCCAGATGTCTACTGACTTCTAAATTTGTGATCCTCCTCCATTTGAGAGTACCAGGTCTAGTATTGCTCCCTCCCGAGTGGGTTCCAGCACTAGCTGTCTAAGGCCTGCCCCTGCAGGGCATCGAGAATGACCCTGCTCTTGGAAGTGGCTGCAGTACATGTCATCCAGTTAACATCTGGCATATTCAGGTCTCCCATCAACAGTATCTCCCCCTTTTCAGCCATTTTGAGAATGTCCATCATTTTCTTGTCAGTTTCTTCCCCTTGAGATGGGGGTCTGTATACAACCCCTGTGCGGATTGTGATGCCATTCCCTGTTTCCAAGGTGACCCAGAGTGCCTATTGTCCTCCCCCTTTACTTTTTAGTTCTGTAGCTTTGATCCCTTCCCTTACGTACAGAGCTACTCCACCTCCTCTTTTCCCCTCCCTGTCCCTTCTGTAGACTGTGTACCCCGTTATGTTGACATCCCAGTCATGGTTCTCCGTGTACCATGTTTCCGGGACTGCCACAATATCCAATTTTTCATCTTCCATCAGGGCTACTAGCTCAGGAAGCTTGTTTCCCAGACTACGGGCATTGGTACTCATTGCCCTCCATTTAATGTTGGCTTTATCCTCCCCCATCGCTGCTCTTATTGCCCTTGTCTATTTTTCCATTTACCCCTGTCCTGCCCTCTGTTGAGCTCTGTACCTCAGTGTTTACCTTACTACCTGCCATGTTTTGTGGGGGGAGGCTTGAAATTTCCTGCCTCTTATCAGCACCTCCCCCCTTGGCTAGTTTAAAAGCTTGCCAAGGAAGCATTTAAACCTGTCACTTAGGAGTTTGGTTCCCTTTGTGGACAGATGCAGACCATCGTGCCAGTATAGACCTTCATCTCTCCAGGTGTACCTCCAGTCCCCAATGAAGCCAAAGTTCTGTGCTCTGCACCAGTTTTGCAACCATTCATTAAACTGCATGGTGTGCAGTACCCTAGCCTCACCCCTGCCATGGACTGGCAGCACCTCTGAGAAGGTAACCGTGCTTGCTACCTGTCTGATGCCCCTCCCCAACTCCACAAATTCATCCTCAACTGCACTAATTCCATGCCTAGCTAGGTCATTTGTCCCAAGGTGGACAATGATATCTAGTCAGATGAGTATGAATAGATAGGCCATTGGCAGAGCAAATGCTGATGGCACATTCATAAGGTAGAAAAAGAAATGGGCAGACTGGATGGGCCTTGCGGTCCTTATCTGCTATCAACTTCTATGTTTCTACACATCTATGTAATTTACTGGCCCTGGGTACAGTGAAAACTGCCTGGAGCCAGTGGCCCTCCCTTTCCTGTTCAGGCTACTGTAAAAACACACACACACACACAAGCACACCCCTGATCACATCTTAGTCTCACTGCCAGCAATGTCTCCCTCATGCTGTATCACAAAGCACTACTGGCACAGACTGCTGGCATTCAGGCCTGATAGTGAGATAGGATCAGTGACATGTTACTTCAGGACTTATTTTTTTTAAACATTCATGTATATAAATACACACAGAGACAGAGACACACACACACACACAGAGACACAAGTCACCTTTTGGGTGAGATTTTGACTAAGGGGACATGGGTGGGGAGGGTGGTGGAGGAAGGGTATTAATTACAGCTATTTATTTTTACTGTACTGCAGTTGTGAGAGTTAGATGGTGGTTGGCCAAGAAGGTGAGCAGAGGGTTTGTGCCAGTTGCCATCAGGGACCAGGGTTGTGGGATTGTGGTGCTTTGGTGGGTGGGGAGTGTCACAGGACACCACGAGGTCTTATGGGAGAGGGTGCAGTGCTACTGGACACCAGCAAGAAACTAAGAGGATGGGGACAGAGAGGGTGCCACTGGAAACCTCAGAGTAACTGAAAAAGGGCCAAGGAGAGGCAGCCCCCCCAAACCTCCATTACAGCTTGGGACCAGTAGGGGCACAAATTGCATTTTGTCAGCTGAGAAAGTGGTACAAAAAAAAAAAAAAGAAAAAGGTTAAGTGTGACCACAACCTCTGGTGCATGCCACTGCTTGGATGCTGTCATCATTCTCCAAATACTCCACCACATTACAGAGATAAGAACTACATTCTACCTAATCATCTGGAATTATGATGGGAGCAATCAATAGAGCCGAGCCGGTGATACCGCATCAGAGTTTCTGGATCCCCGTCGATAACTGAGGACTGTGGAGCCCCAGTCACTGAGTGGCAGCAGGAGCAATGGTAACAGGAGCCGAAATAGTTCAGATCGGATGCCAGCAAAACCCAGGAGTTAAAGGCACCCTACAAATGGCTTGGGACAACCAAGGGGATAGAACCAGAAGATGGGGCCTGCATACCATCCATAGTAGTTACAGAGCCAGATCTTTGCATCTTGGAAGGCTGTACTGGTTGCCAGAGCGGATGATGAGGACTTACCCTCCTTTAATGGAAACCTCAGCCTCACCAATCAGGAACTTCATCCTTTTGTCTGTGGTGATGGCCAGAAGGGGAGCAATTTAATAATGACAACTTGACTTTGTCCTTAGTTCTCAACTTCAATGGCGACAGTGGTGTTCCTTTCCCAGGGCAGTCAAACAAGAGAGAAAAGCTGGCTTAGAGTCTGCTGCCTTGGCTTCATCTTCCATGGCCTTAATAATGGAGGTAGAGCCTTCTTTCTCTGGAGTCTCCTTGTAAGCTGGTTAAATTCCTGGCAGATCTTGCAGGCCCAGACACTGTGACATTAAATTACTGAGCCTTGATCTATTTGTACTTTTGACTTATTTTGCACACCTTCCTGTGTTTGCTGGTTGGTACTGGTGCTGCATACAGTCAATCTGCGCCATGTGACCTTTGCTGTCCTTGTGTCATGGGACAGGCCCAAACAGGAAACACAAACTGTCCTGCCATTGTAACAGCAGAGCATCCACTTGTGACACCACTGCCCTGGGTTTGGGAACAGACCCGAGGAGTTGGAGGGTGAGGTGAAGAGGATTTAGCATCCCACAAACTGCTCCTCTCTTCCGGAGGATGGGCTGGGTGAGCATTCAGCACCTGATCTGCCTCTAGTGGAGGCTAGGGGAAGCTGCATAGCCCAGATGTTGGGGAGGTGTGCTGGCTGTCAGCACTTCGGCACACTATGTACTGTGCCACAATCAGTGAAACCAGAACAGAGGGTAATTATAAACATCAAGGAAGTAGAAACTAAGCTGACAGAACTAAATCCCTGTAAATCACCGGGCCTGGATGGCCTACATCCAAGGGTTCTAAAAGAGCTGAGTATACAGCTAGCACCACCTTTATCTTACATCTTTAAAGAATCACTTGATAGAGGTGAAGTAGTGGAACACTGGAGGAGGGCAACAGTCATTCCCATATACAAAAAGGGGAATAAAAGTGATCCATCTAACTATAGGCCGGTTAGCCTTACCTCTATCCCTTCAAAGATACTTGAAGGCATTCTAAAAGATAATATTCTGGTAGCTATAACTCAAAATCAATTGAATGACATCACCCAGCATGGATTTATTAAAGGAAGATCTTGACAGACAAACATGCTGGGATTTTATGATAGAGTAGCGAGGGAACTTGATGAGGGCAAATCAGTGGACATATTGTTCCTAGACTTCTCAAAGACCTTTGACAACCTTCCCCATGCCGAACTCCTGACAACTGTGCCAAACATGGGTATTCAATATGCAGTTATTCTATGGGTACAAGATTGGTTAAGAGACAGAAGACAGAGGGTCTGCATAAGGGCTTCACTATCAGATTGGGCAGAGGTGATGAGTGGGGTGCCCCAGGGCTCGGTACTGGGACCCTGTCTCTTCAACCTTGATGTGTCAGTAGGAGACAGTATAGCACAGTGGTTTAAGGCTCTGAGCTGGAGACCCGGGTTTGAATCCCACAGCCCCCACATGCATACTGTGTGACCCTGAGCAAGTCACTTCACTTCCTTGTGCTCCCAGGTTGCACCTGTAAGCAAGCTTTCAGCTTAGCGTGTCTCTCCTGGTAAAACAAAGGCAAAAAAAAAAATCACTACAGTATGAAAACAGGGATGTGTGGCTATATAAATTCACTGATGACTGCAGACTGGGTGCAGTGTTTGATAAAAACAGAAGAGACAACATTCCACTACAAACTGCCTTAAATCACGTTTCAAGGTGGTCCATGGCCTCAAAACTGTCATTAAACCAGGATAAATGCACTATAATGCATCTCGGAAAAAACAAGCCCCGCTACACACATTTATTGGATAACAAACCCTGAAGAGTATCAGTGGAGGAGAGAGATTTGGGCATTCTTGTGTCACAAGGTATGAAATTCTTGGCACACTGCAGGCACATCACGCAGAAAGGGAACAGAATATTAAACTCTATATTCAGACACATAGAGGCCAGAAGTAGGGAGGTCATTTTGCCATTACATAGATCCCTTGTGAGACCAGTCCTGGAATATGGGGCCCAGGTCTGGGCGCCCTACCTAAAGGGTGACATAGAAATGCTGGAGAGAATCCAGGAGAGAGCAACAAGGAGATTTTAACAATATGACAGGGAAAACCTACGAGACTAGGCTGAGTGAACTGAACCTGTTCTCATTGGAGTACAGGAGAAAGAGAGGGGATATGTGCCTAGTGCACGGGGCGTGGGAAAACTATGATTTGTGGGACAACCTGGGCCTACAAGCCTCTGATAATGTGTACACAACCCAGTCACATCCCTTACAACTGAAAGCTATGCCAATTAATTTGGTAAGAACGAAAAATTGGTTCAACCAGAGGGTAGTCCATGAGTGGAACAGACTACCTTTAGCGGCAGTAGGAAGTAAAACCACAAACACATTTAAACACAAATTAGACCAATGTTGCAGGGTTTGAGATACAAACAAATTAGCGAGCACATTGGACGAAAGTCCCTAGTTCTGTATAATCCTATGATGACCTAATCCGGTTATCAAAGACATAAATAAATAAAATAAAATGATTCTTATGATTATCTAAAGCAGATAAAGACCTTACATTTTTTGTTGAAACATTAGGTCTAACTGATGCCTGGTGTGTAATTAATACAAACATGAAGGAATATTCTCTTTGGTCTCCAGTACAGAAGAACAGGGTCACACATCAATCTGATTTTTATTCCCAAGAACCAGGTTTCCACAATACAAGAAGCAAAAATTTGCCCCATAGTCTTGTCCGGTCATGCACCTATATCTGGGTCCCGGTCTAGTTTGGACAGAAGTACTGTTCCGATAGTTAGCACTTAAACACTTCTTTACTTGAACATAGGTCAGTCACTGAAAACATATGTAAGGAAATTTCAAACTTTTGGGATTTGAACAACCCTATGACACATCATGGGCAACAAACTAGTAAACATGAAAATGCATGGGGGGAGGGGGCATTGGAATTGCTTCCAAAAAGAAAAACTAGAAAAAAATGCAGCAAAAATGAGTTTCCTCAAAAAGACTGAATTGGAATTACAAGCTGATCATTCAGAGAGCAAATGGAAGGATGGTTTAATATTTAAAATGACTATGATGATCTCTTAAAAGAAGAGGCAAGTTTTTGTATCGGGAAAGCTAGGATTAGGTATATTGAATTAGGCCCCAAAGTACAGAAATGACTAGCTATTCATCAAAGAAATGTTAATAATCCTACAAATATAATCTAAAACTAAAATGAGTATGAAAGATGCCAGTTCTGGAAAATTAATGACAGACACTAAAAATATCAGTGCTGTGTTTACTGACTTCGTTTCAGACCTATATAAAAAAAAAAAAAAGAAGACAGTGCATCAGCAGATGAAACTTTTTCAAACTTTTTCGATAACCTTCCTCTCCCTAAAGTTAGTGATGAAGCCAGGATTGAATTAAGTAAACAATTAACTGAGCAAGAAATATTTGAAGCGATTAATCTTTAAACAAAAATAAATCCCCAGATCCTGACAGTTTACCCCTGAATTTCTAGCAACAATTTGCCAAATCAAATTGTACCCATTTCGTGTAAAAAGTTAATAGAAGCCTGGATAAATAAAAAAAACACTGCCTATCCCTTGACAAGGGTTTAATTACAGTCTTAAACAAAAAGGACAAAGACCCTGAATTTTGTAAAAATATCAGGCCTCTCTCACTCCTTAACTCGGACACCAAGATTTTGGCAACCATTATTTCAACTAGATTGAATAAAATAATTCAGCAGCTTATAGGTCCTCATCAAGTCTTTTTTTTTTAAGAAAGACATGCAACAGACAGTGTTAGAAAAGTGCTTCATGTGACGTAGACAGACAGTTCTGAGTGCTGTATTATATATTTTTTAATATAAAATGTATTAATGTCTCTGTTGAAAATTCAAATGCTCTAGAAATGACCTCACTCATCCCCCCCCCCCAGATTCCAGCTGAGAGATGAAAACCATGGGAAACAGCTGACAGTATGTGTGTTCACACACACTCAGTTTTTTAGAGACAGTGGCCCAGATATTCAAAAGGGTTGCGCCATGCGCAACAGGGATGCGCCAGTGCAAGTCCGAAAATGTGCCATTCTGCGATATTCAGCAGGAGGCAGATGCGCCCCCCCCAAATCACAATGCTCAAGAGAGCAATGATAATGAATGCATGCGCAATTGAAGGGGGAGGAACCATGCATAAATGGTACAGTGCGATATTCAACAACATGCGCCATGCGCAATAGGGGAGCAAACGGAAGTTGCACGATAGCGGAAATGATCCAAAATAAAAAGGAACGAGAGAGGCACAAGAACGCTACAGGGAAGCCACATGTTGGTGAACTGCAGGCAGCTACACAGGCACACAGAAACTGGGGCAGGACAGGGCAGGAGCAGGACAGAGCACCTGGAACCACCAGGAACAGGGAAGGTGTGGGGAGCCTGTGCCACAGTGCAGGACAAAAGGGGGAAGTGCCACACAGCACTGAGGGCACAGATAGTGGGCAGTACGGCCACTACAGGGAGGTGTTCCTAGTGCAGGGGGAGTAGCAGTAAAGATGGCGGGGAACAAAGAAACAGCTGCCGGGGGGTTACACAAGCCAGGACATGGCCTGTGCAAACAGCCAGATGAAGGCAGTTATGAAGGGGGTGAGAAGGCAGGCAGCGGGGGGTGCGGCCATGGAAGGGCCCGTCGTCGATATGCCCCCAACAGGCAGTACCGAGCCTGCACCAGCTTCGAGCTGTACACTGATACTGAGATCATGGGCCGGTACCGCCTGAACCAGGCGATCCTGAGGCAGCTCTGTGAGCTGTGCAGTGATGTGATGCAGGCACCCACACGACGGAGCCATGCTCTGTCAGTGGAGACCAAAGTGACAGCTGTCATGTGCCTGCTTGCCACAGGTACCTTCCAGAGACCAGCAGGGGACATGACAGGCATAATCCAGTCAGCCGCGTCATACCTCCTCACCCAATTCCTCAGCGCACTGCTGCCACATGCTGCGGAGTACATCCGTTTCCCCAGCACACCAGTGGAGTGCACAGCAAACATACAGGAATTCCACAGGGTAGCATGTATGCCTGGCATGCTCGGGGCAATAGACTGCACCCATGTGGCCATCTGCACGCCACCTGGCCCCAAAGGAGCCGCATACATGAATCGGAAGGGATGTGCAAGCATCAACTGCCAGGTGGTGCGCGATGCCAGGGGGCACATAATCAATGTCTGTGCCACGTACCCTGGGGGAGCACATGATGCCTTCATCTGGCACCAGTCTGCACTGTGCCACAGGTTCAAGAGTGAGGACATCCCCACTGGCCACCTAGTGGGTGAGTATGCAAATCACGCAGAAAGACATGGAGCTTGGGAGGGGCATAGTCAGAGGTGACATGGGTATTGGCCTAGATGGCCCAAGGCAGGGTGACGCCGATCACCAAACTAATGTCCACCCTCTACACACAGGTGACAGTGGATACCCACTCCATCCCTGGCTGCTCACACACTACCGGCGGCCCGCTACCCCATCGCAGCAGCACTACAATGAGGCACATGCCACCACATGCAATGTCATCGAGCGGGTGTTTGGGATGCTGAAGGCACGTTTCCGTTGCCTGGACATATCTGACAGTGCCCTACAGTACAGCCCCTCAAAGGTCTGCGGGCTATTCCTGGCCTGTTGCATCCTGCACAACATGGCCAACAAGGACGCTGGTGAAAATGGTGATGGGCAGCCCCCCCCCCTTGGTCGAAGGGACCCCCGACTGATCCAGATGGCACAGCTGCACCGGGACACCATCACAGAGGAGCACTTCAACCAACCCAGGTAAGTCATGTGGCCATGTGCAACCACCAGTGGCAAGGGCACAACCCACAAACACGCATGGACAAACCCCAGGGGTGCATGTCGTTAAGGAAATTGGCTGAGCATGGAACCACATGCCGGCCAGGGATGGACAAGGTCTAACACAACACGCGGTCTCACACACACACACACACACACACACACACACCCCACAAGGCATGCACAAAGGGTAGGAGGCACGCTGACCCCAACCGCCACCCCTAGCCACACACATGTCCACAGACCACCACGCCCAGTGCCTGTCACTGTGCGTGTGTCAGACGCTGGGCACCACTTCACAGTGGCAGACAGTGCAACACAGGCATCATCATGCACACCTCACAGCAGACAGCAGCCAGGAGGGTGTGCAGATGAAACATGTGTGTGTGTGCAGGGCCGGGTACCCCACCCGTGCATTGCACGTTGAACAACACAATGCACACAGGGCAGCATCAGACAGTAGCCATGGTGGGAGACAGGTCAGTCACGCGCTACAGTGCCACGGCCACCACGGATGTGTGGGTGGCCCAGCTGAGACCTGCCAGCAGTGACAGGCTGACCAATGGCCTCATGGGGTGGCACCGACGGTCCCCCAGGGGTTCCACTACGTGAACGCTTGCACAGAGGTCTACAGCACACTGAACATGCCTGCACCAGGCATGCTTGGGATGCCCACAGCTGAACCCGGTGTTGACAAGGAAGGTGTCGCACAACGCCGGGAATGGGTGGTGGACATTGCACTGCGCGGTGTCTGCGATGCATGGGCAAATAACTGTGTGCCCACTGTGGCCATGGCAGCTGTGATTGTCTGTGTCAGCCTGTCAATGGCAGCGGTCACATCCTCCAGCATCTGGTCCATCCCTGCCAGGAGCAGAGCGGTGTCTCTGCTGCGCCACTCCTCTGCCTGGTGCAGAGCTGCACTGAGTGCATCCACCGCCGTCACAAGCCGCAACTGTTGATCGACTGATTCTTGGAGTATGCGGGTGTGCTCTTCTAAGAGGTCATCTGCCTGATCGGCATGCTGTCCCTCACGGTGTTCACGGCCCTGATGGGCAGCACCCCTTGTGGGTGGGCGCTGCACACCAGGGCCAGTCCTGGGCATGTCCACAGGCGGTGTACTGATGCCGCCCACTGACACTGTACCCCTGTGGCCATTGGCCGACTGCTGACACTGCCCCTCTGGCTGCCGCTCTCTAGGCCTCAACGGTGCTGCCGCAGTGGCCGCAACAGCCCCACTGTCCTGGACACACACCAGTGCTGCCCCACTGGTGCAGACAGGCACAGGCTGGGACTGTGATATCACGCATGCCTCCACAGCGGCACTACCCACGGCCATGCCCGTGATGTTACCTGCTGTGTGGCCATCCTGCGGCCCACACATATCACTGTCCATGAAGTGAGCTCCATCATCATCAGTGATGGATCCAGCACCAGCCCGAGTGTCAGCATGCTGGCATCCATGGACGCTGGCACGCTGGGACATGGGCAGGGCCTCCTCTGCACTTGCTCCACCAACATCAGTCTGGACAGCCAGGCGGGCCCACTGTCGCCCTGACCCTCGGATGCCTGTGAAGGTGGACGGGCCCTCCTCTATGTCCATGGTATCGCCCAAAGTGGACAAGCCCACCACCGCTGACCCATGTAGACGCTCAGGAGCTGTAAGGGAACAGTAGCATTAATGTATCTGCCCTACCCTGTCCCCCCCCATTGACAGACCAGGACCTACCATGCAGTGATGGGCTACTGCCTGTCTGGAATCCACCACCTGGAACACCCTCGATGGCACAACGCCGCATGCTGCCAGCAACCTGCTCTTCTCATGGGGTCAGGTGTTGCATGGCCGGCTGTCCCCCACCGGTCGCAGCCTGTGCTGTCCTGATGGCAGCCACCTTGTCCTTAATCCTCTGCCTGTCCGTGCCCATCTTCTTTTTGCACTCCTGCACGGACTGCTGGTGGCTGCCATGCAGGTTGACGGCACGTGCCACCTCTTCCCATGCAGCAGCATGGGCCTGTGGTGTTCCCCGCCGTCCGCTAAGCAGCGGCTCCTGGTCGAGGTAGGCCTCAAACAGGGCATCTGTTTCTGCCTTTGTGAAGTTAGGCCTCCTCTTCCTCCCACGTCTGTGTTCCTCTTGCTCCACCTCACGATCGCTCATTCTTCATCCTGTGAGAATGACAGGTGTTACCTGTGACTGTGCAGTCCCATGCATGTCCCACACACCACAGTCCACACTCCTAAACAGCATACAACTCACCACAATAGACTGCAATAACAGACTATGGCCACTGCAGCCCAATGTCGCATTTTTATAGCTCAACACATGCAAATGAGGCGAGGCGCAATTATAAGTGGATGCAAATGCAGTATCTGCACCATTGAATGGCTGATTAGCTTATTTGCATATGCCAGTTGAATATCGCACTGTTACGCTTTGCGCAATTGTGTTGAATGTGCTCAGGCAAGGCCGCATTTCTGTGACATGCGCAGTAGACACTGAACGGCGTATGCCCGGGGTGATGACACCGACGCCTGCCGCGCTGCTGATGTGCTGTGTGTGGGAGGCAATGCAAGGCACAGCCACCATTGTGCCAGTGGCGCTACTGCGCTGTTCACATGTATGGCGCCTGAGCACTGGGCGCTCAGAGGCGCACTGGGGCCACAGTGCGGTAGGCCGCTACAGGAAGTGGCATACAGGTGCCCTACCGCGCTACATGCGGTGAGTACCAATCGTGCTGTGGCGGTCCGTGCGCAAGAGACCCCCGACTCTGTGCTGACCTTTGCCCCCTAGGCACCATGCGACCGCATGGGTGCACCTCTATTGCGCTGTTCGGTGACAGCTCAATGGGGAATGACAGCGCAGTACCACGTAGTATCTGCACATGGCGAATGTGCGTTACAGAGCGCCATTTTGATACCAAAACTGTACAGGATGGCAAGGAGAAGGGTGCCCATCTGGAGCCAACTTGAACTGGCCAATCTGGTCCAGTTGGTGGAGCCCCATGCCGCTGCCCTATTTGGGGAGGCACCCCTGGACAGGGCCAGGAGTGCAGTGTGGGAGGAGGTAGCGGTGGCCCTGGAGGATGCCACAGGAATGGAGAGGATGGCAGAACAGTGCAGGCACCTCTATGGTGACCTGCAGTGGTGGGATCCAGACAGGCTTGCCCGCCTGCGGGCAAGTGCCAGGAGGGGCACGGTGCCACGGCCAGGTAGGTGCCCCATCCATACACTGTTAACTTCCATACAGGTATCACGGTGGCATGTGTCCAGCACATGGGGGGGCCATCCAGTGTTGGCCGTGGTGGTGGTATCGGGGTGGGGGGAGGATGGGTATGGCTGTGTGGGATTGCACACACACAGGGTGGGGGGACTTTGCTACTGGATTGTACTGATGTTCCTCTCTCCATGTTTGCACCCTAGGCCCAGAGGAGCGCCGGCAGATAAGGGAGAGGAGGCTGCACCAAGATGACCAGCAGGCCGGGAGGGATGGCGGACCAGACAGGCGCAGGGACCAGCCTGATGATGGTGAGTGCCTTACATCCATGATTACTATTGCATGCTGTGTAACAGGGCGGGCAGCGGGGCATGGCCACCATCCACTGACACCACTGCCATGCACGCAACTTGTTACAGTGAGCACTGTCCAGTGGCACAGCATGTCTGGGAGTGCATCAGTGGTGGTCTATGCATGCACCGGGTACATGGCTGTGCTACTGCCTTCGCACCGCATAGCCATGTCACTGTACAGCCATGGTGGTGCTGTGCAGGACTTGGGAGTTGGGTGTGTGCTGCGGTCCACATGTCTGTGTGTGCCTGGGTAGGCAGGTCATGTGGACATGATCACTGTGGGTGGTCGCACACCATCACAGGGGTGTGTCCCATGGCTGCATGCCATGCACAATGGGTGGGCTGCAGGGGGGTGGACATTCACACTTATTGACTCTGCTCCCTTGTCCTAGGTGGTTGGCATTGGATCGCTCTGGAGAGGGCCTTGCAGGAGTTGCTGCAGCTGTCAAAGGCATCCCTTGAAATACTCCAGGCGGCTACAGAGGCATGGTGTGTGGAGGCGGAGGTCGCACAGACACCACAGGACTGAAGAGTGGGGCAGACGTTAGGCCCTCAATGCCCCCGGATGATTGTTACCTCCTTGGACCCACCTTCACACCCCTTCTTCCCTCTCCCAGTTGTTCACCCCTGCCCCTTACCTGCCCCCACCTGGTTTGTGGCCCTTCCCCCCAATCATGTATATATATGTATATAGTTGTGTTTATTGGATTTTTATAATACATTTGTTTTGTTATGACAACTGTGGTGGTCTATGATTTGCAGAGGGCTACAGGTGCTCAGCTGCAGTGGTGTGCATAGCGTCAAGGTTGTTGTAGGCATGGGCATGTGCGTGTGTGTCCAGAGGGGAACCGCCTGTGGTGTGGGTGGGGGAATCAGTCACTGTCTGTGGTTTGTACGTTGTCCTCTGTGTACTGGTTGCCTGTGCAGTGGTCCACGGAGCATGCTCTGTGTCCATGGTGCCCCTGTCAGACCGTCCATGGCCTGTGCAGCTGACACTCTTGCATGTCTGTGATATGCACGGTCTGCTGGCATGTCAGTGGTGGCTGTCCATGCTGGACAGCCACTGTACCCAGCACAATGCCGGGTTGCCTCCTGTCACCGGTATGGTGCACGTCTGCCTCGGGTGGCACTGTGGCCTCTGCTGTTGTTGTCCCACCTCCATGCTGTCACTTGTGTCTGTTGCAGGGGATGTGCTCCACTGTCTGTCACTTGTGCTCCGGCCGCATGCTGGTGGCATACAGCTTCATGGTGCCTGCTCAGGGTGGCTGGCACACCTGTGCCATGTGGGGGTGCTGGCCATGTGTACACGGCTGCTGTGGCCACACACCAGTGGCTTGGTTGACCCGCTACTGTGTCCCTGTGTTGGTGTGCCCTTGGGTATGGGTGGGTGTTTGTCCATGCACTGTGTTGCATCCTGTGTGGCACATGCTTTCATGCAACTCTGTGTGCGTCTGTGCTGGCTGTTGTGGCCAGTGCTGGGATGGGATGTGTCCTTGGGAGGGTGTGCAGGGTGCTGTACCACTGGTGGTGGGGTCCGTGGCATGCCCTGTTGCATGTGGGGTACCTCGTGTGCCGACGCATGGTCGGTCTCTCAGCTGTACCTCGGGGGGGAGGACGTGCAGGGTGACACTGTGTATGCAGTTGTTGCATCGCTGTCTGCTGCCACCCACTGCAGGGTGCTCATGGTGGGGCTGCCTTGCATGGCTCCGTGGTGCACAGGATTGCATTGTCACAGTGGGGGTGGTGGCATGCATGGGGTGTCCTGCTCTGTTGGGCGCTATTCCTGGGCAGGGTGTATGGGGATCGTGGTGCAGGGTGTGCTCTGCATTGGTGGGATGGTGTGGCATGGGGTGGTCAGCCCTCCTTGTGTGCCAGTCACAGCTTGCCAGGGGGTGTGCTGGGGCACCATGCCCCGGCTGTGGGTTGATTGCTGGTATCCATGGACTGGTGGTTATTCCAGCTCTCCACCGGTTGTGCAGTGCATGGGGTGTGGGGGGTGGTGTCTGTTCTGCTGTGTGCTCCTCTGCCCATCTGTGGCATGGGTGGTGGGCCCCTGCATCCTGTCCCTGTGCATCCCTGGTTGTGCTGTTGCACTGCTGCCCTGCTCCACAGGGCATCCCTGGTTGTGCTATGGCACATCTGAACTGTGCAACTGCACATCCCTGGTTGCGCTATGGCGCAGGTGGCACGATATTCAGTCGTGTGCTGCAGGCGCATCTTGACCTGCGCAGTTTTTGAATATTGCGCTTCTTGCGCATGGGTGCAGTGGACTTGCGCTTGCTCCTGCTGGTGCGCACTTTTTGAGGCGCAGTTTGAATATCCGGGCCCGTGTGTTACCTGGAAGACTTTAATCAAGGATCCTGTTTCTCTGAGTTAATTACAAACTTGTTTAAGATAATTTTGTTAAGAGAGAAATCATAAACTAGGTTTATGACGTTAGAAATGGAAGCTAGGATATTACACAGAGGTTGAGAGGTCATAAATGCTCACATGAAGCCTATGTGAGGAGGGTACAGCATGAGATCAAAGAAAGTGTCATTTGAAACTTGAGTTATGCCAAGGTTGCAGAATTAATACTTGAAATTACATCCTGTGGTTGTATAGAAACATACATTTTTTAGATATTTTAACAGAGGAGGCGATGGATGACGTCATCCAAAAAGGGGTTGGCAAATACTGCTTGTAAAGATTATTCTTTTTCACTACAGAGGACACTTTTAGCTGACTCTGACCAAGATAACACCTGAGCACTGAAAACAGGTATTTAGAAAGCTAGACAAAATCTAAATATTGTTGTAGGAATTGCACTGTTTTAAACCTTGTTTTGTTTTAAAGATTTGTATGTCTTTTGATATAAGAGTTCTGTATTATATGTTTGACATATTATTATATATTTTAGTAAAAACTCTGAATTTGGAGCAAACCTGGTCTGTCTTTGAATTGCTTTCTTTTGCTAAGAAATATTTATGGTTCAGCAGACATATAGCTTGTATGGTGGTACCAAACTGGAAAGAGAAGCGTTTTAAATCTGAGGTCTTTATTAAAGTTTTAAAGGGTTCATCTTTGAATACCTGGTTAGGTGCCCATAGGCAAAGATATCTGGCCCCCCGAAGACAGATATATCTAAGCCTGTGCATTGGGTATGCTAGCAAGTGGTTAACAGTTTGAATCCCCCCAGAACTGAGACCAAAGGTTGATCCGAACTCACAAAAACAGACAAGAGGGTTACCTTGTCTGTTACACTGTTCACAAGGCTGCGCTCAGAGGTTGGCACTTTGGGAGTAGAGGGCCTGACCTGCTGAGTGAATCTGTGACACTTCATATATTAAAGGAAGCTGAGAATAGTAAAGTCCCCATTGTGCTTGTCTCACTAGACTTGGAGAAAGAGTTTGATGGGATAGATTGGTCTTATCTTGCTAAAGTTTTAAATCTCTATAACTTTCCAGAAAGTCTCATTCGATGGATAAGATTGTCATATACCTGCCCCCAATCAGCTGTTCTTATAAATGGGTTAATTTCACCCTATTTTGATATTCAAAAAGGAACATAACAACCCTGCCCACTTTCCAAGTCTTTTTTTTCCATATACATTTTTAACTCAGCATCCAGTGGGCGTCTCTTCATCCCAGTCCCTGAGCCCCCGTGCCAGCTCTAACACCCCAGACACCTACCTGGCCTTTTGGTTTCCCCACAAGCTTCCCCCTCATGGCAGGGCTGGGAAAAGAGGGCCATCCTCCCCCTCCCCCATTCAACATATCCAAGGGGGAACAGCGTGGTGACCAGGAGGCAGTGCAGGCATGAAGTGGCCATGCTGGGCTTCATTAAGCCCCTCCAACACCATTTTCTGATTTATTCCCACTCCACTGCAGAGCGTTATATCTTGTACATGGAGGCACACCCATCTCATGTGTCCCTACAGTTCTCTGCTGTACGTGCTTCCCTAGTACTGCTTTACCCCCAGGCCTCCACCTGGGGGCAGCCTAGGCCGGGCCAACATGCTACCCTTCCCCAGGAGAGGAGAACAGTCCTTTGGATGCTTGATCCTGTCCTCTCCCCTCCACAGCCAACCCCCAATGACTCGAGGCCATTCCCGAACCCAGGTTGCTGGCATGGGAACAGGGAAGGTACCAACTTCCCCAAGTCTTTTTATTCTGTCTCTCCAATCTTTACTTCTGAGGTTTAAACATGAAAAGGCCATAGATAGGGTAGCTAGAAAAGATGAGAAGTACATCTGTTCAAGTTTACACAGGTAACATATTACTCATAGTCTCTAACCTAGCAGATATAATACCAAAAATAATGAAGGTTCTGCAGGATTTGGGAAGCTTTTCTGATTACAAAATAAACAGGGGTAAGTGTCAGCTATTGTCTCTCAATAATCTCTATACAAAAGAAGAATCTAAAAGTACCGGCTTAGGACAGTCAAAAGATGTCATTCAATATTTAGGGATAAATATCACCAAATCCTAATGAAGTTTCACAAAACGTAACCTTTTGAATTTAAAGCATGTCATAGAAAATGATTTATGAGAATGGCACAGGCTCCTTTTGAATCTCTGGGGTAGAATAGATTGCATAAAAATTACTTTATTACCTAAATTTCTGTATTATCTAATGCTCAAGGTGAACTTCATTCCTAAAAAAAATGGTTCCTATTGATTAAAAATACTTCTAATACGTTCATCTTGAGTCACAAAAGACCTAAACAAGCTTACTATAAACTTACTAGGGTAAAAGATAACGGTGGACTAAAACGCACAGATTTTTATCTATACTACTTATCCTGCAGGAGTATTGCAATATTGGATTACTATCCAGTCTCAACTGGGGTGTCCCAAGGCTCTGCCCTGAGCCCCCTTCTTTTCAGTTCATTTCTCAGTAACCTCTCTTCATCCTGCCCTGGCCATGTCCTTTTGTACGCAGATGACACTGTGTTGTTCTATAGCCAGCCCGACCCGGCTGCACTTGAAATACAAATGCAAAATCATTTCTCAGCTGTGGAAGTATGGTTCCTTAACCACAGGCTTCTCCTAAATTACAAGAAAACAAAGACCATGCTCTTTGCCACATCCAGAAACAGGCACAAGGCCTATCACTTGCAAATTTGTAACAAAAAAGGGGACATTTTGGACATGGTTAATACTTTCAAATATGTTGGGGTTACTCTCGATAGCACCCTCTCCTACTCACAACATATTGACTTGGTTGCCAAAGCCATCAACTGCAGGACTGGCCAGTTGTACAAACATAGGCACTGCCTAACTGACGAAGCCCTCAAACTTGCTGTGACTAGCTCCATCTTATAGACTATAGACTATGGCCTGGTGGTCTATGGAGCAGCCACCAATACAGTCCTACACAGAATCAGGGTATCTCTTAACAAATCTTGTAGACTCATCTTGCAAGCTCACCCCATGGTGCATACCTGCGAGTTATACTCCCGCACTGGCTGGCTTAACCTAGATAGTAGAATCCGTTACCAGGTTTGCCTTCTTGCTAAGAAAGCCACTCTTTGCCTCTCTACCCCCGAGGTGCTTGGCCTCCTCCCTAACAACAGCAACAGGAATACCAGAAACCTATGCTGTCAGTCCCTAAAAATGCCCTTTCACTGAACCTCCCAAGGACAACGATCCTTCAAATATAGGGCCCCCTCATGGTTCAACTCCCTGAGCTCTGACCTCCTGACCAGTACTAGAATTGGCTACTTCAAAATGAACCTTAGGACTCATCTGGTGGCTATTAGCACGAAGTGTTGACTGTGGTTGGTAGCACTTATTTCCCTCCCTGCTCCCCCCACTCCTTCTCCCTCCCTCCCTCCCTCACCCACCCCTCCCTGACAAGGCTTCTTTGAGCTGCTCTTTATCCCCATCCACTCCACTCCCAGCTCCCTCTTACCCTTCCCCACTCCCTCTTTTTTCCTCCTTCCAATGCCCCCCTTTACCCTTTTCATTCTTTCTTTCTTCCTTTTCCCTCTCCATTATCAGATCATGATTTTTTTTTCTTTTTTCAAATTTATTCTTACTGTACCTCAGTTATGTTGAACCAAACTTTTTGACCATGTAACCTCATTGTAACTGATTGTATATAATGCTTCCTTGTGGTTTCTCAATGCCAGTTTGTTTTGTATATCCTTTATTTGTGAACTCTGATGCAGAACCTTTACAAATGAGCTCTTAGCTCAAAGGTGTGAATTCCTAGTATCAATAAATAAATAAATAATTGGTTTAAGGTCCCGGACTTTATATATGGAATCAGACATTTTGATGGATCATAATATTAATATGGATTCCCTTTCATTCTTTAATTCTAAACTTGGTAGAATTCCTGTGAAAAATCAAATTATTTCTGATTCCATAAGGCAAAGTAATCAATCTGCAGCTTTACTGGGGCTAAATCTTAACAAGTCTCAAATGCAACCTTTGTGGGGCAACCCCGATATTAGACTAGGAAAAAGAATGACAGCCGACCTGCCGGCACAGCAGTAGGGCTACTGCTTGCAATACCAATGACCTGGGATCGGAAGCGATCTCCAGAGTCACAGGGCCAGCCAGGAGGAGGAGGATTGAGCATCCCATGGACTGCTCTCCTCTGGGAGGGAGTGTGGGTAAGCCACTGGTACAGTACTGACCCCTTACTTTGGTACAGCACTGACCCCTTACTTTGGTACAGTACTGACCCCTTACTTTGGTGCAGCACTGACCCCTTGCGACAGCAAGGGGTCTGACTGCTGGGCTGGCTGTAGTTGGGCATGCCAGACATATGGCATATGTGCCACTTATGTCACTGCTTGCCATGCCCCCTGGGCAGAACAAGGAAGCAAAAAGTTGGAACACCGCAGGATGTCACCCGCCATGCTCAGCAGGCCCCGCACCATCGCCCGCAGTGCTCACCTTGCTGATTGAGCAAGGCCAACTGATGAACGAATGCGGTCCTTCCAAAGGCCCACCCTGGGGGTAAGCCAGGAGAAACAGCCAGGAGGAAGTATTGGGGAAGACTGGTATGGGGCTGGGAGCACAGTCGAGCCGATGGGGGCTGGTCCAAGGAGGCAGGAAAGAAAAAGAATAACTTTAAATGTCCATTTAGAAGCACTGGGGGCCAAAAACATTTCTGATCATATGAAAGATAATAACTGGACTGGTACAGAACAATAGAAAATATTTCCTGACAGACTGATACTGATTTTATTGCAAAATTATGAAGGCATTACAGAGGTTGTCTAACCGGAATGAGACATTAGACCACATAAATGATAACACCAGAAACTTTCTCTTTATTTACAAAACAGTTTTAAGCATCTCAGCTTTCTACTCATTCTTTATAAACACACTCAGAGGTAAAGCGGCTCAGTCAATAAATTATTGGGACAGAGTTACAAATTCAGAAACTGCTAACTGGAAATGGGAAGATATCTGGGTTCTACCTCATAAAACCTTCTCATTGATGAACCTTAGGATTTTACAACACAAACTTTTAAATAACTTATTCTTTACTCCGCTGCACATGAAAAAATGGGTCTGCAACATACAGATAACTGTATTAAATGTAACAACAGAGAAGCTGATTTAAAGCATCAAATGTGGGACTGCCTGAACGTGAAAGAGTTCTGGTCCTAAATTCATCAGTCATGGTGGGGAGCTGTGGAGCAGCAAATATGGCAGATGTCTTTTGTCTATGTTCCAACCTCAGCTATCGATAACGTTTAAAAAACATGGATTTCTGGTACCTGGGATTATTTTACAAAGACAGATTTAAGCACAAGCTGCAGCAAAGATGAAATGGGACAGATGAGAGATAAAAGCAGCAGGCTCGGAATATAGAAGTCTTTCTTTCAGCAGCAGCTGTACTGAAGGGATTGGGGTGCACACAGCCTGGAGGACTGGGCGTCGTGGATCACTTCACTTCACAAATATTGGCGATGCTCAATAAAATCCAGGCAACTGGAGAGGAAACTAACAGGCACTTCGCAGCAGTTGAAGCAAGGCTTGGTGAAATGGATCGTAAAATCCACGATAATAATGCCATCTCCATCAAGGAGCACTCCAGAGGTTCAGAGAGGAAAATGGAAATAAATGTGGTGGTGATCTTGTTTTCCTCAGGGTTAAGATGGAAGCCCTTGAAAACACTCAATGTCAGGCTAATATTCACATTGTGGACTCCCCGACTGGCTAGCAAGAATGAACTGCTTCCTGCAATTCAAAGGATGATTTTTACCTATCTGGGATTACTCCCGCTCGAGTCAGGGATCACCGTCCAACAGGCATTTGCCATCACAATGCAAGCCCAAACCCGGGGCAGAGATTCACAGAGGCCTTTGCCTGTGGTGGCTACCTTATCTAGCATGGAGGCATGTATTCCATTACTCCAAGCAGCGCAGCAGTGAGAAAATATCTGGGAGGAAAGTCAGATAGTGTTTTTTTTCCAGATATCTTTTCTCAGACGCAAATGAGGAAGAAAGAACTGCAGACCATTAAAATACTCTGCTGCAGCATGGGGTTGCTGACAACTTTTGTTTCCAGTATAATGTCAGAGCCACCATAAGAATAAGACCCATTTCATTACTGACCCGGATCTGTGGCCACTTTTGCAGACAAACTGGTGGCTCCTACCATAACAGATGAGTCCGATCAGGCTGAAGAGGGCTGACTGTGTATTTTAATAGCCATTTTGCCTTTTGTCCAGCTGTCTGGATGTAGGGTTTCCATTACTGATGCTCATACATAAGCTTGATTCTTTCTAAATACAGACTGCTATTTGTCTGCTTGAGCTAGTTTCATCAACATGCGTCTTGCATGTTCATTACCTTCTTTATCATAATGTAATCATTTGTACTCCGAAGGTAGGTACTGTTATATTTGGTGTGATACATGCCTGTTCAGTTTGTGCACTGTTCAGTAGATGTTGCAGGTTTTCTAAATGTCTCCCCGCCTGCCGCATTTTGCAGCTACAGAGGTTGGGGTGAAATGTAACTTAACTGAACCAAGGACTTCTGAATCTATTTAATGGGCTTCCTGTAGATGTGTACCAGCCCCCAGAATATTTATATATCTTACAGGGAGTAGCAAAAACTGACATAGTGCACTTTGAGTCTATGTTGGGAGTCTATGGATAAACTTGCACTTATTTTAATTATTGATGCTTTTTTTTAATCAATCTGTTTGTAACTTGTGTGATACATTAATGTATGTGTGTCTTTTTTTTTGTATTCATACTTGGACACAATTGTAAACAAGAGTCTTCTCTCTCAATTTGCTATCGAATAAATGGTGATGATGATAATGATGTTTTGGTGACAGCACAGAGTTCTACAGTATTATTCTACTGAACTTTACTCCTTCACTGCACTGGCGGTTTCAGGCAGTTGATGGGACTCATGTTATTTGTTAGCAGCTCTTTGTGAGTGCCTTTGTACGATCATGCCTGGGTCTATGTACCCTCATACTTTTTCTTTTTATGATATATAGTTTTTGCTACATTGCATAAACTGCATAAATAAAAAGTAAAAAAAAAAAAAATTCATTAAAAGGGCTATCTTTTGTCCATTTGGATTTCAACTTTACCTCTTTTATTGCTGGGCAGTTTTCAGCATTGCAGGGTATTTCCTGGACAGATAAATGCAGGATTTCTCAGATTTCCATCTGTGCAAAAACAACTTATTTTTAAAAAACTGATTACAGGAGTCTGCCCCTACATTAGCAGAATGGAGGAAAGAGACTATGGAAGTATTAAAATTAGAAAATATTTGACATGGCTATAAAGATAAAACCAAGTCCTTTCAGAAGAAATGGGGTCCATTACTGACCTACTTTACAATTGCTTAGAACTAGATCCTTTTCCTTTTTTGTCCTTTCTATTTTGCATCTGTGAAACCGTTTTTGCCTGACCTTCTTCTTCTGTTTTTCAGTTTTCCTTTTTCTTCTTTGGAAATCTGCAGGGGAAAGAACAGTTACGTACTTACCATAACAGTACATCTTTGAGAGACTCTCATTCAAGCCTCACCTATGGAACTATAAGCTGCTAGCCACATGGAAACTTTTGCAAGCAGTCCACCAGGGGCCACCCACGATGATGTTAGATGTCGGCTTCCATATAAATATGGGCGGCTCCTCCTTTTCTCACTTCCCCACCGGAGAGCATGCTCATGTCATGCTCGAAGGACCCCTCTATAGGGAACCAGGAGAGAATGTAATGCTTTGCAAACTAAGTGAGGTAGAGAGCTATAGGAAGAGGGATGTCTGGATATCGTAGCAGTCACAGAAACATGGTACACAGAGAACCATGACTGGGATGTTAACATACCAGGGTACATAACCTACAGGAGAGACAGGCAGGGGAGAAGAGGGGGAGGAGTAGCTCTCTATGTAAAGGAAGGGATAAAAGCAACTGAACAAAAGAGTAACAAGGAGGAGAGGGAGGCACTGTGGGTCACCTTGGAGACTGAAAGGCACCAATCCATGACAGGGTTGTGTACAGACCGCCATGTCAGGGAGGGAAATGGACAAGGATATGATAGAAGGCATTCTTAGAATGGCAGAGAAAGGAGATACTGTTGATGGGAGACCTGAATATGCCAGATGTTAACTGGAGGACATTTGCTGCAGCCACATCCAAGAGCAGGGCCATTCTTGATGCCCTACAGGTGGCAGGCCTCAGACAGCTAGTTTCAGAACCCACTCGTGAGGGAGCAATCTTAGACCTCGTACTTTCAAACGGGGGCAGTGAGAGGATCTCAGATCTAGAAGTGGGTTGCCATCTGGGAACAAGTGACCATCAAACAATGTGGTTCATGTTAAACTCAGCTAGAGTCAAGCCATACAAAAGTGAGGGTACTGGACTTTAGGAGGGCTGACTTTGGCAAGATGGGAGAGTACCTCAGAAAAGCACTAGCAAACAGGCTAGAAGGAGGTGTGGAGCAACAATGGGGAATCATCAAAACTGCCATCACAGAGGCAAAAAGCCTTTGTGTGAAGCAAATAAACACATCAAAATGAAAGAAAGAGCCACTATGGTTCTCAAAAGAGGTGGCTGTGAAAGTCAGAAGAAAAGATAGCATTCCGGAAGTATAAGGAACACAGAAGGAGCAGGAAGAGAGCTGTACCAGTTAAGGCAGAAGGATGCAGGGAGGGAAGTCAGAATAGCAAAGGCCCAAACTGAGGAGAAGATAGCCAACTCAGTTAAGAAGGGGATAAAACCTTTATAGGTACATCAGCGAGCGAGAAAGACAAAGGGAGGATAGTGAGGTTGACTAGAATGAACGGTGGTGGGCAGAGGGAACAGTGAAAAGCAGGGATACTGAACCTAATATTTCTGCTCAGTATTCAGAAAAGAGGAGGGGAAGTGCCTAATCTAATTAACAGAAGCACTCTTGATAGGGGGTCGATCACAGCCCTTTCACAGAAGAAAGGGTGCTGCAAGAACTCCTAAAACTGAAGGTGGACAAAGCAATGGGGCCTGATGGAATTCACCCAGAATCTTAAAAGAATTAAGGAGGAACTAATGAAACCACTGGCTACTCTTTTAATAAATCATGGAGGATGGTGTGGTACCCGAGGACTGGAGGAAGCGGATGTGATTCCCCTTCACAAAAGTGGGACCAAGACAGAGGCAGGAAACTACAGACCTGTCAGTCTGACCTCTGTGGTAGGGAAAGTGATGGAGTCACTCTGAAGGAAAGAATAGTTGAGTACCTAGAGGGCAGTGGGGCACAGGACCCAAGGCAACATGGGTTCACTCAGGAAAGACATGTCAGACGAATCTAATAGATTTCTTTGACTGGGTGACCAAAGTAGTAGACCAGGGAGGGGCTGTGGACATGGCCTACCTAGACTTTAGCAAGGCATTTGACACAGTCCCACACAAAAGATTAATAGTCAAATTAACCAGCCTGGGAGTGGGTCCCAGGGTGGTAGCCTGGGTAAAACATTGGCTGCACAACAGGACACAGAACGTAATTGTAAATGGAGTCCACTCTGAAGAAAGAGGGGTTACTAGTGGGGTACCGCAGGGTTCAGTATTGGGTCCAGTCCTTTTTAATGTCTTCATCAGTGACATTGCAGAGGGACTGGAAGGAAAGGTTCCCATTTTGCAGATGACACAAAGATCTGCAACAGGGTTGATACACAAGGAGGCGTGGAAAGGATGAGAAAGGACTTGGCAAGGTTGGAGGAATGGTCAGAAGTATGGCAGCTAGGATTCAACGCAAAGAAGTGCAAAATAATGCACCTGGGAAACAAGAACCCAGGGGAAGAATACACAATTGGGGGAAGGTAGTAACAACAACAAAAAAGGAAAGGGACCTGGGGGTAATCATATCAGATGACCTTAAGGTTGGCAAGCAATGTGAGAAGGCAGTAGGGAGGGCTGGGGGTATACTGGGATACATAGGGAGAGTCATCAGCAGCAGAAAACAGGAAGTTGTTATCCCTCTGTACAGACAGTTGGTGAGACCCCATCTGGAGTACTGTGTCCAGTTCTGGAGACCCCATCTCTGCAAGGACATAGACAGGATAGAGGCAGTCCAGAGGAGGGCAACTAAAATGGTGCAGGGTCTGCAAGAGAAGCCGTATGAGGAGAGACTAAAGGAGCTTAATATGTATACCCTTGAGAAAAGAAGGGAGCGGGGGGACATGATAGAAACTTTTAAGTACCTCAGTGGAATCAGCAAAGTCCAAGAGGGTAGCATCTTTCAGAAAAAGAGACGTGCAAGAACACGGGGACACAATTTAAAGGTGGGGGGGCGGTTCAGGGGCAATGTGAGGAAGTATTATTTCACAGAGAGGGTAGTGGATGCATGGAACAGCCTTCCTGAGGAGGTTGTGGGGTCTAAAACTGTGGTAGAATTCAAGAATGCATGGGACAGACATAAGGCAATTCTTGTGGGGGTAGGAAGAAATAGGCTGTTGGTTAACTAGGATCTGCGGCCTATCCTGTAGGTAGGGAAATGGGCAGACTAGATGGGCCTAGCGGTCCTTATCTGCCATCAAAGTCTATGTTTCTATGTTTCTATCATGGAGATAGAGACAGCACAAATTAGAGTCTGAGGACCCTCGGGGGAAGAGGGATGGGACAGCATGGCCTGATGAGAGAGATTCTCTCGAAGATCTACTGTTACGGTAAGTACGTAACTGTTTTGTCTTCTTCAAGAATATCGCTTTCATCAGGCCACGCCTATGGACTGAATACCAAGCAGTACTAACCATAAACAGTCTGGGTGGCTGGAGCCTGCAGACCTAAAAAGGTAAACCTTGAAGCACAGGTAAGACAAAGCCACCCTTTTTCGAGAGGCAATGTCCAGACTGTAGTGTTTAGTGAAAGTGTGGACAGTACTCCAGGTGGCAGCCACATGGATGTCTGCAGCAAGTATTTTTTTTTTAAACAAACCACAGAGGTGCTATACCTCTTGTGGAAGGACCACGAGCCACCCCAGGAAAATCCTTACTGTACTTCCCATAACAGAAAGTAATTCCATGTGCTAGCCATTTGGGCAAGCACTAGGTCAGGGTTTTATTTAACTCTAAAAATTGATTAGCGTTTTGCTCATAAAAGTGCTAAAACATTGTGAAAATGCACAGCACTTACCTCACCGTGTTTAACAAACATAACACTTCTAGAAAACCTATATAAATGCTTTCTGTACAGTTAGTATTGTCTCAAGAAAAAAACTGCTAATCAATTATTTAAAACCCTGTAGGTAGAAACTTGGGCAGTCTGTTTCCAAGGGGCAAGCAAAAGAAAAAGCTGTGAGGACTTCCTGCAGTCCTTTCTGAGGAATATGTAGTATCTGAGCACTGTATGGATAGCTAGAATATGGAGCAATGCATCCCCCCTGGTTTGTCATGCTCAGGATAATAAATGAGCAGGTGGATGGTGTGATTTAAAGAAAAATCGGACACCACCTTACTTAGGAACTTAGGAATAGTACGCAAAGACTCTCTGTCTCTGTGAAACTTCAAATGTGGAGACCCACACATTTGAGTTTGTAGCTCTGAAATCCTTTAGATATTGACAAGGGGTGGCACAGGGAAGGTGGTGCTTTAAGACAAAAGCAAGTAACACAGTTCAATAAGTTGAGCACTCACCATCCATGTATTAACCAGGTTCTGGAGTATCTGCTGTCCTTATCGGATGCAGGCCTACAATATTCCTCAGTCAAGGTCCCCTTAGTTGCCATTTCAACTTTCCATGTGCCTATTGAGAGTGGTATGGTTGCCCAGCTAGAGGTGGCCCGTAAGTTCTTGGGAGGCATTCTACATCTGAAGCCTCTTACATGTACTCCAGTCCCGGCCTGGGGCTTGACTTTTGTTTTGGAAAAACTTACTTTGGCTCCCTGTGAGCCAGCCACAACTTGTGGCTTGCACTTTCTCTCTCTCTCTTGGAATGTATTGTTTTTAGTTGCAATCCTTTCTGTTTGCAGGATTTCAGAGCTAGTGACACAGTTCAATAAGTCGAGCACTCACCACCCATATATTAACACTCCAAGCAGCTCTAGTGAATTATTTTTTTTTTATACTCTTTTTGTAACCGGTTAAGGCCCACTAGGCACAAGTGCCTGTTTTCAGGGGCGACCTGGGAGCACTGGGTGGTTAAGTGACTTGCTCAGAGTCACACAGTATGCAAGTAGAGGTTGTGGGAATCAAACCCAGGTCTGCTGGGTGTATCAAGCTCATTCACAGCTCGTTTCTCCAACCACTAGGCTATACTGCCAACAAATTTAAACTTACTCCATTTATTAGGACATGAACCAACAAAAAGTCAGCAGTGGTGGTTTTATGTCCTAATAATAGTACGTTTAAATTTCATTAGAGCTTGGAGTGTTAAGCACTTTTTGCCAAAGTGTCCTAACACAGTGCATACCACATTAGTCTCTCCAACCCCCTCCTGTGTCCCACATTTGGTGAGCAAATGGTAATGGCCATGAGGTAGGCTTGTGATTACATCCTATGTACAACCACATTCATTCACTGTAGTTCAAGGCTTTTTGAGGGTCAAGGTGTGTGGCCCTATGCAGGTGAAATTTTTTATATGGGTTGAAAGTACCAGGATGAGACTGGGTGGAGCTTCACTTTTAAATCCCATGTGCTGTGAAAGCGTCATTTAGGCCTGCAGTAGTCTATAAGGCTTAAATGCAGGTAGAAAAGACAGGTTTCCTGTTCACTGTTTATACCTGCTGTTGCTTTATTTGTATACATGTATAGTTTTGAACGCCATATCCTACCACTGTATTTTTCACATCCTGTTATATAAATGCTTACTGTGTTCATCAAACTCATCTGTATCTTCAGCACATGCCACCCCCCACCAGCTTTGGCTCAGTGTGCTTTATTATGGTCAGAAATTTAAATAAATATACCTTCCTGATTTTTAAGCTGGCTCAGTGACTGGCAGACCTGGGTTTGCAGATGAACTTGGGTGACCACCTCGTATTTTCTCATTCGGTGGACACGGTGTGGCCAATGGGATAATGGTATTTGGGTGAGAGACAAGGGAAGACACCCCCCCTCAATTTTTTATTCTCTTAATCCTTTAGCACCTATCCCATGGTATGGTGCCCACTTGACTGCTCCTTTTATCTGTCCCAAAGTCCTAATTAGCAAGTGCCTAGTGGTCCATGCCAGTGCCAGTGCCATTCATATGCCAGTAAGTCAGGTATGCTTGTTTACTAAGCAGCCAGCTCCCGCTTTGCAAGAAGTCTCTCCGGCAGCCCAAAGTCTGGGAGTGAAAGCCTATGCTGCACTGCAAGTCTCCCTCCCCAGTAGCACAGACAGTACCTGCATTACAAAGAACCCGATTCTGCTCTTGTAGCAACACAGAAAGTATCCGAAGTCAGGCCAGTCAAACATAAGACGCAAATGATAAGCCAAAACACTCTTGGAGAATGAGGTCTGTTACAATAATGAAGAAATGCTAGCCCTCTGAGACATATGATGTCATCCAAAAAGCTTTCACAGATGGCTGTAGTCCACCACACCCAAGGAACAAGTTTATTCCCAACAAGAAGGCCTGGCAATGTTACAATTTAAACAGCATGGTTCAATTTTATTAGCCCTTACTTCCAAAAAAACAAGCTACTCATCAGTTTAAGAAAACTGGACAATTATTTCTTGTATTTTACCCCACCCCAAACAAAAAGTTTCACAGATGGTGGTAAGTCAACAGGATGACTGAATGCCTAAGTAACTTCCCCAAAGTAAAACATGGATACTCCTTAATCCCAAATTTTATACTGGAAAAGATAGGAGGGGGCTTTCAGGGGTCGGGTGCCATAGCCATTATTTATTATAATTATTATTATTTTGTTTTATCCTTTAACATGCCTGATTTTCATTTCTGGCTAAAGTTACAGTTTCTACATCATTCTTGGATCTGCTATCTAAAACAGAGGCTGTTTCTCCCTGAAGGACACACAGCTCCCTACAGAGGAGAACTTGGCCTCTCATAGCCACATCACATACCAGCCTAAAGGAATTTATTGTTACTCTATTCCCCAACCACTGGCCTTGCCATCTTTCCAGTCCCAACCCTCTCTTCTTTGTCACTTTACTCCCCATCGTGGGGTCCACGGAGTTCCTCCTTCACCTCCTTGGTCTTCATAGTGGATTTCATTAGGGGTTGAGGCAGCTCTTCCTCCAGTCCGTCAAAGAGTGCAAGGTGGTGAGTAGTCGGGTTGGCAGAGCCCAAGTGTGATGGCATCATGTGCTGCACTTCCGGGGTTTATTTCACTATTAAAAAACTAGTAACCAGGAAAGGCACACTAAGCAAAGGCTCATTTCCAGGTGCGACCTGGGGGAAGAAGAACAGAGAGACAAATACATTCAATGGTAAAGTGCTGTCAGTGTAAATAAACATTATACAGGCACGTATATATAGTACAGGGAAATTAGGAGTCAAGCAAAAATATACAACCCAGAGCAATGTATACAATGAACAGTGTACTGATATAAAATATTCTATTGTAGCAGTTTGGAAACCGCAGCAGGGAGAACAACCATGCCGTGGCAAAAAAACAATCAGCATACAGTACCATGATGGCTGGCATTGGCCTGAACTGAGACTTTAGCAGCTTTGACAAAGAGTTGCACAACATGTAGTATTTATCTGAATGGTGCTGGTTTCCTTATTAAAAATGCAATGTGTTCCCATTGGGAATACTGTTGCCACTGTGATACACACATTGCACTTTTAATAAAGAAACCAGCACCATTCAGATAAGTACTATAAGTTGTGCAATTCTGTTTCTCAAAACTGCTAAAGTTTCTGTTCAGGCCGGTGCCAGGCACCATTGTACAGTTTACTGATATAGAATGTAGCAGGGTAATGCCGGACGTGCAATTAATATAATCAACAGATTGCGGTGCAATCAGGAGTGGGTGGACGGAGAAATTAGGGATAACCCATGCTAGGACAGGCTACTAGGCAGTGGGAGTAAATAAGGAAGAAGGCAGGTCAAAGGGAAACAAGCTTATCCAAAGCCACAGTGTAGGAGGCCTATAGGGATTATGTGGCCAACGGAAAGAAGGAAAGAGAGGTAGAGTTCTGCTTTCTTGAAACAGACCTCAAAGCCTTTAAAGACGAATACAAGAAGCACCCCCACCCTCCTGCAGCCCTTTCAGCCCGCATGGTCAGCAAAAGAATCAAACTGAACTAACACTTGACCTGGAAAGCTGAGCTGGCCCTTTTCCGGCTCAAGCAGGCATATTGGTATGAGGCAGTAAAGGCCAGCAGACTCCTAGCCTTCCGTATTAAGAGACTGCAAGGAGAGAAACACATTTCTGGCCTTCAGGACCACAATGGCATGACCTACACATGCCCTAACAAAATTAATCAGATTATGTGTTCCTTTTACAGGACTCCATACTCCTCTGAAGGCCCTCTTCCACAAGATGCCACATCCCATTTTCTGGGTGCAGGACATTCCCCTGTTGTCTGGTCAGCAGATCTGGGTGGAGAGGCAACCTCCACAGAGGCCTGCTGCTGAGGCTGAGGAGATATGGATCCAAGAACTGACTGAGCCAGTCTCAGTCTATCAGGATCATCCGCACCTTGTCCTTCCGTGCCTTGATCACAACCATGTGAACCAAAGGGAAAAGAGGGAAGGTGTACAGAAAACCAGGGGTCCAGGACCTTGAGAAGATATCCCCCAACAGTGTCCCGGACTGTGAGGGAAGGCATAGGACAACCTGTTTGGTGTTTTCCTATGAGGCAAACAGATCCAGCAGAGGGGTTCCCTACTGCAAGAATAGATGGGTTACCACTTCCTAATTCAGCAACCACTTGTGCAATGTCTCTCCGACCTGACTGACAGCATCTGCCAGCTGGTTGTTCTCTTCCATGACATGGATTGCCAGGAGATCTACATCCAAGCTGTGCATGATTGTCTGGGTATGAAGGGCCTCCTGATGCAATGGAAAGGAATGCATCCCGCTGTGCTTGTTCAGGCAGAACATGGTGTTTGTATTGTCCATCCAGACCCAGATGACATGACCTTGGATCAGTGAAACAAATTCCATTAGAGCCAGATGCACTGCATGGAGCTCCAGCAGTTTAATGTGATGTCAAGACTCCCTGGGTGACCAGACCCATCGGCCCTGTGCTCTTCCCATCCTACCAGAAATGCATCTGTCATGAGCATGATGGATGGTTCTGGGCAGACAAATGAGATTCCCTCCTCCAGATGATGTGGAGACAGCCACCACTGGATGGCAGCCCACATTATGTGTCTTTGGACAACCTGGCTATCAGCCAGTCATCTGGGTAGGGATACACCCTGATGCCCTTGTGCCACAGGAAGGACAGAAGCATTGCCATGCACTTGGTGAAGACTCTGAGCTTGGACAAGAGGCCAAAGGTCATGACCTGGTACTAGTACTGGATGCACTCTGGCCAGAACGGACAGTACCAGCAAATGGATGAACTGGGATGTGGAAGAACTCATCCTGGAGGTCCAAGGAGCAGAACCCCATTCCCTGCTCCAGGGATTGTGTTACTTGATTCAGAGTGACCATCTGGAAATTGCACTTCTGTGTGGTCCAGGTCCAGGGAGCATGAACTGCTTTAGATTGTGCAAGTCCAGTATGGAGCACCAGTCCCCCATCTACTTTGGAATCAGAAAGTGCCTAGATACATAACCCTGCAAGGCCAGGGTTTCTGGAATGGGGGCTATCACCCCATGCTCTAGAAGCTGATCTGTCAGCCTATAGCATGGATGTGTCCTTCAACACCCTGGACTCTCCAACGAGCTTGGAGTCAGTATGGCAGGATAGCCTCTAAATTCAGAGGCAACCCTTTGCTCACTACTTCCAGAACCCACTTGTCTGAGGTAATGGCAGACAACTGTGGCAAAAAATGATGCAACCAACCCCCATCTGGGAGCAGGGACAGAGACTGGACAGGAGGGGGATGACACCCCACAACCAGTCACTGGGCAGCCTGGAAGGGGCTCCTGCCACAGGTGCCACAGTGTCACAATCACCTCTGCCCCCTCATTTTTGCCCCATCTGATTTACCTGGGTTTTGGATGCCAGTGCTGAAAGTTCCTTTGCTGGGGCTGCTGCTGAGGTTGTTGTGGCTGAAAGGACTGAAACTGAAAGGCCTACTTTTTAGGCTTTTGGGATGAAGTCACAGAACCAAGGGTGGCATTGGACTTCTCAATATGCGTAAGATGTCCTTCCACCCCCTAGGCCGAAGAGGTAATTTCCCAAGTAGGGGACACTTGCCAGCATATTCTGAGTGTCTGCTGTAAAGATGGAGAACCTAACTTGGGCCTGTGATGAATGATGATGGCAGTCACCATGGCATAGGCACAGGAGTCACCCATGTCCAAGGCAGTATGGAGCTAGTGTTTAGCCAGCGATTGACCCTGGTCTGTGATGTTTATCAGCTGGAAGTAGGGGGAGAAGATTCCCTAACACCCTGAAAAGGGAATGCTGAAATTCACTATCATGACAGCATAACTGGCCTGCCTGAGACCCAGTGACATGGCAGTATACACCTTTTTAGCCGCATGATCAATCTTCTTGGACTTTTTGGAGATTCGCCCATCTCCCCTTGGACTCCTAATTTACGGAAGTCAGAATCCAAAACCAAGCACTTGTGCATTTGCCTATACTGCTCCTAAATACTGGAACTCTATTCCCCTCTCTATCCATCAAACAAACACCCATGCGGTCTTTAAGAAACTACATCGGGAACACCTTCACACCTTACATCCCTGCACTTGTTTTAACCCACCTTGAATCCTCACTCATTCTTATCCTCTCCCCATCTCCTTCCTGTCCTCCTCTCTACCTTCCCTCCTTAAGACCTTGTCTGCTTGGCTCTTTCTTCATTTCTTTCCTCCTCTCTCCTCTCTACTTTTATGGCACTTACTGTCCTGAAGCTTATTATCCTCCCATGTTGAATTTTTGCTACCAATCATGCTTTTTCCTGTATTTATTGTATCTTAAATTTCAGTTTTATTATGTCACTGTACTTCTTACACACTGTTTTCATGTGAATTTGTACTGCAGTCATGTGCTGCGTCACATGTTTATTGTTTGTCTGTAAACCGTTCTCTCCCGGGTCGTGCCTGAAAATAGGCATTGTTTGCCTAATGCACTTACCCGGTCACCAAAAGCAAAATAAATAAAATAAATAAATAAATAAGCCCTCCACAGAGGGGTTGTTGGAAAACCCAGAAAGGCTGCCAATTTAGACTGCATACTTACAGCTGATATGGGTAGAGGGTGCTGGGCAGGATGCTGTGAAAACTCCAGGGCTGGTCCTATAATGGTCTCAGACAAGTGAAAGTCAAACCACGAGGATTTGTTCCTCTCTAGTATATCCATAAATGGTATTTCACCCATTCCTGAACTGGGTGTAAGGGAACCTTCAGGGACTCCAACATACATCAGACCAGAGCTCCAAAGGACACCTGCCTGTAGGCCATAGTCATCTTTTTGACCAACACCTGGTCGAAAGCATGAGCCCGGGGGGGGGGGCAGAGCCTTGCAGTTAACAAGTGCAGATGGATTTTTTCATGCACTCTCCATAAAAGCCCTTCTACAGCTACATTTTCAGAATTTTTTCAAACTGTTCTGAAATTCTTTGGCATCACTCAAAAGAATCTTGTTTTCTGCATTACATGAGCGAGTTTGGTTTAGATCTGAGCATGAAACAGTCCAAGGGTGAGCAAAGTAAGGAGAGCGGCAAGGGAAAAGCCCCAGCGCTTGGTGCCAGTACTAGCAAGGAGGGACCACTCACATATGTGAGCGGGGAGTCTGAGCCAACACTGAGGGCCATTCTAAAAGCCGTTAGAGAGCTGGATAAGAAGGTGAAAGGATTCGTCTCCCAGGTAATGACTGGAGAGACCAAAGTCCAGCAACTTGTTGATGGTTATAAAAACTTAGAAACTTCAATGGCAAAGTGTCAGACAGTGGTGAGGGGGCCAAGAAAAGAAAATAAGCTCCTCAGGACCAGACTTGAACACCTAGAGAATGGAGTTCTGGCACAAAATCTACGTTTTCTTTGAGTCCCAGAAGGAACCAAGGGAGCAGATTGTCTTACATTTATACAAAAATTAATATCAGACATGCTTAATTTGAACTCACCCAGCATGCTTCTACACACCCATCTATAACCTCTCGGCAAAGACCAAATAACCCTGAATCAACTTCCTTGTAGCCTACTGGTGGTGACAGCAAGGATGCACATTAGAGACTTAATCTTGGCAAAGGTGAAATCATCAGGAACTCTACAACTTTCTGATGGCACCCCACTTCATTTTTCCCTGATCTCAGCTTCACTATGAGGCAGAGAAGATGGGGCTTTGACGCAGTTCATGCGGGTCTGAGAGCCCTGAGAATCTTCCACATGCTTCAGCTTCCAGCCCGATGCAAGATCATGTATATTGGTAAGATTTTCTTGTTTGGGGGCCTGGCAGAAGCAGGGAAAAAAACTGAAGGCAATTAAAAAAAGACTTCAATCATGGTGAAACTGAAGGGAAGAGGGTGAGCACACTTGAAAAACTTTTAATTTGTCAGTCTCACTCAACCTGCACTAGGAAGTTTGTTGTGGATCAGTTCTTTCAGTATAAATTCCTTTTCTTGTATTATGAAGTCATCCTAAATGTTAGTGCTCATTTTCTATATATAAGCTCACTAAAGATTACTACTATATAAGCTTTTGGTTTTTTCAGTTGCATTTCAATCTCAGTGATCCTTGGGTTCCTCAGCATTAGAAACAAAAATGGTGGTAGCTGCCTAGCTAGGGATAGTTTGCACGGGCTTCTACCCATGCCAATGACTTGCTGTGCAAGTGGCACCAGAGGGCATGGGAACACAGAATTTTCACTATTATGTCCATAGTATCTGCAGGGTTTGGGAGCCCATTTACCAGCTCATTCTTTCTTCTCTCTGACCAGTAAATGTCAGATAAGGCACAGCTCAACATAATATAATGCAAATGATTTGACACACCCAGTCAAGACAGCTAAGGTGTTGTATTATTTTTAAGAAATGAAACCAGGCATTCTTTTGCTGAAAGAATCACACTCATTAGCAGTGAAGCATGAAAACTTAAAAAAAAAATCAGCTTTAGGGAAGCTGCATATCCCTTTTCTCAATCTGGCCTGGGGTGGTCACTTGGATCCCAGGCTGTTCCCATTTGAACTTGAAAGAACATATGCTGACCCAGAGGGTTGCATGGTCATAGTAGTGGGAAGACTACTGGGTGACTATTACACAATAGTCAATTTATACCTCCCACTGGGAACTGATTTCCTCCAGCGTTAGACTATTGTTCTATAATACAATAGAACTTCAGGATGGAACTCTGCTAGTGGGAGGGGATATCAACTTGGCATTAAACCCACAACTGGATACAACTTCAGATGGAAGGTAGAGTGTGACCTCCGCCCATAGACATTTTAGGAAATAAATCACAGAATACGGCCTGACTGGTATTTGGAGGACACAACACACTCATCATAAACAATACACATTTTATTCCTATGCCCATGGCGTGTATTCGAGATTGCATTATTTTTTATGGTGGCAGAGCACGCTTTCAGAGTTCGCCAGTGTTCAATTGAACAGATTCTATTATTAGATTATGCCCCTGTGACATTAGCTTTGGAATTAAATCAGGAACCTAAGCAGACATCCTGGAGATTAAACATAGGGCTCCTTAATGATCCCTAGTTTAAAGAAATGCTCCAAGAAAAAAATTCCCCTCAAACTTCAGCAAAATCCCCCTCATACTCCAGCAAAACTATTCTCTGGATATAGCTCCAGCGATACTTTGGGATACCCTAAAGGTGGTATTGAAGAGAGAAATCATTGCTTATGCAGCCAGGGCAAAGAAAAATAAAGAGCAGCTCTGTACCATAACTGACAAACTGAAATTTGTGCAGTTAGTCCACCAACAGGAAGATTCTTCTCTACTTCCGCTTATAAAACAAACTTAGGATAAAATTCAAGGTACACTGACCACCACAAAAAAATTAGCCCTACAGTATCTTAAACAAAAGTATTATCATGGTGGCCCCAGGGCCACTATATTGTTGGCATTCTGACAACAAAAAAAGGGGGCTACCATATTAAAAGTAAAAGACCTGATAACTAACGGGATGTTTTCAAGACCTCACAGATTCTGCAGGTTCTTACTAATTATTACTTCTTGCTGTACCCTCGGGGAGGAATTGGAACTCTCAGAGTGCAGGAACTATTTTGATTCTTTGCACCTTCCTACAGTTACAGAAGAACAAAATTTGGCCTTAACTGCCTCAATCACCACTCTGTAATTGCAAGCAGCCCTGGCTTGGTCAAAGCCAGGGAAATTCCCTGGTCCAGATGGCTAGCCAGGCTTGTAAAGAAGCCTTAATTCCTCCCACACTGACAGTGTACACACCAGTTCAGAATACTGCAGCCATTCCTCCGTCCTGGCAATTAGCCACTATTTCGGCTATCCTAAAGCGTAGCAAGAATCCATCCCAACTGGAATGATGTAGACCTATCTCCATTCTCAAGCTGGATTATAAATGCTATACTTCCATTTTAGCGAAACGATTTGAAGCAATTCTCCCAGCTATCATACATCAGAACCAGAGAGATTTCATTACCAAAAGACAGACACAAGAGACTTTAAAGCAGAAATTCATAATTATCTATTATGCTCTGTTATCAGCAAACATTATTAACATTAGTGCATTGACAGCCATAGTGTTCTGAGCTTACAGTGCCAGGTTTGATGATATGTCACACTTTTTGCTCATTTGTCACATTTCAGGGAAGAAAGGTTGAGAGGTATGATCAGAGCGAATTGCTCACTCTCCCAAAGATTTCTCTCGTGGGACAAGCAAGGTTGCCCAACGTCCCCCATTCTGTTTGCTTTGACAGTGAAGCCTTTGGCTCAAGTCATACAGCAGTGTCAGGCTATTACAGGCGTTGCACAACATGGAGAAAAACACAAATTAGCATTTTATGCAGATGATTTACTAATTTACTTGACAAACCCTGGCAGCACCTTACCCCCTCTGTGGTGTGTGCTGGAGGAATATGGCCAACATTCCGGCTATAAACTTAATGTGGATAAACAGCAGCCTTACGTATTCATTACTGTCCCACACACTTGGTTGCAGCAAAATATCCTTTCCAACGGGATCAACCCCAGATTGAATACTTGGGGGTAACCATTTTTAGGGACTTATCTACTCTTTACCAACAAAATTATTAGAATTAGTAAAATATATATTCAGATTTAGATAGCTGGGTGGTGATGCCCCTCACCCTACATAATAGGACAGAAATAATTTGCATGAATATTCTATCTAGATTACAGTACTTTATTTTCTTCAAGCCATACCAGTAGCCGGAATGATTAAATGCCTTTCTAGATTTGTTCGGTCAGGAGGAAAGCCTAGGATTGCCTTTCACAAAATGCAGGTAGCTAAAGAGCATGGTGGTCTAGCTCTTCTAAACTTGAAACTTTATTTTTGGGCGGTGCAGTTCCACCATGTGGCGGCATGGCTGGATTCACAATATGAGACCTGCTGGAAAACATTAGAAGTAGTGGATATAAATTTGACTTTAGCCAAAACCTTGTTTGTGAGCCCCCCTCCCCCCGCCAAAGCACTCCTCAGAAAATCATTGTTAAAAACATTTAACTGGTATGGGGCACCCTTCTGAAAAGATAAAAGATATAGTAAAGCTCTCCTCCCCTTGAGTGCTATTCACTGTGATGGTACCTTTGCATCCAACCAGTCTCCCTGCCCGACTAGGAGGTCCTGAGGGCTATTTGCAGAAGCCCTCCTCCAAACTCAAGAGCTGACCCCCTGCCACTCAGCACATCAAGCAGCTCTCCCCACCCAACTAGGAGGTCAAGAGGGCTATTTGCAGTAGCCCTCCCCTGAACTCGAGAGCTGGCCCCCCGCCATGCAGCACACCAAGCAGCTCTCCCCACCTGGCTAGTAGGTCAAGAGGGCTATTTGCAGAAGCCCTCCCCCGAACTCGAGAGCTGGTCCCCCACCACACAGCACACCAAGCAGCACTCCCCACCCAACAAGGAGGTTGTGAGGGCTATTTGCAGAAGTCCTCCCCTGAACTCGAGAGCTGGACCCCCGTCACGCAGCACACCAAGCAGGTACGGCTTCACCCGCTCCTCAGCAGCTCAGCTGTGAGAACGAATTTTGGTGCCAGATTTGAATTGTGGCCCACTCTGAGTGTTTTTGATTTTGGCCCAAGCTACCTGCACTACACACGGAGGCTTTCAGCTCTCAGTAGGGTACATACACTTTGCTAAATTTCGAAGAATTGCCTAATTCAGCCTCTCCGGACCTATCTAAAAGGGTGCCCCTTTTGTGCTTTCTGCACCTCTCTGACTATAATCTATTATGCAACTAGATTATTTGTAAAGTGCTTGCAACAGATTTTATCTCCCGTATTTCTCTGAGTTAAAAGTTAAGCTTAATTGAGTGTTTCTGTACTGATTTACTCCTGAAATTGTATTAGGACCTGTTCTTGTTGTAATACTGCAGTCTAGTGATGCAGTAGAGCTTAGCCCATCCCCTCTTGTACCTTATTTAATCTGCTCCCTTTTTATTTTCCCTAGCTCTCCCCGCCCGACTAGGAGGTTGTGAGGGCTACTTGCAGAAGCCCTCCCCCGAACTCGAGAGCTGGCCCCATGCCAGCACACCAAGCAGGTACGGCTTCACCCGCTCCTCGGCAGCTCAGCTGTGAGCACAACCCACTGGCGCTTCGTATCAGCTACCCCACTACCCCCACCACCACCCTTGGCATGTTATCCTTTATATAGGAGCAGTCACGTGGTCGTCAAAAACCAATCAGCCTAATTTCCCATTTGCAGGCTATTCCCCACAACCACTAGTGGCCACTACACTCAACACAAAAATTAAAAAATCCTAATCTCCCACATTTTTACCTGCCCCTCCACAATGCTACCAGTGTTCTTAACTTCTATCTTCGTCCTCGTCCCCTGAGTGTCCCTCCCCCCCATCTTCCTACCCTGAGCTGATGGGATGGAAGGCACCCTGCATCAAATTGCCAACTAGCATTCTTTCCTTCACTACCAAGGGTGACACACTCCCTGGCTTCCACACAATATCAGTTGGCCCCACCTTACTGCCACCCAACTTCCAAATTAGCCAGTTAGCCCTACTGTCCCATACCCGAAGGGAAACTGCTGCCATTGCCAAGCCCTATACCACTTCCCGTAAGCTATCCTGGGCTGCACACTATATCAAACTCTTAATGATGATACTGCTACTCCTAGCAGGCGATGTTGAGTCTAACCCCAGCCCTATTCATCATCACATCCCTAACCCCACCTTGCCAACCCAGCTCCCATCTGGCCTAAAAATGATCCACCTAAATATATGCAGCCTTCTTCGTATAATAACCCTGCTTCAGCCCCTCACCCTGTCTCTTAGTCCGGACATATGGATTGTCTCTGAAACCTGGCAGACGTCCCACAACACAGACATGGAATTCTGTATATCTGGCTATTCACTCATCAGACAAGACCGCAAGGGCAATAAAAAAGGAGGTAGTTGCCATATATTGCCCAGAATCCAGTTCTCCTAAGTCACCCTATCTCCGCTTTCGGAGTCCATTTATGCACTAATGGTTAAACTCTCCCTCCCCCACTCAACTCCGATATTCATTGCAGGCACCTACTGTGCATCTGACTCCAATACTCCTGCTATACTGGATCACCCAGGCTCACTAAACTCTCTGGCTGCCAGTAGTGAGCTCCATATACTTGGGGACTTTAATCAGAACTGACTCACTGGGGCTAACTCCAAGCTTCGAGACAAGGTGACTGCCCTAAACCTAGCTCAACAATTCTCAGAACCCACTCGGTTAAGCCACAAAACACTTAACCACACTCTCCTAGATTGGTCTCTCACCTCACACCCTCATAGGATCCTAGCTTCTGGCCTCCTGCCCGATGCCTTAAGTGACCATCACAGCATTTATTCAGTAAGAAAAATCCACATGCCTAAAGTCCTCACCCCCAGAATCCTAATGACTAGATCCTACAAGTCCCTGGACCTTACCTCATTACTAATTGACCTGGCCAATACTGACTGGTCATTCATCAGTCAATCCTCCTCCATTGATGTGGCCCTGGAGTTCTTTAAGACCAAGTTCTGTGCCGTATGGGACCGCTACATCCCGCCCCCCAGGCATACCAGAGTCAGAGGCACACACCTCCCCTGGATCTCAACTAAAATCTTGGCCCTCCTCAGGAGCAGGGATAAAGCCTGGAAATCCTATAAGTCTTCCAGCTCACCAGCTGGCCACCAGATTTATCGCTCATTACCCAATGCATGCACAAGGAAAATCTGCCAAGCAAAAGCTAACTATTTCAAAGTCTCATTCAATTCCACCTCACATCAGCCAGCCAAATTCTGGAAAGTGGTAAAATCACTTCTCAGCCCTTCATCGCAGCCCCCCACTCCTACCTTACAGGTAGGCAGGCTCACCATCACTGTGCCCTCAGCCGTGGCCTCACAGTTTAACTTGCACTTCACAAGTTGCCATGCAACTCTCCTGCCCGCACGTCGCCCGGCACAGCAACTCAGCCCTACCTCCCCTGTCACAGTCACAGCCACAGCCCACTCGTTCTCTTTTCAGCATGTCACCGAGGCTGAGGTATATAACGCACTGATTTCCCTTAATCCTAATAAGGGCAAATACCCAACAGGATTGGACTCCAAAATGCTCCACCTCTCGGCCCCTGCTATACCCAAACCTCTGGCCGCCCTCTTCAACCTATCCTTCTCCCACGGTGAAGTCCCCTATGAATGGAAACATGCCACTGTAATCCCCCTCCCCAAGGGTGGGGATGCCTCCAACCCAAGCAATTACTGGCCAGTTTCCCTACTACCCATATTGGCAAAACTCCAAGAGCGACTAGTACTCTCTCGCCTATCACCCTCTCTTAATTCCTCCTCCTCCTTCTTAACCCCCTTCCAGTATGGCTTTAGGAAATCCCACTCAACTATCTCCACTCTTCTTAGGCTCACTGATGCCATCCTCACCGGTATGGATGCTGGTCACATCACAGCCACCATTTTCATTGACCTAGCCAAGGCATTTGACACTGTCTCCCATTCACTCCTACTGACCAAACTCACCAACGCTGGGCTGTTTAGCAGGGCCTCCAGTTGGTTCCACTCGTATCTCGTAGGCAGGTCCCAATCTGTCAGAGTCAGTTCTGCCACCTCGGCCCCCCTCCATGTTACTATAGGGGTACCACAAGGCTCAGTCCTAGGCCCACTCCTGTTCTCCATCTTTCTTAATGACCTGCCATCCGCCTGCCCACACACCTCCATTCACATGTATGTGGACGATACTGTGCTGTATACATCCAGCCCCTCGGCCACAGAGGTTATGACCAGACTGCAGTTGGACTTTGCCAAGGTCCAGCTGTGGCTAAACTTAAATCAACTCTCCCTCAACACCAAGGAAACCATCTCTGTGACCTTTGACACTAGGCAGAGACTCTCGAGGCTCCCCTTCCCATCACATTTCATATCCTGGATGGGACGCCCCTCAAGTCCTGTTCCTCCTTCAGGTACCTCGAGGTCTGGCTCGATCAGCACCTCAACTTTTCCACACATGTTGACTCCATACTAAAGAAGCTGCACCCCAGGCTTGGTGCACTTTACCTCAACCGTGACAATATCCCAGTCTCTACCCATAGGGCCAGCCATCGTGCAGAAAATTATCCTCCCTGTCTTCGATTACAGGGATGTTGTCTATAGTGCGGGGCCCAAGGCTACCAGACAGGACCCCCTGTTCCACTCTTTCTGACACTTTGTCCTGAACTGCCCTTACTCCACCCATCACTGTGCCCTCTACCAATCAATGAATCTTACATCTCTAGATACCCGTAGGCAGTCCCACAGTGCCAAAATCTCGGCCAAATACTGGTCCCAGTTGCTCCCTTCCTACCTCACCTCTGCCCTTGCTGCTGCCACAAGCACCCAAGCATATTCACTCAGAAGCAATGATCCACGGATCCTAGTCGTCCCACATAGGTCCACTGCCATGGGCCAGGCAGTCTTTAGCTACCGAATGCCTAAGTTGTGGAACTCTCTCTGCCTGCTAACAACCATCACTTCTCTTCCCCCCGTATCTTAACGCCATGCTCCTAACTCACTTCTCCCTACCTGCTCATGTGACTAGGCCTATAGCAGCCCAAAGTGTGGCAGCCTTGGTTGCACATCCTATTGTACACTTAATGTTTGATTGCCTATCCTAGCCTGCTATTGCTAATGTAATATATTTAAACTGTGCCTGTTACAAGACAGTATCAATTGTATCTCCTACTATTCCTGTCTCGGTATCAGTACCAAATGTGTTGTGTCTGACCCCACTAGATACTATGCGCAATGAATTATTATACTTTGTATTTGCTTCCTCAACTATGTATGTTCCACCCCTTCCCCCAGGACGCATCTGGAATCGAGTAACAGCCTGTTCAGTATGCCTTCCTGGTAAAATGCTTAAATAAATAAATAAATAAATAAATAGAGTTAGGGCCTGGTTCATTTGCATCAGTTATATGAGGGAGGGATCCCATATCCCTTTTCATATCATCAACGGCAATGTGTACTGACAATGGCAGATCATTTTAGATTCCTACAGATTAGACATTTTTTGACTACTAGGCTGAGACAATTGTCAGAGTATATGGAACATCCGATAATTACCCTACTATCTACCTCCCAACATCAGGGAATGTATGTATGCCTCTTCATTTCCTTTCCGAAGTGTACAGAGCACTGAGCCTCCCTCTAGTGGAGACATTAGTCACAGCAGAGCACAGAAGGTGCAGATAATTAGCTACACAAATCTCAGCCAAAGCCTGGAACAGAATCTACACAAGACATCCTCCTCCAGTATCTGGAAGGAGTTTGCATGGAAGTTGGTAGTTCAGTATTTTAGAATCCCCCAAATCATGGCAACATTTACCCCAGGAGTGAGAGCAGATTGTTGGAGACAATGCGAAGACTGCATGGCCCACCATGCTTATATATTGGTTGTGTCCCTTACTTTGCCAGTTTTGGGCTGATTTAGCTTCATACTTCCAGGAGCTCTTTCTTAGAGTGACAATGCTCCTTCCTAGGCTAGATTTACTCCTTGATTATCCTATCGGGTATTTAATACGCACCAGAGATATTTAATAAATATAGCTTTAACCATGGCTAAAAAAGAGGTTACAAAGAAATGGTTGCAGCCACAATCACCTGACAGAGAACACTGGAGAGATTTAATGACTGCAGTATATAATACGGAGAAATTAATGCATAAGGTTTGAAATCAGGCTGATTTATTTAATGATAGATGGCAGGGCTGGCTATTATACATAATGGATTAGTGGACACATTTTGTTCCATAATTCACATTAGCAGAACATAGAAAGTAGGTAAAACAGTCCAACTCCAGGGATCCCAAGGTGGGTAACTGAATTATCCGGTACATCTGCAAAATAAAAAGGTAACTGTAGTGTATGTTTATATTTCTCCTGATTAATTGTTTAGCTAGACACTGCGTTGTATAGTTAGTGGGAAAAACAGGGCTGACTATGTAGCTATAATCCAGACTTGTCTCCTATGACTTTACATGCAGAATATCTTTAGATGGCATCATTGACTGGTATTGTTTCTATACTAAGTCTGCTGCACCTATAAACCAAACATAGATTATAACACAAAAAAAAACCCATAGAAATCATCTGCATTTCCAAAGATAACTGAAATATGTTCTGTATTAATAACTGTGAGCTTATTTAACACATCTAAGCATTGCTTTTTCTTATGCCTGAGCAGTGGGTCAGGGTGCCTAAATTTAGGTATTGAGACTCAGTGCTTTGTTCTTTGTTACATGGGAATTTACTGACGAAGCTCCTTAATGCTTAAGGTCTGATTGATAAAATAATTTAGGACTGTGTGATTTAAAAATAATATGTTAAAATGGACCAAATGATGGAGTAGAACGTCCATCCAACATTTTATGTAAGGAAATTTCCCATGATTGCCTGACTATGCATATACTGTTGAGGTTCATGGACTTAAGGCCAAATTTGGCTGCTTCTCTGTCAAAGGGATTCTCTTGGACTATAAAATGAACACTACAATATGATGTCTGTTGTCTGGTTGCTATAGGCTGAATTGTAACTAATTCTTATGAACTGTAATTTGTAAGTGAATTGATAGTTTAGACATAATTCTGGATAACCTCATGTGCTGGAAACAGAGATGTACATTAGCTACAGTAATACTCCTCATGATCACATGATGTGTATGCTCTTAGCCATATTATTTTTACTTTCTTGTTCATTGCTAAAATGAATAAAAATAAAGTTATTAAAAAAACTGAGTCCTGGCTGAGGCCATCGATGATTCACCTTCGGAATCAGAAGATCCATCAAAGATAACCCTTGACCATTCACCACCATGGACCACCCTAGTATCCTCATCCTGGGTAATCTCCATTGAGAAATGGCCTGGCATGCTGGCTTCAGAGAGGGACTTCTAGGTCAGGGCTCCAAACAGAGGCTCCTATACTAAAAGTGGAGGAGAAGCAGACACAGGGGACTACTGAGTAGGATGGACTAGCATAGGAATGACTGGTGAAAGCCAAGAGACCAGAGGCCCAAAGGGTAGAGTCCTACCCCTCTCAGCAGAGGTCCAGTGTTGCCAGAGGAGCTCCCTGTAGTGTCAATGCTTGTTTCATCGATGCCTGTCCTCGCCTGATGATGAGGTTGAGGAACACTGATGGCGATGCCTCCCAGTTGAGTGGGATTGACAGCATGAGTGGCGGCACTGCAACCTCAACCCGAGTGTTGATGCTGAAAGGGATTCTCCATTGGGTTTGTATAAACCACCTGCTTTGGCAGGGTAACCACAATAGGTTTTGGAGGCATGACAACCAGTGGAGGCCATTCTCAAGGTGGTACCAGCTGGGCCTCATTCTTCTGCATGAGGACAGAGAGCACAGGGATATGAAAATTATGTACTCACCTTAACTTCTAGGAATATCTTCACCAGTGAGTCACACTTGTGGGCCTGAGCTGGAGATGCCAGGACCCAGTGGGAGCTAGAAATGTTTGGAAAGCTGGCGCTGAGGTAAGCAGCATACATGTGTGGCACCATAAGACACAGCATGCAGACATTCACTTACATTGGTGCCAGACCTCAACCACCTCAGTACCTTTTTTCACCAAGGAAGTGCAGCCTAACCTAACAAGAATCTATGCTCTTAACCTAAGATAGCCCTGGTGGCCTGTGTAAGAAAGTCCACCAAACTAGTAGCACAGTGTCTTCACAGCCCAAACCAAACATAAAGGGGAGAAGACCAACACCACATACTGGAGTGAGTCTAGGAGATGGTGGGCAGGCATGTGAATCAGTGGTGAAGACATTTCTAGAAGATCAAGAATTACAGTGTGTAATTTTCATATTTTTCAGGAATCAATCTTCACCATTGATTCCCGCTAGTGAGTCATAATGCCAAGCTCACTAGGGCGATAGGAGCTGAGGCTTACTCAGGATAGTAATCCATAGAGGACAGCCCTGCTGAAGGTGGTATGGTGCTTGGCATGGACATCAAGGGCATGGTGCTTCATAAAAGTGTGCACTGTGCTCCAAGTGGTGGCTCTGCAAATATTTCCAACAGGTGCAGAGTGAATCTCTGCCAAGGACATGGTAACTGCTCTGGTGGACTGGGAGCATACCTGGTGCTCCAGTTTAACCTGATCCATGGCATAGCAGTGGTGAAGGCAGTTCACAATCCAGGCAGAAATGTACTTGCTTGTGTAACCCTTAGGTAGCGCTATCCTAAGGGCTACTACCCCTGCCTGCATGACTAGGCGCAGGTTGAGGGGCCTGAGCTCATTGAACGGGTGCCTCCACCTGGAGAAATGGTTCTGAGATAGCGTAACTGCTGTTGGTATAGCCTTCTGGGATGCTATAACCCCCCACCAACCCCTCTAGTGGCCTAAACAGTATAGCAGCAAAACATTCACTTGTACCATATGGCAGTAATGACTTGCTCACACCCCTTGCACTTACCACCAGGGCTGGATCCTCTGCAGCTGTCCTGAAGACCCCCTGTAAAGTAAGACCTGTGATGCAACAGTTCAATGGCAGTACAATACCCCCACCAACAAGGTACACACTAGCCACGTTAAATGCAAACAGAACAAAATCTGATTTATTCAGGGGGAAGTGAACTGGGGTGGGGCATGAATCTAGCAGATGATTGACAGATCTGATTAATTCAGGCTGAACATGCATGCACAGTGAGTCCCTTGTATACAGTCATACAACCCTGGGTACCCAGTTGTTAAGCAGGCTAGCGTGAAGCGATGCCTGGGGTAGTCCGGCATTGCAGCTGTAGTTGGGGCACTTAGGAAAGAAAACAATTAGCATGCACGTCAACCCAGAATTTGTAATCCAGAGTCAGATGGCTCAGATCATTGTCATAAACCCAAACAAATAAATCAGATGACACACGATGATTGCAACTTTGTTGTAGAGAGCTGCTCTGTTTGGTGCTCACGCTACCCAGACCAGGAGGCAGGACTGACAAAAAGACCTCTGGATGGTGTTCTGCTTTGCCAGGGAAAGCAGGGTGCACATGACTCACCGAGGTGATAGCTACCTGTTTGATGGTGTTGAGCAGGGAGTCGAATCCCCGAGTGGGTCTTTCGTCGGAAAATGTCTCTGAAATGGGAGTGGCAGTCTAGGCCAAGATGGCAGGACCCAGACCAGAGCAGGTAGTTCGGATTTAGTCTATGCAAGTGCTGGAGCAGCTTCCAGCTAGCATAACACACTTGAAGGTGGGAAACCAAATCGTGACCCACACAGCACATTCAGCACACTTATAAGCAACACAACTCTTAGTCATAGTTCAGGTAAAGTCCAGTTGCAATTTAGCAGAAGTTCTGCGCAAACCTCTCAGTCTGTGACTCCACTTGGGTACCTGGCTGGCTGGGTGCTTCTGGAGCAAGTCTTCGGTCCCAAATTCAGGCAATGATCACTCTCTTTCTCTTCAGGCTTCAGATCTCAAACAGAGGAATTAGATTTAAGTCCAACTTTCACATTCACAGGATTTCTCACCAGAAGATGTGACAGGCAGGCCAGCGCAGCCTTCCTGCCGATTCTCCTGCACTCCTATGCAGGGGCAGCTGCTCGATGGCTCAAGCTGTTCACTCTCCAAATTCCAGCTCACAACTGACTCTGCTGCAGGCAGTTCTGGGGATTTCCTGTGAGATCCAAAAAGTTTGGTTGGCTGAAGGAACGGTCTGTCACAGCAAGGGCTCCCCCTCCAGGTCCATTTAGGTGCCAAACCTTAAAAACTACAATTCCTACAGGTTTCAATCCCACAAAACCTCTGGGGACAGTCTCCATTTCAGGTCCCCTGAGGTTTGATTGGTCCAACTCTGGCAGTCCAGAACAAAAAATGGTGGCTCTTATGCAAAAAGTCCAAGCTGCAAGAGAAGGCAGGTTAAACAAACTTCTATACTATTATTAATAAGTCAGATAAACAGTAAATGAACACAGTTCCTAACAGAGCTCCCTCTGTGCATATAGAGACTGCAGAATGGAGCAGAAATACCGCCCGTCTGGCCGGTCATGAGCCCTAAACTACTTGGACCCAGCCCAGACTAATTTCTAACACAGCATAATGACTTTGTTAAAGAGACAGGCATGGAGGCTTTGTATAGCACTCTCATGCAGACACAGGACACCATCCTGACAGTGGGCATTAGGCAGCCCAGGAAGACATCTTAGTAAACCCCAATTTGTAGAGGGGGTTACACTTGTAACAAACTATCCCTTCTGAGCAGTTCCGCATCGGTTAATGGCCATGCCCTGCTCCCCCAGACCTGTGAAGACGAGCCACCAGGCGTCCATGCCACAGGTCCCTTTGGGGGGGGGGGTCCTGTCATTAGCTGGCCCGGTGAGTGGGCATATAAATTTACATGACACACCTGGTCCGGTGGTGTGGGTGCCAGCGGCCGAGGTCGTGGGAGGTGGGGGCTGCCCTGGCCAGGAGAAGAATAGTATTCAATGATTAAAAAAAAAAAAAAAAGACAAAGAGATGTTTGGATTGTTTTAAATCCTTAGTTCTGTCCAAATAAAACTTAAGGACCTTCTTAACATCCAGAGAGTGTGGGCTCTTTCTCTCATTCTAGAAGCTGGTAAAGTAGGTAGGCAGCACTAGTGGCTGATTAAGATGGAATTCCGACACCACTTTCAATAGAAACTTGGGGTGTGTGTGTGGAAAATTTCCTTGTCCTTATGGAAAATAGCATATGGTGGGTCTGTGACCATGGCATGGATTTCAGACACACTGTGAGCAGAGCTGATGGCCATTAGAAATGCTACTTCCCAAGTTAAAAACTTTAAGTCACACATCACAAAAAGCTCAAAAGGCTTGTGAGTAAGCATATCCAGCAAAAGGTTGATATCTTAGGCAGCCACCAGCTTCCTGTTGGGAGGCCCTGTGTGCAAAATGCATTTAAGGAACCTCTTGAACAGTGGCAGCTGTATCAAATAGAGGATACCGATGGGCTCATGGTATGCAGATATAGCACTCAAGTGGACCTTTACTGCTTAATACTGTAGGCCAGCATCAGAAAGGTCTAGCAGGTACTCCAGAACCTTGTTAGGTGGGCATGCAAAGGGCTCCATACAGATTTTGGAGTACCAGATGGAAAACCTTTTCCATTCGGCTGTATGTCTTCCTAGTGGAATGTTTATGTGCAGCCAAAAGTATTTCAGAGACCCTCTGAGATATCTTGTACCTGTTCACTTCTCTCTTCAGGAACCAGGCCTGACTGTAAAGGGAGTGCAGGGTGGGATGAACCAGGTGACCCTGAGACGGCAAGTTCTTCCTGAGTGGTAGAATCCTCAGTCTGCTGACTGAAAGTCTGTTCAACAGAGGAAACCAAATCTGTTGAAGCCAAAAGGGTCCGCTAGTATTATCTTGTCACCTTTCACCTCCAATTTGAGCAATACCCTCTGCACAAGAGGGTTTTGGGGGAATGCATACAGAAATAGATTTTGCCATTGCAGTCTGAATGCATCCCAACAGAAAGTGCAGTGTCCTGGATTTCTGGGGCAAATTTAGGCAGTTTGGCATTGAGTGGGGAGGGAAAAAGGTCCATATCTGGAGTACCCCACTCATTGAATAGTGAACTTATGACGTCTGGAGCTAGTGACCAATCATGAAGATTAGCTTGTGTTCGACTGAGCTCATCTGCCAGAGTGTTCTGAACTCCTGGCAAACTGACTGCTTGGAGCAGGATCCCCTGCTCCAGGCACCATTCCCATATTCTCATCACCACCCTGCAGAGAGGGTAGGAGTGTACTCCTCTTTGCTTGCTGATGCAGTACATGACAGACTTGTCTGTTTGGAGGAGGACTGTTTTGTGACTATGTCCACTAAGGCTCTCAGGCACTACAAAACAGCTCACATCTCCAGTACACTGATGTGGAGATGAATCTCTGATAGGTCCCAGATACCTTGTGTTTGGAGGCCCAGGCAGTGGGCCTTCCACACCAACAGAGAGGCATCTGCAGTGAAAGTCACCTAGGATTCTGGTTGGGAGAAGAGGAAGCTCTGGAGGAGGTTGTCCTCCACTGATCACCATGTAAGAGACTAAATCAGGGGTTTGGTCACCTGAATGGGGCAAGTGTGAGGGTGTGATGCTTTTGACCACTGTTCACTGGGCATCCACTGAATCGTCCTCATGTGCAACTGGGCCAGGGGCACTGTGAACACTGAGAAAGCTATCAGACCTAGCATGCATTGCATGGAGTGGACTTGCACAGTCCTGTGCTCCATGATGTAGCATGCCATCTGTAGAACTGCTTGCATCCTGATCTCTGGAAGAAAAACCCAGCCCAGGTCATATCCAGAAGAGCTCCTATGAACAGCAGCTGCTGTGAGTGTTGGAGCCGAGACATTTCGAGGTTCAGCAAGACTCCCACTAAGGTGAAGAACTGAGAGGCAGTGGTAACTACCTGTTCTGTCTCTTGTCTGGACATGCTAGAGATTAGCCAATCGTCCACACACAGAAAGACGGAGCCCTAATTTTTGCAGGTGAGCCTCGAGTACTGCAAAGCACTTTGTAAAGACTTGTGGCACTGAGGAAAGCCCAAAGGGCAGGACTCTGAACTATAATGCTGTCCCAGCACTATGAAACAAACATACCTTTGATGGCTAGGGTGCACCAGAATGTGCTGATATGCATCCTGCATATCCAGGGAGGCTAGCCAATCCTGAGGTTTCAGGAAGGGTAGCAGAGAACCCAAAGAAATAATTTTGAATTTGTCTTGATCCATGAATTTGTTCAGATTTCTGAGGTTGAGAATGGGGTGCATGCCCCCTTATTTCTTTGGAACTAGAAAGCAGTGAGAGTAGAACCATGTGTTTTGTTCTGACTACGTTTTTTTTGCACTGCTCTGTTCCTCAGAAGGCCCACAATCTCCTGCGCCAGAACCTTTGACATGTGAGCAGATAAGAGGGTCTGTCTTCTGGGTTAATAGTCCAGAGGGAGTACTGTAAAAAATCAGAGAGTATTCCTCCTGGATGATCCTGAGGACCCACTTGTCCATCATAATAGATTCCCACTGATGATAAAACTGGGTCAAGCACCCTCCTCCTACTGGGAGGACAGGTCTGACTTCGGCAGCAGAGGCAGGACCGGGGCCGTAACTTCAGATAGTGGCACTAGGTGCTTTTGGTGCCTCTGCCTTCTTTTGAGGCTGGGGAGGCTGACTTTTGTTTTGGGCTCCCTTGCCTTTCCCACAGATGGATTGTTATTCTAAAAGGAACCACATCCCTTGCCCTTCTGAGGGTTAGCAAGACCTGGTCTGGAAGTCTGAAGTGTTGTTCTAGTTTCATTAGATGCCTTAAGATATTGCCCCACTTGCTGACCAAACAGGTATATTCCACTGAAGGGAACATTCTTAACATGTTGGACATTCTGGGAGATGCCAGAAGTCCACAGCCTGATGCCTACAGCAGCAGAGTGAGATGTAGAATCAAAAGCGTCCATGAAGGCCATAAGCTGGTGACTGTTGGACTCACTGCCTTGCGTAACAGTTAGGAGAATGTCTTGCTTAACCTTCTACTCTGACAGAGAGTCTGCCAGAGACCTCAGCTTGCTCCAAATGGTATACTCATTACTTAGAGAAATGTCCTTGGTAGCTGGCAATTCTCATGCTTAGTGTAGCTGAAGCATAAACACATTTGCTTACAGTATTAGTTTGGTGCAATTCCATGTTAACAGGATGTGCAGTGACCTCTTTGGGGATAATGGTCTTGTCATTCTCAACAAAGATGACAATGGCATCAGCTACAGGTAGAGAAACATGCACTGGCTTCAAGTTTATTGTGAAGGGATATATCCATTGAGCAAGCTCAATTGCAAGGAAGTCTCTTGGGACAAACATACATCAAGTACAATACATAATGCAATACATGATAAAGGATAACAAATACATAGTGCAAAAGGAGCAAAAAAGATATCCGATTCTAATCATTATTATTTACAATATATACAATAAGTACAATAAGTATCTTTATCGGCAGTGTATTTCTTATCAGCCTGCTTGGGGACAGCTGCCACCGAAGCAGGCCTAGCCGATACCACATCAGATAGGGTCTCAAATGCAGGAAGAATAGAAGGAACTAAATTGACAGGAATATTGGATACGTTTAGGAACTCTGGCTGGAGATGGTTACCATGGTCTGCAGCTGTAGGCTTGAAATTTAATGCTGAGTGCATATTTCTGAGCAGAGCCTGAAAAGACAGATCCTCTTTAGGCACTGATACAGGAACTAGGTCTGAGGTATCTAGGCTAAAGAAAGAGTTGCCGTCGGGGAAGGGGGCATGACTAGCAACCAAAAGCAATAGACGTCTCTCTCCAGAGTTCCCAACTGCTGCAATAACTCTTCTTTTCTGGATTGTTTAGGTTTTCTGTTGGCAAAAACAGTGATCAGATTCATTCTCCTCATATCTGATTTACCTACAGGGCATCTTTTTATAATTTTATTGCTCAACTTTGACTGCAAAAATGGTGAGACCCAAAACTGCACAACAGCAAGGCCAGCTGCATGGCACAGAAGGAGAACCCTTGAATATGGCCATTCTTATGGCGGTAAAGGACTTGGAGTCCTTTATGAAGGAGACTGACAAAAAGGTTGATGGCTTCACCTCGAGGGTGACCACAATGGAAACTAAGTTGGACTCCGCAGCTACAGAATCACAACAATTAAAATCCATAGCTGAGAAAGCTGTAATAGCCATTGCTGGTTAAGTGACCGAAAATCGCCTGTTGAGCCTCTGCTTGGAGCACCTAGAAAATACAGCTTGCTTCGCCAATGTCTGCAACTAAGGTGTCCCAGAGGAGTGGGAGGAATTGAATTTGCTAGAGTTTGTTTTTTCTTTTCTTCAAACTACCCTCGGAGTTCAACAAGAGGGACCACTGTTACAGGCATATAGAATAACTCCATGGCGCTGACCAGCTCAGGAGAGGACACCTCGGACTATCCTCTTAGTTACTGCAGGACCTCTAATTAGAGAACAGATTTCACGAGCTGTAAAGAAGAGGGCCAAGTACAGCTTACTGACGGTACTAGAATTTTTTGCTTTCCTGACCTCTCCTTTGCGACCTCACAATGAAGAAAGTCCTTCAATGCTGTCCAATTTGAACTGTGCCAGATGGGGATTTCTCAAGCATTACTTTAGCCCACTAAACTCAGATTATCCTATGCTGTAAAACCTATCTTTTCAATGATTTGACAGAAGCTGGGAAGAGACTTCTTAAAATAAAAGTTGATTTTGAGAACCGCACTGACCTGGAGGAGCATGAGGCTGAGGGGGACTGATATTGGGGGCTTTTCATAGCTGCCACTAAATGCTGTGGCTTGAACTGATTTGCAAACTCTTTATGCTGCATTACATGTATTTTTTCTTTTACTATGCTATTGAAAGCTAACTGGTGATGGACTGTTTTGGGTTGGTTTTACCCTATGCAGAGAAGCTGGGTTGAGCGATAGCTGTTACAATGATTATTGGCAGTCTCCAAGTGTGGTTGATGACGTTTAGCAACACGGAGATGGTTGCCCTGTTTTAGTTGCATCTCCAAGGTGAGGTATATGCTCCTCTAGCTCAACCCAGCACACAGCTTGTGTTTACTATAGTCCCTTTGCTAGTCTGTCGCATCCAGTTGAACATTAGCAGTTATAGTCTACAGGTGTTAATCTTACTGCATCTTTTATTACTCAGCATTTTCTGAGATGTTGCAAGATTATTTATCTTTCTTTTTCTACAGCAAGACTTTGATGTTTCACACTTAAATGGTTGATATTCCTTGCACTGATCCTCATTTGTATTGCAGCAGGGGGGTGGGCAATGGACAACGTTTGAACTTAATTTTTGGAATATCTTATCATCTACATGGACTTATGGATGGTCATTTGGACCATTTCAAGAGTATTGTACTCAGGGACTTTGATGTTACAGTTTTCTAGGGTCATGGTGTAGATGGCCATTTTTTTAAATATTTTTATTTATATATGCAGAGGTAATCAGGGACAGCATATGTATTATCATACAGATCCAATAATCAAATATCTGTCTAATACAGATCAAATAACCAAATATCTACCTCAGATAAAGGCAGTTACTCCTCTGAAAGTATCTTATAATTAACAATTTAAAAGAAAAAAGAGGTGGCGGAATGAAAACTAGATAACAGCACTGTCCAAGAGTCTTCAAGGTACAAATGTATCATCATCCTGTGTCATATAAAAACCCCGAGGTCTCCAGGTTATTTCAAAACAAGTAAATCAACCCATGTGATATACAATTATTTGCTCCAAATAATATATTTCATTTACAATATGTTGCCATTGGGCAAGCATAGGGGGTACAGGATTATGCCATAGTCTGGTGATGCCTTTTTTTGCAGCTGCTAGAAATAAGTAAAGCCTACTTCTAGCAGGGGGAGTGGATCCATCTGGAGCAATATATAATAGACCAGTTGTAGGGATAAAACTAACTCTGGTCCCATCAAGTGTGTCAGGCTGTTGCTGATCTCCCTCCAAAAGGAGGAAAGCACGGGACAATTCCAAAAAATATGAACAGAATTGGCACGAGTCTCTCCACAATGCCACCAACAGGCACCATAAGCTAGTGGTGGGTATTTAACTAATTTATCCAGTGTATTAAAAAATCAAATGTGACATTACAAAATGAATTCTCACCAATAGGAGGCCTGAGACACTTTCTTTGAGGGTGTGATGGGCTTGAGCCATTTCTCATAAGATATGTCTGTGGAAAGTTTGGCATTCCAGTCCCTGAGTGTGGGCTGTGTAGTTTCAGTTCAATACTCTCTAAGGGCTGTATAGACCAATCCTATTAGGTGTGGGTATTGCAGGCCCTTCAAGGCATCGAACAATAACTTCAAAAGTTGGGGTATGGGATTAGGAAAAGTATTCCAGGGCGGTCCCTTCTGCATTAAACTTGTAAATATCAGAAATGTTCCCGATTGGGCAGTTGATATAACATCTGTAATTGTGCAAAAGGGACTACTCCCTGGGTGTCAAGAAATTGGTATATGTAAGATAATCCCAACCAATGCCATCTTTGAAAGGTAAGATTGAAACAGGCCGGCAAGAACTCCACCCCAGCCAACAGCAGCCTAAGAAAGTAAAAAATCGGTGCTAATGTGGAAAGGGTTCTAATCTTATACCAGCTTCTAAGAGTATCTCTCGTGCAAAAGTGAACATTTTAAAAGTGTAGATAGCCATTTTGAAACATTACTGGCTACAAATGTCTAGTTTGCATTGTATTTTAGCTGGGGATACCTCCACTATGTTGTAAGAGTGGGTGATATGATTTAAGATCTTATGTATAAGACCTTTGGTTACTTGCTTACTATATCTTGGAACCTAGAATTTACATATTTGGGACCACGTATTCAAATGAGATGTGCTGCCCAAAATGGAGATGTTCAGCGCATCCCAGAAAATGCATGGAAGCGCAATATTCGAAAGGTAGAGATGTGTTGTGCATTTCCGAATGCGCGATTACGCAGAAATAATGTATGCGGCACAAAGAAAAGGTGCGGGTACATGAATATGCCGCACATCCATATATTCAGCCAAACTGTGCGGTGCATCTGCTGCACTTCCAAGACATGTGCCGCGCAAAGTTAGGCAGACAAAAGGTTGGCCTATATCAGCCAGCCACTCACAGGAAGGCTGTGAAACTGCAGACAGGTCATCCTGAGACAGCCCTTGGAGGTGCACCAGGATGTGCTCCAGGCTCCCAGACACAGCAGTCATGCCGGGACGTCTGTACCCAAAGCCACAGGTGCTGACACACCATGGGCATCACCCAGAGAGACATCCACCACACCGCACCCAGGATGTAGACACCCAGTTGCCACATGCCAGTGCTGTTGGGTGCCCTGCTAGCACACCAGCAAAGTGGATGGCCACACTGCAGCACACGTACCAGGGGCCATGGCCTGTACCCATGTGGCCTGCATGGTGGCATGCACCCAGGGTGACATCTGGGGCAATGGTGCCCCGGTAGCCTGGTGATATGAGTGGCAACCTGGCTACAACTGCTCCTAGTTTTCCTATGCTTCCTGATCTGTGCCTCGACGACAGCATGTGCCCATCTATTACGCATTTCCCTATGCTCCTCATAGGGCTCAGGTCACATGCCACACCGCATAACTCCCACTGCACGATCACACATGTTCAGGATATTCAGCTGGACATGCGAGATTGCATCTCATGGCACATCTTCTGAATATATCATTATTTTGTGCCAGCGCATCTCAGTTGCGCAGCACAGGTACTTGTGCATTGCAGCCTGGGACTTTTGAATATGGGGCTCTGAATGTGTATTTATGACACACTCAATAAACATAAATTTAAAAAAAAGAAAGTCATCATCGCAGCCTTCAGAAATGATGAGATTGGGGTCAGACTTGTCACCTTCTACACCCTCTTTGGAACAGGAGTAACAGAGGGGTTTGGGTCAGAGGTCCATCAACTGAGAATGTGGCTGTGGCAACACTGGAGACTCCAGCCCCAAAAGATGAGGGCTGGTGCAAAGGGCAGTGCTGGAATCAGAACTGAATCCGGCATCAGAGAGATTCCACGTTGAGGATGGTGGTGGACCCAGCATCTGGACAGGCCCCAAAAGGCCTAAACTAGGCACCAGGTCTGGAACCGGAACTGGTGAGGACTACCCAACCTACACCGAAGTGACTGGCAATAACACTGTGGCTGGCCTCATCTCTATATGGGATGGAAAAGAGGCCTGTGGGACAGACATTGGTGGTGCCACACCTGGCAAGGACCCTGAGGCTGTTGCCAGATGCAAACACACTACCTGGTCTGATGGCCCTGTTTGTTATACTGGATCCAGTGGTCCTAAGGGGCCAAGGACCAACCTCACTGATGGTAGCATATGGGCCCAACACTGCACCCATTGCTCCATAAGAGCTGCCCAGTGCTGAACTGCCCACCGGAGTCCTCTCTTACAGACAGAGAGGGGCTCCTGTCCCAAAACTTACGCTCCTAGAACCAGAGGCCCTTGGTCAGACCGAAGGAGACAGGGAGGGCTCTGGCTCCTCAAGACCAAAGATCTTATAGAAGACCTTGCAGAGGGTGATCTTGACTGGTGCTGTTTCTTCCTCTTCTGGCAGGAAGAAGAAGTTGAGGTCGAGTAGTGCTGGGACCCTGATGCAGAGCGCGTGCAGGATTGGGACTGCTTCTTTTTGTGCCTGTAGGAGGACTGTCCTTCCTCTTGGGCACTGGATTGCCTGTAGTCAGAACCCTTCCCTGACACGGAAAGTGAACTGGACGCAGCCCTGCTGCCAGAGCAGCCTGCCTCTTTTTTTTTATAATAAAGTTTTTATTAGGCATGAGGATATTTACATACATACAGGTGTTATTGCATAAATACATTTGTTCAGCAAGTAAAATTATACATTTAAAACTGCTCCCAGCACAGTCTAGTTAATCACATATAATGAAAAAATCATGTATCTTCTTTTCTCAGAGACTGATTTGATTGATTTCAAGGAACAAAATCTAGGTAAGTGCTTAACTGATGTATAGTCCATTTTCTCCATTTTATATCAAAGGCCTCCACCCTATCCCGTATTCTGGCTGCCATCCTCTCCAACCCATAAATCTCTCTTATCAGGTTTAGCCACTCTCCCTTAGTTATTTGTCCCCCACAATCTGGTTATTACCTTTTTGCTGCCAATATCAGCAACGTGGTTTGCAGATAGACATTCTTCTCTACTTTTAGACCAAACGGAGTAGTAGCAGTCAGTGCATACCCAGTGGTAAAAAGACCTGGGATCTGATATATATTGCCACCAGTTCCTGCACCACCTTCCTCCAATAGGAACCCAGCAGATTATAGTCCCAGAATATATGAGTCTGGTCCACCTGGATCACTCCACATCCCCTCCAACATGTTCCTTCAGGATCTCGTGTAAACCTAGCTACCACTGCAGGAGTGCGGAAAAATCTGTATCTTAGCTTCCACACAAACTCTTTCCAGTAGGGGGATCCCGAGACCCTAAGCATGAGTGAGGAGGCCGTCTGCCAGTTTATGACAGGGAGATCTGTCCCTAACTCCAGGGACCAATGAGCCCTAATCGACTCAGTAGAGTCACCAGGCTTCTCTCCCAGAGCAAGATAAGCCAGGCTGATACAGTGGTCCATGTTGGCACCCTGTCTCTGGGATTGGAGAAGCTTTATTATTAATGGGCGGTCCTCAGCCACTGCTGAAAGTGCCTCATCCGTAGGCTGCAAGTACGATTTTAACTGCATATATTTATGAAAGAAGCTCTGGGGTAATTTATACTGAGACTGCAGTTGTGCAAACGAATAAAGGCCTCTTGGGCCTAGCAAATGAAAGATATGTTTAATATTATACCACAGAGACATGGATCTATCTAAGGTATTAGGTGGAAAGGCTCTGTTCACCGCCAGGGATCTAAGAAACAGTGTCCCCATAGGCAACAATCTCTTATTAAGCACGTGAAGCCACTGCTTAAATACCTGCAATAGCATATCTTCCCTCCGGGTCTATAACCATCTGGTGGAGATCGAATGGCACCCCTCGTTTAATCAGAATAGCAGCCCCCCATCTCCTGCCTGAGCTATGAGATGAGGCTATCACAGTGGGGAACCCCCATTTGGTAAATTTTTCATGCTCAAGAGAAGACAGGTGGGCCTCCTGCAGAAATATGACCTCCGGATTGTCCCTTTTAATAAAGCGGGACCTCTCGACTGGACTATGGATCCCATTAATATTAAGGGATAATATCAATGACAATGTCCCCACTTTGTATATCTAACAAGCACTTTGATAATATATGGGCCCAGTTTCCTATGGTTTTCCTTCTCGCCTAAAACAATAAACTGTTCCCTTCTAATTCTTCTCAACCCAGGGTGCTGGTATGCAGTTTCAATCTAATCTGACTAAACCAGGTTAATTTCCTGTATGTCCAAGCCCTCATTGCCTGATTTTAACAAATTATGTAATGTAGTACACACATAAGATAGGGTGGGAAAACTCCGAACATTTGTATACATCCCACAAAGAATCACTGATTGAAGACAGTATTTGCCACCCTCTAGTGGTGTTTTAATCAGTCAATCAAAATCTTTATTTATCCAGGCGGACACCATTGAGCAAGCTCATTTGCAAGGTGGACCTGCATCTCACAAGACATAAATGATACAAAGGATCATACATCAATACAAAAGGAAAAAAAAAAGACATAATACAATGTAATACATAGGAAGAACAGCAGTGAAATGAGCGAGGAGTGCATATATACTAATTAAAACCACACATAGTTACATGCAATAAGGAATACATTTAGGTAAAAAAGAGGGAGAAACCAGACAAAGATGCAAATAAATGGTGAATGCAGCACTATAATCCAGGAGGATCTGTATAAATAACTAGTTATAAGCATAGCAGGTTAGGAGGGTGGACAGGGGAGTGGAGAACAGGTGGAGTCTAGAGTACAGGAATACTTGGGGGTGCGCTCAGCAAAGGCACTCACCATCTGGTGGGTTACAGCTTTACCATGACTCTGCTGAATTTGGATCCATCTTAGTGGATTTGGGCGTTGGCTTCAGGGCGCTGCTGCCAGTGGCAGCGCAATAGCACGGGGCGGTCGGGTAAGGAGCCTGCAGGGTGTGGAGCCATAAATTATAGACAGTTGAAGCAATGACAGACCTCTTTGATTAGTTTTGCATATAAAGTTTTAAATGATGAGACACTTACTGGGGTTTTTAGTTTCAGTAATTTTTGTATTTCGTTCCAGAGGGTTGGCAGCGAGACGCTTATGGCCGCTCTCCCAATGCGCATGCGGGCCCTGGGTATCTTTAGAGAAATTAGTGAGCAGCTCCTTAAGGAGTAGCTTCGAAGATCACTTAGAGGTAAGAGGTCGGAGACATAATGTGGTAGTTTTGAGGTAATAGCTTTTAAGGTCCAAACTGCGGCATTTCTTTTTCTTCTCTATTGCAGAGAGGTCCACCCCACAGCAGTGTATAGAGAGCAGTGGCGGGTAGAGGAGGGGAGGCTGGTAATGAAGCGCAACGCTCTGTGGTATAAAACGTCCAGTTTGTCCAGGAGAGAGGTATTGCAGTGGCTGTAGATTAAGTTGGCATAGTCCAGCAAGGGGATGAAGGTGGTCTGGACGAGCTGTTTTTTTGCTAGAGGTGTCAGGAGACGGTTTATTCGGTAGAAGAGCCCCAGCCTCTGCTTTAGCTTTTTTACCATGTCCTCCATGTGTTCCCCAAAGTTTGTGGTCTAGCCAAATTCCCAAATATTTGAATTTGGGGACATACTCCAGTTTTTCCCCCAGTAAGGGGGTGATAGGGGGTAAGGTGCCAATGGACAGGTAAAGCTGAGTGTTGGCGGGGGAAAGGATCATTGCCTTGGTTTTTTCAGCGTTCAGAAGTAGTTTTTTTTCCAGTAGCTGGTATTGGAGGGTGTCAAAGTCTTGTTGCAGGTCTGTGCATGCAGTTTCCGGCGTTGACCGACTTAGATATAGAACTGTGTCATCTGCAAACAGGTGGATACTAGCTTTTTTTATGCCTAGGTCTGTGCTGTTGATGTATATGGTGAAGAGTACTGGGCCCAGGATGGAGCCTTGGGGGACACCTCTTACTAATGGTTTTAGAGAGTGATGGCTCCCCATCTGCTTTAACCTCCTGGAGCCTGTCTGTGAGATAGTCCTGGAACCATCCAAGGGAAGTAGAGTCAAGACCTAGGGCTTTTAAAGAGGATAAGAGTAGGGAGTGATCTACGGTGTCGAAGGCCTTGCTTAGGTCAAGGAACACAGTGCAAACAAATTTTTTGTTATCAAGGTCGTTTTGCCAATCATTTCTTACCTTGGCTAGCACTGTAACTGTACTGTGTTTTGACCGAAAGCCTGACTGTAACGGATTTAGGAAGTTTGAGTTTTCCAGGAAGGCTTGTAGCTGTGCATTCACTATTTTTTCTAACAGTTTAGATAGTATAGGGAGTAATGAAATTGGTCTGTAATTGTTTAAATCACAGGGACCCCCAGATTTAAATAATGGGATAATGTGGGCAGTTTTCCATATGATAGGTAGAGACCCTGGGATAGTGATAAGTTGAACAAATGTGTAATGGACACTGCCAATACATACTAGGCCACCTTTAAGAAGTAGAGGTCTAGCGAGTCCGCCCCTGCGCTTTTCTTGGTAGCCAAGTGAAGGAGTAACTCTTCAACTTCTTTCAGAGAAGCAGGTGAGAAGGACAAGGTAGCATTTGTTAAATTTGGTTCAGGTGGTGGCGCAGGCATCTGAGAGCGCAGGTTGCAGGCAGGAGAGTTATCGAAGGCTAGTCCAGCTGAGGCGAAGTGGTTGCTAAATGCTTGCAAAATTTCCTTTTTGTCGCTAAGACGGACATTGTTGGAGGAGATTTTAGAGGGGAGTGTGCTTCCTGACGTATGACCAGAGAGGTCTTTTATTGTTGGCCAGAATTTGGTTGGGCAAGTTGAAGTGGCATCTAGCTCAGTACAGTAGTAGTTGGACTTGGCCTCTCTGGTCAACTTTGTGCAAGAGTTCCTGGCAGCTCTGAAAAGACACCAGTCTTTGTCAAACTGAGATTTATGAGCAGTTTTCCACAGCTTGTCCCTTTTTAGCAATGCAGCTTTAAGTTGTGGGGTAAACCAGCGATGGGTTCTAGGCTTTAAACGAGTTTTGACCAGTGGAGCATGGGTGTTGAAGGCCTGTGTTAATATTCTTGGAATATGGTGTATGCATTGTTCACTTGTTTGTCGAAGTAGAAATCCTGCCAGAGTGGGGAGTCTTTAGGGTTATTGGCATAGGCATGTGGGTCGAAGTTTCGCTTTGATCTCTTGGTGGAGAATTTCAAAGTAGTTTTGGGCATGTGATTTGTTCTCACTCCAGCAATAAAACAGTGGTCACTGACGTCGGCATGGAAGATACCAGCATGTGAGTAGAGGTGAGGTTTGTTTACTAGTAGGGCAACTATCAGGGTACTATTAGCTGGGTTTTTCTTATTAATGCGTGTTGGTTCATTAATAAGCTGTGAGAGTCCATGGGAGTCGCAGAGGGACTTGAGAGGTAGTGAGGCGGCGCTGGTTAACCAGTCGTAATTAAGGTCTCCCAATATTATAGTTTCTAGGTTGCAGGAGTCCAGCATGGAAGATAGAGTCAAGAGGTGGAGTCCAGCTGAGGGTGACCTGTAGCAGCCAATGATTCGAATGGCTAATGCAGGGGTAATTTCAATTTTTAGGGATAAGCATTCATAAGCTCCAGTGTACGAGGAGGAATAGAGTATAGAGACTGAGAATTTGTCCTTGATATAGATGACGACTCCGCCGCCCCTGGTTTGTCTGTCAGTTCTGAATAGTAAGTAGTTAGGTATTCCAATCTCCATATCAAGTGTGGCTGGCCGTAACCATGACTCTAATATAACAAACACATCAGGATCAGTGTGGGTGATCCAAGCCTGGATGGAGGAGAATTTTTTTAGAAGGCTGCATGCATTAACATGCATGAAGATAATTCCTTTTACTTTGGAGAATTCTGCAGGTGAAGTGATGTTGATCGTAGGTCCAGGATTGAGCTCTACATTGCCTGAGCATAGTAATAGCAGGAGCACAAGTTTTCTTAGGATCACAAGGGAAGACTTGACATTTTTTGACCTTTTCCGGGTAGATGTAGTATCCAGGTAGGTTTGCATGGGTATACTATTGGTCTTATGTTGACCTAGCATCACGTAGCATTGGACCCTTGCTGTGAGGTGCCATGACATATTATTACTATGGGAGGGTAGCTGTTACCATTCAGCCAAAGTTAGGCTGCTTGATGCACACCTGATGTGCCACCCAATTTGGTGGGGGTATAATGGTACAGAGGTGTTGCAGGTGCTGAGTATGTACATTGTATGGATTCAGGATGGATTTCCTCACTAGAGTAAGTCCAGTCTAGTAAATTCCCTATTATAGGCAGAATACATAGAGCAGTAAGGATCTGGAAGCATAATGTCATGGTGATTAGTGTGGGGAGGCAGGTAGCGCTCCTAGAGAAGGAGGAGGGCTCCTTAAGTTGGTTTAGAAAGCTAGTCTAAGTCGGTGTCCCACTTCTTAACAGGGTAGAATAATAATAGATCAGTAGGAATGGGAAAAAAAAAAAAAAGGAAGGGTAGCCAATAAGGAGCCAATAGGAATAAGGGGCGGAGCAAGACGATCTATATAGAAATGTGCCGGGGGGTTGGGCAGGTGGGCAAAAATGTGCGGCTTTGCCGTACCTCTCAGCTCGCTGTGTCTGGCTTTGTGGTCTTGGGCATCGGCTTCTGCAGCGCCGACCGCCCGGTGGCTGCGGTTCGAGCGGCGGAAGAGCTGGGAGCCCTGGAAAGGTCTCGGCTGAAGAGGGAAGGAGAGAGGAGCCAAATTAGTACTGGAGGAGGACAAAGGGTCTCACAAGCCAGTGATAGAAGAAATTTGCACTTGAATAGGGGCGATTTCCTTGGCACCTGGGAGTCTGGCTGCAGTACCAATTCAAGGAAAGGGCTGTAATCACTCTAATATCTAGTTAACTTTAACAGGTAAAAACAGCTTTTTCAGTGAAGATTTAACAATTTCTAGCAGTTAGGCAGTAAAAAACAGTCTACATAGATAAATTTCAGTCTGTTTGGCTAGTACAAGTGCGCCTTTGCGCTCCGCTAGACAGTAAAAAATAGTGATGCAAAAAGGGACCAATCGAGTGAGCCTGGCAAAAGGTGCTCACACTCCGATTGGTTTGCGGCTTTGCTGTACCTGTCAGCTCACTGTGTCCGGCTTTGTGGTCTCGGGTGTTGGCTTCTGCAGTGACGACCGCCCGGTGGCCGTGGTTCGAGCGGCGGAAGAGCTGGGAGCCCTGGAAGGGTCTTGGCTGAAGAGGGAAGGAGAGAGGAGCCAAATTAGTACTGGAGGAGGACAAAGGGTGTCACAAGCCAGTGATAGAAGAAATTTGCACTTAAATAGGGGCTATTTCCTTGGCGCTTGGGAGTCTGGCTGCAGTACCAATTCAAGGAAAGTGCTGTAAATCACTTTAACATCTAGTTAACTTTAACAGGTAAAAACAGCTTTTTCAGTGAAGATTTAACAATTTCTAGCAGTTAGGCAGTAAAAAAACAGTCTACATAGATAAATTTCAGTCTGTTTGGCTAGTAAAAGTGCGCCTTTGTGCTCCGCTAGACAGTAAAGAATGGTGAAGCAAAAAGGGACCAATCGGAGTGAGCCTGGCAAAAGGCGCTCATGCTCTGATTGGTTTGCGTCTTTGCTGTACCTCTCAGCTCGCTGTGTCTGGCTTTGTGGTTTCGGGCATCGGCTTCTGCAGTGCCGACAGCCCGGTGGCTGCGGTTCGAGTGGCGGAAGAGCTGGGAGCCCTGGAAGGGTCTCAGCTTTCAGCTGTGTGCCGGCTTTGTGGTCCTGTCCCGGCTTCGCAGCGCGCACGCCCGTGTTCGACGTGGCTGGAAGAGCTGGGAGCCCTGGAAGGGTCTCGGCTGTCAGCTCGCTGTGTCCAGCTTTGTGGTCTCAGGCATTCGGCTTCTGCAGCGCCGACTGCCCGGTGGCCGTGGTTCGAGTGGCAGAAGAGCAGAGAGCCCTGGAAGGTTTGACAGTGCTCTTGGCCATGAAATATACCCAGCTAAGCTTAACAAATATCTTACTTCGTATTAACCCTTGGGAGTAACAAGAATAATAACATTTTGACTCAAGATACGGTTTATAGCTCACATGATTAAGTTTCCAGCTGTAACAATAAAACAATAACTTATTTACATAAGCTACAGAAAAATTATGTTGTTACTCCCTAGGTAGGGAGGGATCTCTACTCCCTCCTATGCAGGGATGAGTGTTATTTCCCTGTGGGGAAGACTCACGAAACCAATGTGGGCCCCCAGCACCATGAACATAAAGTAGAAACATGGAGCAGGTGATCAGCATGCGCAGCTCTAGGCACAACCAAGATAATTAATGTTGCCCAGATATCTGCTGCATATGGCTGTCACCAGGTGGCCATCTAGCTGAATGAATATCTATGGGTTCACCACATGGGACCCAACTGTATAGTTAAAGGTTGGGTTTAGTAAGGGAGCCTGACTGCAAATAGGGAGTAAGGAGTAATAGCCAAGGCATGTTACAAAGGCAAGTAAAGAAAGGGGAGGAAGGCAGGGTTTTCAGTTACTCCTCCATAACTACCTCAAGCTCGTTATTACTCTAAGAAAAGTAATGTTACTGTGTGTTAATCGCTTGAGTCTGTACTCCAGCCCCCAATACCCTCAAGCAATGCCTCTTAATACCATTCTAAAGTAAGAAAAATCAAACTTAATAACATCACATCTCCTCGGCTATTTTACTTGGTATTACTTGGTATGAAAGAACAGAAGAAGGCCAGAGCCCATCGAGACTGTTCCCCACACTATGTGGGACATTATTTATCTATTATCCTTCAACCAAACATCTAATTTGTTTTTAAAGACAGTGGCACTAGTTGCCTTTACCAATTCTTGTGGCAAGGTGTTCCATACAATGGATGCTCTTATTGGAAAAAAGTTTCCCCTTTTGCTGGTTTTATAAGTTTTACTGCAAGCTGTTTATTATGCAGTCTCGGAACATGTCTCCTTTTGGAGAGTGTTAGACCACATTTTCTATTAGATCTGGTGAATTTATTAAATTAAAACCATAAGCATATCACCTCTTAATCTTCTAGTTTGAAGAGAAAGACCAGTAACTTTTAATCTGTTCTGATAATCCAAGTTTGTTAATCTTGGAATCATTCTAGTTACTGTCCTTTGAACCTGTTCAAGAATTGCTATGTTTTTTTTTTGGTTTGGATTCCAGAAAGGGGAGCCATAGTCTAGATATGGTCTAATGTATGCCCTATACAATGGAATAAGGCATTGTTCAGTGCGATTAACAAAAGTGTGTTTTATTTGCCTTAAAAGTCTATTGGTCATGCAAGCAGTTCTAACACAGTGATCATTTGATGTAAGTTTATTATTAACATATATCCCTAAATCTTTTTCACAATTTGATGAGTGAAGTGGTAGTCCGTTTATATGATATATCATTTTTGGATTATTTACACCGAAATGAACTACTAAACATTTGTCTTGATTAAACTGCATATGATTTTCATTTGCCCAAAGTGTTAATTTTTCCAAATCCTTCTTCAATGCAGAAATATTTTCTTGATTATTAACCTTGCCCCCCAATTTAGTATCGTCTGCAAATTTAACTATGAAGTAATTTGGCCCTGTTTGTAAATCACTGATAAAGAGGTTAAACAATGTTGGTCCCAAGACCGACCCCTGTGGTACACCACTTGTCACACTACCCAAATCAGACAAGATATCATTAATTCTGACTCTCTGAGAATGATTTGTCAACCAGTTTAAAGTCCAGTTGACAATATCAGGTGACAAACCTAGATTGTGCATTTTAGTAATGAGTTTTTCATGTGAGACTTTATGGAAAGCTCTACTAAAGTCCAAAAGAATAACATCAGTAGGGATATCCACATCTAGTAGCATACTTATATTATTGTAAAAAGATATCAGATTGGTGGTGCAGGAATACTTGGGAGTAAACCCATGCTGATTTGAATCATAAATTCCTAATTTTTTACAATCTTGCTCTATTAGAGACTTCATTACTTGCTCCATTAATTTACCAGCCACTGAGGTCAGGCTAATTGGACGATAATTTTGCACAAAACCTCTATTGCCTTTTTTAAATATGGGAGCAACTATTGCTGAACACCAATCATTTGGTACAATGCTTTCTTGTAAAGATTTATTGAAAATAATTGACAAAGGTATAAAAATATTTATAGAGGTTTCGATCAGAAACCATGGATGAATACCGTCTGGGCCCCGGACTAGTATTTTTTTTTAGTTTTTTGATAGCCTGTATGATGTCAGATGGATAGAACCTATGATAATCTATGTGGTGAACTTTAAATGTACTAATAGGTGATTTTTGAGAGAAGACAGAACAAAAGTACTTATTAAAGAGATTCAAGGTTTCTATATCAGATAGAGAAAAGTCATTGGTTATAATGGGACCAATGGTCCTTGATCACCTTTTACTATTTATATAGGAGAAAAGAGATTTGTGACAGTCTTTTGTGTGAGCTAGTTTAAATTCTAGCTTATTTTTGCCAATTTAATAGAACTTTTAAGTTTTCACAGATAGTCTGTATTTATGTAATAGAGTAGTTTTAAATGGAACAGAACTATTCTTAAGTTTCCCAAAAGTTTAATTTTTATTTTAATCTGATTTTAATTGTCTTGTTGAACCAAGGGAAATTTTCCTTTATTATTAAATTCCTCTTAGATGGAATAAAGGTATTTTCAAATAATGTGCAATGTTTTAAAAAGTCCCAAGCTTGTTGTGTTGTACAATTAAGAAATTAGATTCCCAGTTTATGTTTTGTAAGTATTCATTGATTTTAGAAAATTTGCTTTGTTATAATTTTTTGTATAGTATAACTTCCTTTGTGTAGTTTTAAACTGTTGAATTTTAAAAAGAATAGATGAATGATCACTGGTCCCAAGTGGATCCCAAATTTGTAAATTGCTAATTTGTTGCTCTATGTTAGTAAATAATAGATCCAAAATATTAGGACCTCTAGTGGGTTCAGTAACAAGTTGTTGTAATCCAGTACTAACTACCACATCTATTAGTCCTTTCTCGGCATAGGACTGTCCTGAGAATGAGTCCCAGTTAATATGAGGGAGGTTAAAGTCACCAAATATTACAGTATCTTGAGATTCTGAAAAATGTGTAATTTCTTTAAACATATCAGTTGTGTAATCTGAATTTGCAGATGGAGGTCGATAGATGTTAGTAGTTATATAGGACTGCTCCTTCAATAAGATTTTAACCCATATACTTTCCAAAGAAAGGGAGAACACACTTCAAAGAAGGAATATCATTTCGTATGTACATACAAACTCCACCCTTGCTTATCTAATCTGTTTTTATGATATAACTTATAACCTGGAATTTCTCTGGACCAAACTGAGATGCGCCCCACCAAGTTTCAGTTACTCCCACCACACCTATATTTAAAGTTTTACATTTGGCTTGAGTTCTGCTAATTTGAGTTGGTTTAAAGATCTTGCATTCAAAGCTAGGAATTTACATTTAGTTGTAATAATATTTTGATAAGTATTCAGAGACTTGGGAATAGACCCATTCTCCCCATTGTTTTAGTTTAAACAATGATTTATGATTTTAGTGATACTTTTCCCCATAAGTGTACTACCCCTACGACTGAGATGTAAACCATCCCAGCAAAACAAGGAAGAACGATCTGAAAATTATTCCCAGTGGGTAATACAGGCAGATCCTGCTTAAAACACCACTTTCTCAACCATTCATTTAGGGCTTTGATTTTCTGTGTCATGGTAGATGTTGCTGTCGGGACAGGTAGAATTTCAGATATACATACACAGTATCCCTATCAAGTAACAGGTTACATAACGCCACATAGTCCTGTTGTAACTGATTAAATGGGGTGTTGTTTATATTATTAACACCAGCATGTATGATAACCAGTGGTTCCTTCCCATTTTGTAAAATTTTAGTCATCATGGAGGTAATGTCAGATACTCTGGCCCCACGGAAGCTAGAACAAGTGCGGTTGCTCTTGTCACTACTGCATACCACCCTGTCAATGTGCTTAATGACTGAATCTCCCAGGACTAACACTTGTTTTGAGACAGTAGGGGTACAAGAATCAGAAACAGGTGATTGTTTAACACACTCTGGAGTGACTAACTTAAGGAGAAGTCTACCAAAACTTGAAAAAATATATGTTGTGCAGAGTGTTTTAATTTGTATGTGAAGTTCTGATGTTCCTTCCCTCTGACTGGTATTAAGAGTTTTTCCTAAATTAACCTGCTAGCTTTAGGGTAGTTTTACGACCCCTGGAGATCTCCAAAAGAAACAGCTTAATTGTATTTCTTTGTCCTAGAATGCACCTTGTTTCATGTGATGGTGATGTAGCAGAGACCATAAATCCGGCAGAAAGCATTGCTTTACAATTAGTTCACAACAGTAGAGATGGCTATATTTTAGAATCTGTAGAATTCAGCTTGGTGACTACCCTCATCATAAAGGTCTTACTGTCCTGAAAAACTTTGCTGCTGGTAATTTTTATGCAGCTTGTAAAACTTCCAAGATATTTAGTTTGTTTGGCATGTGTGTGCTGAATGTTGGGTCTCTCTTACATCACTGTCACATGAGACAAGATGCACTGTGGGAACAAGAAATACAATTAAGCTGTCAGGCATGAAGATCCCCAGGGCTCATAAAGCTAGCAGGCTAATTTAGGAAAAACTCCTAATACCAGTCAGAGGGAAGGAAACACTAGAACTTCACATACAAATTAAAACACTCTGCACAACATATATGTTTTCAAGTTTTGGGTGGACTTTTCCTTTAATAGGTATTGATTTGGTAGCTTGAGACTTACTAGGACAAGTATTCATGGGCATTAACTCCTGATTGAAAAGTGTTTTTGAACCATTATTATCAACAGAGGGTGATGCACAGGATAAATCATGTAGCACTTCATTATTTGATACAGTCAATTGCTCAAACCTATTACGAGTTTCAATAGGGGCACTATTGTGTATTTGACCGCCCCTCCTTTTTTTAAGAGGCTTTGTGACAATGGTCCAGTCATCGTTATCATGAGAAGAGGGCAGATAATCATCCATCTTATAAGAGGGGGCAGAGGCAACAGGTATACTAGTACTAGTCGTTACAATTGTCTCCTCTTCAGGAGGCATAGAGATGCTACCTAAATGTGAAGGAAATTGTTCATTAGAATGAAGTTGTTCATCCATAAGATCAATGTAAATTTCCAATTCCCTAATATCAGTAAAAACTGGTTTAATATTAAGCAGAAACGCTATCTCTGCTTCAAGAGTAGTAATCAGATGGCAATTAGCACATACATACTCGCTCCCATACTTTCCCTCACTATACATCAAACATTGCATACACTTACTAAGTTCTTTTTCCATTATTAAACGTGTATATTTACTAAGTGGGGGATATGCTAAAATTATCTTATCCAAGTTTGACTAATGCCAGCAGTTTTAGCGTGCCCAGTGGACACAGCAGACATGAGTAAACGCAAATGTAGCTTCTTTTAGTTAGCTGCTTTCTGATCATGCAGCTGCTGTAAAAGTAAGAGCATGCCCCGACTCTCATCGTGAGCTAAAAGGATTACCAGAGCCCCTTACTCCGACAGTCAGTCGGGGCAGTTCTCTGAAACTTGAGCAAAAGTTTTTTAACATCTTGTAGGGTTGAATAGCCTTGTCTCTTTCTGGATTGCACATTTATTTATTTATTAAATTTTGGTGACCGGGTAAGCCCACTGAGCCCCGAAGGTCCCTTTTTCAGGGACGACCTGGGATAACAATACAAGTTATAAGAATGAACAAGGACATGAGGAACATCTGAGGCATTGTGAGTTACATCATGAGGTGGTTACAGTAAAGAAAAATAGTGGATACAGGCATGGTAAAAGAAAAGCAGTGGATACAGGCATGGCTTACAGGCATGGTAAAAGAAGAGCAGTGGATTCAGGCATGGGTACAGGCATGGTTATCATCATGACATGTAAGCAATTGGTAGTACTTTGCATATAGTTTATTCAGGGTTAACGTGGCCTCTGGCGACTCAGTCTGTATAAGGCAGGTAATAGGAAGGTTAAGCTAGGAGATGGGAGTTGGAGAGGAGGGAGTACCTTAGGAGCTTTAAGTGCCATGACAGTGGCATGCTGCGTGAGGTCAGCAGATGGGACTTAAGCCTGGTGCGGAAGTTCATGAGTGAGGAGGAGGCCTGGACCTGGGGAGGGAGCTTGTTCCATTGGCAGGCTGCTTGGGAGGAAAAGGATCTTCCGCCAGCATTTGTCCTTACCCTAGGGACTTATAATAGCGTTCTATCTGAGGTCCTTAGGTTCCTTGGGTTGTGTTTGAGGGTTATGGCCCCGGCAATGCTTGGCAGAGCGTGGGGTTTGAGAAGCTTGTAGGCCTGGACAAGCAAGGGATGTTGGAGGCGGGCGACCAATGTGGGCCAATGAAGACTGGCCAAAGTGTCACAGTGGTGATGTCTCAGGTGGTCTAAGGTTGCGAGACGAGCTAATTTTTTATTATATAGGGTTTGCATCCTGGTAATCTCTTGTTTAGCCATGCCCTGTATACTAGGGGCATAAAAGGTCAGGTTAGGTAGAAGGGCTGGGTAGCTATGGAGAGCCTGGCTTCAGGGATGAGTTGGTCCCTGAGTCAGTACAGGGTGCCAAGTTTCGATGTGGGTCCTGGTGACCTGGTCCATGTGTTCCTTGTATGTGATATTCTGATCCAACGTGTGGCCTAAGTATTTAAGGAAGGGGACTACGTTAATGGCTTTACCAGAGAGTGAGGTTAAGGAGAGGGACGAGGACCTGTCAAATCCCTGGGATCTTGGCCCGAATAGCATTGCCTTGGTCTTGTTGGCATTTAGTACCATTCTGTTCTTACATAGCCAAGTCTCTAGTGAAGTGAGATCCTTTTGGAGTACAGGGCCTAGGGCAACCACGTCACGCAGGGGTCGGAAGATGACAGTATCATCAGCGTACTGCACAACCGAGCTCTCCCCGCAGTGGATACGCAGGTCATTGGTAAACAAAAGGAAAACAGGAGGGGCCTAGAATGAGCCCTGAGGTACACCCTGGTTTAGCGGTAGTGGGTCAGACATGGTCCTTTCCATGAGACCCTCTGTGCCCTGCCTGATAAGTAGCTCCCGAACCACTTCAGGGCATGATTGTCTAGGCCTATATTTTGCAGCTTCTGTAGCAGCAAGTTGTGGTCGGCAGTCGAACGCCTTGGATAAGTCTATAAAGACTGCACCAGTGGGTATCCTTTGTCCATTGCCCTGAGAACTTCATCCGTGAAGTTAATGAGGGCAGTGTCAGTACCATGGTTTGTTCTAAATCCATGTTGGGAGGGGGCAAGGAGCCGATGAGCTTCCAGGTAGTCCCTGAGTTGATTGTAGATGACTCTTTCTTGTACTTTAGCAAGTGAGCAGAGGAGGGAGATGGGCCTGTAATTGTTGAGTTTTTCCCTGAGCCCCCCTTTGTGAATAGGGACAACATTGGCATGTTTCCACGGGTCAGGGACTGCTCCTTCCCTCAGTGATCAATTGAGGAGCATGGTTATAAGTCAGGCTAAGGAGGTAGCTCCTGCCTTGAGTAGCCGAGGGTTGATATCGTCGGGTCCCCCTGACCCTTTCGGTTTCAGGTTCCTTAGGAGGTTTAGTACTTCAGTGCGTTTAGCCAGTCTCAGGTGAAATGGGGGTCTTTCCATGTGAGGTGGTTCATCTGAGGAAGGGGGGAGAGTCTGGGGAGACAGGCAGGTCTTGTAGGCCTCGAGGTCTGAGAAGTGCCTGTTAAGGGCAGCCGATATTTGAGAAGGGTCAGTTGTGAGCTGACCATTAATCTCCATGGGACAGGACTCAGGCTTTTTGCTGCCCTTGATCAGGTCGTTGATATGATTCCAGAATTGCTTGGGGTTGCCCAGGCTGGTTTTCTGGAGGTGTGTTAAGTAATCTCTCTTAGTGAGTTTTATGGCTCTCTTGGCTTTGTTCCTCAGGGCTTTGTATTCAGCGATATCTGCTGGGAGGGAGGAGAGCCTAAACTTTTTCCAGGCTTTTTCCCCAGAGTAGCCATTAGGGCTTTGAGGGAGGGAGAGATCCACTTGTAGCAGCTGCCTTTAGCCCTCATTCTCTTCATTGGAGCAAAGAGGTTGGCCGCTGTGGTTGGTTACGTCCTGGAAGTATTGCACAGCCTCAGTAAGAGTAGGAGAAGATTTATGGGGTTGCAGTCCAGACTAACTGGTAACGAATGTATTGTAGTTCAGAGAACTTGGAGAAGTCACATGGAGAAGAATTCTAGGTTGGACCTTGGGTGATTTGTTTTTCCATATACAGAAGATTGGGGAATGGTCACTCAGGGAGTCTGCCATTATGCCCACACTCTGTATATTAGTGGGGTTAGACACCAGAGCCCAGTCAAGGGTGGTGTGGTTCCCAGTTTTGTACTTAAGTCTGGTCGGTTCAGAGATGACCTGCGTCAGACCTGCTTCATGGGTAAGTGACTTCAAGGCATGACCAGGGTCCTGGGCCCAGTTAATGTTGAAGTCATCCAGGATTAGTTGCTCCGTTGTTACCTTGATAGCCGTATCGTTTGTGATGGCTTCAAGGGATTTGAGGGCTGATTTTGGTGGGTGGTAGACGCAGCCAATTGTTAGTTGTTTGGCATGCCCTAGGGTTATCTGGATGTATATGCTCTCTCCCTCAGCAGTAGAATTAGTCTGCAGGGGTAGAGGTGACACGGATAGGTCCCCCTTAGCATAGATTAGGACCCCAACCCCTTTTTTGGTTTTTCTGTCATTGTGGTAGCTATTGTAGCCCACGACCTGAATCTTGTGGTCGTGGATGTGGGCTTTTAGCCAGGTTTCAGGGATGGCTAGTAAGTCCGGTTTGTAGAGGTCCAACCAGGCCTGGACTTCGTGTATTTTTGGTCTAAGACTACATACAGTATGTTCATATGTGCTATCTTCAGACCCTTGGTGGCCACCCATTGATGGCCCTGGGGGGATGCTACCAAGGTGTTGGGTACGTATGGGCCAGGGTTAGGTTGGATATCACCTGACAGAAGAAGTAGCAAGACTAGTAACCTGAGCAGTTTAGTGCTAGGTATTGAGATGAGGTGTCTTCGATGCGTCCTGCTCATATAGTAAAGCAGGTCATAGCATACACCCTTTTTTATGATCTCATGTTCTGTTAAGAGAGTAGATATACTTGAGATAGGGTAGCTGCTAAGGAAGTCGTGTGGGGGGATATTATGTAGATTGCTCACTGGTTCTGGGGGAATGGGTCTATGAGGCCTGTCCACCCAGATTAGAACCAGTGAGTAGATTATAGCAAGTAGTACACCCTATTAGGGAGGGACACTTGGGTTCCTAGCACACCAAGGAGGAGGAAGGAAGCATATACTAAGTAAGGCATTATTATTGGATGATGTCAGCGTAGAGTAGGTAAGAGTAGGGTGCTCAGAGTCTATCTTACTTGAGTCTGAAGGGTGGATGGCAGACACTAAGGCTTCCTGTTTTCAGCTGCAGAGCTGTCGCTTGAAGCAGTTTTAAGAAAGTTGTCAGCCTGTTCAGTGAAGCAGGAGAACCTCAAACTACAACCTCCTTTGTAGCAGCACTGGGAAAGAAGTAGAATGATAGTGCAGGCCATATTGCCCACGATTGAGTACAGTGATTTGTGTACAAAGACCAAGAATCCCTCTAGTGGCAGGTCTGTATAACCTGCTAATGGAAAACTAGCCACTTTAAAAATAAAAAAAAAACTTCTATTACACAGTTGAAATGTGCTTAGTTCTATCGAAAATCTACAGTATTTGTAAAAAGTGCCAGGTGGCTGAAGCAGGGGAAAAGTTCTGGCCAATCAGAGCGGGTTTGCTGGAAGCACCCGTATTCCGATTGGCTGCGCTGTCCCGTACCTTCCAAGGAGCTGCAGGCGGGCGTCCTGGTCTCGGTCGGTGGCTGGCTGGGTGCCGGCCAACCATGGGGGAGCTGAAGCAGCCCTATTCAAGGGCAGGCAGCTGGAGAGAAGATAAAAGAGCAGGTCTTAAATAGCATAGAGGTTAGGATGGGTTCGATTTGAGCAGTTTAGCAAGACAAAAGGTAGTTAGTCTTTTCGGCGCCAAGGCAGAGTGCTTGGATGGAGGGTTGCAGGAGGAGCACTGAGACAGAAGAGGTGTAAGCACTTTAAAACACTAGTAGAAATTACAATCCAGCTAATACAGTTGAAAAACTTCTATTACACAGTTGAAATGTGCTTAGTTCTATCGAAAATCTATTTGTAAAAAGTGCCAGGTGGCTGAAGCAGGAAAGTCCTGGCCAATCAGAGTGGGTTTGCTGGAAGCACCCATGTTCCGATTGGCTGTGCTGTCCCATACCTTCCAAGGAGCTGCAGGCGGGTGTCCTGGTCTTGGTCGGTGGCTGGCTGGGTGCTGGCCGACCGTGGGTGAGCTGAAGCAGCCCTGTTCAAGGGCAGGCAGCTTCCAAGGAGCTGCAGGCGGGCATCCAGGTCTTGGTCGGTGGCTGGTTGGGTGCCAGCCGACCATGGTGGAGCTGAAGCAGCCCTGTTCAAGGGCAAGCAGCTTCCAAGGAGCTGCAGGCGGGTGTTCTGGTTTCGGTCGGTGGCTGGCTGGGTGCCGGCCAACCGTGGGGGAGCTGAAGCAGCCCTGTTCAAAGGCAGGCAGGTGTGCCTTTTTCCACACGTTCCTGGCTGAAAGTGCCTCCCACCAGTGGCGTGATGCGGGGGGGGCAGGGGCAAGTTACCCCCCAAGAAGAAATATTATGTAACGGGACTTTAAATGCTCGTTTAATTTTTTTTTTCACCAACTTGTGGACTGTGTTACGTGGATCAGGAAGATTTGGCTCAAGGGGTAAAAAAAAAAATGCCTTTGTGCTGACTGCTCGGTGTGGCTATTCCTGATTGGCTGCACATGATGTGTAGCAGCCTATCATGATTCACCAAGCAGTATGCTGATTTAGCGTGAGCTGGCATTTCTGTAGCCTTCGAGTGACTGTGAGGAAGGCTGAGGACTGAGGAGGGTTTCAGGTAGAGTCGACCGACAGTAATCAGTATTGGTTTTTAGTCTTTCCCTGCAAATTATAAGGAAGTGTAGACTAGAGATAGAATAGGGTATCGATCTTGCAAAATTTATTCTGCCTACATCGTTCCGGTTCCGTGTACGTGATCTGGCTCACATCCATCTAGGAAGAGGAAGCAGAGACTATAAAAGATTCAGGAAGCAGAACCGAAACTTTATCGCAGGGCCGCCGTTATGGGGGGACAACCGGGACTTTTTTCCCGGGCCCTGAGCTATGAGGGACCCGACTGAGCAGCATTACACGTATTTACTTAATACTTAGCCTTTTCTATTGCTGGCTGCCTGCGTGACGACACTGTAATACCTTTTGCATTGCCAGGTGGGGGGGGGGGATAATTTATGCAACCTAATAAATGACCCTCTGGATTGCAAAGAAAAAGGTATTACAGTGGCGCCACGCAGACTCCTCTATTCTAGACGTGATGCTGTGGTCTGTCTGTCTGCTGTGCATGTTTTGTGGCGTTATGGCGGGGAACAGCTCCTCTAGTGCCAAGCGCGTGCTACTGTGTGTCTCTCGCTCAGTCAGAGGAGCGATTCGCATCGCAGCCTGCTGCCCATCTCAAAATTTATTTAAAGGGACTGGGGCCACCTCTGTGAGCAATGTTGGTGTCCCAGGGAGATGGAGTTGGTTAGAAATGCGGGGAAAAAACTGGTGCAGAGCAGGAGGATTCCAGGCTCTCTCTGGCCTCAGCACAGTTACTGGCCGCCTCCAGGGTCCATCAAGCTGAGGACAGTACTCCCAAGGGCTTCTACTGCCCTGCCAGGATGGGAGGACTCAGAGTAAGCTGTGGATGCAGGGTAAGTGCCAGAGAAGCTGGCAGATGGGGCATGGGGTTGTTCAAAGGACCTGAGAGAAGGGGGCATTTAGGCCTAGTATTTTGTACACACCAACTAGCTAACAAAATGGATTAATGCAGTACATTATAATGCACATAGTTATGTTGATACAAATCAAAATATTGCTAAAAATATATACTCATTTAGGCAGTTGTAGTGTCTGAAGATATTAGTTTCTGTTCTTTTTAGGAACGACACCTATGTTCTAGTTCTGGTTTACAAGGTAAGACTAGAGGGGCAGCCAGAGCAGGCTTGAGTCTAGGTGCCTGGCTCGGCTCGAACTCCATAAGCAACTGAGAGCCAAGGTCAAGCTGAACCAATTATGATAAAACCAAGTAGTTTTGTTGGCTTGAGTAGTTGGTGCAGTGCCTGAGACTTTCAACTCCTCTTGTGCAATGCACAAGTGACACAAGTAATAGCTAAATACCACCAACAGTTTAACCTTGTTCAGTTTCATTTGGTTTGTGTCTGTATTCCCCACCCCTCACTCAAGACTTAAAAATGCAGTGTTGTCTAGCTCTTCTTTCCCAGTTGACGAAAAATAAAATGTAGAGGACAGTGCTGCCTTGACTCAACTTGTAGCTTTGGCTATCGAAGTCAAACCAGACCCCTTGCTTGGCTTTAAGTGAAAAATTATTGGCTTGCCCACCTCTAGGTGTGAGAGTATCTTCTTTGTGTGAGACATTACCATTTAGGTGTGGTACGGAGCAATGCTGAGAGGTAAAATGCTGGATGTCCCTCAAAATGTGGGACAGTTGAGAATTATGGTCTGCGGATGTGTGTGGCCATCTTATGGGGTTGTCACCTTTCATGAAGACCAAATCTAGGCGTTATGTAGCAAAACAGTATTTCACCAAGACGGTATTTTGTCAGCTTCAACAGGTGTTGGGGGGAGGAGGGAGTGGACACGAGACCATTTATGAAAGAGATAGTCTGCTGGGGAGTTGGAAGCCCTTAAAAGAAAAAGGAAAAAGATGGGGCCAGATGGGATTCACTCAAGTGTACCTAAGGAACTGAGCATGGTGCTAGCAGCCCCTTGGGCAGTATTATTTAGCACCTCATTTGAGATGGGAGTGGTTCCAGAGGAATGGAGGAGCACCGGCGTGGTCCCGCTGCAGTGAAGTGGTAGCAGGAAGATGCCGATAATGTCAGTCCAGTCAGTTTCACATCGGTTGTGTGGAAGTCAATGGTACCTGCTGAAGGAAAGACTGGTGGGTACCTGAAACACACAGGACCACTGCGCAGCGACTTCACGGTGGTAGGTCATGTCAGACAAATCTCATAGATTTTTGACTGAGTAGCGAGGAAATTTCAAATGGATCAGGGAGGGCAGTGGATGTGGCCTGTCTGGACTTCAGTAAGGTCTTTGACACTGTTCCACACAGGAGGCTGATAAAGACCAAAAGGTTTAAATAAGCTGAAAAACTGATTAACAGTTTGGCGCTGAAGTGCTGATCAGATGAAAATGCATAGCATTCGGCACAGATCAATTAGCAAAATAAAAAAATTATATAGTTTTTATTAATGTTGTGTACTATGTCATGGACTCTCTCAAAATGATCCAGCATTACCCCATGTTTTGCTTAGCATTTCGCCATGCTGTACCAGCTATTTAAAACCCTGAAGAACCTTAGTAGGCGGAGGTGGGGTAGAAGCTGATGTACTGGGTATCAAACTGGTTGAATGATAGATGGCAGAGATGGTGGTAAATGGCAGTCACTTGGAGGATGGGAGAGTTATCAGTGGAGTACCACAGGGATTGGTACTGGGCTCTGTCCTCTTCAGGGTCTTCATAAGTGATATTGTGAAGGAACTCAACTGGAAGGGAAGGTATGTCTCTTTGCAGATGACTCAAAAATATGCAACTCTGAGACCCGGGAGGGAGTAGAGAGAGAGAGAGTGCAAAAGATCTGGGGGAAACTAGAGTCATGGTCTAGGGAGTGGTAGCTGGGTTTCAGTGCCAGAAAGGTGCAGAGTGATGCACCTGGGGTGAGGAAACCTGGAGACTGTATAAGATTTGGGGTATTTACCATTACCTAATAAGAAAGGGACCTTGGGCTGATCATACTTGATGATCTCAATGTGGCGGGGCAGGGCAACAGGCAAAGTGAGCAGGGTGCTGGGATGCATAGGGAGGGGATCTATAGCAGGAGGAGGAGGTGGTGTTGCGCCTGTGTCATTCACTTGTGAGACCACGTGGAGTCCTGTGTCCAGTTCTGGAGGCTGCACCTCCACAAGGACATTGACAGGGTGGAAGCGATGCAGAGGAGGCTACTAAAATGTTGCGGGGTTGCACAAGAAACTATATGAGGAGAGGCTGCAGGAGTTCAGTGTATACTCCCTAGAGGACAGAGGGCAGAAGGACACAACTGAGACATATAAGTACCTGTGGGGTGAACAAGGTGGAGGAGGGAACTCTCTTAAATAGGAGGAGGAGCACTGGAACAAAATAGGAGGAGCACCAGAACACAGAGGCAAGACATGAAGCTGGAGGGGAGGGGGGGTTAAGAGGGATGTGAGGAAGTAATTCTTCACAGAAAGGGTGATGGATGCCTGGAACAGTCTGACAGAAGAGGTGGTGGCGAAGACAGTGGAACTTCAAGCATCGTGGGATAGGCACATGGCCGGGTATAGTAAATAGAGGTGAGGGGGACACCTGTGACCAAATAGAGTCCAGGGTGTAGTGTTAGGCAGGGGAAAATAGGGCAGACTAGATGGGCCTACTGGTCATTTTTCTGGTGACATATTCTGTGTTTCTCTCACCTCTATCTCCCCATCAATGGCAACCATCCATTGCCCTCCCCTCATCTTCTTGGCTGTCTATCATCTGATTTAAATAAAATAAAATTGCATGTAACCACTATTGTATACTTAGTTACCAACACTTATTTATAGCACCTTTCAAACAAACTGTCCCAAAGCACTTATAACATGGATTGCGAAAGACATGCAACCTGATTGATGGGAGTCCTCTGTGTGGCCATGCATTAAATTCCCGTGGAGGACTCTGGGAAAGATGCTGTCAGCACTTGTTCCCTGCCTGAGAAAGCCAAGGGATACCGGCAGGCATTAAAAGATGTGGGAAGCGAGAGATTCCCAGCTGTAAAAAAAGCTGTTTGCTGTAGTACCGTCACCGGTGTCTGTCAGGCTTCCTTGTGTTCAATCCAGTGTCTTGTGCATTGTTGGACAGACAGGGAGGGAGAGAGGGCACGCTGCAGTGCCTGTTCTTTGTGTGTGACTGTGAGAGGTGTGTGGTCAACTTGGGCATGGAAGTGGCAGCTGCAAAGTCCTGCAGTTTCTCTCTCTCTCTCTCTTTTTCTTTCTGGCAGCACCCCCCCCCAACACAAGTGATATTAGATGTCACTTTTCCAGTTTGCTGCCATAGTATCCTGCACGCAGAAGATGTGACCACGCGCTGTCTCTTGTCAGCATCAGTGAAAATATGACTCGTGCACAATGTCCCCATGCAAGAGAGAGACCGAAAGAGATACTGGGCAAGCACTGCATCCCACTGCAGAGAAAGCACAGTCTCGGGCTTCACAGCGACAATGAGGATGTGTGAAAGTATCTTTAGTGTGCTCACCCAGCAATGCAGTGTATTGCATCCTGATCCTACCTGCTACAGAGACTGAGACAGAGCACATCTGGTCCTCCCTGTTCCCAATCTCGAGTGCCACAGTTATGGGGAGACCGAGAGAGAGTGCATTTCATGTCCTGAAGCATGTCTGCTGTGGCTCTGTCTCACATCTCTCCTGTGCCTTGTTGCCACCACTGTGCTGTATCCGTGTGCTCCTTGTTCCCAATGCCGAATCCCACACTAACGGGGAGGCGTGCATTTCATATAGTGAACTATTTCTGCTACGTGACTCCGTCTTAGATCTGTCCCGTGCCTTGTAGCCAACTCTGTCCGTGTCCTGTGGTGCTTGTACCTGTAAACCACTGAGAGGGTACCTACAGGTGAGCAGCCAGTGAGACAGAGGAGGTAGTAGAGAACGAGGCAAGGATGTGTCCTAAGATCCTCCACACTCTGTTGAAGCTGTGTGTGTGTTTGTTTGGGGGGCAAAGTAAGGGCTGTTTGAAGTGTCACACAGAATATTATACACTAAAATGTCACAGATCTTGTCAGCACTGTATTTGTGACATTTGTGTGTGCATACATAACTCAGTTATGCATACTTTGTTGGAGACCATTTTGCAAGGTGGCAGGATATAGTACCTTTTTGTCTATTTAAACTGGGAAAAGCCTTCTGTGGGGGTTTTCCTTATTTAAACATAACCCATGTTACAAGTGCAATAACCACTTCAGGGTGTGGGGTTACAGGCATTTAATGCATGCCTGAGGTGCTGTGAGGACACTTGGCCTGTGATCTCATGCCTCACATTGCACCGCATTGGCTTTTAATAGGCAAGCATCCTGTATTTCTACATCCATTGGCTTATACAGTGCACACTAAGGACCCCTTTTGCACTATAGTAACTATGTTCGCATTGTGTGTGCAGCAAAGCAAAAGTAAAAAAAAAAACAAAGGCAGGCTACAGTAGTACTGTATTGATGCAAAAGAAAAAAGGCTCAGCGCTCCGGGTTCTGTTTCACAGTAGCAAGTTGCTAGTTTAATACCCAGGTCCCTGACAACAATCAAAGCCCCAGTGCTTTGACCCCAATCCGGGTCTTCCTCAATGGGCGTATCGAGATATGCCCTCTGAGGATATGCCTTTTTTCTTTTGTTTCAATAATTGAGCCGGCAAGCTCTGTGCTTGTGCACCACAGCTCCTGTCTGCACCTGTCTCTTGAACTTTGTACAGTAATATTGATGCAAGAAAACTCAGTTCATTTGGCTTGCAAAGCCTTCGTTACATGTAGACCCAAAGTGCCAGGGATCAGATCCACGCTTTTGTCTTTATACAGTTCGCTAATAAACCGTGAGTTTGGTAGCTGAATAAACTTTGAGTTTTCTTGCATCAGTGCTGTTGCAGCCTGCCTTTGAGTTTTCTAGCTCTGTTGTGCAGCTTTTTGTGTGTTTCTTGTTAACGGTTTTCTGTTTCATTAGCATCCACTGCCCTAGGACGGAGTGCACGGTGACGGAACCTGTTTTGTTTGTCTATATATGGCCCTGTTTGGAGCTATAAGACCTTTCTGTAAACATGATGTTTCACCTGAGATAAGATATTCTTGTAATGTAAACTATAAATAAAATTAGTGTGGGATCTCCTTGACCTAACATGATGGAGTATTGCCCATTCTCCACTTGAGGTCTGTGTTGGGAATGCAGCTTGGCTCACAGATGGAATGTTTCAGTATACTAACATACTAAATGCCAGCAGAACAGGCCTAATGGTCTCTCGAATCTGCTCGATTTTCAGCACCTGCACTGAGGGTCGATTTTGGTGTCCCCTTCCCTCCCTTGGTTATACTGTCCCCAGTCCCAGATGTTCCACCTGTACTGGGCCTGGTCAGATTTACTCTCTCCTGTACCATCCCATTTAAACCTGTCCACAGTCTCCACCTCTACCAGCTCCCTAGGCAGTACATTCCATGGCTCCACCATCCTTTCCATGAAATAACATCTCCTCCTCCTCTCCTCTGAGCCTGCCCCTTCCAGTTTACACCTGTGACCTCTGTTGCCCCACCTCCTTCCTTTGGAGCACCCTGACTGGGCCTCCTTTAGTGATCCCTTTCATGTACTTAAAGACCTCCTATCATGTCCTCCTCTCCTCAAGGTGTACATGTCGAGCTCCCTGAGCTCTCCTCATAGGTCCTCTCCCCAGGACCCAGATCATTTTGGTTGCCCTCCTTTGGACCCTCTAGGAGTGTATTGTCCCTTTCTAAGTGTGGTATCCAAACTGCACACAATACTCGAGGTGTGGCCTAACCAAGCAGTTGTACAATGGAAGGATCACTTCCACCTTTCTGGAGGTAATTCCCTGGCGATGCATCCCAGCATCCTATTTGCCCTTGCGCTGCCCTTCTACAGGTTTCTGAGTTGTTCATTTTGACATCTACCACTACTCCCAGGTCCCTCTCAGTCTCACCCTCTGTGACTTAAATCATGTCTCCTCCCAGGGTATACCCGTGGCCTGGATTTCTGACTCCCAGGTGCAGAACCTTGCACTTCCCCACATTGAATTTTAGTTTCCATTTTCCCGACCACCTTTCCAGAGCCTCCAGGTCCTCCTGCAAGGCCACCCTGCCCTCCTCCTCATCCACCATTGCACCCAGCTTTGAGTCATCTGCAGAGAGACTCATCTCACTCCTGATCCCCCTCCTGATGTCCAAGACATAGGCATTGAATTGGAGTGGCCCCAGCACTGACCCCTAGGAACCCCACTAGCAACCCGCCTTGGGGATGAGGCTAACCCTCCAACCACCTCCTTCTGAGTACGCTCAGAGAGCCAATTTCCTATCCATCTTAACAACTGTCTCCTACCCCAAGTCCAGAAAGAGGACATCCACTGACCTACCCTGGTCCACGCACTCGTCACCATAGAACGATATATGTAGATAGTATGATTCAGCACAACTAACAGCCCTTGTTCAAAAGATGCCTTATTGTAAATGACCATGGAGACTTAACTATTCACCCTGGAGCAGTGGGTCTCAAGATCTCTGCTGAGGTGCATTGGTACAGCATGACTGGAAAACCTGCTTTGCATCTGTCTCATACTGTACAGACAGATACAGAATAGCAGGGAAGAAAACTGAGCAGACTAGGGGTGGGCTAAGCAGTCCTTTGTGCTGACACATTCTGTGTGTCTTTGTACCTTGCCGGTGAATAAACTGAATTCTACTTTCTGGTGATATCAGCCTTGCATCTTTCATAACCACTGAATTGATGGGTCAGTAAAAACAAAACATATTCATTACATAAAAGCAAAGGTAATGCAACTATAGGTTTCATGTAAGTTTGTTTCAGAAGGCAGTAGATGTAAACATGCAGTGCACAAAGGAAGGAAAACACAAGGTTTGGGGTAAACTGTGTTAAATTGGTAGGCAATTTTTCTGCATCCGATTTGCTGATGAAATTCCAAATCTGTGCATTTAAGTTATCAATTCCATGGCCTGGATCTGTGTTAGTTAGGATGCACCAACTAAGCCATATCACTACACCCCCAGCATAGAAATGTTCATATGACTGCCATTTATCCCCTACTAAAATCTTCAACTAGGCCCTAAAAAAAACTGCTAAGTTAAAAAAATTAAGTAAATGTTTACATTCTCATCCCCTCATGATACACAGGCACAGATTTAGAAAATGAAGTGCTACTCATAGTTTTAATATACTTTGTTCCTTTGCCCATTAGAACTACCATTCTGTCCTTATCTGGGGCGTAATGAGGCCTGACGCCGCAGGTGGAGGGCCTTACAGCCCCTGGAAGGTCCGGTATAGCACAATACCGCCCACCCTGGAGGGTATTATTGCGCTTAGAAAATGGCCAACTGCATTTTACATGTTTGGGAAAAAAAAATATGTGTAAATGTTAAAACACTTTCTTGTGAGAGATAGTTTTTTGTTATAAAATAGTTCTTCCGCCTGCATTTCAGTGCAATTCATTTTTTAAGGGAGCTTGTCAGACCCACCCACACACACACACACACACACACACACACACACACACACACACACACACACAGTGCTTCCTTGAGATAGGGACGAATTTATGATTTGTAAACAGTTACAGGGCTGTTGAGATATCTGTTTATACCCGCTCGGATCCACAGCCCTGACACTGAGTATTCGCTGCCGCTGCTCGTTCGCACTTCTCCGTAGAACTGCCTAAGTAGTGTATTTAAGTATTCAGTTTTTAAATTCATTGACAGATTTCATTCGGTTGCCCAGTCCTGTAAAACAGCTACAGCCCAAGCTGTGTTCTTTCTTGTTTTTCTCATCCCTGTCAGTTTCAATTTGATGGAGCTGATCGACTGTCAAACTTACGTGATGCTCCGTCTCCTCGCTGACAGGATTTTTCCTTTTTCTTTTGTTTGCAGGTCACACATCAGGTTCCTGCTCCAGTTCTTCGATTGAAAACTGCTGGTCAAAATAGAGGTCGAAGTTGATGGGTGAGACATCTGACATTTTTGAAATTACGTTTTTTTTTTTTTGAAATTTCTCTTTATCCTCCTCACAGCCTGCCTCCTCCGACCCTTCAGCGATGACCTCCGGACATCCCACTGCCCAGAACCCTGCCCACACAGACCACAGATCCCCATGGAGCCGTGGTTTACCCCCCGGGCGGGGACGAGGTGGAGGGGTCTAACCCCGTAACTTACATTTTCGTCGGTCTTGCGGTCTGTTGGGAGCACGGGCACATCATGGGCACGTCCGAGGTCCCGCATCTTCCCGGACGAGGCAGGCTCCTTTTTTCTCCCTCCCGAGCAGCTGATCTCCCCTGATGTCATGGCAGCACGTCGGCGTCGTGCTGCTCAACGGCCAGCCATCCCTAGTGGGTTGCAGTCTCGGCCTCCGCCGGGCCGGGCGTGCGCCGGGCATCGGCCGAATCCTCCCCAGAGCAGGCGTAGCTGTCGCCGGACGCTCAAGCCTGTCTCCCCGGCCGACCCACCGACTACCTGAGTCCGCGCCCGACCGGGTCGCCGGGCGTGGAGCGAGGTGGCGCCCAGCGCCAACCTCAGCGCCACCGGCCGGCCTCAAATTACGCTTTTTTTAGTGGCCCATGAAACTAGTGCTCAGTAACTATCACTTGCTGACACTGACAGTGGAATGTTGATTTCGGGGTACAGAAACAGCTGACTCTGTGATATTGGTGGGTGATTGGGCAGTTGGCACTGGCGCTATTTCATGCCCGTGGTCTGTTGCCACATAGACCACGCTTAGTAGTGCCAGCTGACCAATCAAATTACTTGATTTTAATACCCATTTTCTAAAGCAGCATAAACAAATTCATGCAGGTGCGTGGATAGCAGGTTCACACTGCTGCAATTATTCTGTGGCACAATAAAAGGTGTCTGATTTGATGGCACGCATCGCACACACACTCAGACACACACTACAAGTAATGCGTAGCAAATTGAAAACCTTTAGTAATATAACCAAATGTTTTAAACAATCTGAAATTATACACTGCTGCACCACAACAATCAGTAAAAAATGTCAAGAATTTCTGAAAATATTACTGTTTGTAAATTAAGAGTTATACAAGACAAATATAACAAAAACAGAAAGACTGCCTTTTTCTCCCAGTTAATCACCCTGTTTTGATTTCACCCCCAGCTGCTTAAGATAACCATGGAGAGAAACTTTGTTAGCTTGCTCTGAAAGAAAATCACAATCAGTTATTAGTTTAGTTTCAGCATTTTGGTATGTTAACCCCTTATTTTCATCTGTTTTTTTTGTTGCCACTGTTTCTTCAGGTGTCGTCTTTCTTTCCTGGACTTCCGGTTCTTAAAGCTGTGCTCAAACAAGTCTGAATCAAAATCAGCGAAAAGAAGAATCCCCACCATCTGAGATTTTCTGGCTGAGCTCTTGTCAACACAGCTGCTGAAACATTAGGATTTACTCCATCTTTGATTATCTCAGTAAATCCTGGAAAGTCATTTCCAATACTCACAGGTACAGGTAACTTGGATACTACCTCCTTCTTCCATGGAGCCTTGGCTGTTCACCCCAGGTGGGGATGAGGTGGAGGTAGCTTACCCTCAAGCTTCTAGTTTTGTTGGGAGGTATGAGTGGCGGGTCAGGCAGTGGAGGGGGATCCTGCATTGCATGGCAGCCCTTCATCTTCAGGTGCACGGATCCATTCTCCTTGTTTTCCACTGTCCCCGAGGACATCAGCACCCAGAGGGGATCTATTGATGTGCATACGTGCTTAGGTGTGCTGTTGCACCCAAATCCCATCCTCCCCTCCCCTGATGTCCCTAGCTGCACTGCCACCCATGTTCATCCAGGTGGCAGCATAGCAGCGGGGATGAGTAGTCTCCCCATAGGAGAACAGTGTCCTGTGGAATGCTCAGTACCCCCCGGAACCCGAACTTGTACCTTAACTTAGGTCGCCTATTATAAGGTTGTTTGTTACTGTATTTGTGTTACTGGTTTCTGTTGTGGAGATGTAACAGAGGTTCAGTGACAAACAGAATGGCAAAATTACTTAGTGTTTCTATAAAGTCTAAATCGAAGCTGACATATGGCACGTTTCCTCATTTTTATGTTGCTTGCACGCATGTGCAAGAAACATAGTGCCATCATCGGAGATTTCGGAGGTGTGTCACCTCCTCCTCCAATTCAGTCAGTGAGCTGGCAGGCACGGTTCTCAGTTATCGCATTTTGGAGCTGTTCATGACATGCTCCCAAAATGCAGTGGCATACAGTTGAAAGGGGAGCTATGCTTCAGTGAGCAGAGATAAGAAGTGAGATCCCCCGACAACAGGCCTGTGCGCCTGCACCTAGTGTGTAGCCGATGGGGTGCCCAATCCCTGTCGGCTGAGCTGCGCCTCTGTTCCCCCCCCAGTTATAGGTGCCACGCTGGGAGCCCACCCCAGCGTGGCAATCAATCCATAGGCTGACAGGGTGCCCAATCCCCTGTCGGCTGAAACGCCCCCAATGTCCTTGTGCCATGCTGGGAGCCCACCCCAGCATGGCAAACGGTCCCACAGGCTATTTTTTTTTATTTTCAACCTGAAAACGAAACTGGTCCCATGGAGCGCCTCCCGACCCTCTCCACAACCCGCACCCACCCACTGCGCACCCAGCCTCCCCACACCCCCACCCCATACTTACCTCCGGACTCTGGTGCGACGATCTTCGGTGGACCGGGAACACGTCTGCACTCTTCAAAGCCGACCGCGAACTGAGGAAATGCCGGTAAGCTGTATAATGGCCTAGATAGGGGGTTTCAACTTTGTTGCATATCTCAGGCATTTTTGGGAATTTTTGCACCAAATTTTCAACATGGGGTTTTTGGGACCCCTTCTCATGAATGATGTACACTGTCATGGCGGTATTCGGCCCGGCGGTGATTTCACACAGTGACTCGCGCAGTGACTGCGTAAATCACCCTTCAGGCCTGAATACCACCATGACAGTGACATCATTCATGAGAAAACCCATGTTGAAAATTGGTGCAAAAATCAAAATGACGGTTTTATGAGCTGCATTGCGCAGTTCCTATGCAGGCTCGTAAGTTCGCGAAATTTCAATATTTGCACTCCAGATTTTCAACATAGCCATTTTACCATACCTTCTTATGAGTAGTGCAGCTGTCATTTTCACATCTCACCCAAAATGTGTTTCTGCCCATGTAGCTAGAATGGCGCAGTCGGTAAAGCAAATCAATGTACTGGACAAATTAAGAAAATCATAGTGACACTGTTCATGAGCAGAGGTCTTAAAATGGCTATGTTGAAAATTTGGTGAAAAAATTCCTAAAAATGACTGTTTTATGAGCGTGCGTTGCGCACCTCCTCATGAGCAGTACAGCTGTCATTTTTCACACTTCACCCAAAATGTGTTTCCGCGCATGCATCATATCAAGGTTATAAACAAGTTCTCTTGTCAATATATCCCTTTGTTTGTGAAAGCAGTCAGCCTGGGAGGTGTAACGTATAGCCATTAGCACTTGCTTAACCTAATCTTTTTCACTGCAGCAGAGCTGAGCCTGATCCCACCTTTTGAAGCAGTAGAAGTGTTATCTTCCTCTTTGATTAGCTGGTAAACACTTTCATTTGTAACAAAATTTAGGCATTCTTAAATGTGTTTTGCTTCCTCAAGGTAAAAGTATGGGCCCCCAAGGCGCAGGAGCACAGTTTGCACCTAGCTAAGGCTGGCCCCTGCTGATAAGGACATGAAAGAGAGACAGCGACAGTGAGCAATGAGCCCCCAATTTCCACTCCTCTGTGTGCGTTCTGCCTGGTTATGGGTGGGGTGTCAGTATCCCAATGATGTGCTTCCCACTGTCACTTGTCCCCTACCCTTTTAAAGCTGTTGACAAAAGACATATTTTCATGATACCACCCTTTCTGGTAGTTCATTCCACTATGGACTATTACCTGTGCCACTGTTTTATATGCAAGCAATAATACCCGAAAGGGTGGGCATCTATTGAAAGTGAACGAAAAAATAGTACACTTAGTGAGATAAGTATCATGTAATGCTAATCTATATGTTTCTTTGCTCCACAGATGTCCATCTGAAGGTCCGGAAGAAGGACTGACGTGGGAGATGTCGTTGTCGCCTTGCTAATTCAGAATAACCAAAACCTCAGCAATCAACCTATGAAGACAGAAGAGGTCTTTCCAGTCCTACTTGAATGTTCCGAAACCATCTTAATCTGATTGGCTCACGCGAGTCGAACTTTACATGATTTCCAATTCCCTGTCATATTGTAGAAGAATGCAGTGTGGTCCATACCAAGAACAGTCAATCAAAATTTGAAGTAGGCCAGTGTCCACCAAAAATAAGACTTTCAGTACATAACATGGTTGGACACCTGCTTAATTAGCCAATGTTATTTCTGCTAATAAGATGCACCCAAAGTAAAATTTTAATTTGTTTTGTACAATTGTTCAAAAGTATGCATGCATTGCCGACCAGTGTTACTAGTTAGTTATCTGTATAGCCTCTTGTCTTAAGCTTAAAGAGTCCTTTGACAGTTTCGCTTTACAAGGCCTTCTGTCTTAAATTTAAGAAGGTCCTTGCTTGACTGGCCATCCCATCACAGCAAGTCTCCTGTTTAAGTTTATGGAGGTCCAACATCCCAAGCATTACTCTCTAGTCTGGATGTTTCATAACTGTCTCCTGCTTGTTTGTGACTTATATGATGACCACTGTTAACTAGGCAGGTAACACAATACTTATATACTGCCCAGTGTTAATCAGTGATGACTCTAGTTTGCATCCTGCTGACCACTAAGTATTCCGTATAACAAATGTTCTGTATTTCAAAATGTTTTTTTGAGTAATACTTCTGTTTGTAATGTAGGTGTTCAGCTGAATATTTTTATTAATTGATAGATTCATTGCCAACCACTTGGTACAATAATCACACTGCAGCTATGACTGAAATCATATTTAGAAACAAGGCCAAGATGTCGAAAAGAACCCCTTGGCCTAAAGAAAAAACAGTTTTCTCATATTGTAATATAACAATCAGAAGAGATAGGTTAGGAGCACATACTAGCAGTAAGCATTCAGGAAAGTCAGTAAAAGAAAAGGGCTGGCAGGATATATCTATGTTGTCGCAGTCAAACAAATCCACTTCTTCACAGGCAAGTTGTGATGTGGAAGATATCGGGGAACCACAATCAAAAATAAATTGTCTATCTGGTGATATGGTACATGATATAGTGAACGAATCTGTCAATAATGGTAATTTGTCTTCTGCAGTAGCAACCTTTGAGATGCATGATGTCATCTCGAAATCTGCATCAGAAACATTGGTCCATGGCATATCTGAGCATGCCGATTGTTCAAATGTTGATGTACAAAGTCCTTGTGAAGTTATGTCACATTCTGATATTGAATGTGAAGACTGTAAAAACCATGATGAAACACAGGCCACACAGCCCACTTCCACTTACCAAGCACTTATTTATTTATTTATTGAATTTTGATGACCGGGTAGGCCCACTGGGCCCCGGAGGTCCCTTTTTCAGGGGCGACCCGGGTGAGACAACAAATTACAGGTAACAGATCAGTACAGTCATGTAATTGTAAAGTATTTAACAATAAGAATACATAGGTTTACAGGCGGCAGGTAGTGTAAGACATGCAGGCAGTAAGGACATAGAGGTTACACATAATGAGACCGTTTTACATCCCAAGTTAGTGATTAGGTTGAGAGTGCTCTGGTAGGCAAGCAGTAGCTAAAGACCTGGGGTTAGCTTCTTTGTGGGCATATTGAAAGGGGATGAGGGACAAAAGTGCACCCCATCTTTAGGGGAGGTCCGTTATGCAACCAGGATGGCTATGCAAGGTTGGGTCTAATGAGCTACCAGGATGGCTGTACATGGTCAGGTCCTGACTTGATGACGGTGGTGACATTTCAGTAGATCAGCTAGGCAAATATTCAACAGATCCTGCTCTATATATCAACTGTCACATGAGTACTGATGTAATTCGAGACATATTACAGAAGGGACCATGCCAGCCAGGTTTGCATGACAGTTACCGTTTTGAGAAAGAAAAAAATGGCAAACGAATGTTTCGGCGTGAGTGGTATTATAACACTTTAAAAAACAGAATGAAACACTACAGAGAGTGGTTAATATTTTCTCCTAGGAAACAATGTGCATTCTGCTACCCTGTTGGCTATTTGCAAAACATTCTCGAAAGAGTTTGAGCCAGCTTTGCTGATCCAAATTATGGCTTTTCAAACTGGAAAAAAGCAACCAAAAGCTTTATCAAACACGAGCAAGCCACAGTCCACAAAGAGTCAGTCAGAGAGTTACTGATGACCAGATACAGACTGAAAACTGGTAGCACAGTTAACAGAGAGCAGCTGAAGGCTTTCAGTAGACAGGTATGACTGTTGTATTTTCTTCATGGTGGCTTAGATAGAGAGAAATTGTTATGTCATGATGTGCTTGCAAGGACTCCTGTCTTAAACTTAACGAGTCCTTTGTTTGACAGGTGCAAACCAGTTTACAAGGTATTGTCTTTAAGTCTAAGAAGATCCTTGTCATGGCATGTGGTTACAATTCTCTTGATTTAACTTATATTTTATCATGGATATTTCAGTCATCGGCTACCACAGTAGGAAAGTACAGCTACATAAGAACTTGCCATAACAGTAGATCTTCTAGAGAGGTTCTTATAGTAGGTAATTCCATATTGGACTGATGCCAGCATCGGGTAATGAGGCACCGTGTACTGTGGACCTGGGTATGACTGCGTCAGATATGACAGGGTTTGATACCCATGAACCAGGGGGTATGCCAGGGCAGACGATCTGGCAGGGTGCCCAGCAGGCAGGCCTGGAACCGGAGCATGGTCTGGTTCGGCAGAACAGGGGCCGTACATGGGGACCGCCCCTTTATACTGACGTCGCATGATATCGGTCACCTGACGTGAGGGCGGTACCCCGCCAGAGACTGCTAGCTAGAAATTTTTCCGTGGGGCACTGACGCCTGCTGGCATCAGTCCAATATGTAATTGCCTCCTGCAAGAGTGCTCTCGAAGTAAGATCTTTAATGTCTGTGTATGATAATCAAAACAACATCTTCAGCATCACAACTGTGGCAACTGGAAAGTCACACCACCTATTGCAGCAGAGCCAACACCATAATTTAAGACACAACACTTTCACCACATATTCTAGTCTTAATGATGCATCAGCAGCCACTCCTTGTTTTGATGCTGCTGTGCTGCAAGGACTCTATCTTAAGTTTATGGGTCCTTGTCTTTCAAAGTTCATTTACAAGGTCTTCTGTCTTAAGTTTAAGAAGAACCTTGACTGGAGCAGGTGCTTACATGTCAGGCTCTTGTGTTAAGTTACAATAGTGCCAGCCTCACAGTCAGATAAAACATGATTCCTGCCCTGTCACTGCTTATTACTCATTCCTATTGTACTGTCTGATGACTAAGATACAACAGAACAACTATGTAAGAATTCAAAGTTACTGTTTATAGTAGATCTTTGAGGGTCTCGGCATTAGGTATTGTCACAACTGTTCCCTTTCTTGGGGTCCTGTTCATGATTTGGCTTTTTTTTTATTTAGTTTGTCCTCTGTCTCTCCTCGTAGATATCTGGGGTGTAAGCCTTGTCCGCTTTGTCTCGTGTGCCATTCCACTACAGATGTACTGCTGGAACTCTTCTGTGTGGATTACCATTCTGACAATACAGTTCCACGGTTGTACCCGATGAGGAATAAGATCCCTTGAAGATCTTCTTATGCCTTGCTAAGTGAGCTATTACAAAATGGTTCGTATAAACAGTTCAAGCATATACCACTATAGAATTATATCCATTTACCTAACATCTCTCTTGCATTCCCTGTTGTATAATGGTATTAAAAAAAAAAAGTGGCCAATTTTGTAATTCTGAACAACGTAACTGCACTTCAACCTAGAAGGAGGGGGAAGTAGGTGTTACACATCTAATAATTAGTGCTGCTCACCATGAAGCAACTTGGAAATAAACTAAAAATTGCCATATTTTAACTTATGATGGTGAAGTGGCAGTGACAGATGTTAACCGTGAAAGTTTGCAAGCTACCTAGATCAGCAATAGGCACATTAAACATGCGTACATCTGATTTTGTAACATGCTGCATGTCTGTGAGTGGAGGAGGGCCACAATCAAGCAGATTAGCACAGCTAGTGCAATGTGCTGTGCACTTAAACTCAGACTGCACTGTCGTGCATTGCAGCAGCTGTAACTACTGCACTTTTTTTTTCTGTACAGCAATATTTTCTATATACATTGCTTCCTAAAAGGAAGACAAATTATTGGGTGCTGGGTTATGGGACAAACATAGTACATTTGTAGCTGGGACAGACTATCACAACAGTGACACAATTTGACCATTCACAGACATTCACTCACACTCTTCAGTGTATTATTCATCTGCAAGGAAACTCAATTCCCTTGCCAGCAAAGTCATGTGCATCATGTCATATCTTTATGGTCTGGGTTAAGTTTGACTTGTCATATCAAACAAAAACTGACCTATAGCCTATACACAACCAAATTACACCACACAAGTTATAATACCTTTTAAAGTTTGTATGTACAGTAGGTGTTACAATTTAACTGTGGCAGATTCAGTAACCCACATTTACAACCTTTTTACTTCAGGTCCAGCATAACAGAGAAGTTCTACACAGACTATTGGATATTACATTAGTTCTTGCAAAACAAAATCTTCCTTTCCGTGGCCATAGGGAGTCTTCTTATTCATGTCTGAATTCCTCGTCCTCTAGTAACACCCAGAATGAGGGAACTTTCTTGAACTTTGCAAAGTTATTAGCGTAAGTATGACAGCGTATTAAATAAACACTTGAGTGAATCTAAAGGGAAGCAGAGTTATCTAAGTCCAGATATACAAAATGATTTTATATCCGCTCTTTCAAGTGTGGTTTTAGACCACATTACCAGTGAAGTGCGTGATTCCAAATACTTTGGGATCATTCTTGATTCAACCATTGATATTTCTCATATTGATCAACTTTCATTCTGTGTACGCTTCATTGATCATAACTTTAATATTCAGGAGAGATTCCTACTTTTTAAAAATATTGAGAATTCATCATCAGTGCATCTATTTGAGGTATTAAAAAAAACCTTAACAGACCTGAGACTTGATATGGCCCTTCGCCACAGGCATACGATGGGCAGCAAACATGTCTGGTGCAGTATCTGGTCGGTAAACCCGTAGTAAAAGAAGTAAACAAGCGGCTTTATATGTTCACTGCTATGCACACAAGCTTAATCTGGTGCTTGCAGATAGCTGTAATGTGTGTACAGAGGCAGTTACCTTCTTTGGCTATATAGAGAAAGTATACACCTTTATCACTTCCAGTCAGCCTCGCCTAGACATATTTAATAAAGCTCAGCATGAACTGAACATTGGCCCTAGGCATTTCAATGTCTATGTGAGACTAGGTGGTATTGCAAATACGAAACTGTCAGGACACTGAAAGATACTTACCCAGCTTTGATATTAGCATTAGAGAGAATTCGCAAAGGAAAGGACAGCTAAAATGTAGGTGATGCACATGCTCTACTTGAGTTCCTACAGAAATTTGAATTTGTACTAATGCTGCACATATGGTTAGAAATTTTACACTCGGTTAATAGCCTGTCGGTGTACTTGCAAAGTGAAACAATGGATGTCATCACAGCATCAACTATGGTCACTTCATGTTTGAAACTATTTGAGCAAAACAGAACAATTGATCATTATAATGATTTGATTAACTTGTCAACTAAATTTGCAGAAGACAATGAGGTAGACACAGAGTTCAAAGTAACTAGACAAAGACGCCGCAAATGTATGCCCGTGAACAAGCACAAGATGAGCAGACAATGATCCTGCATTGCATTTCAGGACTACTGTATTCTATACAATCTATGATAGAATCACAACAGAAATGCAAGAGAGATTTAATGACTTTCATAATACAGTTAAATGTTTCAGTTGTCTGTTACCAAGTCATTTTAATGATAGAGAAAGTCTTCTGAACCTAATTTCAGCTTACTCAGAGGATATAGACAGTGAGGCAGCACAGTCAGAGTATAAACAGCTTTGTGCTTTATGAAGAGCTCTCTCCGAGTCAAACGCCATTGACAGTATGTTCAATGTTACTCTTGTGAAAGATAATGATCTCCAGAATGCATATCCAAACCTAGGAATACTGTATCGTATTTTCAGTACAATTTCAGTGTCTACCGCTAAGGCTGAACGCACATTTAGCAAACTCCGTATTCTAAAAAATTATCTAAGATCTACTATGGCAGAAGAAAGACTGTCATCATTGGCACTTTTAAGCATTGAAAGGGACATTGCTGAGCAGGTAGACTTTTCATCAGTAATTGATGTGTTCAGCAAGAAAAAACACAGAAGAATGATTCTGAATTAGAGGTGCAATAGCCGACAGTGTTGTAATACTACTGAACCTCACTTAAAGGATTCAACAAACTTTGACTGCAACAACTAGATATATCCTGTCTGTACATTGTCCATAAGGGTAGAAACAGGATCATTTTTCCTTCCCCATTTCATAGCTGCTTCACAAGACTATATCCCTGTTGTCTTGGTAACTTGTTAATCAGCATGACTATACAGGAGAAGAACATAGCGGCAAGCACAGTCACTTGTTGAAGTATGTTAAGTGCAACTGATGTCAAAACATAGATCTTCTTCGGGGGTATCTCGGTCATCAGGTACCACCACCTTAGCAACTTCGCCATCTGTAAATGGGCATCATCACAGAACATTTTCACCATTAAAATGGCTGACATTGTAAAACATCAACACACCACAGAGTTTAACAAATTATAACACTGGATGTTTACTCAATAGCACATGCTGCTTTTTTGAAGGCCAGTGCTACAATGGTTCTTGTCTTAAGCTTATGGAGTCATTTCACAGAGTCTGTTCACCACATCTGTCTGTGCTGCAAAGAGGACTCTTGTGTTAAGCTTATAATGGATTCCTTTAGCAGGTTCAGCTTACAAGGTCTTCTGTCTTAAGCTTAAGCAGATTTTTCTTCCTTGCTTGGCCCGGTCATCACAAGTCTCCTGTCTTAAGTTTATGGAGATCCATCCAGCATCAAAAGCATTGCAGTCACTGTGCTGCAAGGAGGACTGTTGTATTGCTTTATAGTAAAGTCCTTTAACAGGTTAACATTACAAGGTCTTCTGTCTTAAGTTTAAGGAGATCCTTGCTTTGCACGTGCTTAAAATGTTACTGTTAACCATGGATGCTGGATGTCCATAAACTTATCTATTCCTGTCATTGATTTGTACTGGTTCCTACGATGGTGGTACCTGGTGATGACTGAGATCCCCTAGATTGAAGATGTGCTGTTATGCTGACTTCTTATGTAATTCATATTATAACATTTGATGCCCTACCCTTTGTTGAAAACACATCCAGGTATCTTCCACTAATGATATTTGAAGTACAACACCATAGTCACTCTTGCCCTATAACACTATTATCAAATGTGGACAATAATGAAGTCCTGTAACCTAAGCTGTTGCCACATATTCCTATGCCACAGAAAACTAATGTAAAAATCTAAAGAGAAGTTCTGTTATGATCAACTGTTGCTGATGTAGTTGTAAGACAATGTTTTTTTTTTTTGTATTTTTAATGCTATTACCTGAATTACTGTCTTGTCAATGTGATTCATGCACTGACACTGTGCAATGGCTCCTTTTACTATAGTACAGAAGATAAATGCACTTGTATTACACTATTTTCATTCTGTTATCTGGGCTAGCATTTCAGTTTTATAAAAAGAGCATGTGTATCACTGGTAGTTTACAGTCTTGTGTACAGAGGTCCTCCAGATAATGTTCGAGTCTTGAACTTTGATGTTTTACTGCTACAAGGAATTTCTTTGATTCATGCAAGTAAAACATTTTATTAATTCAGAGGACCATATCTTCTGGCTGCATACTTTTAAGGGTTTTGGGTTGATGGTAGAAGACGGAGCAAGTCAATCTGTCTGATAGATGGGGTAGGGCTTAATCTCGGAGGGAGAGTTCAACTTCCTCCTCTTTAGGTGGGATACCTCCTAGGGACTTGAGAGTGTATGAAAAATAGGTTTAGCGATCATCATTTAAGATTTGAAACATGGGGGAGTAGTGGGTACACATGTTTAACCAAGGCCATGTTGGTGAGGCCCATAAAATTGGGGACATGACTACTTTCTTTTGCACAGTGTCCTCTTGATATTTAATATACAGATGCTCTCCAGTTCTTTTATTGGATACACAGTATTCTGATATACCTTGCTTTGATCTTTGTGTTAAAGTAATAATCTAATTGTCTTAGTTGTGTGACTACTCCTGCATCCCCTCTGCTCAGCTGTTACATCTCTCTTTTCATACTACTTGAACAATCAGATGAATGGCATGGAGTGGAGTCTGTGATATCACAGAATGTCTTAGACATAATGAAAATCAAGAGCAATAACTGGTTAAAAGAGTGGAATTCAATGTAGATCTGAGTGCAGTATGGCACCCCAAAGCCACTTTATTTATCAAAAAATTATCAAAGCATATCAGGATTCAAGATGCATAGCTGGCATGGAAAGGCAGATAGAAGGGAAGTTAAATATACAAATCTCATCTAACTCCTATACATTCTGCCCACCCCATCTGGATCATCTACTTGTTGCAGATCTTGGTGTCATCTGCAAACAGACAAGCCTTACCCTCTAGTCCATCTGCAATGTTACTAATGAAGATATTGAAGAGGACTGGCCACAGGACTGATCCCTGAGGTACCCCACTTGTGACTTGCATCTCTTCTGAATGTATACCATTTACCATCACTCTCTGTTTTCTGCCCGTCAACCAATTTGCCACCCAGTTGACCAACTTATGACCCACCCTGAGCCTACCCAGCTTATTTATCAATCTTCTATGTGGAACAGTGTTGAAAGCTTTGCTGAAGTCAAGGTAGGTGACATCAATTGCTCCTCCCTGATCCACCACTCTGGTTACCCAGTCAAAGAAATCTATGAGATTAGTTTGACAGCACCTACCTTTTGTAAACCCATGCTGTCTTGGATCCCGTGCCCCTATGGATTCCAGGTGTTGCATTATCCTTTCCTTAAGGAGTGCCTCCATAATCTTGCCCACTACAGAGGTAAGACTGACTGGTCTGTAGTTCCCTGCCTCCTCCCTGCTACCACTCTTGTGGAGCGAGATCACATGAGCCCTTCTCCAGTCTTCTGGGACCTCTCCTGAGCTCAGAGACTCACTAAACAGTTCTGCTGATTTCTCTGCAGTTCCACCCTTAGCTCCTTAAGTACCCTGGGATGTATGCCATCAGGTCCCATTGCCTTGTCCACCCTGAGCTTAGCAAGCTCTTGTAGGAAGCTCCATCTTCCTTTCCATGCCAGTTATGCATTATGATATGCTTTGTTAAATGTTTGATAAATACTGTAGCTTTAGGGAGCCTACTGCCCTCTAATCTACATTGAATTCCACTTCCAAACCAGTCATTGCTTTTGATTTTCATATGTCTAAGACATTGTGTTACATCACTACCATTCCATGCCATTCATCTCATTGACCTGGAATGTTGATTATGTCATATAATGATATGGCACCATGAAAGGACAGAGCTGCAGACTGCAGCTGCTGAGCAGTTGGGGATTCAGGGTAAATACAAAAGCAACAAAATTATTTTAGCTTAACAAAAAGCTCAAAAATATATCAGAATACTGGGTATCCAATAACCAACTTTTGAAATTGGGTATCCAATACCACAATTTTGAAATTTAAAGTTTTTTAAAACTAATATGTAACTAGTTATACTGGCAATTGGCCTAGTAATACTGCTTTAGGAATTGTGATGTGATGGTCCTGTGGTTGTGTTTTGCTAAACTGTGTTTTGCATTTTCAAATGAAGGAACTGGTATGTTTCAAAAATATTAAACATTTCACGATACAAATTGCTACTATGATCTCTTAAGACAGCTAATATGAAAATTACCAAAATAAAAATATGAGGCCAACAATTAACTGTCTCTTGTTTTCTTTTCCTTACATAAAATACTTCGTGAGAACTTACTGACCTTCTTACCCGTGCTTCTGTTTGAACCTGGGACAAATGTACATCAAAATGTAATAACTAGTGAGGTATTAAATTAGAACTAGCACAAACCAGAATGCATTTTATAACCCATGGTTTCTGGGTGCCCAGAACCCCCACCCTTCTTCATGTCGTGGTACACAAAAATCGGGACTTTTTGGTTAGTTTGCCCCCCCCTGAAAAAAAAACAAACTACGCCACTGGCCTCCACGTCTCGGGTTTCCGATGTTATCTGCTGGGCTACCATGATGTTCTTAGCATGGAGAGCTTTGCTTTCTTCTTCTGGAGTTTCAAATGTTTGTGGGCCTTCATGAAACATTATCGTAAGTTTTGCTGGATATGGTGTAAAAAGCTTCAACTGTTGCTCTTTCAGGGTATGAAGTATCAGGGCATAAGCCCTTCTCCTTGCTGCTATTTGAGGAGAGTAGTCATTATCGAAGTAAAGGCGTCTGCCCTCATATTGAATGTCCCTCATGTGCCATGCTCTCATCAACAGCTGCTGTTTTATTGCGTAATTTAATAGTTTGAGCACTATGGAGCGCGGTCTCTGGTCGGCCTGTTGAGGTTTTGGAGTAAGGGCTCTGTGGGCTCATTCTATATCCAGTTTGGTGGGTGGATCAAGTTGTACAGCCTCCTGTAATAAAGTATCCACAAATTTAAGCATGTTGCAGCCCTCCTCATCCTCCGGTACCCCATGAATGCGTAGATTATTTCTCCTTGACCTATTCTCGAGGTCTTCACATTTGTCTGTTAAAAGCTTTTGTTCATTTATTAAGTGCACCACAACCCTCTCCAGGCTATCTTTTCTAGCATCAATCTCCACGTGAGCCGACTCCAAATCTGACACCACCTGATTTATTTTAACTAATTCTGTGGATAGTTCAGTGCAGAAGGTGTGGACTTCATCCCTGAAACCCTTGAGTTCTACCAGTATCGCGGCATTACTGGGTTGCCCATTGGGAGTCGGCAGGGCCTCCCCCATGTCTGGTAGGCTGGATTCACCAGTCGGAGAGTCATTAGCTTGTTGAACTTGCTGCACAGCAATGGCGGTTGACTTTTCCTTTTTTCGGGCTCCTATTCAGTTCTGTGACTCCCCTAGTCTCTGTATGCAAGAGTTTTTCTGGTTTTGTTCAATTTTGTTCAGGTTTAGGGAGTCTGATTGTTGGGTCCCTGGAGTGCTGTCTTTCAGTGCTGCATTCCACCTGGCGGTTCAGCCAGAAGTCAGACTGTCTCTTAAGGCTCCCTACAACACTCCATGGCCTTCGACCATTGGCACTTGGCAGAGCTGAGAAGAAACTAGTTAAATTTTTTGACAAAATACACTAAATTGACACAAAGCCTTAACACTAAAACTAAAAGAACTGAACATTGTTGTTATACAGACCAGAACTTGACTTCCAGCAAACAAGTGACAGAACTCTGATGCACACTTGGTGAGGAAAAAGGAACTGAGGCGGTTGGGTGCTGGCTCCAGTGTAAGTATATGCTCGCGTACTGTGTTCCATGATGACATGTATGCACATTACTTACCTTGGGGGCCAGCCCTCTGAAATGTTTTGTCTCCCAATGGGTCCACCTCCCGACTCAAATCCACTAGTTCAAATCATTGGTGAAGATTGATTCCTGGAAGATCTGGGAGTGTAGCTCCTGGTCAGTCTCTCCAAGAGCCAGTTGACAGGCTCAAAAATCTTGATCGCCTGCTTGACTGGAATAGAGGTCGAGGAGCCTGACTGGATTTCTGTGTAGCCCTTGACTTGACCAAGGCTGAGCAGTTGGGGAAGTCGAGAAGAGGATAAGCATGATCCTTTCCAGTCTCATGACCTGTGATGGCACTGCTTTTTATGCTTCTTGCTGCATTGAGAAAACTCTCCTGAAGGTCTGAGGGCCATGCCCATTTCTCTGAAAGTATTAGAGAATGACTCCTGCAACACTGGCCCCAGCCAGGAAATGACAATACATACTCACCACAATTGTTGATCGTCCTTGAATATCTTTACCATTCATTCACACTCATGGATTTAAGTGGGACACTAGGACCCTGTGAGAGCAAAAGTCTTTGCAGCTTAGGAAGGGACCGATATTCTGCTGGTGCCACCCAGAGGCCAGCGTAGGAGGTCATGTATGTGTGCCCGCCAGTAACTAATGCTGGCCCTCTCCTCCTAAGTTCCGCTTTGCCAGGATAAAGGAAACAATTGGGAGAGAAAACAGAGAAAGAGGTACAAACTACCAGCCCAAAGGGATAAGAAAAGGATATAGGCTATGACAGAAAAAACAACAACACAATAGCACCCAACTACAAACTTAGCAGAATTAAGGGTTGGGCCCAGGGGTGGCAGAAGAGTAGTGGACATAAGAGCAGAGTGTATCTCAGCCACCTGGACAGGAGGGTGGTAGAAAAGGGCAGCAGCACTGCCATATAGGTCTGACTGGTACACAGAGGCATAGGGGACTGCTGTGTAGTTAAGGTGGCAGAATCACATCTTAACTAGAAATCTTTGTGCTCCCAAGAGGGCAAAGAATTTAGTAGAGTAAACTCCCAAAACTCCTGAAGAGGAGCAAATAGCGGGCGTGATCGAAGAGTGCGGAATGCTACCTTGCCACCCAAAAGAGTGAAAGAGAAGTATGACACAAAAAAAGTGAAAGACGTGAAGTCCAGCTGAGTGTGGAATATGCACCCAGCCCAACAGGCTGAGGAGTACAGTGCAGAAAATCCTGCTGCATCTGCCTCTCTCCCTGTATAAGAAGTGTCAAGTGCTGCCAAATGGCAGACGCTTCAAGGTATAGACAAGGTGGAGCCAGGCTGCAACCGCAGCAGTGGGTATGTGCCTAAGAGATATCCCTAGTAGGGAGAGGAAGAAATGCTTAAGGGAAAAAGGGAAAATACATCTCAAGGATTTTCTTTCTTTTTTTTTTATTAATTTTTCTGGGAAGAGGGTAAGGGCCCCACATCCCAATTCTTTTGAAAAGAAAATGAAGTTGAAATTCTAAGAGGGCAACAACAGCTCCCAAGGCGAGTGGCATGAAGGATGCCAGTGCACAGAGGCACAAAAGGGTGAGCTACCCAGAAGCCCTGGCTCTTACCTGGGCAGGGATGGTGGCAGGTATGAATGAATAGGAGACATCCTGAAGATCAATAATTACAGCGAGTATGTAATTTTCATATCTTCCAGGTATCGGTCTTCCCATTCATTCACACTCATGGGTCAAAGTACCAAGTTTTCCAAAATAAGGGAGCAGTTGGCTCTGGAAGCTGAAGGGCTGCTCCTTCCTACTGGTGCACAAAGCAACAAGAAATCAAAGTGCAAAACTCAAAAGCTGGGCTAAGCCATCACAAACCTCCAAGCATTCCAGTTGATGCAGGTTAAAATACAAGTTTATTGCAAGTACAAGAAGAAATGAATGACCTCCACAGCCTGACCTGTTTCATCCAGTCACTGTGGGCTTTGTCAAGGGTATACTGGCCTCTAGTGGAGTGTCACTTACATAGCACCCATTTAAAGTGACAGAAGTGCAAAACAGTGCAAATACATATTTTGTGCAAAAAACATGTATAAGTATAGGACAAAGGGTCTCCAAACATAGAAACATAGAAACATAGAAGTTGACGGCAGATAAGGACCGCAAGGCCCATCCAGTCTGCCCATTTCTTTTTCTACCTTATAAATGTGCCATCGGCCTTTGCTCTGTCAGTGACCTATCTATTCATAGTCATTTGTATTGCTCCCTTATGCCTATCCCATGCCTGTTTGAAGCCCTGCACTGTATTCATAGCCACCACTTCTTGTGGTAGCTATTCCATGCATCTACCACCCTTTCTGTGAAAAAGAATTTCCTCACATTCCCCCTTAATCGGCCTCCCTCTAATCTCATGCTGTGTCCTCTTGTCCTGCAATTTTTCTTATATTTAAACATGTTAGACTCTTTCACCTTGTTTATGCCCTTAAGGTGTTTAAATGTCTCGATCAATCACTCTCTCTCTCCTTGCTCAAGGGTATACATATTGAGCTCTGTTATCTGTCCTCATATGTCTTCTGATGCAGTCCCTGCACCATTTTGGTTGCCCTTCTCTGGACTGCCTCAATTTGGTTAATGTCCTTGTGAAGGTCTGGCCTCCAATACTGCACGCAGTACTCCAGATGGGGCCTAACCAATGTCTTGTACAGAGGGATTATTACCTCCCTCTTACGACTTGTGATACCCCTACTAATACACCCTAACACCCCCCTAGCCTTACCTACTGCTTTAGAGGTCTGCTTGGATGATTTTAGGTCATCAGTGATGATGATGCCCAAGTCTCTTTCTTCCTTTGTGACTGCTAGCAACTCCTCCCAGCCTATAAGTGGCTTCAGGGTTTCTCTTCCCTATGTGCATGATTTTGCACTTCTTTGCATTAAATCCCAGTTGCCACTCTTCTGACCATTTTGCTAGTTTATCCAGATCTCTTCTCATTCTGCCCACCCCATCTGGATCATCTACTCTGTTGCAGATCTTGGTGTCATCTGCAAACAGACAAGCCTTACCCTCTAGTCCATCTGCAGGTCACTAATGAAGATGTTGAATAGGACTGGCCCCAGGACTGATCCCTGAGGTACCCACTTGTGACTTGCATCTCTTCTGACTGTATACCATTTACCACCACTCTCTGTTTTCTGCCAGTCAACCAGTTTGCCACCCAGTTGACCAACTTCTGACCCACCCAGCCTACCTAGCTTATTTATCAATCTTCTATGTGGAACAGTGTCAAAAGCTTTGCTGAAGTCAAGGTAGGCGACATCAACTGCTCCCCCTTGGTCCACCACTCTGGTTACCCAGTCAAAGAAATCTATGAGATTAGTTTGACAGGACCTTCCTTTTGTAAACCCATGCTGTCTTGGATCCTGTGCCCCCATGGATTCCAGGTGTTGCACTATCCTTTCCTTAAGGAGTGCCTCCATAATCTTGCCCACTACTGAGGTAAGACTGACTGGTCTGTAGTTCCCCGCCTCCTCCCTGCTACCACTCTTGTGGAGCGGGATCACATGAGCCCTTCTCCAGTCTTCTGGGACCTCTCCTGTGCTCAGAGACTCACTAAACAATTCTGCTAATGGCTCTGCTAGTTCCTCCTTTAGCTCCTTAAGTACCCTGGGATGTATGCCATCAGGTCCCATTGCCTTATCCACCCTGAGCTTAGCAAGCTCTTGTAGGACCCTTTCTTTGTGAAGGGAGTAGTGCTCACCTCCCTCCCCCTGTGTCCATGATGCTGAGCTGTGGGCCCTGCCCTACCTTCTCTTCAGTAAATACTGAGCAAAAGTATCTATTTAGGATAGATGCCTTTACAGGGTCCTCCTCCTCACATGCTCCTTTTCTCTCCATTAAGCTTAGACACCCTCTGGACTTTCTCCTTTCACTAATGTATCTATAGAAAGTCTTGTCACCTTCTTTACTGTTCGTGCTAGTGTTTCCTCAGTTTGGGACTTGCCTGCCTTACTGCCTTACCTGCTTCCCTTAGGGCAGTTTGGTATGCCTCCCTATCTTCATCCGCTGTGTTCCCTTATATTTTCTGAAGGCCAGCCTTTTGGCTCTGACCTTTTCTGCTACTGTATTTGAGAACCAAAGTGGTTTCCTTCTTCTTTGCACTTCCTTTTCTGTCTAACACAATGGGATGTTGCTTCAAGTATTGTATCCTTAATGCTTGCCCACTTTGCCTGTACCTCCTCACCTGTGTTTCTTTTTGCCAGGGCTAGCTTAACTCTGTTGGCCATCTTATCAAAGTCAGCTCCTCTGAAGTCCCATATTTTTGCCTTGGAATGGGATGATTTAGATGTAGTAGCCAAATTGAACCATACCATGTGATGGTCACTGGACCCCAGGTGACCTTCTACCTGGAGATCTGTGATCCCTTCTTTGTTAGTCAGTACTAGATCTAGGATAGCCCTGTCTCTTGTGGGCTGCTGTACCAGTTGTTTGAGGCCCTCCTGCAGGGAATCCACTATGAGTCTAGTTCTGGCAGATGTTCCTGCTGGTATTGACCAATCTATATCTGGCATGTTGAAGTCTCCCATTATCAGAACCTCCTTTAGCTGTCATGTTTTGTATATCTTCTAACAGTAATGTGTCTATGTCCTCCTCTGGTCTGGGGGCCTGTAGACAACCCCAGTTCTTATGGCTGTCCCATTTCCTGTTTCCAGGGTGACCCACAGTTCTTCTGGCTCCTTATGTGTATTCTGAATTTCTGTAGCTTTGATATTTTCATTAACATACAGGGCCACTCCTCCCCCCCTTTTTGCACCTCGGTCTCTTCTGAACAATACATAGCCCTAGGAAAGGTTTCAGTTCAGATCTTTCATTTCAACCCAGGGATTTCAGTCTCCACAGGGTGTAGATCCAATAGAACTCTCTTTGCAACAGTAACCTCTCAAGATCCCCACCCCTCAGGCCCAACTGTACCCTCTTCAGATCAGTAAACTCAAATTTGTGAGTGGGACCTTCCTCCTGAACATGTGCAGCCAGCACATTGTCCAGATGACATTTATCAATGTCCCGTAGGTGCTCCCTAACATGCACCTTCAGTTTTCCCCTAGTTTTGCTGACAAAAAAGCTCCTACAACCGCACAATGCCATGTATACTACTGGCTCTGTATTACAGTTAATGAATTTACAAATAGTAAATTCCTTATTGGTGGTTGGATGGAAAAATTGTCAGTGGGCCCAACCTCTTCACGAAACTTGAAACTGCCACATCTGTGTGTCTCGGAGGGTGAGGGCCAGGGGTGTGGTAACCATGTTCTAGCTCTCTGTGGTTTTTGACAGCTGTTAACCACAATATCTCTAACATTTTCTGCCCATCCATAGAACAATAATGCGAATAACTGTTCAAACATCCTAAAATACCAAGTTTGTGAACTATTCTGCAGAAGAATATCAGGTACTAGGGAGTTATGGGACAATAAAGACAGTATAATAAAGCCTGCGGACAAGGGGGGAGGGGTCAGTGGTGATACAAGACACCACTGCATATATCTTGGAGGTTAGATGTCAGCTAGCAGACATCAGTTTTTACCGCCCCTTGAATTCTGGTCCTACCTCAGTATACAGGGCAGAAATTGATGTGTTGTTAAAAAATGCCAGGGATGAGGGTGTGATCTCAGAAAAAAATGTGGGGGTATCTTTTATAATAATTTTCCTATTAGAGCCATTATATATACTGTCTCCAAGATCCATAAATCCCTCACTTCACCTCCTGGCTGTCCAATCATTGCCTCTGTGGGTTCACTGATGGAACCCTTGTTAACTTTGTGGCTGCTCACATCAATCTCTTGGCCAGCAGTCTCCACTCATATGTTTGTGACATTTCAGACATTCTTAACTATAGTGCAGGTCTGAGAGTGAAAACTGATTGGTTACTGGAATAATGGATTGGAATTTTATACACCAATATTCCACATGAGAGAGAAAGGGCAGTGGGAGGGCTGGTCTTTATGCCCTGCATTAAATGAACTGTTGGTATTACTTATTCAAAAGTACTGAAATGTAATGCTTTTTCTTTTATAGGTGACCATTACCCCTTATTGCTTGCAGTACCCATTGTAAATGAGTCTTTTTTATTTTATTTAGTATGCTTTTTATTCACCAGCTACCACCAAGGCTCAGCCCCAGCCCAACCCGGATCCCATCACACCCTGGGACTTACCTCTAGGGCAGAGGATACTCCCTGGATTACCCCCAGGGTGGGCCAATGTACCAGGCATGAACCCACATGAGACAGAGGAAAGATTCTGGCAGGGGAGGCTACCAGTATTGCCTTCCTGGCTTACCCCCTAAGGGCAGGGTGTGGAGTTGGCTGGCCACACTGCAGGCCATAATGAGTCAATGGCCCAGAGTGCCACGACGGTGCAACTGGAGCCAGGAGAGTGGGGCCTCATAGAGGCAGAAGCTGTGTTTTTCAATGGTGTTGTTACTTCCCTGGGGATGGAGATTTGCAGTGACATCCTGCGTCTGCCTCGCCCCCCAAGTGATGGCACCAGCATGGTGGTGCCCCCAGCCACCGCCAGGGGTCCATGGTGTGCTGGACACTCTACCCTCCCCAGAGAAGGAGAGCAGTCCCTAGGATGCTCAATCCCTTTCCATGTGACCAGCCCTCTGACATCCTGAGTCCGCTCTCGAACCTGGGTCATCGGCTTTTAGAGAGGCGCCTGCCCCTGCACTGGTGGGCCGGCTGTAAATGCCTTGTTGCTCAACTGGGGTCTGACCATGTTCATGCTTTTCTTTGATTAACATGAATAACATTTTTACTACTACTATCTGTGTTTTAAAATGTACAGTGCCTTGATATTTGAAAGGCGCTGTATAAATAAAGTTTTTGATTGATTGATTGATTATAACCTCAGTAACATAAACGTTTTGGATGTTAAGATTAATAAAGTGTAATCCAGCAGTTTGGATTTTAAACTTTTTAGAAAACCCACTGATAGACACTCCCTCCTTCATTCCAACAGCTGTCATCCCCACATACCATAGACAACATCCCCCATCGGTCAGTTTTATCAGGTTAAGCATAATTGCTCTAACATAGTGGAATATCAAAGGCATGCAAATGGGTTGGAAACACGATTTCATAATGAGTTATTCTGCCAACCATACAGAAGGCTAGGTGGTTGGCAGATCAGAAAACCAGGGAGGACCTATTACAAGTTAGGGAAAGTTTTGGAGGCAGTATAGCGCAGTGGTTTAAGGCTCTGAGCTGCAAACCTGGAGACCTCGGTTTGAATCCCACAGCCCCTACTTGCATACTGTATGACCCGAGCAAGTCACTTTCTAACTGTGCTCCCAGGTTGCACCTGTAAACAAGCTTCCAGCTTAGTGTGTCTTTCCTGGTTAAAAAGTCTGGTACAAGCAAAAATGTGAGCAGTTTTCCTACTACCTGTAGCTTGGAGTCACAAAAAGTGTTTAACATTATCTGCAACAATTGGCATATCCTGAGGTTGGACCCTACCTTGCAAGAATGCACTGTAAATTTCCCAAGACTAGTCCGTAGACATGCAGAAAATGTTAGGAGACATTGTGGTTAACAGCTATCAGCAACTACAGAAAACTAGAACATGGTTACCACAGCCCCTACCCTCCGGGACACACAGATGTGGCAACTGCAAGTTTTGTGAAGTGGTTAGGCCCACTGACAAATTTTTCAATCCAACCACCAATACGGAATTTACTATTCATAGATTCATTAACTATAATACAGTATCAGTAGTATACACGGTGTTGTGTGGCTGTGGGAGTTTTTGTGTTGGCAAATTATGCCAGCACATTTTACCACTGCCTGTGTTTACAACAGTAATCCTGTAACTGCTCTGATGACTCCTAACTAAATGTTGAAACAGTTTCTCCCGACACCCCTTCCCTGGGCCACACCTGGAAATAAGCCTTGGCTCAGTGTGCCTTTCCCAGTTACCAACTTAAATAAAAAAACAAATAAGTAACTAGCAGAAAATTGAAGGTGTGTGTTGGGAAGCACCTAGAGGACATTGATAAATGTAATCTTGACAGTGTGCTGGCTGCACGTGTTCAGGAGGGAAGTCCTTCTCATAAATTTGAGTTTATTGGTCTGGAGAGTGTATAGCTGGGCCTGAGTGGTGGGGATCTTGAGAGGTTACTGGTGCAAAGAGAGTCTTATTAGATGTACACACTGGGGAACTGAAACCACCAGGTTTAAATTAAAGATTTGATCTGAAACTTTCCTAGAGTAATGGTTTGGAGATCCTATGTCCTGTTAGTCTCCTGGTTTAAATTTACAATAATATGGTCTGTCATGTGTACAGGGAAAATAGCACAGTGTATCTTTTTGTGCAGTATAAGTACAGAATATTTTATGTACTGTACTTTTCACTGAGTATTTATCCTTTGTAGACTGAACTGTTTTTAAATAGTAATAGCGGCTGTTCTGCACTCACACACGTTTTTTGCATTAAATATGTATTTGCACTGTTTTGCACTTCTGTCACTTTAAATGGGTGTTATATAAGTGACACTAGAGGCCAGTATACCCTTATAAAGGCCAGAGTGACTAGGCGAAACAGGTCAGGCTGTGGAGGCCATTTGTTTCTTCTTGTACTTGCAATAAACTTGAATTTTAATCTGCCTTAACTGGAATGCTTGGAGGTTTGCAATGACCTAGCCCAGCTTTTGAGTTTTGCACCAGGAGTTGGTTTACCCTGAGGGAAGATACCCCATAGCCCTCTGTGTGTGTGGGAGAGCCACCTGAGGGTGGGGACTCCTTGCGGGGCTGGTGGGACCCGAGACTGGTCAGGGGCTGGCAGAGCCTCCCAAGGCCTGGAAGCTGTAAGGCACCTCGACAACTCATGCTTGATCCTGCGGGAAAAGAAACAAGTCCCCTGGAAATGCAAGTACTGGGCCAGGGTTGTCAAAAGGAAAAGGCAAAGCCATCCCATCCACTGAATACAGACTGCTGTTCCTACCAACCTGGGAGCTACCTCATTGGTGTTGTACAGCACCTTTGACTAGTGCCTCACCAGCACCATGCCAAGGCAGAAAGGCAAATGGCTTGTCTGGTTATCTCATGATCAGGCACTGAAGATAGCAGCTGCCCAAACTTTGATCACCGGCTTTTGTTGTAAGCTACCTGATGTACAGCAATGCACATCATGGTGCGTGCCACAGTAAAAACCCTTCTCCCCAGGCATTCATCTCAGCAGTGTCAGCCTGGGGGAGGTGGTCACGCACAGGGTGTTTAGGCTCAGTGGGGGTCTGCAGTACCAAAATCCCTTAAGTGGGGTGAGATATGGCTCCTGCAGACTCCGCAGGAGTGCAATACCTGCACTGGATGTCCTCAGGGGCTGGAAAAGGGGCAAAAGGATGGAGCCAGACATCCCTGGATGCCTCCTCAAAAGAACAAGTCCAAGGAAGGATGACAAAAGACTCATCTCTGATATCCCCAAGGAATCTCAGAGACAAGACAGCAGCACTGCGACCAAAAAAGGACAAGGATCTCATATTCAACTCCTTCAGCATCTCCATGAGGAACTGCTGGTATGCAGAGTACTCAGCATCCACAGACATGCAAAGGGAAAAGTCCTCTTCCTCCAAGAAGGAAGTAGGAGAGGAGGTGCTGGACTTGGGAGAACGGAGGTGGTGGGGTCATGGGCCTTGAGACAAACTGGTCTCTCCCAGACCCAGGCTGCCTGTGTTACCAACTGTCTTGAACCCTTCAAACACCTACAAGGGTAATCAGTAGATGCTACCACTCAGCACACTCTCTCTCGGGGGATCTCTAGGTATGAATCCCTTCAGAGCCACTGCTCACGCAGTACAGCGCTCCTTGCTCAAGGGAAACTGGCCCACTCCTCTCTGTCACAACTTAGAACCCCTTACTTTAGAAACAGAATATGGTAACAGTAGTCTTCTCCTCAGAGGTTGAAATACAGTTTTGGTCAAGTATAAATCAGTTAGCTGTATCTCTCAAAAGGCTCAGTCACAGAAATATGAAATATAAAAATTAATGTTTTAATACTTCAAGGTATTTATACATATGATACATGATACTACAGAAAGGCTATGGGGAACAGTAATTCTACAGAAATAAAAAGAAAACTGTTTTGAACAGTAGGTTACACACAGAAAAAACTCTCTCTCTCTCTTTAGCAAGGTAGAATAACTTACCCTACAAGGCACTTTGGTGAATCAGGGCAGATTCAAACGCTTAGATTGTAGCTGTTTGTAGTCTCAAGCCTGTCTATTTCAGGCTCTGCCAGACCTTAAAGATCCTCTGGCTACCCCCATGACATGTCATCTAGTATGTCCTCTGACATCATAGATTCAACGTTCTTTGTGTCTTGAGAGCTGGGATGGAAAACCGGTCTGATCTGGACATCGTACAAATACATCTAGTTTTTATTTGTCCCAAGAGCAGAGCCCAATTGGAATGTTTCATTTAGCTAGCAGCTTCCTGACATTAAAATGCACTTTCTAAGGTCACCCATAAATTGTCGGATGGTCCTGCCATGATAACGGATAGCCCAGATAGTAAACTGCCCTCAGAGCCAGTGCGCCTGCTCTGATATGAATCTTTTTGAAGTTAAACATTTTGATTGTCTGAATATAAAAAATACATACATACATTAGATATAACCTTTGAATGTTAATAAAATTGATAGAATTGCCATACAGTTTATGAAAAGTATGGAATAAACGGTGAGAACATCATTTCACATAGTATCACATACTAAAAGTTGGACAGAGGCAGCCAGCATGCTGTTTTGTTAGTTACTTTAAATTTTATTTCATCAGACGTTATTCTTATGCAGCTCTTACCTCTGCGCCATTACAGCAGAGCAGACCGCTAGCAAGGATGGAGTGGAGGATTGCATAAGTGCGCACACCACACAGCAAGTTATTTAGCAGCAGCAGTTGGAGTCAGAGGAGCAAGCAAGCTGGAAGGAACTGGGTCAGGGTCAGGGATCCACTGCCAATTTAAAAAAATAAATAAAATTGGGGGGGGAGAGAAAGACTGAGAAGTGGTGGGCTACGGACTGAGTGTGTGTGTGTGTGTGGAGGGGTGGGGATGCCACACCCTGAGTGTGTTTGTGTGTGTGTGGGGGGGGGATGCCACATCCCAATGCCAGACTGCACACTGCAGAAAAAGAAAAGAAAAGTATAAGGCAGCTGCCAACAAATTTATGCTAAATGAAAATTAAAGTTGTTAAAAGATACTTAACTAAGTACAACAAGAGACTGTGTGTGTGTGTGTATATGTTTGTGGTGGTGGGGTGGGGAGGAGACTGCAGTGGTTTTGCTGTAGCCCAGGTGCTCAGTGAGTACAGCACAGTGCACCAGTCCACAGAAACGCTCACAAAACATCTGACTATAGCCTAGAGGGCAGAGTAGAGTTGTGACTGAGGTTATCCAGCAGACTTGGGTTTGATTCCCATTTCCCACAACCTCCACTGGCATACTCTGTGACTCTGAACAAGTCATTTAACCACCCTAAAGCTCCTGTGTCAACCCTGAAAACAGGCACTTGTGCCTAGTGGGCCTTACCTGGTTAACCAATAATTAACAAACAAAAAAGAGATACACAAGCAGTCAGAGCTGGTAAAGGGCAGGCTTGTGTGACTTGTGTCACATGTGATGCCATGAATAGCCTCTGTCTGCTGTGTCACCAGCCATTTCCCACACAAGCAGGAGTCAGGACAGGACCTTTTTGTGTGTGTGTGTGTGTGTGATCCTGTAAAATAATAAATTGTGAAAACAGAGCCAGTAAAGGCTTGCGTCACGTATGAGACCTTTTTGGAGGGGGGGGGGCAGCCCGGCAGTTGAGTAGTTTCTGTCTGCAGTGTCACCAGCCATTTCCCACACAAGCAGAAACCAGGACAGGAATTTTTTTGTGTGTGTGTAGACCTGTAAAATAATGAATTGCAGAACCAGTAGAGGCTTGCATCATGTGTGAAACTTTATGGGAGGGAGTGGTCAGTCCAGCAGTTGAGTAGGCTCCATCTGCAGTGTCACCAGCCATTTCTCACACAAGCAGAAGTCAGAGTCAGGATAGGACGATTTGCGGTGTGTGTGTGTGTGTGTGTGTGTGTGTGTGTGTGTAGGTAGTCCTGCAAAAATGGAAGCAGAGCCAGTAAAGGCTTGCATCATGTGTGAAACCTTTTTGGAGAGAGGGGGGCAGTCCGACAGTCGAGGGATCTCTGTCTGTAATGGCACCAGCCATTTCCCACACAAACAGGAATCAGGATAGGACCCATTTTCTGTGTGTGTGTGTGTAGTCCTGTAAAATAATAAATTGTGAAAGCAAAGCCAGGAAAAGCTTATGTCACATGTGAACCCATTTTGGAGGGAGGGTGCAGCCCGGCAGTTGAGTAGCCTCTGTCTGCAGTGTCACCAGCCATTTCCCAAACAAGCAGAAGTCAGGACAGGACCATATTTGTTGTGTAGTCTGTAACAGGGTTGAATAGGACCCTGTCCCAGTTGTTATGGAGAGTTTGAATGCAAGGATTTGTTCTGTCCTTTCCTGTGTTTTGTCTGTGTGGTTGCGCAACCAAATTTTCCTGTGAGACCTAGGATTTGATCACCCCAACAGTCTCACAATTCTTTGCCTCTCACTGTCTCTCAGCCCTCCCTTGCTGTCTGTTTTTCCTCCCTTGCATATCTGCTGATATAAAAATATATGCAAATCATTATGTAGAAATGTAACTAATATTGGAATCCCTTTGTTTAGAAAATATCTAGTGTTACTGTTGAAATATATATAATTATAGTTTGAGATTATTGCAAAAAGCTGCTAGAAACTCAAGAGGTTACCTGGGTTCAATTTGTAAGCATTTTGCAGAAGAGCTGTCGGATGGTGCCTCAGCTCTGGGACATTGTGTTCTAGCTGCACATGTCTGATACATACAAGAACAAGATGCTTGTTAAGAATGGGGGTTGAAGGACTTATAAGAGAGCTGAGCTGCAATTGCTTGAAAGAAAAAGGGACACAGAGATTGAAGGAAAACTCTGATGGATCTTTATTTTATTTTGCCTTGTAAATAGTTATACTGAACAAGTTTATTTTTTATGTTCCTGCTAGTGTAAATAAATATTTTTGGTGAATTCTACAACTGCTTCTGGTTTTCCTGTGCTTCCTGACCTGTGCCTTGACGACATGTAAAAAATATAAATTGAAAGCAGAGTCAGTAAAGGCTTGTCATGTGTGAACCCTTTTGGAGGTAGGGGCAGCCCACAGTTTGAGTAGCTCTGTTCACAGTGTCACCAGCTATTACCCACACAAGCAAGAGTCGGGACAGTACCATTTATTTTGTGTAGTCCTGTAAAAAAAATAACTTGTGAAAGCAGAGCCAGTAAAAGCTTGGGTCACTTGTGAAACCTTTTTGAATGGAGGGGGCAGCTCTTAGCAGTTGCATAGTAGCCCTAACGTGCAGTCTTACTAGTTAACCAGTTCCTATTCATACCTTGCCTTGAGCTGTGCACTACTAATCATCATTGCCACCTATTTCCCTAGGATGACTGAAGAAGGTAGTAGGGTTAAGTACTGTTTGTTTTTTTTCTTGGAAGGGAGCTGGCTTTATTACTGATCAGCAACTGTTATTGTATAAAATAAAGATAAAAGGGAGAAGGCCTGTGAAACAAGTTTCCAAGACAAGACAACAATTCAGAAGGAAAAAAAGCCACAAAAGTGCCTCTTCTACTGCAGTAGGTGTATCCACTTTACCGACTGAAACCCCTCGTGTCTGAAGTTCTTGTCTTCTGAGATCCATCATGTCTGTCTGCTGCTGCAGGTGACACCCTGTTAACAAATACAGGCCAAGTAAAAGGCAACAAAAAAGCCTGGACGATTAACCAGCAACTAAGAAAAGTAGATTTGCCAAAGGCACAGTTAGAAAAAAACCAAAAAAATGTAAAGGCAGTTGCAGGCACTACACATAGTGGAAAGGAAGGAATAAGCACACATACTAACATACTAAAATGCCAGCAGAATAGGCCTAATGGTCTTTCGTGTCTGCTCGTTTGGTCAGCCCCCACCCTGGGTGCTGACCTTGCTGTCCCCTTCGCCTTCTCTGGCTTCTCCCTTCCCAGTTCCGGATATTCTTGCTGCATTGGATTTTGCTTCCTGAACCCTTCCCCTGTACCTGTCCCACCCCTCTTGAACCCCTCCACTGTCTCTGCCTCCACCAGCCCCAGGTAGTGCATTCCATGGCTCTACCACCCTCTCAGTGAAGTAGCACCTCCTCCTTTCTCCCTGAATCTTCCCCTCCAGCTTCCACCCATGCCCTCTAGTGGCCCCTTCCTCCTTCCTTCAAGCACCCTCACTGTTCCTCCCCTATTTACCCTCTTCATGTACCTGAAGACCCTATCATGTCCCCCGGTCCCTTCTTCCAAAGTGTACATATTTAGCTCTTCGAGCTCTCCTCATAGGTCCTGTCCCCAAGCCCCAAATCATTTTGGTTGCCCTCCTCTGGACCCTCTCCAGGAGGTTAATGTCCCTCTTAAGTGTGGCCTCCAAAACTGCACGCAGTACTCCAGGTGTGGCCTCACCAAGCAGTTATACAGAGGAGTATCACTTCCTCCTTCTGGAGGTGATCCCCAGCGATGCATCCCAGCATCCTGTTGGCCTTGGCTGCTGCCTCCCACAAGTCTCAGAGTTGTTCATCTTGACATCCACCACCACCCCCAGGTCCCTCTCAGCCATTGAGACTTGTAGTATTCCCCCCAGGGTGTACACTTGCCTGGGTTTCTGCCCCCAGGTGGAGTACCTTGCATTTCCTGCATTAAACCTCAGCTTCCTTTCTAGACCATCTTTCCAGAGCCTCCAGGTCCTCTGCAGGCCATCCTCCTCCTCCCCATCCACCACTGCCCCAGTTTGAGTCATCTGCAAAGAGACTCATCTCACTCCTGATTCCTGTCCTTATGTCAGATACGTAGGCGTTGAACAGAAGGGGCCCAAGGACTGATCCCTGTGGGACCCCACTAATGACCCTCCTTGGGGAAGAGATTATCCCACCAACTACGACCCTCTGTCCGTCCTGGAGCCAATTGCCTATCCATCGATCATCTGGTTTCCCACCCCATTTCTCCTAGTTTATCCAACAGGCCCCGTGAGGAACAGAGTCAAATGCCTTGCTGAAGTCCAGAAAGAGGACATCCACTGGTCTACCCAGGTCCAAGGCACTTGTCACCCAGTCATAGAACTCCACCAGGTTTGTCTGACACGATTTCCTGGGATGAATCCATGCTGTCTATCGTCCAGGCACCCTGACTTATCCAGGGCCCCTAGCCACTCCTTGACAATGCCTCCATCACCTTGCTCACCACTGATGTCAGGCTGACAGGCCTGTAGTTCCTGCCACCTCCCTTGATCCCCTTGTGGATAGGCACTACATGCGCCACCTTCCAGTCTTGGGGCACCCACTCTGTCCTCAGAGAGATGGTGAAAAGCTCTGCCAGGGGTTTCGCCAGGACATCTGCAAGTTCCTTCAGCACTCTAGGATGTAATTTATCCGGCCCCGTGCTTTCTCCGTCTTAAGGGAGCTGAGGCTTCCTCCTCTCTCTGTGATTTCCACTTCCAGTACCTCTTCTCCGGGCCATTCCCCACCTGCCAGTGATGCCCCCTCCCCAGACCTGCTGATTGGTAGGGTCCCCACCTCCTCATTATCTCTGTCTCCTCCCATGTATGATGCAGCATCCCCATTTTCCTGGTGAAAATGGAGGTGAAGTACTCATTTAGTACCTCAGCCTGCTCCTTCTGGGCCTTGTGCCCATCTCTCCCTGATTTAATCCCTCTGCTAATCTGCCCTCTCACCCTTCGGGTTCTTCCCCAATGTATCTAAAGAACCCTTTTCCTCTCTCCTAATTTCCCTGGCCAGGTTCTGCTCCTTCCTTGCCTTAGCCGTCCTCACCACTCTAGTGGCCCTTCTAGCCAACAGCTCATACTCCCCTCGATCCCTTTCACTCCTTGAGCACTTGAATTTCTTATAGGCTGCTTTCTTTCCCCACACCACCTCCTGGACCTCCCTGGTCCACCAACAGGGTTTTTGGGCCCTACCACATTTTTGTCTTACTCTTGCACAGGTGCTGGTAGCATCCTGCACCCCTCTCCTGATGATTTCCCACCTACTATCAGCGTCCATGTCTGACCCAATCCCATCCACATGCGTACTTTGTGCCACTTTCTCAAGATTCTACCATTTCTCATTCCTCTGTAAGCTCTTCAGAGTCAGACCATGTGGATGGCAGTGGCAGTGAGTACATTCCTGAAACAGAGGCAGGGCATGATGGGGACTCTGATGATCAGGAATCGACAGCCAGAGGAACCTGTGAGGTGCCAGACCAAAAAACCTGGGGAAAGATCATTAGGGGCCAGTGAAAAGTAAGTTATGCCTGGCTTGCCTGTCTCCTCTGCTGGGGGTGGGCCTTACACCCAATCATCCAGTGAGGATACTGAGGAAAATAATCAAAATATAGAAATAAACGGAGGCATGCCGATGATGATTCAGAAGTTGCAATGTTAGGGACAGCAATGAAAAAGGCATCCCCTTTTGTTTGGAGTTTTTTTTTTTTTTTACCTTGACCCAAAGAACAACATGCAAACAATATGCTGTTTATGTAAGGCCTCTTTCAGCAGAGGAAGACAGGCAAGCAACCTTGGAACATCAACCTTAATAAGACACTTACAGTGAATACATCCACTTCTGTGGGCCAGGGATAAATCACAAGGTGATATGGCAGAGGATGTTGCACAGGTTAACGTTGGTACTCACACTAGTGGTATAGCTACATTTTTCCATATACAGCATAAAACCCCGTGACACTGAGCAAGACTTTGACTGCATCACCCCATTTATCTGCTAGATGTTTATCAGAATCAGAATGCTCCTCAACTGAAAACAGAATGAGTTCTTCTCTGTTTCTTCCAGCCTTTTTAGTGTGCCAGAGGCACCTCAGAAACAATTTACGATACAACAGCCTTTTGAACAGAGAACTACTGTAAATATGACCAAAGCCACCCAGCTACTCAACAGTTAAATAAAGCAATATCTGCAATGATTCCACTGGACATGTGCCCATTTTCTATTGCTGACTGCTGGGTTTCAGGAGGTGATGAAACTTCCTGCCCCTTGATATCAGCTGCCATCATGGGCATATTGCTCCAGAAAAACAGTGCCAGCTCTTTATAGGGAACTGTGCCAGAAGGTAAACAGTGCCCTGCAGTTATCAGCCATATGAATCTTGACGTTTTCCCCAGAAATGTCAGCTTTGTCCCTGTAGCTACTGTGGCGATTTGGCCACTGCTTGGTAACATTGCAAATATATTTTTGTTATATTTTCTGTGATTTTGTTTATGCTTTAAACGGGATACATGCAGAGGAACTTGGTTATATGTAAATTCCAAACCGGCCAGGAGATGAGTTTTGACAGAGGGATACATAGTTTTACTGAAAAGGTCACAGGAAGGAGAGAAACTCTTGCAAAATATTTGACATTCCTCTGTGAACTGAGAACAGGCTGCTTAGCCAGGAAACTAAAATCCCATTTCAAAGAGGATTGGAAGTTCCTTGTAAGCTTAACGAAAGGAAACAGATTGTCGCATGATAGGCCTATATGCTTTATTTGGGTTCCTATTGTATGTGCTGTAATGGACTTTAGAGTAAGACACTGTCTCTTTAAAAGGCTTTTAGGAATAAAATACAAAATAGCCAGAACTGCTATACTGGCTATGGTGTATCTGGTACATCTCCAGATAAGGGAGACAGGTTTAGGACCCAGGAAGACATAACTTATCATACCAAACTGAGCATGTAAGTTCCAACGACAGGAAAAAGGTAATTAATACATACATACATACACACATATGAACATACAAAGAAGCCAGCAGAAAAAGGCCATTTGGTCTATCAAGTCTGCTCGTATTGCAGGGTACACAGCTTGAGCTAATGTCCCTGCCCTCCTTCCCCACTCCTCCCATCCTCCCTACCCATGATCCTTACCTTCCCCATGTCTATCCCAGCCTCTCTTAAAGCTACCCACTGTCTTCAATGAGATGACCTCTTCCGGCAGTGCCTTCCAAGTGTTCACACCCTCTCTGTGAAGAAGTGCTTCCTGACCTCCCTCATAAATCTCCCATCCTCCAGCTTAAGACTGTGTCCCCTCATGTTATGGTTACCGCTCAGCTTAAAGAGATTCTCGTTATCAACCTTATTTATCCCTTTCAAGTACTTGAAAGTCCCAGTCATGTCTCCTTTCTCTCTCTCTCTCCTGTCTTCCAGGGATTATATGTTTAGTGCCCTCAACATCTCCTATACCTAACCTAACCTAACGTAGGGGTTAGGGGTCAAACCAAATGCATGGACCAGATGTTACTGGAGTTGACATGGAACCTGACATGGAACCACAGTGACACCTACAGGGAAAGGTAAACTGTTGCACCCCAATCTCTGTATTGCTAGAGTATATACCCCATCGCAAAAGTGATGGGTGGGGCTTGGAAATTACCAGACCTTATCTAATAGACCCATTTTAAAATCAGGGCATTCTCTTGAAGGTTTTCAGAGGAGAAGGCACATTGGCTTAAAGTTAAAACCATTTGAAGCACTTTTATTTCCTTGGGTATCTTAGAGGTGAGAGAACTTAAGCTGTTTTATATACTTGTGTTAAAGTACATGTTAGGTCCTGGACTACCTTAAGAACAAGAACTGTGTTTTGCGGAACTGATTTTTCACATACTGAACAGAAAATTCAGATTTTAAGTCAGAAATTTGGAAACCAAGACTTTCCACCAAGGAAGTACCTGTAGACTTTTAAAAGGCCATCCAGAGAACTGGAAGACAAACTTGCTACAACTTTGTTGCCTAATGAACTGTTATCTCCACAAGGACATTTAATCTTTCTGGACTCTAACATGAAAATAAGGTATAGTTTAGAACAACAGTAACTAGTGTTTTCTGTAAACCATCTAGTTTTATTTTTGGTATTGTCTGCAGTTCAAAGCTCTTCCAAATTGTTGAATTTACTGTATTGCTTTTATTTAAGTAAACTGTTATGATTTTTCTTATCAACTCTGCCTGGGGTCTGATTGTGTGATCTAACATTTTAACAGAAGGGTTTTGCAAAGACTGTGTGTGCCTTGATATCAAAGATAGTGACTGCTTGGCTATCCTATAAAACTACCTAATCAAGAAATAGCCAGTGGCAGTGGTGGGATTCAAACACTGAACATAGTGCAGAGTCAAGGGAACTCGAAACTACAGTTTCCACCCTCCCAATGGGAAAAGAAAGGTTGGTGATTCTTCCTGAACCCTACACTGCTCACGGGTTCTGTGAAAAAAAAAGCAGGATCCTCTCTACAAACAGGAGATCCTGGTTAGGCTCGTGACACAAGTAATAAAATCTCAGGAGATAGGAGAAACTATCACCTATAATAAGCTTTAAAACTCAAAGAGACATGGGTTTTAGGCAGGAGATGTCAGCAAGGTTACCTCCAGTCTATTTACATTTTATTAGCTGATGGGATGTTGGAACTGTAGGAGAATCTAATGAATTGATAATATGGTTCACTTGGAAAGAGCAAGAGAGACCTCTGCTGGCCTAAAAAGATGGGGCCACCAGATAACCATAGACTGGAAGGGCCATGCCTATATAAGCCCCTCCAAACAGAAGCATTACATTTTGGACACTCTTCTGACACACAACAGAAGCCAGACCACAGACCAGTGGCTACAGAAAAACTGAAACTCTTGCAGAAACTCATTTATTTTTCTGGACTTTGATCATCCGTGGACAAGGTAGAAACTAGACAGCTAAAACTTCACTGTGCATTTCTGATGTATATTTTCCAACTTTTTGTTATTGTGTGACCAGATTTCCAAAATCTTTTGTTTGTAAAGTTTGCATGATAATTATTTAAGTAATTTTAGTAAAAGCACTTTACTTTTAAAACTGCCTGTCAGTAATTTGTGTGTGTAGAAGTCAAAGCTTTATTCAATTCTGAAACCAGCCTGTAATTGCTAAAGTGCTACCATTCACTACCAAGACTAGGATCCTGAAAGGGAAGTCTGGGTGCCTTAAGTTGGGGAGATACACAGGTGTCGGGAGGGGTCTGTAAGGGGAACTAGGTGCTGCACACCCCATGGGAGAGGACACAGACAGGTTTATGAGGGCAAATCCCGAAGAGCTCGTAATGCCTTGGTCACCACACCCCCCAATACAGCAACCGAGGAGGGTTCTCACCTAGCTACAGATTTGAGATTACCCAGATTTTAAAGAGGAAGCCCTGGGACCTTGTGGTGAGTGTTCAGTTGTGAACTCAGCGAGCACCCTAGATGGACACATGGAGGGTATTCCTGTTCTTCCCGTCATGGAGAGTATTCCTGTTCCCCCCTGTCATGGATTGCACTTAGGGGTGGGCACTGTGAGCTCAGTGGACCTGACCCTCTGGAGTGGGTTCATGACAGCTGCTACACACCAACTGATAATCATGCAGAAAAAAAACGAATACAAATAAAGAAAAAGAAACTACAGTGACAGGTATACACAGCAAACTGTTACATCCCCACCCCCCGTGAAAAATATAAAACAAATCTTTCCAGCAGCACTAACTGGTTTTGGTTTTTTGAGTCAGCTGGCTGGCTCCACCTGCTATGCCCTCAGTTCACTCTGTGTGAACCCCACATTAGTTTCTCCTAGTGTTGCTGCTTAAGAAAAAATAAGGACACTAGCTATTGTCTGGGCAGCCCATCTGCACTGCCATGCTGTGACCTACTGTGGTGCCTAATGTCCATATTATAGGACTGCAGCACCGGGCTCCTCCTTAGCAATTTTGAGTTCTAGTCACTTGTTCTATGCAACCATGTAAGGGGTTGTGATCAGTAACCAGGGTGAACTCCCTCCCATAAATATAAGGTTGCAGCTTTTACAAAGCCCAGACAATCTCTAGACACTGCTTCTTAATCATGGCATAGGTCTCCTCCCTGGACAGCAGCTTTCTGCTCAGGTACATTTGATGTGTTCCTCTGAGTGCGTAACCTGACTTAGAATCATGCCTAGCCCATGAACAGATGCATTTGTGTGCACAATTAGACCTAAGAGAATAGTCTGGGCTGACAACAGGTGCCCAACACAATGCCTTCTTCAGCTGGTGGAATGCGGTCTCACAGAGTTCCGTCCAATGAACCTTTTCCCGCATTTTCTTCATGGTAAGATTGGACTGGTGTTTGGCAATGCTGTGAAATTCAGCACAAACTTATGGTAGTACCCTACCATCCCTAGTACCTGTCCATACTTTCCTTTTTTGGTCGTGGGCATGGCCCATCCCTGGATGGCCTAAATTTTCACTGTTTCAGGCCAGATAAGGATTGTTCTCACCTAGCTACAGATTTGAGATTACCCAGATTTTGAAGAGGAAGCCCTGGGACCTCATGGTGAGTGTGATTTTATACCGAAGCTGGATACTGGAAAAAGTGCTGGCGCTGACATGATTTACCCCTATTTCATAAAAGTGGTGCTGCACGTGTTAGCCGTGCCTATAACGCACCTATTTAACCTGTCCCTGTCCCTAGGGTCTATCCCAACTACATGGAAAATGGCACATGTCATTACCCTGTTTAAGTCAGGGGAACCTAGTAAACTGAACAACTACAGACCAATTTCAATTCTTCCAGTACTTGCAAAACTACTGGAAAAAATTGTAAGCAATCAGTTGCTACTATACCTAGAATCTACAATCTCCTAAATCCAGCCCAATCAGGCTTCAGGAGCGAAACACAGTACTATTACAACGCTTGCAAAGGTGACTGATGACTGGCTAAGAGATCTGGACGATAAGAACTATGTTTGCGCTGTCTTTCTAGATTTAAGAGTTCAACACTGTTGACCATAGACTGCTTCTCTCCTCTCTGCGTGCATTAGGGTTGGACTCACTATCCTTGCAGTAGTTTAATAGCTATCTCTCTGACCGCTTCCAGCAGGTGAAGGCTGGAGGCGAATTCTCAACCCTCAAACCTCTACTGAGAGGGGTACCCCAGGGGTCTATACTAGGTCCATTATTGTTTGCCATCTACATCAACAATATTGATGACTGTATAACCAGAGCCAGCATCCATCTGTTTGCAGATGATACAGTACTATACTTAAGCCGCCCAACCCCAGAAGCTGCATGTGGTGACCTGCAAGCCGAATTCAACTTATTACAAAACCAGCTCCTAAACAAAAACCTTTTACTTAATGCTAAGAAAACCAAAGCCATGCTTTTCTCTCTGCTGGTACATACAGTGAACCTGGCTAATGCAGGCTTAATACCACAAATTTCTACAATTCTCGGTGAAAAATTGGAATTCGTCAATAAATTCAAATATCTGGGAGTGTGGCTGGACCACAGGCTATCCTACATAGACCATGTAGAGGAGCTTCTAAAAAAATTACGACAAAGATTGGGTCTTTTCTTTAGGATCAGCCGCTTTCTAACAAGAGATGCTAAAGTATGTCTAGTCCAAACAACGTTCCTCTCCTTAATAGACTATGCGGATTTCCTGTACTGTCAATGTCCTGCCTCTTATCTCGTGAAACTGGACACGTTGTACCATACAGCTCTGAGATTCATCACAGGTCTCCCTTTCTACCCACCACTGCTCCCTATATACAGCAGTGGGCTGGTCATCCCTCCAATATAGACAGAACAGAAATGCTGCCCTATGGACACTGAGAGCAATCTCAAACAGACTTCCACAATACATTACTGACTGCCTTGCTTTTAAACCAAATAGGCAAGTATGCCCTGAGAAGCCTTACATCCATCTCACTGAGAGTTCCCAGAGACAAGTCTCGCTTTGGTAAGCGGCTGTAAGTGCAGTGTTGTCTTCTCTCTGGAACAAACTTCAGAAAACACTGAAGCTGAGTACTCCGGTCAGTGACTCTACCTTCAAAACACTTTACTCTCATCTCATTAAGGAACCCTATAAATAAATATATATTTCTACATTACATACCAATCACGCGCAAAAAAAAAAAAAAAAAATTAAAAAAAAAAAAATGTGGGGAGTAGTGCAATGTAATGGCTGTGGGGCAGCAGTCTTCCGGGAGTCTTTCTGGAGGCTGAGATGCTGCCCTATTTGGAACAACTGTCTGCCCTGAGGGAGGAAGCTGCCCGCCTCCAGGCCACACTGGACAGTAGTACGGGACCTTCCCCAGGCCACATAATGGACAGTAGGAAGGAACCTCCCCATCCAGGGAGCACCAGAACCACCACCACTACCTCAGAGGTTGCAAAGAAAGCACAGCAGTTGGACCACAGTGGGCTCAGGGAGGATGAAGATGGTGGAACAGAGGCACACCCAGTCAGATGTTACACACCACAATCCATACACCATTCTGGGGGAGCATAGCTCCCCTATGGATACACCCGCAGAGGAGACTAAGGAGGCTGAGGACAACTGTCACAAGGGAGGCCCACAGGAAGGAGGCAGAGGACACCACAAGGAAAGGAAGCAGCTCCTGGTGGGGGACTCAATTATTAGGGGGATAGAACTGGGAGGAGCTGGGAAATATGAAGTAAGGTGCCTGCCTGGTGCCATGGCTTGGAGGGACAGGAAGCGCATCCTCAGGATCACGACAACAGCTGCAAGGGATTCTGAGCTGGATGTAATTGTCCACCTAGGGACAAATGACTTGGCTCATCATGAGGTTAGAGCAGTGCAGGAGGACAATGCAGAGTTGGGGAGGGGCCTAAGACAAGTAGCACACACAGTATCATTCTCAGAGGTGCTGCCTGTCAAAGGCATGGGGGAGGCGAGGGTAATTGGCACCATGCAGTTTAATGAATGGTTGAAAAAATGGTGCAGAGCACAGGGGTTTGGCTTCACTGGGGACTGGGGTTCCACCTGGAGGGACACCAGCCTATACTGGCAGGATGGTCTGCATCTGTCCAGGAAGGGAACAAGTCCTTTGAGCAATCGGTTTAAATGTTTCATTGGCAAGCTTTTAAACTAGTCAATGGGGAGGCACTGACAAGCAGCAGAAAATCCCAGCTCTCCCTACAAAACAGGGTACTAAATGAGAAAAAGACCAAGGTAGAACGGTCAGTGGGGATGCTGCAACAGAAGGTAAGGCCATCAAAAAATGGAGAGCAATGAGTACCAATGCCCATAGTCTAGGTAACAAGCTTCCTGAATTAGTGGCCCTGATGGAGGAGGAACATCTGGATATCGTGGCAGTCACAGAAACATGGTACACACAAAACCATGACTGGGACGTAAACATACCAGGATACACTATCTACAGGAGGGACAGGGAGGGTAAAAGAGGAGGAGGAGGAGTTCTTTACATAAGGGAAGGAATAAAAGCAACAGAACAAAAGGGTAAACAGGGAGGAGAAGAAGCACTGTGGGTAAATTTGGAGACAGACAATGGCACCACAATCCGCACAGGGGTTGTATACAGACCCCCTTCTCAGGGGGAGGAAATGGACAAGGAAATGATAGAAAGTATACTTAGAATGGCAGAAAAAGGGGAGATATTGCTGATGGGTGATCTGAATATGCCAGATGTTAACTGGAGTGCAGTTGCAGCTGCCACTTCGAAGAGTGCAGTTATTCTAGATGCCCTACAAGGGGCATGCCTTGAACAACTAGTACTGGAGCCCACTCGAGAGAGGAGCAATATTAGACTTGATACTCTCAAATGGAGATGGAGAGAGGATAACAGATGTAGAAGTGGGTAGCCATCTGGGAACTAGCGACCATCGAACAGTATGGTTCACAATAACACAGCAATAGAGTCAAGCCATACAAAGACAAAAGTACTGGACTTTAGGAGGGCTGACTTTGCTAAATGGGTGAGTGCCTAAGGAATGCACTAGCAAATGGGCAGGAAGGAGGTGGAAGAACAATGGGAATAATAAAACTGCCATCACAGAGGTAACGAGCCTTGTGTGAAGCAAATAAACAAAACAAGACGATGTAAGAAACCACTATGGTTCTCAAAGGAAGTGGCAGTGAAGGTTCAAGAGAAAAGAAAGCATTCAGGAAGTACAAGGAATCGCAGCAGGAGCAGGACAGAGAACTGTATCAGTTAAAGCAAAAGGAGGCTGGGAAGGCAGTCAGAACAGCAAAGGCCCAAACCGAGGAAAAGATAGCCAACTCAGTTAAGAAGGGGGATAAAACCGTTTATAGGTACATCAGGGAGCAAAGGAAGACCAAGGGAGGGATAGTGAGGCTTAATAAAGGGGAGGGAGGGTGGGCAGAGGGAGACTGTGGAAAGGCAGAGATACTAAACAAATATTTTTGCTCAGTATTTACAAAGGAAGAGGGGGAGGTACATAAAACAAACAGTAGTAACACTCTGGATACAGAAGTTGATACCAGCCATTTACAGAAGAAAGGGTTCTGAAAGAACTCTTAAAACTGAAGGAGGACAAAGCAATGGGGCCTGATGGGATTCATCCCAGAATTCTAAAAGAACTAAGGGTAGAACTAGTGACACCACTGACTACCCTCTTTAACAAATCATGGGAGGATGGGGTGGTACCCGAGGACTGGAGGAGGGCAGATGTGATTCCCCTTCACAAAAGTGGGAGCAAGGCAGAAGCAGGAAACTATAGACCTGTTAATTTAACCCCAGTGATAGGGAAAATGATGGAATCACTTCTAAAGGAAAGAATTGTCGAGAATCTAGAGGCCAGAGGGGCACAGGACCCTAGGCAGCATGGATTCACAGCGGGAAGGTCATGCCAGATGAATCTGATAGATTTCTTTGACTGGGTGACCAAAGCAGTAGATCAGGGAGGGGCTGTGGACATGGCCTACCTAGACTTTAGTAAGGCATTTGACACAGTCCCACACAAAAGATTAATATACAAGTTAGCCAGCCTGGGAGTGGGTCCCAAGATGACAGCCTGGGTATAGAATTGGCTGGAGAATAGGACACAGAGAGTAATAGTAAATGGAGTCCACTCAGAAGAAAGGAGGGTTACTAGCGGGTACCGTGAGGGTTCAGTATTAGGACCAGTCCTCTTCAATGTTTTTATAAGCGACATTGCAGAAGGACTGGAAGGAAAAGTATGTCTCTTTGCAGATGACACTAAGATCTGCAACAGAGTTGATTCACAGGGTGGGGTGGAAAGGATGAGAAGGGACTTGGCAAGGTTAGAGGAATGGTCAAATGTATGGCAGCTTAGATTCAATGCTAAGAAGTGCAAGGTAATGCACCTGGGAAACAAAAACCCAGGGGAAGAGTACACAATGGGGGGTGAGATACTAACAACAACAAAAATGGAAAGGGACCTGGGGGTAGTCATATCAGATGACCTAAAGGTAGGCAAGCAATGTGAGAGGGCAGCAAGGAGGGCTGGGGGGATACTGGGATGCATAGGGAGAGGCATCACCAGTAGAAAACAGGAAGTTATTATCCCTCTGTACAGACAGCTGGTGAGACCCCATCTGGAGTACTGTGTGCAGTTCTGGAGACCCAATCTCTGCAAAGATATAGACAGGATGGAAGCTGTCCAGAGGAGGGCAACTAAAATGGTGCAGGGTCTGCACCGGAAGACATATGAAGAGAGACTTAAGGAGCTTAATATGTATAGCCTCGAGGAAAGGAGGGAGAGGGGGGACATGATAGAAACTTTCAAGTACCTCAAGGGAATCAACAAAGTCCAAGAGGGTAGCATCTTTCAAAAAAAGAGGTGTGCAAGAACAAGAGGGCACAATTTGAAGATAGAGGGGGGGCGGCTCGGAGGTAATTTAAGGAAGTATTTTTTCACAGAGAGGGTTGTGGATGCATGGAATGGCCTTCCGGAGGAGGTTGTGGAGTCAAAATGAGTGGTGGAATTCAAGCATGCATGGGACAGTCATAAGGCAATTCTGGGGGTGGGGGTAGGAAGAAGTAGGCTGCTGGTTAACTAGGATCTGCAGCTTATCCATTAGGTAGGGAAATGGGCAGACTGGGTGGGCCAAGCGGTCATTATCTGCCGTCAAATTCTATGTTTCTACCCTGCAAATGCTTTCCTTAATCCCGACTTAAGTTCCTCTATCCTATCAATTTCTTACCTCCATAACTCCGTAATCTCACTCTTTTTTCTCTTTCTGTCCACTTATACATATTCATGACCCTTTGTTTTACTCCGACCGCTCAAAGTACCTATTACCCATCTCAGCCCTCCTTTGCAACCCAATTATCACGCTAGCTCTTCTACCTTTTTCCCACTTCCCTACCCTGACACCTGAAAAGCAACCATGGAATCCTAATAAAACACACGCTATCGGGTCTTGACCCCCCCACCTGGCTCTTCCCATCGCTGCTCACCACTGTACCGTCCGGCAGCTTCTGAATTTATTCCCAAGTTTAAGAGCCAGAACTATAACCACATTTGGGGGCTGCCACCCATAAATGGTTCCCCACAACTTACTATCATGTGTTAGGACCACAACTTATTGATTCACAACTGTATATGGTTCTCTTGTATTATGTCAGCCAGATATTCCACCGTATGTCTTCATTGTTGCCTCTGTCTTCAAATGTAAATTATATACAGTGTATATAAAATTGTGCATGTATGTACTTTTATTTTCATATATTATGTATTTCCTTGTGTACCCGACCCTGTATATGGTTCTCTTTGTATTATGTCAGCCAGGTACTCTACCGTATGTCTTCATTGTTGCCTTTGTTCTCAGATGTAAATTGTATATAGTGTATATATAATTGTGTATGTGTGTACTTTTATTTTCATATATTATGTATTTCCTTTTGTACCTGACCCTGTTATCCCCAGGTCCATCTTGTAAATGAGCCTTGCTCAATGATGATCGCCTGGATAAATAAAGATTTTGATTGATTGAGATGTACCCACTCCCCACCCTGTACTCAAGGTATGACATTTCTGCCATTCCTACTTGACATTTCTCCACCTTGCCTGTCAGCCCAGTGGCCTTCAGTCAGCAAAACACCTCAGACACATGCCTGACGTGATTCTCTCAGGTCTGGCTGTAGATGGCAATGTCATCCATGTACGCCAGAGTGAAGTCTCCTGCCTCATTCAGAATGCAGTCCACGAGCCATTGAAGTTGGCTGGTGCATTCTTCATCCCAAATAACATTACCTTAAACTCAGATAATCCAATTGGGGTGATGAAGGCTGACTGCTCTCTGTCTTTGGGGGTCAGGGGTACCTGCCAAAATCCCTTTGTCAGGTCTGTGGTGGACAGGTAAAGGGCTCCCCTAACCTCTCTAGAACCTCATCCGTTCTTGATATGAGGTATGCATCCATCTCTGTGCAGCTGTTGAGCTTGCAATAGTTGAAGCAGAACATCATGGTTCCTTCCTTTTTGGAAATCAGTATCACTGGGGATGCCCAGGGACTACTGGACTCTTGGATCACCTGGATAGCAGCATTTCTTTGATCTCTCCCTTTATGGCATGTCTTACTTCTTCTTGGGCTCTGTGGGGTGGCTGTCTCAGTGGGCCTTGAGACCTTGTATCCATGTGGTGCTCTGCCAGAGTGGTATATTCCTGTTTTCCCATGAATATTTCACCAAATATATGCAGCACTCCACTCATTTTGGCAGCTTGGGTGGGTGTCAGCATCCACTGAGGATTATCTCTTAACCTCTCCTAGGAGATCCTCTAGCAGGTCTGCTTCTGCCCCCTCATCCTGATAGCTTCACACAGCCAGGACTGTCTTGTTCCTGTCATGGTAGGGCTTCATCATGTTTATGTGGTAGTCTTTCTGTTTATGCCTATTGTATGGTAGCTCCACCGCATAATTAACATCATTCACCCTCCTGACCACCGATTAAGGCCCCTCCCAAGCCACCTGGAATTTGTTCTACCAGATGGAGACAAGCTCCATTACCCATTGACTGACTTTGTACTCCCTGGCTCTGGCCCCACAGTTGTACCATGTCTTCTGCCTCTTGTGCAGTGGCTAGGTGCTCCTGGGCAAATACCATGAGCTTCTTAAGCCAGGACTTGATATTCTAGATGTATTCCACAACACAGTCCCCTTGGGGAACAAGCTCACCCTCCCATTCATCCCTTACCAAATCAAGGGGACCCCTTAACTTATGGCCAAACAGGAGCTTGTAGGGTAAGAACCCTGTGGACGCCCGGGGAACTTCCCTATAGGCGAATAGGAGATGAGGTGGGTATTTGTCCCACTCTCTTGCATGCCGGTCAGTGAATGCACTTAAGATGGTTTTAAGAGACCCACTGAATCACTCAACTAGATCATTAAGTCTGTGGGTGGCATGGCGAGGCTCTGAGCTGCCTTATCTCTCACACATCTCCAAAGACTAGCCATTAAATCAGACATGAAGTTGGTGCCGTAGTCCAACAGAATCTTCTGAGGGAAAACCCACCCAGCTAAATATCCCCAGCAGTTCATCCATCACCTGCTCAGCCCTGATGGAGGATAAGAGCACTGCCTGTGGGTACCTGGTGGCATAATCTAAGACTACCAAAATGTACTGCTTGCCAGTGCATCTTCAGATGATAAGTGGCATCACAATGCCCATGGCAACATGCTGAAATGGCTCTTCTATCACAGGCAGGGGAGTCAAAGCAGCCTTAGCTCAGACCTAGTGGCCTTAATGGCAGAGGTGGACCTGGACATTATTGCCTTTACAGACACCTGGTACATGAGGAACCATGAATGGGATACAGCCGCATAGGTTACACTCTATTTAGAAAGACAGGGTAGGAACTCTGAATTTTGGCATCTACACCTGGAGGAATCTCACTTGCCCCATTTGCCAGTGTTTCTCACACTATGTGCAGCAATCCAGAAGTCTTCTAGGAACTGCTGCCAAGAAATTAATGCTAGGACTGACCTCTGCTTGACATGTTCTTGATTTCTCACTTTAAATATTGTTTAGTCTGATGTAGAGATTTCTTAAGAGTTGATTTAAGTTTGAGAGAGGTTTAAGGTAGTGTGATTTTGCTATCTGCCCTGAGCCCTATGCCTCTTCTCTTAGAGCTGTAAGTCTGTGGGCTGCGCCCTTGACCTCGATGTCCCATTGAGGCTGCTGCAGTGCCCTCCCAAAATTGTTTCAGAACCTCCTGCCTTTTTTTTTTTAAGCTCTGTGCCCCAGTGTTAATCAGAGCCTCTTCCACAAATTTATTGAGGCTACTGCTTCTCCTGTTGAGCATACTGCAGTGTCCTCCCAACCCCCAACTTGCTTCAGAACTTACCTGCTTAGCTATCTCTGTTTAATTCTCAACCCTCCCAACCTGTTCATTTCTTTGTTTTCTGACTACCTCCTCCAAGCCTGCTATTTAATTTTTGTCCTCTCACCTTATCTCCCCAGGGGACTACTGTGCCCTTTCAGACTGTTTCCTCTCAAGCAAGCTGCATTTTGCAGTTTGATAAGCAGCCTAAGCTCACCCTCCAAGCAAGGTACGGGTTGGAACTTTGAATTTTGGCATCTACCCCTGGAGGAATCTCACTTGCCCCTGTTTGCCAGTGTAGCAGATTATATCTTTTAGCCACTAGAGGGCCCAGTTATAAGCACACTTACCCAATCCAACACAATACAGTTCCTATCTCATTTCACTTATTGTGTGGTCAGTCTATCACTATTCATCAGTCTTTGCCCCCCTCCCTCCCTCTTCTACTGATTGATAGTGATTTTTCCCATTTGGAGCTTATACTCTTTGCCCACTAGAGGGGTTTTCCCCCAACCGGGCCTAAGCTGCTCTACATCTCCTTACTCTCTAGTACTTCCTGGACACTTTCTCCTCTACTACTCAGCTGCTCTGTCCCCCTGCCCGAAAACCTCACCGCACCTCCCCCCCTACTTTGCTCAATACTTAACCTCCCTACCCAATCCCAGACAACCACACCTCATACCCACCCCAACCTGCTCCTTTGTGACTACTAGAGTCGCTATTTCCACCCCTTTTTTCACTGCTAACCTAGCACCTCCAGCCTTCTCGGCAACCCCAGACAACCTCCCTGCTAGGCTTCAAGACCCCCCAGGGTATTTGAACCTGGTACCTTCTGCACCAAAGTTTGCAGTACTCACCGCTACTCCCAGTGGCAACCACCCTTATTGTCTCTACTAGGAATAAAACTATGGAAATTTACACCCATTAGTAAGTCTGCTCTCCTTCACCCTCTTGGTACAGACCTCACAGACCAGAGCACCTGTCCTCCACAGTATGCACCTCATCCCCAGACTACCCCACAGTGACTCGGCCCTTCCCCACCCTCGACACACCCGTGACCCCCCAACACCCCCACCCTGACATCATCCCTACTCCCTCCACCCTCCAAGGCCCAACCTGGACCCAGCTCTCCCCTGCCATTCCCACCCTTCGCACTTTATCTATCCCATGCACCCTGATTGTAAAGTCCTCAGCTGGGTGTCGACCCAAGGGTCTCCACCGCCACCGGCCACTAACCAGAATAGTCACACTGCTATTATTATTATCTGGTAATTTACACCCAAACCCGGGACCTATGGCTTCCAGCCCTTCCAAACCCTGTACTGCAACTGGCCTCCGCTTTGCATCCTTAAACATTTGCAGTCTCCTAAAGAAATCTGCTGCCCTCCAGTGCTGGGTTGTTCAACATCAGCCTGACAAAATTGCACTGGTAGGAACTTGGCTCTCCAAATCCACCCCTGACTCTGCTATCACCCTTCCTGGATATACCATCTACAGGCAAGATCGAGTAGGCAAACGTGGTGGTGGTTGCGCAGTACTCGTACGGGACTCCCTTATAGGTCAGGCACTCCCAGCTCCCAAACTTGATTATGGAGCCCTAGCCCTCACCTTAAAAATCACACCTGACCCCACCCGAGGCCCTCTCTTCCTCACGGTCTACTATGTACCCCCGAGGAATCGAAACCAAGTGGTCCAGTCCCTCACTGACTATCTCACATCTCTCCCTCACAAAGTGGAGCAAGTCATCCTAGGTGATCTGAGTGTTAACTGGCTTGCCTCCACTGCCTCCCATATAAGGGACTCCTTTGCTGCCCTGGATATGTCCCAGTTAGTCACCCAGCCCACCAGATTCAACCACTCTGCTGGCACCAGCACTCTCCTAGATGTTGTTATATCTAACCGCCCCTACAAAATCCAGGATGTTACTGTCCTCCCCGACTCTCTTAGTGATCACTCCCCAGTCCTCTATCTCTGGTCATCCTGCACTTTGAAGCCAGTGTCCCAGGCCACTCTACACTGCCGTTTATGCCCCGGTGGCCTCAGAAAATTAAAACAATACCTAGCCCAGCTAGACTGGTCCCCTGTCCAGCATGCTCCTGACATTGGCTCAGCTATTGACCACTTCACAAATGCCTTCTGTAAGGCTTCTGACCTTTTCGCTCCCTCACCAGGATCCACTTCAAAAAATGCAATGCCCCATGGATCACCCCACCTCTCCTCCAGAGATTCAAAAACAGAAATAATCTCTGGCACATTGCTGTAGAATCTGGAAAGCCATCTGATAGACAGGCCTACAACACAGAATGCAATAAGTGCACTTGGGCCATTAGGCGGGCCAAGGCAGAGCACTACCAGACCACCCTCGCGTCCACTTGGGGTTCAGCCCGGACCTTCTGGGATAATATGAAAGAGCTAAATGGGAAGACCCACTTCCCCCACCATCACAGCTCTCCATCAATAGCACCCCACCACAGATCCGCTCCTTATAGCCGATTGCCTTAACACTGCCTTCTCTGACCTAAGCTCAGTCCTCCCCAGCAGCTTCTTTGACCCAATCCCCGCCTCTCTCTCTCTCTCTCCTGTCCTGCATCGCCCACCATTCTACCTGCACACCCTACCCCCAAGAAGCCAGGCCACACCTGCTAAAAGCCTTAGGCAGCAATAACCCTAGCAGTGACCCTCACTCCAGGATCCTCCGATGGTCTTTGGCGAAGTCCTAGTACCTCTGACTATCCTTCTAAACCAGTCTCTATGCCTGGATCAGTTCCCAAGTGCTTGGAAAACTGCTGAAATCACACCTACATAAAGTGGGGACCGTCCACCCTTAACAATTACCGACCAATCTCCATCCTCCATCCACTCTCTAAAGCCCTTGAAAAAGTGGTGTCAATCCAGCTCTCTGAATACCTAACCAGTACATACATTATTGTCCAGAGCAGCATAGTTTCACGGCAGGACACAGTACAACCACGGCTTTCCTGGAATTCTCCCAACACCTGCATGATGCTCTCGACTCTGGCAGCCTTGCAGGAGCAGTGTTCATTGACCTCTCCAAGGCCTTTGACACTGTCTGTCATCCCCTTCTACTCGACTCTCTCCACCAACTTGGCTTCTCTAACGGTCTGATTTCCAGGTTCTCTAGCTACCTCTCTGCTAGATCCCAGCCTGTCAAGATCAGTGGCTCCCTCTCCAGCACTCTTCCCGTTCGTTCCGGGGTCCCTCAGGGCTCCATCCTGGGATCAGTACTTTTTAGTCTCTACCTCAACACCCTCCCTAGCTCATGTACCGGTAAAATGCTCCTCTACACCGATGACGCAGTCCTCGTTGCCTCACATCCCAATCCCACCTCCCTCCAATTATCCCTCCAGCAAGCTTACAACCAAGCTGAAAGGTGGTTTGCCAATCGCAGACTGGTCATTAACCTAAAGAAAACCAAATCAATGCTCTTCTCCCACCACCAAAATAAAGCTACAAATACCCCTCTTGATTATCCCCAGCACTCTGCACCTGCTAGAACAACTGACCACATACAAGTACCTAGGCATCACGTTTGATACTGCCCTCTCCTTCCACACACACATTAATGCCCTGTCAGCCACCATAAACTCTCGGATTGGCCTGCTATACCGGCACAGGGACTGCCTGTTTCAGGTTGCCCTCAAGTTGACCATCACCTTCTCTGTCTTGTCCCTCGTGGACTATGGCTTGCCCATCTATGCAGCAACTGACAACACTGCCCTCTCCAAAATCCAACTCTTCATCAATAAGGCCTGTAGGCTCCTGACAGGTGCCCCCAGCTGCACTCACACCTGCCTTCTCTATAGTACCACCAATCTGCTCAACTTTGAGTAGCGTCTGCTCTACCAGATCTGCCTTCTCACTAAGAAATCACTGCTAGGACTCTTCCCCCCCAGGGGTCTCCACCTCCCTACAGCAGTCATCATTGTCCATCACCACCCATAGCTTTGTTAAGGCCACCTTCCAGGTGCCCAGAACCAAGACCTCTCTTACTCAGAGATCCTTCCTCTACCGAGCCCCCACCTGGTTCAACTCCCTCCCTAGCAGCATCTCCAACTTGCCAAAAATTGGCTCCTTCAAAACAGCCCTTCGGAACCATATCTTTAATACCCGCTGTTGTAGGTGCAACTAACCCCCTGTTGTAACCTGCCCGCCTTGCCACCTGGCTCGACAATGGGCACTGGACAGCCTCTCCCTCCCCCAGACCCACTCCTTCCCTACTAGGTCCAAATAGGGATATAACCCGCTGTCTTTTCTGAGGACCTACTATATCCATGATTGTAACTCACAATTTTGTAACATTGTGTAACCTAAGTAACATACAAACTACTATAGTATGTAACCTAAGTATATCTATGTTAAATATTCCTTTTACTGCACCTGTAATGTTATCCTCTGTTTTAATCTGCACTGTAATAACTGTCTTGATGTCTGCCCTCCCAGCGACGAGGTGCCTTTGTAAATGAGTCTCTGACTCAAAGGTTATAAACCCAATTTGTAATGAATAAAGAATAAAGGAAAAAAGGGTGGAGGGCTGGCTAGCTATGTCCGGGAGCGAATTAAAAGCAACTTAAGTTCAGGAATGAGGAGGCGGAAGCACTGTGGGTCACCATGGAGATGGAAATGGCACTGCCATTTGCATTGGCATGATCTACAGACCTCCAGCACAAGGGAAAGAGATTGACAGGGTACTACTAGAAGCCATCTACAAAATGACAGCCAAAGGTGAAGTGCTGCTGGTGGGTGACTGCAGTTTACCTGATGTGGATTGGAGCACCCAGGCTGCAGCTACAGCCAGGAGCAGAGGCATCCTGGATGCCCTGCAGGGGCGTGCTCTAGCAGCTTGTGGTGGAACCCACCAGAGAATGGAGCAATATTAGACCTGGTACTCACCAATGGGGACAGAGACACTGATGTAATGGTGGTAGCCTCCTCAGGTCCAGTGATCATCATACAGTGTGATTCAATGTGAGAACAGTGGAGGAGTGAAAGCACACAAAAGCAATGGTCCTGGAATTTGGACAAGTCGACTTTGCAAAAATGGGGGAATGTCTCAAGGAAGCCCTGGCAGAGAAGAAGAATGGGGGATGTAGAGAAACAATGGGCTAACCTTAAGGAAGCCATAGCAGAGGCAACAAGCCTTTGTGTTAGGCAACTAAGGAAAGCAAAGAGAGAAAAAAAACACTCTTTTTCTCAAAGGATGTGGCTGGGAAGGTAAGAGAGAAAAGGTTAGCTTTCACGTGGTACAAGGGAACACGGGGGGGGGGAGACAGGGAGCTGTATCTAGAAAAGCAAAGGAAGGTGGGGAAAGCAGTCAGGAGCCCAAAGGCACAAATGGAGGAAAAATAGCCCAGGCAATTAAGAAAGGAGACAAGACCTTTTTCAGACACATTAGTGAAAGAAGCAAGACCAGGGGAGGGATTGTGAGGTTAAAAAGGGAGGGAGGGGTATGTATGTGTGGAGGGGGACCTAGAAAAAGCAATAATTCTGAACAAATATTTTTGTTCAGTATTCACAGAAAAAGGGGAAGGAGAAGGACCATTATTGGGCAATAGGGGCACCAATGGGAGAGGGGTGGACACCAGCCCATTTATAGAGGAAAGAGCCCTAAAGGAACTCGAGAATCTGAAAGGGGACATGGCTATGGGGCTAGATGGGATACACCCCAGAATATTAAAAGAACTTAGAGAGAGGTGCTGGCAGCACCACTAACAGCCCTATTCAACAAATCAATAGAGACAGGGTGGTTCCAGGGGACTGGAGGAGGGTAAACATGGAAACATACAATTTGATTGACAGGTATGGACCGCTTGGCCCACCTAGTCTGCCATTTTCCTGCCTCAGTCCTATATACTGCAGATTTTAAATGATCTGCAGCTTACCTTCTCTTTCCTATCACTAGAGTTCTTTTATGTCTGTCCCATGCGGTTTGAATTCCCTACCGTTTTGCCCTTCAGCTTCTGCTAGGAGGCTGTTCCATGGATCCACCACCCTTTCTGTGAAAAATACTTTCTCATGTTACTCCTAAGCCTACCCCCTCTATTTTCATGTCATGGCCCTTGCTCTTGAACATCTTTTTTTTGAAAGATGCTACCTCTTGTACCTTATTTACACCCTTGAGGTATTTGAAAGCCTCTATCATATCCCCCTTTCTCCTCTCTCCAGGGAATACATATTGAGATCCTCCAGTCTCCCTTCATATAACTTTTGGTACAGCCTCTGCACCATTTTTGTCACCCTTCTCTGAACTGCTTCTACTCTATCTGTATCCTTCCGAAGATGTGGCATTCAGAACTGGGCACAGTATTCTAGATGAGGTCTCACCAATGTTCTATACAGGGGTATCACCACCTCCTTCCTTCTGGAAATACCGCTCCCTGTGCACCCCAGCATTCCACTAGCTCTTCTTACAGCCTTCTCATATTGTTTGGTAATCTTTAGATCATCAGTCATGATTACTCCCAGGTCCCTTTCCTGTTTGGTGGCTGTCAGTACCACTTCCCCATCATATACTCCTCCCCCACATTTCTGTGCCCCAAGTGCATGATCTTACACTTCTTTGCATTGAATTTTAACTGCCACACCATTGACCACTCCTCAAGCTTGCTTAGGTCCCTTCTCATTTTTCTACCCTCTTGGAGTGTCAACCCTGTTGCAGATCTTCATGTCGCCTGCAAAGAGACACACCTTCCCTTCCAGCCCCTCTGCAGTGTCGCTATGAAGACATTAAAGAGGACTGGCCCAAGCACTGATCCCTGAAATGTAGTCCCTCTCCACAAAAATGGAAACAGGGAAGAGGCTGGCAACTGCAGGCCAGTCAGCCTGATCTTGGTGGTGGGGAAATTAATGGAGTCACTGCTAAAGGAAAGGACTGTGATATTTTTTGAATCCAGGGGAGCACAGGATCCAAGGCAGCATAGATTCACATCAGGAAGGTCTTGTCAAACAAATCTGATAGATTTCTTTGACTGGGTGACCAGGGAGGTAGATCAGGGAGGGGTGGCGGATGTGGCCTACCTACATTTCAGCAAGGCCTTCAACTCCATCCAACACAGGAGGTTGGTAAATAAGTTGGGCAGCCTGGGAGTCGGCCCCAAGTGGTAAACTGAGTCAGAAACTGGTTGAGTGACAGGACACAGAGGGTGGTGGTAAATGCATGGGTGGAGATTCGGGAGGGCATGGGGGGCATTGCCCCCCAAATTTATTTAGCCCTTATTTTAAACTTACATTTTTTTATTTTCTTGCAGCTGGTGTGCTGCACCTTTAAGTAACTTGTGCCCATGCTCATGAGTACGCGGAAGTGTCCGTGGCTCCGCGTACCATGTGTGCACAGCAGTGCTCACTAAGATAGTTGTTGGCTGCTGCCACCAAGAAGGAGAGACTAGAAGTGTACATCGACGGGTGGATGCCAGGTTGGTGTGAGTGGAAGCCCAACCAGCACATTCTGATGTGAACCACGTGATCAGCTCAGGGCTCCCACTTACATTACATGATGATGATATGGGGTTGTTTCTGCAGGCTCCTCCCGGGCAGGCCATGACTTCAGTTTGGTGAGGTGGGCTGGCATGGTGAGCCACGAAGGAAAGAGACAGAGAGAGATGACTGAGAGAGCCAATGGCACCAGGCGTTGTAGCTAGTGATGATAGTTGATAATAAATGAGCGACTCCCTAGAAACAGCGACTCATTTATATCGCTAATATCAACAGCTACCTGCTAGGGTAGTGATCTCACAGCGATGACAGAGCTACCAGAAGGGAGGATAGGAAGATGGAGGCGAGGGATAGGAGGGAGGGTTTGAATAAGTAGGGGACCCTACTGCTGCCAAGCCAGCCATGTGGTGTGGTGGTGAAGGTGGCTGGCTACAGTGCAGCAGGCACTGGGTTCAGGAGCTGCTTGGGGTGCTTGTTTTTGCCGCTGCTTGTGGCTCTCTCTTTTTTTTTCAGCCGTGTTTCACTTCCTCCTCAACATGCACCCCCCTGGAGTTAACAATCTTAATTCAGGGGAGTGGGGAGCACAGACCCCCGCGCTGCAGTGGCGGAAGTGGTCACTTTGGATTGTATATCGCCGATATGCTTTTCGGCGATATACATTCGCTATGATAGTGATCACTGTTTTTCAATCGCTATCATAACATGGAACCACCAGGGCACACTTGACAGGCAGGCTGGCAGCAGGCGGGGCAGAAGGGACACAGCTAATCAGCTAAAGGATTGTAAGTACTGTCCCACTTGTACTCGTCACTGCCAGCATGCAATTCAGTGCACCACTGCATTAGAGAATCAGAGCTGTGGTGGTTATGCTTCTATGTGTGGAGCGGAGTTTTAGATTTAGTGATCAGAATTATTCAGGTCACTTCAGTTTGCTCAGTGTGTTGCAGCCAGCGTGCAACTTAGTCTGTCATTATTGGGAAAAAAAAAAACTAGTAAAACACTGACCTCAGGAGGATTTTGAATTTAAAATAAGATATATAAGTATTTATTCCAGCCCCTGTGCAGCAGCAGACCAGACGTTGTGTGGGGGGCCCAGGGAGGTGGCGGGTGTCTGTGGGCTGGATTATAATAACTGAGCTTGCTGCTGGTTGCTTGCTATAGTTTAAATCATTCTCTCAGTAATTTTCTGAAAGACTAATGATGTGACATGATTTTATGGATGGTTGAGCACTGCAAATAAGTTAGAGAAATGTGAACAGATCTCATCTCAACTGGAGTCGGAGACAGTGTACTGCAGCATTTGCCAAAATAAGAAGAAGAAGAAAAAGTTTACATAGAAACATAGAATTTGACGGCAGATAAGGACCGCTTGGCCCACCCAGTCTGCCCATTTCCCTACCTACTGGATAAGCTGCAGATCCTAGTTAACCAGCAGCCTACTTCTTCCTACCCCCACCCCCTAGAATGGCCTTATGACTGTCCCATGCATGCTTGAATTCCACCACTGATTTTGACTCCACAACCTCCTCCAGAAGGCCGTTCCATGCATCCACAACCCTCTCTGTGAAAAATACTCTTAAATTACCTCTGAGCTGCCCCCCATCTTCAAATTGTGCCCTCTTGTTCTTGCACACTAATGGCTATACAGAGAAATAAAGGCAGAGGGCTGATAAGTTTGGGTGGGATGGGGAGATGTATAGAGAGTGGATGAGAGACTCTTTATCCCTCCCTATCTTCTCGTATGGGGGATAGGGAGGCTATTCAGGAGGATGCTGCAATGGTAGAGCAAGTCCTGGATTAAACTAACGGGCTCCATGTAGGCAGGAAATAGTCTAATGGAAGAGTGCTGAGGGGTCTCTTTTTCTTTCTCTTAAGAGTTTGGAGTTAAAGCCCTCCCCCTTTTTTTTTTTTTTTTTTTTTTAATCAGGAATAAAAAAAGAGGAAAATTCAGGTTATTGACATAAATATGATATAAAACGAAAATAGAAGCAGACTGTTGCTGGAGCAGCAGGGCACACATCTGAGGAGAGTTTACCGACACTATGCTAGAGCAACAACTGGGTATGCGATGCTGAAGGGAGGATAAGCGGTGAAATATATGGTTGATGTGTTATGGTTGGGGAGTGAAAGGGAGGAGGGGGATGGTGGGGGAGAATGCTGTCAACCATGTTGAAGATGGCCCAGGGAGGGATGGGGAAGGGGTTATTGTTTATGTTTTCTGTACATAGTTCACTGTTATATCTTGGGGATGCATTCTGTGTTCTGTGCAGGTTAATACAGTTACTATCACGGAACACCAGTTGGATCGGATGGGGAGAGAGAGAGAGGGAGAGAGAGCAGTGGAGGAGATGATTGGGCACATCATGGCTAATAGGCGAGGAGCTGACGGTGGTCTCCTGGAATCTGAGGGGTCACTAATCCAATTAAACAAACTACACTTTGGCGGCACTCAAACATAGCGGTTGCACAGGTTGCACTACTCCAGGAGACCCATCTGTCCAGATGCAGACACACTAAGCTAGCATCTGGATGGGTTAACAAGAGTGCTCTGTGGCTTTGTATTCCACGGCGTAAAAGAGGCGTTGCTATTTTTCCTGCATAGGCGCCCAGATGGAGGTCACAAGTGTGGTGAGAGACCACCGAAATGGATGATATATATTTACAATGGGACAACTATTTGGGGAGACCATTACCTGGGCAGTATCGCCCAGCAGTATATAGTAGCTGGGCTTTTCCCTGAACTCCTGGATTTATGAACTAAGGAACAGTTTCCAGGACTCATTTTGGGCGGAGACCTGACTAGTACAATGGATCCCATGCTGGATCACTCTAAAGGCAAGGGGAGGAAGAGGACGGAGATACTGGGTCAGTGGCAAGAGGGGATAGCAGATTTGGACATGGTGGACAGTTGGAGGATGTTGAACCCAGGGGCTAGGGAGTATACGTTCTTCTCTAGCCCCCATGGGACATGGTCTAGAATTGACTATATATACACACACGCTGCGTGGTTGGCATGATAGAGTGGTAGATTTTTCCCATAGTCCTATCCATGTGTCGGACCACGCCATGGTTATCGGTCGGATTCAGATGCGGGCAGTGAGGGAGACCCCACCTCCACGTGAAATTCCCGACATACATGCTGTCTAACCCAGGAGTTCGAGGACTAGTTAGTGGCCTTAATGGCAAGTGTACAGAGACACTAACATGGGAGCTGAGGTGTCTAAAACCATATATTGGGATGCTGGTAAGGCCTTCATAGTGCCATTATAGCATTATAGCAAATATAAGGAGGAGAAGAGTGAGAGACACAGGGCTAGAGAAGAAATTAAAAGACCTGGAAAAGAGGGTGGCCCGGGAGAGGTGGAACAATTGTTAGCGGTTACCAGGGAGGCCCTGAACGCGTTTGGTCAGGAGCAAACAGGTCATCCTGGTTATTTTGTAGCGTTATCTGTTTGAATGGTCCAACAGACCTGGACCCTTCTAGTGCGACTCATGAAGGAGGACGATGCCCACTAGAATAATGGGGATAAAGGGTAGGAGGTGCACAGAGAACCCCAGAAGGTAAGGAGCACTTTTAGGGACTTTATAAACAAACAGTTGTATAAGGCTGAGAAGTCAAGACCAGGGACAACGGATGAGGGATTTTTGGATAAGGTAGCAGCTTCCGGACTTTGCCCACACAGAGAGAGGGATTAAACCAGCCCATTATGAAGGAGGAGGTGATTAGGGCCATTGGGAGGTTACAATGGAGCAAGGCCAGTGGCGATGGATTCCCTGTGGAATATTATAAAGTTCTGGTGGGACAGGCGGTGGAAGTGCGTAGTGAGTTGATGCAGCAGGGGAAGAGGGAGGAGGTGTGCACCTCCCACACTACGTGTTCTGATGCCCTGATCTGTCTGATACCCAAACCGGGCAAGGATGGGTTGGAATGCGTCTTATAGGCCAATATAAGCTTTTAAAGTGCGATCTTAAAATTATAGCCAAAGTACTGGCCCACAAGGTTGGAGGATCTTATGCAGTGTTGGTTCACCAGACCAGACTTAGCTCATCAGGGGAGATGTTCTTATCATAATATGAGAAGACTGTCAATGTAGTATGGACAGCAGGGTTAACAAAGGGAAAAAAATACAGGTTACTCACCTGTAACAGGAGTTCTAGGAATGGTATATGTTGTTCATCCACACTTATTGGCAGGTATCCTTGCCGTTTAAATCTTGCTGGAAGGTCTTCAAGCTGGCTCTCCCACCCACCGGGTGGTAAAACCTCGGCTCAGCCCATGACGCCAAGATCTGGCCGCTGGAAGCTCAGGTTGTAGCGTCGAGCCGGAGGTCAGTGGGTCGTGTGGATGAACAACATATACCATTCCTAGAACTCCTGTTACAGGTGAGTAACCTGTATTTCTAGGGACATGGATATGTTGTTCATCCACACTGTCTGGCAGGAGCTCTAGCAGTTCTCCAGGAGGAGGAGGCAAGGTGCACACCCCTACTTGGGAATAGAGACTGGAGAGCCGAGGCCCCAAAACCAGCATCCCAGCTGACTCAAGGTCGATGTGGTAGTGGGTGATGAAGTGTGTGCTGCCTTCAGGTAGCAGCCCTGCAGATTTCCTGGATAGGGCGTCCCTGGAAGCAGCCACCGATGCAGCAGTATGGCGGATAGAATGAGCTCTTATCCTCTGGGGAGGCTCCATGCCACGCCAACCTTGCCAGAAGATCTATGCAGGAGGTGACCTACCTGCCTATCGTCCGCTTGGCTGCAGGTCTGCCAGGTGCGGCTTCAGCGTGGTGACAAACAGCTGGCGAACCTCTCCCGAATTTCAGCCATGCGCCCTTATAGTAAACAAGCGCCCTTACTGGGTCCAGAGTATGGAGCCTATGACCGACTTCCGAGGTGTGATTGGGGTAGAACACCGGCAGTCTCAACTACCTGGTTAAAGGTGAAACTCCGACAACACCTTGCGGAAGGAATTTCGGTGGGGGCGCAGAACAACCTTGTCCTGTGGAAGACCAAGTAAGGAGACTCGATGGAAAGCACCTGGAGCTCTCCCATCCTTCTGGCTGACCCGATAGCCACCAGAGGCGGTCTTCCACGACAGGTGAGAGATCACACCTGTGCATTGGTTGAATAAGCTTGCCCATGAGCTTTGCCAGTACCAGCAGTAGATCCCACGAGGTGGAGGTTCTTGCACGGAGGAAATGTGATCAAGGCCTTTGAAAAGCACCAGACCACCTTCTCTTGCGCCACCGACTGCTCCCCGGCCCGCGCCCGGTAAGCAGAGATGGCTGCCAGGTGCACCTTAAGGGTCGTCGACCTAAGCCCTTGCTGAGAAAGGGACCAGAGGTAGTCCAATATGCTCATCAGGAACAGGAGGAAGGTCAAGGCCCTTACCCTGACACCAAATGGAAAATCTCTTCCATTTGAAGGCGTAGCATTCCTGGTCGACTCATAGGGACGCCTCAACTGCATTGAGGACCTCGTCGGAAAGACCCAAGGCCTGGAACTCTGGCAGCTCAGGAACCAGGCCGTCAGGTGCAGAGATTGAAGGTCCGGATGGAACACCTTCCCCTGATTGACTGAGAGCAGGTCCGGGCGAGCTGGAAGCTGCCTCGGGAGCCTGGAGCTGAGGCTGAGGAGATCTGGGTACCAGAACTGGCGGGGCCAGTCTGGGGCTATCAGAATCACCTCGCCCTGTCCCACCTTGCTTTGAGAAGCACCTTGTGTATCAAGGGAATGGGGGAAAAGGCGTAGAAGAGGCCCCAGGGTCCACACTGCCTCGAAGAGCATCCCCCTACAGCCGAGCTCTGCTGAGGGGCGGGCATGGAACAGCCTCAGCCTAGCGTTCTCCCTGGAGGCAACAAGTCCACCTGAGGTGTGCCCCAATGGGAGAACAGATCTTGTACCTACCTCCAGGAGAGACCACTCATGGGACACAGCCCCTATCGGCTTAGGGCATCGGCCAGGGTGTTGGAGGCTCCTGCCACGTGAATGGCTAAGAGATCCGCCTCCAGGCTGCGCACGAGTGATCAAATGCGGAGAGCTTCCTTGAATAGATGCATGGAGCGCGTCCCGCCCTGGCAGTTTAGATAGTACATGATCGTGGTATTGTCCGTCTGGACTCAGACCACTTGACCCCGGAGAAACGGAGCAAAGGCAGTGAGAGCTAGGCAGACCGCTCGGAGCTCCAGCAGGTTGATGTGACATCGGGACTCCTGCGGGGACCAGAGGCCGTGCGCTCGGTGTTCCCCCAGATGGGCATCCTAATCCATCAGAGAGGCATCGGCCGATAGAGAGACCGTCGGCTCGGGGTGGATAAATGGGATGCCCTCCTGCAGATGAACTGGAACGGTCCACCACTAGAGAGTGTTCCACATCCCTGGGTCCTAGTCACTAGCTGGTCCAATGGATCATAGCGTTGAGACCACTGGCTGGCCAGCCCCCATTGAAGGGGGCGCATGTTCCAGCGGGCCCAGCGGACCACGCTGGTACAGGCCGCCATGAGACCCAGGAGGCGCAGGAAGTCCCGGGCAGGGCGCGATTGCCCAACCAGAAGTGATTGGGCAAAGGAGGAAAGAACCTCGGCCCTGTCCGCCGGGAGCCGTGCTCTGGCTCGAAGAGAGTCGAGCTCTGCCCCGATGAAAAGAATCACCTGCTTCGGCTCGAGTTCCGACTTGGCCTCGTTGATGAGAAGGCCGACTTGAGAGCAAACCTGGAGGCCAGATCTCTGGACCGCTCCACCTCCTGCCTGGAGGGGCTGCTATCAGCCATGATGCGTCCAGGTAAGAGGTACACCCGACCCCTCGGCACCGCAGGAATGCCGCCACCACTGCCATGCATTTGGTGAAGACCCTGGGAGCTGAAGACAAGCCGAAGGGCATGGCTCGGAACTGAAAGGGATCCCTCCGCTCGAGCGAAGAATCTCTGATGTGGGAACGGATAGGGACGTGAAAGAGCGCATCCCTCAGGTCCAGAGAGCAGAACCACCACGCCACGTTCCAAGGATGGTATTATCTGAACCAGAGTGACCATCCAGAAGATCTGAAGACCTTAGGAACTTGTTTGGAGTCGTGCAGGTGAGAATGGGGCACCAGCCCCTATCCGTTTTGGAACCAGGAAGTACCTGGACACAACCCGGTTCTGAGGGAGGGTCCGCTACCTCTCTGATCACCTCCTTCGCGAGGAGGAAGCGATGTCGGCTCGGCGAGCCAACAGTGAAGCTGGGACCCGAGGCCCCCAGGTGCGACAGCTCTGAAGGGGCGGCCTGCTCAAACTCCAGAGGCAGGCCTTTTCCCACCACTTCCAACACCCACCGGTCTGTGGTAATAATGGACCAGGCGGAAAGAAGTGGCGGAGCTGCCCCTCCAGGGGACCTGGGTGGAGGTGACCGGGGTTGGGGCGACACCCTCAACCCGTCACTGGGCAGGCTTGGAGGGACCACCTCCGGGGCCTTTACCTCCCTGCTTCCTGAAGGAGGAAGCCGGAGGGCTTGGGTTTGGGATGCCAAGCTCGTGCCTGCTGGCCCTGACGTTGCTGGGCCAGACGAGCCGCAGGTGCAGAGGGACGAAAGGGCTTAGGCTGTGGTCTGCGGCCTTTGTCCTTCTGTGCGGATGAGACCGAGTCCAAGGTAGCATTGGACTTCTCGACCCTCTGTAGGTGAACTTCCACCCCTGGGCGAAAAGAGTCGGTCCCAGGAAGGGGACATCCGCCAACTTGTGCTGGGTATCCAGTGAAGGTGGAGATCCTCAGCCATGCCCGGCCAGCGCATAGCCACTGCGGCCGCTACTGACCTGCACATGAGTCTCCAATGTCCAAAGCAGTCTGAAGCTGCTGTTTGGCCACTGCCCTGCCTGGTCCCGCACCTGCCTAACCGTGGTCTGCAAGTCCGCCGGGAGGATGAGGAACTACCTCGTCCATGGGCCCAACAGGGCATGAGGAGAAATGTGCCATGAGTGCGGCAAACTGGCCTGATGAGGCAGGAGGACACAAGCGTGAACTTTGCCCTTTTAGCCCCATTTCTTGGACTCCTTGTCGGGAAGTTTGTCCCGTCCCTAAGCGTTTCCCGGCATGAAAACGCCTGTCTGTAACTAGCCCTCGGCTGAGGGTGTTCAAACCGGACAAGGACCGGTGGGGACGCATACTTCCTGGCCATCCTGGCCGAGGCACAGGACAGGAAGCAGAAGGCTGCCAGAGCTCCAGGGCGGGCCCACTATGGCCCTGGCCACTGGAAAAACCTCCGTGGGGAATCCCCTCAGTCCAGTATCTCCGTGAGGGGATACTTGGCCCGCTTAGACACGGGTTCGAGCTTCATCCCGGTGGACTCTGAGATGAGCCGAAGCAATCCCAGATAGGACGAAGGGCTATCGTCCAGCGACTGACCTCCAGAGGACTCCAAGTCTACTACGCCTGGAGAAAAGGGAGGAATCATCGTCGGACTCTGAGGAGTCCATAAAGAGCTGCCTCTAGGCCTGGAGCCACCCCCACCTGCCGAGGTCGATGGGAGTGAGGGTAACAAGCAGCCTATGGGGCGGGCCCTGAGCCGACCGAGAATTCTTGGTGAAGCCAAATCTTGGCTGTGAGGGCGGAGGTTCCACGCGAGGTGGTGGAGCAGCTGGTTTTGGCTGAACAACCAGCCTGGGAACAGGCTCCTCGGGTAAGTCGAGGGTTGTTTGGCGCTCGATGACAGCCATAATGGCGGGGTAGGCGGCGGCGTCGAGCTTGTTCCGGCCAGAAGGAGCTGTTGCCACATGAGTCCTCGTGTCGTCGGCGTAACCTACGTGAAACCTCCCTCGTCCGAGGAGGAAGACGAGGACGAGCGGCAGCACCGCTTACCTCGGTGCCGAGACCGAGACCGCCTATGATGGCGGGATCGGCTGGACCGCGAAGAAGTCAGAGACTGAGACCCCTCGGCTTTTCCGAGGACGGTGCGGGGAAGGGATGGGTGGAACCGGCTCTCCCCTCGGCTAGGAGGGTTCACCCAAGGGCTCCAGAACCGGAGGCACTGGCAAGCCCACGGGATCCTCAACTCCCACCGGGGGAACCAGGGAGAGAGGATTTTCGGCTTCGCCGGTCAACAACCCGTCCAACGGGTCAAGAAAAATCTCGATTGCGTCGACAGGAGTCTCGGTCAGCTGACTTGACGGAGACACCGTGAGACCAGTGGCAGAAGCCGAACGATCGACCGAAGTCGATTGCGGACAACTCGGGGAGAGGGACCTTTCCCACTCCCAAGAGCGTCGACGGAGGGACTTACCCTTGTCTTTCTTTTTGGACAGAGAAGAAGGTCCAGCAGACATTGGTCCCTCTCCCTTAGTGGAGAGGGACAGAAAAAGCTCTTTAAAGGAAGCTGTATAAGAGGAACCCAGGAGGCGGGATAAATGCCGACCGAGGAGAAGAATGCGGCCAGCGCCTCCTCTTCGAGGGTGATCATCTGCTCTAGCTGATCCGCTGCAGCCCGCCGCAGAAACCGCCGACCGGGCCTCTTTGACTTCACCGAGGGAAGCGTTTCTCGGACGCCCAGTTGTAAGCAGGGCAGCACGGTTTCGAGGACATAGGGCCGAGAAGGAAGAGCACAGGTCGCAAGCCTGTGGGTCGTGCTCAAGGCCTAGACAGTAGACACCACCGTGGAGTGTGGCTCACGTCAGACATCTTCTGCCACGAAGGGCATCTCAAAACCGAGTCTGATTTGTCCATCGCAGTCAGCTGGGGATAGAAGACCAAGTTCAGAAATGCAAAAACTTTTAAATTGCAAAAACCGAAGAGTTAGGAACCAGTCTTATATGCAGAAGCGTTAAGGAGGGAACCAGAGCTTCCAAGCGGTAAGGAAGATCTGGCGCCATGGGGCGGTGCCGAGAGTTTTACCACCCGAGTGGGTGGGAGGAGCCAGCTTGAAGACCTTCCGGCAAGATTTAAAGTGGCAAGGATACCTGCCAGACAGTGTGGATGAACAACATATCCATGTCCCTAGAACATATATTCTCTCTATGGACGCCGAAAAAGCATTCGATAGGGTAGAATGGAGGTACCTAGTCGAGGTATTACACCGGTTTGGTCTGGGTAAATCATATATCCAATGGGTACAGGGTATGTATCGAGCCCCTAAGATGTGGATTTTGGTTAATGGGGTGCTCACGGAGGGTTCTGAACTGGTTAGGGGCACGAGGCAGGGCTGCCCCTCTTTGTTATTTGCATTGGCATTAGAGCCATTGGCTGCAGCGCTCCGGCAGTGCCCCGAATTTCGGGGTACAGAGGGGTTGGAGGTACCACACAAAGTGGTCCTGTATGCGGACGACATGCTATTATTTGTTAGGGACTCACAGGTCTCTATGCCGTCCCTGCTGGCAATAATAGACACTTTTGCGACTTTTTCTGGTTACAAAATAAATCCCAGTAAATTGGAATTAATGTGCTTTCCTAAAAGTGGGCAGGATGATGAGTGCTGGGGCCTAAAGGGTAAATCTGTGTCCATTACATATCTGGGTATTACGGTAGGTAGGACTATTGGAGCATTATATGGGTTAAACTATACTCCCTTGCTCAAAAAGGGAGAAGCAGACCTGCGGCGGTGGATGCAGCTCCCTATTTCGTGGTTGGGCCATGTTAATTTGATAAAAATGAACGTCTTACCAAGAATATTGTATCCCATGCAAATGTTACCAGGAGGATTGTCAAAAGGAAACATCCACTGAATTGAGAAAGCATTTACTAGTTTTATATGGAAGGGAAAGCGGCCAAGAGCTCGTCTCCAGCGCCTAAAAGCTGAAACTAAAAAGGGTTGGGGTGAACTTTCCAGACCTCTGGAATTATTATTTATCAATTCAGCAACGTTATGTTGCAGACTGGGTGCACTGCCCTGCTGTGGCCACTTGGGCTGATTTAGAGCAGTGAGGCTTACTCCACCCAGGGCCAGCCAGGGTAACCCATTAGTGAGAGCAGTGCTGGAGGCCTGGAATTATCTCAGAAAAAAAAGGAGGGACCTGTAAGGGGGAAACTCTGCTGTTACCTGTGTTGGACAACCCCTTCTTCCTCCCTGGGTTGGAGGATAGGGGTTTCAGAGAGTGGGAAAATAAGGGAGCCCAGAGCATAGGAAATCTAATTAAGAATAGGACCTTGTCTCTGTTGGGGGATATTGTTCAGTGGTTAGGATTACAGGGGCAACAGGTATTTTGATACCTTCAGTTAAGGGCGTTTGTGTCAAAGTTGGATAGGGGTGGGGAGAACCCACGGAATTGGCAGTCAATAGAGACCTTGATTTATCACACACAGGCAGACCTCAAAGGGGTTCATTGGAAAGGCTGCAAAAATAGGGAAACAGGACTACCCAGATTTCACTCACAGAACAAGATTATTATGGCGATGCAGTGGGGTATTTAAAAGGCTGCCCCACTTGAACCAGCGTGTTTCACCGGAACGGACTGGGGCAGGAGGGCGACTTGTAACGGATCCCGAGACTAACCCGACTAGATTCCCGAGGAGTAGGCGCCAGCAACTCCACTAGCAGGCGGACCTCCCTCGGACCTTTCTGCCTGCTGTTCCACCAGATAAACCGAGCCAGCAAGCAGAGATTCAAAGGTCCACACTTGCTTCTTCTGTTAAGTTGGTGCTCACTCAGAGGAGGACAGGAGCGACTGGCTGCGGTCGGCGGCGATGCAGCGGGGTATTTAAAGGCTGCCCCCCAGACAAGCGTCGTGTTTCACGAGCGGACTGGGGTGGGGAAGCAGCATAACGGGTCCCCAGACTAACCCGACTAGATTCCGGGGTTAAGGAGATTCAAAGGTCCGCACTGCTTCTTGTGTTAATTTTATTTGCCGCCCACCCGCCCTGTGTAAGTGCTGTCTTAAATAGGCTGAAGTCGGCTGAAGTCCTGCCCAGGTTACGATATCCTCTAATCGTGTTTTGAGGCTTACTATCCAAGAAGGAGCTCCCCAGTGACGTCCGAAGCCCGGCACTCCCAAAGCTACGACCTGCAGAAACGTCAATTTGCCGATGAGTTGCCTGTCTCTCTCTCCCTCTGCAGCTGCCAGACACACCGCAGGGTGCCCCTTTCTCCCTTGGGGCAGAACCTTCAAACTTAACGGATAGCCTAACCACGAAGCAGCATATTCACTCTGGGCAATATTGGCCCTGACTCTGACACTAAAGACTCTTGCTGCTACCTAGCTAATCTTAGACATTTCTGTCTCCTACGGCTACATAGCCATAGGACCTAATCACTGTTAGCCTTCTGAATTTACTGCAAAAAAAAAAACAACAATAAGGAACTGTGATTGCGTAGCTTTAACAGATAACCCACCGTATTACCGTTTACACAAAAAAGGTGGAATTGTGATTGCATAGTTTTAAATCTTACAAACTCCTGCTGCTAGCTAAGTCCTGGTTAAAGGGTTTCCAGCACTACAGTTGATAACTAGCCTTCTTATCCAGAGTTAGATAGGGAACCTTGTATCATTATTGCCTCTGTGGGAATTGCTAATTGTACCCTGCTGGCTGGACTGATCTTGATGTTTCCCACTAAAGTTAATCGTGCCAACTAATAGTAGCTCAATCTGGGAACCTTGTTCTGAAAGGTTGTGAGCTGTGCTCGTCTAATTGTAACTAGGCTGGGAGCCCGAGACTTGCTCTGGTATCCGCTGTGGGCGTGCTGCATGTAGAGTGCAACCGCAGGGATGGTCATGAACCAGGTTCCGACTTTTAGGCCAGGCACTTGAGATCAAGCGAGAGCCCAGGAAAGTTCCAAGATGCACCCTGGGAACTGGAACAAGGGCATCGTCCTGGCAACAATATATATTCTGGTCAACTAGGAACAGGTTGGCTGCGTTAGTAGTGCCTACTGCCCCCATGCCCACAGCGAAGTCGGGGAAAACACCTGGCCAGACACTTCAGCTGTCCTTCTGAGGTGCAACATCCTTCTCCTAGTGGCGCCAGAATTCTCTAGGAAGGGATCCTCTACAGATCCCTTCTCCTCACTAGAAGCTTAACCCCTGTCCGACTTTACTGGCTTTACCACCTCAACCCTCACTCTCGGACTTGCTAGCAGCCCTGTTGCTACTGGCGGGGACATCCAACCTAACCCAGGCCCAGGGACGCCTAATGTATCAATTTCCTCCCCCTTAGATAAGGCATGGGATGGAGCAAAGGGTCTGAGGTTGGTGCATATGAACATTGCAGCCTGAGACCTAAAATCCATGAAGTCCAAGCATGGCTGGCAGTATACAAACCAGACATATTAGCAGTCTCTGAGACTTGGCTAAAACCCACATTCAGGATCACGGGTAGCTGCCTCTGGATCGCCTTCTACAGAAAGGACAGACCCTCGAAAAGAGGGGGTGGGGTTATTATACATGTAAAGGACACAATTACATCCTCCCTTGTTAGGCTGCCCCACGGCATGACCCAGGACATAGAAGCAATCTTTTTACGGCTCACACTAGGAGGGGCTAAACACCTCACAATAGGCTGTGCATATAGCCCCCCTACCAATGCGCTCGGCTCTCTGGACACGCTCCTGAAGAACCCAGCAGTAGACACTGCATCTGAGCTTATCATATTGGGCGACTTCAATTTAAATTGGGCCCTAGAGGCGAAGTCTGCCATAAACGGATTATTACATGACGCCCACCTTGCACAAGTCATCTCTCTACCGACCAGAATGAACCATAAATCGGGAAGGCACTCTATAATTGACTGGTCCTGGCCTCAAACCCCAGTAGCGTAAAATGGCTGGCACCCTGGCCAATGCCTTGAGCAACCACTCGCCGATATTTGCCATCTGGAAAAATAATGCGATTAAAGTCCCGCCTAGAACGATCACTACTAGGGACTACTCTAACTTCCACCCTTACCAATTCATTGGCTTCTTAAATGGCATTGACTGGAGCCCTATAAGACACCTACCTAACCTGGAGGAGGCCGTTAAATTTTTCCAAACAACCCTCACCAGAATCACTGACCTCTTAGCTCCAATGAAAACCCACAGAGAAAGGAAGCTGCCATAAGTGGATCTTGCCCTTCCTAAAAGCCCTGATGTCCACCCGTGACAAGGCCTGGAAAAAGTTCAGGAAATCAATGCTACCTGTGGACTTAGCCAGCTACAGGGCCCTTAGAAATCAATGCAAACAGGCCATAAAGAAAGCTAAAAAGAATATACCACCAACCTTCAAAAACTAACCTAGGAACCCCAGGTTCTTCTAGTATTACATTAATGAACTCCTCAAAAGGAAACAAAAAACTACACCGGCCCAATCATGGCTAATGGGCAAGTAATTGATGAGGGTTACTCATCATGAGGCCCTAACAGCTACTTCACGAACCTTCATGCATATAAGGCGGGACCCCTGACAACAAGAGTGAGCCTAACATATCAGCCCTAGACCTTGACCCCTTTGTTTCACTTGAGGCTGGTTAGGGTAAGGAGGTTTGATCATCCTTAAATCCCTGCACTCTAGAGGATCTGGGGCCCTGATGAGATCAGACCAGAATCCTCAAGGAGGGAGCCCCAGCACTAGCAAAGCCCTAACTTGGCTGATAAACCGGTCCATTATGGAGGGTCTGTACCTGAGCCTTGGAAGCAGGCTCTAGTGATTCCCATTCACAGGAGGGTCTACAGAGCCTATAGGGAACTACAGGCCTATCTCCTTGTTGTGTGCTATTGTGAAAGTACAGGAGAAGCTAGTCTACTCCCAACTCCGAGAATACCTGGAAATCCACCGAGTAATCTCTCAGTCATGTGCGGCTTCAGAGCCAAGCCTGGGACAGATACTGCGCTAACTAAATTCTCGGCAGAAGTACTGAGCAATAATGACTCAGGGATCAGTACAGGCGGTCTTTATTGACCTCTCTAAAGCGTTCGACTTGGTAAACCACAACCTCCTACTACAAAAATGTGCTCACTTGGCCTTGACACCCATGCACTGGGATGGTTCGAGAGTTATCTCTGGGCGTACCCAGAGGGTCAAGTGGAAGGACAAAGTCTCCAACCTAGCACCACTCAAAGAAGGGGTTCCACAAGGGTCAATACTGGCCCCTTCTCTTCACGCTGTTCATAAATGATCTGCACACACACTGCGGCAGCAGCAGCGTTATCCAGTATGCGGATGATGCGGTCATTTACAGAGCTTCCCCTAACTTACCAGAGCTGGAGACAGCCCTCCAAGAAGACATCCTTCAGATGGAGGACTGGCTTACTCTGAACAAAATGGTTTTAAACACCAACAAAGCGAAGGTTATGCTGTTTGGGCCTAGATCCCTGGGATCTGAGAGGTCACTGCTCCTACAACTTCAGTCGGGGGTGAAAAACTTGAGCTGGTTACCTCCACCAAATACCTTGGACTTACCCTGGACCAAGGCTTCACACTAAAAAATCACGTGGGCCAAATCACCAAAGCCATCCATGGAAACTCGGAATCCTCTACAGAATAAAGGACCAGATTATCCCGGAAGCTAGGGTAGCCATTGCCGCTACTGTACTACTCCCAAAGCTCACCTACGTGGCCCCAGTTCTCCAGGGCGTGGCCACGACGGAAGTAGGCAGGCTGCAGACTTTGTACAACAAGACAGTCCACTTCGCCACTCTATCACACCCAAGGACCCACCACTGCGAGGCCCAATCAAGGCTCAGGTGGCCGTCTTTGGAAGCTCACCTCATCTACCCAACCCTCTGCCCTACATTTAAGTTATTGGGTCCCACACCTCCCCCTAGCCTGAATGGTCTCGTTAGGGTTAAAAATAACCCGTGGAGTCTACGCACCTCTGGCCAAACTCTCCTTGTGGTTCCAAGACTAGGACTGAAGCCGGGTCCAGGTCCTTCGCGTACACCGGCCCTTCCAACTGGAACAACCTCCCCCTGGAGTGCAGGGAGGCAGTGTGCATCATCAGCTTCGGACTAAGCTCAAGGCACACCTCTCGACAAGGAGCATATGCCTATGTTACAGGACCTGACCATACATCAACGCACCTCCCTCAAAGGATGGGGAGCACTTATGTACCAATATATCCCCTTCCACTATGCCCATAAGGAAGGTACCATAGGTCATTAGCAACTTCTTTCCTTTATCTTGAGCACTCCCAATCTCAACATGAACTTGATGTAAAATGTTTTCTTTATGTCTAACTCCTAAGTCCTTTTGCCTGTATGTCCTCCACTACCTACCGCTTGTAACCCTATGAAGTCTTTTATTGTCAAATAGCATTATAATTACCCGAGTGTACTGATCAGTTACCTGTATGTAATTGCTACTCCCGGATCGCCCCTGAAAAAGGGACCTCCGGGGCCCAGTGGGCCTACCCGGTCATCAAAATTCAATAAATAATTATGGGAATGAGACATTTGGGGTACAATCTCAGAGAGTAATTGGCAATTACTATGGGTGGGGGGTCATACGGGACTTTTAGTATGTAATAGATACAAAGAAGCTTTTTTTTTTTTTTTTTTTTTTTATTAACACACAAACACACAGGCTCTACTACCCCTTGGTCATAGTGCATAGAGCATACCCATCTGTCTCCTCCATGTGGAAAATGTGGAAGTGAGAGGGGGACCTATATGCACTATTTTTGGTTGTGCAGAGTGCTCCAGGTTTTCTGGGGAGAGGTAACTAGGGAGGTTAGTAGGATGGCAGGGTATCCCTTGGGGGTGGAACCAATTATAGGGTTATTTGGCATGGAGCAAGAAGAGGAAGACTGGGATCCATTACCATGGTGGATAAGGGTGCTGCTGGTAGTAGCCAGGCACTGCATACAAAATACCTGGGTCACCTATGTGACACCCTCCACTGTCCAATGGCGTAGGCTTATACTGCAGACATTGGCCTTGGAGAGACTGACTCATGATAAGAGATAGGGGAGAATCCTTTTATAGGGAATGAGCTCCTTTCCTGGCATTGCTCAGCAGAGAAGAGGAGAATATATTACGGATGGGATTGGAATGAGGAGGAGGTAAGAGGATGCTTAGAGGCCGGTAGCTCGCTGGAGGTAGATTAATTTGAGAAAGGGTTGATTGGAAATACATACTGTATGTAACTGTAATTATATATGAATATAGGAACTGAATTGTCAAATTGATATGTTAAGCTATTGACTGTACATAAAATTATATGAAATGCATCTGTTTGTTTGTATCTTTTGTTGTTGTGTCGTTGTTTAAAACTTTTTCTTCAAAAATCAATAAAAAAATTATGCAAAAAAAAAAAAAAAATTCCATAAAGTGTCCTCTCGACCAGTTAGAGGGACCCACGGTTGTCAGTTATCGTCTGCCATCCTGAAAAGTGGTGAGCGACGCGACCCCGACCTTTTCTGCCAGTTGATCCAGAGGAGGGCGGGGCGGAAAGGAGTCATGCTGTGGCGGGGTATTACCAATCGCAGGCTGGGTCGGTTTGGTATACCTCTGACCTTGGCCTGTGTAAGACTGAGGCTGGGTCTTACAGTGGAAGTTGCCCCTTTGCTGCTGGCCGGAACGTGGCTGCTGCCATTGTCGGCCGTGAAAACGGTTCTGGTTCCTACGGAAGGAACCAGATTTGGGTGTGTCCATGGCCTGTACAGTCCTTACTGCCTTCCCGGCGTCCTGTAATTTGGTGATCACCTTTTCGGAGTCTTCACCAAATAGGACTTTGCCATTATAGGGAATGTCAGGATGATTTTCTGGATATCCGGGGTAAATCCGGAGACACGAAGCCATAAGAGTCTCCGGAGACAGACGCCTGAGGCTGCTCCCCTTGCTGCGGAGTCCGCAGAGTCGTAGGCGGCTCAAAACTTGGGTCCCCACGTCTGACCCAGTGCGAAGGAGGTTGAGAAGCTCCTCCTTCTGTTCGCCATCCGGAAATACTTTAATTAGGTCTTGACCCTGTTCCCATAGGGCATTCTGAAACTGAACCATGTGTGTCAGATAGTTCAGTGACCTAATGGAGCATGTAGCAGCCGCATACATGCATCTACCCAGTGAGTCCAATTGCTTGGACTCTTGGTCCAGAGGTTGTGTACTCAAATGTTGTGGTCATTGAGACCTATCATGGGAGGCCGTAATGACCAGGGAATCAACCAGGGTGTTACGCATGGTCTGGGTCCTCTGCAGGGGCCCTGTACAGGCGATCAGTCTTCTTCAGCACCACAGGGGTGGAGTGTGGACGTTTCCACGCTGCCTTGGTGACGTCCATGAAGGTGTCCACCAAGGGTGGTACCAACACAGGCTTAGGGTCCTTCTGCCGAAGATAGCGGGCTAGGCGCCGTCGTTCGGCGTCTAAGTCTTCCGTTTCCCATCCCATGTTCTCCTGGATGTGCCTCATGATTTCGGAAAAAGATGGATCATCCGGAGGTGACCTGGGAAGGTCACGTGGGTCTGGCGATGGGATGCTAATCGGAGAAGAAGACCTGGAGGTATCTGAGGTGTCAGGTCTAGAGTCTTCCCCCTGCGGAGTGGACCGTCTACGTCTGGGTTGCTTGGGACTGGGAGACCGAGGGAGATCTTGAAGGGGCCGTCTCCTTTCTTTGGATCTTCCTCTAGGAGGTGGAGTAGGCTCCTTAGGGGTCGGTGGTCTTCCTACTGGCCCTTGAGGAGGAGGAGGAGGAGGAGGAGGAGGAGGAGGAGGAGAGGTGGTGGTTTACTGGGACCACCGCCTCCTTGATGGTGTCCACCAAAGGTGATGGTCTTAACCTCCTGAATATTCATACTGGAAGACGATCCTGGCGCCGGGTTGGCCTGTCACCAGTATCTGGCATCGGGTCCCCAGCGCCGCAGATCAGGGCGCGGCCCGCGGAAGCCCGCATCCTCACTGTCGCCTGCCTGGTCATCAGGCAACGTTGGATCCTTCTCCATAGACTCCTGGCAACCAGTGTCCACGGTGGCGGAGAGGCAGTCGTCTGCTCCTTAGAGCGTGAGGCAGGCGTCGGGTGTTTCTCCAGCGTCTGGTCAGACTGGCGCTACCGGGGCGAGGTCTGTAACCCGCTATGTCAGTCGTCCACTTAGGCGTCAGGTCCCTAGTCTTCCTGGGCGGGGTTCTGGTCCCCTAGGAGGCCGATCTGGCGTCGGGTTCCCGTGCTTATCCGAGGAAGATTGAGAGGTTTTGGAAGAGGACTTGGACCGGTGACGGTCAGCAGACTTCGCGGAAGCCCGGAGGGCACTAGAGAAGAGTCCGAGGTCCTGGAAGTCTTAATAGGATGTAAGGAAGCCGAAGAACTGCCAGAAGTCCTAACCTTCACGGGAGGGGGCTGAGAGTGAGCCCTGGAGGGAGAGCGGTCTGAGTGCGTAGAGCCGAAGCTAGTGCAAGAGTCCGAGGCCCGGTTCGGGGATCTGAACCTGGCCTTCTCTGGGTGCTTGTCCCGGTGTTTATGGATCTTAGAGGTGGACTCACCTCTGGAGGCAGGGTCTTTATCCATACTTTTTAAACTGTTCTTCCAAGAAGAACCCCTGAAGTGCCTTCTGGCGGCAGATCCTGGTGCGACTATTGAACCGCTGGCAAAAAGAGCAGGCCTTGGTGTCGTGTTCTGGGCCTAGGCACGCAAACAGGATGAGTGCAGATCCTTAAAAGGTATCTGTTTGCCGCAGGCACACTTAAAGGGGTGTCCTGAGGAAGGAGTTGGAGATGCCGACATTTAGAGTCGAAAGCTGGAAGTTCTAGTCGTCGTTTGCTGGAGCGGGACTGTGAGGCCGAGGCTGGCGAGTCAACGGCAGGAAAAGAACTGGGGATTCTGGGGTACCGCCCCCTTTTGTATGATGTCTAATGTCGGAGGCAGGGCTGACGTGGGGGGCGGTCCCCACTGGATACTGCTAGCTAGAAAATTTCCATGAGGTCCTGGCACCTGCCGGCTTCAGTCCTAATGGTGTAACCTGCTGCAAGAGCTGTTTCTCGAAGTAAGATCTACTGTTACGGTAAGTTCTTATGTAACTGTACTATCTTACTTTGACAATGCTCTTGCAGTAGGTACTAACCATTAGGACAGAGTCCCAAGCAGTGTAAATCAGACAAGTCTGAAGCACGGCAGGCAAGAAAGATCTGCAGAGACGCAGGAACAAATTATGAGAGGGGGCCCTGGAGGACAGCCCTGCGCCTAGAGGCAACGTCCAGACTGTAGTGTTTCGTGAATGTGTGAATGGAGCTCCAAGTGGCTGCCGCACAAATTTCTGCAGCAGACAAATTCTTGAAGCAAGCAACAGATGCAGCCATGCCTCTGGTAGAATGCCCTTTGACTTCCCCCAGCAGGGGTTTGTTGTACTTCTGGTAACAGAACACAATGCAGGTTGCCGACCATTTTATTTACTGAGGATTTGGAAAGTATCTTTGAGTCAAGGACTCATTTACAAAGGTCCACGTCATAGTATATAAGTACAAAGACATCAAAATTACAGTTCGTACATTAAGACAGGCAAAGAGAACCTAAGAATTCAGTATAAAGGCCATCGATCAATTCAGTTTAGAGATAACTAGTGGACAGGGGGGGGGGGCAGGCAGGCCAGGGGCCATTGTCACAGAGGGGAAGAGTGGGGAGTCAGTAGGGGTCAGAGGCAGTCGCATGGGTTGGAGAACTGAAGGTGCTCCCTCAGCAGGGATTTGAAGGAGCCAATTCTGTTTTCATTAGCTATAGGGGTGGGCAGCATGTTCATCCATGAAAGGGCCTTGTAGCTAAAGGTTCTTTGGAATTGAGAGGTCCAGCAGCGATGAACCAATAAAAGCAGCTTGCCAGAACTACTGGTGGATTTGACCGCTGGAGCTGGGCGATGATTGAGGAGAGACTGGGGAAGAGACTAAGTGATCTTTTGGCCATTAGACAAGTGTGAAACCTGATCCTGTTGTCCAGGTTTAGCCAGTTTGTGGACCTATGAGAAGCAGGTATGGGTGTAATGGTCACAGTCGAGGATGGCTGACAGGCTTTGTTTAGTGAGGCGAGTCTGCAGAGGCTGAGTTGGTTGCAGCGTTGTATACAAGTATTCGTAGTCCAGAACTGAAGGAGTATTGGAAGGATTGGTGGAAGTATAGGGACAGCGTTGTCTACTATAGGAGTAAGCTGCGGAGCAGGTCAAAGGAGGGAGCCGAGATACAGACTAAAGAGCAGGGGCGAGGATGGAGCCCTGAGGGACACGGAATGGACTGGGAGCCTGGTGGACAGGGTGGTACCAGTTTTTGACCTGCTGTGTCCTGTCTGACAGTCAGTGAACCAGCAAGGAGTCCCAGGAAAAACAGTGGAGGTGAGGGTGGTCAGTAAGAGGGAGTGGTTGATGGTATCAAAGCCTTAGAGATCCACAAAGACAGCACCAGAGATGTGTAGTCTGTCCAAGGCAGAGTGGATGTGCGAGGTGAACTCAAGGAGGGCTGTAGTAGTACTATGGCCCTTTTGGAAACCATGTTGCTGCTTACATAGTAGGTCACATTTAGTTAAATGGTCAGTGAGTTGATCAGAGACGGTGCACTCCAACGCTTTAGATTGGGGGGGGGGGAATGGAGATGGGGTGGTAGCTGTTAGAAGTGCGGTCCCCACTCTTGAATGTGGGAGTAATGGAAGCAGATTTCCAGTGGGTGGGGAATTTTCCTTGACAGAGGGAGCGGTTGAGATTGTGGGGGAGAGGGTTGAGGACTTCCAGTAGCATAAGGCGGAGAAGTCTAAGGTCTAGGGAGTCATTACTCTAATGGGAGTGGCTCAGGGCTTTAAGATAGGGTTTGGCATCCTCAGGGGGGTGATGAATCATAGATGAGAGGGAGGAGCAAGGGGGAGGAGCCAGGCAGGTGGGGGATCGAAAGCGTTTTGGGGAGGGCATGGCTGAGGTCGGTTAACACAGAGTTAAAGGCTGTGGCGATGCAGGTGGGATCAGAGGTAAGGTTACCATCTACAACAATCTGATTAGTGGGTGGATTTGGTCCTTGCCACAGATTTCCTTTATATTATTCCAAAATTTATGTCCAGAGCCCCAGGCGGATGTTAAGCATGCTTTGTAGTACTCAGCTTTGGCTTTGCATAAGGCCCACAAGCACTTATTCCGGGCCTCCGGATACCGCTGCCTATCTGCGGGCCGGCCAGTCTCATTGGAGAGATGCCAAAGGGAGTCACGCTGTCGCATAAGATCAAGGAGGCAGTCAGTGACCCAAGGGGCAGGGTTATCTTTGGTCATCCTTTTAGTAAGGGGAGGCAAATTTGTCACAGGCTGCATTAAAGGTGAGGATAAAAAGGTCAAAAGCACAATCAGGGTCGAGGGTGTTGGGCTAGAAGAGTCCAGTCCCAGGTTCTGAGGTGGGATTTTAGTAGGCAGAGTTTACCAGAAGCGGCTTAAGTATGGAGAGTCATTTAAAAAGTGTCTTTGGGGTTTGCAGGACCATGAGCAGAAAACAGGAGAATGGTCGCCAAGTGCATTTGGAAGCACTGTGGCGATAGTGGATTTTGTGGGGGCAGTTAGTGAAGACCAGGTCCAGGAGGAAGGAGGACCAAATGCGGGTGTTCAGCAGAGTGGGAGAGGAGACTACTTGGATTATGACAAAGCATGGCTGCAGCGTCTATGTGAAGGGCAGCCGGCCTAGCCAATTTTGACAAACATTGTTTAGAAACAGCCGCGCCCTCCCTCTTGGGCCAAAGAAATGAAAAGCTGATCCGTTTTATGCACGGGTTTTCTTCAATTTGTATAGCAACGCAAAATCCTGTGAACTTCTAGGGTGTGCAGGATTACCTCCACTGATTAGAGTACTCAGGGTAATACAGTGGTAGTTGAAGAATCTGAGTCAACGTAAACTCAGAAACAACCTTTGGCAAGAACTTAGGATTTGTACGCAGAGCCACTGGTCTCTGTGGAAAATTAAATAAGGATCCTTACACATCAGGGCCTGGCTCGTGAAATTCTTTGAGCAGAAGTTACAGCAACTAAAAAAAAAAAAAAAAAAGTTATTAGCCTGTAACAGTAGTTCTAGGAGTGGTATATGTTCATCCACACTCTTTGGCATGTCCTCTTCCACTTTAAATCTTGCTGGAAGTCTTCAAGCTGGCTCCTCCCACTAACGGGTGGTATAACCCTCAGCTCCACCCCACGACATCAGAACTTAGCCCGCTGGAAGAAAGGTATGTGTGTCGTAGCCGGGGAGGTCGGGTGAGTACGTGTGGATGAACATATACCACTCCTAGAATTACTGTTACAGGTGAGTAACCAGTTTTTCCAGGATCATGGATATGTTGTTCATCCACATTCTTTGGCAGACTCCTAGCAGTTCTCCGGGAGCAGGGAGGCAAGGAGCACACCATCTACTTGGGGAACAGAGACTGGAGAACTGAGGCCCCAAAACCAGCATCCCAGCGTGACTCAAGGTCGATGTGGTAGTCAGTGATGAAGGTGTTTGCTGACTTCCAGGTAGCAGCCTGACAGATTTCCTGGATAGAGATGTCCCTGGAAGCAGCCACCCATACAGCAGTATGGCAGGAAGAATGAGCTCTTATCCCCTGGGAGGCTCCTTGCCCACCAACTCATAGCACAGACCTATGCATGATGTGATCCATCTTGCAAGTCTCTTGCTCAGGTCTGCCAGAAGCAGCTTCAGCGTAGGTGACAAAAAGCTGGTGAACCTCTCCCGAATTTCCGCCGTCCTCTCCTTATAATAGGAGAGAGCACGTCTCAGGTCCAAAGTATGGAGCCTGTATTCGGCCTCCGAGGTGTAATTAGGGTAGTATACCAGCAGAGTTAATACCTGGTTAAGGTGAAACTCTGACACCACCTTCAGAAGGAATTTCGGGTGGGGGCGCAGGACAACTTTGTCCCTGTGGAAAAGCAGATAAGGGGAGTCCACTGAAAGCGCCTGGAGCTCCCCCATCCTTCTGGCAGATGTGAGCCACCAGAAAGGCAGTCTTCCACGACAACTGTGACAAGGCACACTTGTGTATAGGTTCAAATGGCTTGCCCATGAGCTTTGCCAGCACCAGCAGAAGATCCCATGGAGGTGGAGATTCACACACCGGAGGGGATATGTGATCCAGGCCTCTGAAAAAGCACCCGACCACGGTATCCTGTGCCAATGTCGGCTGACCAGCCTGTGCCCGATAGCAGAGATGACTGCAGACCCCTTTTAGGCGAGACCAAAGGTAGTCAAGAATCTTAGCCACTGGACAGGACAAGGGTCACGCCCTTGCCCAGACACCAAATGGAAAACTTTTCCATTTGAAGGCTAATATTTCCTGGTCGATTCTTTCTGGATGCCTCCACCACGGTGAAGACATCCTTGTAAAGATGCAAAGCCTAGAACTCTAGCCGCTCAGGTACCAGGCTGTGAGGTGCAGGGATTGAAGGTGTGGATGGAATACCTTCCCCTGACTGAGACGCATCAGATCTGGGCATGCTGGAAGCCGCTCCGGGGGCCAGAGGCTGAGGAGATCTGGATACCAGAACTGGCACGGTCAGTCTGGAGCTACCAGGATCACCTTCACCTTGTCCCTCCTCACACTGACAAGCACTTTGTGGATCAAGGGAAATGGGAGGGAAGGCGTAGAGGAGGCCTGGGGTCCATGGCCTCGAGAAGGCATTTCCCTGCGGCAAGCCCTACTGTGGGGAGCAGGCATGAAACAGCCTCAGCTTGGTGTTGTCCCTGGAAGCAAACAGGTCTGCCATCAGCTTGCCCCAGTGGGAGAACAGGCTGTAAGCTACCTCTGGATGGAGAGACCACTCATGGGATGTCTCAACTAAATGGCCGAGAGCATCCGACAGATGGTTTGAGGCTCCTGCCACATGGATGGCTCCAAACGGCTGACAAGGGTCCACATGCTGGCGCCTCTGCACAGCAGGCGAGTCGGTGCCTCCCTGTTTATTAAGGTAGTACATGGTTGTGGTATTGTCCGTCTCGACTTGCACCACTTGACCCTGGAGCTGAGGGGCGAAATCTGACAGTGCCAGTCTGACTGCTCTAAACTCCAACAGGTTGATGTGGTATCAGGACTCCTCAGGGGTCCAGAACCCATTGGCCCTTCTGTCCCAAATGTGGGCTCCCCAGCCCATGAGGCGCACTGGTCGTGAGGACAGCCATTAGCTTGGGCGGACAAACAGGATCCCTTCCTGCAACCGGTCTGGGGCGGTCCACCACTGGAAAATGTCCCACATCTTCTCGGTCACAGTGATCAGATTTCGAAATGACGGTGGCACTGAGTCCACTGGGCAGCCAGCTCCCACTGGAGGGGGCACATGTTCCACCAGGCCCAATGGACCACGAGGTGAATGCCTGCCATGTAACACAGAGAAGCGCCTGAAAGTCCTGGGCAGGGTGCAACTGCCCAACCAGAAATGATTGGGCAAAGGAGGAGAGAACCTCCGTCCTGTCCACCGGAAGCCGAGCTCTGGCTTGACGAGAGTAGAGCCCTGCCCCGATGAAGCACATCACCTGAGAAGGCACGAGTTCCGACTTGGCCTTGTTGATCAAGAGGCCGAGTTGGGAGCAGGTCTGGAGGGCCAGGTGGGGCAGATGACAGGACAAACTGCATGGCTCGGAACTTATGCAGGGTCCCTTCGGCTCTGAAGCAGAGGAACCGCCAATGAGATGGACAGGTTGAGACGTGAAAGAAAGCATCCTGCAGATCCAGAGAACAGAAATACAGGTTACTCACTTGTAACAGGAGTTCTAGGAGTGGTACATGTTCATCCACACCATCTGGTAGGTTCCTTGCCGCTTTAAATCTTGCCGGGTGGTCTTCAGGCTGGCTCCTCCACCCACCGGTGGTAAAACCCTCAGCTCCGCCCCAGGGCGCCAGATCTAGCCGCTGAAGCCAGGTTGCCGCGTCGAAGCCGGGAAATCCCAGGCGGGAGTCGTGTGGATGAACATACCACTTCTAGAACTCCCTTACAGGTGAGTAACCTGTATTTCTAGGGATGTGGATATGTTGTTCAATCCACTGTCTGGCGAGACTCCTAGCAGTTCTCAGGAGGAGGAGGCAGGCGCACCCCTACTTAGGAATAGGACTGGAGAACCGAGGTCCCAAACCAGCATCCCAGCATGACTCAAGGTCAGTGTGGTAGTGGGAAATGAAGGGTGTGGTACGACTTCCAGTTAGCAGCCCTGCAGATATCCTGGATAGGACATCCCTAAGCAACCACCAAGCAGCGAGATGGTGGGCAGATGAGCTCTTATCCCTTTGGGAGGCTCCATGCCCGGCTAACCTATAGCAGAGATCTATGCAGGAGTTAACCCACCTGCTATCGTCTGTGGCTGCAGGTCTGCCAGGTGCGGCTTCAACGTAGGTGACAAACAGCTGGCAAAACCTCTCCCCAAACTTTAGCCGTTCACTCCTTATAATAAGGGAGCACCCTTCTAGGGTGCTAAGTATGGAGCCTATATTCGGCCTCCATGGTGTGATTGTGGTAGAACACCGGCAGAGTCAGCACCTGGTTAAGGTGAAACTCAGACACCACCTTCGGAAGAAATTTCGGGTGGGGGTGAAGGACAATCTTGTCCCTGTGGAAGACCAGATAAGAAGACTCAATGGAAAGTGCCTGGAGCCCTCACATCCTTCTGGCTGACGTGATAGCCACCAAGAAGGCGGTCTTCCACGACAGGTGAGAGATGTCACACCTGTGCATTGGTTCGAATGGCTTGCCCATGAGCTTAGCCAATACCAGCAGTAGATCCCACGGAGGTGGAGGTTCTCGCACTGGAGGGGATAAGTGATCAAGGCCTTTGAAAACACACCCAACCACCTTCTCCTGCACCACCAACTGCTTGCCGGCCCGCGCCCAGTAAGCAGAGATGGCTGTCAGGTGCATCTTAAGGGTCGTCGACCGAAGTCCTAGCTGAGAAAAGGACCACAGGTAGTCCAGAATGCTACCCAAGGAAAAGGAAGAAGGGTCCAACCCCTTGTCCTGACACCAAATAGAGAATCGCTTCCATTTGAAGGCATAGCATTTTCTGGTAGACTCCTTACGGGACGCCTCAACGACGTTGAGGACCTTGTCGGAAAGACCCAAAGCCTGGAACTCTAGCAGCTCAGGAACCTGGCCATCAGGTGCAGGGATTGAAGGTCCGGGTGGAGAACCTTCCCCTTGTCGACTGAAAGCAGGTCCAGGAGGGCTGGAAGACGCCTCGGGAGCCTGGAGCTGAGGAGATCTGGGTATCAGAACTGGCGGGGGCCAGTCTGGGGCTACCAGAATCACCTGTGCCTTGTCCCTCTTCGCCTTGAGAAGCACCTTGTGGATCAAGAGAAATGGAGGGAAGGCGTAGAAAAGGCCCGGGGTCCACGGCCTCGAGAAGGCATCCCCCTACAGCCAGCCCTGCTGAGTGGGGGCGGGCGTGAAACAGCCTCAACTTTGCATTCTCCCTGGAGGCAAACAGATCCACCCGAGGGTGGCCTCAATGGGAGAACAGATCTTATACTACCTCGGGCAGGAGAGACCACTCGTGAGATGCAGCGCCTATCCAGCTGAGGGCATCGGCCAGACTGTTGGAGGCTCCTGTCAAATGGATGGCTAGGAGATCCGCCTCCAGGCTGATCACGAGAGACCAGATGCGGAGAGCCTCCTTGCACAGAGGCAAGGCTTGCGTCCTGCCCCGATGGTTGAGGTAGTACATGGTCGTGGTGTTGTTTCTCTGGACCTGAACCACCTGACCCTGTACAAAACAGAGCGAAGTCGGTGAGGGCTAGTCGAACCGCTCGAAGCTCCAGCAGGTTGATGTGGCATCGAGACTCCTGAAGGGACCAGACGCCGTGGGCTCTGAGCTCCCCCAGATGGGTACCCCAACCCATCAGAGAGGCAACAGTCGTTAAAGTGACCGTTGGCTCGGGGCGGACGAACGGGATACCCTCCTGCAGATGAGCTCGGACGAGCCACCACTGCAGGCCATCCCACATCTCCTGGGTCACTGTCACTGGCTGGTCCAGAGGACCGGAGCACTGTGGCCACTGGCTAGCCAAACCCCATTGCAGGGGATGCATGCCAGCAGGCCCAACGGACCACGCTGGTGCAGGCCGCCATGAGGCCCAAGAGGCACAAGAAGTCCTGGGCAGGGCGCAATTGCCCAAACAGAAATGATTGGGCAAAGGAGAAAGGACCTCGGCCCTGTCCACCAGGAGCGGCTCCTGCTCAGAAGAGAGTCTAGCTCTGCCCCAATGAACTGAATCACCTGGATGGCATGAGTTCTGATTTGGCCTCGTTGATGAGGAGGTCAATCTGAGCCGACCTGGAGGGCCAGATCTCTGGACCGCTTCCACCTCCAACCTGGAGGAGGCTGCAATCAGCCAGTCGTCCAGGTAAGGGTACACCCAGACCCCTCGGCGCCACAGGAATGCTGTCATCACTGCCATGCATTTGGTGAAGACCCAGGGAGCTGGAGAGAGGCCAAAGGGCATGGCCCGGAATGCGTAAAGAGATCCCTCTGCTCTGAAGCGGAGGAATCTCTGATGAGACGGACGGATTGGGACATGAAAAAACACGTCCTGAAGATCCAGAGAAAAGAACCACATGCCTGGCTCCAAGGATGGAATGATCTGAGCCAGAGTGACCATCCTGAAGATGCGAGGCCTTAGGAACTTGTTCAGGTTGTGCAGATTGAGAATGGGGTGCCAGCCCCCCGTCCGTTTTGGGACCAGTAAGTACCTGGACACAAACCCTGGGTCTGGAGGAGGGTCCGCCACCTCGCTGATCACCTCCTTCTGGAAGAGCAAGGCAATGTCGGCTGCAGAACCCGTAGCCCCCCGTGGGGCAACGGCTCGATAGGGAGGGAACTGCTCGAATTCCAGAGGCAGACCCCTGCCGACCACTTCCAGCACCCAGCGGTTCGTGGTGATAGTGAACCAGGCGGAAAGGAAGTGGCGGAGCGGCCCCCCCCCCCCACGGAGGGAACCCGGGGAGGAGTGACGAGGCTGGGGGCAACACCCCTCAACCCGTCATTGGGTAGGCTTGGAGGAAGGGCCCGCTGAGGGACCTCCTGGACCCTTGCCTCCAGGTTTCCTACTAGAGGAAGCGGCAGACTTGGCCTTAGGGCATCCAACTGTGAGCCTGCTGGCCCTGATGCTGGTGTTGCTGGGCCGGACATGCTGCAGGAGCAGAAGGGTGAAAGGGTTTACGCTGCTGCGGGCGACCTTTATCCTTCTGGGCAGATGTGATGGAGTCCAAGGTGGCGTTGGATTTCTCGATCCTCTGTAGATGGCCTTCCACTCTGGGCCCGAACAAGTTGGTGCCCAGAAAGGGAACGTCTGCCAGATTGTGCTGGGTGTCCACTGTGAAGGTGGAGATCCGCAGCCAAGCTCTGCAGCGCATGGCCACCTGCGCCGCCACTGATCGGGCACAAGAGTCACCAATGTCCAATGATGTTTAGCCACTGCCCTCTCTGATCCCACACCTGTTTGACTGTTATCTGAAGGTCAGCCGAGATGAGGAATCACCTTATCCAGGGGTCCCATAAGGATGTGGGAGAAATGTGCCATCAGAACAGCCGAGCTAGCTGGCCAGATGCCTAGGGAGGAAGCTAGCGTAAACCTCCGCCCTTGAGTAAGCTAACTTTTTGGATTCCTTATCCAATGTCGATAACAGTCCATTTACAGAAAAAAGGGTTCTGAAAGAACTAATAAAATTGAAGGTGGACAAAGCAATGGGGCCTGATGGGGTTCACTCAAGAATTCTAAAAGAACTAAGGGTAGAACTAGTGACACCGCTGACTACTCTGTTTAACAAGTCATGGGAGGATGGGGTGGTACCCGAGGACTGGAGGAGGGCAGATGTGATTCCTCTTCACAAAAGTGGGAGCAGGACAGAGGCAGGAAACTACAGACCAGTTAGTTTGATCTCAATGGATTCACGATGGGAAGGTCATGTCAGGCAGAATCTAATAGATTTCTTTGACTGGGTGACCAAAGTAGTAGACCAGGGAGGGGCTGTGGATATGGCCTACCTAGATTTTAGCAAGGCATTTGATACAGTCCCACACAAAAGATTAATACAAAGATAGCCAGCCTTGGAATGGGTCCCAAGGTGGTAGCCTGATAAAATTGGCTAGACAACAGGACTCAAAGGGTAGTAGTAAATGGAGTACACAGTGACGAAAGGAGGGTTACTAGCAGGGTACCGCAGGGTTCAGTGCTAGGACCGGTCCTTTTAATGTCTTTAAAAGTGACACTGCAGAGGAACTGGAAGGAAAAGTATGTCTCTCTGCAGATGACAAAAGATCTGCAACAGGTTGATACACAAGATGGAGTGGAAAGGATGAGAAGGACTTGGCAAGGTTGGAGGAATGGTCAAATGTATGGCAGCTCAGATTCAATGCAAAGAGTAGCAGGTAATGCACATGGGAACAAAAACCCAGGGAAGCGTACACAATGGGGGTGAGATACTGACAACAGTAAAATAGAAAGGGACCGGGGTAATTATATCAGATGACCTAAAGGTGGGCAAGCAATGTGAGAAGGCAGTAAGGAAGGCTGGGGGATACTGGGATGCAGGGAAGAGGCATTAATAGTATAAAACAGGAAGTTGTTATCCCTCTGTACAGACAGTTGGTGAGACCCCATCTGGAGTACTGTGTGCAGTTCTGGAGACCCCATCTCCGCAAAGACAGACAGAGTGGAGGCTGTCCAGAGGAGGGCAACCAAATGGTGCAGGGTCTGCACCAGAAGACATACGAAGAAAGACTAAAGGAGCTTAATATGTATACCCTTGAGGAAAGAAGGCAGAGAGGGGACATGATAGAAACTTTCAAGTACCTCAAAGGAATTAAAGTCCAAGAGGGTAGCATCTTCCAGAAAAAGAGATGTGCAAGAACAAGGGGGCACAATTTGAAGATAGAGGGGGCGGCTCAGAGGTAATGTGAGAAGTATTTTTTCACTGAGAGGGTTGTGGATGCATGGAACAGCCTCCCTGAGGAGGTTGTGGGGTCAAGAACAGTGGGGGACTTCAAGAATGCATGGGACACGCATAAGGCAGTCCTAGTGGGGGGTAGGAGGAAGTAAGCTGTTGGTTAACTAGGATCTGCAACTTATCTGTTAGGTAGGAAAATGGGCAGACTAGGTGGGCCAAGCGGTCCTTATCTGTCGTCAAATTCTATGTTTATCGGGCCGTTTGTCCACGTCCCGAGCGTTCCCGGAACACCAGAAAACGCTATCGGTCACTAACCCCTCTGCAGAAGGGTGCTCCGAGAAACCGGAGAGTGAGCCGGTGGGGACCGCGTACTTGCGAGCCATCCTGGCCGAAGGCGCGGGACAAGATGCTGGCTGCTGCCACAACTCCAGGGCCAGGCTAACAATGGTTTCAGCCACCAGAAAGGCCTCCGTAGGGGAATCTCTTCAATCCAGTATCTCCATAAGGGGATATGTGGCCCGTTTTTGAACAGGTTCGCGCTGCATCCCAGTAGACTGAGATGGTGGTCATACCCAAAACGAGGATGGGCCTCGTCCACCGACTGGCCCCTGCAGACTTCAAGTCAATCAGCCTGGAGAACAGAGAGTCATCGTCAGACTCAGAGGTCTGAACAGCTGCGAGCACCTGAACCACCCTCCACCTGCCGAGGTCGATCGCAGTGGGGTGACAGACAACCTATGAGGCAAGCCCGGACCGACCAAGAATCCTTGGTGGGGCCCCAGTCTTCAGTTTGGAGGAGGGGTTCCACCACAATGGGTGGAGCAACCCGGTTTGGCCGAACAACCGGCGCCGGGGTCAGCTCCTCGACTACCACAGGGGTTGTTTCAGCCGCTCTGGTGACAGCCACTTAATGGCCGGAGAAGGCGACGGAGTCGGCTTGTTACCGGTCAGTAAAGTTGCTGCCATATCAAGTCCTCGCAGCGCCGACGCAACTTGCACCAGAGCCTATCCTCCGAAGAGGACGAGCGGCGACGCCGCTTTCCATGGTGCCGAGACTGAGACCGCCGACATCGGCAGAACCAGCTGGACCTGGAAGAGGACAGAGACCTTCGGGGATTCCGAGGGTGGGTCAGAGAGGGTACGGGGGAAACCCGCCCCTCCCTCGGTGCAGGGACCTTAACGGGACTGGCACAGGCAAGTCCTCGGTAACCACCAGGGGAACCGGTGAAGAAGGACTGTCTGCTTCTCCAGTTGACAAACCGTCTGATGGGTCGAGAAAAATCTCGACTGCGTCGACAGATGTCTCGGCCGGCTGACCTGACGGGGACACCATGAAGCCAGCGGACGCAGCTGCAACCTCGACCGATGTAGAGAGTCGATGGTCCGGTGAAGGGGATCTCTCCTGCTCCCACGAACGTCGACAGTGGGACTTACGTTTAGAATCCTTCTTCCGGGACCGACTGGTAAGTCCCAATGGCCCTTCTCCCTTAGTGGAGAGGGACTGACAAAGCTCCTTAAAAGAAGCAGTGTAGGAGGAGCCCAAGGAGAGTGGGACAAATTCCACGGCCAAGGAGGAAGAAACAGGGGCCTGGGCCGCCTCCTCCTCGAGGTGATCATCTGCTCCAACTGTTCCACAGACCCGCCACGGACTCCATGCTTGAACCTCCTTAAGACTTGACCGGCGGGTACAGTTTTTCAGGCGCCTAAGAAGTAGTTCTGGCAGCGCTGTCCTCCAAGACCGCCGAGAAAGACTTGCACAATCTTCGCAGGCCTGCGAATCGTGGCCAAGCCCCAGGCAGTAGACTCACATGAAGTGCAGATCGATCCAGGACATCTTCTGCCCACAAGGGCACCGACGGAAGCCGGGAGTCAATTTGCCCATCGCAGCCACGAGGGAAGACGAAGACCTTAGTCTTGTAAATTTTAAAATTAGTTTTGGGAAATCCGAAGAGTGTGGATCCAGGCCTAAAACGCAGAGCGCTAAGGAGGGAACCTGAGCTTCCAAGTGGTAAGGAAGATGTGGTGTCATGGGGCGGAGCCGAGTGTTTTACCACCTGTGTGGGTGGGAGGAGCCAGCCTGAAGACCTTCCGGCAAGATTTAAAGCGGCAAGGAACCTGCCAGACAGTGTGGATTGAACAACATATCCATGTCCCTAGAACCACATGTTTCGATCCAAGGATGGTATGATCAAGGCCCCTAGAATTCTGTGGTCATAAAATTTTCTGAGACTTGCAATCTACTGCAGAACTTCTGATTGCCGCAGAATTCACTCTTCTTGGTGATTTTTATTAATATTTCTGTTTATCCATAGAATCTGGTTCCGTCCCTCTTTTATATCCAGAACCCCCATATGCTCAGAATGTGATGTTATCATTGCTATAACATCATACATTAGCTAATGAAATGGGCTGCATTCTGCAACAGAAATGAAAGTCATTTATCTACCAGAGCTCCCTGCCTGAGACGGTGGCACAGCACATCATGCATGGTGATATTTGCTCAACCTGCACTCGACTTAATACAATTTTCAGTCTTACATTATTGCACTAGGGCCAACTTAAACAAAACCTTGTCAATAGCACAGACCTGTTAAGTCCATACCTCACTTTGTACAAACCTATTTGTGCCTTTAAGGTATAGAGGCGCTATCTGAAATGAATAACTGGTAAAATGAATTTAACTGTCTAAATTTTAAGAAAAATAAAGTAATTATGCCCAGAAAAGTGAAATATAATAATGTATAGACCTGTTGAAAGAATAGAACTGTTAAATAAATAATTGCACCGTACGCATTTTTGCCAGGGTTATTGATTACATATTGTCATTGGTTGATAGAATCACCTAAAAGTTATTGAGAAATGTTGTGTGCAGAGAAAGCTGTTGGGCCAGAGGGTAGCATGCTGTGTTCCGTGCCATCAGCTCAGGTTCAGAGACTAGCTCTGGGAGCTGGCTGGGCAGCACAAGGATTGGTGGAACACATCACTGCTCGGAGCCTGGGAAGGTATGGTGCAGTGTTCTGTCACATGGTGGACACACTGATGGGCCAGAGAGCTGTATCTCACAACTGGTTCTCATGCATGTCATGGCCTGATGATGTTACACGAGTGTGTCAGGAAAGCAGGTTGACATGAAAAATGAGTTTTGCAATAACTCCTCTATTCCATTTCCAATGAGACCTGTTTGAATGAGGATGCAAGTTCATAGAAATTTAAAAAAATTATATTTATATATATATATATAATATATATATACACACACACACACACACACACACACACACACACACACACACACACACACACACACACACACACACAGTATCTCCGTCACTCTCACCACACAATGCATTTGTATGTATGTTACAGATTACATATAAATATATAAGTGATACACAGTGGGAACCTCATGAGTGGTGTAGAAAGCATATACAAATATATAAGTGGTAGACAGTGGAAACCTCATTAGTGGGATAGATAATATGCATATAGAAATACCTTATTCATCACATAAGTTCCCATCTGCATACGTCATTTATGCAACAGGATAGGACCTTAAGGGAGAGACATTTATTTGCCTTTTAGGCATAAAATTATTTTTATAAGTCTGTTATTTTTGAACTAGTGTTACTGTGCTTTCCACCATCCTGACTGCTATAACCACTGCCATGAAAGTGAAGTCAGGATGACAAGCTGACACTGTGATGTGGTAGTTTGTTAGTGCCATAGAACTTCACTTAGAAATTACAAACCACACGCGCAGAAGTTCTGCGTGCAAATAGTTCTTCGCCAGAGACTTGGTCCCACTGTGCCGCAGAAAAGTAGGGGCCCTGGGTATGATCTGGGACACAGTGACCAGAGATACTGATTCAGTCGTGCAGATCTAGAATGGGGCACCAACCGCTGCCCCCTGCTTGGGCACCAGGAAGTACCTAGAGACAAAGCCTGGGTCTGCTGGAGAATCCACCACTGGAGCTACTGCCTCCTTGAGGAGGAGCTGAGCAATGTCATCTCGGAGAGCCGACCGAGTCTGGGCGGATGCTCTTCCTCCTGCTGGGCACTGTCTCGGCTTGGAGGATACTGCTCAATTCCAAAGGCAGTCCCTGACCCGATCACCTCCAAAACTCACCTGTCTGTGGTGATAGCGGGCCAGGCAGAAAGGAAGGGATGCCGGCCCCACGGGAGGACCCACAGCTGGCATGACAGGAGAGGAAGGCAGCCCCAGCCTCTGAGCAGGCTTGGAGGAGGATCCAGAACCTGAACCTTGGCCTCCTTTACAGGCCTGCGAGGGCCTGGCTTGAGCCGGGGTGCCAAGCTTGAGCCTGTTCTGCTGCCCTCCTTGAAAGGAGGGTTGCTGGGCCGCTGGGGAAGAGTGCTGAAAAGGCTTCTTCTGCTACTGCTTCTTACTCAAAGAACCTTTAGCAGAAGCAGCGTCCAAGGTGGCACTGGACTGCTCAATATGCTGAAGGTGACCAGCCACACCTGGGCTGAAAAGGTTGGTGCCCAGGAAAGGCACATAGCTAGTTTGTGCCGAGTCTCTGCGAGAGGAGAGTCTCAGCCAAGCCCTGAGGTGAGAGGCAAGTGCGGCTGCAAATGAGCAGGCACAAGAATCCCCAATGTCCAGGGCTGCCTCAAGCTGTTTGGCAACAGCCCGGCCTGACCGGACTTGCTTGACCATGGTCTGCCATGTTCAGGGGAAGTGAGGGCGGATGGGAAAAGTTGCCATGATGACGGCGAACTTGCTTGAAGAAGGCCTAAAGATGAGGCCACATAGACCTTTGAGCTGAATGATCCAGTTATTGGATTCTTTTCGAGGTCAGTCAATGCCGTAGAACTGCCAGTATGCCTGAACACAGGCGGCCACCAGGCTCTCAGCCAAAGAGTGCTCTATGAACCCCACAAGGACCCCATGGGCACCACATACTTGCAGGCCATGTAGGCAGATGGGACTGGACAAGAGGCATAGGCCGAACCAGAGGTTTCACTGGCTCCGCGGGCAGGGGAACAGACTTATCGGCTCCAAGGGAGTCTGCTTCGGCCTGGGAGGCGAAAGCCAAGTAATGGCCTGGGTAGAAGCCGGGGTCAGCTTGTGCCCAGACAAAATCAGCTGTTGCCACATGGGGTCCTCGTAGTGCCAACTGAGTTTCCGCCGGAGCCTCTCCTCATCCGAGGAGGACAAGGACAACCAATGGTGTCACCTCTTTTTCAAGCGCATGTGGCTCTTCCTCGACATGTTGGTAGAGGGGGTCCTAGACCTCGATCGAGATCGGACGGGCCAATTCAGTCGCTCAGGTGGGACCGGTGATTTCCCGGGGTCGGGGACCACTTTGCCGGATTCCCAGTGGCTGGGTCTCTCATCAGGGAAAGAAAGGACCGGAGTCCTACTGAAAGAATAATCTACCAGAGTCTGTGACAATGGGTCGATAACTACTTCAACCTCATCGATCGACACTTTGGTCGCCTGGCCAGACAGCAAAGCCGAGAAGCCAGAGGCTGAAGAGGCCATTTCGACCAAAGTCTAGACTGCCGTTTCTGGGACAGAGATCTCCCAATCCCAAGAACATCTTCGCCGAGACAAAGACGATCCTGGGTCCTTTTCCGCTTACGGAACCGAAAGGAGTGCTTTCCCACAGGACCTTCTCCCTTAGTCAGGAGAGACTGGCACAGCTCTCGGAAAGACCTGAGAAGGTGGAGCCCAGGTTGAGCAGAACGATGAAGCTCCAAGAGGAAGATTCTGCAAACTAAGCCGCTTCCTCCTCGAAGGCTTGCAAGCGTTCCAATTGCCCAGCAGATCCTGTAGCCGCAGAAACCACCCACCGAGCCTCCTTTGATTTCACTGGAGGGTTCAGTTTTTCTGGCCTCCCCAACTTCAGGCATGCGAGACGGTAGTCGAGGACGTCAGGATGAAATGCAAGACAGAAATCGCACTTCGAGGTGTCATGGACAACACCCAAGCAATATATGCACGCGGTGTGGGGATCAGTGCGCGACACTTTCTGACCGCACGAACACCGGTGAAATCCAGGGGAAGATTTGTCTTCCATAATCGAAGTAGAGGAGTTGCGGTCGCTAATGCGAACTAGACGAAGTTTCGGAATAACCGAAGGTTTAGAGGTCAGGGCCTACAAAATGCAGGAGCACAAAGGAGGAACCTGAATCTTTCAGCAAGAAAGGAAGATCTGGGGTCATGGGGGAGCAGAGGGTTATACCACCTGGGTGGGTGGAGCTAGCTTGAAGACTTCTGGCAATCCTTAAAGGAAGGACATGCCAATAAGTGTGGATGAACATATCCATGATCCTAGAACCTGTTTTTCTAGGGACGTGGATATTTTGTTCATCCACTCTCTTGGCAGACTCCTAGCAGTTCTCCGGTTGAGAGAGGCAAGGTACACACACCTTACTTTGGGAACAGAGACTGGAGAACTGAGGCCCCAAAACCAGCATCCTGGCATGACTCAAGGTCGATGTGGTAGTGGGTGATGAAGGCGTTTGCTGACTTCCAGGTAGCAGCCCAGCAGATTTCCTGGATGGGGATGTCCCTGGAAGCAGCCACCGATGCAGCAGTATGGCGGCTGGAATGAGCCCTTAGCCCTAAGGGAGGCTCCCTACCTGCCAACCTATAGCAGAGATCAATGCAAGATGTAATCCATCTGCCAATCATCCACTTTGCTGCAGGTCTGCCAGATGTGGCTTCAGCGCAGGTGACAAACAGCTGCCGAACTTCTCCCCGAACTTCCTTCGTTCTCTCCTTGTAATAGGAGTATGGAGCCTGTACTCTGCATCCGCGGTGTAGTTTGGATAGAACACAGGCAGTCAATACCTGACTAAGGTGAAACTCTGACACCACCTTCGGGGGAAATTTCGGATGGGGGCACAAGACAACCTTGTGCCTGTGGAAGTCCAGGTAAGGAGACTCCACCGAAAGCACCTGGAGCTCCCCAGTCCTTCTGGCTGACGTGACAGCCACCAGGAAGGCAGTCTTCCACAGTAAGTGTGACAGCCCACACTTGTGCATTGGTTCGAATGGCTTGCCCATGAGTTTTGCCAAAACCAGCAATCAATCCCACAGAGGGAAGTTCACGACCGGAGGGGATATCACGATCTAGGCTGTTGAAAAGCGCCACACCACCTTCTCCTGTGCCACCGCCTGCTGACCGGCCTGCGCCCAGTAAATAGAGATGGCTGCCAGGTGCACCTTAGAGTCAAAGACCGAAGATCCCTTTGGAGAGAGACCAAAAGTAGTCCAAAATGTTGGCCACAGGACAGGACAAAGGGTCCAGGCCTTTGCCTAACACCAATTGGAAAACCTTTTCCATTTGAAGGTGTAGCACTTCCTGGTCAACTCCTTTCTGGATGCTTCCACTACTGTGAGTACATCCTCGGAGAGACCCAAAGCCTGGAACTCTAGCCGCTCAGGTACCAGGCTGTCAGGCGCAGGGACTGAAGGTCCGTATGGAATACCTTCCCCTGACTGACGGAGATTAGGTCCGGGCATGCTGGAAGACGCCTCGGGAGCCTGTTGCTGAGGCCGAGGAGATCTGGATACCAGAACTGGAGGGGCCAGTCTGGGGCTACCAGGATCACCTGCTCCTTGTCCCTCCTCACCTTGAGAAGCACCTTGTGGATCAAGGGAAATGGAGGGAAAATGTAGAAGAGGCCTGGGGTCCACGGGCTCCAGAAGGTATCCTCCTGCAGTGAACCCCACTGAGAAGACGGGCATGAAACAGCCTCAGCTTGGTGTTTTCCCTGGAGGCAAACATGACCACCATCGGTTTGCCCCAGTGGGAGAACAGGCTGTGAGCTACCTCTAGATGGAGAGACTACTTGTGAGATGTCTCGACTATGCAGCTGAAAGCATCCGCCAGTTGGTTTGAGGCTCCTGCCACATGGAAGGCTAGGAGATCTGCCTTCAGTCGGCTCATGAGTGTCCAAATATGTGGCGCTTCCCTGCAGAGCAGCTGGTAGTGCATGCCGCCCTGTTTGTTGAGGCAGTACATGGTCATGGTATTGTCCATCTGGACTTGAACCACTTGACCCTGAAGCTGCTGAACGAATGCTGACAGCACCAGTCTGACGCTCTGAGCTCCAACAGGTTGATATAATATCGAGTTCCTCGGGGTCCAGAACCCATGGGCCCTGTTTCCATGTGGGCTCCCCAGACCGTGAGAGGCATTGGTCGTGAGGATGACCATCGACTCAGGGCGGACAAACATGATCCCTTCCTGCAGATGGTCTAGGATAGTCCACCACTGGAGGCGTCCCACATCCGCTGGATCACAGTGATCAGCTGGTCGAGTAACTGTGGCACTGGGTCCACTGGGCAGCCAGCTCCCACTGAAGGGGCATATATGCCACCAGGCTCATTGGACCACAGTGGTGCAGGCACGCCATGTACCCAGAAGGTGCAGAAAGTCCAGGGCAGGGTGCAAGTGCCCAGCCAGAAATGACTAGTAAGGAGGAGAGACCTCCGCCTGTCTGCCGGAAGCCGTGCTCTGGTATGACAAGAGTCGAGCTCTGCCCCGATGGAAGCGTATCACCTGCACAAGCTATAACTTGGTCTCGCTTGATCAGGAGGCCAAGTTGAGAGCAGGTCTGAAGGTCAGGTCCCTGGACCTCACCACCTCTTGTTGGGTGGAACCTGCTAAGAGGCAATCGTTGAGGTAAGGGCATCTCTAACCCCTCGATGCCTGAGATGGGCTGCCACCACTGCAATGCATCTGAAGAAACATGGGGCCAACAACAGGCTGAACGGCATGGCTCAGAACTCGTATAGGGTTCACTCTGCTCTGAAGCGGAGGAACCGCTGGTGGAATGGATGGATTGGGACATGAACAAACGCATTCTGGAGATCCAGTGAGCAGAACCACATGTTCTGCTCACGGGATGGTATGATCTGGGACAGAGTTACCATCCTGAAGGTATGTGGCCTGAGAAACTGATTCAGGTCGTGCAGATCTAGAATGGGGCACCAGCCTCCGTCCACTTCAGGACCAGGAAGTAGCCCTGTACGAACCCTGGATTGATTGGAGGATCTGCCATTTGAACCACTGCCTCCCTAAGGAGGAGCTGGGCTATGTTGGCTCTCAGAGCCGACAGAGTGTGGACTGATACCCCTTTCCCATGGTGCACGGCTCGGCAGGGAGGGTACTGCTTGAACTCTAGAGGCAGATCCTGGTCGACCACTTCTAAGACCCACCTGTCCGTGGTAACAGCAGACCAGGCAGAAAGAAAGTGGCGAGCCGGCCCTCATGGGAGGACACTGGACAGGCTTGGAGAAAGAGGGTCCAGACTGAAAGCCACCTGAACCCCAACCTCCCTGTCTGTGGGCCGCAGGAGGCTGACTTGGGCTGAGGGCACCAAGGTTGTGCTGTAGTTGCTGCCCACCCTGGGAGGAGGGCTGCTTGACCACAGGAGCAGGGTGCTGAAAAGGCTTCTTTTGCTGTTTTAGAGCCAGGGCATCCTTTTGAGCGGAAGTAGCAGAGTCCAGGGTGGCACTGGACTGCTCAATTCGCTGAAGGTGACCATCCACACCCAAGTCGAAGAGATCGGTACGCAGGAAAGGAACATCAGTGAGTTTGTGCTGGGTATCCACCGTAAAGGTGAAAAGCCTCAGCCAAGCCCTGCGGCACATGGCAACCTCGGCTGCCACAGAACAGGCACAGAGGTCCAAGGCCGTCTGAAGTTGCTGCTTGGCAACGGCTCGGCCCTGGTCCCGGACCTCCTTGACTGTAGTCTGAAGGTCTACGGGGAGGTGCAGGAGAACTTCATCCAAGGAGCCCAGGAGGGCATGAGAGATAAGTGTGCCATGACGATGGCCGTGCTTGCCTGACGGAGGCCTAGAGGAGAGGCTGCATAAACCTTCCTGGCAGAGTGGTCCAGTTATTTGGACTCCTTGTCTGGAGGTCTATCGGTGTCAGCAGAGTTGCCTGTACATCTGAAACAGAAGCGATCACTAACCCCTCTGCCATGGGATGTTCCATGAATCCCGAGAGGACCCAATGGCACCGCGATACTTGTGGGGCAGACGGCACTGGGCAGAAGGCAGGATGCTGCCAGAGCTCCAAAGCCAGGCCAACAATGGCCTCGGCCACTGGGAAGGCTTCCGTGGGGTATCCCTCTTAAGAATATCTGTAAGAGGAACTCCGCCCATTTCTGGACAGGTTCCAGGGGCATCCCCCATGGATTCGGAGAGAAGGTGGAGAATTCCCAAAAATGATGAAGGGCCCTCCTCCGTCGACAGACTACCCACCAACTCATCATCCAGTGGAGGTCGGTGTCATCAGAATCAAAGGTATCCAGATAAATCAGCCGACCATGAAGGTCCCCTTCTACACATCTGAGCCGGTCAGGCATGAGGGTAACTGATATCCTGCGAGGAAGACCCGGAACCATCCGAGATTCCTTCGTAGGAGCCCTCCTAAGGCTGTTTAGGTGGCGGCTCCACTACTATTGGTAGAGACAGATTTTGGCCGAACCAGGGCAGGTTTTACTGGCTCTGCAGGCGGAGGAATAGATTTTAACAGTTCCAGTGGAGTCGACTTTAGCCTGGGAGGCGAAAGCCAAGTAATGGCCGGGATGAAAACCATAGAAGGCTTCTGACCAGACAGTATCAGCTGTTGCCACATTAGATCTTCTTGGCATCAACTAAGTTTCTGCTAAAGCCTCTCCTCAACTGAGGAGGAGAAAGATGAATGACAGTGTCACCTCTTTTTAGAGTGCTTATGTGCCTTCCTCGGCCTGTCGGTTAAGGGGGTCAGAGATCTCAACCTCAAATCGGACTGGCCGACTGGGCTGCTCAGGAGACACCGGGGGAACCAGTGATTTTCCTGGATCAGGGACCGGTTCCTCGATGGGAAAGCCAGCAGGCTGGGTCTCCTTATCGGGAAGGAGCAGGACCGGGGTCCTGGTGAGTGAGTTGTCCGTCTCATCGGACAACAGATTGACTGGGTCGAGAGTGATCTCTACCGCATCATCGATCGAGACCTCAGTCGGCTAACCAGTCAGCAAAGCCGAGAAGCCATCAGCCAAAGAAGCAAACTCGACCGAAGTAGAGACTGGAGATTCCTCTGACCGAGATCGCTCTCGATCCCAAGAACATCTCCGCCGAGACGAAGATTCTCTCTCGGCTCCTTGTACTTTTTACGGACCGGAGACATGCGAGCCAGATGGACCCCGCCTTGTTGGAGAGACTGGCACATCTCCCAAAAGGAGCCTGAGAAGGTGGAGCCCAGATTGAGTGCTAAAAAAAATGGCGGAGAGGAGAGCTCAGCGGCCTGTGCCAGCCTCTTCCTCAAGGCCTGCATTTGCTCCAGCTGCTTGGCAGACCCCTACAGCTGTGGAGACTACCCACCGGGCGCCCTTCGATTTCACCAGTGGATTCCGTTTTTCAGGCCTGCCCAACTTGAGTCATGCGAGGCGATGAGGACATCAGGATGGAAGCGAGACATCTCGCATGCCTTGGTATCATGGCGGACACACAAGCAGTTGATGCACGCGGGAATGTGGGTCTGTGCGCGACATTTTCTGACCATGCAGGCACTGGTGAAAACCGGGGGAAGATTCATCTTCCATGATCGAATAGCAATATTTGCAATCGCTAGCTCGAACGAGCTTAATCTTCAGAGGATCCGAAGAAGTCGAAGACAGGGCCTACAAAAACGTTGTAGCGGACAGGAGAAAACCTGAATCTTCCAGCAGAAAGGAAGATCTGGCATCATGGGGCAGAGCCTGAGGTTATACCACCTGGGTGGGAGGAGCCAGCTGAAGACCTTCCAGCAAGAATTAAAGGGAAAGGGACATGCCAAGAACTGTGGATGAACATATACACGTCCCTAGAATCTGTTTTTCTAGGATCATGGATATGTTGTTCTGTCCACACCATTTATCAGACTCTGGGAGGAGGGAGGGAGGGAAGGCGCACACCCCCTCATACTTACTTTGGGAATAGAGATTGGAGAACTGAGGCCCAAAACCAGCATCCCAGAGTGACTCTGGGTTGATGTGGTAGTGGGTAGTGAAAATGTTTGCCATCTTCCGGGTAGCAGTCTGGCAGATTTCCTGGATAGGGATGTCCCTGGAAGCAGCCACCGACGTAGCGGTATGGTGGGTGGAATGAGCTCTTATCCCTCTGGGAGGCTCCTTGCCCGCCAACCTATAGCAGAGATCAATGCAGGATGTAATCCATCTGCCAACTGTCTGCTTTGCTGCAGGTCTGTCAGGTGAGACTTCAGCGTAGGTGACAAACAGCTGGCGAGAACCTCTCCCCGAACTTCCGCCATCTGCTCCTTAAAGAAAGCTCCCATCTCAGGTCCAGAGTATGGAGCCTCTACTGAGCCTCTGAGGTGTAGTTGGGTAGAACACAGGCAGGAGTCATCACCTGCTTAAGATGGAACTTAGACACCACCTTGGAAGGAATTTTGGGTGGGGCGCAGGACAACCTGTCCTGTGGAAGACCAGGTAAGGAGACTCCACTGAGAGCGGTTGGAGCTCCCCAGTCCTTCTGGCAGACATGATCGCCACCAGGAAGGCAGTCTTCCACAAATGAACATTACATACCTACGTAATTCTTGATCTTCTTCTGTATCTTCACCATTCGTTACTTCCTGGGTGTAAGCGGGGCGTGCACCATACAGGCTTTTAAAAAGCTAGCTCCAACAGCCGCCTCGAGACCGACACCTTGCGTCTCATGCGCGGCGGCCGTTAATGTACAGACTCCTCCTCCAACTCAGTTCTGTGAGCCGGAGGCAAAAAATTATATTGTGGAACAAAGAAAGCGAGGCAAGATAGCCAAGGATAGCAAAGGAAGGAAAATAAACTGAAAAGGAATAAGCGGATGGAGAATAGACAGAGGAGAAGTATTCCTGCCTAAGGGATCATGAGGCGCCTCCTTACAGGCGACTCTAGGAGGAACAGATAGAGAGAAAGGGAAGGAGAAAGAATGAAGTAGAGAGAAGAAGAAGAATAATGGGATGTTGAGGAGACAATAATGCCCATGAGCATAGTTAGCTGAGAGGCTTAAGGCTCGACTTAACAAGGAGCAAGAATCCCCATTGGTAGTGCTGAAGGAAGGTTCACGAACCCCGCTAGACAGACTAAGGAGGGCATAGTCTTTGACCTCAACATGCCATGGTCCTTAATCCTAGCTGAGGGCCCTGGCCTGATTGAGCAGGCCTTCGTTCTGGAAGAGCGCCGGCTAGGAAAAGGTAGATTCCCAGGCAGCATGTGGAGCTGCTCAAAGGTATAGAAAAACTTAGCCTTTCAAAGGCGGTTATGAAAATATGGTGGAACTCAATCGGACTTGCTATGTCAAGGCAGGTAGAGACTTGAAACTGGCAAGATCCGGCCATGGTTGGCGCTGCTTTTCCTGCAGCACTGTTCGCAGAAGGACCCTTGAAAAAGGGGGTCAGAACAGAGCATGACTCTCAGGCTTATGAGGAAAAACATGACCTGAGAAGCAAGGGATTGCCTTCAAAGCAGTCGGAGAGAGTTCCCTCAGTTTAAGAGAGAGATTGTATAACCGTACCCGTTCCTCTTACTCTGCAAAAAGGGGTTGATTTCTAGGGCTTAGTAATTGATTAGCAGAATATCCTGGGACCAACACTGCACAGACAGAGTCAGGCAAAGTCCCTAGGAGTGCCTCGCCTGAAAACATGGCAGTGAGATAGTCGTGCAGCTTCCTCACGACCCAGCACTCCTGCAACAAAAGCCCATGAATCTTAGAGTAAATAATTTCTTGGAACCTTTAGGAAAAAGACAATGATAGAGATTTTTTTTTTTTTTGCATAAGGGTCAGTAAGAGGGAGGAGCAGGGCGGAGGGAGGCGCCACAGAAGGAGGCCACTGAGGGGAAGGTGGGAGGGTCAGTAATGAATGGTGAAGATACAGAAGATCAAGAATTCTGGTAGAGTCGCGTAATTTTCATATCTTCCTTGTCAATCTTCACCATTCATTCTTCCTAGTGATACAAGCCCCTCTTCCCCAGAAGGGGAAGGGGCAAAGACCCTGAGGGAACAAGACCCCAGCCTCCTGTTGGTGAGAAACAGAAGGGAAGACCCTGGCTAATTCACAGAAAGCCTAAGTGGGAGAAGAGCTGGAGGTGCCTCCCGAGGGCGTGGAGGCAGAGATAGCCCCTGCAAAAGTCTCCTAGCTCTGGAGGAAAGAGCCGGGTCCCGAGGCGGAGGCGCATCACCCTCGCCAGGCCAGGGTGACAACCTTGAAAGACGAGCCATGCCGCGTCCGCCTAATGCAGATCGCTGTCCCGCAAGCCTGGAAGCCACCTCATTGGCGTCATAAGATGCCCTTGCCTGGTGTCTTGCCAGCTCAGGCCTATAGCGGAGGGACAGCAGCTTGTCTGGTTTGCTCCGTATCAGGCATCGGCAGCTAGAAGTTGAGAAAGCATCGACCACAGGTGCCGATTGTAGGCAGCGTGGTGAGCCTGATGTGATGCTATACAAGCAGCCATGGAAGAAGAGAACACTCTCTTAGCTAGCGGTCCGAACTGAAGAGAGTCCGGGTCCGGTGGGTGGTCGTAGGCCAGGGCAGCGGCAGAGGAGTGTCAAGGTAGACCAAGCCAGAAGGGGTTGGGAGAGTACCTAGAGACTCCGAGGGGCACAATACCTATGCTGACAGTCAGCGGGGCTGGAGAAGCAGGCTGGCGACTGCCAGGATCGGATAGACGCCTCCTGGAAGGGGACAGGCCAGGAAGGTACCACCACGTGTTGGGCACTGAATTCTCCAAGGAATTCACGCGTCTCCTGTTCGGTATCGTCTCTTCGAATGTAGGACATCCGAAGGTCCCTCACCATCCTCGAAAGGAATCGCTGATATTCAGTGAAATCAGCATCGGAGGAGAGATGAGCAGGGGGTTCCTCCCCCTCAGAGGAGGGAGACTAGGATGATTGAGAGCTGGAATGCTCAGAGGACTCCTGCGGCGGTGGGGAGAGTCGAAAGACCCGCTCATGCATACATCTAACGTATGAGGGGAAGGCCGCTGCAGAACCTCTGAACTGCTCCCAGGATAATGGACCCATAGGACTGACATGGCCCGGGAGCGGGGGTGGTGGAGGCAGAGAGATGGGAGAGGGGCACCTACGAGGAGGCAATTGATCTCTGCCAGGGCTCTGGAATCCGGAGCAGAGCCCGAGCTGGCGGTCCCGGACAACAAACCAGGCGCAAGATGGAACCCTGAGGCGGAGCCTGGGAAGAGCCCAGGGGAGAACCTCCCTGCGGCTAATCGGGACTGCATGGATCCAGAAGGGCAGCCCACAACAAAGCCACGGAGGCACCCTAGAGCCCCCAGAGGGAAGGGGCGGGGTTTCAGCCTTTGCTGGCTCCTAGCCACCCCGAGGTGGCCAGAGAGGCAGGTTCTGTCCCCTGCCCCTCAACCCCTCGGACTCCGAGAGAGCACTCCTCCTTGACCCATGGCGTTCCCACCCCAGAGAGCAACAGCACCAGGAGCTGCTGTCACCGGTCCCCGGGAGGAGCCTCCCCTTAGTCACCCCGTCTCCCGGGACTCAAGGCAACCCCAGAGGAGAGCCCTCAGGGAGGACAGAAGGGGACAGAGGAGAGAGCCCGCTGCGCCGCCTGGTACCTCGTGCCACAGGGAGACCCAGACCTCGAAGAGTGGGGGTGCCAGGATGGGTCCCGTCTGAATCGTCGGCCTCCAGGAGAACAAGACCAGCAGAGACACTCAATACACAATACCCGGGGTCCCGAGGCAACGGCGTCAGCAGACATTTCCAGTACCAGAGGCGGCGCCATGACCCCGAACATCAGCAAACAGCCAGGCTCGGTCCCAGCTCCCCAGCGGCACCAGCGGGGCCAACGGCACGCTCCGGCGTCGAAGCAGAGCCGGCACGCGAGAGGAGAAACCAGGCCCGGCCGCCAGCGCGGCTAGAGACTAGCCGGCGCCGATCCTGATCACCGGTGCATAAAGCGGCGCGAGGATCAAAATGGTGCATGAGCAGCACCACCCGATCACCGGCACATGACAGCGCCCGAGATCCAGGCGGGCGCCCGAAAGGCGGCGTCGAGGCTCATGATGTCCGGCAGAAATCATGGGCCTCGACACTGGGGGAGCCTGCACCTCCGAGGAGGTGACTGCGGCGAGTGTCGGCGTCGCGGACCTGGAGGGACCGCTCGCTCCCGACACCGTGGAAGGAGCTACTCTTCGGCAAGATAAGATGAGAGCCCCTCCTCTGCCGGACCGTATAGGCCGGAGGGACCCGGGAAGGACCTAAAGACCTTACCTGGAGTCCCGTGAGCAACGCCGTCCCCAAAAGTCGGTGAGGCCTTGCCAGTGACCAAGCGGACTTGAGGGCAGCGATGGTCCATGGAGAAGCAGGCGTCGCGCAGATCCATGTCATGGTTGGGTCCCAGGCATCAAGACACACGTCATGCCGGTCCGAGACGGAGAAATGCCGGCCGCATGAAGCACCGGCGCATCGGGCGTGCTGTCTTAGAAAACTCTTCGGCTCCAGAACCGGACATGCTTGAAACAATTAAGGTAAAAAAACAGTAGGAAAACACCGGCGCCGTACAGACGAAAAAGAACAGTCTTACCATGGTATGGCGTCGAGTGCGAACGAAAGAGGAGTCGGCGAAACTATGCGCACTTATCAGCGAACTTCTCCGGCGTAGGGTGCTGCCTCGGCGGCGGGAGAAACAGAACTGAGTTGGAGGAGGGTCGGTATCTACTAACGGCAGCCCCTACGCATGGCGCCAAGGCGTCGGTCTCGAAGCGGCGCCGTTAAACTAACACAAAAAAAAAAAAAGGCTTGCGGGCGGGTGCGCCTCGCTTACACCCAGGAAGTAATGAATGGCGAGATTGACAGGGGAAGATCAAATGTGACATCTCACACTTGTGCACTGGCTTGAATGGCTTGCCCATGAGTTTGCCAGTACCAGCAGTAGATCACGGAGGTGGAGGTTCACGCACTGGAGGGGATATGTGGTCCAGCCCTTTAAAAAAACCACCAGACCGCCTTCTCCTGTGCCACTTTCTGCTGACCGGCCCGCGCCCTGTAAGCAGAGATGCCTGCCAGGTGCACCTTAAGGGTTGTAGACCGAAGACCCCCTTTGGACAGGGACCAAAGGTAGTCTAGGATGCTAGCCATTGGACAGGACAAAGGGTCCAGGTCTTTACCCGGACACCAAATGGAAAATAGTTTCCATCTGAAGGCATAACACCTCCTGGTCGACTCCTTCCTGGATGCTTCCACTACAGCGAGTACATCCTCAGAGAGACCCAAAGCCTGGAACTCTAGCTGCTCAGCAACCAGGCTGTCAGATGCAGGGATTGAAAGTCCAGATGGAATACCTTCCCTGATTGACAGATAACAGGTGCAGGCGTACTGGAAGAGCCTCGGAGGCCTGGAGGCGGGGCAGAAATCTGGATACCAGAACTGACGGCCAGTCTGGGGATACCAGGATCACCTGTGCCTTGTCTCTCCTCACCTTGAGGATCACCATGTGAACAAAGGGAAGTGGAGGAAGGCATAGAAGAGGCCCAGGGTCCACAGCCTCAGAAGGCATCCCCTGAGCAAGCCCTACTGAGGCGGGCATGAAACAGTCTCAGCCTGGTGTTCTCCTGAGCAAACAGATCCATCGGAGGTTTGCCCCAGTGGGAGAACAGAGCTGTGAACCTACCTCTGGATGGAGAGACCACTCGTGGGACATCTGCATACATGACTAGAGCATCTGCCAGTTGATTTGAGGCTCCTGCCACATGGCTGGCTAGGAGTTCCGCCTCCAGTCGGCTCACAAGGGTCCAGATGCAGAGCACTTCCCTGCACAGCAGCTGGAAGTGTGCACCGCCGTTTGTTGAGATAGTACATGGTCGTGGTATCGTCCGTCTGGACTTGCACCACTTGACCCCGAAGCAGTGGAACGAATGCAGACAGTGCCAGTCTGACTGCTCGGGCTCCAGCAGGTTGATGATGTCGGGTTCTCGGCAGTCCAGAACCCGTGAGCTCTGTGGTTCCCCATGTGGGCTCCCAGCCCGCGAGAGGCATCGATCGTAAAACACGACCATCGGCTCGGGACGTAAAGCGGGATGCCTTCCTGCAAGTGATCCAGGATGGTCCACTATTTGAGAGCGCCCAGAGCTTCTGGGTCACAGTGACCAGCTGGTCTAAGTGACTGACACAGAGTCCACTGGCTGGCCAGCTCCCTCTGAGGGGAGCATATGCCTGAAACCCATCGGGCCACAGTGGTGCAGGCATGCATGTACCCACAAGATGCAGAATTCACGGGCAGGGTGCAAGCGCCCAACCCAGTGTGGGCAAAGAAGAAGAGAACCTCCGCCCTGTCCGTTGGGGCCGGGCTCTGGCTCAGCAGGAGTTGAGCTCTGCCCCAATGAAGCTGTATCACCTAAGTAGTGCGAGGTTCCGTCTTAGCCTCATTGATCAAGAGGACAAGATGGGTTGCAGGTCTGAGGGCCAGGTCCTGGACCTCTCCACCTCTTGCTTGGTGTAACCTGCAAGAGCCAGTTGTCGAGATATAGGTAAACTCTGACCCCTCAACACCGAAAATGGGCCGCCATCACTGTAATGCATTTGGTGAAGACCCGTTGGGCTGATGACAGGCCGAATGGCATGACTCGGAACTCGAATAGGGCTCCTTCTGCTCAGAAGCGAAGGAACCTCTGGTGAGATGGACGGATTGGGACGTGGAAGAATACGTCCTGGAGATCCAGAGAGCAAAACCATATGTTCTGCTTGAGAGATGGTATCATCCGAGACAGAGTTACCATCCTGAAGGTGCGTGACCTGAGGAAGTGGTTCAGGTTGTGCAGATCTAGAATGGGGCGCCAGCCCCCCCGTCAGAGCCAGGAAGTACCTGTAAATGAACCCTGGGTTGATCGGGGGTCCGTGACTCTGGCTACCACCTCCATGCGGAGGAGTTAGGCAATGTCATCTCTGAGAGCTGACCAAGTGTGTACAGACACCATGTCCTCCCATGCGGCTTGGGTGCAGCTTGGAGGGTTCCGACCAACCACTTCTAGAACCCACCTGTCCGTGGTAACAGTGGACCAGGTGGAAAGGAAGTGGCAGAGCCGACCCCCCCACAGGAGGACACAGAGCTTGCGTGACCAGAAACAGGGGTGGCCACCCCTATCCCGTCACTGGGCAGGCTTGGAGGAAGAGAGTCCGGACTGAGGGACCACGGGAGCCCCGTCCTCCGCGCTTATGGGCCGGCGGAGGCCCAGACTTGGGCCGAGGGCACCAAGGTTGTGCCTGCTGTTGCTGCCCCCCCTGGAAGTGGGGCTGCTTGGTTGCATAGGCAGAATGCCAAAATGGCTGCTTCTGCTTTTTGGAACCCTGAGATTCCTTTTGTGCAAAAATTACTGAGTCCAAGGTGGCACTGGACTTTTCAATGCATTGGAGGCGACTGCCCACACCTGGGCCGAAGAGATCAGTACCCAGGAAAGGGACATCCGTTAGCTTGTGTTGGGTGTCTGTTGTAAAGGTGGAGACCCTTAACCAAGCCCTGCACCACATGGCAACCACGGCTACCACCAAACAGGCGCATGAATCCCTGAGGTCCAGAGCCGTCTGAAGTTGCTGCTTCGCCACTGCCCGACCCTGGTCCCAGACCTGCTTGACCATTGTCTGGAGGTCCGCGGGTAGATGAGGGAGAACATTAACAAGGGAGCCCAGAAGGGCGTGAGAAATGCGCCATGACTACGGCAGAGCTTGCCTGACGGAGGCCCAGCAAAGGGGCAGCATAGACTTTGCAGGCAGCATGGTCCAATTTCTTGGACTCCTTGTCCAGGGTCTATCCGTGTCTGCCGAACTATCAGAGTATCTGAACACGGATTCGGTCACCAAACTCTCTGCAGAGGGGTGCTCTGCAAACCCCGAGAGGGACCCAATGGGCACCATGTATTTGCGGGCCATCTGTGCAGAAGGTGCAGGACAGGAGGCAGGATGCTGCCAAAGCTCCAAAGCCGGACCAACAAAGGCCTCGGCCACCGGAAAGCTTCAGTCGGTGTATCCCTCATTTGAGGATATCCATGAGGGATATTCTGCTGTTTTTCAACGGGTTCGAGAAGGCATCCCCATGGTTTGGCGATCAGATGGAGGATACCCATAAAGGAAGAGGGCCATTCCTTCATCGAGAGACTACCCACCCATTCATCGTCCAAAGGGCGGGAATGTGAGTCAGAAGTCATCGGACTCCGAAGAGTCAGGGTAAATCGGCCTGCCATCTAGGTCTCCCTCCACCCACCTGGGGCAGTCAGGAGTGAGGGTAACAGACAGCCTACATGGGAGACCCGAAACAGGCAGAGACTCTTCGGCAGGCACCCCTACCAGGGCTGTTTAGGTCGCAGTACCACCAAGATCGGTGGAGAGGTCGATTTTGGCCGAACCGGAATGGTGTTGACCGGCTCCATGGAAGGAGGAACGCTGCGGGCCAGCTCCATAGGAGTCTACTTCGGCCTGGAAGGTGAAAGCCAAGTAATGGCTGGGGTGAAAGCCGGAATTGGCTTTTGACTGAACAAGATCAGCTGTTGCCACATCACATCTTTGTAGTGTCGACGTAGTTTCCGTCGAAGCCTCTCCTCAACAGAGGACAAAGAAGAGTGTCAGCGTTGCCTCTTAGAGCGCTTGTGCGCCTTCCTTGGCCTGTCAGTCGATGGGAGTCCGAGACCTCGATCACCGGGGTGACCGACTGGGTCAATCAAAAGGCACCAGGGAGACCGGTGGTTCCTCCTGGTCCTGGTTCGGTTCCTCGATGGAGTTCCCAGCAGGTTGGGTATCCTCAGCGGGGACAGGCAGGACCGGGGTCCTGAATAAGAAGCGGTCAGCCTAGTCGAGCGACAATGGTTCGACTGTGTCGAGGATGATCTCGACTGGGTCATCGTCCAATGTCTGAGCCAGCTGGCCTGATGGTGGGACCATGAAACCAGCGGCTGAGGCCACAACCTCAAGACTGAAGTCAAGACAGGCAATTCCTGGGACCAAGATCTCACGATCCCAGGAGCATAGTCAGTGAGACAAAAATTCTCTTGGTTCTTTGTCCTTTTTACGGGACCAAGAGACATGCGCGCCCGAAGGCCCCTCGCCCTTGGTGGGAAGGGATAGACTCATCTCCCAAAAGGAACTGGAGAAGGTGGAGCCCAGATTGAGCGAAATTAAAAGGGACTTCGAGGACCAATCTGCGGCCCGAGCTGCCTCTTCCTTGACAGCCTTCATTTGTTCGAACTGCTCGGCAGACCCAGCAGCCACAGAGACCGCCCATTGGGCTTCTTTAGATTTGACTGCCGGGTTTCAGTTTCTCCGGTCTGCCCAATTTTAACCATGAGAGACAATCATCCAAGACATTGGTGGAATCGTGACAGAAATCTCATGCCTAGGTGTCATGGCTGACACCTAAGCAATATCATGCGTGGCATGCGGGTCTGTAAGAGATCTTTTGCTTGCACAGGCAGCGGCAGAAACCGGGAGAAGACTGGTCTTCCATCGCGGCAGAGATTGCAAAGCGATTGTCATTAACTCCAATGAGTAAGTTTAAGCAAATCAGAGGATTTTGAAGCCAGGGCCTACTAAACACAACAGCAGTAAGGAGGGAACCTGTATCTTCCAGCGGAAAGGAAGATCTGGCATCATGGGGCAGAGACTAGGGTTATACCACCTGGGTGGGTGGGAGGAGCCAGCTTTAAGACCTTCCGGCAAGATTCTTATAGGGAAAGGACATGCCAAACAGTGTGGACAGAACATCATATTCATGATCCTAGAAACACTGTTTTCCAGCGAAAAAGATGTTCCAGGACTAGAAGGCATGGGATGAAGTTGGAGGGAGGCAATTTAGAGGAAATCTGAGGAAGAATTTCTTCAATGAAAGGGTGGTGGACAAGTGCAACATCCTGCCAGAGGAAGCGGTGAGGACTGGAAACAATCACAGGATTTAGGTACCTCTCAGAACTACTGACAGTGATTAGACCCCATCTGGAGTACTGCGTGCAATTCTGGAGGCCGCACCTGCACAAGGACATTAACAAAATGGAGGCAATCCAGAGAAGGGCAGACAAAATGGTGCAGGGACTGCATCAGAAAACATACGAGGACAGATTAACAGAGCTCAATATGTATATCCTAGAGAAAAGGAGGGAAAGAAGTGATATGATCAAAACATTCAAATATCTTAATGGCATTAACAAGGTGAAAGGACAAGCAGACAGCATGAGATTAGAGGGAGACCGATTAAGGGGTAATGTGAGGAAGTTCTTTTCCACAGAAAGGGTGGTGGATGCATGGAACGGCCTACCTCAGGAAGTGGTGGATATGAATACAGTGCAGGGCTTCAAACAGGCATGGGATAGGCATAAGTGAGCAATACAGATGAGTATAAATAGATAGGCCATTGACAGAGCAAAGGCCTACGGCACAATCATAAGGTAGAAAAAATGGGCAGACTGGATGGGCCTTGCGGTCCTTATCTGCCATCAACTTCTATGTTTCTATGGGATAAGCGTAAGGGAATCCTGGAGGTCAGGGGTAAGGGGCAACAGACTTCTAGAAAAACAAAGTGATCTTATGAGCTCAAATTAGCAGACTGGGTGGGCCATAGGCCCTTGTCTACTAACAGTATCTATGTATCTATGAAAAAAGACTGTACAATGCTGACCACTTGTGAGGCTCTGTCACTATGTGGCTATGTCTACTAGCACATCACTCACTCCTAAAGGTGAGTAGCCCGGACTTCAACATTGGTGAGCATCTGTAGCAGAATCCACTAGGTTCAAACTGCACCCTCTATGATCTGAAAACTGAACAGCACTGCTCGCATCCCCATAAAGTTTTTATAGTGACTGTTCTTGAGGAGGCCAGACCCCATTGTGTTCGAAATTCCTGCCAGCGGGTTCCTCACCCCATGAAGAATGATCTCTTGCCACTAGCACTAGAGCACATGGTAAAGAAAGAAGACACCCTCTGCAGAGGTGCTGCTTTTATCACAATAGCTACCAGATGTCATCCAGCAACTGTGATGCTTGAGAGCAGTTATCACCTCAGATATGTACTAGGAGTCCTCTTGAGAAGCTTCACAATCCTAAAATGTTTAGTCTGTTGGAGCTCTGGACAGATTTTTTTTTTTTTGTATATTTTCTTATCTCCTGCGGCTGGGGGGGGTGTTACCGATGGTCCCCCAGTCGGCCTGACCAACATCCCCAGTCCACCCCCATCCCAAGCTCAACCCCTTACCTTCCAACCAACACAGTGATCTGTTTACCGTGGTGGGCACACGACCACCGCCACGGGATCGAGGGTTTTCCCAGTGCAGGAGGAGCATCCAGGCACAAACGGCGGGGCTGCTCGTCCAGCCATCATGTAGCCCACAAGGTTTTCTCTGTTTTCCCTCCCATATGTCTGTGGTGCAATGGCCTTGAGGGACGGGCCTTACAGCTACCGCCGGCCCCTCCCAGCGTCTGCCACAACCCGTCCCTCAAGTTCTGCCCCTGACCTGCCACAGCCCCCAGCCACCGCTAGGAACCAGCAAGACAGCGAGGCATTCCCTCCACCCCAGAGAAGGAGAGCAGTCTAGCAGACGCTCGATCCTTCTCCACCCCACTTGACCCCAAGCAGCCCCAGGCTCATTACGAACCAGGGTCACTGGTGCTGGCGAGGGTGTGGCGTCCCAGCGCCTCAACCCTCAGCGCCACCGGGCCAGCAGCTCTGGACAGATTTAGCATTCACCTGCTGTACAGAGAAGTAAATACTCATACATAGTTCTGAGAGGCACTGCTAAAACAGTGAAGCATTCTTAAGATGCAGCTCTGGGCGAGTCAAACAGGCAGCACTGTGAACTAAGTGTTGCAGGCCCATGAAGAGCTAGGGCAATCGCAGTGGCATGCCCAGTAAGCATCATACACGCTCCATAAAACTAGGTATGCTGAAGACATTTGGAGGAATTCCCCACATCGACCAAGTTAAGAAGGCCACCGGTCTTTCTCCCTTCATTCTACTGGCAAAGAGGCATGTGTCCTAAGCAAAAAAAAAAAAAAACGTGAAACTGCACAATCTGCATGAACATAGGATGAATCTGTGCAAAGTCTGTTAGCTAAATTGCGAGAAAATAATGTATAGTTGAATCCTGAACAACTGCGTGAAAACACCTGGAAGTGGCACTACAACACAGACAACGGCACCATACTATGAACAGACAACAGCACCATGCTCAGCACAGATGACTAACATGCACGGCACCAAGATAAAGCTATCAGCACTAATATCGGTACCATCATTCTCATCAATGTCACCTCATGGCATGGACATGGAGACAAACATCGAATAGTCTCTGTGCCCGTGAAGCTTCAACGAGAACTAGCCGAGTCTTTCTCGTCACTCAAGGATAGCCCTACAAAGCACTAGACTTGATTTTTAAGGCATAGAGGATGTTGGTGCAGAGGAGATTTAACCCTTGCTGTGCCACCGATATATACACGTCCTAAAACCTATACGTTCTAAATCTTCAGCAGCCTAAGGGTTAATCGCGCCAAAGCTATTATGATGCCCAACTACCGTCCTGATCCCGATGAGGTACTGTGCTCTGTGACAGTAGAAAAAAAAAAAACCGAGGCAGCTGGGTCCTGCAGTGCTATTTACACCTTTGTGGGGTGTGTGTGTGTGTGTGTCAGTAAGGAGCAGTGTCCATGGCACATGGCAGCCCCAAAATTATGTGCCCTCCCCATCAAGCTTTTCCTCTACCCTCCAGTCTGTCCCTCCTCCTGGCAGCACTCCCCTTCCCCAGTGACTTATTGTCCCACCACTTACCCAGGATCACCACTTAACCAGGACCACAACTGCAGTGGGCAGGCTGCCTACTCAGTCTTTTTTGGGGGCGCAGACGTCGACCTCAGCAGATCAGAGATTCTCAAATTTCTCCTACTGGTTTTCTCCTGAAGATACTGGTGTGCAGTGATGGCACACATCCAATGGCTGCCCCATGTCCCTTTGGTACGTGCCAACTGCACTGTCACTGGGACTCCACCACGTGGCAGTCTACAAGCGTGACACTCAATGCTCCCTCCTCCAGCCACTCCCCAGACAACTGAGTCCTTTCCTGAACCCAGGCTGCGGTGAAGCCAACAGTAATGCTACCACTCACTATCTGGCTGGCCCCAAAAGTTTGTTTATTAACTTATTTATTTTTAATTCTTTGATAACTGGGTAAGGCCCACTAGGCACAAGTGCCTGTTTTCAGGGAAAGCATGGAAGCACTGGAGGTTAAGTGACTTGCTCAGAGTCCCACAATCTGCAAGTGGAGGTCATGGGAATTAAACCCAGGTCTGCTGGATGTACCCATGCTCCTTCGCGGCGCACTATTCTAACCTCTAGGTTATACTGCCAGCCTCAAAACTGGCCAGGAGACAAAGGTTAAAGAGGGGAGAGACACACACACACACACACACACACACACACACACAGGGTCCTAGTGCCTCAAACAGTGGGGGGCTCTATGGAGGAGATCGAATTAGAAGATACTCTCCTCCTGGGTGGGAGGGCTCCCCATAGCTTGCTGCTCTACCACCACATGGGAGTCCACAGGTGGCAATGTTGTGGAGATGCCTGCAGCAGGACGAAGGATGCCCCTGAAGTCTCACAGGTGTGCAGGATGATGGACACAAGCAGTCTTAGACCCTATGCCTCAACTGACCCAGATGCTGGTGCATGGAGTGTTGTGGCTGGTAGCCCTTTTACTGCCAGCCCCATCATAGGAGAAAAAGGATTTATTTAAGCCACTGATTAATTCTAAATGAAGATAAATATGGGATATGCCATAAGCGGACTAAAATCATCACTTTTTCCATCTGCGAGTTTTTGGCCTCTACAGCCGCAAAAGTGGCAGAGCCACGGTGAGATCTACAGAAGTCAACACAAGCAGATAAAAATAAATGATCCACACAGTTTTGTTACTGTATTGCTTAACTTAATCTTACCCAGCACGTGTTGAGTTTGCTTTAGACTATATTCCACTAAAATTGATGAGTATGTTTTACTGTTTTGTGCGTAAAAATATCTGGCGTGGAACTTTTGTAAACAACCATCTGTGCTTAAAAGTACTCTCTAAATAAATGACTAAATCAATACTTTTAGCCAGCCCAGGACACGTCATTTATCCAATACCAGTGACTCTCTGGCAAGTTTAGTTTTAATTAAGATTGAACTGGTGTTGGTGTGTGTGTGTGTGTGTGTGTGTGTGTGTGTGTGTGTGTGTGTGTCTCTCTTGTCGCTGACAAGCATGTGCTGCAGACTTTCTTTACTCACTGTTCTACAAATGGACGGGGAGTTATTGACTCAGAGAATTAAATCTATTTGGCTCATGACATGAAATCCAGAAAGGTATCAACCAGCTCTTGCCTTTGAGTTCAGTGGCCTCCAACAGCCTTTTCCACAAAGTGATGACCTCGTTCATTCGGTCACAAACCTCGTCAGAAGCATAGTGATTGGCGTTGATAAGCAACTGGCCAGCTTTTTCGAGAGCATCAATGCGGCTCTGGTTGGCGGACAGCTCAGCCTCAAATGCCTGGTGTTTCTGCACTTTACCCTGCAGGTTTGATGGGTCCTACAATGAACAAAGTAACAAAATCAATAAGAAAACTGACATAATTAACAATATATATATATTTTTTTGATGTACACTTCTGTTTAGTACCGACTGACCTCCCTGATAAGAACTCCTTCCACTGCAGATCCTGCTGACCAAGTCACCACCCAAACCACCTCATGTCTTCACACTTCGATCCTCCTCCCAGAGCTTCTGCAGCATGCATGTCACAAGATCTAGCTGGGGTTGCCAACTCCAACTGGGAGACGAATCATACCAAGGAAGAGGAAAGGTATGCAAGGCAAGAGACAGACCAGCCCACTGGGAGGTAGGGGTGTGGCCTTCACCTGTAAATGCTAGAATCTCTCCCCGCACATTTTTCCTCCCATTTCCTATTCTCTCACATCAACCACACCATTTAAAGATCTACAAAGGTTTACATATTGTTAATAAAGCATGAATTCAAGTCTCCGTGTCATGAGTAGAGTTTCCTGAAAGTTTCATGCTGTTTGGGTTTGTGCTTTCTTTAAATCAGCATTTGCTTACTTACTCTTTAGTGGCTGAAAACAGTGGAGTTATTTCTGTCTCTCTCAGTCAGGCTTGAAAGCGATGACATTGTGGTACTATAGCTTGCTGCTTCAGATTCCCAATCACAGCGGGCTGTAGAGTTAATGGTTTGTTCACCAGGTTTCTTATAAAACTCAGGCTGTGGTTTGTGTTTAGATAGATTAGCTTAAAATAGTACAGTTATGTAGAACTTACCGTAACAGAAGATCTTCAGAGAGGCTCTTGCAGTAGGTAATTACATTGGGACTGATGCGGCGTCAGGACCCAATGAAAAAATTTCTAACTAGCAGTCTCTGGTGAGGGGACCACCCCACATCAGGTGACCGCCGTCATGCGTCAGTATAAAGGGCAGTCCCCACGCCCGCCTTCCAGTTCTTTCCACCAAAGGCCAAAGGCAAGGCGAGAGAAGAAAATATTACTCACCTTAGTAAGTGACTATTAACACATATTCCTGGTCCCAACACAAAGACTCAAGTCAGGGACCAGAAGTAATAATATAATATAAGCAATAATATAAGATAAAAAAAAACACCACAACCCAAAACCCCAAGAAGGGTGGAAAACATATAATGGGCATAACTACGCCCACACAAGGCTGCCACCCATACCCAAGTAGAAGTTCTGAGAGGGCAGGCCGGAGGTCATAATATGTGAAGACTCCATTAGAAGAAACAACATTACTAAGGTGAGTAATTTTTCTTCAAACAACATGAAGTCTTGCTATATTATGACTAATGCAAACAACAAGCAGTACCTCCATGGAGGAGGGACAGAACCTACTTAGGGAATAGGCTCTGAGCACAGCTGTGCCAAACCGAACATCTCTCCTGGCCTGGACATCCAAGGAGTAATGCTTGGTGAAAGTGTGTACTGTTTTCCAGGTAGCTGCTTGACATATCTCTAAGATAGGATGTCTCTGGCAGCAGCTAGAGGCAGCGGCTGTACCTCTGGTAGAATGAGCCCTCAGGCCAGAGGGAAACTTTCCCAGTTTCTGATAACAAAATTGGATACAAGAGACAATCCACCTGGCAATTGATCTCTTAGTGGCAGGTCTCCCTTTTCCTACCTCACCATAAGTGAGAAAAAGTTGGAGGGATTCGAACCTGTGACCCTTGGTACGTTCTATATAGTAACTTAAGGCCCTCAACATCTAAACTGTGCAATCTCCTCTCGCCAGAGGAGGAATGTTCAGTGAAAAACACTGGAAGGGAGATAGATTGATTAAGATGGAAATCTGAAACCACCTTAGGCAAAAACTTCCTGTTAGTCCTGAGGACTACCTTATCCCTGTGGAAAGAAATAGTCAGTTTCTATTGACAAGGCTTGCAACTCACTTATGCCTGGCAGAAGTGATAGCCACTAGGAAAACAGTTTTCCAAGTTAAGTACTTAAGCTCTGCAGAAGACAAGAGGTTCAAAGGGGTTGCATTAACTGGGCAATGCAAACATTAAGTCCCAGGCAGGGCCGGATCCCTAAAAGGTGGATTAGTATGAAGTAATCCTTTAAAAACTTGGAAAATACAGGGTGAGCGAAAGAGAGGAGGGCTTTCCTGCTGACACAAAAAACAGAGACAGCTGCCAAATGTACTTTCAGGGTAGCTGGTCTCAGGCCAAAAGAATTAAGATGGACCATATAGTCCAAAACAATGGGCAAATCAGCAGATTCCGGAAATATGTTTCCCAGAACACCAAATGGAAAACCTTTTCCACTTAGAATTATAAGTAGCCCTAGTGGAAGGCTTCCTAGAAGCCTTTAGGATTTCAAGAACACCCTGAGAAAGGTGTAGGTCAGCAAATTCTAACTCCTCAAGAGCCAGGCCTTGAGGTTGAGGGATTTGAGGTTCGGATACCAAACTCTCCCCTGGGCACAGGTTAACAGGTTGTGATTCCTGGGGAGACACAGGGGAAGATGGACTGCTAGGGACAGAAGGAGTGGGTACCAGGGCTGCCTGGCCCAATCTGGGGCAATCAGAATCACCCTGCAAGGCTGGGATCTGATTTTGACTAGCACCTTGAATAGGAGAGGGAAGGGGAAAGGCATAAAGAAACTTCCCTTCCCAATCTAGGAGAAAGGCATCCAGGGGGACTGAGCCCAACACTGGGGGCCTGCAACAGAACAGTGGAAGTTGGTGATTGTCTGGGGCTGCAAAAAGATCTATCTGAGGGGTGCCCCATCTGGCAAAACTATCCCCAGTACTTGAGGATCAAGAGACCATTAGTGATGGCCCTGGGATATCCTGCTGAGAGCATCTGCTAGGACATTGTCCTTTCCTGGAAGGTGAACTGCTATGAGGAAGTGTTCAGGGAATAGGCCAGAGACCACAACTTCATTGCCTTGGTGCACAAGGCCGAAGACCAAGTGCCCCCTGCTTGTTGATGTACCACATTGTTGTGGTGTTGTCTGTTCTGACTTGTACCACTTTGTTCTGAACAGGCGCGAAAAACTATGAAGTGCTAAAAAGACAGCTCTGAGTTCCAGCAAATTGATATGGAGCAGAGATTCCTGAGGGACCACACTCCCTGAGTGGAGGGTCACCATGTGGGCTCCCACCCAGGAGGAAGCATCCGTGAGTGTGGGTCAAGGAGTAAGACAGAGGAATGAAGGGACCCCAGTCTTAAATTGCTCTGATCCTGCCACCACTGGAGGGCCTGGATCAGGGTTGGGTCCACTGGGACCAACTTGGAAGGGGTCTCTTCTCTGAGACCAAAAGGCTCTCAAGTGAAACTGAATGTCCCTCATCTGAAATCTTGCTCCTTGCACTACAGCTGTGGGCGCAGCCATGTGCCCCAGGAGCTGCAAAAGTGTCTTGCTGGTCGAGACCTGCAGAGTGAAGGAGGAGGCCAGAGCCATCAGTTCCTTACCCTCTCTAAGGGTAGGAAGGCTCTAGGCCTGCTTTGTGTCCAATTCTGCACCTATGAAGGTGAGCACCTGAACTGGTTCCAGAACTGACTTTGGAAGATTGTGCAAGAAGCCCAGGGAGGTGAGCAGCTGCTGGGTAACTTGCAGGTGAGATTTTACCTGTTCTGGGGACTGGCCTACAATGAGCCAGTCGTCCAGATAGGGAAAGACAGCAATCCTTTGCCTTCTTAAATGAGCAACTGCTACTGCCAGACATTTTGTGAATACCCTTGGGGCAGAGGTGAGGCCGAAGGGCATTGCTCTGAACTGGTAGTGACCTGAGGGCAGTTCGAATCTGAGGTACTTTCGGTGGGAGCTTCTGATTGGGGCGTGAAAATAGGCATCCTTGAGGTCCAGGAGGCCAGCCAGTCCCCTGGCCTTAGAGAGGTAAAATCATTGCCAGAGTTACCATTCTGAACTTTGGTTTCAAAGGTGTTTGTTCAGATATCTCAGGTCTAAAATGGGCCGCCATTCTCCTGTCTTTTGGGAGTAAGGAAATATCTGGAGTACAGACCCTTGCCCTGGTGTAGGGGAGAAACCCTTTCTACAGCTCTGAGAGCCAGGAGGGTTGAGACTTCTGTTTCTAAAGTAAAGGTCTCTAAAGAGTTTGCAGGTGGGAAAGATCTGATTCTCATCTTTGGGAACTTTTTGAAGCTGAGAACCAGAACGAAGTAAGCCAACCTGCCCCCTACAGGTAAAGGAGAATCGGCCTTGGGCACCCCATCAGGGTGTCTGTTTGGCAGGTGTTTTAGGCTGAGGGGTGGGAGCAGGCCTGCCCACACCCGTCTGCCTCTCCCTCTGAAGAACCCCCTCTGAACATAAGCAGAGGAGGCCTGGGTTTAGTAAAAAGGCCTGTGAAAAGGCCTACCTCTACCCCTGGGGGCCTGCCTCTGAGGAGTGACTTGCCGCTCCTTAGCCTGAGCACTCTCATAGGTAGTCCTATATTCATCAATTTTCTTCATATAATTCTCCGTCTGCTCCCCAAACAGAGAATTTCCAACCACAGGAAAATCCATAGCCTTAGTCTGGGTATCCTGTGACAGCTAGTACACCTGAGCCAGGCCAACCTCACACTACAGGCGTAGCCATGACTCTAGAGGATACATCATTAAAATCCACAGCAGCATGAAACTGCACCTTAGATGCCTCAATGCCATCAGCAGCCACCTGTTCCAGCTCATTAGCAAGCTGGCCAGAGGCCTGTTTGGCCAAAGCCATGACAGTGTTCCATCTAGATTTTGATACCTTGCTACATAAGCCATGTAATTTGCTTGCCTGAGTCCCAAGGACGCTGCCATGTATTGTTTTTAGCCATGGCATCAATCTTCCTGGAATCCTTGTCAGGAGGATGTGAAGCCAAGGAATATTAGCTTTATCACAGGCTGCAGCCTGAACCACACCAACGTGGACTGCATTGCTGTGAAAGGAATTCTGTATCAGGACCTGACAGAGTGTACCTCCTGTCCATCTTTTCTGTCCACAGGAGGCAAGAATTAGGAGTTTTAAAATTTTTATTGTTTGTTTCCTAAATGATTTATGCAAGGGAATATACAATCTCCTAGAACTCTGGAATATCCATAATTTCTACAAAATCAGGTTCCTCTTGCTCATCCACAGCTTCCTCCAATGGGAGCTGGAGGTTTCAACAACTTTTGTAAAACCTAAAGTGAGAGGGGACTCAGAAAGCGAAGGGAGATTCAAAGGTCTGTCTGGGGAGATGTCCGGTTCAATGGGCACACCCAGACCCTCCAAATCACATTCATACTGTTCATAATCATCCTCCCCCTCCTCTGGTTCATAAAACTCTTCAACATCATATTCCTGAACCGGTGGAACCGACCGAACCGACCTTTTACCAGACAGTGGCGGTTCGGACGGAACCGGAGAAAGTGACTGGACAATCTGAATAGCTCTTGCTATCTCTGCAGCAGTTGGAGAAGAATTTTGGGCTCCACCTACTGATTTTCTTGTTTTCTTTACTGGAACTGGCCCCTCGAGCCAGCTTTACGTTGCCGAGAAGTCTCGCCCTGGTCAGAGGGCACTCCCTCCAGTTCGGTTGGCACCAACCGGGCTGGCCATCGAGTCAGCGGACTTTTGGCCTCTGTTCCCTGAGCCTGCCAACTCTTATCAGGGTGGCTGCAGGGAAATTTTACAAATCTGGCAGTCTGAATTGGGGTGGTCAGAACCCCAGACAATATACATGTGGTGTGTGTGGGTCAGCCTTGGCAAAGACTTCCACAGACATCACAGTGTTGAAACCCAGTGGGCCGGTTTTCTTTTGGGTTTCTCAGACATAATGCCAGCCTAACCAAAAACTTGCCCTTTTAAGCGGCAGTGCCAGGCAATACACCCTTATCGGTTCTAATAGTGTTACGGGTCTTGGAAAAACGTAATAAATCCGTTTTTTTAGAACAGATAAGAACCAGGAACGCACTCTAAAACCTAAATTTCAAGTTTTAAAACAAGCTGATCGGTTCAAACCGAACCGATAACATTTAGAAGTTCCACACAGAAAATAAACTGTAATTACTTACGATACCACAGACAGAGCTTGAACCGATCGGTTTTGCGGTTAAAATAATAATATTCTCGGTTGATCTGAACTGAGAAAACACTGTTTAAACCAGAAATGAACTGAGCAGTAGGAGAAATCTCGGGCGACTGTTCAGTGAGGCAGAGTAAAGAATCTGACAGTTTGGGTTTGAAATAACCCAGACAGAGCTTCTCTAACCGAGCTCGCGCTCCAAGTTCCATTCTTAGAATGGGAGTTAACGCTGCAGTTCTAGTGGTGGGACAAACTGCAATTGTCATAATATAGCAAGACTTCATGTTGTTTGACGTGGATATTTCCCTTCCTGGAAGAGGAGCTGAAAAAGCTTAGGGGGATGGAGGGCCGGAAGGTATTACCTACTGCAAGAGCCACTCTCGAAGATCTACTGTTACGGTAAGTTCTTACGTAACTGTACTATCTCACTTTGAGAGGGCTCTTGCAGTAGGTAATTACATATAGGACCGAGTCCCAAGCAGTCTGGAACAAGGAGAAGCAAACAGGGGGAGGAAGCTACTCCGAAGTAGACCCTCTGGTTGTGAAGGCCTTAGGAAAGGAGGCCTTGCAAAACAGCCAGCCCGAAGCCTGCTCTACGGTGAGAGGCAATGTCCAAACTGTAATGTTTCTTAAAGGTATGGACAGAAGTCCAAGTGGCAGCTGCACAAATGTCAGCCGCTGTCACGTTCTTGAAACAAGCCGCAGAGGCAGCGACCCCTCTGGTGGAGTGGCCTCTAACTTGACCCGGCAGAGTCTTGTTGTACTTGTCATAACAGAAAGTGACACAATGAGCCAACCATTTCGATAGGCATTGCTTAGAAACTGCATTGCCTTATGGGCAAAAGAGATGAACAGTTGATCAGTCTTTCTGAGATCCTTCGTCCTGTTCGTGTAGTATCTCAGAATCCGGTGAACATCCAAAGTATGCAGGAGGTACTCTCCTTGGTTGGGCTGTGTTAAAAGGCAGGCAACTCTATGGATTGATTCAGTGTCAATTCCGCTACCACCTTAGGGAGAAACTTAGGGTTCATACACAGACAACACGTTCCTTGTGAAAAATCAACACGGGATTTTACACTCAGGGCCAAAGCTCGAAATCTGTCGAGAAGAAGTAATGGCCACTAGGAAAGAGTATTCCAAGAAAGGAACTTTTGGTCCACTGAGGCTGCCGGCTCGAAATGAGGCAGAATAAGTTTCTCTAAAATGAAATTCAGATCCCAAGGAGGGCAGGAACCCGGATAGGGGTCATAAGTGAAGGACCCCTCTCAAAGGTCTTAGCGACCTCCAGCTGAGCAAATGTTCTGTCTGCAAAGGGGACATGATAGGCCGAAATGGCCGCCATGTGAACCTTTAAGGATGAATGGCTGAGACCCAGATCGAAGAGGTGTCGCAGGTAATCCAGAGGTCATCCGACAGAGCACGAGAAGGGCTCGACATCACTGGAGGCAGCCCAAATAGAGAACCGCTTCCATTTCATGGCGTAAGTAGATCTGGTTCAGGGTTTCCTGGCCTCCACCAGAATCTCAGCTACTCGGGGGGGACCCCAAATCGGGCCTGAGCTACGTCTGCAGGAGCCACGCGTGCAACTGAAGGACTTGGGACTTGAGGCCTGGATGGACCAGGGTCCCCTGATCCTGGAGTCAGCAATAGCAACAGAGGAAGGAGGTTCCTCTGAATGCTGTTGCAGAAGAAAGAACCAAACTTGCCTGGGCCAGAAAGGAGGCGATCAGAATCATTCGAGCTCCTTCTGAACAGAGTTTCTGCAAGACCCTCGTAATCAGTGGAATGGGGGAGGCATGAACAAATCTGCCCTTCCAGTCTAGAGACAGAGCGTCTCTCCCAAAAAATGCTGCGCCCTAGGCGAGTGAGCAGAAGGCTGGAAGTTTTGTGTTTTTGGAAGGCGAACAGGTCTTCCTGTGGAGTTCCCCAAGCGTGGAAGATGTAGTCTCGACCCCTGATCCAGTTCCCATTAGTGAGCTAGAGCAGATGACCAGCTTAGCCAGTCTTCCAGCGTGTTCTTGATCCCAGGACATGAGATGCCATGAGGTGAAGGTTGTGCTGTACTGCCCAATCCCAGACTCGCATCGCCTCTTGGCAAAGGGGTAGGAACAAGTCCCTCCCTGTTTTTGATGTACCAGACCACACACATGCTGTCCGTCTGTACCGCTGGGTGACCTGGAGACAGATACAGATACAGAGCCTGAAGAGCAACAGTACTGCCCTTAGTTCCAGCACATTGATGTGGAGGGACTTTTAGAACTTGGACAGGAGCCCTGGGTCCTGTGAGGACGAGATGGGCTCCCAACCCTCGCTTGGGCGTCCGAAATCAGCGTCTGTGAGGAGGAGGGAGACTGAAGGGAACTCCTGGCAGAGGTTCTCCTGAACCATCCACCACTGCAAGTCTCAAGCCATGGGAGTGGAGACCAAGACAAGTTGATCTGGGTGGTCCACCAGCTGATCCCATTGAGTAGATAGAGAGTCTCATGTGGGTACACGAGGGACTGTCGGGATGCAGCTGCCATTAACCCAAGGAGGCAAAGGACTGACCTGGCGTGACCCGCCTGCGGCTGGACAGAGCTGACCTGGGCCTGAAGAGTGTCCAGTGGCAGGAAGGCCCTGCCAGAGATCGTGTTCAGGATCACCCCAATAAACTGGAGCCTCTGGGACGGAATCAGATGGGACTTGGCTTGGTTGATGGTAATACCCAGGCAGGCAAAGACCTGCTGGGTAAGGAAAGGAAGCGAGGAGTTCCTCCTGGACGGGCCGCCAGGAGCCAATTGTCCAGGTATGGGAAAACTGGCACCCCTGGAGTGCACTGGTGGCCGCTACCACCAAAAGGCATTTGGTGAACACTCAGGGTGCTGAGGAAAGACCAAATGGGAGGGCCCTGAACTGGTAGTGGTCCCCATGGAGCATAAAATACAGGTATTTGTGATGGGAAGGCGGATAGGGATATGCAGGTAGGCATCCTGCATATCCAAAGCCACAACCACATCCCAGCCGAAGAAGGGGCAGGAGGCTCTGTGGCGAGCATCCTGAACCTCTTGTACTCCACGAACAAGTTCAGGGAGCTGAGGTGGAATTGTCCCAGTTTTCTTTGGGACCAGGAAGAAATGGAATAGTATCCCATTCCTGCAGAGAAATGGGGCACGGATTCTATCCCTCCTTCAGCAAAAGTGCGAAATCTCTTCCTGGACCAGAAGATGATGTTCCTGAGAGTATGCGACCTTGGGGGAGGGTGTCAGGGGTTTCTGAAGAAACTCTATTAAGTGTCCTTCTGCGATCAGCTGGAGCACTAGGAATCTGAAGTGATCCTCACCCAACCCGGGAGGTGGAGGAAAACCTCCCTCCCTACCGGTTCCTCCGAAGGCCCACAGGCTGTGGGAGAGGAAAGGAGTCAGGTGGTGTGGGGCAGCGTCGCAACTGAGCACTCCGCTGCCTTTTTGGGCGGAGGGCTTGGCAACGGAGGACCAGCGTTTAGCAGCCCGCTTTCCCTGGAGTTTCGCCTTTTGCTGATTCCGCCTGCGAAAGGGACGGCACTGTGTTTGATGGGGATGATACATGGAGTCCACAGACTTCAGTGCAGTCACCTTCTCCTGCGGATCGGTGATAATGTCCTTGACATCACCACCGAACCCCGGAAGGGCACTTCCTGAATAGCAGACTGCACTTCCGGAACCAACCTGACACACAGGCCAGGCATGATGCCGTGGGCTATGGTGAAAGCGGGCTCCACCAGCAGTGTCCACTGCATCGTAAGTAACACAAAGCATGTGCAGACTGGCCGAACGTGCAGAGCGGACGAGGTCAGCCACTTCCTGTTTGACTTAAAAGTCCGGAAGGGAGTCCAATTTGGATTCCACCTCACTAAGAATCGCCTTCTGGTAATCCCCCATGTGACCGACATAATTAAGGACCCTAATGCCCAGAGTGGAAGAAGCATAGATCTTCCCGTACTGGTCCAGAAGACAGGATTCTTTGTCAGGTGGAGACTAGCTTGGATGTTTCGGGTTAGCTGTCCGGCCATAAGCAGCGCTAATCACGACCTAATCAGCTCGAGGGTGAGAATCTAAAAAGTCAATACCCTCGGGAGCCTGATATAGCCTGTTCGACTTCCGAGGAAGTGGGGCTAAAGCAGACAGTTGCTTCCAAATAGTGGAAAGGTCGGCATGTGGCTCAATCCAGGGTGGCACCAGTTAGGAGCCGTCTCGGGCAGGTCCAGATGTTCAGCGAGTTTCTTACACTGTGGATCCGGCTCCAGGAATGCCACTTGTGAACCTCCTGGATTTTGTGTAGCAACTCCGTAAAAGGAAGGATCCTCCGGAGGAGTCTAGGCCTGAGCTTAGGCGAGGAGAGCATGGCTCAAATAAAATCGGCTGGAGCAACCGTCAGAGTCATCCAAGAGGAAGAGGATGAAGAGAGAAGACTCCCTCTCCCAGCAATGGGAGGAACAGACCCCTTGGAAGGTCCTGGGAAGCGTATCCTGCCCCGCCCTGGAACCAGAGGGCTCGCCCCTGGTGTCCGGAGGTGGGAGGGAGTCTGTCGTCATGGGACGTCCGGGAGCCCTAAAACCAGCATCCCGGCATGACTCAAGGTCAATGTGGCAATGGGTAATGAAAGTGTTTGCTGACATCCAGATAGCAGCCCGACAGATTTCCTGGATAGGGATGTCCCTGGAAGCAACCACAAGCAGTGGTATGGCAGGTAGAATGAGCTCTTATCCCTCTGTGAGGCTCCTTGCCCACCAAATCAGAGTACACAAGCAGATGTAATCCATCTTGCAATCATCTGCCTTGCTGCATGTCTGCCAGAAGCGCTTCAGCGTAGATGACAAATAGCTGGGCTAACCTCAACCCGACTCCGCCCTTCTTACAATAGGAGAGAGCTCGCCTCAGGTCCAAAGTATGGAGCCTGTACTCAGCCTCAGAGGTGTAATTAGGGTAGTAAACCGGCAGAGTTAACACCTGATTAAGGTGAAACTCTGACACCACTTTCGGAAGGAATTTCAGGTGGGGGCATAGGACAACCTTGTCCCTGTGGAAGACCAGATAAGGGGAGTCCACCAAAAGCACCTGGAGCTCCCCTGTCCTTCTGGCAGACGTGATAGCCACCAGGAAGGCCATCTTCCACGACAAGTGTGACAAGGCACACTTGTGCATTGAGTGAAATAAACGCCCATGAGCTTTACCAATACCAACAGTAGATCCCTCTGAGGTGGAGTTCACGCAGCGAAGGGCATCGTGATCAGGCCTTTTGAAAACGCCCAACCACTGTCTCCTGCCCCAACCTCGGCTGAGGATCGCCGAGGACATTCAGGTGAAGGCGAGACACATCTCGCATGCCTTGGTGTCATGGTGGACACACAAGCAGTAGACTGCGCAGGAATGTGGGTCTGTCGTGACATTTTCTGGCCGCTAAGCACCGGCGAAACTGGGAGAAGATTCATCTTCCATGATCGAATAGCAAAATTGAATCGCTAGCTTCGAACGAGCTTAATCTTCAGAGGATCTGAAGAAGTCAAGACAGGGCCTAAAAAGAACGTTGTAGCAGAGAGGAGGCAACCTGAATCTTCCAGCAGAAAGGAAGATCTGGCATCATGGGGCAGAGCCTAGGGTTATACCACCGGGTGGGAGAAGCCAGCTGAAGACCTTCCAGCAAGAATTAAAGGGAAAGGGATATGCCAAGAACTGTGGATGAACATATACATGTCCCTAGAATCTGTTTTTCTAGGATCATGGATATGTGGTTCTGTCCACCATTTAGCAGACTCTGGGAGGAGGGAGGAAGGCACACCCCTCATACTTACTTTGGGAATAGAAATTGGAGAACTGAGGCCTCAAAACCAGCATCCCAGAATGACTCTGTCGATGTGGTAGCCGGTAGTGAAGATGTTTGCCGTCTTCCAGGTAGCAGTCCGGCAGATTTCCTGGATAGGGATGTCCCTGGAAGCAGCCACCGACGCAGCGGTATGGTGGGTGGAGCGAGCTCTTATCCTCTGGGAGGATCCTGCCCGCCAACCTATAGCAGAGATCAATGCAGGATGTAATCCATCTGCTAATTGTCTGCTTTGCTGCAGGTCTGCCAGGTGAGACTTCAGTGTAGGTGACAAACAGCTGGCGAGAACCTCTCCCCGAACTTCTGCCATCTGCTCCTTAAAAGACAGCTCCCGTCTCAGGTCCAGAGTATGGAGCCTCTACTAGGCCTCTGAAGTGTATATCGGTAGAACACAGGCAGAGTCATCACCTGCTTAAGATGGAACTCAGACAACACCTTTGGAAGGAATTTTGGGTGGGGCACAGGACCACCTTGTCCCTGTGGAAGACCAGGTAAGGAGACTCCACCGAGGAGGCGGAGCTCCCCAGTCCTTCTGGCAGACATGATCGCCACCAGGAAGGCAGTCTTCCACAACAAATGTGACATCTCACACTTGTGCATTGGCTTGAATGGCTTGCCCATGAGCTTTGCCAGTACCAGCAGTAGATCCCACGGAGGTGGAGGTTCACACACTGGAGGAGATATGTGATCCAGGCCTTTGAAAAAGTGCCCAACCACTGTCTCCTGCCCAAACTTCGGCTGACTGGCCTGTGCCTGGTAAGCAGAGATGGCTGCCAGGTGCACCCCAAGGGTCGATGACCGAAGACCCCCTTAGGACAGGGACCAAAGGTAGTTGAGAATGTTAGCCACCGGACAGGACAGAGGGTCCAGGCCCTTGCCCTGAAACCAAATGGAAAACCTTTTCCATTTGAAGGCATAACATTTCCTGGTCGATTCCTTTCTGGATGCCTCCACCACAGTGGGGCATCCTTGAAAAACCAAAGCCTGGAACTCTAGCAGCTCAGGTACCAGGCTGTGAGGTGCAGGGATTGAAGATCCGGATGGTATGCCTTCCCCTGATTGAGAGAACAGGTCTGGGCATGCTGGAAGCCGCTCCGGGGACCTGCAGCTGAGGCTGAGGAGATCTGGATACCAGAACTGGCGCGGCCAGTCTGGGGCTACTAGAATGACCTTCGCCTTGTCCCTCTCACCTTGAGGAACACCCTGTCGATTAAGGGAAATGGAGGAAAGGCGCAGAGGAGGCCTGGGGTCCACGGCCTCGAGAAGGTATCCCCCTGCAGTGAGCCCTGCTGGGGGGGTGGGCATGAAACAGCCTCCGCTTGGTGTTTTCCCTGGAGGCAAACAGGTACACCATCGGTTTGCCCCAGTGGGATGTCTCGCCTAAGCGGCTGAAAGCACCCGCCAGATGGTTTGAGGCTCCTGCCACATGGATAGCTAGAGATCCGCCTCCAAGCGGCTGATGAGGGTCCAGATCGGAGCGCCTCTGCAAAGCAGGCGGGAGTGCATGCTGCCCTGTTTGTTGAGGTAGTGCATGGTCATGGTATTGTCCGTCTGACTTGAACCACTTGACCCCGGAGCTGAAGAGCGAAAGCTGATAGTGCTAGTCTGACTACTCTGAGTTCCAACAGGTTGATGTGGTATCGGTACTCCTTGTGGGTCCAGAACCCATGGGCCCTTTTGTACACCATGTGGGCTCCCCAGCCCATGAGATAGGCATCGGTCGGAGGATGGCCGTTGGCTCAGGGTGGACAAACAGGATCCTTTCTTCCAACCAGTCTGGGGTAGTCCACCATTGGAGAGTGTCCCATATCTTCTAGGTTACAGTGATCAGCTGGTCAAAATGACCGTAGTGCTGAGTCCACTGGGCAGCCAGCTCCCACTGGAGGGGGCGCATGTGCAACTGGGCCCAACAGACCACTGAGGTGCGGGCCGACACGTAACCCAGAAGGCGCAGAAAGTCACAGGCAGGGAGCAATTGCCCAACCAGAAATGATTGGGCAAAGGAGGAGAGAACCGCCCTGTCCGCTGGGGCGAGCTCTGCCCAATGAAGCACATCACCTGGGAAGGCACGAGTTCCGACTTGGCCTCGTTGATCAGGAGGCAGAGTTGGAAGCAGGTCTGGAGGCCAGGTCCCTGGACCCCTCCACCTCCTGTTGGGTGGGACCTGCTAAGAACCAATCGCAGGTAGGATAAATCCTGACACCCCATCCCACCCCAACGCCCGAGATGGGCTGCCACCACTGCAATGCATTTGGTGAAGACCATGGGGCCGATGACAGGCAGATGGCATGGCTCAGAACTTGAATAGGGTCCCTTCGACTCTAAGTGGAGGAACCACTGATGACACGGACGGATTGGGACATGAAAGAACGTGTCCTGCAGATCCAGTGAACAGAATCACAAGTTTTGCTACAAGGATGGTATGATCTGGGACAGAGTGACCATCCGAAAGGTGCGTGACCCGAGATATTGATTCAGGTCATGCAGATCTAGAATGGGGCACCAGCCCCCCATCCGCCTGGGTACCAGGAAGTACCTGGAGACAAAGCCTGGGTCTGCTGGAGGATCCACCACTGGAGCTACTGCCTCCTTGAGAAGGAGCGGAGCAATGTCATCTCAGACAGCCGACAGTCTGGACTGATACCCTTTCCTCCCAAGGGGTGCAGGCTCGGCTTGGAGGGTACTGCTCGAATTCCAGAGGCAGTCCCTGACCGACCACTTCCAAAACCCATTTGTCCGTGGTGATAACAGACCAGGTGGAAAGAAAGTGGCAGAGTCGGCCCCCACATGGGAGGACCCAGAGCTGGCGTGACGGGAGAGGCAGCCCCCAACCAGTCACTGAGCAGGCTTGGAGGAGGAGGATCCAGGACCTGAACCTCTGCCTCCTTTATGGGCCTGGGCGCAAGTTTTAACCTGCTGCTGCTGCCCTCCTTGAAAGGACGGTTGCTGTGCCACAGGGAAGAGTGTCGAAAAGGCTTCTTCTGCCGTTTCTTGCTCGAAGAATCTTTAGTAGAAGTAGCATCCAAGGTGGCACTGGACTGCTCAATACACTGAAGATGACCAGCCACACCTGGGCCGAAAAGGTCGGTGCCCAGGAAAGGCACATCAGCTAGTTTGTGACGAGTATCTGCCAGAAGAGAGGAGAGTCTCAGCCAAGCCCTGCGACAAGAGGCAACTGCGGCTGCCATCGAGCAGGCACAAGAATCCAATGTCTAGGGCTGTCTGAAGCAACTGTTTGGCAACAGCCCAGCCCTGATCCCTGACCTGCTTGACCGTGGTCTGCATGTTCGCAGGGAGGTGTGGGAGGACTTCATCTAGAGACCCCAAGAGGTCATGGGAGACGTATGCCATGATGACGGCCGAACTTGCCTGACAAAGGCCTAAAGATGAGGCCGCACAGGCCTTCCGAGCCGAATGATCCAAGAGTTTGGATTCTTTTTCGGAGGTCAGTCAGTGTCGGCAGAACTGCCACTATGCCTGAACATAGAGGCGGTCACCAGGCTCTTGGCAGAAGGGTGCTCTGTGAACCCCAAAAGGGACCCCATACCATAGGCACTGCATACTTGTGGGCCATGCGGGCAGATGGAGCTGGACAGGAGGCAGGACGCTGCCAAAGTTCTAAGGCCAGGCCAACTATGGCCTCGGCCACAGGAAAGGCCTCCGTCGGGGCATCCCCTCTCTTGAGGATGTCCATGAGAGGGTACTCTGCCTTTTTCTGGATAGGTTCCAGGGGCATCACTGTAGACTCAGATGAGGCAAAGAATGCCCTGAAAAGACGAAGGACCTTCCTCAGTCTCTAACCCACAGATGGATTCATCATCCCCGGGATGAGAATGTAGGCTGGTCTCATCTGAATCAGAGGAATCTGGATACAACGGTCGAACACCCAGGTCACCTTCAACCCGCCAAGGGCGGTCAAGTGACAGTGACCCGAAGAGCAAAGCCCAGTGTCTGGTCTATCTTCATAGGAGCCCCTCCCACAGGCTGCTTGGGCGGTAGTTCCACCACAAATTGGTGGAGAGACCGGTTTGGGCCGAACCGGAGGTCTTGCCGGCTCCGCGGGTGAGGGAACCAACTTAATCGGCTCCGAAGGAGTCGGCTTTGGCCTGGGAGGCGAAAGCCAAGTAATGGCTGGGGTAGGAGCCGGAGTCTGTTTGTGCCCAGTCAAAATCAGCTGTTGCCACATGAGGTCCTCGTAGCGCCAGAGTTTCAGACGGAGCCTCTCTTCGTCCAAGGAGGATGAGGATGACCGATGGCATCGCCTCTTTTTAGAGCACTTGTGGCTCTTCCTTGGCCTTTTGGTCGAGGGGGTCCTGGACCTCGATCGAGATCCGACAGGCAGACAGTCACTCAGGAGACAGTGGCATGACTGGTGATTTCCCAGGGTCGGGGACTGCTTCCTCAATGGGATTCCTAACGGGCTGGGTCTCCTCGTCGGGGAAGGAAAGGACTGGAGTCGGAGATAATGGGTCGATCAGGTCAATGATTATTTCAACCTCGTTGATCAACACTTGATCAACTGGCCAGATGGCAAAAGCGGAGAAGCCAGCGACCAAAGAAGCAATTTAGAGCCGAAGTCGAGACTGCCGGTTCCTGGGATCGAGATCTCCGATCCCAAGAGCATCTCCGTCGAAGCGAAGACAATCTCAGGTCCTTTTCCGTACGGGACCGAGAGAGAGTGCGTTCCAGAGGACCCTTCCCTTAGTCGGGAGAGACTTGCACAACTCTTGGAAGGAATCTGAGAAGTTGGAGCCCAGTTTGAGCCGAACAAAGAAGAGCCAAGAAGAGGATTCCCGGTATGAGCTGCTTCCTCCTCAGGGCTTGCATGCATTACAATTGCTTGGAGGATCCCGCGGCCACGGAAACCGCCAACCGAGCCTCCTTTGATTTCACTGGAGGGTTCCATTTTTCCGGCCTCCCCAACTTCAGGCATGTGAGACGGTCGTCGAGGACGTTAGGGTGAAATGCAAGACAAAAAAAAAAAAAAAAAATATCGCACTTCAAGGTGTCATGGTCGACACCAAGGCAATAGACGCACGTGCTGTGGGGGATCAATGCGAAATTTTCTGGCCGCACTAACACCAGCGAAACCGGGAAGACTTAATCTTCCATAATCGAAGGTAAGTAGTCAGCGATCGCTAATGTGAACTAGACGAAGTTCGAATAACAGAAGGTTTTGAAGCCAGGGCCTATAAAATGCGGAAGCATGAAGGAGGCAACCAATCTTCCAGCAGAAAGGAAGAACTGGCATCATGGGGCGGTGGAGCCGAGGTTATACTACCGGGTGGGTGGGAGAAGCCAGCTTGAAGACTTATGGCAATCCTTAAAGGGAAAGGGACATGCCAAAGAGTGTGGTGAACAACATATCCACAATCCTAGAATATAGGTTACTACCCGTAACCGTAGTTCTGCTACTAGTACACAGTTTACATCCACACTCTGGCAGTTCTGCTGGAGACACTGGAGTCATCAGAAATCTTCTAAGCTCCTCCCACCACCTGGGTGGTATATCCTCTTGCTCCACCCGTGATGTCAGATCTTTAGTATGCTGGAAGAATGATCCGGTGCCACTTGCCAGGGAGGATGGGTAGGTTGTATTGATGTGAACCATACAGCACTAGTAGAACTATGTTTACAGGCGAGTAACCCACACCTCTAGCACCATGGATACAGTTTACTATCCACACCATGGCAGACTCCTAGCAGTCCTTTGAAGGGGGGGGGTGCACTCCCTATTTGAAGAACAGAGACTGGAGGATAGAGGAATCAAAAGCAGCACCTCAACAACTCAGACCACATGCCTTGCTCCAGAGATGGTATGATCTGATTCAGAGTGACCATCCAGAACATCCACTTCTGCATCAACTGGTTCAGATCATCCAGATCCAGTACAGGGCACCACCGCCCCCATCTGTTTGGGAACCAGGAAGTACCTGGAAACATCTCTGACTGGCCAAGGCATCTGGAATATGGGCCATCACCCGCACTCTAGGACCTGAGTGATGTCGGCTGTTAGTGAAGACAATGTGTCCTGCAACACCCTGGACTCAGAGTAGCTCAGAGAAGGCACGGCAGGAGAGCCTCCAACTCCAGAGGCAACTTTTTGCCCAATACTTCCAGAACTCACTTGTCTGATGTAATGGCAGACCGCTGTGGCAAAAACTGACACAACTGACCGCCCCCCCCCTTCCTCCAAACAGGGAGCAGGCACAGTGACTGGATGGGAGGCAATATGACACCCCACAACCTGTCACTGCACAGCTTTGGAGAGGGCTCCAATCACAGGGGTCGTGGAGGCACCACTACCTCTGCAGCTCCCCTCCCTTTTTTTGCCCAACTACTGTACCTGGGTTTGGGCACCAGTGCTGAAACTGTTCCGCTGTGGTTATTACTGAGGTTGCAGCTGAAAGGGTCAAAACTGGAAGGCCTTTTTAGACTTTTGGGGCCTTTGTTCTATCTGGGACACAGGACTTCTCAATCCATGTCAGATGTCCTTCTACCCCAGGGCCGAAGAGGTTGGTGCCCAAGAAGGGAACATAGACCAGCTTATGCAGAGTGTTTACCATAAAGGTGGACAGCCTTAGCCAGGCTATGCGATGCATGGCGACCGCCTTAGCCATGGCACTGGCACAGGAGTTGCCCATGTCCAAGGCCATCTGAAGCGGATTGTTTTTTTTGGGGGAGTTTTTCCCCCTCAGCTTTTCTTTATCCTCCTTGGCGGGCCGCCCGGTCGTCTGCAAACCTACCAGATTCGGAGTCATTCAGGGACTTGTAGCACCATGCACGCCCCAGCGGAACCCAAGAGCCGGCCTGGAGACTTCATCCTTGGGCGGCTCCCGACATTTCCTCTGTTTTCTCCCCTTCGGTCCTACTCCCAAGACTCCAGAAGCGGTGACACATGAGCGTGGAGGTGCACATGCGCACTGCATCTCCAGTACCAGCCTCTTCCACACTCCCTAGGCCTAACACTGGCAGTCCTCAGAGCACCACAGCCACTCCGGCCTCCACCAGGGCGGCCAAGCTCCGAGGAAATCAAGTTCTCCCTCCCAAGGCAGAGGGCCACCAGCCGGCAGTCGTTCGCATCCTCCCTACCCACCCCCGCGACCTAGGCCTGCTCTCGAATCACGGGTAGTCAGGGCACAAGATATGGTGTCCAGCGCCTCAACTCTCTGCACCACCGGGCCTGCACAGTGGATGTTTAAACCAGCAGCTGACCCTAGGCTCTAATGTACTTGACTGAAAATGGTGCATCAGCTGGAAGTAAAGGAAGGAGTTTCCCCTAGCACCCTGAGAAGGGATTGAACAAAATTCCTCATTATAACTGGCCTGATGGAAACCCAGTGACATGACAGCGTACACGTTTTTAACCATGCAATCAGTATGCTTGGACTCTCACTGACCTGGTGAAACTGAGCGCTGAGGCGCTGGATGCCACACCTCATGTTATGCTGGCAATCCGGGTTCAGGAGCGAACTCAGGCCACCGGGGGGTCAGCAGGGGAAAGACCGTATTGGGCGTCCAGAAGACTGCTCTCCTGTCCTGGGAGGGAGGGGGATATTGATCCCAGGCTCCGATGGCTCCTGGCGGTGGCTGGGGTACAGCAAGCTTGTGATCCAGCAACCACAGGGACTGGCTGCGGCGCCAATCCTGTAGGAGCACCCCTGCTGGACACATTGCACATCCGAGCCAAGGGAGAGGGAACCAACAAGAAAAAAAAAGCCTGCACCTCCAGGAACTGTGGCACTCACACCCAACACCGGACTTTCCTCTGGCCATCATCCAGAGCTCCTCCAGACCCGGCTGTTTAGATTTCAGAAAGGTCACCCCAGGTAAGGAGTCAGGTGGTCCCGCCCGAGAGGGGCGATGAGGCATCTCAAATACCCCATCGGGCCAGGGAGGTTTCAGGTGGGTGGAAGATGCCCAGGTTGAGTGTGGCACTCCTGAGAGATGCCCCAAGGTCATATGCGATAAAAAGATCCAAAGAAAAAAAAAAAAAAAAAATCTGCTTGGACTCTGTCTGAAGGTTTGTCCACATCCCTTTTGCTCCCAATTTCTGTAAGGCAGAATCCGTATCCAAAGCCAGCCCAGTGGCACAGAGGGTTGAGGTGCTAGATGCCACACCTCGTGCCACACCGGCGACCAGAGTTCGAAACGGACCCTGGTTGCTCAGGGGGTCGGCAGGGCAAAGAAGGATTGAGTGTCCATAGACAAGCTCTCCCTCCTCGGGAGAGGGGAGGATTGCGCAGTGCGCTGTAGACGGATACCCAGCAGTGACTGGCTGACAGCACAGGTGCACTGCCAAGAACGAGGAGGGCCAGAGCCAGTTGCTCCGCGCCCACTGCACTGTCATGGGTGCGGGAGACACAGCAAAAATTGGGAGCCGACAGGGTCCATGATGATCAGACCATCGGGTTCTGAGGACGAGTTCCTCCCAGGAGGAACTGGAGCCCTCTCGCATCCACAAAGTAAAAAAAAAAAAAGATTCCACATCAGACCCTCCACAGAGGGTGGCCAGAAAGGGTGGCGGGGACTGTATACTTCAGACCATCCAGGAGAGTGCCTGGTAGGATGCTGGATGCTGCCAAAGCTCTGAGACCAGTTCCCAAGGCAGCCTCGGCTGAGGAAAGGCAACCCACAGGGATTTGTCCCTTTCCAGAATATCGATAAATGGGTACTTAACCCATTTCTGGACAGGCTCTAAGGGAACCTTCATGGACTCTGACATAAGTCAGACCAGAGCTCCAAAGAATAATGTGGCCATAGTCTGCTCCAACAAATTCCTGGTCAAAGGTATGGGTCCTGGTCGAGATCAGGGATGACTCCCCTTCCAAGTCGGAGAATTCTTCAAAGACAGCCCTCAACCATTTGCCATATTGGACCACCCTGGTATCCTCATCCTGGTTGATTTCCACCAACAGCTCACCTGGCAAGCCAACAGTAGGACAGACTCCTTGGTCAGTGCCCCAAACAGCTGCAGAAGTGAAGGTGACTCCACTCGAGGTGGAGGAAAAGCAGATATAGGGGACTGCTGAGTCGAATGGATGGGCATGGGAACAACTGGCGAAGGATAAAGGACTGAAGGTCCAAGGGGCAGAGCCCTACCCCTTCACGCCAAGGCAAATGCTACCATATGACAGCATCAACACGTCTTGCGTCGAACCTCTCCTCACCCAAGGATGAGAAGGTCCAGGAGCTTCGATAGCACCACTTCCCAGTCAACACCATCACGGGTCCTCTGGAGGATTGGTGTACCACAACAGGTTTCAGAGACACAACCACTGGTGGAAGCAGCTCTTGAGGGAATTCAGCCACTGGTGCGGACTGAACCTTGTTCTCCTGAGTAAGGATAGAGATCACCAGGGTCTGGGATACAGACTCCTCATCAGTCTCCTCAAACAACCAGTTGATGGGCCAAGAGAAATCTTGACAACCTGCTCAGCCAAAGCCAAGGCCAACTGGCCTGACAGGGTTACTGTGAAACCCTCAACCATCCCTTCAACAAAGGAAGCTCAACCAAGGCCAAGCAGTGCGGGGAAGTTGAGGGAGTGAGAATAGCATGATCTTTCCTGGTCCCACGACCTGTAAATACAGGTTACTCACCTGTAACAGGAGTTCTAGGAATGGTATATGTTATTCATCCACACTCATTGGCAGGTATCCTTGCCGCTTTAAATCTTGCCCGAAGGTCTTCAAGCTTGCTCCTCCACCCACCGGGTGGTATAACTCTCGCTCCGCCCATGGCGCCAGTCTGGCCGGCTGAGCTCAGGTTTGATGCGTCAGGCCGGAGGTCGGGTGGAGTCGTGTGGATGAACAACATATACCATTCATAGAACTCCTGTTACAGGTGAGTAACCTGTATTTCTAGGGACATGGATATGTTGTTCATCCACACTCATTAACAGAACTCTAGCAGTTCTCCGGGAGGAGGAGGCAAGCACACCCCAATACTTACTTGGGAAAGAGAGACTGGAGAACCGAGGCCCCAAAACCAGCATCCCGGCGTGACTCAAGGTCGATGTGGTAATGGGTAATAAAGGTGTTTGCTGACTTCCAGGTAGCAGCCCTGCAGATTTCCTGGATAGGGACGTCCCTGGAAGCAGCCACGTTGCAGCAGTATGGCGGGTAGAATGAGCTCTTATCCTCTGGGAGGCTCCATGCCCGCCAACTTATAGAGATCTATGCAGGAGGTTACCCACCTGCTTATCGTCCGCATGGCTGCAGGTCTGCCAGATCGGCTTCAGCGTGGGTGACAAACAGCTGTGAACCTCTCCCCAATTTCAGCCGTCTGGCTATTATAATAGCGGAGCCCTTCTAGGGTCCAGAGTATGGAGCTATATTCGACCTCCAGGTGTGATTGGGGTAGAACACCGGCAGAGTCAACACCTGGTTGAGTGAAACTCCGACACCACCTTCGGAAGGAATTTGGTGGGGGCGCAGGACAACTTCTTGTCCCTGTGGAAGACCAGGTAAGGAGACTCTGATGGGCAGCCTGGAGCTCTCCCATCCTTCTGGCTGACGTGATAGCCACCAAGAAGGCGGTCTTCCACGACAGGTGAGAGAGAGCACACCTGTGCATAGGTTGAATGGCTTGCCCATGAGCTTTGCCAGTACCAGCAGTAGATCCCCGGTGGGGGTTCCCCACTGGAGGAAATGTGATCAAGGCCTTTGAAAAGCGCCAGACCACCTTCTCCGCGCCACTGACTGCTTCCGGCCCGCGCCGGTAAGCAGAGATGGCTGCCAGGTGCACCCTTAGGGTCGTCGACCTAAGCCCTTGACTAGAAAGGGACCATAAATAGTCCAAGATGCTTGCCAAGGAACAGGAGGAAGGGTCCAAGCCCTTGCCTGACACCAAATGGAAAACCTTTCCATTTGAAGGCATAGCATTTTCTGGTCGACTCTTTACGGACGCCTCAACTACATTGAGGACCTCGTCGGAAAGACCCAAGGCCTGGAACTCTAGCCGCTCAGGAACCAGGCCGTCAGGTGCAGGGATTGAAGGTCGGATGGAACACCTTCCCTGATTGACTGAGAGCAGGTCCGGCGAGCTGGAAGCTGCCGCGAGTCCTGGAGCTGAGACTGAGGAGATCTGGGTACCAGAACTGGCGAGGCCAGTCTGGGGCTATCAGAATCACCTGCGCCTTGTTCTCCTCCTGAGGAAGCACCTTGTGGATCAAGGAAATGGAAAGGCGTAAAGAGGCCGGGGTCCACTGCCTCGAGAAGGCATCCCCTAGCGAGCCCTGCTGAGGCGGGCATGGAACAGGCTCAGCCGGCGTTCTCCCTGGAGCAAACAGGTCCACCTGAGGTGTGCCCCAATGGGAGAACAGATGCTGTACTACCTCCGGCAGGAGAGACCACTCGTGGGATGCAGCCCCTATCCGGCTCAGGGCATCGGCAGGGTGTTGGAGGCTCCTGCCACGTGAATGGCTAGGAGATCCGCCTCCAGGCTGTGCCAGTGACCAAATCGGGAGGCTTCCTTGCATAGAAGCATGGAGCGCGTCCCCCTGGCGGTTTAGATAGTACATGGTGGTGGTATTGTCCGTCTGGACTCGGACCACTTGACCCCGGAGGAGCGGAGCAAAGGCGGTGAGAGCTAGGCGGACCGCTCGGAGCTCCAGCAGGTTGATGGCATCGGGACTCCCTGAGGGGACCAGAGGCCATGAGCCAGTGTTCCCCAGATGGGCACCCCAACCCATCAGAGAGGCATCTGTCGATAGAGAAACTCGGCTGCGGGGCGGACGACGGGATGCCCTCCTGCAAATGATGGAGCGGTCCACCACTGGAGGCGTTCACATCCCTGTCACCGACTGAAAGCTGGTCAAAGGATACAGCGTTGTGACCACTGGCTGGCCAGTCCCACTGAAGGGGACGCATGTTCCAGCGGCCCAACGGACAACGCTGTGCAGGCCGCCATGAGACCCAGGAGGCGCAGGAAGTCCCGGGCAGGCGCAATGCCCAACCAGAAATGATCGGGCAAAGGAGGAAAGAACCTCGGCCTGTCCACGGGAGCAGCTCTGGCAGGTAGAGTCGCCGCGATGAATAGAATCACCTGCTTGGCTCGAGTTCGACTTGGCCTCGTTGATAAGGAGGCCCAGTTGAGAGCAGACCTGGAGGGCCAGATTTCTGGACCACTCTGCCTCCTTCCTGGAGGAGCTGCTATCAGCCAGTCGTCCAGGTAAGGGTACCCGGACCCCTCGGCGCCTGGAGAATCTGTCACCACTGCCATGCATTTGGTGAAGACCCTGGGAGCTGGAGACAAGCCGAAGGGCATGGCTTGGAACTCGAAGAGGATCCTTCCGCTCGAGGCGAAGGAATCTCTGGTGAGGCCGGACGGATAGGGACGTGAAAAAGCGGCGTCCTGCAAGTCCAGAGAGCAGAACCACCGCGCGGCGTTCCAAGGATGGTATTATCTGAGCCAAGTGACCATCCTGAAGGTTCGAGACCTTAGGAACTTGTTTGGGTCGTGCAGGTGAGAATGGGCGCCAGCCCGTCGCTTCGGAACCAGGAAGTACCTGGACACAAACCCTGGGTCTGAAGGAGAGGGTCCACCACCTCTCTTATCACCTCCTTCTGGAGGAGGAGGCGATATCGGCTCGACGAGGCAGCCAGTGAGGCTGGGGATCCGAAGCCCCGAGGCGGCTCTGAAGGGTGGTGCCTGCTCGAATTCCAGAGGCAGGCCTCTTCCCACCACCTCCAAGACCCACCTGTCCGTGGAAACAGCGGACCAGGCGAACCGGAGTGCGGGCCGTCCCCGGGACCCAGGGAAAGGTGATGGGAATGGGGCGACACCCTCAGCACGTCACTGGGCAGGCTTGGAGGAGGACGGCGAGGGACCTCCTGGGCCTTTCCTCCCTGCCTCCTGTTAGAGGAAGCCCGGCTTGGGTTTGGGATGCCAAGGCCGAGCCTGCTGGCCCTGGCGTTGCTGGGCGGGCGCGAGGGCACAGAAGGACGAGGAGGGCTTAGGCTGTGGTTTTGCGGCCTTTGTCCTCCTGGCGGAAGAGACCGAGTCCAAGGTAGCATTGGACTTCTCGATCCTCTGCAGGTGACCTTCCACCCCAGGGCGAAGAGGTCCAGTCCCCAAAGGGGACATCCGCCAACATGCAGGGTATCCAGGTAAAGGTGGATATCCTCAGCCAAGCCATGACGCATAGCCACTGCGGCCGCCACGATCTGGCACATGAGTCCCCTATATCCAAAGCAGTCTGGAGCTGCTGTTTGGCCACTGCCCTGCCCTGGTCCCGCACCTGCTTCACCGTAGTCTGCAGATCGGCGGGAAGATGAGGGATGACCTCATCCAGGGAGCCCAACAGGGCATGGAAAAATGTGCCATGAGGGCGGCGAACTGGCCTGACGAAGGCCGAGAGGATGCAGCGTAGACTTTTAGCCGACAGTCCAATTTCTTGGACTCCTTGTCAGGAGGTTTGTCCACATCCTGGCGTTGCCGGCTGGCGCGGCTGTCGGTAACTCACCCCTCAGCAGAGGGGTGTTCAAACGGACAAGGAACCAGTAGGGACCGCATGCTTCCTGGCCATCCTGGCCCGGCGCAGGGGCAGGAAGCAGGCGCTGCCAAAGCTCAGTGCCGGACCCACTATGGCCTCGGCCACGGAAGAGCCTCCGTCGAGATCCTCGGTCCAGAATCTCCGTGAGGGATACCTGGCCCGTTTGGAAACTGGTTCGAGCTCCATCCGGTGGACTCGAGATGAGCGAAGTAGTCCTAGGAAGACGACGGCTATCGTCCATTGACTGACCTCCTGAAGACTCCAAGTCCAGTCGCTTGGAAAAAAGGAGGAATCATCTTGGACTCGGAAGAGTCCTCGAAGAGCACCTCTGACCTGAGCCACCCTTCACCTGCCGAGGTCGATCGGGAGTGAGGGTAACTGACAACCCGATGGGGTAGACCCTTAGCCGACCGGGAATCATGGTGGGCCCCCAGTGGTTGGCTGTGTAGGGAGGTTCCACGAATCGGTGGAGCAGCTGGTTTGGCCGAGACAACCGGCCTGGGCATAGCTCCTCCCGGATAAGTCGGGGGGTTGTCGTGATCGGTGACAGCAGCCACTATGGCCGGGAAGGCGGCGGGGTCGGCTTGTTCCGGCCAGGAGAAGCTGTTGCAACATAAGGTCCTCGTACCGTCGGCGTAATTTACGCGAGCCTCCCCATCGCCGAGGAGGACGAGGGCGGCGACGCCGCCTACTGCCAGTGCCGAGACGAGACCGCCTATGACGGTGGGATCGGCTGGACCGCGAAGAGGTCGAGACCGAGAGTCCCGGAATTTCGAGGTCGGTCGCGGGGAGGTGTCGGCCGAACCGGCACTCCCGTCGGCTCGGATGGTGCATCCGAGGCTCCGGAGACCGGAGGCACAGGCGAGCCACAGGATCATCAACTCCTCCCGGGGAACCGGGGAGGGGAATCTCGGCTGCTAAAGGCGACAGCCCGTCCAATGGGTCGAGAAAAATCTCGACTTCATCGGTGGGAGTCTCGGTCAACTGACCTGACGGGGACACCGTGAGGCCAGTGGCCGAAGCCGAGCGGTCGACCGAAGCCGACGGTCGACGGCCCGGGGAGAGGGACCTTTCCCGCTCCCAAGAGCGTCGACGGAGGGACTTACCCTTGTCCCTCTTTTTGGACCGAGAATAAGGTCCCGCCAACGTAGGCCCTTCTCCTTTAGTGGAGAGGGACAGACAAAGCTCCTTAAAAGAAGCCGTGTAAGAAGAGCCCAGAGAGAGCGGGATAAATGCCGCGGCCGAGGAAGATACGGCCCGCGCCGCCTCCTCTTCGAGGGCGACCATCCGCTTCGAGCTGATCCACCGAGCCCGCCGCCGGACACCGCCAACCGGGCCTCCTCGACTTCACCGGAGGGAACGCTCTCGGGACGCTGCGCTGTGGTAATCGGCAGCACGGTCTTCGAGGACGAGGGCCGGTGAAAGATGAGCACAGGTCGCAAGCCCGCGGTCGGCCAAGGCCTATGCAGTAGACACACGTGAGTGTGGATCCGCTGGCCCAGACATCTTTCTGCCCGCATGGGCATCTCCGAAATCCGGGAGTCGATTTGTCCATCGCAGCCGCGAGGGATAGAAGACTGAAGTCTTTTGCAAAATTTATTTTTAAATCCGCAAACGGAGAAATAGGAACCAGTCTCAAACGCAGAGCGTTAAGGAGGGAACCTGAGCTTCAAGCGGTAAGGAAGATCTAAGCCATGGGGCGGAGCCGAGGTTATACCACCCGGTGGGTGGGAGGAGCAAGCTTGAAGACCTTCCAGCAAGATTTAAAGCGGCAAGGATACCTGCCAATGAGTGTGGATGAACAACATATCCATGTCCCTAGAACAGTACTGTTTTTTGCTACAGTGAGAAGGGTTCTCCCTGAAGGTCTGGAAGGCCACACACATTTCTCAAAGAATGACCCTCCAACCCTGACCCCAAACAGGAACAGCACCGGAAAGGACAAGGAAATCACTGCAAAATAAGCAGCTTACCTTGCAGCCGCCTAGACCGTTCTGCAGTCTTTCAGCTGTCCTAAGTCCAGCCTGGCCTTCTGCTCTTCAATGGATGCCACCAACTTGGCCCAGCAAAGACTGCATCCAACAATGCTGTGTTTATTGCCCAGGCAGTAGATACATGTGTCCTGTAGATCTGTGGCTGACATCTTCCATTGACAGCAGGTGTAGAAAATAAACCCAGGTATCTTGCCTTCCATCGTAACAATACGAAGCAGAGCAAAGTCAGATGACACAGGAGCAACTTTAATGTAGAATACAGACTAGAAAAGTTGAAGATTTGCCTAAATAAAGTGCTATAACATTCAAAATCCTTCAAACCTGCAGAGCTGCGAAGGAGACCTGTCCCCTCCAACAGAAAGAAAGATCTGCCATCATGGGGCGGAGCAAGAAAATACACCACTCAGTTGGTAGGAGAAGCTTAGCTAGAAGACTTTCAATCACTCAGCTGTCTCCAGGAGAACTCCCAGACTGTGGATAGTGAACTGTTTGTTATCTATGCTGCTAGAATAGAAGTTACTTACCAATAACGATAGGACTACTACGACTACTACTACGACTAGGACTACTACTACTACTACTACTAAGTTCACATCCACACAGACAGCCTTCCACTGAGCCAGCGCAGTCACTGAAACTGACTCAAGTTTGACTCCTCCTACCACCCAACCATGTGGACCTCTGGCTCTGCATCCTTTGCACTCAGATCTGCATGTTGGAACAGGAATCCAGAGCCTGCTTTGTTAAGGGAAGTTGGGTGGAGTCGTGTGGATGTGAACTGATAGCCAGTATAGAAATAGCAGTTACTCACCTGTAACCACAGTTCTACTATTGGTATTTAGTTCACATCCACACCTAGGCAGATTCCAAGCGTGCCAGTCAGAAAGATAAAGCCAAGCTGTCTGCCCAGTACAGACTGCGGTTCCTTCCAGTCTGGAGGCCACATCACTGGCACCACAAGACACCCTCTACTGCTGCCATGCTACTTCCAGACCCCAGGTAGAAAGGTCAATGGACTGCCTATCACGCTCAGTGGAAGCCCAGCTAACATGATGTGTAGCTGCAACCACAGGCAATAACTGCAGGTGCTGTTGCTCCAAAGTCTGCAGTACTTCAAGCCCCAGGAGGGGTGAAGCACCTCACCTGTGGATCCAGTGGGTGTGCTATACTGCATGAGAAGATCCCTGGAGATGCCAGGACTGGAGAGGGAACACCTCCACACTGCCTTAGATGCCTCCTCCATGGCCCTAGGCCAAGGAGGAACAACTAGTGTCCATTTTGGGAATTCAAGAAGTTCCAATGGTAGGGCTACCAGATTGTGGCTTATATGGGCTGAGAGGTCCAGCATGTGGATTATCTCCACCAGGAGTCACTGGTACAGGGTGTACTCAGCAGGAGAAGGGTGGCAAACAGATGATTCATTGTCCTCACCAGACCACCTTGGTGGAGATGAAGCGCTGCCTCAGGCATGCTCGGTACTGGGGAGAAAGTCCTGGAATGGGCCCTGATTCTGTATACTAATCAGTTAAGACACTGACCCACGGACAGTGTTGTTCCCATGTTAGAGGCCTGTCTAGACAGTAGCCCACAAGGTAGGGTAGTGTAAAACCGGACAGACTGGATGGACCAATGTTTTTTTCTGCTGACATTGTTTATGTCTTAGTTTAAAGAAACAGTTGACCACCTTGTCCTGTACTACCATCTAGCACCCTATCCCAGAATGGCAGCCATATGCACCTTGAGGGGTGGGGCTTACAGCCCCGTTTCAGACAGGGACCAGAATTAAAACCGAGAATGTGAGCAATAGAGAAGGTGAGATGACCCACCACCGCTCCTCGCACCAGTATGAAAAACTTTGACCATTTGCAGCTGTATATCCTGTGAGTCAAACCCCTTCCAAGATGTCTCGAACATTTGGACAACATCCTTGGAAAGCCCCAAGGCCTGGAACGCTAGCTGCTCAGGAACCAGGTGGTCCCGTGCAAGGACAGCAAGTCCAGATGCCAGACTGTCCCACTGGACCTCACCCGGAGGTTCGGTCTGAGGGGGAAGCAGACACAAAGGCCTACTGTCAAGATCATGAAGATCCCAGTACCAAAACCGGCATAGTCAGTCCAGAGTCATCAGGATCAGCATGGACTTGTCCCTCCACACCTTGAGAAACCCTGTGTACCAAGGGACACTGGAGAAAAGCATACAAGAGGCCTTGGGCCCCCAACCAAGAACACATTCCCCCCATCAGAGTGGCCTTCTGAGGGGGGACAGGCATACAACTATTTTCGCATCTTCCCAGGAAGCAAACAGGTCCACTAACAGCATTCCCCATTGGGGTATCACCTGTGATACTACATCCTGGTACAGGAACCACTCCGTGCAACATTTCTCTCACAACTAAGAGAGACCGCTAATTGGCTGTTGGTTCCCACAACAGACCACCGCCAGATACGTTTGCAGGGTTCGAGCCAAAGACCATATCCAAAGTGCCCCCGATATGGAAGGAATTAAGTGCCCCAGTTTGTTAAAGTAAAACATGGTGGTCTGTTAACCTGTACGACCGGCTCCACATTAATTGCGAAACTCCATCAGTGCTAAATGAACTGAGCAGAGCTCCAGCAGGTTGATGTGGAAAGTACAGTTATGAAAGAACTTACCATAACAGTAGATCTTAGAGAACAGCTCTTGCAGCAGGTTACACCATTAGGACTGAAGCGGCAGGCGCCAGGACCTCAAGGAAACTTTCTAGCTAAAGTATCCAGCAGGGGCCACCCCGAGCGTCAGGCATCATATAAGAGGATGGTCCCCAGAATCCCAGATTCTCCACCGAGACTCCTGCCTGCTAGATGATATCTGAAGTGGAGACTGAGGATCCACCTTCAAAGAAGGTATACAACAGGGAGGTGGTGTAAACACCAAGCCAAGGTTAATAATAAATGGAACAACTCTACCTCCAGAGGGGATGGTGAGAAACTACCTGCTGCAAGAGCTGTTCTCGAAGATATACTGTTACGGTAAGTTCTTACGTAGCTGCACTATCTTACTTCAAGAAACAGCTCTTGCAGCAGGTTACTACCATTAGGACTGATTCCCAAGCAATTTGGAAATCTCCTCAGATGGGAGGAGGCTAGGGAGAGATCGTGAGCTGAACCGGAGCCTAGGACAGTAGTCCCTGAAGGACTGCTAGACCAAAACCAGCTCTTAGCCTTGAGGCAACGTCCAGGCTATAATGCCTAATTAAGGTGTGCACAGTGCTCCAAGCAGCTGCTGCACAGATGGCAGAAGTGGAAACATTCTTCAAAGCAGCAAAGGAGGTAGACTCCCTTGTGAAATGTCCTTGACCGAGCCCAGCAGGACTTATTAGCTTTGGTAACAGAGCGTAATGCAATGTTTGAGACATCTGGAAAGAGATTGTTTAGAGACCAGACAACCAGCATTCTACGGGTGAAGGAGACAAACAGCTGATCAGATTTATGGTGTTGTCTGGTTCTGGTCAGATAATGTCTAAGACACCTATGCACATCGAGAGTGTGCAGCAGGGCCTCTCCTCTACTGGAGTACTTAGGGAAGTACACTGGGAGGTCGATATCCTGGTTAAGAGTAAGGGCTGAGACCACCTTGGGAAAAAAATTTGGATTTGTCCTTAAGGATACCCTGTCCTGGTGAAAAACCAAATAAAATTCTTTGTACACGAGTGCATGGAGCTCGAAAATCCTTCTGGCAGAAGTAACAGCAACTAAAAACAACATCTTCCATGTGAGGAGACGTAGCTTGCAATCGGCGGCTGGTTCAAAAGGAGGCAGCGTAGCTGCTCAAGGACGGAGGCGTTAAGTCCCAAGGTGGAATAAAAGATCCTTAACCGGAGGCCTAAGGTGGAGAACGCCACGCAAAAAAAAAAAAAAAAAAAGCACGTGCAGCTTCCGACTGGGATATAGACAGTAGGCCTATGGGAGCATGATATACAGAGATGGCACAGAGGTGTACCTTCATTGAGGAGTAGGCCAAGCATGCCTGAAAGAGGGACACGAGGCAGTCTAATAACAAACCCTCAGAACAGTCCAGTGGAGAAAGTCCCCGTGCTTGAGCCCTGAGACAGAATCTGCACCATTTCATGGCGTACATGGCATGAGTGGCGGTTTTCTAGCAGCCACTAGATCATCTGCTACCTAAATGCGAGACCCCATATCGCATGACTGCTATATCCTTAGAAGCCAGGCATGCAGGCTCAGAGAGCGTAGATCCGGGTGAACCAAGAAGCCTGCCTCCTGGGACAGTAAGTGAGCTGAGTGGCAGAGGCACTGGCTGTTCCTGAGAAAGTTGGTACAGCAGGGCGAACCAAATCTGCCTGGGCCAAAAGGGTGCGATTAAGATCTGAGTCGCCTGCTCTCTGTGGAGTTTAGGAAGAACCCTCTGGATCAATGGGAAGGGAGGGAAGGTGTAGAGGAATCTGCCTGCCCAAGAGAGGGACAACGCGTCTCGCCAGAGAATACCAGGCCCTGGATCTAGGAAGCAGAAATTGGGCAGGTTTGCGTTGGATGGGGATGCAAAAAGGTCCAACTCCGGTGTCCCCCATCTGCAAAACAAATCATCTACGACCTCTTAGAGTAGTTTCCATTCATGGACTCTGGCCTGAGAGTGGCTCAGACTGTCTGCGATAACGTTGTCCACTCCTGGAACATGGACAGCAATAAGATCTGTGCCGTGTTGAAGTACCCAATCCCACACCCTCATGGCCTCCCTGCAAAAAGGGTAGGAATGAGTGCCTCCTTGTTTGTTGATGTAGGAACATCACCGCGTATTGTCTGTTTGTAAGAAGAGTACCTGGTGGAATCTCTAATTGGAAGGCCTGCAAGGCATATAGGACCACTCATCTCCAAAATGCTTATGTGAAGGTGAGATTCCTGGGTCGTCCATGAGCCTTGAGACCAGACACGTTGAGGTGTGCTCCCAACGGACCCGAGCGTCCGTGGAGAAGTCACGACCGGAGAAAGTGCAACGAAGAGAGACTCCCGTCGAAAGGTGCTCTGGAGCGAGCCACCATTGCCAATCCCTGATGACTGCCTTGAGATCCGGATTAGATGCTGCAGATGGTCTTGCTTCTGATCCCACTGCACCCGTAACATCCACTGGGTCACCCGCACGTGGAGACGGGCTAAAGGCACTGTTGCAATGGCCGCAGCCATGTGTCCAAGCAGGCAAAGGACCAATCTTGCCAGAACTGTCTTCCTCACCAAGATATCCCTTATAAAGGATCTGATGTACTCCGCTCTGTCCTGGGGCAAAAACGCTTTCCCATGAACGGTATCCAGGACTGCGCCTATGAACTGCAGTCTGAGACAGAACCAGGTGTGACTTCTCCTGATTGATGGTGATGCCAACCATCTGAAGAGGGAATGAGTACAATGAATCGCGGACATCAGGGCCTCCCGAGAGGGGGCCATAAAGAGCCAGTTGTCCAGGTAGGAGAACACATAGTGGCCTTGTCTCCTGAGAGCTGCCGCCACGACTGACATGCACTTCGTGAATACCCAAGGTGCTGAGGACAGTCCGAAGGGGAGGGCTTGGAACTGATAATGGCGACCCAGAATTTCAAAGCGCCCTGCCTGAGCATGGGAATTAGTCCTGGAAGAGTCACCATGCGGAAGCATTTGTATAGCACCGAAGCATTGAGGTCGCTGAGGTCCAGGATCGGACAGAGGTCCCCTGCCTTTTTGGGAACCAGAAAGAAGTGGGAATAATATCCTGCGCCTCTCTGGTTCCGCAGTACATGCTCTATGGCCTCTTTGTCCAGAAGCGCTAGCACCTCCTGCTGAATGAGCAGGGCATGCTGACCCAAATAACGGGAAAGCAGGGGAGGTCTTGAAGGTGGGTGGTCGAGGACTTCTCTAGAGTGTCCTCTCTCTACCAATTGTAGAACCCACCAGTCGGTGGTTATCATCTGCCACCCTGCAAGGTGGCAGGAGATGCGACCCCAGACCTTTTCTTCCCAATGATCCAGAGGAGGGGCCGGGGCCGGGAGGGAGTCATGCTGTGGCGGTGTTGCTTCCCACGGGGCTAGGTCAGTTTGGTGCATCACTGACCTTGGCCTGGGGAAGACTTAGACTGGGCCTTGCGGTTGAAGTTGCCCCTTTGCTGCTGGCCGGAACGTGTCTGTTGCCATTGTTGCCTGCCGCGAAAGCGATTCTGGTTCCTATGAAAGGAACCAGTCTTGGGCCTGTACATGGCTTGTACAGTCCTCACCGCCTTCCCGGCGTCCTGTAACTTGGTGATTACCTTTTCGGATTCTTCACCAAACAGGACATCTCCATTGTAGGGTCGTCCAGGATATTTTTCAGGATATCCTGAGTAAATCTGGAGATGTGAAGCCATGAGTGTCTCTGGAGACAGACGCCCGAGGCTGCTCCCCTGGCCGCAGAGTCCGCCGAATCATAGGCGGCTCTCAAAACTTGGGTCCCCACATCTGACCCTGTGTGAAGAAGCTTCAAAAGTTCCTCCTTCTGCTCACCATCTGGAAGGACTTTGACCAGGTCCTGGCCCTGTTCCCATAGGGCGTTCTGAAACTGAACCATGTGTGTTCGGTAGTTCAGTGACCTGATAGAGCATGTAGCAGCCGCATACATGCGCCTCCCCAGTGAATCCAATTGCTTGGATTCCTGGTCCAATGGCTGGGTGCTCAAATGCTGCTGCCGTTGAGACCGGTCGTGGTGAAACCGTGATGACCAGTGAATCAGCCAGGGTTGGTGCGCCGATCTGGGTCCTCAAAGGAGCCCCTGTACAGGCGGTCAGCCTTCTTCGGCACAGTGGGGTTGAAGTGGACATTTCCACGCAGCCTTGGTGACGTCTGAAAGGTATCCACCAAGGTGGCACCACACAGGCTTAGGTCTTTCTGCCAAACATATCCGAGCTAGGAGCGGTCATTCGGCTCTAGATCCTCTGTCTCCCATCCCATATTCTCCTGGATGTGCCACATGATTTCAGCAAAGGAGGGATCATCCTGAGGTGACCTGGGGAGGTCTCACGGGTCTGGTGATGGAAGACTGATGGGAGAAGGAGTCCTGGAGGTATCCAATGAGTCCAGTCTTGAGTCGTCCCACTGCAGAGTGGACCTTCTTCCTCTGGGTCACCCGGGGCTGGGGACCCTGAGGAGACGTGAAGGGGCCTTCTTTCCATCGATCCACCCTAGGAGGTGGAGGAGGCTTTACTGGGACCACATCCTTCTTGATAGTGTCCCACCAAAAGTGAAGAGATCTTTTAACTTCCTGTATGTTCAAGCGGACAACGGGCCAGGCCTCGAGGGTTGGCCTGTCACCTGTGCTGAGGCGTCGGGTCGAGTCATCGCGGTTCGGGCTCGAGAAGCCAGCGATAACAATGTCGCCTGCCTGGTCGCCAGGCAACATCAAATTCTGCTCGGCTGTCCCCGCACCGCATCAACCGTGAAGGAGGGCGGTCGTTGGCTCCGAAGGTCACCTGACAGACGGGTATTTGAGGGACATCTGGTCTGTCGGGCGTTTGGCCGGTGAAGGATCGGCAGCCCGCTTAGGCTCTGTCATCCGCTTAAGGGACATTAGGTCCGTGGTCTTCCTAGGAGGGGGAATCAATCAGGTCCACTGGGAGGCTAGGAGATCGATCTGGCATCGGGTTCCCGGCATCCGTCTGAGGAAGCAGAAGCAGACTTCGAGGAGGACTTGGACCTATGACGGTCGGAAGACTTCGCTGAGGCCCGGAGGGCGTTGGAGAAGGAACCGAAGTCCTGGAAGTCTTCAGTAGGTGGAGAAGCTGGAGGACCGCCCGAGGATCTGACATTAACAGGTGGAGGCTGAGAACGAGCCCTGGAGGGAGAGCAGTCTGAGCGCGTGGAGCCGGAGCTGGTGCGCAAGTCCGAGGCCCGGTTCGGGGATCTGGGCCTGGCCTTCTCCCAGTGCTTATGGGACTTGGAGCCTGACTCACCTCTGGAGGCAGGGTCTTTTTCCATAGTTTCTAACTTTTCCTCTAACAGGAACCCCTAGAGTGCCTTTTGATGGCGGATACTGGTGCGGCTGTTAAATTGCTGAGAAATGGAGCAGGCCTTGGTGTCGTGCTCTGGGCCTAAGCACCACAGGCAGGCCATATGGAGATCCTGAAAGGGATCTGTTTGCATGAGGCACACTTGGAGGGGTGTCCTGTGAAGGAGTAGAGAGATGCCGACATTTAGTAAGCAAAGTTTTACTGAAGAAGTTAGTCTCATCGTTCGCTAATGGAGGTGTCTGAGGCCAATACTGGCGAGTCGACAGCAGGAAAAGAACTGGGGATTCTGGGGGACCACCCCCTTTATATGATGCCCGACGTCGATGACTGGGCCGATGTCGGGGCGGTCCCCGCTGGCTACTGCTAGCTAAAAATTTCCGTGGGGTCCTGGCACCTGCCGGCTTCAGTCCTAATGATGTAACCTGCTGCAAGAGCAGTTTCTCGAAGTAAGATCAAAGGTTTGTAGCACCAGAAGGCCCTAGGTGGGATGATGGATAGCACATGAAGACCCCGTGGGAGTGCAGTATCTGACCTGGATGTTCCTAGGGGCTGAAGAAGGGATATAGAGGCAGAGCCGGACATTCCTGGATGCCTCCATAAAGGGCCGAGAAGGGATGACAAAGGAGTTATTGCTGAAACCCCCAAAGAATCTCAGTGCCAGGGTAGCAGTATTGCAACCTACAAGTGACCCTACATTCAGCTCCTGCAACATCTCCATCAGTAACAGCTGGTACCAGGAGTACTCAAAAACTGAAGGAGGTGAACAGAAAAATCTTCTTCAGAGGAGAAGCTGGAATCTGACAGACAATGGCAGTGCAAGGGCCTCAGGCCTCAAATGGGTCTGGTCTGCCTCAAGGTGATATTGGTAGAACACACTAGCTGTAGACCTAAACTGTTAGGTCATGGATCCCAGGGGACCTGAAACACCTGGCAATGCGGGGACGGGGGGTTGTCATGAATGACTAGGACAGGTCACCTGCCAGGGCTGCAAGAGTGCTCAGGGTTCCTCACCCAGAGGAAGGGTCTCGCAAACTCACCCGTGTAGAGCCGACCAATCTTGGAGGACTAGTCCAGATGGTGCTCTTGGGAAGAAACCCCCAAGTGGGGAGAGTGGAGACAAACAGGACCCATAGGGGGGCCCCGGTCCCCAGCAGTGACTGAGCCAGTCTGTTCTGGGGAGGAACAAGGTACTGGTCCAGTGCTGGGACCCCACTGGTGGTGCAACCAGCACCAGACAAGAGGACAGTTGCAGGCTCACAGCCATGTCCCTCAACAGGGCTGACACTGCCCCCTGAGGCAAGTCCATCCTCCAAGCCAGATGCACCTCCAAAGTTGGCCCTGGATTCAGCACCACCAAAAGCACCAGAACCGGATGCTCAGAAGCAAGCCCAGGATGGCTTCCCATCATCACCATCTTAGTCTCTAGGCACTAGGTGTCATCTTCCCCCAGGCCACAAGGGCACCCAGGGGAAGAGAAAAAAGCCTCATGATCTGAAACAGGTCAGCTCTGGAACCTCTCCCTCTTCTGATACCATAAGCAGTGCCAGAAGAGTCCTGGTCATATACCCAGCACTGTCCAGCTTACCAGTGCAATCCTTAGCAGGAGCCAGTGCAGCACAAGGCCACAACATCAGAGGTGCCCACCAGTGTATATCAAGTGTATATCTTGGCTTCACTACCAGGGGTGTCCACTGACCTGAAGGGCAGACGGGCTGGGAGGGGAGCACAGACTGTACCCCTCCCCCACAGAAGCAGACTGTCCACCAGACCCTCCCCCCATGGTCTCAGACATCTTGGCGAGATGAGCGTGGGGAGTGTCCTGAACTTTATCAGTACCAGAGGTACTGAAAAGGGGCTCAGGGGAAGATCCCAGGGACCTTCCCTTGTGTCCCTGGTGTGACACCCGACTCAGAATGTGGAAGGCTTGCGATACCACTTCAATGCCTGCAGCTTTCAGGTGCGGTAGTCCATGGAGAAGCAAGCATCGTACTATCCATGTCAACATCAGCACCAAGGCAGGTCCAGAGTTTGTCATGTCAGTCCCTAACAGCAATCAGAACTCCACAGGAGCACCGACACATGGGAATGCCTTTGTCCTTCTTTGACTTCTTTCAGTCCAAAGGACTAGACATGATGACTAGAGCGGGGGAAAAAGAAAAAACACAACGAATAATAAAACAGCAAGAGAAGGGTTCAGCGCCAAAGTAAAGGGAAAACAGAAGTGGTTAAAACAAGGTGCCGGAGTCAATTCAACAGCAAACTAAAGAGTACCTGCTCCTACAGTGTCCACTGGATGGCGGGAAATAAAACAGAACTGAGGAAGGAGGGATCATTGTCAGTTACTGGCAAATCCATGTGCATGATGTTACGAGTCTGCCTCATGGGTGGCACATGGTCCCTCCTAGGCTGCAAAAGATTTTGCTCCCATGGGATCTGAAAGCCTCCAGCTCAGACGCATTAGCATGACTGATGGGTGAAGACAGATTTTGGAAGAGTGTGCTTCTGCATGAACTGGTTCAGGTCATGCAGATCTAGTGGGCAGCAATCCCCCAACCCATTTCAGGACCAGGACATACATGGACATGTGACCCTGACTTGCCAGGGCATCTGGGACACGGGCTATTGCTCCTTTCGCAAGGAGCTGACCAACATCTCTGGAAGTACATTGACAGGACGGAGGCAGTCAAGGAGGGCTACAAAGATGGTAGAGGGGCTGCACGAGAGCCCTATGAGGAGAGGCTGGGGAACTCAATATGTACTCCTGGAGAAGAGGAGAGAGAAGGAGATATGACTGAAACATTCAAGTACCTCACGGGTATAAACAAAGTGAGTGAGGGTAGCATCTTTCAAAAAGATGTTCAAGAACCAGGGGCCATGACATGAAGCTGGAGGGGTAGGCTCAGGGCAATGTGAAAGTATTTTTCACATAAGAGTCGTGGACACTTGGAACTGCCTCCCAGTGGAGGTTGTGGGAGCAAAATCAGTTACAGAATTCAAAATTGCATGGGAGAGAAATACAGGTTACTCACCTGTAACAGGAGTTCTAGGAATGGTATATGTTGTTCATCCACACTTATTGGCAGGTTCCTTGCGGCTTTAATTTGCGGAAGGTCTTCAAGCTGGCTCCTCCCACCCACCCGGTGGTAAAACTCTCGGCTCCACCCATGACGCCAGATCTAGCCCGCTGGAAGCCAGGTTGTGCGTCGAAGCCGGGGAGGCCGGGTGGGTCGTGTGGATGAACAACATATACCATTCCTAGAACTCCTGTTACAGGTGAGTAACCTGTATTTCTAGGGACATGGATATGTTGTTCATCCACACTTATTGGCAGACTCCTAGCAGTTCTCTGGGAGGAGGGAGGCAAGGCGCACACCCCCTACTTAGGTATACAGACTGGAGAACCGAGGCCCCGACCAACATCCCGGCGTGACCCAAGGTCGATGTGGAAGGGGAAATCGGTATAGGCCTGCTTCCAGGCAGGAGCCCTGTGGATATCCTGGACAGGAGTATCCTCGGAAGCAGCCACCGATGCAGCGGAAGGGTGGGTAAAAGAGCACTTATCCTCTGGAGGCTCCATGCCCGCCCACCTATAGCTGAGACCTATGCAGGTGACCCCACCCGCTCGTCGTCCGCTTGGCTGCAGGTCTGCCAGGTGCGGCTTCGCGTGAGATGACAAACAGCTGGCGAACCTCTCCCGAACTTCAGCCTACACTCCCTGGATAGGTGAGCGTTAAATAGGGTCCCATGGATCCTATGCCACGGCCTCCGGCGTGAATGGGGATGAACCCCTGCAGAGACGATACCCGGATAGGGAAGACTCCGCCACTACCTACGGAAGGAACTTCGGGTGGGGCGCGGGACAACCTTGTCCCTGCGGAAGACAAGATAGGGAAATACAAAGGAGCGCCTGGAACTCTCCCCTCCTTCTGGATGGCAGAGTAGCCCCAAGAAGGTGTTCTTCCACAACAGGTGGGGGAACTCGCACCTGTGCAAGGTTTGAATGGCTTGCCCGTGAGCTAAGCCCATACCAGCGAAGATCCCACAGAATGGGATACTCTCCCCAGGGGAGGTGTGATCAAGGCCTAGAAAAGTGCCAGACCACCTTTTCTGCGCCACCGACTGCCTTCCGGCCCGCACCCGGAAGACAGGGGTGACCAACAGAAGCACCCAGAGGGTCGTCGGCCGAAGCCCTAGTTCAAAAGAACGGACTGCAGATGGTCCGGAATGCTCGCCCAGGGAGGGGAGAGGGGCCCAGGCCCTATCCCATCATCAAATGGAGAACTCTTCCAATTGAAGGCGAACATGTTTGGCCGACTTCTAGCAGGACGCCCGGAGCGCCTAGAGGACCTTGCCGAAGGACCCAAGGCCTGGCCCCTAGCCGCACAGGGATCAGGCCTGCTGGTGCAGGGATTGAAGGTCCAAATGAAAAGACCTTCCCCTGAAAGAGAGAGATCAGGACCGGGCAGGCTGGAACCCGCGTCGGGAGCCTGGGGCTGAGACTGAGGAGAGCTGGATACCAGAGCTGGCAAGCCAGTCTGGGGCTACCAACATCACCTGCGCCTAGTCCCTCCTCGCCTTGCCCATAGGTCAAGGGAAATGGGGAAGAGGCGTGGAAAGGCCTGGGGTCCAGCAGCCTCGGCAGCATCCCCTACAGCAAACCTTGCTGAGGGGCGGGCATGAAACAGTCTCTGCCTCAGATTCTCCCTGGAGGGAAGAGGAGAAGATCCTGTGCTACCTCCGGCAGGGGAGACCACCTGAGGTGCAGCCTATGTCCGGCTTAGGGCATCAGCCGGGTGCTGGAGGCTCTGCCATCAAACGGCTGGGAAACCACCCCAGCTGCTGAAAACCCAATGCAGAGAACCTCCTACGCCGAGGTAAGGGGCTCAACCAAACCTGGCGGGGTAGGTAGCACATGGTCATGGTGTTGGCCGCTTGGACTCAAACCACTAGACCCCGCACAAATGGAGAGAGCGGTGCAAGCTAAGCGGACCGCCTAGAGCTCCAGCGGGTAGGAAAGACATCGGGACTCCAGAGAGGACCAGAGGCGAAGCACTCTGTATTCCCCTAGATGGGCACCCCCACCCATCTGAGAAGCATCGGTCGGAGAAGACCATCGACTCAGGGCGGACGAAAAGGATGTTCTCCTGCAGGAGCTGGAACGGTCCGAGGGGGAGCGTTCTCTTAACTCCTGAGCTGCAGTCACGAACTGGTCCGAGAAACGCAGCACTGTGACCGCTGGCTGGCCAGTCCCCACTAGGGGGACACATGAACCAGCGGGTCCAACAGACCACGCTGTAGCTGGCCGTCGTGAGGCCCATGAGGTGCAGGAGGTCCCGGCAGGGTGCAATTGCCCAGTCAGACCTGACTAGGTAAGGGAGGAAGAACCTCAGCCCTGTCCACCAGGAGCCAAGCTCGGACTCAAGAGTCAAGCCTCGTCCCGAAGCAGCATCACCCGCTAAGACACGAGTACCAACGTGGCTCCGGTAAAGGGAGACCAGTCTGAGCCTGGAAGGGTTGTAATCAGGCCGCAATCCGGGTGGGGTTATGCCCGGACCCCTCAATGCCGCAGAAAGCTGCTGAGCAGAGAACGAAGGGCCTGGCCAGGAACTCGTAAGGAGATCCCCACTTAGGAAAAAGAGGAGTCTCCCAAGGAACGGACGGAATGAGGAGTACGTACGTCCTGGAGGCCCAGGAAAAAAGCCACACGCCTCGTCCTGAGGATGGGATATCCGAGGCAGAGAGACCATCCAGGCGTGCAGAAGGATGGGGCGCAAGCCCCCCGTCCGTTGAGACCAGGAATACCTGGACATGAACACAGGGTTAGGAGGGTCCGCAATCTTCCTGATCACCTCTAATTTGAAGGCCAGGCAAGTCGGCTCAGTGGGCCGACAAAGGGCTATTGGACCCAAGATCCCGTGGGGCAGCGGCTCAAAGGGGAACCTGCTCATAACCCGCAGCTGGGACCTACCCTTAGCACCACACAAGAGGAAGAGGTGGAGCCGTCCCCCCATGGGGAAACCCGGGCAGGGACGAAGAGGCCGGGGACAGCGCCCCTTAGCCCGTCACTGAGCAGGTTTGGCGGAGGAAGAGGCAGAGGGAGCTCTCGGATCCTTACCTCTCTGCTTCCTTTTGGAGGAAGACGCTGGTCTGCACCCAGCACATGCCTGCTGGCCCTCGTGTTGGGCCGGTCGAGCCGCAGGGGCCGGGGGGCCAAGGGGCTTACGCAAAGGCTGCCGGCTGCCCTTGACCCTCCGGGCAGGAGTGACCAAGTCCGGAGTGGTATCGGACTTCTCGGACCCCTGAAGGTGTCCCTCTGCTCCAGGGCCAAAAAGGTCAGTCCTCACAAAGGGGATGTCCGCCAACTCGTGCTGGGTTTCCGAAGAGAAGGAGGATAACCTCAGTCACGCCCTCGGCGCATGGCCACCGATATGGCACAGGAGTCGCCCAGATCCAGAGCTGTCTGGAGCTGCTGTTTCACCACCGCCCTACCCTGGTCCCGCACCCGTTGGACCGTGGTCCGCAGGGAGATGAGGGCGGACCTCATCCAGGGAGCCCAAGAGGGTGTGGGAGAAATGTGCCATCAGTGCCGCCGAGCTGGCCTAGGGAGGACGCAACGTAAACCTTGCGCCCGACATAGTCCATCCTTTTGGACTCCTTGTCAGGGGGCCTATCCACATCCCCAGCATTTCCAGAACACTGGAAAACATTGTCGGTGACTACCCCCTCAGCTGAGGGGTGTTCCGAGAAACCAGGCAGAGAACCGACAGGGACAGGGTACTTCCTGGCCGCCCTGGCCGAAGGTGCAGGGCAGGAAGTAGGCCGCCACCAGAGCTCCAAGGCTGGGCCCACGATTGCCTCAGCCACCGGGAAGGCCTCAGAGGGTGAACCCCCTCAGTCTAGAATCTCCGTAAGGGGCCTGTTTGGAAATGGGCTCGAGCTGCATCCCAGTGAATTCCGAGATGAGCTGGAGCAGACCCATAAAGGACAATGGGCTGTCGTCCACAGAATGTTCCGGGGAAGACCATGGGTCCTCCCTGCTAGGAAACAGAGGAGTTGATTTGGGGCTCCAAGGGGTCTGCAAAAAGCTGCCGCAGGCCCGAGTCACTCTTCGTCCGCCGCGGGCGGGAGTGAGGGGAACAGAACCTGCGGGACAGGTCATGGCCCGGCCTGGGTTTCACCGAGGACGGTGGGGCAGCAGGGATCGGACGAGCAACCGGCCCCGGAGAGGGCACATCGACTGCCTCGAGCGGCTGCGTCGGCTGCTTACCAGCCGGAGAATGAATCAGGGTCGATTGATTCCCGGACAACAACAGCTGCTGCCACATAAACTACTCGTAACGTCAACGCCAACGGCATCGAAGCCACTCCTCATCCGAGGAGGGGGACGAGGAAGAACAGCAAAGCCACTTGACTCGGTGCCCCGACCAAGAACGCAGAGGTCGGCGTGAGCGGCTAGACCAAGAGGAGGACCGACCCGAACTCGGGAACCGAGATGGCCTGAAAGGAGCAGGGCGCCCGCCTCCTTCTCGCTCGGAAGAAAGGGCCGAGGACTGTCGACCAGATGTACAGGCAGAACCTCAGCCTCCACCAGGGAACCGGCGAGGGATGGCAGCACCAGCAGAAGACAGCCCAGATGACTGGTCTGAGATACTAGACAACGTCGGCGGAAGTCCCTGACCGGCTGACCTGATGGGGGAGTGCCGTGAGGAGCCAGCGGCCGAGCCCATCCTCGACCCGAGGTCGAGATGTCGGCCAGCAGGGGAAGGGGGAACTCCTCCTGCCCTCTGGTGCTGACGGAGGGACTTAGCTCACGACTCCTTGGACTTGGGCCGAGAGGCCAAAGGTCCCTCTCCCTACCAAAATTTCCAGGAACCAGTCGGAAATGCAGAGCGCTAAGGAGGGAACCTGAGCTTCCAAGCGGTAAGGAAGATCTGGGGTCATGGGGCGGAGCCGAGAGTTTTACCACCCGGGTGGGTGGGAGGAGCCAGCTTGAAGACCTTCCGGCAAGATTTAAAGCGGCAAGGAACCTGCCAATAAGTGTGGATGAACAACATATCCATGTCCCTAGAAATAAAGGTACTCTATAAACAGGAAGGAAAGAATAAATCAAGGGTCATTTAGGCTCCTTGATTTCAAAAATGGATAGGAAATGGGCAGACTGGATGGGCCAGACGGTCCTCAACTGCCGTCAACGTCTACATTTCTGACATCATCCCTGAGGGTATAGAGCGTATCCTACAACACTGTGAACTCCCAAGGAGCATGGAGTTAGTAAGGCGAACAGCCTCAGTCGAGAGACAACCCTGTGCCTACCACCTCTAGTACTTGTTCATAGTAATGATAGACTAATGTGGTCAGAAGTGGAGTAGCCGACCCCCACTGGGGGGTTGGCTGTGAGTCAGGGACTGGACAGGCAGGTGGATAACCCCCCCCCCCCAAAAAAAAAAATAACATCACTGGACAGCTCTGCAGGTGGCACCAGCTGCTGGGGCAGTCAGGGCACCACATCCCATACCCCCACCTGGTTTCAGTCCTGACCACCTAACTTGGGCTTCTAGCGCCAGGCTTGGTATTGGGCTTGGAGCTGCTGTGCTGTGGCTGAAAGACCTGTACTGGAAGGTCTTCAGGCTTCTGGGCCTTAGGATCCTTCTTGGGGCAATACCACAGAATCTAGAGCAGCAGCAATAAACTTCTCAATTCTAGTGAGATGTCCCTCCACGCCAGGGCCAAAGAGGTCGGTGCCCAGGAATGGGACATCGGACAACTTGCACTGGGTATCCACCATAAAGGTGGAAAGTCACATGCATCATGATAGCTAAAGCCATGGTACAGGCACATGAGTCGCCCATGTCCAAAGCCGTCTGAAGCTGGTGTTTAGTTTACCTGGTGAAGACCAAGAGAAGAGGCAGCACAGACCTTTTTCACTGTATGGTCAAGTTTCTTGGACTGTCTGGGGGCTTATCCTTGTCCTCTTGGCCACCAGAGTTCTGGAAGTCAGAGTTCAAGACCAGCTCTTTGGCTGAATGGTGGTTCAAGAACCCCGAAAGGGACTCGGTAGGGACAGCATACTTGTGGACCATACAGGTGGAGGGTGCTGGGCAAGATACTGGACACTACCAAAGCTCCATGGCCACTCTCAAGATAGTCTCAGCCACGGGAAAGGAAACCCAAGAATTTGGCCCTGTACAGGATGTCAGTGAAAGAGTATTTGGCTCTCTTCTGTACTGGCCTCTCATAGGTCCACTCATGGACTCAGACAAAGCATAGAAACATAGAATTTGGCGGCAGATGAGGACCGCTTGGCCCACCTCGTCTGCCCATTTTCCTACCAGCGGATAAGCTGCAGATCCTAGTTAACCAACAGCCTACTTCCTCCTATCCCCACTAGGACTGCCTTATGTCTCCCATGCATTCTTGAATTTCCCCACTGTTCTCGACTCCACGACCTCTTCAGGAAGGCTGTTCCATGCATCCACAACCCTCTCTGTGAAAAAATACTTCCTCACATTACCTCGGAGCTGTCCCCCTCTATCTTCAAATTGTGCCCCCTTGTTCTGGAACATCTTTTTCTGAAAGATGCTACCCTCTTGGACTTTGTTGATTCCCTTGAGGTACTTGAAAGTTTCTATCATGTCCCCCTCTCCCTTCTTTCCTCAAGGGTATACATAGTAAGCTCCTTTAGTCTCTTCATATGGCTTCTGGTGCAGACCCTGCACCATTTTGGTTGCCCTCCTCTGGACAGCCTCCACTCTGTCCGTCTTTGTGGAGATGTGGTCTCTAGAACTGCACACAGTACTCCAGATGGCATCTCACCAACTGTCTGTACAGAAGGATAACAACTTCCTGTTTTCTACTGTTGATGCCTCTCCCTATGCATCCCAGTATCCTCCCAGCCTTCCTTACTGCCTTCTTGCACTGCTTGCCCACCTTTAGGTCATCTGATATAATTACCCCCCAGGTCCCTTTCCATTTTTTATTGTTGTCAGTATCTCACCCCCTATTGTGTACCCTTCCCCTGGGTTTTTGTTTCCCAGGTGCATTACCTTGCACTTCTTTGCATTGAATCTAAGCTGCCATACATTTGACCATTCCTCCAACCTTGCCAAGTCCCTTCTCATCCTTTCCACTCCATCTTGTGCATCAATCCTGTTGCAGATCTTTGTGTCGTCTGCAAAGAGACATACTTTTCTTTCCAGTTCCTCTGCAGTGTCACTTAAAGACATTAAAAAGGACCGGTCCCAGTATTGAACCCTGCGGTACCCCTCTAGTAACCCTCATTTCTTCACTGTGGACTCAGTTTACAACTATCCTTTGCGTCCTGTTGTCCCACTCCCAAGGCTGGCTAACTTGTTTATTAATCTTGTGTGGGACTGTATCAAATGCCTTGCTAAAAATCTAGGTAGGCCATGTTCACAGTCCCTTCCTGGTCTACTACTTCGGTCACTCAGTCAAAGAAATCATTAGATTCATCTGACATGACCTTCCCACTGTGAATCCATGCTGCCTTGGGTCCTGTGCCCCACTGGCCTCAAGGTACTCAACAATTCTTTCCTTCAGAAGTTATTCCATCATTTTCCCTACCACTGAGGTCAAACTAACTAGTCTGTAGTTTCCTGCCTCTGCCCTGCTCCCACTTTTGTGAAGAGGAATCACAACCACCCTCCTCCAGTCCTCAGGTACCACCCCATCCTCCCATGATTTGTTAAAGAGAGTAGTCAGCGGTGTCACTAGTTCTACCCTTAGTTCTCGGGTGAATCCCATCAGGCCCCATTGCTTTGTCTACCTTCAAATTTTACTAGTTCTTTCAGAACCCTTTCTTCTGTAAATGGACTGGTATAGACCCCATCTCCAGAGTGTTTCTCTTGTTTTAGGTACCTCCCCCTCATCTTCCTTTGTGAATACTCAGCAGAAATACTCTTTCAGTATCCCTACTTTTTCACTGTCACCCTCTGCCCACATTCCCTTCCCTTTATTAAGATTAAGTATCCCTCCCTTGGTCTTTCTTCGCTCCCTAATGTACCTATAACAGGTCTTATCCCCCTTCTTAACAGAGTTGGCTATCCTTTCCTCGGTTTGGGCCTTTGCTATTCTGACTGCTTTCCCTGCCTCTTTCTTCTTTAGCTGATAAAGTTCTCTGTCCTGCTCCTTCTGTGTTTCCTTATATTTCCTGAATGCTATCCTTTTCTCCTTAACCTTCCCTGCCACCTCTTGAGAACCATAGTGTTTTTTCCTTCGTTGTGTTTGTTGATTTGCTTCACACAAAGGCTTGCTGCCTCTGTGATGGCCGTTTTGATTACTCCCCATTGTCCTCCCACCCTCCTTCTTGCCTGTTTGCTAGTGTTTTCTGAGGCATTCTCATTTTCCCAAAGTCAGCCCTCCTAAAGTCCAATACTCTTGCTTTTGTATGGCTTGACTCTATGGCTGTATTATCATGAACCACACTGTTTGGTGGTGGCTTGTTCCCAGATGGCTACCACTTCTAAATCGAGATTCTTTCTCCGTCCCCATTTGAGTGTACCAGGTCTAAGATTGCTCCCTCCAGAGAGGGTTCCAATACTAGCTGTCTGAGGCATGCTCCTTGCAGGGCATCAAGAATGACCCTGCTCTTGGATGTGCCTGCAGCAAAGGTGCTCCAGTTAACATCTGGCATATTCAGGTCCCCCATCAACAATAGCTCCCCTTTTTCTGCCATTCTAAGGATGGCTTCTATCATTTCCTTGTCCATTCCCTCCCCCTGAGATGGGGGTCTGTATACAACCCCCATGCAGATTGTGGTCCCATTTCCTGTCTCCAGGGTGACCCAGAGTGCCTCATCTGCTCCCTGTTTACTCTTTAGTTCTGTTGCTCTGATCCCTTCCCTTACATACAGTCCTCCTCCTCCTCCTCCTCCTCCTCCTCCCCCTCCCTGTCCCTCCTGTACTTTGTGTATCCTGGTATGCTGACATCCCAGTCATGGTACTCTGTGTACCATCTTTCTGTGACTGCCACAATATCCAGGCATCCCTCTTCCATCAAGGCCACTAGTTCAGGGAGCTTGTTACACAGACTACGGTCATTGGTACTCATCACCCTCCAATTTTTGATGGCCTCACCCCTTTCTGCCCCATCCCTGTCCTTACTGCCTTTGCCTTTTTTTGCATTTACCTCTGTCCTGCTCCCTAATGACGTCTCTAACTTGGTGTTTACCTCACAAATTACCGTGTTTTGTGGGGAGCTAGGTTTCCTGCTCCTTTTCAGTGCCTCCCCCCTTGGCTAGTTTAAATGCTTGCCAATGAAGCATTTAAACCTATCACCTAGGATCCTGGATCCCCTGGACAGATGCAGACCTTGGCCAGTATAGGTCTGCATCCCTGCAAGTGCTCCCAGTCCCCAATGAAGCCAAAACTCTGAGCTCACCAGTTTTTCAACCATTCATTGAATTCCATGGTGAGGAGTACCCTAGCATCACCCCTGCCATAGACAGACAGCACCTCCGAGAAGGTTACCGTACGCGCTACTTGTCTAAGGCCCCTCCCCAACTTTACAAACTCCTCTTGCACTGCTCTGATCCCATTCCTAGCCAGGTCATTTGTCTCTAGGTGGACAATGACATCCAGCTCCCTCCCTCGTGCAGCTGTTCCCACTATCCTGAGGATTCTCTTCCTGTCCCTCCAAGCCGTGGTGCCAGGCAGGCACAACCTCCCTCTCTCCCCCGCTACCCCTAATGATAGAGTCCCCACCATGGAGTTGTTTCCTCCCCTGTGGGTCCCATGCCACCCTCCTGTGGGTCTCCTTTGTGGAGGTTCCCAGCATCCTCCTTGGTCTCCACTGCAGGTGCCTCCATAGAGGAACCACTATCCACCAGAACAGTGTATGAATTGTGGAGAGGTACAGCTGGAGGGATGCACCTCTGTTCCACCACCCTCTCCCTCCCTGAGCCCACCTTGGTCCAGCCGCTCCTCTTTCTTGACAACCTCTGAGGTAGTGGCAGTGGCCCTGCTGGTCCCTGGGTGGGGGAGGAGGTTTCATGAATCCTAGCCAAGTCAGCCTGGAGACAGACAACCTCCTCCCTCAGACCAGAGAGGTGCCTGCAAATAGGGCAGCATCGCAGCCTCCAGAATGTCTCCCAGAACACTGCCGCCCCACAGCCATTGCACTGCACCACTCCCATCATGTCTTATTTTGTGTCCCCTCTCCTGTTTCTCTGTATGCTTACTCTCCTCTCCTTACAGCTCTCACCCTTCCTGTTCAGGGACAGCAACTTCCTGTATTCTTAACAGCCTCCTTCTTCCTTGCTCAGAGTCAGACCACCAGCAGCTGTGGGGGGGGGGGAGCAACTTTTTTCCTTTAGGGTTGACAAAACTAGTGTTTCTCTACAATCCTTCCCTTCCTACTGCCAAACAGGAAGTTCCTGTTGTCAGTCAAATCCAGTGGCTATAAAAGTAGAACTGGTTTGGGATGGGATGGAGGGCAATTAGTAAGACAAATGGTTGCTTATTTAGTTAGCTGCTTTCTGCTCTACAAGCAGATTTCTGTCTTCCAAAGCTAGCAGCCAGAGTAAAGCCCCAAACACCAGCCAATGGTAGGTGGATGCAGCATCGACTGAGCCCTGGTAGAAAGTGTGGGTCCTCAACAAGAGCACAGATGATGCCTCTGAGTCATCCAAGGACTCCTCAAGAACACCCCTCAACCGTTTGATGCAGTGAGCCACCCTGGTGTTCACAGACTGGGCGATTCCACTGATGGCCAGCCTAACAAGCCAGCAGCAGCACAGGAGTCCTTCGTGGAGCTCCCACTAACGGATACGGTGGTGGCAGCTCTACCCTCAGGGATGGGGAGGCAGACGGAATCATCTGCCATGGAGAAACCGGAGTGGGAATAAACACAGGTTACTCACCTGTAACAGCAGTTCTAGGAGTAGTATATGGTGTTCATCCACACTTCAGGCAGTAATCCTTTTCTCTTTAAGGCTTGCCGGAGCATCTTCAAGCTGGCTCCTCCCACCCACCCGGGTGAGAACTGCCTCAGCACTGCCCCATGAACTCAGATCTTACCCGCTGAAAGACAGACCAGTGTGCCATTTGCCTGGGAAGGTCAGGTGGGTCAGTGTGGATGAACACCATATACCACTCCTGGAGCGACCGTTACAGGTGAGTAACCCTGTGTTTCTAGGGACATGGAATATGTTCTATCCACACTTCAGGCAGACTCCTAGCAGTTCTCTGGGAGAGGAAGCAAGGTACACACCCCTACTTGGGGAATAGAGACTGGAGAACTGAGACCCCAAAAGCAGCATCCTGTGTGACTCAAGGTCGATGTGGTAATGCGAAATGAAGGTGTGTGCCGACTGCCAGGTAGCAGCCCAACAGATTTCTTGGATGGGGACATCCCTGAAAGCAGCAACCGAGGTAGCGGTATGGCAGGTGGAATGAGCCCTAAGACCCGTCGGGAGGCTCCCACCCACCATCCTATAGCAGAGTCAATGCAGGATAAAATCCACCTGCCAATCGTCAGCTTAGCTGCCGGTCTGCTAGGTGTGGTTTTGGCGTAGGTGACAAATAGCTGGCGAACCTCTCCCCAAACTCCAGCTGTGCGCTCCTTTTAATAGGCCAGCACTCGCCGCCGGTCCAAGGTATGGAAGCCTGTGCTCGGCCTCCGAGGTGTGGTTGGTCAAGTACACTGGGAGATTAATCACCTGGTTAAGGTGAAAATCCGACAACCTTTCGAAAGGAACTTCAGGGAGGGGCGAAGGATAATCTTGTCCCTGTGGAAGATCAGGTAAGGAAACTCCACCGAGAGCACCTGGAGCTCACTGATCCTTCTGGCTGACGTGACAGCCACCCGAGAAGGCGGTCTTCCACAACAGGTGAGACATGTCATACCTGTGCATTGGTTCCAAATCCCAAGGTGGTGGTGGTTCATGCACCAGAGGGGAAATGTGGTCAAGGCTGGTGAAAAGGTGCCAGACCACCTTTTCCTGCACCACTGACTGCATACTGGCCCGCACCGGGTAGGCAGAAATGGTTGCCAGGTGCACCTTTAGGGTCAACGGGCGAAGGCCCGACTGGGAGAGGGAACAAAGGTAGTCGAGAATGTTAGCCACCAGACAAGATAAGGAGTCCAGCCCCTTGCCCTGGTGCCAAATGGAGAACCTATTCCATTTGAAGGCGTATTTTTTCGGGTCAATTCCTTCCGAGATGCCTCGACCACCGCGAGGATATCTTCGGGGAGACCGGAACTCTAGCCGCTCAGGAACCAGGCTGTCAGGTGCAGGGATTGAAGGTCCAGATGGAGTACCTTCCTCTGACTGATGGAGAGCAGGTCTGGGCGGAGACAAGACATCTTGGGGGCCTGCTGCTGAGGAGATCGGGGTACCAGAACTGGCATGGCCAGTCAGCAGCCACCTAGATCACCAGTACTTTGCCCTCCTGGCCTTGAGCAACACGTTGTGGATCAAGGGAAACTGACTGAAGGCATAGAGAAGGACCGGGATCCAGGGCCTTAAGAAGGCATCCCCCTGCAGTGTTCCCTGCTGAGGGGGGGTGGGCACAGGACAGCCTCAGCTTTGCATTCTCCCTGGAGCAATGGGTCCTGAAGGCATGCCCCACTGGGAGAACAGACTGTGCACTACCTCTGGGTGGAGAGACCACTCAAAGGCGCTCACCCACATGACTGACAGCATCCGCCAGTTGGTTGGAGACACTGGCCACATGGATGGCCAGAAGATAAGCCTCCAGGCTGCGCATGAGGGACCAAACACAGAGAGCTTCCCTGCACAGAGGAAGGGAGTACGTCCAGCCCCATTTGTTGAGGTAGTACATGGTCGTGGTGTCGTCTGTCTGGACCTGAACGACCTGTCCCCAAACATGCGGAGCAAAGGCTGTCCGTGCAAGCCAAACTGCCCACAGTTCCAGCAGGTTGATATGGCATCGGGACTCCTCGGAGTCCAGAGCCCGTGGACTTGGATCTCCTAGATAGGCACCCCAGCCCATCAGGGAAGCATCGGTCATCAGGATGACCGCTGGCTCCAGGTGGACAAATTGGATACCTTCCTGCAGATGTTCTGGTACCAACCACCACTGGAGGTGTCCCACATCAACTGGGCCACAGTGACCAGCTGGTCGGAAGTGGCCCTTGCGCTGAAATCACTGCTGGGCCCAGCTCCCACTGAAGGCGCATTCTCCAGCGGGCCCAATGGACCACGCTGGTGCATGCCACCATGTATCCCAGGAGGCTCCTGCCTGGTATCACGTGAAAAGGGTGAGTTTGTTTTAGCAAATACATTTGGGCAACTCCAAAAGGGCGACAGCAATAACGGCTGCCGCCACATAACAGTGCATGGTCAAAATGAGCTACTGCAACAATTCTGTGATATCCCACCATCAAATTGAGGCGTGGAGTGAGAATCTTAGAAATGGAGGGGGGGGGGGTTTGGCGGCACAACCCCCTGCATATTACCAGCTGCACCTCTAATGTGGGACTAGCTGCAGCAGAAACAATATGGAGAAACAGGGACAGAAGATATGTACATTCTGAGGAAAGGGCGTGGGAGTGAGCTGGGGGAAGTCGCCCTATGTTAGTCACCCATAATGGTGTGGGCGGTTATTGTGCTCATAGTTATTGCTTTGCCTCAAATGACTTTCGCCCATACAACCTTGCCGCTATGACATGGGACCCTACTGCCCAACTCGAAATGATCGGGCAAAGGAGGAGACAGCCTCCACTCTGTCCACCGGGAGTCGAGCCCTGGCTCGCTGTGCCCCGATGAAATTGGTCACCTGTCAGGGCCTCATTGGCCAAGAGAGCAGGTCTGGAGGGCCAGATCCCTGGACTGCTCCACCTCCTGCCTGAAGGGACCTGCAATCAGCCAGACATCCAGGTGGGGTTAACCCGGACTCCCGACGCCTCAGGTAGGCTGCCCCCACTGCCAGGCATTTGCTGAAGACCCTGGGGGCCAAGGACAGGCCAAATGGCATGGCCTGGAACTCAGAGGATCCTCTCTGCCCAGAACCAGGGAACCGGCAGTGGGGACGGACAGATTGGGGCAAAAAACACGTCCTGAAGATCCAGAGAGCAAACCCACATACTTTACTCGAGAGATGGTATGATCAGAGACAGAGTGACCATCCTGAAGGTGTGCAGTCTGAGAAACTTGTTCAGATTGTGCAGATCTAAGATGGGGCACCAGCCCCCCATCAGTTTTGGCACCAGGAAGTACCTGGAGATAAACCCTGTGTGTTCCGGAAGGTCTGAAACAGGAGCCACGACCTCCTTGCAGAGGAGCTGGGCAATGTTGTCATGAAGGGCTGACAGGATGTCTGCGGACACAATGCCCTCCCATGGGCGTGGGCTTGGCAAGCGGTATGCCTCAAACTCCAGAGGCAGACCCTGACAAGTACTTTGAGAACCCACTGTCTATGGTGACAGCGGACCAGGCAGCAAGGAAGGGCGAGCCAGCCCCTTGGGAGGACACAGGGGAGACATGACTGACATGAGGGCACCCCTCATCCTGTCACTGGGCAGGCTTTGAGACGGTGCAGGGCCTGGCTGAGGAGCCACCAGGGCCTCTGTCTCCAGTGTCTCTTATGGATGAACGTGGCCACAGACTTCGGTCGAGGTTGCCAAGCCCGAGCCTGTTGTCCAGCCCGAGGCTGGGCTGGTTTGGCTGCAAGGGCAGAGAGGGGCTGAAAGGACTTCTTTTTCTGCTGCTTAGAGCCCTTGGGGTCTCTCTGGGCAGTTGTCAGAGTCCAAGGTGGCATTGGATTTCTCTATGCAGGTGACGTTCCCATCAACCCTGGGCCCGAACAAATCAGTACCCAGGAAGGGGACATCTGTCAGCTTGTGCTGGGTATCCGCCATGAAGGTCGAGATCCTGAGCCAGGCTCTCGGCACATAGCCACCGTGGAGCGCCACAGACCAGGCGCAGGAGTCGCCAACGTCCCATGCAGTCTGAGATGTTTGGCTACTGCTCAGCCTTGAACCCAGACCCATTTAACCGGGACTGCAGGTCCACTGGGAGATGAGGAAGCACCTCATCAAGCGTGCCCAGGACAGCATGAGAGAAGTTGGCCATCAAAGTGCAGAACTCACTTGCTGAAGGCAGAGAGGCGCAGCATAAGCCTTTTTAGCCACATGGTCCGATTTCTTGGACTCCTTATCGGGTGGCTTGTCAATGTCCAGCATGTTGCCTGTGCATCAAACTCAGTCAGCCACAAGACCCATGGCACAGGGATGCTCTGTGAAACCCAAAAGGGAACCAGGAGGGACAGCATACTTACAGGCCATCCGGGCAGACGGCGCAGGGCAAGAGGCGGGGTGCTGCACAGCTCCAAGGCAGGACCAAGAATGGTGTATGCCACTGGGAAGGATTCCCGGAGTCACCCGTCAGGATCTCAGTGAGTGGGTACTCAGCCTGCTTTTAATGGCTTCCAATGGAGACCCACAGATTCTGAGTTGAGACAGATGGCCCATAAAGGAAGAGGGCCCTGCTCAGTCAGACAGATCCTCAGCCAACTCCAAATCCACCACACGGGAGTGCAAGGAGGAACGATCCAATTCCGAGGAGTCATGGAAGAGGGGTCGACCACCAGAGTCCCAGCTGACCTTCCAGGGATGATCAAGGGTAATGGTGACACAGCCGATGGGGAAGACCCAAGGCCAGGAAGGCCTCCTTAGTCGAAGCTCCGACTTCAGCTGTTTCAGTGGCTGCTCCACCAGAATCGGCAGAGAGGCCAGGGGAGGCCGTGCCGGGACCTGACTGATCTGCTCCTGCCAAGGCAGAGAAGGCTGCAGCCTCTGTGGCAAAAGCCAAGTAATGGCCAGGGTCGAAGCCGGAACAGGCTTCACTCCGGTAAAAATTAGCTTTTGCCACATCAATTTCTCATAGTGCCAATGTACCTTGTGCCAGAGACTCTCCTCGCCCAAGGAGGACAAGGAATAGTGGTGGCGCCACTTGTCCAAGTGTTGAGAGCGTGAGCAACGTGGGCTTCTTGACTCAGAACTCTGAGCAGGACCACGACCTCGACTGTCGAGGACACCAACAGTGGGTCTCAGAGGAAGCTGACGAGAGCTGAGGCTCCGGGTTCGGAAGCTCTTAGATAAGACACGGCTAATCAGCAAACTGGTCCATCCCTCCTTGAGTGGTGTAGGATCAGGGTCCTAGACAGGAGATGTCGGACTTTTCTGGTGACACGGGTCGTCCGGCTTGAGAAATCTCTCTGCCGGAAGATAGACCTGTGTCTCGATCAACTGGCCTGACAGGGAGACCGTGGAGGCCGTCTGCCTTGGCCAAGAACCCACTGAAGTCAGATCCTCCAGAGAAGCACAGAGATCAGAGGCCCAAGCGCTCCCGATCCCACGATCAACAGCGAGACCGCTTCTTGGTCTCTCTTTTAGATTCTGACTTCATGCCTCATGGACCCTGCCCATGGGTGGAAGGGCCTGGCACAATGCCCCTGTGAAGGATTCACCCAAGGAGAGCAGCAGCATAAAGGCCAAAGCCGAGGATGTTTGAACTGCAGCCTGATCTGTGGCTTCCTCAAATGCCGTAAGCTGTTTAACGACCCCGCAGCTGCGGAGACCACCAAAGGGGCGTCCTTAGATTTGACGGGCGGATCCTGATCATCCAGATGACCCAAAAGCAGGCGGACATGGCAATCCTCTAATGTAGATGGGTGAAAAGTGTGGCACAGGCCACATGCCTGGGGATTGTTCTCATGGCCCAGGCAGTAGACTCACGTGGTGTGCAGATCTGTCCAAGACATCTTCTGCCTGCAGACACATTTTCGGAATCCCAGTGCCAGCTTTGCGTCATCCATTCCAGAGACCCGAAGGAGTAGCCTGAAGATAAAGTTCATTTAAAAATTTAAACTTTTAATATGCAAAGGGCCTCCTCAGTGTGAGAGCAGTAAGGAGGGACCCTTCTTCCAGCAGAAAGGAGGATCTTGCATCACGGTGTGGTGCCGAGGGAGTTACCATCCGGGTGGGTGGGAGGAGCCAGCCTGAAGATGTTCTGGCAAGCCTTTAAGGGGAAAAGGAACACTGCCTGAAGTGTTGACAGAACGCCATATCCACGTCCTTAGAACTGGTGGTTGCCAGGTGGCTAATAGCCCAGAGGATAGAGCCTTACCCCACCCCACCCCACCACACTGGTCCACTACTGCCAGAGAAGCCATCAGAGTAGCTGCGCATCTTGTGGCAGTGCCTGGGTGAGGAGCATTAATGGCAGCACATCCTCAGGAGGCGATCAATGGCAGCACATCCTTGTCAAGCAGTTATCAAGAGCATCGACGATGTCTCAATCCCACCTTCGACCTGGAGCGACATTGAGAGAGCCTCCAGAGGGTCGTGGCAGACCACATGCTTAACAGCATTATGGAGCATCAGCTCTGGAGACATGACCACTGACTGAGGCTAGTCCCAGAGTAACCCAGTTGGGGACACCAATGAGCAGCGCCTCCTGCATGAAGACCAGAAGCAGCAGGGTCTAGAGATCGACTCCTTGGTTTCCTCCAATAGCCAGTCCACAGGCTCATGAAAAATCTCGACAGCATGCTCAGCAGGCATCGAGGTCAACAAGCTCAACAGGGATATGACGAGCCCTCGACCATGCCTTCGACCAAACAGCTCGACCACAGTTGAGCGGATGAGAGGAGTTGAAGAATGGGAGGATCATGATCTCTACCAGTCCAACAACCTGCACCGGCAGTGCTTGTACCTCTTGCCCCAGTAAGAATGGCTCTCACCAAAGGTCTGGAGGGCCCGACACATTTCATAAAAATCCTCTGTGAAAGACCCTCAGATGCTGTCCCCAGCTGGAAGCAGCACCGATACCGATGAGGTACTCACCATGGCTGCAGCTGCCATCTCAAGTGCCACAAGTTGAAAAGCCAACCCGGTAGCCCCTCAATGCTTTTTTGCGGCTCGTGTCAACCTTTGGAAGTGCCATTCCAAGGGTCGACCGAGGACAAGTCTGGCCCACCGATCTTCCAGCAACGCTGGAAGCATCGCCTGGCAAAGATCACAACCCCCCACATTCTGCTGCACTCCCAGACAATACAGATGGGATACATTGGGGGGGAGACAGTGTTCAATTTCTTGTTGTCACTGAACGCAGAATCTGCAGCCAAATGTTGCTTCCTTTCTTCCGTTGACAAGATCAAGGTAGAAAGCAGAACCAAAAGTGGAAGAACTGTAGCATCTAAGTGGAGAAAGTCTGAATAAAAAAAGTGCTAACATGCAAACAAAGCCTCAAACACTGCACAGCTGCAAAGGAGGAGGCCTGTCCCTTTCAGCGGAAAGTAAGGTATGACATCATGGGGTGGAGCTGAAAGATACATAGCTAGAGTGGTGGGAGGTACTCACTGGGACTGCAGCCACCTCCGAGAGCCATATGATGGAAAGCCAACCCAGTAGCCCCAGAGGCCTTCTTGCTGCTCTTAGGTCGACCCTTGGTGGTCCCGTTTTGAGGGCTGTCCTGAGGAGGAGTCTGACAAGCTGATATTCCAGCGATGCTGGAAGCATCTGGCAAAGGCCACAACCCTCAATGTCATGCTGCGCTCCTAGACAGTAAAGGTCAGAGACGTGGGACATCGGTATTTTGACATTTCTTATTCACAATGAATGCAGAATTTATAGTTGCTTCCTCTTTTCCTCTCCCAAGATCAAGGTAGAAGGGAGAGCCAGAACAAGTGGAAGAATTGTAGAATCAAAGTGGAGAACGTTTTAATCACCAAAAGTGATAACTCGCAAAGAAATCCTCGAACACTGCACAACTGCTAAGGAGAAGACCCTTTCAGCGGGAAAGCAATAACTGATGTCATCAGGAAACCAGCAGCTATCGCCCGGTGGTGGAAGAAGCATAGCTTGAAGACATCCAACGAATCAGACTGTTCCAGTGGAACTGCCACTGTGGATAGTTAACTGTAGCCACGCCTTAGAACCACCTTTTAAACCTAGGCTTACACTACCATTCCATGGTAAATGCAGTGGCTGAACAGGACTCTCAGAATTTGGTGAAATGCAGAAGTCAAACACTGAAGAAAATCTTTGACAAAATATGAAAATTGTATGAAAACTAGCAGAATCCACCATCATAAACAAGAGATGTGAGGAGACCTTCTCCTTACAATGGAATTAAAGATCCAACTGCAGAGGGTTAGAGCCAGAGAACCACATCGTTGGGTGGTAGAAGTTGTCAAGTTTGAAGACTGGTCAGGTAGCTGAGCATACTCAGTGGAAGACTGCCTAAGTTAGGACAGTGAACCAAATCTAAGTAGAGAGAGCATGCTATACATCTTCCAGCACTACTGGATTATAAAACACATTTATACTTGCACAAAGTAAGTTTTTGTGAGGGGGTAAGAGCACCGGAAACAGAAGCCCTCTAGGTAGTCAAAGATCAGGTGCAGGACGCTTAACAGTTTAAGGTTCCTTACGCTGCTTCACAAAGTGCACCTGCCCTCAAGTAGGCATTCTGCAATGCACCCAGGGTTTCCTCAGTGCAAGGGTTATTCTTAACTGCATGCAATGGTTATATAACTGTCACACTCGTCTGACTTGTAACCTAAATCACGGTTTGTTTCAAGACACTCTACTGTACTGCTCAATAAAAGTACCTCTGAGAAACAAATTTCATATTTAAGAAAGATAAATACCAGTAGTTGAAAAACAAAGTCTGACCCACTGGAGCACATAGTGCTCCAATACAAGTGACCAGTTTTTGTTTCACAAGCCTGACCCACTGCCCTAGGCTGTAGGAGTCTAGAGAACACTGAGGAGGGCAGTGATCCCAGACTCCTGGGTGGAGAGAGTAGACACTGTTCAGTAGGAAGGGCAGGGAACTCCATCCTTCCCCAGTAGGAAGGGACAGAGAATCTCTATCCTTCCCCAGTGAGATCTCACATCATAGTCTCTGCTGCAGGTCAGCCAGGGCTAAGCATACAGACTTAATGGCACAAGCATAAACAAGTGGAGCCTTCTTTGATGGAGAAGTAGGAAATGTCAAACAGAAACCCCAAGTAATAATTCAAATTTTTGTCGGGGAGAAACATGAGCTACACACAGCTCATTTCAAGGTGTGTGTCTGTGTGTGTGTGTGTGTGTGTGTCTGTGTGTGTGTGTGTGTCTGTGTGTGTGTGTCTGTGTGTGTGTCTGTGTGTGTCTGTGTGTGTCTGTGTGTGTCTGTGTGTGTCTGTGTGTGTCTGTGTGTGTCTGTGTGTGTCTGTGTGTGTCTGTGTGTGTCTGTGTGTGTGTGTCTGTGCTAAAATACAACCTGAACTGGACTCAGAAATGTATGCCATCCTAGACACATGAACAGACCATACATAGACCATTGATTCCTTTGTACTCTCCTACCTTGTAAGACTCGTCAGTTGCAGTTTTCATTTTCTCATTCAGCCAACTCTTCAGTTCATCAGAGTCACGGAAAAACTGCTGCAGGTGGAATGAGTCTTCCAGAGCAGCCCGACGGTATGTAGCACGCTCATGCAGGGCATTGCGGCGGCTCAACAGCTAGTGGGAAAGAGGAACAGTCAATGAAACTGCTTCACCTATAAAATGTCATAAGGAAACAGATTACAATAACCACCAATCTGTTGTCCAAGATTCTGAAATATGTTTGACTTAGTCTGACAACAGCCATACACCCAAGCCAGTGATGTTCCATACAGCACCAGTAAAAGAAAAGAAAATGGCCACTGCTTACTCTGCTCACTCAGTCTACAATCCTTTACAATCAAGATTACCTAATATCACATAAAATGCAAAAATACATTTCTGTCCCTTTAATTCAGATTTAAAACTAAAGATCCTTCACAGAGCATTTAAAAACTTCAAATTTGTTCTATAACAATAAAATCTATTTGGTTTATCTAATGGTTCAACAATTGCAGGAATATGAATTAAAAACTCACAGCATCTCTGCGAGCAGCAACCTCCTCCTTCGCATAGTGATTGTTCTGAATCAATTTGGTGGCAAATTCATCCAAAGCCTTTGGGGAGAGAAAAAGAAACACTGTTTATTTCTATGCATAAAAGATACTTTTTTGTTTAAATAAACTTAGAAATTTCTGAAAATACTGAGAGCAGGAAAGAATAAGTACATACAGTGATCTTCTCTTCTTGGGCTGAGGGACTTCTCAAAGTCTTCATGTTTCTTCAGGAGAGCCTCAACACTATCAAGGGAGTCCCCCAAGTCTTCATTGAGCAGGAAAGCCTAGTTGTATACCATAAGGAACAGTTTTTAATAGCAATCTGGCACAAGAAAGGCAGATTATAAGAACTTCATCATATAGTCCCTGCCCTAAATTTGGTCCAGTACTCCAACACATTCTGTCCTGGTACAGACACACAGACACACAGACACCTCTATCTATATCTATGTATCTATAGATCTATATTATGGAACTAGATCTCGTGTGGCTGTGGCATGAGAGTCCCCACCAGAGGGGAAGCTCTGGAGGAATATAGGATGGCAGGTAAGTCCCGGAGATGCCAGGGTGACTGAGCTGGGACGAGGCAGAGCAAGATGGGACCACCTGGTGAAGGGACAACAAAAATTTTTACTGCCTGAACTTCACATTGGGGTTTACTTCGGCTACTTTCCAGCCCTGTCACCAACACTTTTCATCCTACAGAGGGCCACACAGAGGCAGGGCATGAGACTGCCTGCCACCATGAGTTCCCCTCAACATTTTCACCTTCCAATCACCCTTTTGATGGTGCTGTCAGTCATTATTGGTACTGACACAACAGTGGAGGCTGGGGAAGCAGGCCCTTGGTCATCCATAGGAGTCCCTGTGGTGCTGGAAGCGGTGCCATCTCCCGAGGCTAGGAAGTGCTACTTCCCAGTCCCAGCTGCCCTCATATCCCAAATATTTCCTGAACTCCTGAATCCAGACTGCCAGCACAGCAGGTAGCCCTGTTGTGTGTGTGTGTGTGTGTGTGTGTGTGTGTGTGTGTGTGCTCTCTCTCTCTCTCCCTCCTGTGTGTTAAGTTCACTCCTTTCGTCATGCCAGTGATCTAAATTCACATCCACTGTCTGAAGCACTGTGGCAGGCTAGCAAGAGGGGCACTGTGTTAGTCGTTATGGGAAGGGGGTTTGGTAACCTCAGCTTCAGCACTGCTACTGATGGGACTGTGGAGCAGAGACATTGACAAGATGTGAGAGCAGGAACTGCAAAGACGGAAAATAGGCAGGAACACCCAGAGGATGTTACCATGTTCAAACACATTTCGTTTTCCTCAGAACCAGTATGAAGAAACCCGCAGGGAGTTATAAGCTACTGGGGGAGGGTGGGGGGAGCAAATTAAAGCTACCTGGAAAAACAGTAGACATTCGTATGCCTCTAGGCATACTGCCAGTAGGCTGGCAGTATAGCCTAGAGGTTAGAGGAACGAGATGTGAACAAGCTTGATACATCTGCCTGGATTGGTGGTAGTTCAGGTGGATGTTAAAGATCCCATGGCACTTATCGAAAAGAGCAGGGGAATTTCCCCGGTGTCCTGGCCAAATTTCCCTCATTCACTAAAAATACCACCAACAGCTTAATCTGGTTCACATTCAGTTGGCATTCATCTGTATCCCCCTCCCCCGGGTCGTGCCTGAAAATAGGCAGGATTTGTCTAGTGCACTCACCCGGTCAACAAAAACTAAATAAATAAATAAAATCTAGCAGACCAGACTTGAGTTTGATTCTCACAACCTCCACTTGCATACTGTGTGACTCTGAGCAAGTCACTTAACCACCCAGTGCTCCCAGGTTGCCCTGAAACAGGCACTTGTGCCTAGTGGGCCTTACCCAGTTACCAAACACTGGGGGGACACATTTCCTCAGTTCCATGCATAGGGAATACTTGTCCCCAAACTGCCAATAGTTGCAGCCTGACACTGTCCTGGTAATACAGATCAGAAATAATCCAAAACCATCAAAAGTTGAAGTTAAATACTAGCAGGCTGGATTAGGCTATTCAGCTCTCAGACATACCCTGCAACCCTTGTCTCCACATACCTGTACAACTACAAAAGAATAGACCAGGCTGCAGAAAAGCAAACCTGCCCATCAGAGGTCAAAAGTGGCACTGGGTCAGTAGCCAAACAGTAGGTAGATTTTGTACCGCGCTAGTAACATTTTCCTTTAACTTTGCCTTGCTGGCTTGTACTGCAAAAGGCAACATTTCAGTAAGTATACCAGTTGGGCCAGGGGATCTTCCCCAGTCATTAACCCGGACGGCTTGAGGCAGCAAAAAGAAATGGTATGCAAGAACTTACCATACTGCAACAGCAGATCTTAAAAAAAGAGAATCTCCTCCATTAGGCCACTCCTTTCAAACTGTAAGCCATCAGCGTCTGGACCACTCGGAAACTTTTTGTTAGCTGGGACTGCCCAAAATGATGTGCAGTGCTAACGCATATATAACGTGGACAGCCCCATCATGCCTCAGTTCCTGCCAGAGATTACTCAGAGGGCCTCTTACCATAAGGAACCAAGAGATTATACCAGCAACAGGTATACAAAGAGAGGCATGGGCTGTATACAGGACACACAGAGTAAGGCTTGAGGCACAGCATCTGATATAACCCTCCATAAAACTGAAAGGAGGGAGTGCATGCATGGCCTAATGGAGGAGATTCTCTCTAAGATCTACTGTTAAGGTAATTTCTTGCTGTTCTATCTTCATCAATGATATCACCTCCATTAGGCCACACCTTTGGAACAACTTCCCAAACAGTACAAAGCAACAGAGAGAATGATACAATTTGATATGTGATTGGAACACGAGGCCATGCAGTATAGCAAGCCCAAAACCAGCACGTCCTACAAGAACAATATCCAGACTGTAATGTTTAGCGAAAGTCTGAACAGTGCTCCACATGGCTGCAGCATATATATCAGCAGCAAGAACATTTCTGAATAAGCAACAGAAGTGGTCATTATCTCTAGTGGAGTAACCAGTAACAGCTCCAGGAAGTTCCTTACGATACCTCCTGTAACAGAACTCAATACAATGTGCCAACCATTTGCACAGACATTGCTTAGATACAGCAGCGCTTTCTTTCCCGGAGCGAATGAAACAAAAAGCTGAGAGGACTTTCTGCAGTCCTTGGTGCAAGACAGGAAATGTAGGTCACAACTCACAGCAGGCTTAAAAAAGGAGCCAGCATCAATGTCTCAGGTATGAAATTTAAGTCCCAATCTGGGACTGAATTACAGATAGGAGGTTTTATATGAAGAACAGGTCTCAGAAACGTAGGGGGGCACCTCTAATTGGGCAACTGTATGACCATCAATAGGGACATGAAAAGCTGATATAGCAGCCAAATGTACCTTAACAGAACAATACTGCAGGTCTGAGTTAGACAGGGAAAGCAAGTACTATGGCACAGAATTCACAGGACATGTATAGGGTCAATATTTCATGAAGCAGACTACAGGGTGAAGTGCTTCCATTTCAGGGAATAAGTATGTTGGGAAGAAGGCTTCTCAGCAGCAAGCAAGATATCAGCAACCTTAGGGATACCTCAAAAACTGCAATGGCTATGCTTTCAGAAGTCGTGTATACAAGTGTAGGGGATTTCAAGCCCGGATGGACCAGAGACCTGCTGTCCTGTGAAACTCCGACAGAAAGACAGAGGGATACGATGCTCCCCTGCCAGATGCTGAAGGAGTGGAAACCGAATCTGGTGAGACCAGAATGGAGAGAAGAGGGTGAGAGTGGCACTCTCTACCCACAGCTTGAGCAGAACTCCCTGTATTAGAGGAATTGGGGGAATGTGTATAGGAAGTTCCCTTTCCAAAATAAGCCCACAGCTCACCCAAAAACTCCAGCCCCTAGAGCCAACAAGCAGAAAATGATGGTGACTCACCTGTAACACGTAGTTCTAGGAGTGTTATAAGGTGCACATCCACACTTGGTCTTCCTTCCCTTTTAAATCTGCCAGATGTCTTCAAACTAAGCTCTACCCACCCAGGTGGTATACTTCCCAGCTCTGCCCTGTAACATCAGATCTTGCATGCTGGAAGCAGGGATCCATGTGCCACTTGCCAAGGGAGGTTGTGTGGGTCATGTGGATGTGCACTATACCACTACCTAGTTACAGGAGAGTAAACCTTCTCGGGATGTGGATATGGTGCACTATGCACACCTAGGCAGACTCCTAGCAGTTCTCTGGGTGGAGGGGCAAGGAGCACACCCCTATCTGGCAAACAAGGACTGGAGAACCCAGGTCCAAAAATCAGCATCCTAGCATGACTCAAGGTCAATGGGTAGTGGGAATGAAGGTGTGTGCTGACTCCCAGGTAGCAGTCCTGCACATCTCCTGGCTAGGGACATTCCTGGAAGCAGCCACCAAGGCAGTGGTATGTCTGGTGGAATTCCTATCAGCCAACCTATAGCAGAGGTCAATGCAGTTTGTTCATCTCGTCCATCAACTGATTCCAACGGACCCCCGAGTGTCCACCGTGGCATCCACATATGATGTCAGGCTAGTGGCATAGTCACTACAGTCACAGCCACGAGGCCCAAGAGATGCAACATTGTTCATGTAGGGACATAGTGGCTCCTGTGGGCCAAGTGTGCCTACCCAGTCCTGGGGCAGGAAGGCACATCCCTTTCTGTGTCCAAGACCACTATGTACTGCAGTATTTGGCATGGAGTCAAAGAGTTTGGCACATTCACTGTCACCTCAAGTAGCTGGAACAGACGCTGTCCAAGAGAGTATATAGCAGAACTTTCTTGGAGTTGGCCTTCAGGAGCCAGTCACATCCAGATGAGGAAAACATACATGCCTTTCCTGCAAAGGGCTGCTGCAACTGCCTAGCATTCTGTAAAGACCAGTGGTGCAGCAGACAGGCCAAACAGCAATACCTTGAACTGATAATGTCTGCCTCCAGCATAAAGAAGAGGTACTAGGAATCTGTGCTTGTAGAGACACCCTTCGAAAATATCTGCATTTGATATACAGGATGAAGTTTCTTAGGTCTCCTGTCCATTTTGGGACTAGAAGGTATCTGTAATAAAACCCTTTCGGCTGTTCTTGTGGTGGAAGTTTCTATTGCATGCTTTTGTAACAGGATCTGAATATATATTTTTTTATAAACTATTTTTTAAAAGTTTACTGCATTATAATACAGCTTAAAAAAATCCGTAGGTAGGCATTATCATAGTTGATAAACTCTGAAATTGTACAAGAGTGTATACAATATCAATAGTAAGGGAACTGCTATGCCCCAAACATTGTTATGTCACTGAGGGGGTAGTGCTAAATTATGATATCCAAGGATAGGTGCTAAATAGCCTAGTCTGCCATGAGCAGGGGACATTTCATACACAGAAAATAAAACATTGGTATCCTTTATCTGAAGCAAGGCTTGCTCCCCATTGACCAGCGTAGCAATTAGAAATAGGCAACCCCTTAAAGGAAAACTCCAAAAATCTAAGCAGACCCACCCCCAAAAGCTTTAGCCCCCAATTTAGCTTTTTGGCCATGAAAGCCATTTTTTTTTTTTTTTTTTTAATTAAAGAAGAGAGGTTGTGACCACAATGCATTACAGACAATTACTTTGTTTGTCTTTTCTACATCTTCTGTCCAGATCTTGATAAAAACATACGTTCTGATAGCCCCCTTGTAATTAGCCTTAATGCCCATTGGGGGGGGGGGGAGAACTCCCAATCTTATTTCGGGGTTTCCTCTCCCTTACCACCCTTTACCTCATTTGCTTCCCATCTTCAGGGTACAAAATCAAGATCTCTGCTGGAAATGTAAAATACCCATGATCTCCATAATAGCTCAGCCTGTGAGGCTTTGTTGTGTAGTTTAGCTGCAAGAATCTCCAGATGATAGATGCTGATACTATCCTATTCCAATCTCCTATGGTCGGAACTATCTCTGACATCCAATGTCTTGTTTATGGCCTTTTTGACAGCCGCTATGTAAATGGATAGCAAAGTTTTATGCCAGGATGGGGTATGTGGGGGAAATATCGCCAGGAGAACCATTTCTGCAGTTAATTCAACCTCTTCTCCCAAACATTCTGACACCGCCTGTTGAAGATTACACCAATATGGCATTAATAAGGGACATGTCCAAAAAAATATGGGCAAGACCAGCTACCCGACATCTACAAGACCTCCAGCATCTGCCATAGGAGGAGGGGAAGGGAGATATGTAATTAGATTGGCTGGGGATCTGAAAAAACGTACTCTGCATTTCCAGGCAAATTCCCTCCAAATACATGAATAAGTTATCTTACAAGACATGGGAGAAGCTCGAAGCCAATCCTGTTCGGAGATTTCCATCTCTAAATCTCTACCCCAACTTCTCATGATGGAAAGTGATGTTACCCAATCCCTCAAGTAGGATCTGGTACATGTGGCCCACCAGATGTTCCCACAGATGACCAGCTATGGCATCTTCTAGGAGTTTCCAAAAAATTGAAACTGGATTGGGCAACTGAGACATTACATCTCTTTGTCTTGGAAGATAATTTTTAACCTGGATATATCTATAGATGTCCCCTTAGGGTAAACCATAGTCCCTAATGTTTCAAACTGGACAATGCCCTTATCCATTATAAACTGTCTAAAGAACTTAAGTCCCACCCTCCTCCACCTAAAAAGGTATGGTCTAATGTTGCTGGGATAAAAGAACCATCCTCTGAGATCAGGGTAAATAGGAAAAAGAATTTTTAAAGCATTTCTATTTCTTTAGATGGTACCATTGTGTTAAAACTTGAGCTGTAAAGAGTATAAAATCCTCAGCTGTGGGGCTTATTTATTGAAGCCATGGTTAATTTTCAAAATGTTATATAAAATCATTAATGGTAAACTCCAAGTCCTTCCAAGGAGCCTCAAAAGAAGGGGAAAGCCACAATATTAGGGTCCTGAAAAAAGATGCCAAGGCATATAACTTTAAATTGGGAAGGTTTGCACCTCCCTCCGTCAATGGAAGCTGTAGCAAGGACATCCTTATTCGAGGCTTCTGGCCGTGCCATATAAAATTAGAAATTATTCTATCCCACTACTTGAAGTAAAAATTAGCAGGGAAAGTTGGAATATTTCGGAACAGATATAACAGTTTTGGTAGGATGATCATTCTAATGGACTCTATCCTCTGAGAAAAAGCTCAAGGGCAAAGTAGACCAAGTTGTTAACTCTGATTGAATTTGTATTGACCATGGTTCATAATTTAGTAACTCACATTTTCTAAATTTTTGTGATTACTATACCCAAGTACTTAATTTGTGTTTTGTGCCATTTTAAGGGGTACTTATTTTTTAATGATTGGGTTGGGGAAAAATTTAGAGCCAGCAAATCTGTCTTGGTTATATTTACAACAAATCCCGAAATCTCAGAGAAAAGTGTCAGGGAATCCCACAGGGCCGAGAGGGAAGTCTCTGGAGAGAGTGCTAAAACCAAAATATTGCCAGCAAATAAGAGCCACCTTGTATTCCTTCTGACCCATAGGGACCCCTCCACACCTATGTTTCTCTGAATTAACCCTGCTAGAGGTTCAACATAAAGAGAGAATAGTAAGGGGACAAGGACATCCCTGTCTCATTCCCCTTTGTATAGATATTGGTTGGAATAATGAGCCATTAATTCGAATGTAGGGCTTAGAAGATGAGTATATATTCTTAAGGCATGTTAAAAAAAGAATCTGGAAATGCAAATTTGGACAGGGTAGCCCATAGGAAATCCCACCCCACCTTATCGAATGCTTTGTCTGCATTAAGGCTCATAATAGAAGGAATCTTTCGGGCCTGAAGATGTTTCATAATAAGAAATAATCTACGGAGATCGTCTGAAGTACTTCTTGACTTCACAAAGCCCGCCTGATCTTTGTGTATTAAATCCAGAAGGATGGGTTCTAATCTTTTGGCCCAAATGGCCATAAATAATTTATAATCCACGTTTAGGATAGAGATTGGTCGATAAGATTTGGGGAGGGTGGTGTCCCTTTCCGGTTTAAGTAAAGTAGTTAAAATAGCATAGTTCCAAGAAGAAGGAGGAGGAACCTCTCCCTCAAAAACTGTCTTACAGACTGGGAGAAAGCTAGGTAATAATTGGGGGATAAACGTTTTGTACCATTCTGGACTAAATCCATCCGGGCCTGGACTTTTCTGAGATGTAATTCTTTTTACCTGGTAAAGTATCTCCTCCGGTCTAATTGGTCTTTGTAGTTGAGAAATCTGGGTTTCCAAAAGTTTAGGTAAAGGGATATGTCTATAAACTCCTGAACTCTATGTTTGTATTATGAGGCCTGTATATAAAGATTAATTAAATTGTTTAAAAGTCTGTTTATTTGGTTCTCTTATAAGTAGTAGTGCCAGTAGATTGGGATTTTATTTTCAGGATAGTAGAAGCTCTTTTATTGGCCCTCAGCTTCTTGCCGGGTTTCTTGCCCTTTGCCCCCTTCATAGTTGTACCGTCGAGATATGCCAGTTGTTGGAAGGTTTTTATAAACCATAATGTTTTGTATCTCCTGTTTCAAGCCTCTTATCCGTCTCTGGAGATTAACATCTCCTTCTCTGTATAAAAACAGATAGAACAGGAGATCTTCGAAGAATTTTAACCTGGCATTTTGTTTTTTTGATTTCCGGGAGGTGTATTATGAATTTCCCCCCTCAGTATGGCCTTCAGTGTATCCCGCTGAATAGTACAAGAGACGCCCGGGGTCAGATTTTCCTGGATAGCCTGGGGGATGTTTCCTCATGGCATCAAGGAACTCCTGATCTTTTAAAAGAGATGTATTAAATCTCCAGGTTTTAAATTTTCGCTGTTTCCCCAAGTCAATTTTTAGAATCAGGGGATTGTGGTCAGATAATATTCTTGGTTCAATTATCATATCATGAACTAATGCAAGGTGTTCCACCGTAACAAAAAAGTAATCTAGCCTAGAATATGTTTTATGTCGTGCCAAAAAAAGGTATATCCTGGGACTGATGGGAAAGTCCTCCTCCAAACGTCTTCGAACCCTAACTATGCGATTTTTTTTTTTTTTTTTTTTTTTTTAAATATTTTCCTGTATTGGGTAATCTATTGGAATTTGGATTGGATTAATCTATATAGGGATCTAATGTCAAATTAAAATCTCCTCCCATGATCAAAATTCCTTTATATCTTTCCATCACCTTATGAAGCAATGATCGAACAACCGGAAGGGGAGTCTGTGGTGGTAAATAAGCATTAACTAAAGTTACAGTCTGAATAAATTCTTCCGGTTAGAATCACAAATCTACCCTGTGGATCCGAAAAAGATTCAAGAACCTCAAATGGGGTCGAAGCCGGTATCAAAATAGCATGAAAGCCATTTTTTAAATATTTCTACTTACAGAAATCTAAAATTTGAAAAGTCTGCACTTCCTTAACATGGTGGGCGGTGTGCAGCTCCATTTCATCAAAATCACACTGCACTTCTAGCCCTAATACACCTGTATTAGGCTAGCAATGGCGTCATAACTTGATGAAATGGAGCCGCAAAATCATTCACCATGTTTAGGAAGCGAGACTTAAAATAGATTTCTAGTAGAATTAAAAAAAAAAAAAAAAGCCTTTCATGGCCAAAACCTAAATCGGGACTAAAGCTTCGGTTGGTCTGTTTAGATTATCGAGTTTTCCTTTAAGAAAAACTCTGCTATATTTAAGCGCCACCACAGAAAGTTGAAATAGTGAACCAACAATTACTGAATGCATCCTAAACGGCTGTAAGATTATACTGGCTATAAACTCTGATGAACAGTGTCAGTGGCTCAGTAGGTGGCACACTCACCTCTGAGGCCGAGAGATCAGAGGGCTGTGGGTTCAGTTCCCACATCTGGCACTTGGGTTAATATCCCAGTACTGACACCGTAGTGCAGCATGAGAGGGGTGCTGCACTTCTGAGGTGCCATCTTTCAGATGAAATGTTAAACCGAGGTCCCATCTGCCTGGATTGGTGGTAGCTCAGGTGGATGTTAAAAGATCCCATGGCACTTATCGAAAAGAGGGGAATTTCCCAGTGTCCTGGCCAAATTTCCCTCATTCACTGAAAAATACCACCAACAGCTTAATCTGGTTCAAGGTCAGCTGGTATTCATCTGTATCCCCCTCCCCCGGGTCATGCCTGAAAATAGGCAGGATTTGTCTAGTGCACTTACCCGGTCAACAAAAACTAAATAAAAATTAATAAATAAAAAATAAAATAAATAAACATACTTGTTCGCTCGATAATTAAGAAAGGCTAATAACATGTATGAAAAGAAAGTCCAACAGTGGTATAACTGGTAAAACTTTAAAGTAAACATAAGCATAGTTATAATAGACAATGTCTCAGTCTCCTAAGCGCTGGTTAAAAAGTCTGAAGCCATTCAGCCCTCTAGGAGCAGTAGAGGTAGAGAACGAAATGCGCTGTGCTGAATAGGGCTCAGAATGGTGCGAAAACATCTGAGGAATGAAGAAAGAGGTGGCAATTTGTGGAAAACTGGTCGTTGCCATGTGGTGCCGCCATGTCGATTTGTTCGTGCAGCAACAAGGAAAGTAGAAACAAGCCGAAAATAGTCAAAAGTACATACAGTAATATCAAACCACAAAGCCCTGTAGCGACAGCATGAACTAAAGTCCCAAAGCAAGAACAGAGGTCATTTAAGTACAGCACCAGTCAAAAAGCACACCTCTGACCATTCTGCAAGCTGCTTAAAGATAATGCTCCACAGTCATTTTCAGACTCCTCCGAAGGAATCTTGGTCCCGCCTTTCAAATTCTATTTTGGCAAGTCTCTCCCCATACATAACTATGAGGCTAGTTGGCATAAGCAAGAGGTGTTGGACCCCTAACTGCCACTGTCTCGTGCACACCCCATCAAAGCCTTAGAGTCTCTTCTGACTTTTAGAGGTGCAGCCAGAAACTAGGTTTTTCAATGTTCTCCTCACCCTCATAGTCCTCCTCTAAGTCCACTAAATCAACCACATCTATGTTACTCTGGCAAAGCTAATTTTACGAACAGATCTGTTCACATTAATAAAATTGGCTTTACAGGTGTAACACTACATTTGGTGAAAAGACGCTTAAGTTTTCAGGTTGTTATTTAAAAGCAGTAAGACACGATAGGTGGGTTGTTGTCTGATAAGAGCACACCCCAGGTGCATTGTGAAGCATGAGGCGCTTAGTAGAGTGCCTTCAGCACTTGAAAGTACTCTTATCAGACAACAACCCACATCCCCGAAGTGTCTTACTGCTCTTATAAAATGGGTTCTAAGAAGAAGAAATAGATAGGAATCAAATGAGAGAGACTAAAACAGAATTACCTTATTAACATTTAAAAAGGTAAATGAGAAAACAAAAAATATAGTCCCTAAAACTAGAGTGGGGGGATTAAAAGAACAGGTTACTCACCTGTAACAGTAGTTCTAGGAGTGGTATATGTTGTTCATCCACACTGTCAGGCATTGTCCCTTTCCCCTTTAAATCTTGCCGGAAGTCTTCAAGCTGGCTCCTCCCACCCACCTGGGTGGTAAAAACCTCGGCCCGCCCCATGACGCCAGATCTGTCCGCTGGAAGCCAGGCTGTGCGCCTAAAGCCGGGAGGTCAGGAGGCAGGGATGAACAATATACCACTCCTAGAACTACTGTTACAGGTGAGTAACCTGTTCTAGGAGCGTGGATATGTTGTTCATCCACACTGTCTGGCAGACTCCTAGCAGTTCTCCAGTAGGAGGGAGGCAAGGCGCACACCCCCTACTTAGGAAACAGAGATTGGAGAACCGAGGCCCCAAAACCAGCATCACATCGTGACTCAAGGTCGATGTGGTAATGGGTAATGAAGGTGTTTGCTGACTTCCAGGTACAGCCTGACAGATTTCCTGGATAGGCCGGGCGGGACGCCACACCTGCACCACGCCAGCGACCCAGGTCTGGAACGGACTCGGGCCGGGCTGGCAGGGGAAGGAAGGATTGAGCGCCCCACGACAGCCTCCTTCCTTCGGGTGGGTGGGATATGCGCTGCTGCAGCGACACCCAGCGGAGGGGCTGCGCCCAACAGCATGCGATTGGACAGGAGGGAGAAGCCGCAGATGTCTGTATCGCCAAGCGCTGACGCCATTGCACGGCCCAGCTCTCCAGGGGCATATAATATATAAAAATTAGGGACTCGCTTATGAAGCCCTCCCCAGGGTTCCTCTCAGGTCGCCAATCCCCAACCAGTTACTAGGACCACGGGTTGAATATGGGGTGCCAGCTCCGCGCCCCATCCTCTGGGGGTAAGCCAGGGTGACCGGGGGAATCTGCCAACATGGAGGACCCTCAGGGGCCATGACCAGGGTGGATACTTGGAGAGAGTATCCTATAAAAAAAAAAAAAAAAGGGATCCCCTGGATAGGGATGTCCCTGGAAGCAGCCACCGAAGCAGCAGTATGGCGGGTAGAATGAGCTCTTATCCCCTTGGGAGGCTCCTTGCCCGCTAATCTAACACACAGACTTATGCATGATGTACTCCATCTTGCAATAGTCCGCTAGCTGCAGGTCTGCTGTGAAGCGGCTTCCAGCGTAGGTGACAAACAGCTGGCAAACCCTCCACAATTTCCACTGCCTTCCTTATAGTACGAGAGAGCATGTCTGAGGTCCAGAGTATGGAGCCTGTACTCGGCATCCGAGGTATAGTTAGGGTAATATACTGGCAGAGTCAACACCTGGTTGAGGTGAAACTGACACCACCTTCGGAAGGAATTTCAGGTGGGGGCGCAGGACAACTTTGTCCCTGTGAAAGACCAGATAAGGGGAGTCCACCGAAAGCGCCTGGAGCTCCCCTGTCCTTCTGGCTGACGTGATAGCCACCAGGAAGGCAGTCTTCCATGACAAGTGCGAGAGCTCACACTTGTGTATGGGTTCGAATGGCTTGCCCATGAGCTTTGCCAAAACCAGCAAAAGAGCCCATAGAGGTGGAGGTTCACGCACCGGAGGGGATATGTGATCCAGGCCTTTGAAAAAGCACCCGATCACCGTCTCCTGAGCCAACGTAGGCTGACCGGCCCGCGCCCGGTAAGCAGAGATGGCTGCAAGGTGCACCCTAAGGGTCGATGACCGAAGACCCCCTTTGGAGAGAGACCAAAGGTAGTCTAGAATGTTAGCCACAGAGCAGGATAAGGGGTACAGGCTTTTTCCCTGACACCAAATGGAAAATCTTTTCCATTTGAAGGCATAACATTTCCTGGTCGATTCTTTTTGAGATGCTTCCACCACGGTGTAAACATCCTCAGAAAGACCCATAAGCCTGGAACTCTAGCCGCTCAGGAACCAGGCTGTGAGGTGCAGGGATTGAAGGTCCGAGTGAAAGACCTTCCCCTGGTTCAGTGATATCAGGTCCGGGCGTGTACATAGCCGCCTCCGGGGCCCTGCAGCTGAGGCTGAGGAGATTTGGATACTAGAACTGGCGTGGCCAATCTGGGGCTACCAGAATCACCTTCGCCTCGTCCCTCCTCGTCTTGAGTAACACCTTGTGGATCAAGGGAAATGGAGGGAAGGCGTAAAAGAGGCCTGGAGTCCATGGCCTCGAGAAGGCATCCCACTGCAGCGAGCCCCGCTGAGGGGGCGGCATGGTACAGCTCAGCTTGGTGTTCTCCTGAGGCAAACCGTCCACCAACGGTTTGTCCCAACGGGAGAATAGGTCGTAAGCTACCTCTGGATGGAGAGACCACCATGGGATGTCTGGCCTATGCGGTTGAGAGCAAACGCCAGTTGGTTCGCACTCCTGCCACATGGATGGCTAGGAGATCCGCCTCCAGCCGGCTGGACGGAGGTCCAGATCCGAGCGCCTCCTGCACAGCAGACGGAGTGCGGCCGCCTGTTTGTTGAGGTAGTACATGGTCGTGGTATTGTTCGCCTGGACTTGAACCACTTGACCCGGAGCTGAGAAGCTAAAGCTGACAGTGCCAGTCTGACTGCTCTGAGCTCCAACAGGTTGATGTGGCATCGACCCTCGGGCTCCAGAACCCGGGGCTCTGTTGTCCCCTATGTGGGCTCCCAGCCCATGAGAGAGGCCGTCGTGAGGACGACCGCCGGCTCAGGGCGGACAAACGGAACCCTTCCTGCAAGTGACTCGGACGGTCCACCATTGGAGAGCGCCCCACATCCTCTGGGTGACTGATCAGCTGGTCGAGAGACCCCGACGCTGAGACCACTGGGCAGCCAGCTCCCACTGAAGGGGGCGATGTGCAGTCTGGCCCAGTGGACAACTGAGTGCACGCCACCATGTAACCCAAGAGGCGCAGGGAAGTCCTGGTCAGGGCGCAAGTGCCCAACCAGAAATGATTGTGCAAAGGAGGAGAGAACTCCGCCCTGTCCGGGAGCCGAGCTCTGGCTTGACAAGAGTCTAGCTCTGCCCGATGAAGCCCATCACCCGAGAAGGTACGTTGCTCCGATTTGGCCTCGTGATCAGAAGGCCCAAGTGAGAGCAGGTTCGGAGGGTCAGGTCCCTGACCTCCACCTCCTGAAGGGAGGAAACCCACCAGGAGCCAGTCTAGATAGGGTAAATCACGAACCCCTGACGCTTTAAATGGGCTGCCACCATCATGATGCATTTGGTGAAAACCCTTGGGGCCGATGACAGGCCAAACGGCATGGCTCTGAACTCGTACAGGGTCCCTTCGATCCTGAAGCAGAGAAACCGCTGGTGGGACAGACTGATTGGGACATGGTAAAAAGCGTCCTGAAGATCCAGTGTACAGAACCACATGTTTCGCTCCAAGGATGGTATGATCTGGTTCAGAGTTACCATCCGGAAGGTGCGAGACCTGAGATACAGATTCAGGTCGTGGAGATCTAGAATGAGGCACCAACCCCCCCGTCCGCTAGGGCACCAAGAAATACCTGGAGACAAAGCCTGGGTCTGAAGGAGGATCTGGCACCGAGGCCACCGCCTCCTTGAGGAGGAGTAGCGCAATGTCATCCCGAAGGGCAGACTGGGTGCCAACTGAGATCCTTTTCCTCCGTGGGCACGGGCTCGGCTGGAGGGTACTGTCAACTCTAGGGGCAGACCTGCCCACCACTTCCAGAACCCACCTGTCCGAGTGATACCGACCAGGCGGAAAGGAAGTGACGGAGCCGGCCCCCCACGGGAGGACCCAGAGATGGTGTGACGGGTGCGGGGAAGGCCACCCCGACCTGTCACTGTGCAGGCTTAGAGGAGGAGGAGGCACCTGGACCAGCACCTCGGCCTCCTTTGCGGGGCTGCTGGGGACCTTGCTTGGGCCTAGGGCGCCAAGCTTGAGCCTGCTGCTGTTGTTGCCCTTCCTGGAAGGACGGCTGTCTGACCACAGGGGAAGAATGCCGAAAGGGCTTCTTGCGCTTCTGCTGGTTCTGCCTGATAACCCTAGCAGAGGTGGCATCTAAGGTGGCATTAGACTGCTCAATGCGCTGGAGATGATCTGCCACCCCGACCAAGAGGTCGGTGCCAAGGAAGGGCACGCCAGCTAGCTTGTGCTGAGTATCCACGGAAAGGAGGATAACCTCAGCCAAGCCCTCGCGGCGAAGGTTACCGCTGCCGCTAGTGAATGGGCAAGGAATCACCAGTGTCCAGAGCTGTTTGGCAACAGCCCGGCCCTGGTCCTGGACCTGCTTGACCGTGGTCTGCATGTCAGCTGGGAGGTGAGGAAGAACTTCATCCAACGACCCAAAAGGGCATGAGAGAAGTGTGCCATGATCACTGCTGAGCTTGCCTGACGAAGACCCAGGGATGATGCCGCATAGACCTTCCGGGCCAAGTGGTCCATAAGTTTGGACTCCTTGTCCGGAGGGCAGTCAGTATCCGCAGAGCTGCCCGTTCGCCTGAATACTGAGGCAGACACAAGGCTTTCTGCCAAGGGGTGCTCAGTAAACCCCGCCAAGGACCCTATGGGCACCGCGTACTTGCAAGCCATGTGGGCGCACGGAGCCGGGCAGGAGGCTGAATGCTGTCAGAGTTCCAGAGCCGGGCCAACTATGGCTTCGGCCACTGGAAAGGCCTCCGTCGGGGTATCCCCCCTCTTAAGAATATCCGTGAGGGGATATTCTGCCTTCTTCTGAATAGGCTGCAGAGGCATTCCTGTGGACTCTGAAATGAGTCGAAGGATGCCCTGGAAGGACGCCTCTTCCAAGCCTGACACCAACAGCTCATCATGAGAATGAAGGCCGGTATTATCCGAATCGGAGGAGTCCAGATACAAAGGCTTCCCACCTAAATCTCCCTCGATACGCCTAGGGCGATCAGGGGTGACCGTAATAGACAGTCTGTGAGGAAGACCCGAAGACTGACGGTCCCCCTTAGAGGGAACTCCTCCCAGGGGCAGTTTAGGTGGAGGTTCCACCAAAATTGGTGGGGAACCTGTATCCGGCCGAGCCGGAAGGCGCACAGGGGCCCCCAAAGGGACCGGAGCCTTAGAAGCCGAAGAAGTCTGTGTCGGCCGAAGAGGCTGAGGCCAAGTGATAGCCGGAACGCTGGGTAGCCGCTTGGCCTGTTAGCAGAAATTGCTGCCACATAAGATCCCTCATAGCGCCAGAGTTTCCTGGCCGGCTCTCCTCGCCAGAGGAGGATGAGGAACGGTGGCAGCACCCTTCTGGGAGTGTTTGTGTCCCTTCTGATCTACCGACCAAGAGGACTTACTCCTCAATCGAAAACACCAATGATGCCGGGTTTGTCGGTCAGGGGATGCCGGACTCTGTGAAAAACAGAGGATCCGGCCTGCTCCCTCGATCAGATACCCGCTGGGCGGGTTTCCTCGTTGGGGAAAGAGAGAATAGGTGTTCTTCCAGAGACTCGTCGACAGGCGTCGGCGACAATGGCTCGATCGGGTCGAGAGAAATCTCGGCCGGTTCAGCCGTGTCCTCGACTTCAGTGCCTTGTCCAGATGGAAGATCTGAAAAACCGGCAGCCAAGGAGGCGATCGACAGTAGTCGAGACCCCTTGCTCCTGGAAGTCAGACCGCTCCCGGTCCCAGGAGAGTCTTCTTCGGCTAGAAGAAGACAGTTTTTGATCCTTCTTTTTGGATCGGGAGGAGTGCGAGCCCGAGGGTGCCTCACCCTTAGTAGGGAGAGACTGGCACAACTCCCGAAAGGATCCTGTGAAGGTGGAGCCCAAGTTGAGCGGCACGAAGAAGCTTCGGTTGGCCAAGCTTGGGCAGCTTCTTCCTCGAAAGCCGCCATCTGCTCGAGCTGCTCAAGTGGATCCCGTGAGTCAGCGGAAACCGCCCACCTGGCCTCCTTAGATTTCACTGGTGGATTGCGGGCTCAGTCTCCCAGCTTCCAGGCGCTACCGGACGGTCCTCCAGAACAGTGGGATTGAAGGCAGAGCAAATAGTGATTGCGAGGTATCATGCACGGTACCGAGGCAATAAATGCACCAGAGGTGGGGGGTTGTGCGACATTTTTGTCCACAAGGACACTGGCGAAACCTGGGACGCATTGTCATCCATGTCCGAAAAGTTCGGATCCGAGTGATACTCACGAGTATCAAAGTGAGAAGATGCGGTGAAAACCGCCGATTAGACCCAGGGCCCAATCGCAAAAGATCGAGAACCTGCATCTCCAGCGAAAGGATATCTGAGGCTGCATGGAGCCGAGGTATTTATATTACCGGTGGTGAGGAGCCAGCTTGAAGACTTCCGCAAGACTTAAAGGAAAGGGATATCGTTATACAGTGTGGATGAACAACATATCCACGCTCCTAGAAATACAGGTTACTCACCTGTAACAGGAGTTCTGAATGGTATATGTTGTTCATCCACACTTATTGGCAGGTTCTTTGCCGCTTTTAAATCTTGGCCGGAAGGTCTTCAGTTGGCTCCTCCCACCCACCTGGGTGGTAAATCCTCGCCCTACCTATGACGCCAGATCTGGCCTGGCTGGAAGCTCAGGCTAGCGCCAAAGCCGGGAGGTCGGTGGTCATGTGGATGAACAACATATACCATTCCTAGAACTCCTGTTACAGGTGAGTAACCTAGTTCTAGGGACATGGATATGTTGTTCATCCACACTTATTGGCAGACTCCAGTAGTTCTCTGGGAGGAGGGAGCAGGACACACCCCTACTTAGGGAAAAGAGACTGGAGAACCGAGGCTCCAAAACCAGCATCCCAGCGTGACTCAAAGTCGATGTGGTAGTGGGTGATGAAGGTGTGCGCTGACTTCCAGGTAGCAGCCCTGCAGATTTCCTGGATAGGGACATCCCTGGAAGCAGCCACCAATGCAGTGCTATGGCGGGTAGAATGAGCTCTTATCCCTCTGGGAGGCTCCATGCCCGCCAACCTATAGCAGAGATCTATGCAGCAGGTGACCCACCTGCTTATCGTCTGCTTGGCTGCAGGTCTGCCAGGTGCGGTTTCAGTGTAGGTGACAAACAGCTGGCGAACCTCCCTCCCTCGACTCCCCCAGCCGCTGCAGGCTCCTTATAGTAAGTAGCACCCTTCTAGGGTCTAGAGTATGGAGTCTATATTCGCCTCCGAGGTGTGATTGGGGCAGAACACGGCAGAGTCAACACCTGGTTAAGGTGAAACTCCACACCACCTTCGGAAGGAATTTCGGGGGACAGGACAACCTGTCCCTGTGGAAGACCAGGTAAGGAGACTATGGAAAGTGCCTGGAGCTCTCCCATCCTTCTGGCTAACGTAATAGCCACAAAGAAGGCGGTCTTCCATGAAAGGTGAGAGAGAGATCACACCTGTGCATTGGTTCGAATGGCTTGCCCATGAGCTTTGCCAGTACCAGCAGTAGATCCCACGGAGGTGGAGGTTCTTGCACCGGAGGGGAAATGTGATCAAGGCCTTTGAAAAAGTGCCAGACCACCTTCTCCTGCGCCACTGATCGCTTCCCGCCCGCGCCTGCGGTAAGCAGAGAGATGGCTGCCAGGTGCACCCTTATGGTCGCCAACCTAAGCCCTTGCTGAGAAAGGGACATACAACAGTCCAAGATTTGCCAAGGAACAGGAGGAAGGGTCCAGGCCCTTGCTCTTGACGCCAAATGGAAAACCTTTTCCATTTAAAGGCACAGCATTTCCTGGTCGACTCTCACGGGACGCCCAACTACATTGAGGACCTCGCCGGAAAGACCTAAGGCCTGGAACTCTAGCTGACTGGAACCAGGCGTCAGGTGCAGGGATTGAAGGTCCAGATGGAACACCTTCCCTGACTGACTGAAAGCAGGTCGGCGAGCTGGAAGCTGCCTCGGGAGCCTGGAGCGGAGGCTGAGGAGATCTGGATACCAGCACTGGCGGGCCAGTCTGGGGCTACTAGAATCCTGCACTTGTCCCTCCTCACCTTGAGAAGCACCTCTGTGGATCAAGGGAACCGGGGAAAGGCACAGAAGAGGCCGGGGTCCACGGCCTCGAAGGCATCCCCTGCAGCGAGCCCCGCTGAGGGGTGGTGGCATGGAACAGCCTCAGCTTCGCTTCTCCCTGGAGGCAAACAGATCCACCTGAGGTGTGCCCCAATGGGCTAACAGATCTTGTACTACCTCTGGCAGGAGAGACCACCGGGGCACAGCCCCATCCAGCTTAGGCATCGGCCAGGGTGTTGGAGGCTCCTGCCACATGAATGGCTAGGAGATCCGCCCCAGGCTCATGATGAGTGACCAAATGCGAGAGCTTCTTGCAGAGGCATGGAGCGCTCTCGCCCTGGCGGTTTAGGTAGTACATGGTCGGTATTGTCCGTCTGGACCCGAACCACTTGACCCCGTAGAAACGGAGAGAAGGCAGTGAGAGCTAGGCGGACCGCTCGGAGCTCCAGCAGGTTGATATGGCATCGGGACTCCCGCGGGGACCAGAGGCCATGCACTCTGTGCTCCCCCAGATGGGCACCCCAACCCATCAGAGAGGAGTCGGTCGACAGAGAGACCGTCGGCTCAAGGACAAATGGATGCCTCCTGCAGATGAGCTGAACGATCCACCACTGGAGAGCTGCCCACATCCTCTGGGTCACCGTCACTAGCTGGTCCATGGATCGCAGCGTGAGACCACTGGCTGGCCAGGCCCCACTGAATGGGGCGCGATGTTCCAGCGGGCCCAACGGGACCATGCTGGCAGGCCGCCATGAGACCCAGGAGGCGAGGAAGTCCCGGCAGGGCGGATTGCCCAACCGGAAATGATCGGGCAAAGGAGGAAAGAACTCGGCCCTGAGTCTGCTCGGAGCCGTGTTTGGCTCAAGAGAGCCGAGCTCTCCCAATGAAGAGAATCACCTGTCGGGTTCGAGTCTGCCGACTGGCCTCGCTGAGGAGGCCGACCTGAGAGCAAAACCTGAGGGCCAGATCTCTGGACTGCTCCACCTCCCGTCTGGAGGGGGCTGCTATCAGCCAATCGCCCAGGCTGGGTGGCACCCGGACCCATCGGGGCCACAGGAATCCCTGTCACCACTGCCATGCATTTGGTGAAGACCTGTGCAAGAGACAGGCCAAGGGCATGGCTCGAACTCTGAAGGGATCCTTCCGCCTAAAGGAAAGGAATCTCTGTGAGACGGACGGATAGGGACGTGAAAACGTGTCCTGCAGGTCCAGAGAGCAGAACCACACTGCTGCTCCAAGGATGGTATTATCTGAGCCAGAGTGACCATCCTGAAGGTCCTGAGAGCCCAGAACTTGTTTAGGTCGGTAGGTAGAGAATGGGCGCCAGCCCCCATCCGCTTTGGGACCAGGAGTACCTGACACAAACCCGGGTCTGAGGGAGGGTCCACCACCCTCCGATCACCTCTTTCTCGAGGAGCAGAGCGATGTCGGCTCGGGCGAGCCGACAGCGAGGCTGCAGACCTCGAGGCTCCCCTGGGGCGACGGTTTATAGGGCGGGCCTGCTCAACTCCAGAGGCAGGCTCCTTCCTACCACTCTCCAACACCCACCGTCTGTGGTTATAGCAGACCACGTGGAAGGAAGTAGTGAGCCTTCCCCACGGGAGGAACCTGGGGTGAGGTGACGAGGTTGGGGCAACACCCTCATCCAGTCACTGTGCAGGCTTGGAGGAGGGACCGCCGAGGGACCTCCTGGGCCTTACCTCCTGCTTCCTGGAGGAGGAAGCCGGGCTTGGGTTTGGGAACCAAGCGCGAGCCTGGCTGGCCCCTGATGCTGCTGGGCCGGACGGGCACGCAGCAGACGGACGTAAAGGGTTTGGGTTGCGGGTCATGCGACCCTTGTCCCTCTGGGCGGATGAGACAGAGTCCAAAGTGGCATTAGACTTTTCGATCCTCTGAGGTGGCTTCCACCCAGGGTCAAGAGGTCGTTGACCCTGGAAGGGGACATCCGCCAATTTGTGCTGGGTATCCTGTGAAGGTGGATATCTCAGCCATGCCCAACGGGCGATAGCCACTGCAGCCACGATCGACCAGGCATGAGTCTCTCAATGTCCAGAGCAGTCTGAAGTTGCTTGGCCACTGCTCTGCCCTTTGTCCCGCACCTGCCTAACCATGGTCTGCAGGTCAGCCGAGATGAGGGACTACTCGTCCAGGAGCCCAACAGGGCATGGGAGAAATGTGCCATAAGCACAGCCGAGCTGGCCTGACGAGGCCAAGGAGGACTCGAGCGAGACTTTTTGTCTGCCCAGTCCAATTTCTTGACTCTTGTCGGGAGGTTTGTCCACGCCCCCAGCGCTTCCAGCACGCCGAAAAACGCTGTCAGTAACTAACCCTCGTCTGAGGGATGTTCCGAGAAACCGACAGGGAACTGGTAGGGGACCGCATACTTTCCTGGCCATCCTGGTCAAGGCGCAGGGCAGGAAGAAGGCGCCAGAGCTCCAGGGTTGGCCCCACAATGGCCTCGGCCACAGGAAAGGTCTCCGAGGGGAATCCTCGGTCCAACATCTCCGTGAGGGGATACTGGCCCGCTGAAACGGGCTCGAGCGGCATCCGGGTGACTCAGAGATGAGCCTACAAACCCAGGAAGGATGAAGGGCTGCCCAGCGACTGACCTCAGAGGACTCCAGGTCCACTCGCCTGAGAAAAGGGAGGAATCAGTTGCCGGACTCAGAAGAGTCTGCAAAGAGCTGCCTCGGGCTTGAGCCACCCTCCACCTGCCGAGGGCGATCGGGAGGGAGGGTGACAGACAGCCTATGGGGCAGACCCTGAGCCGACCGAGAGTTCTAGGTCGGAGCCCCAAACAGCGGCTGTGGAGGCGAAGGTTCCACCCAAATCGGTGGAGCAGCTGGTTTTGGCTGAGCAACAGGCCTGGAAACAGGCGCCTCGGCTCAAGCGAGGGGTTGCTTCGGTCGCTCCGGTGACAGCCCCTTAATGGTCAGGGGAAGGCGACGACGCCGGCTTGTTCCTGGCCAGCAGCTGCTGCCACATGAGGTCCTTTGTATCGGCCGATGCACCCCATGGGCCGAAGCTTCCCTCGTCCGAGGAGGAGGACGAGGAGCTGGTGGCTGCTGCGGCGGCCGAGACTGAGACCGCCGATGGCGCGGATCGGCTGGACCGCAAAGAAGTCAGAGAGAGAACCCTGCTCCGAGGAGGGTGCGGGGAGGGTGGGGACCCGCTCCCTCGAGTGGGTTCACCCGAGGGCTCCAGAACCGGAGGCACTGGCAAGCCCACGGGATCCTCAACCACCACTGGGGAACGGGAGAAAGGATTGCTTTGCCGGTCGACAACCCGCCCAACGGATCAAGAAAGACGACTGCGCGACGGGAGTCTTGGTCAAACTGACCTGACGGGACACCATGAAGCTAGTGGTCAAGGATCGACTAAAGTCGGTGGTCGATTACTCTGTGAGAGGGACCCTCCCGCCTCCCAAGAGCGCCGACGGAGGGATTCTACCTTTGTGGTCCTTCTTGGACCGAGAGGAAGGCCCTGAAAGTGTTGGGTCCCTCTCCTGTAGATGGAGAGACAGAGCCCTTAAAAGAAGCTGAATAGGAGGATCCCAGGAGAGGATAAATGCCGTGGGTCGAGGCAGACGAAGATGCGCTGCGCCACCTCCTCCTCCTCGAGGGCGATCATCTGCTCTAGCTGTTCTGCCGAGCCCGCCACCATGGAAACCGCCAACCGGGCCTCCTTCGACTTTACTGGAGGGTATCGCTTTTCGGGTCACCCAAGTTGCAAACGGGCAGCACGGTTCTCCAGGACGAGGCCGAGAAAGAAGAGCATAGGTCGTGAAGCTTCCGCGGTCGTAAGCCTGGCGTCTAAATAGCAGACGCACGCGGAGGCGGATCCGCCCAAGACATCTTCTGCCCATGGGCATCTCCGGAACCGGAGTCGATTTGTCCATCGCAGCCGCAAGGGAAATAGATGACCGAAGTCTAGAAAACCTTAAAGATTAATTTCGGAAAACCGAAGAGTTAGGAACCAGTCTTATAGGCAGAGCGTTGAGGGAACCTGAGCTTCGAAGCGGTAAGGAAGATCTGTGTCATGGGGCGGAGCTAAGAGTTTTACCACCCGGTGGTGGGGGAGCCAGCCTGAAGACCTTCCGCAAGATTTAAAGTGGCAAGGAACTCTGGTTATTAGGTGGATGAATAACAATCCATGTCCCCAGAACCTGTATTTCTAGGGACATGGATATGTTGTTCATCCACACTGTCTGGCAGACTCCCTAGCAGTTCTCCGGGAGGAGGGAGGCAAGCGCACACCCCGATACTTACTTGAGAAAGAGAGATTGAGAACTGAGGCCCCAAACCAGCATCCTGGCATGACTTGAGGTTGATGTGGTAGTGGTAATGAAGGTATGTGCAGACTTCCAGGTAGCAGCCCTGCAGATATCCTGATAGGGATGTCCCTGAAGCTAGCCACCGCTGCAGTGGATGGCGGGTAGAATGAGCTCTGGTCCTCTGGGAGGCTCCATGCCCACCAACCCGTAGCAGAGCTCCATGCAGGAGGTGATCCACCTCCCCTATCGTCAGCTTTGCTGCAGGTCTGCCAGGTGCGGCTTCAGCGAGGGTGACAAACAGCTGGCTAACCTCTCCCGAATTTCAGCCGTCCGCCTCCTTATAGTAAGCTTAGCTTGCCGCCTAGGGTCCAAAGCATGGAGCCTATACTCGCCTCCAAGGTGTGATTGGGGTAGAACACCGCAGAGTCAACACTCTGGTAAAGGTGAAACTCCACACCACCCTCTCGGGAGAAACTTCGGTGGTGAGGACAACCTTGTCCCTGTGGAAGACCAGGTAGGGAGGCTCGATGGAAAGCGCCTGAGTTTCCCATCCTTCTGGCTGACGTGATAGCCACCAAGAAGGCGGTCTTTTCACGACAGGTGTGAAAGATCACACCTGTGCATTGGTTCGAATGGCTTGCCCATGAGCTTGGCCAATACCAGCAGTAGATCCCACGTGAGGTGGAGGTCTTCTGTACTGGTAGGGGAAATGTGGTCAAGGCCTTCGAAAAAGTGTTCTCCTCTCTGTGCCACTCACTGCTTGTCGCCCGCTCCTGCAAGCAAGAGATGGCTGCCAGGTGCACCTTAAGGGTCAGCCGAACAAGCCCTTGCTGAGAAAGGGACTATAGGTAGTCCAGAATGCTTGCTAGGTCAGTGTTGGAAGGGTCCAAGCCCTTCCCGACACCAAATGGAAAACCTCTTCCATTTGAAGGTATAGCATTTTCTGGTCGACTCTTCACAGGACGCCTCAACGACGCTGAGGACCTCATCGAAAGACCCAAGGCCTGAAACTCTGCAGCCAGGAACCAGGCTGTCAGGTGCAGGGATTGAAGGTCCAGATGGAATACCTTCCCTGACTGACTGAGATCAGGTCCAGGGCGGGCTGGAAGCCGCCTGGAGCCTGAGCTGAGGCGGAGGAGAGATCTGGATACCAGAACTGGCTGGGCCAGTCTGGGGCATACTAGAATCACCTGCGCCTTGTCCTCCTCACTTTGGGAAGCACCTTGTGGATCAAGGGAAATGGGGAAAGGTGGAAGAGGCCTGGGGTCCACGGCCTTGGGAAGGCATCCCCTGCAGCGAGCCCTGCTGAGGGGGCGGGCATGGAACAGACTCAGCTTCGCATTCTCCCTGGAGGCAAACAGGTCCACCTGAGGGGAGCCCCAGTGGGAGAAGAGATCTTGTACTACCTCCGGCAGGAGAGACCACTCGTGAGACGCAGCCCCTATCCGGCATCGGCCAGGGTGTTGGAGGCTCCTGCCACGTGAATGGCCAGGAGATCCGCCCAGGTTGCGCACTAGGGACCAAATGCGAGAGCTTCCTTGCATAACAGCAGGAAGTCTCTCCCCTCTGGTCTAGGTAGTACATGGTCGTGGTGTTGTCCGTCTGGACCTGAACCACTTGACCCGTAGAAACGGAGCGAAGGCGGTGAGAGCTAGACGGACCCCGGAGCTCCAGCAGGTTGATGTGGCATCGAGACCCGAGGGGACCAGAGGCCGTGCGTCGGTGCTTCCCAGATGGGCACCCCAACCCATCAGAGATGCGCTGGTCGCAGAGAGATAACGCCGGCTCGGGGCGGACGAACGGATGCTCCTCCTGCAGATGAGCTGGAACGATCCACCACTGAGAGCGCTCACATCTCCTGGGTCACTGTCACGGGCGGTCCAACGGATCGCGGCGCTAGGACCACTGGCTGGCTGCAGTCCCATTGAAGGGACGATGTACCAGTGGGCCCAACGGACCAGCGCTTGTGCAGGCCGCCATGAGGTCCAGGGAGGCGTGAGAAGTCCCGGGTAGGCTGAATTGCCCAACCAGAATTGATTGGGCAAGAGGAAAGAACCTCGGCCCTATCCGGCCGGGAGCCATGCTCTGCGTTCGCAGAGAGTCGAGCTCTTCCCCGATGAACAGAATCACCTGCTTTGGCACGAAGTTCCAACTTGGCCTCATTGATGAGGAGGCCAACCTGAGAGCAAACCTGGAGGGCTGGGATCTCGGCCTCACCTGACTCCTGTCTGGAGGGGGCTGCTATCAGTCAACCGTCCAGGTAAGGTACACCCGACCCCTTGGCCGTGAGGAATGCTGTCACCACTGCCATGCATTTGGTGAAGACCCTGGGAGCTAGGGAGAGGCCAAGGGCATGGCCTGAATCAAGAAGGATCCTCCACCTGAAGCCGGAGGAATCTTATGGGACTGGACGGATTGGACGTGAAAGAACGCGCGTCCTGAGGTCCAGGAGCAGAACCACACGCCTGCTCCAAGGATGGATCATCTGAGCCAGAGTGACCATCCTGAAAGTTCGAGACCTTAGGAACTTGTTCAGGCCGTGCAGGTTTGAGAATGGGGCGCCAGCCTCTCATCCATTTTGGGACCAGGAAGTACCTGACACAAACCCTGGATCTGAAGGAGGATCCGGCCACCTTCCTGATTACCTCTTTTTCGAGGAGCTGGGCAATGTCGGCTCAAGGGCCAACAGCGAAGGCTGCTGACTCGCGGGTTTCTCCAAGGGCGACGGCTCGAAAAGGCGGAACCTGCTCGAACTCCAGAGGCAGGCCTTTCCTACCACCTCCAACACCCACAGGTCCATGGTGATAGCGGACCCGGCGGAAAAGGAAGGTGGTGAGCCGTCTCCGCAGGGGAACCAGGGGAGTGGCGAGGTTGGGCGGCACCCCTCAACCTGTCACTGGGCAGGCTTGGAGGAAGGACCCCGACGGGACCTCCCGGCTTTTTTACCTCCTTGCTCTCTGTTGGAGGAAGCTGCGGCTTGGGTTTGGGATGCCAAGTGTGAGCCTGCTGGCCCTGTTGCTGGTGCTGGGGCCGAGGAGCAGGGACTGAAAGGACCAAAAGGGTTCTGCTGCTGACGGCGGCCTTGTCCTCTGGGCGGAGGTGACAGAGTCCAGAGTGGCATTGGACTTTCGATCCGCTGGAGGTGTCCTCCACCCAGGGTCAAGAGTCAGTCCCCAAGAAGGGGACGTCCGTCAACTTGTGCTGGGTATCCACCGCGGAAAGTGGATATCCTCAGCCACGCCCCCTGCGCGCTGGCATGGCCATCTGCGGCCGCCACTGACCTGGCACAGGAATCACTTATGTCCAGAGCAGTCTGAGCTGCTGCTCGCCCCCGCCTCTGCCCCTGTTCTCCGCACCTGGTGGTGGGTCTGCAGGTCAGGCGGGAGATGAGGAACAACTTCATCTAGGGAACCCAAGAGGGCATGGGAGAAGTGTGCTATCAGCACGGCCGAGCTGGCCTGTCGGAGGCCTAGGGAGGATCAGTACAGCACACCTGCGCCCAGCAAAGTCCAACTTTTGAATCCTCGTCCAGAATCTGTCAGGGGATACTTGGCCCGCTTTGGACACAGGTCTCAGCTGCATCCCGGTGGACTCGAGATGAGCCAAGCAGACCTAAGAAGAGACGATGGGCTATCGCCCACTGGATTGGCCCCCGAGGACTTGGTAGATCGCCTCGCTGGTAACAGGGAGGAATCTGATTCCGAAGAGTTAATTTTTATTTTAATCTGATTTTAATTGTCTTGTTGAACCAAGGGAAATTTTCCTTTATTATTAAATTCCTCTTAGATGGAATAAAGGTATTTTCAAATAATGTGCAATGTTTTAAAAAGTCCCAAAGCTTGTTGTGTTGTACAATTAAGAGATTAGATTCCCAGTTTATGTTTTGTAAGTATTCATTGATTTTAGAAAAATTTGCTTTGTTATAATTTTTGTATAGTATAACTTCCTTTGTGTAGTTTTAAACTGTTGAATTTTAAAAGAATAGATGAATGATCACTGGTCCCAAGTGGATCCCAAATTTGTAAATTGCTAATTTGTTGCTCTATGTTAGTAAATAATAGATCCAAAATATTAGGACCTCTAGTGGGTTCAGTAACAAGTTGTTGTAATCCAGTACTAACTACCACATCTATTAGTCCTTTCTCGGCATAGGACTGTCCTGAGAATGAGTCCCAGTTAATATGAGGGAGGTTAAAGTCACCAAATATTACAGTATCTTGAGATTCTGAAAAATGTGTAATTTCTTTAAACATATCAGTTGTGTAATCTGAATTTGCAGATGGAGGTCGATAGATGTTAGCAGTAGTTATATAGGACTGCTCCTTCAATAAGATTTTAACCCATATACTTTCCAAAGGAAAGGGAGAACACACTTCAAAAGAAGGAATATCATTTCGTATGTACATACAAACTCCACCGCCTTGCTTATCTAATCTGTTTTTATGATATAACTTATAACCTGGAATTTCTCTGGACCAAACTGAGGATGCGTCCCACCAAGTTTCAGTTACTCCCACCACACCTATATTTAAAGTTTTACATTTGGCTTCGAGTTCTGCTAATTTGAGTTGGTTTAAAGATCTTGCATTCAAAGCTAGGAATTTACATTTAGTTGTAATAATATTTTGATAAGTATTCAGAGACTTGGGAATAGACCCATTCTCCCCCATTGTTTTTAGTTTAAACAATGATTTATGATTTTAGTGATACTTTTCCCCATAAGTGTACTACCCCTACGACTGAGATGTAAACCATCCCAGCAAAACAAGGAAGAACGATCTGAAAATTATTCCCAGTGGGTAATACAGGGCAGATCCTGCTTAAAACACCACTTTCTCAACCATTCATTTAGGGCTTTGATTTTCTGTGTCATGGTAGATGTTGCTGTCGGGACAGGTAGAATTTCAGATATACATACACAGTATCCCCTATCAAGTAACAGGTTACATAACGCCACATAGTCCTGTTGTAACTGATTAAATGGGGTGTTGTTTATATTATTAACACCAGCATGTATGATAACCAGTGGATTTTCCCCCGCATTTTGTAAAATTTTAGTCATCATGGAGGTAATGTCAGATACTCTGGCCCCACGGAAGCTAGAACAAGTGCGGTTGCTCTTGTCACTACTGCATACCACCCTGTCAATGTGCTTAATGACTGAATCTCCCAGGACTAACACTTGTTTTGAGACAGTAGGGGTACAAGAATCAGAAACAGGTGATTGTTTAACACACTCTGGAGTGACTAACTTAAAGGAGAAGTCTACCCAAAACTTGAAAAAATATATGTTGTGCAGAGTGTTTTAATTTGTATGTGAAGTTCTAGTGTTTCCTTCCCTCTGACTGGTATTAAGAGTTTTTCCTAAATTAACCTGCTAGCTTTAGGGTAGTTTCGACCCTGGAGATCTCCATAGAAACAGCTTAATTGTATTTCTTTGTCCTAGAATGCACCTTGTTTCATGTGATGGTGATGTAGCAGAGACCATAAATCCGGCAGAAAGCATTGCTTTACAATTAGTTCACAACAGTAGAGATGGCTATATTTTAGAATCTGTAGAATTCAGCTTGGTGACTACCCTCATCATAAAGGTCTTACTGTCCTGAAAAACTTTGCTGCTGGTAATTTTATGCAGCTTGTAAAACTTCCAAGATATTTAGTTTGTTTGGCATGTGTGTGCTGAATGTTGGGTCTCTTACATCACTGTCACATGAGACAAGATGCACTGTGGGAACAAGAAATACAATTAAGCTGTCAGGCATGAAGATCCCCAGGGCTCATAAAGCTAGCAGGCTAATTTAGGAAAAACTCTCTAATACCAGTCAGAGGGAAGGAAACACTAGAACTTCACATACAAATTAAATACTCTGCACAACATATATGTTTTCAAGTTTTGGGTGGACTTTTCCTTTAATAGGTATTGATTTGGTAGCTTGAGACTTACTAGGACAAGTATTCATGGGCATTAACTCCTGATTGAAAAGTGTTTTTGAACCATTATTATCAACAGAGGGTGATGCAGGATAAATCATGTAGCACTTCATTATTTGATACAGTCAATTGCTCAAACCTATTACGAGTTTCAATAGGGGCACTATTGTGTATTTGACCGCCCTCCTTTTTAAGAGGCTTTGTGACAATGGTCCAGTCATCGTTATCATGAGAAGAGGGCAGATAATCATCCATCTTATAAAGAGGGGCAGAGGCAACAGGTATACTAGTACTAGTCGTTACAATTGTCTCCTCTTCAGGAGGCATAGAGATGCTACCTAAATGTGAAGGAAATTGTTCATTAGAATGAAGTTGTTCATCCATAAGATCAATGTAAATTTCCAATTCCTAATATCAGTAAAAACTGGTTTAATATTAGCAGAAACCTATCTCTGCTTCAAGAGTAGTAATCAGATGGCAATTAGCACATACATACTTCGCTCCCATACTTTCCCTCACTATACATCAAACATTGCATACACTTACTAAGTTCTTTTCCATTATTAAACGTGTATATTTACTAAGTGGGGATATGCTAAAATTATCTTATCCAAGTTTGACTAATGCCAGCAGTTTTAAGCGTGCCCAGTGGACACAGCAGACATGTGTAAACGCAAATGTAGCTTCTTTTAGTTAGCTGCTTTCTGATCATGCAGCTGCTGTAAAAGTAAGAGCATGCCCCGACTCTCATCGTGAGCTAAAAGGATTACCAGAGCCCCTTACTCCGACAGTCAGTCGGGGCAGTTCTCTGAAACTTGAGCAAAAGTTTTTTAACATCTTGTAGGGTTGAATAGCCTTGTCTCTTTCTGGATTGCACATTTATTTATTTATTAAATTTTGGTGACCGGGTAAGCCCACTGAGCCCGAAGGTCCCTTTTCAGGGACGACCTGGGATAACAATACAAGTTATAAGAATGAACAAGGACATGAGGAACATCTGAGGCATTGTGAGTTACATCATGAGGTGGTTACAGTAAAGAAAAATAGTGGATACAGGCATGGTTACAGGCATGGTAAAAGAAAAGCAGTGGATACAGGCATGGCTTACAGGCATGGTAAAAGAAGAGCAGTGGATTCAGGCATGGGTACAGGCATGGTTATCATCATGACATGTAAGCAATTGGTAGTACTTTGCATATAGTTTATTCAGGGGTTACACGTGGCCTCTGGCGAGCAGTCTGTATAAGGCAGGTAATAGGAAGGTTAAGCTAGGAGATGGGAGTTGGAGAGGAGGGGAGTACCTTAGGAGCTTTAAGTGCCATGACAGTGGCATGCGCGTGAGGTCAGCAGATGGGACTTAAGCCTGGTGCGGAAGTTCATGAGTGAGGAGGAGGCCTGGACCTGGGGAGGGAGCTTGTTCCATTGGCAGGCTGCTTGGGAGGAAAAGGATCTTCCGCCAGCATTTGTCCTTACCCTAGGGACTTATAATAGCGTTCTATCTGAGGTCCTTAGGTTCCTTGGGTTGTGTTTGAGGGTTATGGTCCCGGCAATGCTTGGCAGAGCGTGGGGTTTGAGAAGCTTGTAGGCCTGGACAAGCAAGGGATGTTGGAGGCGGGCGACCAATGTGGGCCAATGAAGACTGGCCAAAGTGTCACAGTGGTGATGTCTCAGGTGGTCTAAGGTTGCGAAACGAGCTATTTTATTATATAGGGTTTGCATCCTGGTAATCTCTTGTTTAGCCATGCCCTGTATACTAGGGGCCGCAAAGGTCAGGTTGGGTAGAAGGACGCTGGTAGCTATGGAGAGCCTGGCTTCAGGGATGAGTTGGTCCCTGAGTCAGTACAGGGTGCCAAGTTTCCGATGTAGGGTCCTGGTGACCTGGTCCATGTGTTCCTTGTATGTGATATTCTGATCCAACGTGTGGCCTAAGTATTTAAGGGAGGGGACTACGTTAATGGCTTTACCAGAGAGTGAGGTTAAGGAGAGGGACGAGGACCTGTCAAATCCCTGGGATCTTGGCCCGAATAGCATTGCCTTGGTCTTGTTGGCATTTAGTACCATTCTGTTCTTACATAGCCAAGTCTCTAGTGAAGTGAGATCCTTTTGGAGTACAGGGCCTAGGGCAACCACGTCACGCAGGGGTCGGAAGATGACAGTATCATCAGCGTACTGCACAACCGAGCTCTCCCCGCAGTGGGTACGCAGGTCATTGGTAAACAAGGAAAACAGGAGGGGGCCTAGAATTGAGCCCTGAGGTACACCCTGGTTTAGCGGTAGTGGGTCAGACATGGTCCTTTCCATGAGACCCTCTGTGCCCTGCCTGATAAGTAGCTCCCAACCACTTCAGGGCATGATTGTCTAGGCCTATATTTTGCAGCTTCTGTAGCAGCAAGTTGTGGTCGGACAGTCGAGCACCTTGGATAAGTCTATAAAGACTGCACCAGTGGGTATCCTTTGTCCATTGCCCTGAGAACTTCATCCGTGAAGTTAATGAGGGCAGTGTCAGTACCATGGTTTGTTCTAAATCCATGTTGGGAGGGGGCAAGGAGCCGATGAGCTTCCAGGTAGTCCCTGAGTTGATTGTAGATGACTCTTTCTTGTACTTTAGCAAGTGAGCAGAGGAGGGAGATGGGCCTGTAATTGTTGAGTTTTTCCCTGAGCCCCCCTTTGTGAATAGGGACAACATTGGCATGTTTCCACGGGTCAGGGACTGCTCCTTCCCTCAGTGATCAATTGAGGAGCATGGTTATAAGTCAGGCTAAGGAGGTGGCTCCTGCCTTGAGTAGCCGAGGGTTGATATCGTCGGGTCCCCCTGACCCTTTGGTTTTCAGGTTCATAGGAGGTTTAGTACTTCAGTGCGTTTAGCCAGTCTCAGGTGAAATGGGGGTCTTTCCATGTGAGGTGGTTCATCTGAGGAAGGGAGAGTCTGGGGAGACAGGCAGGTCTTGTAGGCCTCGAGGTCTGAGAAGTGCCTGTTAAGGGCAGCCGATATTTGAGAAGGGTCAGTTGTGAGCTGACCATTAATCTCCATGGGACAGGACTCAGGCTTTTTGCTGCCCTTGATCAGGTCGTTGATATGATTCCAGAATTGCTTGGGGTTGCCCAGGCTGGTTTTCTGGAGGTGTGTTAAGTAATCTCTCTTAGTGAGTTTTATGGCTCTCTTGGCTTTGTTCCTCAGGGCTTTGTATTCAGCGATATCTGCTGGGAGGGAGGAGAGCCTAAACTTTTTCCAGGCTTTTTCCCCAGAGTAGCCATTAGGGCTTTGAGGGAAGGAGAGATCCACTTGTAGCAGCTGCCTTTAGCCCTCATTCTCTTCATTGGAGCAAAGAGGTTGGCCGCTGTGGTTGGTTCGTCCTGGAAGTATTGCACAGCCTCAGTAAGAGTAGGGAGAAGATTTATGGGGTTGCAGTCCAGACTAACTAGGTAACGAATGTATTGTAGTTCAGAGAACTTGGAGAAGTCACGGGCGGAGAGAATTCTAGGTTGGACCTTGGGTGATTTGTTTTTCCATATACAGAAGATTGGGGAATGGTCACTCAGGGAGTCTGCCATTATGCCCACACTCTGTATATTAGTGGGGTTAGACACCAGAGCCCAGTCAAGGGTGGTGTGGTTCCCAGTTTTGTACTTAAGTCTGGTCGTCCAGAGATGACCTGCGTCAGACCTGCTTCATGGGTAAGTGACTTCAAGGCATGACCAGGGTCCTGGGCCCAGTTAATGTTGAAGTCATCCAGGATTAGTTGCTCCGTTGTTACCTTGATAGCCGTATCGTTTGTGATGGCTTCAAGGGATTTGAGGGCTGATTTTGGTGGGTGGTAGACGCAGCCAATTGTTAGTTGTTTGGCATGCCCTAGGGTTATCTGGATGTATATGCTCTCTCCCTCAGCAGTAGAATTAGTCTGCAGGGGTAGAGGTGACACGGATAGGTCCCCTTAGCATAGATTAGGACCCCAACCCCTTTTGGTTTTTCTGTCATTGTGGTAGCTATTGTAGCCCACGACCTGAATCTTGTGGTCGTGGATGTGGGCTTTTAGCCAGGTTTCAGGGATGGCTAGTGTCCGGTTTGTAGAGGTCCAACCAGGCCTGGACTTGTATTTTTTTGGTCTAAGACTACATACAGTATGTTCATATGTGCTATCTTCAGACCCTTGGTGGCCACCATTGATGGCCCTGGGGGATGCTACCAAGGTGTTGATACGTATGGGCCAGGGTTAGGTTGGATATCACCTGACAGAAGAAGTAGCAAGACTAGTAACCTGAGCAGTTTAGTGCTAGGTATTGAGATGAGGTGTCTTCGATCGTCCTGCTCATATAGTAAAGGTTATAATATAGCACACCCTTTTTATGATCTCATGTTCTGTTAAGAGAGTAGATATACTTGAGATAGGGTAGTAGCTGCTAAGGAAGTCGTGTGGGGGGATATTATGTGGTTGCTCACTGGTTCTGGGGGAATGGGTCTATGAGCCTGTCCACCCAGATAGAACCAGTGAGAGATTATGGCAAGTAATACACCCTATTAGGGAGGGACACTTGGGTTCCTAGCACACCAAGGAGGAAGGAAGGAAGCATATACCAGTAAGGCATTATTATTGATGATGTCAGCGTAGAGTAGGTAAGAGTAGGGTGCTCAGAGTCTATCTTACTTGAGTCTGAAGGGTGGATGGCAGACACTAAGGGCTTCCTGTTTTCAGCTGCAGAGCTGTCGCACAGGCAGTTTTAAGAAAGTTGTCAGCCTGTTCAGTGAAGCTTAGGAGAACCTCAAACTACAACCTCCCTTTGTAGCAGCACTGGGAAAGAAGTAGAATGATAGTGCAGGCCATATTGCCCACGATTGAGTACAGTGATTTGTGTACAAAGACCAAGAATCCCTCTAGTGGCAGGTCTGTATAACCTGCTAATGGAAAACTAGCCACTTTAAAAATAAAAAAAAAACTTCTATTACACAGTTGAAATGTGCTTAGTTCTACGAAATCTACAGTATTTGTAAAAGTGCCAGGTGGCTGAAGCAGGGGAAAAGTTCTGGCCAATCAGAGCGGGTTTGCTGGAAGCACCAGTATTCGATTAGCTGCGCTGTCCCGTACCTTCCAAGGGAGCTGCAGGCGGGCGCCCTGGTCTCGGTCGGTGGCCGGGCTGGGTGCCGCCAACCATGGGGAGCTGGAAGCAGCCTATTCAAGGGCAGGCAGCTGGAGAGAAGATAAAGAGCAGGTCTTAAATAGCATAGAGGTTAGGATGGGTTCGATTTGAGCAGTTTAGCAAGACAAAGGTAGTTAGTCTTTTGGCGCCAAGGCAGAGTGCTTGGATGGAGGGGGGGCCTGCAGGAGGAGCACTGAGACAGAAGAGGTGTAAGCACTTTAAAACACTAGTAGAAATTACAATCCAGCTAATACAGTTGAAAAACTTCTATTACACAGTTGAAATGTGCTTAGTTCTATCGAAAATCTATTTGTAAAAAGTGCCAGGTGGCTGAAGCAGGAAAGTCCTGGCCAATCAGAGTGGGTTTGCTGGAAGCACCCATGTTCCGATTGGCTGTGCTGTCCCATACCTTCCAAGGAGCTGCAGGCGGGTGTCCTGGTCTTGGTCGGTGGCTGGCTGGGTGCTGGCCGACCGTGGGTGAGCTGAAGCAGCCCTGTTCAAGGGCAGGCAGCTTCCAGGAGCTGCAGGCGGGCATCCAGGTCTTGGTCGGTGGCTGGTTGGGTGCCAGCCGACCATGGTGGGCTAAGCAGCCCTGTTCAAGGGCAAGCAGCCTCCAAGGAGCTGCAGAGCGGTGTTCTGGTTTGATGCGGTGGCTGGCTGGCTGCCGGCCAGCAGTGGGGAGCTGAAGCAGCCCTGTTCAAAGGCAGGCAAGTGTGCCTTTTCCCTACGTTCCTGGCTGAAAGTGCCTCCCACCAGTGGCGTGGTGCGGGGGGGGCAGGGGCAAGTTACCCCCCCAGAAAAATATTGTGTAACGGGACTTTTAAATGCTCGTCTTAATTTTTTTTTTCACCAACTTGTGGACTGTGTTACGTGGATCAGGAAGATTTGGCTCAAGGGGGTAAAAAAAAAAATGCCCTGGTGCTGACTGCTCGGTGTGGCTATTCCTGATTGGCTGCACATGATGTGTAGCAGCTATCATAGATTCACCAAGCAGTATGCTGATTTAGCGTGAGCTGGCATTTCTGTAGCCTTGGTGACTGTGAGGAAGGCTGAGGACTGAGGAGGGTTTCAGGTAGAGTCGACCGACAGTAATCAGTATTGGTTTTAGTCTTTCCTGCAAATTATAAGGAAGTGTAGACTAGAGATAGAATAGGGTATCGATCTTGCAAAATTTATTCTGCCTACATCGCTCCGGTTCGTGTCACGTGATCTGGCTCACATCCATCTAGGAAGAGGAAGCAGAGACTATAAAAGATTCAGGAAGCAGAACCGAAACTTTATCGCAGGGCCGCCGTTATGGGGGGACAACCGGGACTTTTTCCGGGGCCCTGAGCTATGAGGGACCCGACTGAGCAGCATTAAACGTATTTACTTAATACTTAGCCTTTTCTATTGCTGGCTGCCTGTGTGACGACACTGTAATACCTTTTGCTTTGCCAGGTGGGTGGGGGGGGATAATTTATGCAACCTAATAAATGACCCTCTGGATTGCAAAGAAAGGTATTACAGTGGCCCATGAACTCTCTATTCTAGGCGTGATGCTGTGGTCTGTCTGTCTGCTGTGCATGTTTTGTGGCGTTATGGCGGGGAACAGCTCCTCTAGTGCCTCAAGCGCTGCTACTGTGTGTGTCTCTCGCTCAGTCAGAGAAGCGATTCGCATCGCAGCCTGCGTGCCCATCTCAAAAAATTTATTTAAAGGGATCAGGGCCACTCTGTGAGCAATGTTGGTGTCCCAGGGAGATGGAGTTGGTTAGAAATGCGAGGAAAAAACTGGTGCAGAGCAGGAGGTTCCAGGCTCTCTGGCCTCAGCACAGTTACTGGCCGCCTCCAGGGGAGTCCATCAAGCTGAGGGACAGTACTCCCAAGGGCTTCTACTGCCCTGCCAGGATGGGGAGGACTCAGAGTAAGCTGTGGATGCAGGGTAAGTGCCAGAGAAGCTGGCAGATGGGGCATGGGGTTGTTCAAAGGACCTGAGAGAAGGGGGCATTTAGGCCTAGTATTTTGTACCACCAACTAGCTAACAAATGGATTAATGCAGTACATTATAATGCACATAGTTATGTTGATACAAATCAAAATATTGCTAAAATATATACTCATTTAGGCAGTTGTAGTGTCTGAAGATATTAGTTTCTGTTCTTTTAGGAACGACACCTATGTTCTAGTTCTGGTTTACAAGGTAAGACTAGAGGTGACAAGCCAGAGCAGGCTTGAGTCTAGTGCCTGGCTCGGCTCGAACTCCATAAGCAACTGAGAGCCAAGGTCAAGCTGAACCAAATTATGATAAAACCAAGTAGTTTTGTTGGCTTGAGTAGTTGGTGCAGTGCCTGAGACTTTCAACTCCTCTTGTGCAATGCACAAGTGACACAAAGTAATAGCTAAATCCACCAACAGTTTAACCTTGTTCAGTTTCATTTTGGTTTGTGTCTGTATTCCCCCACCCACCTCACTCAAGACTTAAAATATGCAGTGTTGTCTAGCTCTTCTTTCCCAGTTGACGAAAAATAAAATGTAGAGGACAGCGTGCTGCCTTGACTCAACTTAGTAGCTTTGGCTAGAAGTCAAACCAGACCCCTTGCTTGGCTTTAAGTGAAAAATTATTGGCTTGCCCACCTCTAGGTGTGAGTATCTTCTTTGTGTGAGACACTACCATTTAGGTGAGTGCGGAGCAATGCTGAGAGGTAAAATGCTGGATGTCCTCAAAATGTGGGACAGTTGAAATTATGGTCTGCGGATGTGTGTGGCCATCTTATGGGGTTGTCACCTTTCATGAAGACCAAATCTAGGCGTTATGTAGCAAAACAGTATTTCACCAAGACGGTATTTTGTCAGCTTCAACAGGTGTTGGGGGGAGGAGGGAGTGGACACGAGACCATTTATGAAAGAGATAGTCTGCTGGGGAGTTGGAAGCCCTAAAAAGAAAAAAGAAAAAGATGGGGCCAGATGGGATTCACCCAAGTGTACTTAAGGAACTGAGCATGGTGCTAGCAGCCCCTTGGGCAGTATTATTTAGCACCTCATTTGAGATGGGAGTGGTTCCAGAGGAATGGAGGAACACCGGCGTGGTCGCTCCCGCAGAGAGTGGTAGCAGGAAGATGCCGATAATGTCAGTCCAGTCAGTTTCACATCGGTTGTGTGGAAGTCAATGGAGTACCTGCTGAAGGAAAGACTGGTGGGTACCTGAAACACACAGGACCACTGGCAGCGCGCGACTTCACGGTGGTAGGTCATGTCAGACAAATCTCATAGATTTTTGACTGGGAACGAGGAAATTTCAAATGGATCAGGGAGGGTAGTGGATGTGGCCTGTCTGGACTTCAGTAAGGTCTTTGACACTGTTCCACACAGGAGGCTGATAAAGAACCAAGGTTTTAAATAAGCTGAAAAACTGATTAACAGTTTGGCGCATGAAAGTGCTGATCAGATGGAAATGCATAGCATTCGCACAGATCAATTAGCAAAATAAAAAAAATTATATAGTTTTATTAATGTTGTGTACTGTGTCATGGACTCTCTCAAAATGATCCAGCATTACCCCATGTTTTGCTTAGCATTTCGCCATGCTGTACCAGCTATTTAAAACCCTGAAGAACCTTAGTAGGCGGAGGTGGGGTAGAAGCTGATGTACTGGGTATCAAACTGGTTGAATGATAGATGGCAGAGATGGTGGTAAATGGCAGTCACTTGGAGGATGGGAGAGTTATCAGTGGAGTACCACAGGGATTGGTACTGGGCTCTGTCCTCTTCAGGGTCTTCATAAGTGATATTGTGAAGGAACTCAACTGGAAGGGAAGGTATGTCTCTTTGCAGATGACTCAAAAATATGCAACTCTGAGACCCGGGAGGGAGTAGAGAGAGAGAGAGTGCAAAAAGATCTGGGGGAAACTAGAGTCATGGTCTAGGGAGTGGTAGCTGGGTTTCAGTGCCAGAAAGTGCAGAGTGATGCACCTGGGTAGGAAACCTGGAGACTGTATAAGATTTGGGGGTATTTACCATTACCTAATAAGAAAGGACCTTGGGCTGATCATACTTGATGATCTCAATGTGGCGGAGCAGGGCAACAGGCAAAGTGAGCAGGGTGCTGGGATGCATAGGGAGGGATCTATAGCAGGAGGAGGAGGTGGTGTTGCGCCTGTGTCATTCACTTGTGAGACCCACGTGGAGTCCTGTGTCCAGTTCTGGAGGCTGCACCTCCACAAGGACATTGACAGGGTGGAAGCGATGCAGAGGAGGGCTACTAAAATGTTGCGGGGTTGCACAAAAAACTATATGAGGAGAGGCTGCAGGAGTTCAGTGTATACTCCCTAGAGGACAGAGGGAGAAGGGACATAACTGAGACATATAAGTACCTGTGGGGTGAACAAGGTGGAGGAGGAACTCTCTTAAATGGGAGGAGGAGCACTGGAACAAAATAGGAGGAGCACCAGAACACAGAGGCAAGACATGAAGCTGGAGGGAGGGGGGGTTAAGAGGGATGTGAGGAAGCAATTCTTCACAGAAAGGGTGATGGATGCCAGAACAGTCTGACAGAGAGTGGTGTGGGCGAAGACAGTGGAGAGCTTCAAGCATGCGTGGGATAGGCACATGGCCGGGTATAGTAAATAGAGGTGAGGGGACACCTGTGACCAAATAGAGTCCAGGGTGTAGTGTTAGGCAGGGGAAAATAGGGCAGACTAGATGGGCCTACTGGTCATTTCTGGTGACATATTCTGTGTTTCTCTCACCTCTATCTCCCCATCAATAGCAGCCATCCATTGCCCTCCCCTCATCTTCTTGGCTGTCTATCATCTGATTTAAATAAAATAAAATTGCATGTAACCACTATTGTATACTTGGTTACCAACACTTATTTATAGCACCTTTCAAACAAACTGTATCCCAAAGCACTTTATAACATGGATTGCGAAAGACATGCAACCTGATTGATGGGAGTCCCTCTGTGTGGCCATGCATTAAATTCCCGTGGAGGGACTCTGGGAAAGTGCTGTCAGCACTTGTTCCCTGCCTGAGAAAGCCAAGGGATACCGGCAGGCATTAAAAGATGGGGAAGCGAGATTCCCAGCTGTAAAAGCTGTTTGCTGTAGTACCGTCACCGTGTCTGTCAGGCTTCTTGTGTTCAATCCAGTGTCTTGTGCATTGTTGGACAGACAGGGAGGGAGAGAGGCACGCTGCAGTGCCTGTTCTTTGTGTGACTGTGAGAGGTGTGTGGTCAACTTGGGCATGGAAGTGGCAGCTGCAAAGTCCTGCAGTTCTCTCTCTCTCTCTCTCTTTCTTTCTAGCAGCACCCCCAACACAAGTGATATTAGATGTCACTTTTCCAGTTTGCTGCCATAGTATCCTGCGCAGAAGATGTGACCACGCGCTGTCTCTTGTCAGCATCAGTGAAAAATATGACTGTGCACAATGTCCCCATGCAAGAGAGAGACTGAAAGAGATCTGGCAAGCACTGCATCCCACTGCAGAGAAGCACAGTCCTCGGGCTTCACAGCGACAATGAGGATTTGTGAAAGTATCTTTAGTGTGCTCACCCAGCAATGCAGTGTATTGCATCCTGATCCTACCTGCTACAGAGACTGAGACAGAGCACATCTGGTCCTCCCTGTTCCCAATCTCGAGTGCCACAGTTATGGGGAGACAGAGAGAGAGTGCATTTCATGTCCTGAAGCATGTCTGCTGTGGCTCTGTCTCACATCTCTCCTGTGCCTTGTTGCCACCACTGTGCTGTATCCGTGTGCTCCTTGTTCCCAATGCCGAATCCACACTAACGGGGGCGTGCATTTCATATAGTGAACTATTTCTGCTGCGTGCTCCGTCTTAGATCTGTCCCGTGCCTTGTAGCCAACTCTGTCCGTGTCCTGTGGTGCTTGTACCTGTAAACCACTGAGAGGGTACCTACAGGGTGAGCAGCCAGTGAGACAGAGGAGGTGTAGAGAACGAGGCAAGGATGTGTCTAGATCCTCCACACTCTGTTGAAGCTGTGTGTGTGTGTTTTTTTTTGGGGGCAAAGTAAGGGCTGTTTGAAGTGTCACACAGAATATTATACACGAAATGTCACAGATCTTGTCAGCACTGTATTTGTGACATTTGTGTGTGAACATAACTCAGTTATGCATACTTTGTTGGACCATTTTGCAAGGTGGCAGGATATAGTACCTTTTTGCTATTTAAACTGGGAAAAGCCCTTTCTGTGGGGTTTTCCCTTATTTAAACATAACCCATGTTACAAGTGCAATAACCCACTTCAGGGTGTGGGGTTACAGGCATTTAATGCATGCCTGAGGTGCTGTGAGGACACTTGGCCTGCGATCTCATGCCTCACATTGCACCGCATTGGCTTTTAATAGGCAAGCATCCTGTATTTCTACATCCATTGGCTTATACAGTGCACACCTAAGGACCCCTTTTGCACTATAGTAACTATGTTCGCATTGTGTATGCGTGCAAGCAAACGTAAAAAAAACAAAGGCAGGCTACAGTAGTACTGTATTGATGCAAAAGAAAAAAGGCTCAGCGCTCCGGGTTCTGTTTCACAGTAGCAAGTTGCTAGTTTAATACCCAGGTCCCTGACAACAATCAAAGCCCCAGTGCTTTGACCCCAATCCGGGTCTTCCTCAATGGGCGTATCGAGATATGCCCTCTGAGGATATGCCTTTTTCTTTGTTTCAATAATTGAGCGGCAAGCTCTGTCTTGTGCAACCAGCTCCTGTCTGCACCTGTCTCTTGAACTTTGTACAGTAATATTGATGCAAGAAAACTCAGTTCATTTGGCTTGCAAAGCCTTCATATATGTAGACCCAAAGTGCCAGGGATCAGATCCACGCTTTTGTCTTTATACAGTTCGCTAATAAACCGTGAGTTTGGTAGCTGAATAAACTTTGAGTTTTCTTGCATCAGTGCTGTTGCAGCCTGCCTTTGAGTTTTCTAGCTCTGTTGTGCAGCTTTTTGTGTGTTTCTTGTTAACGGTTTTCTGTTTCATTAGCATCCACTGCCCTAGGACGGAGTGCACGGTGACGGAACCTGTTTTGTTTGTCTATATATGGCCCTGTTTGGAGCTATAAGACCTTTCTGTAAACATGATGTTTCACCTGAGATAAGATATTCTTGTAATGTAAACTATAAATAAAATTAGTGTGGGATCTCCTTGACCTAACATGATGGAGCATTGCCCATTCTCCACTTGAGGTCTGTGTTGGGAACGCAGCTTGGCTCACAGATGGAATGTTTCAGTATACTAACATACTAAAATGCCAGCAGAACAGGCCTAATGGTCTCTCGAATCTGCTCGATTTTCAGCACCTGCACTGAGGGTCGATTTTGGTGTCCCCTTCCCCTCCCCTTGGGTTATACTGTCCCCAGTCCCAGATGTTCCACCTGTACTGGGCCTGGTCAGATTTACTCTCTCCCTGTACCATCCCCATTTAAACCTGTCCACAGTCTCCACCTCTACCAGCTCCCTAGGCAGTACATTCCATGGCTCCACCATCCTTTCCATGAAATAACATCTCCTCCTCCTCTCCCCTCTGAGCCTGCCCCCTTCCAGTTTACACCTGTGACCTCTCGTTGCCCCACCCTCCTTCCTTTGGAGCACCCTGACTGGGCCTCCTTTAGTGATCCCTTTCATGTACTTAAAGACCTCTATCATGTCCCCCCTCTCCTCAAGGGTGTACATGTCGAGCTCCCTGAGCCTCTCCTCATAGGTCCTCTCCCCCAGGACCCAGATCATTTTGGTTGCCCTCCTTTGGACCCTCTCTAGGAGTGTATTGTCCCTTTCTAAGTGTGGTATCCAAAAACTGCACACAATACTCGAGGTGTGGCCTAACCAAGCAGTTGTACAATGGAAGGATCACTTCCACCTTTCTGGAGGTAATTCCCCTGGCGATGCATCCCAGCATCCTATTTGCCCTTGCCGCTGCCCTTCTACAGGTTTCTGAGTTGTTCATTTTGACATCTACCACTACTCCCAGGTCCCTCTCAGTCTCACCCTCTGTGACTTAAATCATGTCTCCTCCCAGGGTATACCCGTGGCCTGGATTTCTGACTCCCAGGTGCAGAACCTTGCACTTCCCCACATTGAATTTTAGTTTCCATTTTCCCGACCACCTTTCCAGAGCCTCCAGGTCCTCCTGCAAGGCCACCCTGCCCTCCTCCTCATCCACCATTGCACCCAGCTTTGAGTCATCTGCAGAGAGACTCATCTCACTCCTGATCCCCCTCCTGATGTCCAAGACATAGGCATTGAATTGGAGTGGCCCCAGCACTGACCCCTAGGAACCCCACTAGCAACCCACCTTGGGGATGAGGCTAACCCTCCAACCACCTCCTTCTGAGTACGCTCAGAGAGCCAATTTCCTATCCATCTTAACAACTGTCTCCCTACCCCCAAGTCCAGAAAGAGGACATCCACTGACCTACCCTGGTCCACGGCACTCGTCACCCATAGAACGATATATGTAGATAGTATGATTCAGCACAACTAACAGCCCTTGTTCAAAAGATGCCTTATTGTAAATGACCATGGAGACTTAACTATTCACCCTGGAGCAGTGGGTCTCAAGATCTCTGCTGAGGTGCATTGGTACAGCATGACTGGAAAACCTGCTTTGCATCTGTCTCATACTGTACAGACAGATACAGAATAGGCAGGGAAGAAAACTGGGCAGACTAGGGGTGGGCTAAGCAGTCCTTTTGTGCTGACACATTCTGTGTGTCTTTGTACCTTGCCGGTGAATAAACTGAATTCTACTTTCTGGTGATATCAGCCTTGCATCTTTCATAACCACTGAATTGATGGGTCAGTAAAAAACAAAACATATTCATTACATAAAAGCAAAGGTAATGCAACTATAGGTTTCATGTAAATTTGTTTCCAGAAGGCAGTAGATGTAAACATGCAGTGCACAAAGGAAGGAAAAACACACAAGGTTTGGGGTAAACTGTGTTAAATTGGTAGGCAATTTTTCTGCATCCCGATTTGCTGATGAAATTCCAAATCTGTGCATTTAAGTTATCAAATTCCATGGCCTGGATCTGTGTTAGTTAGGATGCACCAACTAAGCCATATCACTACACCCCCAGCATAGAAATGTTCATATGACTGCCATTTATCCCCTACTAAAATCTTCAACTAGGCCCTAAAAAAACTGCTAAGTTAAAAAATTAAGTAAATGTTTACATTCTCATCCCTCATGATACACAGGCACAGATTTAGAAAATGAAGTGCTACTCATAGTTTTAATATACTTTGTTCCTTTGCCCATTAGAACTACCATTCTGTCCTTATCTGGGCGTGATGAGGGCCTGACGCCGCAGGTGGAGGGCCTTACAGCCCCTGGAAGGTCCGTATAGCACAATACCACCCACCCTGGAGGGTATTATTGCGCTTAGAAATGGCCAACTGCATTTTACATGTTTGGGAAAAAAATGTGTAAATGTTAAAACACTTTCTTGTGAGAGATAGTTTTTGTTATAAAATAGTTCTTCCGCCTGCATTTCAGTGCATTTCATTTTTAAGGAGCTTGTCAGACCCACACACACACACACACACACACACACACACACACAGTGCTTCCTTGAGATAGGGACGAATTTATGATTTGTAAACAGTTACAGGGGCTGTTGAGATATCTGTTTATACCCGCTCGGATCCCACACAGCCCTGACACTGAGTATTCGCTGCCGCTGCTCGATCGCACTTCTCCGTAGAACTGCCTAAGTAGTGTATTTAAGTATTCAGTTTTTAAATTCATTGACAGATTTCATTCGGTTGCCCAGTCCTGTAAAACAGCTACAGCCCAAGCTGTGTTCTTTCTTGTTTTTCTCATCCCTGTCAGTTTCAATTTGATGGAGCTGATCGACTGTCAAACTTACGTGATGCTCCGTCTCCTCGCTGACAGGATTTTTCCTTTTTCTTTTGTTTGCAGGTCACACATCAGGTTCCTGCTCCAGTTCTTTGATTGAAAACTGCTGGTCAAAATAGAGGTCGAAGTTGATGGGTGAGACATCTGACATTTTTGAAATTACGTTTTTTTTTTTTTGAAATTTCTCTTTATCCTCCTCACAGCCTGCCTCCTCCGACCCTTCAGCGATGACCTCCGGACATCCCACTGCCCAGAACCCTGCCCACACAGACCACAGATCCCCATGGAGCCGTGGTTTACCCCCCGGGCGGGGACGAGGTGGAGGTCTAACCCCGTAATAACTTCCCATTTTATGTGCGGTCTGTTGGCGGCACGGGCACATCATGGGCACGTCCGAGGTCCTCGCATCTTCCCGGACGAGGCAGGCTCCTTTTTCTCCCTCCCGAGCAGCTGATCTCCCCTGATGTCATGGCAGCACGTCGACGCGTCGTGCTGCTCAACGGCCAGCCATCCCTAGTGGGCTTGCAGTCTCGGCCTCCGCCGGGCCGGGCGTGCGCCGGGCATCGGCCGAATCCTCCCCAGAGCAGGCGAGCTGTCGTCCGGACGCTCAAGCCTGTCTCCCCGGCCGACCACCGACTACCTGAGTCCGGCCCGAACCGGGTCGCCGGGCGTGGAGCGAGGTGGCGCCCAGCGCCAACCTCAGCGCCACCGGCCGGCCTCAAATTACGCTTTTTTTAGTGGCCCATGAAACTAGTGCCTAGTAACTATCACTTGCTGACACTGACAGTGGAATGTTGATTTCGCGGTACAGAAACAGCTGACTCTGTGATATTGGTGGGTGATTGGGCAGTTGGCACTGGCGCTACTTTCATGCCCGTGGTCTGTTGCCACATAGACCACGCCAGTCAGCCAGCTGACCAATCAAATTACTTGATTTTTAATACCCATTTTCTAAAGCAGCATAAACAAATTCATGCAGGTGCGGTGGATAGCAGGTTCACACTGCTGCAATTATTCTGTGGCACAATAAAAGGTGTCTGATTTGATGGCACGCATCGCACACACACTCAGACACACACTACAAGTAATGCGTAGCAAATTGAAAACCTTTAGTAATATAACCAAATGTTTTAAACAATCTGAAATTATACACTGCTGCACCACAACAATCAGTAAAAAAAATGTCAAGAATTTCTGAAAATATTACTGTTTGTAAATTAAGAGTTATACAAGACAAATATAACAAAAACAGAAAGACTGCCTTTTTCTCCCAGTTAATCACCCTGTTTTGATTTCACCCCCAGCTGCTTAAGATAACCATGGAGAGAAACTTTGTTAGCTTGCTCTGAAAGAAAATCACAATCAGTTATTAGTTTAGTTTCAGCATTTTGGTATGTTAACCCCTTATGTTCATCTGTTTTTTTGTTGCCACTGTTTCTTCAGGTGTCGTCTTTCTTTCCTGGACTTCCGGTTCTTAAAGCTGTGCTCAAACAAGTCTGAATCAAAATCAGCGAAAAAGAAGAATCCCCACCATCTGAGATTTTCTGGCTGAGCTCTTGTCAACACAGCTGCTGAAACATTAGGATTTACTCCATCTTTGATTATCTCAGTAAATCCTGGAAAGTCATTTCCAATACTCACAGGTACAGGTAACTTGGATACTACCTCCTTCTTCCATGGAGCCTTGGCTGTTCACCCCAGGTGGGGATGAGGTGGAGGTAGCTTACACTCAAGCTTCTAGTTTTGTTGGGAGGTATGAGTGGCGGGTCAGGCAGTGGAGGGGATCCTGCATTGCATGGCAGCCCTTCAACTTCAGGTGCACGGATCCATTCTCCTTGTTTTCCACTGTCCCCGAGGACATCAGCACCCAGAGGGATCTATTGATGTGCATACGTGCTTGGTGTGCTGTTGCACCCAAATCCCATCCTCCCTCCCCTGATGTCCCGCTGCACTGCCACCCATGTTCATCCAGGTGGCGCATAGCAGTAGGGATGAGTAGTCTCCCCATAGGAGAACAGTGTCCTGTGGAATGCTCAGTACTTCGGGAACCCAACTTGTACCTTAACTTAGGTCGCCTATTATAAGGTTGTTTGTTACTGTATTTGTGTTACTGGTTTCTGTTGTGGAGATGTAACAGAGGTTCAGTGACAAACAGAATGGCAAAATTACTTAGTGTTTCTATAAAGTCTAAATCGAAGCTGACATATGGCACGTTTCCTCATTTTTATGTTGCTTGCACGCATGTGCAAGAAACATAGTGCCATCATCGGAGATTTCGGAGGTGTGTCACCTCCTCCTCCAATTCAGTCAGTGAGCTGGCAGGCACGGTCCCTGTAAGGCAATGCATTTTGGAGCTGTCTATGACATGCTCCAAAATGCAGTGGCATACAGTTGAAAGGGGAGCTATGCTTCAGTGAGCAGAGATAAGAAGTGTAGATCCCCCCGACACACAGGCCTGTGCGCCCCTGCACCTAGTGTGTAGCCGATGGGGTGCCCAATCCCTGTCGGCTGAGCTGCGTCTGTTCCCCCCCCAGTTATAGGTGCCACGCTGGGAGCCCACCCCAGCGTGGCAATCAGTCCATAGGCTGACAGGGGTGCCCAATCCCCTGTCGGCTGAACGCCCCCCCAATGTCCTTGTGCCATGCTGGGAGCCCACCCCAGCATGGCAAACGGTCCCACGACGTCATTTTATTTTATTTTCAACCTGAAAACGAAAACTGTCCCGCGGAGCGCCTCCCGACCCTCTCCCACAACCCGCACCCACCCACTGCGCACCAGCCTCCCCGCCCCCACCCCATACTTACCTCCGGACTCTGGTGCGGCGATCTTGGTGGACCAGGAACACGTCTGCACTCTTCAAAGCCGACCGTGAACTGAGGAAATGCCGGTAAGCTGTATAATGGCCTAGATGGGGGTTTCAACTTTGTTGCATATCTCAGGCATTTTTGAAATTTTGCACAAATTTTCAACATGGGGTTTTGGGACCTTCTCGCGAATGATGTCACTGTCACCGCGGTACCGGCCCGGTTTGCCTGACTGCGCGCAGTGACTGGAAATCACCTTCAGGCCTGGAATACCACCATGACGACATTTATGAGAAACATATTAAATTGGTCATCAAACGTGCATTCTGGGTGCTTCTTAGGCTAAACGAGGATTCACGAAATTTCAATATTTGCACTCAGATTTTCAACATAGCCATTTTACCATACCTTCTTATGAGTAGTGCAGCTGTCATTTTCACATCTCACCCAAAATGTGTTTCTGCCCTAGTAGCGCAGAATGGCGCAGTCGGTGTGCGAAATCAATGTACGGGACAAATTAAGAAAATCATAGTGACACTGTTCATGAGCAGAGGTCTTAAAATGGCTATGTTGAAAATTTGGTGAAAAAATTCCTAAAAATGACTGTTTTATGAGCGTGCGTTGCGCACCTCCTCATGAGCAGTACAGCTGTCATTTTTCACACTTCACCCAAAATGTGTTTCCGAGCATGCATCATATCAAGGTTATAAACAAGTTCTCTTGTCAATATATCCCTTTGTTTGTGAAAGCAGTCAGCCTGGGAGGTGTAACGTATAGCCATTAGCACTTGCTTAACCTAATCTTTTTCACTGCAGCAGAGCTGAGCCTGATCCCACCTTTTGAAGCAGTAGAAGTGTTATCTTCCTCTTTGATTAGCTGGTAAACACTTTCATTTGTAACAAAATTTAGGCATTCTTAAATGTGTTTTGCTTCCTCAAGGTAAAAGTATGGGCCCCCAAGGCGCAGGAGCACAGTTTGCACCTAGCTAAGGCTGGCCCCTGCTGATAAGGACATGAAAGAGAGACAGCGACAGTGAGCAATGAGCCCCCAATTTCCACTCCTCTGTGTGCGCTCTGCCTGGTTATGGGTGGGGGTGTCAGTATCCCAATGATGTGCTTCCCACTGTCACTTGTCCCCTACCCTTTAAAGCTGTTGACAAAAGACATATTTTCATGATACCACCCTTTCTGGTAGTTCATTCCACTATGGACTATTACCTGTGCCACTGTTTTATATGCAAGCAATAATACCCGAAAGGGTGGGCATCTATTGAAAGTGAACGAAAAAATAGTACACTTAGTGAGATAAGTATCATGTAATGCTAATCTATATGTTTCTTTGCTCCACAGATGTCCATCTGAAGGTCCGGAAGAAGGACTGACGTGGGAGATGTCGTTGTCGCCTTGCTAATTCAGAATAACCAAAACCTCAGCAATCAACCTATGAAGACAGAAGAGGTCTTTCCAGTCCTACTTGAATGTTCCGAAACCATCTTAATCTGATTGGCTCACGCGAGTCGAACTTTACATGATTTCCAGTTCCCTGTCATATTGTAGAAGAATGCAGTGTGGTCCATACCAAGAACAGTCAATCAAAATTTGAAGTAGGCCAGTGTCCACCAAAAATAAGACTTTCAGTACATAACATGGTTGGACACCTGCTTAATTAGCCAATGTTATTTCTGCTAATAAGATGCACCCAAAATAAAATTTTAATTTGTTTTGTACAGTTGTTCAAAAGTATGCATGCATTGCCGACCAGTGTTACTAGTTAGTTATCTGTATAAGCCTCTTGTCTTAAGCTTAAAGAGTCCTTTGACAGTTTCGTTTTACAAGGCCTTCTGTCTTAAATTTAAGAAGGTCCTTGCTTGACTGGCCATCCCATCACAGCAAGTCTCCTGTTTAAGTTTATGGAGGTCCAACATCCCAAGCATTACTCTCTAGTCTGGATGTTTCATAACTGTCTCCTGCTTGTTTGTGACTTATATGATGACCACTGTTAACTAGGCAGGTAACACAATACTTATATACTGCCCAGTGTTAATCAGTGATGACTCTAGTTTGCATCCTGCTGACCACTAAGTATTCCGTATAACAAATGTTCTGTATTTCAAAATGTTTTTTTGAGTAATACTTCTGTTTGTAATGTAGGTGTTCAGCTGAATATTTTTATTAATTGATAGATTCATTGCCAACCACTTGGTACAATAATCACACTGCAGCTATGACTGAAATCATACTTGGAAACAAGGCCAAGATGTCGAAAAGAACCCCTTGGCCTAAAGAAAAAACAGTTTTCTCATATTGTAATATAACAATCAGAAGAGATAGGTTAGGAGCACATACTAGCAGTAAGCATTCAGGAAAGTCAGTAAAAGAAAAGGGCTGGCAGGATATATCTATGTTGTCGCAGTCAAACAAATCCACTTCTTCACAGGCAAGTTGTGATGTGGAAGATATCGGGAACCACAATCAAAAATAAATTGTCTATCTGGTGATATGGTACATGATATAGTGAACGAATCTGTCAATAATGGTAATTTGTCTTCTGCAGTAGCAACCTTTGAGATGCATGATGTCATCTCGAAATCTGCATCAGAAACATTGGTCCATGGCATATCTGAGCATGCCGATTGTTCAAATGTTGATGTACAAAGTCCTTGTGAAGTTATGTCACATTCTGATATTGAATGTGAAGACTGTAAAACCATGATGAAACACAGGCCACAGCCCACTTCCACTTACCAAGCACTTATTTATTTATTTATTGAATTTTGATGACCGGGTAGGCCCACTGGGCCCCGGAGGTCCCTTTTTCAGGGGCGACCCGGGTGAGACAACAAATTACAGGTAACAGATCAGTACAGTCATGTAATTGTAAAGTATTTAACAATAAGAATACATAGGTTTACAGGCGGCAGGTAGTGTAAGACATGCAGGCAGTAAGGACATAGAGGTTACACATAATGAGACCGTTTTACATCCCAAGTTAGTGATTAGGTTGAGAGTGCTCTGGTAGGCAAGCAGTAGCTAAAGACCTGGGGTTAGCTTCTTTGTGGGCATATTGAAAGGGGGATAAGAGGGACAAAAGTGCACCCCATCTTTAGGGGGAGGTCCGTTATGCAACCAGGATGGCTATGCAAGGTTGGGTCTAATGAGCTACCAGGATGGCTGTACATGGTCAGGTCCTGACTTGATGACGGTGGTGACATTTCAGTAGATCAGCTAGGCAAATATTCAACAGATCCTGCTCTATATATCAACTGTCACATGAGTACTGATGTAATTGAGACATATTACAGAAGGGACCATGCCAGCCAGGTTTGCATGACAGTTACCGTTTGAGAAAGAAAAAATGGCAAAGCGAATGTTTGGCGTGAGTGGTATTATAACACTTTAAAAACAGAATGAAACACTACAGAGAGTGGTTAATATTTTCTCCTAGGAAACAATGTGCATTCTGCTACCCTGTTGGCTATTTGCAAAACATTCTCGAAAGAGTTTGAGCCAGCTTTTGCTGATCCAAATTATGGCTTTTCAAACTGGAAAAAGCAACCAAAAGCTTTATCAAACACGAGCAAGCCACAGTCCACAAAGAGTCAGTCAGAGTTACTGATGACCAGATACAGACTGAAAACTGGTAGCACAGTTAACAGAGAGCAGCTGAAGGCTTTCAGTAGACAGGTATGACAGTTGTATTTTCTTCATGGTGGCTTAGATAGAGAGAAATTGTTATGTCATGATGTGCTTGCAAGGACTCCTGTCTTAAACTTAACGAGTCCTTTGTTTGACAGGTGCAAACCAGTTTACAAGGTATTGTCTTTAAGTCTAAGAAGATCCTTGTCATGGCATGTGGTTACAATTCTCTTGATTTAACTTATTTTTTATCATGGATATTTCAGTCATACAGCTACCACAGTAGGAAGATACAGCTACATAAGAACTTGCCATAACAGTAGATCTTCTAGAGAGGTTCTTATAGTAGGTAATTCCATATTGGACTGATGCCAGCATCGGGTAATGAGGCACCGTGTACTGCGGACCTGGGTATGACTGTCGCCAGATATGACAGGGTTTGATACCCATGAACCAGGGGTATGCCAGGGCAGGCGATCTGGCAGGGTGCCCAGCAGGCAGGCCTGGAACCGGAGCATGGTCTGGTTCGGCAGAACAGGGCCGTACATGGGGACCGCCCTTTATACTGGACGTCGCATGATATCGGTCACCTGACGTGGGGCGGCACCTCCAGACTGCTAGCTAGAAATTTTTCCGTGGGGCACCACGCCTGCTGGCATCAGTCCAATATGTAATTGCCTCCTGCAAGAGTGCTCAAGTAAGATCTTTAATGTCTGTGTATGATAATCAAAACAACATCTTCAGCATCACAACTGTGGCAACTGGAAAGTCACACCACCTATTGCAGCAGAGCCAACACCATAATTTAAGACACAACACTTTCACCACATATTCTAGTCTTAATGATGCATCAGCAGCCACTCCTTGTTTGATGCTGCTGTGCTGCAAGGACTCTATCTTAAGTTTATGGGTCCTTGTCTTTCTCAATTCATTTACAAGGTCTTCTGTCTTAAGTTTAAGAAGAACCTTGACTGGAGCAGGTGCTTACATGTCAGGCTCTTGTGTTAAGTTACAATAGTGCCAGCCTCACAGTCAGATAAACATGATTCCTGCCCTGTCACTGCTTATTACTCATTCCTATTGTACTGTCTGATGACTAATACAACAGAACAACTATGTAAGAATTCAAAGTTACTGTTTATAGTAGATCTTTGAGGGATCTCGGCATTAGAGTGCGCTTACTACAACTGTTCCCCTTTCTTGGGGTCCTGTTCATGATTTGGCTTTTTTTTTATTTAGTTTGTCCTCTGTCTCTCCTCGTATATCTGGGGTGTAAGCCTTGCTCCGTTTGTCTCGTGTGCCATTCCACTACAGATGTACTGCTGGAACTCTTCTGTGTGGATTACCATTCTGACAATACAGTTCCCACGGTTGTACCCGATGAGGAATAAGATCCCCTTGAAGATCTACTCTTATGCCTTGCTAAGTGAGCTATTACAAAATGGTTCGTACAAACAGTTCAAGCATATACCACTATAGAATTATATCCATTTACCTAACATCTCTCTTGCATTCCCTGTTGTATAATGGTATTAAAAAAAAAAAGTGGCCAATTTTGTAATTCTGAACAACGAACTGCACTTCAACCTAGAAGGAGGGTGAGGTGTTACATCTAATAATTAGTGCTGCTCACCATGAAGCAACTTGGAAATAAACTAAAATTGCCATATTTTAACTTATGATGGTGAAGTGGCAGTGACAGATGTTAACCGTGAAAGTTTGCAAGCTACCTAGATCAGCAATAGGCACATTAAACATCGTACATCTGATTTTGTAACATGCTGCATGTCTGTGAGTGGAGGAGGGCCACAATCAAGCAGATTAGCACAGCTAGTGGTACGTGTGCTGTGCACTTAAACTCAGACTGCACTGTCGTGCATTGCAGCAGCTGTAACTACTGCACTTTTTTTCTGTACAGCAATATTTTCTATATACATTGCTTCCTAAAAGGAAGACAAATACTATTGGGTGCTGGGTTATGGGACAAACATAGTACATTTGTAGCTGGGACAGACTATCACAACAGTGACACAATTTGACCATTCACAGACATTCACTCACACTCTTTCAGTGTATTATTCATCTGCAAGGAAACTCAATTCCCTTGCCAGCAAAGTCATGTGCATCATGTCATATCTTTATGGTCTGGGTTAAGTTTGACTTGTCATATCAAACAAAAACTGACCTATAGCCTATACACAACCAAATTACACCCACAAGTTATAATACCTTTTAAAGTTTGTATGTACAGTAGGTGTTACAATTTAACTGTGGCAGATTCAGTAACCCACATTTACAACCTTTTTACTTCAGGTCCAGCATAACAGAGAAGTTCTACACAGACTATTGGATATTACATTAGTTCTTGCAAAACAAAATCTTCCTTTCCGTGGCCATAGGGAGTCTTCTTATTCATGTCTGAATTCCTCGTCCTCTAGTAACACCCAGAATGAGGGGAACTTTCTTGAACTTGCAAAGTTATTAGCGAAGTATGACAGCGTATTAAATAAACACCTGAGTGAATCTAAAGGGAAGCAGAGTTATCTAAGTCCAGATATACAAAATGATTTTATATCCGCTCTTTCAAGTGTGGTTTTAGACCACATTACCAGTGAAGTGCGTGATTCCAAATACTTTGGGATCATTCTTGATTCAACCATTGATATTTCTCATATTGATCAACTTTCATTCTGTGTACGCTTCATTGATCATAACTTTAATATTCAGGAGAGATTCCTACTTTTTAAAAATATTGAGAATTCATCATCAGTGCATCTATTTGAGGTATTAAAAAAAACCTTAACAGACCTGAGACTTGATATGGCCACCTGCTCACAGGCATACGATGGGCAGCAAACATGTCTGGTGCAGTATCTGGTCGGTAAACCCGTAGTAAAAGAAGTAAACAAGCGTGCTTTATATGTTCACTGCTATGCACACAAGCTTAATCTGGTGCTTGCAGATAGCTGTAATGTGTGTACAGAGGCAGTTACCTTCTTTGGCTATATAGAGAAAGTATACACCTTTATCACTTCCAGTCAGCCTCGTCTAGACATATTTAATAAAGCTCAGCATGAACTGAACATTGGCCCTAGGCGACTTCAATGTCTATGTGAGACTAGGTGGTATTGCAAATACGAAGCTGTCAGGACACTGAAAGATACTTACCCAGCTTTGATATTAGCATTAGAGAGAATTCCGGCAAAGGAAAGGACAGCTAAAAATGTAGGTGATGCACATGCTCTACTTGAGTTCCTACAGAAATTTGAATTTGTACTAATGCTGCACATATGGTTAGAAATTTTACACTCGGTTAATAGCCTGTCGGTGTACTTGCAAAGTGAAACAATGGATGTCATCACAGCATCAACTATGGTCACTTCATGTTTGAAACTATTTGAGCAAAACAGAACAATTGATCATTATAATGATTTGATTAACTTGTCAACTAAATTTGCAGAAGACAATGAGGTAGACACAGAGTTCAAAGTAACTAGACAAAGGCACGTAAATGTATGCCCGTGAACAAGCACAAGATGAGCAGACAAATGATCCTGCATTGCATTTCAGGACTACTGTATTCTATACAATCTATGATAGAATCACAACAGAAATGCAAGAGAGATTTAATGACTTTCATAATACAGTTAAATGTTTCAGTTGTCTGTTACCAAGTCATTTTAATGATAGAGAAAGTCTTCTGAACCTAATTTCAGCTTACTCAGAGGATATAGACAGTGAGGCAGCACAGTCAGAGTATAAACAGCTTTGTGCTTTCTATGAAGAGCTCTCTCCGAGTCAAACGCCATTGACAGTATGTTCAATGTTACTCTTTGTGAAAGATAATGATCTCCAGAATGCATATCCAAACCTAGGAATACTGTATCGTATTTTCAGTACAATTTCAGTGTCTACCGCTAAGGCTGAACGCACATTTAGCAAACTCCGTATTCTAAAAAATTATCTAAGATCTACTATGGCAGAAGAAAGACTGTCATCATTGGCACTTTAAGCATTGAAAGGGACATTGCTGAGCAGGTAGACTTTTCATCAGTAATTGATGTGTTCAGCAAGAAAAAACACAGAAGAATGATTCTGAATTAGAGGTGCAATAGCCGACAGTGTTGTAATACTACTGAACCTCACTTAAAGGATTCAACAAACTTTGACTGCAACAACTAGATATATCCTGTCTGTACATTGTCCATAAGGGTAGAAACAGGATCATTTTTCCTTCCCCATTTCATAGCTGCTTCACAAGACTATATCCCTGTTGTCTTGGTAACTTGTTTAATCAGCATGACTATACAGGGAGAAGAACATAGCGGCAAGCACAGTCACTTGTTGAAGTATGTTAAGTGCAACTGATGTCAAAACATAGATCTTCTTCGGGGGTATCTCGGTCATCAGGTACCACCACCTTAGCAACTTCGCCATCTGTAAATGGGCATCATCACAGAACATTTTCACCATTAAATGGCTGACATTGTAAAACATCAACACACCACAGAGTTTAACAAATTATAACACTGGATGTTTACTCAATAGCACATGCTGCTTTTTTGAAGGCCAGTGCTACAATGGCTCTTGTCTTAAGCTTATGGAGTCATTTCACAGAGTCTGTTCACCACATCTGTCTGTGCTGCAAAGAGGACTCTTGTGTTAAGCTTATAATGGATTCCTTTAGCAGGTTCAGCTTACAAGGTCTTCTGTCTTAAGCTTAAGCAGATTTTTCTTCCTTGCTTGGCCCGGTCATCACAAGTCTCCTGTCTTAAGTTTATGGAGATCCATCCAGCATCAAAAGCATTGCAGTCACTGTGCTGCAAGAGGGACTGTTGTATTAGCTTATAGTAAAGTCCTTTAACAGGTTAACATTACAAGGTCTTCTGTCTTAAGTTTAAGGAGATCCTTGCTTGTGCACGTGCTTAAAATGTTACTGTTAACCATGGATGCTGGATGTCCATAAACTTATCTATTCCTACCTGTCATTGATTTGTACTGGTTCCTACGATGGTGGTACCTGGTGATGACTGAGATCCCCTAGATTGAAGATGTGCTGTTATGCTGACTTCTTATGTAATTCATATTATAACATTTGATGCCCTACCCTTTGTTGAAAACACATCCAGGTATCTTCCACTAATGATATTTGAAGTACAACACCATAGTCACTCTTGCCCTATAACACTATTATCAAATGTGGACAATAATGAAGTCCTGTAACCTAAGCTGTTGCCACATATTCCTATGCCACAGAAAACTAATGTAAAATCTAAAGAGAAGTTCTGTTATGATCAACTGTTGCTGATGTAGTTGTAAGACAATGTTTTTTTTTTTTGTATTTTTTAATGCTATTACCTGAATTACTGTCTTGTCAATGTGATTCATGCACTGACACTGTGCAATGGCTCCTTTACTATAGTACAGAAGATAAATGCACTTGTATTACACTATTTTCATTCTGTTATCTGGGCTAGCATTTCAGTTTTATAAAAAGAGCATGTGTATCACTGGTAGTTTACAGTCTTGTGTACAGAGGTCCCTCCAGATAATGTTCGGGAGTCTTGCAACTTTGATGTTTTACTGCTACAAGGAATTTCTTTGATTCATGCAAGTAAAACATTTTATTAATTCAGAGGACCATATCTTCTGGCTGCATACTTTTAAGGGTTTTGGGTTGATGGTAGAAGACGGAGCAAGTCAATCTGTCTGATAGATGGGGTAGGGCTTAATCCTCGGAGGGAGAGTTCAACTTCCTCCTCTTTAGGTGGGATACCTCCTAGGGGACTTGAGGGTGTATGAAAAATAGGTTTAGCGTATCATCATTTAAGATTTGAAACATGGGGGGGGGGGATAGTGGGTACACACAGTTTAACCAAGGGCCATGTTGGTGAGGCCCATAAAATTGGGGACATGACTACTTTCTTTTGCACAGTGTCCTCTTGATATTTAACATACAGATGCTCTCCAGTTCTTTTATTGGATACACAGTATTCTGATATACCTTGCTTTGATCTTTGTGTTAAAGTAATAATCTAATTGTCTTAGTTGTGTGACTACCCTGCATCCCCCTCTGCTCAGCTGTTACATCTCTCTTTTCATACTACTTGAACAATCAGATGAATGGCATGGAGTGGGAGTCTGTGATATCACAGAATGTCTTAGACATATGAAAATCAAGAGCAATAACTGGTTCAAAGAGTGGAATTCAATGTAGATCTGAGTGCAGTATGGCACCCCAAAGCCACTTTATTTATCAAAAATTATCAAAGCATATCAGGATTCAAGATGCATAACTGGCATGGAAAGGCAGATAGAAGGGAAGTTAAATATACAAATCTCATCTAACTCCTATACATTCTGCCCACCCCATCTGGATCATCTACTTGTTGCAGATCTTGGTGTCATCTGCAAACAGACAAGCCTTACCCTCTAGTCCATCTGCAATGTTACTAATGAAGATATTGAAGAGGACTGGCCACAGGACTGATCCCTGAGGTACCCCACTTGTGACTTGCATCTCTTCTGAATGTATACCATTTACCATCACTCTCTGTTTTCTGCCCGCCAACCAATTTGCCACCCAGTTGACCAACTTATGACCCACCCTGAGCCTACCAGCTTATTTATCAATCTTCTATGTGGAACAGTGTTGAAAGCTTTGCTGAAGTCAAGGTAGGTGACATCAATTGCTCCTCCCTGATCCACCACTCTGGTTACCCAGTCAAAGAAATCTATGAGATTAGTTTGACAGCACCTACCTTTGTAAACCCATGCTGTCTTGGATCCCGTGCCCCTATGGATTCCAGGTGTTGCATTATCCTTTCCTTAAGGAGTGCCTCCATAATCTCTGCCCACTACAGAGGTAAGACTGACTGGTCTGTAGTTCCCTGCCTCCTCCTCTACCACTCTTGTGGAGGCGGGATCCACATGAGCCCCTTCGTCTTCTGGGACTTCTCCTGAGCTCAGAGACTCACTAAACAGTTCTGCTGATTTCTCTGCTAGTTCCACCCTTAGCTCCTTAAGTACCTGGGATGTATGCCATCAGGTCCCATTGCCTTGTCCACCCTGAGCTTAGCAAGCTCTTGTAGGAAGCTCCATCTTCCTTTCCATGCCAGTTATGCATTATGATATGCTTTGTTAAATGTTTGATAAATACTGTAGCTTTAGGGAGCCTTACTGCCCTCTAATCTACATTGAATTCCACTCTCCAAACCAGTCATTGCTTTTGATTTTCATATGTCTAAGACATTGTGTTACATCACACACTACCATTCCATGCCACTCATCTCATTGACCTGGAATGTTGATTATGTCATATAATGATATGGCACCATGAAAGGACAGAGCTGCAGACTGCAGCTGCTGAGCAGTTGGGGATTCAGGGTAAATACAAAAGCAACAAAATTATTTTAGCTTAACAAAAAGCTCAAAAATATATCAGAATACTGGGTATCCAATAACCAACTTTTGAAATTGGGTATCCAATACCACAATTTTGAAATTTAAAGTTTTTTTAAAACTAATATGTAACTAGTTATACTGGCAATTGGCCTAGTAATACTGCTTTTAGGAATTGTGATGTGATGGTCCTGTGGTTGTGTTTTGCTAAACTGTGTTTTGCATTTTCAAATGAAGGAACTGGTATGTTTCAAAAATATTAAACATTTCACGATACAAATTGCTACTATGATCTCTTAAGATAGCTAATATGAAAATTACCAAAATAAAAATATGAGGCCAACAATTAACTGTCTCTTGTTTTCTTTTCCTTACATAAAATACTTTCGAGAACTTACTGACCTTCTTACCCGTGCTTCTGTTTGAACCTGGGACAAATGTACATCAAAATGTAATAACTAGTGAGGTATTAAATTAGAACTAGCACAAACCAGAATGCATTTTATAACCCTTGGTTTCTGGGTGCCCAGAACCCCCACCCTTCTTCATGTGGTACACAAAATCGGGACTTTTGGTTGGTTGCCCCCTGAAAAAAAACAAACTCATACTGGCCTCCACGTCTCGGGTTTCCATGTTATCTGTCAGCTACCATGATGTTCTTAGCATGGAGAGCTTTGCTTTCTTCTCGTTTGTGGGCCTTCATGAAACATTATCGTAAGTTTTGCTGGATATGGTGTAAAAGCTTCAACTGTTGCTCTTTCAGGGTATGAAGTATCAGGGCATAAGCCCTTCTCCTTGCTGCTATTTGGAGAGTAGTCATTATCAGTAAGGCGTCTGCCCTCATATTGAATGTCCCTCATGTGCCATGCTCTCATCAACAGCTGCTGTTTTATTGCGTAATTTAATAGTTTGAGCACTATGGAGCGCGGTCTCTGGTCGGCCTGTTGAGGTTTTGGAGTAAGGGCTCTGTGGGCTCATTCTATATCCAGTTTGGTGGGTGGATCAAGTTGTACAGCCTCCTGTAATAAAGTATCCACAAATTTAAGCATGTTGCAGCCCTCCTCATCCTCCGGTACCCCATGAATGCGTAGATTATTTCTCCTTGACCTATTCTCGAGGTCTTCACATTTGTCTGTTAAAAGCTTTTGTTCATTTATTAAGTGCACCACAACCCTCTCCAGGCTATCTTTTCTAGCATCAATCTCACGTGAGCCGACTCCAAATCTGACACCACCTGATTTATTTTAACTAATTCTGTGGATAGTTCAGTGCAGAAGGTGTGGACTTCATCCCTGAAACCCTTGAGTTCTACCAGTATCGCGCATTACTGGTTGCCCATTGGGAGTCGGGTAGGCCTCCCATGTCTGGTAGGCTGGATTCACCAGTCGGAGAGTCATTAGCTTGTTGAACTTGCTGCACAGCAATGGCGGTTGACTTTTTCTTTTTTCCGGCTCCTATTCAGTTCTGTGACTCCCCTAGTCTCTGTATGCAAGAGTTTTTCTGGTTTTGTTCAATTTTGTTCGGGTTTAGGGAGTCTGATTGTTGGGTCCCTGGAGTGCTGTCTTTCAGTGCTGCATTCCACCTGGCGGTTCAGCCAGAAGTCAGACTGTCTCTTAAGGCTCCCTACAACACTCCATGGCTTTCGACCATTGGCACTTGGCAGAGCTGAGAAGAAACTAGTTAAATTTTTTGACAAAATACACTAAATTGACACAAAGCCTTAACACTAAAACTAAAAGAACTGAACATTGTTGTTATACAGACCAGAACTTCTGACTTCCAGCAAACAAGTGACAGAACTCTGATGCACACTTGGTGAGGAAAAAAGGAACTGAGGCGGTTGGGTGCTGGCTCCAGTGTAAGCATATGCCTGCGTGCTGTGTTCCATGATGACATGTATGCACATTACTTACCTTTGGGGCCAGCCCTCTGAAATGTTTTGTCTCCCAATGGGTCCACCTCCGACTCAAATCCACTAGTTCAAATCATTGGTGAAGATTGATTCCTGGAAGATCTGGGAGTGCAGCTCCTGGTCAGTCTCCTCCAAGAGCCAGTTGACAGGCTCAAAAAAATCTTGATCGCCTGCTTGACTGGAATAGAGGTCGAGGAGCCTGACTGGATTTCTGTGTAGCCCTTGACTTGACCAAGGCTGAGCAGTTGGGGAAGTCGAAGAAGCAGGATAAGCATGATCCTTTCCAGTCTCATGACCTGTGATGGCACTGCTTTTTATGCTTCTTGCTGCATTGAGAAAAACTCTCCCTGAAGGTCTGGAGGGCCATGCCCATTTCTCTGAAAGTATTAGAGAATGACCCTGCAACACTGGCCCCAGCCAGGAAATGACAATTACATACTCACCACAATTGTTGATCGTCCTTGAATATCTTTACCATTCATTCACACTCATGGATTTAAGTGGGGACACTAGGACCCTGTGAGAGCAAAGTCTTTTGCAGCTTAGGAAGGGGACCGATATTGCTGCTGGTGCCACCCATGAGGCCAGCGTAGTGAGGTCATGTATGTGTGCCCGCCAGTAACTAATGCTGGCCCCCTCCCCTCCTAAGTTCCGTTTGCCAGGATAAAGGAAACAATTGGGAGAGAAAAACAGAGAAAGAGGTACAAACTACCAGCCCAAAGGGATAAGAAAAGGATATAGGCTATGACAGAAAAAACAACAACACAATAGCACCCAACTACAAACTTAGCAGAATTAAGGGTTGGGCCCAGGGGTGGCAGAAGAGTAGTGGACATAAGAGCCAGAGTGTATCTCAGCCACCTGGACAGGAGGGTGGTAAGAGAAAAGGGCAGCAGCACTGCCATATAGGTCTGACTGGTACACAGAGAGGCATAGGGGACTGCTGTGTAGTTAAGGTGGCAGAATCACATCTTAACTAGAAATCTTTGTGCTCCCAAGAGGGCAAAGAATTTAGTAGAGTAAACTCCCAAAACTCCTGAAGAGGAGCAAATAGCGGGCGTGATCGGGAAGAGTGCGGGAATGCTACCTTGCCACTCCAAAAGAGTGAAAGAGAAGTATGGACACAAAAAAAAAGTGAAAGACGTGAAGTCCAGCTGAGTGTGGAATATGCACCCAGCCCAACAGGCTGAGGAGTACAGTGCAGAAAATCCTGCTGCATCTGCCTCTCTCCCTGTATAAGAAGTGTCAAGTGCTGCCAAATGGCAGACGCTTCAAGGTATAGACAAGGTGGAGCCAGGCTGCAACCGCAGCAGTGGGTATGTGCCTAAGAGATATCCCTAGTAGGGAGAGGAAGAAATGCTTAAGGGAAAAAGGGAAAATACACCTCAAGGATTTTCTTTCTTTTTTTTTTATTAATTTTTCTGGGAAGAGGGTAAGGGTCCCACATCCCAATTCTTTTGAAAAAAGAAAATGAAGTTGTACCCTTAAGAGGGCAACAACAGCTCCCAAGGCGAGTGGCATGAAGGATGCCAGTGTACAGAGGCACAAAAGGGTGAGCTACCCAGAAGCCCTGGCTCTTACCTGGGCAGGGGATGGTGGGCAGGTATGTGAATGAATAGTGGAGACATCCTGGAAGATCAATAATTACAGCGAGTATGTAATTTTCATATCTTCCAGGTATCGGTCTTCCCCATTCATTCACACTCATGGGTCAAAGTACCAAGCTTTTCCAAAATAAGGGAGCAGTTGGCTCTGGAAGCTGAAGGGCTGCTCCTTCCTACTGGTGCACAAAGCAACAAGAAATCAAAGTGCAAAACTCAAAAGCTGGGCTAAGCCATCACAAACCTCCAAGCATTCCAGTTGATGCAGGTTAAAATACAAGTTTATTGCAAGTACAAGAAGAAATGAATGACCTCCACAGCCTGACCTGTTTCATCCAGTCACTGTGGGCTTTGTCAAGGGTATACTGGCCTCTAGTGGAGTGTCACTTACATAGCACCCATTTAAAGTGACAGAAGTGCAAAACAGTGCAAATACATATTTTGTGCAAAAAACATGTATAAGTATAGGACAAAGGGTCTCCAAACCATTACCCTAGGAAAGGTTTCAGTTCAGATCTTTCATTTCAACCCAGGGATTTCAGTCTCCACAGGGTGTAGATCCAATAGAACTCTCTTTGCAACAGTAACCTCTCAAGATCCCCACCCCTCAGGCCCAACTGTACCCTCTTCAGATCAGTAAACTCAAATTTGTGAGTGGGACCTTCCTCCTGAACATGTGCAGCCAGCACATTGTCCAGATGACATTTATCAATGTCCCGTAGGTGCTCCCTAACATGCACCTTCAGTTTTCCCCTAGTTTTGCTGACAAAAAAGCTCCTACAACCGCACAATGCCATGTATACTACTGGCTCTGTATTACAGTTAATGAATTTACAAATAGTAAATTCCTTATTGGTGGTTGGATGGAAAAATTGTCAGTGGGCCCAACCTCTTCACGAAACTTGAAACTGCCACATCTGTGTGTCTCGGAGGGTGAGGGCCAGGGTGTGGTAACCATGTTCTAGCTCTCTGTGGTTTTTGACAGCTGTTAACCACAATATCTCTAACATTTTCTGCCCATCCATAGAACAATAATGCGAATAACTGTTCAAACATCCTAAAATACCAAGTTTGTGAACTATTCTGCAGAAGAATATCAGGTACTAGGGAGTTATGGGACAATAAAGACAGTATAATAAAGCCTCACGGACAAGGGGAGGGTCAGTGGTGATACAAGACACCACTGCATATATCTTGGAGGTTAGATGTCAGCTAGCAGACATCAGTTTTACAGCCCTTTGAATTCTGGTCCTACCTCAGTATACAGGGCAGAAATTGATGTGTTGTTAAAAATGCCAGGGATGAGGGTGTGATCTCAGAAAAAAATGTGGGGGTATCTTTTATAATAATTTTCCTATTAGAGCCATTATATATACTGTCTCCAAGATCCATAAATCCCTCACTTCACCTCCTGGCTGTCCAATCATTGCCTCTGTGGGTTCACTGATGGAACCCCTTGTTAACTTTGTGGCTGCTCACATCAAATCCTTGGCCAGCAGTCTCCACTCATATGTTTGTGACATTTCAGACATTCTTAACTATAGTGCAGGTCTGAGAGTGAAAACTGATTGGTTACTGGTAACAATGGATGTGGAATTTTTATACACCAATATTCCACATGAGAGAGAAAGGGCAGTGGGGAGGGCTGGTCTTTATGCCCCTGCATTAAATGAACTGTTGGTATTACTTATTCAAAAAGTACTGAAATGTAATGCTTTTTCTTTTATAGGTGACCATTACCCTTATTGCTTGCAGTACCCATTGTAAATGAGTCTTTTTTATTTTATTTAGTATGCTTTTTATTCACCAGCTACCACCAAGGCTCAGCCCCAGCCCAACCCGGATCCCATCACACCCTGGGACTTACCTCTAGGGCAGAGGATACTCCCTGGATTACCCCCAGGGTGGGCCAATGTACCAGGCATGAACCCACATGAGACAGAGGAAAGATTCTGGCAGGGGAGGCTACCAGTATTGCCTTCCTGGCTTACCCCCTAAGGGCAGGGTGTGGAGTTGGCTGGCCACACTGCAGGCCATAATGAGTCAATGGCCCAGAGTGCCACGACGGTGCAACTGGAGCCAGGAGAGTGGGGCCTCATAGAGGCAGAAGCTGTGTTTTTCAATGGTGTTGTTACTTCCCTGGGGATGGAGATTTGCAGTGACATCCTGCGTCTGCCTCGCCCCCCCAAGTGATGGCACCAGCATGGTGGTGCCCCCAGCCACCGCCAGGGGTCCATGGTGTGCTGGACACTCTACCCCTCCCCCCAGAGAAGGAGAGCAGTCCCTAGGATGCTCAATCCCTTTCCCGTGACCAGCCCTCTGACATCCTGAGTCCGCTCCCGAACCTGGGTCATCGGCTTTGCAGATGGGCGCCCTGCCCCTGCACTGGTGGGCCGGCTGTAAATAAGCCTTGTTGCTCAACTGGGGTCTGACCATGTTCATGCTTTTCTTTGATTAACATGAATAACATTTTTACTACTACTATCTGTGTTTTAAAATGTACAGTGCCTTGATATTTGAAAGGCGCTGTATAAATAAAGTTTTTGATTGATTGATTGATTATAACCTCAGTAACATAAACGTTTTGGATGTTAAGATTAATAAAGTGTAATCCAGCAGTTTGGATTTTAAACTTTTTAGAAAACCCACTGATAGACACTCCCTCCTTCATTCCAACAGCTGTCATCCCCACATACCATAGACAACATCCCCCATCGGTCAGTTTTATCAGGTTAAGCATAATTGCTCTAACATAGTGGAATATCAAAGGCATGCAAATGGGTTGGAAACACGATTTCATAATGAGTTATTCTGCCAACCATACAGAAGGCTAGGTGGTTGGCAGATCAGAATCAGGAGGGACCTATTACAAGTTAGGGAAAGTTTTGGAGGCAGTATAGCGCAGTGGTTTAAGGCTCTGAGCTGCAAACCTGGAGACCTCGGTTTGAATCCCACAGCCCCTACTTGCATACTGTATGACCCGGAGCAAGTCACTTAACTTCCTTGTGCTCCCAGGTTGCACCTGTAAACAAGCTTCCAGCTTAGTGTGTCTTTCCTGGTTAAAAAAAAAAGTCTGGTACAAGCAAAAATGTGAGCAGTTTTCCTACTACCTGTAGCTTGGAGTCACAAAAAGTGTTTAACATTATCTGCAACAATTGGCATATCCTGAGGTTGGACCCTACCTTGCAAGAATGCACTGTAAATTTCCCAAGACTAGTCCGTAGACATGCAGAAAATGTTAGGAACATTGTGGTTAACAGCTATCAGCAACTACAGAAAACTAGAACATGGTTACCACAGCCCTACCCTCCGGGACACACAGATGTGGCAACTGCAAGTTTTGTGAAGTGGTTAGGCCCACTGACAAATTTTTCAATCCAACCACCAATACGGAATTTACTATTCATAGATTCATTAACTATAATACAGTATCAGTAGTATACACGGTGTTGTGTGGCTGTGGGAGTTTTTGTGTTGGCAAATTATGCCAGCACATTTTACCACTGCCTGTGTTTACAACAGTAATCCTGTAACTGCTCTGATGACTCCTAACTAAATGTTGAAACAGTTTCTCCCGACACCCCTTCCTGGGCCACACCTGGAAATAAGCCTTGGCTCAGTGTGCCTTTCCCAGTTACCAACTTAAATAAAAAACAAATAAGTAACTAGCAGAAAATTGAAGGTGTGTGTTGGGAAGCACCTAGAGGACATTGATAAATGTAATCTTGACAGTGTGCTGGCTGCACGTGTTCAGGAGGAAGTCCTTCTCATAAATTTGAGTTTATTGGTCTGGAGAGTGTATAGCTGGGCCTGAGTGGTGGGGATCTTGAGAGGTTACTGGTGCAAAGAGAGTCTTATTAGATGTACACACTGGGAAACTGAAACCACCAGGTTTAAATTAAAGATTTGATCTGAAACTTTCCTAGAGTAATGGTTTGGAGATCCTATGTCCTGTTAGTCTCCTGGTTTAAATTTACAATAATATGGTCTGTCATGTGTACAGGAAAATAGCACAGTGTATCTTTTGTGCAGTATAAGTACAGAATATTTTATGTACTGTACTTTTCACTGAGTATTTATCCTTTGTAGACTGAACTGTTTTAAATAGTAATAGCGGCTGTTCTGCACTCACACCGTTTTGCATTAAATATGTATTTGCACTGTTTTGCACTTCTGTCACTTTAAATGGGTGTTATATAAGTGACACTAGAGGCCAGTATACCCTTATAAAGGCCAGAGTGACTAGGCGAAACAGGTCAGGCTGTGGAGGCCATTTGTTTCTTCTTGTACTTGCAATAAACTTGAATTTTAATCTGCCTTAACTGGAATGCTTGGAGGTTTGCAATGACCTAGCCCAGCTTTTGAGTTTTGCACCAGGAGTTGGTTTACCCTGAGGGAAGATACCCCATAGCCCTCTGTGTGTGTGGGAGAGCCACCTGAGGGTGGGGACTCCTTGCGGGGAGCTGGTGGGACCCGAGACTGGTCGGGGCTGGCAGAGCCTCCCAAGGCCTAGAGCTGTAAGGCACCTAGACTCATGCTTGATCCTGCGGGAAAAGAAACAAGTCCCTGGAAATGCAAGTACTGGGCCAGGGTTGTCAAAAGGAAAAGGCAAAGCCATCCCATCCACTGAATACAGACTGCTGTTCCTACCAACCTGGGAGCTACCTCATTGGTGTTGTACAGCACCTTTGACTAGTGCCTCACCAGCACCATGCCAAGGCAGAAAGGCAAATGGCTTGTCTGGTTATCTCATGATCAGGCACTGAAGATAGCAGCTGCCCAAACTTTGATCACCGGCTTTTGTTGTAAGCTACCTGATGTACAGCAATGACATCATGGTGCGTGCCACAGTAAAACCCTTCTCCCCAGGCATTCATCTCAGCAGTGTCAGCCTGGGAGGTGAGTCACTGCACGGGTGTTTAGGCTCAGTGGGGGTCTGCAGTACCAAAATCCCTTAAGTGGGGGAGATATGGCTCCTGCAGACTCGCAGGAGTGCAATACCTGCACTGGATGTCCTCAGGGGCTGGAAAGGGCAAAGGATGGAGCCAGACATCCCTGGATGCCTCCTCAAAAGAACAAGTCCAAGGAAGGATGACAAAGACTCATCTCTGATATCCCAAGGAATCTCAGAGACAAGACAGCCACTGCGACCAAAAAGGACAAGGATCTCATATTCAACTCCTTCAGCATCTCCATGAGGAACTGCTGGTATGCAGAGTACTCAGCATCCACAGACATGCAAAGGGAAAAGTCCTCTTCCTCCAAGAAGGAAGTAGGAGGAGGTGCTGGACTTGGGAGAACGGAGGTGGTGGGGTCATGGGCCTTGAGACAAACTGGTCTCTCCCAGACCCAGGCTGCCTGTGTTACCAACTGTCTTGAACCCTTCAAACACCTACAAGGGTAATCAGTAGATGCTACACTCAGCACACTCTCTCTGGGGGATCTCTAGGTATGAATCCTTCAGAGCCACTGCTCACGCAGTACAAGCGCCTTGCTCAAGGAAACTGGCCCACCTCTCTGTCACAACTTAGAACCCCTTACTTTAGAAACAGAATATGGTAACAGTAGTCTTCTCCTCAGAGGTTGAAATACAGTTTGGTCAAGTATAAATCAGTTAGCTGTATCTCTCAAAAGGCTCAGTCACAGAAATATGAAATATAAAATTAATGTTTTAATACTTCAAGGTATTTATACATATGATACATGATACTACAGAAAGGCTATGGGAACAGTAATTCTACAGAAATAAAAAGACTGTTTTGAACAGTAGGTTACACACAGAAAAAACTCTCTCTCTCTCTTTAGCAAGGTAGAATAACTTACCCTACAAGGCACTTTGGTGAATCAGGGCAGATTCAAACGCTTAGATTGTAGCTGTTTGTAGTCTCAAGCCTGTCTATTTCAGGCTCTGCCAGACCTTAAAGATCCTCTGGCTACCCCCATGACATGTCATCTAGTATGTCCTCTGACATCATAGATTCAACGTTCTTTGTGTCTTGAGAGCTGGGATGGAAACCGGTCTGATCTGGACATCGTACAAATACATCTAGTTTTTATTTGTCCCAAGAGCAGAGCCCAATTGGAATGTTTCATTTAGCTAGCAGCTTCCTGACATTAAAATGCACTTTCTAAGGTCACCCATAAATTGTCGGATGGTCCTGCCATGATAACGGATAGCCCAGATAGTAAACTGCCCTCAGAGCCAGTGCGCCTGCTCTGATATGAATCTTTTTGAAGTTAAACATTTTGATTGTCTGAATATAAAAAATACATACATACATTAGATATAACCTTTGAATGTTAATAAAATTGATAGAATTGCCATACAGTTTACGAAGTATGGAATAAACGGTGAGAACATCATTCACATAGTATCACATACTAAAAGTTGGACAGAGGCAGCCAGCATGCTGTTTTGTTAGTTACTTTAAATTTTATTTCATCAGACGTTATTCTTATGCAGCTCTTACCTCTCGCCATTACAGCAGAGCAGACCGCTAGCAAGGATGGAGTGGAGGATTGCATGGAGTCACACCACACAGCAAGTTATTTGCAGCAGCAGTTGGAGTCAGAGGGCAAGCAAGCTGGAAGGAACTGGGTCAGGTCAGGGATCCACTGCCAATTTAAAAAATAAATAAAATTGGGGAGAGAAAGACTGAGAAGTGGTGGCTACGGACTGAGTGTGTGTGTGTGTGTGTGGAGGGGGAGGATGCCACACCCTGAGTGTTGTGTGTGTGGGGGGATGCCACATCCCAATGCCAGACTGCACACTGCAGAAAAAGAAAGAAAAGTATAAGGCAGCTGCCAACAAATTTATGCTAAATGAAAATTAAAGTTGTTAAAGATACTTAACTAAGTACAACAAGAGACTGTGTGTGTGTGTGTATATGTTTGTGGTGGTGGGTGGGGAGGAGACTGCAGTGGTTTTGCTGTAGCCCAGGTGCTCAGTGAGTACAGCACAGTGCACCAGTCCACAGAAACGCTCACAAAACATCTGACTATAGCCTAGAGGGCAGAGTAGAGTTGTGACTGAGGTTATCCAGCAGACTTGGGTTTGATTCCCATTTCCCACAACCTCCACTGGCATACTCTGTGACTCTGAACAAGTCATTTAACCACCCTAAAGCTCCTGTGTCAACCCTGAAAACAGGCACTTGTGCCTAGTGGGCCTACCTGGTTAACCAATAATTAACAAACAAAAGAGATACACAGCAGTCAGAGCTGGTAAGGGCAGGCTTGTGTGACTTGTGTCACATGTGATGCCATGAATAGCCTCTGTCTGCTGTCACCAGCCATTTCCCACACAAGCAGGAGTCAGGACAGGACCTTTTGTGTGTGTGTGTGTGTGTGTGATCCTGTAAAATAATAAATTGTGAAAACAGAGCCAGTAAAGGCTTGCGTCACGTATGAGACCTTTTTGGAGGGGGGGGGGCAGCCCGGCAGTTGAGTAGTTTCTGTCTGCAGTGTCACCAGCCATTTCCACACAAGCAGAAACCAGGACCAGGAATTTTTTGTGTGTGTGTAGACCTGTAAAATAATGAATTGCAGAACCAGTAGAGGCTTGCATCATGTGTGAAACTTTATGGGAGGAGTGGTCAGTCCAGCAGTTGAGTAGGCTCCGTCTGCAGTGTCACCAGCCATTTCTCACACAAGCAGAAGTCAGAGTCAGGATAGGACGATTTGCGTGTGTGTGTGTGTGTGTGTGTGTGTGTGTGTGTGTGTGTGTAGGTAGTCCTGCAAAAATGGAAGCAGAGCCAGTAAAGGCTTGCATCATGTGTGAAACCTTTTTGGAGAGAGGGGGGCAGTCCGACAGTCGAGGGATCTCTGTCTGTAATGGCACCAGCCATTTCCCACACAAACAGGAATCAGGATAGGACCCATTTTCTGTGTGTGTGTGTGTGTGTGTGTGTGTGTCAAAATAATAAATTGTGAAAGCAAAGCCAGGAAAAGCTTATGTCACATGTGAACCCATTTTGGAGGGAGGGTGCAGCCCGGCAGTTGAGTAGCCTCTGTCTGCAGTGTCACCAGCCATTTCCCAAACAAGCAGAAGTCAGGACAGGACCATATTTGTTGTGTAGTCTGTAACAGGGTTGAATAGGACCCTGTCCCAGTTGTTATGGAGAGTTTGAATGCAAGGATTTGTTCTGTCCTTTCCTGTGTTTTGTCTGTGTGGTTACGCAACCTAAATTTTCCTGTGAGACCTAGGATTTGATCACCCCAACAGTCTCACAATTCTTTGCCTCTCACTGTCTCTCAGCCCTCCCTTGCTGTCTGTTTTCCTCCTTGCATATCTGCTGATATAAAAATATATGCAAATCATTATGTAGAAATGTAACTAATATTGGAATCCCTTTGTTTAGAAAATATCTAGTGTTACTGTTGAAATATATATAATTATAGTTTGAGATTATTGCAAAAAGCTGCTAGAAACTCAAGAGGTTACCTGGGTTCAATTTGTAAGCATTTTGCAGAAGAGCTGTCGGATGGTGCCTCAGCTCTGGGACATTGTGTTCTAGCTGCACATGTCTGATACATACAAGAACAAGATGCTTGTTAAGAATGGGGGTTGGAAGGACTTATAAGAGAGCTGAGCTGCAATTGCTTGAAAGAAAAAAGGGACACAGAGATTGAAGGAAAACTCTGATGGATCTTTATTTTATTTTGCCTTTGTAAATAGTTATACTGAACAAGTTTATTTTTTTATGTTCCTGCTAGTGTAAATAAATATTTTTGGTGAATTCTACAACTGCTTCTGGTTTTCCTGTGCTTCCTGACCTGTGCCTTGACGACATGTAAAAAAATATAAATTGAAAGCAGAGTCAGTAAAGGCTTGTGTCATGTGTGAACCCTTTTTGGAGGTAGGGGCAGCCCAGCAGTTTGAGTAGCCTCTGTCTACAGTGTCACCAGCTATTACCCACACAAGCAAGAGTCGGGACAGTACCATTTATTTTGTGTAGTCCTGTAAAAAAAATAACTTGTGAAAGCAGAGCCAGTAAAAGCTTGGGTCACTTGTGAAACCTTTTTGAATGGAGGGGGCAGCTCTTAGCAGTTGCATAGTAGCCCTAACGTGCAGTCTTACTAGTTAACCAGTTCCTATTCATACCTTGCCTTGAGCTGTGCACTACTAATCATCATTGCCACCTATTTCCCTAGGATGACTGAAGAAGGTAGTAGGGTTAAGTACTGTTTGTTTTTTTTCTTGGAAGGGAGCTGGCTTTATTACTGATCAGCAACTGTTATTGTATAAAATAAAGATAAAAGGGAGAAGGCCTGTGAAACAAGTTTCCAAGACAAAGACAACAATTCAGAAGGAAAAAAAGCCACAAAAAGTGCCTCTTCTACTGCAGTAGGTGTATCCACTTTACCGACTGAAACCCCCTCGTGCTCCGAGTTCTTGTCTTCTGAGATCCCATCATGTCTGTCTGCTGCTGCAGGTGACACCCTGTTAACAAATACAGGCCAAGTAAAAGGCAACAAAAAAAGCCTGGACGATTAACCAGCAACTAAGAAAAGTAGATTTGCCAAAGGCACAGTTAGAAAAAAAACAAAAAAATGTAAAGGCAGTTGCAGGCACTACACATAGTGGAAAGGAAGGAATAAGCACACATACTAACATACTAAAATGCCAGCAGAATAGGCCTAATGGTCTTTCTTGTTCGTTTGCTTTGGTCAGCCCTCACCCTGGGTGCTGACCTTTGCTGTCCCTTCGCTTCTCTCTGGCTTCTCCCTTCCCAGTTCCGGATATTCTTGCTGCATTGGATTTTGCTTCCTGAACCCTTCCCTGTACCTGTCCCACCCCTCTTGAACCCCTCCACTGTCTCTGCCTCCACCAGCCCCTAGGTGGTGCATTCCATGGCTCTACCACCCTCTCAGTGATTAGCACTCCTCCTTTCTCCCGAATCTTCCCCCTCCAGCTTCCACCCATGCCTCTAGTGGCCCTTCCTCCTTCCTTCAAGCACCCTCACTGTTCCTCCCTATTTACCCTCTTCATGTACCTGAAGACCTCTATCATGTCCCCCGGTCCCTTCTCTCTTCCAAAGTGTACATATTTAGCTCTTGAGCCTCTCCTCATAGGTCCTGTCCCCAAGCCCCAAATCATTTGGTTGCCCTCCTCTGGACCCTCTCCAGGAGGTTAATGTCCCTCTTTAAGTGTGGCCTCCAAAACTGCCGCAGTACTCCAGGTGTGGCCTCACCAAGCAGTTATACAGAGGAGTATCACTTCCTCCTTCTGGAGGTGATCCCCTAGCGATGCATCCCAGCATCCTGTTGGCCTTGGCTGCTGCCCTCCTACAAGTCTCAGAGTTGTTCATCTTGACATCCACCACCACCCCCAGGTCCCTCTCAGCCATTGAGACTTGTAGTATTCCCCCAGGGTGTACATTGCCTGGGTTTCTGGCCCCAGGTGGAGTACCTTGCATTCCCTGCATTAAACCTCAGCTTCCACTTTCTAGACCATCTTTCCAGAGCCTCCAGGTCCCCCTGCAGGGCCATCCTCCCCTCCTCCCCATCCACCACTGCCCCCAGTTTCGAGTCATCTGCAAAGAGACTCATCTCACTCCTGATTCCTGTCCTTATGTCAGATACGTAGGCGTTGAACAGAAGGGGCCCAAGGACTGATCCCTGTGGGACCCCACTAATGACCCTCCTTGGGAAGAGTTATCCCACCAACTACGACCCTCTGGGTCGGTCCTGGAGCCAATTGCCTATCCATCGGATCATCTGGTTTCCACCCCATTTCTCCTAGTTTATCCAACAGGCCCCGTGAGGAACAGAGTCAAATGCCTTGCTGAAGTCCAGAAAGAGGACATCCACTGGTCTACCCAGGTCCAAGGCACTTGTCACCCAGTCATAGAACTCCACCAGGTTTGTCTGACACGATTTCCTGGGATGAATCCATGCTGTCTATCGTCCAGGCACCCTGGACTTATCCAGGGCCCCCTAGCCACTCCTTGACAATGCCTCCATCACCTTGCCCACCACTGATGTCAGGCTGACAGGCCTGTAGTTCCTGCCACCTCCCTTGATCCCCTTGTGGATAGGCACTACATGCGCCACCTTCCAGTCTTGGGGCACCCACTCTGTCCTCAGAGAGTGGTGAAAAGCTCTGCCAGGGTTTCGCCAGGACATCTGCAAGTTCCTTCAGCACTCTAGGATGTAATTTATCCATTGGTGCTTTCTCCGTCTTAAGGGGCTGAGGGCTTCCCTCACTCTCTCTGTGATTTCCACTTCCAGTACCTCTTCTCCGGCTTGGCCTTCCCCACCTGCCAGTGATGCCCCCTCCCCAGACCTGCTGATTGGTAAGGGTCCCCACCTCCTCATTATCTCTGTCTCCTCCCATGTATGATGCAGCATCCCCATTTTCCTGGTGAAATGGAGGTGAAATACTCATTTAGTACCTCAGCCTGCTCCTCTGGGCCTTGTGCCCATCTCTCCCTGATTTAATCCTGCTAATCTGCCCTTCACCCTTCGTCTTTCCCCAATGTATCTAAAACCCTTTTCCCTCTCCTAATTTCCCTGGCCAGGTTCTGCTCCTTCCTTGCCTTGCGTCCTCACCACTCTAGTGGCCCTTTCTAGCCAACAGCTCATACTCCCCTCGATCCCTTTCACTCCTTGAGCACTTGAATTTCTTATAGGCTGCTTTCTTTCCCACCACCTCCTGGACCTCCCTGGTCCACCAACAGGGTTTAGACTTTCTACATTTTGTCTTACTCTTGCACAGGTGCTGGTAGCATCCTGCACCCCTCTCCTGATGATTTCCACCTACTATCAGCGTCCATGTCTGACCCAATCCCATCCACATGCGTGCTTTGTGCCACTTTCTCAAGATTCTACCATTTCTCATTCCTCTGTAAGCTCTTCAGAGTCAGACCATGTGGATGGCAGTGGCAGTGAGTACATTCCTGAAACAGAGGCAGGGCATGATGGGGACTCTGATGATCAGGAATCGACAGCCAGAGGAACCTTGAGGTGCCAGACCAAAACCTGGGAAAGATCATTAGGGGCCAGTGAAAAGTAAGTTATGCCTGGCTTGCCTGTCTCCTCTGCTGGGGGTGGGCCACCCCAATCATCCAGTGAGGATACTGAGGAAAATAATCAAAATATAGAAATAAGCGGAGGCATGCGGATGATGATTCAGAAGTTGCAATGTTAGGGACAGCAATGAAAAGGCATCCCCTTTTGTTTGGAGTTTTTTTTTTTACCTTGACCCAAAGAACAACATGCAAACAATATGCTGTTTATGTAAGGCCTCTTTCAGCAGAGGAAGACAGGCAAGCAACCTTGGAACATCAACCTTAATAAGACACTTACAGTGAATACATCCACTTCTGTGGGCCAGGATAAATCACAAGGTGATATGGCAGAGGATGTTGCACAGGTTAACGTTGGTACTCACACTAGTGGGTATAGCTACATTTTCCATATACAGCATAAAACCCGTGACACTGAGCAAGACTTTGACTGCATCACCCCATTTATCTGCTAGATGTTTATCAGAATCAGAATGCTCCTCAACTGAAAACAGAATGAGTTCTTCTCTGTTTCTTCCAGCCTTTTTAGTGCCAGAGGCACCTCAGAAACAATTTACGATACACAGCCTTTTGAACAGAGAACTACTGTAAATATGACCAAAGCCACCCAGCTACTCAACAGTTAAATAAAGCAATATCTGCAATGATTCCACTGGACATGTGCCCATTTTCTATTGCTGACTGCTGGGTTTCAGGAGGTGATGAAACTTCCTGCCCCTTGATATCAGCTGCCATCATGGGCATATTGCTCCAGAAAAACAATATACCAGCTCTTTATAGGGAACTGTGCCAGAAGGTAAACAGTGCCCTGCAGTTATCAGCCATATGAATCTTGACGTTTTCCCAGAAATGTCAGCTTTGTCCCTGTAGCTACTGTGGCGATTTGGCCACTGCTTGGTAACATTGCAAATATATTTTTGTTATATTTTCTGTGATTTTGTTTATGCTTTAAACGGGATACATGCAGAGGAACTTGGTTATATGTAAATTCCAAACCGGCCAGGAGATGAGTTTTGACAGAGGGATACATAGTTTTACTGAAAAGGTCACAGGAAGGAGAGAAACTCTTGCAAAATATTTGACATTCCTCTGTGAACTGAGAACAGGCTGCTTAGCCAGGAAACTAAAATCCCATTTCAAAGAGGATTGGAAGTTCCTTGTAAGAAACGAAAACAGATTGTCGCATGATAGGCCTATATGCTTTATTTGGGTTCCTATTGTATGTGCTGTAATGGACTTTAGAGTAAGACACTGTCTCTTTAAAAGGCTTTTAGGAATAAAATACAAAATAGCCAGAACTGCTATACTGGCTCTATAGTGTATCTGGTACATCTCCAGATAAGGGAGACAGGTTTAGGACCCAGGAAGACATAACTTATCATACCAAACTGAGCATGTAAGTTCCAACGACAGGAAAAAGGTAATTAATACATACATACATACACACATATGAACATACAAAAGCCAGCAGAAAAAGGCCATTTGGTCTATCAAGTCTGCTAATGTTGCAGGGTACACAGCTTGAGCTAATGTCCCTGCCCTCCTCCCACTCCTCCCATCCTCCCTACCCATGATCCTTACCTTCCCCATGTCTATCCCAGCCTCTCTTAAAGCTACCCACTGTCTTCAATGAGATGACCTCTTCCGGCAGTGCCTTCCAAGTGTTCACACCCTCTCTGTGAAGAAGTGCTTCCTGACCTCCCTCATAAATCTCCCATCCTCCAGCTTAAGACTGTGTCCCCTCATGTTATGGTTACCGCTCAGCTTAAAGAGATTCTCGTTATCAACCTTATTTATCCCTTTCAAGTACTTGAAAGTCCCAGTCATGTCTCCTTTCTCTCTCTCTCCTGTCTTCCAGGGATTATATGTTTAGTGCCCTCAACATCTCCTATACCTAACCTAACCTAACGTAGGGGTTAGGGGTCAAACCAAATGCATGGACCAGATGTTACTGGAGTTGACATGGAACCTGACATGGAACCACAGTGACACCTACAGGGAAAGGTAAACTGTTGCACCCCAATCTCTGTATTGCTAGAGTATATACCCCATCGCAAAAGTGATGGGTGGGGCTTGGAAATTACCAGACCTTATCTAATAGACCCATTTAAAATCAGGGCATTCTCTTGAAGGTTTTCAGAGGAGAAGGCACATTGGCTAAAGTTAAAACCATTTGAAGCACTTTTATTTCCTTGGGTATCTTAGAGGTGAGAGAACTTAAGCTGTTTTATATACTTGTGTTAAAGTACATATTAGGTCCTGGACTACCTTAAGAACAAGAACTGTGTTTTATGGAACTGATTTTTCACATACTGAACAGAAAATTCAGATTTTAAGTCAGAAATTTGAAACCAAGACTTTCCACCAAGGAAGTACCTGTAGACTTTAAAAGGCCATCCAGAGAACTGGAAGACAAACTTGCTACAACTTTGTTGCCTAATGAACTGTTATCTCCACAAGGACATTTAATCTTTCTGGACTCTAACATGAAAATAAGGTATAGTTTAGAACAACAGTAACTAGTGTTTTCTGTAAACCATCTAGTTTTATTTTTGGTATTGTCTGCAGTTCAAAGCTCTTCCAAATTGTTGAATTTACTGTATTGCTTTTATTTAAGTAAACTGTTATGATTTTTCTTATCAACTCTGCCTGGGGTCTGATTGTGTGATCTAACATTTTAACAGAAGGGTTTTGCAAAGACTGTGTGTGCCTTGATATCAAAGATAGTGACTGCTTGGCTATCCTATAAAACTACCTAATCAAGAAATAGCCAGTGGCAGTGGTGGGATTCAAACACTGAACATAGTGCAGAGTCAAGGGAACTCGAAACTACAGTTTCCACCCTCCCAATGGGAAAAGAAAGGTTGGTGATTCTTCCTGAACCCTACACTGCTCACGAGGTTCTGTGAAAAAAGCAGGATCCTCTCTACAAACAGGAGATCCTGGTTAGGCTCCGTGACACAAGTAATAAAATCTCAGGAGATAGGAGAAACTATCACCTATAATAAGCTTTAAAACTCAAAGAGACATGGGTTTTAGGCAGGAGATGTCAGCAAGGTTACCTCCAGTCTATTTACATTTTATTAGCTGATGGGATGTTGGAACTGTAGGAGAATCTAATGAATTGATAATATGGTTCACTTGAAAGAGCAAGAGAGACCTCTGCTGGCCTAAAAGATGGGGCCACCAGATAACCATAGACTGGAAGGGCCATGCCTATATAAGCCCCCTCAAACAGAAGCATTACATTTTGGACACTCTTCTGACACACAACAGAAGCCAGACCACAGACCAGTGGCTACAGAAAAACTGAAACTCTTGCAGAAACTCATTTATTTTTCTGGACTTTGATCATCCGTGGACAAGGTAGAAACTAGACAGCTAAAACTTCACTGTGCATTTCTGATGTATATTTTCCAACTTTTTGTTATTGTGTGACCAGATTTCCAAAATCTTTTGTTTGTAAAGTTTGCATGATAATTATTTAAGTAATTTTAGTAAAAGCACTTTACTTTTAAAACTGCCTGTCAGTAATTTGTGTGTAGAAGTCAAAGCTTTATTCAATTCTGAAACCAGCCTGTAATTGCTAAAGTGCTACCATTCACTACCAAGACTAGGATCCTGAAAGGAAGTCTGGGTGCCTTAAGTTGGGGAGATACACAGGTGTCGGGAGGGGTCTGTAAGGGGAACTAGGTGCTGCACACCCCATGGGAGAGGACACAGACAGGTTTATGAGGGCAAATCCCGAAGAGCTCGTAATGCCTTGGTCACCACACCCCCCAATACAGCAACCGAGGAGGGTTCTCACCTAGCTACAGATTTGAGATTACCCAGATTTTAAAGAGGAAGCCCTGGGACCTTGTGGTGAGTGTTCAGTTGTGAACTCAGCGAGCACCCTAGATGGACACATGGAGGGTATTCCTGTTCCTCCCGTCATGGAGAGTATTCCTGTTCCCCCCTGTCATGGATTGCACTTAGGGGTGGGCACTGTGAGCTCAGTGGACCTGACCCTCTGGAGTGGGTTATGACAGCTGCTACACACCAACTGATAATCATGCAGAAAAAACGAATACAAATAAAGAAAAGAAACTACAGTGACAGGTATACACAGCAAACTGTTACATCCCCACCCCCGTGAAAAATATAAACAAATCTTTCCAGCAGCACTAACTGGTTTTGTTTTTTGAGTCAGCTGGCTGGCTCCACCTGCTATGCCCTCAGTTCACACTCTGGAGAACCCTACATTAGTTTCTCCTAGTGTTGCTGCTTAAGAAAAAGAAGGACACTAGCTATTGTCTGGGCAGCCCATCTGCACTGCCATGCTGTGACCTACTGTGGTGCCTAATGTCCATATTATAGGACTGCAGCACCGGGCTCCTCCTTAGCAATTTTGAGTTCTAGTCACTTGTTCTATGCAACCATGTAAGGGGTTGTGATCAGTAACCAGGGTGAACTCCCTCCCATAAATATAAGGTTGCAGCTTTTACAAAGCCCAGACAATCTCTAGACACTGCTTCTTAATCATGGCATAGGTCTCCTCCCTGGACAGCAGCTTTCTGCTCAGGTACACGATTGGGTGTTCCTCTCCTGAGTGCGTAACCTGACTTAGAATCATGCCTAGCCCATGAACAGATGCATTTGTGTGCACAATTAGACCTAAGAGAATAGTCTGGGCTGACAAGCACAGGTGCCCAACACAATGCCTTCTTCAGCTGGTGGAATGCAGTCTCACAGAGTTCCGTCCAATGAACCTTTTCCCGCATTTTCTTCATGGTAAGATTGGACTGGTGTTTGGCAATGCTGTGAAATTCAGCACAAACTTATGGTAGTACCCTACCATCCCTAGTACCTGTCCATACTTTCCTTTTTGGTCGTGGGCATGGCCCATCCCTGGATAGCCTAAATTTTCACTGTTTCAGGCCAGATAAGGATTGTTCTCACCTAACTACAGATTTGAGATTACCCAGATTTTGAAGGAAGCCCTGGGACCTCATGGTGAGTGTGATTTTATACGAAGCTGGATACTGGAAAAAGTGCTGGCTGACATGATTTACCCCTATTTCATAAAAGTGGTGCTGCACGTGTTAGCCGTGCCTATACGAGCACCTATTTAACCTGTCCCTGTCCCTAGGGTCTATCCAACTACATGGAAAATGGCACATGTCATTACCCTGTTTAAGTCAGGGGAACCTAGTAAACTGAACAACTACAGACCAATTTCAATTCTTCCAGTACTTGCAAAACTACTGGAAAAAATTGTAAGCAATCAGTTGCTACTATACCTAGAATCTACGAATCTCCTAAATCCAGCCCAATCAGGCTTCAGAGCGAAACACAGTACTATTACAACGCTTGCAAAGGTGACTGATGACTGGCTAAGAGATCTGGACGATAAGAACTATGTTTGCGCTGTCTTTCTAGATTTAAGTAAGGCCTTCAACACTGTTGACCATAGACTGCTTCTCTCCTCTCTGCGTGCATTAGGGTTGGACTCACTATCCTTGCAGTAGTTTAATAGCTATCTCTCTGACCGCTTCCAGCAGGTGAAGGCTGGAGGCGAATTCTCAACCCTCAAACCTCTACTGAGAGGGGTACCCCAGGGGTCTATACTAGGTCCATTATTGTTTGCCATCTACATCAACAATATTGATGACTGTATAACCAGAGCCAGCATCCATCTGTTTGCAGATGATACAGTACTATACTTAAGCCGCCCAACCCCAGAAGCTGCATGTGGTGACCTGCAAGCCGAATTCAACTTATTACAAAACCAGCTCCTAAACAAAAAACTTTTACTTAATGCTAAGAAAACCAAAGCCATGCTTTTCTCTCTGCTGGTACATACAGTGAACCTGGCTAATGCAGGCTTAATACCACAAATTTCTACAATTCTCGGTGAAAAATTGGAATTCATCAATAAATTCAAATATCTGGGTGTGGCTGGACCACAGGCTATCCTACATAGACCATGTAGAGGAGCTTCTAAAAAAATTACGACAAAGATTGGGTCTTTTCTTTAGGATCAGCCGCTTTCTAACAAGAGATGCTAAAGTATGTCTAGTCCAAACAACGTTCCTCTCCTTAATAGACTATGCGGATTTCCTGTACTGTCAATGTCCTGCCTCTTATCTCGTAAAACTGGACACGTTGTACCATACAGCTCTGAGATTCATCACAGGTCTCCCCTTTTCTACCCACCACTGCTCCCTATATACAGCAGTGGGCTGGTCATCCCTCCAATATAGACAGAACAGAAATGCTGCCCTATGGACACTGAGAGCAATCTCAAACAGACTTCCACAATACATTACTGACTGCCTTGCTTTAAACCAAATAGGCAAGTATGCCCTGAGAAGCCTTACATCCATCTCACTGAGAGTTCCCAGAGACAAGTCTCGCTTTGGTAAAGCGGCTGTAAGTGCAGTGTTGTCTTCTCTCTGGAACAAACTTCAGAAAACACTGAAGCTGAGTACTCCGGTCAGTGACTCTACCTTCAAAACACTTTACTCTCATCTCATTAAGGAACCCTATAAATAAATATATATTTCTACATTACATACCAATCACGCGCAAAAAAAAAAAAAAAATTAAAAAAAAAAATGTTGGGGAGTAGTGCAATGTAATGGCTGTGGGGCAGCAGTCTTCCGGGAGTCTTTCTGGAGGCTGAGATGCTGCCCTATTTGCAGACAACTGTCTGCCCTGAGGGAGGAAGTTGCCCGTCTTCAGGCCACACTGGACAGTAGTACGGGACCTTCCCCAGGCCACAATGGACAGTAGGAAGGAACCTCCCCATCCAGGGAGCACCAGAACCACCACCACTACCTCAGAGGTTGCAAAGAAAGCACAGCAGTTGGACCACAGTGGGCTCAGGAGGATGAAGATGGTGGAACAGAGGCACACCCAGTCAGATGTTACACACCACAATCCATACACCATTCTGGGGGAGCATAGCTCCCCTATGGATACACCCGCAGAGGAGACTAAGGAGGCTGAGGACAACTGTCACAAGGGAGGCCCACAGGAAGGAGGCAGAGGACACCACAAGGAAAGGAAGCAGCTCCTGGTGGGGGACTCAATTATTAGGGGGATAGAACTGGGAGGAGCTGGGAAATATGAAGTAAGGTGCCTGCCTGGTGCCATGGCTTGGAGGGACAGGAAGCGCATCCTCAGGATCACGACAACAGCTGCAAGGGATTCTGAGCTGGATGTAATTGTCCACCTAGGGACAAATGACTTGGCTCATCATGAGGTTAGAGCAGTGCAGGAGGACATTGCAGAGTTGGGGAGGGGCCTAAGACAAGTAGCACACACAGTATCATTCTCAGAGGTGCTGCCTGTCAAAGGCATGGGGGAGGCGAGGGTAATTGGCACCATGCAGTTTAATGAATGGTTGAAAAATGGTGCAGAGCACAGGGTTTGGCTTCACTGGGGACTGGGGTTCCACCTGGAGGGACACCAGCCTATACTGGCAGGATGGTCTGCATCTGTCCAGGAAGGAACAAGTCCTTTGAGCAATCGGTTTAAATGTTTCATTGGCAAGCTTTTAAACTAGTCAATGGGAGGCACTGACAAGCAGCAGAAAAATCCCAGCCTCTCCCTACAAAACAGGGTACTAAATGAGAAAAAGACCAAGGTAGAACGGTCAGTGGGGGATGCTGCAACAGAAGGTAAGGCCATCAAAAAATGGAGAGCAATGAGTACCAATGCCCGTAGTCTAGGTAACAAGCTTCCTGAATTAGTGGCCCTGATGGAGGAGGAACATCTGGATATCGTGGCAGTCACAGAAACATGGTACACACAAAACCATGACTGGGACGTAAACATACCAGGATACACTATCTACAGGAGGGACAGGGAGGGTAAAAGAGGAGGAGGAGGAGTTCTTTACATAAGGGAAGGAATAAAAGCAACAGAACAAAAGGGTAAACAGGGAGGAGAAGAAGCACTGTGGGTAAATTTGGAGACAGACAATGGCACCACAATCCGCACAGGGGTTGTATACAGACCCCCTTCTCAGGGGAGAAATGGACAAGGAAATGATAGAAAGTATACTTAGAATGGCAGAAAAAGGGAGATATTGCTGATGGGTGATCTGAATATGCCAGATGTTAACTGGAGTGCAGTTGCAGCTGCCACTTGAAAGTGCAGTTATTCTAGATGCCCTACAAGGGCATGCCTTGAGACAACTAGTACTGGAGCCCACTCGAGAGAGGAGCAATATTAGACTTGATACTCTCAAATGGAGATGGAGAGAGGATAACAGATGTAGAGTGGGTAGCCATCTGGAGACTAGCGACCATCGAACAGTATGGTTCACAATAAACACAGCAATAGAGTCAAGCCATACAAAGACAAAAAGTACTGGACTTTAGGAGGGCTGACTTTGCCAAATAGGTGAGTGCCTAAGGAATGCACTAGCAAATGGGCAGGAAGGAGGGTGGAAGAACAATGGGAATAATAAAACTGCCATCACAGAGGTAACGAGCCTTTGTGTGAAGCAAATAAACAAAACAAGACGATGTAAGAAACCACTATGGTTCTCAAAGGAAGTGGCAGTGAAGGTTCAAGAGAAAAGAAAGCATTCAGGAAGTACAAGGAATCGCAGCAGGAGCAGGACAGAGAACTGTATCAGTTAAAGCAAAGGAGGCTGGGAAGGCAGTCAGAACAGCAAAGGCCCAAACCGAGGAAAGATAGCCAACTCAGTTAAGAAGGGGGATAAAACCTTTTATAGGTACATCAGGGAGCAAAGGAAGACCAAGGGAGGGATAGTGAGGCTTAATAAAGGGGAGGGAGGGTGGGCAGAGGGAGACTGTGAAAAGGCAGAGATACTAAACAAATATTTTTGCTCAGTATTTACAAGGGAAGAGGGGGAGGTCCATAAAACAAACAGTAGTAACACTCTGGATACAGAAGTTGATACCAGCCCATTTACAGAAGAAAGGGTTCTGAAAGAACTCTTAAAACTGAAGGAGGACAAAGCAATGGGGCCTGATGGGATTCATCCCAGAATTCTAAAAGAACTAAGGGTAGAACTAGTGACACCACTGACTACCCTCTTTAACAAATCATGGGAGGATGGGGTGGTACCCGAGGACTGGAGGAGGGCAGATGTGATTCCCCTTCACAAAAGTGGGAGCAAGGCAGAAGCAGGAAACTATAGACCTGTTAATTTAACCCCAGTGATAGGAAAATGATGGAATCACTTCTAAAGGAAAGAATTGTCGAGAATCTAGAGGCCAGAGGGGCACAGGACCCTAGGCAGCATGGATTCACAGCGGAAGGTCATGCCAGATGAATCTGATAGATTTCTTTGACTGGGTGACCAAAGCAGTAGATCAGGAGGGGCTGTGACATGGCCTACCTAGACTTTAGTAAGGCATTTGACACAGTCCCACACAAAGATTAATATACAAGTTAGCCAGCCTGGGAGTGGGTCCCAAGATGACAGCCTGGTATAGAATTGGCTGGAGAATAGGACACAGAGAGTAATAGTAAATGGAGTCCACTCAGAAGAAAGGAGGGTTACTAGCGGGTACATGAGGTTCATATTAGGACCAGTCCTCTTCAATGTTTTTATAAGCGACATTGCAGAAGGACTGGAAGGAAAAGTATGTCTCTTTGCAGATGACACTAAGATCTGCAACAGAGTTGATTCACAGGGTGGGGTGGAAAGGATGAGAAGGGACTTGGCAAGGTTAGAGGAATGGTCAAATGTAGGCAGCTTAGATTCAATGCTAAGAAGTGCAAGGTAATGCACCTGAAACAAAAACCCAGGGAAGAGTACACACAATGGGGTGAGATACTAACAACAACAAAAATGGAAAGGGACCTGGGGGTAATACATCAGATGACCTAAAAGGTAAAGCAATGGGAGAAGGCAGAGCAAGGAGGGCTGGGGGGATACTGGGATGCATAGGGAGAGGCATCACCAGTAGAAAACAGGAAGTTATTATCCTCTGTACAGACAGCTGGTGAGACCCCATCTGGAGTACTGTGTGCAGTTCTGGAGACCCAATCTCATGAAAGATATAGACAGGATGGAAGCTGTCAGAGGAGGGCAACTAAAATGGTGCAGGGTCTGCACCGGAGGACATATGAAGAGAGACTTAAGGAGCTTAATATGTATAGCCTCGAGGAAAGGAGGGAGGGGGACATGATAGAAACTTTCAAGTACCTCAGGGAATCAACAAAGTCCAAGAGGGTAGCATCTTTCAAAAAAGAGGTGTGCAAGAACAAGAGGCACAATTTGAAGATAGAGGCGGCTCAGAGGTAATTTAAGGAAGTATTTTTTCACAGAGAGGGTTGTGGATGCATGGAATGGCCTTCCGGAGGAGGTTGTGGAGTCAAAATGAGTGGTGGAATTCAAGCATGCATGGGACAGTCATAAGGCAATTCTGGGGGGTGGGGGTAGGAAGAAGTAGGCTGCTGGTTAACTAGGATCTGCAGCTTATCCATTAGGTAGGGAAATGGGCAGACTGGGTGGGCCAAGCGGTCATTATCTGCCGTCAAATTCTATGTTTCTACCCTGCAAATGCTTTCCTTAATCCCGACTTAAGTTCCTCTATCCTATCAATTTCTTACCTCCATAACTCCGTAATCTCACTCTTTTTTCTCTTTCTGTCCACTTATACATATTCATGACCCTTTGTTTTACTCCGACCGCTCAAAGTACCTATTACCCATCTCAGCCCTCCTTTGCAACCCAATTATCACGCTAGCTCTTCTACCTTTTTCCCACTTCCCTACCCTGACACCTGAAAAGCAACCATGGAATCCTAATAAAACACACGCTATCGGGTCTTGACCCCCCCACCTGGCTCTTCCCATCGCTGCTCACCACTGTACCGTCCGGCAGCTTCTGAATTTATTCCCAAGTTTAAGAGCCAGAACTATAACCACATTTGGGGGCTGCCACCCATAAATGGTTCCCCACAACTTACTATCATGTGTTAGGACCACAACTTATTGATTCACAACTGTATATGGTTCTCTTGTATTATGTCAGCCAGATATTCCACCGTATGTCTTCATTGTTGCCTCTGTCTTCAAATGTAAATTATATACAGTGTATATAAAATTGTGCATGTATGTACTTTTATTTTCATATATTATGTATTTCCTTGTGTACCGACCCTGTATATGGTTCTCTTTGTATTATGTGTGCAATTGGTACTCTACCGTATGTCTTCATTGTTGCCTTTGTTCTCAGATGTAAATTGTATATAGTGTATATATAATTGTGTATATGTGTACTTTTATTTTCATATATTATGTATTTCCTTTGTACCTGACCCTGTTATCCCCAGGTCCATCTTGTAAATGAGCCTTGCTCAATGATGATCGCCTGGATAAATAAAGATTTTGATTGATTGAGATGTACCCACTCCCACCCTGTACTCAAGGTATGACATTTCTGCCATTCCTACTTGACATTTCTCCACCTTGCCTGTCAGCCCAGTGGCTCAGTCAGCAAAACACCTCAGACACATGCCTGATGTGATTCTCTCAGGTCTGGCTGTAGATGGCAATGTCATCCATGTAGCCCAGAGTGAAGTCTCCTGCCTCATTCAGAATGCAGTCCACGAGCCATTGAAGTTGGCTGGTGCATTCTTCATCCCAAATAACATTACCTTAAACTCAGATAATCCAATTGGGGTGATGAAGGCTGACTGCTCTCTGTCTTTGGGGGTCAGGGGTACCTGCCAAAATCCCTTTGTCAGGTCTGTGGTGGACAGGTAAAGGGCTCCCCTAACCTCTCTAGAACCTCATCCGTTCTTGATATGAGGTATGCATCCATCTCTGTGCAGCTGTTGAGCTTGCAATAGTTGAAGCAGAACATCATGGTTCCTTCCTTTTTGGAAATCAGTATCACTGGGGATGCCCAGGGACTACTGGACTCTTGGATCACCTGGATAGCAGCATTTCTTTGATCTCTCCCTTTATGGCATGTCTTACTTCTTCTTGGGCTCTGTAGGGTGGCTGTCTCAGTGGGCCTTGAGACCTTGTATCCATGTGGTGCTCTGCCAGAGTGGTATATTCCTGTTTTCCCATGAATATTTCACCAAATATATGCAGCACTCCACTCATTTTGGCAGCTTGGGTGGGTGTCAGCATCCACTGAGGATTATCTCTTAACCTCTCCTAGGAGATCCTCTAGCAGGTCTGCTTCTGCCCCCTCATCCTGATAGCTTCACACAGCCAGGACTGTCTTGTTCCTGTCATGGTAGGGCTTCATCATGTTTATGTGGTAGTCTTTCTGTTTATGCCTATTGTATGGTAGCTCCACCGCATAATTAACATCATTCACCCTCCTGACCACCGATTAAGGCCCCTCCCAAGCCACCTGGAATTTGTTCTACCAGATGGAGACAAGCTCCATTACCCATTGACTGACTTTGTACTCCCTGGCTCTGGCCCCACAGTTGTACCATGTCTTCTGCCTCTTGTGCAGTGGCTAGGTGCTCCTGGGCAAATACCATGAGCTTCTTAAGCCAGGACTTGATATTCTAGATGTGTTCCACAACACACAGTCCCCTTGGGGAACAAGCTCACCCTCCCATTCATCCCTTACCAAATCAAGGGACCCCTTAACTTATGGCCAAACAGGAGCTTGTAGGGTAAGAACCCTGTGGGCGCCGGGAACTTCCCTATGGCGAATAGGAGATGAGGTGGGTATTTGTCCCACTCTCTTGCATGCCGGTCAGTGAATGCACTTAAGATGGTTTTAAGAGACCCACTGAATCACTCAACTAGATCATTAAGTCTGTGGGTGGCATGGCGAGGCTCTGAGCTGCCTTATCTCTCACACATCTCCAAAGACTAGCCATTAAATCAGACATGAAGTTGGTGCCGTAGTCCAACAGAATCTTCTGAGGGAAAACCCACCCAGCTAAATATCCCCAGCAGTTCATCCATCACCTGCTCAGCCCTGATGGAGGATAAGAGCACTGCCTGTGGGTACCTGGTGGCATAATCTAAGACTACCAAAATGTACTGCTTGCCAGTGCATCTTCAGATGATAAGTGGCATCACAATGCCCATGGCAACATGCTGAAATGGCTCTTCTATCACAGGCAGGGGAGTCAAAGCAGCCTTAGCTCAGACCTAGTGGCCTTAATGGCAGAGGTGGACCTGGACATTATTGCCTTTACAGACACCTGGTACATGAGGAACCATGAATGGGATACAGCCGTACTAGGTTACACTCTATTTAGAAAGACAGGGTAGGAACTCTGAATTTTGGCATCTACACCTGGAGGAATCTCACTTGCCCCATTTGCCAGTGTTTCTCACACTATGTGCAGCAATCCAGAAGTCTTCTAGGAACTGCTGCCAAGAAATTAATGCTAGGACTGACCTCTGCTTGACATGTTCTTGATTTCTCACTTTAAATATTGTTTAGTCTGATGTAGAGATTTCTTAAGAGTTGATTTAAGTTTGAGAGAGGTTTTAAGGTAGTGTGATTTTGCTATCTGCCCTGAGCCCTATGCCTCTTCTCTTAGAGCTGTAAGTCTGTGGGCTGCGCCCTTGACCTCGATGTCCCATTGAGGCTGCTGCAGTGCCCCCCCCAAAAAATTGTTTCAGAACCTCCCTGCCTTTTTTTTTTTAAGCTCTGTGCCCCAGTGTTAATCAGAGCCTCTTCCACAAATTTATTGAGGCTACTGCTCTCTCCTGTTGAGCATACTGCAGTGTCCTCCCCAACCCCCAACTTGCTTCAGAACTTACCTGCTTAAGCTATCTCTGTTTAATTCTCAACCCCTCCCAACCTGTTCATTTCTCTTTTGTTTTCTGACTACCCTCCCCTCCAAGCCTGCTATTTAATTTTTGTCCTCTCACCTTATCTCCCCAGGGGACTACTGTGCCCTTTCAGACTGTTTCCTCTCAAGCAAGCTGCATTTTGCAGTTTGATAAGCAGCCTAAGCTCACCCTCCAAGCAAGGTACGGGTTGGAACTTTGAATTTTGGCATCTACCCCTGGAGGAATCTCCTTGCCCCTGTTTGCCAGTGTAGCAGATTATATCTTTTAGCCACTAGAGGGCCCAGTTATAAGCACACTTACCCAATCCAACACAATACAGTTCCTATCTCATTTCACTTATTGTGTGGTCAGTCTATCACTATTCATCAGTCTTTGCCCCCCTCCCTCCCTCTTCTACTGATTGATAGTGATTTTTCCCATTTGGAGCTTATACTCTTTGCCCACTAGAGGGGTTTTCCCCCAACCGTGCCAAAGCTGCTCTACATCTCCTTACTCTCTAGTACTTCCTGGACACTTTTCCTCTACTACTCAGCTGCTCTGTCCCCCTGCCCGGAAAACCTCACTGCACCTCCCCCCCACCCTACTTTGCTCAATACTTAACCTCCCTACCCAATCCCCAGACAACCACACCCTCATACCTACCCCCAACCTGCTCCCTTTGTGACTACTAGGAGTCGCTATTTCCACCCCTTTTTTCACTGCTAACCTAGCACTCTCCAGCCTTCTCGGCAACCCCAGACAACCTCCCTGCTAGGCTTCAAGACCCCCCCCAGGGTATTTGAACCTGGTACCTTCTGCACCAAAGTTTGCAGTACTACCGCTACTCCCCAGTGGCAATCACCCTTATTGTCTACTATAGGAATAAAACTATGGGTACCTACACTCCATTAGTAAGTCTGCTCTCCTTCACCCTCTTGGTACAGACCTCACACAGACCAGAGCACCTGTCCTCCACAGTATGCACCTCATCCCCAGACTACCCCACAGTGACTCGGCCCTTCCCCACCCTCGACACACCCGTGACCCCCCCAACACCCCCACCCTGCCAACACCCCCACTCCCTCCACCCTCCAAGGCCCGACCTGGACCCAGCTCTCCCCTGCCATTCCCACCCTTCGCACTTTATCTATCCCATGCACCCTGATTGTAAAGTCCTCATCCAGGTCTGTCGACAGGGTCTCCACCGCCACGGCCACTAACCAGAATAGTCACACTGCTATTATTATTATCTGGTAATGTACACCCAAACCAGGACCTATGGCTTCCAGCCCTTCCAAACCCTGTACTGCAACTGGCCTCCGCTTTGCATCCTTAAACATTTGCAGTCTCCTAAAGAATCTGCTGCCCTCCAGTGCTGGGTTGTTCAACATCAGCCTGACAAAATTACTGGTAGAACTTGGCTCTCCAAATCCACCCTGACTCTGCTATCACCCTTCCTGGATATACCATCTACAGGCAAGATCCGAGTAGGCAAGACGTGGTGGTGGTTGCGCAGTACTCGTACGGGACTCCCTTATAGGTCAGGCACTCCCAGCTCCCAAACTTGATTATGGAGCCCTAGCCCTCACCTTAAAAATCACACCTGACCCCACCCGAGGCCCTCTCTTCCTCACGGTCTACTATGTACCCCCGAGGAATCGAAACCAAGTGGTCCAGTCCCTCACTGACTATCTCACATCTCTCCCTCACAAAGTGGAGCAAGTCATCCTAGGTGATCTGAGTGTTAACTGGCTTGCCTCCACTGCCTCCCATATAAGGGACTCCTTTGCTGCCCTGGATATGTCCCAGTTAGTCACCCAGCCCACCAGATTCAACCACTCTGCTGGCACCAGCACTCTCCTAGATGTTGTTATATCTAACCGCCCCTACAAAATCCAGGATGTTACTGTCCTCCCCGACTCTCTTAGTGATCACTCCCCAGTCCTCTATCTCTGGTCATCCTGCACTTTGAAGCCAGTGTCCCAGGCCACTCTACACTGCCGTTTATGCCCCGGTGGCCTCAGCAAATTAAAACAATACCTAGCCCAGCTAGACTGGTCCCCTGTCCAGCATGCTCCTGACATTGGCTCAGCTATTGACCACTTCACAAATGCCTTCTGTAAGGCTTCTGACCGGCTCCCTCACAGGATCCACTTCAAAAATGCAATGCCCCATGGATCACCCCACCTCTCCTCCAGAGATTCAAAAACAGAAATAATCTCTGGCACATTGCTGTAGAATCTGGAAAGCCATCTGATAGACAGGCCTACAACACAGAATGCAATAAGTGCACTTGGGCCATTAGGCGGGCCAAGGCAGAGCACTACCAGACCACCCTCGCGTCCACTTGGGGTTCAGCCCGGACCTTCTGGGATAATATGAAAGAGCTAAATGGGAAGACCCACTCCCTCCCCCACCATCACAGCTCTCCATCAATAGCACCCCCACCACAGATCCGCTCCTTATAGCCGATTGCCTTAACACTGCCTTCTCTGACCTAAGCTCAGTCCTCCCCAGCAGCTTCTTTGACCCAATCCCCGCCTCTCTCTCTCTCTCTCCTGTCCTGCATCGCCCACCATTCTACCTGCACACCCTACCCCCCCCAAGAAGCCAGGCCACACCTGCTAAAAGCCTTAGGCAGCAATAACCCTAGCAGTGACCCCCTCAACTCCAGGATCCTCCGTATGGTCTTTGGCGAAGTCCTAGTACCTCTGACTATCCTTCTAAACCAGTCTCTATGCCTGGATCAGTTCCCAAGTGCTTGGAAAACTGCTGAAATCACACCCATACATAAAAGTGGGGACCGGTCCACCCTTAACAATTACCGACCAATCTCCATCCTCCATCCACTCTCTAAAGCCCTTGAAAAAGTGGTGTCAATCCAGCTCTCTGAATACCTAACCAAGTACAACATTATTGTCCAGAGCAGCATAGTTTCCGCCCAGGACACAGTACAACCACGGCTTTCCTGGAATTCTCCCAACACCTGCATGATGCTCTCGACTCTGGCAGCCTTGCAGGAGCAGTGTTCATTGACCTCTCCAAGGCCTTTGACACTGTCTGTCATCCCCTTCTACTCGACTCTCTCCACCAACTTGGCTTCTCTAACGGTCTGATTTCCAGGTTCTCTAGCTACCTCTCTGCTAGATCCCAGCCTGTCAAGATCAGTGGCTCCTCTCCAGCACTCTTCCCGTTCGATCTCGGGGTCCCTCAGGGCTCCATCCTGGGATCAGTACTTTTTAGTCTCTACCTCAACACCCTCCCTAGCTCATGTACCGGTAAAATGCTCCTCTACACCGATGACGCAGTCCTCGTTGCCTCACATCCCAATCCCACCTCCCTCCAATTATCCCTCCAGCAAGCTTACAACCAAGCTGAAAGGTGGTTTGGCCATCGCAGACTGGTCATTAACCTAAAGAAAACCAAATCAATGCTCTTCTCCCACCACCAAAATAAAGCTACAAATACCCCCCTCTTGATTATCCCCAGCACTCTGCACCTGCTAGAACAACTGACCACATACAAGTACCTAGGCATCACGTTTGATACTGCCCTCTCCTTCCACACACACATTAATGCCCTGTCAGCCACCATAAACTCTCGGATTGGCCTGCTATACCGGCACAGGGACTGCCTGTTTCAGGTTGCCCTCAAGTTGACCATCACCTTCTCTGTCTTGTCCCTCGTGGACTATAGCTTGCCCATCTATGCAGCAACTGACAACACTGCCCTCCAAAATCCAACTCTTCATCAATAAGGCCTGTAGGCTCCTGACAGGTGCCCCAGCTGCACTCACACCTGCCTTCTCTATAGTACCACCAATCTGCTCAACTTTGAGTAGCGTCTGCTCTACCAGATCTGCCTTCTCACTAAGAAATCACTGCTAGGACTCTTCCCCCCCAGGGGTCTCCACCTCCCTACAGCAGTCATCATTGTCCATCACCACCCATAGCTTTGTTAAGGCCACCTTCCAGGTGCCCAGAACCAAGACCTCTCTTACTCAGAGATCCTTCCTCTACGAGCCCCCACCTGGTTCAACTCCCTCTAGCAGCATCTCCACTTGCAAAAATTGGCTCCTTCAAAACAGCCCTTGAACCATATCTTTAATACCCGCTGTTGTAGGTGCAACTAACCCCCTGTTGTAACCTGCCCGCCTTGCCACCTGGCTCGACAATGGGCACTGGACAGCCTCTCCCTCCCCCAGACCCACTCCTTCCCTACTAGGTCCAAATAGGGATATAACCCGCTGTCTTTTCTGAGGACCTACTATATCCATGATTGTAACTCACAATTTTGTAACATTGTGTAACCTAAGTAACATACAAACTACTATAGTATGTAACCTAAGTATATCTATGTTAAATATTCCTTTTACTGCACCTGTAATGTTATCCTCTGTTTTAATCTGCACTGTAATAACTGTCTTGATGTCTGCCCTCCCAGCGACGAGGTGCCTTTGTAAATGAGTCTCTGACTCAAAGGTTATAAACCCAATTTGTAATGAATAAAGAATAAAGGAAAAAAGGGTGGAGGGCTGGCTAGCTATGTCCGGGAGCGAATTAAAGCAACTTAAGTTCAGGGAATGAGGGAGCGGAAGCACTGTGGGTCACCATGGAGATGGGAAATGGCACTGCCATTTGCATTGGCATGATCTACAGACCTCCAGCACAAGGGAAAGAGATTGACAGGGTACTACTAGAAGCCATCTACAAAATGACAGCCAAAGGTGAAGTGCTGCTGGTGGGTGACTGCAGTTTACCTGATGTGGATTGGAGCACCCAGGCTGCAGCTACAGCCAGGAGCAGAGGCATCCTGGATGCCCTGCAGGGGGCGTGCTTCAAGCAGCTTGTGGTGGAACCCACCAGAGAAGGAGCAATATTAGACCTGGTACTCACCAATGGGGACAGAGACACTGATGTAATGGTGGGTAGCCTCCTCAGGTCCAGTGATCATCATACAGTGTGATTCAATGTGAGAACAGTGGAGGAGTGAAAGCACACAAAAGCAATGGTCCTGGAATTTGGACAAGTCGACTTTGCAAAAATGGGGGAATGTCTCAAGGAAGCCCTGGCAAGAGAAGAAGAATGGGGGGGATGTAGAGAAACAATGGGCTAACCTTAAGGAAGCCATAGCAGAGGCAACAAGCCTTTGTGTTAGGCAACTAAGGAAAGCAAAGAGAGAAAAAAAACACTCTTTCTCAAAGGATGTGGCTGGGAAGGTAAGAGAAAGGTTAGCTTTCACGTGGTACAAGGGAACACGGAGACAGGAGCTGTATCTAGAAAAGCAAAGGAAGGTGGGAAAGCAGTCAGAAGCCCAAAGGCACAAATGGAGGAAAAATAGCCCAGGCAATTAAGAAAGGAGACAAGACCTTTTCAGACACATTAGTGAAAGAAGCAAGACCAGGAGGATTGTGAGGTTAAAAGGAGGAGGGGTATGTATGTGTGGAGGGGACCTAGAAAAGCAATAATTCTGAACAAATATTTTGTTCAGTATTCTGAAAAAGGGAAGGAGAAGGACCATTATTGGGCAATAGGGGCACAATGGGAGAGGGTGGACACCAGCCCATTTATAGAGGAAAGAGCCCTAAAGGAACTCGAGAATCTGAAAGGGGACATGGCTATGGGGCTAGATGGGATACACCCCAGAATATTAAAAGAACTTAGAGAGAGGTGCTGGCAGCACCACTAACAGCCCTATTCAACAAATCAATAGAGACAGGGTGGTTCCAGGGGACTGGAGGAGGGTAAACATGGAAACATACAATTTGACGGCAGGTATGGACCGCTTGGCCCACCTAGTCTGCCATTTTCCCTGCCTGTTTCATATACTGCAGATTTTAAATGATCTGCAGCTTACCCTCTCTTTCCTATCACTAGAGTTCTTTTATGTCTGTCCCATGCGGTTTTGAATTCCCCTACCGTTTTTGCCCTTCAGCTTCTGCTAGGAGGCTGTTCCATGGATCCACCACCCTTTCTGTGAAAAAATACTTTCTCATGTTACTCCTAAGCCTACCCCCCTCTATTTTCATGTCATGGCCCCTTGCTCTTGAACATCTTTTTTTTTTGAAAGATGCTACCCTCTTGTACCTTATTTACACCCTTGAGGTATTTGAAAGCCTCTATCATATCCCCCCTTTCTCTCCTCTCCTCCAGGGAATACATATTGAGATCCTCCAGTCTCCCTTCATATAACTTTTGGTACAGCCTCTGCACCATTTTTGTCACCCTTCTCTGAACTGCTTCTACTCTATCTGTATCCTTCCGAAGATGTGGCATTCAGAACTGGGCACAGTATTCTAGATGAGGTCTCACCAATGTTCTATACAGGGTATCACCACCTCCTTCCTTCTGGAAATACAGCTCCCTGTGCATTCCACTAGCTCTTCTTACAGCCTTCTCATATTGTTTGGTAATCTTTAGATCATCAGTCATGATTACTCCCAGGTCCCTTTCCTGTTTGGTGGCTGTCAGTACCACTTCCCCATCATATACTCCTCCCCCACATTTCTGTGCCCCAAGTGCATGATCTTACACTTCTTTGCATTGAATTTTAACTGCCACACCATTGACCACTCCTCAAGCTTGCTTAGGTCCCTTCTCATTTTTTCTACCCCTCTTGGAGTGTCAACCCTGTTGCAGATCTTCATGTCGTCTGCAAAGAGACACACCTTCCCTTCCAGCCCCTCTGCAGTGTCGCTTATGAAGACATTAAAGAGGACTGGCCCAAGCACTGATCCCTGAAATGTAGTCCCTCTCCACAAAAATGGAAACAGGGAAGAGGCTGGCAACTGCAGGCCAGTCAGCCTGATCTTGGTGGTGGGGAAATTAATGGAGTCACTGCTAAAGGAAAGGACTGTGATATTTTTTGAATCCAGGGGACACACAGGATCCAAGGCAGCATAGATTCACATCAGAAGGTCTTGTCAAACAAATCTGATAGATTTCTTTGACTGGGTGACCAGGAGGTAGATCAGGGAGGGTGGCGGATGTGGCCTACCTACATTCCTTAAAGGCCTTCAACTCCATCCAACACAGGAGGTTGGTAAAAGTTGGGCAGCCTGGAATTAGGCCCCAAGTGGTAAACTGAGTCAGAAACTGGTTGAGTGACAGGACACAGAGGGTGGTGGTAAATGCATGGGTGGAGATTCGGGGAGGGCATGGGGGCATTGCCCAAATTTATTTAGCCCTTATTTTAAACTTACATTTTTATTTTCTTGCAGCTGGTGTGCTGCACCTTTAAGTAACTTGTGCCCATGCTCATGAGTACGCGGAAGTGTCCGTGGCTCCGCGTACCATGTGTGCACAGCAGTGCTCACTAAGATAGTTGTTGGCTGCTGCCACCAAGAAGGAGAGACTAGAAGTGTACATCGACGGGTGGATGGCCAGGTTGGTGTGAGTGGAAGCCCAACCAGCACATTCTGATGTGAACCACGTGATCAGCTCAGGGCTCCCACTTACATTACATGATGATGATATGGGGTTGTTTCTGCAGGCTCCTCCCGGGGGCAGGCCATGACTTCAGTTTGGTGGCGAGGTGGGCTGGCATGGTGGGCACGAAGGAAAGAGACAGAGAGAGAGATGACTGAGAGAGCCAATGGCACCAGGGCGGTAGCCAGTGATGATAGCGATAATAAATGAGCGACTCCTAGAAACAGCGACTCATTTATATCGCTACCATCAACAGCTACCCTGCTAGGGTAGTGATCTCACAGCGATGAGAGCGACCAGAAGGGGAGGGATAGGAAGATGGAGGCGAGGGATAGGAGGGAGGGTTTGAATAAGTAGGGGACCCTACTGCTGCCAAGCCAGCCATGTGGTGTGGTGGTGAAGGTGGCTGGCTACAGTGCAGCAGGCACTGGGTTCAGGAGCTGCTTGGGGTGCTTGTTTTTGCCGCTGCTTGTGGCTCTCTCTTTTTTTTTCAGCCGTGTTCACTTCCTCCTCAACATGCACCCCCTGGAGTTAACAATCTTAATTCAGGGGGAGTGGGGGGGCACAGACCCCCCCGCATAAACACTTGCAGTGGCCGGAAGTCGGGTCACTTTGGATTGTATATCGCCGATATGCTTTTCGGCGATATACATTCGCTATGATAGTGATCACTGTTTTTCAATCGCTATCATAACATGGAACCACCAGGGCACACTTGACAGGCAGGCTGGCAGCAGGCGGGGCAGAAGGGACACAGCTAATCAGCTAAAAGGATTGTAAGTACTGTCCCACTTGTACTCGTCACTGCCAGCATGCAATTCAGTGCACCACTGCATTAGAGAATCAGAGCTGTGGTGGTTATGCTTCTATGTGTGGAGCGGGAGTTTTAGATTTAGTGATCAGAATTATTCAGGTCACTTCAGTTTGCTCAGTGTGTTGCAGCCAGCGTGCAACTTAGTCTGTCATTATTGGGAAAAAAAAAAACTAGTAAAACACTGACCTCAGGAGGATTTTGAATTTAAAATAAGATATATAAGTATTTATTCCAGCCCCTGTGCAGCACAGACCAGACGTTGTGTGGGGCCCAGGAGGTGGCGGGTGTCTGTGGGCTGGATTAATAACTGAGCTTGCTGCTGGTTGCTTGCTATAGTTTAAATCATTCTCTCAGTAATTTTCTGAAAGACTAATGATGTGACATGATTTTATGGATGGTTGAGCACTGCAAATAAGTTAGAGAAATGTGAACAGATCTCATCTCAACTGGAGTCGGAGACAGTGTACTGCAGCATTTGCCAAAATAAGAAGAAGAAGAAAAAGTTTACATAGAAACATAGAATTTGACGGCAGATAAGGACCGCTTGGCCCACCCAGTCTGCCCATTTCCCTACCTACTGGATAAGCTGCAGATCCTAGTTAACCAGCAGCCTACTTCTTCCTACCCCACCCCTAGAATGGCCTTATGACTGTCCCATGCATGCTTGAATTCCACCACTGATTTTGACTCCACAACCTCCTCCAGAAGGCCGCTCCATGCATCCACAACCCTCTCTGTGAAAAATACTTCAAATTACCTCTGAGCTGCCCCCCATCTTCAAATTGTGCCCTCTTGTTCTTGCACACCTCTTTTTTGAAAGATGCTACCCTCTTGGACTTTGTTGAATCCCTTGAGGTACTTGAGCGTTTCTATCATGTCCCCCTCTCCTCCTTTCCTCGAGGCTATACATATTAAGCTCCTTAGTCTCTCTTCATGTCTTCCGGTGCAGACCCTGCACCATTTGGATGCCCTCCTCTGGACAGCTTCCATCCTGTCTATGTCTTTGCGAATTGGGTCTCCAGAACTGCACACAGTACTCCAGATGGGGTCTCACCAGCTGTCTGTACAGAGGATAATAACTTCCTGTTTTCTACTGGTGATGCCTCTCCCTATGCATCCCAGTACCCCCAACCCTCCTTGCTGCCCTCTCCATTGCTTGCCCACCTTTAGGTCATCTGATATGACTACCCCAGGTCCCTTTCCATTTTGTTGTTGTTAGTATCTCACCCCCATTGTGTACTCTTCCCTGGGTTTTGTTTCCCAGGTGCATTACTCGCACTTCTTAGCATTGAATCTAAGCTGCCATACATTTGACCATTAGATTCAATGCTAAGAAGTGCAAGGTAATGCACCTGGGAAACAAAAACCCAGGGGAAGAGTACACAATGGGGGGTGAGATACTAACAACAACAAAAATGGAAAGGGACCTGGGGGTAGTCATATCAGATGACCTAAAGGTGGGCAAGCAATGTGAGAGGGCAGCAAGGAGGGCTGGGGGGATACTGGGATGCATAGGGAGAGGCATCACCAGTAGAAAACAGGAAGTTATTATCCCTCTGTACAGACAGCTGGTGAGACCCCATCTGGAGTACTGTGTGCAGTTCTGGAGACCCAATCTCCGCAAAGACACAGACAGGATGGAAGCTGTCCAGAGGAGGGCAACTAAAATGGTGCAGGGTCTGCACCGGAAGACATATGAAGAGAGACGAAAGGAGTTTAGTTAACTAACTTTTAAAACCACCTCTTGTTTTCTTCATAAGTAAAAAATTGAATATATATTATTATAATACATCGTCATATTGTACTTTATTACACTGACTGTACAGTAGTACAAATCAATCAGAATAAAGTCAACAAGTCCAGTGCAGCAGCAGAGGTGGTGGCGTGTCTGGGGGAAGGGATGGGGCTGGAAGGAAGTTTGAACTCAGCAGTTTTATTTTGCAATTTTGTATTATAGCCAGCAAGCTATCTCTTAGTCTTATTTTAGTTACACACTCTGTTTTCAGTCTCCTCTCTGATTGTTATAAACAGTGGCTGCCTGCCATTGAATTAGAAAAGTAGTAGAAGAAAGAAAACCACCTCCTGCTTTACAAAAGAGTAAAACACTGAGTATGTAATATGAATATATTTTACTATTGTTTTACATTACAAATCAGAATGAATGAAGGCAGTCTGAGCCACCTGGCCAGGTGCGCAGACCCTGGTGGTGTCTGAGGACTGGGAGAAGGGAAGCGGCTCGAAGTTGGTACTCAGCCTTACCTCACAGCACACAGCTTGCAGAGTTGCAGCTTTGTTATTCAATCTCTAATAGATGTGAACTGCCTCTTGAAAAGTGAAAAACTAAATATAATATGAATTATATATTATAAATCAAAACACAGAGTGCAGACATGGTGTCGTGAGGTTTGAAGTTGGAACTCAACCTCAGGTTGTTACTTTATTTAGCAAATTTTGCAGCTATCTTGGATCAGGTTTAAAAAAGTTTGCTTCTATGAAACTTTGATTTATATGTAATGTCATCAGTAAACAGTCGAGTCTACTTCACAGTCTATATGTCTCTCTGAGAGGAGAGGAAATCTATATATCTCTATTATGGGCAGGGGCTGGGCACTGGCAGACGCAGCCAGCTTGCTGCTTTAGCAGAGAGCAGATCTTATTATCCCTGGCTTGATCTGTTTTATCACACAGCTAACCAGATAATTTTGGTATATTAAAAAAAAATTACAGAAAAAAATACCTCAAAGTTCACATCTTAGATATCTTTTCTAACTCATCCATTTTTGTCAGAGCTACTACTGAGCTAAGAGCAGGCATGCTTAGCCTTAATGAGCTAACTTTGAATCACTACTTAAATGGTTGAAGTTCATTCAGCCTATTATTGCAAACTGTAACTCGGCCGGCTGAGTCAACTAAAAATTAAAATTGATAATGGCTATTCGCAAGTTTTTGATTAAAACAACAAATTGTTCTGAATCGCCAGCCCCTGATCCACAGCGGCAGCAGCAGTAGGATGTGACAACACCTCCAGACCTAGCAGCATTAGCTTCTGGTGAGCCCTTACTAGTTGCAGTGTGTGCACAGCAAGAGGATCATCTCATATCTTCAGAGGTAGCGACTATGAGTGGGCCTTCCTCTTCTGTCACCACAGATACTACAGAAAGAGATGATTTGGCCAGGCCAACTGTCCCGATGGATCTTGGAGAAAAATGTAATGGACCTACTCAACCACATTTGCCTGATTTTCCAAAGACAGTGTTTGGAAAAAACAACCGATCATTTTCTGTTTTCCATTACACAAAATTTCCTTGGATTGAATATTCGATTCAACAAGATGCTGTATTCTGCTTTTCACGCCATCACTTTCATACTGAGACAGGCTATGTAGAAGATTCATTTTTCCAAAAAGGTGTGAGAGATTGGAAAAAAACTCTCAGAAAAGTTGTGTAAACATGCTGTTTCCCAAGTTCATGTGAAATGTATGGAAAAGTGGCAGTGCTTCACACTTAGTCAAGAAACTGGTTCGGTGGCTGTGAAGCTTTCAGCAAGCCATAAAACTCTCATTGAAAGGAACCATGATTATCTTGCAAAGGTTTGTGACATCGTCAAGTTACTTTCGAAACTTGGTTTACCGTTTCGAGGGCACGATGAAGGGAGACAATCTAAACTGAAATGAAATTTCCTTGATTTTTGTGATTTCTTTTCAAAATATGATGGTTCTTTCAAGAAAATGCAGGACAGTTATTTTAACTACACAAGCCCTGACTTTCACAATGAAGTGCTGCAGATTTGTGCAGATTTGGTTTGCAAAGGAATTGTAGGGGCAGTGAGTAAGACTATTTTTTTTTATTGTACTTGCAGATGAGGCCAGGTCATATAAGACAGAGCAGCTTTCTTTTTGTATCAGCTATGCAGAAAACCTAGAAATTAATGAGAGTTCTTGTGCTTCATCAATTGCTCAGCTTCCAGAAATGCAAATAGCATTTATAATGCCACAAAGAAAGCTTTAGAGAGAACTGGATTGCAGAATCTGCCAATAGTTGCACAGTCTTATGATGGTGCGTCCGTAATGTCAGGACATCTTACAGGAGTTCAGCAGCGGCTGAAAGAAGACTATCCATCAGCAATGTATGTACATTGTATGGCCCACAAGCTCAACCTTTCCCTTGTAGAATGCTGTAAAGTCAATCCTACTGCTGTGTTTTTTTTAAATGTAATTGAGAAACTGTACTCAGTATTTGCTAAGCCAACCAGTCGTCAAGTGTTTCTCGATATGCAGAAAGCTTTGGGTCTCAAGCAGTAAAAGGTAGTGCAGTTGAGTGATACACGATGGGCATGTAAGTGGAAAAGTGTGTTTGCAGTACAATTGCAATACTCTGCCATCATGCAGTGCCTTAAACAATTCGGTGAAGTAGGAGAAACGTAGTCTGTGAAAGCAACTGGTCTCTATCAGTATATCAGTGGTGTGCAGTTCATTGCTTGCTTAATTATCTTCCAAGATATTCTGAAAGTAGTTCATATTGCTCACAAAGGACTTCGAGGCAGCGATATCACACAGAAAACATGACTGTACTTTACAAAACGCAGAACTGAAGAAGGCTGGAATGAAATGTGGAAAGAAATTACAGAATTCTGCAAAGATCATAATATTACAGTGCCAGATGATCATGAAGATACACAGCAAGATGAGCAAGCAGCAGCTCCAAAAAGAAGAAGGGTTGTAAAAACCTCAGCACATCTTAAAGACTTCCTTGTATCAACCACTTTGGGTCAAAGAGAGAGTGTAGAAATGGAAATTACGTACCTACCGTAATTCTGATCTTTCTGTGTATCTTCTCCATTCATCACCTTTGGGCACTTGGCTGGAGGTCATGACCCCATGGGAGCTTTTTTTTTTGGATGGGCAGAGTCAACACACCTTCGGTGCCGCCCTCGAGGCCGACGCACAGTGTGGCACTCACAGGTTGGCCGTTAGGTGTTGTTGACTCCACCCTCCCGCTAGTTCTGAGTTGCTGTAGAGGTGAGAAAAGGGGTTGAGAGGGTGGGACAAGGAAGTCCAAGGGACAGACAAAGGAAAAGATATATAAACTAAAAGGAGAAATAAACGACTGAGAGGACAGAACAAGTTTGAAGACTAAGGGGATTGGGTAGGGGCCCCAATCTCTAGAAGTAGAAAAGGAAGAGGGAGGGTGGGTTAAGGATTGTTAGAATGAAGGATAAGAGTGAGAGGGGGGAAAACAGGAGAAACATACCCTGTAACCTTGACCTGTCTCTAGTTTGCATAGGAACTGTGAAGGAGAAGCCAAGAGGCTAACTGCCAGAATTCAAGGCACAGAATCACTGGCAATAACTCCCACAAGCAGAATCGGCTAGTCTGGAAGAAAAGACAGGATACAGGAATATCTCCCCCCTCTCAAATGGAGATTTTGGTGTAAGAAACCTAGTTTCTTAAAGTAATTGAGGTTACGTCCAAAGGACAAGGAAATCAAAGGATTGATGGGGAGAAGGAAAGAAAGGAGTGCAACTGCCAACCCCCACCCCACGGGGTGGAGCCAAAGCACTGAAGAAGGAGTGCCCCCCATCCTGACCACTCTGCCCCTAAAGAAAATTATCCCTCATGTGCCCCAGTTTACCCCACTCCTGACTAACAGAAAGGAGGGGGGGTGAGGATGGGCACAGAGAGGGAGGGGGACCCAGAGATTGAGGCCCCGGGGGATGGAGGGTGGGATTGTGATGAATGGTGAAGGTACACAGAAAGATCAGAATTACAGTAGGTATGTCATTTCCATATCCTATCTGTGTCAATCTTCACCATTCATCACCTTTGGGTGAGTGCTGAGCCCCCCCAAGGGGGTTTTAACCTAAGGATTGAGTCCTTAGCTCTCAGTGGGTGACACACTAAGAGGAGAACCTTCATGGGCCTGGGCGAGGCCCAAGAGTGGGAAGGTGAGACAGGGACTCCGGGTAGGGAAATTGCCCCGACAGACGCTGTCTCACCCTACGGGAGAAAAGACAGGTTCTCTGGTGAGCAGAGTTAATCACCCTATGCCGGGCCAAGGGTGACAACCGGGAGAGACGCAGCCATGCTGTCCACCTAGTGCAGATTGTTGTCCCTATGACCCTGGTAGCTAACTCATTGGTGTCATATGATGCCCTTGCTTGGTGCCTTGCGAGCTCCGGGTCACGTGCAGAGAGTGCAATGGCTTGTCTGGTTCACTCCATGTCAGGCATCGAAGCTAGGAGTTGACCTAGCCTGGACCACAAGAACCTGTCATAGGATGCATAGTGGGCCTGATGTGCTGCAATAGAAAGCAGCAACCATGCCGAGTAGAATGTCCTCCTCCCTCAGAAGTCAACATCCAAGGAATCTCGATCTGGGGGCTGGTCATGGTGCAGGGCGCGAAGCCCATCGGGAGTATCCAAATGCGTCAATCCTGAGCTAGGATGAGGCATGGAACCTGGAGACTCTGGGGTTGCACAATACCACTGGCAGAGATCCCCTAGGGACTGGGACTCTGGAAAAGAGCCTCTGCCAGGAACGCAACAATGCCTTCCAAAAGGGAGCAGGCCAGGGGGGCACCACAAGGGCGTCCACACTGAAATCACCTAGGAACGTGCGCATCGAGTGCTCTGGATTGTGTTGAGTGGGAGGGGTGATGTGCAGGTCCTCCAACATCCTCATGAGGAATCGCTGATACTCAGTGAGCTCAGCAGCTGGAGAGATGTGGACAGAGGGCTCCTCTCCCCCAGAAGAGGGGGATGAGGAGTTAGAGGACCTCAAGGGTTCAGAAGCTGGCTGCTCAGGGGGAGGTTGAAAAACCTGTCTGTCCATAGCCCTAAAATAAGACGCAAATTGAGGAGCCACCGCTCTGAACTGCTCAAAGGAGAGAGGACCGCTAGGACCAAGAATACCTGGAAGCGCAGGAGAATGCAGCAGAGGAGTGGGGACAGAGCTGACAACAGCAATTGGTTGACCTCCGCCTGGCCTAGAGACTGCACCAGGAGCCCTAAGGTAAGAAGGAGCTCTGGAAAACTCCACAGCCGACAGCTGATCAACCAAACTGGAACTGCCTAGGCTGCCCCTGAAGAATCCCCCCTGTGAGGTGACCGAGGCCGTGAAAGTCCAAAAGGACGGTCCCCAACCTCCAAAGAACGGGGTCCTCTCGAGGAAGCCAAAAGGAAAGAGCAGAGATCTGCACTACGGCTTCTCCCAGAACCCGTGGGGAGGCCCTGGAAAAAGGCAGCCGCATGGACCCCATACCCCTTGACCCCTCGGAATCCGAGAGTGCCCTCCTCGAGAGAGCCAGCCTAGGCAGCTGGCAGCCCTGGTCGGCCCCCAAAGGAGCTATCCAGGGAGCAGTACCCTCCCCTCCCATGGGTGCTCCGATTGGCCCTAAAGCTGGTGATCCAGGCACACCACGAGGGGTCAGAGAACCCTCTGAGACCAGGCTGCAGAGCAATGGTGGCCTGCACCACCGTCTGCTGGTCAGCACCCCTGACCCTGGCCCCGGGAGTCACTGTCCGCTCCTCAGAGGGGGGCTGGCCCTGGCCTGTCGAGGACACTAAGGTGTCCACGTGAGCAGCCAACTCCAAAGAGTCAGCTGCCTGTCTGACTCAGAGTCCAATTCCTCCTCCGAAGAGGTGGAGATTGAAGTTCTGTGCCAAACAGCGTGTGGACGCCCCCTACCATCCCAACTGAAAAGGGCACCAGAACCAGAGACTGCACCAGAGCTGGTGCCAACATCCCCAGCCACACTGCGAACAGTGCCAGAAGAAGACACAGCTCCAACAATGGCAGCAACCCCAGAGCCGGAGCCTGTCACAGTGCCATCTTGGCCCATGGCGCTGCAAGCGGCGCCGAGACCAGAGACGGCGCACACGATGGCTCTGACCACGCTCTCAGCATCGCAAATGGCATCGAGGTCGGAGACCCCCACGGTGCTGACCTGCCCCATGGTGCCGCGAGCAGTGCCGAGGACAGGGATGGCACCGATGATAGCCCCAACCGTGCTCTCGGTGCAGCAGACAGCGCCACGCTCCACAACCCCCATGGCGTGTCCCGCTCCAGAGCCTGGCAGGCAGAGAACCAGACATGGCGCCATGCTCAACCACGACACCGCGGATGGTGCAGGGCGAGAGACACTCAGGGATGGCACCGTAGAGCCTTCCCATAGCGCCGCTAACACCGTCAGCACCGCGAACGGTGCCGACAGCAGCAACAGTGCCGAGTGACAGACCGGCACTGACGACAGCACCATCAGGGCCCACGGCACTGTGAATGGCGCTGAGGCCCAAGATGGTGCCGACAGAAGGCGTCGAGGACGGCGCTGACCCAGGCCTTCTGAGTCGTGGGTATGACACCTGCCAAAGCGGTGTCTCCTACCTGTCCCCCAAGGGGACAGACTGGGCCTTCTGCACCACGGAAGAGGCCTTAGCCATGGCTAGGCTATGAGAGGAAGAGGTCCCCTCCTCCTCGGTCTGTATAGAACCAGGAGGGCCGTATCAGTGGCAGCACCATAAACCACCAGCCCGTAGTTGACCAGGGAGAGGACAGAGCTGGAGATTGAGAGCTGGAGGGCTTCAGCAGTTAGGCTTTTCTTGTGCCTAAACAGGATCCCTAATTTAGTGTTCACAACTTTCACCACCATGTCAATGTGCTGAACATATGAGAGGGTATCATCCACAATGACATCCAGGTACTTGAAGGAGTGAACATGTTCCAGTGGGCCAGTCAGGTGATTTGTGATTGTTAGTTCTGGGCATCTCCTTTTTATTTGGGGGCTAGAGAGGAGCATGATCTTTTTTTTTTTGTAGTTTAGTAGCAACCTTTGGGAGTAGAACCAGGTCTCCAGTTGCTGGAAGGATGATTGTAGCTCAGCCTGTAGGTGCTCTATGCAAGAGTGACAGCTAAGTAGGACAGCATCATCGGTGTATAGAATGACTTTGCTAGGGCAGGCATCAGGTAGGTCATTCAGGAACATGCTAAAGAGCAGTGGACCCAGGATGGACCCTTGAGGCACCCCAGCGAGACTTCCTTGGATGCAGATATGGAGTGACCTATCTTGACCCTTAGAGACCGGAGGTTAGGTAGGCCTAGGACCATGGAGCGGCATTTGAGGAAACACCAAGGGCATGCAGTTGAGACAAGAGAAGTGGGTGGCAGACTGTGTTGAATGCCTTTGTTAGGTCAATGAAGATGGACCCAACCAGTTTTCCTCATCCAGTGCCTTATGGACATACTCGGTGATATCTATCAGTGCAGTGTCCATGCTGTGGAGTTTTCTAAAGCCATGCTGCTGGGGACATTGCAGCTGGTATTTGTGAATATAGTCAGTAAACTGGACTACCACAATACTTTCCAGTGCTTTGGGGGGGAGAGACGACAGAGATGGGCCTGTAGTTTGTGGTCAGTGACCTGTCGCCTCCCTTATGCATCGTACGCAAGTTGGTCATGAAATAACAACAGGGGAGCTACAAATGGGGCAAATGAGTATAGATAGGCATGGATAAGTCAGATATACTAGTCCTTTCCTACAATGAGAATGGACTTACCCATCCAATTAAGAGGAGTTGAATGCTGATGTACATATGTAAATTGGATGCTTCTTTTATATTGCTCCAAGAGACACATCTGAATAAAGAAGAGCATTCCAAACTGAAGAAATTTGGGTACCAGATGGTATTTGACTCCTCTTATAAAAAAGGTCGTAGGAGGGGCACCGCAATTTTGATACCCACTAAAATCACCTTTGAGCATAGGGATACAATAGTAGACAGGGAAAGTAGGCACGGTGGAATTAAGGGTATATTTAATGGGGCCATGACCACCTTGGTGTCCATATATGCACCTCCAGGATCGGACTTTCAGTTCTACAGAGAATTTTTAATGAAAATCACAGAGTGGGCAGAGGGACACCTGATCATAGGGGGGATCTTAATCTACGGTTGAATGCAGCCAAAGACTCCTCAACCCAGGTACTGAAAAAGGAAAATGGGACAGCTAAGAAAGTGTAGGAACTATTGGTGGAGCTGGGCCTGTTAGACGTCTGGAGGATGATGCATAGGGATAATAGCCAATATACCTTTTTTCCCCAAGCCCATCAGTCTTACTCTAGGCTGGATTATGTTTTAGCCCCAAGGGACTCCCTGGGTATTTGTAGAGAATCCTGGGTGGGGGACATTACTTTGTCTGACCATGTCCCTATTTTCCTAAAAGTAGCCTTGGGCCCTGTGAAGCGCTCCACCTTTTAGAGACTGAATACGTCCCTATTACAAGACAAGGAAATCCAGACTACAATTCAAACAACAACAGAACAGGTCAGAAAGGAAAATGATACCCCAAATGTGTCACCAGGCATACTTTGGGATACAATAAAGGCCATAATTAGGGGAAAATTTATAGCTATCTCTGCCCACCTAAAGTGACGGAGGGAGGAAAGAACCACATTTTTAAAAGAATAAATAGCATCCCTAGAAAGGGAACAACAACAAAAGCTAGACAGAGATAGGGGTAAGCAGCTGGCGCAATATAAAAAAAAGATTTCTTGGGGATATTGGACTATCAGGTAGAACAGAAGTTATTTTATCTCAGACAGAGATATTACGAGGGGGGGACCGAGAGCCTTGTGGCTCTTAACTAGCAGACTGCGCCAAAATAGGGCAAGGGCTAGTATACCAAGAATTCTGGATTTAGAGAAAAAGAAAACATAGAGGTTCCAAGTAGAAGAGATTGTGGATGTTTTCAAAAAGTTTTATCAGAAGCTATATTCACAGGGAGCTTCTCCCCCTGAGCAAGAAGTAGCAACTTTTCTGGGTCCATTACAACTTCCCCAGGTGACACAAGAAGCTCGAGACATGGTAACTGCCCCAGTGACTCCCAGTGAATTACAAGCTGCCATAACAAGGCTAAAGGCAGGCAAATGCCCAGGGACCAATGGCCTCCCTAATGAATTTTACAAGCAGTTTAGGAGGGAAATACCCACACTAATGTTGGCAGCTTTCAATAGGGTCTGGACTAAGGGGGGAGAGATGGCCCCTACGTGGGCACAGGCAATTATTTCAGTAATTTCTAAGTCAGCCAGGGACCCCGCACTATATGTTTTATATAGGCCAATATCTATATTAAATACTCACTATAAGCTCCTGACCAGTATACTGGTGAAACGACTTGAACAAATACTTCCAACCCCTTATTAACCTAGATAAGACGGGCTTTGTACCCGGTAGACAAACAATGGATAACATCAGAAGATCAATGAATATTTTAGAACATTTGAGAAATAGGGACACTCCATCTCATTTGATCTGCCTAGATGCTGAAAAGGCCTTTGATCAAGTCTCCTGGAGTTTTTTGGGGGGTACCCTGGATGGTTTTGGTTTCCCCCTCCCTTTTGTCGAATTTATTTTCAAACTGTATGCCAAACTGAAAGCATACATTAGGGCTGACGGGCACCTGTCTGAGGCCTTTGAGCTGGTGAAGGGAACCAGACAAGGCTGCCCATTGTCCCCCCTACTCTTTGCGCTCTACATAGAGCCCTTGGCCCACAGCATGGGGAGGCAGTATAACGCAGTGGTTTAAGACTCTGAGCTGCAAATCTGGTGACATCCAGCAGACCAGACCTGGGTTTGAATCCCACAGTTTCCACTTGCATACTGTGTGACCCTGGGCAAGTCACTTAACTTCCCTGTGTTCCCAGGTTGCTCCTGTAAAAAAGCTTTCAGCTTAGTGTGCTACTCCTGGTTAAACAACTAAATAAAAATCAAAGCATAAAAGGATTGGAGATGAGGGGTGTAGAGCATAAGATTGCCTTATATGTGGACGATGTCCTGCTTTACCTTACAGATCCAGAGAAGGCTCTGCCAGAAGTCTTTTCAAAGTTATCAGGGTATACCCTGAACTGGACAAAAACAGAAGTCCTGACTCTCAATTCGCAGGTTCCCTCAGCATTCCAGCAAAAATATCCCATGAAATGGAATTGTAATTTGGTCAAATACCTAGGAGTATACCTTAGTGGAGATCCAGCTTCCCTTTTTGAGAACAACTACCCACCCTTGATTAAAAATATAAAGGCTGACCTGCACAGATGGGATGTTATGCCATTCCTGTTCTGTTCCCGACTGCAAATTATTAAAACCAATGTGGTCCCAAGACTGATGTACCTCTTTCAGAGTGTGCCTTGTGTCATCCCAATCAGAGAGATGGTGGATTGGCAGAGACTCCTCCTGCACTTTCTGTGGGCAGGGCATAAACCCAGAATCTCTTACAAGACGTTGTACCTCTCTAAAAAGGAAGGAGGCAGGGCCTGTCTTAATTTACACGATTACTGGACAGCTGCACATATGAAGATAGCACTCTTGTGGGCTCATGGGCATCATAAAGCACACTGGCAACAGACAGAATTAAGATACAGTAAGGACCAGACACCCACAAGGCTGATGTTCTCCCATATAGATAGGAGGCATAGGCACTGGGAGGGGTTAACCACCATACAAACTACCTTACAGGGATGGTACACAGGTAACAGGAGGGGCTACACGGCTAAATATAGTTGGAAATATAACTGGTGGACAAATATGGCAAGAATTTGTCTGGAAAATCAAACTTTGATATTTTCTAACCCCTCAAAGACAGGCCAAAATGGGGATACTGACCAAGGTAAATGTTGGCAGGGATGTTCTGATCTTCAAGCTGACATGACACATGTATTATGGTCCTGCCCACTGCTTAAGGGATATTGGCATATAATAGAACAACATTTAAAGTCATTGTTTGGGGCGGAATTGCAACTGGATCCTGAGCACGCCATGCTGGGCATTATCCCGCAGGGGATCCAGGGGAAAGAAGGGCAGTGTCTGTGGGCCATATTGGTAATAGCTGCTCTCAAAACAATTATAAAGCATTGACTGCAAACAACCCTCCTGACCTCATCAGACTGGGTCGAACTTATAGAAAGAATACAAACAAGGGAAAGACTGACATACAAGATAAATCAGAGTATGGAGCAGTTTATGAATAGATGGACCAACTCGGAATTATATAAGGAAAATTGAAATACATTTTCTTCCTTTCTACCATCCCTCCTCCCTCCCTCCACACCATACCTAGCTGAGCCTGCTGCCTCTCCATTCCCAGGCTCTCTACCCTAGATGCCATTCTGGTCCCTTACCATACTCTCCCCGTAAAGTATGCCGGCAGTAATTAATTTTATATACACACTAAAGAGATGAAGCTTGTCAACTTAGCAATGTCGTTATTAAGTTTATATTATTTATTTATTTGGTTGGATACTTGACAATGTACTCTTGAACAGTGAACCAAAGATTACTTCATAAGGCGGAGGGGAGGGGCAGCGGTCTTCTCTCTCTTTTCTATCTTAATTTTTGCAGGTATAATGGAAAATTGCATTTTTGGTGAAATGTACTGCATGCCAATGTAATTGTCTGGTTTATGATTGTTGTTTTTATATTTGATGTAATGTAATCTTACCATCAATTTCAATAAACAAGTATTAAAAAAAAAAAAAAAAAAGAATGACTGTCAGCTCTGGGCAGATGAACAGGACTCTGTCCTGCAGGTGTTCCAGGATAAGCCACCACTGGATGGCATCCCACATTGGCTACATCACTACGACTGGCTGGTCTATGTGACCTAGGCACTGAGACCACTGGAGGGCCAGCTCCCATTGCAGGCGGCCCATCCACCAGTGGGCCAGCTGGACCACACTGGAGCAGGACGCCATGTACCCCAGCAGCCGGAGGAAGTCCTGGGCAAGGTGTGAGTGCCCTATCTGAAATTATCAGGCAAAGGAGGTAAGATCCACCACCCGATCCACTGGTAGTCGGGTCTTGGCCCAGAGGCAGGTGAGCTCTGCCGCAATGAAATGAATGACCTGCAAGGGGTTGAGTTTCAACTTGGCCAGGTTGATGAGAAGACCCAGGGCTGAACAAGTCTGGAGGGCCAGGCCAGGTCCCTGAACTGCTCCACAGCCTCCCGGGATGGACTGGCAATCAGCCAGTTGTCGCGGTATGGATGTACCCTGACCCCACAGCACCTCAGGAATGCTGCTACCACTGTGATGCACTTGGTGAAGATCCTGGGGGCCCAGGAGAGGCTGAATGGCATGACCTGGAACTCATACAGAGCCCCTTCTTCACAGAACCAAAGGCACCACCAGTGGGAAGGACAGATTGGGATGTGAAATAAGGTGACCTAGTGGTTGAAACAGTAGAACCATATGCCCTGCACCAGAGATGGGATTATCTGATTCAGAGTGACCATCCGGAACTTGCATCTCCTCAAGAATTGGTTCACATCGTGAAGATCCAGTATTGGGTACCACCCCTGCCCCCATCTGTTTGGGGACCAGGAAATACCTGAACACAAAGCCCTTGCCAGCCATGGTGTCTGGGACACAGGGTACAGGGCCTTTCTCCAGGAGCTGAGTGATGTCCTCCCTGAGGGCGGACAGCATGTCCTGATACACCACGTGCTCCTGCGGGGCATGGGCCCTGTAGGGTGGGACAGCCTCAAAGTCGAGAGGCAAGCCATGACCCACCACATCTAATACCCATTTGTCCATAGTGATGGCAGACCAGGCATGCCAGAAATGGTGAAGCTGACCCCCCACAGGGAGCTGAGGCAGGGACATGATGGCTGGGTGACAGACGCCCCCTGACCCATCGCTGAGCAGTCTTGCAGAAGGCCCAGCATTAGCTGCTGGAGGAGCACCACCGCCCTGGCCTCCAGGTTTCCTGGAGCCCTGGCTGGTGGGCCTGGATTTAGGCCACCAGACCTGGGATTTCCCCGACTGTGGTTGCTGCAGTTTGGGCTGCTGGGATGAAAAGGGACGAAATGAAAAAGGCTTTTTCTTCAGCTTCTGTTCCTTGGGGTCTTTCTGCAAGGACGTTACTGTATTCAGGGTGGTGCTGGACTTTCCAGTTGTAGTGAGGTGTCTCTCCACTCCTGGTCTAAAAAGGTCGGTGACCAAGAAGGGAATATCTGCCAGTTTGTGCTGGATATTTATTTAATTTATTTATTTTTATTTATTGAATCTTGGATTAACAACCTTTGAGCAATACTGCTCCTTTACAAAGGTTCCATGTCATATGAATACAGGTAATTAAGCAATAGAATCACAAGATACATTTCATATGACAGAGAAGTAATAGGGTATCCGCCGTAAAGGTGGAAATCCTTAGCTAGACTCTACGGAGCATAGCAATCACCACTGTCATTGGACCGGGTGCAGGAGTTGCCTATGCCCAAGGCCGTCTGAAGCAGGTGATTGGCAAGGGTGTGACCCTGGTCTTGGACCACTTCGACTGCTGACTGTAAGTCTGCAGAAAGGTGGGGAAGGAGGCTGAAGTTGGCCATCTTAATGGCAGAGCTCGCCTGCAGGAGACTCAGGGAGGATGCAGCATAAGCATTCTTTGCTGCATGATCCCACTTCTTGGATTCCTTATCGGGGGACTTGTCGACATCCCTGACATTACCTGTCTTATGAAAGACTGAGTCAGCCACTAACCCTTTGGCCATGGTGTGATCTGAGAAACTGGGAAGAGACCCAGTCAGGACCACATACTTGAGGACCATATGAGCAGAAGGGCTGTTTGGGTGGAGGCTCCACCAAGATTGGTGGAGAGGCTGGTGTAGGTTCTACTGGGTGGCTTGGGACAAGAGTGGGCCTCACTGGAGAAGACCAGTGGAGCACCAGGGGCTGCAGGAGAGACCGACCCCGGCCAAGAATCCATTGCTGTCATAACATCTCCTCGTAACACCGCCACAACTTGTGGCAGAGCTTCTCATCGTCCGAGGATGAGGAGGAAGAGGAGTGTCCATGGTGTTTCTTGGACAAAGGTTGAGTGCGGGAATGCCCAGATTCCTGAAACCACAATCTGGACTGAGACCAGATCCTTGACCTGGACCTTGACCGGTGATGAGCATGTTGACAGTGAGGAGATGTGGGAGAAGAAAAAATTACTCACCGTAGTAATACTGTTTCTTCCAAGGTGTCCTTTAGCATCAGTAACTAAGTGCAGTAAGCTGACCAGGTTGCACTGCCTCGGAGGTGGAGCCATAAATATTCATATAATGAATTGAACAATCAGAAAAGAGCAGGAGGGTGTGCTAAGTGGAGTCTGTCCAGAGGGCACCAGAATTTTTTCGAAGGAAGAATGGGAACATGCCCATGTTAGTGTGGACCAACAGGATCCAAAACTCATGCAACAGCATGAACAGAAAAACATGAAAATTTTGCTTTAAATGGAATTCAAAGACTTCAGGAACCAATTTGGCAATAATGAGGAATCAGAGTCCTCTTCAGAAAGGTTTCCGGGAGGAGGGTGGGAGCTTACTGATGCTAAAGGAAACCTTGGAAGAAACAATATTACTACGGTGAGTAATTTTTTTCTTCTCACCCCAGAGGTCCTTTAACATCAGTAACTATGAGCAAACTACAGAGCAGTGCAGTTGGTAGGCGGGTACAGAACCTACTTAGGGAAATGGCTCTGCAGGACCGCCCTGCCAAATTCGGCATCAGATCTGGACTGTACATCCAGGCAGTAATGCTTTGTGGATGTGTGTACAGTCTTCCATGTGGCTGCTTTGCAGACATCAAGCAAGAGAATGCCAATTGTGGATACCACTGTGGCAGCAGTGCCCCTGGTAGACAGAGTGAGCCCTGAGGCACTCAGGGGGCTGTTTACCAGCCTTGTCATAGCAGAACTGAATACAGGAGACTATCCAATGAGAGACAGTTATCTTAGTGGCTGGCCTTCCTCTACCTACCTCCCTATATGTGAGGAAAAGCTGGGTAGTGGAGCCCCTGAGCTACTTGGTGTGCTCCAAGTAGTAGGATAGGGCTCTCTTCACATCCAGACTATGGGGCCTCTGCTTCCCAGGAGTGGATTTTTCAGTGAAGAACACAGGCAGAGTGATAGACTGGTTAAGGCAAAATTCAGAGACCACCTTAGGCAGAAACTTCTTGTTTGTTCTGAGCTCTACCTTGTCCCTGTGAGGGATAATGTAGCTGGGATCTGTGCAGAGTGCTTGTAACTCTGAAATTCTTCTAGCAGAGGTAATGGTTACTAGGAAGACTGTCTTCCAAGTGACATATTTCAGGTGGGCCGTAGCCATGGGTTTGAAAGGTGGCTCTATGAGCGTGGCAGGTACTAGGTTTCTTGACCATTCTAAGAATGTTACGGACCTGTTCCGAATATTGGGATTCTGGGTACTCTTAACTCCTCAAGAGCAAGGCTTTGAGGTGAAGAGACTGCAGATTGGGATAAGTCACCCCTGCCTGAGGAAGAGTCAGGAGGGAGTGACTGAGGGGAAGCCGGATCGGCTTGCTGGAAGCCAGGGCTAGCAGGAGAGAGTACCACGACTGCCTTGGCCAGTCCGGTGCCATCAGGATCATTGTTGCAGGCTGGGAACTGAGCTTCATAAGCACTCTATGAATCAGAAGGAAGGAAAGAATGGCATAAAGGAACTTCCCTGACCAGTCCAGGGACAAGGCATCTGTTGGTAGCGTTCCTAGTGCTGGAGGCCTGCAGAAGTACCGAGGAAGTTGATGGTTGAGGTGTGAAGCAACCAGATCTATTTCTGGTGTGCCCCACCTTCTGAAGACTGTGGCAAGGACCTGTTTGTTCAGAGTCCATTCGTTGCGCTCCTGGCTGATCCGACTGAGAGCATCTGCTAGAGTATTGTCCTTGCTTGGGAGGTGTATGGCTGAAAGGCTGATGTCGGGGGAGTAGGCCAGGGACCAGATTTTCACTGCCTCTGTACAAAGCACTGTGGACCTTGTGCCACCTTGCTCCTTTATGTAAAACATTGCAGTGGTGTTGTCCATTCTGATTTGCACTGAATGGCCTTTCAGCAGCGGGGCAAAGGACTTCAGAGCAAGGTAGATGGCTCTGAGCTTCAGTAGATTGATGTGGCTTACAGATTCCTTGGGAGTCCAAATGCCACTGACACAGAATGGCTGTCCAGATGAGCTCCCCACCCCAGGAGGGAGGCATCTGTGGTAATGATTTTTGTGGGAGAAGGCAGTTAGAAGGGGATTCCCACTGACAGGTTGGTAGGATCCTTCCAACAGTCCAGAGCTTGGAGTAAGGTTTTTGTGACTGGAACCTGTTTGGACAGAGAATGTCTTTTTTGGGATCAGTAAGCCCAAAGGTAATACTGTATGTCCCTCATCTGGAATCTGACCCCTGGAATGATAGCTGTCGTGGACGCCATGTGTCCCAGGAGCTTTAGGAAATGTCTGGCTGGCCTGCACTTGCCCAAGACAAAGGAGTTTGCCAGTGCCAGGAATTTTTGTACCCTTTCTGCAGGGAAAAAGGCCCTGCTTTGCTGAGTATCCAGCTGTGCCCCAATTAAAGTGAGGAGCTGAGTTGGAGTCAGGTGGGACTTCTCTTCATTTATGAGGGATCTCAGACTGCAGAGTTTGCTTTGTAATAGTGAGGGCCTCTTGCACCTGCAGCAGCGTCTTGGCCACCAGGAGCCAGTTGTCCAGGTATAGGTAGATTGAAATGCCCTGTTTTCTGAGATAAGCTGCCACCACAGCCAGGCATTTGGTGAATATCCTTGGGGCTGAAGAAAGGCTGAAGGGCATAGCTGCAAACTGATAATGCACTGATGGCAGCCTGAACCTTAAGAATTTTCTGTGGGACTGCCTTATTGGAATATGAAAATAGACGTCCTTGAGATCCAGGGAGACTAGCCAGTCTCCTTGCTGAAGGGAACGAATCACTGTTGAGAGAGTGACCATTTTGAATTTTGGTTTCAGTAAGTGCCTGTTCAGGTGCCTGAGGTTGAGAATAGGTCGCCACTCCCCATTTTTTTTCTCTGCAAGGAAGTATCTGGAATAGAGACCTTTCCCTTTCTGAGAAGGAGGTACTCTCTCTCTATTGCCCTTGCTGATAGTAGCTTCTTTACTTCCAGCTCCAGAAGAGGTTTTTCTGTAGAAGTTTGGGGTTTTGATAGAAAAAGATCCCTGAGAGGTAGAAACCTCTGGAACTGAAGGGGTAGGCCCTTTTCCACAATCTCCAGAACCCAGCTGTCTGAAGTTATGAGGGATCAGGACTGGAGGTAGTGGGAGAGCCTACCCCCTACAGGTAGAGGGGAGGTGACCTGGTCGGAGGAGTCAGGGCTTAGACTGAGTGGCAGGAGCAGGAGTAGAGGTACCTCTCCTTTGTCCTCTCCTACCTCTCCCTTTATAAATTCCCCTCATTTGGGTATAGTCCACTGGCACAGGATAAGGAAAGAAGGGTCTAGGGAAGAAACCCCTGCTCCTGCTCCCTTTGTTTTGAGCTCTCTGTTGAGTAGGAGCCTTACCCTAGGCTGTGTTGCTCTGGTAGGCTGCCTTGTATTCATCTACCTTCTTCATGTAAGCCTCAGTTCTATCACCAAAGAGGGAGTTTTGGTTGCAGGGAAAGTCCATTGCTTTGGACTGGGTATCCTGTGACAGGTTGGTTGTTCTTAACCAAGCGAAGTGCCTGAGGGAGATGGCCTGGGCCATAAACCAGGAAGCTGCATCATTGTCTTCTATCATATGGAACTGAAATTTAGTAGCTTCCAAGGCAGTTTTAGCTGTCTCTAGTATGTCCTGGGCCATGGTATCTGAGTTATGCTGGGGCAATAGCCAGAACAGATTGCCATAGAGCCTTCCAGTACTTGGCAGTATAAACCAGGTAGGAAGAAAGATGCAAGAGGAGAGAGGCAGCTGAAGTATAAGATTTTTTAGCCATGAAATTAAGTCTCCTAGACTCTTTCTCAGGAGGTTGAGAGGAGAGGGGCACACTAGCTTTATCACAAGCTGCCTGCTGTACCACTCATTTGTGACTAGGGTGCACATGCAGGAAGTCAGTGCGAGTCCTAGATAGCTGATACTTCTTGTCTATTTTCTTGTCTACCCCCAGACAGAGATGTACGTGTCTGAAGCAGCTTCATTGTATTTTTCCTGAATGCTTTACATATAGGGAGTACAATCTTTTTAGAAGGAGGAAGACCCATCATGACCCTGTAGTCTTCATCCTCCTGTGTGGAGTCCTGTGAGGGGAGATCCAGGGTGTCCATCATATGCTGTAGAAAGGTTAGCTTCAAGGAAGCCTCCTCCTGATCACTGGGGGACGCTCCAAAATTAGGATCATAGGAGACATCAGGCTACACGGGGTTTCCCCTGAGTCATCAGGGTCAATGCCATAATAATCTTCATTGTCCCCAGGAAAACCTTCTACATGAAAAGAGGCTGAGCTGGATGGTTTACTAGAAGTGGCAGGGGTATTGAACATGGACCCCATGCCCTGAAGAGTTTGGTAAAGATGTCAAGCTTTGGCAATTTCTTCCACAAAGGGTAAATCCCCTTGTAGATCTGGGGGATTGTGCCCGAGGCTAAATGTTTTTTGATTTATCTTTATGCTTTTTGCCTACAGACGTCTCTCATTTGCTTGATGAGGGAGGGTCAGTATCATGCCTTTCTTTCTGAGATTTCTTAGCAGGCACTTCATCAGTGACCTGGTCAGGTTTTCTTTTCATAGTTGGTACTTCATCAGTGCCTTTGGAAGTCTTGGGTTTATTAGGCACCTCCATCAGCGCCTTTGGAAGTCTTAGGTTTATTAGGCACCTCCATTAGTGCCTTTGGAAATCTTAGGTTTATTAGGCACCTCCAACAGCACCTTTGCTTTCATCTTTCCCTTTAGATGGTACTTCATCAGTACCTTTGCTGCTATTACTTTAAGGTTTAGCAGTACTTCATCAACACCCTTGTACTTAAATGGCCCCTCATCGGTAGCCTTAGCAGCCATTTCTCTTAACCTTTTTGTTATTTCTTAGAGTCTTTGAACAAAATTTAGAGCAAAGGGGAACAGTAATGAGCCAGACCTAAGCACTGTAAACACAGCTCATGGGTATCAGCTTTTGCCACAATTCTGTGGCACTTTACACAATTTTTAAAACCTGTGGGTCCAGTCCTCTTTTTTGGCTTTTCTGACATGCCAGTTTGTCAGAAAAACTGTGAATTATTGGTTCCTAAAAGGAATTAAGTTCTAAAGCGGTTGGTTCCCTCGTGGTAAAGAACCGCAATTTAAAAACAGTAGAATAAGCAGCAAAACAATGAAAATAGCGGTTCCCAGAGAAATAAGGGAACCACTATTAAAATAACTTAAAGAACCATCAAAATACACTAGACGTGATAACATTTTACCACAGAAAAACTAAAAGGGAACCATGGAAAGAAGGGAAAACGCGGTTTCCGGGAACTAGTCGGGAACCGCTAAAAAACACCCTTGAAAAAGTAAAAATGACAAAAATACTCACAGATTCAGCACAAAAATGAAGAATAGGGCCAAAAAATGGTTTTCTCTATGTGAGAGAGAGCACATCACAGGCAGTGTTTCTCAGTTGGAGAAAAAATTCTGGCACCCTCAGGGCAGGCTCCATGCAGCATACCCTTCTGCTCTTTCCTGATTGGCCAATTCATTATATGAATAGTCATGGCTCCACCTCTGAGGCAGTTCAGCCTAGTCAGCTTACTGCACTTAGTTACTGATGCTAAAGGACCCCTGTGGTGAGAAGGAGCTGTGTACGTGAGATAGACCGGGTCCTGCCACGGAACCTTCGAAGGGTGAATCTCTTGGGAGGAGACAACCTGGTCGTCCAACTTCTTTTGCCCCTCCTGAGAGAAGACCGAAAGGGTTGGAGTCCTAGAGAGTGAGTTGTCCTCCATCTCATTCGACAACAGGTTGACCGGGTCGAGAAAAACCTCAACCGACTGGTCGGCCCGTGGAACTAGTGGCCTGCCCTTTGACCCTAGGAGGATCAGCCAAAGCCAAGAGTTCAACAGCTGCTGAGCAATCAAATGAATCTCGGGAGTGGGAAGAGCATGCTCATTCCCTGTTCCATGACCTACAGTGAGTCCGTTTAGATTTCTTGGACTTATCCTCTCAGGAAGGGCCCTCCCTCAGGATCTGCAGAGACTGGCAAATGTCCCTGAATGAGCCAGAGAATGAAGTCCTAACAGACGCCCATCAGGAGCAACAGGGGAGCGGAGGACAGGACCACTGCAGTCTGAGCTGCCACTTCCTTGAGAGCGGCAAGCTGGGAGGCCGAACCAGCCACCACCAAAACTGCTTTGCAAGTGTCCTTGAAATGGACCAGAGAATCCTGTTCATCCAGGTGGTCTAGGAAGAGATGAGTGTACCAGTCCTTCAATGAGGAAGGAAGCAGTGAGTTGCACAGTCTACAGGCCTGAGGAACATGCTCTACCCCGAGGCATGCAGGATGGTATGCAACATTTTGTGGTTACATGTGATGCACCATTTGAAACCAGGCCCGGTTCCAAGTTTGCTGTGCTCCACGGTGAAGAAAAAACTCTGAAAATTGTGAAGAAATTGCCTGAAGAAGAAGGAGGAAAAAACTGGCCAACACCTTGCACAGGGAGCTGCTAAGGAGGAGATCTAACTCTTCCAGCAGAAAGGAAGGTCTGATGTCATGGGGCGGAACCAAGGAGGGTATCACCTGGATGGGTGGGAGGAGCTTAGCTTGAAGATGTTCCAGCTTGAATTAAAGGGAAAGGAAGACTGCCTGAGTGTTGATGTGCATCATATCCATGCCCCTAAAACTTGTTTCTAAGGGTGTGGCTACAGTTAACTATCCACACTCTGGCAGACTCCTAGGAGTTCTCCGGGAGGAGGGGGCAAGGTACGCATGCCTATTTAGGGAACAGAGACTGGAGAACCAAGGTCCCAAAATCAACATCCTAACATGACAGCATCAATGCTACAATTGGAAATGAAGATGTGTGCTTTCCTCCAGGTAGCAGTTCTACAGTTTTCCTGTATCAGGATATCTCTGGAGGCAGCCACTGAGCCAGCAGTATGTCTGATGGAATAAGCCCTAAGCTCCTTGGGAGGTTTCCCACCAGCCAATCTACAGCAGAGGTCAATACAGGATGTCATCCACCTACCAATCATCTGCTTTGCTGCCTGTCTGCCAGGTGTGGCTTCAGTGTATGTTATAAACAGCTAGCAAGCCTCACCTCGAATTCCAGCTATGTGCTCCTTATAATAAGAGAGCACCCTTGGCAGGTCCAAAGTATGGAACTGTGGTCAGCCTCTGAAGATGGTTCAGAAAAGTATGCCAGAACGTTGCTCACCTGGTTAAGGTGAAATTCTGATACTACCTTCGGGAAGAACTTTGGGTGGGGGCAAAGGATGACCTTGTGGAAGACCAGGTAAAGACTCTCCATCGAGAATGCCTGGAGCTCACTAATCCTTCTGGCTGATGTGACAGCCGCCAAGAAGACTGTCTTCCACAGCAGGTGTGACATCTCATACCTGTGCATAGGCTCAAATGGCCTGCCCATAAGCACAGCCAGCACCAGCAATAGGTTCCAAGATGGCGGTGGCTCGCGAATGTTAGGGGGAAAGTGATTGAAGCCTTTAAAAAAGCACCTGACCACATTCTCCTGGACCAGTGTCGGCATACCAGCATGCACCTAGTATGCAGAGATGGTTGCCAGTTGCACCAAAAGGTCATCACTCACAGTCCTGACAGAGAAGAATCAGAGGTACTCCAAGATGCTCGCCACAGGGCAAGCAAGGGAGCTCAAGCTCCTTGCCCTGGCAGCAAATGGAGAACCTCTTCTATTTAAAGACACAGTACTGGCAAGTTGACTTTTCAGGAGGCCTCCACAGTGTGGAGCATTTCCTCTGAAAGACCCAAGGCCTGGACACTAGCTACAACAGGAACCAGGCCAAGAAGTGCAGGGATTAAAGGTCTGGTGCAAAACCTTCCTCACTGTCTGGTAGTAGGTCCAGATGAAGAGGCAACCGCCATGGAGGCCTGCTGTTGCGATCTGGGTACCAGAATTGTCTGGGCCAGCCATCCCGGTGTCAAAGGGGGCTGAGGCACTGTGTGCACCTTAACTGTTCCCAAGCTGGCAACCCGGGTTTGGGAATGGACTCGGGTCATCTGGGGTCAGCTAGGGAAGGAAAGAATCAAGCATCTGAATGACTGCCCTCCTCTACCAGGATTGGAAGGCTTGTTTGCCAGGCCTAGGCTAGGTGGAGGCAGAGCAGTATCAGGATGGCAACATAAAGGGAAGGGACTGTGGGGAACATCGGACAGGTTTGACTCCATGCATCAGTCTGACACTCCACAGTGGGATGGGGAGGAAAAATGCAAAATGGAGCAGCAGGGGTCTTCATGAAGACCAGTCCAGCTGTCTCTATGCCCACACTGTCACTCAGTCCACAACCAGGTCCACCTCGGATTTGATGTACTGGGGAGGAGGACAACTCTCCTTCTCTGACCCCGCCATGAGGGGGAACTCGTGGAGAACCAAAAAGACCAGGTACATAGCACTGAGGGAGGTGGGAAAGTAGGCTCAGGGAGCTGGGGATGGCTGAGCAGCCTCAGTTTTATGTTCTCCCAGGAGGTGAACAGGTCCACCAGAGCAGTGCTCCACTGGGAGATCAGGTGGCATGCCACCTCCTGATACAGGGGCCACTCATGTGATGTCTCTCTTTCCCAGCTGAGAGCATCTGCCAGCTGACTGTGAACCCCTACAACATGAATCATGAGGAGATCTGCACCTAGGTTTCTCATGAAAGTCCAGGTGCAGAGGTCCTCCCGACAACAAGGGAGTGAGTTCCATCCTACCTGCTCCGGTAAAACATAATCATGTTATTGTCCATCTGGACCTGTACAACCTGACCCCTGATAAGAGGAGCAAATTCCATGAGAGCCAGCTGCACTGCATGGAGCTCCAGCAGGCTGATGTGATGCTGGGACTCACGGGGTGACCAGAGCCTATGGGCTCAGTGGTCTCTCAGGTGTACTCCCAACCCCACCAGGGACATGTCATGTCTGTCATGAGCATGATGGTCAGCTCTGGGCAGACAAATGGAATTCCTTCCTCCAGATGTTGAGGGACCAGCCACCACTGGATGGCATCCCATATCAGTTGGGTTGCCAAGACTGGCTGGGCCAGATGACCTGGGCACTGGGACCACTGGTGGCCCAGCTCCCACTGCAGGTGGCGCATCCACCAGAGTGTCCAACAGACTATACTGGTGATGGTGCCATATACTCCAGCAGCCACAGGGAATTCTGGGCAGGGTGCAAGTGCCCAAACTGAAGTGATACAGCAAAGGAAGTAGGATCCTGAGACCAGTCCACAGAGAGATGGGCCACAGCCCACAGGAAGTCTAGTTCTGCTCCAATGAACTTGATTAACATAGAAACATAGAATTTGTTGGCAGAAAAGGACTTCATGGCCCACCCAATCTGCCCTAAGTCCCTGACTATTGAGCTACTGCAGACCTTAACTGATCTCTGGCCATAATCCCTCACCCTGTTACTAAGGTCCCCTTGTGCCTAACCTATGTGTGTTTGAACCCTGTTACCATTTCTGTACCTACCACCTCCCCTGGGAGGCTGTTCCAGCTGTCCACCACCCTTTCCATAAAGAAGTATTTCCTCACGGCTCCTCTAAGTCTCCCCCTTCTAGCTTCATATCATGCCCCCTTGTCCTTGAGCTTTTTCTTCTGTGGAATATGCTACCCTCCTGTACCTTATTACTGAGTTACTGGGGTGGTAAGACATAAAAAGGCTTTTGCCCATCAAGAATGTCTTCCACGACTTCGTGGGTGTATTAATTGTTGCTGATATTGCAGCCTAGAAAAGTATCTAGTCTAGATTTGAAAATATTACTTGTTGCATTGACAACATGCTGGGGCAGACTGTTCCAGGCTTTAGTCATACAAATGGTGAAATAGTTATCCAATTTTGTACTGTTAATTTTTGGAACCACAAGTTGTTTGTTGTGGCTCCTGAAATTATTTGAACAATTTACAAACCTGAACCCGAGGTCTATATATAGATCATGTTTTTTTTATACTTTGAAAAGTTCCAATAAATCTCCCCATGCCTCCTGTCTTTAAGACTAACCAGATGGGGTTGTTTCAATCTTTCTGTATAGTTTAATTTTGATAGTCTGTGAATTAATTTGGTGGTTTGTCTCTGGACCCTCTCAAGTAACTCTATATCTTTTTTTAGATAAGGACTCCAGAAAGGGGAGCTCGTATTCAAATGAGAGCGAATGTAAGACCTGTATAATGGTAGTATGCACTGTTCTGTACAATTTGTGAACGAGTGTTTGACACAATTTATCAGCCTGTTTGCTGTGTTAATGCTATTTTGTTGCACTGGGTGGTTGATAATAATTTATTATTTATGATAATACCCAAGTCTCTTTCTTTGTCAATGGCCTTTAAAATGTTGTTATTCAACTTGAAGGTATGTAGGGGGTTATCTCTTCCAAAATGAAGGACAACACACTTATCAGGGTTAAATGCCATTTTATTATTTGAGGCCCATGTTTCTATTTTCTTGAGGTCTTTAACTAGAAAGTAGTGTTTTTGTATTGTATCTACCTCTCCTCCTAGTTTGGTATCATCTGCGAACTTGATAAGTGTATTGCTTATGTTATTGTTCAAGTCTGAGATAGCATATTGACTACGATTACTGTCATGACCTGAGATATCTTACTATGCATGTTATGCTTCTCCTGACATCTGTGTATCTGCCCTACTTGCTTCAAATTGTACTCTGTATGTTCTTTGATTTTCTGTACTCTCCCGGGCCGTACCTGAAAATAGGCATGTGTTTGTCTAGTGTACTTACCTGGTTAACAAAAGCTAAATAAATATGTTAAACAGTGTTTGCCCAATGACATAGCCCTGGGGCACTCTGCTGGTCACATTACCTGGGGTTGACAAGCTTCCGTTTATTCAGATTGAATGAGTTCAATTTTTCAACCAATCTGTAATCCATTGTATGATTTTTGCCATTAAGCTCATAGCCCAAGCTGGATTAGTTTGGTTATTTATTTGAAGTATGGAACTTTATCAAAAGCTTTGGCCAAGTCCAGCATGATAACATTGACAGGGGTGTTATTTTCCATGCGTTCACTTACTTTATTATAAAAGGATATGAGATTTGTGGTACAGGAGTGGCCAGTTTTAAACCCATGTTGCTTACGTTCAGTATGTTGTTTGGACTGAATTTCATTTTCTATTCTTTCTTTGATCAATCTTTCCATTAGTTTAAAGTTCAGGCAAGTCAAGCTTATTGGTCTATAATTATTGACTTGCCCTTTGTTACTCTTTTTGAAAGTAGGCATAACTATAGCCGTTTTCCAATCATTTGATACTTCTCCTGTTTCTATAAATTTGTTGAAAAGGATTGCCAAGGATAAAGAAATCATGGCTACTGTTTCTTTCAGTAATTTGGAAGAGATGGTATCGGGACCTGGTGATGTGTTTTGTTTAGTTTGTGTATTACAGCCTGTATTTCATCTCTTGTAATGTATATACTACTACTCCGTGTGTTGGATAAATTTAGTGATTTTTTTTTTTTTTTGTTAAACTGAACAAAAAAAGTTATGAAGCTTATTGGCCATTAATAGGTCATCCTCAATAGTGTATCCTTTGACAAGGGGGCCAATTTCAGGTTGTTTATTTTTATATGAATTGACATATGTAAAGAATAGTTTGTGGTTTCCCTTGGTGTGGGCTATTTTGAATTTGAGTTTACTTTTTTCCTGTTTTATCCTATACTTAATTGTTTTGTTCAGTTTTGTGTTTTGTGAGGGCAGTGGTGGACTTTTGAATTTTGAGTTTTTTAAAGACGTGTTTTTTTTTTTTTATTTTTCTTTTTATTGATTTGGTTAACCGTAACAGTACTTTACATTTGGAGTTGTATATCTTTTTTCAGGTATGTATTGTTTTTCTAATTTGAGTATTGAGTTTTTGAGTATTTGCCAAGTTTCCTCGACAGTGTGGTTTGACATACTTTTGTCCCAATCTGTAGATGCCAAGCAGTTTATAATGCTAACAAAATCTGCCCTATTGTAGTTTTTAATATATCTTGCATTATTTTTTTTTCAACATTTGTATAGCTATCCTGCTACTGAATTGCTGGCAAATTGAGCAGGCCTGGGTGTCATGCTCTGGGCCCAGGCACCTGACACAGGCCGAATGACGGTCTGCAAAAGGGATCTGTTTGCCGCAGGCACACTTAGAGGGATGTCCTTCAAGAGAAGGGGTAGGAGAAGTAGACATGGGTTGAGGTTTTTGTAGAAAAAAAGATTTCACGCGCCGTATCGATAAGGTAGGCGTCTGTGAGGCTGTTGCTGGCGAGTCGACAGTGGGAAAAGAACTGGGGATGCTGGGGGACCGCCCCCTTTTATGTGATGCTTGATGTTGGGGAGGGGCCGACGTCGGGGGTGGTCCCCTGCTGGATACTACTAGCTAGAATTTTTCCGTGGGGTCCTGGTGCCTGCCGGCTTCAGTCCTAATGGTGTAACCTGCTGCAAGAGCTGTTTCTCGAAGTAAGATCTGCTGTGCCAAACCTGGTATCACTTATGGATTGTAAATCCAGACTGTAGTGCTTTGTGAAAGTGTGCACTGTTTTCCATGTAGCTGCTTCGCAAATTTCCAGTAGTGGGATATCTCTTGAAGCTGCTACTAATGCAGCTATACCCCTGAGGGAATGTACCCTCAGGCCCTGGGGTATCCGTTTACACACTTTACTGTAACAAAACTGTATATATGTCACTATCCAGTGAGCAACTGTACGTTTTGTGGCAGCTCTACCCTTACCCATTTCACCATAAGTGAGGAAGAGCTGTGTCTGTCCTGGTCTGTATGCCTCGGTTCTGTCAATGTAATGGCCAAGTGCCCTCTTGACATCGTGGCAGTGAAGCTTCCTTTTAGGAGAACTGGAGTTCTCTGTGAAGAAAACAGGTAAAGTCAGACTGATTCAGGTGGAAATCAGATACCACTTTGGGGAGAAATTTTCTACTGGTCCTGAGGACCACCTCATCCCTGTGGAATGAAATGTAGTCCACATCTGTACACAGGGTTTGCAGCTCACTGTTCCTCCTGGCAGAGGTGATGGCCACTTGAACACAGTTTTCCATGTGACATGCTTCAGGTTTGCAGTTGCCATGGGTTCGAATGGTGGTTCCATCAGCTTGGTAATGCATATGTTTAGATTTCAGGCTGGGACAGGTTCCCTCAGAGAAGGGTGAAGGAGGTTGAGCCCGTTGAAGTATTTCCTGAAAACTGGATGAAAGGCCATGGACCTTTCCTTACCAGCTGACAAGTAAGCCGAGACTGAAGCCAGGTGGACCTTAAGGGTCGAGAGCCTCAGTCCTAATGTGTGTAGGTGTGCCAGGTAATCCAGCAGAACAGCATGGTCAGCCCTGGAGGGGTAGATACCCTTACCTGCGCACCAAATAGAGAACCTCTTCCACTTAGAGGAACATGTTTTTCTGGTGGAAGGCTTTCTGGACCCCCTAAGCACTGTCAGGACTTGTTCTGACAGCTTGAGGTTAGCACACTCTAAGTCCTCAAGAACCAGGCCTTGAGTCTCGGTGATTTGAGGTTGGGATACAGGATCCTGCCCTGTGAGGAGATCAGCAGGTTGTGCCTCTTGGGCAAGTGAATTGGGGAGGTCACTGACAGGGTCAACAGGAGCAAGTAACAGTGCCGTCTCGCACAGTCTGGTGCCACCAGTATCATTGTTGCTGGTTGGGACCTTAATTTCACTAGGGTCCTGAATATCATTGAGCAAAGAGGGAAGGCATACACAAACTTCCCTGACCAAGTCAGGGCCATTGCCTCCAGGGGAACTGTACCCTGGTGAGGGGGTATGCAGCAGTACAGGAGCAATTGGTGATTTTCTACAGAGGCAAAAAACTCCACCTCTGGAGTGCCCCATCTTCTGAAAACTGTACTGAGGATCTGAGGATTCAGTGACCACTTGTGGTGGTCCTGAATTATCCTGCTGAGAGAATCTGCTAATATATTGTCCTTCCCTGGAAGGCGTATGGCTGATAGAGATACCTGCATGGAGTATGCCAGGGACCATAGCTTCATTGCCTCTGTGCAAAGTGGGGTGGACCTGGTTCCTCCTTGTTTGTTGATGTAGTACATGATTGTGGTGTTGTCTGTCCTGACCTGCATCACGTTGTTTTATAGATGCAGGGCAAAAGCCAATAGAGCCAGGTACACTGCCCTGAACTCCAGCAGATTTATGTGTAACAGGGACTCTTGAGGAGACCATGTGCCACTTGCAGTGTGATCCAGCATGTGTGCCCCCAACTGAGAAGGGAAGTATCTGTTGTGAGACTCAGGAAAGGCTGTTCCCTTAGAAAGGGTACACCTACCCAGAGGTTGTATTTTTCCAGCCACCACTGTAGTACCTGCAGCAGGCTGTGGGTGACTGGAACCAGCTTGGACAGTGGGTCTGTCCTTTGTGACCAGTACTGTCTCAAGTGAAAGTGGATGTCTCTCATCTGAAATCTGGAACCACTATGGTGGCAGCTGCCATGTGTGCCAGTAGCCTGAGAAATTCCCTGGCAGGTTTGGGCTTGCCCAGCATAAAGGAACTTGCAACCTGCATGATGCTGTCCACTCTGTCCTGGGGTAGGAAAGCTCTGCCCAGGCTGGTGCCCAGCTCTGCTCCAATGAAGTCCAACACTTGTACTGGCTCTTGCTGTGATTTCTGCTCATTTATGAGGAAACCTAGGGATTCCAGTGTGGATTTTGTGAGTGCCAGTAACTGTCTTGCATGTTGCAGGGACTGGCCTATGACTAACCAGTCATCCAGGTAGGGGAAGACTGTCACACCTTGCTTTCTCAGGTGTTCGACTACCTCTGCTAGGCATTTTGTGAATGCCCTTGGTGCAGAAGTCAGACCAAATGGGAGTGCTGCGAACTGGTAGTGACCTGAGGCTAGTCTGAACCTCAGGTACTTTCTGTGAGTTGATCTGACAGGAATGTGAAAATAGGCATCCCTTAAATCCAGGGATGCTAACCAATCCCCTTTTCTGCAGTGTGGGGATGATTATTTAAAGAGTCAACATTTTGAACGTCGGCTTCAGAATGTGCTTGTTTAAAAGCTTTAGATCCAGGACAGGTCGCCAGTCCCTATTTTTCTTTTTGGTATGGAAACCGTTGCCCCTTTGGTTTAGGGGCACTGCTTCCACTGTTTTAACTGATAGGAGGTGCTTTACCTCTTCCTCCAGGAGGATTCTGTCTGCAGAGGTGACTGGGGCAAAGGTTCTTGCCCTCAGCTTGGGAAGTGATTTTAAGCTGAGTGACAGTCCCTGGCTCACTACCTCCAGGACCCACTTGGTCTGTGGTGATGGCATGCCAAACCTGGAGATAGTGAGCCAATCTGCCACCCACCGGAGGTGGTGGTGGGGGCAACCTGTATCAGCCCATCAGGGATTCTGTGTGGGCTGAGCCTGAGTTTGTGGTGAGTGAGAAGGCCGTCTCGTAGCCCTTCTACTCCTCCCTCTGAAATAACCTCTCAGCTGCTGGTAGACCTGCGAAGCCTGAGCTTGGTAAAAAGGTCTGGGGTAGGATCCCCTACCCCTGCCTCCCCTATTTTGGGCCCTATAAGAGCTGGAAGGCTTGTCTTTACTTCTTTAGGTGGCCTTATATTCCTCCACCTTTTTCATGTAGGTTTCTGTTTTGTCACCAAATAAGGAATTTTTCTCACAGGGAAAATCCATTGCCTTAGCTTGAGTGTCCAAGGTTAGGTTGGTAGCTCATAGCCAAGCAAATCTGAGGGAGATGGATAAAGCCATCAATCTGGCTGTGGTGTCATTAGCATCCACTGCCATGTGGAACTGATATTTGGTGGTATTAAGGGCAGCCCTTGCAGTTTCTTGCAGGTCGACTGCCACTTCACCTAGAACTTTATCAGACAGAACAAGGACAGAATTCCATAGTGCCTTCTGATACTGAACAGCATAGGCCATATAATTTGCCTGCCTAACAATGTGTGAGGCAGCCATATACCCCTTCTTACCCATGGTATCCATCTTTCTCGAGTCCTTGTCAGGGGGATGGGTTGCTAAGGGGATCCTGGCCTTATCACAGGCAGCCGCCTAGACCACCCCTTCATGATCAGGGTGGCTGGACAGAAAATCAGCAGTGGTTCTGTCCAGCTAATATTTATCTATTTTCTTATCCACTCCAGGTATTGAAGTTGGAGTCTTTAATATCTGCAGCACAGCCTTTTTTAAAGATTTGTGCATAGGCAACAGAAGGTGTTTTATGGGAGCTAATACCATCATATCAAGGAAATCAACTTCCCCCACATCCTCCTCTGTCTTCTGGAGGGGGAGATTAAAGGTATCCACCATGTTCCTTACGAAGGAATAGCGGGAGGTGTAGTCCTCCGATCCCCTGTGAGGGGAGCCAAATTCCTGCTCTGGGGAAACCTCTGGTTATATAGGATCCCCTTTATACTCATCTTCATCCTCCTCAGTATTATCAAACAGAGGTTGATGGTCCTGAGGTGCTGGAACTTGCACAGGAACTGGTGGAACCAGTGTGGGAACTGGGACCACAGCCTGTAAGGCTTGCAAAATCTGTAAAGCCTTTGCAATGTCCTCAGCTGAGGGCATATTTTATCTGCTGGGAGCTCCTTAGTGCTTTGCGCAATGAGTTTCGTCCATGACCCATCAGGGTGGCCACATGTTGGATCTGGTGTTCTCACTGTGGCTTGAGATAAATAGTCTCAGCATTGATCAGGTCATTTGGTCCGATCATTGCACGGTGAAGTTCCAGTTCGGGGTTCCCCTTGATAGCCCTCCCCCTGCAGAGATGGTCAGCTATCGCCCTTTCAGGGGTTGACCCCTGAGGGTTTTGGCGGTGGCTGACCTATCTAGTGTGGACAGTGCATGCACTGGGTGTGTCTTGTGACAGTGGATGCCTATAACAAGGCGGCTGTCTGTGCTGGGCTCACCGCTGGCCCGTGTGAGCCAGCTCTTCTCACTTGAGGTCCCCTTGGTATGATGGGGAGCTCAAGGCAATGAAGACTTTGGGTTGGAGATCAGAGTGCTGCTGGCGGAAGTCTGGCCTGGAGGTAGACAAACTGGACCTACGTGTGCACTGCGGTGCATACCAGTGGGCAATCAATCGTAAGAAGGCAGAATTCCTGTCCAGGGAAATTGCTGCCGGGAGGAACCGACCAACTGTGCTCTTTCGGACTGTGGACAGGCTTCTTCATCGTTCCTGTCTACAGCCGAAGGTAGCCTTTTCAAACGCATTGTGCGAGGAGTTTGCTCAGTTTTTCTTGGACAGAGTGTCTGCCATCAGGCAGGGGGTTCCACCAGTGGACCAGAATTTGGCCGTCAGTGGTCGCCATGGCTGACCGGAGAGCATGCCACCTGGTTGGGATGAGTTTAGACTGATGGAGGTGGCTGAGGTCAGTGAGATTGCCTCCAAGCTTCCGCACACCTTTTGTGAACTGGACCCGGTGCCAACTAGTTTCTTAATGAGATGTGTTGACTCCGTTGGCCCAATGTTTGCCTTAATAGTCCAGTGCTCCTTGTCGGAGGGAGTCTTTCCCGATGTCTTGAATGAGGCATTGGTGAGACCCCTTCTGAAAAAAACATCGTTGGACCCTGATGTCAAGGCAAATTACTGTCCTCTCTCCAATCTCCCATTTTTGGGTAAGATTGTGGAGAAGGTGGTGGCGCTTCAGCTTGAGGAGCATCTCATGGCCCATGATCTGTACAAGCCGCTCCAGTCTGGGTTTTGTGCAAGGCTTAGTACAGAAAGAAAAAATTACTCACCTTAGTAATGTTGTTTCTTCTAATGGAGTCTTGCTATATTATAGACATTAGCAGTTTGATCCAGCTCTAGAACTGCCCCGGAGTGAAATGGTTAAAACCATTCCAAAATAGAATTTTGGCACGAGAGCAGCTCTATCTGTGTCATTTCAAACTTGAACTGTCAGATCTTTACTGAGCCAAACTCACTAAGGTCTGTGTGGAAGCTGTAACCTACACTAGCCAAATGGCTACCTAAATAATAGACAACCATTGATGGTCCCAACACCCAAGACTCAACTCAGGGGACCAGAAATACTAACACCATTCTAATAATATGAAATGGAACATAAGTATAATAAAACACACACGCGTACACATACACACCTTAAAGTCCCAAAGGGACAAAATGCTAACAGGACATAAGTAGTACCACACTAAGTTGCCGCACCCCACCAAGTAGAGGTTCTGAGAGGGCAGGTTGGGGGGGAGGTCTATAATATAGCAAGACTCCATTAGAAGAAACAACATTACTAAGGTGAGTAATTTTTTCTTCAAACAACATGAAGTCTTGCTATATTTTAGACATTAGCAGAATACACAGCAGTACCTCCATGGAGGAGGGACAGAACCTACTTAGGGAATAGGCTCTGAAGAACAGCTGTGCCAAAGCGAGCATCTCTCCTGGCCTGGACATCCAGGGAGTAATGCTTGGTAAAAGTGTGTACCGTTTCCAAGAGCAGCCTGGCAAATCTCTAATAAAGGATATCTCTGGCAGCAGCTAGAGGCCAGCTGTACCCTGGTAGAATAAGCCCTCAAACCGGGAGGCTCTGCCCACTTTCTGATAACAAAATTGGATACAAGAGACAATCCACCTGGCTATTGATCTCTTAGTGGCAGGTTGCCTTTCCCAACTTCACCATAGGTAAGGAAAAGTTGGAGGATTCGACCTGTGACCTTTGGTATGCTCTATATAATAACTAAGAGCTCTCTTAACATCCAGGCTGTGCAACCTCCTCTCACCGAAGAGGAGTGATCAGTGAAAAATACTGGAAGGGAGATAGATTGATTAAGATGGAAATCTGAAACCACCTTAGGCAAAACTTCCTACTAGTCCTAAGGACTACCTTATCCCTGTGGAAAGAAATAAAGTCAGTCTCCACTGACAAGGCTTGCACTACCTATGTGTCTGGCAGAAGTGACAGCCACTAGAAAAACAGTTTTCCAAGTTAGGTACTTAAGCTCTGCAGAAGACAGAGGTTCAAAAGGGGGTTGCATTAACTGGGCAATGCAAACATTAAGGTCCCAAGCAGGGCCGGTTCGAAAGGAGGATTAGTATGGAGTAATCCTTAAAAACTTGGAAAACACAGGATGAGAGGAAGAGGATGACTTTCCTGCTGACACAAAAGCAGACACAGCTGCCAAATGAACTCTCAGGGTAGCTGGTCTGAGGCCCAAAATTAAGATGTACCATGTAATCTAACAAAATGGGCAATTCAGCAGATTCTGGGAAATATTTTTCCCAGCACACCAAATAGAAACCTTTTCCATTTAGAACTATAAGTAGCCCTAGTGGAAGGCTTTCTGGAAGCCTTTGGGATCTCAAGAACACCCTGAGAGAGGTGTAAATCAGCAAACTCTAACTCCTCAAGAGCCAGGCCTTGAGGTTGAGGTTGAGGTCCGGATACCAAACCCTTCCCTGGGCACAAGTCAACAGATTGTGATTCCTGGGAGGCACAGGGGAAGATGGACTGTCAGAGACAGAAGGAGTGGGTACCAGGGCTGCCTGGCCCAAGCCGGGCAATCAGAATCACCCTGCAAGGCTGAGATCTGATTTTGACTAGTACTTTGAATAGGAGGAAGGGGAAGCACAGAGGAACTTCCCTCCCAATCCAGAAGAAGGGCATCCAGGGAACTGAGCCCAGCACTGGAGGCCTGCAACAGAACAGAGGAAGTTTGTGATTGTCTGGGGCTGCAAAAGATCTATCTGAGGATGCCCCACCTGGCAAAAACTATCCCCAGCACTTGAGGATCCAGGGACCATTCGAGATGGCCCTGGGAAATCCTGAGGAGGGCATCCGCTAGGACATTGTCCTTCCCTGGAAGATGAACTGCTATGAGGGAAGTGTTCAGGGAATAGGCCAGAGACCACAACTTCATTGCCTCGGTGCACAAGGCCGAACCAAGTGCCCCATGTTTGTTGATGTACCACATTGTTGTGGTGTTGTCTGTTCTGACTTGTATCACCTTATGGTGGACAGATGCAGAAAAAGCTTGAAGAGCTAAAAGACAGCTCTGAGTTCCAGCAAATTGATGTGGAGCAGAGATTCCTGGGGACCAAACTCCTGAGTGGAAAGGTCACCCATGTGGGCTCCCAACCCAGAAGGGAAGCATCTGTAGTGAGAGTCAAGTCGTGAGAAGGGGAAATGAAGGGGACCCCCGCTCTTAAATTGCTCTGATCCTGCCACCACTGGAGAGCTAGGATCAAGGTTCGAGTCACTGGGACCAACTTGGAAAGGGGTCTCTTCTCTGAGACAAAAGGTTCTCAAGTGAAACTGAATGTCTCTCATCTGAAATCTGGCTCCCTGCACAACAGCTGTGGATGCAGCCATGTGCCCCAGGAGCTGCAGAAATGTTTTGCTGGTCGAGACCTGCAGAGTGAAGGAAGAGGCCAGAGCCACTAAATTCCTTACCTTTCTGGGGGAAGAAAGGCTCTGGCTAGCTTTGTGTCCAATTCTGCCCCTATAAAGGTGAGTACCTGGACTGGTTCCAGAACCGACTTTGGTAGGTTTAGCACAAAACCAGGGAGGTGAGAAGCTGCGGGTGACCTGCAGGTGAGATTTTACCTGTTCTGGGGACTGGCCTACAATGAGCCAGTCATCTAGATAGGAAAAACAGCAATCCTCTGCCTCCTTAAGTGGGCCACTGCCACTGCTAGACACTTTGTGAATACCCTTGGAGCAGAGGTAGGCCAAGGGCATTGCTCTGAACTGGTAATGACCTGAGGGTAGTTCGAATCTGAGGTACTTTGATGGGATCTTCTGATTAGGACATGAAATAGGCATCCTTGAGGTCCAGGGAGGCTAGCCAGTCCCTGGCCTTAGGGAAGGTAAAATCATTGCCAGAGTTACCATTTTGAACTTTGGTTTCAAAAGATGCTTGTTCAGATATCCGAGATCTAAAATGGGCCTACTCTCCTGTCTTTTGGGGTAAGGAAGTATCTGAATACAGACCCCTGCCCTGATGCAGGGAGGAACCCTTTCTACTGCTATGAGAGCTAACAGGATGAGACCTCTGTTTCCAGAGCGAGGGTCTCTGAAGCACTTGCAGGTAGAAAAGTCTGCTTCTCAAATTGGGAAACTTTTTGAAGCTGAGAACCAGACCCTGGCTTACTACTTCCAGAACCCACTTGTCTGAGGTTAAAGAAGCCCAATTCTGACTGAAGTAAGCCAGCCTGCCCCCACTGGTACAGGAGAATCGGCCCTGGCACCCCATCAGGGTGCCTGTTTCGCAGGAGTTTAGGCTGGGGGTGGAGCAGGTCTGCCCACCCCTCGTCTGCCCCTGCCTCTGAAGAAGCCCCTCTGAGCATAGGCAGAGGAGGCCTGAGTCTGGTAGAAAGGCCTGTGAAAAGGCCTACCCCTACCCCTGGGGGCATGCCTTTGAGGAATGGCTTGCCGCTCCTTAGCCTGGGCACTCTTATAAGTAGTCCTATATTCATCCATCTTCTTCATGTAGTTCTCTGTCTGCTCTCCAAACAGAGAATTTCCCACCACAGGAAAATCCATAGCCTTAGTCTGGGTATCCTGCGACAAACTAGTACACCTGAGCAGGCCAACCTACTAAAAAGCTACAGATGTGGCCATGACCCTAGAGGAAACATCATTAACATCCACAGCAGCATGAAACTGAACCTTAGAGGCTTCAATGCCATCAGCAGCCACCTGTTCTAGTTCACTAGCCAGCTGGCCATGGGCCTGCTTGGCCAATTGCATAACAGTATCCCATCTAGATTTCTGATACCTAGCTACATAAGCCATATAATTTGCTTGCCTGAGTCCCAGAGAGGCTGCCATATACTGTTTTTTTTTGCCATGGCATCAATCTTCCTGGAATCCTTGTCAGGAGGATGTGAAGCCAAGGGAATATTAGCTTTATCACAGGCAGCAGCCTGAACTACCCCAACATGACTGCATTGCTGAGAAAGGAATTCTGTATCAGGGCCTGACAATGTATACCTTTTGTCCATCTTTTTATCTACAGGAGGCACAGAATTAGGAGCTTTTAAAATTTTAATTGTTTGTTTCCTAAAAGACTTATGTAAAGGAATAGACAATCTCCTAGACTCTGGAATATCCATCATTTCTACAAAATCAGGCTCCTCTTGCTCATCCACAGCCTCTTCTAAAGGAAGCTGGAGGGTTTCAGCAACTTTTATAAAACATAAAATGAGATGGGGACTCAGACAGCATAGGGGAGATTCTAAACGTCTGTCTGGGAGATGTCGGTTCAATGGGCACACAGACCTTCCAGCCACATTCATACTGTTCATAATCCTCCTCCCCTCCTCTGGTTCATAAAATTCCTCAATATCATAATCCTGAACCACTGGGACCGGACAAACCGACCTTTTACCAGATAGTGGTGGTTGGACGGACCCTGAGACAGTGACTGGACAATTTGTATGGCTTTGTTATCTCTGCAGCAGTTGGAGAAGGAATTTTGGACTCCAGACCTGCTGATTTTCTTTTCTTTACTGGAATTGGTTCCTCAGAACCAGCTTTTCTTTGCCAGGAAGTCAGGCCCTGGTCAGAGGGCACTCCCTCTGGTTCGGTTGGCACTGAACCGGGCTGGCCATCCGGGTCAGCGGACTTTTGTGCCTCTCGTCCCTGAGCCTGCCCAATCTTTTTCCAGGGTGGCTGCAGGAAATTTTTACATACCTGGCAGTCTGACTGAGGTGGTCAAACCCCAGACAATAAACACGTGGTGTGTGGGTCAGCCTTGGCAGAGACTTCCCCACAAACATCACAGTGTTGAAACCCAGTGGGCCCGGTTTTTCTTTTGGGTTTCTCAGACATAATGCCAGCCTAACCAAAAACTTGCCCTTTTAACGGCAGTGCCAGGCAAGACACCCTTATCGGTTCCTAACCGTGTCACGGGTATTGGAAAAAAACGTAATAAATCTGTTTTTTTTAGAACCGATAAGAACCGGGAACCGCACTCTAAAATAGTAACTTTTAGTTTTAAATGAGTTTTAAACCCACTGATCGGTTCAAAACCGAACCGATAACTTACAAGTTCCACACAGACAAAACCTTCATTTACTTACGGTTACCACAGATAGAGCTTGAACCGAACGGTTTTGTGGTTAAAATAAAACTATTCTCGGTTAAATCCAACCGAGAAAACACTTTTTAAACAGAGAAATGAACCGAGCAGAAGGAGAAATCTCCGGAGTGACTGTTCACTGAGGCGGAGTAAAGAATCTGACAGTTCAAGTTTGAAATGACACAGATAGAGCTGCTCTCGTGCCAAAATTCTATTTTGGAATAGTTTTAACCATTTCACTCTGGGGCAGTTCTAGAGCTGGATCAAACTGCTAATGTCTATAATATAGCAAGACTTCATGTTGTTTGAAAGTACAGTTATGTAAGAACTTACCATAACAGTAGATCTTCGAGAGAGGCTCTTGTAGTAGGTAATTACATACAGGACTGAAGCCGGCAGGCGTCGGGACCCCACGGAAACATTTCTAGCTAGCAGTCTCTGGCGGGGGACTGCCTCGTCCAGGTGACCGATGTCAAGCAACGCCAGTATAAAGGCGGTCCCCACACCCCTTCTAGTTCTTTTCCCGCCAAAGGCCAAAGGCAAGACGAGAGAGAAGCGGATATTTCCCATCCTGGAAAAGGAGCTGAAAAAGCTAAGGGGATGGAGGGCGGGAAGGTATTACCTACTGCAAGAGCCTCTCTTGAAGATCTACTGTTACAGTAAGTGCTTACGTAACTGTATTATCTTACTTTGAGAGGGCTCTTGCAGTAGGTAATTACATATAGGACTGAGTCCCAAGCAGTCTGGAGCAAAGAGAAGCTCATGGGAGGAGGAAACTACTCATATACAGATCATCCTGCTGTGAAGGTCTTAAGAAAGAAGACCTTGCAGAACAGCCAACCCGAAGCCAGCTCTGCGGCGAAAGGCAATGTCCAAACTGTAATGTTTCGTAAAGGTATGGACAGAAGTCCAAGTTGCGGCTGAACAGATGTCAGCCGCAGACACATTCCTGAAACAAGCAGCAGAGGCAGCGACACCCCTAGTGGAGTGACCTCTGACTTGACCTGGCAAGGTCTTGTGATACTTGTCATAACAGAAAGTGATACAATGAGCCAACCATTTTGAAAGGCATTGCTTAGAAACAGCATTGCCTTCTCTTTTGTGAGCAAAAGAGACAAACAGTTGATCAGTCTTTCTGAGATACTTTGTCCTGTTGGTGTAGTATCTCAGAATCCGGTGAACATCCAAAGTATGTAAGAGGTACTCCCCTTGATTGGAATGTTGCATAAAAAACACAGGCAGTTCCATGAATTGATTCAGTGTAGATTCCGCTACCACCTTAGGGAGAATCTTAGGGTTGGTACGCAGAGTCACACGTTCCTTATGGAAAATCAAGTATGGGATTTTGCACATTAAGGCCTGAAGCTCGGAAATCCGTCAAGCAGAGGTAATGGCCACCAGGAAGAGAGTCTTCCAGGAAAGGAACTTTAGGTCTGCTGATGCTGCCAGCTCAAAAGGAGGCAGGGTAAGCTTCTCGAGAATGAAATGCAAGTCCCAAGGAGGGGCAGGTGTGCGAATAGGGGGTCTCAAGTGAAGAACCCCTTTAAGGAAGGTCTTGGCGACTTCCAGCTGTGCAAAAGACCTGTCCCCAAAAGGAACATGGTAAGCGGAAATGGCTGCCATATGAACCTTCAAAGAGGAGTGACTGAGACCCAGGTCAAAGAGGTGATGCATGTAATCCAGGAGCCTCCTGACAGGGCAGAAGAATGGTTCGAAAGCTCTGGAAGAGGCCCAAATGGAGAACCTTTTCCATTTCATGGTGTAAGTGGAATGAGTGGAAGGCTTTCTGGCCTCCACTAGAATCTCCGCCACCTGCGACCAAACCCCGAACCGGGTTTGAACTACAACTGCAGGAGCCACGCATGCAGCTGAAGGGATTTTGAGTCCTGGATGGATTAGGGTCCCCTGATCCTGGGTCAACAAGAGCTGTGATAGAGGAAGAGGAAGTGGAGGTTCCTCTGAATACTGTTGCAGAAGACAGAAGCAAACTTGCCTGGGCCAGAATGGAGCGATGAGGATCATGCGAGCTCCTTCTGAACAGAGTTTGTGTAAGACCCTCGGAATCAATGGGATCGGTGGGAAGGCATAGACAAATCTGCCCTTCTAGTTTAGAGACAGAGTATCTCTCCAAAAAAATCCGCGCCCTGGAGCGAGTGAGCAGAAGACGGGAAGTTTTGCGTTGAGAGGAGAGGCAAACAGGTCTACCTGAGGGGTTCCCCAGCATAGGAAGACATTGTCTACTACCCCCTGATCCAGTTCCCGTTCATGAGCTTGGGCGGACGACCGGTTGAGGTGGTCTGCCAACGTGTTCTTGACCCCCCGGAAAATGAACCGCCGTGAGGTGAAGGTTGTGAAGTACTGTCCAATCCCAAACCCTCATTGCTTCCCTACAAAGAGGGTAGGGACAAGTTCCTCCCTGTTTGTTGATGTACCACACTTCGCACATGTTGTCAGTCTGGACAGCCAGATGACCAGGAAGCAGATACAGATGCAGAGCTTGCAAGGCATACAGCATGGCCCTTTGTTCGAGCACATTTTTTTGCGGTGGGACGGGTGGATAGGGATATGCAGGTAGGCATCCTGCATGTCCAGAACGCACAGCCACTGTCCCTAACGAAGGAGGGGCAGAAGACCCTGCAGAGAGAGCATTCTGAACCTCTTGTACTCCACAAACAGGTTCAGGGAGCTGAGGTCTAGGATTGGCCTCACATCACCTGATTTATTCAGAACCAGGAAGAAATGGGAATAGTAACCCCGTCCCCTGGAGATGGGGAAGGACAGGTTCTATCGCTGCCTTCAGAAGAAGGGTGGAGATTTCTTCCCAAACCAGAAGAAGGTGTTCCAGGGAGTAAGAAGACCTTGGAGGGGATTTTCTGGGAGGTTTCTGAAGAAACTCTATTGAGTGTCCTTCCGCTATCGGCTGGAGCACCCAAATATCTGAAGTGATCCTCTCCCAACCCGGCAGATGCAGGGAGAACCTCCCTCCTACCGGTTCCTCTGGGAGGCCCAGAGGCTGTGGGAGAGGAAAGGAGTCAGGAGGTGTGAGGCAGTGCCGTGGCTGGAGCTCCCGCTGCTCGTTTGGGCGGGGGGAGGCTTCGCAGCCGGAGGGGCCCGATGTTTGTTGGCCCGCTTCCCTTGGGGTTTCACCTTAGCCTGTGCACGCTTGTGAAAGGGATGGCACTGAGGCTGAGGTGCTCTGTATACAAGGAGTCAACTTCCTTGAGAGCAGTGCCCTTCTCCCACAGGCAGGTGATGATATCTTTGACATCACCACCAAACAGTACCGAACCCCTGATGGGCGTGTCCTAAATAGTGGACTGCACTTCAGGGACCAGACCTGACACTCGGAGCCAGGCATGACGCCGCAAACCTACGGCGAATGCCGAGCTCCTTCCAGTAGCGTCCACTGCATCGTAAGCAGCACGTAGCCTGTGCCTACTGGCTGAACGAGCAGAATGGACCAGGTCTGCAGTTTCCTGTTTGGTCTGCGACTCAGGAAAGGAGTCCAATTTAGCTTCCACCTCGCTAAGGATGGCCTTCCGGTAATCCCCCATGTGAGTGACATAGTTCATGGCCCTAATACCCAGAGTGGAGGAAGCGAAAACCTTCTTCCCATACTGGTCGAGAAGGCGGGATTCCTTATCGGTTGGAGACAAGCTCAAATGCTTTGGGTTGGCTGTACAGCCGTGGGCGGCGATGATCACGACCGAGTCAGCCTTGGGGTGTGAAGTAAGAAACGCGACACCCTCCAAAGCCTGATACTCCCCTGACCTCCCTTCCCCTGATGGATTCTCTTCCCCCGCTCCCCTCTCGCGCCTGACCAGTGGCTCGGCCGTCGCCTAATTGTCTGGCTTATACATTGCCCTAAAAAAACCCCTACGCACTTACAGTCTTACTCACTGCTACTATCTCCCTTCTCTTCCCCCTTCCTCCTAAATACACTATGCTCTTCAGTCCTATACACTGCTATTATCTCCCTTCTCCTTCCCTCACCTTTCTCCCTTAAAGCTTCCCCCATACACCCTATTGTTTACTAATCCGTCTCTCCTTTACCCCGTCTCCTATTTCCATTTCCCGTTGCCAACCTGGTGTATCTTGTTTCAGCTCAAGTTCTGTTACTGGCACTTATGTAATCAAGCATTGTCCTAGAAGTGTACTCATGTTATGTATAACACTTTCCTTGATGCTCATGTTTTGTACTGTTCTCCTTGTGTAACTAGTTCAAAAGTAATCGCACTCAGTTATGTTTGTCTGTATTGCTCTACTCCTGATTTCAACTGTAGTATGTACACCTTCCTCCTTTGTAACCCCCCACCAGGTCGCACCGTGAGATGAGCATCTTTTTGCTCAGTGTGCCTTTCCTGGTGAAACATTTTCAATAAATAAATACAGCCTGTCCACATTCTTCGGAAGGGGGGCTATGGTGGATGGTTGCTTCCAGATGGTGGAAACAAGGTCCGCATGAGGCTCGATCCAAGGTGGAACCAAGGTAGGAGCGACCTCAGGCAGATCCAGATGTGCAGCTAGCTTCTGCCGCCATGGATCTGGCTCCAAAGATTTCCACTGCTGCAACGACTGGCTCTTGCGTAGCAACTCCGTGAAGAAAGGATCCTCCTGAGGGGACAACGGAGGAGTCCTAGGCTGGGGCTTGTCTGGAGTTTGTGGCTTGTCATCGAAGTCGGAATGTCCGTCGGAATCGTGCGAGGAGTCCGAGGAAGATGGAGGAGACGAAGACCCCTCCCCGCTCGGGGGAGGAACGGACACCTTGGGGAGCTCATGGGGTAACGTGACACCCCCTGGCGTGGAACCGGAGGGGGTCTCTCGCCCTCAACGGGGGTCCGGAATGGGTTTTGGTGTCGGAAGGTGGCTCTCTACTTCCTTGGTGAGATGAGCCTTGGCCTCAGCCCACCAGGAAGCCAGAGTCTCTCTCAGGTCCACCGGCGGCTGAGGGGGCGGTGGAGGAGGGGGATACGGATATTGAGGATATCCGTATGGCAAGTATCCATACCCCGATGGCGGGAAGCCCGGTGTCGGGTACTGAGGCGTCGGGTAGTGCGGACCCAGGTAAGACGGTGTCGGATAAGACGGCATATACCCGGGAGCCAGGGGCCCTGACGGGGCAGAAGGCCCTGGAAATGCCCCCGCAGGTGGGCTGGGAATAGGAGGCCTGGCGGGCAACGGGTCCGGCGTAGGGGCAGCACCCGGGAGGGGAATGTCGCCCAACGTCAGCAAGGCTGGCGTCCGAGGGACCGACATCAGGTCATCTGGCCCAGCGGGAGAAAGACCTGACCGGAGCGTGCCTGCATCCTTCATATCGCCCTGGGAAGGAGGATTAAAATCACCGGGGTCTAACTGAGGAGATGCTGGTGCCTCAGAAGGCAGCGGCGAACGCTGTGGGGAACCAGGAACGGTGGACTGGATGACAGGGTCCGGTGTCTGCTCCAATGCCATGCGACCATCTCACGGGCCAACAGTCACTTTACCAGCGGGGTCCAGGCAGATGTCGGAGGAGCCGTCGTCCGACTCAGCGGAACCGGCGCCCCAGGAAGAACATGAAGGAGGGCCGGCCTTGTCGGGCAGCTGAGAGATTGTGCGCTGCCCCGAAGGGTTGAGCGACTTAGCGGTCTTCTCCGGGCAGGCGTCAGAGGAGCTGACGTCCGGCTTACTGGAGCCACTCACACGGAGGCGGCCTTGCCAGGAGTGGAAGCCTCCTTTCACCCAGAGGCTCCTGAAGGGACCGAGCGTGAGCCAGATGGGAGGGTCAACGCTGTCTTTGGACACCTCAAACGACCATTGTGGAGCAGTTCCCCGAGTGAGGGCGTTACCTTTATGCAGCGACTCCAGCCAAGTCGCGGTGGCCGTGAAGAAGAGTCCGGTCCCGGTGCTTCTCCTTGTCCTCCTTTTTATGGTGACCCTCTGGTGAAGTTGAGGCCTGACGAAGCTTCTTCAGCTCCTTTTCCATGGAGGCCATTTTCTTCTTAAGTATATGGGCCTCCAGGGACTGCTGCCTCCATCTATGGGTGGCGGCGTTGAATTTCAGGCAATGCTGGCACTTCTCCATGGGGTGATCCGGGCCTAGACAGGAGAAGCACTGGGAGTGTCCGTCCCTGTGCGGGAGTTGGGCGCCGCATGAGTCACACTTGTTCTTGTGCTTGGAGGGAGTCGGGGACGACATACACCGCGCAAAACCTGACCAAAATTAGAAGAAATCAAAGTACAAACGGTGGTAAAACTACCAACGAATGACTGATGAAGCAGTGGAACTTAACCGTGAGGAGCTTTCACAAGCTAATGGCAGGAAAGAACTGGAAGGTGGGCGTGGGGGATCGCCCCTTTATACTGACGTCACTTGACATCGGTCACCTGACGTGGGGGCGGTCCCCTGGCAAAGACTGCTAGCTAGAAATTTTTCCGTGGGGTCCTGATACCTGCTGGCTTCAGTCCTATATGTAATTACCTACTGCAAGAGTCCTCTCGAAGTAAGATCTGCGCTAGTTCGGGTGCATAATGACCTCCTTAGGGCTAGAGATCAAGGGGGAGGGGACAATTCTTGTTCTCCTCGATCTCTCTTCAACATTTGACATGGTGGACCATCATGTGTTACTTGACCGCCTAAGGGAATTCTGCGGACTCGCCGGTACTATCATCTGCTGGTTTGAGTCTTTTCTATCTAACAGGAGGCAGAGGGTAGTGATGGGAAATTTCTCCTCCTCGCCCCCGGCCACCTGTCATGCGGAGTTCCCCAGGGTTCGGTCTTGTCGCTGATGTTGTTTGCCGTGCATATGCTGCCCCTTGGAGAGCTCATTAGGAAGTACAGTCTGGGTTTTCACTGCTATGCTGATGATACCCAGCTGTATCTTTCCTTCGCCCAGGAACATCTTGCGCAGTGGAAGTGCTTAACAGCTGCCTTGCTGAGATCAATGACTGGATGGCCTCCAGCTGGCTGTGACTGAACCCCAGTAAGACGGAAGTACTGGTGGTGGAGTTGAACAGAGGGTATGATAGGCCTCTGGTGCAGAGATAGGGCTTTATCTTGGCTCTGTACCATTGAAGGCCTCCTCTAGGGTGCGTGATCTGGGCGTTATTCTTGACAGCGGATTGACACTTGAGTTTCATGTGGTGTCTGTTGTCTGTACCAGATTTTACCATCTGAGGAATATCACCAGGATAAAGCCCCTAGTTCCGCCTCTGGACCTTCCCACTTTGGTGCATGCCTTCATGCCGTCCAGCCTTGACTACTGTAATGCACTCTATCTTGGGGTCTCTACGGGTACCCTATGCCGACTGCAGCTGGTGCAGAACACGGCAGTGAGGCTGTTGACAGGACAGCCTAAATACTGTCACATCACTCTGGTGCTGCATCAACTGCACTGGCTGCTGGTTAGGTGGAGGGTCCTCTTTAAGGTGGGTTTGCTCACCTTTAAAGCCCTACACGGCCTGGGCCCTGGCTACCTGAAAGACCTTCTTGCACCTGCTGTCTCGGTCCGCTCCTCCTCTAGGGGCCTCCTTGTGATTTCCAGGACGAGGTTAAAAACTGCTGGCAACAAAGCACTTAGTGTCACCACCCCCATTCTGTGGAATTCGCTTCCTTTAGCCGTCAGGGAGGCCCCTTCTGTGGAGGTATTTAAGGCCCACCTCAAGGCCTTCTTGCATAATCAGGCCTTCCTGGACTGTGTTTTATAGTCCCTACCTGTCTTTTAGAAATGGATGTTTAATTTAGTTTCTACCTGTTCTGAATTTAGTTGCTGTTGAGGGTAGTAAATTCTGTTTTAACTGGTTGGAATAGTGTATATAAATGTTTATTGTGTTGTTTTGTATTTATTTTGATTGCTGTATGGCGTCCAGAGCCCCTGGGATGGGCGTCTCTTAAATAAAACTTGCCTTAGCCTCTCAGCCGAAGGCACAGTGACATGTTTTTCAAGTGGGACAGCTTCAGCTAACGTCTCAATAGTTCTTTTTGATTTACCTTGCTCGGTCTTATCTGACCCTTTGTCAGCATCCTTGGGCTTATTCTTGTCCTTATTCGGGACAGAGGAAGAAGGGGTTTCTTCTGCAGTACTAGCAGAGGCAGAAGCCATTTCCTCTAATTTTTCAGATCTCTTTTTCAAAGTCTTGGAACAGAAAGTTTGACAAATTTCACAATGTGAACAAATATGACTAGTTCCCAAACAAAACACACAAAGGGAATGCCTGTCTGCTTTTGCTATAACCTGGCCACAAGATTCATAATATTTAAATCCAGTGGGTCCTGTGCATTTTTTAGGTTCATCAACAGGAACCTCTGACATTGAGCAAAGCACAGAAATACAGGTTACTCACCTGTAACAGGAGTTCTAGGAATGGTATATGTTGTTCATCCACACTTTCTGGCAGGTATCCTTGCCGCTTTAAATCTTGCCAGAAGGTCTTCAAGCTGGCTCCTCCCACCCACCCGGATGGTAAAACTCTCGGCTCCACCCCATGACGCCAGATCTGGCCCGCTGGAAGCTCAGGTTGTGCGTCGAAGCCGAGGAGGTCGGGTGGGTCGTGTGGATGAACAACATATACCATTCCTAGAACTCCTGTTACAGGTGAGTAACCTGTATTTCTAGGGACATGGATATGTTGTTCATCCACACTTATTGGCAGACTCCTAGCAGTTCTCCGGGAGGAGGGAGGCAAGGCGCACCCCTCTACTTAGGAAATAGAGACTGAGAACCGAGGCCCCAAAACCAGCATCCCAGCGTGACTCAAGGTCGATGTGGTAGTGGGTTATAAAGGTATGTGCCGACTTCCAGGTAGCAGCCCTGCAGATATCCTGGATAGGGACATCCCTGGAAGCAGCTACCGATGCAGCAGTATGGCGGGTAGAATGAGCTCTTATCCTCTGGGAGGCTCCATGCCCGCCAACCTATAGCAGAGATCTATGCAGGAGGTGACCCACCTGCTTATCGTCCGCTTGGCTGCAGGTCTGCCACTGTGACTTCAGCGTAGGTGACAAACAGCTGGCGAACCTCCCCGAATCCCAGCCGTGGCGCCTCCTATAGTAAGCGAAAGCTCCCTTCAGGGTCCAGAGTATGAGCCTATATCTGCCTCCGAGGGGTGTGATTGGGGTAGAACACCGGCAGAGTCAACACCTGGTTAAGGTGAAACTCCGACACCACCTTCGGAAGGAATTTCGGGTGGGGGCGCAGGACAACCTTGTCCCTGTGGAAGACCAGATAAAGAGACTCGATGGAAAGCGCCTGGAACTCTCCCATCCTTCTGGCTGACATGATAGCCACCAAGAAGGTGGTCTTCCACGACAGGTGAGAGATGTCACACCTGTGCATCAGTTCGAATGGCTTGCCCATGAGCTTTGCCAATACCAGTAGTAGATCCCACGGAGGTGGAGGTTCATGCACCGGAGGGGATATGTGATCCAGGCCTTTGAAAAAGTGCCCGACCACCTTCTCCTGTGCCACTGACTGCTTCTCGGCCCGCGCCCGGTAAGCAGAGATGGCTGCCAGGTGCACCTTTAGGGTCTTCGACCTAAGCCCTTGCTGAGAAAGGGACCATAGGTAGTCCAATATGCTTGCCAAGGAACAGGAGGAAGGGTCCAGGCCCTTGCCCTGACACCAAATGGAGAATCTCTTCCATTTGAAGGCATAGCATTTTCTGGTCGACTCCTTACGGGACGCCTCAACTACACTGAGGACCTCGTCGGAAAGACCCAAGGCCTGGAACTCTAGCCGCTCAGGAACCAGGCCATCAGGTGCAGGGATTGAAGGTCCAGATGGAACACCTTCCCCTGATTGACTGATAACAGGTCCGGGCGAGCTGGAAGCTGCCTCGGGAGCCTGGAGCTGAGGCTGAGGAGATCTGGATACCAGCATTGGCGGGGCCAGTCTGGGGCTATCAGAATCACCTGCGCCTTGTCCCTCCTCGCCTTGAGAAGCACCTTGTAGATCAAGGGAAATGGGGGAAAGGCGTAGAAGAGGCCCGGGGTCCACGACCTCGAGAAGGCATCCCCCTGCAGCGAACCCTGCTGAGGGGGCGGGCATGAAACAGCCTCAGCTTCGCATTCTCCCTGGAGGCAAAAAGGTCCACCTGAGGTGTGCCCCAGTGGGAGAACAGATCTCGTACTACCTCCGGCAGGAGAGACCACTCGTGGAACACAGCCCCTATCCAGCTTAGGGCATCGGCCGGAGTGTTGGAGGCTCCTGCCACATGGATGGCTAGGAGATCCGCCTCCAAGCTGCGCACGAGTGACCAAACGAGGAGAGCTTCCTTGCACAGAGGCATGGAGCGCGTCCCACCCTGGCGGTTTAGGTAGTAGATGGTCGTGGTATTGTCCGTCTGGACCTGAACCACTTGACCCCGTAGAAACGGAGCAAAGGCGGTGAGAGCTACACGAACCGCCTGAAGCTCCAGCAGGTTGATATGGCATTGGGACTCCCAAGGGGACCAGAGGCCGTGCGCTCTGTGCTCCCCCAGATGGGCACCCCAACCCATCAGAGAGGCATCGGTCGATAGAGAGACCGTCGGCTCAGGGTGGACATACGGGATGTCCTCCTGCAAATGGGCTGGAATGGTCCACCACTGGTGAGCGTTCCACATCCCCTGGGTCACCGTCACTTGCTGGTCCAATGGATCGCAGTGCTGTGACCACTGGCTGGCCAATCACCACTGAAGGGGAATGCATGTGCCAGCAGGCCCAACGGACCACGCTGGTGCAGGCCACCATGAGACCCAGGAGGCACAGGAAGTCCCGGGCAGGGCGCGATTGCCCAACCAGAAATGATTGGGCAAAGGAGGAAAGAACCTCGGCCCTGTCCGCCGGGAGCCGTGCTCTGGCTCGAAGAGAGTCGAGCTCTGCCCCGATGAAATGAATCACCTGCTTCGGTCCGAGTTCCGACTTGGCCTCGTTGATGAGAAGGCCGATCTGAGAGCAAACCTGAGGGCCAGGTCTCTGGACCGCCTCCCTCTTATCTGAGGGGCTGCTATCAGCCAATCGTCCAGGTAAGGGTACACCGACCTCTTCGGCGCCAGAGAATGCTGTCACCACTGCCATGCATTTGGTGAAGACCCTGGGAGCAAGAGAAAGGCCAAGGGCATGGCTCGAACTCGAAGGGATCCCTCCGCAAAGCGAAGGGAATCTCTGGTGAGACGGACGGATAGGGACGGAAAAGAACGCTACCATAGGTCCAGAGAACAGAACCACAGAGTTTTAGGAAGTGACCACGTCACTCCCGTAGGAAATTCAGGCTGCTCAAGAGGGATAACAGCCTTGGGAATCATTACAGTGCCTTCGCATTCTTGCAAGTACACGCCATTACGGTTTTACTTGAATATGTCCTCTAAATAGCGACAGGTTTAATTTCAAAACCAAAAGTAAATTATAATGCTCTGTAACATGTATCGAGTTATCGCTAAATGGGTAAGTCAAAATTTGTAATTGCAGTAAATGCATATTTCAGTATTACACTGAACACCAGTGCTTGGCAGATAAGCAATATTGGTTACACGGGGATTTTTTTGGTCATTTCAGAGTAATTAAAGGTATACAGAATCCAGAGCAGTGTTCGTTTCCCAAGGTATGCGGGCTATGTGGTTGTTTAAGTTATCATAACTTATGTTACGTTTAGACACGACTGTAGCAATCAGCGTTTTCAAATAAAGTATTTGATATTTTTGTTTTAGGAAGAAGTTGAAAGTCATTTAAACCGTGAAGTTTAAAGCACTAAAGTGTATAGAAACATATATGTCAGGTAGATATATGCAGTGGAAGCACAATTATTTCAATTAATTGAAAACTGCACTTGTTAAGATTTGTAATTAAATATTCATTTGTTTTTTGAATAGATACTAATGAAGCCCCGTGATCAAGCTCATAGGAGCGAAACGTAAGGGTGAATTGAAATAAAGAGAACGCATCATAAGCAACAGCAGACTCCGGATTTTATTTGTTAATACTGGAGAACAGAACCACACGCCTCGTTCCAGGGATGGTATTATCTGAGCCAGAGTGACCATCCTGAAGGTCCGAGACCTTAGGAACTTGTTTAGGTCATGCAGGTCGAGAATGGGGCGCCAGCCCCCCGTCCGTTTTGGGACCAGGAAGTACCTGGACACAAACCCCGGGTCTGAGGGAGGGTCCGCCATCTCTCTGATCACCTCTTTCTCAAGGAGCAGAGCGATGCGGACCCCGAGGCCCCTGGGGGCAACGGCCTGAAGCGGCTACTGCTCGAACTCCAGAGGTAGGCCTTCCTACCACTTCCAGCATCCACCGGTCTGTGGTGATAGCGAACCAGGTGGAAAGGAAGTGGCGGAGCCGCCTCCACGGGGAACCGGGGTGGAGGACGAGGTTGGGGCGACACCCCTCAACCCATCACTGGGCAGGCTTGGAGGAGAGACTGGCCGTTGGACCTCCTGGGCCTTTGCCTCCCTGCTTCCTGGAAGAGGAAGCCGCAGGCTTGGCTTTGGGGTGCCAAGTGCGAGCCTGCTGGCCCTGATGCTGCTGGGCCAGACGTGCCATGGGCATAGACGGACAAAAGGGCTTGGGTTGCGGTCTGAGGCCCTTGTCCCTCTGGGCGGAGGAGACCGAGTCCGGAGTGGCATTGGACTTTTCGATCCTCTGGAGGTGACCCTCCACTCCAGGGCCGAAGAGGTCGGTCCCCAAGAAGGGGGCATCCGCCAACTTGTGCTGGGTATCCGTTGTGAAGGTGGATATCCTCAGCCATGCCCGATGGCGCATGGCCACTGCGGCCGCGACTGACCTGGCACATGAGTCGCGGCGTCCAGAGCAGTCTGAAGCTGCTGCTGGCCACTGCCCTGCTCTGGTCCCGCACCTGCTTGACCGTGGTCTGCAGGTCAGCCGAGATGAGGGACTACTCCGTCCAGGAGCCCAACAGGGCGTGGAGAGAAGTGTGCCATCAGCACGGCCGAGCTGGCCTGATGAAGGCCAAGGGAGGATGCAGCGAGATTTTTGTGCCGGGCGAGTCCAACTCTTGGACTCCTTGTCGGGAGGCTTGTCCACGTCCCTGGCACTTCCAGCAAGCCGGAAGACGCTGTCGGTAACCAACCCCTCGGCTGAGGGGTGTTCCGAAAAACTGGACAGGGAACCGGTAGGGACCGTGTACTTCCTAGCCATCCTGGCCGAAGGCGCAGGGCAGGAAGCAGGACGCTGCCAGAGCTCCAAAGCCAGGCCGACAATGGCCTCGGCCACCGGAAAGGCCTCCGTGGGAGAATCCCCTCGGTTCAATATCTCTGTTAGGGGATACTTGGCCCGCTTGGATACGGGCTCGAGCTGCATCCCGGTTGACTCCGAGATGAGCCTAAGCAAACCCATGAAGGACGATGGGCTATCATCCAGCGACTGACCTCCGGAGGACTCCAGGTCGACCTGCTTGGAGAACAGGGAGGAATCGTCGTTGGACTCGGACGAGTCTGCAAAGAGCTGCCTTGGGCATGAGCCACCCTCCACCTGCCGAGGGCGGTCGGGAGTGAGAATGACAGACAGCCTATGGGGCAGGCCCTGGCCCAACCAAGAATTCTTGGTCGGGGCCCCAAATTTCAGCTGTGGAGGTTCCACCAGAATCGGTGGGGCAGCCGGTTTCCGTTGAGCAACAGGCCCGGGGGCAGGCGCCTCGGCTAGGGTGAGGGGTTGCTTCCGCCGCTCCGGTGACAGCCACTTGATGGCCGGGGAAGGTGACGACGTCGGCTTGCTCCCGGACAGAAGGAGCTGTTGCCACATGAGGTCCTCGTAGCGCAGACGCAACTTGCGTCGAAGCCTCTCTTCGTCTGAGGAGGAAGACGAGGACGAGCGGCGACGCCGCTTACCACGGTACCGAGACCGAGACCGCCTATGTCGGCGGGATCGGCTGGACCGTGAAGATGTCCGAGACCGAGATCAAGAACCTCGGGCGCTTCCGAGAAGGGTTCTGGGGCAGGCGGGAGATCCGCCTCCCTCGCTCGGCAGTTTCGACCGTGACCGGAACCGAGGCACAGGCAAGTCCACGGTAACCTCGATCTCCGCCGGGGAAACCGGGAGTGAGAGCTGTCGGTTTACCTGTCGACAACCCGTCCGACGGGTCGAGAAAAAATCTCGATCACGCTGACGGTGTCTTGGTCAACTGACCTGACGGGACACCGTGAGGCTGTGGCCTGGCAGAAGGATCAACTGGAGTGAGGGTCGACTACTCGGGAGGGGGACCTCTCCCACCCCAAGAGCTGCCGACGGAGGGACTTACCTTTAGAGTCCTTCTTGGACTGAGAGGAAAGTCCTGATGGCCCCTCTCCCTTGGTGGAAAGGGACTGACAGAGCTCCTTAAAAGAAGCTGAATAGGAGGATCCCAAGGAGAGCGGGATAAAGGCCGTGGCCGAGGAAGACGAAGATGCGGCCTGTGCCGCCTCCTCGAGGGCGATCATCTGCTCGAGCTGTTCCGCCAGAGCCAGCCGCCACGGACACCGTCAAGCGGGCCTCCTTCGACTTCACCAGCGGGTAAAACTTTCTCGGGGCACCCAAGTTATGTAGTGAGCGTGGTCCTCAGGACGTGAGACCGAGAAGGAAGAGCACAGGTCGCAGGGCCCGTGGCCGTGCTCAAGGCCCAAGCAGTAGACGACATGGAGGCGGATCCGTCTAAGACATCTTCTTCGTTCGCATGGGCACCTCCAAAACCGAGTCGATTTGTCCATCGTAGCCATGAGGGAAATAATTGACCAAAGTCTTGAAAACCTTTAACTTTATTTCGGGTAAACCGAAGAATTAGGAACCAGTCTTATACGCAGAGTGTTAAGGAGGGAACCTGAGCTTCAAGCGGTAAGGAAGATCTGGCGTCATGGGCGGAGCCGAGTTTTACCACCCGGTGGGTGGGTGGAGGAGCCAGCTTGAAGACCTTCCGCAAGATTTAAAGCGCAAGGATACCTGCCAGAAAGTGTGGATGAACAACATATCCATGTCCCTAGAATTAACTGTTTGCGTAAAAATAATCTGTTCCCTGGAACTGACAATTTTAAATATAAACAACCGCTAATCAGTTCCCTGACTGGAAGGGGAACCGAATAATAAACTAAATTTAAATAAAAATACAAACGGCTGATGGATCCTAAGGGGAACTGTCAAGTAAGCAAGAATTAACACTAAGTTTGAGGTAAAAACCTCACAGAGAACCGTGGATCTCTCGGTTTCACAGAACCGCAAAAAAAAAGAAAAAAATTTAAACAATAAACCACTAATGCACTATACTAACCTAACTTATAAGGACAGCAATCTAAAATTAATAACTTAAAATGGTACTTAACCAAATTAAGGGATTTTGAAGTAAGTTGAAGGAGAGCTCTCCGGGACTTCTTCACTAGGCAGGCAGAGTAAAGAATCTGAAGCACTCAGTGCAGCAGTTTGAAATTGGCATGAGCCAGAGTTCCATCATTTGCATAGCATTCCATCTCTCCAGGCAGTTCCACACAAGAGGCTGACTGCATCAGTTTATTCATAATGAGTGATTCCTGTGGTTAGAAAAGTAATGCAGTTTGCCAGCCATTTTGAAAGGACCTGTCTGAAAACAGCCGCACCCTCCCTTTTTGGTGCAAACAAATAGCTGATCTGTCTTGTGGACATCTTTTGTCCTGTTCATGTAATAACGTAAAATTCTATGAACGGAACGTATGCAGGATGGCTCCCCTTCCCCAATTAGAATGCTCGGGGTAATATACCGGCAATTCTAGAGACTGATTAAGGGTAGTCTCCGAAACAACCTTAGGAAGAAACTTAGGATTAGTGCGCAGAGCCACCCGGTCTCTGTGAAAAATTAAACAAGGCACCTTACACATCAGGGCCTGAAGCTTGGCAATTCTATGAGCAAAGGTAACTGCAACTAAAAAGAGCGCTTTCCAGGACAAAAAGCATATATCACAAGTACTTGCCGGCTCAAAGGGAGGTAGGGTCAATTTCTCTAAAAGGAAATTAAGATCCCATGGTGGAGCAGGATTACGCACTGGGGGTTCAGATGCAAAATACCTTTCAAAAAGGTTTTGGACACCTCTAACTGGGCCATTGTCTTGCCTCCTACTGGATCATGGTAGGCAGAGATGCCTGCTAGGTGTACCTTCAGTGACGAATCGCTCAAGCCCAGATCTTTCAAAGTCGCCCAAATGGAAAAGCGCTTCCACTTCATGGTGTAGGTAGTTTGGGTAGATGGCTTTCACGCCTCTACCAAAATCTAAGCTACCCTTGGGGAAACCCCATACCTAGAAGCAGCTATGTCTTGAGGTGCCACGTATGTAGATGAAGGGACTTTAGACCCCGGATGTACCAGTGTGCCCCACTCCCGAGTCAGATTGTAAGACAAAGGTAGAGGGATCAGAGGTTCCGCTGCTAGCTGCTGAAGCAGTGGGAACCAGATTTCTCTAGGTCAAAATGGAGCTATCAATATCATTTGTGCTCCTTCTGACTGAAGCTTGATCAACACACTCTGTAATATTGGAAAGGGAGGGAATGCGTACAGAAATCTCCCTGTCCAAGAAAGTGACAGTGCATCTTGCCAGAAAGCACCATGCCTGGGATCAAGCAAGCAAAACTTGGGAAGTTTTGCATTTGATGGAGCTGCGAACAGATCCACTGCCGGATGACCCCAAAGGTTGAAGATGTGATCTAGAACTTCTTGCTTTAGCTCCCATTCGTGGGCTCTTACTCTGGTGCGACTGAGACGGTCTGCAAGAACATTCTGCATGCCTGGGACGTGGACCACCAGGAGACTGACTCAGTGCAGAACTGCCCAGTTCCAGACCCACATCGCTTCTCTGCAAAGAGGACACAAGCGGGTACCCCTCCCTGCTTGTTGATGTACCACACCATGCAAATGTCCATTTGGATCAACAGGGTTTCTTGTAGAAGGATGTGCTGAAAAGCCTGAAGAGCATAAAGCACTGCTCTCATCTCTAGCACATTTATGTGCAGGTGCTCTTCTACAGGTGACCACAGGCTCTGGGTCCTGTGGCATCCCAGATGGGCACCCCATCCCTGTCCGACATATCTGTAGTCAGAATTTGGAAGTGAGGAGGGGTCTGGAAAGGGACTTCTAGGATCAGATTGCTGGAGTCCTGCCACCATAACGGGGCCTGTTGCATTGGACTGGCGATGAGGATCGGACTAAGTTGTCCTCCCTCTGATTCCACTGAGACCTCAAGAGTCCGCTGTGAAATACGCATATGAAGTCTGGCCAATGGGACTGTAGGGACAGCCGCTACCATGAGGCCAAGAAGACAGAGAACCGAGAAAAAATATAGGAAATGTTGGGGGGCCCTTTGAAGTAAACACTTTTCGCTCAAGTTATTGTTCTTCAATCTTTCTTATTTCTCTTCCCCCTACGTTTCGCTTGACTTGGAGCTTGTTCACGGGGTTTATTATTTGTTACACATCTGTAAATACATTTATTTTATGTCATTGATCAGCATTTTTTTAATGTGATATTGTTACATTTTTAATTCTTTGGTGTATACACATACCATTCAATAAAGATTATTGCTTGTGCACCCTTGTATATATTCTTAATTTTTCACAGGGTTAATTTATTTGTACTTGTTTAGATCCTAAGTTGCATCCTAAAAAGACATACACAGTATGTTAGTGAACACAGCGCTGCTAACAACTTGGAACAAGGTTTAACTACTGCCTGTAAGGCTTGTTCCCCATATTTCTTGGTTTGCAGCACACCTTATATATATTACTTAAAACTTCTTGTCTTTCTTGTAAAGAATAATTTAGGGCCTGTAATGACATAAACATAATTTTTTTGTAAAGCTTTGCTGTTATTATGTTGTTTAATATTATAATGTGGCCACATTGTGGCCTCTAATTACTTATTTTGTTAACAGCATACCTTAAAGGAGACTGTGAGCTTCTTAGAGTGGAATTAGTGTTCTTTGTAGTCTGTGAAAACATAATCATAGTATTCTCCTATTGGTCTCATAGCCATCATTTTACTTTTACAATTAAAGGTTCTAATACCAACTTCTAAATATTCTTTAATATTTTAACTGCTTACCCTCACTGCTTCTGGCTCAGGTTTCTCCTTTTTGGTTAAGTTCCTCTGCATGTAAGCACTGAAGCCCCAAAATTTTTATTGGTAGCTACTTCCTGATAACCTCTCACCCGTTTTTTGTGAGATCCCATGATGTGACTAACCATGTCGTCACACCCAGTTGATTGCACCTGTGGGGCCATGAGGGAGGGTAGCCTGACGGTGGCCCAGACGGAGGGATGCCTAATGATTCTGCAGGACAGCCCAGAGGACCTGCGGGAAGAAGACTTGGCAAAGGTCCAGAGGGCGGAATATCCGTTGGGAGCCCCAACGGGGGGGAAGGCCTGATGGAAGACCTTGCAGAGGTAAGTAGACCCTGCGGGTGTTGAGGAGCAGGGTCTGGCACTATAGGTAGCATTGAAGCCACCATAAGGCCTGTTGGCACCCCTTCAGCAGGCAAACCTGGCGAAAGGTGTTCGTCTGTTGGGAGCTGTGGGTCTGGCGACAGTGAAGGAATCTCTGACGGAGCAGGAGACGGAGGTTCTCCATGAAGGGAACCCCGAGGAGACCCTTGTCCTCCAGCCAGGATGGGGCTAACATCTAGCAGCGCCACGTCAGAGCCTGACGGACGCGAAAGAATTGTGCGATCATCGGATGGTCTGATGATTGACTGATTGACCTGGGTCGTGCAGGAGTCAGGGGCTCAGACTTACCAACCCCGGCCAGGCGTTTGCTGGAGAGTCCGACGAGTGGCTAATTGGCCGTGCCTGCCGACTTAAAGCCTGGGGTGGAAATTGGCCTAAGAGCGGCAGCGGCTTCTGACGGATCCAAGGAGACTGCCGTCACCATGACCAGTGGTGGTGGTGGGGGGCCAAACCTGCTCTGGAGGCGGGAGCGCAGGCTTGGCTGCGGCATTCACGTTCCCGGAGGAAGAGGGACGGACCTCCATCGAAGGGCCCATGGGCAGCTTTTCAGCTTTTGTAGCTCTTTCTCTATCGAAGCTATTTTTTCTTTCAGGAGATGGGCCTAGAGAGACTATTGGCACCATTTCTGCTTGGCCTGGCTGAACTGGGCACAGGCCTCACACTCCTTGACTTTGTGGTTAGGACCCAGGCAGAAATGGCAAAGGGTATGCTGGTCCTTGTGTGATAGCTGGACGCTGCATGAATCACACTTGTTTTCATGTGAATCTACTGGAGAAGAGGACGAAATACAAACTACTGATAATTTTTGGAAATAAGAGGAAAATGGATACTCATCCAAAAAAGACGTTCGAACTGCTTTGATGAGCTTGTTGGTCCGACATGCGCAGATCGATGGTGGGAAAGAACTGGAGGCCGGACGAGGGGTCCGCCTACTATATAGCGTCATGCTGACATCAGTCACATAACGTGCGGTGGGCAGTCCCCTGTCAGACACTGCTAGCAAAAGTTTCCGTGCAGTCCTGACGCCAGGGGGTGCAGTCCTACAAGTGATCACCTACTGCACGAGCTGTCTCCAAGTAAGATCTGTGGTTGCAGGTCAGTAAACTTTATTTCTAAGCACCTAGATTCAGTTCACTATCCAAACATAGGCAGACTTCTAGCAGTCCTCCGGAAAGAGAGGCAAGGTGCGCACCCCAAAATTAGGTGAAAAGAGACTGGAGTACCGAGGTCCAAAACACAGTATCATGATGACTGAGCACATTGATGCTGCAGTGGAATATGAATGTGCGTGCACTAGACAAGGTAGCAGCCCTGCAGATCTCCTCAGTCTGTACCTGGCAGCAGCAACAGGGGCTGCAGTATGTCTGGTGAAAAGCACCATCTATTACCTGGGTGGCTCCTACCCTGCCAACCTATAACAGATTGTGACAGGGTTGAATAGGACCCTGTCCCAGTTGTTATGGAGAGCTTGAATGCAGGGATCTGTTCTGTTCTTTCCTGTCTCGTCTGTCTTGTTGCGCAACCAAATTTTCCTTTGAGACCTAGGATTTGATCACCCCAATGGTCTTGCAATTCTCTGCCTCTCGCTATCTATCTTCACTTGTTCTTTTTCCTCCCTTGCATATCTGCTGGTATAAAAATATATGCAAATCATTATGTGAAAATGTAAATGATATTGGGATCCCTTTGTTTAGAAATTATATAGTGTTACTGTTGAAATGTATATAATTATAGTTTGAAATGATTGCAAAAAGCTATCGGGAACTCAAAGGGTTAACCTGAGAGCTGTTTTAAGCCCTTTTTCAGAAGCTATGTAGAATGGACCTCAGTTCTGGGACATTGTGTTCTTGCTGCACCTGCCTGAAACGCAAGAACATTTTAGAAAAAAACAGGATGCTTGTTAAGGAGGAGGTTCCAAGGACTTATAAGAGACAGAGCTGCAATTTCTTGCAAGAGAGAGACACACAGATTGAAGGAAAACTCAGATGGATCTTCTCTGTTTATTCTGCCTTTGTAAATAGTTATTCTGAACATTTTTTTTTATAATCATCTTTAATCATAATCATCTTTATTTATATTGTGCCTTTCAAATATCAAGGTGCATCACAAAATATAAAACAACAGATAAAACAGCAGCAATAAATACATATTAAAATTCAGAAATAATTACCTAACTAGTCACAGTATGCCTTGCTCCACAGGTAAGTCTTCAATGCCTGTTTAAACCCCACCAAGGTCGCCCACTTCCTAATCAGATGGGGTAGAGAATTCCAAAGGGCTGGGGCCAAGTACACGAATGCACGGGCCCCTGAAGATTTTAAAACTACCCTTGAAATCCCTAGCAACCCCTCATCTGCAGAGCGGAGCAATCACCCTGGGTGATAAGGAGAGAGAAGCTCTTTCAGGTAGTCGGGGCCGAGTCTGCGTAGGGCTTTATAAGTCCGTAATCCGACTTTGAAGGTGATCTGCCACTGAACTGGGAGCCAGTGCAGCTCGCGCAGCACGGGTGTAATATGGGAAGTCCGAGGAGTCCCCGTCAACAACCGGGCTGCAGCGTTCTGCACCAGCTGCAAGCAGCGGATATCAACCCCTGGAAGCCCAAAGTAAAGGGAGTTGCAATAATCAAGGCGCGAGGTCACAAAGGTGTGGATCAATGTAGGAAAGTCACCGGATGGAACAAGGTGCTTGATCCTAGCAATGTTCCTCAAATGGTAAAAGGAAGACTTAACGATGGCTGACACCTGAGAACATAGTGTCAGCCCGTCGTCAAGTATCACTCCTAGGTCCTGCATCTGTTCGGAGGTTGGGAGCTGGGAACCCCCCAGGAAGAGCCCTGCAAGACAGCCTGCCCCCGGCCCCCCTATTCGGCGTCCTGGATCCACAACCATCACCTCAGTCTTCCCTGGGTTCAACCTCAGCTAGCTGGAATTCATCCAATCCTGGATTTCAGCGAGGCAGTTATTGAAGACTGAGAGAGCTCCATCCTGGTCAGGTGCAAAAGACAGGTAGAGCTGGGTATCATCAGCATAGCAGTGAAACCTCAGCCCATACCGTCTTACAATGTCTCCGAGAGGCAGCATATACACCGCGAATAACATGGGGGACAGCACAGAGCCCTGAGGAACCCCACATGACAGAGACAGTGGGTCAGAGGAATAAATCCCCCGACACCACCCTCTGAATTCTGCCAGTGAGGAAGGATCTAAACCATCTGAGAACTGAACCTGTCAGGCCACAGATGAACCTCAGGCAGTCGAGCAGTACCCCATGATCCACGGTGTCAAAAGTTGATGAGAGATCAAGCAACACCAAGATGGACCGTTTTTTTCTATCTCTCGCCATCAGGAGATCATTGAGCACACGAACCAGCGCAGTCTCGGTACTATGCCTCTTTCGAAAACCGGACTGGAGAGGTTTGTAGATGCTATGGATGGTCAAATGGTTCTCCAACTGTACGGCCACTATTTTCTCAGTTACCTTCCCTAAAAAGGGAAGGTTAGAGATAGGTCTGTAGTTTGCCAGACAGTCTGGGTCCAGAGAAGCTTTCTTCAAGAGGGGTGTCACCACTGCCTCCTTCAGGGAGCTAGGAAACTCACCCGAATCAAGGGAGCACCAGACTATCTGCACCAAGACCGGGCCGATAGTATCATAACAACCCATAATCAGGGAAGATGGGCCTGGATCTAAACTACAGCATGTAGGGTGCATACCTTGGACAATCCGCATAACATCCACGGTCTCCAGCCGGTCTAAGGTACTCCAAGTGAAGTGAGGGACAGTGGCCAAGCACCGAACATCAGCAACTCTCACAGAGTAAATTGATCGAATCTCCGCCCTGCTGTCGGCCACCTTATCAGCAAAAAACCGAGCAAGCTCGTCACACTCCAATTGTGAAAAAACTCTCCGAACCTGCAGACAGGCTGCGCTGCACAGCCTGTCTACAGTTCGGAAGAGCTGAGCTGGTCGGTTCTGAGCGGCAGCAATCTACTCGGACAGGAATTCTGCCTTCTTACGGGAGATTGCTGACTGGTAGAGTCAATAATGCTCTAACAGTCTAAGGTGGTCAACCTCCAGGGTGGATTTCCGTCAACAACGCTCTAACCTTTGTCCTAATCTCCGCAGCTCCCTCAAGGTCCCATCAAACCATGGGGACCAAGGGCGAAGGGAGAGAGGACGAATGCGGAAGGGAGCAACAGAATCCAGAGCAGTAGTAATGGCCCTATTATAGGCCAAAACCAAAGCCTCTGGATCCCTGCCTGCCATAGGAAATTCCGATAGATCAAGCACCGCCGCTAGGCCATCAGGGCACAAATCCCGTAAAGGGCAATACCTGGCCATCTCCACAGGGGTAGGCCTACGAAGGGGGGTGCAAAAATTATGTTACTGTTAGTACTAATAAACACTTGTTGCGAAATCTACAACTGCTCCTGGTTTTTCCTATGCTTCGTAACCAGTGCCTCAATGACACAGATCAAAGCAAGTTATTCATTGGCCAACCGTCTGCTTAGCTGTCGGTCTGTCAGGAGCAGCTTCTGTGCGAAGAACAGCTGACAAGCCTCACTGCGAACCCCTGCCACACACTTCTTGTACTACAGTAGTACCTGGCGCAAGTCCAACAAGCACAGCCCATGCATTGCATCTGAAGCATTCCACTTTGGGAAGAAGAAGATGGGCAAACAGATCACTTGGTTATGGAGAAGCTCTGAGACCATCTTAGGCCGGAATTTCATGTAGGGGTGAAGGACAACCTTGTCCTTGTGGAAAACCAGATATGGAGACTCCATAGAAAGCACCTGCAGCTCATTCACCCATCTGGCCAAGGTGATAGTGACCAAAAATGCAGTTTTCAGCAAGTGACATCTCTCACTTCTTAATGGGCTCCAATGGTTTAACCATCAACTTTGACAGACCCAGGAAGAGGTACCATAGTAGTAGAGGCTCTACCACCAAAGTGGACAGGTGAGCTAGGCATCTGAAAAAGAACCAGACCTTTTTTTTTTCTGGGCCACCATTGGTGACCAGCCCACTACTAATTTGCTGAGATGGCGGCTAAGTACATCTTAAGGGACATGGCTCATAAACCGGAGACAGGGATCAGAGGTAGTCATGGATGAATGCCAAGGGACAGGTGAGAATATCAACCTCCTGTCCCATACACCAGTGCAAAAAACCTCGTCCACTTATAGAAGAAAGTCTTACATTTATTTATTCATTTCAACAGTTATACAAGGAAATGCATACTAAGCTAACATTTTTTTCACAGATGTGTCCTGGGGAGTGTGGGGGAGTAGACAATAAAAAAGGTGCAATAAGTGCAATAAATAACAGTTGTGCAAACATTCAGTGCAGTGTAATACAAATTTATAACTAGGTGCCTGTGGTAAGGTAAATTTACAAATATAGCTGACTCCTGGGACACCTCCAGAATATGGTGGACATCCTCTGAAGGCCTGAAGCCTGGAACTCTAACCACATTGGAACAAGGCGGACAAGCAATGGGACTGCAGGTCTGGAAGCCTGACCATTGCTCCTGATCTTGTCAGAAGGTCCAAACACAGTGGAAGTTGCCAAGGGGGCCTACTGCTGAGTCAGGGCGATCCTGGTGAGAGAACAGTCTTGAGTCAGTATGGAACCACTATATGAATTTTATTTATTTATTGAAATGTTTCACCAGGAAGGCACACTGAGCAACAAGTCGCTTGTCTCCCGGTGCGACCTGGGGGGGAAGGGGTACATTAGGAATGAGACATTAAACATTTAGGTTATAAGTTCAACATTAACAAACGTTGTAAGGTAGATGTTACAAACAGTGTTACAACAGTGTTGCACGTGATAGGTAAAAACAGTGGACAACAGTAAGTGCTGGGTTAATAAGTAACAAGTGCTTATGTGAAAGAAAAGGGGGAAAGAGCGGCAGTAGTGAGGTGTGTGGGGAGGGGGAAGAGTTGTGTCCCTGGAGACCACTTCAGGATGCGAAGATCCTGCACTGCACTGACCAGAGAGAAGGGGATAAGGAAGTGTCCCAGAGAGACCCTTTCAGGATGGTGGGGGAAGTGAGTAGATGAGAGATACAAGTCCTTTTGGGGGTAGGGGAGAGGCCCATGGAGACCATTCGGGGCCCCTTATATTCTGTGAGAGATCAGGGGAGGCCAGTAAGGGGGAGCAATTTGGGGAAAAGGGAGGAGAGCTAGGAATTTGGGTGGACGTGCACAGGGTAAAATGAAGGTGATGGTAGAAGGGTAGAGTTTGTTTAGGGCTTAGAGGAGGAAGTTAGCAAGTTAGGGAGGGACATGGCAGGAGCATCTAGAAGCAAGGTAATTATTGAGAGCAGAGCTGATGAAGTTGGCAGAGGATGGGTGCCGGATCTGAGAGGGGAGAGAATTCCAGATTTTTGGGAGTCGGTAAGAGTAACCGGATGGGCCTATTTGGGTGAATCTGAGGAGGACTACCAGGGTGCGCGAGTCGGTTGATCTAAGGGAATGCAAGGGTTGGTGGGGGTTATAAAAGAGGAGGTGAGGTAGAAAGGGAGCTCACCCAACCAGTGCTTGGAGGTGAATTTAAAACGGTGGGAGAGCCGCCTATTTGCAAGAGAGGGGAAGGATAGGATAAAGATCACAGTGGTGGGTGCGAGGGGGGGCATCCAAGGCAAAGCAGCAGAAGGAATTGAAGAGGGTGTCCAGTCTGGCCAGGGAGGACTTTGGGGCAGCACCGTAGACTATGTCACAGTAGTCAAAAATGGGCAGTATCATCTTCTGGACAAGTTCACGCCTAATAGTAGGAAGGATGCAACTACGGTTCCTGAACAGGGCACCAAGCTTGGGGTGCAGTTTTTTTTTGGATGGTGTCAATATGTCCAGAGAACTTTAGGTGTTGGTCTAACCAAACATCTAAGTACCTGAAGGAGGATGCGTCCTCAAGTAAAGTCCCATCAAGGGTATGAAAAATGGGTAGGGAGGAAAACCTTGAGAGTCCCTGCCTTGTACCAAAGATCATGGATACTGTCTGCTTGGCATTGAGGAAAAGTTAATGGTTAGCAAACCAGAGCTGAACCGTGTCAAAGTCTTGCTGTAAGCTGGTTGTAACCTCATCAGGACAGGAGCCAGATGCATGCAGGACTGTATCATCGGCATACATATGTATAGCAGAGGATGGGGAGCAAACAGAGGGAAGGTCATTTAAGAAGATGGAGAATGGGAGGGCCCTAATACAGAGCCCTGGGGCCAACAAGGTAAGCCTTAAACCAGTTTGTGGCAGAGGGAGATAGGCCAGCAGCCAGGAGTGAGTCAAGGAGAAGGGAGTGAGAGACAGTGTTGAAGGCCTTGGCCACGTCAACAAAAATGGCACAGGTAATTTGGCCAATGTCCATCTTGGTTAGGATGGAGTCTGTGAGCCGTAGAAGAGAGGTGGTGGTTGAGTGGTTTTTCCTGAAACCAGACTGGAAAGGGGTGAAAAAGGAGGTGTCAGATAGTAAAGAGGTGAGCTGGGAGAGGACAATGTGTTCCTGAAGCTTGGCAAGAGTACGGGGGAGAGAAATGGGGCGATAGTTGCTGGGAGATAAGGGGTCACCCCCTTTAGGTAGAGGGAGGACCACTGCGTGTTTCCATGAAGAGGGGACTGAGGCAGTAGAGAATGAGAGACTTAAGATTATTGAGAGGGGGTAGGCAATGGCTGAAGCAGAGAGGGAGAGGAGTTTTGGGTCAATGCCGTCAGGGGAGGCACCTTCAGAGGGGTTGATGGTGAGGAGGGCTCACAGGGCATCGTTTGGGGTTACAGTAGCAAAAGAGAAGTGAATCAAAGGGAAAGGCAAGAAGGCAGACAAAAGGGCTGGGAAAAGGTATCGTTCATCAGCATTCCTATCTAAGGGGAGCAAGCACAGAACAGCTTCAGTTTCCTGTTCTCCCTTGGAAGCAAACAGGTCCACCAGAAGTGTGCCCCACTGTGTGAATGGGTGTCCAACTATGTCCTAGTGAAAGGAACAGTCGTGCAAAGTCTCTCCCACTCGGCTGAGAGCATCTGCCAGTTGATGGCCTTCCTCCATAACATGGAGTGAAAGCAGGTCTGCCTGCAGGCTTTGTACTAGGGACCAGGTCCTGACACAAGGCAAAGAAGTGTGTTGGTGCTAACCTGTACGACCCGATCCCTTAGTGGGCTGATGTGCAGTGGAGCCCCGCTCGGCAACCAAAACCCGGGAGCTCTGTGGTTCAGCAGATGAGCAGGCCACCTCAAAAAAGACACATCTGTCATCAATGTGAGGCAGGGCTCTTTTCGGACAAAGGAATGCCCTCTGAGGGGTTTGGTGGAAATAGTCATCACTTGATGGTGTCCTGATTGGCCGAGTCACCTGAACCGGCTGGTTCAAAGGGCTGTGGTACTGGGACTACTGGGGCCCTGTTTCCCGACTGAAGGTGGTGCATCTGCCAGTGGGCCCAATGGACAACGGCTATCATAGACTACATGAATCTCAACAACCAGGTGCAATAGCCAAACACGAAATGATCAGGCAAAAGAGACAAAATCTGCCACACAGCTGGAAGAAAAAGGAGTCCTGACCTAGAGAGAGTCCAACTCTGCTCCAATGGACAGGATCACCTGCTTTGGTATCAGTTCTGACTTGGCCAGAAATACCATCTGGTCCAGATTCTGAAACATCTGGACACAAGATCCCCTTGATGCTCCATAACCTCACTGGTTCTGCATGTGATGAGCCAGTCATCCAGGTATGGGAAGACTCTGCCACCCCTGCACTGAAGAAAGGCAGACATTCTTGACAAATGAACACCCTGGGTGCAGACGACAGGATGAAGTGAATTGTCCTGAACTGGAACAGGATGCCACCTACCAGAAAATGGAGGAACCACTAATGGGATTGACTGGAATGTAAAAATACATTTCCTGGTGGTCCAGGGAGCAGAACCAAGCCATGGGCTCCAGAGATGGTATTATCTGCTTGAGGGTGACCATACAGAACATTCACATGTGCACAAACGTGTTCACATTGTACAGGTCAAGAATGGGGAGTCAGGCCTGCATCTGTCTGGGTGCTAACAAATAACGAGACATAAACCCCTGGAAGGCCAGGGCATTTGGGACAGCACTGCACTCGAAGATATGAATGACCTTGCTCCACAGTGTGGACAGAGTGTTCTTGTACACCACGGACTCCAACAGCATTCTGAGTTGACACGGAGGGACAGTCTTGAACTCCAAAGACAAGCTTGACCCAAGAATTCTAGATCTTACTTGTTGCAGTGATAGCAAACCACTGTGGCAGGAGGCGGGACAGTCGACCCTTGACTGGCAGCAGTAGCACAGTTTGTGCTGGAGGGGGAATGGCTTCCTGCAATCCATCACTTCTTACCCTTGGAGCAGGCTCTGGAGGACTGGCCACTGAAGTGCCACAGCCTACCTCCTTTTCTGACTGCCAGACTTGGGAGGATCTGGCTGGACAGTACTGCTGGTATTGCTGCCGCTGGTGATATCCATGCTCACAAAAGGCTGCTACTAGGGCTTCAATGGCTAATTAGCCTGCTGGGTAGTGGCTGCTCAGCCTGCTGGGTAGATATCCCCATGTCCAAGGTGATGGACATTCTGATCCAGTTGAGATAATCCTCCAACCTTGGGCCAAAGAGATCCATGCTCAAAAACGGCAAATATGCCAGTTTGTGCTAGTTCTCCGTACTAAACAGGAAGAGCCAGAGACACCACTGCGTGGGTCAAAGATTAGAGTCATTTGCAGCTGGTGCTTCAAGATAGACAGGCCCAGATCATAAAGCACCTGTAGCCTGGAATGGCCATCTGTTGGTAACAGAAGGACGATGTCTGCAAGCCTGTCAAACAGCTTGTGGTTGAACCTGTCCATCAAAGCCACATAGCTGGCCTGCCTGACCCCAAGTAAGGTAGATGCATACACTTTACAGCCAAGGCGTCTTGTTTCGTAGACTCCACTTCGCAGATTGTCTGAATCTTAGCATTGTGGAAGACAGCATATGCCAGAAGATCCTTAGAGAAGGGATATTCTGAAAAGTCAAACAACATTCCCACATGGACTGTGTACTTGTGGTCCATATGGCGGGGAGGAGGCAGGCATAAGGATGACTTAAATGATAAGAAACGCCACCTGGGTGAAGTATCCTGTTTCAGAATGTCCATCAAGGGGCAAGACTCGCGCTTCTGGAACTCCTCCAGCAGAATGTCCAGAGAAGCAGAAGTGTGCTGCAGGAGTGCCTCCAAGGAGGTCAAGTTTCCTGAGGTAGAATAGCTATCTCAGGACTTAACATTCATGTGACTTTAAGAAGACACCATTCAAGAGTCCTTTGAAACTGGTTTATAGAAAAAAGGCTTGGGGCTTCGATCAGGAGTATGGACTATTCACTTTGACCACTGCCGAAAGAAGCTTTGGTGGGCCAGACTCAGATCTAGAGTTTTTCACCAAAGCACGCTCCAACTGCTGCTGAAGGGATGGTTCTACAACAATGGGCTGCTGTGGTATTGCTGGTAAAACCATTGGGGATGATCACTGGATACTGCTATACTGGTGGCATCAAAAGAGGCATCCATAAAGCGGTCAAAGCAGCCGGAAACATCAGTCGACCTCAACCGTGGCCCAAGGTCCAGTGATGGGACAGTACATCTTCATAATCAAGACACCGTCAACATTGTGGACACCCTTTCTTTTCTTTTGGGTTAGTGTACTTTTCTCCCACTTGCCAGCTGGCTCCCACCAGTCCTACCCACTCATCTGCCTCCCCAGGACTTAACCCCTCCTCTTACTGACACCCTGGCTTACTCCCACCCCCCCCAGTGCGGGGTCAGTGTTTTGGAAGTGCCACAGTTGGCAGCGGGAGGGGGGGCCCAGCGATGAGGGATAGACGTCCTCCTGCAGCCATTTGTCATTTTGTCCTAGCCCCTGTAGGACACCGAGAAGAGTTCTCGATGTGCGTGCACTGCCTGACACAGCATGTAAACAGTGTCCCTAATTCTGTGGCTCTGCTTGTACTGCCATTGGTAGTCACCCAGGTGGCAGTAGTACAGTGGAGTCTGTCCTCTCTTCCTTCCTGAGGTGGAGAGCGTCCTCTGAAACACACAGCTCTCCTCGCCTGGCTGCTCCCCTCCCCGATGACTAGACTCATTCCTGAAACCGGCTCATCAGTGTTACAAGCGGTAGTGCTACTGCCATGTCGGCAGGCCCCGCCCCATTTTCTATGCCTGACTGATGAAGATAATGAGCTGGACAACTGCTTACCATGGTGAAGGTGGCGTTGAGCACAGTGGTATTGAGGTTGAGACCTTTACTGGGACCTTGTGCATCGATCTACAGGTTGAAAACAACCCAAAACTGAAGGAACAGAGTACACCACAGACTTAAGTATCTTGGACCACCACGGACTGGTCCAGAGACATACATATGTACAAAGTTGCCAGCAAATTAGGCTTAACAGTCTATCTCACCAGCCCGAAATGCAGCTCACAATTAAGTTTCTGCTGCAGCCCCCTCTCCCTTTTTGTGTCCATTTCTTCCTGGCACCCCCCAAGAACTACCCTGCTGTTGATGTCCCCCCAACCTATACCTTGCTCATGTACCTGTCCCATCCCTTCTTGAGTCCTCCCACTGACTCCATTGTCATCAGCTCCCCTGGTAGAGCGTTCCAAGGTGCCACCACCCACTCTGTGAAGTAGTGTCTCCTCACCTCCCTTCTACCTCCCCGTGGCAAGATTGTCCTATATCCTTTTTTAATGTTCCTATTGTATGTGGTGTAATGTACTTTAGAGTTAAGGCACTGTCTCTTTAAAAGGCTTTCAAGAGTTAAACAAAATAGCCAGAATTTCTGTAAAAGCTAGTTTGGGTCTAGTACTTATCTAGATAAGGGACAAACAGGCTTATGACCCTAAAAGTCATAACTCTTACATAAAACTGGGTATTTAGTTTCCAATAACATGAAAGGGTCAGCAGGGGGGCCAGCTTAAGGACACCCAGAACCAGAAATGCAGATACCAGATGTTACAGGGGTTATACATGGAACCACAGTGACACCTGCAGGATGAGGTAAAACTGTTGCACCCCAAACTCTATATTCCAAAAGTGGTGGGTGTGGCCTGAAAATGACCATTCCAACTGTATTTATTAGACACACATTTTGAACACCACTGCAATTTAGTTTGGAGTCAACAGCCTGAGGACTTGGAGGGTCCCTAGAGCAGTGAGAACTTAAGCTGTTTTATTTTTAGTCTTAGGTAACTGGGTAAGGCCCACTAGGCACGTGCCTGTTTTCAGGGGTGACCTGGGAGCACTTGGGGGGGGGTGGTGGTGGTGGTGGTGGTGGTGTCAGTGACTTGCTCAGTCACACAGTATGCAAGTGGAGGTTGTGGGAATCAAACTCAGGTCTGCTGGATGTACCAAGCTCATTACTCTAACCTCTAGGCTATACTGCCAGTCCCTTTATATACTTGTGTTGAAGTATATGATAAGTCCTGGACTATCCTTTAGAACAAGACCTGTGTTTTTGTGGGAATCGATTTTTCACATGCTAAATGGAAATTCTAATTTTAAGTCAGAATTTGGGAACAACGACTTCTCTCTTCAAGAATAAACAGAGTTTTGAAAAAGGATACATCAGAGACAGATTTTTAATTCCTACAAATCTTGTGTTTTCCAAAGAACTTTTTTTCACCTACACAGAGAAAAGGCTATTCTCAAAAAATGAAAATTACGTATCTATCGTAATTCTTGATTTTCCTGTGTTATCTTCACCATTCATCACTGGTGGGTGATTGGACGGGGACAAGCACCCTACGGGAGCTTTTTCTTGTAGGAGGGAGGAGCAGACGCCGGCGGCACCATCCACGAGGCTGACGCACTGCGTGGCGCTCGTGGGTTGGCCAGTAACGGCCGCTGGCTCCTCCTCCACCTCAATTCTGCATGCTGGAGAGACAGAGGAAAAAGAGGATGGGGAAAAACAAGGGCGGGGCAAGGGAGCCTGAGGGACAGTAAAAGAAAAGGATATAAACTGAAAAAGGAATAGGCCGACCAGAGGACAGAGGAGGACCTGGGAGGGGATGGGCCAAAAGGACCCAGTCCCTGGATGGCCAGAAAGGGCAGGGCAGAGAAGAGAGAGAAATTAAGGGGAGAAGAGAGGAGGGGCCAACACCCATCCAGGACACAGAGCTTGCAAGAGCAGATCTTCCAGGGAGGCAACAGCTCATCAGTTGGGAAGTTTCCGAGGCAGAAACTTGGGTTCAAAGAATCTTGATGAGATGGAAAAGGCCCCCCCGGCCACTAACAGGATTCCCCCCATCTCCCCCGTTTACTGTTTACCAGGAGAACCCACAGGGTTCGGGGGGGAGGGGAACCCATCTGTGATGCTTGTACAGCTGGTTCTGATTACTCTATGATTTTTGTAATATAAAAATGTGTTACTGAGTGTCTCTCATGAGACATGCTGAGACAGCCTGTGGGATGACCCCCCAAGGTTTCAGCTAAAAGATAAAAGCCAGGAGATAATTAAAGGTTAGAAGAGACCTGCATTAAGGATCTCCTGTTTATCTGGCTTAATTGTAGCTGCCAGCTGCGAGGCTGGAAATCAAACTTTTATGACGTTTGGAGGAAGAATACAGGTTATGTCACTTAAGTGCTATGTCATAAATGCTCTTTGATGTCTGTGAAGAACAGGATGCTGCTCATGGATGAAAGAAAGAACTTGGAAAATTACAGACTTGATTGGGAAGTTATATGGGGAAACAAGTTTTTTTTTTTTTTTCGAGGTCACCTTAATTAAAATTACCTCCTGCTTGATAAGACATCCTGATTGTATAATTTTTAATAAACAGAGGAGGAGATGGGTGACATCATGGAGAAGGCAGGTTCAAGACAGTTTTTTAATTATGCTGTGACTGACCTGTAGACACACACACGTTTGGACTCTGAAGCTACATCATCTACTTTTTTTTGCACTATTAGAGAGATACATTAGATATATGTGTAATTGTCTGGTGGTAGGAATTTTGCACTTTTTAACCTTTTTTTTTTTTTAAGTGATTGTATGTTTTTGTGATATATTGTTCTGTATTTACAATTTACACATTTTTATCTATTTTTAAGTAAGTCTCTATTTTAAGAGACTACTCGGTGTGCCTTTGAAATTCTTTGACAAGTGAAGCATATCCGGTTAAAGTTGACACTGTGCAAATGCTTACTCGTTTACCAGACTGGGAAAGGTAAGAGTTTATTCTGAGGTCTTTCACAGAGTATTTAAGGGTTCATTTTGTACACCTGGTTAGGTGCCCGTAGGTGAGAGATCTCTGGCCCCCCCTCCCGAAGAGCAGAATTATATGAGCCTGTACATTGGGTATGCTAGCAAGGGGTTCACAGTTTGAATCCCTCCAGAACTTGAGATCAAAGGTTGATTCGAACCCACAAAAGACAGGAGGGTTACCCTATTCTGTCCCTGTTCACAATACTGCACTCGGAGGTTGGCACTGTGGGAGCAGAGGGCCTGACCTGCTGAGTGGGGTTGTGACAGATTGGTTGGCAGCGGTGTGCATAAGTTTGGTATTACAAGCTTTATTGTTCAGTGTGTCGGCTTGATACTGTCAGCTCACTTGCAAAAAAAAAAGGGCAGTGATTTATTTTTAAAAGGAAACAGAGCTATATCACTTGGCTTACAGTCAAGTTCCTACCTGTTTTATTTTTTTTTTCTAAAGTGCAAGTCAGAGTAGCCGTAGTTAGGGAAGAAGATGGCTTCCAACTACAGCAGGCACACTGTAGACTACTCAAAGCAGTTGAGCAGGGCCAGAGGAGTCCTGTTCGAGGTGAAAGCCACCAAGCAGAACCTCATGGATACCCAGAGCATTGAGTCACAGACAGTGACTGTAAAGGACCGAACCTTGAATGTGGAAGGGCTAGCGGCCAGTGCCAGCGAAGGGCCACAGCAACAGGGGGAGGTCACCAGCATTCTGGAGCCAGAAGTACTCAGGCTGCAGACTGAGTTGCGTAGAATGGAGCTGGAGTTCCAAAGGGAGGCAGAACGAGAACACCGAGAGGCAGAGCAGGAATGCCAAGAGGCAGAGAGGGAACAGTGAGCTGAAGAGGAAGCAAGAACGCCGAGAGGCAGAGCGAGAACAGCGAGCAAGAACAGCGAAAGGCAGACCGTGAACAGCGGGAGGCAGACCGTGAGGAGCGTGAGCGCCAGAGGCAACATGAACTGGAGAAGCTACGACTTCAACCACCAGCACCAGAGCAGGCAAGTGGCTTGGGTTTAACTGGGACTACAGGACTGGGTTACAAATTGAATTCCAAACTGATAGCCGAATTTAAAGAAGGGGAGGATACGGATGCCTTTTTAAATTCTTTTGAAAAAGTTTGTATTCAGTCTAAAATTTCTAGGGAGTCCTGGAGCTTCCAGCTATCCCTGCTACTTACCGGGAAAGCTCGGAATGCATTGGGTCAAACAGACAATGAGGACAGTAATGATTACAGCAAACTTAAAGCTGCACTGTTAAAAAAAATTTGAATTAACTGCTGAATCATACAGAGCTAAATTCCGTAAGCTCAGGAGAAGCCCTGACATGAGCTACCAGGAGCTAGCCACGAAACAACGTCAGTTTTTAAAACGTTGGTGGGAAAGAATTGAAGCAAACTCTGTTGATAAAACTGAAAATATGATTTTGTTAGAACAGTTTTTCTGGGCATGCCCAGCAGAGCTGAAAACCTGGCTGGAGGACTGAGATCCCAAAACAGTGCAAGAGGCTGCTGAACTCTCGGACCGCTATGCCAAGAGCAGATCTGCCCTGAGAACGAATGGGGCAGGCGTGTCAGTGCAGAAAGGGAAAAGCGCACCTTCAGGGCAACTAAAACCCTCACTGCCTCCACCAAAACCAGTCAGCCCCAGGTTTCAGAGAAAAGATTTCTCTGAGAAAAGGAATGAATGTTGGCTGTGTAAAGAAACTGGGCATATTGCCAGACAGTTTCCCAAAAAGGCAAGCAATACACAACAGGGGGCTAGGAAAGAAGTGGATTGTTCGTGTGTCTCTGGAAGCATGCCTGTGAACATGAGGGAGCACATGCACCCAGTCATGGTGAATGGTGTACAGATGCAAGGGTTAAGGGACACAGGGGCCTCCCTGACCTTGGTAAAGGGGGATCTAGTAGAGCCTGGTCAGCTTATACCCAATAAATACGTCACTGTACAGGACTTTACTGGTGAGGCGAAAACATTGCCCCTCACTAGTGTTCTAGACTGGGGTGAAACGGGGGAACTGTGCAACAGGTGGCTGTAGCCAAAACCTTAGCAGTGGATGTGATCATGGGCAACAATCTAAAATAAGGGATGGTGTGTGCAGTTATCCATAGCCAAGCGGCAAGGGAACACTGCAGTTCCCCGGACCCCACAGAAGTCATTGTGGAAACCACTGAGAGGCTGATTCCCCAGCCTGTGTCTCCTGATATGGAGACTAACGAAAAGGGGGTAGAAATTTCCCCAGTAGCAGTTAACCACACAGCTACAGAGAGTTGCTCCAAGGACGGAGGGGTGACCCATTGTCAGAGGCTGTGGGATTGACAGTGATCCTGAGTGCCCTGAGGCTAGTGCTAGGGACTCTAGTTTAGCGACTGAAGGGGACCTGTCCCATGCCTTGGGAATGTGTGAGGAGTTTGCAGCTGCTCAAAGAAGTGATCCTAGTCTAGAGAAGCTGAGGGCTTGGGCAGACTCTGACTGAGCACAGGGAGGTGACGGCAGACATAAGGTTTATTGGGAAAACGGACTGATGTATACTCAGGCTGTGCAGAAAGAGGGAAGGGTGCTAGGCAGGCAGCTTGTTGTTCCCCAGGGGTATCGTGAGCAGTTGCTCAAAATTGCACATGATATTCCTTTGTCTAGTCATCTGGGAATCGCACGCACTATGCAGCAATTGGCCCAGAATTTCTATTGGCCTAACTTCACCTAGCAGGTGAAGGAGTATTGCAGGTCTTGTCACTGGTGCCAAGAACTAGGGAAGGTGGGCAAGAAAACCCAAGCCGCCCTGATTCCATTGCCCATAGTGCAGGAGCCATTCCAGATGGTGGAAATGGATACTGTAGGGCCTTTAAATACCCCAGCTCCTCAGAAAAGAGATTCATCCTGACTGTGGTGGATTATGCCACCCGATCCTCACCGAGGACAGACAAAGTGGCAGATGCCTTACTTGGGATTTTCTCCCGTGTTGGGTTTCCGAAGGAGGTTATCACCGATCGAGGGGGTTCCTTCATGTCGCACCTGATGAAACGTTTATGGGAGAAGAGTGAGGTGGTGCAGAGATGCACGACACCGTATCACCCACAAGCCAATGGGCTTGTGGAAAGATTCAATGGTACCCTGAAGTCAATGCTCCGGGCGTTTGCTGAACAGCATGGGAGGGACTGGGAGAAATACCTTCCCCACCTGCTGTTTGCATTCAGGGAGGTGCCCCAAGAGTCAACAGGATTTTCCCCCTTCGAACTCTTATATGGACGCTGGGTACGTGGGCCCCTAGACTTGATCCGGGAGGACTGGGAAAGCAAGCACGCCACCCAGGGAACTCCCATAGTGGATTATGTCCTTAAGTTTATGGAAAGGCTGAAGGAGCTTATGAGGACAACCCAGAGCAATCTGGCAGCTGCCCAACAGAAACAAAAAGTGTGGTACGATCACAGAGCCAGAGCTCGCTCGTACATGGTGGGTCAGGAAGTCATGGTCCTTATTCCGATCTGGAAAGACAAGCTGCAGGCTGAGTGGGCAGGACTGTACAAAGTAGTTAGGAAGGTGAATGACGTGAACTACATTATAGAGTTACCTGACAGAAGACAGACAGAAAGGATGCACCATGTCAACATGATGAAGCCATATGCAAGTACGGCTGACATGGTGTTTGCAGTGTGTAGTCCTGGGGAGGGGATGGATGAAGGAGACCCCCTCCTGGACTTGCTGGAAGAAAGTAAGCAGGAGTCCTCTGTGGAGGCAGTTAAATTGTCTCCCCAGCTGACCCCAGACAAGATCCAGGAAGTAAGAGAGGTTTTAGCAGACTTTACCCCATTATTTAGCGCCAAACCTGGACTAACCCCCTTAGCGACGCACGATGTGGAGACGGACACAGATGCCAATACAGTGGACAGCATATCGGGTGTCAGAGGCTGTTCAAAAGCACATTAGGAGGGAAGTGGAGGAGATGCTGGATTTAGGGGTAATCCAGAGATCCCACAGCCCCTGGGCCTCACCCATAGTCCTTGTGCCCAAGCCAGATGGATCTACTCATTTCTGTGTGGACTATCGTGGACTGAATGCAGTCACAGAGTCAGATGCCCACCCGATGCCCCAGAGGGATGAACTCCTGGACAAGTTGGGAGGAGCAACCTACCTTACGACCACTGACCTGACCAAGGAGTATTGGCAGGTAGAGTTGACAGAGCTAGGGAGAGGTCGGCCTTCATCACTCCGATACGCTTATTTGAATTTAAAGTAATGCCTTTCGGAATGAAGAACGCCCCGGCCACTTTCCAAAGGTCGGTGAACCAGGTGTTAAATGGTGCTGAGGAGTATGCTGTGGCCTACCTGGATGACACTGTCATCTTTAGTGCCAGCTGGCAGGAACATCTGTCCCATCTTAGGGAAGTGCTGGGCAGGATACAGAGGGCCGGGCTCACTGTCAAAGCTGGGAAGTGCCAGGTGGCCATGGGATAAGTGGCATACCTTGGGCATGTGGTAGGTCGAGGACAGCTCCGTCCTAACCAAATAAAGATAGAGGTAATCCAGGCGTGGCTCAGACCAGAAATGCAGAAGCAGGTCAGGAGTTTTCTTGGGACAGCAGGGTACCATAGAAAATTTGTACCCAATTACAGTGCCCTGGCTGCTCCCCTATCTGACCTGGTAAAGAAAAGGATACCAAAGAAAATTACCTGGGGACCAGCCTGTGAAAAAGCCTTTACCAGACTGAAGGAGGCACTGGGCAGTGCTCCTGTTTTGACAGGTCCTGACTATAGCAGACCCTTTATAGTTCAGACTGACGCCTCAGACGTAGGTATTGGGGCAGTACCGAGTCACATATCCAGCCAAGGGAAAGATCACCCAGTAGTGTACCAGAGTAGAAAGTTACTTCCCAGGAAGCAGGAATACTCTACTGTGGAAAAGAAGTGTCTTGCCATAGTGTGGGCCCTAAAGAAGTTAGAGCCATACTTGTATGGGCAGTATTTTGTGATACAGACTGACCACAACCACCTGGTTTGGCTGACACAAATCGGGAAGAGTAATGGTAGATTGTTAAGATGGAGTCTTGCTTTGCAAGGGTATGATATGACACACTTACATAGGGCTGGAGCGAAAAATCAGAACTCAGATGGGTTATTTCGCATCTATGAGGAGTGAACTGATTTGGGAAGCTTATCCCATGCAGGGGATAGAACCCCCAAATTCAGTCTAGGTAGTGAGGATTGTGATGCTTGTACAGCTGGTTCTGATTACTCTATGATTTTTGTAATATAAAAATGTGTTATTGAGTGTCTCTCATGAGACACACTGAGACAGCCTGTGGGATGACACCCCCCACCACCACGTTTCAGCTAAAAGATGAAAGCCAGGAGATAATTAAAGGCTAGAACAGAACTAAATTAAGGATCTCCTGTTTATCTGGCTTAATTGTAGCTGCCAGCTGCTAGGCTGGAAATCATAAACATTTATGACGTTTAGAGGAAGAATACAGATTATGTCACTTAGCTGCTACGTCATAAATGCTCTTTGATGTCTGTGAAGAGCAGGATGCTGCTCATGGATGAAAGAAAGAACTTGGAAAATTACAGACTTAATTGGGAAGTCATATGGGGAAACAAGTTTTTTTTTTTTTTGCTGAGGTCACCTTAATTAAATTTACTTCCTTCTTGATAAGACATCCTGATTGTATAATTTTTAATAAACAGAGGAGGAACTGGGTGACATCATGGAGAAAGCAGGTTCAAGACAGTTTTTTTAATTAAGCTATGACTGACCTGTAGACACACACACGTTTGGACTCTGAAGCTACAACATCTACTTTTTTTTTGCACTATTAGAGAGATACATTAGATATATGTCTAATTGTCTGGTGGTAGGAATTTTGCACTTTTTAACTTTTTTTTTTTTTTTTAAGTGATTGTATGTTTTTGTGATATATTGTTCTGTATTTACATTTTACACATTTTTATCTATTTTAAGTAAACCTCTATTTTAAGAGACTACTTGGTGTGCCTTTGAAATTCTTTATTTGACAAGTGAAGCATATCTGGTTAAAGTTGACACTATGCAAAAGCTTACTGGTTTACCAAACTGGGAAAGGTAAGAGTTTATTCTGAGGTCTTTCATAGAGTTTTTAAGGGTTCATTTTGTACACCTGGTTAGGTGCCCGTGGGCGAGAGATATCTGGCCCCCCCTGAAGAGCAGAATTATCTGAGCCTGTACATTTGGGTACGCTAGCAAGAGGCTCACAGTTTGAATCCCTCCAGAACTTGAGACCAAAGGTTGATTCGAACCCACAAAACAGACAGGAGGGTCACCCTATTCTGTTCCTGTTCACAATACTGCGCTCGGAGGTTGGCATTGTGACAGCAGAGAGCCTGACCTGCTGAATGGGGTTGTGACACCATCTATTAACGTCTCCCGGGGAAGGAGACAGGAGAGGAACAGAAGTAACAATAGATGGAGGAAAGTTCCAGTTGGCCCCAGCCTCCCCCCAATCCCAGGGGACCCAAGAGTTGGCACATCCCCAAGCGGTGAGCTGACTCCAGAGATCAGACCCAGGACAAGGGGGAAGGGACCAACAGATGTCCCCGTATCAGCCCAAAAAGAAGCCCTACTCACCATCCTCCAAGAACCTCTCAGATGTCTCCTAGGGAGAGGCCACAAGGAGAAGAGGGGGAAAAAACAACCGGATCCCCATGGAGGACGAGCAGGGAGGAGGGCATGGCCCAGGGACTGAGGCCTTGTGAGGGGAAGGTGGGTGGGATTCAGTGATGAATGGTGAAGATACACAGGAAGATCAAGAATTATGGTAGGTACGTTAATTTTCATATCTTCCGTGTCAATCTTCACCATTCATCATTGGTGGGTAAGTACCGAGCCCCCAGTAGTTCCCTGAGAGAATAGTATCCCTCATCCTTGTGCGGGATACACTGGTGGAGAGAGCACCTCCACTGGCCAGTTAGGCCTGGGACTGATCAGGTAAGGCGGGGTCCCCTGTCCCGGGAAGGAAGGCGCCCCTGCAGTTCCTGCCTCGCCCTGCAAGAGAGATAACGGTCCCCAGAAGGAGGAGGCCATTAACCTACGCCGGGCCAAGGGTGACAACCTCGAAAGGCGAAGCCATACTGTCCACCTAATGCAGATCGCTGTCCCTGCAAGTCATGAAGCGACTTCACTGGTGTCGTAAAATGCCCTTGACTGGTGCCTTGTCAGCTCCAGACCTACAGCAGAGAGGGCTATGGCTTGCCGAGTAGCCTCTGAATCAGGCTGCGATGCTAGTGCCTTGGCCCAGCATCGCCCACAGATGCCAGTTACAGGCAGCGTGGTGCACCTGATGTGAAACAATGGACAGTACCATCCACGCAGAGGAGAAAACTCTCTGCTCCAGATGATCAAACTCCGCAGAGTCAGGATCCGAGAATTGGTCACAGACCGGACAACTATGCCCGGTAAGGGTGTCCAGACGCATCAATCCCAAAGTGGGATAAGGCAGAAAGCCTGGTGCCCCTTGGGTGAACAATATCACCTCTGGCAGTGCATGGGGGCTGGAACTGTGGCGTATGAAAGCTGCCAGGTGCTGTACGACGCCTCCTGGAAGGGAACTGGCCAGGAGGGGACCACCAAATGGTGTGCCCTGAACACGCCCAAAAAGGCTTGTGTGGAAAGTTCAGTACTGTGATGGGCAAAATAGGTAATATGCAAGTCCCTGACCAGCCTCGCTAGGAAGCGCAGATACTGGGCCTGATCAGCATCAGAGGATACGTGGACAGACGACTCCTCTTCCTAAAGGGAGGAAGACGAGGAGGCTGAGGAAATGCAGAGTCAGACTCCAGCTGCAGAGGGGAAACCGGTTGAAAAACCTGTTCATTCATGGCCCTAATGTACTGGGGGAAGTCTGCAGCCTGGGATCTGAACTGTTCCCAGGTCAAAGGCCCTGAAGGACCAACACTGCCTGGGAGAGGAGGAGCTGGATGCAAAGGCACAGGAGAACCCGTCAACATACGTGATGTGCCTCTGCCAGGGCTGAAAGACGCAACAGGCGATCCTGGCATAATAGGGAATCCGAAGGTCTGTAAAGTCACCATCCTATTAAGAAAAGTAAACCGGTCGGGACTGAGACCTGTAGGGGAAGCTTCCATATGAGAGGACCGGGGCCCCATGGATCCAGAATGGCGGTCCCCAGCCAAACCCAATGAGGACTCCCTTGAAGGAGATGAGGGAGAGAATCCAAGATCAACACTGCAGCTCCTCCCAGGGCCCCAGAGGGGTGCTGCTGCCCCTTGCCCTGTCTCCTCAACCCCGCCGACTCAAAGGAAGACCTCTTCCATGTACCCTGTGCCAAAGAACCCCCCCAACTCCACAGACTCCCACAGGAGTGTCGCAGAGGAGGGGAATTCATTCTTGACCTTGAGAGAGAGGATGGCACTGTGGACAGCAGCTGACTCCTCCCCCAAATCCCGGACCACAGCACCCGTAGCAGTGGGACTGCCAGCCCGCACCTGCCCCTTCGGTGCCCCCATCGACCCAGGTGGCAGTCACCGGACCCGCAGGTGGGAGCACCTGGGGAGGCGCAAGAGTGCTAGGCCGTGGAGAACCTCTCTGCAAATCCGGATCAGCTTCCGAATTAGGTGGCTCCGAAGAGGCGACAATCCAGAAGAGCTCCAGACCAGTGGCCTCAGGGGCTCTCCCGCTTGCGACGCCGCAGGCCAGCCTCACACCCCTCACGATGCTGCCCGGATCACCGGAGCTGTGAACAGCTCCAGGATCTGAGGTGGCGTGGAGGAATGTCCTGCGCCAGAACCCGTGGCTATGGGCCCTGACAACGGGGGAGCCTGCACCTCTAAAGAGGTGACTGCCAATGTGGTGCTCCTAGCCCAGCCTACAGTGGAGCCAGACCGGACCTCTGGTACTGCGGTAGAAACAACCTCCATGGCAAAGCTAGAAGAGGAGGCCCCCTCTTCACCGGACTGTATAGGCCTGGTAAGGAACTGGGAGGTAGGGTCGAGGGTCCTACGCTTGGAATAACAAGAGCGATGCCGCCCTTTGACAGTCGGCAGAGCCCCGCTGACCTTCAATGCGCAGTGCTCCAGAATGCGGCCGTCCACAGAGAAGCAGGCATCGCAGGTGTCCATGTCATGCTGGGGCAAACATCATGCCGGTCGGTAACGGAGATTTGCCGGCCACAGGGACAACGATGCACAGGAGGCCGGCCTGTTTTAAAGGAACGTTTTTTGTCCCGGGGACCAAGCATGATACGACAGTAACTACATTAAAAAAACAGTAAAGACTCGACACTGCTTAATAAAAAGGAAAGATCTTACCGGTAACTTGACAAATGGCACTGAGTGGGAGCAGAACTGAGGTGAAGTCAAGCGGTCTCAGTATTGAAGCTCAGCATCAAGGACAGCTCAGAGGAGCGGTGACTCAGAGACTTCGAAGGCTGAACCACCAAACTAGGCTGCAATGGTGCAGAAGCAAATGCGAGCTGCAGGTGAGGTGCTGTCTCTACAGCTGGAGAATCAGAACTGAGGTGGAGGAGGAGCCAACGGCCGTTACTGGCCAACCCATGCGCCTATGCAGTGCGCTATTCTCAAGCGCCTGCAATGCCTTCCCCCTCTCCTACAAAAAAAAAAAAAAAAACTCCTTCGGGGTGCTTGTCTCCAGTCAATCACCCACCAGTGATGAATGGTGAAGATTGACACAGGGAAGATGGGACACTTTTCTGGACTGAAAACCTCAGATAAAGGTACAGTTTAGAATAACAGTATATAGTATTTTCTGTAAACCATCCAGTATGTTTTTATTTAAGTAAACTTTTATGATTTTCTTATCAATTCCGCCTTGGGGCCCAATTGTGCGAGCTAACATTTTTAACAGAAGGGTTTTGTAAAAGACTGTGTGCCTTGATAAAGATAGTGACTGCTCGACTATCCTACTAACTACTTAGGCAAGAGGCTGCCAGTGGCAGTGGTGGGATTCAAACCCTGAACATAGTACAGAGTCAAAGGGACTCGAAAGAACAGGTTACTCACCTGTAACAGTAGTTCTAGGAGTGGTAAATGCTGTTCATCCACACTGTTTGGCATGTTCCCTTCCACTTTAAATCTTGCCGAAACTCTTCAAGCTGGCTCTTCCCACCCACCTGGGTGGTATATACCTTGGCTCAGCCCCATGATGCCAGATCTTAGCCCGCTGGAAGCAAGGTTGTGCGCTTGAAGCTGGGAGGTCGGGTGGGTGCATGTGGATGAACAACATGTACCACTCCTAGAACTGTTACAGGTGAGTAACCTGCTCTTCGAGGAGCGTGGATATGTTGTTCATCCACAGTTTGGCAGACTCCAAGCAGTTCTCCGGGAGGAGGGAGGCAAGGCGCACACCCCCTACTTAGGGAACAGAGATTGGAGAACCGGGCCCCAAAACCAGCATCCCAGCGTGACTCAATATCGGTGTGGTAGTGGGTGATAAATGTGTTTGCTGACTTCCAGGTAGCAGCCAGACAGATTTCCTGGATAGGGATGTCCCTGGAAGCAGCCACCGATGCAGCACTATGGCGGGTAGAATGAGCTCTTATCCCTCTGGGAGGCTCCTTGTCCGCCAACTCATAGCACAGACCTATGCATGATGTAATCCATCTTGCTATGGTCCGTTTGGCTGCAGGTCTGCCAGAAGCGGCTTCAGCGTAGGAGACAAACAGCAGGCGCAACCCTCTCACGACCCCGCCGGGCCCCTCCTGTAGGAAATGTCTCCCCAGGTCCGAGGTGCGGAGCCCAACGGACCACCGAGGTGCACGCTGCCATGTAACCCAGAAGGCGCAGAAAGTCCCAGGCAGGGCGCAAATGCCCAACCAGAAATGATCGGGCAAAGGAGGAGAGAACCTCCGCCCTGTCCATTGGGAGCTGTGCTCTGGCTTGACAAGAGTTGAGCTCTGCCTCGATGAAGCCCATCACCTGAAAAGGCACGAGTTCCGACTAGGCCTCGTTGATCAGGAGGCCGAGTTGGGAGCAGGTTAGGAGGGCCAGATCCCTAGACTGCTGCGCCTCCTGAAGGGTGGAACCTGTCAAGAGCCAATCGTCGAGATAAGGGTAGATTCTGACTCCTTGACACCAAAGATGGGCTGCCACCACTGCAATGCATCTGGTGAAGACCCGGGGGGCCAATGACAAGCCAAATGGCATGGCTCGCAACTCGTACAGGGTCCCCTTGACCCTGAAGCGGAGGAACCGCTGATGGAACGGACGGATAGGGACGTGAAAGAACGCGTCCTGTAGATCCAGTGAACAGAACCACGTTTTGCTCCAGGGATGGTATGATCTGGTTCAGAGTGACCATCCGAAAGGTACAAGACCTGAGATATTGATTTGGTCGTGGAGATCTAGGACGGGGCGCCAACCCCCCGTCCACTTTGGCACCTGGAAACTGGAGACAAAGCCTGGGTCTGTCGGAGGATCCGGCACTGGAGCTACTGCCTCCTTGCGGAGGAGCTGAGCTATGTCGTCTCGAAGAGCCGACTGGGTGCATGCCGAAATCCGTTCCTTCTGAGGGGCACGGGCTTGGCTGGGAGGGTACTGCTCGAATTCTAGAGGCAGACCCTGACTGACCACTTCGAGAACCCGCCTGTCCGAAGTGATAGCGGACCAGGCGGAAAGGAAGTGGCAGAGCCGACCCCCCACGGGAGGACCCAGAGCTGGCATGACAGGTGTAGGGGTGGCCACCCCCAACCCATCACTGAGCAGGCTTAGAGGAGGCTCCAGGACCTGAGCCTCGGCCTCCTTTACGGGGCTGCTGAGGACCCTGCTTGGGCCAAGGGCACCAAGCTTGAGCCTGCTGCTGCTGCTGTTGATGTCCTCCTTGATAGGAAGGCTGCCGGACTGCAGGGGAAGAGTGCCAAAATGGCTTTGTCTTTCTCTTCTGCTGGTTCTTGCCCAAAGAACCCTTGGCCGAAGTAGCATCCAAGGTGGAACTGGACTGCTCTATATGCTGAAGGTGACCGGCCACTCCTGGACCAAACAAGTCAGTCCCCAGGAAGGGCACGTCAGCAAACTTATGCTGAGTATCTGCTGGAAAGGAGTAGAGCCTCAGCCAAGCCCTGCGGCGAGAGGCCACAGCAGCTGCCAATGAGTGGGCACAAGAATCCCTGATATCCGAGGCTGTCTGGAGCGGCTGTTTAGCAACAGCATGGCCCTGGTCATGGACCTGCTTGACCGTGGTCTGCATATCCGGTGGGAAATGAGGGAGGACCTCGTCTAATGACCCAAGAAGGGCATGAAAGAAGTGTGCCATTATAACAGCCAAGCTAGCCTGACGAAGGCCCAGAGAAGAGGCCGCTTAGACCTTACCGGCAGTGTGGTCCATATTCTTGGACTCCTTGTCCGGGGGTCAGTCAGTGTTGGCCGAACTACCAGTACGCCTGAACACAAAGGTGGTCACCAGGCTCTCCGCCAAAGGGTGCTCTGTGAACCCCGTAAGGGACCCCATGGGCACCGCGTACTTGTGGGCCATGCGGGCAGATGGTGCTGGGCAGGAGGCAGGATGCTGCCCAAGTTCAGGGGCCAGGCCAACAATGGCCTTGGCCACCGGAAAGGCCTCCGTCGAGGTATCCCCTCTCTTAAGAATGTCGGTGAGAGGGTACTCCACCTTTTTCCTGGATAGGCTCCAGGGGCATTCTGGTGGAATCAGAGATAAGGAGAATGTCCTGGAAAGAGGAAGGGCTTTCCTCTATCCCTGCGCCGACCGACGACTCATCATCCCTGGGATGTGAGTGCAAGCCAGTGACGTCCGGGTCTGAAGAGTCGTGATACAGCGGTCTACCGCCTAAGTCAAACCTCGATCTGCCGTGGGCGGTCCGAGGAGACTGTTATCGACAGACGTCGAGGAAGCCCGGTGTGCTGTCGGTCCTCTTTCAAGGGCGCTCCTCTCTCAAGCTGTTTAGGCAGTGGTTCCATCTGAATCAAAGAAGAGACTGGAATAGGCATAACTGGGAGACGGCCCGGCCCCACGGGTGAAGAAACCGAGGGCTTTGGTTCCAGAGGGGTAGGCTTCAGCCTAGGAGGAGAGAGTCAAGTGATGGCCGGGGTAGGCAGCAGAGCCGCCTTCTGCATGGTCAAGATCAGCTGCTGCCACATAAGGTCTTCATAGCGCCGACGGAGTTCCTGCGGGAGCCTCTCCTCATCCGAGGAGCATAAGGACCTGTGGCGTTGCCTCTTTTTTGAGCGCTTATGGCTCATCCTCGTTCGATCGTCCGAGGGGTCCTGAACCAAGACCGAGATTGGGGAGGCTGACTCGCTCGATCAGGAGACACTGGGATCAGTGAGACCCGGGGGTTCGGGACCGGGTCCTTGATGGGGACACCAAATGGCTGGGTCTCCTCATCTGGAAAGACCAGCACCAGAGTCCTTTCCAACGAGTCGTTGGGCACAGCCGGTGACACGGGTCAATGGGTCGAGGATACTGACTCGCCGCTACTCTCGTCCCTTGGCCAGACGGAAGGTCCAAAAAGCCAGCGGCCGAGGTTCTGATCTCAACCGAGGTTGAGACCGCGTGTTCTTGGGACTCGGACCTCTCCCGGTCCCAACAGCGTCTCCGTTGAGACGAAGACACTGGGTCCTTCTCCCTCTTCCGAGAGCGGGAGGAGTGCGAGCCCAAGGGCGCCTCACCCAGAGTGGGGAGAGACTGGCACATCTCCCTGAAGGAGCCCATAAAGGTAGAGCCTAGGTTCAGCGGGACGAAGAAGCTTCGACTGGCCGGAGCGCGAGCTGCTTCCTCCCCAAATGCCTTCGTCTGTTCCAGCTGTTCGGTGAAGCCTGCGGCCGCGGAAACCACCCACCTAGCCTCCGATTTCACCGGTGGGTTTCTCTTTTCTGGTCTCCCCAGCTTCAAGCATGCCTTGCGGTCATCCAGGACGTTGGGATGGAAGGCCAAGCAAAAACCGCATGACGCGGTGTCATGTCTGACACCTAGGCAGTAGCATATAGGTGGGGGATTGGTGTCACGACATCTTCTGGCGCGGGGCACCAGCGAAATCCTGGAAGATTTTTTCCTCCATAGTCGATCTGACGAAAGCCGATCGCTAACTTCGAGCAGGTTTGATTTTCGGTAAAACCGACAATTTGAAAGTCAGGGCCACCTAAATGCTGAAAGCACGAGGGAACCTGTATCTTCCAGCGGAAAGGAAGATCTGGCGATATGGGGCGAAGCCAAGGTATATACCACCCGGGTGGGTGGGAGGAGCCAGCTTGAAGACTTCCGGCAAGATTTAAAGTGCAAGGGGACATGCCAAACAGTGTGGATGAACAACATATCCATGCTCCTAGAACCACAGTTTCCACCCTCCCACTGGGAAATAGGAAGGTTGGTAATGCTTCAACCAGTCAATCAAATCAATCAAAATCTTTATTTGTCCAGGAGGGAACCATTGAGCAAGGCTCATTTGCAAGGTGGACCTGGTCATGAATACATCAAAGTACAGTACAGAAGCACGTATACAAAAGGCAATAATATACAAGGAAGAAAAAGTGTATACAGTACAAGGTTGAAATAAATAATAAAAAAAAAAACAGCATTATTTTACAATTGAAGAAGTCAGCAGATGTACAATCAACCAAAGGCATACAGGGGTTATAAGCAGAGATCTTTTGAGTGAGGCAGCCGGCAACTACACATATAGGGGAAAGAGGCCGTGTATGGGGTGGCAGGTTAGAGAGGTAAAGAAGAGGAGGGATATATTACCGACGACTGGCGGAAAAATTGGGCTAAAACCACAGAAAGTGACAATGGCTGTTGTGTACTTGTTTATTATGATAATGACGGACGAGGGGTAGATAACTGGGACACTACTATGGATGGGGTGGGACTTTAGCCAGGCTGGAGCGGACAGGGAAGGGTGGGTGCAGCAGGAAGAGTTAATAGGGAAAGAGTGAGAGCCAGGGGTAGAAACATGGCGAGCGTCAGGATGGGAACTCTACAACTGCTCGCGAGTTCTTTTTAAAAAGGGGGATCCTCTCTGCAAACAGGAGGTCCTGCCGTGCCCCCGAGGTTGGGCTTGTAACAGCCCCTACCAGTATAAGGCTATGGCCCCTCATATTCCCCTCCCTCTTCAATTTGAACAGACCCTCCGTGTTTACACTATTGATCCCCTTCACATATTTGAAGGCCTCTATCATGTCCCCCCAGTCCCTTCCGTCTCCCAGGGAGTACATGTTCAGCTCCCCAAGTCTCGCTTTGTAGGACATTTCCCCCAGCCCGTGGATCATCTTTGGGGCTCTTCTCTGGACTCTCTCCAATAGGGTAACATACTTCTTTAAGTGAGGGCGCCAGAACTGAACGCAGTACTCCAGGTGTGGTCTTACTAAGGAACTGTACAGGGGCAGTATGACCTCCCTTCTCCTTGGTTATCCTCCTAGCTATACACCCAAACATTCTATTTGCCTTAGCAGCCACTCTCCTGCACTGTTCAGAGTTGTTCATTCTTGCATCTATTACCACTCCTAGATCTTTTTCCTCCATGGAGATTTTCAGTAAATGATAGTTATACCCAGGATTCCTAACTCCCAAATGTAGTATGCTACACTTCAGAGCGTAAACCCCAGCTGCCAAGTATGTGCCCACCTTTCAAGCCTCACCAAGTCTTCCTGAAGTGCCCTCCTCACTGTCCACCTCTGCTCCCAGTTTGGAATGATTGGCGAACAGGATCATCTTGCTCCTAACTCCCTCCCCGAGGGCCACAATGAAAGCATTGAACAGGATGGGGCCCAACACCGATCCTTGAGGGACCCCACTGATCACCCTTCCGTCAATCGAGGCCTCTCCCCCTACCACCACCCTCTGCTGATGGTTATTAAGCCAGTTTGCATCCACCCTACCACTGGACACTGGAAGGAGGACCACCAGTAGAGACTACTTAGGGTAAGGCTTGATCTTACTTGGCTTCTTCATCGGAGGAAGTACTGGCAGCTCTGGTGTCCTAGTTAGGGATGAAGCCTCGTCCCTCTCAGACACTGGGTAAATGACAATCTCAACCAAGTCACTGACTGGGGTCTGAACACCTCTGAGGTATCACTGGAGTAACCTAGACCCAAGTCGAGTGCTCAGGGAAACCCAGCGATCACGAGGAGTGGGAATTCCCACGATCATCAGTGGTGGCATTTCTTGTGCTTCTTACAATAGAGAGAATTATCAAGAGTCTGCATCAACAGATACATCACAAAATCCCGGTGTTCTTAAAAAGAACCCTGTACATGGCTGGTCCCATCACAACCAAAGCCAGGGCTGAATAGGCCACCATTGTCGCCTCCTCTTCTATGGACTGACACTGTGCTGCTAAATCTGCAGCCCTTGAGGCCTTCCATTCCTGATGCCTACCTTGAAGGAAGTGTGCCCTGTGTTCATCAAAGGAAGAATGGTGCATGACCTGACAACATGGGAAAAGTTCCACACTGTGGTGAGCCCCCAGGCAATAGACCCAAGTATCATGCCTATCCCTGGCAGACATTTTCTGTCTACACCAGACACACATTTTGAAACCTGATTTCTTGTGTTCCATCCTGATGATCCTTGATAGAGCAGTAACCAATTGAAAGACGAGACACATAGAATAAGTCAAAAACTGAAAATTAAAACAAAGAATTAAATTCAAATGCTTGAAAACTCTTGAGTCCTCTTGACTGCAAGGATCCATGAAGGAGGAGACCAGTCCCTTCCAGTGGAAAGAAAATGAAAATTACATACCTACTGTAATTCTTGATCTTCTTGGATGAAGTCTCCACCACTCATTCACACTAGTGGAACTGTAGGCGGGCGCTAGGACCAGCGGGGCCAAAAGGTAACTAGGAGGCGGCACCGAGTGAGGACCCGCATGCGTAGTGCTGTGGGCTGGCTTGCGCCATATAGGCTATCTCGGTGTAGACCCTCCAACCGCCTCAGACCCTTTTTTTTTTTTTACTGAGGAGATGCAGCGTAAACTAACCTAGGAAAATGAACTCATTTTGGACATAAGATAGTCTGTATGACACGTGTAAGAAGGGTCAACTCAACAGCGCCTTCACAGCCTACGCCCACGAGGGAGTGAAGACCAGAACAGAGAGACTGAGCTTGGGGGATGGTGGGTGAGCGTGTGAATGAGTGGTACGTAATTTTCATATCTTCCTGGACATAAAGTCTCCACCACTCATTCACACTAGTGGGAGAGTACCGAGCTAAAATAATACCCCCCCCCCCCGAGAACGGTGGCAGGAGAGAGGAGCTCACTCAGGACAGAAGTCCATTAAGGATTGTCCTGCCAAAGGAAGGATGCTGTCTGGCATGGACATCCAAGGTGTAGTGCTTCACAAAAGTGTGCACAAAGGTTCAAGTGACTGCACTGCAGATGTCTGCAATGGGCATGTTCCGAATCTCTGCTAGAGATGCTGCGACCGCTCTGGTAGAGTGGGCATACACCCTGCCTTCCAGCTTGACCTGCGCCATTGAATAGCAATGGCGGAGACATGCAACCAGCCATGCCAAAATGTACCTGATGGCAACAGGCTGACCCAGCTGGGCCATACTGAATGAGACAAAGAGTTACTTGGATTTGTGAATCTATTTTGTTCTGTCGATGTAGAATCGCAAAACCCTCTTTACATCCAAAGAATGTAGGGTACGCTCCCCTTCATTCTGAAAGTTTGCAAAGTAGGTTGGAAGGACCAGGGGCTACTTCAGGTGGAATTCCGAGACTACTTTAGGAAGGAATTTGGGGCGAGTTCTGAGAACCACCTTATCCTTGTGAAATACTGTGCACGGGGGGTCTGTGAACAGGGCATGTATTTCAGAGATCCTGCGAGCGGAAGTAATGGCCATAAGGAAGGCAGTCTTCCAGGTCAGGAACTTCAAGTCGCAGGTTGCTGGAGGCTCAAAGGGTTTACAAATGAGCATGTCTAGCACAAGGTTGATATCCCAAGCAGCTACCGGTCTTCTGACTGGTGGTCTAGTGTGCAGTATATCTTTAAGGAATCTCTTAACCAAGGGTAGCTAAGCCACCGACATATCGTGGATAGGCTCATGGTAGGCCGAAATCGCACAGAGATGTACTTTCACTGTGGAGTATTGCAGTCCTGTATTTGACAGGTCTAGAAGGTATTCCAACACTTTGTTTGGTGAGCAAGTAAAGGGGTCCAGGGAGGACTTTGCACACCAAATGAAGAATCGTTTCCACTTTGCCATGTAGGTCTTCCTAGTGGATGGCTTGCTGCTAGGAGAATGTCTCAGATTCTACGGGAGACATTGAGCCTACCCACTTCTATCTCCTCAGAAGCCAGGCATGGAGATGAAGGGACCACAAGCCGGGATGGACCACCGGACCCTGGGTCAAGAGGTCTGTTTGAAGTGGAAGTTGTCTCGGTGGAAACTCTGATAATCTGTTGATTAATGGAAGCCATATCTGACGAGGCCAGTATGGGGTGATGAGAATCATGTTGCCCCCTGAGCCTCCAGCTTGAGCAGCACCCTCTGAATTAAGGGACGAGGAGGAAATGCGTACAGAAAGCGTCTTGTCCACCACAGTCTGAATGCATCCTAACAGAAAATGCCAGGTTCTGGATTTCTGGAGCAGAACAGAGGCAGTTTTGCGTTAAATGGGGATGCAAAAAGGTCCAGGTCCGGAGTGCCCCACTGTTCGCATAGCGACTGCATAATGTTTGAGTCGAGAGGCCATTCGTGTGGATCCGCCTCAGTTCTGCTGAGGCAATCCACCAGATCGTTCTGGATTCCTGGCAGGTAAACCGCCTGAATCAGGGTTTTGTGCTCGAGACACCATTCCCACACTCTCATGGCTTCCCTGCACAGAGGGTAAGAATGTGCTCCACCCTGTTTGTTGATGTAATAGATCACTGCCTTGTTGTCCGTTTGAAGGAGAACCACCTTGTGACAGAGGACATCCTTCAGGGCTCAGACAGCATACAGGACAGCTGGGACTCGTCCTGACTCCACAGGCCCTGGGGTGTGGAGGTCCTGACAGTGAGCGCCCTGTGACAGGGTGGAATAGGACCCTGTCACATTTGTTTGGAGAATGTGTTTAAATGCAAGGATCTTTCCTTTTCTGTCTCTTCTCTGGTTGCGCAATCAAATTTTCCTGTGAGACCTCGGACTTGATCAACCCGAACAGTCTTGCAATTCTTTGCCTCTCACTGTCTCTCAGTTTTCTCTTGCTGTTTTTTTTCCCCTCCCTTGCATATCTATGTTAACTAACAGAACAAATATGTGTAAATCACTGTATGGAAATGTAACTGATAACGGGATTGCTTTTGTTGAGAAAATATTTAGTATTACTGTTGATTATATTAATTGTAGAAAACTAGTGGTTACTTGAGTGCAAATACTTGAGGTCTTTTTGTAAAAGGGGCCTCAGAAACATCCTGCCTGATATTTACAAGAACAAAAAATTTAGCAAAAACAGGATGTCTGCTAAGGATGGGGGTTGAAAAGAATTATAAAAAGGCTAAGCTGCTACTGCAATTAGAGAGATTACAATAAATATTTTATTTTGCCTCTGTACATAGTTCTTATGAACAAGTTTATATATTTTTGTAATGTTACTCCTACTATAAATAACATTTTGGTAAATTTTACAACTGCTCCTGGGTTTTCCCTATGTTTCCTGACCTGTGCCTCGACGACACTCCCCAACCAGTCAGAGATAGATCTGTGGTGATGTGATCTGCGTTACCAGTAGGGCAAAGAGAAACCCTTGGAGAAGGTTGTCCTCCTGAGTCCACCAGGTGAGTGATCATGTTAAGGGCTCTGTTACCTTGATGTGGAATGATAGCGCGTGTGTGGTTGGAGACCACCGAGTGCTGAGCATCCACTGTGCAGTTCTCATGTGCAAGCGGGCCGGGGCCCTGTTAACACAGACAACACCATGAGACCCAGCATCCGCTGCATCGAGAGAGCTCGAACAGAGTTGCTCTCCTTGATGAAGCGAGCCATCTGGAGAATGTTGTTTCTCCGGTCTTCTGGGAGGAAAGTTCTTGCCCTGGAAGTGTCCAGCAGAGCTCCTATGAAGAGAAGTTGTTGGGAGGGCTGTAGCTGAGATTTTTCCCGGTTCAGTAGAACTCCCACGGATGTGAGGAATTTGGAAGCCATGGCAACCGCTTCCTTTGTCCCTTGTCTGGAGGAGCTCGGTAGGAGCCAATTGGCTAGGTACAGGAACCCTTGAAGTCAGAGTTTTCTGAGATGTGCCACGAGTACTGCAAAGCACTCTGTAAAGACTTGAGGCGCTGAGGAAAGCCCAAAAGGCAGGACTCTGAATTGGTAGTGCTGGCCAAGGGCCACAAAGCGTAGGCACTTGTGGTGGCTTAGGTGCACTGGGACATGTTGGTAGGCATCCTGCATGTCCAGAGAAGCCAACCAATCATTTGGATGAATCAGAGGTAGGAGTGTTCCTAGCGATATCTTGAATTTCTCTTTGAACAGGTATTTGTTTAACATTTTTAGGTCTAGAATAGGGCCCACACCGCCTGTTTTCTTTGGAACTAGGAAGTAGTGGGAGTAGAAACCTGTGTTCCTTTCTGCTTGCGAAACCATTTCTACTGCTCAGTTGTTCAGAAGACCCTGAATCTTGGAAGCAAGGAGGTCTGACTGAGTGGTAGACAGTTCAGGCTGTTTGGACGGACGATCTGGAGCGGTCTCCGAAAAATTTAGAGAGTATCCATCTCAAAATATCCTGAGAACCCATTTGTCCATTGTGACGGACTGCCAATGGTTGTAAAACTGAGTCAGACACCCTTCTACCACCGAAGAGTCCCCCTCGGGCAGCTGAGGTGGGACATGGGCCAAGTCTTCAGAGGGTTGTACTAGGCACCTTCAGGCCCTGTGCCATCTGCTGCATTTTATTTTGTGGCTGAGGGACTTGGTTCTTGTTAAAAGCCCCTCAGCCTTTACCACAAAAGGACTGACGATTATAAAACTGCCATCGGTTTCCAGCCCACTGAGGCGGGGCCGGTCTGGCCTTCTTAATAGCAGTCCTAGTTTTCTGAGTGGCCTCCAGTGCCTGTTCCACCTGTGGTCCAAACAGATAAACACCATCAAATGGAAAATTCATGACTCTTTGTTGAGCATCGTTTGTGAACCCTGAAGTCCTTAGCCTTGAGTGGCGCCAGGTGCATATCCCGGCTGCTGTTGCTCTAGAAGCAGTGTCAAAGGCATCCACAGCAGCTTTAAGTTGCTGATTGCTGGACTCAATGCCCCTAGTAATGGTCTGAAGAAGCTCCAAGGTAACATCCGACTTCGGAAGAGCCTTCACAGTTTCTTTGAGCGAATGCCAGAGGGTATACTCATACTGAGAGAAGACAAAATTACTCACCTTAGTAACTGTGTTTCTTCTAATGGAGCCTTGCTGTATTCTGACATATGCAGTTAGCCCCAGCATTTTAACTGCCCCAGAGATGAAAGAGTTAACTCTATGCAGAAGCAGAATGTTGATTTCAAACCTCTGTCTGTGGTGCTTCAGAGTGTAACTGTCAGATTCTTACGAGCAACTAACTAACTACACCCGTGGTGTGGAAATTGTAAACAATAAACCAATAGGTAAAATTTGTGGGTCCCAAAAGACTCAAGTCGAGAACTCAAAATAGAAAAACCCAGGTAGTGAGATATATATATATATGTATATATATAGATATATATCTATACACACATATACATAACAATATATACATCAACAAGAATAATAACAATCCCACCCAAAGGGGGAGGGGTATAAGGTACACCCCTGAGGTGCAACACTGTACCTGCCAGCCCACATCCCAAAAACTAGGTTCCGAGAGGGGAGGCAGGGGGGAGATCAGAATACAGCAAGACTCCATTAGAAGAAACACAATTACTAAGGAGAGCAATTTTTTCTTCAAACAACATGAAGTCTTGCTGTATTCTGACATATGCAGACTACCAAACAGTACCTCCATGGAAGAGGGTACCGAACCTATTTTGGTAATAGGCTCTCTAGTACTGCTGTACCAAACCTAGCATCTCTCCTAGCCTGGATATCCAGAGAGTAATCCTTGGTGAATATATGGACCGTTTTTCAGGTGTCTGCTTTGCATATCTCTAGTAAAGGTATATCTCTGGCAGCAGCCAGAGAAGTTGCTGTACCCCTAGTCGAGTGGGCCCTCAGGCCTGAGGGAGGCATTTTACCTAGCTTGGTATAACAGAACTGTATACAGGTTACAATCCACCTGGCAATAGTTCTTTTAGTAGCTGGCCTACCTTTTCCCACTTCACCATAAGTGAGGAACAATTGAAGACAGTCATTCCTGTGTGCCTTAGTATGCTCTATATAATAGCTAAGTGCCCTTTTAACATCCAAACTGTGTAACCTTCTTTCTCCTGAAGAGGAATGATCAGTGAAAAACACAGGAAGGGTCATGGACTGGTTCAGATGGAAATCTGAAACCACTTTGGGTAAGAACCTCCTACTGGTTCTGAGGACCACCTTATCTCTATGGAATGAGATAAAATCAGGTTCAACTGACGGGGCCTGTAATTCACTAATTCGCCTGGCAGAAGTGACAGCTACCAGAAACACAGTTTTCCAGGTCAAGTACTTAAGCTCAGCTGAAGCGAAGGGTTCAAAGGATGGTTGCATAAGCTGAGCAATGCAGATATTGAGATCCCAAGCCAGGGTAGGCTCTCTAAAAGGAGGGTTGATATGAGTCAAACCTTTAAAGAACTTTCCAAAAGCGAGGGGTGCCAGAGAAGAGCCCTTCCCTGCTGACAGAAATGCAGAAACAGCTGCTAGGGGAACTTTCAAAGTGGCTGTCCTAAGCCCTAAACCATTAAGGTGAACCAGATAATCTAAGACTGTGGCAATACCTGCAGCATCTGGCAGGGTGGTCCTGTGTGAACACCAAATGCTGAATCTTTTCCATTTGGAGTTATATGTTTTCCTGGTAGAGGGTTTCCGAGAACCCTTGAGGATATCTAAAACTCTCTGAGAGAATGCAGGCTTGCGTACTCTAACTCTTCAAGAGCCAGGCCTTGAGAGTGAGAGACTGGAGATTGGGGTACCAGATCCTACCCTGAGAGGAGGTTAAGAGACTGTGTCTCTTGGGAAAAGACAGGGGAAGTGAGACTGCTAAGGACAACAACAGAGGATACCAAGGTTGCCTGGCCCAGTCTAGAGCAATCAGAATCACTGTGCAGGGTCGTGACCTGATCTTGACTAGAACCCTGAGCAACAGAAGGGAAGGCATAAAGAAACTTGCTTTCCCAATCCAATATCAGAGCATCCAGGGGAACAGTCCCCAGGACTGGAGGTCTGCAGCAGAACTAGGGAAGCTGGTGATTGTCTGGGGCTGCGAAGAGATCCATCTTTGGAGTGCCCCACCTGGTGAAGATTACTTTCAGGATGAGAGGATCCAAGGTCCATCCGTGATGGCCCTAGGAGATACTGCTCAGAGCATCTGCTAGCACACTGTCCTTCCCTGGGAGGTGGACTGCTATTAAGGAAGTTTAAAGGGAGTAGGCCAGAGACCATACTTTTATGGCCTCCGTGCACAAGGCCGTAGACCAAGTGCCCCCTTGCTTGTTAATGTACCACATGGTGGTGGTGTCTGTCCTGACCCGAACCACCTTGTTCTTCACTGAGTCCGAGAAGAACTGAAGGGCCAATAATACTGACCTGAGTTCCAGAAGGTTGATATGAAGGACAGACTCTTCTGGGGACCAGACTCCCTGTGCTGTCAGGGCTCCCAGGTGGGCTCCCCAGCCCAGGAGAGAAGCATCTGTGGTGAGAAGCACTGAAGGAGTTTGCTTGAGAAATGGGGCACCTTGCCTGAGATTGTCTTGGTCCAACCACCACTGGAGAGCTTGGACCAGAGTCTCAGTCACTGAAATCAGTTTGGTTAGAGTGTCTTTCCTCAGACCAAAAGGATCTTAGATGGAATTGAATGTCCCTCATCTGGAACCTGGCCCCTTGTACCACTGCAGTGGAAGCCGCCATGTGGCCTAGGAGCTGAAGAAAATGTCTTGCTGGACGAGAAACCAGAGGATGAAAAGAGGAAGCGAGATCTGTAAGGGCCTGAACTCTTGCTAATGGAAGGAATGCCTTTGCTTGAATAGTATCTAACTCTATCCCATGAAAGTGAGAAGCTGTACTGGTTCAAGAACTGACTTTGGCAAGCTGAGAAGGAACCCCAGGGAACTGAGCAGATCTTGAGTGACCTGTAGAGCTGACTTGACCTGGTCAGAAGACTGCCCTACAATGAGCCAGTCGTCCAGATATGGAAATAGGGAAATGCCCTGTCTTCTGAGGAGGGGCACTACTACTGCAAGACACTTTGCAAACACCCCTGGAGCTGATGTTAGGCCGAAAGGCAGAGCTCTGAACTGATAATGGCCTGAAGGCAACTCAAACCCGAAGTACTTTCTCTGGGAGCACCTGATGGGAATATGGAAATAGGCATCTTTGAGGTCCAGGGAAGCTAACCAGTCTCCTGGCCTTAGGGAAGAATTACTCCCAGACTCACCATTTTGTACTTTGTTTTTAAAACGTGCTTGTTCAAATACCTTAAGTCTAGGATGGGTCGCCACTCCCCCTGTCTTTTTTGGGGTAAGGAACTATCTGGAGTACAGACCTTTGCCCCCGTGTGGAGTAGGAACTCTCTCCACAACTCTGACAGCCAACAGAGAAGAAACCTCTGCTTTTAAAGCAATGGTTTTGGAGTTGTTTGCAGGTGGAAAAGACCTGACCCTCATTTTTGGAAATGTTTTGAAACTGAGGGCCAGTCCCTGGCTTACTACCTCCAGGACCCACCTGTCTGAGGCAACAGACTTCCAGGCCTGGAAATAGTAAGCCAGCCTGCCTCCTGCTGGAATTGGGGAGTCGACCCGGGCTGACACATCAGGGTGTCTGCTTGGCAGGAGCCTTAGACTGGGAAGAGGATGCAGCCCTGCTCATCCCCCTCCTGCCTCTCCCTCGGAAGAACCCCCTCTGTTGGAAGGGAGAGGAGGCCTGGGTTTGGTAGAAAGGCCTGTGAAAAAAGGCCTGCCCCTAGACTGCTGCCTCTCAGGAGTGGCTTGCCTTTCCTTGACTTGAGCACTCCTGTAAGTAGTCCTGTATTCATCCATTTTCTTCATGTAAGCCTGTCTGCTCCCCAGAGAATTACCAACTACAGGGAAATCCATGGCCTTAGCCTGGGTGTCCTGCGAAAGGCCAGCACATCTGAGCCAAGCAAATCTCCTGAGAGACACCGATGTAGCCATGATTCGAGATGCCACATCATTTGAGTCCACAGCAACACGGAATTGTACCATGGATGCCTCAATCCCATCAGCAGCCACCTCCTCCAGCTCTTTGGCCAGCTGGGGGGAGGCCTGCTTGGCCAGTTCCAGAACAGTATCCCACCTGGACTTCTGGTACTTGGCTGCACAGGCCATATAGTTTGCCTGCCTGAGTCCCAAGGAGGATGCCAAATATTGTTTTTTGGCCATGGCATCCTCCTTCCTGGAGTCTTTATTTGGAGGGTGTGAAGCCAAAGGTATGTTAGCCTTGTCACAGGCTGCAGCCTGCACTGCCCCAACATGGCTGCTATGATTGTACAAAAACACCATACCTGAGCCTGACAACATATACCTCCTGTCCATCCTTTTGTCCACTGGAGGTAAAAAGTTTGGTGATCGACAAAATCAGGCTCCTCTTCCTCTTCTGCAGCTTCTACCATAGGGAGCTGGAGCATTTCAGCCACCTTTTTATAGAACAAATAGTGGGAAGGGGACTCAGAAAGCCTGGGAGGGGAGACATTGGAGGGTCTGTCTGGGGAGATGTCCGGTTCAATAGGCACATCCAGACCATCTAAATCATTATCATCTTCCTTATCTTGTTCTGGATAGTCTTCGTCCCCTTCCCACTCCAATTCATAATAGGCATCCGGTTCGTAATCCAATGGAGTAGGATCCATCCGAACCGACCGCCTGGCCAAAGGCGTCGGTTTGGACGGAACCGATCGAAGTGATTGAACATTACTTAATCACTTTGGCTATCTCATCAGCTGTTGGAGTACGCGGTTCTGGATCCGAACCGGCTGATTACCTTTTTCTTTTCGCTGGAACTGATCCCTCCGAGTCTGATCTCCTTTTGCCCGAGGAGGTATCGCCCAGGTCAGTGGGCACCTCCTCAGGTTCGGCCGCAACCAAACCGGGCTGGCCATCTGGGTCAGTGGACTTCTCTGCCTCCCTTTCCTGTAGGCTACTCATTCTTTTATCCATAGTGGCTTTGGGAAAAGTTTTACAGATTTGGCAGTCTGTTTTGAGGTGGTCAAACCCCAGACACACACAGATGAGGTGAGGATCAGCTTTTGCAAAAGCTTCACCACAGTGCTGAAACCCAGTGAGCCCAGTTTTCTTCTTGGGTTTCTCAGACATTGCCAGACTAACAAAAATTAAGCTTAACAACTGTTACGCCAGGTAATACTCTCCGATCGGTAACCAACCGTGTTACGGGGTTGTGGAAAGAAACTGGTAAAAGTCAATTTTTTTTTAAACCGATCAGAACCGGCACACCACTACACTCTAAAGAAGAAATTCAAACAGAAACAGTCAGTTCCCAATCGGACCGACTGCTAGGGAACCGAAGAAATTACAATTTCCACAGAATGAAACAAAACAACAGTTCACTACCTACTACACACTTACTGTGCCGTAGACAGAGACTTGAAAACCGAAAAAAAACAATAGATTGGTTAAAATCGACACTTTTTATGAAACTTTACCGAACCGAGCGAAGGAGCAACTTCACAATTAGGCGGAGTAAAGAATCTGATGGTTACACTCTGAAGCACCACAGATAGAGGTTTGAAATCCGAGCTCGAGCTCAACGTTCTATGCTTCTGCATAGAGTTAACTCTTTCATCTAGGGGGCAGTTCGAGTACTGGGGCTAACTGCATATGTCAGAATACAGCAAGACTTCATGTTGTTTGAAACAGCCCTGATAGCTAGCAATACGCATGCCTAGGGTAGCAGCAGCAAACACTCACTTCCCAAAGTGTCAGTTTTATGGGATTCTTTATTCACTGGACGAGCCGTGGATTCCTAAGGAAGAACAGCTTTGTCATTCTCTGCCAATACCACTATAGCATCCACATAGACTTGAGAGGCAAGGACTGGCCTATCCTTAGGGGGAGCGTTCTTCCTGTGGACTTAGCCACCGAAAGAATGAGCACCAGTCTGTCCTACACCATTTGTGAAAGAGTCTCGAAAGAGAGTTGCACTGGAGGTGCCAATTCCACAGGAATTTTAGGAACATGCAGATATTGAAGGCGCAAACGCTTCCCAGGATTCACCTCAGAAGTCTGAAGAGAAAAGATGGAATTCATATTCTTCACAAGAGACTTAAAAGAAAGGTCCTAAACCAAAGGCTCTGCTGAAGTGAAGAGCTTACTTTCTACTCCAAAGGCTGAATCCTCATCCAGATCGTCCCCTAATCGTAGAGCAGGATCAGACTCAATATAGACTCCTACTAACTCAGAATGGATAAGTATAGAAAGAAAAGGTGAAGAAGAGCAGGAGGAGGCACTTCCTGAATTGGAGTCAAAAACCCAGCACCTGAGGCGTTTGGCATGACATCGGGGAGGCCGGCGCCAGACGAGCACCTGGGGTCCCCAAACTCAACACCAGGGCACCCAAAGCTGGAGATCTAAAAGTACGAGGAGTAGTAGGAGAAAGCAATACCTGTGCTGGCCCCTGCGCCACAGCCATGTGAGGGGGAAAAGCAAGAGACAGCGGCGTTGACGACACCAAAGGTGTCACACGTCTAGGCTGACCCAACTTCGCTGGTGGATCCACGGCCCCCAGGCCCAAGGGCCGGGTCTGCAGGCACGGGCAGTCGGGACAATCACCGGACCCACTGCTCCATAAGAGCAGCCCAATGATGAAACTGCTCACCAGAGGACCCTCCAGGGGGCAGGGAGGGACTTGGGAGTCGAGGACCTCGGCTGCTAGGAACAGAGGCCACAGGCGACCCTGACGGAGCCAGGGTTGGCCTCCTGTTCCCCACAACTGATGATCTCCATGCAGACATACTAGAGGGTGACCTCGAGCAGTACCACTTCTTCTTCGACTGGTGGGACAAAGAAGAGCTCGAGGCCGAGTGGCGCCGGGTCCCGGACCTCAATCGGGAACAGACCTGTTTTTGTGCTGAGGAGGACCGCCTTTCTCCAGGCACCGGACCCACGGTCAGCTCTCCACTCCGAAGAGGGCAGCAGACCAGACCCAGCCCTGCTGCTAGAACAGTTTTCAAGCGAAGTCTCCCTACCGTCACTAGCCCCGTTCATGGTTGACTCTGTCGAAGGCGAGCTGAAGAAGACTTCTCTTCATCGTTGAACAAAATAAAACTTTTTTTTAAAATAAATATACTAAAAACTAATCAAATACTGAACAACTATGCTGCTGTCCTACAGACATGAAGATTTGACTACCGGCAGGCAAGCAATGTCATCACTGAAGCGCACTCTATGGCGGGGAAAAAAGGAACTGAGGCGGTTGGAGGGTTGACACCGAGATAGCCTATATGGCATGAACCAGCGTTGCGGTGCCGCGTATACACAGTCCTACCTTGGAGCTGGTCCTCCTGAAGGTTTCTGTCTCCCGCTCGGTCCTAGCGCCTCTGGTATAGTTCCACTAGTGTGAATTAGTGGTGGAGACTTTATGTCCAGAAAAATCATCTGATGTTAAGAGGAGCGGAGTTGGAGAACAACACTGCGGCTGTTGGAGGAGTCAAGCATGAAGACATCCAGGACAGAATAGCCCACCATAACTGCCTAAGTGTGGATCGTGAATTTAATCTAGGTAATTAATAGTGGGTAATCCTGAGCTGCAGCAGTAAAGACCAGCTAATGAATAAAGAAAATCTTTAAGAAAAATAGCTTTGCTTTAAAAAACGGTTCCCTGCAGAGCAGGGAGCGGTCAACCAACTAGGAGAGAGTGAAAATAACTGCAGGATGATGGTACGGGTCATATCTGAAGGCTCTCAGACTTTTCAGTCTGTCTATACCAACCTGCCTACCTACAGAAGCGGACACACAAAATGATTATTTTAATACCAGCGCAGAGGGTTGAGGCGCTGGATGCCGCACCTCGCGCTACTCTGGCAACTCAGGTTAGGGAATGACCTTGGGTCATCGGGGTGCTGCTGTGGGGGGAAAAGGGCAGAGCAGGATCGAGCATGCCGATGGGCAGCTCTCCTCTCCCGAGCCTGGTGAGGGCGGGTTGGCGCCCCCTCCCTGTAATTCCGCTCCCACCAGGTGGAGGTCAGGTGGGTGGTGGAGCGGGAGCGGCAAAAAGCTACAGGAGGTGGGCGGGGCTGAGCTGGCACCATGGGGTGCATAGTGTGCCTCCATGCGCCACACGCCATGTGCCGGGGCCTCGGGGAGAGGGGAGAAAACACAGTAAAATACCTATGTGTCCCCACTGCAATTGGTGGGAGAAGGCGACGGGGACCAAACAGCTATAATAATAAAAAAAAAAATGTACATTTTAATGCTTAATCATTTAACTCTTTACAGCCTCAGTTAGTACATTCATCATCGGTCACTGCTAAGGCAGCCAGTTGGGCAACCAAAGATCCTCAGCATCTGTCCCTGATCAGGACCTCCAAAATGAAGCAATACTCTGCTTGTGCACCAATAATCTACAAGAGGCACAACACCAAGTGTCTTCCAACACTGGCTTTAATAGAAAAAGCAATATATTTATACATTCATTAATTAGTCATTGATTCTGTTTATGGTGACAGCACCAGAACTATCTTAAAAACAAAAACTAAAATGCTGCTGCAATGGTGTCCAGATACCAGGCTGTCATCAGGGCTCCATCCTAGACATAAAAACATGAATTTAAAAAAGTGTAAATATCTGAATTTAATAACAGCAATGAAGGGGACATTCACAAACTGTATCCATCATAGTTTGAATGCCCCCCAATAAAAACTACTTATAAATGAGGTACTGGGTTCTTATGTAGCTGGCAGCAGTCCATAGATATCAATGACTATGTTTACCCCACATTGATACTACACTGCCATAATTTTTAGAACCTTGTGATGCTGTGTCTGGTACACAACCCCTAATCATTGATCGTGGCTTACTGATTAAAGGCGAACATACCACAGACACACACAGGGCATTAACAATCATGACAGTTCTTTCCAATGAGGCATCCGGCTGCCCTGTAGCTGTCCAGACATATTCATGTCTAATACGGTTTCAAGTCAGCAGCCATTTCATGGAACTTTGTGACAAAAAGTGATGTCACTGTTGGGCAAACTGCATTTGTATGCACTGCTTGACCAACCATGACATCACTTTATAGCTCAACAGTCCATAAAATCGCTGCTGCCTTTAACTTAGGACTGGCTTAGACATGGATATCTCCAGCTAGCTGATACTGACTGGCAAACCCACCACCTTGTTTGAAAACACATTTCATAGGTTATAAGACTGAGTGACCGGGCACCTGCATTTCCCTTTACAGCGATTTTCCAGTATCCAGGAAAACGTCATTTAACCTTGCCTTTTCTGCTGCTGAAGACCAAATCCTGTTTTTGACATCATAACCTGTTTTTGTAGAAACTGTCTGCATATAATCGGTGTCTGAAAGTTCTATTTTAACATTTTTTCTGTACAGAGAATTCCTTTCAACCTTAAATTACTATGCTATGCATGTTTTTACCTTAAATTATACACATTTACATTTGTTATAGCCATCACCTGTAGGGAGAAAAGCTTTGTGCTGCCCTACAAATCCATTTCTGATATGCCTCTCTACACAGGATGTGTGGGCCACTCTTACAGGCGGTGTGTGATGCCACACTGGACCAGAAGCCCCTTTAAACCTGCAAGCCTCGCAATGCAGACAAAACCCTAACAGGGAGCTGCTGCCCAGTATAAGATGTGGTTTGTATCTCTCCAACGTCTCATTTTTATTCTTCTTAGACCAACAGCCACTTATAAGGCAAGACGTTACAACACACCTCCCAGCCCGTGAAAGAACATCACATGAAAGAATTCACAAATGAAAGGTTTCTAGTGGTCTTGAAAAGCTGAGAGTATCTCACGATCGCCAGAAAGAGTTATCCAGATATCCTTTATGTAGTGGAATCTCCTTACGCTGCCGGCATGTCTGTAGTAAATGAGAAGAAGAAAATAATCTACATGAGAAAGAGATGGACACAGAAAGGGCATGTTGTGTTCAACTGTCCAACCATAGGAGCTCAACCACAAGGAGAGGTGCAGACAGCAGTGACAGCATACTTCATTGGAGGGCTCTACAGGGTTAATTAGGAACTGGCATGGCAGTATGACTCCCCCATATATCCTGTATGTACGCTCTGGACCTCACATGCTAGATCGGTATGCAGGAAGCATTGCCCAGAACAGGCAGAGAACACCAAGAGGAAGGAGCTGCTGTTATAACTACACTTCTCTACTGGGACTATATTGTCCTCCTTCCCTCCCCCCATCCAAAGCCAGTTCTACTTTTATAGGCACAGATTTGACTGACAACAGGAACTTCCTGTTTGGGAGCAGGAAACGAGTGATCACAGAGCCACAAAAGACTCACCATCCTAGAAGGAAAAGAGTAGCTGTCTGTCCCCCCTAGCTGCTGGAGGTCTGACTCTGAGCAAGTAAGGAGACTACTGAGAAATAAAGGAACTTCTTGTCTTAGAACAGGAAGATCAGGAGGTTAAAGGGCGTACAGGCAGTAAGCAGGGAGAAAAAGGGAAAAAATTAAACAGAGGAAAGAGTAAATATTTCAAACAGTTAAGGGGCCAGAAATAAGACATAATGGCAGTAGTGCAGTGGCTGTGGAACAGCAGTCTTCCGGGAGATGTTCTGGAGGATGCTGTGTTGTCCCATCTGCAGGCACCTCTCTGGGCTGAGGGAGGAGGTTGTTCATCTCCAGGCTGAGTTGGCCAGGATTTGAGGGACCTCCTCTCCCACCCAGGGACCACTGCTGTTGCCTCAAAGGTTGCCAAGAAAGAGGAGCGGTTGGACCACAGTGGGCTCAGGGAGGGTGAGGGTGGTGGAACAGAGGCGCATCTCTCCAGTTGTACCTCTCCACAATTCATATGCCGTTCTGGCAAAGTGTTGTTCCTCTGTGGAGGCACCTGCAGTGGAGACCAAGGAGGATGCTGGGAATCTCCACAAAGGAGACCCACAGGAGGGTGGCATGGGACCCCATAGGGGAAGGAAACAACTCCTGGTGGGGGACTCCACTGTTGAGGGGGTAAAACTGGGGAAGGAAGGGAAAGGGAGGTAAGGTGCCTGCCTGGCGCCATGGCATGGAGGCACAGGGTGCGAATCCTCAGGATTGCCGGAGCAGCTGCACGGTGGAGGGAGCCGGATGTCATTGTCCACCTAGGGACAAATGACCTGGCTAAGAAAGGGATCAGAGCAGTGCAGGAAGAGTTTGTGGAGTTGGGGAGGGGCCTTAGACAAGTAGCACGCACGGTAACCTTCTTGAAGGTGCTGCCTGTCTATGGCATGGGTGAGGCTAGGGTGCGCCACACAATGGGATTCAATCAGTGGTTGAAAAACTGGTGCAGAGCTCAGGGATTTGGCTTCACTGGGGACTGGGGGTCCACCTGGAGTGATCCAGGCCTATACTGGCATGATGGTCTGCATCTGTCCAGGAGGGGAACTAGGAACCTAGGTGATAGGTTTAAATGCTTCATTGGCAAGCATTTAAACCAGCCAAGGGGGGAGGCACTGGAAAGGAGCAGGGAAATCCTAGCCCCCCCACCAAAAAAAAAACAAAATCAGGGTAGTAAGTGAGGTAAACACCAAGATAGAGATGTCGATTGGGAGAAGGGCAGGGGGAAATGGAGAAAATAAGGACAGGGATGGGGCAAAAAGGGGTAAGCCCATCAAGAAATGGAGGGTAATGTGTACAAATGTCCATAGTCTGGGCAACAAGCTTCCTGAACTGGTGGCCTTGATGGAAGAGGGATGCCTGGATATCGTAGCAGTCACAGAAACATGGTACACAGAGAACCATGACTGGGATGTTAACATACCACGGTACACAACCTACAGGAGAGACAGGGAGGGGAGAAGAGGGGGAGGTGTAGCTCTCTATGTAAGGGAAGGGATAAAAGCAATGAAACAAGAGTAAACAAGGAGGAGAGGAGGCACTGTGGGTCACCTTAGAGACTGGAAATGGCACCACAATCCGCACAGGGGTTGTATACAGACCCCCACGTCAGGGGGAAGGGAAAGAATGGACAAGGATATGATACTCAGCACCACGTGAGCTGTCTGACCCACAATTTTCTAAATAAACACAGGCAGGCAGACTCATCTGACATAAGATTATGATACTTCTTTAGAAACTAGGGTATAGCATGTTTACACACCTAGATTACAGCATCTCTCCATGTTCCTTAAAACCAAAGTTAACCTCTAAATTGGCACAAGCCCCTCTATTCAAATGACATCACATTTTATGGTAACTGCGAAAAAGAACTGGCTTTTCATTCAACCAAGTGGATGGCTCTTCAGCTTGGGGACAGCTACAGTATCTCTGTAGCTAGCTGCCTCCTTTTATCTTCTTTCCCCACCAACACAGAAGAGAGAATAAAACAAAGAAAAAACAATGTTGTTGGTCCTTCATTCATCAGATAGGTCCTCCCTATCACAATGGCCAGGGGCCACAAAACTGACACATAACTAGCAGGCTAATTTAGAAAAAAACTCTTATAGCAAACAAAGGGAAGGATATACCAGGACTACACAAACAAATCAAAACACTCTGCACATGTTTTTGAAAATTCTGACCTTTAATTTAAAACTCACTCATGATGCAGTTTGTGTCCTTGATCCTCTTAGTTTATAAGTACAATGCATTCACATTCTTCTATAGCATTATGCGGTTGAAAGGGACTTAAAGCAGCAGCATTTGTTGGTCACCATATAGTTTTTTTCGGCAATAATGTTATTTTAGCAAAAAATATCAAAGATGCCCATTTTTCTATTTGTTTTCTTTCACTCCTGAATAAAGATACAGGATTCTGAGATTTTTTTTTAAGTTTCCACTCCTGTGCCATGCGTGCCGTGAAAAAAATTAATTATCCTGGCACAGGATGAGCTGTTTATCATCACAAACATGTGGCAACACTATCCTAACACATTCACATTATGAATCTAGCATGTGCATTCAACTGGCAACCTCAATGAAAGATTTTTAAAAATTGTGAGTGGCATCTATCTTTAATGACGTGAGTCACTAATCACAAAATTAGCTACAAAAGCTGTTCTACAAATATGAGAAAAAGTACAGTTACGTAAGAACTTACCGTAACAGTAGATCTTCGAGAGAGGTTCCTGCAGTAAGTCATAACATATAGGACTGTGCCCCCCTGACATCAGGACCGCACGGCAAACGTTTCCAGCAATGCCTGGTGGGGGACCGCCCACCCAACGACACGTGACGGACGTCAGTGTGACCCTATATAGTGGACAGTCCCCACGCCTGCCTTCCAGTTCTCCCACGGGAGATCCAAGGAGGATGAGACAGGAGAAAGGATGAAATCCTGGAGCCCAGTTCAGAATAGGCTGAAAGAAATGCAAAAAACTGGGGGAAGGAGGGAGGGAAAAGGTGACTACTGCAGGAACCTCTCTCGAAGATCTACTGTTATGGTAAGTTCCTACGTAACTGTACTATCTTACTTTGAGAGGGTTCCTGCAGTAGGTCATAACATTTAGGACAGAATCCCAAGCAGTCACACTCGGAGAGACCGAGAGAATCACGGGAGGAGGAGCAACTGAAAAAACAGATCAGGACCAGCTTAAGACAGTACGCCCTACAGAGCGGCAAGGCCAAACTTGGCCCTACACCTAGAGGCAATGTCCAGACTGTAATGTTTTGTGCAGGTATGGACTGAACTCCAGGTTGCTGCCGCACAAATCTCAGCTGTAGAGGTAGCCATGCCCCTAGTGGAGTGACCGCTGACCTCCCCGGAAGAGGTTTGTGGTACTTCTGATAACAGAAGCGGATGCAGTTAGCAAGCCACTTGGATAGGCACTGCTTAGAGACTGCTGACCCCAAGGATTTGGGGGAAAAGGAGACAAAAAGCTGATAAGACTTTCTGGAATCTCTGGTTCAGTGGACGTAACACCTCAAAATCCTATGTACGTCCAGTGTGTGAAGGAGAGCCTCACCCCTATTCAAGTGAACAGGATAGTAAACTGGGAGTTCAACCGTCTGGTTTAGGGTGAACTCAGCAACCACCTTGGGAAGAAACTTAAGACTTGTATGGAGGACCACCTGGTCCTTATGAAAAATCAGATAAGGCTCCTTATGCATCAGGGCTTGAAGCTCGGAAATTCTATGAGCAGAAGTAATAGCAACCAAAAATAATGCCTTCCAAGAAAGGAAGCACAGCTCATCGCTGGTTCAAAGGGAGGAAGCGAAAGCTTCTCTAACACAAAGTTCAAGTCCCAAGGCGGGGTGGGATTGTGGATGGGGGGCTTAAGATGGAGGATCCCTTTTAAAAAGGTCTTAGAGATCTTCAACTGTGCTACAGGTTTTCCCTCCACTAACATATGGTAGGCTGAAACAGACGACACGTGGACCATAATGGATGAATAAGACAGGCCAGAATCAGACAGGTGTAACAGATACGCCATAATCTGAGGAGCTGAACAAGTAAAGTGATCCCATCCCTTAGATGCCACCCAAATGGAAAAACGCTTCCATTTCGTTGCACACGTGGATCTGGTGAAGGGTTTCCTAGCCTCCACCAGAGACCCCAAAGCGAGACCTGATTATGTCTGAAGGAGCCACGCATGAAGATGCAAGGCCCTGAGTCCCTGATGTACCAGCCTGCCTTGATCCGGAGTCAACAGATCGTGTCGGAGAGGGAGAGGAACTGGGGGTTCCACTATGAGCTGCTGCATTAGCGGAAATCAGATTTGCCTTGGCCAGAGGGGAGCTATCAGGATAATCTGTGCTCACTCTGCAGAATGGGAAAGGGAAGGAAAACATAAAAGAACTTCCCAGTCCAACATAGTGATAACGCGTCGTGCCAGAAAACACCAGGCTCTGGAACAAGCGAGCAGAAGCTGGGAAGCTTTGCGTTGAATGGGGAGGCAAACAGATCTAAGTCTGGGCGAACCCACCTCAGAAAGAGAGAGTCTGCTACTTCCTGACTTAGTTCCCATTCATGAGCGAGGGATGACGTCTGACTGAGGCTCTCCACCAGGACATTTTGAACGCCTGGGACGTGAGCGGCTGTGAGAAACAGATCGTGCTGGACTGCCCAGCTCCATGCCCGCATCACCTCCCTGCACAGGGAGTACGATCGGGTGCCTCCCTGCTTGTTGATGTACCAGACCACCAACACATTGTCCATCTGGACCAGCAGTATTCCCCTTCATAGGAGGGACTGAAAGGCCTGAAGGGCATAAAGGACTGCCCTCATCTCCAGGATGCTGTTGTGGAGACATCTCCAACTGGGACCACAACCCCGAGTCCGGTGTTCCCCAAGTGAGCCCCCAGCCCAGACAGGAGGCATCTGTGTTGAGAGTCCACAGAGGAGGGGAACTGCTAAAAGGAAGACCCCACGACAAATTCAGAGGATCTAACCACCAAAGGAGATCTCTCTTGAGCACACTGGAGACTAGAACCGGATGGTCCAAGTCGTCCAAGCATTGCTCCCATTGGACATGCAACGTCCACTGGGTGATCCTCATATGCAACCTGGCGAAAGGTACCGTGGAGATAGAGGCCGCCATCAAGCCTAAGAGGTGTAACAACGCCCTGGCTGGAAGAAATCTGTAAGAGGCCACTAGGTTGACCAAGAAATCTGTAAGAGGCCACTAGGTTGATCTGCTCTCGAAGAGCCTCTGCCCTGTCCAGGGGAAGGAAGGCTCTGCACTGGACCGTGTCTAAGACCACTCCGATGAACTGAAGATTCTGGGAGGGGGTAAGAGTCGACTTGGGGAGGTTGATCGTGATCCCCAGTTATGAAATGAGGTCTGCAGTGCATGACAAGGAATACAGAAGACTGTCCCTGGACAGGGCTGTCAAGAGCCAATCGTCCAGGGAAGGGAACACTGCTATACCCCTACGGCACAAGGCCGCTGCCACCACCGCTAGGAACTTGGTAAAGACCCGGGGTGCCAAGGAAAGACCAAAGGGGAGGGCTGTAAACTGGAAGAGCTCCCCCTGGAAGCAGAAATGCAGGAAAAGGCGGTGGCCCGGGAACATCGGAATATGCAGGTAAGCATCCTGCATATCCAGTGTGCAAAGCCAATGGTCCTTCTACAGAAGTGGCAGGAGGTCCTGCAGTGTCAACATGCGGAACCTTTTCTACTCGACAAACAGGTTCAGTCTGCTGAGGTCTCCCATTTGTTTCGGGACCAGGAAGAAAATGGGAGTAAATCCCTTTTCCCCTCTGAGGCAGAGGGACTGGCACTATGGCCGCCTTCTGTCTTAAGAGCCCAAATTTCCTCCTCGACTAGAGGAGCCTGGTGTGGGGAGCAACTCGAGCGACCTGGAGGAGATTCAGGAGGGAACTCCATAAACTCCAAAGTGTGCCCTTTTGAAATGAGCTGCAGGACCCATGCATCTGAGGTTATGTCCCTCTACTCCTGCATGTGGAGGGCGAACCTTCATCCCACTGGCTCCTCACAAGGTGGCAGAGGAGGGGGAAGAGGTCTCCCCCAGCTGCTCTCTGAGATTTAGAGGTTGGTGGAGAAGTGAAGGGGGAACCTGTGGCATTTCTTTTGCCCAGCTCCCTGGTAAAGGGCTGTTTACCCTGCCTCTTGGTCTGTCGCCGAAAGGGTGTTTCTTCTGAAAGTTTGATCGGTACATGGACCTCAGGGCCTGGCCGCTGTCCTGGAGACCAATGATAATATTTTTGGTGTCCCCTTTAAAAAGGACTGAACCCCTAAAGGGGGCATCTTGAATAGCAGCCTGGATATCATCAGAGAGACCAGAAATGTGTAGCCAAGCATGCCGTCTGAGATACCCAACGTCAGAGGAGCAGACGATGGAGGGGCTATCATCAGACCTGTGGTCGTCTGAGAATGTGGTGCCGGACCCAGCATCACTATAACTTGCGTCAGGGTCGGACGTGACTGCTCTGATGGGAGGGGGTCAGATTGTATATCTGTCAGCGCCCCTGGCGTCAGAAGGGGTGGAGCCAGCAAAGGAGAGCCTAACGGCGGCACTGGAGGGTTCGGCGAAGGATGAATTGCGTCAGGGACCCTCTGGACATTGGGGTCTGGCACCGGAGCCCTGGGCCTGGTGTCCCTTGGGGGAGCCGTAACTGGGGTGGGAGAAGAAAGTACCACCTCAGGGTCCCTTCCTCCGTACCAGTGTGACCACTGGGGTCGGTGGTTCCCATCGGGGAGGTGGAGAGGAAGGCTCCCGCCCAGGAGGGGCCTGAGGGAAGGGTTGGCCAATAGCCATCGGCATGCTCGACTGGACGTCAAGTGAGGTAGCATCAGCTCCCGACGGGTGAGCAACATCCAGGCGGTTGTCGGAGACAGAGACAACCGGCTTAACGGACACAAGAGGGACCAGGCGGAGGAGGGGAGGACCCTCGACTGGCTTACTGGTCAAAGTTGTGCAAGTCCCCATCTGATCCTGGGGACCCGACTTAGCGTCAGCCAGGCGGGCCCCGGAGGAGCCGGGGGCTGACTTATCAGCAGAGACCAGGCGTTCGCCGGAAGAGCCGGTGGATGACTTACCCGGGGAAATCGTTAGAAAAGCAACAGAGGGGCCTGAAGAAGTCTCGGGCGCGGCCTGGACTACCACAAGGGCAGGTGGTGGGGGAACGGCCTTACTGGAACCCACTCAATCCCGATCCTCCAGATGCTTCTGGTGCTTTTCTATGTCTTTCTTTTTCTTCTTAGACTCGGAAGAAGCGGAGTCCCTCAATTTTTGCATCTCTTTCTCTAGAGGCGCCATTTTTGGTCTTCAAAAGATGGGCCTCCAAAGCCTGCTGTCTCTGTCTGCTGGTGGCCTGACTGAAAGGTTTGCAGTCAGGGCAGTCCGCGATGTCGTGGTTCAGGCCCAGGTAGAAGAGACATTGACGGTGACTGTCCTTATGAGGGATCTGTGCACCGCACTTCTTTGTCTTCGCTGTCGGACAACATAAACGAAATGTAACTCAAGACGAAAACTTCGAGAAATGAAGGCGAAAATGGCGATCGACTGAGCAACGTTTACAGTGAGAAACTATGTGCAGGTCGACGGCAGGAAAGAACTGGAAGGCGGGCGTGGGGACTGCCCACTATATAAGGTCACGCTGACGTCCGTCACGTGACGTCAGGTGGGCAGTCCCCCCCCCAGGCACTGCTGGAAAAGTTTGCCATGTGGTCCTGACACCAGGGGGCGCAGTCCTATGTGTTATGACCTACTGCAGGAACTCTCTCGAAATAAGATCTAAAAATACACTGAGGGTGAATCTAAGGATGTTAAAAATAAAAAACTATACAATGACATTTTCTGCCGACTAACGAATACTGCTGCTTTAAACCAAGTCATGGAGTTCTGACATTTTTCTTCCGACAACTGAAAATCAGAAACCGCCACTGAATTTACGAAATGTTTAGTAAAGGTGGAACAGTAGCAGAACTGTAATCAATATTTAAAAACAGCTTCTCTAGGAAAAAAAATAACTTACAAGCTCAGCACAATTCATTTTCAAGTTTATCTTTTTTTTTTTTTTTATTCTCTCCACCTGCCATTGGTTGCCCCAATCTTTCACTAGGGCCATGATTTGCAAAACTCTGCCTGGGCGCAAACCCAGTTTTGCGCTGAGTTGCTATCCACAGATGCCCAGTTTGCACACTCAAACCGGGTTTGCGCTCGGGCAAAGTGTGGAGGGAGCACAATGCAAATGAGGCGAAGGGGACCTGAATATCGGTGCAGTCCAATTCACAGAGCATTTGCTTCACGCAAGGGTCTTTTGCGCAGTCCCCTTGCGCGAGGCAAATACTGTCGACCGAGATCTTGCCTTAGTCCCGTGCAACCCTAGTGGTTGGCGGAGGTACTCTAGTGGACCCTCTCCACCTGACCCTCAGCACATTAGTCCCTGGTGTCCAGTGGTCCCTCCTCCCTCGCCTGATGTATGACAATGCTGTCCCTAATGTGTAGTACCCCCCCACCCCGACAATCGCCGGCCTAATGATCACATACATCACTCCCTAGGCATCTAGTGGCCTCCACCACCCCCGGCTGCTGATCATCAGCCCGATTGTAGCTATATGTTTTTCCCTGGCACTTAGTGGTCCCCCACTGATCACAATATCAGTCCCTGGTGTCTAGTGCCCTTAACCACTTGCTGACCCGATGTGGCACAATATCATTCCCTGGTGTCCAGTGGTCCCTCCCCCCACCTGATCACCCACCCCAACAAAAAAAGAACAGCTAACTCACCTGTAACAGTAGTTCTAGGAGTGGTATATGTTGTTCATCCACACTCTTTGGCATGTCCCTTTCCCTTTAAATCTGGCCGGAAAGTCTTCAAGCTGGCTCCTCCCACCCACCCGGCTGGTAAATACCTCAGCTCCGCCCCATGATGCCAGATTTTAGCCCGCTAGAAGCAAGGTGATGTGCCTAAAGCCGGGGAGGCCGGGTGGGTGCGTGTGGATGAACAACATATACCACTCCTAGAACTACTGTTACAGGTGAGTAACCTGTTTTTCTAGAGCGTGGATATATTGTTCATCCACTCTTTAACGAACTCTAGCAGTTCTCTGGGAGGAGGGAGGCAAGGCGCACATCCCCTACTTAGGAAACAGACTGGAGAACCGAGGCCCCAAAACCAGCATCCCGGCGTGACTCAAGGTCGATGTGGTAGTGGGAAATAAAGGCGTTTGCTGACTTCCAGGTAGCAGCCCGACAGATTTCCTGGATAGGGATGTCCCTGGAAGCAGCCACCGATGCAGCAGTATGGCGGGTAGAATGAGTTCTTAACCCTCTTGGAGGCTCCTTGCCCGCCAACTCATAGCACAGACCTATGCATGATGTGATCCATCTTGCAATGGTCCGTTGGGCAGCAGGTCTGCCAGAAGCGGCTTCAGCGTAGGTGACAGCTGATGAACCTCTCCACAAATTTCTGCCATTCTTTCCTTATAGTAGGAGAGAGCACATCTCAGGTCCACAGTATGGAGCCTGTACTCTGCATCCGAAGTGTAGTTAGGGTAGTATACCAGCAGAGTCAACACCTGATTAAGGTGAAACTCTGAGACCACCTTTGGAAGGAATTTCGGGTGGGGGCGCAGGACAACTTTGTCCCTGTGAAAGACCAGACAAGGTGAGTCCACCAAAAGCGCCTGGTGCTCCACTGTCCTTCTGGCTGACGTGATAGCCACCAGGAAGGCCGTCTTCCACGACATGTGTGAGGGCTCACACTTGTGCATGGGTTCGAATGGTTTGCCCATGAGCTTTGCCAAAAACAGCAAGAGATCCCACAGAGGTGGAGGTTCACGCACCGGAGGGGATATGTGATCCAGGCCTTTGAAGAAGCGCCCGACCACTGTCGCCTGTGCCAATGTCGGCTGACCGGCCCGCGCCCAGTAAGTAGAAATGGCTGCCAGGTGCACCCTAAGGGTTGAGGACCGCAGACCTCCTTTGGAGAGAGACCAAAGGTAGTCTAGAATGTTAGCCACAGAGCAGGATAAGGGGCCCAGACTCTTACCCTGACACCAAATGGAAAATCTCTTCCATTTGAAGGCATAACATTTCCTGGTCAATTCCTTGCAAGATGCCTCCACCACAGTGTAGACATCCTCGGAAAGACCCAGAGCCTGGAACTCTAGCCGCTCAGGTACCAGGCTGTGAGGTGCAGGGATTGAAGGGGATGGAAGACCTTCCCCTGGTTTAATAATATCAGGTCCGGGCGTGTGCAAAGCCACTCCGTGGGCCTGCAGCTGAGGCGATCTGGGTACCAGAATTGGCGCGGCCAATCCGGGGCTACCAGAATCACCTTCACCTTGTCCCTCCTCACCTTGAGTAACACCTTGTGGATCAAGGAAAATGGAGGGAAGGTGTAGAGGAGACCTGGGGTCCACAGCCTCGAAAAGGCATCCCCATGCAGCAAGCCCTGCTGAGGGGGGCGGGCATGATACAGACTCAGCTTGGCATTCTCCCTGGAGGCAAACAGGTCCACCAACGGTTTGCCCCCATGGGAGAAGAGACTGTAAGCTACCTCTGGACGGAGGGACCACTCGTGGGATGTCTGGCCTAGGCGGCTGAGAGCATCTGCCAGTTGGTTCGAGACTCCTGCCACATGGATGGCTAGGAGATCTGCCTCCAACCGGCTGACAAGTGTCCAGATGTGGAGCGCCTCCTTGCCCAGCAGATGGGAGTGCATACCGCCCCTGTTTGTTGAGGTAGTACATGGTCGTGGTACTGTCCGTCTGGACTTGAACCACTTGACCCTGGAGCAGAGAAGCGAATGCCGACAGTGCCAGTCTGACTGCTCTGAGCTCCAACAGGTTGATATGGCATCGGGACTCCTCGGGGGTCCAGAGCCCGTGGGCCCTGTTGTCTCCCATGTGGGCTCCCTAGCCCATGAGAGAGGCGTCGGTCATGAGGACGACTGTCGGCTCGGGGCAGACAAACGGGATCCCTTCTTGCAACCGTTCTGGGACGGTCCACCATTGGAGAGCGTCCCACATCTTCTGGGTTACCATGATCAGCTGCTCGAATTGACCATGGTGCTGAGTCCACTGGGTGGCCAGCTCCCATTGAAGGGGGCGCATGTGCCACCTGGCCCAACGGACTACTGAGGTGCACGCCGCCATGTAACCCAGAAGGCGCAGAAAGTCCCGGGCAGGGCGCAAGAGCCCCACCAGAAATGATCGGGCAAAGGAGGAAAGAACCTCTGCCCTGTCCGCCACGAGCCGAGCTCTGGCTTGACAAGAGTCGAGCTCTGCCCCGATGAAGCCCATCACCTGAGACGGCACGAGTTCCGACTTGGCCTCGTTGATCAGGAGGCCAAGCTGAGAGCAGGTTCTGAGAGCCAGATCCCTGGATCTCTCCACGTCCTGAAGGGAGGAACCCGACAGAAGCCAGTCGTTGCGGTAAGGATAGATTCGAACTCCTCGACGCTGAAGATGGGCTGCCACCACTGCAATGCACTTGGTGAAGACCCGCGGGGCCGATGACAGGCCGAACGGCATGGCTTGGAACTCGTACAGGGTCCCCTTGACCCTGAAGTGGAGGAACCGCTGGTGGGATGGACGGATTGGGATGTGAAAGAATGTATCCTGCAGATCCAGAACAAAACCACATGTTTCGCTCCAGGATGGTATGATCTGGTTCAGAGTTACCATCCGGAAGGTGCGAACCTGAAGAGTACTGATTCAGGTCGTGGAGATCTAGGATGGGCGCCAACCCCGTCCGCTTGGGCACCAGGAAGTACCTGAATCTGAACCTGGGTTTGAGGCGGATCCAGCACTGGAGCTACCACCTCCCTTGCGAGGCTGAGCTATGTCGTCCCGAAGGGGCGACTGCGTATGAGCTGAGATCCTTTCCTCCCGAGGGGCGCTGGCTCAGCTGGGCGGGTACTGCTCGAATTCCAGAGGCAGTCCCTGCCCGACCACTTCTAGAACCCACCTGTCCGAAGTGATATCGGACCAGGTGGAAAGAAAGTGGCGGAGCCGACCCCCACGGGAGGACCCAGGGCAGGCGTGACAGAAGTAGGGGTGGCAACCCCCAACCTGTCACTGAGCAGGCTTGGAGGAGGAGGAATCTCCTGGACCAGCGCCTCGGCCTCCTTTACAGGGCTGTTGAGGGCCCTGCTTGTCCCTAGGGCGCCAAGCTTGAGCCTGCTGCTGCTGTTGGTGCTGCTGACCTCCTTGATAGGAGAGCTGCCTGACCGCAGGGGAGGACTGCCGAAAAGGCTTCCTCTTCTGCTGGTTCTTGCCCAAGAAACCCTTAGCAGAAGTGGCGTCCAAGGTGGCACTGGACTGTTCAATACGCCGAAGGTGGCCTGCCACTTCTGGGCCGAACAAGTCGGTACCAAGGAAAGGCACATCAGCTAACTTGTACTGGGTATCCGCCAGAAAGGAGGATAAACGCAGCCAAGCCCTGCGGCGGGTGGCCACTGCGGCTGCTAAAGAGCAGGCACAAGAATCCAGATGTCCAGGGCCGTCTGGAGCTGGCCCTGATCATGGACTTGCTTGACCGTGGTCTGCATGTCTGCGGGGAGGTGAGAAAGTACTTCATCCAATGACCCTAGAAGGGCATGGGAGAAGTGTGCAATGATTACAGCCGAACTGGCCTGACGAAGGCCCAAGGAAGAGGCCGCGTAGACCTTATGGGCAGAGTGGTCCATGTTCTTGGACTCCTTGTCCGGAGGTCAGTCGGTGTTGGCTGAACTACCAGTATGTCTAAAGACGGAAGCAGTCACCAGGCTCTCAGTCGAGGGATGTTCCGTGAATCCCGGTAGGGATCCCATAGGCACCGCATACTTATGGGCCATACGGGCAGACGGTGCTGGGCAGGAGGCTGGACGCTGCCAAAGCTCAAGGGCTGGACCAGTAATGGCTTCAGTCACTGGAAAGGCCTCCGTCGGGGTATCCCCCCCTCTTAAGGATATCCGTAAGGGGGTACTCCGCCTTTTTCTGGATAGTCTCCAGGGGCATTCCGGTGGAATTGGAACTGAGGCGGAGGATGTCCTGAAAGGGAGGAAGGACCTTCCTCCAGGCCCACCGAGAGTGACTCCTCATCACCCGGATGGGAGTGCAAACCGGTGGCATCTGAATCTGAAGAGTCGGGGTACAGCCGTCTCCCGCCTATGTCCCCCTCGACACGCCGAGGACAGTCAGGGGTAACTGTGATGGACAGGCGTCGGGGAAGTCCCGTGTCTGGATGGTCCCCTTATAAGGGAGCCCCAGAGATAGGCTGTTTAGGTGGTGGTTCCACCCTAATCGGTGGTGAGACCGGTATGGGCTTAGGAGTAACAGCCGGCCCCATAGGAGGAGGAACCGAAGATTTCGGGTCTGAAGGGGTCGGCGTCAGCCCTTGAGGCGTAGGCCAAGTAATGGCCGGGGTGGACAGCATAGCTGGCGTCTGTCCGGCCAAAATCAGCTGTTGCCACATAAGCTCCTCATAGCGTCGACGGAGTTTCCGTCGAAGCCTCTCCTCGTCTGAGGAGGATGAGAACCTGTGGAGGTGCCTCTTTTTTGAGTGTCTGTGGCCTTTCTTTGGTTTTCCTGCCGAAGAAGGAGACCGAGTCCTCGATCGAGACCGACGGGGTCGACCAGGATCGAGCGAAACTGGGCTTGGTAAGCATCGAGGCTCCGGATCAATTCCCTTGATGGGGACACCCGAAGGAAGTGTCTTGTCATCGGGGAAAGAAAGGACCGGGGTCCTCTCTAGAGAATCGTTGACCGGAGTCGGTGAAATCGGCTCGAGAACAATCTCGGCTAGATCAGCCGATCCCTCGGTATCCACCTGGCAAGACGGAAGATCCGTGAAGCCGGCGGCCGAGGAAGCAATCTCGACCGAAGTCAAGGTCGCAGTGTCCTGGGACTCGGACCTCTCTCAGTCCCAGGAACGTCTCCTTTTCGAAGACGTTGGATCCTTGTCCCCCTTCCGAGGGTGGGAAGAGTGCAGCCCGAGGGCGCCTCACCCCTGGTGGGGAGAGACCAGCACATCTCCCTAAAGGAACCTGTGAAGGAAGAACCGAGGTTGAGAGGCACAAAGAAACTGCGGCTGGCCGGAGCTTGGGCAGCTTCTTCTTCGAAGGCCTTCATCTGCTCGAGCTGTTCAGCAGATCCCCCGGCCGCGGAAACTGCCCACCTCGCTTCTTTCGATTTCATCGGCAGGTTCCTTTTCTCCAGTCTCCCCAGCTTAAGGCACGCCATGCGGTCGTCGAGGACGTTGGGATGGAAAGCCAAGCGAAAGGTACAGGTGGTGGTGTCAAGATCCACACCTAGGCAGTACACACAGGCAAGGTGGGGATCGGTGCGCAACATTTTCTGGCCGCACGTACACCGGCGAAAACCGCGATGACTTGTCCTCCATCCGGCGCGCTAATATCGGAAACGAAACCTGACGAGTTTGAGAGTTAAATTGGCAAAAATCGGCAATACGAATCCAGGGCCTACGATGGCTAGAGTTAGCACGAGGGAACCTGAATCTTCCAGCGGAAAGGAAGATCTGGCATAATGGGGCGGAGCCGAGGTATTTACCACCCGGGTGGGTGGGAGGTGCCAGCTTGAAGACTTTCCGGTGAGATTTAAAGGGAAAGGAACATGCCAAAGAGTGTGGATGAACAACATATCCATGCTCCTAGAATAAAAATACTCCCCGATATCCAATGGTCCTTCCCCCCACCCGATTTAAAAATTAATAAATAAAACATTCCCTGGTATACAGAGGTCCCTTCCCCCAACCGATCACCAGTTTGATGTCTGGACACTGTCTCCCTGGTGTTCAGTATATCTCCCCAATCCTGATCCCCTGTACATGATAGTTCAACCATTCCCTGGTGTCTAGTGGACCCCCATCCTGGCAGGTACTGCCACACCACCCTTCTCCCCCCATCCCGACGCTGAGCCGGCAACCAGCACAGCCCTCCGCTCTCCACCACGGCCCGCTGCGGACTGAGCTGTCAACTGTACACAGTACACGCTCACTTACAGCTCAGCCAGCGGCGGCCGTGGTAGAGGAGCGAGGGCTGTGCTGGCTGCCGGGTCAGGATGGGGGGCACTACTGCTAGACACAATGGAATAGTTTAACTCATAATATACAGGAGATTGAGGATACGTGGGGGAGGGTCTGCAAGACACCTGGGAATGGTTGAACTATCATGTATAGGAGACTGGGGGGGGGAGGGCATACACTGGACACTAGGGAAACAGTTTCCAGACATTGGGCAGGTGAACGAGCAGGGCGAGGGACCACTGGACACCAAGGAATATATGTTTTTTTTTTTTTGGGCAGGTGATCAAGTGGGGGAAGGTACCACTGGGCACCAAGGAATTTTTTTTATTACATTGGGCGGGTGATCGGGTGGAGGGAGGGACCACTGGACATCAGGGAACGTTAATTACAGATCGGGCATGGGTGATAGTGGGGGAAGGGACCACTGGACACCAGGGAATGATATTTTGTTACATTGGGCTACTAGATGCCAGGGATTATCGGGCCAGTGATCGGGTGGGGTGGGGGGCGAGGACCATGAGACGCCAGGGAAAAATAATACAGTTCCAAGCTGGCTGGCAATCGGTGGGGTGGTGGTGGTGGGGCGAGGGCACTAGCACCAGAGAAAAATATATACTTGGCACTAAACTCCAGCATAGCCTACACAAAAGGGCCCATAATAGGCATGCAGCGCCTGGCATGCTCATTTACATGGCTGCTTTTATGAACTGGAAATAGTGCACCTGCGCTAGTCACTGTGGAGTCATACTCCTGGCTGCATGTTGGGGCGATGCTAGTGGGGCTACCTCTGACTCTAACTAGCCCTACTCTCAGTCAGATAGTGCAGGTGCGCTATCTGACCGAGACTAGTACCCTTAGACACCTGGGCAAACACAAAGCTCAACAGAAACTTTTGCACTGTACTTCGTGACTTATGAATCTAGCCCCAGATGTTGAATGCCACATTGGCTGCCCCTCTCCTCCAGCCGGCTGGGAGGATGGGCAAGCAAGACCAATATCTGAGATAGAATGTTGCTCATACTGTTGGCTCCCAGCCATATTCTCCTTCTGTTACCTTCAACATCTTTACAGCACAGGTCTTAACTGTAATGCAGAGTCAGCCTTTACTGCAAGGGTGGAGCACAATTTCCTACCAGTGATGACAATCACAGTTGGCCAGTCAGGCATTATGCCATCGATTTGGTTTCACAAAGCCTGGATCAGAGCCAGAAACCAACCTCAGTGCTAGCTAGGGACATCACGGCATGAAACTGACAGAGCAATGTCACAGGGAAAATTTCACCAATATCAATTCATCACAGGTTTTTTTTTCTGGCAAATTGGAGACGTCTTTCCTATTATACATTGGAATATACACAGATTTCTTGCTGCACCTGGCCAGCACTGTTTAATATACTAGTAAACTGCAATGCTCAGCATGGCTGTTATGCTTCCAGCCTCAATATAGCAAAATACAGCATCAGCTACAGGCCAGGGAAATGGGGTGAGCACTTTTACCTGCAGGAACTCCTTCAGTCGCATTACTGACCCCATCTGTCCAGGGCTGGTAACTGCTTCAATCCTGATGGGAAACCAAAACAGACATATTACAAAGGAAGGAAGGGAGAGAGGGACAGACAGACCGGCACACACATGCATACACACAGACACACACAGACACACACACACACACACACACCTGCAATCCTACTTGTGGTCTACTCCTCCCCCAATCTCAGTGATCTGCCATTTTCCTCTACTGTTTCTTTCTGGCTCTTTTCTCTTCTAGGTCTTCTCTCTGTGCATCCTGTTTTTCTTTTTTTTCCCCACTTTTCTTCTATAGTCCCCCTTTTACAGTTCTTTCCATTTTTCTTTTTACTTAGTTTCTTTGCATTTTTTCTCACTTCTACTTTTATCTGTGCTTTCTCTATCACTCTTCTTTTTGTTTAAAAATGTATCAAATTTCCTTAAAGGGACACTGTCAACATTTTTTGCATCGTATTCATTTCTAGTTGAAAACAGAGTTTATGATTGCTTGCCTTATCTAAAATTCACTGATGTTGCTGGTTGTTTTATCAGTCTTCTTAGTAGAACTGAAATGCATGCAAATGGTATAGCTGTACCCAACCTTGCTTTGTCTAAGATCCTTGCGCTTTCTTTTTTTTTTTTAATTTATTCTTTATTCATATAGACACGAAGACATATTCAGACAGTACATGTACATCCAATAGAGACAGGCCAAAGCCTGACCCAACAAGGGCTTAGTACATAAGTTATATTTACATATGGACAAGTGGAATTCTAAACAATGCATCATGATTATAGACAGGTAAATGTACACAATAAATCAAAAAAAAAAAAAAAAAGGTAAAAATACAAGGATTACCCAGGGGGATATCAGGCATGAGTGTCACTCATCACTTAAATAAGTTCTAGATTTCATAATGAGCATCAGGGTACAAACTCTGGATAATGAGCTAAATGGTGGATAACCCACTTCTGCCAGCAGATTTCAGATACTTCTTTTCGGTCTAAAAGACTGAACGAGAGGCGCTCCAGCGAATATAGTTCCCGGACAACTCCCACCCAGGACAGTTTGGTGGGAATGGTTGTGGTTAGCCACAGGCGTGTAATTGCTTTATGGGCAGCAGCCACGAACAAAATTGTTTGTTTATAGGTGGTTTTATCAACCTTTGTTCCCTTGGGGAGGGTAAATGTTAACAGGAACACTGGGTGGTCAAGGGCTCCCATATTATAAACGTCCTGTAACTCATCTATCACCTCTTTCCGTAACCCCTGAAGCAGGGGGCACGACCACAACACATGGGTCTGTCCCACACCCTCTCCAGCAGGCCCCTGATGGGTCCCCAGAATATTTGGAAGTTAGCGGGGGGCCTAAAATATCGGGCACCAAGTTTCCAAATATACTGCCTCCAATATGAGGTCTGGACCACCCTGGTGGCTGGACCAGCTGTCCCCTCCCAAGCTGAAGTCGAGATATCCATTTGTATTTCCTTGGTCCAAGTTATCCTTAAACTTTCCGTAGAATCAGGGAATCTTTCACTTAATGCATTATAGATGGCACTCATTTAATGAGAAGAAAGGGTCCCTTTGGTATACTGTATTAGTAGCTGGACCACTGTAGGGACTTTTTCAGCAATGTCCGCCAGCGAGTTTTCATATCTCAACAAGTATGATCTTAGCTGCAGATACCCATGGAATTCAGTGGGCATAAGATTTTTACAGGGCTGTAAACTGAAGTAAGCCAGTGGGCCCCACCATTTGATGCACATATTTTAAACCCTTAGTCAACCAAGCCTGGGTTCTACCACCTACCAGGTTTGGGGGGGGGGGGATCTATCTGAGGGAAATGCCATCATAAAAAGCATTTCTTGTTGGGTGAAATAATGGGTGTGCAACCAGATTCAGTTCCTCATAGGTTCCCTGGCGTAGAAGCAGTATTTACTTAAGAAACTGCATGCTAGAGAGTTAGCAAAGAGCAATTCAGGAAGGTGACTCAAGTCATTATAAACTGTCTCTATCTGTTTCCAATAGGCTTTATACAGTGGATTAAGCCATTCTGCAAGTACTCGTAGTTGTGCAGCCCTATGATAGTTTTGGAAACATGGTAAATTACAGCCCCGTTTCTCCCTTGGAAGCTGCAATACTGAAAATCGAACCCGAGGAGGCTTTCCAGATGATGTATATCTAGACATCAACCGGTCCCAGGCTGTGAAATATGTGTTGGTTGGGGGCTGAGGCAGGTTTTGCAAGAAAAACAGAACCCGGGGTAAGACATTTTGCTTTATGTATTTTATGCAATTAAAAAAGCTTCAGGGGGAGTGGGACCATCTGGTCATATCCAGGGCCAATTGGGAAGTAAGAGGTTCATAGTTTATCAGGTCAATAACTTCTAGGTTGGTCACCAGTTTTACCCCCAAATCTCTCATTGTGACTTTGTTCCATTTTAGAGGGTAGGATAGTTTTAGTTGGGGTGTGGGGTGGAAGTTGTATAGCAGAACTTCAGTTTCTTGTTCATTAACTTTATATCCTGCCAGAGCCGCAAACCTACGAAGTTGTGTCCAGACTTCTGGGATTGAGTGTTTGGGGTTTGTAAGGATAAGCAATACGTCATCTGCGAACAGAGACAGCTTGAATTCTCTACCTGCAATAGGGACCTCCTCCACCCCAGAGTCTGGCAAATCACAGCAGCCAATGGTTCTAAGTATAGTACGAATAACAAGGGAGAGAGGGGGCATCCCTGTCTAGTACTCCTAGCAAGGAAAAGACGGTCTGAAAGAGCACCATCCAGGTGCACGTAAGTGTTGGGAGAGTGATCATTTTTTGAAGCTGTAACACCAGGACCTCCGGGAAGCTGGAATGAGACAGGGACACCCATAAGAAGGTCCAGGCAACCCTGTCAAATGCCTTCTCTGCGTCAAGACTCAAGGTGACAAATGGTATACGTCGGGTTGTGGCATATTCAAGTAGTAGAAAAGTACGCCTGATGGCATCGTGAGCCTGGTGCCCCTTAATAAAACCTACCTGGTCCGGGTCTACTATGCAGGGAACTAAATCCTCAAATCTATGTGCTAATATGGCCATGTAGACCTTATAATCAAAATTTAGCATGGATATGGTCTATAAGATGCAGCCTGCTTTGGATCTTTAAAGGGTTTAGGGACCACAGCAATAGTGGCATACTGCCAGGAAGGGGGAGTGTCCTCTCCCTGTTGGATTGCTTGGAGGGTTGGGATCAAAGTGTCCTTATAGACCTTATAAAATTTGGCTGTGTAGCCGTCTGGGCCAGGAGACTTCAGTGTGTTTGCTTCAGAGATAACCCGATCCACCTCAGCTCTAGTGATAGGCCTATTAATCAGCTGGGCCTGGGAAGTTGTAAGACTTGGGAGGTTAAGGGAGTTCAAGTATGCCAAAATTTCAACTGACGAGGGGGAACCACCCTGTACATATTTTATTTATTTAAAATTTGGTGACCGGGAAAGGCACACTGAGCCAAGGCTTGTATCCAGGTGCGACCCGGGTACAGAGGAGTACATAGAAGTTATCCAGAAAAAAAATAAGTACAACAATTTCATATTTACAGACAGATTGCACAACAGTTCTTGGTTACAGACAGTAGGTACAACATGAACAGGTTACTCAGCTGTAACAGTAGTTCTAGGAGTGGTATATGTTGTTCATCCACACTCTTTGGCATGTCCCTTTCCCCTTTAAATCTTGCCGGAAGTCTTCAAGCTGGCTCCTCCCACCCACCTGGGTGGTAAATACCTCGGCTCCGCCCCATGACTCAGATCTTAGCCCACTGGAAGCAAGGTTGTGCGCCTAAAGCCAGGGAGGTCAGGTGGGTATGTGTGGATGAACAACATAAACCACTCCTAGAACTACTGTTACAGGTGAGTAACCTGTTCTTCTAGGAGCGTGGATATGTTGTTCATCCACACTCTCTGGCAGACTCCAAGCAGTTTTCCAGGAGGAGGGAGGCAAGGCGCACACCCCCTACTTGGGAAATAGAGATTGGAGAACCGAGGCCCCAAAACCAGCATCCTGGCGTGACTCAAGGTCGATGTGGTAGTGGGTAATGAAGGTGTTTGCTGACTTCCAGGTAGCTACCAGACAGATTTCCTGGATAGGGATGTCCCTGGAAGCAGCCACCAATGCAGCAGTATGGCGGGTAGAATGAGCTCTTATCCCTCTTGGAGGTTCCTTGCCCGCCAACTCATAGCACACACCTGCTTCAGCGTAGGTGACAAACAGCTGGCGAACCTCTCCACGAATTTCCGCCATTCTCTCCTTATAATAGGAGAGAGCATGTCTCAGGTCCAAAGTATGGAGCCCGTACTTGGCGTCCGAGGTGTAGTTAGGGTAGTAAACCGGCAAAGTCAGCACCTGGTTAAATTGGAACTCTTGACACCACCTTCGGAAGGAATTTCGGGTGGGGGTGCTGGACAACTTTGTCCCCATGAAAGACCAGATAACGGGAGTCCACTGAAAGCGCCTGGAGATCTCCTGTCCTTCTGGCTGACGTGACAGCCAGCAGGAAGGCAGTGTTCCTCAAGTGTGAACGCTCACACTTGTGCATGGGTTCGAATGGCTTGCCCATGAGCTTTGCTAAAACCAGCAACAGATCCCACGGAGGTGGAGGTTCATGCACCGGAGGGGATATGTGATCCAGGCTTTTGGAAAAGCGCCCGACCACTGTCTCCTGCGCCAATGTCAGCTGACCGGCCCGCGCCCGGTAAGCAGAAATGGCTGCAAGGTGTACCCTAAGGGTCGATGACCACAGACCCCCTTTGGAGACGGACCAAAGGTAGTCGAGAATGTTAGCCACAGAACAGGATAAGGGGTCCAGACTCTTACACTGACACCAAATGGAAAATCTCTTCCATTTGAAGGCATAACATTTCCTGGTTGATTCCTTCCAAGATGCCTCCACTATGGTGTAGACATCCTTGGAAAGACCCAAAGCCTGGAACTCTAGCCGCTCAGGTACCAGGCTGTCAGGTTCAGGGATTGAAGGTCTGGATGGAAAACCTTCCCCTGGTTCAGAGATATCAGGACCGGGCGTGTACAAAGCCGCTCCAGGGGCCTGCAGCTGAGGCTGAGGAGATCTGGGTACCAGAACTGGCGCAGCCAGTCTGGGGCTACCAGGATCACCTTCGCCTAGTCCGTCCTCACCTTGAGTAACACCTTGTGGATTAAGGGAAATGGAAGGAAGGCGCAGAGGAGACCTGGGGTCCACGGCCTCGAGAAGGCATCCCCCTGCAGCAAGCCCAGCTGAGAGGGGCGGGCATGAAACAGCCTCAGTTGGTGTTTTCTCTGGAGGCAAACAGGTCCACCATCGGTTTGCCCCAACAGAAGAACAAGTTGTAAGCTACCTCTGGATGGAGTGACCACTCATGGGATGTCTCACCTATATGGCTGAGTGCATCCGCCAGCTGGTTCGAGACTCCTGCCACATGAATGGCTAGGAGATCCGCCTCCAACCGGCTGACGAGGGTTCAGATGCGGAGCGCCTCCTTGCAAAGCAGACAGGAGTGCGTGCCGCCCTGTTTGTTGAGGTAGTACATGGTCATGGTATTGTCCGTCTTGACTTGAACCACTTGACCCCGGAGCTGAGCAGTGAAAGCTGACAGTGCCAGTCTGACTGCTCTGGGCTCCAACAGGTTGATGTGGCATTGGGACTCCTCGGGGGTCCAGAACCCATGGGCTCTGCTGTCCCCATGTGGTCTCCCCAGCCCATGACAGCGGCATCGGTTGTAAGAATGACCGTCGGCTCGGGGCAGACAAACGGGATCCCTTCCTGCAACTGTTCTGGGGCGGTCCACCACTGGAGAGCATTCCACATCTTCTGGGTCACAGTGATCAGCTGGTCAAAATGACCATGGTGCTGAGTAAACTGAGCGGCCAGCTCCCATTGGAGGGGGCGCATGTGCCATCTGGCCCAACGGACCACTGAGGTGCACGCCGCCATGTAACACAGAAGGCGCAGGAAGTCCCAGGCAGGGCGAAAGTGCCCAACCAGATATGATAGGGCAAAGGAGTAAAGAACCTCCGCCCTGCCCGCTGGGAGCCGTGCTCTGGCTTAATGAGAGTCGAGCTCTGCCCCGATGAAGCCCATCACCTGAGAGGGCATGAGTTCCGACTTGGCCTAATTGGGAGCAGGTTCAAAGAGCCAGATCCCTGGATCTCTCCCCCTTCTGAAGGGAGGAACCTGCCAAGAGCCAGTCGCTGAGATAAGGGTAGATTCGAACTCCTCAATGCTGGAGATGGGCTGCCACCACTGCGATGCACTTGGTGAAGACTCTTGGGGCCGATGACAGGCCGAATGGCATGGCTCGGAACTCGTACATGGTCCCCTCGACCCTGGGCGGAGGAAGCGCTGCCAGGGACAGACGGATTGGGATGTGGAAGAACGTGTCCTGCAGATCCAGTGAACAGAACCACATGTTTTGCTCCAGGGATGGTATGATCTGGTTCAGAGTTACCATCTAGAAGGTGCAAGACCCAAGATATTGATTCAGGTCATGGAGATCTAGGATGGGGTGCCAACCCCCCGTCCGCTTAGGCACCAGGAAATACCTGGACACGAAGCCTGGGTCTGTAGGAGAATCCGGCACTGGAGCTACCGCCTCCTTGTGGAGGAGCTGAGCAATGTCGTCTCGAAGAGATGACTGAGTGCAAGCTGAGATCCTTTGATCCCGAGGGGCATGGGCTCGGCTGGGAGGGTAGTGCTCGAATTCCAGAGGCAGTCCCTGGCCGACCACTTCTAGAACCCACCTGTCCAGTATCGGACCAGGAGAAAAGAAAGTGGCGGAGCCAGCCCCCCACAGGAGGACCCAGAACTGGCGTGACTGGTATGGGGTGGCAACCCCCAACCCGTCACCGAGCAGGCTTACAGGAGGAGGAGGCTCCTGGACCAGCACCTCGGCCTCCTTTACGGGGCTGATGAGGACCCTGCTGGGGCCTGGGGCACCAAGCTTGAGCCTGCTGTTGCTGCTGGCCTCCTTGATAGGAGGGCTGCCTAACCTCAGGGGCAGAGTGCCGAAAAGGCTTCTTCTTGCGCTTCTGCTGGTTCTTGCCCGAAGAACCCTTCGCAGAGGTAGCATCCAAGGTGGCACTGGACTGCTGTATGCGCTGGAGGTGACCAGCCACTCCTGGACCGAAGAGGCTGGTGCCTAGGAAGGGCACGTTAGCTAACTTGTGCTGGATATCCGCCAGGAAGGAGGACAGCCTCAGCCAAGCCCTGCGGCGAGTGGCCACTGCAGCTGCTAAATAGCGGGCACAGGAATCTCCAATGTCTAGGGCCTTCTGGAGCTGCTGTTTTGCAACAGCACGGCCTTGATCACAGACCTGCTTCACTATGGTCTGCATGTCTGCCGGGAGATGAGGAAGGACTTCGTCTAATGACCCTAGGAGGGCATGAGAGAAATGTGCCATGATAACAGCCAAGCTGGCTGATGAAGGTCTAAGGAGGAGGCCGCATAGACCTTACGGGCAGAATGGTCCATATTCTTGGACTCCTTGTCCGGCGGTCGGTTTGTGTCAGCTGAGCTACCAGTTCGTCTGAACACAGAAGCAGTCACTAGGCTTTTGGCTGAAGGATGTTCTTTAAACCCTGCCTGGGACCCCATGGGCACCGTATATTTACAGGACATACAGTCAGACAGAGCTGGGCAGGGAGCAGGACGCTGCCAAAGCTCAAGGGCCGGGCCAACGATGGCTTCGGCCACTGGAAAGGCCTCTATCGGGGTATCCCCCTTTTCAGAATATCTGTAAGGGGGTACTCCGACTTTTTCTGGATGGGCTCCAGGGGCATTTTGGTGGATTTGGAGATCAGGCGGAGGATGCCCTGAAAAGAGGAAGGGCCTTCCTCCAATCCCGCCATGGATGACTCATCATCCCCAGGATGAGAGTGTAATCCAGTATTGTCCGAGTCCGAAGAGTCGGGATACAACGATCTCCCACCTAGGTCTCCCTCGATACACCAAGAGCGATCGGGGACGACCATAACCGACAGACGTCGAGGAAGACCGGAGTCTGGTCGGTCCTCTTTCGAGGGAGCCCCCCCGAGGCTGCTCAGGCGGTGGCTCCACCAAAATCGGTGGAGAGACTGGAATAGGCTGAGTCGGGATATGGGCAGGCCCCATGGGTGGTGGAACTGAGGCCTTCAGTTACGGAGGGGTCGGCATCAGCCTTGGAGGTGGGAGCAAAGTGATGGCCGGGGCTGCCGGCGGGGCCGGCTTCTGCCTGGTCAAAATCAGCTGTTGCCACATAAGATCCTCATAGCGTCTACGGAGTTTCCGTCTAAGCCTCTCCTCGTTCGAGGAGGATGAAGAACTGTGGTGGTGCCTCTTCTTAGAGTGTTTGTGACCCTTTTTCGGCCGTTTGACCGAAGGGGTCCTGGTCCTTGATCGAGACCAATGAGGTCGGTTCGGTCGATCAGGAGTCACCGGAGCTGGTGAAAACAGAGGTTCCGGCACAGTTTCTATGATTGGGACACTTGAGGGCAGTGTCTCCTTATCGAGAAAGGAAAGGACTGGAGTCTTTTCTAAAGATTAGATAGGCAGATCGGCGATAAAGAACTCGACAGTCGGAGAGTAATCTTGGCCGGTTCAGCCGGTTTCTCGGTCTCGGTCCCTTGTCCAGACGAAAGGTCTGTAAAGCCGGCGGCCAAGGAAGCGATCTCGACCAAAGTCGAGACCGTGTGTTCCTGGGACTCAAACCTCTCTCAGTCCCAGGAGCATCTCTGTTTAGTTGAAGACTTAGGGTCCTTATCCCTCTTCCGAGGGCGGGAGGAGTGTGAGCCCGTGGACGCCTCGCCCCTGGTGGGGAGAGACTGGCACAACTCCCTGAAGGAGCCCATAAAAGTAGAGCCAAGTTTGAGTGGAACAAAAAAGCTTTGACTGGCCGAAGCTTGAGCTGCTTCCTCCTCGAATGCCGTCATCTGCTCCTAACTGTCAAGTAAACTTCGTCCGGAAACCACCCACCTCGCCTCTTTCGGCATGCCTTGAGGTTGTCCACAACACTGGAATGGAAGACCAGGTAAAAAGTACAAGACATGGTGTCATGTCCGACACCTAGGCAATAGATACACGAGAGGTGGGGATTGGTGCGTGACATCTTCTGGCCACAGTTACACCGGCAAAATCTGGGGGACGATTTGTCCTCCATGTCCGATGTGCTGTAATCAGAGTCATTAACTTTGATGAGTTTTAGAGTGATTTGCGTTAAAAACCAACATTGCGAATCCAGGGCCTTCGAATTGCTAAAGTAGCATGAGGGAACCTGAATCTTCCAGCGGAAAGGAAGATCTGGCATCATGGGCAGAGCCGAGGTATTTACCACCTGGGTGGGAGGGAGGAGCCAGCTTGAAGACTTCCGGCAAGATTTAAAGGGGAAAGGGACATGCCAGAGAGTGTGGATGAACAACATATCCACGCTCCTAGAACTAGAGCTTACAATAAAAACATTTGTCTTGCCTTATGGTATAAACAGGTGCAGGAGTTGTACAGTAGAGATGCAAGAATTAGTAATAACTTGAGATAAGCATAGGCAAATATTTGATCAACTGAGGCCTCCTAGTGCGGGATCTAGTCCCGTGTAGAGGTGGGTCCCAAGGCGCATCTTCGGCAAGGAGGAGATGGGAGGAGCCTGAGGAGTTGCCCAACTGCTGGGAGAGAGGAGTCCTGGCGAAATATGGGTGGGAGGTTGTTCCATAGAAAGAGAAGACGGTATGAAAAGGCGGCTTGACCGGAGGCAGTGTGAGGGCGAGGGAGGTTGAAAGTATGGGTGTCCCTGTGCGTAGGCAGTAGCCTAGGGAGTTGGCTGGTGCAAGGCAGAAGGTGAGGTAGGGAGGCAGGGAGCCCAACCAGTATTTAGCTACGAGGGAGGCACTACGGATGGTTCACCTATGGGAGAGCGGGGCCAGGGAGAAAGTGGTGTAGAGGGGGAAATGATGAGTAACTGGGGGGGAAGCAGTGGCAAAACGACAGAAGGAGTTTAGTAAAATGTCAAGTTTGGAGAGGGATGAGGCTGGTGCTGTGCTGTATATGATGTCCGCGTAGTCTAATACAGATTGGATTGTTTTACGTATGATTTCACTGTGGGAGGGAACAGGAAGGCTGTCTTTGTGGTGATAGAGGATGGCAAGTTTGGGATAGAGTTTTGAGCAGATGGCCTCTATGTGGGTAGAGAAATTGAGGTGGCTGTCTAGCCAGACTCCCAAGTATTTGAAGGTGGGGACCAGGTCAAGGGGAGAGATATCCAGGGTGGAGATTACTGGGGGGCAGGTAGGGAGGCAAGCTTTTTTCTAGATCCAAAGACCATGGTGACTGTCTTTTTGTCATTTAGTTTAAGTTGTTTTTTTAGGAACCAAGATTGGACTCTACTGAAGTCATTTTGGAGATATGGGAGGGTCCCGAGGTAAAAATGATTGCATCGTCAGCGTACAGATGCACTTTAGCGAAGAGGCAGATGGAGGGGAGGTCATTTATAAATAAGAAGAGGATGAGGCCAAGGATAGAGCCTTGTGGGACACCTGAGAGGATGGGAAGTGGGGGGAGGGTGTCCCCTATTTGAATGGATTGCTGCCTGTTCTGGAAGTAAGAGTGGAACCAGTTTTTGGTAGGTTGGGCGAGGCTAAAGCAGCTGAGTTTGCAGAGCAGCAGGGGGTGGGAGACTGAGTCAAAAGCTTTTGCCAAATCGATAAATATGGTGGAGGTGGTTAGACTGCTGTCCATGGCCGAGAGGATAGAGTCTGTTACGAGCAGTAAGGTGGTGATGGTGGAGTGGTGTTTTCTAAAACCTGACTAATATAAATGCTGGTAAAAGTCAGCAAAAATGTTTCTAATCTTGGAGGGTTGAGTGTGCAAAATCTTAGTGTTGGGGTCATAAAGGGAGGAAACTGCGGTTCTGGCTTTTTGTTCTCCTAAGTTTTCTGGCCAGTTTCCTGGCTCCTCTCAGGACCCCCTCATAATGATAGTGTTCAAGATAAAATAGTTGTTGCTCTATCTTTTGATCTAAACACTTTTGAATTTGCTGCTTAACTTGCAGGAGGATGGGTCTGACAGAGTAGTCTCCCTGTTCCAGCATCATGTGTAGGGTATCTAACTCATTTTGTAACTCAGTATACCTCATGTCCCTCTCCCTCCTTGCTCTACTCTTACTGCATATTTCCTGAAGATTAGGAACACCTCCAAACAGTGCATCCACTCATGATGTATTTTGTCCTCTTCTCCTACTGTATATTGAGTGGTCAGATTGGGATGGGGACACTCCCAAGTCCAGGAAAAAAGCAGTGGGAACTGATCAAGGAATGACGACACACGTACAGAGCCCTCCGGGATCACTTGGGTGACTTGACACAGGGGATACTGGAGGCCTGGAATCAGTAGCTTTCTATGACCATTGCATTGGAAATCTGGGACAAATATACTCTTCTCTCTCTATTAAGATCTTCTCTGCCTCTTACTGGCGGGAATTCATGTGGAGGACCTGCAATCGCTTTTTTAATACTCCCTCCAGGTTGACAACATTTTTACTGGCGCACTATGGACATTGCTGGTGGTGATGTGGTAAGACCTCAGCTACTCACTTGCTCGTATTCTGGACTTGCCCAGTGTTGTACGCATTTTGGCAGCAGATGATGGACAGTTTACATGTGTTGGTAGGAGCCCAGGCGATGCTAACTCCAGACTTGGTCCTCCTCGCCATACCACCTAAAGATATATGAATTTCATGCCTCACTGTGTGTGTGTGTGTGTGTGTGTGTGTGTGTGTGTGTGTGTGTGTGTGTGTGTGTATATATATATAATTTTGTCAGCCAAGAAGGCAATTTCTCACCTCTGGAGATAGCCCCTCATACCAATGCTCACTCATTGGTATAAGATTATAAATGAGGTTTATGCTCTAAGAGTGTTTTATTGCAAGATGTAACAATAGAACTCCACAATTTGAGATGAAGTGGAAATCTTGGGTATTCTATATTGCAGAGAAAGATGACTCCTTTGTTCCTTAGCCACTGTGAGCGGATGGGAAGGATTGGGCTTTTGCGGAGGCCTGCTGAGAGGGGGTTGGAGATCAATGGGGAAACTGGAGCCGCCTGGATCCAATTCTTTCTGCTGTTACTGCCTTCCCTTCATCACTGGAGGAATATTTAAGCATAGCAGAAGACTGTAGTTATTGGGCCTGTGACATTTGTGTCTGTAAGATTGCCTTACCATACGATTATTGAAACGTGGATGATAGGACATGGAAGCCTACTTGTATTTACCACTGTGTGCCTCAAGAATAAAAGAAAATTATAAAAAAAAAAAAAAAAATTTCAAACAAACATGTTTTTGTGTGGTAACACCAGTATGGTGGATTGTTTTGTTTTTCACTTGTTAAAAAGAAAAAAGGAATTGGAATCCATCTCCCAGCTAATCAACAGCCTCTACAGAACGTGAACAATTATAACACATGCTTTTTAAACTAGTGACACTTTGAGGCCTAAGGGGTTGAAAATATTCTGTTATTTTCTTGCCTTGTTTCTGTCCAGGTTACAGCAAATGTATGCCATTTCCCCCAGGTGCCACAGCACTAATGAAACTATCCAAATCCACAATTTTTCAAAGATCGTGATTTTAGTTTGTATTATTGCTGATGCTGCTACCTGGAGGGAAATAACACTGAAACACAATTCCCGACAATTCAAAATGGCAATCATGTTACAGCCACAGATGACTAGCTCATTTTGTGTGATGCAACACCATAAAAGGGTTCACTGCTGGCTGGCTGATGATTCTAAAAAACTGTCTGCTTGCTACAAGACGGTATCATAGGTGGGTGCTCCTTTGTGGAGGTGGCTGTCCACTGCAGGACATGGAATGGCGGGTCCCTTCCAGAGTAATTTTCCAACTTCCGAGTCCATCTGATAGCAGGTCAAACTTCTGTGGCAATTTCCCAGCAGTCTCAACATCTATAGAAATTTATGTGCCAGTGCAACAGCAGAAAACAGGGGGCCTTGAGTTTACTCAATAAATCAGTCCTCAGGCCCCGGCCCCCTTTATCACTGTGTAGTACAGTCACTAAATCAGCCCTCAGGCCCCCCTTATTTACTCTATAGTCAATAAGTCAGTCCACAGGCCCCCTTTATTACTGTAAAGTCACTAAATCAGTCCTCAGGCCCCCTTTATCACTGTATAGTATAGTACAGTCACTAAATCAGTCCTCAGGCCCCCTTTATCACTGTATAGTACAGTCACTAAATCAGTCCTCAGGACCCATTTATTGTTGTAGAGTCACTAAATCAGTCCTCAGGCCCCCATTATCATTATATACAGCAATCCTTCTCGATCAGTCTTCTAGCACCAACCCTTGTTTGTTTTATAGTACCTGGCCAAGTACTGCTCTTCAATAAGCCGAATCATTTTCCAGAACTGGGTCTGGTACTGACGCATCAGAGCGTTCCCACACACCTATAGAGAAGGAGACAAAAAAAGAAAGTTATTTTGAGTAACTTGTTCTTTCAGAGTATTTCCTCCATATAGTTACACACTTTGGTCTTGAACCCAGAGGTGCTAGGATGCTGTAGAACCAGAACATTTGTGGCTGCATGGTGCATGTACCCACAGGGTATATCGTAGCACCAGCCCCAACCACCACAGTACATTTTTGCCAAGGGGAGAGAAAGGCTATCAATTAAAAAACATTTTAAAACAGCTAACAAATATGGAAAAACAAAGCCATAGGACTGCCCACCAATCCTTGCAAGAAAGGATGAAAACGCTTTCATCATAGCTCACACCTCTTTATGGGAGGAAGAAAATACCAATAAAAAGAGACGCAGTGAGCCCAGGCGATGGTGCGTGGGCAAGTGTGGCTCTATGGAGGAGATACGCTGGACAATCAAGAGTTACGGTAAACAACTTTCCTATCTTTCTGGAGTCAGTCTTCTCCATACAGTCATACTCTTTGGTGGAATAGCCAGCAGTAACAATCCCCCCAGACTACAGAGTTTGGAGACACTAGGACTCACAAAGAGAGTAATACAGTCAACCTAAACCATGCATGTTTGCCAACTGTACACCTAGGGTGCAGCATTTCATGAAAGTGTGAACACTACTCAAGGTTGTGTCCCTATGTATCTTTGCGATAGGTGACCATGGCTCCAATGAAATGAGCTCTGACAGAACCTTCCAATTTCTTCCTTGCCAGAGAGTACTGCAGCAATGCCAAATGCTATTTACAACCCAGTCAGATGGACACTGTCTGGAAACTGAGCCTCTTTTATGATTCAAATCCAAGGAGACAAACAGTTTAGGGGACTTGTCTATGCTCCATGGTTCTTGTGAGATAGAAACGGAGGAGTCTTGTGATAGTGAGAGAATGAAGAAACACTCCCTGACTTCTGGCGACATCATGGACCGGCTGGGCAGCTAGAACTTGAGCTCCACTCGCACTCCGCAGAAAAACCTCCTCAAAACAATAAAAGACCACTCAAAATTAATCTAAATGTCTGGAGGAGGTTTGCTGAGGCCATGGCACCAGATCTAAGGCAACCCCACGAAAAATGGACTTGGATGACAGGGGATCACTGCCAGTGCACTCAACTCGTAGCTGCAGTCCTTCACAAAAGCGAGATACTGGGCCTAACTATGATACAGAAGACGATACTGAACAATTGTCCTTACGGAGATTTGAAACAATCTTATCAGATATATGAGAAATGAGAGCTGAAAACAAAAATGAATTGAAGCAAATTAACCAGAAACTGACCTGCTTGGAGTGGAGGGCTCAAGAGATGGAGGACTGAATTTCTACAACCGAAGATAATAACTTGCATCTGGGGGAAGTGGTCCGGGCCCTATGCACACATACGGCTATATGGAAAACAAGTGCTTAGATTTGGAGAGCAGAGCCCGCTGTGTAAATTTTAGAATTTACGGACTAAATGAGGGGGCTGAAACAGATAATATGGCAGACTTTCTTTCAGACATGCTGAAGGATGTACTAGACCTTCCACCTGGTTATGACCTAAGATTGGGCATTCACACAGGGCCTTGCAGCCAAAGCTGAAGGATCCACAAGCCAGACCACGATTGGTTGTCCTGAAATTCAACAGCTATAAGACAAAAGACATTCTCAAAAAAAGGAAGTTAAATACCTGGACAGTCGGCTTTGACCATGACTATCCCGCAGAAATACAGAAGCAGCATCTTGCCTACACTGAAATCATAAAGGTGCTAAGATCCAAACAAATCAGAATACAGACACCATTCCCTGCAAAACAAAGTCTTTTGGAAGGAGGGTCCAGAACTGTACTTAAAGATCATATGCAACGGTTTTTGCATATTTTTAATAAAAGCTTGAAAAGCTGACATTCAAGTCCCTGTGTCATGATTAGTGTCTCCTGAAAAATTCATCCTGTTTGATTTTGTGGTTTTCTTTAAGTCAGCATTTGTTAACTTGCTCTACAGTGGCTGACAACAGTGGAGTTATGTCTGTCCTCTCAGTCAAACTTAGAGTGCGATGACATCATTTTGGAGTAGCTTACTGTTTCAGATTCCCAATCAGAGCAGTATTTTGTAGAGTTAATGGTTTGCTAAGCTCTCCAAGTTTCTTACAAACCCAGTCTCTGGTTTGTGTTCAGATAGATCAACTTAAAACATATCATTATCTTCTGATAAAAAGCTGATCATTTCAGTTTCAATGCTGAATTGAAGTAGTGGAAATCTTTCTCTGTGAGAAATCAGCTTGTCTATCACAGCTTTCAGTTCTTTCTAATCAAAAATCTGATTTTTTTTTCTAACTATATAGCACAGGGCTGTTTAATGAATATAAAATAAATCTAAATTTTGTTCATTTACAGAAACAGTTTGTCTTTGATGTAGCCTTCATAAAAATGTTTATGTGAGAAAATTTTTTTATGTCAGATTGACAAACAGTACATGTGCTTGAAATACTGTAGCAGAGTGTGACAGGCACCTGTCTGAACTCACAAATTTCAGTTCTTTGGTGGTTTCTGTGTGAAAATATATCATGTACGTGTACAACCAGAAACACTGTGTGGCATCCCGATGCACCATGTCTCTGCCCCACAGTTGAGGCAGCTGCAGTCTACTGCCTCCTGTCCCTGCCGCACAAGCCCCCTGTCTTCTGCTCCGCATGTGAGACTGCTGCACCCTGCTGCCCACTGTCTTCTCCCACACAGTCAGGAATTGTGCACCTTGCTGCCTCCATCCCCTGCCTAAAGAATCAGGGCTGCCACCCTCTGCCCAGACAGTTGGGGATGACACACCCTGCTGCCCTCTCTCCCCCACCCTTACAGTTAGGGAAGCGGTACCTGTTGCTCCTTGTTCCTGTCTCCACAATCAGGGCTGCTGTGCTGTGCTAAGCCCTAGAGTGCCAGGTTCCCTTCCTCCACAGTTGGGGCTGCTGTACCATGCTGCCCCACCCACCAGAGGTGGGGCTTTTGCTGCACCCTGCTATTCACTTCCATTGCCCCAAATGGGCAGGCTGCTGCACCACGTGTACCCCATCTCACAGTCAGGGCTGCTGTATCCTGATGTCCCCTGTGTTCTGCACCACAGTTGAGGCTTCTGCACCATGCTGTTCTCTATCCCCTGTCACCAGAGACAGGGTTGCTGCACCTTGCTCCTTTCTACACAGTTGGGGTTGCTATGGCCTGCTGTGCTCTAGAGCCCCATGCCTCTGCAGTTAGGGGCTGCTGCACCATGCTGCCACTTACCACAAGATTCAGGGCATTTGCTGCACCCTGCTGCATGCTTCCACAGTTGAAGCAGTTGCACCCTACTGTCCCCCTGCCACCAGATTCAAACCCTTTGCTACACCCTGCTCCCCACATCCCTTGTCTCAAACAGGCATGGCTGCTGCACCCTGTCCCACAGTTTGGGCTGCTGTATCTTGTTGCCACCCCTGTCTCCTGCCTGAACATTCAGGGCTGCTGCCCTCTGCCCACACACCCACAGCCAGGGCCACGGCACCCTGTTGCCCCCTGTTCCTATCCCCACAGTCAGGGCTGTTGTGTTGTGCTACACCCTAGAGTCTGATGCTGCCTGCATCTACAGTTGGGGCTGCTGAACCCTGCTACGCACTTCCATTGCCCCAAATGGTCTGGGCTGCTGCACAGTGCATACCCTGTGCTACTGTCAGGGCTGCTGTACCCTGATGCCATTGCCCACCTGTGTCCTGCCCCAGAGTCAGGGCTTCTGCACCATTCTGTCTTTTGTTTCCTGCCACCATTGTGCCCTGCTTCACCAGAGCCCCTTGCCTTCACAGGCAGGGGACAGGGTGCAGCAAATGCCCTTACTCTTGTGCTGCACCCTTCCTGAACAGCTGGGTTTGCTGCACCCTGCTACCCTCTCTCTTTCACCCTTACAGTCAGGGAAACTGCACATGTTGCCCCCTGTTCCTGTCTCAGCAGGGTGCAGCAAAGGATCTGACTCTGATGGCAGGGGAGACAGCACAGTACAACTGCCTTAACTGTGGAGGCATGCAGCAAATGCCCTCAATCTTGTGGCAAGTGGCAGCATGGTACAGCAGCTCTAACAGCAGAAGCATGGGGCTCTAGGGCACAGCAGACCACAGCAGCCCCAACTGTGTAGAAAGGAGCAGGATGCAGCAGCCCTGTCAATGGTGACAGGGGATAAAAGACAGCATGGTGCAGAAGCATCAACTGTGGGGCAGGACACATGAAGCATCAGGATATAGCAGCCCTGACTGTGAGATGGGGTACATGTGGTACAGCAGCCCTGACTGTGAGATGGGGTACATGTGGTACAGCAGCCCTGACTGTGAGATGGGGTATATGTGGTGCAGCAGCCCTGATCATTTGGGGCAATGGAAGTGGGTAGCAGGGTGCAGCAAAAGCCCCACCTCTGGTGTTAGGGCAGCATAGTGCAGCAGCCCCAGCTGTGGAGGCAGGGAACCTGGCACTCTAGGGCTTAGCACAGCACAGCAGCCTTGACAGTGGAGACAGGAATGGGGCAACAGGTGCAGCATCCCTAACTGTGAGGGGAGGGGGAGGGCAGCAGGGTGCAGCAACCCCTATTGTTTGGGCGGGGGCGGCAGGGTGCAGTAGTCCTGATTCTTTAGGCAGGGGATGGAGGCAGCAGGGTGCACAATTCCTGACTGTGTGGGAGAAGACAGTGGGCAGCAGGGTGCAGCAGCCTCGAATGAGGAGTAGAAGGCAGGGGGCCTTTGGGGCAGGGGACTAGTGGCAGTAGACTACAGCTGCCTCAACTGTGGGGCAGAGACATGGTGCATTGGGATGCCACCTAGTGTTTTAGTTATACACATACATGATGTATTTTCACACAGAAATCACCAAAGAACTGAAATTTGTGAGTTCTGACAGTACATGTGCTTGAAATACTGTAGCAGAGTATGACAAGCACCTATTTATTAATCTGACATGAAAAAAATGTTCTTACATGATTGTATTTATGAAGGCTACATCAAACACAAACTTTCTGTGAATGAACACAATTTAGATTTATTTTATATTCATTAAACAGCCCTGTGTCATATTGTTAGAGAAAAATTGAGGTTTGATTAGAAAGAACAGAGCTGTGATAGACAAGTTGATTTCTCACAGAGAAAGATTTCCACTACTTCAATTCAGTATTGAAACTGAAATTATCAGCTTTTTAAAGGAAGAGAATGATATATTTTAAGCTGATCTATCTAAACACAAACCAGAGACTGGGTTTGTAAAAAACCTGGAGTGCTCAGCAAACCAAAAACTCTACAGAGTGCTGCTCTGATTGGGAATCTGAAACAACAAGCTACTCCAAAATGATGTCACTGCACTCTAAGCTTGACTGAGAGGACAGAAATAACTCCACTGTTTTCAGCCACTACAGAGCAAGTTAACAAATGCTGATTTAAAGAAAACCACAAAACCAAACTGCATGAAATTTTCAGGAAACACTAATCATGACACAAGGACTTGAACTGCAACTTTTTAATCTTTTATTAAAAATATGCAAAAACCACTGCACATGATCTTTAACTCCGCAGGAGGCCCGTGATGTTTTAGCCAGGAGGGGTACTGAACTACCAGCAGGTGGCAAGCAAGCCTCACCAAAATGAAAAGATTTAACCACCGACTGGCAAGAAGTCTCCAAACGATGAGCTGGGACACTAGGCCTGCAGTCGTCCTCGGACACATTACATCTCATACAAAATTTAATGAGGAGACTCCCGGGGGTACTGGATGAAGAGCGGGGACAGAAAGAGGACAAACTCAGAAGAGACCTTTATACCTGTTCAATGCTGGCACTGACCCTTATGGGGAGTCAACCCTAAATATGGGTCTTGAAGTTTTCCTGATCTGAGAGATGAATGTGCTGGGGAGTTGTTTTACCCTCACCAGAACTGTGACTGGGATGACAATATCTGCCTAGAATTTGAACTTTAAAACTCTGCAGATCAATCAACCTAGCCCTCGCTTCAAAAGATGTGGGAAATTACTGAACTCTTACTAATTATCTCCTAGTTTCGTATATAGGAGAATGCAGTGCAGTCCTGTTTTGAACATGAATAGACTGCTAGAATGATATGCATATTCAGTTCATTTAATTTTAGGCCAACAGCAAGTTGATTATTAGTAGCAGTTATATGACTTACAATGGGGAGTGAAGAAGATAAAAATGTTTACATTAAGCAAATGTCCTAAGACTTAGCAACGGCAGACTCACCATTACAAGGCTTACCTATAGCCCTAACCCCCTGGTGCAATGAAAAGCATTGGGAGAAGGGGTCAGGGGACTTTAGAGACAGGGGGAGGGGAGGATCTGATCACTGTCCCCTCTTACACTTCCTGGTGATACCAAGGTAACCCCAACCCTATTTTCTCTTCTTTTTCCAAAAATATCATATACGCTACTAACTATACACACAGCCTTTAGCAATTGAATAGCTTCACTCTATCACTTGATTAAGGTGCTTCCGAAGCCCACCATAAATTGCTGCGAAGTGTGGAGTGGGAGACATGACACATCAGCCCTATTTACTTGGTACACACGGGGTTGTTTTTTCCCATTCTGGTTGTGTACTAGATTTAATCCAGACATCGTACATTTCCAGCATTTGAGCCTGTATTTGCATCTTGGGGCTCAGCGAGAGGGTCTCATAACTTGGGGCATAAATACCTCTCTTGCTTCTTCCCTCTCAGCACGGCTATAGATGCTTGCTGAGGAGGTAGGGTATAGGGGCCTGTACCCAAAGGCCTCCAACTTTGGAAGTGAAGTTCAAATTTGCATTATAGTTCAAATGTTTACAATAGTTTGGTTAATTATGGTTCTCATACTTGTTAGAATTGTTGCTGTCGTCCCTCCCCAGGCCCTGGTCCCTTGTAAGCCACCCTATGGCGTTCTGACGCAAATTAAGGGAACCTGGAACACTGATTGGAACAATGTCTGGTCACACAATGGCGCAAGTTAACATCCTTTTTATCATACAATGTGCACAATTTCACCAACCCGGTTAAAAGGAGTAAGATTCTGTCCATGATTAAAAAAATTGGGGTCAGAGTTTATACTTCTATAAGAGATGCACTTATCTAAAGGGGAACATGATAAGTTATAGAAATTTAGTTTCGCACATGTTGTTTCATCATGCAAGAAGGGGCGCTGATTCCTAACAAGGTTCCATTTCAGCCAAGAGCCACGTTAGTAGATCCAGAGGGATGTTACGACCTTATAAAAGGGGTATATCATGGGCAGATGGTTATGCGCGCATCAGTTTACGCACCCCCAGGTTCTGATTATCTCTTCTATAGGGGGATGTTTATGAAAATTACAGAATGGATAAAGACGACCCTGATAACTGGAGGAGACTTGAATCTTGTCCTGAGCGAACATTTAGACACAATGTCAAGGACCAGATGTTTGGATCGTAGGCTGGCTTATAGGGTCAGTAAGTTGTTAGTGGAATTAGGATATTTGGATGCATGGCGATACAAGCATGACAAAGAAAAGATTTTACATATTATTCAACGGTATATAAAACTTATACCAGGCTTGATTACTTTTTTATTCCAAAAGAATCTGCTGCCCAGTTTAGAGAAGTAGAGATTGGGGACATATTATTGTCAGACCATGCCTTAAAGATGGCCTTAGGGAACCCAAAGAAACTACTTTTTGGCATCTTCACTTGACTTTACTACAATCCAAAGAGACCCAAAACATTATAAAAGATACATAAAAATGGCCATAGAGATGAATGATATCATAAAAACTATTGTGAGGGGCAAACTAATATCTATATCAGCTCATTCTAAGAAACAAAGGGAGGTGCGAAGGATGCTATTACAATCCCAGAAAGCCAATTTAGAAAACTTACAAAAAACTAAATATGCCCCCAAAGGGAAAGAGAGTTAGTAGCCGTCAAGCCAGAACTTAATACTTTACTAGATTATCAAGTAGAACAAAATCTGTTTTATTTAAAGCAACAATATTATGAAGGAGGCCCTCATGCCCTTAGATTATTGGCTAACTGACTTCACCAGTGGAAGGCAAAGGCAACGATCACCAAAGTTTTTCACTCACACACTAAAGTCCCCCTATATACTACTTTCGACATAGCATCTGCTTTTACCGAGTATTACTAAACCTTGTATAAAGCAGATACCTCACTGGACAAGGACAACCTGGCAGAATTTTTAAACATGCTACACCTCCCCCAGATCCCACCAGAGGCAGCACAGCAGTTGCTCTCCCCCATCCGCAGTCCCGAAATAAAAGCAGGAATTGCCCAGTTGAAAAAAAGGAAAATGCCCGGGAACTGATGGGTTCCTGGGGGAGTTTTATAAATGTTTTCAGGACTGGTTAGTCCCATTATTACACAGGGCTTTTAATGCAGTCATAAATACAGAAGAAAGGATGGCACCCACTAAAATGGCCCCCTCTTGTACACAGGCCATTGTTGCAGTGCTGCCGACACCAGCAAAAGACCTAACAAACTCTACATCATATCGCCCGAGTTCTATCTTAAATATGGACTATAAAATACTAACAATCATAATCACTAGACATCTTCAGAAGATCATACCCCACCTTATCCATATTGACCAAACAGGTTTTGTCCCGGGACGTCAGGTCCAGGATAATACCCGACGGGTGGTACATCTCATAGATCACATCACTCAAACCAAGCAGTCAGCCCTATTGATGAGCCTTGACACAGAAAAGGCATTCAATAAGGATCAGTGACCTTACTTACAGGTAATACTGGTGGGGTTTGGATTTCCCCAGAGTTTTGTCAATTTATTTCTAAACTATAGCAATCTCCAGTGGGATATACAAGATTGAATGGATATATTGCCACACCTTTTAGGCTTGAGAGGGGGACCAGACAGAGTTGTCCACTTTCCCTGCTTCTTTTTTCCTATATATACTGAGCCTTTGGCCCAAGCAATTCCCTTAAAGCCTATGTAACCCCCTTGTTACCCGGGGTTACTAGAATCCCAGTAAGACCTAGTGGTAGGCAGGGAAGGCAGCTTGTGAAACTCCAGTTAAATGGGTTTCACACTGTCCCACTCTGTTCTCAGTCTCAGCTGAGACTGAGGGATGACATCACCAATAGAACTATCGCAGCTGCATGAGCCACATTGGAATCTGCAGCAAGGGAGTTGGTTAGAACGTTGGGAGGATTTTAAGTCAGTCTTCAGTTCAGTCTTGGTGAGTGAGTGTGAAGTTGGGAGCTTGCTGAGAGAAAGCAGCTCAGTGAAGGCTCTAGGAGCCTCGCAGCCTGACAGAGGGCTACTTTTAAGTAAATAGAGTGTGTGTCTCCACCTTAAAGAGAGACACAGAAGATTACTGAAGTGGTGGAGACCACTGTTTGGTCTCAGTGCCCCCTCCCTTTGGGGGCAGGAAAAATTTCCTGCAGGTTCCTGGGGCAACCCCTAGTTCTGCTTGTGAAGGAAAAGCTGCCTATGTGTTCCAGTGTTTATTTGGGAGAATAAGAAGATTTGTGAGTCGCCTGTGGGGCACCTGCAACGTGAGGGTGGGTGTCTGCTCTTGCTAAAAGGGCCTATGTTTTTCACCCTGGGACTTGTGTGACAATGTGGGGATTGAACTACTAAAATATTGGGAAGCCTAGAGTAATGGGCTAAGCAAGTTAAAAGTAGGTTCAAGTCCAGAGTTTGTTGGGATGCAAATAATATGTAGAGGAGATGTGACAGACGTCCACCCAGAATCTACATTTGAAAGTTCAGTAAAGGAATTGTTCAGTTTCCAGAGAAATGGCCGGGTATGGGCTGTGGGAGCTGGAGGTGGGTGGCTCCCCATCTTTAGTGACCAGGTCCACCTCTATGGATTTCTTCTGTGGATTTCTACTTTGCCTCAGGCACTTGGCCAGTGATGGGGAAGTACCCAGACGTGGGATTGTGAGGAAAATTCTCTCTAGGAGTCGAAGACTCCAGTGTGGTTTGGGGAGCCACAACAGGATAATTGGTTCATTCCTCAAATGGACCGCGGATCAAGTGGCTGGCGAGGGAGCCGGGCCAGTGGGGAAAACCCAAGTAGTGTACAAATCAGGCTGTGTACCCAAAGCTGCGTGCAAGTCCGGGCTGTGTGCCTGGTGGGTTTAGAGCCTGAGGGCTGGAAATGGTGATAAAGTGTTCTGTTGCCTCTAATCTGCATTACCAGGAAATGTAGCCCCATGGGGGTCTGTCTATGCTTTGTTTGTTCAGCTTGGATGTGAATAAAAGCCACACTGAAGAATCCCATTCCTGGTTCTGGACATTACAGTTATTGCTTCCTGTGTTCGGATTTACTTGGGTGCCCCTGTGCAGAGTAGCCAAACCTAGGTCCCCCTTTTTCCTGAGTAACCTCATCCTCCCCGAACCCAGTCCCCACCAGGTACCGCTGTCAGCTTCAACAGCATACCACCTGTCGTTTTGCTAAAAAGGCAGGGGTGAGGGGTTACACCTAAAACTCAGGGAATAAGGGTGGGGGAAACAGAACATAAATTAGGATTATACACAGACGATGTATGACTTTTTCTTGGGAGCCATATACGTCCCTGCCAGAAGTGATGACACAGATAAACAGGTTACTCACCTGTAACGGTAGTTCTAGGAGTGGCATATGTTGTTCATCCACACTTGCTGGCATGTCACTTTCCCTTTAAATCTTCCCGGATGGTAGGAAAGCTGGCTCCTCTCACCCACCCGGGTGGTATAAGCCTCGGTTCCGCCCCATGACGTGAGATTCTGCCTGCTGCAAGCACAGGTTATGCGTCGAAGCCAGGGAGGTTGGGTGGTTTCGTGTGGATGAACATATACCACTCCTAGAAAGTACAGTTAAGTAAAAACTTACTGTAACAGTAGATCTTTGAGGAGTGTCTCTTGCAGTAGGTAATACTTTTGGGTATCCAGCAGAGGTCACTGTGGCACACGGCAGCTCTACTAGCAGTCTTTTCCAGGGACCACCCACACATGACATCAGCTTCCTGTTTCCTATATAAGCGTGGGCAGTCCCTGGAATCCTCAGTTTCCTCACCAGATTCAGCTCGCAAAGAAGGACCGAAGGGAAGCCAAGGTACCAAAGGAGTCCCAACCCTTAGTCACTGGACCAGAATTTGCTCTTTTAGAGAAGCAGGGGGCTGGAGGGTGGGAACAAACCTACTGCAAGAGACACTCCTCAAAGATCTACTGTTACGGTAAGTTTTTACGTAACTGTACTATCTTCTTTGGAGTGGTTTCTTGCAGTAGGTAATACTTTTGGATAAATCCCAAGCAGTAATGCCCATGTGGAAGGACAGCTATGATAGGAGACCTTGTAGGACTGCATAGCCGAAGGCTGCCCTACGTCATGAGGCAATATCCAGATTGTAATGCCTTGTGGATGTATGAATCGTGGACCAGGTAGCTGCATTGCAGATATCTGAAACTGAGGCTCTTTTAAAGCAAGCCACAGTGGTGGCCATAGCTCTCTAGTGGAGTGGACTTTGACAGGTCCAGGTAAAGGCTTATTGTATTTTTTGTAACAAAATGTAATGCAATTCCAACCAGGATGAAAGAGTATGTTTAGCAATCGGGAGACTGTCGCAACCCGGAGCAAGAGAGACTAACAGTTGCGACGTCTTTCTAATTGATTTTGTCAGACTAGTATTGTAGCATAATATACAATGGAAATCTAAAGTATGTAGTAGACGTTCACCCTGATTGGAGTAGTCAGGACAGTAGACCGGAAGATCCAAGGACAGATTTAAAGTATGTTCGGAGACTACTTTAGGAAGGAAGGAAGGGTTGGTACGAAGGACCACCCCGTCTTTGTGGAAAATCAAGTAAGTTTCCTTACACATGAGGGCATGAAACTCGGAAATACGTAAAGTGGAAAAGACAGCCACCAGAAATAGGGTTTTCCATGAAAGAAAACGGAGTTCACAAGTGGCTGCTGGCTCAAAAAGCTCAAGGGTCAATTTTTCTATCATAAAATTGAGATCCTACGGAGGAGTGGGTCTTCCAATAGGAGGTTTAATATGTAACATTCCTTTCAAAAACATCTTAGCTAGATGATGTTGGTACAGGAACCTGCCATCCAAAGGTTCATGGAAAGCCGAGATGGCGGCCAAGTGGACTTTGATGGAAGAATAACTTAAACCAGACTCCGATAGTGAGGCCAGGTAGTCCAGAACCTTTGTCTGTGGACAAGAGTAAGGGTCCAAAGATCAAGACGCTGACCATATGGAAAAGCGTTTCCATTTGGAATGGTTTGTTGCTGTTGTTGCTGGCTTACGGGAGGCCAAGAGAATACTGGCAACAGGAGAGGATACTTGTAGACTAGTTATGAAGGCGTCCTCAGGAGCCCAGCATGAAGGTGTAGAGCCTTCAGGTTGCGATGTGACAGGGTTCTTTAAGTTTTAGTCAAGAAGTTGAAGATTGGAGCACCTCCTTGCTTGTTGAGGTAGAACACCACTCCAGTGTTGTCTGATTGGATCAGCAACGGTCTAGAGTCAAAAGAGGCTGGAATGCCAGAAAGGCTAAGTGGAATGCCCTCAGCTCTAGGAAACTGATGTGAGGCTGAGGGAAAAAAGTGGTCCCCTCACCTTGTGTCCGATAAGGACCCAAGTGTGTGCTCCATCCTGCCAGGGAAGCATCTATGGTGAACGTCCGCATGGGAGGGAGGGACTGAAAAGGCATTCCTTGTCATAAATTGGTTTCGAATGACCATAAAGTCAGAGCTGACGTCAGAGAGGGAGTGGCTCTGAACTTGCCTTCAAATTTTTCTTGTTCTTTGAGACCATTGATTCTGGAGGATTCACTGAAGAAGTCTCATGTGAAGATGGGCGAGTGCTACCGTAGGGATGGCAGGGACCATGTGACCCAGAAGGCACAGCGGTTGTTTTGCTGTGACTACTTTCTAAGTCTGTATGCATGATGCCAGAGACAAGGGTGTGGCCTGCCGGACGGCTGGACAGTGAGTTCTGGCTGAGACTGTATCTAGGCTGGATCTAATGTATTGGAGACTGAGTCTGGGTCAGGCTGGACTTTAGCTAATTGACTGTGATCCCTAGAGTGTGAAAATATTTTCAGGGTAGCCTCTAGGTAAGAAAGCAAAGCTGTTCCGCTTTGATTGGCCAGCTATCTAGATATGGGAAGATAAAGTGCCCTTTCCTTCTTAAAGCTGTTACAACTACCTCTACGTATTTGGTGAACACACTCAGAGCTGGGACAGGTCTGCGCATGCGCGGTACCGCGAGACTAGCTCGCGCCAGTATACGCTATCTCGGAGTTGACCCTCCAGCCGCCTCAGTACCTTTTTGACCGAGGAGGTGCAACGTAAACTAATGAAAGAAAACATAACCCTAACTTCTGGGCATATGAAGGCCCAGATGACCCATGTAAGAAGGGTCAATTCAACAATGTCTTCACAGCCTGAACAACAAGGAAGTGAAGAGCAAAACAGAATGAGTGAGCTCGGGGGATGGTGGGTGGGCGTGTGAATGAGTGGTGGAGACTTCATCTAAGAAGATCAAGAATTACGTTAAGTGCGTAATTTCCATATCTTCCTGGACTAAAAGTCTCCACCACTCATTCACACTAATGGGAGAGTATCTAGCTAAAAATCACCCCAAGTAGGGTGGCAGGAGATACAGCTCACTCAGGACAAAATTCCATAAGGACTGTCCAGCCAAAGAAAGTTAACTGTCAGGCAAGGACATCTAGAACACAGTGCTCTACTAAGGTATGCACCAATCCCCATGTCGCCGCCTTGCAGATGTGTGCAACTGGTACATTACGAATCTCCACCAGTAAAGCTACAACCACTCCGGTAGAGTGATGAGAGCCCGGCCTTCCAACTCGAGCTGTCTCATGGATTAGCAGTGACGAAGACATGCTACTAACCAAGCAGAAATACATCTCACAGCAACAGGCTGACCCAGCCAAGGCATGTGGACAGATATAATAGTTGCTCGGATGCGTATCTCTTCGTTCTGTTGATGTAGAATCACAGAACCCTCTTAACATTCAAAGAGATGAGGGGAGCACTCTCCTTGATTCTAGAGTTAAAGTAAACAGGGAGAAGCAAAACTTGATGAACGGAAACTGAGCCAGTGAAGTTGTCTACTGGCTCAAGCTAGTCCGAAAATGCTCAGAGATGAACATTCTCTGCCGAGAAATGCAGACCTGCATTAGTCAGGTCCATGAGGTACCCCAAAATTTTACTTGGTGGGCAACCAAAGGGGCTAGACAGAAGTTTGCACACCACATGGTGAAGCCTAACCACTTAGCCACATAAGTCCTCCTGGTGGAAGGTCTATGCACGGCTAAGAAGATTTCTATGATTGTCTGGAAACCTAAAACTTGCCCACTTTCATCTCCTCAGGAACCCGGCAAGGAGATGAAGGGAGTGCAGGAAGGATGGACCAAAGTCCCTGAGTTAGAGGGTCCGCTCATAGAGGGAGTCGTCTCGGGGGAACTTCTGACCGACTGTTAATCTACGCAAATTATATCTGACGATGCCAGTCTGGGATGATGAGAATCATCCTGCCCGTTTGCCTACTACTTGAGCAGCACCCTCTGAACTAAGGGAAGAGGAGGAAAGTGTACAGAAGAATCTTGTCTGCTGCTGTAAATGCATCCTAACAGAAAACACCAGGGTCTGGATATCTGAAGCAGGATAGAGACAGATTTGCATTGAGAGGAAATGCAGAAGGATCAGATCTGGGCTGCCCTATTCGTCGAAAGCAACTGCACAATGACAGAACTGATGCAACATGCTCAAGGCACCACTCACCTCCCCACGCCCTTCCTGCACAGAGGGTAGAAGAGTGCTCCACCCTGCTTGTTGATGAAAGCTTCACAATTTTGTCATCCCTCTGAAGCTGGATCACTTTGTGGCAGAGGGCTTCCTTCAGGACTTGGAAAGCGTAAAAGACAGCTCTCATCTTTAAGCAATTTATGAGAAGATGATGCTCCTCCTCTTGGCTCCACATTTGAGTGTGGAGGTCTTGGCAGTGAGCTCCCCAACTGATCAGGAGTGCAACTGTTGTGATGGTGATCTGGGATTTAGAAGGTAAGGGTAGACCTAGTGGAACCTAGGCCAACTGCATCTACCATGCAAGTCATTTTGTCCGAGGTGCTGTCATTTATGAAGAGGATTGCGGATGCATGGTCGGAGACCATTATTTGTTGCAGACGAAGGCACAACTCCCAGCATCCGCTGCATCGAAAAAGGGCCTGGACAGAGGCGCTTTCCAAGAAGTAGCGAGACATCTGAAGATGTCGTTTCTCCTGTTCTCTGGAAGGAAGAACCTTCACCCTGGAGGTATCCAGGATGGCTCATATGAAAAGGAGCTGCTGTGAAGGTGGATCTGGCATCTTCCCTGAATCAGAAAACCCCTCCTGGAAGAAAGCAACTGAGAAGCAGTGGCAACTGCTTCCTGAGACTCTAGCCCAGAGCGGCTGGCTCGGAGTCAAACGTTCAGGAAGTGAAGGCTTGAATACCATGAATTCTTCCCTGAACGGGTACTTGTTTAACCTTTCAAGGTCGAGAAATGGGCGCATGCTGCCTGTTATCTTGGAACCAAGCAAAGGAAGTAGGAACCTGTGTTGTGACTCGCCATGGAACAACTTCTACTGCTCTGAGGCCCCGTGTCTCCGAGGAAAGAGAGTCTGACAAGGTTGGTTCCTGACAAAGGCTTCTAGGCCTCTACCTTGAAAGGACTGCCTGTTCCAAGAATGACAACGGTGCCGTCCCTCTGAGGGGCTGCAGGAGTCTGAGCACCTTCCAGAGCTCAATCTGAGGGCCGAACCAAAAATCACTGCAAAGGAGATGTTAATCACTTGTTGCCAATGGTAGTCACCCTAAGGGCAGCATCATAGGGGTCTATAAAAGCTTTTAGCCGATTACTGGGCTAAATGACCCTATCAATGGAACGGTAGAGTCTGGAAGACTCTCGACCACTGAATTTAGTGTGTTCCACAGAGTGTACTTGTAGAGGACTGAAGGAGCTCCAGATGTAGAAGTCTGCTTTGGTCCACAGATGGAAGCCTGAAAAGTTATGGTGGACCCCATATCCCTGAGGAAAAGCTGACAAGAAGATCTTCCATAACAGACTCTGCTGATATAGAAGGCTTGCATTCTAGCTTCTAAAATGAATCATCTGCTAAGTCACCGACAAAATAGGACAGAGAGAGACTGATCCACAGTCATTTCTACTGCAGAAGAATCTCCAGAAGACAGGTCCAGGCCAGAATCACTAGAGACTCTGCCACCCGGAACGGCGTTGAGGAGTTTGGCGCTATTCACAGAGCTGGCACTAGTGCTGTGCAAAATGTGGAACTCCACCAGTGGAATCAGCATGGATTAACAATTTCACTTGTTCTTCTGCGGAATTCCACCTACTATTCCACGGAACAGCATTTTATTTCACAGAAAAATATTCCACAACAACTTCCACGGAAAACTGAGATACACAGAATAAAGGAAATTCCACGGAACGTTGTTCCACCAGAAGTTGAAGATTCCACATGGCACCACACGTGGCATCAGGCATACTGGTACTAGAGCTGAAGGAAAAAAGGGGAAGAAGGAAAGCGGTACCCATGCCGGCGCCTGCAGAGGAAAAGGTGAGGGGGGTAGGCATGCGGGGTCGGCGTCGATGGTGCTGGTACCGGAGAAGACACCACGCACATCCTGCCCACCCGACTCGGCTGTGGCCCAGGGGCTCCGAGGCCCTGGAACTGGATCCACTGGCCAAATCAACTGGGCAGACGTCATACCCCCTGCTCTAACAGAGTGGCCCAGAGGTGAAACTGCTCATCAGAGCCACAGAGCGTCGAGGACAGAGACGGGGTCCGGTGTCGAAGAACGCAGCCGTTAAGAACAGAGCCACAGAGGATCCCACCGAAGTCAGGTTAGGTCTACCGCTTGGCACCACTGACGATCCCCATGCAGACATACCAGAGGGTGACCTCAAGCAGTACCATTTCTTCTTCCATTGACAGGAGGAAGAAGAGCTTAATATCAAGCCGAGCTGTTTCCCCGATCAAGGTCTGGAATGGGCCTGCTGATTTTGTGCTTCGGGTGGACTGTCCTTTCCCCACTCCCCCGAGCACCGGACTGCCCGTAGTCAGAACTCCCCTCTGCAAAGGGCGGCAGACTGGACACAGCCCCACTGCCATCACAGCTTTCAAACAAAGTCTCCCTACCGTCACTGCTACTGTCTAAGGTCGACTCCGTTGATGGCAGGCTGAGAGTTTCTTTTTCTACTTCTTCTTGTTCATCTTCTTCTCTTCCTTTTTTTTTTTTAAATAAGAAAGTAACACTAATAGTAGTAAAGTAGTCGAATACTGAACAGCTATAGCTGCTATCGTATAGACGAAGACTCGACTCCCGGCAGGCGAGCAACGTCATCATCGAAGCGCACTTGACGGCGGGAGAAAAGGAACTGAGGTGGTTGGAGGGTCGACGCCGAGATAGCCTATACTGGTGCGAGCTAGTCTTGCAGTGCTGTGCATGTGTGGTCCTATTCCAGCGCCGGCCCTCCTGAAGATTCTTGGCTCCTGCAGGGTCCTAGCGCCTCTGGCATAATCCCATTAGTGTGAATGAGTGGTGGAGACCTTTAGTCCAGGAAGATCATAAGTGTTGTTTTGCACCCCCCCCCGGCACTGAAGATTAGCATCTCCGAGTCGGAGTTGTCTTGGGGAGGGGGTGAACTCCCAGGAGGCAGCGGCGTTGGTAGGACAGCAAACAGTCGATTCTGTCGCTGTACTGGCCTTTGCTGTCTTACCATCACTGTAGCAATGGTATACGCTTTAGGATCATTTGACCTCATGGGCCTCCACCTTGAAGAGAACCTGTTAGTGGGAATGTGTAGAGAAATTAAAGAAGCCTGAATGCAGAAGGAGAAAGAAACAAATTCCTTTCAGTGCTTTACAGTAATTGTATATTGCTATTTTTGTTTTAAACTTAGATTGTGGGCTTTTAGTGACACTGTAATTTCTTTGCTTAGAATTGTTTTTGGGCAGTTGAAAATTTGAAACCTAGTTTTGTGTGCCTGGAGTGGTGTTGTATTTCTTTGCTGTTTTTAATTGCTGCTAATTTTGTCTTGGCTTGTCTGATTTGCCCTGTAGTTTGGGTGAGGGGTGCTACTTGTCTGGCCTCTGACCTCAGCTACGTGATAACTGGAGGTGAGGCTTAGAGTTGAGGTAGCAAGTGATTTTTGTTTTCTCAGAAGAATCCAGAAGGAGAAGGAAACAAATTCATTACAGTGCTTTACAGTAATTGTACATTGCTATTTTTGTTTAAACTTAGATTGTGGGCTTTTAGTGACATGTAATTTCTTTGCTGTCTTTATTTAGAATTGTTTTTGGGCTGTTGAAAATTTAAAACCTAGTTTCGTGTGCTTGGAGTGGTGGTGTATTTCTTTGCTGTCTTTAATTTTCACCCCGACTCTTAATTATATGCCCTGTTGAATCTGACTGACAGGAGCTAAGCAGAGAAGATAGTAGGGGTTGTGGAGTAGGAAAGGCATAAGGGGGAAGAAGCCCGCCCTCAGCACAAGTGTTTTGACTCATTTTTTTTTTTTTTTTTTTAAAGAAAAGTATCTGAGGATCAGTGGCAGGATTTTTAGGACAGTAAATTAATAAAGGGGGAACCAGAAGAGCTTCAGTAACAGACAAGTACTGGAATAGCAATATAAGTGTAGTATAATGTGGAGAGTGGTGCAATGCAGTGGCTGCGGGGCAGCCGTATTCAGGCAGACCTTCTGGATGCTGAGGTGCTGCCCTATTTGCATGCATCTCTCTGGACTGCAGGATGAGGTAGCCAGACTCAGAGTGGAAGTAAACCGAGTCAGGAGTACCATCACCCCTATCCAGAGACCACCCAGTCCAACGCCGCTGCCTCAAAGGATGCCGAGAACGAGGGGCACTTGGATGACAGTGGGCTCACGGAGGGTTAGGGCAGTCAGACAGAGGCACATCCCAGATCCTATTCCACTCAAGAACTCATACGCCACACTGGCAAATGGGGACAACCAAATAGAGGTACCCAGAGAAGTGGAAGGAAAGGATGTGGAGGTTAGCCAAGGAGGTGGCCTCAGTGGGGAGAGCAGTGGACCCCCGAGGAGGAGGAAGAGAATCCTGGTGGGGGACTCCATCATAAGAGGGCTCCAGCTAGGAACACAGGAGGGGGAGGACAGGGAGGTGAGGTGCCTACCAGGTGCCACGGCATGGAGGGATGGAAGGAAGATCCTGGGGATCGTTGGGAAGGCAAGATGGGAGGGTGAGCTGGGTGTCATTATCCACCTCAGTACTAATGATCTGGCAAATGCAGAGCCAAAGGAAGTTCAGGAAGAGTTTAGGAAATTGGGGAGGGGTTTCAAGCAAGTAGCTACTTCTGTCACCTTCTCAGAAGTACTACTTGAGAGAGGCATGGGAGAGCATAGGGGTGTATGTACCAGGAACTTTAACTCATGGTTGAAGAACTGGTGCTGTGAGGAAGGGTTTGGATTAATTGGTGACTGGGGACCCACCTGGAAGGATGGAGGCCTGCATCCATCCTGGAGGGGAACCCAAGCACTCAATGATAAGTTTACATGCTACATTGACAAGCATTTAAACTAGCCAAGGGGAGAGGGGTGGCAGCCCAGCAAGGAGGGTAGATAATTGCCCACCCCCCACAGCTAGCAGTGGAACCAGTGAACCGGAGGAGTGGATATCTCTACAAAGCAGTGTGCAAAGGATGGAGATAAGTGTCCAAGAGGTGGATAGGCAGAAAAGGGGCAAAATTCAACAGAAGGGCAGACAGCAAGGAGAACCAGGGATAAAGGACAACCAGGGTAGGGGCTGGAGTAGAACAGCTAAACAGTCTAGGGAGGTCAAATCATGGAAAACCATGTGTGCCAATGCCAGAAGCCTTAGCAACAAGATGGAGATCTGGAGGCTGTCATGGTGCAGTCAGACCTGGACATTGTGGCCATCACAGAAACCTGGTGTAATAATAACCATAACTGGGAGATGGCCATACCTGGCTACAACATATTCAGAAGAGACAGGGCAGGTAGGAAGGGAGGAGGAGCCGCACTGTATGTGAAAAATTACATAAGGGCCACAGAGATCCATGAGGAACAAAATGGGGGAGAGATACTATGGGTTAAGCTGGAAAGGAAAATGGGGCCAGCCATCCGCACAGGGGTGGCCTACAGACCACCAGCCCAGGAGGAAGAAACAGATAGGGAGCTGATGCTAACCATCCAAAGGATGGCAGACAAAGGTGAGGTAGTGCTGGTTGGAGACCTTAATATTCCAGACATGGACTGGAGCATCCCAGCAGCATCATCAACTAGGAGCAGATTTATCCTGGACTCCCTTCAGGGTGCCTTCCTCAAGCAACTGGTCATGGAACCAACTCGGCAGAAGGCAATATTGGACCTTGTGCTCACAAACAGGGACAGTGTGATGGGGGTATAAGTGGGGGAGCACCTGGGGAACAGTGACCACCAGTCATTGTGATTTGAAAATCACAGAAGGAGCAGAACCAAACTACACAAAAACACGTATCCTGGATTTTAAGGGGACAGATTTTGGGAAAATGGGGAGATGCTTGAAAGAGGCATTAAGGAGAATGGGGCAGGAATCAGGGGTTGAGGAACAGTGGGCAGTATTTAAAATGAGGATTACAAGAACAACAGAATTATGCATTAAGCAGGTTAGCAAGGGGAGAAGGAAGGGAAGGCCATTATGGTTTTCCAAAGAGGTAGCAGAGAAAGTGAAAGCGAAAAAGATTGCATTCAGGCAATACAAAAAGACACAGGCAGAAGGGGATAGGGAGAAGCAAAGGGAGGCAGGGAGGTCAGTAAGGGAAGCCAAAATTCAGACAGAAGAGCACACAACAAAATCAGTGGGTAGAGGGGACAAAACCTTTTACAGGTACATAAGTGAAAAAAGAAAGGCAAAGGGAGGGATAGTGAGACTGAAGGGGGAGGATGGGGGCCGCGTGGAGGAGGACAACAGTAAAGCTGACATACTGAACAGGTATTTCTGCTCAGTCTTTACTGAGTAAGAGGAGGGTAATGGGTCTGAAGGGAGTACAAGGGGTGGGAACGGTGCAGAAATGGACACAAGTTCCTTTACACGAGAAAGGGTCCTGAAGGAACTGGAAGTAATAAGAGTTGATAAAGCAATGGGGCCAGATGGGGTGCACTCCAGGGTCCTAAAGACCTAAGAGAGGTGGTGGCGGAACCTCTGGCAATCCTGTTTAGCCGATCACTGGAAAAGGAGGTACCCAAAGACTGGATGACAGCAGATGTAGTCCCCTTATACAAAGTGGGAACAAAGAGAGCGGGAACTACAGACCAGTCAGCCTCACCTTGGTAGTGGGGAAGATCATGGAAGCACTACTGAAGGAGAGATTGGTGAAACATCTGGTTGTCAATGGACTACAGGACCCAAGGCAGCATAGTTTCACCAGGGGGAGGTCATGTCAGACCAACCTCATTGAATTTTTCGACTGGGTGACTAGGGAGGTGGATCAGGGGAGGGCAGTGGACATGGCCTATCTGGACTTCAGCAAGGCTTTGACACTGTGCCACACAGAAGACTATTACACAAACTGGGGAATATGGGTGTGGGCATGACAGTAGTGCAGTGGGTAGGTAATTGGCTGGGTGGCAGGACACAGAGGGTGGTGGTAAATGGCTTTCACTCAACAGAGGGAAGAGTGACCAGTGGGGTACCACAGGGATCAGTGCTGGGACCGGTCCTATTCAACATCTTCATCAGTGACATTGCGCAGGACCTAGAAGGCAGAATTTCACTGTTCGCTGATGACACAAAGCTCTGTAACAGAGTAAACACACCAGAGGGTATAGACAGAATGAGAAGGGACCTGCAGAAACTTGAAGAATGGTCAGGGGTTGGCAGTTGAAATTCAATGCAAGAAGTGCAAGATAATGCATATGAGGCACAAAAACCCAGGCACAATATATCAGTTGGGGTGAGGATATAGCATGCACCAAGCAGGAAAGGGATCTTGGGGTTATCATCTCTGATGACCTCAAGGTAGGGGAAATAGTGTGACAAGGCAGCAGGTAAAGCAAATAGGATGCTGGGATGCATAGGCAGGGGCATCACCAGCAGGAAAAGGGAGGTCATAATTCCACTATACAAGACACTAGTAAGGCCCCACCTGGAGTACAGTGTAGAGTTCTGGAGACCTTACTTACGTAAGGACATAGGGTAGAGAGGTTCAGAGGAGGGCAACAAAGATGGTACATGGATTGCATCACAAGTCCTATGAGGACAGGTTGAAGGAACTGAATATGTACTCACCGGAGGAGAGGAGGGAGAGAGGGGATATGATAGAGACATACAAGTATCTTACAGGGAGGAACAGGGTGCAGGAATACACTATTTTTAAGCAAAAAAGATGCTCCAGGACTAGAGGGCATGGGCTGAAGTTGGAGGGAGGACGGTTCAGAGGAAACGTGAGGAAGAATTTCTTTACAGAATGGGTAGTGGCCAAGTGGAACACCCTGCCAGAGGAAGTGGTGGGGGCTGAAACAATCACGGGATTTAAAAATGCATGGGATAGACATAAAGGAATTCTGGAGGTCAGGGTTAAGGGGCAACAGACTTCTAGGAAAACATAAAGTAAACTTACAAGCTCAAATGGGCAGACTGGGTGGGCTGTAGGCCCTTATCTGCAGACACTGTCTATGTATCTATGTATCCTGACAAAAAGATCCACATATTAGATTTCTGGGGCAGCAGAAATGAAAATTACATACTCAATGTAATTCTTGATCTTCTCAGACAAGTCTTCATTTATTCATACTGCTGGATTAAAGCACCAAGGTAAAACCAAATCCCCCGAGCAGGGTGGAGGAGACAGAGCTCACTCAGGACAGAAGTCCATTAAGGATTGTTCTGCCAAAGGAAGGATGCTGTCTGGCACAAACATCCAGAGTGTAGTGTTTTATGAAAATGTGCACTGCTTTGCAAATGTCATCATTAGGAACGGAGCGGATCTCTGCTAAGGCTGCATCAACCGCTCTGGTGGAGTGGGCACGCACCTGGCCTTCCAACTTGACCTGCGCCATAAAGTAACAATGGCGAAGATATGCCACTATCCAAGCAGAGATACATCTGATGGACATTGGCTGACCCAGCCGGGCCGTGTTGAAGGACACAAAGAGTTGCTTGGACTGTCAGATATCCCTGGTTCTATCAATGTAGAATCGTAAAGCTCTTAATGACCAGGGAATGAAGGGTGTGTTCCCCTTCATTCTGGAAGTTAGAGAAGTGAGAAGAACCAAAGGCTGGTTGAGGTGGAAATCCGAAATCACTTTGGGTAGGAACTTAGGGTGATTACAGAGGACCACCTTGTCTTTATGAAAAACGGTATATGAAGAGTCCCTGACCAAGGCGTGAATTTCATAGACCCTGTGAGTAGAAGTGATAGCCACCAGAAAGGCGGCCCTTCCAGGTCAGAAACTTCAAATCACACGTGGCTAGAGGCTCAAAGGGTTTATGAGTGAGCATGTCTTAACACAAGATTAATGTCCCAGGGGGCAATCAGCTTCCTAACTGTGGGCCTCGTGTGATGAATGCCTTTGAGAAATCTCTTGAATAGTGGTAACTGAGCCAGGGACACATTTTGGACTGGCTCATGATAGGCAGAAAGCGCAGAGATGTGCACCTTTACAGATGAGTATTGCAGTTTCACATCTGAAAGGTCTAGTAGGTACTCCAACACTATCTGGAGGACACTGGAATGCACCTAAGTAGATCTTAGTACAACATTCTGAGAAACGCTTCCATTTATCTGTGCAAGTCTTCCTGGTGGAAGGCTTATGAGCCGTCAAAGGGATCTGTGAGATTCTCTGAGAAACTTTAAACCTGCTCACTTCTATCTCCTTAGGGGCCAGGCATGGAGATGGAGGACACGCAGGTTGGGATGGACCGGGGTCCCTGTGTCAGGAGGTCCGTTAGCAGAGGCAGTTGCCTCGGAGGGGCCTCTGACAACTTGTTGATCAAAAGAAATCAGATCTGTTGAGGCCAGTACAGTGCAATTAGAATCATCTTGCCCCATGTATAGCTACTCTGAGCAGCACCCTCTGACTTAGCAGGAGAAGAGGAAATGCGTACAGAAAACGTCTTCTCCACCGCAGCCTGAATGCATCCTGACAGAAAACGCCAGGTTCTGGGTTTCTGGAGCGTGACAGGGTTGAATAGGACCCTGTCCCACTTGTTATGGAGAGTATGAATGCAGGGATCTGTTCTGTTCTTTCCTTTCCTGTCTCTTGTCTGTCTGGTTGCACAACCAAATTTTCCTATGAGACCTAGGATTTAATCACTCCGACAGTCTCGCAAGTCTTTGCCCCTCACTGTCTCTCAGTATTCACTTGCTGTTCTGTCTCTCCCCCTGCATATCTGCTGGTATAAAAATATATGCAAATCATTACATGGAAATGTAACCAATATTGGGATCCCTTTGTTTAGAAATTATATAGTGTTACTGTTGAAATGTGTTGTGTATATATATATATATATATATATATATATTAACTTTCTATTTTTCTCCCCCCTTCACTACAGCACCTACCTTCCCTCAGGGACTCCCAAGGCATCGTGCCCGCCAGGTCTCTGGGATATGAGTCCTTCATGCGTCCGCCCTACCATCGCCCTCAGATTACCCCCCCCCCCGGAGTGGGGTGGGAGGCCTACCCCCAAGCCTCCCATCCATCATCCAAGGGTTGGCTGGACTCGTGCGACCCCTCTCCGTTCCTGGTCTTGTGATGCCGGGGCCTGTCTCCAGGCATCGCTGTGGGCGATTTTCCGCTTTTCTTGAGAGTGGTGTGCGTCCGACGTCAAGGCATTCCCCGCCGACGTCCACCACTCCCAATCCTGTCTGTTTGCTCTGCACGCTTGCTGTACCTCTGGCCTCCGCTACAGGTCAGCCAAGTGCCGAGACTGTGCCCCCCTCCCTCTCGGGAGAGGAGAGCTGTCCTCCGGACGCTCAATCCTCTCCCTCCCTCCCCTGCTGACCCCCAACGGCCCAGGCCTGCCTCGAACCCGGGTTGCCGCTAGTAAGCGAGGTGCAGCGCAAGCCTCAACCTCAGCGCCACCGGCCGCCTGAAATGAAATATATAATTACAGTTTGAGATGATTGCAAAAGCTATTGGGAACTCAAGGGTTAACCTGAAATGCAATTTTTAAACCTTCTGCAGAAGAGCTGTGGAAAAGGGGCCTCAGTTCTGGGACATTGTGTTCCTGCCTGCACCTACCTGAAATATACAAGAACATTTTAGAAAAAAAAAACAGGATGCTTGTTAAAAAAAAAGGGGGGTGGGGTGGGGTTGCAAGGACCTATAAAAACAAAGCTGCAATTTCTTGCAACATAGAGACACAGAGATTGAAGGAAAACTCAGATGGATCTTCTCTGTTTATTCTGCCTTTGTAAATAGTTATACGGAACGAGTTTATTTTTTTATGTTACTGCTAGTACAAATAAATACTTTTTGTGAATTCTACAACTGCTCCTGGTTTTCCCATGCTTCCTGACCTGTGCCTCGATGACATGAGCGGAACAAAGGCAGTTCTGCGCTGTGTGGTTGATGCAAAAAGGTCCAGGTCTGGACTACCTCACTCATCAAAGAGCAACTGCTCGATGACTGGTGCAAGTGACCACTCATGAGGATATGAAAATTATGTACCTACTGTAATTCTTGATCTTCTTGGACGAAGTCTCCACCAATCATTCACACAAATGTGACTATGCCGAAGGTGCTAGGACAGAGCGGGAGCCAAAAATCTTCAGGAGGGCCGGCACAGAGGTAGGGCTGCACGGAAGTGGCACCCCGAGACTGGCTCATACCGTATAGGCTACCTTGGCGTCGACCCTCTAACTGCCTTAGTACCTTTTTTACCGAGGAGGTGCAGCGTAAACTAACCTAGTGAAACGAACCTATGTTGGACATAAGAATGACCCATATAAGAAGGGTCAACACAACAGAGTCTTCACAGCCCAGCCATTGAGGGTGTGAAGACCAAAACAGGTAATTGAGCTCAGGGATGGAGGGTGGGCGTGTGAATGAGTGCTGGAGACTTCGTCCAAGAAGATCAAGAATTACGGTAGTTATGTAATTTTCTTATTTTCCTGGACATAAAGTCTCCACCACTCATTCACACTAATGGGAGAGTACCGAGCTAAAATAATCCCCCAAGAAGGGCAGCAGGAGAGGAGCTCACTTAGGACAGGAGTCTATTAAGGACTGTCCTGCCAAGGGATTGATGCTGCCTGGCATGGACATCCAAAGTGTAGTGCTTCACAAAAGTGTGCCCAGAGCTCCAAGTAGCTGCACTGCAGATGTCTGCAATGGGCACATTCCGTATTTCTATCAGAGATGCCACTACTGCTATGGTAGAATGGGCGTATACTCTGCCTTCCAGTCTAACCTGTGCCTTGGAATAGCAGTGGCGAAGACATGCCACAAGCCATGCCGAAATACACCTGATGGCAACAGGCGGAACGAGAAAAAATAGTTGCTTTGACTTGCAGATCTCTTTAGTTCTGTCTATGTAGAACCGCAAAACCCTTTTAACATCCAGAGAATGTAGGGTATGCACTCCTTCATTCTGAAAGTTTGCGAAGTAGGTAAGAAGAACCAAGGGCTGGTTCAGATGGAATTCCGAGACTACTTTGGGAAGAAACCTAGGGTGAGTTCTGAGAATCACCTCATCTTTATGAAATACTGTATAAGGGGGGTCCATGAACAGGGCATGTTTTTCAGACACTCTTGGAGTAGAGGTAATGGCTACAAGGAAGGCGGCCTTCCAGGTTAGGAACTTCAGCGCAGATGTTGCTAGATGCTCGAAAGGTTTACGGGTGAGCATGTCTAGCACAAGATTAATATCCCAAGTGGCTACCGGTCTCCTGACTGATGGCCTAGTGTGGAGTATACCTTTAAAGGAACCTCTTAACCAAGGGTAACTGAGCCAGAGACAGAGCGTAAAGGCTCGCGGTAAGCTGAGATCATGCAGAGATGGACCTTCACGGTTGAGTATTGTAGACCTTTATCTGACAGGTCTAGTAGATACTCCAGGATTTTGTTTGGTGAGCAAGAAAAGGGATCCATGGAGGACTTTGCACACCAGACGGAGAAATGCTTCCACTTTGCCGTGTAAGTTTTCCTAGTAGCTGGCTTTCGCGCCGCTAGGAGAATGTCTGAGACTCCACGCAAGATATCAAATCTACCTACTTCTATCTCCTTAGGAGCCATGCGTGGTGATGAAGGATCTCACGTTGGGATGGACCACTGGGCCCTGGGTCAGAAGGTCCGTTTGAAGTGGTAGTTGTCTCAGTGGAACTTCTGATAATCTGTTGATTAATGGAAACCAAATCTGACGAGGCCAGAATGGGGCGATGAGGATCATTCTGCCACCCTGTGCCTCCAGTTTGAGCAGTACCCTCTGAACTAAGGGAAGAGGAGGAAATGCATACAGAAAGCATCTTGTCCACCGCAGTCTGAATGCATCCTGACAGAAAATGCCCGGTTCTGGATTTCTGGAGCAAAATAGAGGCAGTATGGCATTGAGTGGGGCGCAAAAAGGTCCAGGTCCAGTGTGCCCCACTCTTCGAAGAGTGACTGCACAACGTTTACGTCGAGAGACCACTCGTGAGGATCTGCCTCCGTTCTGCTGAGGCATTCAGCTAGATCGTTCTGTACTCCAGGCAGGTAGACTGCTTGGATCAGGGCTTCGTGCTCTAGGCACCATTCCCACACTCTCATCGCTTCCCTGCACAGGGGATAAGAGTGTGCCCTGCCCTGCTTGTTGATGTAGTACATCACCGCTTTGCTGTCCGTTTGAAGGAGAATTTTTTGTGACAGAGGATGTCCTTCACGGCTCGGACTGCGTACAAGACAGCTCTCATTTCTAGGACATTTATGTGGAGTTGAGACTCATCCTAACTCCACAGACCTTGGGTGTGGAGATCTTGACAGTGAGCTCCCCATCCGAGTAGAGATGCATCTGTGGTGACAGTGATCTGAGTCTCTAGTCAGGCAAAGGGAAAGCCTTTCAGAAGGTTGTCCTCTTGAGTCCAACCAGGTGAGTGATCGTTTTAGAGGTTCCGTCACCTTGATGTGAAAAGACTGGGGGGATGTGTGGTCGGGGACCACTGAGCATCCACTGAGTGGTCCTCATGTGAAGACGAGTCAAGGGCACCATGAACACTGATGACGCCATGAGACCCATCATCTGCTGCATCAAGAGAGCTCGGACTGAGTCATTCTCTTTGATGAAGCAAGCCATCTGGAGGCTATAGTTCCTCCTGTCCTCCAGGAGGAAGGCCCTTGCATTGGAGATATTCAGGAGGGCTCCTATGAAGAGGAGTTGTTGGGAGAGCTGTAGCTGCAATTTTTCAAGATTCAACAGAACTCCCATAGATGCAAGGAACCTGGAAGCTGTGGCCACTGCTTCCTGTGTCCCTTGTCTGGAGGAGCTTGCTAGGAGCCAGTCATCCAGATATGGGAAGACTTGAATTCCTTGTTTCCTTAGGTGTGCTGCGAGAACTGCAAAGCACTTTGTAAAAACTTGTGGCGCTGAGTATAGCTCAAAGGGCAGTACTCTGAATTGATAGTGCTGACCCAGGGCCATAAATCGAAGATACTTGTGGTGGCTTGGGTGCATGGGAACATGTTGTTAGGCATCCTGCATGTCTAGGGAGGTCAACCAATCGTTTCAACGAATCAGAGGTAGAAGCGTACCAAGTGATATCATCTTGAATTCCTCCTTGAAGAGAAACTTGTTTAACTTCCTTAGGACTACAATAGAGCACATGTTTTCTTGGACCCAAGAAGTGGTGGGAGTAGAAACCTGTGTTCCACTGCTCCTCCGGAACTAGGTCTACTGCCCTGTTGTTCAGAAGGCCTTAAATCTCGGAAGCAAGGAAGTCTGACTGAGTAACCGACAGCGTGGGCTGTCATTTGGGCGGATGATCCAAAGAGGTATCTGAAAAATTCAGTGAATAACCCTTGCGAATTATCCTGAGAACCCATTTGTCTGCAGTGATGGACTTCCACTGATTGTAAAACTAAGTCACATGCCCCTCTACTGCCGAAGAAGAGCCCCCCTCGAACAGCTGAGGAGGGACCTGGGCTGGAATTTCAGAGGGTGGCACTAGGCACTTTTGGGCCCTGTGCCTTCTGCTGCGTTTTTTTTTGTGGCTGAGAGGCTTGTTTTTTGTTGAAACACCCTCTGCCTTTGCCATGAAAGGACTGACAGTTATGAAACTGCTGGCGGTTTCCGCCTCATTGAGGGGCGCTGGGACCAGTCTGGCTGTTTTGATAGCCATCCTAGTTTTCTGTGTGGCCTTGAGTGCCTGCTCCACCTGTGGGCCAAACAGATAAGCAGTAAAAATGGCAAATTCATGACTCTGCTGGGCATTATTTGTGAACCCCGAGGTTCATAACCATGAGTGGCGTCGGGTGAAAATCCCAGCTGCTGCTGCTCTAGAAGCAGTGTCAAAGGCGTCCACAGCAGCCTTAAGTTGCTGATTATTGGACTCAATACCTCTAGTGATAGTTTGGAGGAGCTCTGAGGTAACGTCCCACTCCAGGAGAGTCTCCACAGTAGCTTTTAGCGAATACCAGAAGGTATACTCATATTGTGAGAAACAGCCCTGGCAGCTAGCAATATGCATACCTAGGGTAGCAGCAGCAAAGACTCGCTTCCCCAATGTGTCAATCTTACAAGATTCTTTGTTTACTGGACGAGCCATAGACTCCTGAGAGAGAACGGCTTTGTCATTTTCTGTCAGGACCACTATTGCATCAGCAAAGGCTTGAGAGGCCAGGATTGGTTGATCCTTAGGGGAAGCGTACTTCCTGTCTATGGACTTAGCCACAGAAGAAATAAGTGTCAGACTGTCCCACACCATTTGTGACAGTGTCTTGAAAGAGGGCTGTACCGGAGGAGTTAATTCCACAGGGATCTCCAGGACATGCAGATATCAAAGGCACAACAACGTCCTCAGATCAACCTCCAAAGTCTGGAGAGAGAGGGTGGAATTCATGTTCTTCAGTAGAGACTTAGAGGACAGGTCCTCAACCAGAAGCTCAGCTGCAGTAGAGAGCTTGCTTCTCACTCCGAGAGATGAATCTTCATCAAAGTCGTCTCCTAATTGCAGATCAGGATCAGACCCAGTACTGTCTCCTACTAGCCCAGGAGGAACAGTATATAAAGGAAAGGGAGAAAAGAGAGCGGAAGGAGGTGCTCCTCGAATCGGAGTTGAGAATCCTGGCACCCAAGGCGGTGCTGGCCCCAAAAATTGGGAGACCCCAATCCAACTCTCGGTGCACCCAAGGATGAAGATCTGAAAATATGAGTAGAAGAAAATGGTACCTGTGCTGCCCCTGCACTGCAGCCCTGTGAGGGGGAAAGCACAAGAATGTGGCATCGACGGCACCGGCAAAGGTGCCGCACAACCAGGAAGACCCAACCCCATCCTGCCTGCGGGTTTGAAGCCCCTAGGCACGAAGGCCCCGGGGCCAACTCCGCAGGATTGGAAAGTCGGGAAAACCACCGAATCCACTGCTCCATAAGAGCGTCCCAATGATGAAACTGCTCACCGGAGGACCCCCCAGGGGGCCGGGAGGGACTATGGAGTCCAGGATGCCAGCCACTAGGGGCAGAGGCCACAGGTGACCCCGACAGAGTCAGCCTTCTGTCCCCTGTTACTGATGATCGACATGCAGACATACCAGAGGGCGACCTTGAGTGGTACTGTTTCTTCTTTGATCAGTGGGACAAAGAAGAGCTCGAGGCTGAGCAGTGCCGGGTTCTCGACGATTATCAAGAACGAGCCCACATCTTTTTGTTCTTTCTGGAGGACTGCTCTTCCTCCTGAGCACCAGACTGCCCGTAGTCAGACCCCCCCCCCCCCGAGGGCGGCAGACCAGACCCCACCCTGCTGGAAACACAGCTTTCATGTGAAGTCTCCCTACCATCTCTGGCCTCGTTCACGATCGATTCCGTTGAAGGTGGGCCGAAGAGGACTTCTGTTGTCTTTCGATGAAAAATTAAAAACTCTTTTTTTTTAAATAAAAAATTTATTTTATTTATTTATTATTCTTCGGAAAATACCTTTGAGCCAGAGGCTCGTTTACATAGGTTCCACGTCAAACACAAATTATATACAAGACTAATAACAAATGAGCAATAGATTTAAAATGACAGTAAGCAGTAACATCTTGACAATTCATAAAATTAGAGCATAAGAGTAGTAGAGAGAGAGAGAGAAGAGGTAGTGATAAGGTGGGGAGGTAGGAAGTAGCAAGAAAGTGAGAGGTAGAACAAGATCTGCTATAGAGCAGCTCTGTTGTCTGAGGGCTAGGGTTTTGTTTTTTGTTAGCGAAGAAGAATTGAGAGTAACAGAGTTCAACATAGCGGTCTGAGTTGGGCTGGGGGCTCCCAGGGTTGTAGGGAGGTCAAGACTGTGTTAAGTCCCGTGCTCTTTGTGGCTGGCCATGTCAAGATGAGCACGTAGTTTAGATTTAAACAGACTGAGCTTGGCTTCCTTAAGGATATCTTCGCTTAGGGTATTTAACCAGGAAGGTGCTCAGTATTCATAGGCATGTTGCCCCTGGAAGGTGTGACGGTAGTGAACTTTTAGGGAGCAGGCGTTTAAGCCCCTGGTGAATCTGGTGGAGTCATGTGGCCTTAGGAGGTTCTGTATGCGGGGTGGGGTTAGTCAGAGGATGGACTTTTTAGCTAGGAGGCAGACCTGATATTGTATTCTATTGCTGAGATTAAGCCAGCCCGAAAGGGAGTAAAGGTCATTTGTGTGTGTGTCCTTGGATCAGCATTTAGTAAAAGCCTGCAGGCCTTGTTAAGGGTGGTTTTGATTTGTTTGAGTGTCGTAGGGGCTGCAGCGCCATATGTCACCAGGCCATAATCTATAGTTGACAGAACAGAGCTAGTGATAGCAGTTTTAATGGCATCTTTGGTAAGGTAGAATTTATTTTTGTAGAGCAGGCCCAATTTGGCGTTGGCATTTTTTGCGACTAGGTCGATGTGTTGGTTATAGGACAGGGTGCTGTCTAAAGTAATACCGAGATATCTGAAATGCGGTACCATTTCGAGGGGAGAATTAAGATTGTTGAGTATATGTAGTTTGTAGGACTTGTGTTTGTTTTGGCTTGAGGCGAAGAGCATAGTTTTTGTCTCGTTATAGTTCAATAGCAGCTTTGCACTGACAAACCATTTCTCAGCTGCCGAGAAATTTGCCTTTCCATCGCAGCGGGGTTTGCATGGCTTGTGTACAGTACTGCATCATTTGCATATAGTAAAATGTTATGTTTTACAGCATGAGGGAGGGTATTTAGGAATAGGCCAAAGAGGAGAGGGACGAGAATGGATCCTTGTGGCACACCTGTTGTAACCGGCTGGTTATCTGAGAGGACGTTTTGGATTTTAACTTTTTGTTCCCTCTCGAAGAGGTAGCTTCTGAACTAGGCAACGGACTCTGGAGAGTCCTGTGGTGGTAAGTTGGCTTAGCAGGAGTTCACGATTGACAGTGTCGAAGGCTTTGGTGAGGTCAATGTATGTTGCCCCCACCAGTTGCCCTTGATCTAAAGCATTGTGGATATAGCTAGCAAAATTAACTAGGGCAGTAGTGGTGCTATGTTGTTTTTTAAAGCAATGTTGTTGTGGACACAGTAGCTGGTACTTCTCCAGATATTCCGCAAGCTGATCAGCGACTATGCGCTCATGTGTTTTTGAGAGGGGAGCAAGTATGGATACTGGCCTGTAGTTTGAGTGGCTGAGCCTGTCGCCACTTTTGTGAACAGGTGTGACCACTGCAGCTTTCTATAGCTGAGGGAATTTGCCAGTGATTAGGGATAGATTTAAAATTTTAGTAAGGGGGCAAGGATAATGTCCAAAGTGAGTTCGACTGTTTGAGATCAAGACTGTCACTGCTAGCCCTGGACATGCCTAATGCTTTAGAGAGGTATTTTTTTTGCTTCAGAAGGGGAGAGAACTTTCAGGTAGAAAGGGGGTGGGGAGAGAGAGCGTTGGGCAGGGCTGCATATATGGGCGGCATCATCCAGAGGTGGTGGCTGGTCGGGGGGGCAGGATTCCACTGAGGTAGATGAAGGCGTTGTTGAATGTGTCTGCAGTAGTTTTAAGATCCAATGTAGGGGTACCCTGGATGTTTAACATAGTAGGAGGAGCTTTACTGGGTTTTCCAGTCAAGGTTTTTATGCAATCCCAGAATATGCCAATTCTGTTTTAAAGTGCTGGCATTTTGCCTTACGGATTTGCCCAAGTACAGTTGTTTCTAGCTTCTTTGTATCTAAGTAGATCTGCTGGGGAGTTTGTACTTTTTGCTATGAGCCACAGCTCATCTCTGTTTCATCATATGTAGAAGCTGACGGGTAATCCAGGTATTACCGGAGTCACGTATCTTCCATTTAGTTAGGGGGGCAAATATGTCACAGGACCTATTAAATTTTTGTATGAAGTTTTCTAAGGCACAGTCAACATCTTTGGCGTTGTAAATAGAGCACCAGTTTTGGAGATGTGTGGGTTTTAAAGGCTTCTAACTTCCCTCTTTTCAGTAGTCTGTTTGTGACAGTTTTAGGTGGGACCTTGGGGGACTTATTAGACCAGTAGCAGAGGATGGGGGAATGATCACTCAGAGCATCAGGGAGTACAGAGGTACTGGTGATTCTATCAGGACGGTTAGTGACTAGCCAGTCTATTATAGAGCTAGTACCCGTACGGTAATTGATACGTGTGGGGGAGTTCACTACTTGGGTCATGTGAAGTGCTGCAAGGGTATCTTTAAGGGGACCAACATCCTGTGAGGCCCAACTGATGTCAAAATCTCCCATCATAAGTAGTTCAGTGTTTTGTCGAAGGCCTGATAGGAAATTGTGGATTTTTTTTTTTTTTTTTTTACTTCCTTTATTTAAAAATCTCTTTTTCAGTACATCAATGTTCAGTTTATCCAACAATATATTGCTTTGCATATTTAACAAGTTTTTTAAAAAAAAACATTATAAACATCGACAGTTATACATCTGGCACATTACTGAATAGCTATACTAATTCATGAGTAACAGCTACAGGTTTAATTACACACATTTTCATATCTTGACTAATAGCTTCCAAGTCCTTTTCCAATAGACCTTATTTCATATACTACAGTACTAGATCTTGGTGAAGTTCCCCAAAGTGACCATCTGTTAATATAAGTTTCCATCTTATCTTGGAGACCTAAAGAGATCTGTTCATTGTGCTGAATATTTAATATTAGGGTTTTCCATTCAGCTACCGAAGGGGAAGTCGTTAGATGCCACTTCTTAGTTATAGATTTGTAGGCACAGCCTAAAAATATTGACCAAAGGTATAATTTAGCCTTATCCTTGGCTTCTGGAGGAGGGATCCCCAGGATTAAATGAATTCCCTTAAGCGTGCCCTGAATATCTAATATTAATTTTACGTAATGAGAAATTTTTAACCAAAAAACTGCTAATTTGGGGCATTCCAAGAAAATATGCTTGTGTGATGCTGTGGGCTCCCCACACTCCCTCCAACATCGAGACAATGTACCTGGGTTTCTGAGGGCTACTATCGAGGGGACCAAGAAAAAATCTTGCTCTAACCTTCTATATGAATTCCTTCCAACTGGGCGAGGCAGTAGTGGTCCAAGTATTCCTCCATATCTTCTGCCAATCCCTGCTAGATATAGATTGTGCTAGCTCCTGTTCCCACTTGGATTGCAGAGGTATGATAGAATGAGAGGATTGATGTATGAGGGCTTTATATATTATAGAAATAGCTTTATCCCCCCCAAGGAAGAGGACCATATCTGCCTAAATGGGGTTCTGTCTTCCTCAAGCTGAGAGCTCCTCTGAGTTCTTCTAATTTGCGTTTGTAAATAATCTTTAACCTGATAGTAGTATAGTCTATCTTTTTCCATTCAGGCGTACTTTCTCTGAGCTTCCACAAAATCTATGACCTTGTCCCCTATAAGCAATTGCCATGGTGCTTCTAGGCCCTTTTTAATTTGGTTTCTGTATCACTGGTTTTGTATTGATGATTCAAATGGATGGGAGAGTATAAACCAGTTGTATTTCCAGATATTCTGTTGGAAATTCTTGCATTTTATTCCCATTAGCCATCTCTTCAGGATAGCAGTAGTTGCAACAGGAATTTCCTGCATAACTTTCTTTATGTGGGTCGAGGAAAATAAGCATGCAGGGAGTGGAACAGAAGTTGGCCTGGATAAGTCTATTTGTTTCCAGCCTACTTGATATGATTTAGTTCCCCATAATGACGCTAGATGCATTTGGGCTGATATCCAGTAATTTTGAAGTGAGGGACAGGCTATTCCTCCTAATTCCTTGGGTAGGATTAATTTAGAGAGGCTAATGCGTGGTCTCTTTTGGTTCCATTGGTACACATTCAAAATGTTTTGCCATGATAATAATTCCTTAGATGTTATGGCGCATGGGACACACTGAAACAAGTATAGGAAACGAGGCAATGCATTAATCTTAAGGAAGAGCGTCCTTGTACAAAAAGAAGATGGTAGAAAGTCCCATCTCCTCGGGTCGTGTTTGTCACTAGTGGGAGATAATTATGTGCAAAGAGTAAATCCGGGTTTTTAGTAATCTGTATCCCCAGGTATTTTATACTACTATTGTCCCATCTAATTGGATAATGTTTTTTGAAGGTGGGCAAGGGATTAAATTTAAAAGTTAGGGCTTCTGATTTGGTAACATTAAGTGCGAATCCTGAAATCTCAGAAAATGCCCATAGTTTTTGAAAAAGAGCTGTCAGAGTTTTCAGGGTTAGTTAGATATAATAAAATATCGTCAGCAAAAAGGGCCAACTTATGTTCAGCATCTGATATCCTAACACCTTCGACATCAGGGGCTTGTCATATGTGCTGGGTCAGGGGTTCGATATAGTAGGCAAACAATAATGGGGAGAGGGGGCACCCCTGCCTGGTCCCTCTATATAATGGAAATTTCACTGATAAATGGCTATTGGTTCTTATATAGGCTATAGGGTTCCTATAGAACTTGAAAATAGTATCAACAAATTGGGATGGGATACCAAATTTTAATAAAACCCCCTTAAGGAATTTCCATGATACCTTATCAAAGGCTTTTTCAGCGTCAAGCCCTAGCAGGATAGAGGGAATTTTGTTTTTTCGAATGTGTTCGATGATATATACCGTACGCCTGATATTATCTTGGGCCTGATGTCCGGGGGTAACACCGCATTGGTCTATATTTATTGTGAGTGGGGCGAATTGAGTCAGTCTTTTTGCTAATATTGAGGCAAAAATCTTATAGTCCATGTTTAGGATAGATATAGGTCGATAAGATGAGCAATACGTGGGGTCTTTCCCTGGTTTTAAAATAATCGAAATCAAGGCTTCGCTCCAGGATGGGGGATCTCTCCTTTCTCTGTGCTCACAAAAGAGTACACTCGACCTAGGATGGGAGCAAGGGTCTCCCCAAAAATGTTATAGAACTCCCCTGGTAGCCCATCGAATCCAGGGCATTGGCCCGTTTTCAATTTGCCAATTGTTGCTAATATCTCTTTTGTAGAAAGAGGGGCTATTAGCTGGTTACCCTGTGCTGTACTTAAGAGTCGGTAAATTTAAAGGGGTCAAAACATCCCGAATTTTTCAAATAGTGGGATCAGTGTCTCCAGAATAGAGTGAGGTGTAATAGTGTAGGAAAGCATCCGAGATAGTGGAGATGTTATTGTTGAATTCGTTAGTAACAGGGTGCCTTATTTTTAAAATAGTAGATTTAGCTCTCTGAGCGTGTAACTGACTGGCAATTAATCTTGAAAATCTAGGTCCCCCATCGTAGTACTTATGTCGTAAAACCATTAGTTTTTGTTCTATTGCATACTCCAAAATGTTATTTAGCTCTTTCTTCAGGTTTGATAGTTCCCTGGACCTGAATTTACAGTGTTTGTTACATTGCAAGTCTTCTAAAGCCCTTATCTGCATTTCCAAGGCCTGCCTATGTGCTTCCCTTTGTTTTTTCCGATGGGAAGAGATTCCTATTAATTTCCCTCTGACTATTGCTTTTACAGTGTCCCAAATCATAGCTATTGTAGTTTCTTGCTTGTCATTGTCCAGCAGAGCTTGTGTTATTGTGTCCTTAATCACCTCCTGAGTCTCTTTATCTCTAAGCAGTGAGAGATTTAGTCTCCAAAAGTTTTTTTTATGCGTATTTTATAAATTGATCTTACAAAAAATAGGGGCGTGATCGGAGAGACAAAAGTTTCCCTGCCAAATATGCTGAAAAGTGCTTAGGTATTCCCGTTGTGTTATCAAGAAATCAAGGCAGGAATAAGAGTCGTGAGCCTGCGAGTAGAACGTGGGTCTACGCGCTGGGCGCCGCATAAAAAGTGCCAGATATCTTCATAACCTAGCTCCTGCAATAGCTTCCGCACTTTTCTGGTAGTTTTATTTATTCGTCCCTGATTGGGGAGATCTATATTTCCCTTCGAGATATCCAAATTGAGATCCCCTCCACAGATTACCCTACCCTCTGCCCAGTCTGCTAATAAAGTAAATAGGTTTCTATAGGCTAGGAAATCTGTTGCTGCGGGCATGTATATAGAAGCTAGAGTGGTCATCTGACCATTTAGTAGGCCTTTTAATAAAACATATCTTCCTTCTTTATCAACTACCTTGTCCTGAACTTCAAAGGGAATTCCCTGTCTGATCATTTAGGCTGTCCCTCTCGTCTGCCATTTCGGTACAAGGAGGCCACCACCTGGGCAAAGCCCAAACGCTCAAACTTTTTATGTTCACTTGGTGATAAATGCATTTCTTGCAAAAGTAAGATATTGGAACCTTCCCTTCTCATATATTGCAAGATTTTACTTCTCTTATTAGGGTTAGTAACGCCACGCACGTTATACGTGCCTATTATTTAAGATTGTGCCATATTTTAAGACATATTGTCTAATCCCTGAATTTTACCTTCTCGTACATATAGGTATTTCTCCCATAATGGCGGTCTCCACGTTTTATAACACACTTCAGCATATGCCCATAGATCAGCACTCATGCATTTCAACTGTCTCTCAGTGCCACATTCAAAACTAGTAACCAACATCATTTTACAACATATGCAAACCATTAACACATACATCAAAAGCATTAATAACATTAACTTCCAAGGTTGGGGGCTAAATACGAATTTTAATAGCCCCTTTGTACTCCGCTTGTCAGGAGGACGAGGAGGAGGAGTGTATGCACCCCCGCTGCCGGAGGACCTCCTCTACAGCCTCGTTTTTTCTGGGCTCCTATTTACTTGGTAGCTGTACGGACTGACAGAAACATCTATTCGCCCCTTAACCAGCCAGCTTTATAGCTTATCTAGTCTAGGGTGAATGCAACAGAGGTACTGCTTCTGGCTTGAGGTGCTAATCAAGAAGTCGCTGGGGGCTTAGAAGGGTGATACAGAAAATGCTAGACTGGCAAGGGAAAGCTAGAGGGCTTGAATTCAGGAAGGAGTACAGTGGGTTGACTCAGAGGGCAAGGCAATCTTTGCATAGGATAGATTTTCTGTCACCTCCTTGAGGCAGCTATTGTGCCTGTTGAAAAGTACTGAACTTGGATAATGAAAGTCAGCACAAATTATCTTACTGTCTAGAGACCTAATGAGGAGCCAAGGTTATAGATAAGCGGAGGATGGGAGCCGGGGGGCCTGTGTATCATCAAGACTGAGCAGGAGGTGAGAGAGCAGGAAGGAGGTGGTCTTAACTGTGAAGAAGGGCCAATGGGGGGAAAGACACGCTGAGGAGGGCGTGGTTCCTTACTATTTAATAGAGGCCAGGGTCGGGGCGGGCGGTGTGGGACAAAAATCAGGACTGCTTAGTAAAACCTAGTCATAGCAGTTTAAACTCTAGGCTCAAGCACGCCACTAGAACAGCGATGAGAGGAACCAATTATCAGAGCTGTCATTCTGCTTGTCCAATAGCACAGCACAGTTCCCTAACAATGGGCCAATCAGCACCAATGCCGTATTCCCGATGATTACCTTTAGGGTCTGTCTGAGAGGCCTGCCGGCGGTGAAAGCCGCGAGAACCGCCCATAGAGCAGGGGCTGGGCGCCAGACTTGCCTGAAGCCTGGGCGAGCTGTGGAGAGAGGAGAATGGGAGAGGTGATATTAGTATTGGGAGGAAAGGTGGAGGGCACACAGGGCGTGGAGACACCAATAACAGCAGGGGGAAGAGGAGTTCAGAGATGGGAGGGTTTCAGAGAAGCGGGTTGGGGTGGAGAAGAAGATAATGACAAAGAAGAGTTGTGAACAAAACGTAGCCTCAGGGGCACCAGAGTGCGGGAGAGGGAAACAGAGTGAGACAACAGGGGTGTTTCAGAGACAAATAAGACTACATGATCAGTATACATTTCAGCTTACAATGGTTTCAGAGAGAATAAGAATACATAAGCAGTTCACAGTGCAGTTTATAATGTAATACAACAGCAAGCAAAATAACATTAGCAGACTAGGAGTGCTTTGCAGAGTTGGCTACTCCCCGTGGAGGACTTCAGACTCTGAGTCAGGCAAATCAGGCTGCACTTCCTAAGAGCCACGGGAATAGTTTAGATCCAGGTACCTTAAGCTCTATCACACTAGCGCTCAAACCCAAGAAAAATTAGGCTGTGTTAACTATACAGTAACATACTACTATTTAAAACAATTCACTTGTTATTAGCTAATACTACAAATCAAAACTGAACGACTAAAGCTGCTGTCGTATAGACGTGAAGATTTGACTCCCGGCAGGTGAGCAATGTCGTCACTAAAGTGCATTTGACAGCGAGGGAAAAAGGAACTGAGGCGGTTGGAGGGTCGACACAGAGGTAGCTTACACGGCGTGAACAGGTCTTGCAGTGCCACTTCCATATGGCCCTACCTCAGTGCTGGCCCTCCTGAAGATTTTTGGCTCCCACTCGGTCCTAGCACCTCCAGCGTAGTCCCATTAGCGTGAATAAGTGGTGAAGACTATGTCCAGAAGAGCTGCTTTTCTCCTGCTGACATGGTCTGACAGATCGTTCTGAGTTCCTGGCAGGTAAACTGCCTGAATCAAGACATCGTGGTCGAGGCACCACTCCCATACCCTCATGGCTTCTCTGCACAGAGAGTAGGAGTGTGCCCCACCCTGTTTGTTGATGTAGAACATCATAGCCTTGTTGTCTGTCTGAAGAAGAACTACTTTATGATTGACAACTTCCTCTAGGACTCTAAGGGTGTACAGGACTGCCCTCATCTCCATAACACTGATGTGGAAATGAGACTCTTCATGGTTCTACACTCCCTGAGCGTGAAGGTCCTGGCAGTGAGCTCCCCAGCCCAGCAGAGATGCATCCGTGGTGATGGTGATCTGAGATTCTGGTGGGGCAAAAAGCAGACCTTGTAGAAGGTTGTCCTTGTGTAACCACCATGCACGTGACCGCTGCAGAGGCTCCATCACCTTGATGGGGTAAGGCTGTGGCCGTTGTTGGGGACCACTATATGCTGAGCATCCATGAGTGGTCCTCATATGCAATCGAGTTAGAGGCACTGTGAAAATGGAAGAAGCCATGAGGCCTAACATCCATTGCTTGAAGTGAGCTTGTGCAAGGTTGTTCTCTCTGATGAAGTGAGCCATCTGGAGAATGTCATTCCGCCTGTCCTCCGGGAGAAAAGCCCTTGCTTTTGTGGTGTTTAAGAGGGCTCCTATGAAGAGGAGCTGCTGGAAGCACTGACATTGTGAGTTCTCTAGGTTCAGCAGGCCCCCTATGGAGGTGAGGAACTGGAATGCTGTGAATACAGTTTCCTGAGTCTCCTGCCTTGACAGGCTTGCCAAAAGCAATCGTCTAGGTAGGGAAAGACCTGAACGCTGAGCTTTCGAAGGTGTGCAGCAAGGACTGCGAAACAAGACTCGAGGCACCAAGGAGAGCCCAAAGGGCAGGACTCTGAATTGGTAGTGTTGACCCTAGGCCAGAAAGCGAAGGTACCTGTGGTGATCTGGGTGTACTAGAATGTGTTGGCAGGCATCTTGCATGTCTAAGGATGCCAACCAGTCATGCTGTTGCAGAAGTGGTAGAAGCGTCCCTAAGAAGACCATCTTGAACTTCTCCCAGAACAAGAACATCAGCGTTCTGAGGTAAAGAATGGGGTGCATGCCGCCTGTCTTCTTTGGAAACAGAAAATAATGGGAGTAGAAACCGGTGTTCCGCTCTGCTCAGGGAACTACTTCCACTGCCGTTTCTAAGAAGGCCCAGTATTTCTGAAGCGAGAAAGTCTGGCTGAACAGTTGACAGATTGTGCTTGGGCGGAAGGTCTGGGGGAATCTCTGCAAAGCTGAGAGAGTACCCTTCTTGAACAATCTAGAGGACCCACTTGTATGTTGCGATGGACTTTCAATGGTTGTAAAACCGAGTCAGACAACCTCCCGCTGTCATGGAAAAGTCCGCCTCGAGCAGCTGAGGTGAGACAGGGGCCAGACTTTCAGAGGGTGGCACTGGGCATTTTTGGCCCTTGTGCCTGCTGCTGCATTTTCTTTAGCGGCTGAGGAGACTGGTGCTTGTTTGGAGCTCCTCAGCCTCTTCCTCGAAAGGGCTGCCTCTTACGAACAAAACTGACGTATCCTGCCTCTCTGAGGAGCTAGCCTGGCTGTTTTAATGACAATACTAGTTTTTTGGGAGGCCTCCAGGGCTTGTTCTACTTGTTGGCCAAACAGATATGTACCAAAAGGGACATTCATTACCTGCTGTTGAGCATCACAGGAAAACTCCAATGTCGTAAGTCCGGAATGTCTTCTAATACAGATTCCAGTAGCGGCCACCCTGGATGCTGTGCTGTATGCTGCGTCCATGGAAGCTTTCAGCTGATGGCTATTACATTCTACTCCCTGGGTAACGGTCTGTAAAATCTCAAATTTAGAGTCAGACTCCAGGAGGCCGTCCAATAGACATTTAAGGGAAGTCCAAAGGGCATATTCATATTGGGAGAAGTGCCCTTGATAGCTGGCAATATGCATGCCCAGAGTTGTGGCTGTGAAAGCCCTTTTCCCCATGGTATCTATCTTATGAGATTCCTTATTGATAGGACATACTGATGCTTCTTGGGGAAGACCAGCTTTGTCATTCTCAGCAAGGACAACCAGCGCATCCGTGATGGGTTGCAAGGCTAAAAAAAGTCTCTCCTTGGGAGGAACATATTTCCTATCTAGGGGCTTGCAGATAGAAGGAATAAGGGAAGGTGTGGACCACACAGCTTCAGACAAAGTCTCAAAGGGTGAGGGCACAGGTGGAGTAAGGTTCATTAGAATATCTGGAACATGAAAACACTCCCGGCACAGAAGCCTACCTGGGTCTACAGAAGACGTCTGAAGAGCCAGGGTTGCCCCCGTATTCCTAAGTAAAGACTAAAACGAGAGGTCCTCTATTGGATTTTCAGCTGGGAGTGAGGGCTTACCGTCCAGGCTGTAAAACGAATCCTTATCACCTACTTCAGAAATTACAAGGTCAGGATCAGACTCATCCTGCTCCACGTCCCCTTCAGAGGGAGCAGGAGTGGCCCCCAATAGGCCGTGGCCTGGTCTGGGAAGTGGAAAAACAGGAGACACCAGAACTGGTGCTGGATCCGGCACTGCAGGACCTGGTGCTGCAGAGCCTGGCGCAAACTCACGGGGAGCTGGCAATGAACCAGGCGCCGGCCCCAACGGGGCAGGCCGAAGATCCAACCCAAACCTAGACGAAAAAGAGGGGAGGGGGATGATACCTGTGCCGGTCCCCATGAGGAAACAGAATAAGAGGGAAAGGCACGCGGAACCAGTGTTGGCAGCATGGACCCCGGCAAGGGAGGAAAATCCATTGCCAACAGTGAACACTGAACCTGCCCCGAAGGACTCAACCATGGCTCTGAGACAACTAGGCCTTGGAACCATTTCCGTCAGAAGAGGCAACCGAGACAGAGGCTGTACCCCCTGCCCCATAAGAGCAGCTCAATGATGAAACTGACCACTGAAAACCCCACTAGAGAACAGAGAAAGGCTCCAGTGTAGAGAATCCAAGTGATCGTGAGGGGAAGCCGCCAGGGAAGCGGATGGAGTTGGAGACGGCCTGCCACTCCCGACCACTGGAGACCTCTTGGCAGACGTACTAGGGGCTGACCTCAAGTGGTACCACTTCTTCCTCTTCCAACGGGAAAAGGAAGAACTCAAGGCAGAGTGGTGCCGGGTCCCTACGTGGATCAGGAACTGGACTGCTTCTTTTGTGTTTATGGGAAGACTGACCTCCCTCCCGAATGCCAGACTGCCCATGGTCAGCCCCCCCTCTGCAGTGGGTAGTGGACCAGACACAGTCCAGCTGTTGCCAGAGCAGCCTCCCAACAGAGAGTCCCTATTGTCACCATCTCTATCCATGGTCGACTCCTTCGATCAGTAGGGCTGAGAGATTTTTATTTTTTTATTTGTTTACGGAAAACAATAAATCAAACTAAAAACTGAAAGACTAAATGCTGTTGTCGTACAGATGTGAAGATCTGACTACCGACAGGCAAGCAACATTGTCACTGAAGTGCACTCGACGGTGGGAAAAAAGGAACTGAGGTAGTTGGAGGATCGACGTCGAGGTAGCCTACACAGGCGCGAGCCAATTTCATGGTACTTCCTACCTTGGCGCCAGCACTCCTGAAGATTATTTGGCTTCGACAGGGTCCCAGCGCCTCTGGCTTGTAACCCAGCAGTATGAATATCCAGCCTTGTTCAACAACTTGCTAGAAACAGGAATGGTTCCAGAGGACTGGAGAAGAGCTGATGTCCCGCTACATAAAAGTGGCAGTAGGGAGGATGCTAACAACTATAGGCCAATCAGTCTCACTTCAGGGGTGGGGAAATTGTGGGAAACACTGCTGAAATAAAGAACGATAGAGTATTTTGAATCAAATGGGCTGCAGGGCAACAGACAGCATGGATTCATGGTGCTTAGGCGTCATGCCAAATGAATCTAATAGATTTCTTTGACTAGATGATTAGCGAGATTGATCAAAGGCAGTGGAAGTGGCCTGTTTAGACTTCAGCAAGCCCTTCGACACAGTGGTGTGTAGAAGGCTGATAAGGAAGTTGACCAACCTAGGAATGGGATCCATAGGGGTAAACTGGGTTAGAAACTGGTTAAAGAATAAGAGACAGAGGATGGTGGTTAATGGCATTCATTCTAAAGTGGGGAATGTGACTAGCAGGGTAACATAGGGCTCAGTACTGGGACTAGTTCTCTTCAATATTTTTAAAGGGGACACTGCAGAAGAGCCAGATGTGAAGGTATGCCTTTTTTCATAGGATACCATTTGCAATAGGGTATGTACTCAGAAAAGGGTAGAATAAATGCAAAGGGATCTTGGGGATCTCGAGGTATGGTCAAAAACATGTCATTTGGGGTTCAATACCAAGCAGTGCAAAATAATGCACCTAGGGCATAGAAACCCCAATGGTGAGTACAGGATGGTTGGGGTGGTGCCAACAGTAGTTAGACAGGAAAGGAACCTCGGGGTTATCATATTTGATGGCCTCAAGGTGGCAAGGCAGTGTGGGGCAGTGGGCAGGGCTGATGGGATGCTGTGTTTCAAAGGTAGGGGGTATCTCCAGCAGCAGGAGGGAGGTGGTGCTGCCATTATCATCACTCACTGGTGTGACCACACCTGGAGTACTGTGTTCAGTTTTGGAGACCACACCTCAGAAAGGGCACAGACAGGGTAGAGACAGTCCAGAGGAGAGCAACTAAAATGATGCATGGTTTGCATGAGAAGCCATATGAAGAGATATTAAGGGATCTCAACATGTACACTCTGGGAAGAGGCAGGGAGAGGGATAGTGACAGGACAGAGATTTACAAGTGCATCAAAGGGGTGAAAAGGATACAGGTGAGGAATCTCTCAAATGAGAACAAGCAGTAGGATCACGGGGCATGCAGTGAGGCTGGAGGAGGCAAAACTTCAAGAGTGATATGAGGAAATATTTCTTCACTAAAAGGGTAGTGAATGCCTGGAATAGACTGTCAGCAGAAGTGGTGAAGGCTAGAACAGTAGGGGGCTTTAAGCATGCATGGGATAGACATACAGGCATATCAGATAAGAGGCAGGGAGGTGGATGGTTCGATGGAGACCAGACAGGGTGTGCAGAGACAGAATAGGCACAAGTAGGGAACTTCTGGGCAGACTGGGTGGGCCAAGTGGTCCTTGCTGTCAAATTCTGTTTAATCTTAGATGATATGCTTGTACCAAGTTACTCTCTGCAAGAGGAGTGGGGGCCCTAAGCTGAAATTGTGTTCTTGCAGCAACAGGCATTAGGGCCCTACCCGACGTATGGTTATAAAACATTGGTAGGACCATGAGGTTAAACTGTTATGGCACAGAGAAAAACTAAGTTGAAGTTCTGGTCCCTGTCGAGGAAGCCATGTGCTTTGATGGTGGAAGAACAGAACTGAAGCAGTCTAGGCCAGTGCTGCTGTATAGATTGCAGTGCAAGCACGACTGTGCATCAGAGCTAGGCACTGGCACAACTGGCCCCAAAAGTTCTGTGCCAGGCAATCTGTATCAGCACACCATGTCCTAATGTACCTGGCCATTCACACCATAACATCATGCAATAACGCAACAGCATATGATACATCAAGCTATCAAGGCATCCACACCATCACATCATGCGATAATAAATTCGTACGCCATACATCAAGATGCCAGGCAATCTGCACCAGCATACACGTCCTAATGAACCAGACCATTTGTACCACCACACCACGTAATAATACCCATATGCTAAGGTAACCGGCCATCTGTACCATCGCACTATGCAATAATACATGAGTACATCATGCCCTAATGTAGCAGGCTAGCTGCACCACCAAACATTGAATAATCCAGTGTATCAGATCACTTGTGCCAGTATTCCATGTGCTAATGAACCAAACTGTACACAAAATTTTGATGGCAACCAGAATATTTACCTCCAGGAAGTCAAAGATAAGAGTTGCTGTAATGTCGGCAAGAGGTTCCAAGTTCAACATCTGGGCCAGCCACCGCCAGCCATGGTTCAGCCCATGAGGGTGAACCTGCAAAGGAAAAAAAAGTAGGTAGAGAGATAATAATTCAAAAATAAAATAGTGACTGCAGTAAAATGAAAATCATGCCTATAAAAGAGGCTTCAGGAATAGTGAAACATGATTGGCTTAGGGCGATCTTTACCCGTGCTGTTATGTCAGCACAGAATAAAGAATCAGCAGTCCCTTCACAATTAAATCAATACCACCCACACATTCCCGATTGCCATCACAAACATGGCTGCCACCTTTACCGATTAAAACCCCCCAACTACTGCAGGCCCTAAAACCAACTTAAAAAATATGACATTTTATTTGCCCTCATAGTCCTCTTCTTACAGACATACACAAATTAAAAACAACAGTTATGTACTTACCGTAACAGTATACCCTTGAGAGAATCACTTTCATCAGGCCACACCTATGGAGCATAAGCCGTCAAGCACTATGACCACATGGAAACTTTTGCTAGCAATTTACTAGGGGCCGCACGTGTCTATGTCCAACACTGTGTCTCCCATGTAAGCATGGGCAGCCCCATCCCTCCTCAGTTCCCCGCTGGAGATCATGCTCGGAGGACCTCCCTATATGGAACCTGAAGACAGAATATGGTTCTGCCTATCAGCCAAGGCAGAAAACAGAAGAGAAGCTCTTAAGGAGAAAGGGGAAGCACTGGTATGGCCCTAATGTCCTGAGGGCATTTCTCTAGGAAACCAAGAGAGAACGTATGGTTCCAGCTATCAGATTAGCTGAAAACACCCAGTAGACCATACCTGAAGAAGGGCCAGACAAAATGCCAAGAGGGACTGAGCGTGGGATGGCATGGCCCCATGAAAGAAATTCTCTCAGGCTGGCCTGGTGGCGCAGAGGGCTGAGGCACTGGATGCCTTACCTTGTGCCACGCCAGCGACCCGGGTTCAGGAATGAGCCGACCGGGGGGAGGCGGGGCAACGGAGCAGAATTGAGCAGCCGTAATGGCCACTCTCCTCGGAAGGGTCTGTGTCCACCCCCCCCCCAGTTCCACTGCCCTCAGGTGGAGGGCTGATGGGCAGCGGGCCGGGGCGGCAAAGTGCCTCGGAGTCACGGCGTGCGTGTGCCTTCACACGAGTGTGCAACCGGGCATGGGCGAGGGTGAAAATGGGGGACAAAATACAAATAAAAAAAGAAAGATTCTTTCCAAGATCTACTGTTACGGTAAGTACATATTTTGAGGATATCTTCTTCATCAGGCTACATCTATGGAATGAGTACCAAGCAGTACTGACCACAAAACAGTCTGGGGGTGCTGGAGCCTACAGGCCTAAGAAAGTGGCCGTGAGGCACAGCTGAGCCAAAGCCTACCCTTCACCTTGAGGCAATGTCCAGACTGTAATGTTTAGCAAAGGTGTGGCAAGTACTCTAGGTGGCTGCTGCACAGATGTCTGCTGCAGCAGACACATCCCTGAAAGCAACAACTGAAGTGGCCATGCCACTACTAGTGCAATGGCTACAGACAACTCCAGGGAATGCATCATCGTACTTTCCGGGACCAAGAGTAAAACAGTCGTTTGAACAAACACTGTCATGAAACAGGAACACCCACTTACCTAGGGCGAAGGAAACCAAAACCCGCAATGACTTCCTGCAGTCCTTCATATAGCAGATATAATGTCTGAGCAGGTCATGAACCCTTTTTTGTATTCTCTTAGGAGGCAAACAGCTCCACCAGAGTGGTGCCCCACAGGGAGAAAAGGTGGCTCAACACCTCCTAATACAGGGACCACTCATGGGATGTCTCACCCATCCAGCTGACTGCCTGCTCCTGTGACATGAACCACCAAGAGATCTGCACCCAGGCTGTGCACGAGAGTCCAGGTGTGCACAGCCTCCTGACACATCGCATGGAAGTATGCTCCGCCCCGGCCTGTTCAGGTAGAACTTGGTCAAGGTGTTGTCTGCCTGCACTTGCACGACCTGACCCCTGACTAGAGGAGCAAATTCTGTTAGAGCTAGCCGCACTGTTTGCAGCTCCAGCAGGTTGATATGGTGATGGGACTCCCTGGGTGACCATAATCAGTGGGTCCTGTGGTGTCTCAGGTGTGCTCCCATCCTACCAGAAATGTGTCTCGTGAGGGTGACAGTCAGTTCTGGGCTGACAAATAGGACTTCTTCCTTCAGATAGTCTGGGATCAAATACCACTGGATGGCGTCCCATATAAGCTGGGTCACTGTGACTGGTTGGTCCAGGTGTCCTAGGCGTTGGGACCACTGACAGCCCAACTCCCAGTGCATGTGTTGCATCTACCAGTGAGCCAACCGGACCGTGCTGCTGCAAGATGCCACGTACCTCAGCAGCTTCAGGAAGTCCCTGGCAGGATGCAAGCGCCCAACCTGAAATGATTGGGCAAAGAAGGTAAGATCCAATGCCCGGTCTGCTGGGAGGTGGGCCTTGGCCCATAGGGAGTCAAGCTCAGCCCCACTGAAGGGAGTCATCTGTGAGGGGATCAGTTTGGATTTACACGGATTAACCAAGAGGTCCAAATCTCTGCAGGTCTGAAGGGCCAAGTCCCTGGATGGCTCCACTGCCTTGCTGTACGGCCCTGCTATCAGCCAGTTGTCCAGGAAGGGATAAACCCTGAAGCCCAGGTGCCACAGGAAGGCTGCCACCACTGCCATGTACTTGGTGAAAACCCTGGGCACCAAGGAGAGGCCGAATGGCATGACCTGAAACTGACAGAGCACCCCTTCTGCATGGAACCAGAGGTACTACCAGTGGGGCGGACAGACTGGGACATGGAAGAACACGTCCTGGAGATCCAGGGAGCAGAACCACATGCCCTGCTCCACAGATGGTATAATCTGGTTCAGCCTGACCACTCTGAACTCGTGTTTCCTTAGAAACTGGTTCAGATCATGAAGATCAAGTAAGGGGTGCCAGCACACCCATCCATTTCAGGACCAGTAAGTACTTGGAGACGTACCCCTGACTTGCCAGGGCATCTAGGACACAGGCTATTGCTCCTTTTCTGAGAAGCTGAGCAATGTCCACCCTAAGGGTGGACAGCATGTTTTGTGACACCGAAGATTCCCAAGCGTTGGAATTGTAGAGTAGAAGGGTCTCAAAATTCAGAAACAACCCACTGCCAACCACCTCAAGAACCCACTTGTCCATAGTAATGACGGACCAGTGAAGCCAAAAGTGGCAAAGCCGACCCCCCCACCAGGAGCCGAGTCAGGGATTGGGCAGGTGGGAGGTGAACACTCCCCTATCCATCACTGGGCAGCTTTGGAGGGGGCACCAGCTGCTGAGGCTAGAGGGGCACCACTTCCCCATTCCCTGCCTTTTTTGGGCCCTTGACCAGAGAACTTGGTCTTGGGGTGTCAGGCCTGGAATTGCCCCAGCTGCAGCTGATGTTGCCAAGACTGCTGTGGCTGAAAGAGACGAAATTTAAAGACCTTTTCCTTTTGGTCTTTCTGGTCCTTCTAGGATGAACTCAGAGAATCCAGGGTGGCATCAGACTTCTTAGTCCTTGTGAGATGCCCATCCACCCCCAGGCCAAAGAGGTTGGTGCCCGAGAAGGGGACATCGGCAAACTTGTGTTGAGTATCCGTCATGAAGGTGGAGATCCTCAGCCATGTCCTGCGATGCACCATGACAGCCACCACCATGGCAAGCGTGCAGGAGTTGCCAATGTCCAAGGCCATCTGGAGCTGGTGTTTAGCCAATGCTTGAGCTTGGTCTCGGATGACCTTTACAAGGAGCCGCTTGTTGGCAGGTAAGGGAGGAAGTTATCGAGCACTCCCAGCAGTGAGTGACCAAAGTAGGCCATCATTAAGGTAGGTCTCCTGGTAAGAGACCAAGGGAGGACATGGAGTAGACTTTCCTTTTTTTTTTTTACTTGTCTGTTTCTGCCCAGGTTTCCCGGTCGGCCCTCGTCCGTAGCCGTCCGTCCAGCTCCACACCCCGAGATCAGGCAGCATGCCTTCTTCCCCCACGGCTTACCCTCCCCTGGCGGGACAGCGAGGAGCCCCCCAAACTCACTCACCTCAAATCAGATCCAGTTCAGGGAGCGCCATTCAGGGTCAGGGCCTGTGGCAGGCAGCCGCTCCACTCCACATGACCGGCAGGACCATTTTTCCACTTTGCTCCCTTACGTGAGGGGGGGCGCAGCCCAGTGGAGGGAGCTGCATGCATCTGCACGCGCCTTCCCGGCACCTGCCCCATCTCAGCCCCCACACAACATGATGCACTGCCCCAGCCTCCGCTTAGGGCAGAAGTGCGTCAACCACTGGAGTCCCCCCTCCTCGAAGAGGGAGAGCAGTCCCTCAGACGCTCAATCCCTCTCCTCCCGTCAACCCCCAGTGGCCCGTACTCGTTCCCGAACATGGGTCACCAGCGTAGCGTGAGGTAAGGAGTGGAGCGCTTCAGCCCTCAGCGCCACCGGACCGGCTAGTGTAGACTTTCTTAGCTGCCGGGTTAAGCTTCACTGACTTCTTGTTGGGGTGGGGGCTTGTCCGCGTCCCCAGTATTGCCAGATTTCCAGAAAACGGAATCAGAGTCCTGACCCTTGGCCAAGGGTTGGTCAGAAAATCCAGGCAAGGAGCTGGTAGGGACCTCACACTTGTGAAGCATATGGGTTGAGGGTGCTGGGCAGAAGGCTGGATGCCGCCAAAGCTCCACAGCCCGTCCTAGAATGGCCTTGGCCATGGGAAAGGCAGCCTCCAGGGATTCATCCTTATCCAGCATGTCAGTGAAGGGGTACTTAACCCTCTTCTGAACAGGCTCCAAAAGAATATTCATAGACTCTGACATAAGTTGGAGGAATGTCCCAAAAGACACCGGCCTGTGGTCAGTTCCTTGACCGATATCCTGTTAAATGTATGCATCCTTGAAGACTGCATGGAGGATGCATCATAGTTGTCTGAGGACTTCAAAGATGGCCTGTGGCCGCTTACTCCCATGGACCACCCTGGAAGCTTCAGCCCTCAGCGACACCAGGCCAGCTAGTGTAGACTTCTTAGCTGCCGGGTCAAGCTTCATTAAATCCTTGTCGAGTGGGGGCTTGTCCACATCCCCAGTATTGGCAGATTTCCAGAAACCGGAATGACAGTCCAGACCCTTGGCCAAGGGTTGATCAGAAAATCTGGGCAAGGAGTCGGTAGGGACCTCACACTTGTGGACCATATGGGCTGAGGGTGCTGGGCAGAAGGCTGGATGCTACCAAAGCTCCAGAGCTGGTCCCAGAATGGCCTTGGCCACTGGAAGGGCAGCCTCCAAGGATTCATCCTTATCCAGCATTTCAGTTAAGGAGTATTTAAGCCCTCTTCTGAACAGGCCCCAAAGGAATATTCACAGACTCGGACACAAGTTGGAGGAATGTCCCAAAAGACATTGGCCTGTGGTCAGTGGTCAGTTCCTTGACCGATACCCTGTCAAATGTATGCATCCGTGAAGACTGCATGGAGGATGCATCGTAGTTGTCTGAGGACTCTTCAAAGATGGCCCAGGCCGCTTATTCCCATGGACCACCCTGGAAGCATCAGAGTGGGTAATTTCCACTTACAACAGGCCTGGCAAGCTGGTGTCTGGGTGACAGTCCTTCATAGGAGCCACCTACGTGGCCTACTGTAGTAGAGAGATACGCAGAGGACAACTATCTCAGGTAGAATGGTGTGGGCTTGACCGACACTGGCCAGTCAACCACAGGGGTCGGGGTAGAGCCCTACCTAGCCCCGCCAGGGTCTACTGCTGCCAGGGGAGCTCCTCGTAGCACCACTGCATCTGACAGCAGAGCCTCCCTTCACCCAAAGATGAAGAGGACGTGGAGCACAGACAGCGACACCTCCCGGCTGAGCAGGATCGAGAACTGGATGAGCCCCTTGACTGTTTACTTGGGGGCCGATGTCAAGGAGATGCAACCGGGGTGCGGTGTAGTACACTGGCACCAGATTCAGCTGCACGATCACTGGTGGAGGCTGATCCCAAGCAGAAATAGCTGGGGATACCGACCATGCCACGTCCTTCTGGGAGGGGTCTCGGAGATAAACTCTTCGCCAACCCATAACCCCCTCCAACAACAGGCTGACGGGGTCAAGAAAAACCTTGACCATCTGATCAACTGGTGTCGAGATCGGCAAGCTCGATGGGGGTACCATGGAGTTACCTGTCCCCATCTATGAGGGACTCTGCCGGAACAGAATGCTTGACAACCGTCAAGTGGCCAGGAGAGTCGAAGGAGTGGGAGATGCACGAGCTCTCCTGGTGAAATGACCAACAGTGATGTGCTTTTTACTGTTGTACATAGGGCCTTCCCTGAAGGTCTCAAGCACCCAAATTACCTGTGAAAGTCACCCAGATGCCGGCCCCAGCCAGCAGCAGCACCAAGGCTGATGTAATGCCCACCGCAGCCTTAGCTGCTGCATCTTCCATTGCTGTTAGCTATGCCTTGGACCCCACCGCAGCAAAGGATGCCTTGCGACCACCTTTGACCCTCAATTTCCGGTCTCAGTCAGCTGGTCGACCAAGGAGATAGCGAACTTTCCCGTTTTTGATCATGGACGGGAGCATCGTTTAGCAGAGCTGCAACCAGCAATGTCGCGTGTCTTTCCCAGGCAGTACAAGAATGAAATGTGTGGGTCTGTCCATGACATCATCTGCCAGCACGTGACACACTATTTGAAGCCAGGCGTGTGTTTTGCTTCCTCGTTTTCCATGTTGACTATCAAAGGTCGAAAGCAGGATTGAGGAATATTCATAATGGTTTAGAAAGAGGAAAAGTTACTAAGTTTGCCAGTGGCACACTTACTAGGCCCTGTGACGCACAGAGCTGTGAAGGCAGAGATTAAACTCTTCTAGTGGAAAGGAAAATCTGATGTCACAGGACAGAGCTGAGGGATATGCCACCCGGGTGTTGGGAGAAGCTTTGCTTAAAGACATTTCGGTGAATTGGTTCTTAAGGAAGAACTACCACTGTGTGGGTGTGAACCATATCCATGCCTCAAGAACCTCTAATACTTAGCTTTTGTCAAGAACAAACTAGCAAAGTCATAAAACAAATCTCCCATACTCCAGAATATCCTCATCCACGCCTTCTGTCACTTTGCTTTAAATTGCCCTCCTGGCACTCACCCCTGCTATCTTTACTCAAATCTTTTTCTTCCCTCCTAGACAGATGGTGTCTCTCCCACTGTGCTTCCTTAACTGCAAAGTTCCGGCTACCCCTCAATCACTCCTTACTCCTGCTCCTCCCTCCCACCTACATCCCTCATGATCCCCGGTTCTTATCTCTCTCCACTGAACAGTGTGCCTTCTCCGACTACCCCCCTCCCCTTTGTTTGTCTCCATCTCCATTTTCCCTCAAAGCTGAACTCCGTGACTTTACTGTTCACCACTGTTCCTGCACCTTGTTCCTAGCCCTCCTTCTCTCCCTCCTCCCTGTTTCCCCAACCAGCCAGGCCTGGCGCACCCTTGCCTTCATTCCTTGTATAAACACTGGAGTCAGCCAGGATGCAACACTAATCAGCTTCTATTTACATTTCTTATTCTTTACTGAAATTTTTGAAGAAACAACAATAGCAGCAGTAACCAATATCAAAACACATAACGTACATACACATGCAGTTAAAACTGAAAGTGAAGAAACAGCCCTCTAACCCCTCTACCTCCCCTAGACCCAAGAGGCTTCATACAGGAAAATTATTTAGAACTTCATTATGCAATCAAATAATACATCCATATCCAATACTGATAGGGTGGGCTGTTAAAGTTACGCTTAATTTATATAAAGGTTATAACTAGTAAATAAAGTGAATGTTTGCACTTTTTATTTAAGGATTCCCCATAAATAAACAGAAGTACAAAAATTAATTTATCACATAGACTTGAGTGTAGGAATCAATAAAAAGGAGGGGTATATATTGATATGTGAATAGGGTAAAGAAGCCAAGTTTATTTTAGGCTAAGAACTGCTTTTAACAAAATGTCCCAGTTGAGATTAAAACTCTCAAGTTAATGTTTCATACTTGCTATTAAACGTTCTGTTCTTAAGTTAAGCAGTATTTTCTGTCTCCATTCCAACAGAGATGGGGACTGGTGATCTTTCCAGTGGCTCAGAATTATTTTCTTAGCTGTTAATGCAATCATATAGATAATATATTTGTGAGCCTAACTAGATATACTCGACAGGTCCCCTATTACACAAACCTGTGGAGTAAAATATTTGACTAAACCCAGTTTGTGGCCAATTGCTCTTTTAAGGGCAGACCAAAAGGGTGATATTAAGGGTCATTCCCAGAAGATATGGTACAAAGAACCTATCATCGTTCCACACTTGAAACAGGCCGAGGAAGTTAAAAGCCCATATCTGAATAGCTTAGATGGAGAATAATAGGCATTATGTAGTATTTTTATTCGCATTAATATCAGTCTGTCATTTGAGACAAATTTGTGTAAGTCTTTCCAAATGCTATCCCATTCCACTATAGAATATGACTGGTATCAAACCAATATTTAGAAATATGTTTTATTTTCCCAGCTTTTATTTTAAGAAAATATTGATATATAGAGCTAAAATGGGATGAAGCTTATTGGATAATAACAATACTCATTAATGCCTGATTATTGTTTACCATCCAAGGCTGAATTCCAAAATGGTTACGAGAACAATCTTTAAGACAAACAACTTTTGATAATAACTTCTCCCTTAACGCTTCGAAGGGTAGTAAGTACTCATCTTTCAATAAATCCTTAACCCGACAACATTGTAGCTGTTGGAACCATTTCACATCTAGTGGTTTACCTTTTACACGAAAACTGTAGTAATATAGTATTGGCTGACTAATATCCTTATCCAAGGTCCACTTGAAAAGATTACATAGTGAATGAAAACATCTAATAGCTGTCCCAATTACAGTGGATTTAAGACCTGGGGAAGACTTTTAGGTGCGAAAAAGAAACATGACTCTGGTACAATATTATTACTATGAAGCGTATCCCCTCTATATTTACCCATATTGGGCAGTAATCATTTGATTTAGTTTTTGTGGAAAATCATTTGGCTAATTTACTTGTTTGACTAGCCAAATAGTAAAACAAAGTCCGGGAGTTTGAACCCACCATGCTATTTATTAAGAGTAAGTTTATCAAATGTAATCCTAGAGGGTTTATTAGATCAAATTAATTTAGCAATTACTGACTGAATATTCCTGAACCAAAATATAGGTATTGAAATATTTAGATTATTTAAAGGATAGAAAAGACTAGGAAAGATATTCATTTTTATAATGTTAATCCTTCCAAGTAAAGATAAAGGAAGTTTCGACCATCTTATGAGGTCTGATTTAATGGACTCCAATAATCCTAACAGATTTAACTTCAGCATCAGACTCTGATCGTGTAGGAGAACAATGCCAAAATATTTTATATAAATGGGAGACCAGGTGAGGCCATATTGTACTACATCTTCCTTGAAAACCCACTTGTTAAGGGGTAAAACTGAGGTCTTCGCCATATTGATTTTGTAATTAGAAACCTCACTAAATTGTTGTATAGTACTTAAAATGATGGGAATAGAGGATTTTGGATGTAGTACATGTAACAGAATATCATCAGCAAAAGCTGATAATTTCAACTAATATTAACCTTAATGCCCTTGATGAACGGGTTATTATTCAGAAAGTAAAGGTTCCAAGTAAAAATTAAATAAAATGAGAGAGAGGGGGCAGCCTTGTCTGGTACCAAAATAAAGCTTAATAGAAGTTGATAAGAAGAGTCCATTAACAAATATTTTAGCTGACGGATGAAAATAAAGGATCCGTAACCACCCTGTGAATTTAGTGGGAAAGCCAAATTTTGTTAAAGTTGTGAATAAAAAGGGAATATTAACTATCAAAAACTTTCCCCACATCCAAGGAGACCAAAACCGCAAGATACTGGGCCTCCCTGGATGCGGAAAAATATGGGCCAACTTTCTTAAATTATCTGAGGCAGATCTCCCAGGCATAAAACCCACCTGTTCAGGAGATATTAAAGTATCCCAAAACAGTTTAATTCTGTTGGCCAGTATTTTTGCTAGTATTTTCAAATCTACATTAACTAGGGAAATAGGTCTATAGTTTGATACCCGGTCTCTACTGAAAAATTCTAAGAGTATGGGTATTAAGTCATCTTTAAAAACTTTGTAAACGGTTGGAGAAAGGCCATCGGGTCCTGGTGATTTGTCTGACTTTAAAGACTGTATAGCATCACTGATTTCATTACTAGAAAAGGGCATCATTAGACTTGCTGCTTCTGAAGATGTTAATTTCTGACACTTAAAAGAATTTAAGTAACTATCATAATCTTTTGAGAGAGAAGGTTTAGGATCAGGATTATATAGATTATTAAAAAAATGATACATATTCTGTCAGAATGTCCTCTGGGTTATACTTAACTAAGCCATCCTTTTCTAAAATAATAGATTCAGTTTATCTATTTGATGTAAGGTTATTAAGTCTGCTTGCCAATAGTTTAGATGGTTTCTCTCCTAGATCTAGATAAGTAGCTTTTATTTTAAGCAACACATACTCAACCTTTTCCCTCATTAAACTGGCATATCTGTCCCTTAAATCTTGTAAGATAGCCAGTTCCCTATCAGTCATCTTAGTCACACCCTTGGCCTTCATTCATTCAACAGCATTCAGAGTTTCTGCTACTTTGGCTTGTTTTTGTTTTTTATGCTTAGATGCCAACCTTATAAAATGACCCCTAAGAACAGGTTACTCACCTGTAACAGTAGTTCTAGGAGTGGTATATGTTGTTCATCCACACTCTTTGGCATGTCCCTTTCCACTTTAAATCCAACCGAAAGTCTTCAAGCTGGCTCCTCCCACCCACCCAGGTGGTATATACCTCAGCTCCACCCCATGATGCCAGATCTTAGTCCGCTGGAAGCCAGGTTGCGCGTCAAAGCCGGGGAGGTCAGGTGGGTCCGTGTGGATGAACAACATATACCACTCCTAGAACTACTGTTACAGGTGAGTAACCTGTTCTTCTAGGAGCATGGATATGTTGTTCATCCACACTCTTTGGCAGACTCCTAGCAGTTCTCTGGGAGGAGGGAGGCAAGGGTGCACATCCCCTACTTAGGGAACAGAGATTGGAGAACTGAGGCCCAAAAAACAGCATCCCGGCATGACTCAAGCCCGATGTAGTAGTGGGTGATGAAGGTATTTGCTGACTTCCAGGTAGCAGCCCGACAGATTTCCTGGATAGGGATGTCCCTGGAAGCAGCCACCGATGCAGCAGTATGGCGGGTAGAATGAGCTCTTATCCCACTGGGAGGCTCCTTGCCGCCAACTCATAACACAGACCTATGCATGATGTAATCCATCTTGCAATAGTCTGCTTCGCTGCAGGTCTGCCAGAAGCAGCTTCAGCGTACGTGACAAAGAGCTGGCGAACCTCTCCCCGAATTCCACCATCCTCTCCTTGTAATAGGAGAGAGCACGTCTCAGGTTCAAAGTATGGAGCCTGTACTCAGCCTACGAGGTGTAATTAGGGTAGTATACTGGCAGAGTCAACACCTGGTTAAGGTGAAACTCTGAAACCACCTTCGGAAGGAATTTCAGGTGGGGGCATAGGACAACCTTGTCCCTGTGGAAGACCAGATAAGGGGGGGTCCACCGAAAGTGCCTGGAGCTCCCCTGTCCTTCTGGCAGATGTGATAGCCACCAGGAAGGCCATCTTCCACGACAAGTGTGACAAGGCACACTTGTGCATTGGTTCAAATGACTTTCCCATGAGCTCTGCCAGTACCAGCAGTAGATCCCACGGAGGTGGAGGTTCACGCACCAGAGGGGATATGTGATCCAGGTCTTTGAAAAAGCACCCTACCACTGTCTCCTGCACCAATGTCGGCTGACCGGCCTGCACCCGGTAAACAGAGATGGCTGCCAGGTGCATCCTAATGGTCATTGACCGGAGACCCCCTTTGGAGACAGACCAAAGGTAGTCAAGAATGTGTGCCACTGAACAGGATAAAGGGACCAGGCCCTTACCCTGACACTAAATGGAAAACCTTTTGCTCTTGAAGGCATAACATTTCTTGGTCGATTCCTTCCTGGATGCCTTCACCATGGTGTAGACATCTTCAGAAAGTCCCAAAGCCTAGAACTCTAGTCGCTCAGGTACCAGGCTGTGAGGTGCAGGGACTGAAGGTCTGGATGGAAGACCTTCCCCTGACTGAGTGATATCAGGTCCAGGTGTGTGCAAAGCCGCTCCGGGTGCCTGCAGCTGAGGCTGAGGAGATCTGGATACCAGAACTGACGCGGCCAGTCTGGGGATACCAGGATCACCTTCGCCTTGTCCCTCCTCACCTTGAGGAGCACCTTGTGGATCAAGGGAAATGGAGGGATGCATAGAGGAGGTCAGGGGTCCACAGCCTCGAGAAGACATCCCCCTGCAGCGAGCCCTGCTGAGGGGGGCAGGCATGAAACAGCCTCAGCTTGGTGTTTTCCCTGGAGGCAAACAGGTCCACCATCGGTTTGCCCCAATGGGAGAACAGGCTGTAAGCTACCTCTGGATGGAGTGACCACTCGTGGGATGTCTGGCCTAAGCGGCTGAGAGCATCCAGCAGGTGGTTTGAGGCTCCTGCCACATAGATGGATGGCTAGGAGGTCTGCCTCCAACCGGCTCACGAGGGTCCAGATGCGGAGCGCCTCCTTGCACAGCAAACGGGAGTGCATGCTGCCTTGTTTGTTAGGTAGTACATGGTCATGGTATTGTCTGTCTGGACTTCAACCACTTGACCCCGGAGCTGAAGAGCGAATGCTGACAGTGCCAGTCTGACTGCTCTGAGCTCCAACAGGTTGATGTGGCATCAGGACTCCTCGGGGGTCCAGAGCCCATGGGCCCTTTCGTCCTCCATGTGGGCCCCCCAGCTCATGAGAGGCGCAACGGTCATGAGGACGAACGTCGGCTCGGGGCGGACAAACAGGATCTCTTCCTGCAACTGGTCTGGGGCGGTCCACCATTGGGTCGTCCCATATCTTCTGGGTTACAGTGACCAGCTGGTCGAAATGACCGAGCGCTGAGCCACTGGGCGGCCAGCTCCCACTGGAGGGGCGCATGTGCAACCGGCCCAACGGACCACTGAGGTGCATGCCGCCATGTAACCCAGAAGATGCAGAAAGTCCCGGGCAGGGCACAAGTGCCCAACCAGAAATGATTGGGCAAAGAAGGAAAGAACCTCCGCCCCGTCCACCGGGAGCCGAGCTCTGGCTTGACAAGAGTCGAGCTCTGCCCCGATGAAGCCCATCACCTGAGAAGACATGAGTTCTGACTTGGCCTTGTTGATCAGGAGGCTGAGTTGGAAGCAGGTCTGTAGGGCCAGGTCCCTGGACTTCTCTACCTCTTTTTGGGTGGATCCTGCTAGGAGCCAATCGTCAAGGTAAGGATAAATCCTGACACCCCCCCCCAATGCCTGAGATTGGCTGCCACCACTGCAATGCATTTGGTGAAGACCCGAGGGGCCGATGACAAGCCGAATGGCATGGCTCAGAACTCGTTCAGGGTCCCTTCGACCCTGAAGTGGAGGAACCGCTGATGGGACAGATGGATTGGGACATGAAAGAATGCGTCATGCAGATCCAGTGAACAGAACCATGTTTCATTCCAAGGATGGTATGATCTGAGACAGAGTGACCATCCGAAAGGTGTGTGACCTGAGATATTGATTCAGGTCATGCAGATCTAGAATGGGGCGTCAGCCCCCTGTCCGCTTGGGCACCAGGAAGTACCTGGAGACAAAGCCTGGGTCTGCTGGAGGATCCGCCACTGAAGCTACTGCCTCCTTGAGGAGGAGCTGAGCGATGTCATCTCTGAGAGCCGACTGGGTCTGAGCAGATACTCACTCCTCCCGAGGGGCGAGGGCTCGGCTTGGAGGGTACTGCTCGAATTCCAGAGGCAGTCCCTGACCGACCACTTCCAGAACCCACCTGTCCATGGTGATAACGGACCAGGCATAAAGAAAGTGGTGGAGCCAGACCCCCACGGGAGGACCCAGAGCTGGCGTGATGGCAGCTGGGTTGGCAGCCCCCGCCCCGTCACTGAGCAGGCTTGGAGGAGGAGGATCCAGGACATGAACTTTGGCCTCCTTTACAGGCCTGCTGGGGACCCTGCTTGGGCCAAGGGTGCCAAGCTAGAGCCTGCTGCTGTTGCTGATGCTGCTATCCGCCTTGGAAGGAGGAATGCTGAGTCGCAGGGGCAGAATGACGAAAATGCTTTTTCTTTTTCTTCTCCTAGTTCCTGCCCGAAGAACTCTTGGCAGAGGTAGCATCCAAGGTGGCATTGGACTTCTCAATGCACTGAAGGTGACCGGCCACTCCCGGGCTGAACAAGTCAGTCCCAAGGAAGGGCACGTCAGCTAATTTATGCTGGATATCTGCCGGGAAGGAGGAGAGCCTCAGCCAAGCCCTGCGACGAGAGGCAACTGCGGCAGCCATCGAACGGGCACAAGAATTCCCAAGGTCCAGGGCTGTCTGGAGCTGCTGTTTGGCAACAGCTTGGCCCTGATCCCGAACCTGCTTGACCGTGGTCTGCATGTCCGAGGAGAGATGTGGGCAGACTTCGACCAGTGACCCCAGAAGGGCATGAGAAACGTGTGCCATTATGACGGACGAACTTGCCTGACGAAGGCCCAAAGAGGAAGCTGCATAGACCTTCCTGGCTGAATGGTCAAAAAGTTTGGACTCTTTATCAGGAGGTTGGTCAGTCTCGGCAGAACTGCCAGTACGCCTGAACACAGAGGTGGTCACCAGGCTCTCGGTCGAAGGGTGCTCTGTGAACCCCGCAAAGGACCCCATGGGCACCGCGTATTTGCGTGCCGTGTGGGCAGACTGAGCTGGACAAGAGGCAGGACGTTGCCAAAGTTCTAGGGTCGGCCCAACAATAGCCCCGGCCACAGGAAAGGCCTCCGTCGGTGTAGCCCCTCTCTTAAGGATATCCGTAAGAGGGTACTCCACCTTTTTCTGGATTGGCTCCAGGGGCATCCCTGTAGACTCAGAGATGAGGCGGAGGATCCCTTGAAAGGACAAGGGACCTTCCTCTGTCTCTAGGCCAGCAGTCGATTCATCATCCCCTGGATGTGAATGTAGACTGGTGACGTCCGAATCCGAAGAATCCAGATACAGTGGCCTACCGCCCATGTCACCTTCGACTCGCCGGGGGCGGTCTGGGGTGACCGTGACCGACAATCGCTGGGGGAGCCCGGTGTCCAGTCTATCTTCCTTGGAAGGAGCCCCTCCCACAGGCTGCTTGGGAGGTGGTTCCACGACAATAGGTGGAGAGACTGTTTTGGGCTGAACAGGGGGTCTTGCCAGCTCCGCGGGCTGGGGAACCGATTTGGTCACCTCCGAAGGAGTTGGCTTCGGCCTGGGAGGCGAAAGCCAAGTAATGGCCAGGGTGGAAGCCGTGGTAGGCTTATGCCTGGAAAGAATTAGCTGCTGCCACATGAGGTCCTCGTAGCGCCGATGGACTTTTTACTGGAGCCTTTCCTCATCTGAGGAGGACGAGGACGACCGATGGCATCGCCTCTTCTTACAGCGCTTATGGCTCTTCCTCGGCCTGTCGGTCGAGGGGGTCCTAGACCTTGATCGAGATCAGGCAGGTCGACTTGGTCGGTCGGGAGACATCGGCGGGGCCGGTGACTTTCTGGAGTCCAGGACCGGTTCCTCGATGGCGACTCCAGCAGGCTGGGTCTCCTCATCGGAGAAAATAAGGACCGGAGTCCTCTCTAAGGAGTCGATGACAAAGGGTCAAGAGGGTCGAGGATGATTTCCACGTCATCGACCAAACCCTCAGTCGGCTGGCTGGACGGCAAGTCCAAAGACCTGTGGCCGAGGAAGTGATCTCGACCGAAGTCGAGACTGCATGCTCTGGGGACTGAGACCTCCCCTGGTCCCAGGACCGTCTTCATCTCACAGATCCTTCTCCAGCTTACGGACTGGAGAGTCATGAGCCCACGATTGCACCTCTCCTTGGTAGGGAAGAGACTGCACAACTCCTGAAGGAACCGCAGATGTGGAGCCTAGGTTGAACAGAGCGAAAAAAGCAGAAAAGACTCCGGCGCCTGAGCCACATGCTCCTCGAACGCTTACATGCGTTCCAACTGCTCGGCGTATTCCGCAGCCGTGGAAACCGCTCACTGGGCCTCCTTGGATTTCACTGGAGGCTGCCTCTTCTCCGGCCTCCCCAGTTTCAGGCATGCGAGACGGTTGTCGAGAATGTTGGGATGAAAGGCCAAAAAGATACTGCACGACGAGGTGTCATGGCGGCACGAGGGAGCACTGCACTGCAGCGGTGTGAGTTGGTAGGCGACATCTTCTGGTCGCACGGGCACTGATGAAATCCAGGGGACGATTCATCTTCCATGATCGAAACTGCAAACTTGCGATCATTAATGTGAACAACGGGAATTTTCTGAAAAACCGAAAGTTTGAGAGCCAGGGCCTACAAAATGCGACAGCACGAGGGAGGCAACCTGAATCTTCCAGCGGAAAGGAAGATCTGGTGTCATGGGGCGGAGACGAGGTATATACCATCCGGGTGGGTGGGAAGAGCCAGCTTGAAGACTTCTGGTTGAATTTAAAGTGGAAAGGGACATGCCAAAGAGTGTGGATGAACAACATATCCATGCTCCTAGAATAAAACATTTGAATGAGGCCCAAACTAAATCAATCTTGTTAACTGAATCAACATTTAGAGGCCAAAAGAGACCAATTTCCTTTTTTAATAACATTGACTATGTAGTTATCTTTTAGTAGCTGATTGTTTAGTCTCCATAAGTTAACTTTAGGATTTTCTGTCTTGCCCAAATTGATAGACTTGACTGCAGATTGGTCGGATAAAATTCTGGGGTAATGTCGGTACTCAAAACCTTTGCCATTAAAGACTGACTGATTAGAAAGTAATCTAATCTGGAAGAAGTATTATGAGCAAAAGAATAAATTGAATATTGTCTTAATGATGGGTTAAAATTCTCCATGGGTCACATAAGTTAAATAATTGTTTAAATTCAGTTAAAGCTCTGCGTTAATCGATTTATGAGGTGAGTTGGTGTCCAATGACTTATCCGCTAAGATATTCCAATCTCCTCCCAGTATGAAATCATAACTTAAATATGGAAGTAAAATTTTTGTAAACCCCCATTAAAAATTCAGATGAATGGAAGTTAGGTCCATATATACACCCTATTAGAAGTTTCCGATAGCTTAAGTCACCCCCTATAATGACATATCTGCCCTCTGGATCTAAAATAGAAAATTGTTTAATAAACAGAATTTTATGATCGAGTAATATGGCAACACCTCTTTGATTTGTAGAGTCTCCCGGCCCTTACGCACAGTTGAATCCCATTTTTGTTAATAAATTAGTCTCTGATTTTAACAGATGTGTTTCCTGAAGTAAAATAATTTGACCCTGAAGAAATCTAATATGCTTTAATAGTTGCCATCTTTTAACTTTCTCCCCAGCGCCTTTTATATTCCATGAAATAAAACTAAAATTAAGACATATTAATACCTATCCAACTTATTTAAAATTTTAGCATAGCCTGCCATCAATCAAAGTCCTACATCAAAAGCCCAGTTTATCCTCCCCACAAAAGAAACCTGCATCTAGTCTCTACAACAATACTTAAACTAAGAACTCTTCCAAACAATAACCAGTTTCTGCCAGTGATCTGCTGCAGAATACTGCAGGAACACAATTCAGTGAAATGTAATTCAATGGCAATTACTCCCATTTGTCTCACAGGAAAGTGTGACATGCTTATCGTGTACTGCCACTTGATAAATGCAATCCTTTTATGCATATACTGTATTTTTTTAAATTGCATTTTACAGTAAATACTTACCATACATTTCCAAGAAATAGCCTAACACAAGTTAATACCTTTCACAGATAATTAAATAGAGAATAAAGGATGGGGAAGTGTGTGATACGAGAATTTAATGAACATCCGAGGTGTGGGTTGCTACATAAACCCAGAGGGCGAAGCCCGAGGGGTTTATTAGAGCACCACATCGAGGGTCTACACTAAATTCAAGTTTTTCACACAATTCCCCATCTTTTATTTTATATAACTGCTGGACAGCAATTTTTTTTTACAGCCCAAGTTCTGTCATACACACACACAGGCACTGCAGCCTGACTTCTGCAACACACACACACCAACACACACACACACACACACACACACACACACAGAGTCTGTCTCGCCCTGTCCCTCCCTTTCTAGAATGGACTTTTTTTTTCGCTTTTTTTTTTTTTTTTTAAACATAGTCTCCACTGTGTATCGCGCCAGTTATCTCGGGGACCGTTACTACTCCTCGCTCTCGCCAGCCTGTGTTGGAAGCAGACACATTAGTTTCAGCAACCTTGAAGGAACCCAAAAAAAAAAAAAAAAAAAAAGAAAAACTCTTTATCCCCCCCTAGCTGCTGGAGGTCTGAATCCAAGCACAGAGGAAGGCGACTACTGAAGACTACAGGAAGTTCCTGTCCCAGAACAGGAAGGGTGAGAGTTGTAAGGGCACATAGGCAGTAGGAAAGTAAGTGTAAAAATATATAGAGGGAGGAGACAATAAGCATACAAAGGAACAGGAGAGGGGACACAAAATAAGTCAAGATGGGAGTGGTGCAGTGCAATGGCTGTGGAGCAGCAGTGTTCTGAGAGACATTCTGGAGGCTGCGATTCTGCCCTGCTTGCAGGCACCTCTCTGGTCTGAGGGAGGAGGTTGCCTGTCTCCAGGCTGATCTGGCTAGGATTTGTGAAACCTCTTCCCCCACCCAGGGACCACCAGGGCCACCACCGTTACCTCAGAGGTTGCCAAGAAAGAGGAGCAGTTGGACCAAGGTGGCTCAGGGAGGGAGAGGTGGTGGAACAGAGGTGCATCCTCCAGTTGTAGCTCTCCACAATTCATATGTTGTTCTGGCAAAAGTGGTTCCTCTATGGGCACCTGCAGTGGAGACCAAGGAGGATGCTGGGAACCTCCACAAGGAGACACAGGAGGTGGCATGAGACCCCACAGGGGAAGGAAACAACTCCTGGTGGGGATTCAGTCATTGGGGGGCAGACGGGGGAGGAAGGGACAGGGAGGAGGTGCCTGCCTACGCCACGGCTTGGAGGACAGGAAGCAATCCTCAGGGCCGCAGCAGCAGCTGCACAAGGGAGGGAGTTGGATGTCACTGTCCACCTAGGGACAAATGACCTGGCTGTAAATGGGATCAGAGCGGTGCTAGAGGAGTTTGTGGAGTTGGGGAGGGGCCTTAGACAAGTAGCATGTACGGTAACCTTCTCGGAGGTGCTGCCTGTCTATGGCAAGGATGATGCTAGGGTATTCCGCATCAAGGGATTCAATGAATGGTTGAAAAACTGGTGTGGAGCTCAGGGTTTTGGCTTCATTGGGGACTAGGAGCCATCTATCTGGGGTCCAGGATCCTAGGTGGCCAGGTTTAAATGCTTCATTGGTAAGCATTTCAACTAACCAAGGGGGGAGGCACTGAAAAGGAGCAGGGAAATCCCAGCCTCCCCCCACAAAGCGCAGTAGTTGGAGAGGTAAACACCAAGGCAGAGAAGTCAGTAGGGAGCAGGACAGGGATAAATGCAAAAAGGTGTTAAGGACAGGGGTGGGGCTAAAGGGTAAGGCCATAAAAACAAATGGAAGGTGATGAGTACCAATGCCTGTAGTCTGTGCAACAAGCTCCTGAACTAGTGGCCTTAATGGAAGAGGGATGCCTGGATATTGTGGCAGTCACTGAAACATGGTACACAGAGAACCATGGTGGGAAGTCAACATACCAGGATACACAGTCTAGAAGGGACAGGGTGGGTAAAGAGGAGGAGGGTAGCTCTCTATAAGGGAAGGATTAAAGCAACAGAACTAAGAGTAAACAGGAAGTTGATGAGTCACTATGGGTCACCCTGGAGACAGGAAATGGCACCACAATCCGCATGGGGGTTGTGTACAGACCCCCATCTCAGGGGGAGGAAATGGACAAGGAAATGACAGAAGGCATCCTTAAAATGGCAGAAAAAGGGGAGATATTGTTGATGGGGGACTTGAATATGCCAGATGTTAACTGGAGTACCTTTGCTGCAGGCACATCCAAGAGCAGGGTCATTCTTGATGCCCTACAGGGGGCATGCCTCAGACAGCTAGTGTTGGAACCCACTCGGAGGGAGCAATCTTAGACCTGATACTCTCAAATGGGGAAGGAGAAAGGATCTCAGATTTAAAAGTGGGTAGCCATCTGGGAACAAGTGACCACCAAACAGTGTGGTTCACAATAAACACAGCCATAGAGTCAAGCCATACAAAAACAAGAGTATTGGACTTTAGAAAGGCTGACTTTGGGAAAATGAGAGAGTGCCTTAGAAAAGCACTAGCAAATGGGCAAGAGAGAGGGGTGGAGGAACAATGGGGAATAATCAAAACAGCCATTGCAGAGGCAACAAGCCTTCGTGTGAAGCAAATCAATAAAACAAAATGAAGGAAAAAACCACTATGGTTCTCAAAAGAGGTGGCAGGGATGGTTAAGGAGAAAAGGATAGCATTCAGGAAATATAAGGAAACACAAAAGGAGCAAGACAGAGAACTTTATCAGATAAAGCAGAAGGAGGCAGGAAGGCAGTCAGAATAGCAAAGGCACAAACTGAGGAAAAGATAGCCAACTCTGTTAAGAAGGATAAAACTTTTATAGGTACATTAGGGAAGAAAAGACCAAGGAGGGATACAGAGACTTAATAAAGGGAGGAATGTGGGCAGAGGGTGACAGTGAAAAAGCAGGGATGCTGAACGAATATTTCTGCTCAGTATTCACAACAGATGAGGAGGGGGAGGTGCCTAAACCAAACAAGGGGGAAACTCTGAATAGGGGGGTCGATACCAGTCCATTCACAGAAGAAAGGATTTTGAAAGAACTCTTGAAACTGAGGGTGGACAAAGCAATGGGGCCTGATGGGATTCACCCAAGAATACTAAAAGAACTAAGGGTAGAACTAGTAACACCATTGACTACTCTCTTGAACAAATCATGGGAGGATGGAGTGGTACCTGAGGACTGGAGGAGGGCAAATGTGATTATACTTCACAAAAGTGGGAACAGGGCAGAGGCAGGAAACTACAGACCAGTTAGTTTGACTTCAGTGGCAGGGGAAAATGATGGAATCACTTCTGAAGGAAAGAATTGTTGAGTACCTAGAGGCCAGTGGGGCACAGGACCTAAGGCAGCATGGTTTCACAGCAGGAAGGTCATGTCAGACGAACCTAATAGATTTCTTTGACTGGGTGACCAAAGTAGTAGACCAGGGAGGGCTGTGGACATGGCCTACTTAGATTTTAGCAAGACATTGGGACACAGTCTCACACAAAAGATTAATATACAAGTTAGCCAGCCTTGGAGAGTCCCAAGGTGGTAGCCTGGATAAAAACTGGCTGGACAACAGGCGCAAGGTAATGATAAGCTGAGTCACAGTGAAGAAAAGGAGGGTAACTAGCGGGGCACATGAGTTCGGTACCGGTCCTCTTTAATATCTTTATAAGTGACATTGGAGAGCACCTGGAAGGAAAGGTATGCCTCTTTGCAGATGACACAAAGATCTGCAACACGGTTGATATACAAGGTGGGGTGGAAAGAATGAAAAGGGACTTGGCAAGGCTGGAGGAATGGTCAAATACGTGGCAGCTCAGATTCAATGCAAAGAAGTGCAAGATAATGCATCTGGGAAACAAAAACCCAGGGGAAGAGTACACAATGGGGGGTGAGTTAACAAAAATCAAAAGAGACCTAGGAGTAATTACATCAGATGACCAAAAAGTGGGCAAGCAATGTGAGAAGGCAGTAAGGAGGGCTGGGGGGATACTGGGATGCATAGGGAGAGGCATCAACAGTAGAAAACAGGAAGTTGTTATCCCTCTCTACAGACACCTAGTGAGACCCCATCTGGAGTACTGTGTGCAATTCTGGAGACGCCATCTCCGCAAAGACACAGACAGAGTGGAGGCCGTTCAGAGGAGGGCAATCAAAATGGTGCAAGGTCTGCACCAGAAGACATACGAGGAGAGACTAAAGCAGCTTAATATGTATACCCTTGAGGAAAGGAGGGAGAGGGGGGACATGATAGAAACTTTCAAGTATCTCAAGGGAATTAACAAGGTACAAGAGGGTAGTATCTTTCAGAAGAAGATGTGCAAGAACAAGGGAACTGAATTTGAAGATAGAGGGGCGGCTTAGAGGTAATGTTAGAAAGTATTTTTCACGGAGAGAGTTGTGGATGCATGGAACAGCCTTCCTGAGGAGGTTGTAGAGTCAGGAACAGTGGGAGAGTTCAAGAATGCATGGGACAGGCATAAGGCAATTTTAGTGGGGGACAGGAGGAAGTAAGCTGTTGATTAACTAGAATCTGCAGCTTATCCGTCAGGTAAGGAAATGGGCAGAATGGGTGGGCCAAGCGGTCCTTATCTGCCGTCAAATTCTATGTTTCTATGTTTCAGAAGAACTGCAGGATCAGCCAGATAATTCCTTTTATCTTTACAAGGTTAGGTAGGATCAATAAGGTAGAGTCATATGTGGCAGACAATTACCGGAAGACGAGAGATGAATGCGTTTGTTATGGCTCCGCCTGTGGCAGCTCCTTGGTAACGGAAAGACGGATCCGCCATGTTTTTTGAAGTGTTCAGACCACCCAGCTAGAAAACGAGATCCAATGAGGGAGCCAGATGTTTTGATCGGCACAGTGCGCGACTGCCGTAATAACCTGCGGGTTATTATCGCAAATATCAACCAGCTCTCTCAATATAAAAAATTACTGGCCAGTAATCATTAAAGAATACACTGACTCGCATTTCTAATTTAACTACAATGGGGAAATCACTATCAAACTTAGCAAAAGAAAGCACATTATTGCAACCAGAAGAATAGCCAGTACTCTTTAGTGATATGCACAATAAACAGAGCTAGCCCATTAAGTGATCACGAGCCTTATGCCTGTAAAAATTAATCTGCATATATGAAGGCATGTCACTTGAACTTTGATAAGCCCTTTCAATCTACAGATATTGAATATGTTTTATTAGACAAACTCTGAAATCTCTAGGAACTATTAAATTCTGAATTTGTAAAAATAGGTAGTATCTTAGATATATACCTGGAAAAAGGCGATATTTAATAAATTTGATAGGAAACTCTGGAACATATTCCAGTGTTGCAGGTGGTCTATTCTGGTGCAGTTACAAGCTGATGTAAAATAAAGATTTCAAGTCAGCATAGCGTTTGTGCCAGCCGCCCCATCTACTCAGAGCTCCAATGTGAAAGCCACTCTGGTATACACCCGTATTTGATGTACCTGTGATGTGATTATTTTTACTTCTTATCCCACTTAGTATTTCCTTTACTTCAATACTGTATCAGACATGTTTTGATTATATGTACCGTATTTTACCAGTGCCTGATTTCTCTGTACCCCCACGGAAGTACCTTGAAATGAGCTTTGACTCAGTGTCTGACAACCAAAATGTGTAACTAAATCAACACTGGATCATTTCCAACTTCAGACCTCATTAAGAGAGGGTTCTGACTGAATAGCCACAGTAAACTTAACTTACCACTACCCCCAGGCAGACCCAAAGTGAAAAGGATGTACTCACCGTAATTCTTGATCCTCTAGGAATATCTTTACTATTGATTCACATCAATGGGTTCACCATTAATTCACATTAATGGGTTCTCAACTGGAAGTGCTAGGACCCTGTTGTAGCCAGAATTTTTCAGGTAGACTGGTGCCGAGGTAGGCTGTGCACATGCACAGCACTGCAAGACTGGCTTGGGTTGCATGGCTTACCTTGGCACCGTCCCTCAACCGCCTCAGTACCTGTGGCTGATGAATTCCACAAGGCACAGAGAACTACTCTAGTTTCCAACACACTGATGTAGAGATGAGACTTTGTGGGGCTCCACACTCCACCCATCTCAGCAGAAACGCATCTGTGGTCTATGTTACCCGAGGCTCTGGCTGAGAGAAGGGGAGACCTTGGAGGAGACTGTCCTCCTGTGTCATCATGCAAGCGATCGAAGCAGGGGCTTCATCACCATGATAGGGTAAGAATGAGGACGTGTTGCTGGAGCCCACTGTGTGCTGAGCATCCACTGAGTCGTCCTCATGTGTAGGTGGGCCAGAGGCACCGTGAAGACAGAGGTGGCTATGAGGCCTAACATGTACTGCATGAAGTGCACCTGAACGGACTTGTGCTTCATGATGCAATGTGCGGTAGCGGGACATCCTCCCACTGCTTGCTGCCCGCTCGCCTGCACTGGCCGCGGACCTCCATCCGGGGGCAGTGGAACTATGGCGGGTGACACGAGTCCTCCCCGAGAAAGGAGAGCTGCCTTTCGGTTGCTCAATCCTGCTCCCTCCCCCCGTGCTGGCTCTCCGACGACCCAAGCTCGTTTTCGAACCCGAGTCACCGGCATGACACAAGGCAAGGCAAGCGCCTCAGCGCCACTGGGCCAGCAAAATCATTTTGAACTTTTATTGCTGCATGATCTTGTTCAGGTATCTGATATCGAGAATGGGGCATATGCCCCCTGACTTCTTTGGAATGAGGAAGTAATGGGAGTAGAAGCCTGTGTTGCACTCCACCTCTGGCACTACTTCCATTGCCCTGTTGTTCAGAACGGCCCCAATCTCCTGTGTTAGAAGCTCTGACATGTGAGCTGACAGGAGGAGCTGCTTTCTGGGCAGATAATTCGAAGGGATGTCTGAAAATTTCAGCGAGTATCCCTACTGGATGATCCTGAGGACCCACCTGTCCGTCGGGATGGATTCCCACTGACAGTAAAAATGAGCCCCCTACTGGAGAGGAGAGGTCTGCCTCAGGCAGCTAAGGCAAGACCAGGGCCAGAACTTCAGAGTGGCACTAGGCACTTTAGGGGCCTGTGCCTTCAGTTGCACTTTCTTTTGCAGCTGGGGAGGCTGAGACTTGATTTCAGCTCCCTTGCCTTTGCCTCAAAAATACTTGTTTATTCCAACATAAAGTTTTTTTTAAATCAAGACACTAAAAAACATCTGGAGAAAGTAAATAGAAGTTGGAAAGAATACTGACGTCTCACTTTGAGGGAGCTTACAGAAGTATCCATCAGCAATATTATGAGGGTGGAAATCACACAGGGAAGCTGCTGGTGTCCACGTTGCGCACTCAGCAGGCAAGCAGGCTAATTCTTAAAATTAAAGACCCAAAAAGGGGAGACATAGAAACCAGTAACCCAGAGCAAATTACAAATACATTTGAAAAATATTACAAAGCCTTACATTCTCAGAGCCTGGTTATAGACTTTGGGTAGACACCCATAAAAGTTTTTCAGGAGACAGAGCTTGGGGTCCTTTCTCGGAACTCCAAGGAGCTCCTGGAAACTGAGATAACTTTAGGAGAACTAAAAGAGCAAGTGAAGGTTTTTAAGAACGGCTAGTCTCCAGGGTTACATGGATTCACAATGGAATTCTATAAGGAATTTGGGGAAGTTTTACTTCCAGTTTTGCTGGGGGCATGCTGAGAGGTTATGGAGGAAATGCAACCCCAATGTCCTGGCGGACAGCTCAGATTTCGGTTCTACATAAGGAGGGGAGGGACCCCCTGGAATGCAGTTCATACAGACCCATCTCCTTGCTCAATGTAGATCTCAAAATCTTCATAGGTCTGCTAGCCAAAAGATTACAGGGAGTGGTCTCTCAAGTAATCTATGAAGATCAGACAAGGTTTATTTCTGGGAGGTATCTTTCGGATATTAGGAAACTGTTGAATATTGTCTCCTCTCAAAAAAAACACATAATTCCAAATAGCAATTTCCATGGATGCTGAAAAAGCATTTGATAGGGTCAATTAGCAATTTTTAAAACTGTCCATGGAAAAGATGAATTTCAGCCCTAAATGTTTGCAAGCCACCACTCAATTATACACTCACCCAGAAGCCCGGGTAAGGGTTAATGGTATCAGCTCTTCCCCCTTCACAGTCTCTAGAGGAACAAGACAAGGATGCCCCTTGTCGCCTCTACTTTTTGCAATTAGTTTGGAGCCATTGGCAGCTAGGATCAGCCAGAGTCTGGCTGTCAGAGGTATTACGGTGGGAGGGTTTAACAAAAATTGTCCCTGTACGCTGATGACTCCATCTTTTACTTGTCATCCCTGGAGATCTCACTGCCCCTCCCCTCCCCGGTAGAGATATTACAGTCCTTTGGCAAGATTTCAGGCTAAAAAATTAATTACTTAAAGTCTGAGGCTCTGGTGATGAGTGGTTCTCCCCCTATGTCATTTAGTGAGACATTTCCATTTACATGGGCTCCTAATAATCAGATTAGATATTCAGAAATACAAGTCACAATAGATCTCTCAAAAATCTACTTCGAATTACAATAAACTTTGGAGGGCAGTGGAGCAGGATTTGACATAATGGCGTCTCCTTCCCCTTTCTCTGGTAGAAAGGGAAGTAGTAGTTAAAATGAACATTCTGCCCCGCCTGCTTTTCCTGTTTCAGTGTTTGCCTGTTCGGGTGCCAAACACATTCTGGAACAGGATAAATAACAGAATTTTGCAGTTTATTTGGAACAACAAGAAACCCAGGATTGCCAAGTGTATCCTACAACAACCAAAGGAGATGGGCGGGCTGGCATTGCCGAACCTTTCATTCTATTATCTGGCAGCCCAGGTGGCAGGATTAATGACCTGGGCAAAACAAAGGATATCCTCACAGTGGTACACGCTGGAGAATGCAGATCTGGGGGATAGACCACTATTCACTTTAGTCTTAACTGAAACTACCCTAGAATACAGTACGGGTGTATGGAACAAGGGGTGAGACATGGGTTAGACATGCATGAAAAGATCTGGAAAGTACTGAATACCGCGGATGGACTGGGCCCTCTTTCCCTCATTTGTTTTGATCCAGAATTCTCCCCCTCCAACAGCTCTCGACCCTGGGTATGCAGGCTGGGCCACCAGGGATGTACATGGTTTACCCAGTTCTTGGAGGGGGAAGATACATCACTTTTCAGAGAGCAAAAGAAAGATTTCAATGGACAAACGTGGAATTCCTATGTTTTATGCAGGTGAGACACTTTATTAACTCAGAAGACCACATCCTGAGGTTGCAACACCCATACTCTAGTCAGGAGGATTTCTTATATAGTACACTAACAATTGCGGGGCCGGGAAGGTTTATCTCTGCCATATACAATTAATAATTCAACAGACAGAAGACCCCCTAGAGACACACAGGAGGAACTGAGAAGGAGAGGCCAACATTACAATATCAGAGGTTAATTGGAAACATAGGCTAAAATGGGGATGGAAAGCTACGTCAGCTCTTGTATGGAGAGAATTTTTCTGGAAGGTCTTGGTTTGGCTCTTCCACACCCCCACTGTAACTCAGCACTATAATGTACAGTAGTTACTGGAGCTGACTGCTGGACGCGGTGTGGGCAGAGAGGAACCCACTGGCATATCTTTTGGGGATGTCCAGAGTTGGTAAATTTCTGGAAGGAAATTCAGGCTGCAGTGGAGGACATTTCAGCAGTAAACATACCACTATCCAGGGAAGAATGGGTTCTGGGAATATCCACAGTAACGCACCAGAAAGGGGAGACAAGGAAGGTCTTATTAATTTTAATAGTGGTAGCATTAGAATGTATCACAGGAAAGTGGCTGTCACGTGAGCCACCCAGGCTGGGTGACTGGGTCAGAAGGGTTAAGGAGGTGATATTGATGGAATCCATCAGGGCAAGACCAAGACTCTCCTTGGAAAAACATACAGATAGGCGGCGAGGGTGGGATGCTTGGTTGCAGAGGCAAGACGACTTAGGGCAGGACTGGGGGGGTGGAGAGGCAGGAGGGAGAAGGAGCTAGATTAGATATAAGGAAATGCCAGGTAGAATATCCTAATAGTAAACGGGTGGAGGTATATGTAATGGATTACTGTCTGTTTATTTCTCTTTCACACTTCTCCATGAAAACTGAAGTTGGATTGGGGGTGGAGCCCAACGGGGGCCATGTTGGCAAGGCCCAAAATGGAGGGGAGTTGTTAATACCCTCATCCGTTTTGTTTATTTCTCCTTTCTTAATTATGCTGTAAAACAGAAAATAGTCTTTAGCCCTTCAAGTCTGGAAGGATTTGATTCACCATCTTTAGTACTGTTACATGCAAACATACCCGATGCAAAAGGGATACTTCCCCTCCTTTAGGGAATAATACTTACATTTTTTAAGATCTGTATTGGAAGAACACTTGAGCACTCAGTACAGTATGCAATCTAATAAGTGTGTAACTGTTGCTGGTTTTTTTTTCTGTCTCTGTAAATTTGTATGATGAAATAAAGCTGAGTTAAAAAAAAAAAGAAAAAAAAAAAAAAGACTTGTTTATTATGGTAGAAGCCCCGTTCTTCCCCATCTGGGGACAGGATGAAGCAGGCCTGGAAATCTTGATGGCCGTCCTGGCCATTGTCCGTTGTCCAAACAGGTAAGAACCATAAAGAGGACATTCATAGCCTGTTGCTGGATGTCACTGGAGAAGCCAGATGTCTGAAGCCAGGAATGCTTTAATTTGTTTTTTTGAAAATTCTTTTTATTAAACTTTTAAGAAATATCACATATAAACACAAGACAATTATACATCAATACATTTTTTTAGAATACATTTTAGCACTGAAAGATTAAGACAGAAATTAAACTGCTACCAATCATGCTTCAGACATCATATGTCAAAAGACTAATATAATACAATGCAATAATAATATAAAAACAATACAAGTACAAATACAAAATACAACACTTGTCACACACACACGACTAAACCAGAGGGGAAAAAAGCTTTCATTAGTCTAATACCAATCCCAAATGCAGCTCCCAGGCAGGACGGATTAATTCTGCGCACCCAAAGAGAGGGAGAAAATAAAAGAGAACAACTAGGGGCCATCAGTGCGGGTGAGGGGAAGCCATATCAAAGGAGATGGTGGTAACGATGGCAGCCCGGACCCTTTCATAGCAGGGGCTGTTAGCCCAAAAGAATCACCGCCTGCTCCGTGGGGGACAAAGAGGCCAGATACTGACTCCATTGCCGCTCGAATTTATCAGAGCAGCCCTTCAAATCATAAGTCAAGTACTCCAACTAAAGCGTAGTATGAATGGAATCCTGCCACATCTGCAGCGTGGTGGTGGTGGGGGGCCTGGGAAACCCAGGTAGCCTAGATACAATGCCTAGCTACTACTATCATCAGCCAGATAGGCCTGGAGTAGAAGTTCCAATCCACCGCACCAAATAACAAACCCCATGAATCAACAGGCAGCCTGACCTTCATAACATGAGAGATGGCCTGAGCAATGGCTGTCCAAAACTAATGAAGGACAGAACATTGCCAAAAACAGTGTATATACGTGCCCTGTGAGGAAGTATTTTTTCACAGAGAGGGTTGTGGATGCATGGAACAGCCTCCCTGAGGTGGTCGTGGAGTCAAAAACAGTGGGGGAATTCAAGAATGCATGGGACAGGCATAAGGCAGTCCTAGTTGGGGGTAGGAGGAAGTAAGCTGTTGGTTAACTAGGATCTGCAGCTTATCTGTTAGGTAGGAAAATGGGCAGACTAGGTGGGCCAAGCATTCCTTATCTGCCGTCAAATTCTATGTTTCTATGCCCTGCTCCGTGATACATCTCCCACACACAGGCAAGACTCTGGGGGAGAATCTACTTACCAGCTCTAGGGGAAGGTACAGCCTATGCAGAAACTTGAACTGAGTCTCCTTAAAACAGTTGCATATGCTCGACTCTATATGAGATTCACATAGCTCCTTCCTGGCCCCCTCCGGAATCATCCCTCCCAAATCCCGCTCCCAAAGTCTCTTAACCCTTAGAGAGGTATCAGGGAGATACAATTTGATGCTATAATAATGCTTAGCCAGAGTCCTTTTAGGAGCCACTCAGGCAGATAAGATCCCTCTCTCCAAGGTGAAAAGAGGAGAATTCTGTGGTTGGAGACGATCCAGGCACCTTGCCCGTTCCCACACATGCATGTATTGGAATAACAGAGGTCTGCAAGCCCCCCCAAAAACTCCACCAATTCTAGATATGTTAGAAAACCATGACTTCTACTGAGATCTGCAAGACACCTTATCCCAGCTGACTCCCACCTCTGAAATGTCTGATCCTCCAGTCCCGGAAGAAACACAGGGTTTGAAGAGATCGGTACTAAGATTGTACTCCCCGAAACGTCCCCCAAAAGTTTCTGAATATGACCCCAGGCCTCTAGAAGATGTTCCACTAATGAACTCCTAAGGCAGGAATGCTTTCTAATACAAATTCCTGCAGCAGCAGAATGTGAGGCAGTGTCAAAGGCATCCATAGTTGCCTTTAACTGATGACTGTTAGTCACGGTGCCATGAGTAACAGTCTGAAGAACCTTGTGCTTAGTCTCAGATTCAGGCAAGGATTCTGCTAGACTTGAGAGGTCCAAAGGGCACACTCATACTTAGAAAAATGCTCCTGGTAGCTGGCTATCCTCATGCTTAGGGAAGCTGCAGCAAAAGTCCTTTTCCTGTTTTGTCTATCTTGTGCAACTCCTTATTCACGGGGTGCACAGTGACTTCCTGAGGAAGAATGGCTTTGTCATTCTCAGTCAAAACCGGCAATAGGCTGAGAAGCAAGGAAAAGCCTGTCCTTGGGGGCAGTATACTTGTGGTCTATCTGCCTACAGACACAGGGGATAGACAGGCCTATTCCACACTGCATCCGAAAGAGTCACAAATGCATGGGGAATAGGGGGTATGAGACTGATAGGCATGGTGAAAATGTTTCCATGGGTCAATGGCAGAAGGCTCAAAAGAAAGTGTAGCATGCATGTTGCAGAGAAGAGCCTGAAAAGAAAGGTCCTCCAGGGGAGCAGGAGAAGGCCCTGAAGTCAAATTATTTAGGCTATAAAATGAGTCGTCATCACTGCACTCAGAAATTATGAGTTTGGGGTCAGACTTGTCCCCCTCCAGAGAGAAGGTAAGGAAGAGGGGTGGACCTCAGGTTCCCTAACCCAGCCCTACAAGTAGGCAACACTGGCAACACCAGGAGGAGCCAGTGCTGGAGGCAATGCCCCCAGAAAGACTGGGCACAATGCCAAGGGCCCTCCCGGAACTGAGGGCGGCACTGGATGCAGCACCGGGCCAGAACTTGGCATTGAAGGTCCAGATGGCACCAGATTGACTGGCAAAGGTGCTGGGGCTGGTCCAAAAGCAGTGAAATTGAATGGGGGTGTGTGACCAGAGGAACAGGTGTTGGCAGCGCGATCACCAGCAAGGACCCTGAGGTCACCGACTAAGCCAGATGCTCTACCTCACTGGAAGGTACTGACTGTTGCTCCAATGCCCATGCCCAGAAGGATCTTGTGCCAGCTCTGCAAGAAGGGCCAAATAAGCTAGATGCTATACCCACTATTCCATAAGCACTACCCAGTGGTGTAATGGCCAACTGATTTCGCCACAGGAAGACAGGGAGGGCCTCTGGGCCCGAGACCTCAACCTCCCACAAGCAGAAGCTGTCAGTAATACCAACAGAACTGGGGAAGGCCTTCTACTCCAAGGACTTTATGGCAGACATACCAGAGGGTGACCTTGCGGGGTACCATTTCTTCTCCTTCAGACGGGAAGAGGACGAACTCGAGGCCAAGCAGCACCAGGTCCCCAGTCAGAATCCAGAATGGGCCCATTTCTTTTTGTGTTTGCAGAAGGGCTGTCCTCCTTCCCAAACACAGGACTGCCCATCATCAGAACCCTCCCCCGAAGCAGGAAGTGGACCAGACACGACCCTGCCACCGAAATAACAAGCCTGAAAAGGCTCCCCACCATCACCGTCACTGGCCATGGCTCAGTAGGACTGAAAGAGACTGACAGAGAAAACTGAATACAATCATTAAACTGACACAAAAATAACAAATACTGGCTTTAAACACAAACTGAGAAGATCTGAACACTACTGTTGTACAGATGTTAAGTTCCGACTCCCAGTGGGCGAGCATCGTCGTCACTGAAACGCACTTGACAGTGGGGGAAAAGGTACCGAGGCGGTTGTGGGTGGGTGCCGAGGTAAGCCATGCAGTGCAAGCTAGTTTCACGGTGCCTTGCATGTACATAGGATACCTCAGCGACGGCCCTCCTGAAAGGTTCTGGCTCCAGCAGGGGTCTTAGCGCTTCCAGCTCAGAACCCATTGGTGCGAATCAATGGTGAAGATGGATTCCTGGAAGATTTTATACACACACAGCTGACAGTTACTGTATAGTGTGGATATCTAAACTACTCAGGTATACTAACCCCTTGTTTGTTCCCATAGGGCCATCGTAGCTGGATGATGGCAGCATACAAACGCATCATTCCTGACATCCGCTTCAAAAAATTATCTTGTTGTTCCACTCCAGAGTCTTGCACACGGTAACCCAGCATCCTAAAAAAAATCAAACCACACAAACACTAAAATGAACATGGCATAGTCAAACGAGGGAAGGGACAGAAACGGAAAATGAACACTGCAGGTAAACCTGATACTTTTGGTGTTTGATTTATGCTTTCTAGTTTGAAGTTAAAAGTGATAAAGGTTGAGCTGCCTTGATGGCCTAGGTGACCCAATTTTGGGAGTGAGTGCAGGTTGCCACGTTCAAAGGCTGGCCAGGCTGGGGTAATGTCTGCACGGCAGCATGCCTGGGTCGGGGAGGATTTGCTGTGGCTTCTGGCACTACAGTGATTCCTGCTACTAGGCCAAAGAGCCTGCTCTCCCTGCAGGGGTGCTGCATGCACACGAGGCCAATAATGGTACTGCTCATACCACAGGGTGGAGGGAGAGATCAAGAGGAGAAAAAGGGAAGTAAAACCTCCCTTGATATCCAAATGACAGCGAAATACATGATCAGGGTACATCCCTGGAAAACAGCAGAGGAGAGGGATAAACACTTGCTGGAAAAAAATGACAAAAGATACAATTACTTTGATTAAGTTAGGTATGGTTCCTCAACTGCCTGCTGTTTTCTGGTAGGAGAGGGTAAAGGAATGTGTTATCAGAGTTGTAATTAAATTATTTGTGATGTGGGTACACATTATATCTATTTGTTTTCATAGAGGTTGATGGCAGAAAAGGACCATCTGGCCCATGCAGTCTATTCATTTTCCCCTAATTTAAAACTGCAGACCCTACATGATCACCAACCAGCCTCTGCCCTTCCACCCCTTCCCCTACCAGTGGTGTCTCCAGACCCTGTTCGTACTCCAGGTTCACTTCTCTACCAGTTTTTGTGATACCTATGTGTCTATCCCATGCTTTCTTAAATCCAGTAACCATTTTAGCCCCCAACACTCACTGGGAGGCAGCTCCAGAGGTCAACCACCCTTTCCGTGAAGAAGTATTGCCTCCTGTTCCCTCTGATCTTTACCCCTTCAACTTCATACTGTGACCTCTAGTCTTTGGACATCTTTTTCTTTGAAAGATGTTCTCTTCCTGTACCTTGTTTATTCCCTTTAGGTATATGAATGTCTCAATCTTGTCTCCCCTCTCCCTCCTGATCGCCACGGAGTACAGATCTAGATCTCCTAGCCTTTTCTTGTAGGGCCTTCTGATGTAGACCCTGCACCATTCTGGTCGCCCTCCTTTGCACCCTCACCATCCTGTCTATATCCTTACAGATAAGAGGCCTCCAGAACTGTACCCCGTACTTGAGGTGGGGTCTCACCAGTGAGTTATACAGGGGCAGTATCACCTCCCTCCACCTAATGGTTATACCCCTCTCTATACAGCCCAGCATAGGATTTGCCTTTTCCACTGCCTTATCACATTGTTTTGCCACTTTTAGGTCATCCGATATTATAATCCTCAGGTCGCTCTCCTATCCTGTTACTGTGATTACTCCCGCCCCTGTTTATACTTGGCCCGTGAGTTTTTATACCCTAAGTGCATGATTCTGCACTTCTTGGAGTTGAATCTTAATTGCCAAGTTCCTGACCACTCCTTCAATTTTCCAAGGTTCTCCTTTATCCTTCCCCCGTGTGTCTACCCTATTGCAGATTTCTGTATCATCCGCAAACAGGCACACAGTACAGTTAGGTAAGAACTTACTGTATCAGTAGATCTTCAAGAGGAGCTCTTGCAGCAGGTATTATCAACAGGACTAAGGCCATCAGGCATTAGGACCCCACGGAAAAATCTTCTAGCTAGCAGTCTGTGGCAGTGGACCGCCCCTGACGTCAGACGTGGTATAAAGGGTGCGGTCCCCCGGTGCCATCTCAGTTCTTCCGCCGGAGACTTGTCTCACAAAGTAATGGAGAACTGAGGAGGGTCTCCCCTACTCAAACAGGAGGAAAAAATTACTTGACCCTGGGGCCTGGTGGGTGGGAAAGCCACCTGCTGCAAGAGCTCCTCTCGAAGATCTGCTGTTACGGTAAGTTCTTACGTAACTGTACTATCAGACTTCAAGGGGGAGCTCTTGCAGCAGGTATTACCAATAGGACTGAGCCCCAAGCAGTATCCAAAGATAGGCCCCGGTCAGATGGGAGGGGGGACAAACACAGAACTGATGATCCGGATAGATGGAGTTTAGGAGAGAAGGCCCTGAAGGACTGCTGGTCCGAACCCGGCTCTCCTCCTAGAGGCAACGTCCAAACTGTAATGTCTAATGAAAGTATGGACTGAGCTCCAAGTGGCGGCAGCGCAAAGGTCTGCCGAAGAAACGTTCCGAAGAGAGGCAAATGAAGTTGCCACAGCTCTGGTGCAGTGACCCTTCACCAGTCCCAGTAAGGGCTTATTGTGGTGCTGATAGCAAAAGGTGATACAGTGCACCAACCATCTGGTTAGTGTTTGCTTAGTGACGGGAGCCCCTGTCTTTCTGTGAGCAAATGAAACGAAGAGCTGATCTGTTTGCTGAACAGAACTGGTTCTGCTGAGGTAATACCCAAGTATCCTATGTACATTCAGAGTATGCAACAGGGCCTCCCCTTTGTTAGGGTACTCTGGATAATAAACCGGAAGCTGGATGTCCTGATTCAGTCAGTTCAGACACTATCTTCGGCAAAAACTTAGGGTTAGTGTGCAGTGCCACCCTGTCCCTGAGAAAAACAAGATAAGGCTCTTTATACACATTAGAGCCTGTAGCTCAGAAACTCTCCGAGCAGAGGTAATGGCAACTGAAAGTAACACTTTCCAAGAGAGAAAGCGAAGCTCGCATGTCATGGCTGGCTCAAAAGGGGGAAGGGTGAGCTTCTCTAAAACAAAAAGAAGATCCCATGGAGGGACAAGATCCCTCCTTGGTGGTCTGATATGCAAGATTCCCCTCAAGAAGATCTTGCACACATCAAGCTGTGCTAGAGTCCTTCCATTCATAGGTGCATGGTAGGCTGAAAGAGCACAAAGGTGCACCCTAATGGACGAGTAGCTGAGACCCATGTACAAGAGATGAAGGAGGTATTCCAGCACATACTTTACTGGACAATCTAGAGGGTCCAGGGAATGGGGTACTGCCCATAGACAAAAACGCTTCCACTTCATGGCATAGGTTGCCCTGGTGGAAGGTTTTTATAACTGCTACTTGGATCTCTGCCACTCTGCTTGACACCCCTAATCTCACCTCTGCTAGGACTGCAGGAGCTAGGCATGCAAGTGTAGAGAATGTAGAGCTGGGTGGACAAGGGTCCCCCGCTCTTGGGAGAGCAAGTGAGAGGAGAGGGGCAACTGCACGGGAGGCTCCGTGGCCAGTTGCTGTAACAGCGGATACCAGATTTGATGAGGCCAGAGAGGAGCTACCAGGATCATCCTGGCTTCTTCCGCCTGCAACTTGAGCAGGATTCTCTGAAGAAGTGGGAAGGCATACAGAAACCTCCCTGTCCAAGAGAGGGACAATGCCTCTCGCCAGAAAACACCAGGCCCTGGAACTAGTGAGCAGAAATTTGGCAGTTTGGCGTTGCATGGAGACGTAAAGAGGTCCAACTCTGGTCAACCCCATCTGTCAAAGAGATATTCTGCCACTGCTTGATGCAACTCCCACTCGTGATTCAGAGAGCTAGAACATTCTGGACCCCTGGTACATGAATCACCGTGATGTCCAGACCATGTTCTGCTGCCCAGCATCACACTCTCATGGCTTCTCTGCAAAGGGGGGTAGGAATGAGTACCTCCTTGCTTGTTTAACTGGAACACTACTGGGGTATTGTCTGACTGGACCAGTAGTGGACCACGGAAGATCTGGTCTTGAAAAGCCTGAAGGACATACAGAACGGCTCTCATCTCCAGGATATTGATGTGAAGAGACCTTTCTGTTGTGTTCCAAGAACCCTTTGTACGGTGAACATCCGGATGGGTTCCCCATCCTAAACCTGAAGCATCTGTTGTAAGGATCTGCATCGGGTTCGGTCTCTGGAAGGGAACTCCCAGTTTGAGGTTGACTGGATTTAACCACTACAGGAGAGAGCGTTGAACAGCCTCCAAAATCCAGATAGGGCAGTCCAGCTTGTCTACGCCTTGGTCCCACTGAACTCTGAGGTGCCACTGAAGAGTCCTCATGTTCAGCCTTGCCAAGGGGACCGAGGCTATGGCGGCTGCCATGTGTCCTAGCAGCTGCAAGGCAACCCTTGCTGCGACTCAGTCCGAGGTCTGCAGTTTGCGAGCAACTCCTTTGAGCCATTCTGCTCTGTCTGCTGGCAGAAAGGCTTTGCCCTGAATGATGTCTAGGATCGCTCCAATATATTGAAGTCTTCAAGAGGGCCAAGGGAATGACTTCGCCCAATTTAAGGTGATGCCCAGGGACTGAAACATTGAGACAGTTTCCAGTAAGGCACTGGCCAGCTGATCTTCTGATTGGGCAGAAATGAGCCAGTCATTCAGGTTAGGGTAGACAAAGTGACCTTTCCTTCTCAGGGCCGCTGCCACTACTGCCAGACATTTGGTGAAGACTCTTGGCGCTCACGAGAGGCCGAAAGGAAGAACCCTGAATTGATACTGCTGACCTTGGAAAAGGAAGTGCAGGAACTTCCTTTGTGAAGGCAGGATTTTGATGTGCATGCATGCATCCTGCATGTCTAGGGAGCACAGCCAGTCTCCTCGATGGATCATGGGCAAGAGGCTTGCCAGTGTCACCATCTAGAATCTCCTGTACTGGATAAACTGGTTCAGTTGACTTGCAATCCAGTATAGGGCGAAGGTCTCCCATTTTCTTGGGAACCAGAAAAAAATGGGAATAGAAGCCTTTACCCTGCTGGGTGTATGGAACCACCTGGATGGCCTTATTCTGCAGAAGGGCTTGGATTTCTGCCTTCAACAGAAGAGCATGACTGGCCGGACAATGGGACTGAACAGTGGATTATCCGGAGGACAGCTTAGGAACTCTAGGGAATAACCCCTCTCTATTATCTGAAGGACCCACTGGTATGAGGTGATACTGGACCACCTTGACAGGTAGAGGGAGACTGTCCCTCCTACTGTCTCCCCCAACGGAATCTGATGGAGGTGGAGGGACAGCAGGGAGTCATGCTGTGTTGGGAGGGGGTTGGGCAAGAGGGTTCGAGGCGCCTTGGGATGTTTCGGGCTCTGAGCGCCGGTAGGAAGAGGGTGGCCACCTTTTGAAGGCTCCCTTGTTGCGGGGTTGCCTCTTTCCTTGTTGTCCTTAATTCTTGCAAAAAGGACGACGACGGGAGGCAGGCAGTTCTGCTTTGTGCATCTTGTGTACCTCAGCTACCGCCTTGCCAGCGTCCTGAAGTCCTAGGATCACTTTCTCCGCCTCCTGCCCAAAGAGAACGGAGCCCTGGAATGGTGTGTCCGGGCTGGTATCCTGGCAGGTCCTGGCAGAACCCCGACACACTGAGCCAGGCATGCCTTCGCATGCAGATGCCCAAGGACGCAGCCCTAGCTGCCATGTCAGCTGAGTCGTAGGAGCACCTGAGCACGTGCTTGTTTACGTCCATGCTCGACAATGTATGCCATGAGCTCATTCTTGTCAGAATCTGGCTGAACCTTCACCAGGTCCATGGTTTTCTCCCATAAGGACTTCTGGTAGGACACCATGTGGGCTAGGAAGTTCAAGGAATGAACAGCCCCCGAGGCTGATGTATAGACTTTATGGCCCATGTGATGCAGCTTTTTGGATTCAGTATCTGGAGACTGGATGCTCATGTGCTTGGGTTGTTGAGCCCTTCCATGAGCTGCTGTGATTACCATGGAGTCTGCCTTGGGGTTTTCACCCAGAAAGGGCTTTTCTTTTGGCGTCCTGTACAGCCTGTCCGCCTTTATGGGCACTGCAGGCGTCGTGGAGGGGCACTGCCAGGTGAGCTTGGTTATGTCCTGAAAAGGCTGCACCAAAGGTGGGATCACCAAGGGCTTCGGGTCCTTGGATCCCAAAAACTTAGCAAGGTGGCACCTCTCAGGATCAAGCTCTTCGGTATCCCACTGGTAGATTGTCTGGATGTACCTCATTATGTCCAGAAATGAGGGGTCATCCGGGGGTGACCTGGGAGAGTCCCTCGGACTAAGGGAAGGTAGTGGCAAGTCATCCCCTAAATAATAGTCAGAAGAAGAAGAGTCCCCCGCGTCCTCTCCTGAATACGACGGCAGACGACCGCTCGAAGAGGGCACCGACAGGTGCCTTCTCCTTCTTTTGGGGCCAGCGGCCGATGACAGCCCTCACTGGGCGCCTGACCGTCATCAGATGGAGGAGGCACTGCGGGAGTTTACTTCGGAGAAGGCTCCGGAGACCTGTACAGTAAATCACCTTTTATCGTGTTCCACCAAGAGGTGAAGAAGGCACCGACGTCTGCTAATGGGACGACTGGAGGTGTGGGCGTCGGATTTGAAGGGCCGGATGTTGGACCTTTTGGATCAGGCATCTGGTTTGCTGACCCTTTGATTATGGTATCGGGCTGCTGATCTGGTTCCATATCCGGGGCAGACCTGCCATCCGATCCGGCGTCCGATTTTGACACGGAGTCGTCGGGCGATTGAGTCCCTGAAGTAGTGCGTGCGCCTGATCCGTGGCGCCTGGCGGCATCTCATCTGCGGAGGGACGGGCCTGGCCGGAGGCTTCGCCAGCTAATGGGATGCTTAGCCACGCGGAGGCTTCCCTTTTATGGGGGGGCGGAGGCATCCAGTGCCGGACGGTCTCCTAGAGTCGTCCGAGTGTCTGTGTTTTTCGGACACTCCACTGGACTTACAGCCAGAGTCCGAAGACCTGCCTGAAGACAGATTTCCCTCTTAGGCCGACCCTGAAGGTTTGTGGGGTTGGTGAGCCAAGGGGAGCTGGGTGGACGAACGTCCAGAAGAAGACTCCTTACCTTGTTCCTTAGTAGAAGAGCAGGATGACTTCTTTTGTGTGGTCCCGCCTGCCGCCAGAGGGACAGACTCTGATCTCCCACCAGAGGCAGAGGAAGAAGCTCTAAGGGGGATTTAGGGCAGGACTCCAACCTGGCGCTATCTTTCTCCTGGTGATGGTGATGTTTTCCTCCAGAGGACTTCTCTTTAGGGGGAGACTCTCTAGCAGGGGATGAAGAACTGCGTCCCGACAGCGATCTCTATATGGCTGCCACCTGCTTTTCAAGAAGACAGGCCTTCAGGGCGTTGGCTCTTCTGATGTGGGTCTTTTGGTTGAATTTCTGGCAGTGCGGGCAATCATTGGACCGATGGTCTGGGCCTAAGCAGATGAGGCAGGCCGCGTGGCCGTCTATGGCTGAGATCTGCTTCCCGCACTTGCACTTCGACTTGCTTCAAGATAGAGATGGTGAAGACATGCAAAAATGTTGAAATACTTATAGAAAGACTAAAACTGTTGAATAACTTGAATTAGAAAAAAACATGCAGTCAACTGCTTAAAGGAGAAGCGTCTGTGAGCCGAACTAAAAGCGGTCGGCAATGAGAAAAAGAACGAGATGGTGCTGGGGACCACCCTTTATACCATGTCTGGCGTTGGGTGGAGCCAATGTTGGGGCGGTCCCCGCCATAGACTGCTTGCTAGAAAGATTTCTACTGTGGGGTTCTAATGCCTGGTGGCCTTAGTCCTATTGGTAATACCTGCTGCAAGAGCGCCCCCTCGAAGTGAGATCTTGCCTTTCATTCCGACCGCAATGTCTTCAATGTAGATGTCCTCAGTGTAGATATTAGATAGGACCAGGCCCAATACTGACCCCTGTGGCACCCCACTTGCCACTCTGCCCTCCCCAAGTGAACCCCATTTACAACCACTCTCTGGCTTCTGTACCTAAGCCAACTTTCCACCTGTTTTACTATTTTAGGACCCACCCTAAGACTGCTCAGTTTGTATGCCAGCCTTCTGTGAGGGACTGTGTCAAAAGCCTTGCTAAAGTCCAGGTAGGCCACGTACACTGCCCCTCCCTGGGCCACCACCCTAGTAACCCAGTAAAAAAAAACTTCATTAGGTTTGTCTGGCACGACCTCCCCTCTGTGAATCCATGTTGCCTGTGGTCCTGGAAACCGTTGGCTGTAAGATGTTCACCAATTTTCTCTTTGAGGAGTGACTCCAATACCTTTACTGCCACTGAGATCAGGCTGACCAGATGGTAATTACTTGCCTCTTTCCTACTACCACTCTTGTGGAGAGGCACCACATCCACCCTCTTCCAGTCCCCCGGAACCTCCACCATGTCCAATGATAGGATGAACAGTGATGCCAATGGTGCAGCCAGCACTTCCTTGAATTCCCTTAGCACCCTAGGGTGAACTGCATCTGTACCCATTGCTTTGTACACCTTTAACCTGGACAGTTCTTTAAGGACACTTTCCTCTGTGAACAGACTAGTGTCCACTTCTCGACCCTTTGTGCCCTTGCTGCGTAACACTGGACCATTCCCCTTCCTCCTCCTCCTCTGTGAAAACATCAGAACTAATTGTTCAGTAAGTCTGCCTTCTGGTGATCCCCCTCTACTGGACACCCCACCACTACCAGTCCCACTAAACTTGAGTTGGATTTCCTTTTTTCACTGATGTATCTGAAAAATATTTAATACCCCTTCTTTATGGACTTGGCTGTCCAGTCCTCAGTATCCGCCTTTGCTTTCCTAACTATCTGCCCTGCCTCCCTCCATTTCTCCTTGTACTTCATTCAATCCTCTTCCTTCTGCGTACTTTTGTACCTGATGAAGGCTAATTTTTGGTCTCTTACTGCTTTCGCTAACTCTTTGGAGAACAAAAGCGGCCTCCTTCTTTTCTTACCTTTCCTGACCCGTCTTACACATAAGTTCTGTAGCTCTTTCAACCCCCTCTCCCCCCAATTGCAGTCCACTTCTCAAATCCTCCCAGGGCATCTTTAAAGGAGAAATGCGCTGAATCTAAAAGTCATTTTTCCACAGTAGAAGCTGTTTTTTTAAATACTGGTGCAAATTTTGTTGTTGCTCTAGCTATCCAGGCTATTTAGCTATCATAGTTGGTGTTTTCTGATTTACATGCTGCTGGTAAGAACCATTTTAGAACTGAATGATGTAGTTTATGTCCCTGTTCTACTCTTCTATTGTTGGCACGTGCATTTATGTTCTATTACAGAACTCTGTGGCTGAGAGGGACAAAACCTACATCAGACACTTCTAAAATGGCACTTACCACCAACATGTAAAGCAGAAACACCCACTGAGGTTACTGAAAGGCTTGTATAAATGGAACAATAAGAGAAATTTAACCAGTACTTAAAAAAACAACTTCTTTCCGGAAGTGTCCTACAGGTTCAGAGCAATTCTCCTTTAAGGATTTCCCTCATTTTATTAAAATCTGCATGACCTGAATGAAGTCCATGACCCTCATCCTTATGTGACTCGCCTCCGCCCCAGCCCTTATTTTGAATCACACCATGTGATGGTCGCTGAACCCTAGATTGTCCCCTACCATGACATCGGCGACACTGTACCCGTTGGTTAGTACAAGGTCCAGTGTCACTCCCCCTCGAGTTGGTTCCCATACAAGTTGTTGGAGAAACACTCCTTGTAAGGAGTCCAGTATGTCCTTGTTGCTGCTGCTGGAAGACTCCAGTCCATGTAAGGGAGACTGAAGTCCCTCACCAGCAACAATTCCCCCTTTCGAGCCATCCTTTGTACTGCTTGCATTAACTCCCTATCTACTTCTTCCCCCTGCGCTGGTGGCCTATAAATCACTCAAGTGCGCATAATGGTCCCTGACCACTTCTCCAAGTTGACCCACAGTACTTCTGCTTCCCCTTGCTCCTCCTGCACCACTGAGGCCTGTATACTGTCCCTCATATATAGGGCTACCCCCTCCCCCGTTCCTACCTGACCTGTCCCTCCTAAATAGATTAAAGCTCAGGATGACCATCTCCCACTCCTGGATTTTGGTACCCCAGGTCTCCATAATGACCACCAAGTCCAGTTTCTCCCTCGTCATTGTGGCCTTTAAGTCCACTAGTTTGTTGCTCAGATTCCTAGCATTTGCACACATCACCCTCCTCCAGTTCCTCTCATCCTTGCTGCCCCCCCCCCCGTTTGTGGGGGAATGCCAACTAGCTAAATTTCTGAGGTTATGTCTTCTTTCCTATCCTAGCCTCATACTCCCCCTTTCTTAGTTTAAATTCATGGCCTTGGCTATGTATTCCTGCAGTTTTTCCCTCTGTACCCTTGACCCTGCCTCGCTGAGATGCAGTCTATCTTTTGAATACAACCCCTCGTACTTCCACTTGTCCCCTCATTCCCCAATGCAGTGGAACCCCTCCCCTTCGCACCATTCCCTTAGCCAACTGTTGAAATCCTTGTCGTCGAGGCACAGGTCAGGAAGCACAGGAAAAACCAGAAGCAACTGTAGAATTTGCAAAATGTGTTTATCAGTATTAGCAGTAACATAAAAAAATAAAATTGTTCAGAATAACCATTTACAAAGGCAGAATAAACACAGAAGATCCATCTGAGTTTTCCTTCGATCTCTGTGTCTCCCCCAAAACATTGCACCTTTCTCTCCTACAAGTCTTTGCAACCTCCCTCCTTAACAAGCATCCTGTTTTTTTCTAAAATGTTCTTGTATGTTTCAGGCAGGTGCAGCAAAAACACAATGGCCCAGAACTGAGGCCCCTTCTCCACAGCTTCTGAAAAAGGGTTTAAAAACTGCTCTCAGGTTAACCCCTTGAGTTCACAATAGCTTTTTGCAATCATCTCAGACTATAATTATATATATTTCAACAGTAACACTATATAATTTCTAAACAAAGGGATCCCAATATCAGTTACAGTTCCACATAATGATTTGCATATATTTTTATACCAGCAGATATGCAAGGGAGGAAAAGACAAACAGCAAGTGAGGGTAGAGAGACAGCGAGAGGTAGAGAATTGCAAGACCGTAGGGGTGATCAAATCCTAGGTCTCATAGGAAAATTTGATTGCGCAACCAGACAGACAAGAGACAGGAAAGGAAATAAAAGAACAGATCCTTGCATTCAAACTCTCCTTAGCAACTGGAACAGGGTCCTATTCAATCCTGTCACATACACCCCCCTCCTTAAAAGGGAACCTGTTTTAACAAACAGGTTTCCAAAACTTTCTATCAATTCTCTAACATTAGCTTCTAACTTTCAGAAATTAAGCACATGTGCAGTATCCTTTTTTCTATAACAATACAGCAAACGAGGGGGGCGCACTGTGGAGCCTGAGCTGACCAGACGCACTCAACATCAGCTCTCTGCATTAATGACCTCAGAAGGCAATAAAAGTTTACATTTCTGAAAACCGAAACGATTTAAATATATATTTGAGGAAAGTTCAGCCCTAAGAACAATATGGGAAATCCTTGTAGAGATCAGGGCCAGACTGACTCGGGGAAAGGAAAGCAACCAGCTACGGGTCCGTCGGCCCATCCAATGCAAATGGCTGAACCAGCATCTGGCCTAAGTATTGAGACTGAAACCCTACAATCTCTGGGGACTAAAATGCAACGCCCGATTTCATCGGTTTCAGATTTAAGCCAAAAAATGAACGGATTCAATTCCAGAGTAGTGCTACTTGAATCTACAGTCGACATTATAAAAACGGAGATGATAGAGGTTAAGAAGCAGGCAGAGGTAGCAACCAGTGTGACTGTCCTGAGGGTAAAGGAGGAGCAGTATTTCAGGGCATGACTAGAGACCCTGGAAAACCAAGTACGCTCTGCTAATATTAGAATCTTGGGTCTCCCCGAGGAAATTGAGAGGGACCATCCAGTTATGTTTCTAAAAGACTGGCTTGCTGAGAAACTACAAGCAGAAGTAGATCCGGATTGTTTCCATATCCAGAAGGTGTACCGTATTACGCCACGTGGTCGCCAGGAGGCCTCTAATAATCCTCGTACCTTACTTGCAGTCACAGCCAGCATGGGAGAACGAGACCAGATTCTAGCGCTAGCCAGAAAACAAAGCCTGATTAATCAGGATGGTCAAACTATCCACATCTTTCCAGACATCAGCTTTGCAACACGCCAGAGAAGGAAGAAATTCGATGGAATTCGCCACATCCTGAGAGAGGCTAACATTCCCCACTCTACCGTCTTCCCAGCTAGGCTCCTTATTGTTTATCAGGGTAAGGTCTAGGCCTTCATAGATCCTGTGGATTCAGGTCGGTGGGCTAAGAAGATACAGGAGGAATCATGGAGACGCAGAACAGAGAAGGAAGGGGAAAGTGAAGAAGATTTGTGTTGCTTACCTGAGGACTAACTCTTTTTTCAGACTTTTAAGTGGGTGAAAAGGTTATTACCTTGTACTTCTTCATGATTATGGGAGGATAGAGGGATTTTGGCATTAAAAAGTAATGCTAATGTAACCCCCCCTGTTACCCAGGGTTACTAGAATCCCAGTAAGACCTAGTGGTAGGCAGGGAAGACAGCTTGTGAAACTCCAGTTAAATGGATTTCACACTGTCTCACTCTGTTCTCAGTCTCAGCTGAGACTGAGGGATGACATCATTTTAGAACTTTCTCAGCTGCATAAGCCACATTGGAATGTTGCAGTTGGAGGTCAGAGTAGAACGTTGGGGAATTTGAAGTCATTCAGTCTGTGTGCAGTCTGAGTGGGAGACAGTAGTACAGCTAAGTGTGTGCAGGCTCTCAGAGCTTTAAGCTCTGTTTTAGAGCTACTTTTGGAAGGTGTGTTTCCACCTGAAGAGTAACACAGGAACTGGTAATTGAATTGGTGGAGACCGCTTTCAATGGTTCAGCAGCCCCATCCCTGAGGGGATGGGGGGAAGGTCTTTGCCTATTTTCCAGGGGCAACCCTCCTGGGTCTGGCTAAGGGAAAGAAGCTGCCTGTTCAAGTTATGCTGAGGCACCAGAAGCTCTGAGAGAGAAATTCCTTGTGGAGGAAACACCTGTAGGGCACCTGCAACCAAAGGGTGAGTTCGCTCTGAAAAAGGGCCAAGTGTTTTTCACCTGAACAGAAGGAAACTAAAGGGACTGTTACTGGAGGTCAGGAAAAGACAGCCAAGTACAGTTGGAAAGTGGGGACTGGACTGCTTAATCTGTGGGAGGTCTAGAGTAATGGACATTGCCACTTAATTCAAGTATGTTCAAGTCCAGCACAAAGAGTGAAGGAAATTGGGGATTGGACTGCTTAACTCAGTGGGGGGTCTAAAGTAATGGACAATGTCACTTAAAAGTATGTTCAAGTCCAGTACAAATGGGAAGCAAGACAAGTAGATGGAATGTGAAATACATTTAGCAAGGCTCTACATTGCAAAGCTTTACAGGATGAGGTGTTTACTGTCCAGAGAAACGGCCGGGTATGAAGTGTGGGAGACCCCCCCCATCAGTAGTAACCAAATTCACCTCTACGGATTTGCTCTGGGACACCTTTTGCTTTCCCTCAGGTACTCGGCCAGTGCCTGAGGAAAGTACCCAGACGTGGGATTGAAAGGAAGATTCCCTGATGGAGCCGTGGTGCTCTTAGGTGGTTTAGGGAGCCACCAGAAAATGTTTCCATGAAGTATGGAAGGTGTCCAAGTGGCTGGCAAGGGAGCCGAGCCAGGGAAAACCCAGAACAGTGTACAAGTTTGGGCTGTGTAACCCAAAGCAGCATGCAAGTCCGGGCTGTGTGCCCAGTGGGTTCAGAGCCTGATGGCTAAAGTGTTGAGGAAGTGTTTCTTTTAATCTGCATTACCAGGAGTGTAGCCCCTTGGGGGTCCATCTATGCTTTGTTTATTCTGTTTGGATGTGAATAAAAAGCCACACTTTAGAATCCCACTTCTGGTATTGGACATTACAGTTATTGCTTCCTGTGTTCGGAGTTACTTGGGTGCCCCTGTGCAGAGTAGCCAAACCTAGCCTTTGTGCCGAGTGACCTATTCCTCCCCGAACCCAGCCCACCTGGTATTACTGTCAGATACAAACGGCATACCGGCCCTGGGTTACACTAATACTCAATTAGTTCTCCCGTTTCGGAGGCTTTCAGCACGTCTAATACAACGGGCTGTGTGGTGTTTCCCTCTTTACATTGCTTTCTATATTAATAGGTTAAAAGCTGACTACTTTAAATATAATGAGTGCGTTGTTCACATTAAGGGAATTAAACTTAAGGAGACCAGCATGGTAAAACGTTCCCGCTGGTGGGGTAGTTCTTGTTAGGAATTCAAATTGTAAATTTTACTTTAAGAATTAGCCATGCTGCTCATGGGCTACTTCTCAGTAACTTACATAACTTTAGCCCTAAGAATGAATAAAGTTGGGACTTCCCCCCCGATGTTGTATCACTGATATGATGGATGCAATATTTAATCCTGTGATTAAGAGACACCTGTCCTTTTGGTACTGTATTCTTTATATGGACTGTCCATCATATGGAATGTACATGATTGTGCACTAGTTGTATAACTAATAAAAAATAAAGTATAAAAAAAAGAGATACAGCAAACAGTAAAGTTTAAAGTCATACATTTTCAACCTTCAGAACCCTCAATTCCTGATCCATATCTTGACAAAAAATCAGCATTGCTATTCTCTTTACCAGATTTGTGTATCACCTTGAATTTAAATGGCTGCAGTGCCAGGTATCACCTTGTGATTCTGGAATTTTTATCTTTCATTTGGTTAACCCAACAGAGAGGATTGTGATCTGTTACAAGTACAAAATCAGTTCCTAGCAAATAAAACTTAAGGGACTCAATGGGTCACTTTGCTGCTAAACATTGCTTTTCAATGGTGGAGCACCTTTTCTCTCTGTCATACAACTTCCTACTTACGTACAGAATAGGATGTTCCATCCCATCTATATTTTGACTCAGGATTGCACCTAGGCCTACCTCTGATGCATCTGTTTGTAAATGGTTTCTCAAAGTCTGGGCTTCTTAAAACAGGGGCTGAACATAATGCAGCCTTAATGGCTTGAAGAGCTTCATCACACTCTGGGGTCCATTTCACATTATTTGGGTACCTTTTTTTTGTGAGTTCAGTGAGGGGAGTAGCTAACTCAGCAAAGTTGGGGACAAATCTCCGATAATAACCAGCCAGCCCTTAAAATGACCGGACATGTTTCTTGGTTTTGGGGACAGGGCTGTTAGCTACAGCTTCTAGTTTACAATTTTCTGGCTTAACTTCTCCATTTCCCAACACATAGCCCAAATATCTGGTTTCCTGCATGCCCAATGCACATTTGGTAGGATTAATAGTCAGACCTGCATTTTGATAGCTTGGATAACTGCTCGTAGGTGTTCCAGGTGGCTTTTCCAGTCTGGACTATACACCACATCATCATCCAGGTACGCAGCACAATAACCAGTGTGAGGTGATAAAATTACATCCGTGTACCGGTGGAATGTAGTTGGAGCACCATGTAAACCAAATGGCATGGTGGTGAACTGACAGAATCCAACAGGAGTGGCAAATGCTGTTTTGTCTCTGGATTCATTAGCTAAAGGGATTTGCCAGTAACCCTCGGTGAGATCGAGGGTACTGATATACTTGGCACTCCCCAGACTGTCCACCAAATCATCTATTTTGGGCATAGGATAACTGTCAAATTCTGACACTTGATTAAGTTTCCTAAAATCAAGGCAGATTCTAACACCCCCTTCTTTTTTGTTTACAATTACCATTGGAGATGACCAAACACTCCTCAACCCTTCTATGATAACCAATTCTTTCATTTTTTGTATTTCCTTAACCACATCAGCTCAGGGGTCTCAATCTCGTAGTTAAAGGTGCCAGTACGTCTAAGCACTCTATAAGGCCCTTGCCACTTCATCAGTAGTTTATTTTCTGTTGTGGGTAACAGTGGCAAAACCTTTTCACCTGGCTCAAATTTGTTTTCTTCCACCCCATGATCATAATACACCTTCTGCTGGTTTGGGGCCTCTTCCTGATTACTATGGGCAATTTCAACATATTTTGCCAGCTTCTTTCTCAGGGCACACATATACGATGTAACAGATTGTTTCTGAGTGGGGTTATCTTCCCACGTTTCCTTCATCACATTCAGTGGCCCTCTTGGCTGCCTACCATATAGCATTTCAAATGGTGAAAACCCTGTTCATGCCTGTGGCATTTCTCTGTAAGCAAAAAGTAGGTAAGGCAAGTAATGGTCCCAATCTTTCACTTCCCCTTTTACAAACCTTTTTAACATGCGTTTTAGGGTTTGGTTAAAACGTTCAACAAGACCGTCTGTCTGAGTGTGATAGAGGGAGGTTCGTATGGCAGTGTTACCTAGCAGTCTGTACAGCTCTTTAAGTAATGCAGCACCAAAACTACTACCCTGATCAGTAATAATTTCTTTAGGCATGCCCACTCTGCTGAAGATTTCTGCAAGCTCTGCTGCCACTTTTGAAGCTGTGACAGTATGCATTGGAACTGCTTCTGAGTATTGAGTAGCATAGTCACATATTACCAGGATAAATCTATTACCCTTTTTACTTGGTCTAAAGGACCAACCACATCCATTGCAATTCTCTCAAAAGGCACATCTATCAAGGGTAGGGGCACCAGGGGCAACTTGTCTTTTCTAGTGACTGGGGTACTTTCTGACACTCAGCACAGGAATTATAATAGGCAGCAACATCTTCATGAATTCCAGGCCAGTAAACTCTGTACAGCAATCTGGCAAGGGTGTGATCCTTCCCTGAGTGACCAGCCATAGGACTACCATATGCTATCTGTAACAACTCTGTTCTATACTTCTGTGGTTTAACCATTTGTTCTGTCTGTTCCTGTGTCTGAGGTTTAAACCAAACTCTGTATAGTAGCCCATTACATTTTTTAAACAATGGTTCACCCTGTTTTTCTTTTACCCCCTGCTGCTTAAAATAACCCTGAAGAGAAACATCGTTAGCTTGTTCTGAAAGAAAATCACAATCAGTGATCAGTTTAGTTTCAGCATTTTCATATGTTAACCCCTTATGTCCATCAGTCATTTGTTGCCACAGTTTCTTCAGGCACTGTCTTTCTTTCCTGGATTTCCATATCTTGGAGCTGTGCTCAAACAAGTCCGAATCAAAGTTACTGAAAGGAAAAGTGTCCCCACCGTTTGAGATTTTCTTTGCCTGAGCTCTTGTTACCACTGCTGCTGAAACCGCAGGGTTCAGTTCCTCTGAGATTAACTCAGTAAATCCTGGACAGTCATTTCCAATAATCATACATACAGGTAACTTAGGTACTACCCCCACTTTCATTTGGTGCGACACACCCTTAATGGTCAGAGTCACTTGAGTGGTAGGACAGTATCGAGTGTCCCCGTGGATGCAGATAACACCAGTACCTGGTTCTTTTGCACAGTGTTTTCCCAGCACCTCAACATGGACTAGAGTCTGGCTGCTTCCTGAATCAATGAGTCCCTTTACAGTCTTATCCCCTCCCTTCACATCTGTTAAGTGCTTGCCCCAATTTGCCAAGGACAAATCTGCTCCAGTGTTACTCTTACAGCAATTTCTTGCAATATGACCTTGCTTATTACAGTTATAGCAAATAACGTCTCTGGGCACAGATTTGTTGCCCCCACCAGAGTTCTTCTCAGACTTGGAGTTTAAATGGGAAAGAGTGTCTTACTGGTGCTTGGCTGTTACCTCGTTGCTTTGGCGTCTGTCGGGCCATTTGGTAATCTTCGGCCAAAGAAACAGCCTTTTCTCCACTTTCTGGTTGGTGTTCCTTTACCCAAAGCTGCACATCTGTAGGCAGGATGTTGATAAATTGCTTCACTGCAAATGTGTTGATGATCTGTGGGACTGTTTTGCCCTCTGGTTCGAATAATTTTATCAGGAGTTCTCCGAGTCGAGTGAAGGCTTCTCGAGGACTGTCAACTGAGTTGTACTTCAGAGATCAAAATCTCTGCCTGTAGGTCTCTTCGGAGACGTCATACCTTTTCAGGATTTTGCTTTTCACCAGGTCTTAGTTTCGGACTGTGCAGTGTCCATATTGCTGTAGGCAAGTTGTGCTTTCCCTGTTAGGTATGGTAGCAGTCTGATTGTCCACTGCTGCTTTGGCCATTGGCAGGCTGTGGCAACTCTTTCAAAAGTTGTCAGGTATGCCTCGATATCACCTGAGGGACACAACTTTGTAAGTTTAATGGCTTTTAAGTTGCTTGCGTTTTGTTGCTCATCTGGATCTGTGCCAGATCCTCTGCCTTTGATAGCTTGCAAGGGATCCAGCCATCGCTGCTCCAGTCGCTGCATCCCTTCTCTCCTCTGCTGCTCCTGTCGTTGTATCTCTTCTTTCCTCTATTGTTCATGTTGTTGCATTTCTTTTCTCTGTGCTTCTAAATGTTGAAGCTCTTTTTCTTACTGCTTCTCCATCTCTTTTTGTTGTATAGCCCACCCTTGGAAAAAGGCAGTCAGGCTTTCAGGTTCTGTCACTGCCTGTCCTTTTTCCATAACTCGTGCTGGCTGTATAGTCTCCTCTTGAACTTCTGTCTCTGCTAGTTTGGCTGCCATTCTCATGGTAACCACTCCTGGGCTTGCTGCTGAAGAATCCATACCTTTCTCTATGCTTCCCTGGTACTAAGTCCAGTACCCATGCACAAAACTCCTGTCTTAGAGTATGCATGGCGTAATCCCACTTAGGATGACACCATCTGCCAACGAGGCACAGGTCAGAAAGCATAGGAAAAACCATAAGCGGTTGTAGAATTCCCAAAAAGTGTTTATTAGTACTAGAAGCAACATAAAAAAAGTTGTTCAGAATAACTATTTACAAAGGCAGAATAAACAGAGAAGATCCATTTGAGTTTTCCTTCAATCTCTGTGTGTCTCCCAAAACATTGCAGCTCTGTCTCTTATAAATCTTTGCAGCCCCCCCTTAACAAGCATCCTGTTTTTTTCTAAAATGTTCTTGTATGTTTCAGACATGTGCAGCAAGAACACAATGTCCCAGAACTGAGGCCCCTTTTCCACAGCTTCTAAAAAAGGGCTTAAAAACTACTCTCAGGTTAACCCCTTGAGTTCCCAGTAGTTTTCTGCAATCATCTCACACTATAATTATACACATTTCAACGGTAACACTATAATTTCTAAACAAAGGGATCCCAAAATCAGTTACATTTCCACATAATGATTTGCATATATTTTTATACAGATATGCAAGGGAGGAAAAGACAAACAGCAAGTGAGGGTAGCGAGAGGCAGAGAACTGCAAGACTGTCGGGGTGATCAAATCCTAGGTCTCACAGGAAAATCTGGTTGCGCAACCAGACAGACAAGAGACAGGAAAGGAAAGAACAGAACAGAACAGATTCATCCATTCAAACTCTCCATAACAACTGGGACAGGGTCCTATTCAACCCTGTCACAATCCTCAATCCTCTTTTTCCTACCAGTACTGGCACAAGGGACCAGTAAGACTTCCAAGAAGGCCAATGAGCTTGCTCCCTCCCTGTAGCCCCTTGCTAAATCCTTAAGCCTTTGCTGTAGTTTGCCCAGCTCATTTCCCACCAAATCATTTGTTCCCAAGTGAACGACCAGGTGTGGTTTGCCCCTCCCCCATCCACCTTATTTCCTCCTTTATCACTGGTCCTGCTCTCCCGGCCTCCATTCCTAGTATGCAGATGATCACCCTTTTCTCTGGGTCCCTCGTCCTGATCCAGTGCACTCCCTTTATTATGGAATCCACAAAGACCATCAATCTCTCTTTTTCCTCTGTCCTGTTTATTGACTCCTTCCAGCATCTGATGAACCTACCACAGCCCTCTGCATTCTTACCTGTCCCCCGTGCCCGTGATCCCATCTGATCCCCATTTTTTATCTCCTCTTTCCTCTTTTGTCCCCTTCCCTCCGTATTCACTCTTTCTCCCCCTGCCCTCCACTTCCATGCTCCTCTCATCTTGGCTCACCCACCCCTTCCCCGTCCTGCCTCTTGACTCCTTCCAGATTGATTTGACCTCCTTCTCCCCTCCCACCAGATTAACTCTGACGTTACTCCTCCTATCTGTTCGAGCCACAAGCTCCTCATGTGCCCCCTGTTCCTCTACACCTGCTAGTGGCAAGAACCTGCTTGATGATCGCCCCATGGCTCCTGTACTTACCCTATTTCCTTCTCTGCCATACTTTTGTTATTCACTTGTGGCACTTTCCTTTTCACTACCTGCCAATCATTCTTCCTAGTACTGGCTGGTCTATTTGGAGTTCTTACTTCCAGTCCCCTTGGCAGCTCCTCTGCATCCTGACCCCTGGTGCTACTCCGACTTTGGCGGCATTCTCTTGTTCTTTTTTTACTTAGAGTAACTTCATTATCTCACTATGGATTTCAAAGTTGCTTTAATAATCTATTGAATCATCCATTTTAACAGGACTAGTTTCTTTAAAAACTTAGGTGCAATTAGTTTCTAATACTTTAGTTGAACTGGATATAATATAACAAAGAGATTCACTAAGTTAATGGAATGCACCACATATTGTGGTGCCTTACCACTGCGGCATGCCATCCGGATATATCCGATACAAATTTGTTGTCTTATGTACAAGTGGGAGGGATTGTAAATTTGACCCAGCTGATCCCTTCCACTTTCTGGTCTTGGGAGGTGCCTAAGATCCGCCTCCGCACTCAGACACGTAATGACGTGTGCCCAGGGAAAGCTGGGGGATGCGCTCAATTAAAGTCTACGGGAGGCAACTGTTACAACATTTTTATATATCATAACAGGCATTTTGAGATTAACCAGTGGCATCGGGTGCCCAACAAGGGCCTTGTTAGTCACCATGTACCCTTGGTTAGTCACAAAACGACCGTTACAATATAAAAATGTTGTAAAGACCCACCCCTCATAGGCTTTAATGGGCGGCGATTCTCTAATCTCCCTGGGCTGCGTTCGACCGCACAATCGCGGAGAAGCGGATGCTCACTCAAGACCAAGGAAGTGAACGGGATCAGCTGGGGATAAATTTACAACCCTTCCACTTGTAAATATGACAACACATTTTTATCATATATATCCTGTCGGTGTGTCACAGAGGTAAGGCACCTCAACACGTGGTGCAAATCTCATTTAAAATAACATGGGGAATCTCTTTAAGGTTGGAAGGGACTCTTCGTCAATCAGGTTCACCCCAACCCTGTTTTATGAGCAGGAATGAAAAAGTATGCTGGGCAAGCTTGTGCTCATTTACAGGGATTCCCTACAATTTATTTATGTATATTCATTTTTGATTTTCCCAGCTTTTTGTTTGAATGCATTACGTATTGTATTTTGACAAACACATGACATATGAAAAAACATAAGGGACCACCAATCTCCCACTCCCAAGCTTGTGGGAAGTGAGCATGCCACAAAGATAAGGCATCCACTCCTTGAGGTGGGGCAGGGGCTGGGGTGGGGGGCTGAAATAGCAACCCTAAGGCCTGCTCTTGAGCAAGATGGCATTAATTTCTGTGAACCACTTGCCTGCACCCCTTCACGGCTGAGCTAAGAGGTGACCAAAAAAAAAAAAAAAAAATGAAGGCGCAGCAAAATACAAGGGAAAAACTGAGGTACAAAACAGCCTTATCAGTGACAGCTATGATTAATCAGGAGTTTTACCTCTGATATTCCTCCAACGATGTTCCCTCTTTGAGTGCAGGGAAAAAAGGAACGGCATAGGGACACTTCTTATGTAGATGAGCTAGAATGAGGTCTCCAACTTTGGGATGCAGCTCCCAGATTCCTGATGCTACTACAGCGATGGGGAACGCAGCCTCATGATGCGATGCCACCTCCTCTTCTCCTTGTTTCTGGGGATTGAAAATAGTAACGGTTAACAGGGATGGTTTGGGCTGTGACCATAAAGTAAGTGTTATGCCGGTATAACACCTTCTTTTACTGCCAAAGGCGCCTTTCAGATTTTCACCAAAACAAACTGCACGCCAGGAACCCCACAATGAGAAAGGCTTGGGGGGTGGGATGGGCGAGTCGTGGAGGTGAGGCATTCTGCTTCCTGGAAGAAAGGGTGTGCACTGCTAGGCATTTGTAGACTCCCTGCCAGCCCATATCATGGAGTGGCACTGCTTCTGGCTGTGAAGGAAGCCACTTGCAAACTGTCTCAGTTGGGAGAAAGATACAACTTTGGCAGCCACATTGGCATGGTGGGGAACACAAAGAAACTCAGGCTGTGTCAACACCAAAGACCCAGTGGTCCATCCATTCAGAAAAGGGGGGTGGATGATAATATTAATTAAAAAAAAAAAAATGTAGCCAGCAGATCTGGGGGTGGGGAACAGACAGACTGTTGGCAGAAAAAAGACCCAGTGGTTCATCCATCCAGAAAAAAGGGCGAAAAATACTAATAAAACAACTGTGAATCCTGCAGATGTTGTAGTGGGCATAGCTCACAAATCAAAACAAGTTCTCATCTTTATAACTCAGGTTTTATGTCCCAGAGCTTAGGTTTGTAACTGTTTGGGGGAGCCACTAGTGCATCTGGTTACTATCTAACCCTTCCATTAGTGAGTCAAGGTAAGTCACCAAAATGTACTCACTACACCCTTGGACCTGCTAACAGCAGCTGTGGCAAGCCTCATCAAGAGTTTCAGGTGAACCTTTTACATTTTTCAGGAGTGAATACTACCCCTTCAGAAAATCCTAGATCTGCTCCCAAGTCCCTACTCCACTTTTTAAGGAAGTTTCCAATTTAGCCATCAGTTGCAGGTGTCTGGCCTTATGTGGATTACTGCCCAGATTGCTACTGCTAGTCTCCAACCCCACCCTTGCAAACAAGACCTAAAAGGAACTGTACCTGGCAGTTATGAGAGTGCTCATAGCTCCCAAGGCAAAGACCAGTGTGGTAAACCAATTAACAGCCATAATCTGTATGTAAGTGCTTTGGAAATGCTGTAGATTTTTAATCTTCCCTGTTTCTTGTTTTCTTCCTAGCCTCATTAGCATGAATACCATATTTATCTAAAGCTGTGTTTACATGGCAGTAGCGCTGGAAATACAAATTGCAGTAGCACGGTCCCAACCACATGCCACTCACGATTTGTCTACATGGCCCCTCTCTGCACTGCTGTAATCTGTGCTGGTGAGGGGCCGTGCATCGCGGGGGAGCCGGACATCTATCTGCTGATTGCTGCGGCGCAGGCAATCCACACAGCCACTTAAGCCGCTCACTCCTCTTGGTGCTCCCAGCTTGACAGAGAATCTGGGAGCATCTTAGCGAGCGGCTTACCCCGCTCGGGTATGTGTCCACACAGTACATTTGCACTGGAGCATCCCGAGCGCACGGGTTACTCCAGTGCAAGTGTGACCATGTAAACATGGCTTAAGTTTTGTAGCATCGTCTACACTTATGTTTATTTCCTTCTTGGTTGTTTCACCTTCGATCTGGATTGTGGCTGAAAAGAGACCTGTGTCTCAGTCTACCATACCCAGTTACCAATAAAAAATATATAAATAAAATGCTTTAATCAGATTTTAACCAGCCTAACCCCCTATTAGGGCTGAGAAGTTTTTTTCCATTCCCACCACAAGGATGGGACAAAACTTCTTTGACTTGTGTTGGCGTGTCCTTAATATCACTTAGAAAATGGGTTATGAAAATCCTGTAACACACAAGGACTGGTGCTCTCTGAATGAGAAAGAAAACAGTTGCTGAAATGCACAAAGTAGTAACCTTGACTCAAAGCTTACCAACTTGCTGCAAAACCTTGATTTATTAAATCAATAATACAAGATCAGAAATGCAACAGAAACGGTAGATATACCAGACAGGTGCCTATCGGTTAGTTTGAACAGAGTTTCATCAGGGAGCCCCATACATGCCACTAATGCACAATGTTACCTATACTCCCTTCTTGCTTTAATCCGCTCCTCCTCCCATCCTTGCTTTAAAGCCTCCCTGTGGGGCTTCCTGAAATCCGCCTCCGCCTGTCTCTGTGCCTCTTAGTCCACCTGCTGAGGCTCATATTTTCCCCGTATTACTGAAAGGAGCGTGGCTCCAGCGTTAAAAGTGCACTTCTACCAGCATGATAATAAAAATAGTGTCAATTTTGCTCTGGGACTCCCTGCCCATCTGTCCCAAGTGGTACCTGCCTTATCTATCCCTATCCTTCCCAGGTCTCTCTCACTGCATATGTACCTCTCCTATTAACCACCTAGCCCCCGGATAATGACTTACCTTATATTGACTGCTCTGTTGAAAATGTCTGTACTTTTCTGTATTATGCTGTTATCTACCTTAATCTAATCTATTATGAATCGTATGTCGATATCTAAACACTAATCCTGAAGTCCACTTTCCTGTTAGCTACCCATCATTCTGTGTTATGCTTAAAGTTCTTGTATGTTACTTTGATTCTTCCTGTTGCTGCTGATTGTATGTACCTTGTAATTCTCCTGGGTTGCACCTGAAAATAGGCACTTGGCTGTTTAGTGTGCTTACCCAGTAAACAAAAGCAAATAAATATATATAACGTGAACAGGCCCCAACCACTTTAATTTCCTGCTGCTGGTGAACGCAATTACACACATCCACCAACAGTGGGATTTGGGCCGGCCCTACCAATCATGCAGAGAGAGCGATGTAAACACTGCCCGCCACAAAGCAAGCAGAGCCACTGATAAACAGACTGCACACTGCTTTGCCAAGTACCTGAAAGCAAAGGTCCGCCACACAAGGGGCAGGAGGGTGGGAAAAGGTGTGGCTCTATGGAGAGCCTCTCGAAGATCTAGTGTTACTGGTAAATATCAAACCTATCTTTAAAGACATCTCCACAGAGCCATAAAAAAAATCACTCACTACAGTAATCTTGTTTCTTCCAAGGTATTCTTCAATATGATTAACTGTTGCAGTCAGCCTCCTGCGTTGAACTGCCCCGGAGAAATGGAACATATGCAAATGATTGAACATCCATTGGCTAGTGCCACCATTCAAACAGCTATCCTTACCAACTGCTGCATTCTGCAACGCTCAGATTCTTGACAGCCTGTGGGGTAAGACCCCCTAACTAAGCTAATCTAATAATAAAAAATAAATATCAAATCCCCTCTAACATGTCCAACATATTAATGTCAGACAGGACCAAAGAAAGGGAACGACAACACCCATCTTGTTTCAAAAAAGGCTTAACACAACGAGGGTATAAACCCCATCAACATACTAAATCCAGCTTTTATGCAGGGGCCAACTGGTTCTGGAAGGGGAGGTAGGGTGGGAGATTTAATTATGCTGAAGAATACCCTGGAAGAAACAAGATTACTATGGTGAGTAATTTTTCTTCTAATCCCAGGAATTCTTCAATATGATTAACTATTGTAGACTACGAAGCAGTACCTTTGGAGGAGGGTACAGAACCTATTTGGGGAACAAGCTCTGCAACACGGCTGTGCCAAACCTGGCATCACTTCTGGAGTGAGTGCCCAAACAGTAGTGCTTTGTAAAAGTGTGTACTGTTCTCCATGTAACTGCTTTACAGATTTCCAACAGGGGGGGATATCTCTGGCTGTTGCTATTGTAGCAGCTGTGCCCCTTGTGGAGTGGGCCCTGAGGCCTGCTGGGGCTCCTTACTAGCTTTACCGTAGCAGAACTGGATACATGCCACTATCTAGTGTGAAATGGTCCTTATAGAAGCTGGTTTTCCTCTTCTCACTTCCCCATAGGTCAGGAACAGTTGCTGTCTGTCCTGCCTGTGGGCCTTGGTGTGGTCAAGGTAGTAACTCAGAGCTCTGTTGACATCCAGGCTGTGAAACCTGCATTGACCTGAGCTAGACTGATTAGTAAAGAAGACTGGCAAGGTGACTGACTGGTTCAAATGGAAGTCAGAGACGACTTTCGGCAGGAATTTCCTATTAGTCTTGAGGACCACTTTATCTCTGTGAAAGGAGATATAGTTTAGCTTTATGCACAGGGCTTGCAGCTCACTAATCCGCCTGGCTGAGGTAATGGCCACCAAGAAGACAGTTTTCCAAGTCACGATTCTGAGATGTGCTGTAGCCATGGGCTTGAATTGGGGTTCCATGAGCTTGGCAATACAAATACTGAGGTCCCATGATGGCACCTGTTCCCTGTGAGGAGGGTGCAAGTGGGCCAACCCCTTGAAAAACCTTTTGAAAATGGGGTTAGAGGCTACAGAAGTGCCCTTACCAACTGAAATATAGGTCAAGACTGGTGCCACATGAACCTTAAGGGTAGTGGGCTGTAGTCCCAGTGAATGCAGGTGGGTGAGATAGTCCAGCAAGACTGGTAACCCTGCTGAGAAGGCACTACACCGTTACTGTCACACCATATGGAAAATCTCTTCCATTTGGAAGCATGGGTTTTCCTAGTAGAGGATTTCCTTGCGCCCCTGAGAACACCCTCAGAGAGTTGCAGATCTACATACTCTAGGTCCTCAACAGCCCTGCTCGGAGTTTGAGGGACCCGAGGTTCGGGTACAGGTTCCTCCCTTGTGAGGGAGTTAGGAGGTTGTGCCTTTGAGGAAGGTGTATGGGTTGGACCACTGACAGGGAGAATACAAGGGAGTACCATGGTTACCTGGCCCAATATGGAGCAATCAGAATCATTGTAGCTGCCTGAGACCTGAGCTTGATCAGGACCCTGAGCAACAAGGGAAATGGAGGAAACACATACAGGGTCCTCCCTGACCAATCTAGCACCAAGGCATCTACAGGCACTGTGCCCTTTGCTGGTGGCCTGCAGCAGAATTGGGGTAGCTGGTGGTTTTCCTGTGAGGCGAAGAGATCTATCTCTGGGGTGCCCCACTTCTGAAATACCACCTCAAGCACCTGTCTGTTGAGAGACCACTCATGGTGGTTTTGGCCGATTTTGCTGAGTGTATCCGCCAGGGTGTTATCCTTTCCTGGCAGATAATAGCCAACAAGGACACCTGTAGGGAGTAAGCTAGAGTTTATACTGCCATTGCCTCACTACACAGCAAGTTGGACCTTGTCACCCCCTTGTTTGTTGATATAGTACAGTGAGGTGGTGTTGTCTGTCCTGACTTGTACCATCTTGTTTTTTTTAGCAGAGATGCGAAGGACTGCAGGGCCAGAAACACTGCTCTGAGCTCAAACAGATTTATGTGCAGGAGTGACTCTGCAGGGGATCATGTGCCGTGCACTGTGTACTCTTTCCAGATGTGCTCCCAACCCTAAGAGGGAAACATAGAAACATAGAATTTGACGGCAGATAAGAACCGCTTGGCCCACCCAGTCTGCCCATTTCCCTACCTAATGGATAAGCTGCAGATCATAGTTAACCAGCAGCCTACTTCTTCCTACCCCCACCCCTAGAATGGCCTTCAGACTGTCCCATGCATGCTTGAATTCCACCATTGTTTTTGACTCCACAACCTTCCTCCGAAGGCCGCTCCATGCATCCACAACCCTCTCTGTGAAAAAATACTTCTTTAAATTACCTCTGAGCCGCCCCCCATCCTCAAATTGTGCCCCTTGTTCTTGCACACCTCTTTTTTTGAAAGATGCTACCCTGTTGGACTTTGTTGATTCCCTTGAGGTACGTGAAAGTTTCTATCATGTCCCCCCTCTCCCTCCTTTCCTCGAGGCAAGACATATTAAGCTCCTTTAGTCTCCCTTCATATGTCTTCCGGTGCAGACCCTGCACCATTTTAGTTGCCCTCCTCTGGACAGCTTCCATCCTGTCTATGTCTTTGCAGAGATTGGGTCTCCAGAACTGCACGCAGTACTCCAGATGGGATCTCACCAGCTGTCTGTACAGAGGGATAATAACTTCCTGTTTTCTACTGGTGATGCCTCTCCCTATGCACCCCAGTATCCCCCCAGCCCTCCTTGCTGCCCTCCTCACATTGCTTGCCCACCTTAGGTCATCTGATATGACTACCCCCAAGGTCCCTTTCCATTTTGTTGTTGTTAGTATCTCACCCCAATTGTGTACTCTTCCCTGGTTTTGTTTCCCAAGTGCATTACCTTGCACTTTTAGCACTGAATCTAGCTGCCATACATTTGACCATTCCTCTAATCTTGCCAAGTCCCTTCTCATCCTTTCCACCCCACCTTGCAGCATCAACACTGTTGCAGATCTTTGTGTCATCTGCAAAGAGACATACTTTTTCTTCCAGCCCCTCTGCAATGTCGCTTATAAAGACATTGAAGAGGACCTGTCCTAATACTGAACCTCATGTACCCACTAGTAACCCCTTTCTTCAGAGGACTCCATTTACTATTACCTTCATGCCCCTATTCTCCAGCCAATTCTTTACCCTGGCTGCCATCTTGGGACCCACTCCCAGGCTGGCTAACTTGTATATTAATCTTTTGTGTGGGACTGTGTCAAATGCCTTGCTAAAGTCTAGGTAGGCCATGTCCACAGCCCCTCCCTGATCTACTACTTTGGTCACCCAGTCAAAGAAATCTATCAGATTCGTCTGGCAAGAACTTCCCGCTGTGAATCCATGCTGCCTTGGGTCCTGTGCCCCTCTGGCCTCTAGATACTCGACAGTTCTTTCCTTCAGAAGCAAATGTTGTGAGGATCAACATGGGGGACTCATTCTGAGGTTGTCCCTGTTCTGCCACCACTGCAGGGCCTGCAGCGGAGTCCTTGTCACTGGCACCGGCTTCCAAAGTGAATCCCTACTTTGGTCCCAATATGCCCCGAGGTGAAACTGAATGTTCCTAATCTGAAATCTGGCACCTAGCACAGTTCCTGTGGCTGCAGCCATGTGGCCCAGTAATTGTAGGAAGTACCTTGCTGGCCTTGGCATGTTGAGACAGAATGATCCTGCAATCTGCAGAATGCTGTCTATCCTGTGCTAGGGAAGGAGAGCCCTCCCTCTCAAAGTATCCAGCTCTGCTCCTATGAAGTTCAGGACTTGAACAGACTGAAGTACTAACTTTTGGGCATTAATCAGGAACCCCAGGGACTCCAGGGAGTTCTGGATGAACGAGACAGCTGAAGAGTGGAAAGAATCATTGTCAAGGTTACCATCTTGAACCTTGGCTTTGCTAAGTGCTTGTTCAGAGCTCTTAGAGCTAAAATGGGTCGCCACTCCCTGTTTTTCTAGGGTTAGGAAGTACCAGGTGTAGAACCCTTTTCCCCTTTGAAGTAGAACAGGTTCCACCGCCTTTGACTGCAAAAGTTGGACACTTCTGCCTCCGTAAGTGCCCTCTCTGTTGGGAAAGCTGGTCTGCAATGTTTTGCCCTTAGTCTGAGGCTTGAAGCTAAGGGCATGGCCCTGACTCACTACTTCCAGGACCCACTTGTCTGTGGTAATGTTTTCCCAAGCCTCAAAGTCGTGAGCCAGCCTGCCTCCTACAGGTAGTGGGGAGGCGACCCTGGCAAGCACGTCAGGGGTTCTGTTTGGACTGGTCTTTAGCCTGGGGGGCCTTATCTCCACGCCTAGAGACCCTGCTGCCCCTACCCCTGAAGTAACCCTCTCTGCTGTTGCTAGTCAGGAGTAGTCTGAGCCTGGAAAAATGATCTGCTGTAAGCTGACCTACCTCTACCCCTTTTCCTTGTGGCCTATATGACATGGAATGTTTCTCCTTTGCAACATTACTTGTAGGTTGTTTTGTACTCATCTATCTTTTTCATGTAAGTCTCTGCTCTGTCACCAAATAGAGAACTATTTTTGCATGGGAAGTGGCTTTAGTTTGAGTGTCCTGAGAAAGGTTTGTGGTTCAAAGTCAAGTAAACCTTCTTAGTGCCACTAGCAGTGCCATCCATCTGGCAGCAGTGTCATTGGCATCCACTGCCATGTGAAACTGGTGCTTAGTGGCCTTCAGTCCGCATCTGGCTGTTTCTGCAATGTCCGCAGTCAGTCCTTGAGGGGCTTTATCCGCTATTGCCAGCACTGAATTCCACAGTGATTTCTGGTATTGGGCAGCATATGCCATGTAAGTTGCCTGCCTAATAGCCAGGGAGGCAGCCAAATACCCCTTCTTTGCCATGCTGTCCATTTTCCTGGAGTCCTTCTCTGGTGGATGAGATGAAAGTGGAACCCCAGCTCTGTCAAAAGCTGCAGCTTGGACCACCTCTTTATGGCCAGGATGGGAGAAGAGAAACTACCCGATCTGGCTAACTGATACTTTTTATCAGCTTTTTTATCTGTGGGCAAGACAGAATTTGGAGTTTCCAAGATTTTTTAAAACCTGCTTCCTTAAAGATTTCTTTATAGGGAGCAGTAGTTTGGTGGGTTTTAACCCCATCATGTCCAAAAATTCTGCTGCCTCCTCATCCTCCACAGTTTTGTGGGTAGAGAGGTCAAGGGCTTTCACCATCTGTTTGACAAAAGTATAGTGGGAGGAATAATTCTCCGGTAACGTGGGGGGGGGGGATCTAAACCTGATCCAGAGAAACCTCCAGTTCTGTTGGTTCCCCATGTCCTCCTCCTCTTCTTATTCCTCACGAGGGGCTCCTGTGAGTATGGAACCAAAAGCGGAACGGACGAGCGAACTGTACTGGAACTAGGAGAGAACCTTGTGCAACAGCAGACTGCAAGGCTTGCAATACATTAAGAGCCTGTGCAATTGCTTCAGCTGATGGCATGGCCGGTTTGTCTACCGAGAGCTCCTTTGCTTTTTCAGCAGGAGGAGTGGTGATGTGTTTTTCTTTATCTTTTTTTGTAGCTGGAACCAACTCTGCAGTTGGTTCCCCAGTACGTTTTGGCTTAGAAGACTCACTCTCCTTTGAAGAAATTGGTTCAGATTCTTTAGTTTTGTCTTTTTTTGTGGAGGAAGGATTCAGTTCCTAAGTGGATGGTTCACTAGGAGCTGCAGGAGTAGACACCCTCTTTTTAAACTGTTTAGCTTTCTTTTTTCGATGATTTTAGAACTAAAAGATTTACAGATGTTACAGTCTGCTTGAAAGTGTGAAGCACCCAGGCAAAATAAGCACAGTTTGTGTTTGTCAGCTGTGGCAAACATCGCTCCACACTTTAGACAGTTTTTAAAACCAGTAGGCCCTGTTCTCTTTTTTGGCCTATCTGACATAACCTTTCACACTATTGTACTGATTTAGAGGAACTTAAAGTCGGTTCCTGGACCAAATTTATTAATTAAATTTAAAATTGATCGGATCCAGTCAGACTTACAACTGAAGAAACGGTCAGTTCCCAACTGGGGAATGAACTGCATATCTGACCAAAAAATAACACAATTCAGTAAATGTCCGAACTGGTTCCGAACTTACGTCAAAATAATAATAAAATAATGAACCACCTACATTACGCGGAACCGATGAGGAACCACAAGCTGAAGTAAAAAACAACTAAAAAGTACAGTTACGTAAGAACTTACCGTAACAGTAGATCTTAGAGAGAGGCTCTTGCAGTAGGTAATTACATATAGGACTGACGTCGGCAGGCGGCAGGACCCCACGGAAAAATTTCTAGCTAGCAGTCCCTGGCGAGGGACCGCCCCTACATCAGGTGACCGCGCCAGATGACGTCGGTATAAAGGGGCGGTCCCGGATGCCCACCTTCCAGTTCTTTCCCGCCACAGGCCGGAAGGCCAGACGAGAGAAAGCAGGTATTTCCCTCAATGGAAAGGGCTGAAAAAGCCTAGGGGATGGGCGGAAGTATTACCTACCAGAGCCTCTCTCAAAGATCTACTGTTACGGTAAGTTCTTACGTAACTGTACTATCTTACTCGAGGGCTCTTGCAGTAGGTAATTACATATAGGACAGAATCCCAAGCAGTCTGGAACAAATGAAAGGCACGGGAGGAGGAACTACTCCAGAAGTAGAAACAACCTTGCAAACCTCAAGATAGGAGGCCCTGCAAGACAGCTAACCCGAAGCCTGCTCTACGGCGAGAGAATGTCCAAACTATAATGTTTCGTAACGGTATGGACGGAAGTCCAGGTGGCGGCAGCACAGATGTCTGCCGCAGACACATTCTTGAAACAAGCCGCAGAGGCTGCTACTCCACGAGTGGAGTGACCTCTGACTTGACCCGGTAGGGTCTTGTTGTACTTGTCATAACAGAAAGTGATGCAATGAGCCAACCACTTTGACAGGCATTGCTTGGAGACAGCATTGCCTTCCCTTTTGTGAGCAAAAGAGACGAACAACTGATCAGTCTTTCTGAGATCCTTCGTCCTATTGGTGTAGTATCTCAAATCCTGTGGACATCCATGGTATGGAGCAAGTATTCTCCCTGGTTGGAGTACTGTGTGAAAAACGCAGGTAACTCAATAGACTGATTTAAGGTAGACTCCGCTACCACTTTCGGAAGAAACTTAGGGTTCGTGCGAAGAGCTACTCTTTCTTTGTGAAAAATCAGATATGGGACTTTACACATAAGGGCCTGGAGCTCGGAAATTCTTCGAGCAGAAGTAATGGCCACCAAGAAGAGCATCTTCCACGATAAAACTTCAAGTCTGCGGAAACCGCAGGCTCAAAAGGAGGAAGGGTAAGTTTCTCGAGAACAAAGTTCAAATCCCAAGGGGGAGCAGGAGTCTGAATAGGGGGCCTGAGATGAAGGACCCCTCTGAGAAAGGTCTTGGATACCTCTAATTGGGCAAAAGCTTTATCAGCAAAAGGAACATGGCAGGCTGAAATAGCAGCCATGTGAACCTTCAAAGAAGAGTGACTGAGACCCAGGTCGAAAAGATGACGCAACTAATCGAGCAAAATGGCTACAGGACAGGAGAAAGGCTCCACGTTCCTGGAGGCAGCCCAAATGGAAAATCGCTTCCATTTCATAGCGTAGGTGGACCTAGTGGAGGGTTTTCTAGCCTTCACTAGAATCTCGGCCACCTTAGGAGAGACGCTAAAACGAGATTGGGCTAGGTCTGCAGGAGCCATGCATGAAGTTGAAGAGACTTGAGTCCTGGATGGACCAGGGTCCCCTATCCTGGGTCAGCAATCCCCGAGATAAAGGAAGAGGAAGAGGAGGAACCTCTGAGTATTGTTGTAGAAGAGAGAACCAGATTTGCCTGGGCCAGAAAGGAGCGATCTGAATCATTCTCGCTCCTTCCAATGCAAGTTTCTGCAGCACACGAGGGACCAGAGGAATTGAGGGAAAAGCATAGACAAATCTGTCCTTCCAGCATAGAGACAGAGCGTCGCTCCAGAAAGCGCCTCGCTCTGGAGCGAGCGAGCAAAAGGTGGGAAGTTTTGCGTTTTGGGAAGAGGCGAACAGGTCTACCTGTGGAGTCCCCCAAAGCTGGAAGATGCTGTTTAAAACTTTTGGTCCAGTTCCCACTCATGTGGCAGAGCCGAGGAACGACTTAGCCTGTTGTCTGCCAGGATATTGTCGACTCCTGGAACATGGATCGCCGTGAGGTGAAGGTTGTGAAGTGTTGCCCATTCCCAAACCCTCATCGCTTCCCTGCACAGCGGGTAGGATCGAGTCCCTCCCTGCTTGTTGATGTACCACACCACACACACGTTGTCCGTTTGGACACCTAGATGACCGGGAAGGATGTATTGGTGAAGGGCTTGGAGAGCATACAGAACTGCTCGTAGTTCGAGCACATTGATGTGGAGAGCTTGTTCCAGTCTGGACCATAAACCCTGGGTTCGGTGAGGACCCAGATGGGCTCCCAAACCTTCGCCTGATGTGTCCGTGGTCAGAGTCTGGGGGGGGGGGAGGATGAAAGAAGTGGATCCCCCGGAACAGGTTCTCTCGAACCATCCACCATTGCAAGTCTCTTGTCATCGGCGAGGAGATCAGCACCAGATGATCTAGGTCATCTACAAGTTGATCCCACTGAAAGCGGAGAGTCCACTGAGAGATCCTCATGTGGAGACGTGCGCGCGGAACCGTCGAGATGGCGGCCGCCATAAGCCCCAAAAGATGGAGAACCTTCCTGCATTCCGAAAGTAGGAAAATCTGTGACTGGAAGGAGGCCCCTCTGTCCGAAGGCAGGAAGGCCTTGCACACTGTCATATCGAGGATTGCCCCGATGAACTGGAGTCTCTGGGAAGGGTCCAGATGAGACTTGGAATGGTTGATGGTGATACCCAGACAAGTGAAAACCTGCTGGGTGAGGGAGAGGAAATGCAGGAGTTCCTCCCTGGACGAGGCCGCCAGGAGCCAATCGTCCAGGTAGGGAAACACCGAACTCCCAAGGTACGCAGGTGGGCCGCTACCACCACCAGGCATTTGGTAAAAACTCAGGGAGCCGAGGAAAGACCAAAAGGGAGTGCCCAGAATTGGTAATAGTCCCCCTGGAAAGCAAACCGGAGGTACTTTTGGTGCGAGGGACGAATGGGGATGTGCAGGTATGCATCCTGCATATCCAGTGCACAAAGCCACTGGCCCGGCCAAGAAGAGGCAGAAGGGTTTGAAGGGAGAGTATCCTGAACTTCTTGTATTCTACACAGAAGTTCAGGGAGCTGAGATCGAGAATGGGTCTGAGATCTCCAGTCTTCTTTGGTACAAGGAAGAAATGGGAATAGTAACCCGTCCCGTGGAGGTGAGGAGGGACGGGTTCTATGGCCTGCTCCGCGAGGAGAACAGATATTTCTTCCCTGATCAAAGGAAGATGGTCCCTTGAGTAAGAGGACTTCAGAGGGGGGTGACGTGGAGGTTTCTGTAGAAACTCTATGGAGTGCCCCTCTGCGATAATCTGAAGTACCCATGAATCCGATGTTATCCTCTCCCAACCCGGAAGGTGGAGGGAGAACCTCCCTCCTACTGGTTCCTCCGGGGAGTCCAGAGGCGGTGGGAGAGGGAAGGAGTTAGGTGGTGTGGGGCAGCGCCGCAGCTGGGGCACCCGCTGCTTTTTTGGGCGGTGGGGGCCTGGCAGCTGTGGGGGCCCGGTGTTTGGTGACCTGCCTTCCTTGGGGTTTCGCTTGAGGCCGGCTGCGTCTGCGAAAAGGACGGCACTGTGGGGGATGGGGACGGTACATGGAACCCACAGATTTCAGGGCTGTCCCCTTCTCCTGCAAGTCAGTGATGATGTCCTTGACATCACCACTGAAAAGCACCGAACCCCTGAAAGGTGCTTCCTGAATTGCTGACAGCACCTCCGGGACCAAACCTGACACTCAGAGCCATGCGTGACGCCGAAGACTTACGGCGAACGTGGAGCTCCGCCCTGCGGTGTCCACAGCATCGTAGGTCATCCTCAGAATGTGACAACTGGCCAAACGAGCAGAACGGACAAGGTCAGCTAACTCCTGCTTGACTTGGGAGTCAGGCAAGGAGTCAATCTTAGATTCCGCCTGGGTAAGGACAGCCTTCTGGTAATCCCCCATATGTGCTACATAATTTAGGGCCCTGATCCCCAGTGTGGAAGAAGCGTAGATCTTCTTTCCATACTGATCCAGAAGGCGAGATTCCTTATCCAGAGGAGACGAGCTCAGATGTTTAGGGTGTGCCGACCAGCCGTGAGCGGCTCTAATCACAACAGAGTCTGCACGGGGGTGAGAATCTAAAAAGTCTACACCCTCCGGAGCCTGGTATAGCCTGTTGGACTTCCGAGGAAGTGGGGCGAAAGCCAACGGTTGTTTCCAAATAGTGGAAACAAGGTGGGCATGAGGCTCGATCCAGGGTGGCACTAGGTAGGGGCCGTGAGGGCAAGTCCAGATGTTCTCAGAGTTTAACCCGCTGAGGATCTGGCTCTAAGGAACGCCACTGATGTACTTCCTGGATCTTCCTGAGCAACTCCGTGAAGGAAGGATCCTCCGGAGGAGACTTCGGAGGAGTCCTTGGCCAGGGCTTGGACGGAGAGCGAGGCTCGTTGTTTTTCTCAGAGCATCCGTCGGAGGAATCCGAGGAGTCCGAGAGAGAAGAAGAACTGGAAGCAGAGTAAGACTCCCTGACTCGTCTAGGGGTAGGAACGGGTTCCTTAGGGGGAATCCCTGGACATGTGTCCTGCCCCTCTCTGGATCCAGAGTGAAGAGCTCGGGAATCTGGAGGCGGAGAGGGAGTGTGCCGTCTGGGGCGTACAGGGGCCGGGGGTGGCACCGTCGCCGTAAGGCGGCTCTCAACCTCCTTGGTGAGCTGAGCCTTGGCCAAGCCCACCAGGAGGCCAGAGTCTCCTGAAGATCCACCGGCGGCCTAGGGGCGGTGGAGGAGGAGGGGCCGGGGGATAGTTATACAGATTATATCCGTGCAGTATCCGTAACCGGCTGCGGGAATACGGAGCTGGGTATTGCAGCGTCGGTACTGCGGCATCGGAGGCAGCGTCGGGTACTGCGGCGCGGATACTGTGGACCCGGTAAGCCGGTCGGATACCCAGGTACCGGAGGAGCTGCCAGAGCAGGCGGCCCAGTAGGGAGCCGCAGGCGGATCAACAGTGATAGGCCCATGGGGGAGGGCCCGATGGAAGAGAACATCCCGCTGGCGTCGAGCCAGCGTCCGAGGCCGTGTCAGATCCGGTTCAGTGGAAGGAGGGTCTGACGGCGGAAAAGCATCCCGAGCATCGCCCGGGGATGGAGAAGAAAAGTCCCCGGGGTCAGGTAGGGGGGACTCGGGCTCCCCGGACAGCAGCGAAGGCTGCGGGGAACCTGGGACGACAGACGATGGAGGGTCTGTCGTAGGCTCCGATGCCCGGCGCACATTGGAGGAGCTGATGTGCGACTTAGGGGTTGGATCCCGGTGGACGCCAGAGGAGCCGGCGTCCGACTTAAAGAGTCCCTCGTTGGAGGCGGGCGAGGGTGGGAAGCGGCCTGGTCGAGGGACACTGCCGTGCGCCGCCCGAAGGTCCGGGCTGTAATGACCTTCTCCGGCGGGCGCAGAGGAGCGTCCAGCTTATGTGAGGCACCCGGGCCAGTAGGCTGCAAGCCTGCAGCAGTACTGGGGGCAGAAACCTCCTTTCCCGGAGGCGCCCGAAGGGCCCGAATGCGATCCCGACGGGCAGGCCGACGCCTCCTCCAAAGCCTTGGAGGCTGCTGTCGGGCGATCCCCCGGAGGGGACGTTACCTGAGCCGCGGCTCCAGCCGGAGTCGCGGAGGAGAAGGCCTTCTCCCGGTTCCTTTCTATGTCCCGCTTCTTGTGTCCTTCTGGGGAGGTCGACGCCTGCCTAAGCTTCTTCAACTCCTTCTCCATTGCAGACATCTTCTTTTTAAGGAGATGGGCTTCCAAGGACTGCCGGCGTCTTCTGCGGGTGGCCGCGTTGAAATGCAGGCCATGCGGGCACTTTTCGACCGTGTGGTCGGGGCCTAAGCCAAAAAGGCAGAGGGAGTGACCATCCTTGTGAGGCAGTTGGGCGCCGCACGAGTCGCACTTATTTTTTGAAGGGGACAACATAAACCGACGTTCACCTGACGAAAAAATAGCAAAATACTTATAACTTTTGGTAAAAAAACGACAAAGTAACAGGGCTGAGCACGAACTTCACCGCGAGGCGCTGCACAAACTGACGGCGTGAAAGAACTGGAAGGCGGGCATCCGGGACCGCCCCTTTATACCGACGCTGCCTGACGCCGTCACCTGATATGGGGGCGGTCCCTCGCCAGGGACTGCTAGCTAGAAATTTTTCCGTGGGGTCCTGCCGCCTGCCGACGTCAGTCCTATATGTAATTACCTACTGCAAGAGCCCTCTCGAAGTAGGATCTTGCGTTACCTAAATACAAATATACAATAAGGGCAGTACTTAAGTAAAAATTAAAATGGTTTACTTTTCCACGGAAAATATAGAGAATACTGGATGGGTAACCATGCAGAACCAGTGTGTTCTGCCACAGAGAGGTCTGACTCCCTGCAACCTCGAGAGGTCCTTGGGAATCAGACCCTGAGGCGGCAGAACACACTAGTTCTGCATGGGGTTACCCATCCAGTATTTTTTAGAGTGTATGGTGCCCCTCAAATTATTTTTAAAACATTTTTAGGCTTTGAAATTGTATTTGAATTGTACATAAAGAAATTGTTGTCTCCTCTAGCTAGGAGATGGAGTTGAGTGGTTGCTAGGGACTGGGCGTCCCTAATGTAGCGGCGCACATGCCCACTGGTTGCTGCTCTGTTGTGGGTAGGATTTAGAAAAAAAAAAAACATGGTGGAACGACGTCTCGCTTAGCGAGGAAAATACCTGTCCCGAGGCCGAAAAATTTAACACTTTTTACGGATCAGAATCTAGTTGATCCAGCTTTTCTGTTAACTGTTAGCTTGTCTAAAAACCGACACAGTCATTTTCTGTCTGTTTCCGTGATATTGGCCTGTGGCGGTTTTCTGTTGATGCCGGCTCGAGCTTTCAACTCTAAATGAATGGAATGCTGTTCTACACGTACGGTCACTACAGCGTTCCATTCATTTACGTGTGTGTGGATGAACAGCGTTTTTGTAAGGCTGGATTTCGGGTGAGAACAATGTTCCACCATACACTATAAATCAAAAGTCAGTCAAGCAGAGGAGCGATCTCCGAGGCGTCTTACTTAGGCAGGTGGAAACTGAATCTGAGCATTATAGAATGCAGCAGTTGGTAAGGGCAGCAGTCTGAATGGTGGCATGAGCCAATGGATGTTCCATCATTTGCATATGTTCCATTTCTCCAGAGGCAGGTCAACACAGGAGGCAGACTGAAATAGTTAATCATATTGAAGATTTCCTTGGGTTAGAATACAGTGGGCTGACCCCTCAAGACAGCAGGCCTTTGCCAAAAACCGCACTCCTTTGGGAGATCAGATCCATACTGTAAATCTTAGTGAAAGTAACTGGCCTAGTGGTGTTGAGACACTGTTAGAGCCTTACCTCGAGCCATGCTGGCGAGCAGGATTCGGGCTGCCAGGGGCCTGCTGGGGGGCCCAGAGAGAAGGACTGAGCGACTGACTGGCAGCTCTCCTCTTTCAGGTTAGAGAGGTGTACCATGCTGGCTCCTGGCTGCCCAGAGGTGGAAGCCTGGGTGCAGTGCCGATTACTCCTTTAATTTTTTTTTAACCAAGCTTATTCTTGCTCACAGGTTCTGCTCAATGGTAGCCCCAACGCCATCACTAAAATTCTCACTGATTTATCAGTTATGTGCCACTTACTCAGGAGCACACAGTAGCGGGTTGCCTATCGTGTTGGTTGTGAGAGCACTTGACAGTGGTGCTAGCAAGAGACAAGATTGGTATTTTCCTCCATCCTTAGTGTTCTTCTCCACAGGAGTGCTGGTGGGTGATAACGCAAGCGCCCATGCATACCAGACATCTGGCAGTGACTCCTCCCCTTCTTTGCTACCCAGCTGTGCTCCCGCCTGGGCAGTAAGCAGCAGAAGCAGTATATCCCCCTCCACAAGGAAGGAGATAAGTCCCTAGGTATGATGAATCCTTCCTCCTCCGGTCAGACTACACTCGTTGCCAAATGCGGGTCACTGGCATTGCAAGTGACAGCGCTACTGCTGCACCCACATGCTAGATGGAGTACTGTAACCCTGACAGAGTACAGAGATAGTCCTGCACTCTTTGCATTAGGCAAGTGATGGGGGGTTCAGAGATGCCGCTTAGCACCACACAGTAAAATGCTTCCACTTAGGGATTAGGTGTTCCAAGTGGAAAATTTCAAAGCAGCAAGCAAAACAGAAGAGACCTTGTCTGAGACTGACAATCAAGAGACCTCTGCATCCCGAGGAGCCAGGCACAGGGCCACAGGGACTGCATGTCCAGGGGCAGCTGTGCAGGCCTGGCTGGAGGAGTAATGGAAACTGAGCTTCTACTAACCACTATCACAGCGGTGAAAACCAGATCTGCCTGGGCCACAGGGGGGCCACCAAGATTATTCTGCCGGGTTCCTGCCTTAGCTTGGTCAGGACCCTCAAAATTAGAGGATAACGACAAAAGGCATAGTGGAATCTCCCTTTGCAACAGAGAGACAGTACGTTTTTAAGACCACTGTAACAAATTTAAATCCCTAACTAACGCAAAGTAATAAAGGATTTTACTTAAAAAAATTTCAAACAGTTTACTTATTTAAAAACAAATAAATGACCGGAGACCCAGCAATACCGGAACTTGTACTCGGGGTGACTGTTCTCTCCATGAAGAGAAACAAATCTGGCAACTCATAAGAGTGGAACGTGGCTGCAGAGTTTTTCAAACCACTATTTTAAATTCTGCTAGTTAAACTAGGATTCTGTCTCTGGGGCATCTGCCTCCTAGGAGATGATGCTTAGAATGTAACCATTAAAGATCAAATGCAATGCTTTAAAATGTACTATTTGCCCACCAGAAGGACAACTAAGCTTTATTTGTTACAAATAAAGTTTGAAAATTGCTATAATTCATGTATAGTATATGTTAGGGCTTATGTACGGAAATTGATGGCTCTCTTAAACAGTTGTGATGGATGGTTTAAAAGTTGTTACGGGTGGTTTAGAAGTTATGGGTAGTTTAGAAGTTATGGATGGTTTAGAAGTTGTTAATGGATGGTTTAGAAGTCATTATGCATGTTCTCAGTGATTCAGCTGTGCTGTGCCTCACGCTAGTTTCCTCACAGTTTTCAGCCGTCACTGCTGCAGCTGCCGTAGTGCCATCCCTGCCTGTTTAACACAGCTCCCCTTCAGTAAAACCCCAGTAGAAATAAAAGAAATGTCAGCGGCCATGCTCTCAAAAACAATAACAGCTGCTTTCTTATTCAGTGAGCTCTCCCTTCTTGTGATGACTCTTGCTTGGCAGCTCACTTCCATTTCCACTGAGCACCCTTCTCTCTGTGCTGGCGCTCGGCACTGCTCACAGCTCCTGCCCCCCTCTTCCCTTAAGAAAACAATATACAATATAGAGACTACTGGATGGGCAACTATGCACAGCCAGTGTGTTCTGCCACAGAGGGGTTCTGATTCCCTCTGACCTTGAGAGCGAAGCTAGAGAGGTCCAAGGGAACCAGAACCTCGAAGTGACAGAACACACAGGTTGTGCATAAAGTTGCTCATCCTGTACTTTTTATAGTGTATAGTAGTACTATGTGAAATGTATGGTCTGTGGTTTTTTTTTTTTCTCTGTTTCATAATGAAACTGACTTGAAAAGCCTCTAGAGGTTCTAGAATACTATCACCACAGAATTAGAGAAAAGCAACAATGTGCCAGGATTCCCAGAGGTTCTGCTGCATTAGTGACATCACTACTGCAGCAGAAGATAGAAACATAGAATCTGATGGCAGATAAGGACCGCTTGGCCAACCTAGTCTGCCCATTTCTCTACCTAGAACAACATAATGACATCACTACTGCAGCAGAACAAGCATATTTCAGGCATGGAATTTCATGTATAACAGCATTCCACTATACATTATAAAAAATAGAATATGGGTGACCATACATGACTCACTTTTGAATTTCCATCTCAGGGTTGAGATGAACAGTTTTGTTCTAGAGGTCCATATTCTGTTATCTCTACCCCTCAATGGAAACACAGTCTTGTTTTACCATTTATCACTTCTTCTCCCCGAGCCTCCCCTTTCTTCTTCCTCCATATCTCTCTCTCTCTCTCTCTCTCTCATTTTACCTCTCCTCTACACCAACTTGTTTTTTTTTCTCTTTTAGATATTTCCTGAAGAAGACCTAAGGTCGAAACATAGATTTTTAACTCTATTTTCAGCGTGCATTTAATATAACCATTTTGTTTTGCTTGTTTTGTATTGTCACCCACACATTATTCCTTACATAAAGGCTATCTGTTTGCCTCTCTTAGTTGATGGTTTCTCAAAAAAAATAAATCACTCAGACTTTTTCAAACCAGCCAGAGGAATCTTGGGTGAGTGTTGATGTCATTCATGCAACAATGACGATCTTCCACCAGGTCCTATCAGCTTAGTACACACAGTATGTCTGACTGTGAAAGGGCAAAAGTCAGTCTTTGCTACCAATTTCCTGATGGGGTTTCTATTAATGGACTTATACCAGAAGAACAAAATGGTAAACATCTGGCAAGTCCCAAAGGTTAATCACCAACTTTTTGAGTACCATATCAACTGCCCCTAAAAAACCTCTCACTCTTAAAATTTAAATTTTGGTTTTGTGTGTTCCCTTTCTAGCCCAGAATACAGCTACCACAACTCCCTCCTTATTTATTCTTTTCAGATTCACGCCCTTTAATGAGGTTCCACGGTACTCACAAAAAGTGTATTACAGTACTACCACTCCCCAAATGTGTCACAAAAATGTGCACCTCTACCCTGCCCCTTCCTGGTAATTATTCCAAAACATACCTATACACCTCTTCCAACTTAAGTTTCTAACTATCTTGCGCCACTCATATAATCTATACCCCTTTGCCCACACAACTGGAATGTGAACTTACCACTACACCCCTCCTAAAATGTATACTTCTGTACCTCTCAAATAATTCTGCATGCCTCCCCAAATCTGACCCCTCACCCTTGATATTTGCCCTCCTACCCTGCACCCACCCCAAAATTTGCACACTCAGCCCTCACACCCTACCCCAAATACATTTGTACCTCATCCCCACTCACCCAAGATGTGTGTACATCTGTGCATATCCCACATTTATACTACTATACCACTATTTGTACCCCCATCCCATGACTTCTGAAGCTTGTACCTCTCCTGCAGAACTTCCCCAAACCTGCAACCTCCACAAGTTTGCCCCTCTCCAACTAAACACAAAATCGGTACCTCATACCCCACTCCTCCCAAAAAATCAAAATGTTTGGGAGGGTGAAATACTAAGTAAAATTTAGGAAGAGTACAAGTACATATTTTTAGAAGGTGTACAGGGGTACATTACACATTTCAGGAAGGAGAGGTGCAAGTAAAAACTTTGCAGGAGGTGTGCGGATATAAGACAAACTGTGGGAGGTGCAAGCACACATTTTGGGAGGGGGTGCAGGGTTCAAGCATACATTTTGGGAGGGGTGCAGGGCAGCAAGTTCACATTTTGGGAGTGGTGTAGGAATACAAGTAAAAATGTTGGGGGTGTAGGGGTGCAAGTACAAATTTTGGGAGTGGTGCAGGGGCAAGTACAATTTTTGGGAGGGATGCAGGGGTACAAGTATACATTTTGGGAGGGGTGCAGGGGTACAAGTACAAATTTTGGGAGTGGTGCAGGGGCAAGCACAATTTTTGGGAGGGATGCATGGGTACAAATACAGGTTACTCACCTGTAACAGGAGTTCTAGGAATGGTATATGTTGTTCATCCACACTTATTGGCAGGTTCCTTGCCGCTTTAAATCTTGCCGGAAGGTCTTCAAGCTGGCTCCTCCCACCTCCCGGGTGGTAAAACTCTCGCTCCGCCCCATGGCGCTGAATCTAGCTCGCTGGAAGCAGGTTGTGTGTCGAAGCCGGGAGGCGGTGGGTCGTGTGGATGAACAACATATACCATTCCTAGAACTCCTGTTACAGGTGAGTAACCTGTATTTAGGACATGGATATGTTCCTCATCCACATATTGGCAGACTCCTACCAGTTCTCCGGGAGGAGAGAGGCAAGGCGCACACCCCCTACTTAGGTAGAAAGACTGGAGAACCAAGGCCCCGACCAGCACCCCGGCGTGACCCAAGGTCGATGTGGAAGGGGAACGGAAAAGCCTGCTTCTGGGCGGAAGCCCTGCGGATATCCTGGACCGGAGTATCCTCGGAAGCAGCCACCGATGCAGCATAAGGATGGGTAAAAATGAGCACTTATCCCTCTGGGAGACTCCATGCCCGCCCACCTATAGCGGAGACCTATGCAGGGGGTGACCCATCCGCTCGTCGTCCGCTTGGCTGCAGGTCTGCCAGATGCGGCTTCAGCGTAGATGACAAACAGCTGGCGAACCTCTCCTGAACTTCAGCCCTATGCTCGGTAGGTGAGCGTTAAATGGGGTCCCATGGAACCCATATACGGCCTCCGAGGTGTGAATGGGGATGAACCCCGGCAGAGGCAATACCCCCATAGGGAAGACTCCACACCGCCTTCGGAAGGACTTGGGTGGGACACAGGACAACCTTGTCCCTGTGGAAGACCAGATAGGGAGATTCAAAGGGGCGCCTGGAACTCTCCCCTCCTTCTGGATGGCAGAGGTGGCCCCAAGAAAAGTGTTCTTCCACAACACGTGGGAAACTCGCACCTGTGCAAAAGGTTCGAACGGCTTGCCCGTGAGCTAAGCCCATACCAGCAAGGATCCCACAGAAATGGGGATACTCTCCCCCAAAAAAGGGGGGGGATTGAGGCCTAGAAGTGCCAGACCACCTTTTCTGTGCCACTGACTGCCTTCCGGCCCACGCCCAGAAGACAGGGGTGACCCACAGAAGCACCCAGAGGGTCGTCGGCCCAAGCCCTAATTCAAAGAACAGACGCAGATGGTCCGAAATGCTCGCCCAGGGACGGGAGAGGGCCAGACCCTATCCCATCATCCAATGGAGAACTCTTCCAATGAGTGCGAGCATTTTGGCCGACTTCTGGCAGGACGCCTCGAAACGTCGAGGACCTTGCCGAAGGACCCTAGGCCTGGCCCCTAGCCGCACAGGGACCGGGCCTACAGGTGCAGGGATTGAAGGTCCAGATGGAAAACCTTCCCCTGAAAAAGAGATCAGGACCGGGCGGACTAGAAGCCGCCTCGGGAGCCTGTGGCTGAGACTGAGGAGCGCTGCATACCAGAGCTGGCAATCCAGTCTGGGGCTACCAGCATCACCTGTGCCAAGTCCCTCCTCGCTTTGCCCGTAGGTCAAGGGAAATGGGGGAGAGGCGCGGAAGGGCCCAGGGTCTGTGGCCCCGACGGCATCCCCTACAGCAGACCTTGCTGAGGGGGCAGGCATAAAACAGTCTTGGCCTCGTATTCTCCCTGGAGGGAGGAAGGAGAAGATCCTGGGCTACCTCCGGCAGGGAAGACCACTTGTGAGGCGCAGCCTATGTCCGGCTTAGGGCAGCAGCCGAGGAATTGGAGGCTCCTGCCATCAGATGGCTGGGGACCCGCCTCCAACTGCGCGAAAAGCCCAATGTGGAGAACCTCCTTACGCGAGGCAAGGGGTTCACCAAACCTGGCAGGGTAGGTAGCACATGGTTGTGGTGCTGTCCGCATGGACTAAACCACACAACCCCGCGACAAACGGAGCGAGCTGCAAGCTAAGCGGACCGCCTGGAGCGCCAGCGGGTAGGGAGGACATCGGGACTCCCGAGAGGACCAGAGGCAAAGCACTCTGTATTCCCCTAGATGGGCACCCCCACCCATCCAAGAAGCACTGGTCGGAGAAGACCGACGACTCAGGGGGGGACAAACAGGATGTTCTCCTGCAGGAGTTGGAACGGTCCGAAGGGGAGCGTTCCCTAAACTCCTGGGCTGTAGTCACGAACTGGTCTGAGGAACGCAGTGCTGTGACCGCTAGCTGGCCCATCCCACAGGGGAGCGCTGCGATGAGGCCCAGGAGGTGCAGGAGGTCCCAGCAGGGCACAATTACCTGGCCAACCTGACTGGGTAAGGGAGGAAGAACCTCAGCCCTGTCCGCCCGGAGCCGAGCTCGGACTCAAGAGTCGAGCCTAGTCCCGGAGAAACCTCACCCGCTAAGGCATGAGTTCCAACGTGGCTCCGGTAAGGGAGACCAGTCTAAGCCTGGAAGGGTTTAATCAGGCCGCCATCCAGGTGGGTTTATGCCCGGACTCTTCGAAGCCGCAGAAACTGCGGAGCAGAGAACGAAGGGCCTGGCCAGGAACTCGTAAGGAGACCTCTCACCTAGGAAAGGGAGGGGTCTCCCAAGAACGGACGGAACGAGGAGTAAGTACGTCCTGGAGGCCCAAGAGGAAGCCGCACGCCTCGATCTGAGGATGGGAGATCTGCAGAGGGGCCATCCGGCGTGGAGAAGGATGGGCGCAAGCCCCCCGTCCGTTTGAGGCCAGGAATACCTGGACACGAACCCAGGGTCAGAAGGAGGGTCCACCACCTTCCTGACCACCTCTAATTAGAGGGCCAGGCAAGTCGGCTCAGCAGTCCGGACAAAGAGTCTGTGGACCCAAGATCCCCGTGGGGCAACGGCTCAAAAGGGGAATCTGTTCAACCCGCGACAGGGCTTACCCTTAGCACCACCTGTTAGGAAGAGGTATGGCACTGGCCCCCACGGGAAAACCTGGCAGGGGCGACGGGGCTGGGATGCCCCCCAGCCCGCCACTGAGCAGGCTTTACGGAGGAAGAGGCCGAGGGCTCGGACTCCTACTCCTGCTTCCTTTGGAGGAAGACGCTGTCTGGCGACAGGCCACCCAGCGCATGCCTGCTGGCCTCGAGCTGGCCGGCCGAGCCGCAGGGGTCGGGGCAAAGGGGCTTACGCAAAGCTGAGGGTTGCCCTTGTCCCTCTGGGTGGGAGTGACAGTCCCGAGTGGCATCGGACTTCGGCCCTGGATATGTCCCTCCACTCCAGGGCCGAAGAGGTCAGTCCCCAAGAAGGGGATGTCTGCCAACTCGTGCTGGGTTTCCAAGGAGAAGAAGGATAACCTCAGCCACGCCCTGCGGTGCATGGCCACTGTGGCCGCCACCGATCTGGCACAGGAGTCACCCAGATCCAGGGCCGACTGGAGCTGCTGTTTTGCCACCGCCCTTCCCTGGTCCTGAACCGCGGACCGTGGTCCGCAGGTCGGCTTGGAGATGAGGAAGGACCTCGTCCAGGGAGCCCAAAAGGCATGGGAACAGTGTGCCATCAGTGCGCCGAGCTGGCCTGACGGAGGCTCAGGGAGGACGCTGGCGAAGCATGCGCCCGACGTAGTCCGGCCCTTCTGACTCTCTTTGTCAGGGGCCTATCCATCCCTAGCATTTCCAAAACATTGGAAAACACTGTCGGTGACTACCCCTTCAGCCGAGGGTGCTCCGAGAAACCGGGCAGAGAACCGACAGGGACAGGTACTTCCTGGCCACCCTGGCCGGGCGTAGGGCAGGGAAGTAGGCCGCCAGAGCTCCAAGGCTGGGCCCACACAGCTTCAGCCACCGGGAAGGCCTCCGAGGGAGAGCCCCTTCGGTCCAGAATCTCCGTAAGGGGGTAAGGTGCCTGCTTGGAAACAGGCTCGAGCTGCATCCCGGTGAATTCCGAGATGAGCTGGAGCAGACCCAAAAAGGACGATGGGCTGTCGTCCACAGAATGTTCCGGGGAAGACCATGGGTCCTCCCTGCTAGGAAACATAACGGAGCCGACTTCAGGCTCCGAGTCTGCAAAAAGCTGCCGCAGGCCTGAGTCACTCTTCGTCCACCAAGGGTGGGCGGGAGTGAGGGGACCGAGTAACCTGCGGAACAGGTCATGGCTCGGCCCGGGTTCCGCCGAGGGCGGAGGAGCAGCGAGGATCCGACGAGCAACCGGCCCTGAAGAGGGCTCCTTGACTGCCTCGAGCGGCTGCTTACTAGCTGGAGAATGAATCGGAGTCGATTGATTTCCGGACAACAACAGCTGCTGCCACATAAGTTCCTCGTAATATCGACGCCAACGGCATCGAAGCCACTCCTCATCCAAGGAGGGGGACGAGGAAGAACGGCAAAGCCACTTGACTCGGTGCCCCGACCGAGGACGCCGAGGTCGGCGTGAGCGGCTAGACCAGAGGAGGACCGAGACCGAGACCTGAACTGGGGAACCAAGGGCGGGTTTGGGAGGAGCGGGCGCGCCACCCTCCCTTGGCTCGGAGAATTGCCGAGGACTGTCAACCCCAAGGTACCGGAGAACTGTGCCCCACCGGGAAACCGCGAAGGGGATTGCGTGCACCAGCAGGAGACAGCCCAGATGACGTGCGGAGAGGCTCGCCACGTTGGACGGGGTCCTGGCCGCTGACCTGATGGGGACACCGTGAGGCCAGAGGCCGTGCTGCATCCCCACCAAAGCCGAGCATCGGCCGGGCGGGGAGGGGGATCTTTTCCCTGCACCCGCCAGGGCCGACGAAGGACCCTGCCTGCACCTGGAATTGGGCCAGGGAGGTACCCAGGGTCTTCTCCCTTCAAGGAAGGGACTGACGGCTCTTGAACGGCTGGGCGAGTAGAGCCCAAGGACAGCGGATAAGTGCCGCAACCGAGTGAAGAGGGAGGTGGAGCCGCTTCTGCCCGGCGGATCGAGCTGCTCAGAAACAGCCGAAGCGGACGCCCGACGATCCGAGGGATCTTCCACAGTGGGAAAAACTACCGGATGTCCGATCCCCGAACGGGCCGCGCGGTCCTCTAGAGAGCTGGCCGAAAGAGCACAACAAAACTCGCAAAACTGAGGATCATGATCCAGGTCAAGGCAGTAAACGCATGTGGAGTGCGGGTCTCTCTTGGAGGATTTAACCGGGCGCCTCCTGGGGCTGGAAAGGGAATGAGCCATCGCCGCAGTGAGGAAGAAGATCGAAGTTTCAGAAAAACTTCCAATTGATTTCGAAGACTGAAAATTCCAGGAACCAGTCGAAACGCAGCGCGCTAAGGAGGGAACCTGAGCTTCCAAGCGGTAAGGAAGATCTGGCGTCATGGGGCGGAGCTGAGAGTTTTACCACCCAGGTGGGTGGGAGGAGCCAGCTTGAAGACCTTCCGGCAAGATTTAAAGCAGCAAGGAACCTGCCAATAAGTGTTGATGAACAACATATCCATGTCCCTAGAAGTACATTTTGGGAGGGGTACAAGTACAAATTTTGGGAGAGGTGCAGGAGCATAAGTGCAAATTTTGGTAGGGGTGCAAGTACAATTTTTGGGAGGGATGCAGGAGTACAAGTATACATTTTTGGGAGGGGTGCAAGTACAAATTTTGGGAGGGATGAAAGTACAATATTTGGGAGGGATGCTGGGGCAAGTACAATTTTGGGAAGGGATGTGGTGGTGTAATTAAAAACTTCAGGACAGGTGCAGGGGCACAAATGCAAATGTTGGGTGCAAGTTCACATTTCAGAAGGGTTACAGTGGGTGCAAGTGCAAATTTTGGGAGGGGTGCAGGGGTAAATACGCACATATATGGTGGTGTGGGTTAAAGTACTAATTTTGAAAGGGATGTAAAAGCTGAGGCTATTTGGATGGGTCCAGGAGTAAAAGTGCAAATTTTGAGAGAGGAGGGGTAATGGTAAAAATATTGTGACGGTGCAGTAAAAGAGGTGCACATTTTGGGAAAGAGGAATAAAGATATAAAATTAGCAGAAGACAGGGTAGAAAGTACAGTTACGTAAGAACTTACCGTAACAGTAGATCTTCGAGAACAGCTCTTGCAGCAGGTTACACCACTAGGACTGAAGCCGGCAGGCGTCAGGACCCCATGGAAAAATTCTAGCTAGCTATCTTCAGCGGGGACTGCCCCCGACGTCGGTCCCACCTCCAACGTCAGACGTAGTACATAAGGGGGCGGTCCCGGCCGATTCCCCAGTTCTCCCGCCGGAGACTTCCGGCCGCAGGCTGACATCGAAAAGGGAGCCCGAGGATCCACCGTCAGAAGTCAAAGGAAAAACCTTGATAGTAAAGCGTAGCTCATGCCTCCTCCAAGGGGGAAGGTGGGCGGGAAGGTACCTGCTGCAAGAGCTGTTCTCGAAGATCTACTGTTACGGTAAGTTCTTACATAACTGTACTATCTTACTTCGAGACACAGCTCTTGCAGCAGGTTACACCATTAGGACTGATTCCCAAGCAGTAACGCTGCCAACATTCTGGGAGGAGGAAACTAGGAAAAACATTCCAGGTCCTGAATCTAGGACAGGAGACCCTGTAGCACAGCCAGGCCGAAGCCGGCTCTTCGCTGAGAGGCGATGTCCAGGCTATAATGCCTGATAAATGTATGCACAGAGCTCCAAGTGGCTGCAGCACATATGGCAGAGGTGGAGACGTTTCGGAGTGCTGCAAAGGAGGTGGCCACACCCCTAGTAGAATGACCCCGGACTGAACCTGGGAGGGGCTTTTGGTTGATATCATAACAGTATGAAATACACTGGACAAGCCAGCGAGACAGGGACTGTTTGGATACTGGTTGGCCCATCATCCTTTCAGAAAAGGAAACGAAAAGTTGCTCTGAACTACGAAGTAGTTTAGTTCTGTTGAGGTAATACCTCAAGCTGCGGTGAACATCCAGGGTGTGGAGCAGTGCCTCTCCTCTATTAAAGTAATTTGGGAAGTAGACCGGCAGGTCAATATCCTGATTGAGAGTGAGTGTAGAGACCACCTTAGGCAAACATTTTGGATTTGTCCTCAGGGATACTCTGTCCCGGTGGAAAACTAAATAAGGCTCTTTGCACATGAGAGCGTGAAGCTCAGAAACTCTTCTCGCTGTAGTAACAGCAACGGCAAAACAAGCGTTTTCCGACAAGCAGGCTCGCAATCGGACAGGTTCGAAGGAAGCGTGAGTTGTTCCAGGACAAAGAAGCAAATCCCATGGAGGCACTGGGTCCTTAATGGGTGGCCTAAGATGTAACACCCTCTCAAAATTCCCGAGAGGCGCCTAATTGTGCCAGTGTGCGATGTCCAATCGAAGGTGGTAGGGCAGAGATGGCACAGAGGTGCACCTTGATAGAGGAGTAGGCTAGGCCCGAACGGAAAAAGGAGAGCAGGTAGTCCAACACCACTCTCACCGGGCAACCTAAAGGGGAAAAATCGCGTGCTCGTGACCATAAACAAAAACGGCGCCATTTCATGGCATACGTCGCATGCGTTGCCGGCTTTCTGGCTGCAGAAAGAACTTCTGCAACCTCTTGCGAGACCCCGTGACGCAAGATGGCTATGCCTCTAGGAGCCATGCATGCAGGTTCAGTGAGCGTAAGTCCGGGTGGACCAGTGAACCTTCCTCCTGAGACAGGAGATGAGAGCTGAATGGCAACGGGAGCAGAGGTTCCCGGGATAGCTGAATTAGCAAAGGGAACCAGATCTGTCTGGGCCAGAAAGGGGCCACCAGGATCATTGTTGTATGCTCCTCGGCGAGTTTGAGAAGAACTCTGGATCAACGGAAGAGAGGGAAAGCGAGAGGAATCTGTCCGCCCAGGAGAGGGACAATGCGTCCTCACCAGAAAACACTCAGGCCCTGGATCTAGCGAGCAAAACAAGGTTTTGTTGGATGGGGATGCGAACAAGTCCAGCTCTGGAGTTCCCCATCAAGAAACAGATCCTCTGCTACCTCTTGAAGAAGTTCCCACTCGTGGACTCTGGCCTGGGAGCGACTCAGGCCATCTGCAATCATGTTGTCCACCCGGGAACATGTACAGTGATCAGATTCGCGCCGTGTCGGATTACCCAATCCCACACCCTCATGGCCTCCTGCAAAGGGGTAAGAGTGTGCGCCTTGTTTGTTGAGGTGGATACATCACCGCCCGTGTTGTCTGTCTGAAGCAGGAGAGTACTCAAGGGATTTCTAACTGAAGGGCCTGCAGGGCATAAAGGACCGCCTCATCTCTAGGATATTGATATGGAGATGAGCCCTGAGAGGGTCCACATACCCTGGGACTTCACCCGTCCAGGTGTGCTCCCACCCTAGACCTGAGGCGTCTATGGTGGGAGGATTACCTCCGGGACGGCACTATAAACGGACGCCCGTGGAGAGTGACCCTGGGTTCAGCCACCACTGCTAGTCTCGAATCACGGTGTTCGTGATTCTGACCGGATGCTGCATGTGGTCTTGCCTTTGATCCCATTGCACCTTGAGCATCCACTGGTTACCCGCATGTGGAGCCTTGCGAAAGGGACGGTAGGAATGGCCGCAGCCATGTGTCCGAGCAAGCAAGGACCGACCTGGCAGGGACGGTCTTGTTCGACGACAATTCCTGATGAGGGATCTGATGCGCTCCGCTCTGTCGTCTGGAAGAAATGCTCTTCCCTGAATGGTGTCCAGTACTGTGCCTATAAATTGCAGCTTCTGCGACGGTACCAGGAGAGACTTCTCGTGGTTGATTAGGATGCCCAGAGATCGGAACAGGTCCTGGGTGCTCTGGATCGCATGTAACAACGCCTCTCTGGAGGCGGCCATGAGAAGCCAATCGTCCAGTGGCACGGAACACATAATGGCCCTGTCTCCTTAGAGACGCTGCACGACTGCCATGCATTTGGTAAAGACCCTGGGTGCGGATGACAGTCCGAATGGAAGGCTCGGAACTGAAGGTGGTGGTCTAGAAACCAAGCGCAGGAACCTCTTATGCGCCTGAGCTATAGGGATGCAGGTATGCGCCCTGTATGTCTAGAGACGCTAAGAAGCGCCTTGCTTCAGCATGGGAATGAGACCTGGAAGAGTCACCATCGGAATCTCTTGTACGCGACCGACACGCTGAGGTCGCTGAGGTCCAGAATCGGATGAGGTCCCCTGTTTTCTTTGGAACCAGGAAGAAGTGGGAATAGTATCCTTGTCCTCTCTGGTTCTCCGGGACGTACTCTATCGCTCCCTTTTGCAAGAGCGAGTACTTCTTGCCAGATCAGAGACTTGTGCTGACCCGGGTACCGGGAGAGCAAAGGAGGCCTCGAGGGTGGCTTTTCTGCGAATTCTATAAAGTGGCCTCTTCCGACCAATTGAAGAACCCACCTGTCGGTGGTTATAGCCTGCCATCCCGGCAGGAAGTTCGCAATGCGACCCCCGACCATGATTTCCCGTTGATCCTGAGGGGCGGGGGCCGGAAAGGAGTCAGGCTGTGGCGTGGAAGGTCCCGCTGGCTGGACCGGCTTGAAGTATGCTGCTTCGCCTGTGGTTACTTCTGGCTCTGGAAGCCGGAGCCCCTCTGTTGTGGAGCGGGGTGACTGTTGCCTCTGCGTCTGGCCCACTAAATCGGGCTTGGTTCCTGGCGAAGAACTAAGCTTGGGTCGGTACATGGCCTGAACTGACCTCACCGCCTACCCGGCCTCTTGGAGTTTGGTAATAATCTTCTCTGAGGTTTACCAAACAAGACTTCTCCTCGAATGGGCGTCCATGATATTCTTCTGGACGTCCGGTAAAGCCGAGAGGCACAACCAAGAGTGTCTCCGGATGCATACGCCTGCTGCGCCTGCTGAGGGCCGAGGAGTCCCGCTGAGTCATACGCTGCTCAGAGCGCTTTGAGTTCCTACGTCCGACCCGCACAGGAAGAAACTGAAGCATCTCCTCCTTCTGCTCACCTTCCGGCAGTTTCTCAGCCGCATCAGACCCTGTTCCCACAAGGCATTTTGGAACTGCACCATGTGGGTCAAGTAATTCAGGGATCTGATGGCGCAGGTAGCGGAAGCATACGTGCGCCTTACCCATAGCGTCCAGCTGTTTGGACTCTGGGTCCGGTGGCAGGGTGCTCAGATGTTGCGGTCTCTGGGACCGGTCATGTGAGGCTGTTATGACCAGAGAGTTGGCCTGAGGCTGCTGAGTCAAGTACTGGTCTTCCCTGGGAGCCTTGTACAAGCGATCAGCTTTCTTCGGCATCGCCGGGAGCTAATGTGGATGCTTCCACGCTGCCTTGGTGACGTCCACGAAAGTGTCTACCAAGGGTGGCACCACCACAGGCTTGGGGTCCTTCTGCTGAAGATACTTTATGAAGTGAGCCTTCGGGTTCTAGCTCTTCCCATCCCATCCCATGTTCTCTTGGATGTGTCTCATAATATCTGAGAACTAAGGGTCATCCGGAGGAGACTTTGGCATCTCGCGGATCCAGAGAAGGGATGGAGAGGGGAGATGCGATCTGGATGTTGAGAACTCTGATCCCGTTTCCTCCGTCGAAGGCGATCGTCGGTGCTTCTGGGTCTCTTAGGGCTGGGTGACCTGGAAGAGGATTTGGACGGAGGTCTCCGTTTGTCTGGTCTCCCCTTGGAGGTGTTCTGTGCTCCCGGGGAGGTGAGTCGGCCTGCCGACTCCGATGGGGAGGGGGGCGGGGCCGGAGGAGTAATCTTGTAGGAGGAAGGGAGGTGGAGTGGGAACCATGTCCTTCTTATGGTGTCCCACCAGTAAGTGAACAGCTCCTTCACTTCTACCATGGAAAGGCCCGACGGCGGTCCGGGTGCCAGTGGGCGGTCGCCGGGTCCCGTCGTCCCACAGGGGCTCGGGTAATGGCGAGGTTCCCTGGGCGTCGACAGGATCGAGGTGCGCCTGGTCTGGTCCTCGGGCTGAGTCAATTCCTCTCGGTGATGGTCTCCTGACCGGCGTTGGTCGGAGCGTCGGGGTTCTCTCTCATTAGAGCGGGCGCCGTCCCTCTACCGGCGTCCGATGAAGCGCTAGCCTGCCGGGCGGTTGTCAGGCCGACGGCGGCCCGGGATCTGTGGCGAGAGGACGGCGACGGCGCGACCGCGTCAGGTCCTGCGGTCTCTGAGAGAGGTAAGCTCTGCCTTGCGAGGAGGCAAGGAAGCCGCACCTGGCGTCAGGTTCAGAAGGGCGGGAACCCGACTTATGGTGATGGTGGCTATCCCAAGACTTGACCAGGGCCCTGGAGGATGAGGAAGGTCTGGCAGTCTTGGCCTGAGAAGAGGATGAAGACTTCTTAACCGCAGCAGGGGAGAGGCTGAGAGCTGGCCCGGGAAGGGGAGCGGTCGGACCTGGAACCAGAGCTGCGTGAGTCTGAGGCCCTAGACGGGGACCTGGAAGGGGCCTTCTCCCTACGTTTTTCAGTGTGCTTGTGGGCCTTTTTGAAGAGTCCCCCTTGGAAGACATGGTCTTAAGCTTTTCTTCCAGCAAAAAAGTCTGAAGGGCCTTCTGGCGACGGATCCAGGTTCTGCTATTAAACCCCTGGCAGAAGGAGCAGGCCCGGGTGTCGTGGTCTGGGCCTAGGCACCTGACGCAGGCCACGTGAGGGTCCTGGAAGGATCTGTTTCCCACAAGCACACTTGAGGAATGACCTGAGGTCGGAGAGGACATCAGAGAAAACTTGATTGAAGAAAATCGAATTTCCCGTGGAAAGAACTTAACCACGTCGTCGCTAGAGACTGAACCGAAGGGTTCGAGACATGCAAGTCGATGGCGGAAAGAACTGGGAATCGGTAGGACCGCCTTATATACTGATGCCTGACGTCGTAGGCGGGACCGACGCCGGGGCGATCCCTCTGAAGATAGCTAGCCACACTTTTCTGTGGAGCCTTGACGCCTGCCGGCTTCAGTCCCAATGGTGTAACCTGTTGCAGGAGCTGTGTCTCGAAGTAAGATCTATAAATTAGGAAGAGGTGTAGAGCATAAGAACAGGTTACTCACCTGTAACAGTAGTTCTAGGAGTGGTACATGTTGTTCATCCACACTCTCTTGCATGTCCCTTTCCCCTTCAAATCTCGCCGGAAAGTCTTCAAGCTGGCTCCTCCCACCCACCCGGGTGGTAAATACCTCTGCTTCGCCCCATGATGCCAGATCTCAGCCCGCTGGAAGTAAGGTGCATAAAGCCGGGAGGTCGGGTGGTGCGTGGAACAACATATACCACTCCTAGAAAGTACAGTTACGTAAGAACTTACTGTAACAGCAGATCTTCTAGAGAGAAGCTCTTGCAGTAGGTAATACATATAGGACTGATGTCGCGTGCAGGACCCCCTACGGAAAAATTTCTAGCTAGCAGTTCCTTGCTTAGGACCGCCTCACGTCAGGTGACCGGCGCCAGGAGACGCGGTATAAAGGGCAGTCCTGACGCCCGCCTTTCCAGTTCTTTTTCCCGCCACAGGCCAAAAGAGGCCAGACGAGAGAGGAGCAGAACTGAAGGGGCGCAGGGACCGCCTTTATACCGATGTCTCCTGACACCGGTCACCTGACCTGGGGGCGGTCCCTCTCCAGGGACTGCTAGCTAGAAATTTTTCCGTGGGGTCCTACCGCCTGCCAACGTCAGTCCTATATGTAATTACCTACTGCAAGAGCCCTCTCGAAGTAAGATCTACTGTTACAGGCGAGTAACCTTTTCTTCTAGGAGTGTGGTTATGTTGTTCATCCACACTCTCTGGCAGACTCCAAGCAGTTCTCCTGGAGGAGTGAGGCAAGTTGCACACACCCCATTTAGGAAACAGAGATTGGAGAACCGAGGCCCCAAAACCAGCGTCCCGGCATGACTCAAGGTCGATGTGGTAGTGGGTAATGAAGGTGTTTGCTGACTTCCAGGTAGCAGCCTGACAGATCTTCTGGATAGGGATGTCCCTGGAAGCAGCCACTGATGCAGCAGTATGGCGGGTAGAATGAGTTCTTATCCCTCTTCCCTCTGGGAGGCTCCTTGCCCGCCAACTCATAGCACAGACATATGCATGATGAGATCCATTTCGCAATGGTCCATTTAGCTGCAGGTCTGCCAGAAGCAGCTTCAGTGTAGGTGACAAACAGCTGGTGAACTTCTCCCCAAATTTCTGCCATCCTCTCCTTATAATAGGAGAGAGAGCACGTCTGAGGTCCAGAGTATGGAGCCTGTACTCGGCATCCGAGGTGTAGTTAGGGTAGTATACCGGCAGAGTCAACACCTGGTTAAGGTGAAACTCTAACACCACCTTCGGAAGGAATTTCGGGTGTGGGTACAGGACAACTTTGTCCCTGTGAAAGACCAGATAAGGGGAGTCCATCGAAAGCACCTGGAGCTCTCCTATCCTTCTGGCTGATGTGATAGCCACCAGGAAGGCAGTCTTCCACGACAAGTATGAGAGCTCACACTTGTGCATGGGTTCGAATGGCTTGCCCATAAGCTTCGCCAAAACCAGCAAGAGATCCCACGGAGGTGGAGGTTCATGCACTGAAGGGGATATGTGATCCAGGCCTTCGAATAAGCACCTGACCACTTTCTCCTGTGCCAATGTCGGCTGAACGGCCCGTGCCGGTAAGTAGAGATGGCTGCCAGGTGCACCCGAAGGGTCGATGACCGTAGACCCCCTTTGAAGAGAGACCAAAGGTAGTCTAAAATGTTAGCCACAGAGCAGGATAAGGGGTCCAGACTTTTACCCTGACACCAAATGGAAAACCTTTTCCATGTGAAGGCATAACACTTCCTGATCGATTCCTTATGAGATGCCTCCACCACAGTGTAGACAACCTCGGAAAGACCCAGAGCCTGGAACTCTAGCCGCTCAGGTACCAGGCTGTGAGGTGCAGGGATTGAAGGTCCAGATGAAATACCTTTCCCTGATTCAGAGATATCAGGTCCGGGCATGTACAAAGTCGCTCCGGGGGCCTGCAGCTGAGGCTGAGGAGATCTGGATACCAGAACTGGCACGGCCAATATGGGGCTACCAGTATCACCTTCACCTTGTCCCTCTTCACCTTGAGTAATACCTTGTGGATCAAAGGAAATGGAGGGAAGGCGCAGAGGAGGCCTGGGGCCCACGGCCCCAGAAGGCATCCCCTGCAGCGAGCCCTGCTGGTGGGTGGGTGGGTGGAACAGCCTCAGCTTGTTGTTTTCCTGAGGCAAACAGGTCCACCAATGGTTTGTCCCAGTGGAGAACAGACTGTAAGCTACCTCTGGAAGGAGTGACCACTCGTGGGATGTCTGGCCTATACGGCTGAGAGCATCCGCCAGCTGGTTCGAGACTCCTGCCACGTGAATGGTTAGGAGATCCACCTCCAACCGGCTGACGAGGGTCCAGATTCAGAGCACCTCCTTGCATAACAGACGGGAGTGCATGCCGCCCTGTTTGTTGAGGTAGACCGTGGTCATGGTATTGTCCGTCTGGACTTGAACCACTTGACCCCGGAGCTGAGGAGCGAAAGCTGTCAATGCCAGTCTGACTGCTCTGAGCTGCAACAGGTTGATGTGGCATCGGGACTCCTCAGGGGTCCAGAACCCATGGTCTCTGTTGTCCCCAATGTGGGCTCCCCAGCCCATGAGAGAGGCATCGGTCGTAAGAATGACCGTCGGCTCAGGGCGGACAAACGGGATCCCTTCCTGCAACCGTTCTGGGGCGGTCCACCATTGGAGAGTGTCCCACATTTTCTGGGTCACAGTGATCAGCTGGTCGAATTGACCGTGGCGCTAAGTCCACTGAGCGACCAGATCCCATTAGAGGGGGCGCATGTGTCATCTGGCCCAGACCACTGAGGTGCACGCCGCCATGTATACCAGAAGGTTGCAGAAGTCTCGGGCAGGGCGCAAGTACCCAACCAGAAATGATTGGGCAAAGGAGGAAAGAACCTTTGCCCTGTCCGCCGGGAGTCGTGCTCTGGCTTGACGAGAGTCGAGCTCTGCCCCGATGAAGCCCATCTCCTGAGAGAGCACGAGTTACAACTTGGCCTCGTTGATCAGGAGACCTAGTTGGGAGCAGGTTGAGAGAGCCAAATCCCTGGATCTCTCCACCTCCTGAAGGGAGGAACCTGCCAAGAGCCAGTCATCGAGATAAGTGGATATCCGAACTCGATGCCGAAGATAGGCTGCCACCACTGCGATGCACTTGGTGAAGACCCTTGGGGCCCATGACAGGCCGAACGGCATGGCTCGGAACTCGTACAGGGTCCCCTCGACCCTGAAGCGGAGGAACTGCTGATGGGATGGACGGATTGGGACATGAAAGAATGCGTCCTGCAGATCCAGTGAACAGAACCACATGTTTCGTTCCAGGGATGGTATGATCTGGTTCAGAGTTACCATCCGGAAGGTGCGAGACCTGAGATATTGATTCAGATCGTGGAGATCTAAGATGGGGTGCCAACCCCCTGTCCGCTGGGGCACCAGGAAGTACCTGGAGACGAAGCCTGGGTCTGTAGGAGGATCCAGTACTGGAGCTACTGCCTCCTTGTGGAACAGCTGAACAATGTCATCTCGAAGAGCCGACTGAGTGCAAACTGAGATCCTTTCCTCCCGAGGGGCACGGGCTCGGCTGGAAGGGTGGTACTCGTAATTCAGAGGCGGTCCTGGCTGACCACTGAGAAACCACCTGTCCAGTGATACCGGACCAGGTGGAAAGACAGTGATGGAGCCGACCCCCCACAGGAGGACTAAGAGCTGGCATGACAGGTGTAGGGGTGGCAACCCCCAACCCATCACTGAGCAGGCTTAGAGGAGGAGGCGGCTCCCGGACCAGCACCTCGGTCTCCTTTACGGGGCTGTTGAGGGCCCTGCTTGGGCCTGGAGTGCCAAGCCTGCTGTTGCTGCTGACCTCCTTGATAGGAGGGCTGCCTAACCGCAGGGGAAAAGTGCCGAAAAGGCTTCTTCTTGTGCTTCTGCTGGTTCTTGCCTGAAGAACCCTTAGCAGAGGAAGCGTCCAAGGTGGCACTGGACTGCTCTATGCGCTGGTGGTGACCAGCCACTGTGGGCCAGAAAAGATCGGTGCCTAGGATGGGCATGTCAGCTAACTTGTGCCGAGTATCCGCCGGAAAGGAGGATAGCCTCAGCCAAGCCCTGCGGCGAGTGGCCACTGCGGCTGCCAAGGAGCGGGCACAGGAATCTCCAATGTCCAGGGCCATCTGGAGCTGCTGTTTTGCAACAGCATGGCCCTGGTCACGGACCTGCTTCACAGTGGTCTGCATGTCCGCCGGGAGATGAGGGAGGACTTCACCTAATGACCCCAGGAGGGCATGAGAGAAGGGTGCCATAATAACAGCTGAGCTGGCCTGACGAAGGCCTAGGGAAGAGGCCGCATAGACCTTCCGGGCAGAATGGTCCATATTCTTGGACTCCTTGCCCGGGGGGTGGTCGGTGTTGGCTGAGCTGCCAGTGCGTCTGAACACAGAAGCAGTCACAAGGCTTTCGGACGAGGGATGTTCTGTGAACCCTGCCAGGGACCCCATGGGCACCGTATATTTACGGGCCATGCAGGCAGACGGAGCTAGGCAGGAGGCAAGACACTGCCAAAGCTCAAGGGCCAGGCCAACAATGGCTTCGGCCACAGGAAAGGCCTCTGGAGGGGTATCCCCCTTTTTTAGGATATCTGCAAGTGGGTACTCCACCTTTTCTGGATAGGCTCCAGTGGCATTCTGGTAGATTCGGAGATCAGGCAGAGGATGCCCTGAAAGGAAGAAGGACTTTCCTCCAAACCTGCCACTGATGACTCGTCATCCCCAGGATGTGAGTGCAAACCAATGTCGTCCGAGTCCGAGGAGTCGGGATATAACGGTCTCCTGCCTATGTCTAGCTTGATGCGCCGAGGGCAATCAGGGACAACCGCGATGGACAGATGTTGGGGAAGTCTGGTGTCTGACCAGTCCTCTTTCAAGGGAGCCCTTCCCTGAGGCTGCTTAGCCGGTGGCTCCATCAAAAGTGGTGGAGAGACCGGAATAGGCTGAGCCAGGATATGGGCCAGACCCACAGGCAGTGGAACCGAAGACTTCAGTTCCGGTAGGTCGGTGATCGGCCTGGGAGGTGGGAGCCAAGTGATGGCCGGTGCTGTTGCCAAGCGGGCCGACTTCTGACCAGACAAAATCAGCTGTGCCACTGAAATCATGTCAAGTCTCTCCTCATCCGAGGAGGATGAGGATGATGCGGTGGCGCCTCTTTTTTGAATGTTTATGGCCCTTCTACGGTTTTTCGACCGAAGGAGTCCTGGTCCTTGATCGAGACCGGCGAGGTCAGCTTGTTCGATCGGGAGACGCCGGAGTCGGTGAAAACCAAGGTTCTGGGATGGTTTCCTCGATGAGGTTACCCGAAGGTAGTGTCTCCTCGTCGGGAAAGGAAAGGACTGGGGTCCTTTCTAAAGAATCTTCGAAAGGAGTCGGCGATAAAGGGTCGATTAGGTCGAGCGTAATCTCGGCCAGTTCGGCCATTTCCTCGGTCTCAGTGCCTTGGCCCAACAGAAGGTCTGTAAAGCCGGCGGCCGAGGATGCAATCTCGACCGAGGTTGAGACTGCGTGTTCCCGGGACTCTGATCTCTCTCGGTCCCCAGAATGTCTTCTCCTGGAGGAAGAAGACTTAGGGTCCTTATCCCTCTTCTGAGGGTGGGAGGAGTGCGAGCCCGTGGGCACCTCACCCCTGGTGGGGAGAGACTGGCACAACTCCCTAAAGGAGCCCGTGAAAGTCGAGCCAAGGTTGAGTGGAACAAAGAAGCTTCAAGTGGCCGAAGCTTGAGCCGCTTCCTCCTCGAATGCTTTCATCTGCTCAACTGCTCGTCGGATCCCACGGCCGCGGAAACCGCTCACCTCGCCTCTTTAGATTTCACCGGCGGGTTCCTTTTCTCCGGTCTCCTCAGCTTAAGGCGCGCCTTGCGGTCGTCCAGAACGTTGGGATGGAAGGCCAAACAAAAAGATCACAACGAGGTGTCATGTCCGATGCCGAGGCAGTGCACACATGTTAGGTGGGGATCGGTGCGTGACATCTTCTGGCCGCAGGTACATCAGCGAAATACAGGGGACGATTTGTCCTCCATATCCAAATCGGAATCAGTAACTCTTAAGAGTTTAATAGCAAGTTGCGGTAAAACCGATATGAAGCCAGGGCCTACGAAATACAAGAGTAGCATGAGGGACCTGAATCTTCCAGCGGAAAGGAAGCTCTGGCGTCATGGGGCGGAGCCGAGGTATTTACCACCCGGGTGGGTGGGAGGAGCCAGCTTGAAGACTTCCGGCAACTTTTAAAGGAGAAAGAGACATGCCAGAGAGTGTGGATGAACAACATATCCACGCTCCTCGAATGAAGGTTTCTTGCCTCCACGTTTGTTTATTGATTTTATAGGGTATGTATTCATTTGATTACCTTAAGAATTAATTTTTATTAGGAACAGGCACCAAAGTGGACGGACACGATGACATACATCGTACTTTTGAGATGTACTTTTATGGACAGCATTAGTCAGATATGTAAATCTATGTAGTTACTATATATACTGTCCTTGACATTCAAGGTGCCTGTTACGTAACCCTAGGTACAATGCATGCATTAACTTGGTGATCATGATTTTTAAATATTTAATAAAAGAAAATTTGAAAAAAAAAATATGACTGTATACACTAGTAACGTGATAAGAGCTCTGCCTTCACAGGGGCAGCACGGACAGAGCTGGGAGACAAACTACTCACCACAAACTTCTCAGCCACTTTGTAAAAGACGAAGTCCAAACCCTGTGGATGCTGAGTTGCCACAATGTTTTTCCCTCCTGACTGTACCGGCCTTCCTGAGAGCAGGCTGTTGATCTTCTCAAACACCTCCCGCAGCTGAGAACCTGCCAATGTAACAGAAGCAGCAGCAACAATCAGCACCAGTAAGCAGACAGAGAGAAGACTGGACGTGTCAGGTACTTGATCGAGCTGCTGCAGTTCAGCTTGCAGATATCAGGGCTGGTTATTCAATGCACCTTAGAATGAGCCTTCCTGTGTTAATTCTTAGGGTGTTTGTGTGATCCTAAACCACAGTTTCACATCTGGGATAACTGGTCATCACATAATGCTTTCCCCAGGATAAGGATTTTTTTTTTAATTCTTTTTTTAATTATGGGATTTTGTTAACTGGGTAGGCTCATTGAGACTGAAAGTCACTTTTTCATGGGCAACCCGGATTAGTTAACAGGCAACAGAAACATATACATATCAAACATAATACTACAAACAAATACACAGACGACAAGAAGGTAGCAGTTTACAACAGTAGGAATAGGTGCCAAGAGACAATATATAAAGAACAGTTATGTATTTAATGTAACAGTAGACCTTTGAGAGAATCTCATCAAGCCACACCTATGGAACTATAGCCACCAGGCACTAGAACCACACAGAAACTTTGTGCAAGCAGTCTGCTAGGGTCCCCCACAACGATGTCCTACGTCGGCACTTCCCATATAAACGTGGGCGGCCCTTCCCTCCTCAGTTCCCTGAAAGAGATCATGCTTAGAGAACCTCCCTCTAGGAAACCAGGAGAAAGCTTATGGTTCCAGCTACCAAACGTGGCTGGAAACAGCAGGTAGACTGTTCTGGAGAACGAGACCGAAGTTACAGAGCTCTAGGTCTGAGCGGGATGGAGGGTGGGACGGCATGGCCCAATGAAAGAAATTCTCTTGAAGATCTACTGTTACGGTAAGTATGCAACTGTTCTATCTTCTTTGAGGATCTCTCTCATCAGGCCACACCTATGGAATGAGTACCTAGCAGTATCGGCAACAAAACAGTCTGGGTGACTGCAGCATCCAGGACTATGAAAGGATGGCCCCAAAGTAGAGCTAGACCAAAGCCTGCCCTTTTCCGAGGAGCACTGTCCAGACTGTAGTGTTTTGTGAAGGTATGGACAGTACTCCAGGTGGCAGCAGCACAAATCTCTGCAGCTGAAACATTCTTAAAACAGACAACAGAATAGGACTGGATTGCGGATAGGAGGCTCAAGTGCAGAATGCCTCTCAAGAACATATGGGCCACCTCCAGCTGAGCAACTATATGACCATCAATAGGCACATGGAAAGCTGAAATGGCAGCCAAGTGCACTTTAATAGAAGAGTATTGCGTCTGATAAGGACAGCAAATACTCTAGAACCTGGTCTATCAGACATGTAAAAGGATCCAGCTGATGAGAAGTGGCCCACAAAGCAAATTGCTTCCACTTCATGGAATAAGTGGCTCTGGCAGTTGCCAACCCCGTGGTGCTGCAGGCTAAGGTACTGGACTCCTAACACGCAGCACGCCAGCGACCCGGTTCGGAAATCGAGCCCAAGACGGAGGAGGTCGCAATGGGGAGGGGTGGGGTGGGGTGGGGTGCTGGATGGAGCGGCCGACAGACAACTCTCCTCTTTGGGGAGGTGGTAGTGGCAACCGTCGGTTAATGGTTGCCTCCTGGTGGAGGCCGGGGGCAGCACAGGCCTTGAGGGTGTCGGGCATTAGGCCAATGGGGTGGGTGGAAGGGAGTCATTACTGGGGCCATAAGGCGCATGCATGCCTCCACGCGCATGTGCTCGTACTCCTGGGGCCCCTGGGAGAAAATGGAGGAGAAAATCACTGGTGGCAGGATGGCGACAGACTCCCCGCAGGCGCCGCCCTCCCGGACCTGGCATAAGGTAAGCCCCGGTAATTCCAGGTGATGGGGCTTGGGGGAGTAGATCAGATGGGGGCTGTGGGCAAGGCGCAGAAACAGTGACGTTAAAAAAAATAAGTGGCTCTGGTAGAAAGTTTTCTGGTAGGCAATAGAACAACAGCCACTTTTTGAGACACCCCAAACCTAACAATGGCTGTCTTCAGGAAGAGTGCTTGGAGACAGAATGACTTGAGGTCCTGATGGACCAGGGTTCCCTGTTCCTGTGACAGCAAGCCCTTGCACAGGGGCAGAGGTACTGGTGGTTCCACTGTCAACCTTTGCAGTAAGAGGAACCAGATCTGAAAAGGCCAAAGGGGAGCAATGAGTATTAGAGTTGTTCTTTCCATTTGGAGCTAGAGTAGTACCTTCTGGATTAGAGGGAAGGGAGTAAAGGAACCTCCCCTCTAAGAGAGGGACAACACATCTCACCAGAAAACTCCAGGTCCTGGAACGAGTGAGCAGAAAAACGTCGGTTTCATGTTGTGTGGGGACGCAAAAAAGGTCCAGTTCTGGACGACCCCACCTATCGAACAGGTCTTCTGCTACTGAGGTCAGCAGTTCGCACTTGTGCATTCTGGACTGCGACCTGCTTAGCCTGTCTGCCAAGATGTTTTGGATGCCTGGAACATGAACTGCTGACAATTCTAGACCGTATTCTAGAGCCCAACATCAAGCCTTAATCGCTTCCCTGCAGAGCAGGTAGGGGTGAGTTACCCCTTGCTTATTTATGTAGTGTACCATGTTGATGTTGTATGTTTGCACCAGCAGATTTCCCGGGCACAGATGGGTCTGGAAGGCTTGTAGACCATACAGAACAGCCCGCATTTCTAGAACATTTATAGTACTCTCTGCTTTCGTCCATGTGCCGTGTCTGATAAGGCCCCAGATGTGAGCTCCCCAGCCCACCCCTGAGGCATCTGTCTTAAGGATTTGATGAGGGGAGAGGATCAGGAAAAGAACCCCCTTCAGCAAATGGTCGGGTTTCATCCACCACTGAAGCACCTTCTGGGCAGGAGATGTTACTAAAACCTTTTGTTCTAGCTCAGTGTGCTGGTCCCATTGGACTCTTAATGTCCACTGGGGAATCCGCATATGCAGTCTTGCCAGTGGTACCGTAACAATGACTGCTGCCATCAGGCCCAACAGTCTCAGGAATGTCCTGGCTGTGATGTAACTGTTGTATATCATCTAGGTCTGTGCAAATCAGGCATTTGGCCCTGTCCTGAGGCAGGAAAGCTAAGCCTAGGGCTGTGCCCAGGATTGCCCCTATGTACCGCAGACGCTGTCAAGGAGTCAGGACTGATTTCGGCACACTGACCGTGATTCCTAGGGCATCGAGCAACTGTCTGGTTCATGCTAGAGTCTGGTAAAGCTTCTCTTTGGAATGAGCTTTGAGCAGCCAGACATCATGATAAAGGAATACATACAGTCCTTCTCTCCTGGGGGCTACTGGCAAGTATTTGGTACCCTGAATTAGTAATGTCCCCCCTAGAAGAAGAACCACCTGAAATACTTCCTGTGAGGGGGACAGTTCTTGACATGCAAGTAAGCGTCTTGCATATCTAGGGAACAGATCCAATCCACTCCTTGCAGCAGTGACAACAGGCCTTGTAGAGTGACCATTCTGAACTTCTTGTACCGAATAAAGAGGTTCAGATTTCTTAAGTCTAGAATGGGCCTCTGGTCCCCAATGCATTTGGGGACTAGGAAAAGGTGAGAATAGATCCCCTTGTTCCTTTGTTCCCAAGGAACTGGCTCTATGGCCCTTTTCTGCATCAGGGTATGTATTTCTTCTAGCAGCACTGGTATGTGTTCTGGAGGATAGGCTGAAGGGATTAGTGGATGATCTGGAGGTAGCTCCTGAAGCTCTAGAGCATGGTCTTGTTCTATTATCTACAGTACCCAAGCATCTGATGTGACCTTCCTCCACTGGTCCAGGTGGAGGGAAAGGCTACCCCCTACCACCACCTACGAAGGAACTGGTGGGTGAGGGTCTAGTCATGCAGATGCAGATCCTGCAGCTGCATTTCCACCTCTAGGGGCTTTTGAATAGATACCTGGGGTGGGTCCTGGGTCAGACAGAGCTGATCCTCCTCTGCTTTTACTTTGTCGCCTAGCTCCTGAATGGTGTCTGTTGCTAGCTGGACGAAACTGCACCCCCTGCCTACTTCTTGGTTGTGTATGGTAAAGGGAGTGTATGGATTTTAAAATCCTGCCCGAAGCCTATAGGTTTGAGAGGATATCCTGAACATCTGTTCCGAACAGCTTGTATCCTCTGAATGGGGCATTTAGGATGGACTGCTGCACATCATTAGCAAATCCTGCCACCCTCAACCAAGAATGCCTCCTCGAGCAGACAAAAGAAGCTGCTGCTCTAGCAGAAGCATCAGAAATATCATAAGTAGACCTTAATAGATGTTTACCTACATCTGCCTCTGCCTGGAGGACCTTTAGCAGCTCCTGCTTTGGAGTACCCTCTGGTATGGCTTGGGCCACTGCCTTGGGCTTCTTCCAAAGGGTATTTTACCATATGGGCCTGATAAATTTGCAATTCTCAGGGCCAAGGTAGCAGAAGCAAAGGCCTTCTTCCCCAGGACATCTAGTCGCCTGGACTCCCTATCAGGAGGGAGAGAACTGAGGTGTTTAGGCATTTTGGGTCTATCATGGGCTGCATTTATCACAATCAAGTCAGCCTCAGGTTGGCCTGCAAAAAAAGGCTTACCTGATGAGGCCTGGTATAGTTTATCTGCCTTCATGGAATGGCAGCCAGGGTAGCATCCTCTAGGACAGGCAATAGAGGGGGAATCAGTTGGTTCTAAACGTTCCACCAAATTCCTTTTGGTGATGTCTTTCTCCTCAGATTTAAACCATATGGCAGACTGGAGATGCTGCATCATGGAGAAGAATGAAGGGTCTTCAGGGGGACTTCAGGGTGTACACGATACGAGTCCTCACTCCCTGTGGAGATACAGCTCTCATAAGAGCTCTGCACATATTCTTCCTCCTCCTCTTCCTCTTGTATTATGAGGTCAGGGTTATATTCCTGATCTTCATCAACGGCTTCTGTAGGCCTCAAGGAAGGAACAGATGAGATTGTCGATGCCCTGGATGGCAGCGGGCACATCAACTGAACAGGCATCAGCAGTGGGGCTTGTCTGGAGTGCCCCTTCGATACCGTTCCTGTGGCAGGAGGAGGCAGCATTACAGCATCTCTGCAAAGGACGAAAGCACTGCTTGCACGTCGGCGCTTGCCTGTACCACAAGCGCACTCTGGGATGTTGACAGGAAAGGGGCTATCCCCGACATCAGTGGAACTTCACCAGCCATACTAGGCCTGTGGTACTCACAGCCTTTCCTGACCTGGAGGGATCAGATGTCCAGGTGTCCATCGTCATCGTTGCTGAGGCGGTCGCACTGGATTGGAAGGGCGACTGAGAACGTACCAGGGAGATTTCTCTTTTCTCTCTCTCAGTGCTTATGCTTATGTTGCCCGGTGGTTTTCTCCCAGGAGTCTGACAAGTGGGAACCTGAAGAATGGGCCAGCAATGCAGCCGAGCTCTTTTCCTGAAGCTTTTTCTCCATTCTCGCTACATGCTGCTTTAGAAGGTGAGTTTCCAGGGCATTCTTCCTGCATCACTGGGTAGCTGCATTAAACTTGAGTTAAAGTTCGCAGGCCTGAATGTTATGGGCCACGCTGAGGCACCACATGCAGATGTCAAACAGGTTGCCTGAGTAAATTTTTTCACCTCATTCGCAGTATCTAAAGAGCTCAGCGGGTTCTTTAGATGACACACAATGACAATGGCCACTTTTAAAAAGTGATAGTGAACTAGGGAGAGAAATTCCAGAAAACACTAACTAGCAGTCGACTGTAGCGGCTGTGTCTTTGTGGAGGGTCCAGTGAATATGGTTGACAATGGGAAAAGAACACAGGAGGGAAGGTGCCACCCACGTTTATATGGGAAGTGCCAACATAGGACGTCATCATGGGCGCCCCTATCAGATTGCTTGCAAAAAGTTTCTGTGTGGTCCTAGTGCATGACGGCTATAGTTCCATAGGTGTGGCCTTGTGAAAGACATATCCTCGAAGAAGATTACATACGAACATACGAAGAAACCAGCAGAAGATGGCCATTTGGTCTATCTAGTCTGCTCGTACTGTAGGATCCACAGCTTGAGCTACTGCCCCTGCCCCCTCTCCTCCCAACCTTTCCATCCTCCCTACCCATGATCCTTACCTTCTCCTATGCCTATCCCAGCCTCTCTTGAAGCTACCCACCATCTTCAACAAGAGTTCCTCTTCCAGCAGTGCATTCCAAGTGTCCACCACCCTCTCCATGTAGAAGTGCTTCCTAACCTCCCTCCTAACCCCCCCCCCAGCTTAAGACTGTGCCCCTTCATGTTATGGTTGCCACTTAGCTTAAAGAGACCCTCCAGCCCGCCCGGTGGCGCCCAGGGTTGAGGTGCTGGATGCCACACCTCGCACCACGCCGGTGACCTGGGTTCGGGAGCGGACTCTGGTCACTGCTGGGTCGGCCGGGAGGAGATAGGCTTGAGCTTCCCACGATAGCTCACCTTCTCCGGGAAGGGAACAGGCCAATGCCCAACACTTGCATGACTCCGAGCAGTGGCTCTGAGTACTGCAAGCCCCACTAGATGGGGATGGCGGCTGTTGTACAGTGTGGACATCGGCGCCTTGCGCCATGATGTCGGGGGAGTCGCACTGTATGGGGAGGGTAGGAAAAACGGAAAAATAGCCTGCCACCGCCAGGGAGATGGGGAACTGAGACGTGCCCACAATTTTCCTGCGCCTGCCCGATGGACCCTAGACTGACGGAATGTAACGGGTGTCTGCGCCCGCCTCATCCGGGGTATATCATGCCTCATGGGGCTCGGGGTCCATTCAGGTTGGGTTGTAGGTGGGATGTCTGATGTCTCCTGATGGGTCGGGGTGGCAGGCTGGGATTACGCAGAAAAAAGAATAAAAAAATCCTCCACATCCACCTTATTTATCTCTTTCAAGTACTTAAAGGTCTCAGTCATGCACCCCCCCCCAATCCTGTCCTGCAGGGAGTACATGTTGAGTGCCCTCAACCTCTCCTCACATGCCTTACCCTGCAGACCCACTATCAACCTCTCCTCGTGTGCCTTACCCTGCAGACCCAATATTATCTTTGTAGACCTCTTCTGGACCTTCTCCAGCAGGTTAATGTCCTTTTTGAGGTGTGGATACCAGTACTGTACTCCACACTGTAGATGTGGCTTCACCAGTGACCTGCACAAGGGCAGTATAGCCTCCTCTCTCTCCTACTACTGATCCCCCTAGCTATGAATCCCAACATCTTGTTTGCCCTTGCTGCTGCTTTCTAGTACTCTGTGGAGTGCTTCAGGTCACTAGTGATCATCACTCCCAGGTCCTTTCTCCCCCTCTGATGCAGATACCTGGGCTCCACCCAGGTAGTATTCCATCCCAGGGTTCTTGGCGCCAATGTGCATAAAGTACAGTTACATAACAACTTACCGTTAACAGTAGATCTTTGAGAGAAGCTCCTGCAGCAGGCCACACTGGTAGAACTAAGCCACCAGGTGCTAGAACCACATGGAAAACTTCTAGCTAGCGGTCTATCATGGTGGACCGCCCCACCACCGTCAGTCAACTGATGTCAGCACAGCCTATATAGGAGGGCAGTCCCCCACATCATCTCAGTTCTCCTGTCAGAGACCCCATACGGGCAGCTGAAGGAGAATCGAGGAGGTTTCCTCAGAGCCAAGCAGAAGAAGGTGTACAGAGAAGGAACAGCAGGGCAAGGAGGGAGGGGAAAAAAGGGTCTGCTGCAAAAGCTTCTCTCAAAGATCTACTGTTGCGGTAAGTTATGTAACTGTACTATCTTACTTTGAGAAAGGCTCCTGCAGTAGGACAGAGTCCCAAGCAGTACCGTTACCACCAGGATAAAATCACCGGGAGGAGGACAAGTCAGCAGTCAAGAGCTCAGGACAGAAGGCCCTGAAGAACTGCCAGGCCGAAGTTCACTCTATGCCTAGATGAGAGGTCCAGACTGTAATGCTTGGTGAAACTGTGGACATAACTCCAGGTGGCAGCTGCACAGATATCAGCAGCAGACACTTCTGAAGCAAGCCGTGGAGGCAGCCATACGCCTGGTGGAATGGCTTTGTTGTACTTGCGGTAGCAGTAAATAATGCAATTAGCTAACCACTTAGACAAACACTGTTTGGAAACGGGAGTGCCCTCGCTCTTGGGGGTGAATGAAACAAACAACTGATCAGTTTTCCTCAAAGTCTTGGTGCGGTTTGTGTAATACTGTGACATTCTGTAAACATCCGAAGTATAGAGCAAGGCCTCTCACTGATTAGAATATTCAGGAAAATAAACTAGAAGGTGCAAGGATTGATTTAAAGTAAACTCAGACACCACCCAAGGTAAAAACTTAGGATTAGTAAGCAAAGATACCCTGGCTTTGTGAAAAACCAAATAAGGCTCTTTACACATCAGAGCCTGGAGCTGGGAAATCCTTAGAGCAGAGGTAACAGAAACCAAAAAGAGAGTGCTTTCCACGGCAGAAAGCGCAGCTCGCAACTCACTGCCAGTTCAAAGGAAGATAAAGTGAGTTTCTCCAACATAAAGCTGAGGTCCCATCGAGAGACTGGGCCCTGAATGGGAGGTTTCAGATGCAAAATGCCCCACAGAATGTGCAGGACACATCAAGCTGGGCAACAGCTTTGCCCTCAATAGGTGCATGGTACACAGAAATAGCAGAAAGGTGCACCTTAAGGGAGGAGTACCCAGACCTGAATCCAAAAGGGAAAGGAGGTACTCCCAACACCTGATTCACAAAGCAGGTGAAAGGATCCAAATGGTGAGCAGCGGCTCAAATGAAGAAGCGCCTCCATTTCACAGCATAAGTGGCCCTGGTGGAGGGCTTTCTGGACGCCACCAGGACATCAGCGACCCTAGAGGAAACCCCAAAGTGGGAAATAGCTAGGTCCACAGGAGCTATGCATGGAGATGCAGGGACTTGAGGTCCGGATGGACCAGGGTGCCCTAGTCCTGGGAAAATAAGCCTGTGCTCAGGGGCAAGGGCACCGGAGGTTTCACAGCTAGCTGTTGCAGCAGAGGGAACCAAATCTGGCGTGGCCAGAAAGAAGCTATGAGAATCATCTCCGCTCCTTCCAACTGGAGCTTGAGCAGAATCTTTTGCAGGAGCAGGAAGGGAGGGAATGTGTACAGAAACCTCCCCTTCCAAGAGAGGGACAATGTGTCTTCACAAGAAAACTCCAGTCCCAGGATCGAGCAAGCAAAAAAAGCGGTAGTTTTACGCTGAGTGGGGATGTAAAGAGGTCCAACTCTGGGCAACCCCACCTGCCGAAGAGGACTTTGACCACCAAGGTTAGAAGCTCCCACTCATGATCCCGAGACCTGGAGTGGCTGAGACTGTCAGCCAATATGTTTCAGATGCCTGATACATGAACGACCGAGAGTTTCAGACTGTGCTCAAAGGCCCAGAACCAGATTCTCATCGCCTCCCGACAAAGGGGGTAATAATGGCCCCCCCCCTTGCTGAAGTAGTACACCATACACGTTGTCCATCTGCACCAGCAGCGGACTGGGAAGGAGAGGAGTCTGGAAGGCTTGTTGGGCATAAAGAACTGCCCGCATCTCCAGGACGTTGATGTGGAGATCCTGTTCCATTGGGGACCAGGTACCCTGGGTCTGGTGTTCGGCCAAATGAGCGCCCCAGCCCAGGTGCATCTGTTGTAAGAATCTGCCAGAGGGGCTTGGAAGCTGAAAGGAGACTCTCCAAAGTAGGCTGGCTAGGTTCAGCCACCAGTCCTCCATACTGGGTCAGAGACCATGACCAGCTGGTCTACATTGTCGGTATGCTGATCCCAAAGGACTCTCAAGGTTCACTGAGGGACTCGCATGTGCAATCAGGCCAAAAGGACCATGTGATGGCTGCTGCCATGTGGCCCAGAAGACCCTGATTGGGACCTGCTGACTGGAGGAAACCAGTTTGACCTGCGTAATCAGTCACTCTGCTCTGTCCTCGGACAGAAAGGCCTTGCCCTGACTGGTGTGCAGGACCACCCCAATGCAATGGCGGTGCCAGCAAGGAGAGAGACAGGACTTTGGCAGATTTATGGCGATCCCCAAGGCCTGGAAAAGAGTTAAGATACATTCCAGGGTCTGAACCAGATGCTCCCTGGAGGGGGCTGCAAGCAGCCAGTCATCTAGGTAGGGGAAGACCTAGAAGCCCTGCCTCCTCAATGCTGCAGCCACCACTGCCAGGCATTTGGGAAATACCCTTGGGACTGAGGAAAGGCCAAAAGGGAGGGCCCAAAACTGATAATGGGCTCCCTGAAAGTTAAAGCGGAGAAAACGACGATGGACAGGAAAGACCCGGATATGCAGGTAAGCATCCTGCATGTCCACAGAACACAGCCAGCTTCCCTGGTGCCGCAGGAGTAATAGTCCCTGAAGGGTGATCATCCTGAATGCTTGTACTCAATGTACAGATTCAGATGGCTCAGGTCCAAGATGGGACGAAGATCCCCGGTCTTTCTGGGGACAAGGAAGAAGTTGGGAGTAAACCCCCCCCCCCCACTCAGCCAGAGGGACAGGGCTCTACGACTCTTTTCCGAAGAGCAGCTTGAATTTCCTCCCAAACCAGAGACAGGTATGCTGAAGCATAAAAAGAGTGGACTGTAAGATTTTCAGGTGGCCACTCAAGAAATTCCAGAGTGTGACCGTGAGTTATGCTCTGGAGCACCCAACTGTTCAGGGTCACTTCTCCACCCGTCCAGGTGGAGAAAACCGCCTCCTTGATTCTCAGCCGGGGGGGGGGGGTCGTCGTGTCAGGAAGTGGGGGTGGGCACGGGCAGAGGGGCTGTGGGAGCCCTAGAGGCTCTGGTGGCAGAGGCTGCTGTGGCTTTGTGCTTCTGCTGTCCATCGGCTGGCTGACACCAAATCTGCTTGCGGGAGACCCGACAAAAGGACGGATGTTGGCCCGCTCTAGTCTGGGTGTGATAGAGCGAGTGGACTGCCCTAAGGGCCCGCCCAGACTCCTGCAAAGTGGAAATGATGTCCTGGACATCACCCTTAAAAAGGACCACCCCACAAAAGGGGGCATCCAAAATACTAGCATGCACGTCTGGGGCAAAACCGGACACCCGGAGCCAGGAATGGGGCCGGAGGTAGACTCTAGCAGCTACCCCATGCCTGGAGGCATCGACAGCATCATAAGCAGCCCAGAGTACATGATTACCTACGTCCAAGCCCGACTTTAGAAGGTGGGTGAGCTTGTCTTATTACAATCTTCAGGCAATGTCTGGATCAAATCCCTGGCTTGGTCCCAGAGGACATTCGGATATTGGACCATATGTGCCAAATAGTTAATGGCCTCAATGGCAAGTGTAGTAGAGGCAAAAACACACTTGCCAATATGATCCAGCTGCCTGGATTCCCGGTCTGGGGGGGAAAAGAGTACTGAGGTGCTTGGGCTTCTTAGTACGATCGAGGGCCGCATTAATCACCACAGAATGTGCCTTAGGGTGACTGCCCAAAAAGGGCTTACCCACCACGGCGTAATAAAGGCAATCTGCCTTTTTAGGTAGAGGTGGGGTAGTAGAGAGGTGAGCCCAGGTGGCCTCAGTGACATCCTCGTAGGAGTCAATCATAGGGGGTACCATCAAAGGAAGGGTATCCTGCTGCCTGAGGCAGATAGCCAAATGATGTCTCTCTGGGTCCTGCTTTCGGTCTCCCAGCCCATCATAGACTGGATGTGACACATAACATCTATAAAAGATGGACAGTCGGGGGGGACTCCCGAAGAGGAGGAAGACGCCAAAGATTCAGAGTCATCCTCTGTATCTCGCTATCAGGGACTGGCGTCAGAGGGCGATGATCATTTCTCCTACAGCCTGAACCGTCAGGTCATGCCCCCGAAGACTCCGACGTCTGGAGATCACTGGGACCAGCACAGTCAGTATTTTTGGGCTGCGGGTCTGGCAGAAGGGAATGGGGCAAGCCAGAGGCAGGCCCTGAGCAGCGGCGGTCTGCTTCTGTATGTAGGCCCACCACACCAAAAAAAGGGCATTATAGTCCTCCTAGGGTGCAACATTATACACCAGCAAGAATGGAAGTGACAGCGGGTTAGAAAACATCGGCTGAGAAGGCGGCAAAAGGTACCTCAGTATTGGCCTACCCGGCGTCGGGTAGCGATCAGGCAACAGGCCAATGGGCATTGGCTGCGGTGTGGGTTGCAGAGACATTGGTGCTGGACCCAAAGGCTGAGGTTGCAGCAGGACTGGCGGTGGTCCAGCGGGCTCTGGCCTAATGTGGCCAGATAGGTCCGCTGGCGTCATCTCTACAGTAGAAGCTGGAGCCTGGGGGGCAGGGGGGGAGAGGCAGAAGTGATGTTGGAGTGGAGGACACGGCATCAGCTAGCTGCAGGTGTTGCCTGACCAGACTGGCAGTGACCCGCAGGATGGGAGTTGGTGAAGGCAACTCCGGGGCCACTGGGGCGACAGTGGAAGACCCACTGCCTGAAGAACTAAGAGCCACCTGGTTGAGAGCCCATGGAGGATAAGGGCCTAAGCGACAGGGGCTGGGGTCTCCCACCCCAAGGAGCAGCTGCCCGAGACAGAGATAGGGTGGGTGGCTTAGCTACCGGGAGCCCGGGGGAAGAGAGGGTTGGTGGTGCTGACCCCCTGCAGGAGGACGACCTCATCACGGTCGAAGGCTTGTGGAGTGACCAGGAAACAAACTGGGCCCATTCTCAATGCTTGTCCTCGTGTTAGTGCTTCCCAGACTCCTCTTTATGAGAAAAAGAAGAAGCCCCAGAGGACTGGGCTGGCAAGACCGAAGTGCTCCTGGCCTGCAGCTCCTTTTCCATGGCACCAACTTCTACTTTAAGAGGTGGCTCTCCAGGGTTTTTAAACGTCATCTCCAAGTGGCCTGGTTGAATTTCTAGCAATGCTGGCAGGCTTCGGTGTCGTGGCTGGGGCCTAGGCATATCAGACACACAGAATGGCTGTCCTTTTCAGGAATCTGTTTGCCGCAGGCGCACTTAGTGGAGAGGTCAGAAGACAAGGCTGGTGGAGAAGACAAACTCGTCGGGGTGGGGGGACACAGAAGAATTCGATGTTTAACACTCAAAAGAACAAAAATAAAGAGCAGTAAGCGCAGGAAATGGCGGTCGACTGTAGTTGCGGTGTCCACTGTGGTCTGACGTGTGCGGGCTGATGGCGAGGAAAGAACTGAGGTGGTGTGGGAGACCGCCCTCCTACATAGGCTGTGCTGACATCAGTTGACGGACGTCAGTGGGTGGTCCCCCGTGATAGACTGCTAGCTAGAAGTTTTCTGTGTGGTCCTAAGCGCCCGGCAGCTTAGTCCTACTGGTGTAGCCTGCTGCAAGAGCTTCCTCAAAGCAAGATCTTTCCATTTCTTGGCACTGAGGCCAAGCTGCCAAATCCCGGACCACCTCCTCAGCGTTTCCAGACCATCCTGTGGGTCCTGTATCCCTTCAGCTGTGTCCACTCTCCCGCAGAGCGTGGTGTCATCCGCAAATAGGCACATTTTCCCCTCAATGCTATCCCCCAATGTCACTGATGAAAAACACTGAACAACACCGGCCCCAACACCGAGCCCTGCGGGACCCCACTAGTTACCTCTCTGGTGCCAGATAACTCTACCCCTACAACCACCTTCTGGTTTCTGTCCCTCAACCAGTTTTTCACCCATCAGGACATCTTCTCCCCAGCTCCAAGATCTGCCAACTTTCTGATCAACAGAGTCAAAGGCCTTGCTAAAATCCAGATAGAGGATGTCTACCGCTTGGCCCCTGTCTTCTGTCTCAGTGACCCAGTCCAAAAAAATCAATCAGACTCATTTGACACAATCCCCCCTCCCCCCATGAACCCATGCTGCCTTGTACCCTGGAGACCATGCTCCTCTACATATTCTGCCAGCCTTAAGTATGGTCTCCATGAGCTTGCACATGATTGAGGTCAGACTGACTGGTCTGTAATCCCCTAGGTCATCCCTGGGACTGCGTTTGTATAGGGGCACCACATGTGCTGTTCTCCAGTCCTGCGGCACCACGCCTAATTCCAGTGAACTATTAAACAGGCATGCGAGCGGCCCTGCCAGCTCCCCAGCCAGTTCCTTGTACATATTAATTTTACAATTCATCACTGATCACTGGATAGGGAGGAACAATTCTGAGATAAGAAACATACCAAGCATGCGCCAACATATTCAATGATAACCGCTAGAGTGACTCCTCCACAGGTAGAGTGTCTTGACACTGCTTCTGAAATAAAAATTCCACAAACCCGGATTTCTGGAGGAAGATTATTCCAAATTTTGGGGGCAAAGCAGGCAAAAGACATACTATCTGCCTTAGAGTTTGGAACATCCAAGAGGGAGCTGGATGAGGAGCTCAGAGTTCTCCTCTGCGGCTTAGGCTTTAGGATGTCTCGCAGACTAGGAGGAAGAGGTACCAAGCACTAATTTATTAGTAAGACATAAGGAAGGGAGGGAGTTCTGACCTACATTCTAAGGAGGGCTAATTTAGTAGGGAGAAAAATCTGCAGAGATGCTCCCTACTAGGGACACCAGCAGCAAACATCCCAGTCGTATTATATTACACTTTGCCTGTTGAGCTCTCTGTTCTTCAAAGAGCAAAGAAATGAAAATTGCATACCTACTGTAATTCTTGATCTTGCTGTGTATCTTCACCATTCATTACTGCTGGGTACTACACTGGAGGCACTAGGACCCTGCGGGAAGCTTTTTAGCTTAAAAAGCTTTTCTCCTCTAGGAGAAGCTTGGCTAACGCCGAGGGGCGGCGCCTCCTCGATGCCGATGCATTAGTAGCGTCTGCACAGGTTGGCAAGTAACCAACATCGTCCCCTCCACTATCTCAGTTCTGCTCACCGGAGAGGAAAACATACAAAAAAAAAAGGGAGCAGGGTGGGGCAAGAAAAGAGACACCAAAAGGAAAATACATAAACTGAAAAAGGAATAAGCCGACCAGAGAAGTAGAGGTGTAGAGGTTGGAGCTTAGTGGGTTCTGGGAGGTGGGCCCCAACCTCTGGGCAGGCTAGGGAGGGAGGAGAGGTGGGGAGAAAGCAGAAGAAGAAGAAGAAGAAGAAAAAAGGAAGAAGGAGACTAAGCGGGAGGATGAGCATCCATACTGCCACGTTCCAAAAGTACCTGTGGACCAAAAAGGGGGACATAACTCCTCTGCCTACACCCTCTTGCAATATAGGATTTTTTTTATTTTTTTTGGAAGAGTCTGAGATGAGGCGATAATCCAGGGAACCGGACTTCCCATGAGGAAAGGGGGAAGAAAACAAAAAAAAAACAGGTTACTCACCTGTAACAGTAGTTCTAGGAGTGGTGTGTATGTTCATCCACACTTGTTGGCATGTCCCTTTCCCCTTTGAATCTTTTTTTTTTTAATTGTATTTTTATTTATTTTAAAATACGTAAGCGATAGATGGGATACAGTACATTGTAGAGATCACATAATACAATCAAGCACAGCTCAAGCAGCACACAATGCATTACAGTTATGGGTACAAAATCATAATTCATATACAGCCATAGATAAATCCATCCAGACAGGGATCCTTGTATACTAGTACTCAAATGATAAGTCTGCCACTTAAATCTCTCTCTTCCCTTCGCCTTTCTCAGCATCAGGTTACCTCTCTGGATACTCATTATGGAACGAAATGAGGATCTTGTACTGACATATAGAAGACCCACTTCCTCCACCGGAGTTCAAATTTATCTTTTCTGTTTAAATGGCTAGCTGCCAGTCTTTCCAGATAGTATACTTCCTTCATGGCTGTGAACCATTCCCTTCTGGTCGGAGGTGAGGTCCGGACCCATAATCTGGTGATTGCGTTCTTAGCTATCAATATATAAGTAATCAAGAGAGAGCTCCTCGGAATATGGAGGCCCACGGGGGGTACTGAAAGCAGCACCATTTCAGGAGTTAGGACAGCCTCTTCCCCCACCAACTCCCCCAAGGTTTCCGCCACCTCTTCCCAAAAAGGTCAGAGAACTGGACATGACCAGAAAACATGTACATGTCCAGCCATCTTTTCCCCACAAGATCTCCAGCAGCTTCCTACTGGGCCACCTATAAATTTCGCCAGTTTAGCTGGTGTACTAAAAAATCGAAGCCGGACTTTCCAGGCAAATTCCCACCAGTATGGTGCTAGGGATGTTACACAGGATAACCGGATATATTTAAACAAGAGGTTTTCTGAGACCGGTATCAATAATTCCCAATTCCAAGCTGCCAGGACCCCTAAAGTTGAGTCTCTAGTAACCTCCTGCAATCCCTTATACAGTTTTCCAATCAGGTGGGGGGTATTCCCTTTATGGAAGATATAATAATTAGCAATAATTGAGGAGATGGAGGTGGGAGGCAGTTCCATTGAGGAGCCTTATTCACCAGATAGGCTTTTATCTGCTGATAGGCTACAATAGTATCTGGCAGTAGCCCAAAGGCGTCTCTTAATGTGGAAAAGGGTAACATACCCTGGTTGTCTAATATCTGAAAAATGAAAGTTAGGCATCTGTTATGTCAACCATTTAAAATCTCAGTTAGGGGGACCCGAAGATTCTTTGTCTCTAACCTAAGTTGTCTTAGGAAGTAAAAGACTGGTGCAAGTTCCTGAGAGGCTCTAAGCTTGTCCCAGACTGTCATACTGCTGTGCATTCCCCTGTGATAAGCAATCTGCCCTGGGAGGGGCTCCCCCGGCTCAAACAGAACATTCTTAATATCTTGAATATGATTTAGTGAAGTCTCTAGCTTTTTCCAAGGTATTCTATCATTTGGATCAATCCATCCCAGTATCCTAGACAGGGTAGCTGCTTATGCATATTTACTCAGATCAGGTAATACCAACCCTCCCTTGTCTCTTGGAAGCTGTAGGATGGACCATCGAATGAGAGGTTTCTTACCAGTCCAAACGAATTGGGCTAAGGCCCTATTCCATGATATAAAATATAAAGGGAGGGGCAAGACAGGAATGGTTTGAAACAAATACAATAGTCTGGGCAATATATTCATGCGAATAAGGTCAATCCTTAAATAAAAGGAGAGACTTGGTGAGACCAAGTATGAAGGTCATTCTCTATTATCTGACTGAGAGGTTCATCATTTATCAGGACAGTGTGATCAATATTTTGAGGTAATTGTATACCTAGATATTTCAGTTTTGTCCCTCGCCACTTAAAAGGTAAATAAGCTCATAGCGATGGAGAAGGGGAAAAGCAAACAGTCAAAACCTCTGTTTTTGTAGAATTTATCTTATATCCTGAAATTAATGAAAATTGAGTAATAATTTTCCAGAGGGCCCGAAGAGAAGGTTCTGGGTCTGATAAAGACAGTAGGACATCGCCTGCATATAGGGCTAATGTGAATGTATCCTCTCCCACCTTTACCCCCTTTAGATCGTCAGATTGCCGGACCACTAGAGCTAAAGGCTCAATGTAAGCTGCAAATAGTAGCGGGGAGAGAGGGCATCCCTGATGGGTGCCCCGCTCTAAGGGAATCGGGTTGGAAATTGCTCCATTTATTTTTAAAAAGGCTTTGAGGGCCGAATATATGTGACTAAGCCATGGAACAAATTGCTCTGGGAATCCAAAAGCCTCCAGGACCCTCCATAGAAAGTCCCAACAGACCCTATCAAAAGCCTTAAAGGCATCTAAACTCACTAATACTGAAGGAAGAGAACTACTGGTCACATGGTCCATCAAGTGGAATGTTCTAAGAGTATTATCTTCAGATTGCCTCTGTCGTAAGAAGCCTTCCTGGTCCATATGAATTACTTCTGATAAAATATGATCCAGACGTTGGGCCCATATGGACATATATATCTTATAATCACAATTAAGTACAGATATAGGTCTGTATGATTCTGGGGATTGGGGATCCCTTCCTGGTTTTGGTACGGCTGAGAGCACAGCATAATGCCAGGAGTCTGGGGGTGGTTCGCCATTTTGAACATCATGGGAAACCTGTAACAGCAAAGGGCTTAATAAAGCAGAAAAAGCCTTGTACCACTCAGCAGAATAATCATCAGGCCCTGGTGATTTCATGGTTTTAGTTTTTTTAATAGCCAGCTGGATTTCCTGTCTAGTGATTGGACTCAATAATGTGGCTTGTTGTGTCTCAGAAAGCTTAGGAATGCGTAGCTTACTTAGAAAGGTTCTAATCTCTGGGGAGGAGGAATGTTGTTCAGAATATAATTCTGTATAACATTTTTGAAAAGCTTGTTCTATCTCTGGGCCACGATGAAGAAGATTACCAGATCTAGGATCCTTAATTGCCGTGATTGTAGCTTTCTGCCTAAACTTTCTGGTTCGTCTGGCTAAGTGCCGAGCTCCCCTGGAACCTCCCTCATAAAAAGTGCTTTTAGTGTATAAAAGTGCAGCCAGTACCTTCAAAACTAGGATTTTTGGGAGCTCAGCCTGCACTTTCCGCAATTCTGTAGGCTTAATTATATGCCCTTCCTCTCTAACTTTTTGAAGTTCTGCTAGCCTATCTTGCAACTGTCTGTATCTGGCTTTCCTAATTCTCCTCTGTCGAGTTGTATCCGAAATTATCTCACCCCTAAGGACAGCTTTAACCATACCCCACAACACTATTGGGGAAATCTCTGGGGATTGATTTTCTCGAATTATCTGAGGGAGCCGATCCTTCATCGTTGTCTTAAACTCAGGGTCTTTCAGGATTGAGGTGTTCATCCTCCAAAGGGTGGTCTTCCTAGGTGTTGCAATGTCTAATTTTAATATAATTGGTGTATGATCAGATAGGAGACGAGCTTCTAGCCTAATGTCTCTAATTTTTGCAACATGCTCAGTAGAGAGAAAAAATGTAGTCTAGGTGAGAGGAGGTATGATGCCTGGGAGAAAAATACGTAAATACTCCTTTTGCAGGAAAAAATTGACACCATACATCTGTCAAACCCAGTATAGGCAACGGGCTTTGAGATATTTCTGGGAAGGGCTAGTCCTATGCTTATGGGGTTGGGAGGCATCCAAATGAGGAGACAGAGTGATATTGAACTTTCCCCCTATTATAATCATACCCTGCTGTATATCCAAAAGCTGGTTGAAAACCTCTTCATGTGAACCGGGTGGGTGTTGGGGGAAAATATACACTTGCCAACGCAGACGCTGAATCACAGAGACATCCTTGAGCAATAGTGAAATAGCCACTAGAGTCAATCCTTTCAGCTTCCTTCAGAAAGGGCGTTCCAGCAGGAATCAATATGGCAGTGCCCCTGCGCTTGCCAGTCTTACTGGAAGAAGCTATTACAGTGTACCTGTGGCCAGCAGAAAGCTTCTGATGTTCCAAAGGAGACAGATGTGTCTCTTGTAGGAAAATAAGATCCACCCTCTGCTGATGTAGGTACTGCTGCAATCTAGAGCGCTTAATAGGGTTATTAATACCATTAATATTCAATGATAAAAACTCTATGGAAGGATCCATCATGACTGATTAAATGAAAAGGAAGGTTCCCTCTGATGGACAGGACACCATCCGACATCCCCTGTCCTGGCTGCATATGATGACCTTCTCCTGTAATGGCTTATAATGGAGAGGCTTCTTAGTAAAATCTGGGATTACTGGGCATCTTCTTCGGTAAAGTCAGATTGCCCTGCCCAGCCAAAGCTGTATTTCTAACAATATCCTGTATTTCATGATTATTACTCCCCCGTTTGCATTGTGTGATATGATCATGCATTTCCCTGATATCCCATATATCTTGTAATCTTAGTCTTACATATAACCGTGAGTCAGTAAGCAGTCTGACTTTCACTATAACAAAACTATTTACACTGTAAATGACACTGATTAATAAAACCTTGTCATTGCTTAAATTGGTGACTTCCATAAGTGGGGAGGCATAGAAGTTCCTCCCTGATCCCTCATGAAGAACCCCATGTTTTTGTTGAGCTCTTCCCGAAGATGGAGGTAATCCCAGGTCGCAACTGGCTGGGGCCTCCAGGATACCCAGTAAGTGTACCCCAAAAAGTAGGGACATACCAAAGAAAGAAAAACAATATTTAGGGAAGAATAGCACTCCTCGGAGTATGCTCCACATCCTATCTCATTTCTCACCGCTCCCCCAATATAATTACTTCATGACTGCCATGTGGGCTAAAAAGAAAAAGCCTTACTAGAATGGGGAACGGATGGCAAGGAGGCCTCTAAAGAAATAGTCTTGCTCAATTAACAGTATAGACCCAGACTATAAAACGTAAAATGCAGCAAGAGTCTGTAATAAGTCTCTGAAATTATCAGTGTCTTTTAAAGAGCAAGGACGAATAAAATGTATGTTCTCCGACTTCTCAAATAATAATGCAGTAGGCTTAATAGGCCTTATTTAATAGCTAAGTCGGGGGGGTGGCTCTGGTCTCCTCCCCGAACGACCGACAAGTTGCTTAATGCAGGCTAAAAATTAGAGGGACCGCTCTTAACCTGTAGTCGAGCCGCCATGGAAAAGACCCAGAGGAAAAAGAGGAAAACTCTCTGTCAAGAGTACCCTCACCCTCCTAAGCACCCACCTGGTTTATGACATGTAATGTCCACAAAGTTGCTAACATCTCTTCCCTTCAGGTTGCTGCATCAGTCGTTTTTGCGATACACAGCCAGGGCTTTCTGCACTTCTCCAAAGTTGTTCTGTTGCTTCTTCTGTTCGTTTTGAATAGATTGCCAATGTGAAGGCCTCGTGGAGGGATCTCGCTGCTCCAGCGGTTTGTCTGGAAATTTCAGCCCCAATTTAGAAAGTTCCGCTCTGGCTTCCAATGCTGTGGAAAACTCCACCTTTCCCTCAGGCAGATGTACTACAAGTCGGGCAGAGTACGGGATAGAGAATTTATGCCCAGCTGCTTTTAACACAGGCAACAATGGAAGGTATGTTTTTCTGAGACGCATTGTTTTGGGGGCATAATCATGATCGATGTAAAAACGTGTCTGTCCATAGAATATTTTTTGCTTACGCCATGCTGTAAGGAGAACATTTTCTTTGGTGGCATAGTTGTTGAATCTTGCAATGATAGACCTCGGGGGGGGGGGCGCAGTTGGATTAGCTGATTTAGGCGCTGACGCTCTGTGGACCCTCTCGAGCTGTAGGTCTAGGTCCTTGCGTAACTCCAATGCTGTATGTAGCAATGAGTCTACGAATTCCTTAATATTGCCTCCCTCTGGTCCTTCCAGAATACTGTAAATCCATATATTTTTTCTCCTCGCACGGTCCTCTGAGTCCTCCTGCCATGCTTCCATTTGCTCGCATTGTTCTCTTAACATTTGTACCTCTGTCTCTAGATCATCTACTCGATTTTCTGTAGCTGTACCCTGCCTTTCTAGGCCATCAGCTCGCTGTTCAAGTTGCATCACATCCTTACGTAGTTCGCCATACAAGTCTTTAATTTCGGTCCAAAAGGAGATCAGTTCTGTATATATAGTATCTAGTTTAATTTTTTTAGCCTTTGTCTTGCTGCTCTTCGATATGGATTTGGTTAGAGCTCAGCATGGTGTTTCGGTCGTTAGATCTTTGCCGACACTGCAATCTGACACTTCAGGTCGCAGCCATCCCCCATCTTCGTCATCTGCTTTACCCACTGCAAATGCTGCCCTTCTATGCTGTAAGTACCTCCTTACTACCTATTAACATGCCGATTTCAGCTCAAAAAGTTTTCTTATCAGACCTGATGGAGGTATTCTTTGCTTGGGGTACGTGAGAGCGAGTGCGCTATGCAGCCATCACCGAAGTAGGCAGAACCGGAAGTCCCTTCCCCCTTTAAATCTTGACGGGAGGTCTTCAAGCTGGTTCCTCCCACCCACCTGGGTGGTATAACCCTTGGCTCCGCCCCATGACGCCAGATCTTAGCCCGCTGGAAGCCAGGTCGTGCGTCACAGCCGGGGAGGTCGGGTGGGTCAGTGTGGATGAACAACATATACTACTCCTAGAAAGAATAGTTACGCAAGAACCTACTGTAACAGTAGATCTTCTACAGACTGGTCTTTTGCAGTAAGTCATTATTTATGGGAGTATCCACCAGCTGGCGCTGTCACACGGCACCTTCTTCCAGCAGTCTTCCCTGGGGGCCGCCCACATGACATCACTTCCTGCGGATGTGTATAAGAGTGGGTGGCACCCAGTACCCTCTGTTCACCATCAGCGAGCACGGCCTGGATCGAGATAAACGAGGGCCAGAAAAACAGAACAGCGATCCCACCCAATGTCCTGAGTTGCAGCCTCTGTACCCTTACCTGGCGCCAGCTGGACTGCCGCCGGTCCTTGTGGATGTTCAAACCCTTGTTTCTTCCCTTTGGGGAGCTCTACAGACATGGATCCCTATGCCTCAAGGCCCAGTGACCCCCTGCCCCCCCCAGAACCTGCCTCCGGGGCCTAACACTCCGGCTTCTTCCAGGCCAACCCAGCCACCCTGGCAGGCTCACACACCACACTGCCTACCTGACGAAGGGGGTGACAACTGCCCAGACTTGCTTTTGTCAGATAAGGAGGAAGATCCAGACTAGGAGGAAGGGGACGATGGGGACATTAGCGGGTTTCCTATCCCCTCCACGGGCTCCTCAGAGGGGGCAAGGGACCTGGAAGAATGTCCCTAAACCTCTCCAGATGACCCCTGTGCCTCAGCCATTATGCAGCACATTCAGGAAGCTATGGGGTTAGAAACTGAGGAGCAGGACCCAGAGCAACGTCGACTCACGAACTACCTTTGCAAGCCCAACTCCCCTCCTTTAGTGGTTCCCTCTCACATCGATACTTTCGAGGACGTTACAGAGACCAAACTTGGTTCCAACCATGTTTCTCAAAGCTGATAGGCTACATTATGCCCCCGTAGGTAAATCCTTCCTAGGGAAGCAGGCCTACACTGACTCGGTGGTTATCAATGCCGCTCATGACCGCACTAAGCGGCCAAAACACTTGAACTCCCTACCACCAGACAGGGAGTCCAGTCGACTGGACCTCTTTGGGAAATGGACTTTCACCTCCTCTACTTTGGCGATCCGTGCCTTTAACCACCTAGACCACATGCTTCAGTATCAGACTGCACTGTGGGACAAGACCAGGGATGTCATCCAGTCCCTTTCCGATTATTCTGTCAAGCAACAAGCCCTGGATGCACTCAAGTCGGCCTCTGACGTGTGTACCCACCTGCTCAGGGCAGCCTACCATGCTGTGAACTATCGGTCCGAGCGGCGGCTACCAGCATATGCCTGTGTCGGTACTCTTGGCTCCGGGTGTCTGGGTTTTCCCAGGAAGTCCAGTTGTCTATCATGAATGCTCCTTTCAGGGGCAACCTACTCTTCGGGGGCGATGTAGGGAATATCCTCTCTAGGCCTCGGGGTGCACCATTAGGTCTGTCCATTTCTTGTACCACATGCAACCCAGATCAAGACAAAGAATCTCCTTTCGCGGGGCAGCTGCCAGGCCGTCCTGGATGTCGACCAAGCCCCAAGGCAAGCGGAGGGCAGCAGCATCTGCCCTACCTGCCCCCAACCCCTCTGCCAGCAAAAGCTCCAGAGGGGGTCCCGCAGCCCCAGCTGTCCCCCCCCCCCACTACTTGTCAGACCTTCCCCTTCTACTAACACAGGAGGCGGTTATAGGGGATCGCTTCTACCTCCATCTAAGCAAGTGGAGGGAAATCACTTCCGACAGTTGGGTACTGCAGCTCATAGCTCATGGTCACTCACTAGACCTCCTGGAGTGGCCTCCAGACAATCCCCCCAGTTCTGTTTCTTTATCCTCCCAATCACATCCCTCTCATTAGGGAGGAAATCCATGCTCTGCACCGAAAAAGGGCTCTATAACCTGTCACAAAGTCCCAGCAAGGACAGGGGGTTCTACTCTCACTTTTTGCTAGTCCCCAAACGCACTGGGGAGCTCAGGCCCATCGTGGACCTCAGCGAGCTAAATCTGTTCATCCAGTATAGAAGGTTCATGATGATCACCCTTCAGGGATCACTGCCCCTGTAACACCAGGGGGACTGGATTTGCTCCCTAGACATGCAGGATGCATACCTGCACATCAAGGTGTGCACCTTTCACAGACATTTCCTCAGGTTCCATTTTCAGAGGGCTCACTTCCAGTTCGGGGCTCTACCATTTGGCTTATCTGCAGCTTCCCAGGTGTTCACCAGGTGCTTGGCAGTGGTGGCAGCTGCCCTCAGACGGAAAGGGTTCTATGTGTTTCCTTATCTGGATGACTGGCTGCTAGCAGCACTGTCCAGGGAGCGCCTGCTCCAAACTCTGGACTTTACCTGCCGCCTTTTCCAGTCTTTGGGAGTTACCATCAACCTACCCAAATCATTTCTGACTCCCTCCCAATGGCTCCAGTACATTGGGATGGTCTTGGATACAGCCCAGTTGATGGCTTTTGTTCCCCAGGACAGAGCAGATTGTTTGATGGATCAAGCCAGTCAGCTTTACTCCAGCCATCACGTTCCAACCCAGGTCTTGCTACGCCTTCTGGGACTCATGGCTACAGCCATTGTTATAGTCCTCCTAGCCAGGCTGCATATGAGGATTCCCCAATGGACCCTGCGGTTGCAGTAGGACCAATGCGTGGATGACCTGGAACAACCAGTCCAGTCCTGGTCTCAGAATCGGTCAAGAAGGTGCTATTGTGGTGGCTGAAGCCCAGCAATCTCCTGAGGGGGGTACCTTTTTATATTCCTCCTCCGCAGCAAATCCTCACAACGGATGCCTCGGGTCTAGGTTGGGGGGCTCATCTGGGTGCCCACCAGACCCAAGGGAAGTGGAACTCCGTGGAGGCTGGTCTCCATATAAACGTCTTGAAGATGCGCGCAGTTCTGTATGCCCATCAGGCCTTCCAGACACATCTCTCCATGGCTCCACTGCTGATTCAGATGAACAACTCCAGTGTGGTCCAGTATATCAACAAGCAGGGAGGGACTCACTCTTTTCCCTGTCGGGATGCGATAAGAGTCTGGTATTGGGCAATAGATCATGGCTTGGAACTTGCAGCCGTACATGTAGCAGCATCCAAAATGTCTCAGTGGACAGCCTAAGCCGGTCCCTATCTCAGGCTCACGAGTGGGAACTCATGACCTCAGTGGTGGAAGATCTGTTCGAGCGGTGGGGTCATACAGAGTTGGACCTTTTTGCATCCCCATCCAATGCAAAATTGCCACTTTTCTACTTGCTCGCTCCAGGCCCTGGAGTTTTCTGGCAAGACACGTTGTACCTCTCTTGGGAAGGGAGGTTTCTGTACGCCTTCTCTCCCTTGCCACTCCTTCAGAGGGTTCTAATCAAGCTTCAGTTGGAGGGAGCCTTCATGTTTCTAATTTGTCCTCTTCTGGCTTCATCAGATCTAGTTCCTCTTGCTACAGCAACTGGCGGTGAAGCCTCCACAGCCCCTACCCATCTGTACAGGCTTGCTCTCCCAGGATCAGGGCACCCTGGCCCATCCGGATCTCAAGCCTCCATCTTCATGTGTGGCTACTAAAGATGTAGCCATCGCAAGGTTCAGGGTGCCCCCTAAAGTGGCAGATGCTTTAGTGGCAGCTCGGAACCCCTCCACTCGAGCCATCTATTCCATGAAATGGAAGCGCTTTGCCATATGGGTTGCATCGCACCGTCTGGATCCCTTCAACTGTCCGGTGAACCAGCTATTGGAATACTTTCTTTCCTTCTCAGACTCCGGTCTGAAGTACTCCTCACTTCAAGTTAATCTTTCGGCCATATCTGCTTATCATATTTCCGTAGAGGGCCGTGTCTTGCATGTTTTTGCAAGGTATTCTGCACCTGAAGCCTCCCATCTGCAACCTTGTCCCGGCTTGGGACCTAAATTTTGTTTTGGAAAAACTCACTATGCCTCCTTTAGAACTGGCCGCGAGTTGCAAACTATGCTATCTGTTGTGGAAAGCGTTGGTTTTTAGTTGCTATTACTTCTGCTTAGAGGATTTACGAGCTTCAGGCGCTCATGTGGAAGCAGCCTTATTTGGTTTTCCATAAAGACAGGGTGTCCTTCGTATCAATCCCGAGTTTCTCCCCAAGATAGTGTCAGCCTACTTTGAATCAATCCATCCACCTACCTGTTTATTTCCTGGAGCATGTCAATCCAGGGGAAGCACTACTCCATACCTTGGATGTGCACAAAATTTTGTGTAACTATACATACCGGACTAAGGACTGCAAGAAGTCCTCACAATCGTTTGTTTCTTTCACCCCTGGCAAGGAGGGAGAACCAGTATCTAAGCAGTATTTGTCCAAACAGCTGGCCAACTGCAATATTTTCTGTTATAGGAAGTACGGTAAGGAACTTCCAGGTGTGGTACATGGTCATTCCACCAGAGGCATGGCAGCCTCCATTGTTTTCTTCCGCAACATCTCCACTGCAAAGATCTGCACAGCAGCTCCTGAGAGCATGGTCAATACTTTTACCAAGCACTATGGCCTGGACATCGCCTCTCTCTTTGTAGCTTTTCCTTCCTTTCAAGGGAAGCCCTCTGCTTCCTTTTCTTTCTATCAATTACTTTTGCTTCCTCCTTAGTTCTCCTAGCAGGTTCTGCTTTTGATCTCCAGTGGGAGAACTGAGGAGGTTGTGGCTGCCGCCCACTCTTACAGGGTTGGCCGATGTCAGTGAGTGACATCGGTGGTGAGCGGCCCCCTCTGGTAGACTGCTAGCTAGAAAGTTTCCACATGATCCTAGTGCATAGCGGCTAAGTCCTACCAGCGTGGCCTGCTGGTGTGACCTACTGCAAGAGATCCTTTTGAAGATCTACTTGTTATGGTAGGTTTTTTTTTTTTTATATATTTATTTTAGTCTTTAGTAACCAAGTAAGGTCCACTAGGCACAAGTGCCTGTTTTCAGGGGTGACCTGGGAGCACTGGGGAGTGACGTGACTGGCTCAGAGTCATATAGTACACAAGTGGAGGTTGTGGGAATCAAACCCAGGTCTGCTGGACGTACCTAGCTCATTCACAGCTTGTTACTCGAACCTCTAGGCTATACTGCCAGTTCTTACATAACTACTTTCCACAGTCTCTAATGGATCAGTCCACAATTAGTGCCATGCAGTACAACCAACACTGATGCCATCACTATAACACTCATAAACATATCATCAGTGATAGAAGAATAAATACACAGTATCTTTTTAGAAAAATCAAGACACCCTCACTGTTCTTCAGGCAACTAGATGAACAAGCTGTTTCAAACAAGAATTATGGACACTCCCAAGTGGCCCACTTAGGAGAGACCTCGTATGAGGAAACCTGCTACTTCGATATTCATTCTCCAAACTGCTAGACTAACCAGTCCAACTATCAAGCAACAGAATGCCTTTTTTTGGTTCAGGTGCATGTGCATTTCCTGTGCAAATATTTATATACATTATCTCTTTCATTTGACATATTTTTAGTGTGCCTTATACATTTACGTGGTTTTATTTATATGTTTGATCACACTTTCTCTACTGTGTTCTTCTGTGTATATGCGTTTATACAGCATAGATAAACAGTATACACACACAGTCTGTTTTTCGGGAGCCTCTTGGAATATAAACATCTAAAAATTTATAGACCTCCTGCTATCACCTCCTGATTTACAACCACCTAGTATTTCAAAATATACTTTTTTTTTTTTTTGCCTCTGCACACATCCAATTATTTATTGCTCTCTAGGTATGACACTAAACTGTCAGACTCATGTGCAAAAAGTTAATTTATCAGCAGATTGCTCTGTCCAAAGTATTAAAGCCCGTTTTTGGTAGAATCTGCTACACCTGAAGTAGGACTCTGTGTAGCCAGAAAGCTTGTGTTCTGTAACATAGAAATATATAAATTGTCGGCAGATACAGACTGCTAGGCCCATCCAGTCTGCCCGTAGGCCCTATACATTGTATCTGGCCACTGATCCTATGTGATCAATGGCTTTTCATCACTCCCTCCCCTCTCAGGCTTCCCTTGTGCCTGTCCCGGGCATGCTTAAACCCCTCCACTGTGCTTGCCCCCATTAACTCCTGTGGCAGACTATTCCAAGCATCAACTACCTTTTCTGTGTAGAAAAACTTCCTCACATTACCTCTTAATCTACCCACTTCCAATTTCATAGTGTGCTCCCTTGTTCTAGTACTTTTTCTACATTGGAAAAGGTCCCCCACTTGCACCATGTTTATGCCCTTGAGGTACTTGAAAATTTCTGTCATGTCCCACCGTTGTCTCCTCTCCTCCAGTGAGTACATATTGAGGTCCCGTAGTCTCCTCCTTATGTTTTGTGGTGCAAGCCCTGCACCATCTTTTGTTGCCCTCTCTGGATAGTCTCCACCTTATCTATGTCCTGCGCAGGTGTGGCCTCAGAACTGCATGTAGTACTCCAGGTGAGGCCTTACCAATGTTTTATACAATGGCATCACCACCTCCCGCTAGTGATACCCCTGCCTACGCACCCCAGCATGCCACCAGCCCTCCCTGCCGCCTTTGTACACTGCTTTGATACCTTAAGGTCATCAGAGATGATAACCCCTAGGTCCCTTTCCTCCTTGGTGACAGTCAGCTCTCCCTTCCCCCCAACCTGTAGCTCTCCCCAGGGTTCCCACTACCCAGGTGCATTATTTTGCACTTCTTTGCACTGAACCTGAGTTGCCACATCTCCGACCATCTTTCAAGCTTCTCCAGGTCCCTCTTCATTTTCTGCACCCCTTCTAGAGTATCCACCCTGTTGCAGATCTTGGTGTCATCTGCAAATAGGCAGACCTTTCCTTCCAGCCCCTCTGCAATGTCACTGATGAAGACACTAAACAGGACTGGTGCTAGTACTGATCCCTGTGGTACCCTCACTGGTCACCCCCCTCTCCCCAGTTTGTACCCCATTTACCACCGCCCTCTGTCTCCTGTCTGTTAACCAGTTCCTAACCCAGTTCACTACCTTGTCTCCCATGCCCAGACTACCCATCTTGTTTATCAGCCTTCATTGTGGGACGGTGTCGAAGGCTTTGTTGAAATCTAGGTAAACGACATCTACCACCCCTCCCTGATTTAGTTCCCTAATCACCCAATCCAAAAAATCGATTAGATTCATTGGACAAGACCTTCCTGCTGTGAATCCATGTTGCCTCAGACCATGAGCACTGCTGGATTCCATATATGCCACTATCCTTTCTTTCAGCAGTGTCTCCATGATCTTTCCCACCACTGAGGTGAGGCCGACGGGCCTGTAGTTCCCAGCCGCCTCCTCCCTACTGCCGCTTTTGTGCAGTGGAACTACATGTGCCCTCCTTCAGTCCTCTGGAATGACACCTGTGTTGAGTGACTCTGTGAACAGGGCCACCAGAAGCGCTGCTAGTTCCCTTCACAGCTCCTTTAATATCCTTAGGTGGATGCAGTCTGGCTCCATGGCCTTATTCACCTACAGCTTTGTGAGTTCTTCCAGAACTCTCTCCACTGTGAATGAACTGGTGTCCATCTCTCCTCCCCCACTGCCTCTGCAACCCAAGTGTGGTCCTTGACCCTCCCTCTCCTTAGTGAATACCAAGCAGAAGTATTTGTTCAGTATCTCTGCCTTGTCCAGATCCCCCTCCTTACACTCTCCCTTCTCCCCTTTGAGACTCGCAATCCCCCCCCCTCAGTTTTCCTTCTTTCACTGGTGTACCTATAAAATGCATTATCCCCTTTGTTTACAGACTGTGCTAAGCCCTCTTCTGTCTGCGCCTTCGCCCTCCTAACAGCCTTCCCTTCTTCCCTTAGACATTCAAGGTACACCTCCCTGTCCTCCTCCGTTTAGCTCCCCTTATATTTCCTGAAACTCTGCCTTTTAGCCCCTACTTTGTCCCCCACCTCTTTGAAGAACTATAGTGGTTTCCTTCTTTTTCCCCCTTTGGCCACTATCCTAACGCACTGGTTTGTTATATCCACTATGGCTCCTTTCAGTTTCTCCCATTGTTCTTCCACCCCCTCTATTACCTCTCCCTTCCCCAGGACTGTTTGTATACATCTACCCATGTCAGTGAAATCTGCCCTGCTGAAATCTAACACTCTTGCCCTTGTGTAGCTTAATTGAGCCTATGTCTCCATGTTGAACCACACCATGTGGTGCTCACTGGACCCCAGCTGCCTTTCTACCTGTATTTCTTCGACTCTGTTCCCACTGGTCCATACCAGGTCCAGAACGGACTTGTCCCTGGTTGACTCATGCACCAGCTGCCTGAGTCCAACCCCCTGCAGGGATTCAAGGATGGCTGCGCTTCTGGCTGAAACAGCCATCTGGGTGGCACAATCCACGTCTGGCATATTGAAATCCCCCAGTAGCAGGATTTCGCCTTTAGCTGCTATGTCATGTATGTTCCCTCCTAGTTCCCTGTCTACTTCCTCCCTCTGTGCCAGAGGTCTGTAGATCACCCCTGTGAGTACTGCTGTTCCATTTCCTGGCTCCAGGGTGACCCACATTACCTCGGCCTCCCCCTGTCTTCCCTGAACGTCTGTAGCCTTTATACCATCTCTGATGTACAGGACCACTCCCCCACCCTTTTTACCCTTCCTGTCCCTCCTAAACAGTGTATAGCCTGGTACGCTGACTTCCCAGCCATGATTAGCAGAGTACCATGTCTCCGTTACTGCTGCTATGTCAAGGTCTGCATCGGACAACAAGGCCTCCAGGTCTGGAAACTTATTTCCTAGGCTACAGGCATTCATTGGTATGACCTTCCATGTTTTACAGTGTGCCTTCCCTCTGCTCTTGTTCTCCCTCTCTAGCATCTTCTCCCCACCCCGGTTTCCTTTACTATGTGCTCTTGCCACCCCTGTTTCACTCGTTATACATTCTTCGCCTGCCTTCCCCTTCCTGCCTGCTTTAGCTGTTCCCGTATTCAACTTATGTTCCTGTATGTTCCCATGGGGGTTGTTTCTAAAACTCCTGACCCTCCTGGCTCTCCCCCTTGGCCAGTTTAAATGCTCACAGCTGAAGCATTCAAACTTCTTACAAAGGGCCAAGGTCCCCTTCTCGAACAGATGCAGGCTGTCCTCCTTATATAAGCTTGCATCTGCCCAGTCAGGCCCCAGTCCCCTATGAAGCCCAGACCCTCCCTTCCACACCAATCCTTCAACTAGGAGTTGAAGGTACGGATGTGGAGTGCCCTAGTTTCCCATGCCCTGGACAGGTAGCACCTCCGAGAATGAGACGGAGTGCGCTATCTGTTTCAGGTTTCCCACCAGCTTCCTGAAATCTTCCTGGACTCTGGCTAACTCCACCCTTCTCCTGGCCAGGTCATTGGTCCCCAGGTGGACAAAGACATCCAGCTGCTCCCTCCTGGCTATTGCCGCAGCGATCCTATGGATCCACTTCCCATCCCTCCATGCAGTGCTTCCTGGGAGGCACTTTACCTCGCTCTCTTCCCTGCTAGGTGACCCTAACTCCACTCCCTGGACAACAGAGTCCCCCACGATGAGAAGTTTCCCCTCCTCCGGGGTTTCCTGCCTCCCTTCCCTGGGGCTCCATCATGGAGGACCCTCCCATTCTCCCTGGTCCTAGCCTCAGGTTCCTGAGTGGGGCTTTCGAGTTCCTCCAAAACAGTGTAGGAGTTACTAAGCGGGGCAAGTTGGGGGATGTGCTTTCGACCACCCTCCCTCAGCCCACCGTAGTGCAATCACTCCTCTTCCCTGGCATCCTTTGAGATAAAGATTGTGGACCCGGTGGTCTCTGGGTGGGGGTGGATGCTGCCTTCAGCTTGGCCAACTCTGCTCGGAGACAGGCAACCTCCTCCCTCAGCCCAGAGAGCTGACTGCAGACAGGGCAGCATCATAGCCTCCAGAATGTCTCCCTGAAGACAGCTGCTCCACAACCACTGCACCACTCCCATTATGTCTGTTTCCCTCCTCAATCAACTGCCTGCTCAAGATGGCTATTTGTTATCTCCTGAATATTTATTTTATTTCTGTTGTGTTTTGTTATGCTTCCTCTCTTTGCTACTTCCTATATGGATGCAGAATGTTGCAAGGCCCTATAGGACCCACCCAATAAATGTAGGGTGAGCCCTGGGGTGGGACAGTGGGACGACACCACAGGCTGTGTCCAAAAACAATCAGCCAAGGAGTCCTCTGGCAGTGACTCCTCACTCCACTCACCGTGGTCCAGACACAGCCACTTTCAAACACACAGTCACAAACTTGTCAGCTAGAATCCCTCAATCCTGCCCAAACTAAATGGAAAAGCACACAGAATTGGCAGTTAAGAAAATACCTCAAATACAATTACAAACACAGTCACAAACTCACCAGCTAGAGTCCCTCGCTCCTGCTCCAACTAAATGAAGAATCAACTTGTAAGTTCCTTGTTGGTCCAATAAAAGGTATCAAATCACTCACTTTGTTCATCTTTTTGTACAAGGACCAGCATGGCTACAAACAATTCTCTACAATGATTAGAAGAAGAATCAGCATTTATATAACACTTTTCATACATGCAGTGCCTTGGGTTCTTTTACTTCCACCTGGACAACCACAGGACAGCACCAGAGATGAGTAGAAGGATCTACGGTTTAGCATCTCATCCAAAGGATGGCACACCCCGACAGTACTGCATTTGGGTGCCAGAGATCATGGTATGAGCCCAATTCCAGACTGAGATGAGAACCCACAACCTTCTGCCCCAGAGGCAGATGTACTACCAACTGAGCCACGCTGGCACCCTTAACTATGTTCCTGAATAAACCTATTTGTTTATTAGAAAAGTTTAAAAACTTTTCAACATTTTTTTTTCTTTATTCATCTGTTCATCGGGTAGGCTTACTGGATCGGAGGTTCCTTTTGCAGGAGTGACCCGGATGTCAATTCAACAAGCTTAATGCAGGTGCTTGCAATGTTGAATAAAGTGTACACAATATACAGAAGGACAGAACAGGGATACAAAAACATACCGGAGTATATGGTAGGATAAGTAGGGGGTATAGAAGAAGCAACTGAACACAGAGAATAAGAAGGGCACAAGAGGGATATACAAGGTACTGTTGTATAATCACAACCAGTGAAAAGGTTAGGTGCTGTAGCAATTATAATTTAGTTAAGGAATAAACCACGTGAGGGTGTGGGTTATGCTGGGATTTACCCACACCTGGTGTGTTTTGTCACAAGGCTGCAGGCCACGTGACCAAATCCACACCAGAAGTGGATACATGCCAGCATAACCCACATCCTCTCGTGGTTTATTGAGATTATACAATGTCCTCCTTCACTTTTGATATCTAAAAGTAAAAAATAAAGTTTTTTGCCAGTTTTAATGATTTATATGGAATTTATTGTTGAGCGAGAAAAAATAGTTCCCTGTTGTAGGTAGAATAATTAGGAGATGCCCCCAGCAACTGAGAGTCATATGTTTATAAAGATACTATTTAACTTTTTTTTGCTTTAATTTGTATTAATCACAGAGTAGATTACGGCAAAGATGAGCAGCTGGGACAGTGAGAGGCATCATGTCAGCACCGTTCAACTATGAGACCTGGACGTGACTGTTACGAGAGGTGGCGCTCACTGTTACTTGCAGAAGTTAAGTGAATGGAAGCTGGGGCATTGCAGCTCCTAAAGGGGGTCCAAGAGGGTTCTGTAGGAGAGGAGTCTGACGGTAATTACTCTCACAAAGAATGACAGGGATCTGGGATCCACTGCTCACTGATGTGCAGTGGGACCAAATGCATTGGATACGGGACCCAGGCAAATGAGACAGTCATCAGTGCAGCAGCCATGTGCAGCCAGCAGGGACAGAACACAAAGCCGAGGTCCGACTTTGACCCAAGGTACATTATATTTCTGCATATTAAAAACAGTAATAGATATATTTTACCCAAAAAAAAAAAAAAAGGGTTTTGTGGTTTTTAAAGTGCATTTGGGGACTGATGGGGTGTAGGACTTCAAAAGTGAATTACTGTTTTAAAGTCGCAGTTTTGTGACGCGGTTCAGTGGGTAATTAATATGGCAGTTAGATTATTTGGTTTTTGGGGGGCTCAGATTGATATTTTCTTGTTGTGACTGGAAATGTGGCTGACTGGGTCTTTATCCATGAGTTATGCTGGGATTTACTCATGGACAAATGATCCAGTTAGCCAATCTGGTTTCTCCTTTTCAAAGTGCCACTGTATAATATAGTCCTAATTATTGCTAGTTGCAGGATTTGCAATCAGAGAAAGGAATGTCTCTGGGAACCTCAGGCAGCCATGTGAGCCTAATAGCTCAGTGGAAAGCACCAGGATGGTATTCTGGGGCCTAAACTCAAATCCCAGTTAGGTCAGCTCTCCTGGACCAGAATGATTATGCCTTAAATAATGCAGGTTATAATGCCATATAATCATAGAAACATAGAAACTTAGACTTTGACGGTAGATAAGGACCGCTTGGCCCATCTAGTCTGCCCATTTCCCTACCTACAGGATAGGCCGTAGATCCTAGTTAACCAACAGCCTATTTCTTCCTACCCCCCACAAGAATTGCCTTATGTCTGTCCCATGCATTCTTGAATTCTCCCACAGTTTTAGACCCCACAACCTCCTCAGGAAGGCTGTTCCATGCATCCACTACCCTCTCTGTGAAATAATACTTCCTCACATTGCCCTGAACCGCCCTCCTTCTATCTTTAAATTGTGTCCCTTGTTCTTGCAAGTCTCTTTTTCTGAAAGATGCTCGCTCTTGGACTTTGTTGATTCCACTGAGGTACTTAAAAGTTTCTATCATGTCCCTCTCTCCTTCTTTCCTCAAGGGTATACATATTAAGCTCCTTAGTCTCTCCTCATACGGCTTCTCTTGCAGACCCTGCACCATTTTAGTTGCCTCCTCTGGACTGCCTCTATCCTGTCTATGTCCTTGTGGAGATGGGGTCTCCACAACTGGACACAGTACTCCAGATGGGGTCTCACCAACTGTCTGTACAGAGGATAACAACTTCCTGTTTTCTGCTGGTGATGCCTCTCCCTATACATCCCAGTATCCCCCAGCCCTCCCTACTGCCTTCTCACATTGCTTGCTAACCTTAAGGTCATCTGATATGATTACCCCAGGTCCCTTTCCTTTTTGTTGTTGTTACCTCCCCACCATTGTGTATTCTTCCCTGGGTTCTTGTTTCCCAGGTGCATTATTTTGCACTTCTTTGCATTGAATCCAAGCTGCCATACTTCTGACCATTCCTCCAACCTTGCCAAGTCCCTTTTCATCCTTTCCATGCCTCCTTGTGTATCAACCCTGTTGCAGATCTTTGTGTCATCTGCAAAAAGGCATACTTTTCCTTCCAGTCCCTCTGCAATGTCACTGATGAAGACATTAAAAAGGACTGGACCCAATACTGAACCCTGCGGTACCCCACTAGTAACCTCTCTTTCTTCAGAGTGGACTCCATTTACAATTACCTTCTGTGTCCTGTTGTGCAGCCAATGTTTTCCCAGGCTACCACCCTGGGACCCACTCCCAGGCTGGTTAATTTGACTATTAATCTTTTGTGTGGGACTGTGTCAAATGCCTTGCTAAAGTCTAGGTAGGCCATGTCCACAGCCCCTCCCGGATCTACTACTTTGGTCACCCAGTCAAAGAAATCTATTAGATTCGTTTGACATGATCTTCCCGCTGTGAATCCATGCTGCCTTGGGTCCTGTGCTCCACTGGCCTCTAGGTACTCAACTATTCTTTCCTTCAGAAGTGACTCCATCACTTTCCCTACCACAGAGGTCAGACTGACAGGTCTATAGTTTCCTGCCTCTGTCTTGGTCCCACTTTTGTGAAGGGGAATCACATCCGCCTTCCTCCAGTCCTCGGGTACCACACCATCCTCCCATGATTTATTAAAAAGAGTAGCCAGTGGTTTCACTAGTTCCTCCTTAATTCTTTAGAATTCTGGGTGAATTCCATCAGGACCCATTGCTTTGTCCACCTTCAGTTTTAGGAGTTCTTGTAGAACCCTTTCTTCTGTGAAAGGACTGGGATCGACCCCCCTATCAAGAGTGCTTCTGTTAATTGGATTAGGCACTTCCCCCTCCTCTTTTGTGAATACTGAGCAGAAATATTCATTCAGTATCCCTGCTTTTTCACTGTCCCCCTCTGCCCACCCACGGTTCATTCTATTCAGCCTCACTATCCCTCCCTTTGTCTTTCTACGCTCGCTGATGTACCTATAAAAGGTTTTATCCCCCTTCTTAACTGAGTTGGCTATCTTTTCCTCAGTTTGGGCCTTTGCTATTCCGACTTCCCTCCCTGCCTCCTTCTGCCTTAACTGGTACAGCTCTCTGTCCTGCTCCTTCTGTGTTTCCTTATACTTCCGGAATGCTATCTTTTTCTTCCTGACTTTCACAGCCACCTCTTTTGAGAACCATAGTGGCTTTTTCTTTCATTTTGATTTGTTTATTTGCTTCACACAAAGACTTGTTGCCTCTGTGATGGCAGTTTTGATGATTCCCCATTGTTGCTCCACACCTCCTTCTAGCCTGTTTGCTAGTGCTTTTCTGAGGCACTCTCCCATCTTGTCAAAGTCAGCTCTCCTAAAGTCCAGTACCCTCACTTTTGTATGGCTTGACTCTGCAGCTGAGTTTAATGTGAACCACACTGTTTGATGGTCACTTGTCCTCAGATGGCAACCCACTTCTAGATCTGAGATCCTCTCACTGCCCCGTTTGAGAGTACGAGGTCTAAGATTGCTACCTCACGAGTGGGTTCTGAAACTAGCTGTCTAATGCCTGCCACCTGTAGGGCATCAAGAATGACTCTGCTCTTGGATGTGGCTGCAGCAAATGTGCTCCAGTTAACATCTGGCATATTCAGGTCTCCCATCAATAGTATCTCCCCTTTCTCTGCCATTCTAAGAATGTCTTCTATCATATCCTTGTCCATTCCCTCCCCCTGACATGGGGGGTCTGTACACAACCCCTGTGCGGATTGTGGTGCCTTTCCAGTCTCCAAGGTGACCCACAGTGCCTCCTCTCTCCCTGTTTACTCTTTTGTTCAGTTGCTTTTATCCTTCCTTTACATAGAGCTACTCCTCCCCTCTTCTCCCTGCCTGCCTCTCCTGTGGTTATGTACCCTGGTATGTTAACATCCCAGTCATGGTTCTCTGTGTACCATGTTTCTGTGACTGCTACAATATCCAGGCATCCCTCTTCCATCAAGGCCACCAGCTCAGGGAGCTTGTTGCCCAGACTATGGGCATTGGTACTCATTACCCTCTATTTCCTGATGGCCTTACTCCTTTTGCCCCATCCCTGTCCTTCTTGCCTTTGTCACTTTCTCCATTTACCCCTGCCCTTCTCCCTATCGACACCTCTATGTTGGTGTTTGCCGCACTAACTACCGTGATTATTTGGGGGGGGCTAGGATTTCCCTGCTCCTTTCCAGTGCCTCCCCCCTTGGCTAGTTTAAAAGCTTGCCAATGAAGCATTTAAACCTATCACCTAGGATCCTGGTTCCCCTCCCTTTGTTATACAAACTCAGACCCACCTAGGCAAGGTAGCCTAGGAAAATGTTGGTCCTTCCTTAGCAGCTTTGCACAATCCAAAGACAGGGACCTTGTTAGTTAAGTGGCGGTTTTGATTTGTTCCAAATGACCATCTGAACTATGAAAAAATTTACTTGAAAAACGGCCCCATTCATATCTATGAAGCATGCCCCCATGTTCTCCATATAATGACCTCACAAAACGTGCTAGTGCGGGGGCGGATCACACATTGTGGAGGTATCAAGAAGTGGAAGGGATCAGCTTGGCTCGGCTCCACAAAGCCAAAATACGATCCCTTCCCTAACAAAATAGAAGAGACAGCCCAGACCCATCCAGGCGGGGCATCAGCCAGGAAAGGGCAGTTGTAACACAGCTAGAAGGGCACAGCTCAGACCCAGCTAGGATGCAGCAGCTCAACAGACCCTGCCAGGATAAGGCAGCACAGACCCAGCCAGTAGGGGCAAACACCAAGAAGCAGGAGGGGCAGCAAAGAATAGGAAACGTGGGAGGATAGGCAGCATATACCCAGCGAGGAAAGGACACATTTCTACCAGTAAGGGGCAAGTACAGACCCAGTTGGGATGGAGGGGCAAACACCAAGTAGGAGGGACTGCAGAGATTCAACCAGAATGACCAATGAACTAACTACCCATGTCACAGTGTGAGCCTGTTCCAGGCAAAAAAATACATAAATTACATATCTTTATGCAAACTCCTGGACATACAGGCACACAAAGCCTCTCATGCACATTGTAGGTGTATCCTCAAGACATATCTGTGAGTGGTAAGGCTTCTGCAGTAGAAAATCTTCTAAGGAAAACTTCTATATGCAATTAAGCCTCCTGGACATTTTAATACTATACTCTATGCTACCTAAATCACCACCATAAAGCTACACTCAGCTAAACAGTCTACTGCCTTGGGAGATGTCACACCATAGTTTTTCTGCATAATCATGAAAACTACGGGGTAGTCTTACTGGCAGGCAGGGTTTCAAGCCTTTTTGTGTGTCTTGACTCTCAAACTAGAACACTCCTTAATGACGGCGTGAAGATCAAGGTGTTCCCTCCTTGTGACAAACAAGCTGGGAAAGCAAGCAAACCCACACTCAGTGCTAAGTGAGCATACTGCCTCCCAGCTTGCCGTTGTTGCGATCTTTCTAGTGTCACTCGTTTAAATTTCTGCTGTGAACTGCGGGTCTGACTTTAGGAGCATTCCGAGCTCCTTCAGGCAATTTCCACCAGCTGCACCTACGCAGCAATGCCTGAAACTGCAGCCAGCCAACTAAAAAAAACAGAAAAATAGTCCTGCCTCAGACAAGGCGCCAAGCGGGCATGCTACTATGCTAATTTCACCTGCCCAACTCAAAACCTATCTGCAATTAGCAGGCAGGCGGCTGCCAATTTTGAACCTTGGCAGTCTAGGGAGATGGTACATACTGTACATGTTTGTGAGAGCAGAAGAAGAAGAAGAATCAGCATTTATATAGCGCTTTTCATACATCCAAAGCGCTTTACAAGCAATGCTAGACTGGTAGTGAAGTGACTGAATGTGTGGTGGCGGCCATATCGCACATCACCACCCACACACAGCCTGGATAATTGCATGAACCGGTTTATGGGAAGGGGAATGTTGGCCAGGACACTGGGAATGTTCCCTACTCTTTGCGAAGAGTGCCCTGAGTTCTTTCACTTCCACCTGGACACCCACCAGGACAACACCAGGATGGGCAGAAGGGACCTCGGTTTAACGTCTCATCCGAAGGACGGCACACCCCAGCAGTACAGCACCCCCCAATATTGCACTCGGATGCCAGCGATTTTTAGGTGCAAGTCCAAGCCCAGTGTGGGACGAGAACCCACGACCTTCTGGTCCAGAGGCGGATGTGCTACCAACTAAGCTACGCTGACACCAGCAGGCCCTGTAATGCAGCCGGGCCAAATCCTGCTCATCTGAGAGACACAATATCTAGACTCTAATGTTTAGTGAAGGTGTGTGGACTGTACTCCCTGTGGCAGCTGCGCACATTTCAGCAGCAGAAACATTCTGAAAACAAACAGAAAAGGCCATGCCTCTTGTTGAATGATCACAAACCACTCCAGAAAGTTCATTACCATACTTCCTATAGCAGAAGATAATACAATGTGCTGGCCATTTGGACAGGCACTTTTTAGACATAGGGGTGCCCTTTTTCCCCAGGGGAAAAGGAAACAAAAAGCTGAGAGAACTTTCTCCAGTCCTTTGAGCGGTTCACATAGTATCTGAGAATTCTATGTACAGTACATCCAAAGTAAGCAATAATGTCTTTAGCAACCATGCATGCAGATGTAGGGACTTTAGGTCCAGATGGACCAGGGTCCCCTTGTCCTGTGACAACAAGCCCCTGCACCATAGTACAGGTACTTGGGGTACCACTGCCAAGTGTTGCAGCAGTGGATATCGTATCTGCCGAGGCCACAGTAGAGCAATGAGGAGGAGGGCTGCCCCCTCCATCTTCAATTTGAGCAGTACTCTCTGCATTGCAGGAAAGGGAGGGAATGGGTACAGAAACTTCCATTTCCAAGAGAGGGACAACGCGTACCAGACAACTCCAGGCCCTGGACCAAGTGAACAAAAACACGGCAGTATTGCGTTGTGTGGGGATGCAAAAAGGTCCAACTCTGAGCAACCCCAGTCTTTCAGTACTGAGGTCAGCAGTTGACATTCGTGCACTTTGGACTGTGATCTCCTTAACTTGTCTGCCAAGACATTTTAGACACCTGGACGATGTAAAGCTGATAGTTCTAGGCCATGTTCCAGAGCCCAATACCATACTCTTATTGCTTCCCTGCATAGCAGGTAGGAATGAGTCCGCACCCTTGTTTGTTGATGTAATGCATCACACTGACGTTGTCCATCTGTATTAATAGTGAACCTGGAGTAAGATGCTCCTGAAATGCCTGGAGACTGTAAAGCATAGCTGTCGTCTCAAGGACATTTATATGCAATCTTGACTCCACCTGGGTCCAAGTACCTTGCATCCGATGAGGTCCCAGATGTCGTTCCCCCCTCCATGGATCCTGAGGCATCTGAGGTAAGAACTTGTGTTTGGGCTGGAATCAGGAATGGAACTTCTTTTAGTAAGTTGTTGCAGTCCATCTACCGCGTCAGTGCTTTTCACAAGAGACTCGACTAGCACCTGTTTGTCTAGGTCGACATTTAACTGGTCCCACTGGACTCTTAAGGTCCACTGTGGGATCCACATATACAAGCAGGCCAGTGGCACAGTGACAATGGCTGTTGCCAGAAGGCACAGCAAAATCCTGGCTGGGACATACTGACTGTTGTATACCATCTGTGCTTCAGCAATTAGGCATTCTGCCCTGCCCAGAGGCAGGAACACACACACAGCCCCGAGCTGTGTCCAAGATGGCCCCAAGTACTGCAGTCTTTGATAGGGAGTCAGTACTTTGTCAGATTGACTGTAACCCCCAAGTTTATTTATTTAGTTTTTATTGACCAGGTAAGGACACCAGACAATTCAATGCCTATTTTTAGGTACGACTCCTGAGGTTACAAGAGGATGGTACAAACAGATGAATTATAATACAAGATAAAACCACAGAACAATACAGCATAACAGGAATACAAAGGAGCATGAATCAGGGCACTAGAATAAAAAACATTACAATTTGAATCAAAATGTATCCATGGGGATAGATACTGGGCATTTACAAACGTTCAGTTCAGCCAACCTCAGAGAAATGAAAAACATTTATTAGAGGAGCAGCCCAGCTCCAATTGAGGCAACAATACAAGGAAAAGCAGATTGGAAATAATGGGCCTACTCACCCAAAAATATGCATTTGTTACTGTTTATTATACAATGGCTCTAAAAATACTGTAGCCTGATTGACACAATTTACAATGTGTAAATTGTGCCATCACCCCACAGCAAGAAGTGCCAGCCAATCACCAGTAACAAACTTCAAAGCCGCCAGCTGCCATATTGTTTTCTCAGGTAACTGCAACGTGCAAAACTCAAAATAAAAAATTAAAAACTTCTCTATCACATTGTATAATCGTAATATACCACGAGAGTGTGGGTAATGGTAGGATTTACCCACGCCTGGTGTGCTTTCTTCACTCGGCCAGCAGGCTCGTGAGCAAACCACCACACCAGGCGTGGGTAAATCCTGCCATTACCCACACCGCCTCGTGGTATATTGCTTACCAAGACAACAGATGACCAATGCAGTGGTCACTTCCATGACATGACCGTATATCAACGTTTTGGAATAATCCTTCATCAGGGTGACATTGGTTTGTTTATTTATTGAATTTTTTTGACCTGGTAGGCCAACTGAGACTAGATGTTCCTTTTTCAGGGGAGACCAGGAAGGGGGATACAGATGGTAACCAACTGAAATTGAACCAGATTAAGCTGTTGGTAGTATTTTTAGTGGGTGGGGAAATTTGACCAGAACACCAGGGAAATTCCCCTACTCTTGCTGTGGGGGCGCTGCTACCATGGAGGAGGATGCTTTGGAAGCTCATTCTGCTGGTGTACCTGTGGGTGTGCAGGTCTCCCAACCCACAGGTCCAGCTCAGGAGATCAACACTGTTGTTGAAACTGTGATGGAAACTGAGAAAGAGGTGCCTCTTACTGTAAACGACTCTGCAAGTACACCTATGGGACTTTTTGCTTCTGAGGAAGTTTGGCTAGAACACATCCTGCAGCAAAATAAATCTTTAAGGTATGGAGGTTTATGACAATCTACAGGAACAACCTCTAAGGAGCTGACAATGTCTGATGAACAGCTCAAAACTTTAGACCCTAGTATTCTGAGAGACACTGCATCAGTAATGAAGGAGTTGGCTGCACAACATGGTGAAGGCAAAACTACGGCTGAGAGTCTTGTGACTAAGCCCAGTGACGCACCTGCATCAACCGAATTCCTCCTGCCTGAGTCAGAGCCAGCAGAGGATATAGTGACAGCTGCTGCTCGGCCTTCAATGCTGAAGGAAACTCTCCCTGACCTCAGAGAGAAAAACGACTCTGTAAGTAATGCTTCTTTTCATGATAAAACGAATGCCAGTATTAAACTGCTTGGGTTTGGCTTACGGAAAGGCAGAGACAGTGAGCAAAATAACCCTATGCAGCACAGGAGCTCCCCCACCTCCTTAGAACGCTCACTGTTAAACGCAAGGTGGAAACGGGGAGAGGAAGGCATTTGGGTTCCTGACCCTGCGCACAGCCCAATACCAGGACAAACTCCTTCACAGGGAGAATATGTGCATAATGTCAGTGAGCCAAAAGAACTGAGGGGGAAATTGTACAAATGAAACAAAGATTGTACTGAGGACTCACAGGGCATACTGGAGACTGAACTACCTAATTTTTTGACGTCTACTTCATCTGAGTCTGAAGGTTCTGTGACTAGGCCTGCTGGGTGGGGAGATAACATGGAAACTGAACATAGTCCTCCACGAAAGCATAACGACTTTACTGAACAATCCAAAAATGCATGGGAATGTTTTAGACGAAAAGGATCTTTTTTCTGGCCCCCCCCCTCTTGCAAAGGCGTAATGCTGTGCATTTGGAATATCTAGGGGGGCTAGAAATAGCTCCAGATCATTTGTATGTTGGTAGAAATATATTAAAAGTCTCATTAGTTTTTTTTTTTCCCCCAATGAAATACATGCATTGATACATGTCTCAGGTGCAAATTTGTATGATGTCAGTTTTAACACCCCCACAAGGGTTAGATCGTTTCTGGTCTAAATACGACTCTAAAGTATACAGAAGTGTGGCTACCCTTTAGAGCTATCCCTTTGACTAAACCTTCCATCAAAAACATTACAGTATTATTTAGAAATTAATCTGTGTCAGTACATGATATTACTTATTGGATACAACAAAAATGTGATGTAATTGATTCCTCACAACTAATATTTGTTGAGAAACATTTATGGAATGGGGGTTGGAAATATAAGGTGCGTTTGAGGAACAATAGCTTAGGCCCAGTACATTTACCAAATAGTTTATTTTTGGGGAATGAAAGGGGACATTGTTTCTATCCTGGGCAACCAAAGGCCTGTTTCAAGTGTGGGGCCTACACACATTTAGGTTCTGTCTGTGACAGGTTAAAATGTAATCTCTGTCTGTCCTTTGGCCGTCATAGCTCAGACTGTAAGGAGCATTTGAAGTGTAACCTGTGTGTGGAAACTGGCCATACGTATAGATCTTGTCCTTGGGCTACGCACAATCGCATAGACCATGTGAGCTAGGATACTATTTTAAAGGAAGAACAGAAGAAGGACATGGCTAAACGGAGAAACTTTACAGATAAGCCTCAACCTGATCAAACAACCCCCACTACCCAACCCCCTCCACCTTCCTCACCCCCTGAAGTGACTGTGGAAAGTAATGTAGTACCTGAAGAGCTGGTTGTTACTCCTGAGGCTAATATTATGGTGAATGTTTCTATGGCAGACCCTGAAGGAGAAACAGTAATTGTAAAATGCCCCCAATCGACTGTTAAAAATGTGGCTAAGAAAAGGGTATTAAGCAGTCTAGGCCTCGATCTAAAGTTGCTAAAGCCTATGTACCTGAAGATGAAGGGATTCTATTGACAAACAAATATGAGATACTGTCCAGAGGCACACAGGAATCTGAACAGGGGGAGATTCTGAAGCCTCTTCTTTAGCTCCTCATTCTTCAGAGTCAGATGGAGACCTACAGCAGCAGAGGGTGGATAAGGATAGGAGAAAAAAATAGGTGCAAGAGTGCGGAGAAGTTCAAGGCTAAAAAAAAAACAAAAAACCCCACCTTAAAATAACCTCCCTCCTTCTTCCCCAGAGCCTCATTTAACATTAAAACCTTGCTACAGTTAATGTTAATAGTATTAGCAACACAAAACGAGGATTAATTGCGTTTACAGTATTACAGGATTTAGGGTGTGATATCTGTCTGCTGCAGGATACTAGGCTAAACACTGATTACTTGGTTAGATCAGCTCAGAAACTGTGGTGTTGGGGTCCCTCCTTTTTTTCATTTGGCACTTAGGTTTGTGATGGTGTTGGGGTTTTATTTAGAGGTGACAGGTTTAAGATTTCAAGAATGGTAGATATCTCATTAGGGAGGGCTTTGTTACTGGACTTTATGTATAACGGGGAGTGCTGGAGATTGATCACTATGCCCCACCACAAAAAAGGACAGAATAAATCTCTCTAACAAAATTAAACCTTTTCTGTTTACAACTAAGCACATTCTTTGGGGTGGAGATTTCAACTGTGTGGTTGATAGGCATGACAGAGGCGCTGTTACAAAGAAATCGTTTTGTGATTCTAACTGTCTGAATGTCACACTCGATCAGTGTAACTTACAAGACTCTTTCAGAGCTTTACATTTGAAGGGTAGTCACACGTACCATAGGGGAGCTTTGTCCACTATGACAGACTTTTTATTCACCCAGAAAAATCTTCATATATATACACAAGGCGGATACGATCCCTTTAGAGACTTCGGATCATGTTATTCTTTGTGTTGTGTTAGGAGGGATAATAGGTTCCCACTATGGCCGTAGTTACTGAAAAATGAACACAGCTATATTAAAGGAGGATAATTTGATTAAGTGTATACCTGAATTTTTAAAAGCAAGAATGTCTGTGGCTGTGTTAGAAAACAATATTAGTTTTTGGTGGGAGGGTACTAAACAGGGATTGCGGTCTTTGTTCCAGACCTACTCCACACGTTGTCGAAACAATCAATATAAATCATACCTTAAACTTCATTTACAACTGGCTAAAGTGTATTTATTTATTTATTTTTTGTTGACTGGGTAAGTGCACTAGACAAATCCTGCCTATTTTCAGGCATGACCCAGGAGAGGGGGATACAGATGAATGCCAACTGACCTTGAACCAGAGTAAGCTGTTGGTGGTATTTTTAATGAATGAGGGAAGTTTGGCCAGGACACCAGGGCAATTCCCCTACTCTTTCCGATAAGTGCCATGGGATCTTTAACATCCACCTGAACTACCACCAATCCAGGCAGATGGGACCTCGGTTTATTAATACCCAACACATAAATTTAACAACTCAGATTTCAAATTTTAAAAGCTGAAATGACAGGGTTGCAATATTCAAGGGCAACTGCCATGCTAAATGGGCATAGAATTTGCTATCCTGGTAAAACTGGGTTTGGAGATGCCTTTAAAAGCTGTTCACAGCGGGCATCGGATAGGTTTATGACATCAGTTCCGACTGAGAGTGGTATTTAGTATCTGATGGCCCAGAAATGTTAAAAGCAGTAACTAGGTGCTTGACTGATATGTATGCTGCCCCCTACATTGAGAAGCAGGCAGTAACAGAGTTACTTTCTACAACTGATGTTCCCAACCTGTCAGACATATATGTAAGAGACCTTATTAAACCTATTAATGCATAAGAAATGGGGTTAGTAATTGGTAAACTGAAAGGAAATACTGCACCAGGTATTGATGGCCTCCCTTCAGAATTCTATAAAGCATTTGGTGATTTATTAAACGATATTTTGGTTGTAGTTTATAACTGGGTTTTGGGAAGTCTAAAAGTTGACTTTCATTTTTGTGTCGCAGTTCAAATTCTTGTATTTAAACATGGAGAGAGAACAGATCTCAATAACTGGAGGTCACTAAGTTTGCTGAATACGGACTATAAAATATTATTGAAAATATTTCATAATAGATTAGTTAATACAGCTTCAGCACTAATTTCCTTGGCCCAAACTTGTACAGTGCCAGATCGTCTAATTCAGCACAACTTATTATTAATTCAAGAGTTGGTTGAACAGGGTAAAAAGGAGGCACAGAGTGGTTATATTATGTCATTGGATCAAAAAAAAGCCGCTGACAGAGTACCACATCAGTTTATTTCTCATGTATTGACACACTATGGTATTCCACCTGCCTTTGTGACATGGATAGATCTGCTATATGAGAATGCACAAGCTGTCCCTTTGGTTAATGGGATGTTAGGGTTATACATTAATATTTCACGTGGGGTATGACAAGGTTGCCCTCTCAGCCCTTTGCTTTATGTATTGTGTTTAGCCCCTTTGTTAAGGCTGTTTCAACAGGATATGTGTATCAGAGGCATTAAGCCAATTGGGAGAGATACAGTATGGAGGTTTGTATGCTAGCATATGCAGATGATGTCTGTGTAATGGTAGCAGATCAGGAGTCAGGGGTACGGGTTTTGGAGGTAATTGATAAGTACTCTAAGCCAACTGGAGCAAAACTTAATAAAGGGAAGAGTGTTGTTTATCCATTAAGTGGCACTATTTCACCAACGGATGCATGGCATGGGATAAAAGTGTCTACAGGCCCTTTTCAATTTTAAGGGGTATGGTTTGGAAGAGGAGACAATGGACATTTAAATTGGAAGACTAAAATAGAAATAGCTTCCTCAAAAGTTGCAGTATGGAAGACTTGGCAACAAACTAAGAAGAAAAAAGTGGCAATTGTTAAAATGTTTCTGCTTCCGATATTTCTGTTTATTAGTGCTATATATCCTCTGCCACAAACTTTGGAAGTTTCACTTTTAAGTTTAGTTTTTCAGTTGATTTGGGGAAATCGTTTAAATCCCATCAAGACAAAGGTCCTGTATCTACCTGTGGGAAAAGGGGAGTTGAATCTGATAAATCATGTGGTATTTTTTTATGATATTTTTTTTTCATACCAGTTTATTAGATCTTACAAGACCTAGTCTAGCACTTTGGACCTTATATGCAAGCCACTGGATTAGGCCCCTTTATCAAGTATGGACTACTCAGGGGGTGTTATCAGCCCAGATTAAGATGAAATGCCTCTTTTTTAGGCCGGCCCTTAGGAAATTAAAGAAATGGACGTTAACGATGCAAATTCTGCAACTAAACTCAGGTAAATTAGTTTATGATGCAATACAAAATCAGGTGTGTATCTCATCTGTTGTATTTAAAGATATCGCACCAATTTATCAAATTCGAATGTTAGAGTCCTTGAAGGATCCCTACATTCCTCCGAGGGGTATGGGATGTTATGTGGTTATGTTCCCATGGTTGGTTATTTGTTAAGGGAAAGGCTAAACATAAATCTATAGAAGAGCGTATGTGTCCTAGATTGAGTTTTGTTGCACAAGAAGAATCCATGCATCATTTCCTTATACAGTGTCCCTTTGTGTGTGAATTGTGGGCAACGTTGGCACAAACTTTGGGTAACCTGCATTGGAAGACAGAGACTTATGCAGAAGTGGTTGGAGGTTTCAGTTTTGGGAGACTGGGGTTGGATGAGGGATTAGTACGGTTGATTTTTTAATTTGTAAAATTTATATTGTGGTAATCACGCTGTAAGTTTGTTTTACAACAGATGTACCAATATCCAAAAACAGTTATAAGTGTTATTGAACAAGAACTATATAAGCAATGTATGTTTGAAAAGCAACATATGCATCATAGTGCGTGGGTACTTCGTTGGCATAATGTCCCTTTTATGAAGGATAAAATTGGATGATTTTTCTTTTCACCTTCTATGTTCACTTATTTTTGATTATGTATGGTGACTGTTTTATTGTATGATGATTTTCTTCAAAGTATCTTGTTCAGTTTCTTTAAATAAAATTGTTCCCTACTCTGTAGACAGAGGGCGCGGTGTCTCTGTCTGTCAGGGTCTTGCAGTCTAAAATGGACGACATTGGAGGAGGAAGTCCAGCTAAACCAACGGAGAAGGCTCCTGAGACAGCTGGAATGCACCAGGATGGTGGCCAGCAATCTGTCTCAAGCGGTGAGCCTCTCCCCTTGGAAATAAATATGGTTTCTGGAGGTTTACAAGCAGAAGCGGTTTTCGCGATGCCCCAGTAGCTCCAAATGGGAATTACTGAGCCGGATCAAGCCTCGATAGCAGAGGAGAATTTACTGCACTTAGCAGAATGGCTACATACAGCCCAGATGGAATACTCTGCAGCACAACACAGAGCCAAAGAGGAGAAGGCTAAAAGAAAACGATCACAAAATCCGTCTCCTTTGCAGACACCGGATCCAAGTAAAAAATGTTCTGTTTTTTCAGCTAACTCTTCTGGCGGGCTTGCACTCGCAGCAGCACAGAATACCTTACCTCCTGCTGATTTCTTGCATCCTTCCTCTTGGTCATCGGATGCAGCCTTGGAAGGCGAAGGTTGGACCCGACGTACCTCTGGTACATAGATTCAGGATCTGGAGGTGCCGCTTCCAGGTTCTCCTATCGTTTCGGCTGACGTTCCAGGGATTCTTGAGGTACAAAAAACAGTTCCTGCCCTAGCTCTACAAACCACTCAGCCCGAGGTGGATCATGCGCCAGAGGGGCCCATAGTAGCAGACTTTCCTGCTATCACAGGTACTATTTCATTTTCACCTGCAGATACTGTTACATCTGATATTTTCTTTGATGTCAATACTGGTCTGCCTTCTCGGCAGGTGGAGGGGAGAGTCCCTCCTCAACCCGATATTACAGCACCTGCTTAGGAGCAATCAGAGGCCCCTACCTATGCTAGTCTCCTAAAAAAACCTGTGGAACTGGCAAAAAGGCATTATGCAGTTTGCCTCAGATTTTTGGGGACTTTAGATGACACCCCTAGTAGGTTTTACGTGGGGAAAGTTTTACTAAAGCAACAAATGGGGTTTTCTCCAGCACATGTATATGCCCTCATCCATTTATCAGGGGAGCAATCCTTTGATATAAGTTTTCGGTCACCAGATATCTTAGATAGATGCTGGTTGAAATATGCTATCATGATAACCAACCCCACATGGGAAAAATTCTAGGCTATACCCCTAACCAAACAAACATTCAAGGTTACAACAGTCCTTTTTCGCAATGAAGGGGTCAATATTACGGATATCCTGTATTGGCTCGAGAGAGAAAAAGGCAAAATCCAGGGCAACCCCGACCCCATTCTAGATGATGAAGGTTTTTGGACCGGGGGGTGGAGGGTGAAAATTAACCTCCATCAGGATGACTCAGGATTATAACATCTCCCGAATTGTTTTTACATCGGACATGACAAAGGGTTTATTTTTCACTTGGGCCAGCCCCGTCACTGTTATAAGTGTGGGTCTCCCACACACTTGAGTGGCACATGAGACTCAAATGTGCCCAGTGTGGGGAATCTGGACATTCAATGTTTTACTGCAGAGGCCCCCTGAAATGCAGTTTGTGCGAAGATGGCCACTCATTCACAGACTGTCCTTGGGCATCTCACAACACTTCGAACAATGACTATGCTATACAGGATTACTACATTAATTCTGCTTTAAAACAGACTAATAGACATCTGTCTAGCCTTCGGCCTTCCCCCGCTCAAGAACCCTTTACTTGCCCAGCGGCTCCGGCAGTAGCCCCAACCACCACTACTCCGACTGTGGTTTCACATCCAGAACAGACCCCTCCTGAACCTGAAATTTCTGGCCCAGTAACTGCATTAATACCTGGATGCCCTACTGAGTATATGCCCCCAGTCTCTGATCCTTTTTGGGTGGTAGGAAGACGTAGGAGTACCAGAAAAAAGGTGGGGAAGTTGCACTGCCTACGGTTGATCCAGTCCCTACACAAAACAAATTTGATGGTCTTCCTATGGAAGAGGGAGACCTGGGCTCGGAGTCAGATTCAGCCTCATTTCACTCCTCCCAGATTGATGGGGGTTCAGAGGGGGAACTCCCTATGGATGATCAGAACCCTAAACCCCAGGCTCGGAGGATGGCAACAAGATCATGGGTAAAGAAAAAACGTTGAGCAGTTTCTGGGTCAACTTCATTACATAACATTGCTGTGGCCTCTCTGAATGCTAACAGCATTAAATCTGATCGGAAGCGTAATAAGACATGATTTTCTTACAGGACACCAGGTTACATTCCATGGAGGATGTACTTTCTGCTAGTTCTACATGGCTACATGGAGATTCCTTTTGGTCAATGGGGGAAGATGAATGCAGTGGGGTGGGGATTTGTTTAAATAACCCTGATATTACTGTGATCCACCAGGTAGATATAGTTCCAGGCAGAGCTTTCTTGCTAGATATTCCGTTGCTTGATGCTGCTTTCAGGTGCATAAATGTGTATGCCCCACAACAAAAGAAGGCAAGGATTGATCTGTTTCAGGCGATCCAACCATCTCTTTTTACCTCAAGTTATACTCTGTTGAGTGGTGACTTTAATTGCAGTAGGTATAAGACGGATAGGGGGTCACAGACTTCCAAAGTTTTTTGTGATGTTTCTTGTCTCAATAATCTTTTGACCAGTAGTAGTTTGATTGACGCCTTTGGTAAACCTGGGCTTATTCCCCCAAAAACATATTTCAGAGGTGTTTTCGCCACCAGGATTGATTATTGGTTTATTTCTCAAAATCTGGATATTATCCAAACCCTTACTGTCCCAGTACCTTCTTCTGATCATGTGCTTTTAAGCCTTACGGTTTCTAATTTTGAAAAAATGGGGAAGGGTCCAGGGGTACTGGAGGATGAATCTTGCTTTGCTTAATACTCCAATAGTTCATGAGGGTTTCAAGGGGCTCCTGCAGGCCAGGAAATCGGTATACTTTCTATATGATAACATCCAGATTTGGTGGGAGGACACAAAAAGGATATACAATCCTATTTTAAAAAGATAAGAAAATGCACAGTTAAATATAAAATGGATAAGTACAAATTATATAGAACAGAATTACAAACTCTGTTATCTCAACAGAATCAATCTCACATAGATCTATCTGCTCAAATTTCCCTGGTCAAACAAAAAATGACAGACATCCAATATGATGGATATAAATCCTTGGAGGCAGAAGAGAGGTTTGGAACACAAGGGAAACAGGATTTTACCAACCCATTTCAATTTGGTCTTTCATAAAATCACAAGAAATACATTTACATAATCACAACTGGTGACGGTAGGGTGATAACTAGGAGATCAAAAATCTTAAATGAACTCGATAGCTATTTTTCCACCATGTGCCAGGCACCTACAGATGATCAGAGTGGCACTGATTCGTGGTTGGCAGATTGTGATCTGCCTCGCCTATCCCACTTCTCAAAAAAATACTGGTTCAACCCATTACAGGTTCAGAACTTCAGGATGTGATAAACCCTATGAGAGTGGGCTCAGCACCGGGTCCCGAAGGTATACCTTATGAGCTATATAAACACATTGCAGACACAATGCTGCCAGAACTAGTGCTACTCTTTAACAGAATGTTAATGGATGAACATCTACCACCTAGTATGTGGGAAGGCTTAGTTGTATTACTATATAAAATCAGGTACTAGGTCCCAGTAATCTAACTGGAGGCCAATTTCACTCCTGAATACAGACTTTAAGATTTTTTCTAAACTACTGGCAAACAGATTGGCCCTGGTGGTTGGTGATCTTATACACCCCTCCCAAACATGTAATATTCCAGGTAGATCCATTTTTGATAATTTGATTTTACTTGGAGAGATTTGGAATAGAGACCAAACAGGTGAACTAAAGTGCAGTTACGTAAGAACTTACCGTAACAGTAGATCTTCGAGAGAGGCTCTTGCAGTAAGTAATTACATATAGTAGGTAATTACATATAGAACTGATGCCGGCAGGCGCCAGGACCCCACGGAAAAATTTCTAGCTAGCAGTCTCTGGTGGGGGACCGCCCCCACGTCAGGTGACCGAAGTCATATGACGTCAGTATAAAGGGACGGTCCCCCATGCCCGCCTTCCAGTTCTTTCCCGCCAAAGACCAAAAGGCAAGAGCGAGAGAAGCGGATATTTCCCATCCTGGAAAAGGAGCGAAAACAGGGGCGGATAGTTACCTACTGCAAGTGTCCTCTCAAGATCTAATGTTACGGTAAGTTCTTAAGTAACTGTACTATCTTACTTCGAGAGGGCTCTTGCAGTAGGTAATTACATATAGGACCGAGTCCCAAGTAGTCTGGAACAAGAAGAAGCAAACGGGAGGAGGCTGTGAAGGTCTTAGGAAAGAAGACCTTGCAAAACAGCCAACCGGAAGCCAGCTCTACGGCGAGAGGCAATGTCCAAATTAATGTTTTGTAAAGGTATGGATAGAAGTGCAAGTGGCGGCTGCACAGATGTCCGCCGCTGACACATTCTTGAAACAAGCAACAGAGGCAGCGACTTCTCTGGTGGAGTGGCATTCTGACTTGACCCGGCAGGGTCTTGTTGTACTTGTCATAACAGAAAGTGATACAATGAGGCAACCACTTAGATAGGCATTGCTTAGAAACAGCATTGCCTTCTCGTTTACTAGCAAAAGAGACAAACAGTTGATCAGTCTTTCTGAGATCCTTCGTCTTGGTGGTGTAGTATCTCAGAATTCGGTGAACATCCAGAGTATGCAAGAGGTACTCCCCTTGATTGGAGTGCTACGTAAAGAAAGCAGGCAACTTTATGGATTGATTCAGCGTAGAATCCACTACCACCTTGAGGAGAAACTTAGGGCTGGTACACAGAGTCACACATTCCTTGTGAAAAATCAAATACGGGATTTTACACATCAGGGCCTGAAGCTCTGAAATCCTTTGAGCAGAAGTAATGGCCACAAGGAAGAGAGTCTTCCACGAGAGGAGCTTCAGATCTGCTGAGGCTGCCGGCTCGAAAGGAGGCAGAGTAAGCTTCTCAAGGATAAAATTCAGATCCCAAGGAGGGGCAGGAACCCAAATAGGGGGTCTCAAGTGGAGGACCCCTCTAAGAAAGGTCTTGGAGACCTCTAGTTGTGCAAAAGTCCTGTCCCCAAAAGGAACACGGTAAGCCGAGATGGCCGCCATGTGAACCTTCAGAGAGGAATGACTGAGACCCAAATCAAAGAGGTGTCACATGTAATCCAAAAGCCGCCCCACAGAGCATGAGAAAGGTTTGAAATCTTTGGAAGCGGCCCAAATAGAGAACAGTTTCCATTTCATGGCGTAGGTAGATCTAGTGGATGTCTTTCTGGCCTCCACCAGAACCTCAACCACCAGCGGAGAAACCCCGAATCGGGCTTGAGCTACATCTGCAGGAGCCACACGTGCAAATGAAGGGACTTGAGGCCTGAATGGACCAGGGTCCCCTGATCCTGGGTCAGCAAAGTTTGCAACAGAGGAAGAGGAAGCGGAAGTTCCTCTGAATACTGTTGCAGAAGAGAGAACCAAACTTGCCTGGGTCAGAAAGGAGCGATGAGAATCATGCGAGCTCCTTCCGAGCTGGGCTTCTATAAGACCCTCTGAATCAAGGTGATCGGGGGGAAGGCATAGACGAATCTTCCCTTCCAATCTAGAGACAGAGAGTCTCTCCAAAAAATGCCGTGCCTTGAAGCGAGCGAGCAGAAGGCGGGAAGTTTTGCATTGAGAGGAGACGCAAACAGGTCTACCTAAGGAGTTCCCCAGCGTAGAAAGATGTCGTCCGCTACCCCTTGATCTAGTTCCCACTCGTGTGCGTGAGCAGACGACCGACTGAGGTGGTCTGCCAGCGTGTTCTCGACCCCCGGGACATGAATGGCCGTGAGGTGAAGGTTGCGCTGCACCGCCCATTCCGGTAAAACTACTGACGACAGACTGACGAGCAGCTGAACTTAACCATGAGGCACTTTCACAAGCGAACGGCGGGAAAGAACTGGAAGGTGGGCGTGGGGGACCAGAGACTGCTAGCTAGAAATTTTTCCGTGGGGTCCTGACGCCTTCCGGCATCAGTCCTATATGTAATTACCTACTATATGTAATTACCTACTGCAAGAGCCCTCACGAAGTAAGATCTGGGTTTCTTTTCACACTTGACCAAAGCAAGGCCTTTGACAGGGTTCTCCATGGCTATCTCTGGAAATGCTTGGCACAATATGGCATTCCATCTATTTTTGTTAGTTGGTTACGAATAGGATACCAACATGCTACCATAAGACCCTATTGTAATGGCTGGACTGGTAAACCCATTAAAGTACAAAAGGGACTGCGTCAAGGTTGCCCTCTTAGTTCATTATTATATATTTCTTCTTTAGATCCATTGATTCGCAGGTTGAATCAGGATATGAACATTACAGGTCTGTCCATTTCCAGTCTAGATCCAGAAATTAGGACCACCGCTTATGCGGATGATTTATGTCTTCTTCTAGCAGACCCACAATCCTGTACAAGAGTTGGTCAGCTTTTGTCCTTGTTCTCACTGTGTACAGCAGCTAAGCTTAACTTACACAAAAGTAAATGTTTACAAACTGGCACTGAACACCTTGAAATGGATCAGATTATTGGTGTTTCTATACATTCAGAACCCTGTATATTCTTGGGGTGTTTTTTGGGAAAGGAGACATGGCTCTCTTAAATTGGCAAACTATGATTCAACAGGCACAGACCAAAGTTGATTTTTGGAATAAATGGAAGATGGCAAAAACTAAGCGAGTGTATATGATTAAAACCTTTTTGCTCTCCTTGTTTTTACATATTAGTATTGTATACTCTTTGCAAAACAATTAGAAACCAAGGTGTACGGTTTGTTTTTTTCTTGTATATGGGGAAGCCGGCTTAATCCAACAAACCGGGGTATTTTGCTTCTGGAAAAGAAGCAGGGGGGCCTTAAGATGGTCAACCCAATACTTTTTTTTTCCCCTCCATGTTTATATTGAAAAACCTCAGTCCAGTCCTAGTGACCAAAGATAAACTATGGATCCCATGGGTAAGAGACAGCCTTAGCCCAATATTACAGATCAGGCCATTACATGGCATAATCCCCAAACAAAGAACCCTTCAGACCCTTCAAAGTCATTTTGTTTCGCGTTTTGGAAAAAAAATCAAATTTTGGTCATTGACAAAAGACCATTTTCTTTCTATCACTAGGAAACAGTCGTACCAAACAATTTTGGAAAAATTTTTTTTGGAACCCTTCCCCTTTGTCACATGAACCAACTTGGAAACAGCACAAATAGGGGACATGTTGACTTTTCCCCGCTTACTCCCACAAATGTGGGATATTATGTGGTTGTCTGCATTGGGCAAATTGAACATAAAAGGCAATCTAAAACACAAAGGACTGGAAAAAAAGATTTTGTCCTAGACTCAAGTGCATAACTGAAATAGAAACGATAGAATATTTATATCTTATATCTTACATGTACTTTTCTTCGGTCCTTTTGGTCACTGGTAGGTCAAAACTGGAGTACCTCTCCTTTTAAGGACATGACCTTTGATATATTGGCCAGGATATTCAAAGGGTTGCACAACCCGCATTAAGCGGCCGGGATACTAGGAGCTGCCCAGCGCAGCACAAATCCCGCGCCCGGGCGCAATGTAATCGTGATGCAGCGCAGATGCAGGGGGGCGGTTCATACAATGCGGCACATCCTGATATTCAGCCCAGGATGTGCGGTGGCGATATGCTGGCGCAACCATGCACTGGCGCCAGACAGTGGGGCTCAAACTTGAGCCCGTGACAGGAATGAAATCCTGGCCACCCACAGGTGGGCTGCTGTATTCATGGCACAACACAGCAGCCGCCAACCGTGGGTGGCCACCCGCCCACCAAGAACACCGTCATGAAGCACCCATATAGCCCTGGTAGTCTAGTGACACTTCCCCCGCACCCCAGCCACGATCATAGTAAATGTACATTCAAACATTCCCTGGTAGTCTAGTGGACCCCCCTCCCTCCCGAGTCCCCAATGACTGTACATTAATACAGTCCCTGGTGGTCCAGTGGATTCCCCCTGCCTCCCGTTAACCTCGATCGTGGTATATGTCTTGAACTCCATTCCCTGGTGGTCTAGTGGACCCCCCTCCCTCCTGGGTCCCCGATCGTGGTATATCACCGAAACGTAATTCTTTGGTGATCCAGTGGCACCCCCTCACACAGGACCCCTTGCCCATCGCGCCCCCCTCCCCCGTCATCAGCGGGCGGCTGCAACCCGCCTGGCCAGCCGCCGAATGACAGGTACAGTATGAGCTTGCAGGGCATACAGTACTTGATAGTTCCAAATATGTGAATGACTGTGGGAGGGGTGGGGGTACCACTGGATCACCAGGGAATTACATTGAGCGATTTACCGCAATCGAACCCGGGAGGGAGAGGGGTCCACTAGACCACCAGGGAATGGCTTTCAATACATATACCGCGATCGGGGTAATGGTGGGAGGGGGGGGTCCACTGACCACCGGGACTGCTTTATTCTACATTCATCAGGGACTCGGAGGGAGTGGGGACCACTGAACTACCACGGATTCACTGTACGAGGTGTCCCGCATTCGCGGTTACGGGGTGGGGATGCCCTGGGACCCCACTGTGCACAAATCATGCTGTGCAGGGCGCTAGGCGCAAGGCTGCCCTGCGCAAGGCATGCAAATGGGGCCATAATGACATGCCAATGGCCCCATTTTCGCCTTGCATATATTATGGCCTAATCTGCACGCCCTCTGCTGAATATCGCAGGTGATGCGCCCAGTGCAACTGCAGTTGTGTTAGCGCATCCCTGTGCTCCCTATCTGTGGCTTGTGCCGGTGCAGTGCCACTGCGCCGTGCGCAGTCTGTGCCATAGTCAACGGTGCTGTGCCATGGCGCACCACCATTGAATGTCAACTGGTCCTAGTCCCAACGCATCCCAGTTGCGCTGCGCCTAGGCTTGCGCCACTACCTGGCGCAGTCTGAATATCTGGGCCATTGTGTTTAGGTATACTCCCTTCTACATGGATGGAATATAATGTACAAACTATGTGGATTCTATTGGCCTATTTTAAATCATATTTGGAATGTGACATGCTGTTTATCCCTTCAGCAAATTGAATTTACAGAATTACAATTGTTTCACATGCTAGAGTCTTCTATTCAGACAAATAAGACTCATGAAAAAAACTCATCCACTCAGGTATTCCACGACCTGTGGGGAAATGTCCAATGGAGTCTTTGACACGTGAGGATTGCTTTGAAGTCAGAGTTTGTGAGCAGTCTGGATTACTCCACAGGAAGTCATGATGTGTTATCCCCTTAGAGAGGATAGGGAGTCTGCCTTCCTCCCGACAATTTCTTTATTGCCTTCCTAGTTTATGCCAGCATTTGGGACGGAGCAGGTAACAAAGTATCTTTCTCACCCTTAGTGGGTTATGCTGCAATACATCTCTGTATATTTTTGTTTTGAAGTTTTGAATGAACCATTCCCCTACTCTTTTGGTAGGAAGGGGGAGGGGGTGTCCCTCCAGTGTTTTTTTATGTCTAGGGTATAAGTATGTATCAATACTCCTTTGTGTTCATGGTTTCTCACTTTTATATTTTGCATATTTACGTTCCAGTTTTTACAGTATAAAGTAATACTCTTTTGAGTTTATGTTCTTTCTCTTATGTTTTTGCATGAAGAATTTCTGTTTTGTTTATATGTTCTTTTAAGATATGAATGAAAAATGCCCCTACTCTTTAAGTAGGGAGGGGGAGGGGGTATGCTTACAGTATTTTATTTATGTTTTGGGTTTAAAGTATGAAGTAATGTTCTTTTGTGTTTATGTTTTCTCCTTTTTCATGATTTTGTATGAAGAAATACTGATTTGTTTATATGTTATTTTAGGTTATGAATAAAAAATTCCCCATCTCTTTTCACAGGGCTGCCCCCTCTGCTGTATGCATTTGGAATCGACATATTAATAAGGCTTATAAATATGCAAGGGAGATTAGAGGTTTACAACCTTTGCCAAAAATTGAACCAATCAAAATACTTGCATATGCAGATGATATTATATTAGTCTTACATTCAGATACATCCTGATACATTAGACACCTATGCAGGGGCATCAGGTACCCAAATTAACTACAATAAGAGTACAGGGGTGGTATTGGGCAACACCCCTCTACCCAATAATAATAAATTTGCTGGATTTACTGTCTCACAAGACCCCATCAAAAAACCAATAGTAGAGTTTAGATCTGGAGATATGGCTAAAGCCAACTGGGACGTAGGAATAAGCAGGGCAAGCAGATTGATCTCGGGATGGAAATGACAACAGACTGCTCAGAGAAAAAGAGTCACACTTATCAATTCCCTGTTAATTCCAGTTTTTTTATACATCAGCTATACTATGTATCTTCCCCTTCCACAAGTTGTCATAACCTCATTCTTTTTTTTTTTTCCATTTATATTTTATCTCCCCTTAGCCTGTCTGCGCCAGATGTCCTTCCGCCAGTCACGGACCAAGCCTCCCCACATCGGCCTCGGACCCTCCGATGCCCCGTGGCTTCCCCCCCACGGTGGGGCTGCGACACTCCCCTCGCATGCCGCAGACGTGTAACCTTAGTCGGAGGGCCGGCCTGGGGAGCACATCAAAGCCGTGGTGGGCTTCATTAGCGGCGGCTAAGACGGCAAGTTCTTTTTCCACTTTTCTGGAGGGAGGCGGGGTCGTGCAATGACGCGGAGCGTCCTGCCCCGCCTCCAGTGCGTGCCTGTGCCGGCAGCTGCGCGACCCCTGGCCTCCACCAGGAGTCATCCGCGCTCCGGACACGTCCCGACCCTCCCCGGAGAAGGAGAGCAGTCCCAAGGGCGCTCTATCCTTCTCTCCGGCAGCCCTCCAGCGACCCGAGTCCGGTTCCCGAACTCGGTCGCCGCGCCGCACGCGAAATCCAACCGCTGCGCCGACGGGCCGGCACGTCATAACCTCATTCTTCAGTGGGTTCTTTTCCAGGCACTGTGGGGGATAGGTTAAACCCTATAAAAAGAGTGAGCTTACTTATAGACTGATACAGGAGGGTGGGGACACTATGATCAACCCAGTAGCTTTCTTCTACAGTATTTTTATTAGTTATAACATAGGTATTGCCCCAAACCCCAGGGATAACATTTGAAAACCTTTGGTGTTACAGTGGTTGTTCCCCAGTACTGATCCCTGGTCTCAAAGAAAACCTAGACTGCTAAAGGGAGTGGCTTTACTATCAAACAATGGGTCCAAATTAATAAAAAACGCCATTAAGTGGAATCTCTCTTCATCCCAGATCCAGACACAGAATAGGAAGATGGTATATCGAGCCATTATACAGGCATAAAGAAAAGAAAAAGTTACTTTTCCGCAATGCCCTATAGATAAGCAGAAATCAGTTTTGCAATTCTTGATAAACAATAGACTCCCTGCCTTCACTTGGGACACGGTATGGTTGAGTAATTATGGGAGACTTGGGGTTAAAAGTAATAATAAACATAAGCCATTGACAGAAAGATATTGTGTAAGGGATTCTTGTGTACCGATATTAGAAACTCAAGAGCATCTGTTTTCAGAATGCAATTATACTAAAAAAAATGTTGGGAATTTTTAGCCAATGAATGGGCTGAACCCCTGTTTGAGAAGTTGTCTTATCCAGAGTTAATGTATGGGGCTACCTCCGGAGGTTGGGGTAAATATAATGCAGAAACGTTGTATATCGCCTTTGCTGTTATTCAATGCTATATATGGCAAGCAAGATGTGTTTGGATGACACGGCAAAGGTTTAGTAACCATACAGAAGTATTAAATAATATTAGGATTACTTTACAGGGCATAGTGCAAAAGGATGATAAAATGTTTTCTAGAAAGTTAGGCTCTTATGGTTTCATTGCGAGCACAGGGATCCAGGTCGATTCCAAAGAAAGAGAAATGTATCACTGTGTTCTCTGTGCTAAAATAAGTTGTTGAATTATATTTGTGCACTATGGGCCAGATATTCAGACTGTGCCTGGCAGTGGCGCAAGTTGGGGCGCAGCACAACTGTGGACCAATAGGCTTACAGGTCATACTGTACGCTGTCATTCGGTGGGTGGCACGCAGATAGGGTGCAGTCACCCGCCGATGACAGGGGGGGAGCTGGGCAGCTGGGTCCTCCATGAGTGGGATGGGAGGGGGAAACAACTGGCCCACCAGGTGATGGGGTTTGTACTATGGATGCCATAATCGGGCTTAACGGGGAGACCACTGGACCGCCAGGTAGAATGTATAACCCAAGCCCGCAACGGGGCAACACGGGAAGGGGGGGACAACACTGGACCACCAGATAGAGTGCTTACTATTGCTACCACCCGTGATCGGGCTGAATGGGTGGGGAAACCACTAGGTGGTGAGTTTATAATACTTCTGCCCGCGATCGGGCATATGGGAGGGTGGGGAGCACACTGGGCAATGGGAAGGGTGTGAGTGCTTGTGGACTGTGTCCCTGCTGGGTGGGTGGCCACCCATGGCTGGCGGGTGCTGTGCTGCGCCCTGCAATACAGCAGCCCACCTGTGGGTGGCCTGGCTTTGAGCCTTTTTCTGCTGGCTCAACTGTGAGCTCCCCATATGCGGTGCAACTCAGGGTTGTGCCTGCATATGCGCTGCACATCCCGGGCTGAATATCAAGATGTGCCACATATGCATGGGCACGCCCCTTGCAGTTGCGCTGCATACATTACCGTTGCGCCCATGCGCATCAGCACTTGCGCTGCGTCAGGCGGCCATTTGAATTTCGCACCGGGGCGCATTGTGGAGCTGCGCCAGGTGCAACCCCTTTGAATATCTTGCCCCATACGTATTTGCACGTAAATGTATCAACTTGTATTAACAGTATAATTTCCTTTGTATTTTTACTGTATTGTAGCCCTTTGTTTCAAATAAAAATTCCCCTACTCTTTTCGAGAAGTGTCATGAAATCTTTAACGTCTACCTGAACCACCACCAGAACAGGCAGACGGGACCTCGGTTTAACGTCTCATCCAAAAGACAGTAACGTCTCATCCGAAAGACGGGTTTAGGTATTGGTAATCAAAGAAATGCTCCCTTTAAATTGATACCAATTTGCCTTTCTTTTCATTTGTTTTGAATATTCAGCATATTCCACTATAAGTTCTGTCTCACTTTTATTTATCACTTGCTTCAAGCTTTTTTCTTTTCGTATTTAGTTTAGACCAGTTTTTGTGGTGCAGCACAGCCTGTTTGCTTTCTCTTGTGGAACACACAGAATATCCAAAACAAATGAAAAGAAAGGCAAATTGGTATCAACTTAAAGAGAACATTTCTTTGATTACCAGTATACAAACCAGTGCAACCCTGATGAAGGATTATTCCCAAACGTTGGTATATGATAATGTCATGGAAGTGACCACTGCACTGGTCATCTGTTGTCTTGTTAAATAATGATGAATGCATATGTTTGGGCAAGTGGGCCCATTATTTCCAACCTGCTTTTCCTCAATAGGTACTAGGCACCACAAGCCCACTGACTGGTAGAAAGGCCAGACATGGGCCAGCCCACCAGCATTGCGGTAGGGCTATCGTCTGTGACACAGACATCCCAGGTTCGGAACAGAGCCTGGGATGTTAGAGAGCCAGCTGGGAGGAGGAGGACTGAGTGTCCTAAGGACCGCCACCTCCTCGGGGAGGGATGGCTTGACCGACCCTAGTGGAGACCGGGGGGTCCGACAGCTGGAGCTTGAGAACTTCAGAAGGCGTGCCATTCGTCCGGCGCCTGGCACCCCTACATCACTGCATGCCTCCCTGAGGGACAGCATACACAAAATTCATCAGCCAAGCGTGAGGATGTCCACCCTCCACCAGACCCCACACAGCCGACTGAGGCACCCCCCCCCCCAAATCACCTTCAGCCTCTGGTCGAGGAGCATGTACCCCTCTCCGATGGGGCAAGACAGGGTGCACTCTGGTGGTGGAAGGTAAGTCCCAGAAGATGGGGGCTGAGTGGCAGGGATGAACAGGTGGTGGCCGGCCTATGGCCAAAAACAAAAAGAAAGGCAAGTCACCCTGGGCAAGCACAGGCAGAGAAGTCCTTCAAGTAGTTCCAAAGGTTTTTTGTTTGTTTGTTTTAAAGAGATGGTGAGAAGAGGCGCCCGGACAGATATTTGGAAGAAGTCCCAAATCCAAAGAGCATATGCTATAAAAGCCTGATTATTGATGGTAGTCCAGGTTTTAGGAACAGCAAGCACTGACAGGGTAACTGATCTTAGGGGGTAGCTAAGGTTAGCAGCCTTACGTTCTCAGCAAGGACAGGAGAGGTGGCAGTCAGGAGTGACTAATTTAAAAAAACAAACATCGCAGCACAAACTCACAGGCTTTTGGGGGGGGATAACCAATCAAGTTTGCTGTAAAGATCACAATGATATGTGACGCGGGCAGCAGCGATGGCTAAACATCATATTATATACTACATCCCATTTAGACAAGAGGGACTTGGCAGCATTGGTGTAGATAATTATTTCATAGTTAAAAGAGGGTAAAAGCACTCCTTTAGCAAGGACCAGATGAGTAGCGGGGCTGAGGAAGTGTTTGGCTCTATAAGCCATATCAAGCTTCCTGTTTACAGCCCTGCGAACATTAGTGGTATGCGAGGAGAGGTCCTGTTGGGTTCAATGATAACACCAAGGTACTTAAAGGAAGATGTGTCAGCCAAGGGCAAGCCATCAGAGCTGGACACAGCCAGGGGCTCAGGGCAAGACCTGATTTTAGCACGGGGGCTTGAAAGCATTTGTTTGGGTTTTCTTTATGTTGAAGATCCCATTTTATTAAATATGCAGATACCTGTTCTTGTATTGTTGAAAATTTTTAATAAATATCAATAATAAAAAAATATGTCAAGAACCAACTTATTAGCAGAGAGTCAGGAAGGAATTAGCTGGAAGTTCTCATTTAAAGAAATTCATAAATGAAGACTATTGCACCTGAAATATAGGTGCCTTACCCCACAGGAGTCGAGAATTGTGAACATTTCCATTTATAATAATTTCAGAAAAAAACTGCATCACTCGTAAAAGTCTGGAAACGGGGTCCCACGGACTTCCCTGTTACAAGTGCCACCCTTGCTCTGCCCAAGCGCTCAGTAATATTATGACAAGATGCCAGTGAGAACGTGGAGCGCGCTCCATTATAATGAATGGGCAGCAACTTTTTCAGCAATTTTATATATTATCATGGCCAGTTAGTAAAGAAACGTGGGCACCAGTCGACTAACAAGAAATGGAGCACTAAGGTGAAGGAGCTTAGGTTCCAGGTTGTCGTGACCAGGACTGGGGGGAGGCAGGCCAATAATCTACAAACCTCACTGCTAGTAACAGTAATGAGACAGAAGGAGGGATAGGGTACCGATGAGCTAAGGGAGAGCCCGGTCACCTCCTGGGACACAGAACCACAGAACAGGGAACTGAAGGCAGAGAGGTCCAAGTACTGTTTATAAAAAGCATTAGCTATAGTGGTAGGGTTCTTGCAACAAACAATTTTGTGATTCGAGACAGGGTGTACAGTAGCTGATCACTGGAGTTTATTTATTTATTTATGCAATCGGAATTACAGCCCTTTGAGTCAGGGACTCTTTTGCAAAGGCTCCACGTCACAGTACAAAGCATTCAAGGAGAAAAAACAGTGCACTAATATAAACAGTGACACAGCTCAAAAGTACAAATAATGTAGGCCCTTGTTGGCAATCATCCAAGTAGGGAAAAACATACAAGCCTTCCTGGCGGAGCACTGCTGCTGCCACAGCCAAGCATTTGATAAAGATCCATGGTGCAGGAGATAAGCCAAAGGGAGAGGCATCAGCAGCAGAAAACAGGAAGTTGTTGTCCCTCTGTACAGACAGTTGGTGAGACCCCATCTGGAGTACTGTGTCCAGTTCTGGAGACCCCATCTCCGCAAGGACACAGACAGGATAGAGGTAGTCCAGAGGAGGGCAACTAAAATGGTGCAGGGTCTGCAAGAGAAGCCGTATAAGGAAAGACTAAAGGAGCTTAATATGTATACCCTTGAGGAAAGAAGGGGGGACATGATAGAAACTTTTAAGTACCTCAGTGGCATCAACAAAGTCCAAGAGGGTAGCATCTTTCAGAAAAAGAGACTTGCAAGAACAAGGGGACACAATTTAAAGATAGAAGGAGGGCGGTTCAGGGGCAATGTGAGGAAGTATTATTTCACAAAGAGGGTAGTGGATGCATGGAACAGCCTTCCTGAGGAGGTTGTGGGGTCTAAAACTGTGGGAGAATTCAAGAATGCATGGGACAGACATAAGGCAATTCTTGTGGGGGGTAGGAAGAAATAGGCTGTTGGTTAACTAGGATCTGCGGCCTATCCTGTAGGTAGGGAAATGGGCAGACTAGATGGGCCAAGCGGTCCTTATCTGCCGTCAAAGTCTATGTTTCTAGGGCAGTACTATGAACTGGTAATGCTCCCCTTCCAGCAAAAATCTTCAGATATTTTCTGTGATGCTTCCTGGTTTTTATATGAAGGTAAACATCCTTCGTATCTAGACAGCATATTCTGCCCCATGTTTGCAACAGGGGAATCAGAGTCTGCAGAAAAAAAACGTATGAAACTCCTTGTACCCTATGCAGAAGTTGATGTCTCAGGTCTAGTACAGACTCAGATGAAGGAAGAGACAATCCCACACAACTACCCCTGGGGGGCAATGGCAGTTGAGGGGTGTACTGCTGCGAGTCAGGCTGAACCGGTAGGGCAACTCCACCGGCTCCATCACCTTTAGGTGCTTTTTAATGGGTTCCTGGGGGGAGGGTTCTGTCAAGGCTCCGGCACCCTTACCTCTTCCTTGCTGCCTGTAGGCCTGTCTGCCACTTCTGGCAATGGGCTGATGAAAATGATCCCTGCCCCTACCTCTACCTGGCGTGGGGTACAGGGATTTTGATTGCCTCAGTGTCATCCTGGATGACTGAAGGCATCTTAATGCCTCTTCAACATCACAGTCAAACAGTTTGCTGCATCTAAAATGGGTATTTAAAATTGCTTACTGGACATCACTGGCAAAATCCACTACTCTGAGTCAAGAATAGCATCTCAGGCAAATGCCTGACACAGCTGCCCTGGCAGATGCATCCGAAATATCGTAAGCTGAGCAGAATGTTTACCCACCTCAACCCCTGCAGTCAGGTTTTAATTAAATCATTTTTAGCATTACTCTCAGGTAAGGCCTGGGCTGCAGCCTTGGCAGTTCTCCACAAGTTAGTTTGTTATTTAATCATGTAAGGCTGGCAGTTTGCAATACACAGGTTGTATGAGGCAGAAGCATAAATACGTTTTCCCATGACATCCAACCTCCTGGACTCCTTGTCAGGAAGGAGGGCGCTCATGTGTCTGAGTGCCCTGGATCTATCATGGGCAGCTGTGATCACCACAGAATCAGTTTCTCGCTGATCTGCATAGTAAGGCTTATTAGATGCTGCATGATATATCTTATCAGCCTTTCTAGGTACCCCTGGTATGTCATTTGGTCTATACCAGGCTGCATAAGTAGCATCCTCCACAGTCGGGTATAATGGAGGAATGACAATGCATGGAGTTTCTGGCACCTCCAAAAACTCCATTATATTTTTATTTGTAGAGTCTTCTTCCTCCAAAGTAAAGTCCATGACAGCCGGCATTTTCTACATCATGGACTGAAAAGAGGAATCCTCTGGGGGTGACCTTGGAGTGTTCATCACAGAGTTCTCACTACAGGAAGATAATGTGGAACTGGCACTAGGTAAATACTGATCATCAGCATATCCCTCCTCCCCCTCCTCATAATCTTCATCCATGACGAGATCAGTACTATATTCAACCTCACTGTCATCTCCCTCGACGGGAACAGAAGACCACACTGGTGACTATCAGTGTGAGCAATTTCGGGATAAGTATCCATTTGCCGTGAACACGTGGAGCCATAGCTGACAAAAGGGCAGACCAAAATCCAAATAAGGGCTAGTATAAACTTCTGTACATACAACTGTGATTTAAAACATTGCTCACACTGACATACGGGCAGACCTAAGGCAATGAGGATTTTGTCTTTTCTATTAGTTAATCACATTTTGATGTTAATATTGTCAACAACTGTGGTTAAGGATATTTAAACAGCTATTGTGGTACTGTAACCACGCCCTCTGAGGAAGAGGTTTGTACCCCGAAGTGCTGGGGCTGATCAGGTGTGGGTCTTGTCCTCACTTATGATATTTTTACTCTGGAGTGTTTTATTTGTTTGGTATTCACCAATTAAAGAAGAAACATCCACCGACACACTGGAGTGTTTGTTTCTACTCCTTTCCGACGTTGCCTGGTAACAGAGTTGAAGCCCCTGCAAATCTCACAAGCTTTAACGCTGTGAGAGAAGCCTAAGCAGCAGACACACACCTTATGTGTGTCGTCCTTCTCTGCATTCATAATACCGGAATAAGTTAGATGGTTCTTTTGGCTGCATACAGGAGAGCGGAAAAATCACTGAACTAGTGACTGTTTAAGGTTTGAAAAAGAATAAATTATGGCTAGCGGTCGATGTTTCCATGGCAAGTCCAATAAGTATGATAGATGGCGGGAAAAGAACTGAGAGGAGATGGAGCTGCCAGCCATATTTATGTGGAGGCTGGCGCATGACATTGTCTTGGGCGGTCCCTGGCTTGCAAAAGTTTCCATATGGTCCTAGCTCTGACGTGGGTATAGTTCCAAAGGTGTAGCCTGATGAAAGCGATATCCTCAAAGAGAAGAGTACGTTCCAAGTGAGAAACACTCAATGAGGTCAAGCAGAGCCATCACAGAAAACTGAAGGGCGGTTAGGGCTCTGCTCCCAACTACTCCAATGTGTAGAAGAAGAAATCAATCTAAGCCCACAGCTTTCTTTGGATGAAATCCTAAAAACCTGTTGCCAAAAGGAAAAAAGATGTTCCAATCTTTCTCATATGCGGAGGACAGAGATTTACCTGGAGGACAGAACATATCTATCGCCTTAGATGGGTAAGTAAGCTTTGGGAGTATCCTCTTTTCAGGAGCCAGGCCGTGACCTGCAGTCTCTGGATTCAGGAGACATAACAGGGTGCCACAGCAACACGTCCCCTGGAGTCAGGAGGTTTATAAATTCTGAGAAACAAGGCATTGTTGACCACATCCTATATGTTGAGAGAGAGTTTTCTCCTGGACGCCTGAGTTCTTTTTGGTACAATTAAAAGCAAAGCTGATGAAGGAAAACTGGTCGGTCCACCTGGGATTTCCATGTCCAAGACTATGTGCTCCCAATCTCTAGACGTGACCACCTGAAGAGGATTAAGGACCCAAGAACTTGTGCCCTCTCCCAGAAAGCAAGAGATCGATCAGCGGTGCCCCAAAGTACCATCCCCTGAATGCAAACCCTACAGGGTTAAGACCACTCTCAAAGATCCTCCATGTTGCAATTGAACCTTTCTACCAGTACCTTAAGCTCTCCCTGTAAAGAAAAAGCTGATAGAGATGTAGTTCTCTGTTGCCCCCGTGAAGCACTCTTGGGGCTGGTGAGAGCATTACCTCATGTCTTGTGATTTCCTGACGGTTACTGTATGTGACTATCACTGTATTGCTGGAGTGTGCCTTCACCTCCTGGAATGTGCTCTGTTCCTGCAACATGGACAAGGGTGAGAGTAAAATGCCTTCATTCCAAAAACTGTAATAAAGGCGAGAGTAAAATGCCTTCATTCTAAAATATTACATAGATACATAGACAGTGTCGGCAGATAAGGGCCTATGGCCCACCTAGTCTGCCCATTTGAGCTTGTAAGTTCAGTTTGTTTTCCTAGAAGTCTGTTTCCCCTTACCCCTGCCCTCTAGAATTCCTTTATGTCTATCCCATGCATTCTTAAATCCCGTGATTGTTTCAGCCCCCACCACTTCCTCTGGCAGGGTGTTCCACTTGTCCACCACCCGTTCTGTGAAGAAATTCTTTCTCATGTTTCCTCTGAATCGTCCTCCCTCCAACTTCATCCCATGCCCTCTAGTCCTGAAACATCTTTTTCGCTTAAAAATAGTGTTTTCCTGCACCCTGTTCCTCCTTGTAAGATACTTGTATGTCTCTATCATATCCCCTCTCTCCTCCCTTCCTCCAGGGAGTACATGTTCAGTTCCTTCAACCTGTCTTCATAGGACTTGTGATGCAACCCATGCACCATCTTTGTTGCCCTCCTCTGAACCTTCTCTACCCTGTCTATGTCCTTACATAGGTATGGTCTCCCAGAACTGTACACTGTACTCCAGGTGGGGCCTCACTAGTGTCTTGTATAGCGGGTGCTAGCCTCCCTTTTCCTGCTGGTGATGCCTGCCTATACATCCCAGCATCCTATTTGCTTTACCTGATGCCTTGTCACACTGTTTCCTACCTTGAGGGTCATCAGAGATGACAATCCCAAGATCCCTTTCCTGCTTGGTGCATGCTATATCCTCACCCCCAACTGATATATTGTGCCAGGGTTTTTGTGCCCTATATGCATTATCTTGCACTTCTTTGCATTGAATTTCAACTGCCAAACCCTTGACCATTCTTCAAGTTTCTGCAGGGCCTTCTCATTCTGTCTACACCCTCTGGTGTGTCTACTCTGTTACAGAGCTTTGTGTCATCAGCGAACAGTGAAATTCTGCCTTCTAGATCCTGTGCAATGTCGCTGATGAAGATGTTGAATAGGACCGTCCCAGCACTGATCCCTGTGGTACCCACTGGTTACTCTTCCCTCTGTGGAGTGACAGCCATTTACCACCACCCTCTGTGTCCTGCCACCCAGCCAGTTACCTATCCACCACACTACTGTCCTGTCCACACCCATATTCCCCAGTTTGTGTAATAGTCTTCTATGTGGCACAGTGTCAAAGGCCTTGCTGAAGTCCAGATAGGCCATGTCCACTGCCCTCCCCTGATCCACCTCCCTAGTCACCCAGTCAAAAAATTCAATGAGGTTGGTCTGACATGACCTCCCCCTGGTGAAATCATGCTGCCTTGGGTCCTGTAGTCCATTGACAACCAGATGTTCCACCAATCTCTCCTTCAGTAGTGCTTCCATGATCTTTCCCACTACCGAGGTGAGGCTGACTGGTCTGTAGTTCCCTGCTTCCTCTTTGTTCCCACTTTTGTATAAGGGGACTACATCTGCTGTCCTCCAGTCTTTGGGTACCTCCCCTGTTTCCAGTGATTGGCTGAACAGGATAGCCAGAGGTTCAGCCACCACCTGTCTTAGTTCTTTAAGGACCCTGGGGTGCACCCCATCTGGAGAATCTCCTCCTACAGATCCCAGGAGCTGAGGGTACTTCAGAACTGGGGCCTAAACTGTGTAAACTGGTATGAGTCCAGGAAAGTATCTCTGGTAGAGAAACAGAACGAGAAAAAAAACCTTGTAAGAGGCAGTCAAACCAGACTCTGAAACTGCTCTGAAGCTGGGAGCCAAATGGAGAGGAGATGGACCAGCTGAAAACCTCAAACAGATGTAAGCCCAAAAGGGCCAATAGTGTAGTTGTAGCTATCAGTCCCAACGTCTGAAGATATCGGTGCATCTGAGATCACAGCTGTTGGATGCCTAGCCGGAGATTCTGTACCCTGGTTGAGGAATGGAGAACTGAAATAATTCCATCCAAAAATACAACACTCCTAGACATACCAGACTCTGGGATGGCTGTAGAAAACTCCTCTCTGCAGTTCTATCCCTCCAAGTTGCTCAAAGACAAACTGGCTTAATACCCGAGGTTCCAGTTGACTGTGTTGACTTTGCCTTGAGGGGAGGAATTCTCCAAAGATGATTACACTTACCGGCCCTTCCATCTCGGAGGGGGGCATACACCTCGTCTGTACTTTTGCCAAAATAAGTAGGCGCTAAGGCGAGGCCAATGCGGAAGCCTGGAGAGTTATTGATGTTCATGATTTATTTATTTAGTTTTTGTTGACCGGGTAAGTGCACTAGAAAAATCCTGCCTATTTTCAGGCACGACCTGGGGGAGGGGGATACGATGAATGCCAACTGACCTTGAACCAGATTAAGCTGTTGGTGGTATTATTAGTGAATGAGGGAAATTTGGCCAGGACACCGGGGAAATTCCCCTGCTCTTTTCAATAAGTGCCATGGGATCTTTAACATCCACCTGAACTACCACCAATCCAGGCAGATGGGACCTCGGTTTAACGTCTCATCCGAAAGACGGCACCTCAGAAGTGCAGCACCCCTCTCATGCTGCACTAGTGTCAGTACTGGGATATTAACCCAAGTACCAGATGTGGGAACTGAACCCACAGCCCTCTGATCTCCCGGCCTCAGAGGTGAGTGTGCTACCTACTGAGTCACTGACAATGCCAATGATGAAATGTTAAAAAAAAAATAAATAAATAATAGCAGGCCAGAAAAAACACACCCTGGGCAAAAAGCAGTAATTATACAGCAGTGGGGCCCCACCCAAAAGTTGTTTTGTCTCACAAACTAGTTTGCCACTATGTATCAGATGGGTAAAGACCCAAGTCCCTCTCTTAAGGGTTATAGAAATAGCAGCAGCCGCAGCAGACCTCCTATCCAATAGACACCACACCTCCAAAATCAAATTCTTCAAAGGCCAGCCCTTCGGCGCAGTGGTTGGATTTCCGCTTGCGACACCAGCAACCCAGGTTCAGGAGCGAGCTCAGGTCGCTGGAGGGCCGGCCGGGGGGAGGCAGCTTGAGCGTCCCACGACTGCTCGCTGTCTTCAGGGAGGGAAGGGGTTGCGACCCGGTGTTGGAGCAACCACTGGTGGAGGCCAGTGGTGGAGCAACACGTCTGGGTCATTTGGGGTGGTGCGTGACAGACGTCGGCTCTTGCCTTGATGTCCGGATGTCACGCACCTCAAGGAACCCGGAGAAAAAATTGCTCGCTGGCCACCGCATGACAGCTCTCTGTTCCCTGAGGGCCTCCAGTGCCCTCCCAGGGCCTCCTGTTCCTCAGCAGCATCCCCGGCCCCTAGAAGTATATGCTGGGGTCATCCCTCTCCCCCCCCGGTGCCTTCCCCCTCGGAGGAGGGGGACCCGCCCGATGAAGGGATACACCGGGATATCCTGACGGTTGGCTGTGATCTGAGGACCAGAGGAGGGCTGGGTAGGGACAGAAGGGGCTGGTGGGGGAACTTGATAGAGCCTGAGGGAGTGGAGGGCCAGCGAGCACGGGGGGCAGAAAAATAGATTACACACACACACAAAAAAAAAACAACAAAAAACAATTTCTTCAAAGCAGTACCACAAGCTTAGAAACAGTTTTCTTCTGCTCATCCAGATAAATAAAATATCCCTGAGAGACCTAGTGCTGATGCTAAATATTAGGGAAATTATCACAACGAGCACTCCCACAGAAAACCGCGAATAGAGTGTATCAGCACAACAGAAAGATATCACAGGACCAAGTTAGCTTACCCAGTATATCTTTTTTTAATTTGGAATCACAGAGTGATTTTTCAGAGCAACATCCACAGGCAGTCTATGTCCAGTTACAATGTTCTTCATGGCTCAACTGCCTAGTCCATGTTCATGGTGTATTTCTATTGTGCTACCAGCTGCTAAACACCATACCAAAAACTAGAAAATACAATTAAAACACTGCAAAACAGTAAGAGGCTTCCAAGTGCTCCCCTGGTTAGGGACGGCTACTAGGAGCAGGCACAATGCCAAATGGCATCAGACAAACTGCCTGGGACTGGTAACACTACAGAATTATACACTAGCTTTAAAAATACTACATCCAGATTGGCTGGCTGGCACAATTTACAACATGTAAACCGTACCATCAACCCACGGGAAGTACTAGCCAGCCACATCTAGAATGCCCAGAGCGTGAAATCAGTCCAACCCTGTAAATGAAAAAAATGAAATCACCATGTTGGATTCTCCATAAACGCAACAGAGATCCGCAGCCACAGTAGACAGAACTAAACTGCCCTCAACAGCCGAGAATTAATGTAAGCTCCCCCACCCCCTCCAAATCGGGGCTTACCTAACAAACCCCTCTGCCCCTGTCCCCCGATAACTTAACTCTCCACTCCCAGAATTGCCAAAGAAGGGGACCGGAATGGCAATCACAAAAGCTCCACAGTTGAAAGGAGCGGCTGTTGCTGCTCGGCAACCACTGACCCTCTCCACTCTACAGTGTTTCGGAGGGTGAGACAGAGGGCATATGGGCAAAAAAAAAATTTACAGCAAGTTCGTCCCACCATCCCAGGATCTGAAAATGTGCGGTAAAATACTCTTATGAACCATGGCACCAATACAGTGTGCCGGACATGCGCACAATAAAGAAGAAAACAGTCTATGTTCCTTCGTAAAAATCGTGCCACTAATCAACTTCAAGAGGCTGACCCAGCTCCACAACATAAATGGAGCTAGGATAAAGTGAAGTGGTCGCATCACACTGTTTAAGGTTTCCCAGCCCCATGCAAAGAAACAGGACCGGGAACAACAAAACAGTATTGCACATGTACAGTAATATAGGATCCCTAGCAACCCTATCTGGTGCAGCAATAAATTATTTAAAAATAACTTAACATGCAACATAAAAGCAGATTTTCTTTTTTTTTTTTTTTTAATAATTTTTATTGAGTTTTACCTCAGGTAAGACACACATTACAACTGTATTTATATAAGTGTATACAACACTACTGCTTGAGTGATGGTCCTCAAACTTACATACATTGTTAGTAAAGCCCACTCTCTGATAGATTTGCAATGCATTCAATAGACATCTTCATAGACAAATCAAAATTTATAAAGATAGTCTGTTGTGTACCTTGTTACTAACTTAAAACTTCCCCCTTCCCAGCGGTGGGAGCAGCACTCCCCCCCATTCCTTAAGTGTTGTGTTCTAAGGAAAGTACAGTTACGTAGGAACTTACCGTAACAGTAGATCTTCGAGAGAGGTTCCTTCAGTAGGTCATCACATATAGGACTGGCGCCACCTGTCGTCGGGCCGCACAGCAGACTTTTCTAGCAATACCTGACGGGGGACCACCCACCCGACGTCACGTGACTGACGTCAGCGTGACTGTACATAGTGGGCAGTCCCCACACCTGCCTTCCAGTTCTCCCACTGGAGCCAGGAAGAGGCCTGACAGCAGGAGCAAACAGGATTTGGAGTCCCTGCAAAACAGAAAATGAGGGGAAGTAGGGAGGGAACCTCTCTCGAAGATCTACTGTTGCGGTAAGTTCCTACGTAACTGTACTATCTTACTTTGAGAGGGTTCCTTCAGTAGGTCATCACATACAGGACAGAGTCCTAAGCAGTCCCTCCAAGGAGAGACTGAGAGAAACTAGGGAGGAGGAGGAGAACTAACTCCAACAGAAAAAACTGGGCTCCAGAATGGACCCAGCCTAGGAGAGAAGGCCCTGCAAGATGGCTAGGCCGAAGCCAGCCCTCCACCCAGAAACAATGTCCAGACTGTAGTGTTTGGTAAAGGTATGGACAGAACTCCAAGTAGCGGCGGCAGAAACGTTCCTCAAGAAGGCCGCGGAGGCAGCCATACCCCTAGTAGAATGAAATCTGATGGGACACGACAGAGGCTTTTCGTACTTTTGGTAACAGAACCTATTGCAGTTGCCTAACCATTTGGAAAGGCCCCGCTTAGAAACTGGTTTGCCCTTCGATCTAGGGGTAAAGGAAACGAACAGCTGGTCGCAGGTACGGAATTCTTTGGTCTAGTGAGTGTAACACCAGAGAATCCAATGAACATCCATTGTATGAAGGAGTGCCTCACCTCTGTTAGAGGGGGACGGGGAATACACAGGAAGCTCTACTGACTGATTCAGCATGGCTTCTGACACCACCTTGGGAAGAAACTTCGGGTGCGTTCTAAGGACCGCCAGGTCCCTGTGGAAAATCAGATAATGCTCCTTGCAGACTAGAGAGTAAAGCTCCGAAATCCTTCAGACTGATGTGACAGCCACGAGAAAAAGTGCCTTCCAGGAAAGGAAGCGCAAATCACAGCTCACAGTCTGCTCAAAGGGATGAAGGGTGAGCTTTTCCAAGATGAAGTTCAAGTCCCAAGGTGAAGTTGGGCTGTGGATGGAGGGTTTCAGATGGAGAATCCCTTTCAGAAAGGTTTCTGAGACCTCCAACTGAGCCACGGGTTTACCATCCACTAGCTCGTGGTACACCGAGATAGCTGAAATAGGGACCTCCAAAGAAGAGTAGGAAAGACCAGAATCTAAAAAGTGAAGGAGGTATTCCATGACTTATGGGTCAGAACAAGAGAAAGGATTCCAACCCTTAGCGGTCGCCCAGATGGAAAACCGCTTCCACTTCATGGCATAAGTGGAATGAGTAGAGGGCTTTCTAGCTTCAATGAGGACTTGAGCAGCCCGTGAGGAGACCCCGAAGAGAGAGATCGCTATGTCTGCAGGAGCCACGCATGAAGATGCAGGGTCCTGAGCCCTGGATGTAACAATCGACCCGATCCTGGGTTAGGAGGTTGTGAGTCACTGGAAGTGGAACCGGTGGCTCCCTGGAAAGCTGCTGTAGCAATGGGAACCAGATCTGTCTCGGCTAGAGAGGAGTGATGAGGATCATCTTTACCCTCTCCGCCTGAAGCTTGAGAAGGACCCTCTGTAGAATGGGAAATGGAGGGAAAGTGTACAAAAACTTCCCTGTCCAAGAGAGAGACAATGTGTAGTTCCAAAAAGCACCATGCCCTGGAAAGAGCGAGCAAAAGCTGGGAAGTTTTGCGTTGGATTCGGAGGTGATGAGGTCGATTTCCGGATGCCCCCAACGTTGGAAGATGGATTCCGCCACTTCCTGATGCAGTTCCCACTCGTGAGCTAGGGTCCAAGACCTGCTGAGACTGTCCGCCAGGACATTTAGAATGCCCGGAACGTGCCCAGTTCCACACCCGTGTCATCTCCCAGCACAGGGGGTACGACCGGGTTCCCCCTTGTTTGCCGATATACCAAACTACCGATATGTTGTCCGTTTGGATTAGCAGTGATCCCTTGGGAAGGAGGGAGTGAAAGGCCTGTAGGGCATACAGCACTGCCCTCACCTCCAGAACATTGATATGCAAAGAAGTCTCCAAGCTGGACCACAGTCCCTGGGCTTGGTGCTCCCCACCCCATACTCGAGGCATCCATGGTGAGGGAAGCTAAGAGTGTTGGGCTCCAGAAGAGAAGCCCCAAGGAAAGATTGTGGGAATCCATCCACCAATGCAACTCTTTCTGAACCGCTGAGGATACCAGTACCGAATGGTCTAGGTTGTCCAAGAGCTGATCCCACTGCACCCACAAGGACCACTGAGTGACCCTCATGTGAAGCACTGCCAGGGGAACGGTTGTGATGGAGACCGCCATCAGACCCAGAAGGCGAAGGACCTCCTGAGCTGGGATGGTCCTGAGAGAAGCCACTTTGGAGGCCTGACACAAAAGGGTATCCACCCTGTCTGGAGAAAGACAGGCTCTGCACTGGACAGTATCCAGGACTGCCGCAATAAACTGAAGTCTCCGGGCAGGGATGAGGGAGGACTTGGGAACATCGACTGTGATCCTTAGTCTGCTGAAGAAGTCTATGTTGAAGGTGAGAGCCTCCAGTAAAGAATCCCTGGACGGGGCTGAAATCAGCCAGTCATCCAAGTAAGGGAAAACTGCAATACCCCTGTGGTGAAGAAAGGCCGCGACCACCACTAAGCACTTGGCAAAAACCTGTGGTGCTGAAGACAGACCAAAAGGGAGCACTCGAAACTGAAAGTGCTCCCCCTGGAAGAAAAAGCGCAGGACCCAGCAGTGGCTGGGGAAAATGGGGATGTGCAGGTAGGCATCCTGCATATCCAAGAGTGCAGAGCCAGTGGTTCTCCATGAGGAGTGGGAAGAGGCTCTGGAGTGTCAGCATTCAAAATTGATTGTACTTAAACTGATTTAGCTGGCTTTAGCTGGCTTACGTCAAGTATGGGTCTGAAGTCCACAGTCTTTTCTGGAACCAGGAAAAAGTGGGAGTAAAATCCCTTTCCCCTTTGCTAGAGGTAAACGTGCTCTATTGCTTCTTTGAGCAAGAGCGAGTTTACCTCCTTGCGAACTAGGAGGGCCTGGTCCCGTGAGTAAGAGGACCTCTTTGGTGGAGTTTCTGGAGGGATTTCCAGAAACTCTATTGTGTGTCCGATGGACACTAGTTGCAGGACCCATTCGTCGGAGGTGACCACCCTCCACTCCAGCGCATGGCAGGCGACCCTCCTCTCCCAACTGCTTCTCGTCGCGAGACTGAGGAGGCAGTGGGATGGGGCGTTCAAGAAGTGGCAGGGCGTTCAAGGGGAGGACCTCCTGAAAGTCTCTGATTTTTGAAGGCAGGAGGGGTGGCTGTTCCCGTGGCCTTACGCTTCCCTTGGCAGCGCGCCGAGGCATTCTTTCTCTGCCTTCAGGTCCTTTTCTGAAAGGGCTGTTGCTGCTGGGAGCCCGATCAGTACATTGACCTCAAAGACCTAAGGGCAAGGCCCCACGTCCTGTAGCTCTGTGATAATGTCTTTGGTGTCCCCACCAAAGAGCACCGAGCCCCTGAATGGGGCGTCCTGAATCGTCGACTGGACCTTGTTGGCGAGTCCAGAGAGGCGAAGCCAGAAGTGCCATCTAAGGGCAACAGCAGTTACCGAGGTACGTGCCACTGAATCGACAGAGTCGTAAGCAGCATGTAAGGCATGCCTACACGAACTTTAGAAAGGCGAAGATCCTTGGCAAGTTCCTCCTTTAAAGGCGAGGGGTCCATGGACTGAACCCACGCTTCCAGCCTGGCCAAGGTAGCCTTTTGGTGGGCCACGTAAAGAGACCAGAGGGTGCACGTGGCCGAGGAATAAATCTTTCTCCCGAACTGGTCCATCTACCTCGACTCTTTGTCCGGAGGAGAGATGCTCATGTGCTTTGGTTCTGAGGAGTGATCATGAGATGCAGAGATGACCACAGAGTCAGCCTTGGGATGAGCCTTCAGGAACAGGGCATCCTTCGGCACCCGGTAACGTCTGTCCGCCCATTTGGGGACAGCTGGGAGGGAATGAGGCATCTGCCAGATGGTAGTGGTGAGGTGCCATCCAGGGAAGAATGGGGACCAGAGACAGAGACTAAGTCGAGATGTTCCGCGAGCCCATGTCTCATGGGATCCTGTTCCTCAGTCCTGAGAAGATCCGAAAAGTCAGGGTAATCTGGTGGAGATTTCGGGGATACCTTGCCTTCCGGGCCCTCAGGCTCCTCCGGTCCCTCCCCTGAAGAGTCGTCAGCCCCCTCTGAGCTATCGTCATCGTCCGCCTCCTCGACAGGACGGCGTCGGGTATCAGGAAGGGAAACATCCTGACGAGTCTTCCCCGAGACATGGACAGTGGCAATAGAGGAACTGCTCAGGGAAGGGGAAGTGGGAGACCGTGGGTGTGGGAGCCTAGTCTCCAGGTCCGAGACCAACTCCGACCGTGCCCCCTGCCACCATGACTGGATTAGAGTCTTGAAATCCGGAGCAACCGGAGGGGGGGTGGAGTAGGAATAACCAGTGGAGGGTAATAACCCTGGAATCCCTGAAAAGTAGAGTAGGGATTAAATCCAGGACAGCACTGTCCGAAGTGACTCCAGTTCAGAGTACGACCCGCTGGGTAGTGGTCCCCAGGAAACCCCTGCGGGTAATGCGAGACAGTTTGGGGTCTAGGGTAAATCCCAGTCATCAGATCCGGCGTCGGGGGTACCCACGTCGGACCCGCCGTAGTGTATATCAGCTGGGGGTCCAGAGTCGGGACAGCCCACATCAGGGGAACCGACCTCGGGACCAGCACCACCTCATCCGGCACCGGAAGGGGACCTGGTGTCGGAGGGGCCGGCATTGGGGCAGGACAAAGGAGCCCTGGCGGCAGAACCTGATCCAGCGTCGGGGCCAATGGCTGAGGCCGGTTGACCGGTCCAGGCTGTGGGACTGTCGTCGGGACGTCTGGCATCAGAAGAGGCTCCGGAATCCTGCCAGAAGGCAAAGGAGGAGCCTCTATGGTAAGGCCTGATGGCTGAGGAGGAGCCTCCTTCTCCTTGACCCCAAGGGGGGAACGCAGAGCTGACCTCGAGGTATCACGTCGAGGGGTTCTATGGTATCATCGCCCGAAGTACCCGCTGGAGAAGGGGAGGGTACAGGCCAAGGAAGAGGAGGGAGAGGGAGTTTCTCCCTCTGGTTCCGCTGGACGTCGAGTGAGGCACCGTCAGGCCCGGATGGGGGAACTGCACCCGTGCGACCGTCAGAGACGGCCGTCTTAGCAGGTGGAGTCGGGCGGCAAGGGAGGCCCCAACCAGCCACCACCAGTGCCGCATTTAGTACCCACCTCCTGGTAGTCTCTTACCGGCCGCCGCGGAGTCCCCAGAGGAGTTGGGGGCCAACTTATCAGCTGAAGCGGTGCGTTTGTCGGAGGAGCAGACGACCGGCTGACCCGCTGAGGCCTTAACAGACTTACCATCCTTTTTGGGCGGCGACTGGGCCTTGCTCATCAAGGGCCGCATGTCGTCCTCGGATCGCTCCCGCTCCCTGGATTTCTCCTTGTGCTTCTTGGAAGGAGAGGATTTTTCAGCCGAGGACTCTCTTAAGCGGTCCGTCTTCTTTTCCAGAGAAGCCAGACGGGCTTTTAAAAGATGGGCCTCCAAAGCCTGCTGTCTCCTTTTCTTCGTGGCCTGGTTGAAGGTCTGGCACTCAAGGCAGTAGGAAACAGGATGGTCTGGGCTTAAACAGAGGATGCACTTGATGTGACCGTCTTTGTGCGGGATCTGCATGCCACACGACTTCTTGGGTGAAGACATCAATGAAAAAGAATATAAATTTGAGAATTTTTTAGTGAAGGAAACTCCGACACAAGAACACTTTCACGACTATCACTATATGGAAGTCTGCAATGCGACTGACACGAGGCGACGGCAGGAAAGAACTGGAGGGCAGGCGTGGGGACCGTCCACTATATACAGTCACGCTGACGTCAGTCATGTGACGTCGGATGGGCGGTCCCCCGTCAGGTATTGCTAGAAAAGTCTGCCGTGCGGCCCGACGCCAGGTGGCACCAGTCCTATATGTGATGACCTACTGAAGGAACCCTCTCGAAGTAAGATCAAAAGATTCATCAATCTGCATCATATACATTACCCAGCATTGCCATTTGTCTGAGAACCTCATTATTTTATCCTGTAAGGTTGCTGTTAATTGTTCCATTTGGTAAATGGATCGTACTATGCTTCTCCACTCCTCAACCGATGGGATTATTTTTGTCATTCACCTGCATGTAATGGCTTTTTTGGCTGCCAGTAAGAAAACTGGTAATAGAGTACGTCTCCAGGGTGGGCTATGAGGGGGCATATTGGAAAGTACCACTTCAGCTGTTAACTCAACCTCTTCCCCAACAGTCCTGGAGGGTAAGTTGTAAGGCGCACCAATAAGGGATAAGTAGGGGGCATTCCCAAAAAACATGACCTAAATCGGCTAACTCACAATTACATACCCTCAAGCATCTCCCACAGCTGGAAGGTAGATATTTAGCTAGAATTAGTGGTGCTCTAAATAATCTATACCGACATTTCCATGCATATTCCCGCCAAGTATGCAAGAGAGTAATTTTAACCGCTGATAGCATAGTAGTATGCCATTCCTCAGTAGAGACTGATATTTGTAAATCTGAATTCCATTTCTGTAGGATCAAAAACAAGAGTTTATACATACAACCTATAATCCGCCGCCTCTAAATTACCCTCAATGGCTTCACTTAAGCAGATCATCAAAGGTGGTCTAGGACAGGGGAGTCTAGCTCTATTGGCAGCATGGGTTTGTATGTAGGTTCTTACTTGCAGGTAGCGGAAAATGATCTCCTTGTGGAAGGCCATAAACTGTCTGTAGGTCTGAGAAGGAAAGAAAAAGCCGATTTTCTTGATATTTTTTTTTTTACATCAAAATAAAGGCATATTGTATAATCACAATAGCCCACTCAAGGATGTTGGTGATGGCAGGATTAACCCACTTCTGGTGTGGTTTTCTCACTTGGTATGCAGCATCGTAACCAAACCACACCAGGTATGGGTAAATCCTGGCATCACCCACACCCTCTCATGGTATATTGCTTAAATACACCATTAATATGGACTAGGCGATTGAGCTGCAAAGAACATTGCAACTGGACATAGACTGCCTGTGGATACTGCTCTGTAAAATCACTTTGTACACTTAATGGTTCAGAATTAAAAAAGATAACTGGAAAAGCTAACTTGCTCCAGTGCTATCTTTCTGTTGTGTTGACAGACTCTCTCCAAAGAAGTGGTTGCTTTTACTGAAGGAGAATTAAGTTAATTACTTATGAGTCCTCTGGAAAACCATACAATAACATGGTTATTCAATCACAGAGTGTCCGAACCCTCGAACTTAGGGGATACGACTCCAACAGCTGACCCAAGAGAACAGCAGCTGTCTCAATTGGGATTGCTGTTCTTTCATATTGGAGATCGCTGCATCCAAGATTGGCAGGGCCTCCTATGTTAAGTTTCCAGGAACAAAAAAAAAAAGCTTTTGCCCATTTCTTGGAGACCATCCTTTAGGTCATGGTCTACCCACTCTTATCTGATCACTTGTCCAGAATGCCAAAAACCAGTGTGTTTTTCTGAGTTTGACAAGATTTGGTTCCTGATCAACAAGGGACAAAAACGTCCACCACATGAAAAGTTCTGCACGTTACTTCAGTCAGGAAGGCAAGAACACTGTACATCAAATAAACAATGTTACTGAGGACTCGGCATCCTCCGACCATTCTCCTTCCACTTCAAACACTCCTTCACCTTCTGTCTATGGAACCTTTGGAGTCACAGGGCTTTATGACCAGGACAAATCATCACTGATTTCTGGCTGCAGGATGTAACTGAGCCCCAACACAAACTGGAGTGGACAGATAATCTGAAACCGCTCCCTTACCTTGCTCTGGTAGACCCGCACATACAAGTTACAAGCCCACCTGGCTTGAAGGTCGGGTGTCTTCACAGGCACGTCTGTCGGTTCTTTATCATGAAAACAAAACTAATTTAGGAGATGTAGAAGGGGACAGTGTAACTCAGATTTGCCACTGCCAGCTACTGCACCTGATGTGCCTTGTACCGAGACACCAGCAGACTGGGTGTTGAAAGACAAAATGTTTACATTTGATTCTCTGGAGCAAGATGAGTAGATGCACAGAAAGGCAACTGTCTGCTCTTGTCCAAGAGCCCATACTTTACACTTGAGAGACAAGGTGGTCTGCAAAATACCATGATGCCAAAAACAAATACATTTGTACCAATAATGGTCCCCTGAAAAAAATGAACCTCTAAGTTTGTAACTGAGTTTGAAATGGAGTTTGAAACAGAGGGGTGACTCTTATCCGACTGCATAATAAAACCTGCAACAGAAGTGGCATAAAAAGCCCCGTTTGCATCTGCAAATTCAGCACAAGCAAGAGTGAGGTCTGGGAAAAATAAAACAGCAGATAGCGCCATAGACAACCTAGACTGTGTCCACAATAGCACTGCAAACACCACCTGCATGAAGAGTGCTGAGGAAAGCCACGAAAAAGCTAAAATGTTAAACGAATACTTCTGCTCAGTATTCACAGTAGAAATGGGGGTGACAGGCTGACACACATTAACAGGCTCCCGGTGGGGTGGCCACTGTGGAGAGAGTCCACCGTGGGTCGGAAGCCCTAAAGGAAAACAATGCAAGGGGTCGGACGGGATCCACCCAAGGGTATTTAATGAGCAGAGTACAGTGCTAGCCGCCCCTCTGGCAACACTGTTCAGCACCTCACTGGAAGACAGGGGTGATTCCAGAGGAATGGAGGATGGCCAATGTGGTCTCTCTCCACAAAAGCAGCAGCAAGGAGAAAGCTAGCAATTACAGATCAGTCAATCTCACTTCAGTAGCAGGGAAGTTAAAGTTAATGGAGTCCCTGCTGAAGGAGAGACTGACAGAGTACCTGGAGACATATGGGCTGCAGGACCACTTGACAGCATGGCTTCACAGCAGGGAGGTCTTGTCAAACAAATCTCATAGATTTCTTTGACTGGGTAACTGGGGAGGTGGATCAGGGGAATACAGTGGATGTGGCCTATCTGGACTTCAGTAAGGCCTCTGACAGTACTACACAGGAAGCTAATAAAGAAACTTAGCAGCCTGGGGATGGGGGCGAGGGTGGTGTACTGGGTATCAAACTGGTTGAAAGACAGGAAGCAGAGGGTGATGGTAAACGGCAGTCACTTGGAGGACAGGAGAGTGACTAGTGAAGTACCATGGAGACTGACACTGGACCCTGTCCTCTTGAATGTCTTCAGAAATGACAACGCTGAGGAACAAGAGAGGAAGGTATGTCTCTGCAGGTGACACAAAAAATTCTAACAGGGTGGACACCCAGGAAGGGGTTGGGAGAATGCAAAGGGATCTGGGGAAACTGGAGGAGTGTTCTAGGGAGTGGCAGCTGGCTTTCAGTGCTCAAGGCAGGGTAACCCGGGAGCTGAGTATGAGATTGGGGGGGGGGGTACTACTCTCAAGGAGACAGGGCAGTAGGCAAGGCGAGCCAGATACTGGGATTCACAGGGAGGGGGAGCTCTAGCAGGAGAAAGGAGGCGGTGTTGCCTCTGTAATGCTAACTTGTGAGACCCCACCTAGAGTACTGCATCCAGTTCTGGAGGCCACACCTCCACAAGGACATTGACAGAGTGGAGATGGTCCAGAGGAGAGCTACTACAGTGGTGCCAGGGTTGCTTGAGAAGCCACACAAGGAGAGACTCGTGTGCTCAGCGTGTACTCCCTGAAAGAGAAGAGAGTGAGAGGGTACATGACTGAAAACTATAAGTACCTCAAAGGGGTGAACAAAGTGCAGGAAGAGAGCATCTTTCAAAGGAGCTCGGGCACCAAAACATGGGGGCATGCTATGAAGTGTGTGGGGGGGGGGAGGTTTAAGAGGGATGTGAGGAAATACGTCTTCACAAAAAGGGTGCATATGCCTATAACAGCCTGCCAGAACAGGTGGTGGGGTGAAGACAGTGGGGAGCTTCGAGCATGCGTGGGACAGGCACATGGATATAGTAAGTAAAGGGAAGGCAGGGAGGGAGGGACACCTGTGACCAAGTAGGATCCAGAGTGTAGTGTAAGGCAGGGAAAATTAGGGCAGATCAGTTGGGCCTATCGGTCCTTTTCTGTTGCCACTTTCTATCTTTCTAACTAAAACGGTCAGCCTGCACCTGCACAAAATGCCACAACTGCAGCTGCGAAAGAACCAATGAAGCAAACAGCACAGGTGTGTACATGCTGGCATCAGCAACAGATGCATATCTGCAGCACTTATTCAAGCTGGTTAAAAAAAATGTAAATTCCACTCTCAATCAGCTCCGTGAACCTTCTAAGATTAAAAATTGTAAAACATCCTAAATGAATCACCTACTGAAAAACACTAATCGTAAAAACACAACACAAGGCTGGACCAAGGGGAAACTTAAAACAGAAAACATTCCCCACACTTACCTTAGGCATTAAGCTAAGAAAAAGCAGACCATAGTAGAAAAGGTTCATACTTTACACCCTTAATTAATGTCAAGACAGGCAAAAAGCTTTTCACCCAGACCATCACCCACAAAGTCATTTGTGAGGGGGAAAAAAACAAGTTTGTCACACTAAATTAAAGACGGGCACAAGTGAATTTAGAGTACTTGCTGCAGAAACAAACCACCTTCCTGCTAGAGTTACTTTTGGGATTAAAAAAACAAACAAAAAAAACCAATAAAAATTGTGAACATTTCAGTCAAGTTCTGGAGCTACCTGGAAACTGCCTCAGCTGTCCCCAATACTGGAACAGAAAGAATGATCAGTTAGAGACTGTGAAACTTTCATGACACCAATATTCACTGCAGATGCAGCAGCACTGAGCTGTGCCAGAGTCCCTAGCAGGGGTGCATCTTTCCCATATGGGTTACGACTTCCCATTGACAATGTGGCATGCTACAGAAAGAGAAATTGTGTTCAGTAGTTTGTCCCCAAAAAAATAAATCTCAAAGCTGGGTGGTAACCCAACGTCACATCACCCCAATCAAAATAAAGATCAAGTGAAATTGATATATGAATTAGGCTAATGAACAATGAATGAAAAAGCATAATCTGACTGGACTTTTCATACTAACAGATCAGTTTTCAATAGATTAGCAAATACTCCATACTAACTGTGGGCTCCTATGCCAGCCCCCAATCAGCATCTGACAGAGGTTTCCTCCCACCACATTCAAAAGGATGCAGAAAAGAGATGGTCTCTGCCTCCATTTTCGCATTATCAATCCCACTGAGCTCAAAAAACCAAAGTGGGGCATGCCATGCCGGTGATGAGAGTTTGCCTCTGAAAACCGGGAAAATACTGCCAACAGCACACTTGCAGGAGGTAACGGCAGCATCACATAAGACTATTAATACCTCTGGGGAGGGAGGAAGGGCTGCTTCCTCTGCTGTTTACCCTTTGGTTTACAGGTAGGGCTTAAGTGGGTACACCGAGGCAGACAATGGGTAGGTGCCAGGAGACCAGCCCATACATTGGGCAATAAACACAAGTAAGTTCTTAAAGTGAAGAAACCATGCATGTCTGAGAAATACCAACCTGAGGTAGTGGAGATCTGGCTGACTGGGATTGTAGATGCCTTCAGCAGCTCCATCTTCAGTTTCTTCTCCTGGAAGCCAACAAAATACATTTATATAGCAGCCATCGTAAGTAGACTCATTGCACAGAATTCTGGTTCTGTGTAGTGCCATACATACACACACACACACACACACACACACACACATACACAAGGGTATATCAAAGCTCTTTATAAGTCAGAGATTTAAGTAAGATACTGATGGTGCAGGGACTGTACACAGAGCAACCTCTCAACCTCCAGTCCTGAAAAATCAGGAAGAGAGCTTAAAAAATTATAATATCAGCTCAGGAAGGCACCTACAATATGTCAAATGACAGACAGCATTTTCTGATGGAGAACTTGACCAACGATTGTGTCTGGCATTATGTTACACTTCAAATCCCCACTCTTCGGTGACAGAAAATGAGGGTTTCTCACCTGTAACCGTAGTTCTAGGAGTGGAATATGGTGTACATCCACACTTCTGGCAATGCTCCTTTCCCTTTAAGGACCTGGCCAGGAGATCTTCAAGCTAGCACCTCCCACCCAGGTTATATACTCCTCAGCATCAGCACCACTACATGACATCAGATTTTGCAAGCTGGAAGCAAGACAGGTGTGCCACTTGCCAGGAGAGGTAGAGTGGGTCGTGTGGATGTACATCATATGCCACTCCCAGAACTACGGTTACAGGTGAGTAACCCTCATTTCTAGGAACACTGATATGGTGTACTATCCACCCTTCTGGCAGACTCCAAACAGTTCTCCGGGAGGAGAGGGCAAGATGCACATCCCCTATTTGGGAAAAGAGACTGGAAAACCAAGGCCCCTCAAACAGCATCCCGGCGTGACTCGAGGTCGATGTGGTAGTGGGAAATGAAGGCGTGTGCTGACTTCCAGGCAGCAGCCCTGCAGATTTCCTGGATAGTAACATCCCTAGAAGCAACCACCAAGGCAGCAGTATGTCTGGTGGAATGAGCCTTAAGCCCAGTAGGAGGTTCCCTACCAGCCAACATATTGCAGAGGTCGATGCAGGAGATTATCCACCTGCCAATCGTCCGCTTAGCTGCCAGTCTGACAGGTGTGGCTTCAGCGTAGGTGACAAAGCACTGGCTAACCTCACCCCGACTCCAGCCAAACACTCCTTATAATAAGCGAGTGTTCACCTCAGGTCAAACATATGGAGCTTGTGCTCGGTCTCTAAGGTTGGGGTGATAAAATATACCAGGAGATACATCACCTGGTTAAGGTGAAACTCCGAAACAACTTTTGGGAGGAACTTCAGGTTGCAGCGGAGGACAACTTTGTCCTTGTGGAAAAACAGATAAGGAGATTCCAAGGAGAGCGCCTGGAGCTCACTGATCCTTCTGGCGGAGGCGATGGCCACCAAGAAGGCAATCTTCCATGACAGGTGGGAGATGCGACACCTGTGCAAAGACTCAAACGGCTTTCTCATGAGCACAGCCAAAACTAGCAACAAGTCCCAAGGTGGTGGTGGTGGTTCACGCACCAGCAGAGACAGATGATCATGACCACCTCCTCCTGCGCCACAGTAGGCATACCAGCCTGTCGTTGAGGCACAGGTCAGGAAGCATACGAAGACCAGGAGTAGTGGTAACATTTGTAAGTAACGTTTTATTATTATCCATAACAGTAAAATAAAAAAAATAAGAATTGTTCAGTATAACTATTTACAAAGGCATTACAAACAGAGAAAATAAAGTTCTTCGTCTGAGGATTGTGGAGTGGTTGTGCAATAACAGATGAACCAGACACCAAACTTCAAGTTCAACACACAATCTCTGTGACTTTTATTCAAAATACAGGACATAACCTTAAGCAATGGCATAGTGCAATTATATTCTAAATCCAACAATGATAAACAATCTGTTTTACCTATGCTTGGAGGTCACCACAATAACCTTCCTGTATGAGGACCTGAGAAGGAAAAGAAAAATTAAAGAGGACACTATAGCAAAGTCAAGAAAGGAAAGGGGTGCCCATAGGTGGCCAACCTTATGGACTAGAAATTGTAAAGGATAGTAGGCTAAGAAATAGAAGAACTGTTGCAACAGATTTAAGAAACAATTGGTCCTCAAGAGTGGCAGGAGCTCCCTCTGTCACATATCCCCCACCTTAGGAGGGAAGCAGTTATTGCAGACTGCTAACCGCCTTCATGTCCCAGGATGGGATGGAGCTTCCACCCATCCATCTTCAGAAGCTCTGTCTCAGGTCCCTATTAACAATAATTATACCACAGGTATCTAGTCTCAGCCAATCAGAACACAGGAAAACTGTAAGTTATTGTACAGTCGTTTATTAGTCTATAACCATGCCCACAGTCATTTATTCACATTCCCTTCCATTCCTATCCACTCAGTCACAGGGAATGCCATGCACTGACACTGTCACGGTGCTCTGTGTAACTGATTTTCAAATGCTGGCAGAAACTGTGTAATCCCACTTCTAAAATCTGTACAACCCCCCCACCCCGATTTCTTTTCACTGCTAAAACAAAATTTCACCTCACATCAAACTGAACTTGCACTGCATATAAAATTTCCTCCTCCGTACGTCTCTAAGCTGTAGTGCCGTGGGAGCAACTAAAAAGATTGTTTATAACTAACTGATACTTTTGTGGCTCTATGTCTCAAAGTAGTAATATGGGAAACTTACTGGTAGTACACAGATTATTAGAAAGTTGGTCCCGTTGAACACCGAGTGCTACAAGCCTTTTTATTTTCTCTTCCAAAATTGAATCCGTGATTTTGGACATGTGTAGTACCAGCTTGTGTAATGCGCATGTCCAGAATCAGGGATTCAATTTCGGAACAGAAAATAAAAAGGCTTCTAGCACTCGGTTTTCAATGGGACCAACTTTGAAATAATCTATGTACCAATAAGTCTTCCATATTACTACTTTCAGACATAGCCCCACAAAAGCATCATTTAGTGATAAAGGACTTTCCTAGTTGCTCCCACGGCACTACAGGTCATAGACGCTTGGAGCACATATTACCTCCGCTCCAACTTATATTTAATTTCTACATAAAAATACAACTTTACCACAAATTCTAGTGGTATAACGGTAATAACATTAGATTTTATGGAGTATACTCGCAATAACCGGTTTCTCTGGGGATTAAACACCTCGGCTTCGCCTCTGTGTTCAATCATCCACAGAAGCCGGTTATTGCTTCGTATACTCCATAAAACCTAATGTTATCACTTAAACATTCTATCATAAACATAATGGATATCATCATTCTTTACCCTGAGGCATTAACACATTTCTCAACAGAGACTAACGGTACCTTCCCTGAACTATCTCCTTTTAGGGAAAGTACGTCATATTTCACTGACATCAATTCCTGCACCATATCTAGACATGAAATCAGCATTTACATATTTTGTCCATGCCCTGTGGGACACAGTAAATCGATAAGGCTGAAGAGTCAAGTACCATCGCATTATACGGGGATTTTTTTCTCTCATTTGGTGCAACCAGCAGAGGGGGTTGTGATCAGTTACAACCTTAAATTCAGTCCCCCTCCCACAAGTAATATTTCAGAGACTCAATAGCCCACTTCAGAGTTAAGCATTCTTTCTCTATGGTAGCATATCTTCTCTTCTAGTCTGTTGGTCATGGTTCTGGTCAGAACTACACAGACTTTCTTCTCCAGGTTCTCCTCTGGCAATTCCTGATGCATCGGTCCACCTGGGATATCTGGGCGATATCTACCAGAAAACATCCCTCTTCAGCCAGTCCAGAAGCATTCAGCAAGTTATCCCACTTCTGACACCAAGTCTGTGGAGGGGTTGTGGGATAACAAATGGATCAGACACCGAACTTTAAGTTCAACACACAATCTCTGTATGATTTTTATTCAAAATACAAGAGATAACCTTAAACAACGGCACAATGCTATTACATACTAAATCCAACAACGATAAACACAACCTGTTTTAGCTACAGTATGTTTGGAGGTCACCACAATAACCTCCCGGTACAAGGACCTGACAGGGAAAAGGAAAATTAAAGAGGACACTATAGTATAGTCAAGAAAGGAAAGGGGTGCCCATAGGTGGCCAACATTATGGACTAGAAATTGTAAAGGACAGATTAGGCTAAGAAATAGAAGAACTGCTGCAAAAGATTTAAGAAGTTTGATCCTCAAGAGTGGCAGGAGCTCCCTGTCACAAGGATATCTCCAAGTTCAAGTTTTGGTCTCTCCAACAAAAATACTGCTACTCTTTTTTATAACACGTCTTTGCCAGGTAATTAACTTCTCATCCAGAGCTCGTTAAGGAGACACCCCGTTTTTCACAAAATGTTCTTGTCTGTTTCTTTACAGGTGCAACAAATAGAACATGGTGACCCTGAAGTGACCTCTTGTTGACAGCTCTGCAAAAGAGTTTGCTAACAAGCCTGAGAGGAGCTCAAACTGTATCTCAGGTTAACCACCTAAATTCTGAATAGCTTTTTGCAATAATTTCAACAGATAACTATATACAGTTTCAAACAAAGGGATCCCAGTTTCACATACAGATTCACATATATTTTAAAACCATAGATATGCAAGGGGGAAGAAAAGACAGAAATGGCAAGTGAAGGACTTCTGGTTCTGCTTCTGCAGCCGATGACCGCTTAGAGAACTTGCCCCGGTCACCCCCTTGCATATTAATTTTGACAGAAAGATAATTTACCTGCTATCATGAGTAAGAGGGGAAACAAAGGTATCAAGTCTTCCTTGAATTGAAAGCTGGACAGCAGTATGATGGACCACGAGGAGTCTGACTCCGAGACCTCAGACACGGGAACGGCGCTCTCCCAAGCCACATCTGCTTCTCTTAAAAGAGCCGTGGCAGCCTCTTGAACTCCAAAGCTCAAATATAAGAAAACTTAGATACCATCTACAAGTTGTGCGCTTTTCGAGCAGACATTAAGCAGCTCTACGGTGACATGCACCAAGATATTACTCAGCTCGAACAGCAAGCCGACGACACCGAGAGGCAGGTCATGGCTACTGAAAACAGGGTGGACGACCTAGAAGGCCTCTTGCAGCAGACTGAGGATCAGCAAGAACTTCTCTTGGCCCAGCAAGAAGATGCAGGAAAATCGCGCAAGGCGAAAAAATATACACCTTTATTGTATACCGGAAGAGGCCGAGGGCTCACAAATTAAAGAGTTTCTCATGGACTTACTGCACACAGCTTTAGATCTCCCTCAAGATGTGCCACTTGACTTGGAATGGGTTCACAGAGCGTTGGCCCCTAAACCCACCTCGCCTACTGCCAGCCCGAGATCCATAATTGTCCGTTTCAATAGTTACACGATAAAGGAACAAGTTTTGCTCACAGCCTAGTGCAAACAAAAAGTTTATTATGGGACAAAAAAGGTTCTACATGGATCACAACTATGTCCTCAAAACTATGAGGCTCCACCGGGCACATCTTTCATATCTTTGGGTGACCAAAGTAATAGACCAGGGACGGGCTGTGGATATGGCCTACCTAGACTTTAGCAAGGCATCTGACACAGTCCTGCACAAAAGATTAATAATCAAGTTAGCCAGCCTGGGAGTGGGTCCCAGGGTGGTAGCCTGGGTAGCAAACTGGCTGCACAACAGGACACAGAAGGTAATAGTGAATGGAACACATTCTGAAGAAAGGGGGGTTACTAGTGGAGTACCTCAGGGCTCAGTACTGGGTCCAGTCCTCTTTAACGTCTTTATAGGTGACATTGCAGAGGGTCTGGAAGGAAAGGTATGCCTCTTTGCAGATGACACACAGATCTGTAACAGAGTTGATACACGGGGGGGGTAGAAAGGATGAGAAGGGACTTGGCAAGGCTGGAGGATTGGTCAGACATATGGCAAGTTAGATTCAATGCAAAGGAGTGCAAAGTAATGCACCTGGGAAATAAAAATCCAGGAGAAGAGTACACAATAGCAAGGGAGGGACTAACAACAACAACAATGGAAAGGGAACTGGGGGTAGTCATATCAGATGACCTAAAGGTGGGTAAGCAATGGGAGAAGTCAGTAAGGAGAGACAAGGGGATACTGGGATGCATAGGGAGGGGCATCACAAGTAGAAAAAGGGAAGTGGTTATACCTCTGTACAGACAGTTGGTGAGACTACATCTGGAGTACTGCGTGCAGTTTTGGAGACCTCATCTATGCAAGGGCATAGACAGGATGGACGCAGTCCAAAGGAGGGCAACTAAAATGGTGCAGGGTCTACATCAGAAACCATATGAAGAGAGACTGAGACAGCTTAATATGTATACCTTTAATGAAAGGAGGGACGGGGGGACATGATAGAAACTTTTAAGTACCTCAGGGGAATCAACAAAGTCCAGGAGGGTAGCATCTTTCAGAAAAAGAGATGTGTAAGAACAAGAGGGCACAATTTAAAGATAGAAGGGGGACGGCCCAGGGGTAATGTGAGTAATTTTTTTTTCACGGAGAGAGTGGTGGACACATGGAACCGCCTTCATGGAGAGGTTGTGGGGTCTAAAACAGTGGAGGAATTCAAACATGCATGGGACAGACATAAGGCAATTCTAGTGGGGGTTGCAGGAAGTAGGCTGTTGGTTAAAGGAAAACTACACCCAAAACTTGAAAAAATATATGTTGTGCAGAGTGTTTTAATTTGTATGTGAAGTTCTAGTGTTTCCTTCCCTCTGACTGGTATTAGGAGTTTTTCCAAATTAGCCTGCTAGCTTTATGCTAGTTTACGACCTAAGGATCTTCATACCTGATAAGCGTAATTGTATTTCTTGTTCCCACAGTGCATCTTGTCTCATGTGACTGTGATGTAAGAGAGACCCAACATTCAGCACGCACATGCCAAACAAACTAAATATCTTGGAAGCTTTACAAGCTGCACAAAAACTACCAGCAGCAAAGTTTTTCAGGACAGTAAAACCTTTAGGATGAGGGTGGTCACCAAGCTGAATTCTACAGATTTTAAAATATAACCATCTCTATTGTTGTGAACTGATTGTAATGCAATGCTTTCTGCTGGATTTATGGGCTCTGCTACATCACCATCACATGAAACAAGGTGCATTGTAGGACAAAGAAATACAATAAAGCTATTTGATATGGAGATCTCCAGGGGCGTAAAACTACCCTAAAGCTAGCAGGCTAATTTAGGAAAAACTCCTAATACCAGTCAGAGGGAAGGAAACACTAGAACTTCACATACAAATTAAAACACTCTGCACAGCATATATTTTTTCAAGGTTTGGGTGTAGTTTTCCTTTAACTAGAATCTGCAGCTTATCCAACAGGTAGGGAAATGGGCAGACTGGGTGGGCCAAGTGGTCCTTATCTGCAGTCAAAGTCTGTTTCTATGTTCCACTGCTGCCTTTCCTAAAAGCACAAGAACTTGAATTCATCACCTCCTAGCCTGCGAAGCTTGTTGTTATGCTACCAACAGGCTGGTGAGAATTTTCTTCTGCTGAAGTGGCACGGGAGGAACTGTCTAAACATAGGCTCATTTTTCCTGATCACACTGAACCCTCCAACACGCCAGCCACCAAGCCACCATGATGGCAGATGTAAGGGAAGGCTCACCAGACCAAGGCCGATATCCAGAACCCAGCAATTGACCCTAAACAGCGACGGGCTGAATTCCGCAGAGAAAATGCCAAACAGACCTGAAGGCTGAGGAACATTAAGTCCATTCTCCTTTTTTGCCATACCGCCTGATGAACTCGTCCAAAAAGAATAACGAGGTAATGGGTGGTGGTATCACTCTAAAAAGGGGAGGCAGTTAGCACAGGGAATTTTTTGTCCTAGACTCCTACGGTGGGCTTGACTCTAGATCGCAGGTAGTTACCCTCTACTTATTTGGGACGCTTTCGGTCATTTGTTGGGATCCTCTTGGGGAGTCATACCTCCTCCTGCCTCCTCTTCCACTCTGCCAGGAGGGACAGCGTACTATAACTCCCCTTGCTGCAGCCCCTGGACTGTCTATGGCTCCAGAACTTTGAAGACTCGCCTTTTAGTGTGGGACGCTCACATTTGTAAAACGCTTTCCTACTATTAATACACAGTCCCATCCTGACTTTTCAGATGTACTGGACAGATTTGGAGCAGAGGGAATGCAGTGAGGCTGTATCTGGGGAGTTTACTCTCTCATCTGGACTCAAGACAGCTGGTCTCCAATTCCTATTCTGTATGTTAGTAGATTAGCCTTTAATTTGTACATCATCTTTCTGACCCTCCTGAATGGAAGCTCGAGGATACAATGAACAACTTGGGGAGGGGGATGCGTATGGACACAGCTTTTCTTACTATGCCGCCATGCGGCATGTTAAGAGCACTTTTTTTCCCCTGTTTTGGTTTCTCTCTCCTATAATGTTTTATGTTTGGGACCCATGTGGTCCACAAGGGGCCCCAAGGCACATCGAACTTCGGCTATACCCCCATACTTGGATCGAAGCGCATTTCCACCTTGGCTTCCCTAGACTGCACAGGGAGATGGAAAAAAGTTTCCCCCCTGCCTTAGAAGCCCTTTTGAATCAGTTTCATGCCTGTAATGTCATTAGGCGACTGTGTTTGATTATGAATTATGCTACTATTCTATATACAGCTGGTTTATTAATTGGTTTATGTAAACTGTGGTTTGCCCTGTTGGCAATACAGTTGTTTTCTATATGTTTAACTGCTGCAGTACGATGTACTCTGATCTGTGCATATCCTACTCCTTGGGATGGATCGGGGGGAGGGTGAAGGATCTCCCTTATCTGGTAGACAGCGGATCCCTGGGAATGAAGCCTGCTCCTCGTGAATTACTCCTAGTCAATGAACCCAGGTTAACTTACTACACCCTGCATATAAAAGGAGATAGAAATATGGTCTCTTCCACACCTCCCACTTCATTAAGGGTTTTACACGACACACCCTCTAACCCTAGGAAGGGTGCTCACTTTATTCTGCCTCCTAGAGATCCTCACAATGACTAGCACCTCTTTGATACTGTCGTTCAATGTTAACGGCATTAATAATCCCATAAAGAGGAAACGTTTGCTACACTTATTTTTAAACAAGACAACCCTGAGGTTATCCTCTTACAGGAAACCCACCTTTCCCAGCCTGAACACTCCAAATTCAAATCTATAGGATTTCGAGTGGTAGTTTCCTCGACGCACACCTCAGGCAGGTGGAGAGGTACGGCGATACTGATTCCCCGGGGTACATTTTGCCTTACAGAAAGAAATAGTGTATAGGGAAGGCCGCTATGCAACAGCTGTTGGAACACTGAACTCCACATTAGTTACCCTGGCCTTGGTGTACTTTCCTCCAGGTTCCCCAGCTCGGGTCGTGAAGAAATATTTTAATGACATTTCCACACACGCCGAAGGTATGTATGTCATGGGAGGTGATTTCAATACCACCTTGCATACCCTGCTTGACACGTCCCACCATTCTAAACATAAAGCCCCCCCCCTACAGATACCTTAAAGTGGCCCTCCCTGATATGGGAATGGTGGACGTGTGGTGACATTTTTTCCCAAACACTGGGACATTCACCTATTACTCCTCTAAGACGCATACTTCTGCAAAATTATAATATTTCATTTCCTCCATGGAACATTTAAAGCGGATCAGTGATAACACTGTGGGAGCCTCTGTCCTATCCGACCATAACCCTCTTTATCTTAAGATTGATATGGATAAACCTAAGAGAAAAACATTTTGGTGATTTAACCTGCTGCAGCTGCGTGACCAGCAGTTCGTGAAGCTAATTAAGGATTCTATCCCCAAAATATTGGTGGACAGTACTACATCAGAAATTTGCCTTGCTGTTAACTGGGATACCCTTAAGACGGTATTACGTGGAGAAATCATAAGATACCGCACACCCCAAAAGAAACTTTGGGAGTCTCTCCAGAGCACCCAACAAACAGAATTGGTGAGCTTGCAAAATAAATTTAATCAAGGAACTTATCAATCAAAGCTGAGCTTGCCCAGACTAACCAAAAGCTTCAAAAACTAATTGATTTAAAAATTGAGCAACATTTACTATACCTGAAACTTATGCATCAAGAGGGGGAACCCCGTGGTGCCAAGAACTTAGCTACGCACCTACGGGGAGCAAAACAACAGGCTATGGTCACTAGGATACAGGACCCTCTAAGTGGACATATTCTATCCCATCCGATGGATATCAGACAGGAGATGGCAGACTTTTATAGGAAGCTATACACTGAGGAAATTCACTTCACTCTTCATCGGGTGTCCACATATCTGCAAAACTCCCCCCACCAAACTTTCATCAACCTAGGCTGCCCATCTTCTCCGTCCTATGACCAGTGAGGAACTCTGGGAGGTCCTTAAGCTGACTAAGTCCCAAAAGGCTCCCGGACTGGATGGATATCCGGCCCAATTCTATAAAACCTTTCATCACCTGCTAACCCCGACACTGAGAGCGGTGCTTAGGGATATACAAGATGGCAATCCTCCCCCACCCTCCTGGAGATACACGGAGGAAGTTGCCGAACCTAAACCCAGAAAGGACCCCACCCAGATAGCTTCCTACCACCCAATCTCCAAATTAAACTGCGACTATAAACTTTTTATGTCTAGTTTAGCACATCAGGTAGATACCTTGCTACCACAGCATATTTATTTATTTTGTTTTTGTTTATCGAGTAAGTACCATAGCCAAGACATGACTATTTTCATGCACGACCCGGGAGATTACAATAGGTAGACGGGGAATTACATTTTGAATTCAAGAAGAACAAAATACAGAGCAAACAAGATTTGACAATACATGAGCATGTACAAGATTTGACAATTACATGAGTAGGTAACAAGATGGGTCAGAGTTTGCAAACAGTAACAAAAAATTCAGTGACTATATTAATGAAGACCAGGTGGGATTCATTTGAAAGTGGCAAGCCCATGATGCCATAAGATGGGTTCTGCTGCTTATTGAACATGCAACACAGAGACAAATACCATTGACTCTTCTCAGCATTAATGCTGAGAAGGCTTTTGATCGGGTCTCTTGGCCCTTCCTTTGGGCCACCCTACAACATTTCGCCTTCCCTGATAAGTTTATCTCTCAACTCAAAGCTATGTATCAGTCCCCAGTAGCTTACCTTAAACTGGACAGGGCCCTCTCATCACCTTTCCTGCTATCCAGGGGCACCCAACAGGGATGCCCATTATCCCCTCTCCTGTTTGCCCTTTACTTAGAACCTCTAGCGGCAAATCTGCGTGCCCAAGACAATGTTGAGGGGGTCCCACTAGCTGGGAGATACCACAAACTTACATTATTTGCGGATGATATACTGTTGACCCTTACTTCCCCTGCAACCTCTATCTCAGCAGTTTGGGAACAGCTGGATCTCTTCAGTCAACTGGCTGGTTATAAAATAAACAGTTTTAAGACAGAGGTGTTGACTTATTCATTCCACCCCTCCAGGCTTCTGAGAGCCAGTTTCCCTTCCATTGGACTAGACAGGAGAGGAGATACTTGGGCATTAAGATACTTGCAAATTTGATACACCTTGAAATAAAAATTACGTACCTACCGTAATTCCTGATCTTCTCTTGTAGCTTCACCATTCATTACTGCTGGCTGTTAGCTGGAAGTGCATACCTGCTATGGAGGGTTTGGGAGGAGGAGTCTGAGCCACGCGCTACCACAAGAGCTACGCACTCACGAAAAGTGCGAGGGGCAGCCGATAGGCACTGCAGACTCCTCCTCCATCCCAGTTCTGTAAACCGGAGAGGCGAATATAAGAATCAGAGCAAGGCAAGAGAGTCGAGGGATAGTAAAAGGAAAGGAAAACAACTGAAAAAGGAATACACCGATAGAGGACAGGAAAGACAAGAACCCTACCCTAAGTGACCGCTAGGCATCACTCCCGGGGTGACTCCAAGGGAGAAACAGATAAGGGAGTGGAGAAAGAAGGAGAAGAGGAAGAAGAGAGGGGGATGTTGGGAGGAGGAAAAATTCTGCCAAACTGTGAGTTAAATTGGCTTAAAGGCTACAGCCCAGAACCAAAGGGCAAGGAAGCAAGGATCCCTTCAAACAAAACTGACCTAAAAGGTTCAACCGAACCTTTTGCTACACAAAAGGCAGATTTCCTACACCTCCCGCCATCCTGAAACCCATCACTCAAGCTGAGAGCTCACAGACTGCCAAGGCAAACAATCTGTTCAGGAGGGAAGAGTGCCCAACTAAGAAAGAGGAAAAAAGGACCCCACTAGCACATTGCCATGTGTTAATAATGGTGGAGGGGGATTTGAAGCCCTAAGGGGCACCCCCTTGGGAAGGTGGACAGAGAGAGAGAGAGTAGGAAACTCATTCCGACTCCCTGAGAGGCGGAGGTCAAATAATCAGATCACCAGTTTCAGAAGGCAATTTTTTTTTTTTTGAAAATGGGCTAGCAAGACTTTGACTAGCAGCAGACTGGTGTACATAGGACAAGATCCAGAGATACCAGCGAGGTCCGAGAACCAAAGAAACAGGACCGTTCAAGAACTTTTCCTGTTAACTGGTGATTGAACAAACTTGGCCTAAGAAAAAAGATGCCAGAAAGGACACCTTCAAGGGTAATCAGAAAGAGTTCCCTCAGGAGAAAGATAAAGCTCTACTCGCTCTCCTCCCTTTCCAGACTTATGATACCTTCTTGTGAGAGAAGAATGGAAGACCCAAAGGCTAGGGAATTTAGGCTCTAAGGGCCATGGAAAGAGATGAGGAGGGAGAGAGAGAGCAGGGCAGAGGGGACGCCCCAGAAGGAGGCCCATGAAGGGAAGGTGGGCGGGATTCAGTAATGAATGGTGAAGATACAAGAGAAGATCAGGAATTACGGTAGGTACGTAATTTATATATCTTCCCTTGTGAATCTTCACCATTCATTACTGCTGGGTGAGTACCAAGCCCCCCCCCCACCCCCTGAGGGGGACTAACATAACTCTGATGGAACAAGATCCTCAGCCTCCTGTTGGTGAGAAACAGGAAGGAGAGACCCTGGCTGTACTACACTGGAAGCCTAAGGCAGAGGAGAGCTAGAAAGTGTCCCCTGAAGACGAGCGGATGGAGGAAGCCCCTACAGCAACCTCCTAGCCCTGGTGGAAAAGAGGCGGGTCCCTCAGTAGGCAGAGCGAATCACCCTACGCTGGGCCGGGGTGACAACCTTCATAGATGAAGCCATACTGTCCACCTGATGCAGATCATTGTCCCGGCAAGCCTGGAAGCCACCTCATTGGTGTCGTAAGATGCCCTTGCTTGGTGCCTTGCCAGTTCCAGGCCTAGAGCGGAGACGGCAATGGCCTGTCGAGATTGCTCCGTATCAGACATCGACACTAGTACCTGAGATAGCACCGACCACAAGTGCCTTTTATAGGCAGCATGCTGTGCCTGATGTGACGCAATGCACAACATCGCACGAGAAGAAGAGAACACTCTTTGCCCCCCACCGGTCGAATTGTAGGGAATCAGAGTCAGGTGGTCGGTCGTGCGCCAGGCATCAGCGCCTGGAGGGAGTCTCTAGGAACACTAAGCCCGAGGACGGGTTGGGGAGAGAACCTAGGGACTCATATGGAGCACAGTACCTCCTCCTGCAGTCTGCCGGGGCTGGGAGAGGGTCGGCTGGAGACTGCCAGGTGCGGATAGGTGCCTCCTGGAAGGGAATAGGCCAAGATGGCACCACCAAGTGCTGGGCACTGAATTCACTGAGGAATTCTCACATCTCCCCCTCAGTATTATCCCGTCTCACATAGGAAATATGGAGATCCCCAACCATCCTCGAAAGGAAGTGCTGATATTCAATGAAATCAGCATCGGAAGAGAGATGAACACTGGGTTCCTCTCCCTCCGAGGAGGGAGCCGAGGACGATGAGGAACTTGAATGTCCATAAGACTCCTGCGGCAGTGGGGACAGGCAAAAGACACGTTTGTGCATGAACCGAACATATGCCGGGAAGGTCGCCACAGTGCTTCTACACGTCTCCCAGGACAACGGTCCCATAGGACCCAAGTGGCCTGGAAGAGAGCGGGGTGGCTGCAGAAGAATGGGAGATGGGCACCTACAGGGAGGCGACTGTCCTCTGCCAGGGTTCTGAAAACCAGGGAACAGAGCCCGAGCTGGAGGGATCCTTGAAATCAAACCGGGTCACATGACGGAACCCTGGGAATGCGAACTCCGGAACAGCCCAAATGGGAATCTCCCCTGTGACGCACCTGGGGCTGCATGAGTCCACAAGGGCAATCCATGGCGGCGCTACTGAAAGGGACCCCAGAACCCAAGAAGGAGAGACAGGGCTCGGTGCTACAGCTCCTCCCTGCACCCCAAGGGGTGGAAGGGAAGTGCCGATGCCCCTCACCCCGACCCCTCAACCCCTCAGACTCTGAGCCTCCTCGACCCCAACGAAGGGATCCCTTGATCCAGAGACCTCCCTAGGGAGGCCTCCTAAGATAGGACTCCTAGTCCCCCCTGAGGAGGCGCAGCAGCATCAAGGGTGGTAGCTGCCGCGGCCCCTTCCCGAACCCCCAAGCCTCCCTCCTCCATGAACCCCAGGCTACCCCCAGCCTGGGAGTCCTCAGAGGAAGACCACTGTGGAGAGTCAGGAATGGAAGCGCTGGGCCGCCCGACACCGCATCCCACAGAGGACTCTGATTCGGAAGAATCAGGAAGCCAGGCCGAGTCCACGTCCGAATCGTCCCCCTCCGAAGAGAAGTCGACCAGAAGGACCTCAATGCTGGCCACCCCGAGAATCCCCTGAGAAATGGCACTGCGAACAGCGCAGGTGTGCGCCCATAACAAGCTGCTCTTGGCACCTCGCCCATGACCCTGAGCTCGGCCCCGACCCATCTACAGCCCTGGTTGAATCCTCAGCACCGTGCTGCAGGCTGCCAGCGGAGTTGACTGGGTCAGCGGCCTTCTGGCTGACACCTGGATCTGAGGCAGGCGCCAGAAGGCGGAGTCGAGGGTCTGCCAGCAACCATGGGCTCCGACACTGGGGGAGCCTGCACTTCAGGAGAGGTGACTACCGAGGCGGTGTCCCCGATGCGACCCCGGAAGGGGCCACGGCGCTCCTCCAACACCAAAAAAGAGGCCTCACTCCTCGGCAAGGTATAAAGATGAGGAGGTCTCCTCCTCACCAGACCGTGTAGGCCTGGGAGGGGACCCGGAGGAAGGGTCTAAAGTCCTGGCCTGGGAAGCCAGAGAACGATGACGCCCTCCAAAAGTCGTCATGGCCTTGCCGACTTTGAACGCGCGGATTTCAAGAACATGGCGGTCCATCAAAAAGCAGGCAATGCATTTGTCCATATCATGGTTAGGTCCCAGGCACCGCAGGCAGACATCATGCAGTCCATCACGGAGAAATACTGGCCACAGGAGCACCGACACATGGGGGCACAGCCCGCTTTCGATTTTCACTTGGCTCCCGAACCAGACATGATGCGAAATAAAATATAACACAGAAAAAGCTCCTGGCGCCGTTAAAAGAAATGACTGGAACGAACTTACCAGCGTTGGGAGAGAACCGGGATTGAGGAGTCGTTGTAAGGTAGACGGCGTTGAACGAAGGCCTAGTGGCATACTTCAAAATGCTCTGACTCGCACAGCAGGTGCAGCCTCGACGGCGAGAGAAACAGAACTGGGATGGAGCAGGAGGAGTCTGCAGTGCCTAACGGCCGCCCTACACCACGTGGTGCGTCGCTCTCGTAGGCTTACGGGCAATCACCCTCCTCCAAGAAAAAAAAAAACCTTTCATACGGGTGCGCGCTTCCAGCTAACACCCAGCAGTAATGAATGATGAAGATTGACAAGGGAAGATCTGGTGAATTTTGAACCACTCACTCAGCAAATTGCAGCTGACATTGCTAGATGGGCCCAACTTCCAATGGGAATTTTCTTTCCTTTTTTTTTTTTTTTTATTTATTATGCTTTTTTCCCCCTGGCAGGACTACCGGTACACTTTCCGCCCTGGTCACGGCCCCCGGAGACCTCCACCACCGCCAATTGCTGCTGAGGACCCTCGGTCACCCCCGGCTTGCCCCCCGAAGGGTGGGGCCGCAGGCCACCTTCGTGACCCCGGAACTGTAACTGGTTGGGGTCCTGCAGCGACGGTGGCAATGCGAGGCTCTCCAGGGAGGGCTTCATCTATCGGTGGTCCTGCCCCGCCATCTTTTTCCTCCTTTTTCTCCCAGAGGAGGCGGGGACGTACAATGACATCAACGTCCGCCTCCTTCCCCCACGTCTAGCCTCGGCTATGCGAGTACTCCCGGCCTCCGCCAGGAGTCTCTAGCGTACTGGTGCAACCCACCCTCCCGGAGTAGGAGAGCTGCCCAACGGACGCCAATCCTACTTCCCCTCGCCGTCCCTCCGACGACCCGGTCCGTCTCTCGAACCCGGTCGCGAGCCGAAGCTGAAATCTAACCATGGCACCAAGGGGGCCGCACAATGGGAATTTTCAACCGAGCGGAAACCATACAGCAAAATCTACTCCCCATCTCCCTTTTTTCATACAAACTCTACCCATTCTACCCTCTTTTACATATATATTTTCAAGCATGGGATAAATTATTCTCCCGATTTCTTTGGGAGGGCGCCAGGCCGCATATAAAATATACCTCTACAACTTCCGAGGGCTCAGGGGGGACTTGGCGTCCACAATATGAAACGGTATGCCGAAGCGGCCCAGCTCCGCCTAGCTTTGCCCCACCTGACACACACACATACACCGCCCATTGGAAGGACATAGAATCCACCCTCAGTGGATTCGATAGGTTCCCTACACGTATCCCAGGAGATCACCTGCAATGCCTTCCCTTACACCACTTTCAGTGTTACACCACTGTATTTTTAGGCAGCTGGGTGCAAACCTGGAGCTATTCACTATCCTCGGCTGAGAGACAATACCCATCTACCTTAACTGGGCAGGTTAACCTATTTACAGTGGAACTGACCTCCTCTTTGTTACAATGGGAGGCATTCCAACTCTGCTATATCTTTCAAGTAATGGGCCCCATGGGGATACACTCCTTCTCCTACCTGCAGTCTATTTATAAGCTACCTGGGGACCAATTCTCCACCTATTTAGCCCTCCGAGATAGACTTCTCCCATTCAAGGAAGCTTTATATAACTTAGACGAGACTCCATTTATCATGGTTCAAATAATTATGCATCATCTGCAGGGGATCATTCAAAAACGCATCATTAGCCATTTATACAAAGTGTCATGCCAGTATAGCACAGACTCATTGGATTATATACGGGTCAGATGGAGTAAACAGCTAGGTTCTGAGATCACCAAGGAGTCCTGAGATAAGGCTGCCCCACATTATCCTAAATGCTCCTCCACCACCTACTGGAGGGAATACGGCTGGAAGGTCAGGTCCCAGTTCTTTAAAACCCCAGATATTACAGCTAAGTATCGAGGTACAGGGTTTGGGGAATATTGGAGGGGTTGTGGGGAACTTTCAGTGAGGAATAAGCACATTTTTTAGTCCTGTCCACATATCCAACCTTTCTGGCAGGAGATCAATAACATATTTGATTGTTCTGAGCTTTTTACACCAGTCTTCATCTTGGCAGCTGTCCCACCTCCAACAGTTAAACTTAGATGGGGCACGTACAAACTCATTGTACTCATTCTTATTGCCAAAAAGGTGCTTACCAAGCTATGGCTTACTGACAGGACCCCAACGAAGGAGGCCTAGAGAACACTCACTTATGAGGTTTATAATTTAGAGTGGATATCGGCCAAAATGAATAAACAAGTGGCCACATTTGTTGATAGGTGGAGGAGTTGGACAGCTATCAAGATGTTGTACCATGATAGGATTTCTAATTACTGAGAGTGCTAACTCTCTAAATTACAGGGCCAGTACTTTACCTCAACTCCCCCCGCCCCAATTCCCCAGAGAGCCCCACTCTTACGGAACGTGATAACCTCTTATATCACTGTATGGATGTTCTATATCTGTCTCCACTTATCTACACCGTGGATTAACTTGATCACTGACTGTTTGCCGTGGATCTGCAAAATAATAAACATATACTGTATGTTTGAATTTCATGTTCTTTTATTGATACATATGTACTGCACTCTGTTTGCTGTTTTTATATCTTTTATACAAAATAAAAATTACAATAAATAAAAGAAATGGCAAGTGAAGACAGGGAGACAGCGAGAGGTGGAGAACTGCCAGACTGTCAGAGTGATCTGTTCCTAGGTCTCATGAGAACATCTGGTTGCTCAAACAGACAGAGAGAGAGAAAAAAGAGAGGATATAACAGATGCTTGCATTTAGACTAATTCTGCATAACAAATTGGAGAGGGTCTTATTCAACCCTGTCACACAACCAATGCTCGGTATGCAGAGATGGCTGCCAGGTGCACCTTGAGGGTCATCGACGAAAGACCTGACAGACAGGGATCAGATGTAGTTCAGAATGCTCTGCACTGGGCAAGACAAGGGGTCTAGCTCCTTGCCCTGACACCAGATGGAAAACCTCTTCCATCTGAAGGCATAGCACTGGCGAGTTAACTGTTTCTGAGAGGCCGCCATTACGTGGAAGACTTCAGAGACCCAAAGCCTGGAACTCTAGTTGCTCAGGAACCACACTGTCAGGTGCAAGGACTTAAGAGCCAGGTGAAGAACCTTCCCCTGAGAGCAGGTTTGGGCGAAGCGGCAGTCACCACGGAAGCCAGCTACTAAGGCTGAGGAGATCTGGGTACCAAAAATGGTGTGGCCAGTCTAGAGCCACCAGCATCATCCATGCCTTGTCCCGCTGAACCTTAATCAGGACTTTGTGAACCAGGAGAAAGGGAAGGAAGGCATACCGAAGGCCTGGAGTCCAGGGCCTCACAAAGGCATCCCACAGCAGTGTCCCGCACTGAGGGGGGCGGGCACAAAACAACCTCAGCTTTGTGTTCTCAGAGGAGGAAAACAGGTTGACCTGGGGAGTGCCCCACTTGGAGAACAGGCAAGCAACTACGTCCTGGTAAAGGCACCACTCGTAAGACGCCTCCCCCTCTCGGCTGAGGGTGTCCATCAGCTGGTTGGACACACCAGGCACTTGAATAGCCAGAAAGTCATCATCCAGACTGCCGAGGGTCCAGGTACAGACAGCTTCCTGAAACAATGGGAGGGAATGTGTTCTGCTCTGCTTGATGAGGTAGTACATGGTTATCATGTTGTCTTTCTGGACCTGGACGATCTGACCCCGTACTACAGGAGCGAAGGCCACCAGAGCTAGATGCACTGCACAGAGCTCCAGCAGGCTGATATGATATTGGGACTCCTCAGGGGTCCTGAGCCCATGGGCTCTGTGGTCCCCCCAAGTGGACTCCCTATTCTGTCAGAGAGAAGTCGGTCATTAAGAGTGACCGCAGCTCTGGGTGGACAAACGGGACCCCTTCTTGCAGATATTCCAGAAGAAACCACCACTGGACGGCCTCCCACATCAGCTGTGTTACCATGACCGAGGTGCCGAGACCACCAACTGCCCAGCTCCCACTGCAGGGGACGCATTCACCAGCGCGCCCACTAGACCAATGGTTTTCAACCAGGGGTCCACAGCCCACAGGGGGTCCGCGAGCACCCACCAGAGGGTCCGTGGAATACCTCGAGAAATTGAAATCGCTGTAAAATTATTTATTTTTTGACTGCAGATAGGGTACTATTCAGTCAGCAAATCTGAGAGGTATTTGAAGTCACAACCATGAAGACATGTATATGTCAGAAAAAGTAATTTAAAATTAATCCAAAACTTAATTGGCAGGCAGTGAAGATCTCTAATGATTGTAGTGATATGGTCTTGAACAAAATAATTTGAAACCAATCTAGTTGCTGCACTTAAGACTTACTGTATTTTTTTTTTAAAGTATTACAATTTGGGAGACCCAACAAAAGAATGAAGGGCATTGCAGTACGCAGTTAAAATGCATCACTTGCCCGTTTTCTTTTCCATTATCTGGTCCATTGCCAGTGTCAGCCCAGTGCAGATATCTCACCTCTCTCCAGAGTTCATAGCTACTATGTGGTCTCTCTCTGCTCCTCGCTCCTCACAGATATCTCATCTCTCTGCTACTCGCTCCACGCTACTTTTTTTAAAATAAAAAAAAAAAAAAACCCGAAGCTGCCCAGTTAACTAAGTGCCCACTTCTATTCTGATTACGGAGTAAGGGAGTCACAAATTCACAGAGTCACAGCTGACTGGGTAAGAAATATAACTGTATGTGTTTAATTTTCTGTGTAGCTTTGCAATACACATGCAGCTAGTTTTACCATTATTAAAGTGCACTACTATTAAGTCATTTTTGGGCTTCTTGCAGTTGTGTACTTATTGTGTACATACATACATATACACACACACACACACACACACACACACACGCACACACACACACGTAACCCCCACACCCCTGCCTTTTTGCAAACGACAGGTGGTATGCTGTTGAAGCTGACAGCAGTACCAGGTGGGGGACTGGGTTCAGGGGAGGACTAGGTTACTCGGCACAAGGGCTAGGTCTGGCTACTCTGCACAGAGGCACCCAAGTAAATCCAAACACAGGAAGCAGTAACTGTAATGTCCAATACCAGGAATGGGATTCTAAAGTGTGGCTTTTATTCACATCCAAACTGAACAAACAAAGCACATAAGGACCCCCACAGGGCTACACTCCTGGTAATGCAGATTAAGAGAAACAGAACATTTCCTCAACACTTCAGCCGTCAGGCTCTGGACTCACCAGGCACACAGCCCAGACTTGCACGCTGCTTTGGGTACACAGCCCGACTTGTACACTATTTGGGGATTTCCCTGGCTCGGCTCCCCTGCCGGCCACTCGAACACTTTCCATTTGACATGGACACATTTTCTAGTGGCTCCCTAAACCACCTTAGAGCCTTCGACTCCATAAGGAAAATTTCCTTTCAATCCCACGTCTGGGTACTTTCCTCAGCACTGGCCAAGTGCCTGAGGCAAAGTAAAAGGGCCACAGAGCAAATCCATAGAGGTGAACCTGGTTACTAATGATGGGGGTTGGGGGGTCTCCCACCTCTAGCTTCCACAATTCATACCCGGCCATTTCTCTGGACATTAAACATCTCTTTCTGAAAAGCTTGGCAGTGTAGATTAAAGGGTAAATGCATAGCACATTTCCTCTACATGTCTTGGCTTTCCCCCTTGTGCTGGACTTGAACATACTTTTACTTGGCTTAGCCTATTCCTCTAGGCCTCCCACTGATTAAGCAGTCCAATCCCCACTTTACAACAGTTCAGGTGAAACATAGGCCCTATGTAAGAGCAGAACTCACCCTTTGGTTGCAGATGCCTCACAGGCGATTCCTCACAGGAATTTCTTTCGCACAGCTTCAGGTGCCTCAGCACAACTTGAAAAAAAATAAGGCAGCTTCTTCCCTAGCCGGAACCAGGAGGGTTGCCCATGAAATAACAGGCAAACCTTGCACAGAGACCAGAAACAGTGGTCTCCATCACTTCACGAACAGCTTACTGTGTTCCTCTTTTGTCGGAAACACACACCTCTCCCTTAAAATAGCTCTATATCAGAGCTTTAGGCTCCAAGAGCCTGTGCACAGACTGCTGTGCTCCTCTCTTCAAGACTGCTCACACACAACTGATGCTCACTGTTAAAAAAAAAAAAAAAAACATTCTAACCTAACTCCCAACTGCAGATTCCAATGTGGCTTATGCAGCTGCGAAAGTTCTACGGTGATGTCATCCCTCAGTCTCAGCTGAGACTGAGAACAGAGTGAGACAGTGTGAAATCCATTTAACTGGAGTTTCACAAGCTGCCTTCCCTGCCTACCACTAGGTCTTATTGGGATTCTAGTAACCCCGGGTAACGGAGGGGTTATATATGTGTGTGTGTGTGTGTGTATATGTATGTGTACAAAACACTCGACTTTTGGTAGGGTGTCCCTGACATGGCTGACAGCTCGCCAGGGGGTCCCTGGACCAAAAAGGCTGACAACCACTGCACTAGACCATGCTGGTACGAGCCGTCACGTATCCCAGTAGGTGCATGAAGTCCTGAGCAAGGCATGATTACCCAACACGAAATAAGCAAGCAAAGGAGAGAACATCCTCCGCCCTGTCCATCAAGAGATGGGCCTCGGCCCAAGGGGAGTCGAGCTCCACCCCAATGAACTGGATCACCTGAGGGAGGCTCAGTTCTGATTTGGCTGCAGTGACCAGGAGGCCCAAGGCTGAGCAGGTCTGATGGGCCAGATCTCTGGATCGCTGCACCTCTGATCTGGAGGAACTTGCAATCAGCCAATCATATAGGTAAGGGTGCACCCAGACACCTCTGCACCGCAGGGAAGCTGCCACCACTGCCATGCACTTGAAAACCCTGGGGGCCAAGGAAGGGCTGAATGGCATGGCCTGGAAATTGTATAGAATCCCTTCCTGAGCGAAACCTCAGGAACCACTAGTGGGACAGGCGGATCGGGATGTGGAAGAAGGCATCCTGAAGGTCCAGAGAGCAAAACCACATGTTCTGCTCTAGGGGTGGGCTGATCTGATTCAGAGAGACCATCCTAAACTTGCATGGCCTCCAGAACTGGTTAAGGTCATGAAGATCTAAGTATGGGACGACAACTCCGTCCCACTTCGAACCAGAAAGTATCTGGAAACGAATCCCAGATCAGCCATGGGGTCCTGAACGTAGGCCACAGCTTCTTTCTAGAGGAGCTGGGCGATGTCCTCCTGAAGAAGAGCAGCCAACATGTCCACAGAGACTATGCCTTCCCGTGGGACACAGGCTCGGCTAGGTGGGGAAGTGTGGAATTCCACAGGCAACTCTCAACCTACCACTTCTAGCACCCATCTGTCTGTAGTAAGGGCGGACCAAGCAGAAGTGAAGTGGTGGAGCCGGCCCCCCAAGGAGGGTCCTGGGCTAAGCAGGATTGGCTGGGGAGGGACATCCCCAATTTGTCACTGGGCAGGTCTGGAGGTAGCACTGGGGCCAGCAGAGGCCGGGGCAACCCCTCAGCCCCTGGGCTGTCTAGCACCACAGAAGGGTAGCTTAGGCTTTGGCCGCCATGCCTGCTGCTGCCCTGCCTGGGGCTGTGGTGGTCACGGAGTACACCCAAAACTGAAAGGGCTTGTTTCTCTGTTTCTAGCCCTTAACGTCTTTCTGGGAGGACGAGAGTGTCCAGGGTGGTACTGAACTTCTCTATGCAAGTGAAATGACCCTCAATGCCAGGCCCAACAGGTCTGTATCCAAGAATGGAACATCCCTGTGCTGAGTGTTGGCTGTAAAGGTCGAGATTCTCAGCAACACCCGGCAATGCATAGCCACCGCTGCAGCTACGGACCTGGCACAGGTATCCCCTATGTCCAGGGCCATTTGAAGCTGCTGTATCGCAACCGCGTGCCCCCTGGTCATGGACCAGCTTAACTGGCAGTTGTAGATATGCTGGGAGGCAGGGAGTGACCTGGTCCAATGTTCCCATAAGGGCATGGGAAAGTTAGCCAGCATGATTGCCAAATTGGCCTGCCGAAGGCCGAGGGAGGAAGCAGCATAGACATTTTAGCCCCATGGTCCAGTCACATGGACTCCTTGTTCAGGAGCTTGTCAACCTCACCTACACGGCCCATACACCGAAATACTGAGTCTGCAACCAACCTGTTGGCCGGAGGGTGCTCAGTAAACCCAGGCAAGGACCTGGTAGGCACCGCATATTTGCTAACCATATGGACGGACAGCATCGAATAGCAGGTAGGGCGCTGCCACAGCTCCAAAGCAGAACAAAGGATGGCCTTTGCTACAGGGAAGGTGACACCATGGGAGTCGACCTTGTTCAAAATCTCTGTCAATGGGTACTTGGCCCTCCTTTGGACCGGTTGCAATGGAATGCTCATTCATTTAGAGACTAAGCAGCGCAGGGCCCTGAAGGAAATCAGACCTTGATCTGCCAAAAGTTACTCAGTGGACTCCTGGTCAAAGCCTAGAGTTCACAAGGAATGCATGACTAACCATCCAGTGCCCTGGGCTTACCAGACTCCCATCAGTATTAGACCAGGAAGATCTCTGAGCAGCAACAGATGATTTTAAACTCTCTACAATATATTACCTCATTGTTTGCCTAGTTCAGCTGGGCAGAGAATGAGGTTATGTCATTTGGAACTCTCGCAGCAGCATAAGCCCTTTCTGGCTCAGCTGTGTGGGACAGCAGTTAGAACCTGTGAGTTCTGAGTTGAAGTCTGAAGGAGAAGGAGCTCTCTGACTACAGAGGGCAAGAGGTGCCTGCCAGCCTCCGTTGGCTGGGTGAGGGACCTCTGTTCATCATTTTCTCACCCTAATCTGGGGAACATTAAATGCTTGCCTAGAAGTGGTGGAGACCTGTGTCAGTGGAGCCCAGTGGGTTCATGTTTTTCACTCAAAAGTGGAAAGGGACTGAGAAATCAGTGGTTCTTAGGGGCAACCCCTGATGCTCTGAAAGACTGTCACAGGTGCCCAGAGAAAATAGACCATAGGAATGTCCTCTATAGCTATGGACTTTGTGAGAGAAATGTTTCTTCAAGTGTGTTGTCAACTGCCTGTAACAAGGGAATACCAAACCGTGAGTACGAGGTGCATTTGGAAAGAGACTCTGGGTTGCCTGGTGCTGTATGTGCCCTATGCTGACTAGATTACATGCACTCAGGACCCTGTTCACCACAAAGATGTGGTGTTTTAATGTGTTGAATGTACGGATGTCTCTAGCAGCCCAGTGCAGTTGGGAAATTCAGATGTAAAGATATATTTAGCAGTCCAGTGGGGCTGAAGAATCCAGATTTTGCTTCCTAAAGTAATGGCAGAGTCTGACTTATGGCCACAGTGGGCAGAACCTTACTCATGGTCGACAAATAGGAATCGTGTTTCCTGATGATGTTAACAATGGTCCATCTCATCAGGACTGTCCCAGTTTAAGCGTGTGGCAATTCCTACGCTTACACACTTGTCAGAAATCCAGAGATCCCTCAGCACAGGGGTGGATAGTTCATTTGGAAAACAGTTCATGCTGGAAGTTACAGTACTGCCTGTGTCTGTGTAAAATGTTTCTACCTACTGCAAATTGTTGTCCATCTGTTTGAACAGTTACAGCCTTGAGGGACCACCCTATTCTGCGTTACGATCTTGTCAGAAATAAAGCCATACAATACAATCCCAATTTTATGGTTGCAGACAATCCATCTGTGAGTCACTGTCTGAAATGTTTTTTGGGTCCCTCAGATAGGAGATACTGCATAGCCCTGGCACCCCTCTCCCAGACTCAGGTTAAATATAAATGTTATTTTGTGCTCTAATCCCCCGACCTCTTACATGCCCGAGCCAAGTATTTACCCTAATGCCAGGGGTGATACTGATTTTCTGCCAACTTGTGGTTTGTTGCCTTACACGTAGGTAGGTCCTGGTTGCAAGATGCCGCTCTTGGGCAGGGTAATGGTTACACATAGAATGGACCTCCTAATCTGAGGACTCTTCCAGCACCACCTTGCTAAGCTCCCCGTGGACAACCCAGGGCTTGTCGGAATGAGTATGAATCTGTACCAACAGACTGCCAGGAGCCCCGGGGGCAGAGGGTGGATGGGGGTCCATGCAAGGGCTGCCGAAGCAGTGGTTTCACCCTCATGAGTGGAGAGGCAGGTGTCAGCCCGAGTTTGGAGGCCAGAATGGGCCATGGCACTGGTGTCCAAGGGAATGCAGGTACCAGTGGTGAAGCCAGGCCTTGGCCAAGAATCCACTGCTGCCAGACAAGCATCTTGTACTGGCGTCGCAGTTTGCGGCATTGCTTTTCCTCCTCAGAGGATGATGAGGAGCGCAGATGGCACTTTTTGACTGAAGCATAAGAGAGGGGCCTACAAGCGCATCAAGAGTCCAAAGACCTCGACCGAGAAGTGGATCTCAATCGAGACTTTGACCGATGAGTCAGTTGAGGGGAAGGAGTTGCAGGGTAGGCAAGGAATGGCATGGAACGCCAAGGAACCCCTGAAGGTTGGATCTGTCGAGGACAACCAGCCAGCTCAGCTCAGTGATCCAGACCCTCTTGCGAGAGGGCCATCAGGACAGAAGTCCTGGACAAGGAATCCTCCCCACAGTCCTCCAACAATGGTTTGACTGGGTCGAGATAACTCTCGACTGGCTGGTCAACCCGCGTCTCGACCGGCAAGCCCGTGGGGACAATTAGTGGCAAGCAGCCTAGACCAGAGCTGAAGAGTTGTTCGCCAAAGCTGATGGCTCAATGACCACCGAGCCTGCAGAACGCAGGAACAAGAGGCGCGAGACTGCTCTCGATCCTATGATCTGCTACGGGACTTCTTTGATTCAGAGTCCCATTTTGACCCTTGGGAAGGGCCCTCCCCTTGAGAACAGAAGGACTAACACAAATCCCTGAACACCCCTGTGAACAAGGCACCTATGCCGCCTGGATCAAGGCTGACGAAGCAGCACCTGAGGTGGCCTGGGCCATGACTTCTTCGAAAGTGGCGAGCTGTTCAGCCAAACCAGATGCTGCCAAGATGGCTTTCTGGGCATCCTTTGATTTAACGGTAGGGTCCTGCTGGTCCAGGTGACCCAAAATGAATGTGGCACAGCGGTGCTCCAAAGCAGAGCGCTGGAGAGTCTGGCACAAGCTGCAAGCCTGCAGGTCGTGCTGACCCCCCAAGCAGTAAATGCATGTGGAGTGCACGAAATGCACTGTTTGAAGTCAGGACCTAGTTTGGCGTCATCATGATCCATAATGGTAAAGGTTTTCCTAACAATTGCACAGGCTCAAAGACTAAATGTTTTTATCGGAGTTAGGGCCTATACCTAGCGCAGAACTTCGAGGGAGGGAACCTAATGCTTCCAGTGGAAAGGAAGATCTGACATCACGGGGTGGTGCCAAGTATACCACCCGGGTGGGTGGGAGGAGCTAGGTTGAAGACCTTCTGGCCAGATCCTTAAAGGGAAAGGATCACTGCCAGAAGTGTGGATAGTACACCATATCCACAATCCTAGACTGCCACTTCTACTCACACACTCACAGTCTTGCACCCCGGTCCCACCATTTTCTAAATCTGTTTGTAGCACAGTGTTTAAAGCATCCACGCTGCACTCCTTTACCGTGCTATCCTCGGCGAGTTCCCAAACACCACTGCAATGCTATACCTTTCCTGTAGTTTTTATTCTTTAGAACCTCGACAAAATAATAGAAACATAGAGGTTGACAGCAGATAAGGACTGCAAGGCCCATCCAGTCTGCCCATTTCTTTTTCTACCTTATAAATTTGCCATCGGCCTTTGCTCTGTCAGTGGCCTGTCTCTTTGCAGATGACACAAAGATCTGCAACAGAGTTAATGCACAAGGTGGGGTGGAAAGGATGAGAAGGGACTTGGCAAGGTTAGAGGAATGGTCAAATGTATGGCAGCTCAGATTCAATGCAAAGAAGGCCGAAGGGCATGGCCCGGAACTTGTAGAGGGACCCCTCCGCTCTGAAGCGAAGGAATCACTGGTGGGACGGACGGATTGGGACATGAAAGAACACGTCCTGGAGGTCCAGAGAACAGAACCACACGCCTCGTTCCAAGGATGGAATGATCTGTGCCAGAGTGACCATCCTGAAGGTTCGAGACCTTAAGAACTTGTTCAGGTCGTGTAGGTCTAGAATGGGGCGCCAGACCTCCGTCCGTTTTGGGACCAGGAAATACCCGGACACAAACCCTGGGTCTGGAGGAGGATCCGCTACCTTCCTGATCACCTCCTTCTGGAGGAGCAGAGCAATGTCAGCTCGAAGAGCCGACAGAGAGGCTGTGGACCCCATAGCCCCCGTGGGGCGACGGCCCGATAGGGTGGGGCCTGCTCGAATTCCAGAGGCAGACCTTTCCCTACCACTTCCAACACCCAGCAGTCCACGGTGATAGCGGACCAGGTGGAAAGACATGGTAGAAAGTGAGCAGTGCCCCGGTGCCATCTCAGTTCTTTCCCGCCAACGACCCGCTTAGTTCCACTCCACTGACACCTTTCATCGCAGGCGACCGCGCTTTTTGCCGTTTTCCAGTATTTCAAAGTTTTGTTCAAAGATTCATCTTCTTGCATGTCATCGCCCTCTCCACCGCGGAGCACGTCTAAGTGTGCGTGTGGGAAGCAGTTACGTGCTAAGAACGGCCATGTGGCCTGCCTCACCTGTCTGGGCCCCGACCATCGGCGCGCTGACTTCCCGCACTGTCAGAAGTTTAACCAGAAGGCCAGGACTCTGAGAGCCAATGCCCTTAAGGCCTATCTCCTTGAACAGAAGGTGGCGGCTATGCAGCCAACTTGAGTGCAGCTTTTCTTCTCCCGTCAAGGATTCCCCACCCAGAGAGAAGGCTTCGGGAGGGAAGCACCATCACCAGAGGGAGAAAAATAGGGCCAGGTCTGAGTCCCACCCAAAGTCCCCTTCCAGGGCGCCTTTTTCTTCCACCGCCAGCCTGAGGTCGGGTTCTGTCCCTCTTAAGGTAACTGGGACATCTTCGGAGTTGGCTCCCTCCTCTTCCCAGGGCAAACACAGAGAGCCGTCTTCCTCTGGGAATTCACCCGCTCATCCTTGTCTGGCCCACCGACCCCATAAAGCTTCCACTGGGTCGACCCAGGAAGGACATTCGCCTGCCAGCAGGCCTAAGGATTCCAGCCATAAGCTCGAGGGGTCGTCCGAAAAGCAAAAACATACAGATGACTCGGATAGGAGTCAGGAGACCGTCCACCATCGGACAACCTCTCTTCCTCCACTGGCCAAGGGGCACCCACCTGCTAATGACAAGTGCCCACCGAGTCGGTCGCCATCCCTGATGACTCGTGCCCCGACACCTGATCGGAGGCCATCGCCGGATGAGGTTCGGATGCCTGCCCCACTTTCAGAGGGTTGGTCGCCCGATCGGCCCCCTCCTACTCTGGACACCAGGTCCCCCAGGGACACGGATGTTGAGCAGCAGCAGGATAAAGATAAAAAGGAATCCCCCAACTAGACGGCAGAACCACAGGATCGGCAGACGCCCGGTTCGGCTAACCCGATGCCCGCCCCAGCTGTCGTTCCCATGGCGGACATCGACTCGCACTTTTCCACTTGGTGGAATACAGTCAAAGGGGACCTACTATATAGACCCTCTGACCCACCTCCTAGGAAAATTCTCATGGGGCCCCCCTCCAACTCCTGTCAAACCAGTTGGAGATGACCAACCACGTTCAGATCCAAAAGGCAAACACAGGAGAAGGTACTCTTCCCCAGTCCCCTCTTCCATCTGAAATTACATCCACAAGCCACAGTAAATAAGAATGGGGTGACATTTAGGCCTCACAACCCCAATGACACACCCAGTCAGCTGTCAATCTTGGGATGATGGGCGGGTCCGGGGTGGAGGGGCAACCCTAAAGATTTTTCATTTCCTGATTTTTTGTGTTTTAACCCTAAATGATGCATTAACGCAGTTTTTTGCATAGAATTTCCTTACTTTTTTCGAAAGAATAAAAAACCAAGAACTTGCGCAGGTTGGTAAGAGCACGGGTCCACCAACCTGCGGAAGGTGGTGGGAGCGCAGGTCCTTTGGGCCCTGCCCCCCACCAACTTGTAAATGTAACACCGTAATTCACATCTATGGGACATACCGAGAGCACCCTCCAAATTTCAATGCAAAAGACCAAACCATGTCCAAGATATAACATGTCAAAGTTTGAAATTTTCATTAGTCAGAGCTGCAGAATTCCACAACTGTTAACATTTTACAGGCACAACGACTGACTACTACATCCATGACACTACAGCTGGGTACCCTATCAATTTCAAGCCACCAGCACAATGCAAAACAATGTCCGCAACACATAAACTGCGTCACGCAATATCTCCGCAAAAAAAAAAAAAAAAATGTTTCCATAACACATAAACACCGTAATTCTCATCTACAGGACATGCCAAGAACACCCTCCACATTTCAAGTAAAAAGACCAAACCGTTTCTGAGATATTTAAAGTTAAAGATTGATGACATTGCCCTATCTAATGCATTATAAAATCTGGCCATCTCGTCCCTATCTCGCAATCAAAAACTCTCATGATCAAAGAATTTGCAGGCTCATGATCAGAGAATAAAAAAATGCTGTAAATAAAAAATTAAAAGGAACTGCGGTAAACCACCACCATGGTTCGACTGAAGAATGCTCCCTGAGCAAAACTCACCCTCATTTGACTTCCTAGGGCACCCCTGGGCTGAGAAAACTGATTTTTAAATTCGACCATCTCGTCCCTCCTCACGATGCACAATCAAAGAATTTGCAGGCTCGTGACCAAAGAATAAAAAATGGTGAAACGCGAGTTTTTGACCGATCTGAATGAAACCAGTGCAGTGCCTCGATAGAACAAAGCCCCCTGAGCAAAACCCACCCTCATTTGTTTCCCTAGCCCACCCCTGAGCTGGGATAATTGTGTTTTTAGGTTGTGATACAAAATCGCGATCAAAGAATCTCGCAATCAAAGAATTTGCAGGCTTACGATCAAAGATTGTTAGCAAGCCACGATCAAAGATTTTAAAAGCTTATAACTCTATTTTTATATGGTTCTGGATGAAACCAAAGGCATGGCTCAATAGATCGGAGCCCTCTGAGTAAAATCCATCCAGGTTTTACTTCAGGAGAGACCCCTGAGCAGAGATATTTGTGTTTTTACAATCAATTTTCCCATTGACTTATAATGGGAACTTAAAAGTGGCATTAACTTTTGAATGCCTTAATATTTTTTCACCAAACGAAAAGAGGCATGTTCGGCCACCAAAGCTCTTTCAAACGAGCCATCTTGCAGAGCAGCACGCCACACGATGGCTGCGCAGGACCACGTACAGAATCCCAAAAGCTGCCTCCAAAAACGGATAATTTAGTATTTTTCAGGCAAATCCGTTGAACGGGTCCAAAGTTATTAACGTGCAAACTTTTGACTTTAACACAGAAGAGATATCGCAACCCTAAATACAGTGGCACGACCGCACCACTATTATATTTATATATATGTGTGTATACACACACACACACACACACACACACACACACACACAGTATATATAAGTTGCAGTAATAGAGTGGCAGGTACGATTATAACCGAGTTATAGAATGCCTTTTCTAGGAGCAAAGTTTTAAATTTAGTGGACATTCTTAACCTTACACAAACATATCTAGAAAGTATGTTGACCACTACTACCCCATCCACAGGGATCCAGGAATTTTTACAAAACCTGAATATCCCAGAAATACCACTGAATTTTAAGATCCAGTTAACCTCCCCTATAACTCCACTAGAAGTTTCCCAAGCTGTAAAATATTTGTGGACAAATACTTCTCCGGGACAGGATGGCCTTTCTGCAGAAGTTTACCAATTTTTTTTCACCCATGTTAACAATGGTTTATAAGAAAAAATTACTCACCTTAGTAATTGCTTTTCTTCTCATGGAGTCTTGCTGTATTAGGACTTAATGCAGTTAGCCACTGCACTCGAACTGCCCCGGAGAGGATAGGGTTAACTCCAGAGCAGTCTGGAGTTCCACAGCGCGAGGGCGCTGTTCAAGCTTTCATCTGGCTAGTTTCAAATGAAACTGCCAGGTTCTTTACTGAGCTAAACTAATATAGCAAGTCTGTGTGGAAAAGCTCTACACTAGCCATTGGCTACCTACCAGTAGTAGGACAACAAAACACAACAGCAATCATAGAATAATAACAAAATCACCTGTTATTGTTAGAATCACCCATGACAAGCACTAATAGGCCCCTCTCCCAAAAGACTCAAGTCCAGAGAGGAGCCACCTATCACTTAACAAAAATAGAATCACCTAGTTCCTAACCCAAATGAACAAAAGGGGGGAACTAGAGAGAAATTGAAATGGCACGACAGTGCTTGCACTAATTTGACAACCCCATACTCAAGTAGGAGTTCTGAGCGGGTAGGAGGGAGGGTTGTCCTAATACAGCAAGACTCCATGAGAAGAAAAGCAATTACTAAGGTGAGTAATTTTTTTCTCAAACACCATGAAGTCTTGCTGCTATTAGGACTTAATGCAGATTATACAGCAGTACCTCCATGGAGGAGGTCAGAACCTACTTGGGGAATAGGCTCTGAAGCACAGCTGTGCCAAACCTGAGCATCTCACCTGGACTGGACATCCAGGGAATAATGCTTGGTAAAGGTGTGGACTGTTTTCCAGGTAGCAGCTTGGCAAATTTCCAAATGGGAATATCTCTAGCAGCCACTAGAGATGCAGCTGTACCCCGGGAATGAGCCCTCAGTCCTGAGGGAGGTTCTCTACCTAGTTTTGGTAACAGAACTGGATACAAGAGACAATCCACCTCGCAATTGTCCTCTTAGTGGCAGGTCTCCCTTGCCAACTTCCATAGGTAAGGAAGAGTTGGAGGATTCTAATCTGTGACCCTTGGTGCTGCCCTAAATAGCAGCTTAGGGCTCTTTGACGTCCAGACTGTGCAATCTCTCCCTGAGGAGGAATGCTCAGTGAAAATACTGGAAGAGAGATGGATTGGTTGAGATGAAAATCTGAAACCACTTTAGGTAAAACTTTCTGTTAGTCCTAAGGACTACCTTATCTCTGTGAAAAGAAATAAAATCTTCTTCTACTGACAAGGCCTGTAATTCACTTATACTGCCTAGCAGAAGTGATAGCCACTAGAAAACAGTCTTCCAAGTCAAAACTTGAGGTCTGCCGAGGACAGAGGCTCAAAGGGGTTGCATTAGCTGAGCACGTAAACATTCAGGTCCCATGCAGGAGCTGGTTCCTGAAAGGGGGTTAGTGTGAAGTAACCCCTAAAAAACTTGGAAAATACAGGGTGAGAAGAAGGAAGCAGGCTTCCCGCTGACACAAAAAGCAGAGACAGCTGCCAGATGAACCTTTAAGGTAGCTGACCTAAGGCCTAAGGAATTTAAATGGACCAAATAGTCCAGTAAAATGGGCAGATTAGCAGATTCTGGGATAATCTGCTTCTCAGAACACCAAATGGAAAACCTCTTCCACTTAGAATTGTAAGTGGCTCTAGTGGAAGGTTTCCTAGAAGCCTTTAAAATATCCAGGACACCTTGAGAAAGGTGTAAATCAGCAAATTCTAACTCCTCAAGAACCAGGCCTTGAGGTGGAGGGAATTGAGGTTCGGATACCACACTCTCCCCTGTGCACAGGTCAACAGGTCGTGGGTCCTGGGCAAGCTCAGGGGAGGGTGGAATGTCAGGGACAGGAGGAGAGGGTACCAGGGCTGTCTGGCCCAGTCTGGAGCAATCAGAATCACTCTGCAGGGCTGAGTTCTGATTTTTACTAGTACCCTGAAGAGGAGAGGGAAGGGGGGAAAAGCATACAAGAACTTCCCTTTCCAATCCAACTGAAAGGCGTCCAGTGGGACTGATCCCAGAACTGGAGGCCTGCAACAAAACAGGGGAAGTTGGTGGTTGTCTGGGGCTGCGAAAAGATCTATCTGAGGGGTGCCCCATCTGGCAAAGACTGACCCCAGCACCAGAGAATTCAGAGCCCATTCGTGATGGCCCTGAGAAATTCTGCTGAGGGCATCCGCCAGGACATTGTCCTTCCCTGGAAGGTGAACTGCTATCAGGGAGGTGTTCAGGGAGTAAGCCAGAGACCACAACTTCATTGCTTCGGTGCACAAGGCTGATGACCGAGTGCCCCCTTGCTTGTTGATGTACCACATTGTTGTGGTGTTGTCTGTCCTGACTTGGACTACCTTGTTCTGGACAGTAGTCGAAAAACCTGAGAGCTAAGAGAACAGCTCTGAGTTCCAAAAGGTTGATGTGGAGCAGAGATTCCTGAGGGGACCACACTCCCTGAGTGGAAAGGTCGCCCAAATGTGCCCCCCACCCTAACAGGGAGGCATCCGTGGTGAGGGAATGAAGAACGGGTAAGAAGGGGACCCCCTGAGTTAAATTGCTTCGATCCTGCCACCACTGAAGGGCTAGGATCAGGGTTTTGGTCACTGGGATTAACTTGGATAGGGGGTCCTTCCTTTGAGACCAGTAGGACCTCAAGTGAAACTGGATGTCTCTCATCTGAAATCTTGCTCCCTGCACGACAGCTGTGGAAGCAGCCATGTGTCCTAGGAGTTGCAAAAAGTGCCTTGCTGGTCGAGAGACCCGCAGGGTAAAGGAGGATGCCAGGGCAATGAGTCTGTCCACTCTTTCGGAGGGAAGAAATGCCCTGGCTGACTTTGTGTTCAATTCTGCACCTATCAAAGTTAGTACCTGAACTGGTTCCAGAACTGACTTTGGAAAATTCAACAAGAATCCCAGAGAAGTGAGAAGTTGCTGGTAGTCTTGCAAGTGGGATTTTACCTGATCTGGAGACTTACCCACTATGAGCCAGTCGTCCAGGTAGGGAAACACAGCAACCCCTTGCCTTCTTAAATGAGCCACTACTACAGCTAAACATTTTGTGAAAACCCTTGGAGCAGAGGTAAGGGTCAAGGGCATTGCTCTGAACTGGTAGTGGCCAGAGGGTAGTTCAACCTGAGGTACTTTCGGTGAGAAGGCCTGATCAAAATATGAAAATAAGCGCCCTGAGGTCCAGGGAAGCTAGCCAGTCCCCTGGCCTTAGGAAAGGCAGAATCATTGCCAGAGTTAACATTTTGAACTTTGGTTTCAAAAGATGCTTGTTCAGGAACCTTAAATCTAAGATGGCCGCCACTCTCCTGTCTTTTTGGGGTAAGGAATACCGAGTACAGACCCTTGCCCTGATGGCAAGGAGGAACTCTTTCCACTGCCTTGCAGCCCAGCAGAGAAGAAACCTCTGCTTCCAAAGCAAGGGCTTCTGAAGGATTTGCAGGTGGAAAATGTCTGGCTCTCATCTTTGGGAACTGTTTGAAACTGAGAACCAGACCTTGGCTTACCACCTCCAGAACCCATTTGTCCGAAGTTAGGGACAACCAGTTCTGGCTGAAATAAGCCAACCTGCCCCCCACCGGTACAGGAGAATCGGCCCTGGGCACCCCATCAGGGTGCCTGCTTGGCAGCAGCTTTAGGCTGAGGAGAGGAGATGGTCTGCCTGTGCCCGCCTACCCCTGCCTCTGAAAACCCTCTGTGCAAAGGCTGAAGAGGCCTGAACTTGATAAAAGGGCCTGTGGTAAGGCCTGCCCTACCCCTGGGGCATGCCTTGTGGAGTGGCATGCCTCTCCTTAGCTTGGGCACTTTTGTAGGTAGTTCTATATTCATCCATTTTCTTCATGTAATTTTCTGTTTGATCCCCAAACAGAGAGTTTCCTACAGGAAAATCTATAGCCTTTGCCTGAGTATCTTGGGACAGATTAGTGCATCTAAGCTATGCCAACCTACAGAGAGCTACAGAAGTGGCCATGACCAAAGAGGAAACATCATTAACATCAACGGCAGTATGAAATTGAACTTTAGAGGCTCAATGCCATCAGCAGCCACTTGTTCCAACTCACTAGCCAGCTGGCCTGGGCCTGCTTGGCTAACTGCAATATAGTGTCCCATCTAGATTTCTGATATCTAGCCACATAAGCCATATAATTAGCCTGCCTGAGTCCCAATGAAGCTGCCATATATTGCTTTTTGCCATGGCATCAATCTTCCTGGAATCCTTATCAGAGGATGTGATGCCAGGGAATATTAGTCTTGTCACAGGCTGCAGCTTGAACAACACCTACATGACTACACTGCTCGGTGAGGAAGTCTGTATCAGGGCCTGATAAGTATACCTTCTGTCCATTTTCTTATCTACAGGAGGAACGGAATGAGGATTTTTAAAATCTTTGTTGTTTGCTTCCTAAATGACTTATGCAAAGGAATAGACAACCTTCTAGACTCTGGAATATCCATAATTTCTACATAATCAGGCTCCTCTTGCTCATCCACAGCCTCCTCTAAAGGGAGCTGGAGGGTTTCTGCCACCTTTTTATAAAACATAAAATGAGAAGGGGACTCAGACAGCAAAGGGGGAGATTCTAAGGGTCTATCTGGAGAAATGCCCGGTTCAATGGGCACGTCCAGACCTTCCCAGTCACAAATACACTGATCAAATTCCTCCTCCCCCTCCTGTGGTTCATAAAACTCCTCAACATCATAATCCTGAACCACTGGACCTGAACGAGCCACCCTTTTTCCAATTGTAGGGGGCTCGACAAGTCCCCGAGACAAAGACTGAACAATCTGAATGGCTTTTGCTATTTCTGCAGCAGTTGGAGAGACAATTTTGGACTCCAGACCTGCTGATTTCTTTGTCTTTTTTGCTGGAGCTGGTTTCTCTGAACCAGCTTTTCTTTTGCCCAAGTAAGTCTCGCCCTGGTCAGAGGGCACTCCCTCTGGTCCAGTGGGTACTGGACCGGGCTGGCCATCCGGGTCAGCGGACTTTTTGGCCTCTGGTTCCCTGAGCCGCCCAATCTCTTTTCAGGGTGGCTGCAGGGAAATTTTTACACACCTGGCAGTCTGATAGGAGGTGGTCAGCCCCAGACAATAGACACAAGTGGTGTGTGGATCAGCCTTGGCAAAGGCTTCCCACAGACATCACAGTGTTGAAACCCAGTGGGCCCGGTTTTCTTTGGGTTTCTCAGACATAATGCCAAGCCTAACCAACAAACTTGCCCTTTTAAGCGGCGTGCCAGGCAAGACACCCTTATCGGTTCCTAACCGTGTCACGGGTATTGGAAAAAACCCAAATAAAATTAAGGTTTTTTAGAACCGATAAGAACCGGTACCGTGACTTCTAAAGCCCAAAATCGTGAAATAAGCAACCGATCGGTTCAGACTGAACCGATAATGTATTTCCACACAGACTTTATTTTTAGTACTCACGGTTACCAGATAGAGCTTTGACCGAAAACGCTGTAATTTTAAACACTTGCTGTTCAAATGAACCTGGTAACTCGCTTGAACCTGAAATGAACCGAGCGGAAGGAGCTGATCTCCGGAGCGACTGTTCAGTGAAGCGGAGTAAAGAATCTGGCAGTTTCATTTGAAACTAACCAGATAGAGCTTTGAACAGCGCCCTCGCGCTGTGGAACTCCAGACTGCTCTGGAGTTAACCCTATCCTCTCCGGGGCAGTTCGAGTGCAGTGGCTAACTGCATTAAGTCCTAATAGCAGCAAGACTTCATGGTGTTTGAATAATATTTTGTTTAGAAAATCCATCTCAAAAGACTTTACTATGGCAGTAGTGCTCTTGCTCTTTAAGAAATGAGACAGAGCAAACCTTAAAAATTGGAGACCTTTAAGTCTTCTGAATATTGATTAAAAAATATTGACTACTATACTGTTACACAGGCTAACATTGGTGTCAGAGCCCCTTCTCGCCCCCTTAGAAACTTGTGCTGTCCCTGGACATATCATCTTTAATAATCTTATTCTTTTATGAGATATAATCTATACGGCAGACAACCCTACTATAAATAAAGTTATATTATTCATAGATCAGAAAAAAGCGTTCAATCACGTAGATCACACTTATCTACTCCAGGTCTTACATGCTTATATTCCAAAGGTATTCATTACATGAGTACAGTTACTCTATGATAATGCTTGGATTACTCCCTATATAAATGGAGTTTATGGATCCTCCTTTTTAGGAAACAGAGGTGTACAACAAGGTTGTCCCCAAGTCCCCTTCTTTATATTTTTTCAGTTAGACACCCCTTTTACGGAAACTACAATGTCATTCTTCTATCCCACAAATTATTCTCCCACAGGCGCAAGAGGTGCCTGTAGCTAGTGCATATGCTGACGACTTATGCATTTGCACAACCTCAGAGGTAGAAGGGTCAGTCATAACACTACTTACAGAATTCGAAAGAGCCTCAGGTTCAAGACTGAACTATATGAAAAGTACTGAACTACTTATACCACAGCAGCTGGTACCTGGACAACCTGCTCAGATAGCAGATATTACTCTCATGTTCCCCCATTAAAATTTTAGGATTATACCATGGCAGCTCAGATGATGCTGCACACAGTTGGAACCTAACGATTCAGAAGGCACTGGCATTAGTGAATTCTTGGAAAGGGAAAACTATTTCAAAAAGAAAAGAGAGATCTTACTTCGAGAAACGGCTCTTGCAGCAGGTTACACCATTAGGATTGAAGCTGGGAGGCGCCAGGACCCCACGGAAATTTTCTAGCTAGCAGTCTTCAGCGGGAACCGCCTCTGACGTCGGTCCCGCCCCCGATGTCAGGCGTAGTACATAAGGAGGCGGTCCCCCCATAATCCTCAGTTCTTTTCCCGCAGTCGACTCACCAGTATTGGCCTCTCTGTCTCCTTTTCTAGCACCCGACGACCATAAGAATGACGACGATTTTCATCTATTTTTCGAATTGTGAACAACTGATGCCAAGCACCGGGAAAAGGAAAGATCCAGGTCTCCTGCGAGGGCCTCGGACTCCCGAAGCTCCGGCTCAAAATCGGACTGCTCTCTCTCCAGGGCTCGGTCGCAACCTCCCCCGGTCCAGGTCGGGTCATCCAGCGCCTCCTCCTCCTCTCTTCAGCCTCTGAAGACTTCCAGGCCGTCGGCCTCTTCTACTCCTTCCACGGCCTCGTCGAAGTCCAGGGAGCGCCATAAATCCTCCTCCTGTCGCCGGGACACCGACGCCAGGTCAGTTTCCCAGCCACCCCAAGGTTCGGATCCGGCTCCCTGTAAAACCAAGGACCTGACGTCTCTTAAACGGACGTCAGATCCGACGTCAGCCCACCCGACGTCGGCCAAACATCACCAGCGCTCCCAGGAGCCGACAACACCCAGACACCCGTCGCAGGTGTTCGCCTCCGAAGACGTCGACCAGGGGACCGATGTCGGCTACCCCAGAGAAGAGGACTGCAACCCCGTCGCCGGTGGACGCCAGTCAGAGGGAACCCACTGAGGAGGACCCACACAGCGCAAGGACCAGGTGGGCGACACCGGAGATGCCGGGCTCCCACAGAAGCCTTCCCTGGAGCGGGAGACCCCTGGGGACCAGATGCCCGACCCCGGCGACAGGCCACCGGCACCAGGTCCGTCATCGGGTATGAATCTGGCAGAGGTAAAAGAGCTTTTTACCTTCTGGTGGGACACCATCAAAAAAGATGAGGTCACCACACATCCTCCTCCTCCTACTCCGCCTCCACCCACTCCTTCACCGCCTACGCCCCCTCCTCTACCTAGGGGGCCCGTAAGACGACCTCCAACCCCCAAGGAGCAGACGCCACCTCCTAGGGGTAGATCTTCAGAAAGGAGGAAAGCCTCCCTCCAAATCCCCCTCAGGGTCACCAGGCCCCAAGAGATCCAGACGACACCGCTACACTCCGTCGGGGGAGGATTCCAGATCTGACACTTCGGAGTGTTCCAGATCACCTTCTCCTCTCAGCATTCCCTCTCCTGACCCACACGACCTACCCAGATCTCCTCTGGATGATCCCTCCTTCGCAGAGATCATGAGGCACATCCAGGAGAACATGGAGTGGGATGCTGAGGAGCTTGACCCAGCGAGACAATGCCTTGCCCTCTATCTTCGGCAAAAAGACCCGAAGCCTGTGGTAGTGCCACCCTTGGTGGATACCTTCGTGGACGTCACCAAGGCTGCCTGGAAACGTCCGCATTCCACTCCTGCGGTGCCGAAGAAGGCTGACCACCTATACAAGGCCCCTAGGAAGGACCAGTATCTGGCGAACCATCCTATGGCTGATTCCCTGGTCATCACTGCTTCGCATGACCGGTCTCAGAGACCTCAGCATTTGAGCACCCAGCCACCGAACCAGGAATCCAAGCAATTGGACATCCTGGGAAGGCACACGTACGCGGCTGCGACTTGCGCCATCAGGTCACTGAACTACCTGACCCACATGGTTCAGTTCCAGAACGCACTGTGGGAACAAGGTCAGGACCTGGTCGAGAAGATGCCTGATGGCAATCACAAGGAGGAGCTCTTGAACCTCCTCCGCATGGGTTCAGATAAGGGGACCCAAGTGCTCAGAGCTGCATACGATTCTGCGGACTCTTCAGCCAGAGCTGCAGCCTCCGGCGTGTGTGGCTGGAGACACTCTTGGCTCCGTGTCTCCGGCTTTACCCCGGACGTCCAGAAGAACATCCTAGACGTCCCTTATAACGGCGAGGTCCTATTTGGTGAAGCCTCCGAGAGAGTGATCACCAAACTCCAGGACGCAGGGAAGGCAGTCCGATCTGTACAAGCTATGTACAGGTCTCGGCCTAGTTCCTTTCGTAGGAACCAGAGCCGTTTTCGTGGCCAGCTACAAAGGCAACAACAACGTTCTGGTCAGCAGCAGAGGGGCACTTTCACACGCAAGGCCCAGGCCAAGTCATCCCCAGGCAGAGGCAAACGATTTTCAAAGTCGGCCCAGCCTGCCGGATCAAACGCTGCCACAGCATGACTCCTTCCCGGCCCCCGCCCCTCCCCAGGATCAATGGGAAAAGAAAGTCGGGGGTCGCATCGCATGCCACTTCCCAGGGTGGCAATCGATCACCACCGACAGGTGGGTTCTGCAGCTGGCCAAAAAAGGCCATTATATAGAATTTGTAGGCAGCCCACCTACAAGACCTCCCCTGCTCTCCCGTTATTCGGGTCAGCATGCCCTGCTCATACAGCAGGAAGTGCTTGTGCTTCTGGAAAAGGAAGCCTTAGGGCACGTCCCAGAGAACCAGAGAGGACATGGGTACTATTCTCACTTCTTCCTGGTTCCAAAGAAAACAGGGGACCTCCGTCCAATACTGGACCTCAGCAACCTCAACCTTTTGGTCGCTTACAAGCGCTTCCTCATGGTGACCTTTCCGGGCCTAATTCCCAATGCTGAAGCAGGACACTTTCTGGCGTCTTTGGACATGCAGGATGCCTACCTGCACATTCCTATTGCTCAAGTGCACCAGAGGTTCCTGCGTTTCGAGTTTCAGAGCGGTCATTATCAGTTCCGAGCTCTTCCCTTCAGGCTGTCATCGGCACCTCGCGTATTCACGAAGTGCATGGCGGTCGTAGCTGCGTCTCTGAGGAGACAGGGCCACTACCTGTTCCCATACCTGGACGACTGGCTTCTCATGGCACCCTCCAGGGGGGCCTCGATGACGGCTATTCACTGCACCCAGTCTCTTTTTCAATCACTGGGTATTCTCATCAACTACGAGAAGTCACACGTGGTTCCATCTCAGAAACTGCAGTTTATAGGAGCAGTTCTGGACACCGTCAGAGGGAAAGCTTTCCTTCCCACGGACAGAGCGGAACACATCAGATCCCTCATCAGGGAGCTGTTGGCGAAGAAGACCATCCCAGCCAGACTGGTCCTTTGCCTGCTCGGACACATGGCTGCGGCCATTGCAACAGTCCCACTAGCCCATCTCCACATGCGGGTAACCCAGTGGATGTTACGGGTGCAATGGGACCAAAGGCAAGACCATCTGCAGCATCCAATCCAGATCACGAAAGCTGTAATTTGAGATTGGCAATGGTGGCTACATTCAGGGAACCTCTCTGTGGGGATTCCCTTCATAGCGCCGTCTCCGACTGTGACTCTCTCCACAGACGCCTCAGGGCTCGGGTGGGGAGCACACCTAGACGGTGTTCGGTCTCAAGGCCTGTGGACAGCCCAGGAGTCTCATCTCTACATCAACATCTTGGAAATGAGGGCAGTCCTTTACGCTCTGCAGGTCTTCCAGTCGGAAATTCCACCGGGTACACTTCTGTTACAAACAGACAATTCCGCGGTGATGTATTACCTCAACAAACAAGGAGGCACTCACTCCTACCTGCTTTGCAGGGAGGCCATGAGAGTGTGGGAGTGGGTATTGCAACACGGCGCAAACCTAATTGCAGTACATGTCCCAGCAGTGGACAACATCATCGCAGACAGCCTGAGCCGCTCTCAGGCCAGAGTCCACGAATGGGAACTTCTGCAGGAAGTAGCAGAGGATCTGTTTCACAGATGGGGTACTCCAGAATTAGACCTTTTCGTGTCCCCAACCAACGCAAAACTGCCCAATTTTTGCTCGCTAGATCCAGGGCCTGGTGTTTTCTGACGAGACGCGTTGTCCCTCTCCTGGGCGGGCAGATTCCTCTATGCCTTTCCTCCTTTCCCGTTGATCCAGAGAGTTCCCTTAAAACTTTGCAGGGAGCAAGCGACACTCATTCTGACTGCACCCTTCTGGCCCAGACAGATTTGGTTCCCTCTTTTACACCAGCTATCCCTGGAACCTCCAGTTCCTTTGCCAATCAGCTCCCATCTATTGTCTCAGGAGGCGGGTTCATTGGTCCATCTGGACCTACGCTCATTGAACCTGCACACTTGGCTCCTAGAGACATAACCATGATGCGATACGGGGTCTCGCAAGAAGTGGCAGACGTACTCTCTGCCGCCAGAAAACCGGCTACCCATGCAACTTACGCCATGAAATGGCGTAGATTCTGTTTGTGGGCTCAAGCGCACGGCTTTCCGCCATTAGACTGTCCCAAAAAGCTGGTTCTGGACTACCTGCTTTCCCTCTTCCACTCCGGACTGGCTTACTCGATTAAAGTGCACCTTTGTGCCATTTCTGCTTACCATGCCCCCGTAGGCCATCGGAAGGTGGCCCAGCTGGACACTACTCGTGCCTTTCTAAGGGGCGTCCTCCACCTTAGGCCTCCCATTAAAGATCCAATCCCTCCTTGGGACTTACTTTTTGTCCTGGAGCAGCTCACGCGGCCACCCTTTGAACCAGCTGCAGACTGCGAGCTACGTTTTCTCTCTTGGAAAACATTATTTTTAGTTGCTGTTACTTCTGCCAGAAGGATTTCAGAATTACACGCTCTTATGTGCAAAGAGCCTTATTTGGTTTTCCACCAGGACAGGGTATCCCTAAGGACAAACTCAAAGTTTTTGCCTAAGGTGGTCTTAGCTCTCACCCTTAATCAGGATATCAATCTACCAGTGTATTTTCCAAGGTACTCTAATCGAGGAGAGGCCCTTCTGCACACCCTAGACGTGCAGAGGTGCCTCAGATACTACCTGACCAGAACCACACAGCTCCGAAAGTCGGACCAATTTTACGTCTCCTTTGCTCACAGGATGAAAGGAGCTCCAGTCTCCAAACAGTCACTTCCCAGGTGGCTCATCCAGGGCATTAATTTCTGTTATGACAAGCGCAATAAACCCTTACCAGGCGCGGTCAAGGGTCATTCCACAAGAGGGGTGGCTACTTCCTTTGCGGCGTTAAAGAACGTCTCCACCTCAGCTATTTGCGCTGCAGCTACTTGGAGCTCTGAGCATACCTTTATCTGGCATTACAGTCTGGACATTGCATCGAGGCAAAGAGCGGGGTTCGGTCTAGCTGTCCTTCAAGGACTTCTGTCCTAGGCTTGAGTTACCTCGAGGTCTCTACCTTTCCTCCTCCTGATGGTGCATGATTGCCACTACTGCTTGGAAATCAGTCCTAATGGTGTAACCTGCTGCAAGAGCTGTATCTCGAAGTAAGATAGTACAGTTACGTAAGAACTTACCGTAACAGTAGATCTTCGAGAACAGCTCTTGCAGCAGATACCTTCCCTCCCACCATCCCCGCTAGAGGTAGGTCGGAGTCAAGCACCCATCTTATTAGATGGGACATTCCTATTTACTTGTTTTGCCATCTGGTGGTGGATCCTCAGTCTCCTCTTCTGATGTCATCTAGCGGCCGGGAGTCTCCGGGTGGACTGAGGATTATGGGGGGACCGCCTCCTTATGTACTACGCCCGACATCGGGGGCGGGACTGATGTCGGAGGCGGTCCCCGCTGAAGAAGACTGCTAGCTAGAAAATTTCCGTGGGATCCTGGCGCCTGCCGGCTTCAGTCCTAATGGTGTAACCTGCTGCAAGAGCTGTTCTCGAACATCTACTGTTACGGTAAGTTCTTGCGTAACTGTACTTTCATTTACTCAAAACTTTAGTGCTCCCAATATTTTTACATGTGGCTCATATCTTTCCCCTACCTTTAAATTTAGAAGACAAATAATGAATCCTCCCTCACTTCCAGGCTTCGGGAGCCACTTAAACCCTATTAAAAGAAATTTACTTTATCAAGACTACAGTCAGGGCTAGGTTAGAATGATACAGCCAGTGGCCTTTTTTCAATCACTACTTTTTCTTTTTAATATTAAGCCCCTGTTAGCTAATACTATTACTTATTGGATGGCCCCATTGAAACTGTCACTGCAGACGGTATTAGACATGTGGACATCACCTTTTCAGAGCCTCAGAATTTTAGACAACATTTGCGACCCCATTACAGTATTTAGTTCCCACCATTCTGAAACTTAAGCAATGGAATATATCCTATACACAGATAGGTACTATGACAGGAAAAATCTGTATACAAGCATTCTCCAAAATTGCTTCACAGATATTCCACAAATTATGGACGGTCAGGATGATATATTACACATAATATTATTACAGCTTACAGACAAACAAGTTGCTTTAAAATATTGGGATGTTACACAGCTATCATACCATGGACGATCAGGTGTTAGGGACAAGCACAAATCTACAGAAGAGTGAATATGTCCACGTTCCACATGTTTAAATGTTCCTGAGACAATGGAACCTTTTTTTCTGCATTCTTTTTTTCTCAGAATTTTTGATCTTTTTTAAAAAAAAATTTGAATTTTCCATTAATTACTTATGATATACTGGTTCATGGTATATATTCATCCTTTTTGAAATATCACCGTAGCACACTGATGACACATTTTGCCAGTTGTAGATTTTATTTATGGAAAACACAGTGTGCTTATTTGTTACAACAAAAGGAATATACTTGTGTACAAATGATGGCTCAAATAAAGCAAGGATTGTTGGAGTTAAACAATGCAGAAAAAAGAAAGTTATCTCCTAGTTTACTAAACTCTTACTGGGAAAACTGTTTGTGCTTTTTGACAGTGTACGGAAGATTATTTTTTGAATGTTTGTATGCTTTTTACTTTCATTGACGAATCCATGGGATTGTTTTTTATGTTGTGAAAAGGGTTTCTTAATTATCTCCGGTATTTTGTGATTTTTGTTTCACAACAAAAATTCCCCTACTCTGACAGTAGGGGGAACCATTGGCCATCTGTCCAAGATGGCCTCTTCGGAGGACAGCATGGATACAGAAGGAGCAGAGGTACTGGTCTCCTCCTCTGTTCCGAATACTCATGAGACCGCTGGAGATTATACTGTTTTGGATGATCAGTAAAGTACAGTTACATAATAACTTATTGTAACAGTAGATTTTCGAGAGGAGCTCTTGCAGCAGGCCATTAGTATTGGAACTATGCCTCAGGCACTAGGACCCACCGGAAAACTCTTAGCTAGCAATACCCAGCAGGGGCCGCCACCTGACATCGGTTCAGTCCCAACGTCCGCCATGGTACAAAAGGTGGCGGCCCCCAGCTCCACCTGTTCACCCGCCAAAGACCCGTGAACAGGTCCTGACAGGTGAACCAGGTGGAAGCACACCAATAAAGATGCTGAAACTCACCAGGGGAAAGGAAAGCAATGCCTACTGCAAGAGCTCCTCTCGAAGATCTACTGTTACAGTAAGTTCTTACGTAACTGTACTATCTTACTTTGAGTGGGAGCTCTTGCAGCAGGCTATTATCATTAGGACTGAATCCCAAGCAGTCCCACGATAAGGATGACATAAGCAACCCTGGGAGGCGGCTGAAAGCACCAGTGCTGAAAAACACGGCACACTATGAGAGAAGTCCCTGAAGGACGGCTAGGTCGAACCCAGCCCTGCGCCTGGAAGCAATAGCTAGACTGTAGTGCCTAATGAAAGTGTGCACTGAGCTCCAAGCAGCCACTGTGCAAATGTCCCCCAATGGAGACGTTCCTCAAAGAGGTAGACACTCCCCTGGTAGAATGACCTCTGACAGTCCCCGGAAGGGGTTTGTTGTACTTGATGCAACAGTAAACAGTACAATGAACCAACCACCTAGAGATGGCCTGCTTCAACATTGGTTTACGTAGGTGTTGAGGCACAAAGGCAACAAAAAGCTGCTCCAACTTGAGGTGGGGAGCAGTGCACTTGAGATAATACCCAAACGCCCTGTGGACGTCCAATGTGTGCAGGAGTGCTTCCCCTCTATTGGAATGATCAGGATAATAAACTGGAAGGCTGACATCTTGATTCAGAGTCAATTCTGAAACCACTTTAGGGAGAAACTTGGCATTTGTTCATAGGGAAACCCTATCCATATGAAAAATCAAACAAGGCTCCTTACACACCAGGGACTGAAGCTTGGAAACTCTACAAGCAGAAGCCACAGCAACTAAGAATGATGCCATCCAGGAAAGGAAAAGTAGCTCATAATCTGTGGCAGGTTCAAAAGGGGAAAGGGTAAGCTTCTCCAGCACAAAAAGGAGATCCCAAGGGGGTATTGGATCTCTGATTGGAGGTTTCATGTGCAGAATGTCCCTCAAAAAAGTTCGGGACACGTCCAGCTGGGGCAAAGTTCTTCCCTCCAGTAACATATGATAGGCTGAAAGTGCCAACATATGCACTTTGATGGAGGTGTAGCTCAAGCCTTGACTCAATAAGGAGAGGAGATACTGCAAAACTGAGTTCACTGGACAGATAAGTGGGTCTAAGTGACAGGGAGAAGCCCAAAGACAAAAACGTTTCCACTTCATAGCATAAGTTGACCTGGTAGAGGGTTTTCTCGCAGAGACGAGAACATCCGCCACCTCTTGAGAGACCCCATACCTTGCTTTGACTATGTCTGCAGAAGCCATGCATGAAGGAGCAGGGACCCGAGGTCCGGATGGACCAACATGCCCTGATCTTGTGACAGCAAGTGTGAGCTTCGAGGCAGCTGAATCGGAGATTCCACTGCCAGCTGCTGAAGTAGTGGGAACCAAATCTGCCAAGGCCACAGCGGGGCGACGAGAATCATACGTGCCCCCCCCCCCAGCCTGAAGCTTCAAGAGAACCCTCTATATTAGCGGGAAGGTAGGGAAGGTGTACAGGAACCTCCCTGTCCAACAGAGGGGCAATGCATCTGGCCAGAAAACATCAGGCGCGTGCTCTCGCAAGCAAAAATTTGACAGTTTGGCATTGCGTGGAGATGCGAAGAGATCCAGCACTGGAAGACCCCAAGTGTCGAAAAACTGATCCGCTACTGACTGGAGTAGCTCCCACTCATGCGCCTTGGACCAAGATCAGCTTACGCTGTTGACCAAGACGTTTTGGATGTCTGGAACATGCACCACGGCTAGAGTGATCTGATGTTCCAGGGCCCAATACCAGACTCTCATCGCCTCCCTGCACAGGGGGTAGGAATGCGTTCCCCCTTGCTTGTTGATATAAAACACGACAGCCGTGTTATCTGTCTAGAGGAGAAGAAGACAGCCTGGTGCTCGGTTCTCCTGAAAAGCCCGAAGGGCGCAGAGAACTGCTCGTACCTCTAGGATACTGATGTGAAGACTGCGCTCATCTGGAGACCAGATGCCCTGAGTCTGGCTGTCTCTAGATGTGCTCCCCAACCGAGCTTGGAGGAGTCTGTGGTCAGGGTCTGGCTCAGTGGCTCCTGCCAGAAAAGAAACCCTTCTTCTAGGTTGGAGGGGCGCAACCACCAAGCAAGGGTCCTCCTCACTGGGTACAAGATTCGGACCAGTTGGTCTAGACTGTCGGATCTTTGGTCCCACTGCACCCTGAGCATCCATTGAGGGACCTTCTTGTGGAGGTTAGCCAAGGGAACTACTGGTATGGCCGCCGCCACGTGCCCCAGAAGCCCAAGGAAAGTCCTGGCCTGGACTCGAGGGGTCATGGATACCATTCGGGCCACTTCTCGCAGACAATTCCCTCTGTCCTGCAGGAGGAAGGCCATGCTTTGGACTGTGTACAGAACCATCCCAATAAAGAAGAGTCGCTTGCTGGGCTCTGGGGAAGATTTTGGCAAATTCAAGGTGATCCCAAACTCTCGGAATAGTGTACAGGTGTCTCCAAGTGTGCATAGAAGAAGCGCCTTTGAAGAAGCTGCCAAAAGCCAGTCGTCCAGGTAAGTTAAGATGTAATGGTCTTTGCATCTGAAAGCCGCAGCTACCACCGCTAAGCACTTGGTAAAGACTAGAGGAGTGGAGGAGAGGCTGAACGGTGGGGTCAAAAACTGATAATGCCTCCCCAGGAAGTGGAACCTCAGGAACTTCCGATGGGAAAGGAAAACCCCGATGTGCATATAAGCATCTTGCATGTCCAGGGAGCAGAGCCAATCCCACGGGTGCAACAGAGGAATGAGATCTGGTAGAGTCACCGCCATCCTGAACCTTCTGTATTCTATAAAGTGATTTAAAGAACTGAGGTCCAGGATGGGCCGAAGGTCTTGCATTTTCTTTGGAACCAGGAAGAAGTGGGAATAAAACCCCCTTCCTCACTGCCCCTGTGGAACTGGCTCTATTGCCCTTTTTTGCAAGAGGACCTGAATCTCTCCTTCTGTTAACTGGATGTGGTAAGGAGGATAACGGGAAGACCTTGGTGGACTCTCCAGAGGGATTTGTGTGAACTCTAGTGTATGTCCTCTCCTTATGATGTACAAGACCCAAAAGTCGTAAGTAATCTTGCTCCACCCTTCCCAGTGCAGGGAGAAGCAGCCCTCCACTGCCTCCCCTTTTGCCTCCACTGGAGGAGGGGGGCAGCAGGGAGTCATTGGGAGGACCCGGGAGTGGGCAGAGAAGTTTGGCAGGACTTTGGGCCTCCAGAGGGGCACCTCAAGTTTGCTGGTTTCTGGCTTTCCTCTTTAAACCACCCCTCTGCACAAACTGACCACGGGTATTCTGCCCTGAGGACTTACGAAAGGGCCATTTGAGAACTGGCTTTTGGTCCCCCTTGTAAAACTTTTGGATAGACCAGACTGACTTCTCGGACTCCTGGAGGTGAAAAATCAATTTCTCAGGCTCCTCCCTGAACAAGGAACCCTGGAAGGGAAGATCCTTGATTCCAGACTGCAGATCCTGGATGAATCTGGAGATCCTTAACCAAGAATGGCGTCTCAGGCAAATGCCGGAAGCCGCAGCCCTAGACACCATGTCTGTAGTGTCGTACGAGGCCCACAATACATGCGTGCCTATATCCAAACACAATTTTAGGATTTACAGCAGTTCAGTCTTTTGAGATGAATCTGGCAAGGCGTTGGCTACTTCCTGGCCCTTCTCACAATGAGTTTTGGTACTGGGCCATATGCGCAAGGAAGCTGAGCGATCTTATGGAGCATGTGGAGGCAGAGTAAACTTTCTTGCCCACCTGGTCAAAGTATCTCGACTCCGCATCGGGAGGCTGTGAGCTTAGGTGCTTCAGCTGCTTAAACTTATCATGAGCAGCCGTGATGACCATCAAGTCCACCTGAGGGTGTTCCGACAGGAAAAGCTCCTACCTTAGTACTCTATAAAGCCTATCCGACTTCTTAGGAACCACCGGGATAGTGCCTGGATGCTTCCAGGTAAGTTGAGTCAAATCCTGGAAAGTATCCACCAAAGAAGGGACCATTAGAGGCTTGGGCTCCTTTTGCCTCAGGTATTTGGCCAACCTCTGGCATTCCGGATCCAGGTCCTCTGTCCCCCATCCATTGGAGGCCTGGATGTGCCTCATGACATCCATAAATGTAGCATCGTCTGGAGGCGAACAGGGGGTCTCTTTATCATCTGGAGAGACCTGTTCTCCTGAAAGGGACTGGTCTGAACTAGGAGAGGAAGAAGACCTGCCCCTATCAGAACGGGACGTAGCCAACCCCAAGATGGAGTGGCTCCTGTCCTTTGAATGACGGCTGGTAACTGACCAGCACAGGCTATGGGACAGACTTTGGTTCGGGGACTGATGACAGTATGGGGACTGACGCTGGCTATGGGCCCAATGATGGCTGGAAGAACGCCCTCAGCGGCTGCCAGACCTACAGTGGCTGTGAGACCTGCTACTGCGGGGTGACTGATGCCGGCTCTCTGACCGGGAATGTCGGCACTGTCGACGGTCCTTCGACTTAGAACAGACCACCAGGGAGCGAGACTTAGAAGGTTTAGGCCGCTCATCGGGAGGTGGCTGGTCAGGAAGTGGCTGACCGGGCAGTGCCAAAGGACTGCCCTTAGGAGCCTGATCCTCCTTGTCATCGGGGATCGGTGTTGGGTCCGGTTTCGGTGGGACAGTGTCCTGCTTGACTTGGTTCCACCAGAATTCAAACAACTCTGTAAGCTCTTATTTACTGAACTGGGATGCCACTCCCCCAGTCGGGGTACCGGGCATAACGGGCTGGTCCTGGATAGGAGAAGCCAGAAGATCTGGGAGCTCTTGGGGCGAAGTGCCCACAGAGACGTCTTCTGAAGTATAGGCCCTCCGCCCTGGTGACTGGGCCTTGTCCAGTGGTGTTGTTGTAGGCACAGAATGACTGGCCACATTACCCGAGGCCAGTTTCTGGGGTTTGGCCAGCACCGGGTCCTGTTTGACCAGGGTCTTCAAAGGGCGGGAAGCAGTTGGAGGCTTGGAAGGCTCTCGTTCCTTAGAAGAGACCTTACCTGGAGCCCCGGGTAGGGCCGATGGTGAGGCATTCTTTGGCGGGGCCGAGGCATGCGCCGAAGAGGAGGCCTTAGCAGAAGAGCCTGAGGTATAAGGGGGCGCAAAAGCGTAACCTTTACCTTGACGGGCAGCACCAGTTGAGCCGCCAAGCCTTTTATTTTTTAAATAGTTTTTGTTGACCGGGTAAGTGCACTAGACAAATCCTGCCTATTTTCAGGCACGACCCGGGAGAGGGGGATACAGATGAATGCCAACTGACCTTGAACCAGATTAAGCTGTTGCTGGTATTTGTTTTAGTGAATGAGGGAAATTTGGCTAGGACACCAGGGAAATTCCCCTACTCTTTTCGATAAGTGCCATGGGATCTTGAACATCTACCTGAACTACCACCGATCAGGGCAGATGGGACCTCGGTTTAACGTCTCATCCGAAAGACGGCACCTCAGAAGTGCAGCACCCCTCTCATGATGCATTACAGTGTCAGTATTGGGATATTAACCCAAGTGCCAGATGAGGGAACTGAACCCACAGCCCTCTGATCTCCCGGCCTCAGAGGCGAGTGTGCTACCTACTGAGCCACAGACACTGCCTCGTTTGTCTGCTACCAGTGCCGGGGTTTCTACGTAGCCAGAAGGCCTACTCCGGTACTGGGAGTGTTTGGACCGATGGGAGTGGTCAGAACCACCCGAGCCTGAAGAAGATGAAGCCTTCTTATGGGGTGAGCGAGCTTCAGGCGTCGAATCCTGGTCCTGCCGGTAAAGCCTTTACAGATCCTGCAGGCCTGGGTGTCATGGTCCGGTCCCATGCAAAAGACGCAGACCTCGTGGGCATCCTTGGCAGGGATCTGAAGGCTGCAGGAGCACTTAGTCTTCTTCGGTCCAGACAAGGACACCAATGATGATGATGAAGACATACGCTGGACTTTTGAACGAAAGGAGACGAAACTGGATAAACAAATCTCAAGAAAAAACTTTGCTGAACTGCTATGCAATGAACTAAGAGCACCGCTGAGAGCAGGTCTGCGGCGGAAAAAGAACCGAGGTGGCACTGGGGACCACAACCTTTTGTACCACGGCCGACATCGGAGCAGAGCCGACGGGTACTACTAGCTAAGAGTTTTCCAGTGGGTCCTAGTGCCTGCGGTATAGTCCTAATGGTAATAGCCTGCTGCAAGAGCTCCCACTCAAAGTAAAATAATGAAAAATCTCAGGTAGAGAAGTCTGGTTATATGGAGAACAAATCCAAAAAGTTACCTGAGGAAGGTCTTCAAGCAGTACAGGAGCAAATGGCTGCTGATTTGCAAGAGGACTTTACTGACTCGGAAGAGGTACACGTATTAACTGTGCTAGATGAAGAGAAGCGTTTTTGGCCAAAAAGCATGAGTTACAAATGGAAAGTACAGTTACGTAAGAACTTACCGTAACAATGTAGCCAGGCACTAGGACCCCACGGAAAACTTCAAGCTAGCAGTCCAAGGCGCCCCCCTGACGTTGGCCCCGCCCCCATGTCCCCTATGGTATAAAGGCGGCAGTACCCCAGCACCACCTCAGTTCTCCCACCAGAGACCCGGCTGATGTATAGGATGGGGAACCAAGGAGGCTCTCCCATCTCCCAGGGAGAAGTACAGTTGCATGACCCCAGGGGCAGGTGAGTGGGGAAACCACCTGCTGCAAGAGCTCCTCTCGAAGAACTACTGTTATGGTAAGCTCTTATGTAACTGTACTATCTTACTTCAAGAGGGAGCTCTTGCAGCAGGTAACACCATAAGGACCGAGTCCCAAGCAGTGCAAATAGAGACCCAAGACAGAAGGGTCGTGGGCTAATAGAAACAGAGTCCATGGCACTCCTTTAGGAGAGAAGTCCCTCGAGGACTGCAAGGCTGAAACCTACTCTTCTTCTAGAAGCAATATCCAGACTGTAGTGCCTAATGAAAGTGTGGACCGAACTCCAAGTAGCAGCTGCATAGAGATCTGCAGCAGACACATTTTTAAGGAATGCAAAGGAAGTTGCGACCCCTCTTATGGAATGGCCCTCAACCGGTCCCAGCAAGGGTTTGTCATGCTTTTGGTAACAGAAAGTAATGCAGTTGACCAACCAATTGGCCAATGTCTGCTCGGTTACTGGTGCCGCAACATTCTTTGGGCAAAGGAGACAAACAACTGGTCTGTCTTTCTTGACGAACAGGTCCATTCTATATAATAATGGAGGATTCTATGTACATCCAGAATATGTAACAAGGCCTCCCCTCTGTTTGAGTACTCTTTTTTTTTTTTCTTTTATCATAATCACTATTTTTGCTCCCCTGCAGCCACTGACCTGCCTCGTAATCCAACCATCGCTTCCACCTCCACCAGCCACCCCGGAGTTGCACACCCAGCTGGCATATGCAGCTATACCTGAGAGGGGGGCACCCCCGATTACCCCCGCACCTGGCAAGGGTCCAACACCGGCATGTGCCGTCAAGGCATCGCCGGCTAATGGAAGTAGCGGCCATCAAGCTGCCGTGGTCTGTGCTGCCATTTTTCCTGTGTTCTTATGCCCCCAAAGTGCAGCGCGAAATGACGTCGGGCACATACGCACCTACGTCTGCCGCACTTCCCTGCTTGCCACCATCCCTAGTAGTGCTCACGGACATCACCAGGGGCTGCTACAGAGCGGTGGCACCCTGGATCCCACCCCGGGATAGGAGAGCAGTCCTGCGGACACTCAATCCTATCTGCCCCCCTACCAACCCCTGACAGCCTCGGCTCATGTCCAAATCTGGGTTGCCAGTGTGGTGCGAGGTGTGGCGTCCAGTGCCTCAACCCTCAGTGCCACCGGGCCGGCTCTGTTTGAGTACTCTGGGTAGTTAACAGGTAGTTGGATGTCCTGATTTAAGGTGAATTCGGACACTACCTTTGGAAGGAACTTAGGATTTGTACACAGGGCAACCCTGTCCCTCTAAAAAACACATCAGAGCCTGCAGCTCAGAAATCTTCTGAGCGGAAGTAATGGCAACTAAAAACAACACTCTCCGAGACAGAAAGCGGAGCTTGCAACTTGTAGCTGGTTTAAAGGGAGGCAAAGTAAGTTTCTCTAAGACAAAAGGAAGGACAGGTACCTCCTGGAAGGTTTGATGTGCAAGATACCCCTTAAAAAGGTCTTGCACAAATTCAGTTGTGCCAGAGCTTTCCCATCCTGTGGTGCATGATAAGCTGAAAGCGCACAGAAATGCACCTTAAGGGATGAGTAACTGATCGGCCCAGTGGTGTTGAGGGTTGAGGCGCTGGACGCCACACTTCACGCCACGCCGGCGACCGGGGTTCAGGAATGAGCCCGGCCATCGGGGCTGAGCAGGGGAGGGAGAGGATTGAGCGCTCGGAGGACAGTTCTTCTCTCCCGGGAGGGAGGGGTTGCTCCTGCTCGGCGCTTTGCTGGCCTCTGGCGGAGGCATAGCAAGTGCTGGAACGTAGAGAGGGGTTGGGAGTGGCAAATGTCAGTGGAAACACCTCGACATTGGGGCACTGACCACTCCCATACAGAACATGGAAAATTCCTTCCAGCTCTGATGAAGACAGAGCACCGGAGCTTGCCCTCGATGTGCAGCCGCCTTCCTGGCACCCCTCTCCCAACAAAACCAGATGTTTTGGGGTGTTTGGGCCCCACCTCATCCCCATCAAGGGGGTAAACCGCAGCTCCATGGGTGACAGGGGCAAACCTGGTAAGGCAACTTGCAGAGGGATGACTCCTAGGTGCTCCTGAGGATATCGGAGTTGGTGGGAGGGAGGCGAGAGAAATAGGAAGCTAAAAAAAAAAAAAAAGGGGGGGGATGAGTAGCTGAGACCCTTGTCAGATAGGGAAAGGAGGCACTCTAGCACAGATTCCACTGGACAGTGTAAAGGATCCAAGGAATGGGGGGAAGCCCACAAACAGAAGCGCTTCCACTTCATGGCGTATGTTGCCCTGGTAGAGAGTTTTCTCGCTGCCACGAGGACCTCTGCCATTCCAGGGGATACCCCAAATATGTCTCTAATCAGGTCTGCGGAGCCATGCATGCAGATGTAGAGACCACAGATTGGGAAGCACTAGTGCACCTTGCTCCTGAGAGAGCAAGTGAGTGGACAGGGGTAAGGGGACCTGTGGTTCCGATGCTAACTGCTGTAGCAGCAGGAACCAGATCTGTCAAGGCCAGAAGGGCGCTATCAGAATCATGCAAGCACCTTCTGCCTGCAGTTCGAGCAGTACCCTCTGCAGAAGCAGAAAGGGAGGGAAGGTGTACAGAAAACTCCCTGTCTGAGAGAGGGACAATGCGTCGCACCAGAAAACACCAGGCCCTGGATCTAGCGAGCAAAAATTGATCAGTTTGGCGTTGAGTGGGGATGCAAAGAGGTCCAGTTCTGGCTGACCCCATCTTTTGAAGAGGTCGTCTACAACTTCCTGCAGTAGCTCCCATTCGTGACTCTGAGACAGAAGCAGTTTAGGCTGTCTGCGAGGGCACTGTGAATCCCTGTTACATGGACTGCTGTAATTTCCAGGTTGTGATCCACTGCCCAATGCCAGATTCTCATGGCCTCTCTGCATAGGGGTAAGTTCAAGTTCAAGTTTATTGCAGGAGAGACTCCATTGAGCAAGCTCATTCACAAGGAGGTCCTGAGGCACATACACATACAGTTCGCAATTACATAGACAGGAGATATAAAATGTAGAACAACAAAGAAAAAAAATATATAATACAAGAGGTATACACAATGAAAGTCATTATGCTATATATGCAGTACATTCCAGCTTTAACCTTGCCCTAAATTATGCAACACATTTCGGCTCAATAAGTAGAGGGCCAGTTAGTACATAGGAAGTTGACTTGGCATTGGGGGCCTAGTAGCACCTAAATATGTCTTTTAATTTAAAGATAGCTAGTGTTTTGTAGGAGTTAATTGATATGATGCTGGTTAGCTTCAGCATGGCTTGTAGTTGGTTCCAAATGTTTGGGAAGGCATATGAGACAGCTCTTTGGCCAGCTGTGGTACGTCTCCTGGGAACATCTAGTAGGATAAGGTCGGATTTCCTTAGGGAGTAGGCGCTATGCGAGATGCGTATGAGAGACATTAAATGTGACCTCTGTACCCACCCAGATGTTAGTTTTGGCAGGCTGAAGAGGAGAGTACTCCTTCTGGACAGAAGGACCTCTTCTAGGGTCTATACCAGACTACACCCTGTAGGCATGTTACTGTGTAGTGTAATGTACCTTTGAGCCCGATCTTCTCAGAACAAATTATTCAGATTGGAAGAGAGAGATGGTGTGTATTTCAGTTAGGACAGTGTCGGAGGCGGGGCAGGAAATAAGTAAAGAAGACATTATATTTTGCTTACATTGTTTCCCATAACCCTTACTTTCATTGTAATTTCCATCCCCAGGCCTTCCTATTAAATCAAACATCTTATAAAAAAACATCTGTCACTCCAATTAGTCGTATTTTTAGGGGCTGTGGTCATTCATATCATTGCAAAGTATGACAATCCATGGAGTTCTATCCTGTGAGCAAATCCCCTTAAGCCCTTTGATCGTGACAGATTAATTTTAAATGGGCCTAGTCATCGCTTCTTCATGGCCCATTATAGTGAGTCTAGTCGAGGGAGAAAAACTACCTCTAACCACAGCCATAGTTACTCACTGCGTGGCATCTAACAGCCTAAAGACTGGATTAAAATGCTTAGTTCAGCTGTCCATTTGCACAAGGTCTTGATCCAAGATACCAGGGAGCTTTTTGAGTAAATTTCTGAAGAGGGAGATAGCGTCCGAGGTTATAGAGATGATCGGGTTCTTGTTTCTTTTAGCTCACACAGTCTGCCATGTCGATCTTTGATCTAGCTTCTGACCCAGTTTTTGGTGTTTTCCAGTATGTCAATACCCTTTACCATGGCCTACTTTGCTTCTTGAAAATTATTATAGATCTCAGTTCCTTCCTTCCAAAACCCACAGTCTGAGGGATATGGCGTTTGAATGCGCAGATTTTCCCCACCCCCGGAGTATCTTTATAAGGGGGGCATATTCCTGGCACTGTTTTTGAATAGTCGGTAGATAGTCATGGTAAAAAAATAAAAAAAGACGGTAATCAAGGTATTTGACCTCACGTTGTTGCCAGGCTCTTTTTAAGATATCTTCCTTGGTTTTAAAATTATGAAATTTGATTATCACAGAGCGCAGTCTGGCAGTTGGATCTTTAGGTTTCAGCATCAGGGCACGATGCGCTCTCTCAATTTTTATTTTGTAGCCAGAAAGAAGATTCAGTACATCATGCAGCATGTCAGCCAAGAATTCAGACATATCGCCTTCCTCTGCACCTTCTGCTAGACCGTATAGGCGTAGATTGTCCCTCCTGGACCTACTCTCAAGGTCTAAGTACTTCTGCTCCGTGGAGATTGCATGTAAACAGAGCACAGAGACCGTTCAACCAATGTGCTGTAGGCCATCCTCTGCTGTGCCAATCCACTCCTCAGTCTCCTGCATTCGATTCTCCACCATTGATAACTTTTGATTTAGTTGTTTGAATTCATTTTCATTTTCTGCCCTCATATCCTTCAATTCCCTCATCAGGGTCTCAAATCTTAATCAAGAGAGCTGTTCCATTTCCTCATCAGTATCATAGCTTGGTGCCGAGCTGTTATGGCGTGTGGTTGTAGCAGGGCCTCATATAAGGGAATTATGTCTTGAGCCTTGGGTTTCTTTTTCACCCCACGGATACGGAATGCGACTTATTGTCCCTCTATCCTTCTGCAATCCTTCGGATGCCATTTCAGGTAGTTTCTGCTGATTTTAACATTTAGTATGGGAGAATTAATTAGCAGATTGGGTGGAGCGGCTCTACTAGCTGCTGAACGGAGTCGCAGCGGAACCGGAAGTCTCCTGGTACATCTTCCTAGCAGTTTTCATTTGGGAAAAGATAGGGGTATGTTATTCTATGCCGGACTACCTAAACCATGTTTCAAGTGTGGAACCCCAACCCATCCAAGCACAGCCTGTGATACACTCAGATGTAGCCACTGTTTGGATTATGGACATGTTTCGGGGCAATGTTTAAATCTGTTCAAATGCAATCTCTGTGAAAAGACAGGTCACACTTATGGGAGATGTCCTTGGGCCTCCCATAACCGTGCAGATTGTCCATCTCATGTGGATATCATTAACAGGGCCCAGCTACTACAAGCAAAAAAGGTGACACAGCAAAACCTTGATTTAATGCCCAGAAAGGCCCTAGACATGTAGGGCCAGCAGGTCGTCAGCGCCACAAGTAGGCAAGAGGAGATGGATTTGGACCAAATTGTTCAGAGAAACCCTCCCCAGACCTTGTCCCTAGTGAAAACACTGTCATATCACCAGAGTCACTGACAGCTCCAGTACAGGCCAGCCCAGAGGTTATGCCTCCCCTCCTCCCTCAGATCAGAATCATACTTTTAAAACGATTCTTTCAAAAAAAGGTCCAGACAAGGAAAAACTGGGATTTCTTCCGAGAAGTTCAGCAAGAAAGGAAAAGAGAATTCTAGTATTTCTTGAAAATCAGAGAACAAGTTTTCTGCTTTAGCTAAAGGGAAACAGTGGGGGGGAATCAGCGGATGAAGAATCACTGACCTCCTCTATTGCTTCTTCTACATCTCAGGTTACTTTGGACCCCGGGGGGGGGGGCGCTGACTCTATTGCCAAAAGAACTCAACGCAGGATGTTTTCACAGACACCAATAGTAAGGGATCTGATCTTTTCCCCTTTTACACTAAATAAAGGGGCCCTTGACAATAACTACTTTAAATGTTAATAGTATTAAGAGTCAAAGGAAAGGATTGTCAACATTACATACCTTACAAAGGACAGATGACATTATTTGTATTCAAGATACCAGACTTAAGACACAACAAGAATTGGGGCTAGTCTCTAAACTTTGGCCAAAGGGTCCTTCCTTTTGGTCAATAGGGCAAGAGCTATGTGATGGGGTTGGCATATTGTTTGCCAATCCGGAGTTAAAGGTTTCTAGGCTAGTCAACATATACCTCGGGAGAGCCCTACTTTTGGATATAAATTATGCTCAGTAGAGGTTTCGCTTAGTTACACTTTATGCTCCTCAAAGTAAGGCTCAGAGAGTAGTTATTTAAAGAAATTCAACCCTACTTGCATACTTCCCGTATGGTCATCTGGGCTGGAGACTAACTGTGGATTGACATGTGCAGATAGGGGTCTGCAAACAGGTGAACTGTTTTGTGATACCCAGGCCCTGAAGAACATTATTTCCACTGCAGGATTAGTGGACTCCTATAAGGCTGTCGCACATAAAGGGGGGGAGGCATACTTTAGAGGGCCCCTCTCTATTAGAATAGACTTTGTGTTTATATCTTACACATTACAGGTTCTGCCGGCTAAGGTTCATGCCTGGGAATTTATGGATCATAGATCAATAACAATACAACTTGAGTGGGAGACTCCCAGAGGTGCAAAAAGAATAGTTGAAGACTGAATGGGGCAGTTTTAGAAAAGGAAGCTATCAAGAAGGTATGGAGGGCAGAATGGGTGGCTAGATGGTCAGTTCTTGAATTATATGATGACCTTACCGAGTGGTGGGAAGACACTAAAAAGGGGTGGCAAGTATTCTTCCAGACCAAAGCTAGGAATGCTGCTAATAAAGATTATCTTAGTTATCTACAACTTGGAGGGCAGTTACAAAAACTGATATCAGAGTCTGAAGATACTTGATTAGATTATAGCTCACAGATTAAGATAATTAGAAGGCAGATGATGGGGATGCAGTATGATCGAGCCAAGTCCCTGCAACAAGAATTGTGGTTTGGGACCAACACCAAAAAAGGTACTTCAGACCCATATAGAGATGGTCAAAATGGAGTAGGCCACAGGATACTAACAGAAGTAACCACAGAAAGGAATAAAACAGTTACCTCTCCAGAAGGCATCCTGCATTTAGCAGAACAACACATAGAGACTATGTTTGGCACTAGACCCCATACAAAGCAGGAAATGAACGGCTTTGAGAAGCTTAATCTTCCACAAGTTCCTGATATAGAATTAAGGATTTGGTTAAAGAAATTACATTAGGGGAGATTCGAGTAGCTATAACCTCACAAACAAAGATTCTGCCCTGGGACAGATGGGATTGGCTCGAGCTATACAAAACATTTCTACAGGAACTGTCCCCAGCTTTGGCAATTTTGTATAATTGTATGCTTCAGAACAATAAATTGTCAGACTCAATGAATAAGGCCATACTTACTCTTTTGTATAAAAGGGGTGCAAGGGATGATCTTAGAAATTGGAGACCTCTGTCTCTGTTAAACACAGATTTAAATATTTGAAGTAAAATATTATTAAACAGACTTATTAAAGTTGCAGACCAACTGATTAGTCCATTTCAGACTTGTTCTATCCCAAATAGATACCAACAGGACAATCTCATTCTGTTGAGAGAAATCTTTAAGAAAGATAAGGAGAATGCACTGCAAGGGTTTGTGCTTCGACTCGGATCTGGAAAAGCATCTGATAATCTGGCTCATGATTATCTGTTTACAGTATTAAAGGCCTATGGCCTTCCAGATCAATTTATCAGTTGGATAAGATGCATGTATAATAATGCTATAATTATCCCAAATATAAATGGATGGGTGGGTATACAGGTAGCTGTACGCAGAGGGGTAACGGCAGGGCTGCCCCCTCATCCCATTACTGTATGCCTTTGGCACTGACATTCTTTTAAGACAAATAGCACAAAATGACAGGATACATGGGATCCCAATAGTTACTGGACAACCTCCGGCTACAGTACTAGCTTATGCAGATGATGTTCTAATGACATTAGCTCCCTCAACCTGCGCGCTGGCAGTTGTAGGCACCTTAGAAAACTTTTCTGGCATGTCACGATCACGAGTAAATTACAACAAACGTATAGGTACAGTTTTAGGGGACACTCCAGTCCCAATGAGTGGCAAATTGGCAGGTATTAGAATATCTCAAGAACCTATGAAAATACCAGGACTAGAATTTGGTGTTAGGGAGGCAGCAATAAAAACAGGGAATCAGGTATACAAACAACCAGTAGGCTAGTATCAGCATGGAAAGGGCAACAAATCCCTAAAAAGAAAATAGGAGTGGAGTAGTAATTTGAGTAAGAGTGAATGCCCCCTTGCTTTTTGGGATAGAAGACTACTGGAGTGCTGTCAGACTGGACCAACAGTGGACCCGGTGAGGGCACCCCTTGAAAGGCCTGCAAGGCATATGGGATGGCTCTCATCTCCAGTATGTTGATATGGAGAGCACGTTCTGTCGAAGTCCAAGAGCCCCTCATTTGGTGGGAAGCCAGGTGCACTCCCCAGCTCACTCCATCCCCGAGGTGTCCGTGGTTAGGATCTGCTGGGGACTGGGGTGTTGAAATGGAACCCCTGTGTCTAGTTGAGAGGGGGTGATCCACCATTCCAGAGACCGAAGAACTGCACTGAGGGATCGAATCAGATGATCGAGATCGTCCATGCTTTGATCCCATTGAACTCAGGTTTCACTGCAAGACCCTCATATTCAGGTGTGCAAGGGAAACCACTGCAACGGATGCAGCCATGTGGCCTAAAAGTTGGAGCAACACTCTGGCTGGACTGGTAGCCATCACTCTTCAGGCAACTGCCCTCAACCTGCCTGCTTGGTCTGCAGGGAGAAAGGCCTTTTTCTTTGGACGGTGTCCAGGACTGCTTCTACGTACTGCAGTCACTGGGTAGGCCAGGGACATGACTTGGGTTGATTCAGGGTGATGCCCAAGTCTTGAAATAGACCGAAGGTCTCCTGTATTGACTGATGCAGCTGGTCCTCCGAAGAGGCCGTAAGAAGCCAGTTAACCAGATAGGGGTAAACATAATGACCCCTTCTTCTGAGGGTTGCTGTCACTATAGCCAGACACTTGGTAAAGACTCTCAGTGCTGACGAGAGGCCGAATGGCAGTGCCCTGAACTGATAATGTTCTCCTTGGAAGGTAAAGTAGAGGTACTTCCTGTAGGACAACAGGATCTTTATGTGCATATAAGCATCCTGCATGTCCAGGGAGCACAGCCAATCTCCTTGGTGGATCATGGGTAACAGGCCAGGCAGTGTCACCATCCTGAACCTTCTGTACTCGATGAAAACCTTCAGTTGGCTCAAATCAAGGATGGAACGAAGGTCCCCTGTCTTCTTTGGAATTAAGAAGTGGGAATAGTATCCCCTGCCCCTTTGACTGGGGGGTACTACCTGAATTGCTCTTTTTTCGAGCAGGGCCTGGATTTCTGCCCTTATCAGAGCTGCATGGGATGGGGAGCAATGAGAGGGAATGGGCAGATTGTCCGGTGGAATCTGTGTGAACTCCAGAGCATACCCTCTTTCAATGATCTGGAGTACCCACTGATCGGTAGTAATGTTGGACCATCCTCTGAGGTAGAGGGAGAATCTCCCGCTTATTGCCTCCTCCTGAATCTCCGTCGGAGGTGGGGGGGTTGACAGGAAGTCATGCCAAGGTGGAGGGTGCAGGCAAGGAAGCACTGGCAGTTTTGGAGCTTTTTTGGGCCCTGGAAGCCAGAAGGCAGCGGAGGGCCCCATCGCTTGAAACCTGTGGTTGTTGACTCCTTCCTTTGTGACCTTGGATTTTACAAAAAGGTCGGCATCTAGTGGGGTATCTGGCTCCGATTTGTACATCCTGTGGACATCAGAAACAGCCTTTCCAGAGTCCTGAAGGTCTGTAATCAATTTTTTGGTGTCAGGGTCGAAGAGGACCGACCCTTCAAAGGGTGCGTCCAGGATGGCATCCTGTAGGTCTTGCCGTAACCCTGAGACCTGCAGCCAAGCGTGTCGTCTTAACTCACTGCCTCCTAGAGTACGCCTGCAGGCGGCAGCAAATGCACTGCAGTGTGTCCCAGAACAACTACAGAAGTCACCTACAGACTTCCTGTGTGTCCTAGTAACGTCTGAAGACGTCACTCATATGTTTTAATATTACTTGCCAGCCAGCATTGATTAGAATTGACTGCATAGCATCATTAGAAAGGTAATGTTGTGTTGAACAACTTTGCCACTGACACTTTCTATGTATCATGTTCACTTTGGGAGTTATTTACATTTGTTTAAGACATGGTGTGTATGGCAGACATTTTGTCCATCAAGAACCACCCAAGTACGTTGAAGAACATACACATTCTGGGTATCTCAGCCAGTATAAAACAAAAACCAAACAGAGCATAGTTGATTGCACAGCACCGTTGCAAAGGCAATTTTGTGTGGAACAACTTTGCAACTGATATGTTGTGTGTATCATATATACTTTAGGAGTTATATGCATTTGTTTATGGTATGGTGTGTATGGTTCAAGTTCAACCCTCAAACCTCACCAATGCACCTTGACTAAAATGGAGGGAAATTATGTTTAATACTACAGAAATAGCTGTTTGTTTTTTGTTTTTTTACAAACAAATTATTAAAACTATACCTAATGTCTGGAAGCTTAATTTGGTGTTGATATGTTACACATTTCCCAACAAAAAAAGGCTTATGGTGCATTTTTGAGAGGAAAAAATTTATTTTTTTAGCTGTTTCCACCAGCATAGAAAAAACCTAAATGACCTATTATTACTTGTATACCACCGTTGGAAAGGTAATTTTATGCTGAACAAGTTTGCCCTCAAACTTTGTGTCTAGCACTTATGGTTTTTGTGCTATTAGTATTTGTTTGCTGCATGCTGATTATGGCTTGATTTTGCTTAGAAAGGCCCAGGATTCACTGTTAACAGTATATAGGGGACAAGTGCTGCAACTTCAGAGAGCTCCTGTGGAGGCAATGAGTTGCACACTCCTGTGGCCGCTGCTCATGAGTTCACATTTGCTGTCTGAGTCAGGTTGAGAGCCTTGATTAAATCTAAGGCCTTGCCCCACAAGGATTTTTGGCACATAACCATGTGAGCCCAAAACTTTAGTGATCTGACTGTGCAGGTGGCCAATGAGCAAACTTTTTTGATCCAGCTTTTTAGATTCAGGGTCTGGAGGCTGGGAACTCATGTGCTTCAGCTGTTGCACTCTGCCATGTGCTGCAGTGAGTACCATGGAGTCTGCCTTTGGTTGCTCACTGAGTCGAGACTCCCCCTTAGGTGTTTTGTATAGGTGGTCCGCCTTCCTAGGGACAGACGAGGTGGTGAAGGGATGTTTCCAGGCTAACTTTGTTCTCTTTGTTACATCCATGTTGGTCCAATAAAAGGTACCAAATCATTTGCTTCTGGATCAGGATAACCTGGTAACATCCTGAAAAGGCTCTACAAGTGGAGGAATGACCAATGGTTTTGGGTTGTTTGAGCCAAAGAACTTGGTCAGCCGGCGACATTCAGGGTCAAGCTCCTCCATGTCCCACTGGTTGAGGGCCTGGATGTGATGCATTATGTCCAGGAAGGACGGGTCATCCAGGGACGACCTCGGGGAGTCCTTTTTATAGTCTGGTGGAGGTAAAGGCAACTCATTCTCAGAAGAATAGGAAGAGGAGGAGTCCCCTGCATCTTACCCAGAGGAAGAGGGAGGACGTCCCTTAGAGGAGGGACCGAACGACGGGTGTCTCCTACGGTCACTAGGAGCAGGTGACACCCGGTCATCATCCCCACAAGCCAGGAGGTCTGGCATCGGAGGGGATCTTTGCGGTCCTTGAGGTGAGAGCTCCTTAGGAGTGGCCGGAGGCGGAAGTCCTCTAGGGAGCGGGGATGATTCCCGTGGTCTGGGTAGCAGATCCCCCTTAATTGTATTCCACCAGGAATTGAACAAAGCCCCTACCTTCGCCAATGGAACTACTGGTTGTGCTGGCGGCAGAGTGGGGATGTTGGGGAGGTTCTGGCGACAGCTTCTGTGCAGCACTCTGTGCTGTCGCCTTTTTCCCAGGCTCTCTGCCCTCAGGTCCGATGGAACCTTCCCTGTCGGTGCCATGTCCTCCGGGGATGGACGTCCAGAATGTCAGAAGGAGGCGAAATGCTCAACCCATGGTCGATAGGCCCTAGCATCCAGTCCTTAGGCATGTGACCTGTTGCCTGATCCAAAGCATGGTCTTTTGGAGCAGACGGCTGCTTGGGTGGGGGCGTCTGGTCCATCTCCGACACCGAGTCGGAAGGCCCTGTGGTCTGACAACCTTCCGAGGTGGAAGCTGCTCTTCCCTCTGGCAGAGTAGGTTTCTTGGGATGCTCGGTGTCCTGGCATCTGGTGGAGTCGCCCGACCTTTTCAACCTGTCTGACAACCCTGAGGTCTTACGGGCAGAGGAATCCAACTTCTGGCCCAAAGACGACGTCTGTCCATCTGGCTTAGACCCAAGCAACGGCTTGTGGGGCCTTAGAACCAGGGACACAAGAGTAAACGAACACCCATGGCTGGAAGACTCTTTGCCCAATGAATGGGACGAGGCAGTGGTGGTCTTAACAGTCGCCCCGGGAAGGGTTAAGGAACCAGGGGGGACCAACTTCGACCTCCTGCTGAAGGTGGAGGGTGCAGAGGTCTTGTGAGGGCACCTAGGACAGGACTCTGACCTGGCTCAACCCTTGTCCTTATGGTGGTGTTTCCCGCCCAATCTCTTCTCTCTGAGGCAGTAGTCCCGGGCTGAGGAAGAAGAGCGGTGTCCAGACTGGGTCCTCTGCATAGCGGCAACTTGCTGTTCCAGGAGATAGGCCTTCAAGGATTTGAGGCAGCAAATGAGTCTTTTTGTTTAACTTCTGAGAGTGCGGGCAGTTGTCCGACTTGTGGCCCAGGCCCAAGCAGATCAGGCAGGCCGAATGGCCACCTCTCACCGGGATCTGCTTGCCGCACACACACCTCGACTTCCGCCGCTGTGTGGATGGAGAAGACGTGCACTGAAATGTAGACTTATGAGAGGAAAAATAGAAACGAATGATAACTGCACGGAGCACAAAATGGCGATCGACTGCGATGGAGGGGTCCGTGGAACAGATACTAGCGGGTCGACGGCGGGAAAAGAACTGAGGTGGTGCCAGGGGACCGCTCCCTTTATACTACATGGGATGTCAGGGTGGGGCCGACATCAAGGGGTGGTCCCTCACCTTGGACTGCTAGCTAGAAGTTTTCTATGGGGTTCTAGTGCCTGGCAGCATAGTCCTTATGGTGTTACCTGCTGCAAGAGCTCCCTCTCAAAGTAAGATCTGACAAGACTGTGGAAAGCTACAAGAGAAAGCAGCCCCAGCATTGCTGACAGTCCAAATCAGCTGCTGAGGCATGACGTGGCAGCATCAAAGAGGGCTGCCGCCCAGCCTGCTACAAGCGCCGACAAGCACTGTCACGAAGTATCTGAATTACCGCATGTAACTCCGAAGACTGGAGCCACTAACAAGGTTGGTGTCTGGGAAGGCTTTATTCATAGAAAAGGAAGGGGGCTTTAGCTAGAAATGGCAGAAACAAGCCGGTCATGGCTCAGCCTACAGCGTCCCACCAAAACTGTAACTGCCTCTTCAGCTACTGTAACAGACGCCTGTTTAAAACAGAGTACTATTTTCATGTATAAAAAAGATTCAGAAAACATACGACCGCATACTGGAAACAAGCAAGTTACAAATGACAATGCACACAATGAAAACAGCGCTGCAACGATGCAAGTTAACAAATCTCCCCCTCGAAACACTGAGGTTGGATCTGAAAACTAGTCGCCAATACATGCATTAGAAGATGTTGGCTGGTTATTAAATTTAGAGGGGAAGTGGGTTCCAGACCCTCTTGATGAAACTGTTGTCCAGTATAATAAAGACATGCAATCTGGAGAAATTATTATGAACAATGAGGTTAGCAATTAGGTGACTGGTGTACAAACTATAGGTACAGATTCCACTGTGCAAATTCCTCCTGCAACTACAGCACAGGCTTCAACTGAGATAAATACTGCACAAACAGCATGTCACGGCACCTCTTCTGATCCTGCTGAGAACAATAACAATTTACCTGAACTTGCTTCCCCTGGACAGTCTACCATGTGTCCAGGCCCTGCACCTTCTGACCTGCAGGATCCTGCAAGAAGAGCCCTACTGGAACCCAAGTTTAGACTGTCAAATTTGTTTCAAAACAAAGAGGAACCAACCCCTCTAGAAATATTGTTAGATTAGTATATAAACGGGGCCTACAGAACCCCCCCCCCCCAAAAGGTTACACATTGCTAAGCAGCTACTGAAGGGGTCCATGAAATATTTCTCTTCTGAAATCTTTGCACTGATACACTAAGGAAATGCTAATTATGATATTAGTTTTAAGAATGTGTCTGGGTTAGACAGATTTGGGGCTCAATATCAAACCTTAAAAAACACTCCTGTCTGGATTCCTTTTTTTAGCAGTACCTCTCACTAAACCCTTGGTCAAAATAATCACTGTCATGTTTAGGAATGATGGAGTGAACATCAAGGATATTTTATTTTAGCTGAGGTAAAGATGTGAGGTACTGGACAAGCCCTCCCCATTCTAGATAGTGAGCAGATTTGGAATGGGGGATGGAGAATCGTAGTCAAACTGTATTCCTCAAACAATGATCTGGTACATCTTCCTTTTTTTTTTATAGTTTTTTTATTGCATAATTTTTCATTACAAGTATAACAGCAACACTTCATCATACAGATGCCCTAATTCCTTAATTCTGGAGCTTTGGCTAACATTTGATTTTTATACAGCATCAAGAAAGTGTAAGTTTAAAACAAAATATATAAACAACATACATACATACAAAACTAAAATTTATACAAACCTAACTTGTCAGCTGTTAGTCTCTTTTTTATCCCAAAGAGTAAATTAAAATTCCCTTTGTGGGGTAACATTTTCCTCTACTTATTGTCCCTTCTAGTAAAGCTTGTACAATATTCTTTAATTCCTCCCACACTTTTTTGTTATTTCTTAAATACATTTTAACATGATGGTTAAGTAAAAAAAAGATTTATTAATCTCTCCTTAAGGCAATTTCTCATCTCCCCTATCAGGGTCATATAACATTAACATCCATACACATTTCAGGTTTCCCTAGAGGTCCCAACCTAGGTCATCTGTTCAAGTCCCATCTAGTCCAATGATTCCGATATACTGCAGCTCTGTCCTGTACATTATGAGTTGGCTGTTCCAAATGTTGTGTCTAGTTTATTATGTCCTGCCATTCCGGTAATGTTGGGGGGTTGGGGAGCAGCCATTTCTTAGTAATGGCTTTATAGGCCGCTGCTAAACATATAGACCAGAAATATTTGGTGTCTTTATCTTTAAGAGTTTTGGGAGGTATGCCCAATAGGAGATTTTGAGGAGTCAACGGCTCCTGAATGGACAATAATCTAGTTATTTGGTTAGTAACTGCTTGCCAGAATGGCTTAATCTTTGGACAGTTTAAGAATATATGGTCGTGGGAAGCTTCCAACGCCCCACATTGTCTCCAGCAAGTAGAAGAGGCCTCAGGGTTACGCTTTGCCTGGAATAGGGGTACTAAAAAGTACCTTGTGCGAACCTTCCAAACATACTCCCTCAAGCTAGGAGACAAACTTGTGGACCATGTAGATTGCCACACCTTCGGCCAGAAAGGCCCAAGGAGGGGACCGCCAGGTCCTACTCCTATCTTTGTTTTATTAGATCAGTAAGATGATTCTGGTAAGTATTGAGGAACTTAGATAACAAAGATATGGCATGATCACTTTCAGAGACTGTCCAAATGCGAATAAAGGGACTACAGTCCTCTTCTTATAATGATCTAGAGTTTTGGATTTTTATTTGTGTGGTAATCCAATCTCTCATCTGTAAATAATATATATAATCACTTGAAACCCAGCCATACTTTGTTTGTGCTTCTGTAAATGACATTATGGTAAACTTTCGAAGTATTTGCCAAGGCGCCACAAAGCCCATAGGGACCTGATGAGCATACCATTTATATTCTAAAGCTGGTGGAAAGGCAGGATTCTCAGAGAACCAGCAGTATTTCCAATTATGGTTAGAGAATTGCTTTTGGGGGTAGCCCCTCTTCCAACCCTCCAGAATTGCACCTGTGCTTTTTGAAAGGACCCCTTGGAGTTGCCTCATTGGGGGTGGGACAAAAAGGCCCACAGGTAGAGGATGGGGTAGACATCTACCAAGATCAGTTTGCTTCCAATGTGCCAAGTAGTGACTGTTTCCCCCACAATAGAGCCAGTCGCATTTGAGAGACATTCCAATAATAGTGTAAATTAGGAACTGCAATTCCACCAAGATTTTTTGAGAGCATTGATAATTGGGATTTAAGATGGGTTTTTTGCCTTGCCAAAGGAAATCCAAAAAATGCTCGTTGCCAGTTGTTCAGGCACTGTAAGGACACCACACAAGGCACAGAATGAAACAGATATAATAATCTTGGCAGAGCATTCATTTTAAGTGCTTGATTCCTAGCATAAAAGGATAAAGGTATCACTGTCCAGCGACTGAAGTCCACCTTAAGGATCTGTATTAGGGGGTCATAATTCAGGTTAAATAGTGACCCGAGATCAGCTGGAATAGTAACTACCAAATACCTTATTGCTTGGGAATTCCATTTAAATTGAAACTTTTTCTTAATATGTATTGGAGGGATACAGTTAAAGGCCAATAGTTCAGTTTTGCTAGTATTTAAGGAATATCCGGACAGGGATGAGAATAAAGTAAACTTTTGAAATAAATGCGTAAGAGAGTTGTCTGGATTTGCTAAATATATCAAAAATGTCATCTGCAAATAATGCTATTTTGTGCTCCTTTCCGGCCGAATGGATTCCAGGGAGATTCTGATCCTGTCGAATCATGTGGGCCAGAGGTTCAATATAAAAAGCAAACAGGAGAGGGGAGATAGGGAATCCCTGCCTGGTTCCTCTATGTAAAGCAAACTTATGGGATAAATGTCCACTGGATCTGATATAAGCTTGGGGGGTCTGATATAATTTAAATATAGTATCTATAAACTAACGTGGGATTTGAAAAGTTTTCAAAATTTCCCTTAGAAAGGGCCAAGAGACCTTGTCAAATGTTTTTCAGCATCCAAACTAAGTAGAAGGGCCGGGGTTTTTACCTTTTGGATATGTTCAATTAGATATACAGTTCTCCCAATATTATCCTGAGTTTGACGACCTTGAATTGGTCTTGCTGAATTAAAAAAAAGGGGCTAATTTAGCTAATCTGTGGGCTAATATAGATGCCAAAATGTTGTAATCAGTGTTTAGAATGGAAATGGGGCAGTAGAAACCAGGCACGGAGGAGTTCTTCCCAGGTTTTGGGATTACTGAGATGATTACATATTGCCAGGAGGAAGAGATAGGGGTCTCAGGCAGGGCTATATTCAAAAACAATCGCTGTAGTAAAGGGGTTATATCTTGTTTAAAGGCTTTATAGAATTCCCTTGGTAATCCATCGGTACCCAGACATTTATTAGATTTAAGATTTCCTATCTCCCCCTCCAACTCTTTAATCGAAATCGAGGCAAAAATGTTTCTGTAAGGGTTTCTGAGAGGGTTGGGAGGTTTAAGGATTGGAGAAAGGCGCAAATTTTTGTTATAGTGGGTTGTGGTTGGTGTGTAGCATAAAGTTCTGTATAATATTTAACAAAAATATCTGATATACTGGCTATAGTATGTTGGGGCAGGTCCTTAGACGAAGGTCTCAGTGTGGTGATCATGGCCCTAGCCTGCTGCCTTCGTAACCGCCCTGCCAAAAGTTTCAACGAGCGAGGATCACCTTCACAGTACTTTTGTCTAAGGAATAACAGGTTCTGCTCGACATAGTAGTCTAGCAGGGAATTAAGCTCTCGTTTCATAACCTTTTATTGCCTAGTGACCTCTGTTGTTATTTTTAAATGTTGTTGCTCTTCAAGAGTTTTTATTTGAGCAAGTAAGGAATTTCTTTTCTGGTGCCCAAGTTTTTTTTTTGTGTGCTGCAAAAGCGATAAATATACCTCTGCAAATAGCCTTGATTGTGTCCCAAGGTATAGCAATATCTATCTCCTGCATGTCATTATCTATTAAAGTTTGTTGAATTGTGTTTTTAGTTTCCTGTATAATTTCCTTGTCTCTGAGAAGGGATATGTTCAGCCTCCATCTTGTGGACTTCTGAAATTGATCATTTCTGAAACAAAGATACTGTGGGGTATGGTCCGAAAGGACAAAGTCACCCTGCCAAGCCTTAAGTGACATGTGGGCACGTTCCTGTGAGACTAAGAAATAGTCAATACAACAGTAGCTCTGGTGAGCTTGTGAGTAAAAGGTATGGTGAATACCAGTACCATTGTGATAGCACCATGCATCAGCCAAGCCCAGATCCTTGATCAGCTTTAACAGTTTCCTTGCCCGCTTGGACACTTTTTGATTTTGTACAACTGATTCATATAGTTGAGACCGGTTCAAATTAAAATCCCCACCACAGACGACTGGCACCTCTGCCCACTGTATTAATTTCAACAAAATCGACCTATAAGTCGTAAAATCGGAGTTAGGTGGAAAATACATTGAGGCCATCGTAATAGGCTTCCCATTTAACTTCCCCTTTAATAGTACGTACCTTCCTTCTTTATCAATTATCTGATCAGTGGCTTGAAATAGAACCCGGTGTGGTATTAAAATAACAGCACCCCTTCTTCGTCCACCCCTATAAGAGGAGGCATAGACCTGGTCAAACCCCAAACGCTTCTCGAACTTTCGTGTTCATCTCTAGCTGCGCGCTTTCTGGAGCATCAAAATGTCCGCACTCAGCCTGCTTAAGTCTAAGACAATTTTTGAGCGCTATGGGCTAGTCAGGTCATGCACATTATAAGTGCAAAAGGTGCAACTCATCTTAATGTCCTTTTAAAATGTGCAATTAAAAATGCCCCACTTCTCTCAAAGAAAGATTCCTCACATTTCAGGAGATTTTCTAGTACAGCATATATATAACCCCATAATTTAAGTATCAGAACTTCATTAAAACCTAATAATTGAAGACAAGCTGACATTAACCATAAAAAACTAGGTGGCACCAACTGGGCACCCAACTGTATATCTTGCATTAGCTTCCAAGGCAGGAGGTCCACTATATCAAGTGACCTTTGTACCCACCCTGATGTTAGTTTTGGCAGGGTGAAGAGGAGGGTACTCCTTCTGGACAGAAGGACCTCTTATAGGGTCTGTACCAGACTACACCCTGTAGGCATGTTACTGTGTAGTGCAATATACCTCTGAGCCCGATCTGCTCAGTACAAATTATTCAGATTGAAAGAGATGGTGTGTATTTCAATTAGGACAGTGTCGGGGCGAAATAAGTAAAGAAGACATTATATTTTGCTTGCACTGTTCCCCATAACCCTTACTTTCACTGTAATTTCCATCCCCAGGCCCTCCTATTAAATCAAACATCTTATAAAAAAAATCTGTCACTCCAATTAGTCATATTTTTAGGAGCTGTGGCCATTCATTGCAAAGTATGACAATCCATGGAGTTCTAGCCTGTGAGCAAATCCCCTTAAGCCCTTTGATCGTGACAGATTCATTTTAAATGGGCCTAGTCACTGCTTTTTCGTGGCCCATTATAGTGAGTCTAGTCAAGGGAGAAAAACTACCTCCAACCACAGCCATAGTTACTCACTGCGTGGCATCTAACGGTCTAAAGACCGGATTAAAATGCTTAGTTGAGCCGTCCATTTGCACAAGATCTTGATCCAAGATACCAGGGAGCTTTTTGAGTAAATTTCTGAAGAGGAAGATAGTGTCCGAGGTTGTAGAGATGACTGGGTTCTTGTTTCTTTTAGCTCACACAGTCTGCCATGCGTCGTCTTGATCTTGTCGTTTCTGACCCAGTTTTTGGTGTTTTTCCAGTATGTCAATACCCTTTTTTACCATGGCCTACTTTGCTTCTTGAAAATTATTATAGATCTCAGTTCCTTCCTTCCAAAAAACCCACAGTCTGGAGGGATATGGCGTTTGAATGCGCAGATTTTCCCCCCAAAGTATCTTTATAAGGAGGGCATATTACTGACACTGTTTTTGAATAGTCGGTGGATAGTCATGGTCAAAAAAAAGACGGGAATCAAGATATTTGACCTCACGTTGTTGCCAGGCTCTTTTTAAGATGTCTTCCTTGGTTTTAAAATTATGAAATTTGATAATCACAGAGCGCAGTCTGGCGGTTGGATCTTTAGGTTTCGGCATCAGGGCACGATGCGCTCTCTCAATTTTAATTTTGTAGCCGGAAGGAAGATTCAGTACGTCATGAAGTATGTCAGCCAAGGATTCAGACATAACGCCTTCCTCTGCACCTTCTGCTAGACCATATAGGCGTAGATTGTCCCTCCTGGACCTACTCTCAAGGTCTAAGTACTTCTGCTCCGTGGAGATTGCATGTAAACAGAGCGCAGAGCCCGTTCAACCAATGTGCTGTAGGCCATCCTCTGCTGTGCCAATCCAATCCTCAGCCTCCTGCATTCGATTCTCCACCATCGATAACTTTTGATTTAGTTGTTTGAATTCATTTTCATTTTCTGCCCTCATATCCTTCAATTCCCTCATCAGGGTCTCGAATCTTAATCAAGAGAGCTGTTCCATTTCCTCATCATCAGTATCATAGCTTGGTGCCGAGCTGTTACGGCGTGTGGTTGTAGCAGGGCCTCATATAGGGAAATTCTGTCTTGAGCCTTGGGTTTCTTTTTCACCCCACGGATACAGAGTGCGAGTTGTTGTCCCTCTATCCTTCTGCAATCCTTCAGATGCCATTTCAGGTAGTTTCTGCAGATTTTAACGTTTAGTATGGGAGAATTAATTAGCAGATCGGGCGGAGTGGCTCTACTAGCTGCTGAACAGAGCCTCAGCGGAACCGGAAGTCTCCTGGTACATCTTCCTAGCAGATTTTATTTGGGAAAAGACAGGGGTATGTTATTCTATGCCAGACTACCTAAACCATGTTTCAAGTGTGGAGCCCCAACCCATCCAAGCACAGCCTGTGATACACCCAGATGTAGCCACTGTTTGGATTATGGACATGTTTCGGGGCAATGTTTAAATCTGTTCAAATGCAATCTCTGTGAAAAGACAGGTCACGCTTATGGGAGATGTCCTTGGGCCTCCCATAACCGTGCAGATTGTCCATCTCATGTGGATATCATTAACAGGGCCCAGCTACTACAAGCAAAAAAGGTGACAGAGCAAAACCTTGAGACAATGCCCAGAAAGGCCCTAGACATGCAGGGCCAGCAGGAAGCTAGCGCCACAAGTAGGCAAGAGGAGATGGAATTGGACCAAATTGTTCAGAGAAACCCTCCCCAGACCTTGTCCCTAGTGAAAACACTGCCATATCACCAGAGTCACTGACAGCTCCAGTACAGGCCAGCCCAGAGGTTATGCCTCCCCCCCGAGATCAGAATCGTACCTTTAAAACGATTCTTTCAAAAAAAGGTCCAGACAAGGGAAAACTGGAATTTCTTCCGAGAAGTTCAGCAAGAAAGGAAAAGAGAATTCTAGTATTTCTTGGAAATCAGAGAACAAGTTTGCTGCTTTAGCTAAAGGGAAACAGTGGGGGGAATCGGAGGATGAAGAATCACAGACCTCCTCTATTGCTTCTTCCACATCTCAGGTTACTTCAGACCCCGAGGAAGGGGGGGGGGTGGTGTTGACTCTATTGCTAAAAGAACTCAACGCAGGATGTTTTCACAGACCCCAATAGTAAGGGATCTGATCTTTTCCCCTTTTACACTAAATAAAGGGGCCCTTGACAATAACTACTTTAAATGTTAATAGTATTGAGACTCAAAGGAAAGGATTGTCAACATTACATACCTTACAAAGGACAGATGACATTATTTGTATTCAAGGTACCAGACTTAAGACACAACAAGAATTGGGGCTAGTCTCTAAACTTTGGCCAAAGGGTCCTTCCTTTTGGTCAATAGGGCAAGAGGCTATGTGATGGGGTTGGCATATTGTTTGCCAATCCGGAGTTAAAGGTTTCTAGGCTAGTCGACATATACCTCGGGAAAGCCCTACTTTTGGATATAAATTATGCTCAGGGGAGGTTTCGCTTAGTTACAGTCTATGCTCCTCAAAGTAAGGCTCAGAGAGTACAGTTATTTAAAGAAATTCAACCCTACTTGCATACTTCCCATATGGTCATCTGGGCTGGAGACTTTAACTGCAGATTGACATGTGCAGATAGGGGTCTGCAAACAGGTGAACTGTTTTGTGATACCCAGGCCCTGAAGAACATTATTTCCACTGCAGGATTAGTGGACTCCTATAAGGCTGTCGCACATACGGGGGGGGGGGCATACTTTAGAGGGTCCCTCTCTATTAGAATAGACTTTGTGTTTATATCTTACACATTACAGGTTCTGCCGGCTAAGGTTCATGCCTGGGAATTTATGGATCATAGATCAACAACAATACAACTTGAGTGGGAGGACTCCCCGAGGTGCAAAAAGAATAGTTGAAGACTGAATGGGGCAGTTTTTAGAAAAGGAAGCTATCAAGAAGGCATGGAGGGCAGAATGGGTGGCTAGATGGTCAGTTCTTGAATTATATGATGACCTCACTGAGTGGTGGGAAGACACTAAAAAGGGGTGGCAAGTATTCTTTCACACCAAAGCTAGGAATGCTGCTAATAAAGATTATCTTAGTTATCTACAACTTGGAGGGCAGTTACAAATACTGATATCAGAGTCTGAAGATACTTGATTAGATTATAGCTCACAGATTAAGATAATTAGAAGGCAGATGATGGGGATGCAGTATGATCGAGCCAAGTCCCTGGAACAAGAATTGTGGTCTGGGACCAACACCAAAAAAGGTACTTTAGACCTATTTAGAGATGGTCAAAATAGAGTAGGCCACAGGATACTAACAGAAGTAACCACAGAAAGGAACCAAACAGTTACCTCTCCAGAAGGCATCCTGCATTTAGCAGAACAACACATAGAGACTATGTTTGGCACTAGACCCCATACAAAGCAGGAAATGAACGGCTTTGAGAAGCTTAATCTTCCACAAGTTCCTGATATAGAATTAAGGGATTTGGTTAAAGAAATTACATTAGGGGAGATTCGAGTAGCTATAACCTCACCAAACAAAGATTCTGCTCCTGGGACAGATGGGATTGGCTCGGAGCTATACAAAACATTTCTACAGGAACTGTCCCCAGCTTTGGCAATTTTGTATAATTGTATGCTTCAGAACAATAAATTGTCAGACTCAATGAATAAGGCCATACTTACTCTTTTGTATAAAAGGGGTGCAAGGGATGATCTTAGAAATTGGAGACCTCTGTCTCTGTTAAACACAGATTTAAATATTTGAAGTAAAATATTATTAAACAGACTTATTAAAGTTGCAGATCAACTGATTAGTCCATTTCAGACTTGTTCTATCCCAAATAGATACCAACAGGACAATCTCATTCTGTTGAGAGAAATCTTTAAGAAAGATGAGGAGAATGCACTGCAAGGGTTTGTGCTTGGACTCGGATCTGGAGAAAGCGTCTGATAATCTGGCTCATGATTATCTGTTTACAGTATTAAAGGCCTATGGCCTTCCAAATCAATTTATCAGCTGGATAAGATGCATGTATAATAATGCTATAATTATCCCAAATATAAATGGATGGGTGGGTAGACAGGTAGCTGTACAGAAGGGTAACGGCAGGGCTGCCCCCTCATCCCACTACTGTATACCTTTGGCACTGACATTCTTTTAAGACAAATAGCACAAAATGACAGGATACATGGGATCCCAATAGTTACTGGACAACCTCCGGCTACAGTACTAGCTTATGCAGATGATGTTCTAATGACATTAGCTCCCTCAACCTGTGCACTGGCAGTTGCAGACACCTTAGAAAACTTTTCTGGCATGTCACAATCACGGGTAAATTACAACAAACGTATAGGTACAGTTTTAGGGGACACTCCGGCCCCAATGAGTGGCAAGTTGGCAGGTATTAGAATACCTCAAGAGCCTATAAAAATACTAGGACTAGAATTTGGGGTTAGGGGGGCAGCAATAAAAACAGGGAATCAGGTATACAAACAACCAGTAGACTAGTATCAGCATGGAAAGGGCAACAAACCCCTAAAAAGAAAAGGGTTTTGTTGATTGAAACCTTATCGTTACCCATCTTTTTGTATGTTAGCTACGTATTTCCTCCTCCTCCACAAAGGATTGTTACAACTTTTTATAGTATATTTTTCCAGGCTTTTTGGGGAAATAGAGTAAATCCAATTAAGAGGGGGATTACATATAAAAGTATACAGGAAGGAGGTATAGGCATGGTAAACCCAGTAGCCTTCTTTTGTAGTCTGTGTCTCATATAATATTGGTGGAGCTTTGAAACCAGGATTGAAGGTATGGAAATCTGCTGTAATGAAATGGTTAAGCACCATGTATAGGCCCCTGGGAAATAAGAAACTAAGATTACTGAACTCACTCCCCTTGGTCCTGGGGTATGGATTAGAACAGGTTAAAAACTTGATCCACTGGAATACAACTCCCTCCCAGACTCACTAACAGATAGAAAAACAATCTATAATGCTATTCTGATGGTAGAAAGAACTGAGGAAACTTATTTCTACCAATGCCCAGCCAATAGACAGCCCTTTGTGCTGAGACAACTAAGAAATCCGCAGTTACCTGCTTTCACTTGGGACTTGGTATGTCTTAGGAATTATGGTAGGATTGGGGTTAAAGGAAATAGTAAGCACAAGCAGGTAACAGAGAGGTATTGCCCTAGAACAGAATGCTCTCAACTACCACCACACAAGAACATCTATATTGTGCAAATGTGAAAGATTTATGGGTCCATCTGGCCAGAAAATGGAAAGAACCTTTATTTACAGTCCTAACTTACTCTGTTCTGATGTTTGGAGTTCCAACAGGAGGTTGGGGAAAACATAATCCTGAAACATTGTACATTATATTTTCAGTTATTAGATATTACGTGTGCCAATCGCATTGCTACTGGGTAACACAGCAAACAGAAATATATACTGAATTGTACAATAATATTCTGTCAGCCTTACAGAACATCTTATAAAATGACTATAAAAGGTTTTCTACTAAAGTAAAGCACTTATGGGTACAATGTGATAAATGGTTAATTGTTTAAAAACTCAGATAGTAGGAAAATAAGAAGGTAAAACTGATACAATAGTATACACAGTATTTTTTTGTAACAATACATTGGAACTGCATAGGGAAAAGTTTTCGGACTATGATTGCAATGTTGTTGTATAGTTCATCTGAAGCCCTATTTCATCATAAAAATTCCCCTACTTTTTTCGAGAAGTGCCATGGGATCTTTAAGAACAGGAAGATGGGACCTTGGTTTAATGTCTCCTTCGAAAGACGGCACCTCAGGAGTGCAGCACCCCCCTCATGCTGTACTACAGTGTCAGTACTGGGATTTAACATAAGTGCCCAGTGTGAGGATAGAACCCACAGCCTTCTGATCTTCAGGCCTCAGAGGCGAGTGTGCAACCTGCTGAGCCACTGACACTGCTTATACCACTCCTAAAACTATTGTTACAGGTGAGTAACTGTTTTTCTAGGGATGTGGATATAATGTTCTATACACACTTTCTGTCAGACTCCTAGCAGTTCTCCGGGAGGTTCAAGTTTATTGCAGGAAAGCTCCATTGAGCAAGCTCATTCACAAGGAGGTCCTGGGTGCATGGTTACAACAAATATACAATGCAGGCAATAACATAACAATACATAAATGGTGGACCAGGTCCTACAAGGTACACGGGTAAACAGTCCTGGGTGAAAACCAAAAACCAAAAAAAATATTTAGTACAAGTTGTTTAAGGAAGGTGCTGCAGCGAGAACAAATTAAGGAAGTAAGGAGAAAGCTAGGGAGGGAGTTTAGAAACAGTAACAGGTGTCCTTTATTTTTGAAGCCACCAGTTTTTTGAAGAAATTTACTGAGACTACACTGGATAGTTTCAGAGTGGATTGCAGCTGGTTCCAAATAGTTGGTAGGGCACTTGAGAAGGCTCCGTCTGCCAAAGGAGAGTCTGAGTCCTAGGTGCGTGGAAGTGGGATAAAATCTGATTTCCTAAGGAAATAAGAGATGTGGGCAATCACGGATAAGTGCTACTAAATAGCTTGGTAATTTATTCAGAAGAAGTTTTAGGGTCCAAATGCTAGCATGGAGTGTGCGTCTAATGGTAAGTGAAGTCCAACCAACCGCTGCGTATAGTTCACAATGGTGGGTTCGGTATGGGTAGTTTGTAATGAAGCGCAGGGCACGGTGATAGAGAATGTTCAATTTGTTTAGATTAGTAATTGCTGCAGAAGTGTATAATATGTCCCCATAGTCAAGTAAAGGGAGGAAGGTGGTCTGAATAAGCCTGAGTCTGGTTTCAAGGGGAAAGAGGGACCTATTTCAGAAGAAGCAGCCTAGTCTAGCTTTTAGTCTTCTGGACAGGTCGTCAATGTGCTTGTTGAAGGAGAGCTTGTTGTCTAACCAAAAGCCGAGGTATTTAAATTTAGAGACAACTTCCAGTGGTTCACCTAGGGATGTAACGATGAAGTCTTTAGGTGGGACAGTGAGGGTGACGGAGGAAGTATTAGGGTGGGAAAACCATGGCCTTAAGTTTTTTTAGCGTTTAGGAGGAGTTTGGTATTGATGAGATTTTTTCTAGCTGTGCGAAATCGACTTGGAAGTATATCCCTGACTTCCGATATTGTATGGCCGGATGTATACAAAACTGTATCGTCTGCAAAGAAATGCAAGGTTGACCTGGTTATTTGAGAATCGAGGTTGTTGATATAAAGGGAGAAGAGTATAGGACCTAAGATGGAACTTTGCGGGACTCCCCTAGTAACTGATAAGGAGGCAGAGAACAGCCCACCAGCTTTGACTTTCTGCATCCTACCTGATAGGTAACTGGAGAACCATTTGTAGTAGCTAGGTAGCCTAATATTGGTGAGGCTGTTCACAATTAGAGTATGGGCAACGGTATTGAATGCTTTACTCAAATCTAAGAATACTGCACCCGTAATTTTTTTAGCATCCTTGGCTGAGATCCAGTCATCGGTGACTTTAGCTAGTGCAGTAACGGTGCTACGATTAGAGCGGAAGCCTGATTGGGCTGGACTGAGGAGAGAGTAGGTTTCCAGATGATTCTTCAATTGTATATAAATCAATTTTTCGAGGACTTTTGAAAGGATAGGCAAGATTGAGATTGGTCTGTAATGGTTTAAGTCGCATAGGTCGCCGAATTTAAATAAGGGTATGATATGAGCGGATTTCCAGCATAATGGAACTACGGCAGAAGAGATAGAGAGGTCGAATATATGGAGAATGGGAGCAGTAAGATAGCGGTAGCCGACTTTTAAGAAAAATGGTTCTAAGCCATCGTCTCCGGCACTTTTTGTGGTATCTAAATTGATGAGTGAATCCTCGACTTCTTTGAAGCTGAGAGGGAGCAGCTGGAAAGAATGAGCTGTAGCTTTCGGGACAGTGATAGGGCTAGCATGGATACTAGTACGAGATGCGTACAGTGATGCATCGAGAGCTAGACCAGCTGTGGCGAAGTGAGAATTCAGTTCGAGGATTTGGTAATTTTTTTCAATAACTGTGCCATTTATGTTGATCTTGGCTGGGATGGAGGGAGCAGCCAGTCGACCTTCAATAGACTTGATGGTCCTCCAAATTTTCTGCGAGTTTCCTTTGGCTTTTTCCAGCGTGGAAACGTAGTAATTCGCTTTGGTAGAGCGAATATGTTTTACGCAGGTGTACCTAGCTGCTCTAAATGTCTGCCAATCTGTTGGATTCTTAGTTCTTCTTGCTAGAGCCTAGAGTTTACCTCAGTTTATAAGTGTGGTTTTGAGCTCCGGTGTAAACCAGGGGTGGGAGACCTTAGCATCGCTTTTTAATAAATGGGGCATGCTTGTTAGCGGGTGGTGAGATTTTCATTTGGGTTAGAGACAGCCTCATCGACTGTTTTAGAGGTACAGATCTTGCCATTTGACCTTGCTAAGGTCAGTCAGATAGCTCAGGGTGTTGAATTTACGAAATGAACGCTTGATTATGAACTTAGGCTGATTGAGGACTTTGGTTTGATGTCTTGTACAGACCACAACTCTATGATCACTCATATCATTGGAAAAAACAGCTGATTGTAGTATTTTGTGGGGATGGGTGGTAAATATGACATCGATGAGTGAACTATGGGCAGTGTTGGTGGTGTTAATCCTAATGGGCTCACTAATTATCTGGGCAAGACCCAGTTCATCACAAAGGGATTTCAGGCTATGCGATTTGTGTGCGAGCCAATCCATGTTGAGGTCCCAGAGTATCAGTGTTGGCTGTTGTAACTAAGGATTTTAGGACGTTGATGATTTCAGTTCCACCAGTTGAAGGTCTGTAGCCGCCGATTACTGTAATAATTTCATTGGAGGGAAGGTGCAGTTTCAGAGATACGATTTTGTATTCCTTAGATTTAGAATTGCAGAAGATGTCACTAATAGTGAATTTGGATTTGCCATAAATAACTACTCCCCGTATTCCTATCAGCCCTATAGAGATTATAGTTGAGGAGTGTTGTTGCTGGTCCGTAATAGTATTTTTGAGCCAGGATTCGGTGATAATGGCAGGTCGGGCTCAGTGTGTGTCGGTCAGGCTCGTAAAAGGTAAATTTTTGGGAGCAAACTTAAAATGTTGACCAACATGAATTTAAGGCCAGGAGCGGCAGCAAACTCGGTAGGCGAGGAAAACGTTGACAGAGGGCCTGGGTTTAGTTCTACATTACCTGAGCAGAGAAGGAGAAGGAGAAGGAGCAGGAGTTTTTTTTTTTTTATATAGCTGTTGTGATGGATCTGGACGCTTTTTTAAGTTGTGACTGGCTAATAGTACTGGTAGGGGATAACATTTTAGTGCTATTATGGTACAGTCTAATGTGGCAGTTAATAGACAGCAGGGATAATGCTCTGAGTGACATGTGAGAAGGGGGTAATAAAAGCAGGTGAGTGGGGAGTGGGTTGTAATTAAAGGGAGGGGATGGACTTTGGATGAGCATTAGTGCAGTGAAAGGGGGCGATGTAAATAGCAGTGAGATGTTCCAGGGTAGGTTTTGAACCTGGGACTTCGTCGTGATAGCATATAGTTAGGATGTTAGTAAGCAAAAATAAAATGACAACGGGAAGGTGAGTCATGGTTCAGCAGAGCAGGCTAGTGCAGGGGAAAGGGGCGGGGTGTCTAGAGAGAGGGTGGCTTGCAGCACGGTCTATGCCCTTAACATGAGCGAATACAGTAAAACAGCTCTATGGGGCGGAGCTAATTGAGTATTTAATGGAGGCCTGGGGGGGGGGGGAAGAAAAAGCCTGGCAGAGACTGAACCCAGAGCACAGATATGCAGCGCCTTTCGTCTGAGCCAATCGGGGCTTGCTTCGAAAAAGCACCCGCATTGCGATTGGCTGATAACAAGGGTAGCTCGCCGGCTGCTGGTTGCAGGATTCCCCTGGCGGAACCCTGGCAGTAACAAATTGTTTTAGTAAGAAAGAGAAGGCAGGAGATTCGTCAAGGATGGGAGTGGGCGGTGCTAACGGGTCTATATAATAGCACACAGAAGTGGGGATGGGCGAAAAATTGCAGCTTTGCCGTATCTCAAGCGGTGGAGTAAGATGAGGAGGTCTCGGGCGGCGGCTTCGGAAGCGCCAACCGCCCAGTGTTCGCTGTCCACGCGGAGGGCGTCTGAGCTGGGATCCATAGCGCGTTCTCGGCTAGAGAAAGGAGAGAGGAGCTCGAATTAATAGTGGGGCAACACAAAGGCTAGCAGATTGAGCGAAAACAGCTCAATTATCAACTGAAAAGCCAGCGATTTGCTTGGCGCCTTGCAGTCTGGAGAGAGCTACAAAGTCACGAAGGGGCTGTAACACTTGGTTGCTGGGAACATTTTTGGACAATAAACACAGTTTTTTGGCAAATCAGTCACAGTTCAGTAATTTGTAGTACAATTTTCAAATAAAACAGTGCCTTGGCAAGACAGGATATGCTAGTCAGCAATAAGCAAACCTAAAGTACCAAAATGGTATGCCTCAGCAAGACAGAATGAGATAAAGCTGCTAGAAGGCTTAGTTGCAAAAAGGGGATGGGAGGAATTGCAGTTGTTGACAGTAAGTAACCAATAAATTGAAACATCAGATAGGAGTGGGCGGAGACTGTGTGCATTTAAAGGAGGCCTGGGAGGGGGAAGGGAGGTGGGACAAAAAATCAAGGGGAAGTTTGCAGAGCTAGCACTGAATCAGTGCTAGCACATACAGTTGGAGAGAAAATGCAGCGGGGGGGGGATGGTAAGTTACTTTACACAGGCCGAGCAGAACAGGCTAAATTAAAATATATAAATTAGAAGCCGAGTACAGGGATGGAGGCTTACATTAAACCACACGTCTTGGGTGCTCCTGTCTCAGGTGAGTGAGACCAGCCAATCAGGGAGCTCTACACAGGCGTGGAGCCAATAGCGCTACCCTGAGAAGGCGCTGAAATTGAAAACAGCAAATTGCAAGTGATGATCCGGTTCGGCGTTCACACAGCCCAGAGAAATTGTGGCAATTTTTCAAGCGTCATACCTTATCTATCTCTTTGGGGGATAGGTGGATCAGGCTCCTTGCACCGTAGAGGTACTATGGCTGGATCGTGACCGCTGCCCGTGGGGGCAAGTGGCACCTTATCTATCTCTTTGGTGGGTAGGTGGATCAGGCTCCTTGCACCGTAGAGCTGCTATGGCTGGATCGTGACCGCTGCCCGTGGGGGCAAATGGTGCCTTATCTATCTCTTTGGGGAGGTAGGTGGATCAGGTTCCTTGCACCATAGAGGTGCTATGGCTGGATCGCGACCGCTGCCCGTGGGGTCGAGTGGTACCTTATCTATCTCTTTGGGGGGTAGGTAGATCAGGCTCCTTGCACCATAGAGGTGCTATGGCTGGATCGTGACCACTGCCCGTGAGGCAAGTGGCACCTTATTTATCTCTTTGGGGGGTAGGTGGATCAGGCTCCTTGCACCGTAGAGGTGCTATGGCTGGATCGTGACTGCTGCCCGTGGGAGGCAAGGTGCACACCCCTCCTTAGGGAACAAAGAGAGAAATGAGGCCCCAAAACCAGCATACTAGTGTGACTCAAGGTCAACGTGGTAATGGGAAATTAAGGTGTGTGCTGACCTCCAGGTAGCAGCCCTCTCTGCAGATTTCCTGGATAGGGATGTCCCTGGAAGCAGCCACAGAGGCAGCAGTATGACAGGTGGAATGAGCCATTAGCCCAAAGGGAGGATCCCTACCGCCAACCTATAGCAGAGATCGATGCAGGATACAATCCACCTGTCAACTGTCCGCTTGGCTGCCGGTCTGCCAGGTGTGGCTCAGCATAGGTGACAAACAGCTGGCGAACCTCTCCCCAAACTCCAGCCATGCGCTCTTTGTAATAAGCGAGTGCTCACCTCAGGTCCAGAGTATGGAGCATGTGCTCAGCCTCAGAGGTGTGACTGTTGAAGTACACCGGGAGATTAATCACCTGGTTAAGGTGTAACTCTGACACAACCTTTGGAAGGAACTTCAGGTTGGGGTGAAGGACAGCCTTGTCCCTGTGGAAGAGCAGGTGAAGAGACTCCACCAAAAGCTCCTGGAGTTCACTAATCCTTCTGGCTGACGTGATAGCCACCAAGAAGGCAGCCTTCCATGGCAGGTGAGACATTTCACACCTGTGCATAGGTTCAAATGGCTTGCCCATGAGCTTTGCCCAAACCAGCAGCAGATCCCAAGGTGGTGGTGGTGGTTCACGCACCAGAGGGGAAATGACATCAAGGCCTTTGAAAAAAGTTCCAGACCACCTTCTCCTGCGCCACCAACTGCTGACTGGCCCACACCCTGTAAGCAGAGATGGCTGCCAAGTACACCTTAAGGGTGTTGACTGAAGGCCCAACTTAGAGAGGGACCACAGGTAGTCAAGGATGCTAGACACTGGACAGGACAAGGGGTCCAGCCGCTTGCCCTGGCACTAAAGGGAGAATTTCTTTCACTTGAAGGCATAGCATTTCTTGGTCAACTATTTTCTAGATGCCTCCACAACAGTGAGGATATCTTCGGAGAGACCCAAAGCCTGGAACCCTAGCCGCTCAGGAACCAGGCTGTCACATGCAGGGATTAAAGGTTCAGGTGGAGTACCTTCCCCCATTAATGGAGAGCAGGTTCGGGCAGAGAGGAAGACGCCTCAGGAGCCTGCTGCTGAGGCTGAGGAGATCGAGGTACCAAAACAGGCATGGCCAGAGTGGCGCCACCAGTATCAACTGTGCCTTGTCCCTCCTGGCCTTGAGAAGCATCTTGTGGATCAAGGGAAGAGGATGGAAGGCATAGAAGAGGCCTGGGGTCCAGGGCCTCGAGAAAGCATCCCCCTGCAGCATTCCCTGCTTGGGGGGGCAAGGCACAAAACAGTCTCAGCTTTACGTTCTCCCTGGAGGCAAACAAGTCCACCTGAGAGGTTCCCCACTGGGAGAACAGACCGAGTACTACCTCTGGATGGAGAGACCACTCGTGAGATGCCTCACCCACACGGCTGAGGGCATCCACCAGCTGGTTGGGGACCCCTGCCACATGGATGGCTAGGAGATCAGGCTCCAGGCTGCGCACAAGGGTCCACACATGGAGAGCTTCCTTGCACAGTGGCAGGGAGTGCATCTCACCCTGTTTGTTGAGGTAGTACATGGTCGTGGTGTTGTCCATCTGGACCTGGACCACTTGACCCCAAAGGCTGATGTGGTACTGGGACCCCTTGGGGGTCAGAGCCCATGGACTCTATTTTCCCCCAGGTGGGCACCCCAGCCCATGAAAGACATGGTCTTCAAGATGACCGTCAGCTCTGGGCAGACAAACGGGATCCCTTACTGCAGATGTTCTGGGACTAACCACCACTGGAGAGTGTCTCACATCCACAGGGTCGAAGTGACCTTTGTGCCCCCGGGATCACTGGCTGGCCAGCTCCCACTGCAGAGAGTGCATTCTCCAGCAGGCTCAACAGACCACGTTGGTCCTGGGCAGGGCGCAATTGCCCAACCTGAAATGATCGGGCAAAGGAGGAGAGAGCCTCCGCCCTGTCTGCCAGGAGCCAGGCTCTGCAAGATTTGAGCTCTGCCCCGATAAAGTTGATCACCTGCGAAGACACGAGTTCCGACTTGTCCAGAATCGGTTGGTCAGCGGACTGATCCGTCCCTCCAACGATTTGAGCCAGGGCCAGAGTCCTGGAAAGTGAAGTGTTGGCCTCCTCAGTCGACAACTGGTCGACCAGCTCGACAAAAATCTCGGCAGAAAGATCGAACAGCATCTCGGCCGACTGGCCCGACAAGGGTACCATGAAAACGGCGGCCACGGCCAAAGATTCGACTGATGTCAGATCAGGAGAAACGTGGGAATCAGAAGCTCTCAACTGAGAGCATTCCTGATACCATGATTGACAGTGAGAATGTTTTTTGACCTCTTTTTTTAGACCTGGACTTGTGCCCCGAGGATGGACCCTCACCACGTGTCAGCAAGGACTGGCACAACTCCTTGGAAGATCCCGAGAAGTAGGAGCCCAGCAAGAGTGGAACGAATGCCTAAGCCAAAAGTGTGCCGCGGTGGCTGGGACACGCCCCTCAAATTGCACGAGCTGGTCGGCAGACCCCACGGCCATGGAGACCACTCGGCAGGCATCTTTAGATTTGACAGGCAGGTCCCATTCGTCCCATTGGCCAAGAACAAGGCAGGCATAGCTGTCTGTGTGAACAGAGGGATGGAAGGAACAACATATGTCGCAGGCCTAAGGATTGTGCTCATGGTGAAGACAAAGTTTTTGAAGGTCTGAAAGTAATTTCAAAGATTTAGAGCAAAAGGGCCTACTCAGCGCTGAGTGCTATAAGGAGGGAAGCTGCTTCTTCCAGCGGAAAGGAAGATCCGGCATCATGGGGCAGAGCCAAGAGAGTTACCTCCCGGTGGGTGGGAGGAGCCAGCATGAAGACGTTCTGGCCAGAATTAAAGGGAAAGGCAACTGCCAGAAAGTGTGGATAAAACATCATATCCACTTCCCTAGAACCTCTCCATTCCATTACTTTTTTTCTTCCCCAAATTACACCAAACCCCTTGCCACAACCCACCTTCCCACTCATACTACTAGCGGATCCCACTACAACCACCCACCAACCCCCCAATTATAAAATTGAAAATAGAATACAAATTTTGTATACAAAACACACACCAAATAGTGCCAGTCCACAAGTCATTAAAATCCAGTAATCCAAGATGACCAGACAAGGCAGTCTCCCTTCTCACTGGAGATACCACTATCAGATCCCCCAAATGCAGGCTCCAAGGAAAAAAGATTCAGCCAAACTAAAGGAGTTGTTCTGTTCCTACCACTCGCCGACAGTCTACCATGCCAAAATAAAGAAACATAGAAAGGAGATGGCAGAAGGAGACCGATGTTCCATCTAGTCTACCCGTTTGTTTACAGGGACCCCTATTGGCCCTAGAGACTATCTCTCACATAACATGATTAGACAAAGTCCTTTCCCCTACCCTGTGATGCATGTATGCCCTGTCAAATCCTAGTTTGAATGAAGTAACCGTTTTGGCCTCCGCCAAGTCAGGGGGTAATCTATTCCATGATGCAATTACTCTCTCAGAAAAGAAGTTTTCTGAGTTCATGTCTGAACCCTCCACCCCACCCCCAAGTTTCCAGTTGTGCCCTCCCATTTTAGTGTTAGTGTACCTAGTAAACAGTTCCGAGTAAGGAACTTTGTTGATGCCTTTTAAGTATTTGAATGTCTCGATCATGCCCCCCCCCAAATCTGGACTTAAGCAAGAACAAATTCGGCTCCTTCAACCATTTGTCATACGGCAGGTCAGTTCTCCAGTTATCTTTGTAGTCCTTCTCTGAACAATCTCCAGTCTAGTGATCTCCTTCCTTAGGTACAGGCTCCAAAACTGGACACAGTACTCCAAATGAGGTCTCACCAAGGATTTATAAAGAGGCAGAATGACATTCCTGCTCCTGCTGTCAAAGCGTCTGTTGATACACACCAACATTCTGCTGGCCTTGCTATATGTAGAGTTACACTGATTTTATACTTTAAGGTTGCCTGAGATTAGCACTCTAAGGTCCCTTTCTTCAGATGAGGTGACGAGTTTGACTCCATTTAACCAATATTCCATCCTTAGGTATTTTTACCTAAATGCATCACCTTGCATTTTTTTTTTTTGCATTAGAGTTCAATTGCCATTCTTCAGACCATTTTTCAAGCGTTTTCAGGTCAGCCAGGAGATTTCTGATAGACTCTTCAGTATCTACCCTACCTCCCAATTTTGTATCATCTGAAAACAGTGGAACTCTAACTTTTATATGTTTGCCAATGTCACTGATGAAGATGCTGAACAGCACAGATCCGAGGACAGAGCCCTGGGGACCCCTTCCCCGGTGACTTCGCCTTTCTTAGATCCGATTCAGCTGACCACCACCCTCTGGCTTCTGCCATGAGGCCATGCTTTCACCCAGTTGATGATGCTATCCATTATGCCTGTGTCTCGAAGTTTAGTTAGAAGTCGATTGTGAGGAACCAAGTCAAAGGCTTTACTGAAGTCACAGTACAGAAGGTTCACCAGGTGTCCCTTGTCAATTTCTGTGGTAACCAGGTCAAAGAATGATATGAGATTTACCTGGCACAATCAACCTGCCGCAAAGTCTGGCATCCAGAAGACCATTTTTGTGCAAGTATTCCACTATGTCCTGTTTGATCAGTGTCTCCATCCGTTTACGCACCACTGTCAGACTAACCGGCCCATAGTTATCAGCTTTCTCTTTGCTCCCTTCCTTATGCAGAGGGATCACAGCCGCGATTTGCGACTGAACAATGTGATCAAGGTTCCACAAGTTCTTTGGCTAATTCTTTTAGGAGCCTAGGGTGTAAGCCATCAGGTATGGGTGATTTGACCAGTTCAGCTTCTCAAGGGATTCCACGACTCTTTATGGTAAAAGATTGCAGAGCGATAACTTGAGACACATTAGAATGAGGTCTAATATCACTGACAGGCATGGGTCCATCCTGCTCCCTAGTAAAGACTGAGCAAAAGAAGTTGTTCAGTACTTCCATCTTTTGCTTATCATCTTCTACTATTGCATAACTGTCCTTAAGTTTAACCACCCTTTCTGATTTCTTCCTTCTCTCTCAGATGTACCAAAAAAACCTGCCTGTTACCCAATTTGACATTGTTTGCTATGCTTAGCTCTGTGCCTACCTTGGCTTCTTTAATCATCTTTTTGGTCACTCTACTGCTTGCTAGGTACTCTTCCCACGAGTTTTTGGAAGGATTTTTTTTGTGTTTCGGAAAGACTCTGCGTTTGCCTCCGATAGCCATTCTAATTTGTTTGTTGAACCATATAGGGTTTTTTCGTTTGTTCTTTTTGGTCGATTAATTCACATAGGCTTTTGCGGCTTCCGTGACTACTTGCTTGATTTCCAGTCAAAGTTCACTGACTCCAGAGAGTTGATTAGTTGCTTCTAGTCTCCTTTGGATGAAATCCCTCATCTTGTTGAAGTTGGTTCTTTTGAAACAGAGTACCGTAGCTCTGGATTGGGAATAAGAAGCTCCAAGGTATATAGTGAACCATACAGTGTTGTGGTCACTGTTGGCAAGGGGCTCTCTGACTGATGTAGAGCTTTCTAGGTCTGAACTGGTAAGTACTACATCGAGGATGGCCTTAAGTCTAGTGGGTTCACCTACTAAAAGAGGAATACTTCCGAGCCCACCAGCTCTCTCACTGCCAGCAAGCATAGGGACTCCCTCTCTGTGCAAACTCTGGTGACCATTCCAGGCTTCAACAGTCCTCAGCAGCACAGTAGGCACCATCCTCTTTCCCCGAGGTTAAAACCGTATATAGATGAACCTTCCTGATGCACTTTCCTATGGTAACCTAGTAGAAAACATGAAATCCGCGACCCCTAAGGCTACAGGCAGTCGCGCCACAGTTCACACTCTACAGTCTGCTGTTCCTCTCAGTAAATGGAAAATTCATACAGTTCACACAGAACGGGTGTCAGACCGACCCACGGATGCACTCCACCATGCCACCTCCCCACTGAAGGCTATTTTCGGGACTGGGTCCAGAGTAAACCCCACATGGGGCTCTAATCCAGTAAGCAGACTGACCAGAGGAGGAGCTCTCTCACAGCAGCTTGCAGAAACTAAACAGGTAGAACAGGCTGGAAAGTTGTGTCCTCGTGGAAATGCAGGTACCACTTCTCCTGTACCCCAGAAATAGCAGGCCCAATCAAAGGCTACTGCTGGAGGGGCTGCAGACAAGCCTTAGCTCAGACACATGTCTTTGGGGCATGCCTGTTGCTTCTGCCATTCTGGCTGGGGGCAACTCAGGAACTAGAGTAAATCTTTAGCTGCCCCAGAGAGGTGACCCCTTCGCTAATTCTAATGGGCATCGCTCCGGAGGGGTGCTCCTTGCATGGTACAACCCTCAACTAAAACTGGCCTTGATTCTGGTAGAGAAAAAGGTGATTACCCAACTGTAGCATACCCCCATCCCCCCAACTCCTACTGCAGATAGGTAGTGAAAAATACTTTTTGGGAATGTATTAGTTGGGAAAACTGATCTATACCTTAGCTGATAGAACCAGCCTTTTTGAAACTAGATGGCAAAGATGGGTAATGCAACAACTGAATAACCACCCAGACTTTGTTCCATGAGGTGACCCCTTCCCCCGTCGTCCTTTTCTCACTCTTTCCCCCTGGCCCTATGCCATGTTTTCTTGCTTCATCCTTCTAATCACAATTCCCTTTCCTGTCATTCTCTGTGAGTTACATTTACATGATATGGCCCTCTATATGAGCCACCTAATATCATGGTTTATATTCACACCCTTGGAGGTACTACAACTCCTCACTGTGAGTTCAACAGGTACAACTGGGGACTCGAGATGGACCTTCAAGACTTCTGAGTTAACATCTGGACATTCTTCACATTACCGTACATTACCTGTTGGTTGACCTTCTTTAGTCCCTGCCAAAGCAGGCTGTATTTAAAAGCAGATAAACTCTAGAACAATGGTTACAGAGGCAAAGAAATGCACACCAGACAACCTAAAATGTTTATGCATTGTTCAATGGGAAAGAAATACAGGTTACTCACCTGTAACAGGAGTTCTAGGAATGATATATGTTGTTCATCCACACTTACTGGCAGTTCCTTGCCGCTTTAAATCTTGCCGGAAGGTCTTCAAGCTGGCTTCTCCCACCCACCCGGGTGGTAAAACTCTCGGCTCCGTCCCATGACGCCAGATCTAGCCCGCTGGAAGCCAGGTTGTGCGTCGAGGCCGGGGAGGTCGGGTGGGTTGTGTGGCTGAACAACATATACCATTCCTAGAACTCCTGTTACAGGTGAGTAACCTGCATTTCTAGGGACATGGATATGTTGTTCTAGCCACCCTTACAGGCAGACTCCTAGTAGTTCTCCGGGAAGAGGGAGGCAAGGTGCACACCCCTACTTAGGGAATAAGGACTGGAGAACCGAGGTCCCAAAACCAGCATCCCGGTGTCACTCAAGGTCGATGTGGTAGTGGATAATGAAGGTGTGTGCTGACTTCCAGGTAGCAGCCCTGCAGATTTCTTGGATAGGGACGTCCCTGGAAGCAGCCACCGAAGCAGCAGTATGGCGGGTAGAATGAGCTCTTATCTCTCTGGGAGGCTCCATGCCCGCCAACCTATAGCAGAGATCTATGCAGGGGGTGACCCACCTGCCTATCGTCCGCTTGGCTGCAGGTCTGCCAGGTGCGGCTTCAGCGTAGGTGACAAACAGCTGGCGAACCTCTCCCTGAACTTCAGCCATCCGCTCCTTATAAGAGAGCGCTCTTCTAGGGTCCAAAGTATGGAGCCTATATTCGGCCTCCGAGGTGTGACTGGGGTAAAACACCGGCAGAGTCAACACCTGGTTAAGGTGAAACTCCAACACCACCTTCGGAAGGAATTTCGGGTGGGGGCGCAGGACAACCTTGTCCCTGTAGAAGACCAGATAAGGAGACTTGATGGAAACGCCTGGAGTTCTCCCATCCTTCTGGCTGACTTGATAGCCACCAAGAAGGCGGTCTTCCATGACAGATGAGAGATGTCACACCTGTGCATCGGTTCGAATGGCTTGCCCATGAGCTTAGCCAATACCAGCAGTAGATCCCACGGTGGTGGAGGTTAGCACCTGACCACCTTCTCCTGCGCCACAGACTGCTTTCCAGCCCGCGACCGGTAAGCAGAGATGGCTGCCAGGTGCACCTTAAGGGTCATTGACCAAAGCCCTTGCTGAGAAAGGGACCATAGGTAGTCCAGAATGCTGGCCAAGGAGCAGGAGGAAGGGTCCAACCCCTTATCCTGACACCAAATGGAGAATCTCTTCCATTTGAAGGCACAGCATTTTCTGGTCGACACCTTACCGGATGCCTCAACAATGTTAAGGACCTTGTCAGAAAGACCCAAGGCCTGGAACTCTAGCCGCTCAGGAACCAGGCCGTCAGGTGCAGGGACTGAAGGTCCGGGTGAAGTACCTTCCCCTGGTTGACTGAGATCAGGTCCGGTCGGGCTGGAAGCCGCCTCAGGAGCCTGGAGCTGAGGCTGAGGAGATCTGTATACCAAAACTGGCGGGGCCAGTCTGGGGCTACCAGAATCACCTGTGCCTTGTCCCTTCTCGCCTTGAGAAGCACGTTGTGGATCAAGGAAAATGGGGGACCGGCGTAGAAGAGGCCTGGGGTCCACGACCTCGAGAAGGCATCCCCCTGCAGCGAGCCCTACTGAGGGGGGCGGGCATGAAACAGTCTCAGCTTCACATTCTCCTTGGAGGCAAACAGGTTCACCTGAGGAGTACACCAGTGGGAAAACAGATCGTGTACTACCTCCGGCAGGAGAGACCACGTGTGAGATGCAGTACCTATCCGGGTTAGGGCATCGGCCAGAGTGCTGGAGGCTCTCGCCACATGGATGGCTAGGCGATCCACCCCCTGTCTGCTCACGAGGGACCAAGTGCGGAGAGCTTCCTTGCAAAGGGGCAAGAAGTGCGTCCCGCCCTAGCGGTTCAGGTAGTACATGGTCATGGTATTGTCCATCTGGACCCGGACCACTTGACCCCATACAAATGGAGCGAAGACGGTGAGGGCTAGTCGGACCGCTCGAAGCTCCAGCAGGTTGATGTGGCATCGAGACTCCTGAGGGGACCAGAAGCCATGCGCTCTGTGCTCCCCCAGATGGGCACCCCAACCCATCAGGGAGGCATTGGTCGATAGAATGGCCATCGGCTTGGGGCGGACAAACGGGATGCCCTCCTGCAGATGAGCTGGAACGATCCACCACTGGAGAGTGCTCCACATCTCCTGGGTCACCGCCACTGGCTGGTCCAGAGGACCGGAGCACTGTGACCACTGGTGAGCCAGCCCCCATTGAAGGGGACGCATGTGCCAGCGGGCCCAATGGACCACGCTGGTGCAGGCCGCCATGAGGCCCAGGAGGCGCAGGACGTCCCGGGCAGGGCGCAACTGCCTAACCAGAAATGATTGGGCAAAGGAGGAGAGAACCTCAGCTCTGTCCACCAGGAGCCGTGCTCTGGCTTGAAGAGAGTCGAGCTCTGCCCTGATGAATTAAATCACCTGCGTTGGCACGAGTTCCAATTTGGCCTCGTTGATGAGGCCAATCTGAGAGCAGACCTGGAGGGCCAGATTCCTGGACCGCTCCACCTCCAGCCTAGAGGGGGCTGCAATCAGCCAGTCGTCCAGGTAAGGGTACACCAGGACCCTTCGGCCGGAGGAATGCTGTCACCACTACCATGCATTTGGTGAAGACCCTGGGAGCTGGAGAAGGGCCGAAGGGCATGGCCCGGAACTTGTAGAGGGACCCCTGTGCTCTGAAGCGAAGGAATCACTGGTAGGACGGACGGATTGGGACGTGAAAGAACGCGTCCTGGAGGTCCAGAGAACAGAACCACATGCCTCGTTCCAAGGATAGAATGATCTGTGCCAGAGTGACCATCCTGAAGGTTCGAGACCTTAGGAACTTGTTTAGGTCATGTAGGTCTAGAATGGGCGTAGCCCCGTCGATTTTGGGACAGGAAATACCTGGACAGAGACCCTGGGTCTGGAGGAGGATCACGCGCATCCTGATCAACAGAGGTACAGGCCAGCAGGCTGGCCCCATAGCCCCTGACTGGGTGACGACCCGATAGGGTGAGGCCTGCCTCAATTCAGAGGCAGACCTTTTCCCTACCACTTCCAACACCCAGCGGTCAGCGGTGATAGCAGACCAGGCAGAAAGGAAGTGGCAGAGCAGTCCCCCCAAAGGGGGAACCCGGGGGTGGGGGTGACGAGGCTGGAGGCGACACCCCTCAACCCGTCACTGGGCAGGCTTGGAGGAAGGACCGGCCGAGGTACCTCCTGGGCCTTTTCCTCCCGGCTTCCTGCTGGAGGAAGCTGCAGGCTTGGCTTTGGGGTGCCAAGTGCGTGCCTGCTGGCCCTGATGCTGGTGTTGCTGGGCCAGACGTGCCGCAGGGGCAGAAGGCCGAAAGGGCTTACGCTGCTGCTGGCGGCCTTTGTCCTTCTGGGCAGACGTGACCAAGTCCAAGGTGGCACTGGACTTCTCGATCCTCTGGAGATGGCCTTCCACCCCGGGCCTGAACAAGTCGGTATCCAGGAAGGGAACGTCTGCCAGTTTGTGCTGGGTATCCGCCGTGAAGGTGGAGATCCGCAGCCAAGCTCAGTGGTGCATGGCCACTGCGGCTGCTATTGACCGGGCACAAGAGTCTCCACTGTCGAGAGCAGTTTGGAGCCATTGCTTTGCCACCGCCCTTCCCTGATCCCGCACCTGCTTGACCGTAGTCTGGAGGTCAGCCGGGAGATGAGGAATCACCTCATCCAGGGAGCTCAAAAGGGCGTGGGAAAAGTGTGCCATCAGTACGGCCGAACTGGCCTGACAAAGGCCTGAGGAGGACGCAGCGTAAACTTCATGCCAAGTAGTCCAGTTTCTTGGACTCTTTATCCGATGGCTTGTCCACGTCCCGAGTGTTCGGAGCCGAAAATGCTGTGGTCACCAACCCCTCCGCAGAGGGTGCTCCGAGAATCCAGACAGTGAGCCGGTGGGGCAGCGCCCTGCCTCTGGCCATCCTGGCCGAGGAGCTGGACAAGAAGTGGGCCGCTGCCATAACTCCAGGACCGCGCTAACAATGGCTTCGGCCACAGAAAAGGCCTCCATAGGAGAATCCCCTCGGACCAGTATCTCTGTGAGGGGATACTTGGCCCGCTTTAACACGGGTTCGAGCTTCATCCCAGTAGATTCTGAGATGAGCGGAAGTAATCCCATGAACAAGAATGGGCTCTCATCCACCGACTGTCCCCCAGAGGACTCCAGGTAGAGAGGCCCTACATAACAGGGAAGAGTCATCATCAGACTCCGAGGAGTCTGCGAACAGCTGCCGAGGGCCTGAGCCACCCTCCACCTGCCAAGGGCGATCGGGAGTGAGGGTGACCGACAACCAATGGGGAAACCCATGACCCGACCAAGAATCCTTGGTTGGAGCCCCAGTTATTGGTTGTGGAAGCGGGGGTTCCACCATGATGGGTGGCGCAGCTGGTTTCTGCCAAACAACCGGCGCCGGCTCCGGCTCCTCGATGACCACGAGGGGTTGTTTCGGCCGCTCAGGTGACAGCCACTTAATGGCCGGGGAAGGCGACAGGGTCGGCTTGTTCCCGGTCAGAAGGAGCTGCTGCCACATCAAGTCCTTGTAGCGTCGATGCAATTTCTTTGAAAGCCTTTCCTCCGGAGGAAGAGAGCGAGGATGGCGGCGCTGCGCTTTCCCTCGGTGCCAAAGACCGCCGGTGTCGGCGGATTAGCTGGACCAGAAAGAGTCCGGACCGTCGGTGTTTCTGAGGTGGATCTGGAAGGGAGCGGGGGGAAACCCGCTCCTCTCTCGGTTCGTGAACCTTAACCAGGGACTCCAGCACAGGAGGCGCAGGCAAGTCCTCGGTTTCCACCGGTGGAACCGGTGAAGAAAGGCTGTTGGCTTCTCCAGTCGACAGCCCGTCCGACGGGTCGAGAAAAATCTCGACTGCGCCAACAGGTGTCTCGGACGGCTGACCTGACGGGGACACCGTTAAACCAGCGGCCTTAGCCGCAACCTCGACCAAAGTAGAGTGTCAACTGTCCGGGGAAGGGGACCTCTCCCGCTCCCACGAACGCCGACAGTGGGATTTACCCTCCGAGTCCTTCTTCTTGGACCGAGAGGAATGTCCCGATGGACCCTCACCTTTTGTAGAGAGGGACTGACAAGGCTCCTTAAAAGAAGCCATGTAGGAGGAGCCCAAGGAGAGCGGGATAAATGCCGTGGCCAAGGAAGACGAAGATGCGGCCTGGGCCGCCTGCTCCTTGAGGGCGATCATCTGCTCAAGTTGCTCAGCTGAGCCCGCTGCTGCAGACACCACCCAATAGGCCTCCTTTGACTTCACTGGAGGAACAAGTCTCTCAGGGCACCCAAGTTGGAGTCTGGCAGCAAGGTCTTCAAGGACGTTGACCGAGAAGGACTTGCACAATTCGCAGGCCTTCGGATCGTGATCAAGCCCAAGGCAATAGATGCACATGGAGTGCGGATCAGTCCGAGACATTTTCTGCCTGCATGGGCACTTCCGAAATCCGGGAGTCGACTTATCCATCGCAGCCGCGAAGGAAAAAACAGACCGAAGTCTTGTAAACTTTAAAATTAGTTTTGGGTTAACCGAAGAGTTTGGATCCAGGCCTAAAACGCAGAGTGCTAAGGAGGGAACCTGAGCTTCCAAGTGGTAAGGAAGATCTGGCGTCATGGGGCGGAGTCGAGAGTTTTATCACCCAGGTGGGTGGGAGGAGCCAGCTTGAAGACCTTCCGGCAAGATTTAAAGCGGCAAGGAACCTGCCTATAAGTGTGGATAGAACAACATATCCATGTCCCTAGAAATATTTTTACATCAGGTGACGTATACAATGTGTTAAGTGCCTTTCTTTTTAAACTCTATCTTTTCTGTACCATCTACTCTGCTGAAAACAAAATAAAAAAAAAAAAAATAGGCTGTAAAGTTGACTTCTTACCCGAAGGTCCTTACTGTTGTTTAGTTCACTGAAGGAAGCCATGCACTGGTTACATACATCTTGCACCTGCTGGTACCACTGCAACGTGCTCCTGTCTGCCTTGGCTTTCAGTCCTGGTAGTGAACAAGAACAGAAATGAAATTAAACCATTTGCAGTCAGACTTAGTCAAAGTGAGCCTTCCCTAAAGCTATGGGAAAAATGTCATGCTCCAAACACTAGAAAAAATACCAGGTTGGGCCAGTCGAGTGCTAGTTATACATAGAAACATAGAGGATGACGACAGAGAGAGACCATGGATCCATCTAGTCTGCCCAAGGGTTACTGAGACCTTCTGTGGGTCCCGGGACCTAGCCCCCCTAACCAATGCCTGTACCCTCAGTACCTAGGTGAGCTCTTATCCTGTCCCACCCTCTCTCGAAAGCCACCACTGTTTTAGTACCCACCACCTCAGTGGATAGTCTATTCCATGGTTCAGTAACTTTCTGTGAAGTAATATTTCCTCAGGTCCCTTTTGAAGCTTCCACCCCGTAGCTTCCATTCGTGTCCCTCATTGTCTGAGCCTTCTACTTCATTAAAAATTTCTGAGTACGGCATTTTATTAATGCCTCTCATGAATTTGAATGTGTCTATCATATCACCCCTTGCCCTTCTAGTCTCTAAAGAGTACAAGTTCAATGTCTTTAGTCGCTCCTCATAAGACAGTCCCTGGAGGCCCTGAACCATCTTGGTAGCCCTTCTCTGCACAGTCTCTAACCTATCCTCGTCTTTCCTGAGGTGAGGGCTCCAGAGCTGGATCCTGTATTCCTGGTGAGGTCTCACCAGTGACCTATACAGTGGGAGGATTACTTCCTTGTCTCTACTGTCAAAACCTCTCCCTATACACCCCAGCATTTTATTTGCTTTGTTGAATTGGCTTGAATGCTTAAAGGGACAGTAAACATTGCAGGGATTGCTCAAAATGTGAAAGCCCATGAAAAGTTATGCTGAACAAGGTATTTGGCTTCCTTGTAGGAGTTAAATGTTCCAAGATATGGATATTTAAATCACCTTAAAATCAAAACAAGGCAGCAGCCATTTCAGGCAATTTTACAACAGAAAGTGATGTTACTGAGGGGCAAGCTGTAACTAATCACATAGAGCTAGTCCCTCAGTGACATCACTTCCTGTTTTAAAGACTGCATGAAATGGTTGTTAGTATGAGTCTACTTACACATTACTTAGCTATTCAGATCTCAAGACTCTTGTCCCCTACAGGTAAACCCAATACCTCATTTGAAAGACCTTTTCAAGGGCTTTCACTGTTTGGGTGACCCCTGTAATGTTTAGTGTCCCTTTAAGGGTGTCACATATGATGACCCCTAGATCCCTTTCCTTGTGTGAGGTACCAAGTTGGACCCCATTAAGCCAATATTCAGCTCTGAGGTTCCCCTTTACCCAGATGCAATACCCTGCACTTTATTTTTGCACTGAACTTCAGCTGCCAAACATTGGACCATCTCTCCAATTTTTTCAGGTCTTTTTGCAGGTCCTTCACTGCTTCTGCGCTGTCAACCCTACCACCTAATTTAGTCTCACCTGCGAAGAGAGCCATTTTACCTTGAATACCTTTGTCAATGTCACTAATGAACATATTAAAAAGGACTGGTCCCAAGATCGATCACTGTGGCACCCCAATAGTGACCTCCCCCCGTTAACTACTCTCTGCCATCCGTTTATCAGCCAGTTTCCCACCCACCTGACTATGCTCCCATCCATGCCTAGGTCCTTTAACTTCTTTAATAGACGCTTACGTGGCACCGAATCAAAGGCTTTACTAAAATAGAAGTAGAGGATATCCAAAGGGTGGCCTCTATCCGATTCCTTAGTCACCCAGTCAAAGAATGTAATGAGGGCTGTCTGTCAAGACCTCCCCACCACGAACCCATGCTGCCTCCCATCCTGAAGTCTGCTCCTTTCCGGGTATTCTACTAGGTCCTGTCTAATTAATGATTCCATTATTTTCCCGAATACAGATATGAGGCTGTAGTTGCCGGTCACCTCCCTGCCCCCTCCCTTGTGGGGAGGTACTTCTGCTCTTCTCCAGTCCCTAGGCATGGTCCCCATCTGTGTCAAGTGATTGAACAAATGTGCCAAGGGTTCACCAATTCCTCAGCAAGTTCCCTTAGCACCCTCAGGTGCAGCCCATCAGGTCCAGGTGCTTTGTCTGCTTTGAGGTGCACCAGTGCTTCCCTAACCCAGTGGTGAAAGTTGGTGTCTCCATTCTTGGGATCCCCCTTTCATCAGCCTTTATGCCACTATCCGGGATTGGCCCATTGTGCTCCTTGGTGAATACTGAACAGAAGAAGTTGTTCAGAGCAGTTGCCTTCTGTTCGTCATCCTCGATGACCCTATCACCATCTAACAACCGAACTATCCCTCTCTTTTTTCCTCTTTTCCTGAATGTACTGAAAGAAGTGTTTGTCTCCCAATTTGACCCTCGCCACGATCTGATGCTCAGCTGCTCCTTTTGCCAGTCTCGCAGCCCTTTTAGCTATTTTGCTTTTCTGAGTGTCGCTGCCTCATTCACAATCCCCCTTGGTTCATCTTATATTTGTAAAAAGCCTCCCTTCTGCTCCAGATTGCTTCTCTGGCCTGGCTCGTGAACCAAATGGGTCTCTTCTGCCTGTTCCTTTTTGTCACTGTCCTTATGCACAGCTTGGGGGCTTCTAAAGTGGCTTGTTTAACCTGCCCCCAGATGTCATCCACCTCCAGTGTCTCTCAGATCCCTGACAGTCCCCCCCCCCCATGACTACCTGTTTCATTCTCTCAAAGTTAGCTGACGAAGCATCATGCTTTAGATGCGAAGCACCAAGGATTTGTCTCACCTGGGCTCTTAAATAAAAATTTTTGTTTTGGTGAGCTTATATGTATTTTACTTTTCATTTATTAGTGAATTGAGTACAGCCTGTTTTATGCTGTAGTCATTAGTTTTCTTCAGCTTGCACGCTCCTTCAGATACCCGTGGTGAGGTGTTGTTCGAGTGCTCTAGGAGTGTTAACTAGTTGGGTGAGTAGGCAGTCTTGTAAGGCCTCGAACACCTTTTGACTTGAGGATCTAGCCAAGCGGATACCCCAGTCAATATCAAGTATGTTCAGATCTCCTACTATCACTGTTTCCCCTTTCTGTGTTACACCCCTGATCTCTTCCAAAAGTACCTCATCTATATCTTCTGCTTGCCCTGGCAGCCTGTATAGGATCACGAGGAAGATTTCCCCAATGTCGAGCTGATTTGCACCCACAAAGATTCTACACCTTTTTAGCAGATGTTGAGTGTCGTGACTTTTATCCCTTCCCGTACATAAAGTGCTACCTCCCCCCCCCCCGGCTCTCTTCCTGTCCCTTCTAAAGAGCGAGTAGCCCAATAATGAGAGGTCCCAATCATTGTTGTCTATAGCCCACATTTCTGTTATTGCCACCAGGTCTAGTTGGGAGTCCGCCATTATTGCCTGTAGGTCACTCACTTTGTTTCCTAGGCTTCTTGTACTGAAACACACTACTCTCCAGGTATCATCATCATCTTAATTGATAAAGCGCTCTTTCATTTTGACTCAAAGTACTGTACAACTTTAGGCACACTAGCAGAATTAGTGTGCCTCCCATTACAACTTAACTCATTATTTATATACAGTCATCTACTAACCATACAATAAAATTGTTATCCTACTGTTTTGTTTTGACAGCTGTGTTTCCCATCATGTTGTATAAATGGTGTGTAAGCCCTAAGTCTCATTTCAATGTCAAGAACTCCTATTTCTCTCATTGCTGGTTTGTCACTCCCTTCCCTCATTCTGCTCTCCACCTCACCACTTCCACCATCTCCTAGTCTTGCTGTCCCTGTGTTTCCCTCCAGACGTGCCATGGTCTCCAAATGTCTAAGAATTTCTCCTTGTCCAAGTGCAGTGTATGTGTAATGTGTTTCATCCTCTCTACATCATCTACCCTATATATCCATTCCTCCTGTGAGGGAGGCTCTAGCTGTAACCATCTGGTTGTGATACACTTTAGGGCTACAACTTGCAAGATCTGATCCAGCTCTACCATTTTTTTTTTTTTTTACTGACAGGGTCGAGAGGCCCAACACTAAGTCATGAAAGGTAAAAGGAAGGGGGATCCCCAACATTTTTTCGATGTGTTGGTGTACCTGCCCCCAAAACTGGTGTAGTTTGGGACAAGCCCAGAAGATATGAAAATGTGTTGCCCTGGTGGCACCACACTGTCTCCAGCAAGCTTGAGACACTTGTGGTGAGAAATGTTTTGTGATTACCGGGGTTCTAAGAACCGTATTATAATCGTCCAGTTAAACTCATGCCATCCCGAGGATGTAACCTGCCAACTTCAGCTCCCTTTTAAAGGCAACCAATGAGGAGATTTCTCTCAGAGAACGAGAGAAAGAGTTCCACAGTGTTGGTGCCATAAAGGAAAAGGCACAGGTGCCCAATGATTTTAAACAAACCTTAGGAATTACCAAAAATCCCTCATCTGCCAAACAGAGAGGACGGCATGGGTGGTCGGGCCATAGGAGGTGTTGAAAGTAGCCGGGCCCCAGTCCATGCTGGGCCTTATAGGTCAGCAAACCAACCTTGAAGGTGATCTGCCACCTAATAGGCAGCCAGTGCAGAGATCGCAGCATAGGTCTAAGAAGACATGATCTTGAAAGACCAGTCAACAACCTGGGTGCCGTACTCTGCACCAGCTACAGGCGGCAGAGATCAACCCCGATAGCCCCAGGTAAAAGGCATTGCAGCAATCGAGACGTGATGTCAGGAAGGCATGAACCAGTGATGGCAGATTTATTTATTTAAAATATTGATAACAAGGAAAGGAACAGTGAGCAGAGGCTTGTTTCCAGGTGCGACCCAGGGGGAGAGGGTAGGGGGGTTTATAATGGTCAAAGTAAAACAGCAGTTTAGACATTCACTGCTACAACTTGAGCAAATACAAAAAAATTACAAAGTTGGCAAATATACATTCAAGTAGCAATTGTGGAGGTGGCATTATTCAAAGTGCAAATACATGTGATTCCATGTAAACAGTGGTACCATTGTGCACAGGTCATTATACAAATACAGCAACAATATTTTGGACAAGTTTTGAGTTAACAATTACAGTATTACAACATTCAGTGTTAAGAAATTTGGATGAGAGAGAACTGGTGCAAAAGGAAGAGGGTTTAGAAAATGGGAGACGGGGATATAGAGTAGAGATGCATTTAAAGCAGTGATGAAAGTGGACAGGAACGCACAGGAACTCAGTTCCTGTACCTTTTTTGCAGCAGGAACTGAGTTCCTGTACTTCTTCCCACTGACACTGGAACTGAACTTCTTAAACCAGCAAAATAATGACAGTTTCTGGGCCTGTGACCTGAAATCAGGGATTCCATCACAAAATGTGACTTGTACAACAATATTTTCCTAGAAATACTCAAGTATCTCTAATTGAATCCCATAGTATCTATACAATTATCCTTCAGATTCAAGAATTTTGTTCTGGGTTTCATATTTGCAAGTGCCTGAGTTCCTGTACTTCTTGTCTACCACTTGCACCACTGATTTAAAGAGGATGTAGGGGAGGGAAAAGGCAAAGGAGCATGAGGTGCCTGAAAGGAGAGAAATGGGAGAGACAGGGAGGGAGGAGAGGGAGTGAAGGGGAAATCAAGGGGGGGACCAGGAGGTGAGCAGTTGCAGGGGGTGGAGTGGATAAGCTTTAGTTGATGCTTCAGCATGGTAGGAGTGGGTGCAAGGTGGATAGAGTGGGGGAGACGATTCCAGAGATCAGAGAGTCTAAATGAGAAGGCAACCTTGCCTGCCTGTGAGTGGGGGTGTGGAAGATCGAAGGCCCAGGAATTACAGGTTCTGAGGGAGTAGCCAGATGTACATGAGGCGGCAAGGAAGGAGGGGAGCTGAGAATTAAAAATTACTCACCATAGTAATCTTATTTCTTCAAAGGGATCACTCATTATGATTAAACTGATGCAGTCAGCCTCCTGTGTTGAACAGCCCGGAGAGATGGAATTATATGCAAATGATGGAACTCTCAATTGGCTCATGCCAATTTCAAATTGCTGTACTAGCAACTGCTGCACTCTCGAGTGCTTCAGATTCTTACGTAGCCTAACCGGGTATCAGACCCACTAGTTAAAACTAATATTTTTATAAAACAATTTTTGTCCTCTCATGTCAAAAATATCCTTCAGCAGCAAACCAAAAAAACTTGAGACCACAAGGAAACCAACTGGTTAAACAAAAAATGAGTCTCTAATCTGACATATACAGAAAACACCCTAAGGCAGGGATGTGGAACAACTTTTATAGGTTCTAGTAGGGGAGGCAGGGTAGGTGCTTTAATCATAATGAGTGATCCCTTTGAAGAAACAAGATTACTATGGGGAGTAATTTTTTCTTCTAACCCCAGGAATCACTCATTATGATTAAACCGATGCAGACTACCAAGTAGTACCTTTGGAGGTTAGGCAGGGAACCTATTTTGAAAACAGGTTCTGCAGCACTGCTGTACCAAACCTGGCATTACTTCTGGATTTAGATCCAGGCTGTAATGCTTGTGAAGGTGTGTACTGTTTTCCATGTAGCTGTTTTGCAGATTTCCAGTAGTGGAATTTCTCTTGAAGCTGCCACTGAAGCAGCTGTGCCCCTGGTGGAGTATGTCCTCAGGCCCAGGGACGCCCGCTTACCCACCTTACTATAACAAAACTGCATACATGCCACTATCCAGCGAGCAACTGTACATTTTGTGGCAGTTCTGCCCTTACCTACTTCATCATAGCTGAGAAAGAGCTGTGTCCGACTTGATCTGTAAGACCTGGTTCTATCAATATAGTGGCCAAGTGCCCTTTTGACATCAAGGGAGTGCAGCCTCCTTTCTGAAGAACTGGAGTTCTCTGTAAAAAAGACAGGCAGAGCGATGGACTGATTTAAGTGGAAATCAGACACCACCTTGGGAAGGAATTTTCTGTTGCTCCTGAGGACCACTTTATCCCTGTGAAATGAGATGTAGTCCACATCTGTGCACAGGGCTGGCAACTCACTGATCCTTCTGGCTGAAGTAATAGCAACCAGAAACACAGTTTTCCAAGTCACATACTTCAAATCTGCAGTTGCCATGGGCTCGAATGGTGCATCCATGAGCTTGGCAATGCAGATATTCAGATTCCAGGCCGGGACCAGTTCCCTCAGGGGAGGGTGCAGAAGGTTGAGGCCTTCAAAGTATTTCCTGAAGACCGAATGAGAGGCCATAGTTCTCTCTTTACCAGCTGACAGGTAAGCTGAGACTGAAGAATGTAGGTGTGTTAGGTAATCCAGGAGAAGCCAAGTCATCCCTGGAGGGGTCAGTACCCTTACCTGCACACCATATGGAGAACCTCTTCCACTTAGAAGAATATGTTTTCTTAGTGGAAGGTTTCCTGGAACCCCTAAGTACTGCCAGCACCTGTTCTGACAGTTGAATGTTAGCAAATTCTAAGTCCTCAAGAGCCAGGCCTTGAACCTCAGTGATTTGAGGTTGGGGTACAGGATCCTGCCCTGAGAGGAGGTCAGTAGGTTGTGCCTCCTGGGCAAGTGAATTGGGTGAACTACTGATAGAGATAGCAGAAGCAAATACCAGTATTGCCTCGCCCAATCTGGTGCCACCAGTATCATTGTTGCTGGTTGGGACCTCAATTTCAGCAGGGTCCTGAATATCATTGGAAAAGGAGGAAAGGCATACAGGAACTTCCCTGTCCAGTCCAGGGCCATCACATCTAGGGGAAGTGTGCCCCTGAGAGGAAGCCTGCAACAGTACATTTGTAACTGGTGATTTTCTAGACAGGCAAAAAAATCCACCTCTGGAGTGCACCACCTCCTGAAAATTGTACTGAGTATCTGGGGATTCACACACCACTCGTGGTGGTCCTGACTTATCCTGCTCAAGGAATCTGCTAGTACATTGTCCTTCCCTGGAAGGTGTATGGCCGATAGGGATACTTTCATGGAATATGCCAAGGACCACAGCCTCACTGCCTCTGTGCACAGTGGGGCTGACCTGGTTTCTCCCTGTTTGCTGATGTAGTACACAGTTGTGGTGTTGTCTGTTCTGACCTGTACCACCTTGTTTGAAGATGCGGGGCAAATGCCTGCAGAGCTAGGTACACTGCCCTGAGCTCCAGCAGATTTATGTGCAACAGGAACTCTTGGAAGACCATGTGCCACTTGCTGTGTGGTACAACATGTGTGCTCCCCAACCTAAAAGGAAGGCATCTGTTGTGAGAATTAAGGAAGGTTGTTCCTTTAGAAAAGCTATGCCTACCCAAAGGTTGTGCTCGTCCAGCCACCACTGCAGTGCCTGTAATAGGCTGTGGGTGACTGGAACCAATTTGGACAGTGAGTCCGTCCTTTGTGACCAGTACTGTCTCAGGTGAAAGTGGATTTCTCATTTGAAATCTGGAACCTAGCACCACTGCTGTGGCAGCTGCCATGTGACCCAGCAGCCTGAGGAATTTTCTGGCTGGTTTGGGTTTTCCTGGCACAAATGAGTTTGCAATCTGTAGAATGTTGTTTACCCTGTCCTGTGGCAGAAAAGCTCTGTCTAGGCTGGTGTCCAGTTCTGCAACAATGAACTCCAGTACTTGGACTGGTATTTATACTTCAAAGAGCTTCTGGTGCCCTACACCCCTGTGAGACAGCTTCGCTCAGCTGACGAGGGTTGCTGGAGATTCGGGTGAATCTGAAGTCCTCTGGGCCGTGCCTTTGGATTTCAGGCTCCCACCCTCTGGAATTCCTCTGCCCCAGCCAGCTCCGAGAAAGCACAACGGTGGATAGTTTTAAAAGGGCTTTAAAGTCATTTTTATGGAATCAGGCATTCCCTGCTATACTGTAATTTGTTTATTTTAAATATTTTATATTGGCTGTATCGTTTCAGTGTATGTACTGATGTGTTGATGTTATGATGTTTTTGTACAGTGCCTTAAAAATTTTGAAAGGCGCTTAACTAAATAAATGTTATTATTATTATTTGCTGAGACTTCTGCTAATTTATGAGAAAACCCAGGGACTCAAGAGTAGATTTTGTTAGTGCTAGGGCGTACACTGAATGCTGCAGAGATTAACCCACTACTAACCAGTCGTCCAGGTAGGGAAAGACTGTTTCCCCCTGTTTTCTCAAAAAACTCTACCACTAAGGCCAGGCATTTTGTGAAGGCCCTTGGTGCAGAAGTTAGACCAAATGGAAGTGCTGCGAACTGATAGTGGCCTAAGGCCAGCCTGAATCTCAAGTACTTTCTGTGAGATGGTCTGATAGGGATGTGAAAGTAAGCATCCTTCAGGTCTAGGGAGGCTAGCCAGTCTCCCTTTTGTAATGTGGCTGATTATTGAAAGAGTGACCATTTTGAATTTTGGCTTCAAAATGTGCCTGTTCAGAAGTCAGATCCAGGATAGGTCGCCAATCACCATTTTCCTTCCTTGTGAGGAAGTTTCTGGAGTAAAAGCCTTTGCCCCTTTGGTTTAGGGGCAATGGCTCCACTGCTCCGACTGCCATAAGATGTTTTACCTCTACTTCCAGTAAGATTCTGTCTGCAGATGTAACTGGTGCAAAGGTTCTTGTTCTCAGCTTGGGGAATGATCTGAAGCTGAGTGCCAGACCCTGGCTCACCACCTCCAGGACCCACTTGTCTGTGGTGATGGTATGCCAAGCTTGGAGGTAGTGAGCCAATCTGCCACCCACTGGTGGTTCTACATTAGGGGATGCAACCTGTATCAGCCAATCAGAGGTTCTGTGTGGACTGTGCCTGAATCTGTGGGGAGGGAGAAGCTCTTCTCATAGCTCTCCTGCCCCTTCCTCTGAAATAGCCTCTAGGCTCCTGTTGCAGCTGAGAGGCCTGCATCTGGAAAAAAGGTCTGGGATAAAATTCTCTACCCCTGCCTCCCCTAGTCTGAGACCTATAGGAAGTAGAAGGTCTGTTCTTCAAATTACTTCAGTAGATACATTTGTATTCCTCTACCTTTTTCATATAGGCCTAATTTTTATCACCAAAACAATGGATTATTTTCAAGAGGAAAATCCACTGCTTTGGTCTGGGTATCCAAGGTGAGGTTGGTGGCTGTGAGCCATGCAAATCTCCTAAGGGAGACAGCTAATGCCATTAGCCTGGCTGCAGTGTCAATGGCACCCACTGCCATATGGAACTGGTATTTGGTGGCATCAAGTGCAGCTCTTGCTGTATCTTGCAAGTCAACTGCCGCTTCACCTGGCACCTTGTCAGCCAGAGCCAAGACTGTATTCCAGAGTGCCTTCTGGTACTGCACTCCATATGCCATGTAGTTGGCTTGCCTGACTATTAAAGAAGCAGCTATGTAGCCCTTCTTTCCCATGGCATCCATTTTTCGTGAATCTTTATCCGGAGGATGGGTAGCTAGGGGCATCCTGGCCTTGCCGCAGGCAACAGCCTGAACCACTCCTTCAGGGTCAGGAAGATTAAACAAAAAATCAACTGCAGTTCTGTCTAGCTGCTATTTTTGTAAACTTTTTCATCTAACCCAGTGATAGAAGTTGGGGTTTGGAATATCTGCAATGCTGCCTTTTTCAGGGACTTATGCACTGGAAGCAGAAGGCGTTTTGTGGGGGTTAGACCCATCATATCAAGGAACTCTGCTTCTGTCATATCCTCTTCAGTTTCCTGCAGAGGGAGACAGAGTCTCTGCCAGGCTTCTTACCAAAGCATAGTGAGACGAGTAATCTTCTGGACACCTGGGAGAAGATCCAAACTCCTGTTCCAGGGAAAAGTCAGAATCAATCGGTTCCCCTTCGAAATCCTCCTCACCATAAATATCTTGCAGTTCCTGAAGGGCAGGAACCAATGCCACCGGTGTAGGAACCGGGATTGCAGCCTGCAGGGCTTGTAAGACCTGTAAGGCTTTAGCAATATCCTCAGCCAAGGGCATATTATGTTTGCCTGCTGGGAGCTCCTTAGTCTTCTCAACTTCAGATCATTCCCCAGCCTACTGTCCAGCTGGCCATCCTGAGACAGAAGAACGACAGGAAAAAGAAGCCCCATTAACTTCAATGGGGCAGCCCCGGCAACTCTACCTAGTCACGCGTCATTATTGCGTTTGAGGGCACTCTGAAGAAATCGGGCAGCCCACTGTAAGACCAAAGTTACGAGCAATGTTTAAAAGGTATGGGCTACAATTAATCATTAAAACATGCCTAGAATAACTGCCACTAAGGGCAACTACCACAATACAAGAGTGGCAGCTGCTTTCAGCTAGGTCAGACATTTACTTTAAAACTAATATTGGTTTTTAAAAGCGGTCAACCATTATCTTTTATTTCTGTGGTACTTTTTCATTTCCCTTTGGTGAACTGGAAGATTGTTTACCTGACATCTGTAGGTGTGATGTGCGGGACAGCACTCTGCCTGGCAGCCGACATATCTTGCTCTACTGCTCCACACTACATCATCAGCATTGTGATCTCACCCAGTGTCACATCACTGATGCTTAGTGACAGCCACTCAGTGGCTGCCCGGTCAGTCACCTGTGATGTCACTGTCAGTGAGATCAGAATGCTGATGATGCAGTGGGGGGGACTAGAGCTAGATATGTCAGCTGCCAGGCTAAAAGCTCTTACACACATCCAACACAACACTATCACATAAAAAAATATTCTAATGAGCAAAAAGAAAAAGAAACATACTTCAGAAATAAAATATTATAACTGCCCGATTCTTATAATGTGTATCATTTTCCTGTCTGCGTTTTGGTTTCATTAGCTCTTTAAAGCAGCAGTGCAACGAAGCACAATCCTGTTTGTGTTTCACAATTATGTCAGTTGCTGCATAAAACTTAGTTTCCTTTTTTTTTTTTTAAATGAACAGTTTGTAGACCTGTTCAGAGTCGCCAGCACTTATGTTCCAGAGAACTGAACAGACCTTGCTTGGAATTGACATCTAGTAAATCGTGAATCCGACCTGATCTACAGACATGCGCGGTAATACCTTAAATCTGGTAACCATTAATGAAAGGGCAATGGTTAAGGAGGTGTGGTTTGTGTACGTGTACCCGACCTACTGACTGATACGCATGCGCGCGCTAAAGACTGTTCAGATAGGATGTTTTTGTTTTCATTGTCAGGAACTTCATAGTTTAGTGTTTCACATGGGTTTCTTTGTAAAGACTGGCACAATGATTGCAAGTAGAATCTTGAGCGACAATGCGTGCTATTTATCTCCCTTCCACCCGGGATGGAGTTCTTGAGTATCTGTCTTAGGAAACTGCACTCTGCACATACAAACATTGAAGAAGCCAGCAGAAGAAGGCCATTTGGTCTATCATGTCTGCTCATATTGCAGTGTCCACAGCTTGAGCTAATGTCCCTGTACTCTCTCCCCACTCCTCCCATCCTCTCTTAAAGCTGCCCACAGTCAACGAGATTACCTCTTCCGGTAGCGCATTTCAAGTGTCCACCACTCTTTCTGTGAAAATGTGCTTTCTGACCTCCCTCTTAAACCTCCCAGCCTCCAGCTTAAGACTGTGCCACCTAGTGTTATGGCTGCCACTCAGCTTAAAGAGAATCTCCTTATCAACCTTATTTATTCCTTTCAAGTACATGAAGGTCCCAATCATGACCTCTCTCTCTCTCGTCTTCCAGGGAGTACATATTCAGTGCCCTCAATCGCTCCTCGTATGCCTTACCCTGCTGACCTATCATCATCATCTTCGTAGCCCTCTCCAGCAGGTTAACAGAAACATAGAAGTTGACAGCAGATAAGGACCGCAAGGCCCATCCAGTCTACCCATTTCTTTTTCTACCTTATGAATGCGCCATTGGCCTTTGCTCTGTCAATGGCCTATCTATTCATACTCATCTGTATTGCTCCCTTATGCCTAACCCATGCCTGTCTGAAGCCCTGCACTGTATTCATATCCACCACTTCCTGAGGTAGACCATTCCATGCATCCACCACCCTTTCTGTGAAAAAGAACTTCCTCACATTACCCCTTAATATGCCTCCCTCTAATCTCATGCAGTGTCCTCTTGGCCTGCTATTTTTCTTATATTGAAACATGTTAGACTATTTCACCTTGTTAATACCCTTAAGGTGTTTGAATGTTTCAATCATATCACCTCTCTCCCTCCTTTGCTCTAGGGTATACATATTGAGCTCAGTTAATCTGTCCTCATATGTTTTCTGATGCAGTCCCTGCACCATTTTGGTAGCCCTAGTGTAAATGTCCTTTTTGAAGTGTGGGCACCAGTACTGAACTTCATACTGTAGATGGGGCCTTACCAGTGACCTGAACAAGGGCAGTATAACCTCCTCTCTCCTACTACTGATCCCCCTAGATATGCATCCCAGCATCTCGTTTGCCTTTGCTGCTGCTTTCTTGCACTGCGAAGAGTGCTTCAGGTCACTAGTGATCAACACTCCCAGGTCCTTCTCACATGACTTGCCATATAAGCTTTTATTAGACTGGGACAGTTAGGGCAGGCTGCCTGTACAAATTCCTGATCTGCTCACACTACTACTGCTTCGCACACCTACCTGCTCTTTGCTGTGTGCCTTTCTGCTCCACAGCAGGGGCTGGTGTTGCCACTTTATCCGCCTGTTTCTTCTGAAGCTCCTTTTGCCGCTCTTCCTCCTCCTCCTTCTCCTTCCTCTTCCTTTCTTCCATGGCCAGGACGATCTCCTGCTGCATGCTGGACACCACATGTCGCATTTCGTGTAGGGCACGCTCTGCGTCATCCACAACTTCCTGACTAGGGAATTCCCCCTGCACAAAGTTACAGAAAAATAACTGAAATGAGGGACAAGAAGCTCAATGCAACAAGTCCTTGTGGGACTACGTGACTGCAGTTTTGTAAACTCTAGCCACACAAGTCATTAAAGGGAACATAAACCCTGTTGTGTACACGTTTTAATGTAAATGAGGGCATGTGTCAAGTCTGTTTAGTCACCCAAGTATATTGTCTCAAATGTTTGTTTTGAAATAGTGCTACTTTTCTCTTTGTTTTGATCCATACATGAGTTCAGCCTTTTTCCCACCAAATACCTTAAAGTGGCCCTCAACAAAGCCTGCCGGCTTGTCCTTGACACTCCCTGCCTAACACATAACCTGTGACCTCTATTCCCAGTCAGGGTGGCTAAACTTGGACTGTAGAATTCAGTACCAGGTATGCCTTCTAGCTAGAGTCTATACTAGGGCTTGCAAAGCCTGGTATTCAAAGCCTTCTCTCCCTCACCAACAATACTCGCACCACTAGGGGGTCCAACATCCTGACCTCAAAAGTCCCTTTCCGCTGCACCACCCAGGGTCAGCATTCCTTATATCATGCTCCCCTCCAGCTGAACTTTCTCAGCGAGGACATGCTATCCAATACTAAACTCGTCCAATTCAAAGCTAAGCTTTGTGACTGCCTTGCAACCCTAAGCTGTTGTGACTGCTGCCTTTAACCTGCTCTAGCCCCTATCAACACCTCCACTTTCCCCCTCCCACATCTCCCCGCCTTCATATTTCTCTCAACGCCTCCACAGTTTCCTCAGCCATGTCCCTCCATCTTCCCCCCACCCAGATCTACATACCCCTTCCCCATCCCCCTTTGCTCCCCCCTCTATCTACTCCCCTCACCTGCTAAATTTTGACAAGGCCTACTTGGCTGTTCCAGTCCTCCCCTCATCCCCTCTCTTAGTTTTTCCTTCACTATCCCTCTCCTCATCCCCTGCTACCAGTCCCTTCCCAACTCAACGGAGTCTTTCCTGCAATAAACTTGAACTTGAACTATGGTCCTCTCTCCTTCTCCTGCCTTGCATTACTAGTGCACTTTTGTTACATGTGATTTTGTTGCTGCATATACTGTACCATGATATCTGTACTTTTAAAATCCTACATGTTAAATGGCTGTATCTGAATTGCCTGTTTGTTTTCTTTGTTAACACGGTTTTGACTTGTGTAATTTAACTACTGTATCCCTGTTTTGTCATGAAGTGGAACCTTTGTAAAACGAGCTTCCAGTTAAAGGTTGTAATCCGAGATTTCAATAAATAATTAAAAATATTCATTTTGTATCTACTTAGTTCCAGAACCTAGTCACATGATTTGGGCTAAAGACTACATTGAAGTGGAACCCAGTGACATCAGCTGAGCTGGAGCTTTAGTCATTCCTTGTTTGGCTTTGTCAGGGAATTTCTCCCCTTGCTCATGACGGACAAGCAGGTCATTACCCAGATGATGCAAGACCAGGGCTGCATGCTAACTACACAGGAATATGTTTCTCGATAACTCCTGGTGCCGATGCGGATGAGGGGGGTTGGAGCCCCATGCTAGATTTTCAGTATATAAACACATTTGTGCGAAAGCACTGTATGGTCATGTTGACCGAGATCATACTGTCCCTGGAGCTGAGGGAGTGGTTCTTCTCCCTAGACCTCTAGGACACACTCTTCCACATCCCAGTCCATCCCACCACTGTTACCTCAGGTTCCAGGTAGATGGGGTGTAGCATCCGTTCAAAGTCATGCTGTTCAGCCTGTCCTATGCATCTTCACCAAGTGCCTAGCAATGGTGGTAACCTTCCTTCGGCAGCAGGGTGCATCTGGACCTGGATGGCTGGCTCATAGCAGGCGTCTCCATGGAGGCAGTGGAGAGGTCCAGTGTTCTGGCCTTCTGGGCCTTTCATGACGTGGGCCACTTGCCAATTCTGAAAGTCAGAACTGGTTCCTAAGCAGCTGATCAAGCTGATTGGGACAGAACTGGACTTCCTTCAAGTCATGGTCCACCTCCCTGTAGGCAGGGCATTGGTCCTTACATCTTGTGCTCAATCATTTCAGGTTGGGCAACTGTGCCCAGCTTGGAAATTCCTCCAGCTGTTGGGGTATATATATATATAGCAGCACTGACCAATGTAGTCTGTTGGGCATGCTGGTAAATGTGCCCCCTTCCAGTGGGAGCTGGACCGCCAGTGGTCTCAGCACCATGGCCACCTAGTCCAGCCAGTCCGGGTGACCCAGACAATAAGGGATGCCATCAGATGGTGGCTGTGTCCCCAGAATCTGAAGGAAGGAATTCAGTTTGTTCACCCATTCTGACAATGGAGACGCATCTCTGGTTGGGTGGAGAACTCACCTGGGAGACCACAGGGCCCACAGGATTTGGTTACCCTTAGGGTCTCGATGTAAGATCAACCTGCTGGAGCTCTGTGCAGTGCATCTGGCTCTGTTGGAATTTGCTCCTCTGATTCAGCGTCAGGACATTCAGGTCCAGATGGACATGACCACCATGTTCTACCTAAACAGGTAGGGCGGGATGCACTCCTTTCCCTTCTGTAAGGAGGTTCTCTGCACTTGAGCAATGGTGTGCAGCCCGCAGGCCAATCTCCTGGCACTGCATGTCACAGAAGACAGCAACCAGCTGTCGAACGCTGTCAGCCAAGTCAGAGAGAGAGCAGCATGAGTGGTTCCTGCACAAGAAAATAATAGACCAACTGTTGTTCTAGTGGGGCACCCTTCTAGTGGACCCATCTGCCTCCTGGGAGCACAGAAAATGTAGTATGATTTGTGCCCACCCCTCTCAGACTGGGACCCTGCAGGAGGATGTCTTTCTCGGCCCTAGACACTGGGACTCCTGTATGCCTTTACTTTCTTCCCCTTGATTCATAAGACAGTGATCAAGGTCCAGAGGGACAAGACGTGGTGGATCCTGATGGCGACAGACTGGCCAGACCGTTCTGTTATCAGGAGCTCCTCAGTTTCAGCAGCAGGTCTCCATAGAGGCTGTCTCTCCACCTCGACCTGCTGAAGAGACAACAGGGAACATTCTGGCACCCAGACCTTCAGTACAAGCACCGCTCAGCCTGCTTCCTGAGCAGCTAGAGTTCCAGACCTTAAGTCTTTCAGAAGACATTCTCCATGCAGAGAAGGGGTCCTGAAAGGAGTAGACTCACAGAATGTTCACATTCAAATGGAGAAGGTTCTCACTCTTGTCATGGTAAAGATCTTGATCCTCTCGGCTGCCCAGCTGCCATGTCCTCAATTAGCTCTGATACTTGTCACAGCTGAGATTGTAAGCCACAACCCTAAAGGCGCATCTGGCAGCCATCTTGCATATTGGGCATGGGTTGGTATGCCAATGGTGGCACAGAAGGAGGCAATTTCGTACATTTTTCAGAGTGCTGGACCACCTGTTCCTTCAAGTCCGTGATCCACCGCCTCTGTGAGACCTACTTCTGGTGTTGACTATGCTCCTGTACAGCCATTTCTACCCTATGCACAACTGTGAGCTCTTACGCTTATGGAAGACTGCCTTCTTGTGGGCCACTATGTCAGCCAAAAGGGTGAGGGAGCGCCAAGCACCCTTAGTGGAGTGTATTTACCTAGTCTTCCACAAGAACAAGGTCATCCTTCACCCCCATGCAAAATTCCTTCCAAAGGTCATGCCGGAGTACTGTCTTAACCAGGGGCTTAACCTGCTCGTTAATTTTAAAAACCCATCCTTGTATACTGATCACAGGTGTCACACCTTGGACCTGTGGAGAATGATATCCTACTATAAGGAGTGCACAGTGGTAATCTGTAGTGAGGCTCACAAGCTGTTTGTCATATACACTGAAGATGCACCTGGCAGTAAAGTGGACGATTGCTAGGGGATCACATCTTACATGGACCTGTGCTACAGGTTGGCTGGTAAGGAGTTGCCAAAGGGGCTTAGGGTTCATTCAACCACACATACTGCCGCATCTGTGGCTGATTCTAGGGATATTCCCACTGAGGAGATAGGTAGGGCTGCAATCTGGGCTAAAGCACACATCTTACTCTCCCACTAGAGCATCAACATGTTGAGTCATCACAATGCTGCTTTTGGGGCCTCATTCCTCCAGTATCTGTTTGTCAAATAGTGGTGCGTAGGCTGCCCCCTCCTCCCGAAAGACTGCTAGGAATCTGTCAGATGGTATCATAGGTCAGTACAAAGCTATTTAGACTTTCGTTCATAGTGCTCGCTGTGTTAATTAAAGGCTCCCTGATTGGTCTAACTTATCCAATTTTAGTTTAAAAATCTCCACTGATGGACTGCCAACCACATCTTCGGGTAGCAAATTCCATTTGGATACCACCCTTTGATTTAACCACATTTTGCGCTTCCATGTGCTACAATTTTCCCCCTCAACTGTAATGTATGAGCTCTGGTATTAAACGATTGCTCTCTAAATTCCAGTCCCAGCTTCTCCAACAGGTCATGATCAGTTAGTGCTTTGAACAACAAGCACATGTCACTTCTCCATCTCCTGTATTCTAGAGGAAACAAGTTCAGTTCTCCCAACCTAGTAACATAATTCTTGTCTGCTAATCCCCCTATAGAACATGTAGCTCTCCTTTGTACCTTCTCAAGCATACAAATCTCATTTAGGTGGTATGGTGACCACAACTGAGCTCCGTATTCAAGAATAGGCTTTACTAGGGAGCTATACAAGGGGACTATAACCTCTTTGTTTCTACTTGCTATAGATCTTAAAATACAATTCAATACTCCATTTGCTTTTTTGCATATGTTGTTGCAGTGAGCCTTAAATTGTAAGTCATTTGTAATAATTATGCCTAGGTCTTTCTCCACTGTTACCGTTCTAAGGGTAGTACTTCCAATGCTGCATGCCCGATTGGCGTTTTTTCTGTCTAAATGCATTATGGTGCATTTGTCTGGGTTTAGGGGGCGTTTATAAGTCCTGTACCGCTCATGTGTGCAACTTAGAGCCTCCTGCAATGCATCATGGTCCCCATGCTGTATAATTTCCACCCCCCCACCGTCTGCAATTGTCTGCAAACTTGGTCATCAATACATTATTTTGCTCGCATTTGAGCGATGCCACATAGATGTTAAAGAGGCATGGCCCCAATACTAAGCCCTGTGGAACTCCGCTTGTTACATTAGACCAATTGGATAGAGCCCCCGATGCTATCTTACTGTTTCCTATCTTTGAGCCATGAATAAATCCAAGCAACTAAATGTTCATGTATACCCATAGATTTCAGTGCCTGAATTAGCTCTTGATGAGGTAGTTAGTCAAAAACTTTTGTGAAGACTTCTGGTTCCACTCCGTGGAGAATGGCAGCATAGACAAGAAGCTGGAATCTGCCCAGACTAAAAACTCTCTCAACCCAGCGTAAAACATGGTTCTGACATTCAAATATCTATACCGATCAATGCTGGGGAGGGTGTGCTGTAAAAACAGGGTGCAATTTATAGTTTACCTTCAAAGATGGATGATTCTGCAGCCCGATCCGATTCAGAGGCCTCAGACTGCTCAGAACAGCGGGCGATGGCGTCCCGAGAAACTTGTGGAATCTCTTTTAAAAATAAACCGAAGCAAGGTAAACCAAAGGCTAAAAAAGCTAAATTAGATCTAATCTATCAAGAATTGTTGACTTTCCGAGCTGAAATCAAGGAAGTGTACGGAGAACTTCGCTGCAATGTCATGCAACTGGAGCAGCATACAGACGAGCAGGAGCGACAAGGTACAGCGACTGAAAACAGTGTCGATGATCTTGAAACTAAGGTCCAGCAATTACAGGATCTGCAGGATCTGTTAAAGGCACATCAGGAGGACTTTAAAAACCGTGCAAGGTGCAAGAATATCAGGATTTACAGTGTTCCTGAGGGCTCAGAAGGTCAAACATAAAAGAATTTGTATACAGGCCTTACTACACACCGCCCTAGAGTTACCCCTGGGCTACGAACTGCAACTGGAGCGTGTACACAGGGCCTTGGCCCAGAAACCCACATCTCAGAATGCCCCACCTCACTCAATTATCCTGCACTTTGACAGTTATGCTACGAAAGAGCAGGTGCTTCTTACTGCCTGGAGGAAACAGAAGACATTCTATGGACAAACACGCATATATTTCGATCACGATTCTGCCCTAAAAACGATGCGCCTGAGGCGAGCATATCTCCCATTGCTCCCAGTTATTAAAGCTGCTGGTTACAAGTTCACCACACCATATCCAGCTCGTCTTGTTGTGCATTTACCAATGGGAAAGGTGGAGTTCGCTACAGCCCAAGATGCCCGCATTGAATTAACCAAGGTTGGCCTGTGCTTCCCAGAAAGAACATTCAATCCTGGTAATCCACAACCACAACCACAGAGATGGAAGACTGTTTCCTCCAAGCCCAATGATAAACAGCAGGGCCTTGCTGCAGTTCGGAACGTGCTTGCTGCCTCTCGAAGAGATGCTGGACCTGGCGATACCTGAAGGGGTCTAAGAACATTTTGATTACTGCAGGTTAGTGGATCTGGGAGGGGGGATACCCCTTTATTGGGGCAATTAGCTTCCCTCAGCCCTGGCCCGACACTAGACTTCGAGCAGACCCTCTAATTTGGGCTAGCTTGGTGTCACTTGCCGGCTAGCCCCTGCGTGAGGAATCTCCCCCCCAAGGGTTTGGGGGTATATTTAGAGCTCTGACTTATACTACTTGGGATATAATCATATTAGAATCGGAAGTTTACATTTTGTCTGTTCAGATGTTTCATTGTGCACCTCCTTCAGTTCACCGTTAAAATTCTGGGCGCTGAAGCCTATGCTTGGCACTATGAGAAGCACTGGAATAAGCTGCTAACCCTAGGCTGATCAATGGGAAGGGGAGGTAATACCTCACCCCCTCCTTGCACTTTTTCCCCCCTTGATGGTCCCTATGGAGTGTTTTGTTTTTTTTTAAATAACAGGTAGGTCTCTGTAATTTAAGGATAAGTGCCTCAGCTACTGAACTTAAAGTGGGCAAAAAGGGGCACTCTGCCTGTAAAAAATATTTATTTCCTTTTTGACTTCTCAGAAAGTCGGGCAGAGGAAGGGCTTAGACAGCTGCTGCTCTCTAATCCGGAGCCTTCCCTCGCCCGAGATTTTTGTTTTGCTTCCGTTTTCCTTTGTTTTAGGGGAACAACCTTCTGGTTCCCTGGAGGCCCCGAGCCTTCGGACATCAGGACTACCTCCTCCATTAGGGAGAACACCATGCTGCAAAGTTCTCCTTATGGGTACACGGAGGAGAAATAACATCTCCCCACAGTTGGAAGTCCAAATAGTACACCGGTTGATCATCTATGCTGAAATAATTGTACAAAGTTTTGCAGGTATTCTGTATATGCAATTGTTAAGGTTCGCAGTTAATGTTATTTTTCACATTCTTTATGATTCTACATATAGCGAGACAGACTATTGTATTGGTAGAGACAAAGAGAAGGGATCTGGTGTCTTATAGAAAAAGTACAGAAGCTTCTCTAAACAAAAGGTGTTCTCAACAGAGCTTGATTGGAGCTCATTTCATATAGGTGACCATGGAACAATTCTCAGGGGGAGGACAGGGGGATATATCTTGGATTGTTCTGTGCTGTCTGGGGAGGAGGGGACTGACCACATTCAGCTGGGAGAGGCAGCACAGTTCATTAAGGCCTGGTATCACAACATATTTCAATGGCTGATAAGGTGATTCGTCTGCTTTCCCTTAACATAAATGGGATCAACAACCCTATTAAAAGATCAAGGCTCCAGCAGTATCTGTGCCAACAGGGAGCCCATCTAATTTACTTGCAGGAGACTCATTTGTCTCCTTTAGAGCATGCCAAACATGCTGCGGGTAGCAGATATGTGGTCTTCTCCTCCTCGTGAAGAACTGGAAGGCGTAGGTGGGTGGCCATATTGATTCCTCGAACTACTTTTTTTTTGAAAGAGCAAGAATACGAGGATCCAGATGGGAATTTCATCACAGTCCAGGGCCGCTTGGCAGAACAGGAAATTACACTTGCTAATGTATTTTTACCCCCAGGGGCTTCACCACTTCTACTCTGCAGGTTTCTAAACAAATTAATGGACATGCACAAAGGGATAATGCTAGCTGGAGGCGACTTCAATATTACTCTCTCGCCCCAGAGGGACTCCTCCTGCCCTCAGACACATAGAAATTCCCCTACACAAAAACTTCTACAGGCACAGCTCCCTCAGTTGGCACTAACCGATGTCTGGAGACATTTCTTTCCCACCATGGAGGGCTACACCTTTTACTCAGCCAGTCATCATACATTCTGTAGATCGGACTATATCTTTGTCTCTACTGAACGTTTGGACAAAAATACAGGACATCACAATAGGGGTGCGGGTTCTGTCAGACCACACACCTCTGTTGCTGAAGATCTCCCTGGGAGTTTAAGAAATATACTCTTTGGAGGCTCAATGTTTCACACCTACAGGACTTTGAGTTTATTCAAATGATGCAAACCCGTATCCCCCAAATCATTACTGACAACCTAACCCTGGACATCTCTCCTACCGCAGTTTGGGATACCCTAAAGGTGGTAATAAGGGGGGAAATTATAGCCTATTCGGCCCGTAAGGCTAAACAAAAAGAAACCAGATACCAAACATTATTGGCTCTCCTCTCAGAGCTACAGGGAAGAGCAGCAAAGGGTGAGAGGGTCTCTTCCACTGAGCTTAGACAGGTACAGTCTGAAATACAAGGGCTTTTAGACCACAAGGTCCAGGCTGCGCTCTTATACACTAGGCGGTTTTATTACGAAGGGGGCTCTAGTGGGGCTAGAAACTTAGCTAAAAGGGTTCTGGCTTTTAAACACATGAGTACAGTCACCAAAATCCGAGATTTAAATATTGGAGAGGTGCAATACCAGAGTGCAGATATAATGAATGTTTTCCAAACCTTTTATAAAAGATTATATGCTGAGCGGTACCCCCCTTCTCCTGAAGCTATTAGGACGTTCCTGTCCCCTCTGACCTTTCCCAAGCTCACAGATTTCCAAAGAGCTCGTTTGCTCAGTCCCATCACAGATGCTGAAATTCAATCAGCAACAGGCAGGGCTAAGGCCTTAAAATCCCCAGGCCCTGATGGGTTTGCTATCGAGTGGTATAAAGCTCTAGCCCCTACATTACTGCCTCCCCTCCGTCAAGCTTTCCTAGTTATTCAACAAGGTGCCCCCACCAGCCCCATGGGCATATGCAGTTGTAACTGCCATATTGAAACCTGGTAAAGACTCCATAACCACGGACTCTTATAGACCCATCTCAGTCCTGAATTGTGATTATAAACTTTACATGTCCAGATGGGCACACAGACTGGAGGACATCCTGCCAGGTCTGATCCACTCGGACCACGCCATCTTTTTAAGTGCAAGACAAACTGCAGAGAATGTCCAACGAACCACACATTTAATGGAACACATGTCCCGGAGACCTTCTCCCTCCATATTGATTAGCCTAGATGCCTATAAAGCCTTTGACAGGGTCTCCTGGGGATTCCTCTGGGAGGTCCTGTCAGCATTTGGTTTCCCTGACGAGATGATTAAGTGGTTGATGGGGATGTACACCTCTCCAAAAGCCTATTTCAGACTTAACGGGGAGATTTCTACTCAGATACCCCTTGAGAGGGGCACCGACAGGGATGTCCCCTTTATCCACTTCTGTTCGCTGTTTACATTGAACCTTTGGCTATGACAATTCGAAACGCTCAGGCTCTTTCAGGAATTGCAGCTGGACAGAGGGAATGGAGACTGGCTCTACATGCGGATGACATTCTTCTCTCCTTACTTGACCCTGATAAATCATTCCCAGCTCTCTGGGATATTTTGGAAAATTTCTCCCAGGTCTCAGGATATAGCACAAATTCCTCAAAAACTGAAGTTCTTTCTTTTCACTATACCCCCAATCATATAAAGGCCCACTTTTCTTTTAGATGGAGAATTACCAAAATTAAGTATTTAGGAGTGACTCTCCCTCAAGATGTCCAAAATATACTTCTTTTGAATTATGAGCCACTTACCCAATGAATAGAAGGGGACATTCATGAATGGTCTCATCTCCATCTCCTATTCTATCTTAAGATTGATCTTATTCACATGAATATTTTGCCCAGGTTGTTGTACCTATTTCAGACTATCCCTATATTCCCTACCCCTTCCTACTTTACCTCCTGGAACCGTACCTTGGCCAGATTTGTCTGGGGAGGTAAGAGACCCCAGATTCGATGAACTATTTTACAGCTTCCTAAGGCTGGGGGGGGGCCTGGCTCTCCCTAACCTGTTTAAATATGCCCAGGCCACTATCCTAGTTCAGGTAATGCAGTGGAGTAACTCAGCCTATACTCTCCCATGGAAAATTCTAGACCAAACCCTCAATCAAATCCAGGATTTCATTACAGTTATTTTCTCCCCAGGTCCGCCTACCTATTTTCTAGGCATTCGTTCTAATCCAGAAATCTGGAACAAAATGAGGACCTCGGGAGAATGGGAGCTGGTTTCTTATTTCTTGAGGCTGGTCAAGTCAGAAATGTCTCCCCTTTTCCCTCAAGCACTGCAGACATTTGAGCAGTGGTGAGATAGGGGCTTAAATTTTTTTTTCCAAGCGATGGACCCAGAGGAGCCTGTCCCCTTTTAAAAGATCCAGGAAATATATGGGATTCACCAAACAGACCTTCAGATATATGTTTCGTTAAAAGACCTCCTAGTTCAGAGGGGCCCTCGTAGAAATGCTCTGCCAAAACCACTTTCTATGCTATTGCAGCTTTTCAATGCAGCCCTTAAGGGGCAGCAATGGCCACACCTCATTGAGGCGACCTACAGGGGACTACAAGAGCTCTCCCGGGAATCCACGGTCTCAATTTTGGAGGCATGGAATAGGGAACTAGAGGTACCGGTTTCTGAGGAGGACTAGAGTTAATATATGAAGCTTTCACTGTGTGTCCCTCTGGCCCCCTACTGGAGGGAATTTTCTTGGAAAACGAGGAATAGATTTTTTAACACCCCAGCTGAGGTGGTTAAAATAATAGGGGATCCATAAGGGAAATGCTGGAGGAATTGTGGGGAACGGAAGGCTGGCCACTGCCATGTCTTCTGGTCTTGCCCTGGTATTAGGAGGTTTTGGCGGGATATAGCCTCCGCCCTAGCTGATTTGGTGGGAGAAGAAGCAGTGCTAACCCCCGAGTTAGTCCTTTTGACAGTCCCCCCCCGAAGGACTTCGTTTCCAAAAGGGATCTCTTCTGGCAACATACATTCTGGCTGCCAAAAAGGTGATTACACGCCTCTGGGGTAGTAGTGCCTCACTGTCACTTAGTGATTGGTTTAAAATTATGAGAGATCTTTACGTGTTAGAGAAGTTTAATTCCAGTGGACCAAAACCAGATACTTCATTTGAAATTAGATGGAGAAAAAGGGTCATGTATGCAACTCAGCAGGATCCTCTCTTCATGCCATAATGTGTAGAGATAAGATTAAAATCTTATGTGGGGAGGACCCAGAGGACTTACCAGGCAGTTCAATACCTTCTTGCAAGGTCTAGTAGCTTAGCTCTAGACTGGACACCTTTAACCCTATAATGTATGCCTCAACATGGTATTTATGTCATATTATGTGCTTTTAAAACCCAGAGTGTACCAGAGCTGTCTTTTTTTTATATCTATTGTCTACTTGTATGATTAACTCTGTATTGCACCAATTATGTCTCACTTATAATGCTGTATGGATACCTGTGAGAAAACCATCAATAAAAACTAAAGTTTAAAAAAAAAAAAAAAAAAAAAAAACAGCTTTTGTGAAGTCTAAAAAGACTATATCCACTGCTGTGCCAACATCTAGACTCTTGCTGACCCTATTGTAAAACTCTAGTGTATTTGTCTGGCAGGATCTTCCTTTCGTGAATCCATGTTGTGAGTTACCACTCAACTGTTCTTTAGTTATAAAGTTAGTTATATATTCCTTAATTATCCTTTCCAGTATTTTGTACGGGGTACTTGTCAGGCTGACTGGCCTGTAGTTAGATGGATTTTATCGCCTTTTTTATACAGTGGGATCACAAATGCCTCCCTTCCAAGAGTTCACAACTTCCCCTTTGTCCAGTGAACATTGAAATAAGTGGCTTATTGGTGGTGCTAGTTCCTCTGCTAGTTCTTTAAGCAGTCTTGGGTGGAAACCACCTGGACCAGGAGACTTATAAGGGTTTAAAGTGCTAAGTTTTCTGCTTACATTTGCTTCCTTAATTTGTATTGGTAGATAGTCAACAGAATCCACTATGGTAGAAATAGACGTTACTCACCTGTAACTAGCGGTACTCAGTTTATGTCCACACAAGCCACCAAGCCTCCAGTGGCAAGAAACAGAAACATAGAAGTTGATAGCAGATAAGGACCGCAAGGCCCATCCAGTCTGCCCATTTTTTTTACCTTATGAATGTGCCATAGGCCTTTATTCTGTCAATGGCCTATTCATTCATAAACATATGGATCCCACTTCCAGTGTGCAAAGATCTGACTTGAGGGGGCAGAGTCGGATGATATACACCACAGCTGGTGGGAGGAACTTAGCATGAAGATGTCCGGTGACTTGGCTGTATCTAGCAGACTGTCAGAGTGTTGCTGTGAACTGAATACTACTAGCAGAACTATGGTTACAGATGAGAAATCTGTATTTCCCTCCCAGATGTTACCTAAGGCAGGTAAGCCATCTTTTTTCTTTCTTCTTTTGTTAAATATTTTCTCATACCTTGGCCCCCATCACCGAGTCAGTTCCAGGCCAACCTGCACCCCCCAATGTCTCTTTCACTGTCCCTCAGTGGTTTTCAACCCAACGGGTTCACCCTACCTCACCATGGCGTGGGTCCAGACAAGATGGATCTAACCCCCACCTCCAAATGTACAAAGAAGCAAAGGTTCCCAGGGGATCCCCACAGAGGCAGACAGTAACAAAGGTCAGGTTTCTGCGTGCGCTCAGCACATCGTACCTAAGGCAAGCTTTCTCCCCCATTTCTGGTCCCTTCCCTTGGGATGTTAGTGAACTAGGAAGTCCAATCGAAAGCATGAATGTGTGCTTTCACACAGGTCTCAGCTGACACTCCTTCCCCACCCCCCACTAACTCTTGCTGCCTACTGCACAGCCACCTATGGTCACCCAGGTGGCAGTGTTGCAGCAGCAACGACATCATTCCCTAAGAGAGTATCCTCTGGAAACATGCTTGGGCTGTTATCTGTGGGAATAAGCTCAGGCCCTCAACAGCCCAAGCTTATTCACAGGAATCATAGGAAAGATAAGAGTTGGTTAGCCAAAAACCTATTTGACTCGCCATTTCTCAATAGATAAACGCAGTGGTTTTGTTACCCATTACTTTGTCTAGTGCTTTCTTAAAGGACTCCATAGAGGTGCTTTGGACCACTTCCTTAGGAAGGCTATGCCAAAGGTTCACCACACTTTGGTTAATCCATGCAGCCATTTTGCCTGTTTCATATACATCTCTTTTCAGTTGACAGTTAAGTAATCTGGTCTCAATTATTTTCCTCTCGAGCCCCACACATTTCCAAAGATTGTCCTCATGAAAAGGCCTTATATACTAGACATAAATCTCTCCTGAGCCTTCTATAATTCAAGTGAGTGTAAATTCAGCTCTGACAATCTGTCATAAGCCATATCAGATACTGCCTTGGCCCTTCTTGTTGCTCTGCTCTGAACTTTTTCCAGTAAGCCTATACTACCTTTTGTATGTGCAGCCCAGAATTGTATGCAATACTCCAAGTGGGGCCGCACCAACAGTTTATATAGGAGAATTATAACTTCCCTATGTCTACTCCTGATGTTACGAGGAATACATAAGATCCTACTCCCCCTTTTTGCTACCTCCCTGCGGTATTCGTCAAACGACAGCTTATCTGTAATAATAACATATAACACCAAGATCTTTTTCCCTGTTTGTTTCCTGTAGTTTTTTACCAGCTTGTGTACATTCTGCCATTTTGTTTCTGCCACCAAAATGCATACTCCTACATTTTTTAACGTTGAAAAATAGCCTGTGCTTCCTTGCCCAGATCTCAAGATTACGGATTTCGCTTTCAAACTGTTCTATTGCATTGTTATTATCAACAATTGCACCTTAGTATCATCTATGAATTTGCAGATCCAGGCATCGGACAAAGTCTGCATTGATGAAATACAGATATTAAAAAGGGTAGGCCCCAATACTGACCCCTATGGGACTCCACTAGTCACATCGCTCCACTCAAGAGTAAAAACCTGTAATACAGACTCTTTGCCTCCTATCCTCCAGCCATGATTTCACCCAGCTAATAATATTAGTGTCAAACTTTAATTCAGTGAATCATTCTATTAAGATCTGATGAGGCACAAGGTGAAAGGCCTTATAAATGTCGAGATACAGTACATCTATCAGGAGCCCTCCATCCAAGGCTTTGCTTATAGGGTCAAAGAACTGAAGTAAACTGATCAGAAATTACCTTTTAGACCTAAAAAAAAAAAAACATGCTGGGTAATATCAAACAAACACTCCTTTACCAAATACTTATACATTTCTTCCTCTACAAATTCCTCCATAATATTTCCTATAATTGACGCAAGACTTATTGGCCAATGGTTTTTATAATGTTCTCTGGAACACTTTTTAAAGATAGAGGTGACATTTGCTTCCCTCCAAGTAGGCATTACCCTTCCTTCAGAAACAGAACACATATATATCATGGTAGCACGATAGTGCTACCATAGTTAGGGTTGAGGAGCCATTTACATGTTAAACCTAACATTTTGCACCTTAATAACTTTGCAACCGTTCAACGGATTTGCCTGAAATTTGGAATACACGATCAAGCACCATACATCTTGGGATCTGCCACCTTTCGTACTGTTCGGATATATGGCTGTGGAGCTATTAAGCATGATCTGCGTGCCGTTTTACGCTTTTTTTGAATTCTTTGGTGGTCTCTAGAGGTGCACAGTTTGTTGACTGGTCCGAAATCTTCAGGGAGCGCATGCGGCGGGTCCCCGATGTGCCTTTTGAAGATTTCATGAAAAATATTAAATGGTTCAAAAGTTATTCAAAAAACAAGTTCCCATTATAACTCAATGGGAAAAGTTAACAAAAAGTTCGACAGTGTCACAAATGCAGTTTTTACTTTCGCAAATGGCCCTTTTACTGTCGCAAATCCGCCATTTTGTTTTCAGCTGGTCATCAGAAAAATGCTTGGCATTTAAATTTGGGACCCTTTAGCAACCTAATTCTTTCTGTATTCACCTAGTCGGATCCTGGGGATGCTAGGCATGTCTTTATTTCTGGAAAAAGTACTTTAGCACTTGCGACAGTGTCAAATGAATTTGCGAAAGCTTTTGCAGAGTTTGACAGTACTTTTCCAGGCTGTGTGAAAGTGACAGCAATTCTTTGGCGCCCTGCTGCAAAAGTACAGTTTGGTCTTTTGGGCTGAAATTTGGAGGGAATGCAGCCAACATCTCACAGATGTGCCATTCAGTGTTTCGGTGAAAAAATTTTACAGGGCAGCAAAGTTTCGGCACTCCAAAGGTGACGCTTTTTCCCATAGGATAACATTATGGCATCCAGCACATTACAGGAATCCTTTGCGCCCTGCTGCAAAATAACGGTTTGGTCTTTTGGGCTGAAATTTGGAGAGAAGAAAGCCAACATCCCACAGATGTGCCTTTTACTGGTTTGGTGAAAAAATATTACAGGGAGCGAAAGTTATGGCACTCCGAACTTCTCTTTTTTCCCCATAGGATAACGTCACGGCATTCGCCGCACCTTTCAGGGCCCATATCTCGGAAACGGTGCGAGATACGGACTTTTCGTAGGAAAAATGCTTAAGTATAAAACTAGCCAGGAAAAAGTCTTAAATCATATGACTTAAATTTTTTTTATACGTTGTACGGTTCCTGAGATATAAACAATTTACTATTCCAACTCCTCATTTTCTGCTCAGAGACCCATTATTATGCATACATTCTTTGTACTCACTGTCTTTCTCTATGCAGCTTTTGGGGAAAACTAGCCTGTGCGCTTACATTACTGTTACCCTTACCACTTCTGCTTCCAGTTCCATAACCGTTTCACTTACTGTTCCCGTCTACGGCACCATGTGCACTGCCCTTCGCGTTTCCATCTGCACTTGCGTTTGCATTATTTTAACCATTTCTGTCTACAGTACTGTTTATCTTTCTGTTACGCTTTGCGTCACCATGCGCATCACCATTTGCGTTTGCGGGCACCGTGTTACTATGTGACAAGACATCACGTGGCGGGAAAGGGCCCAGCGCTCCCGCCGCCGCATTTCATTCACTATTTCTCATTATACTTCTCAAAAGAAAGGTAGAAAAACTCATTTAATGCATTATAGGGTTGTTCCACAATGACAAAGCGAGGAAATTCGTTGTTGGGGTTCAAAAGCCCCCCCTTGGACCCCCGCCCACACCCTCAACCGGCATCAGGATGCGGCGTTGGGTTGTCGGTCTAACTCTCACCCCATTTTCCTATACCTCTGCTTCTTCACACATCTGATGGGGTGAGAGTTAGGGGCCGTGGGGGTGGCTGGGGTTACAAGGGGGCTTAACCCTAACAATCGAATTCCTCACCTTGTCACTGTGGAACAACCCTAAATAATGCATTAAACAGAGTTTTTGCCTCTAATATATAAACAGAAGCAAAGCTAGTAACTACAGGCCTATCAGCCTTACCTCAATTGTGTGCAAGCGTTTAGAAAAGCTCCTTAAAATCTAGATTGGAAAAAGAGATAAGTAACAGGAATCTAGTAAACATGACTCGACACAGTTTTGTAAAGGGTAATCAACTTAATATCCTTTTTATAAAAACATCAGTAACAGTCTGGATAAGTGTATCCCAGTCAGGGATTTATTTAACTGTAAAAATTGATTAGCGTTTTGCTCATAAAAGTGCTAAATCTTTGTGAAAATGCATAGCTCTTGCCTCACTGTGTTTAACAAACACAGCACTTCCAGAAAATCTATATAAATACTTTCTGTATAGTTAGTATAATCCCAAGAAAAAAACTGCTAATCAATTATTTAAAACCCTGCCAGTTGATGTAGTACTGCTCGACTTTAAGAAGGCTTTCGATAAGGTCCCGCATGCACAGCTCATAATTAAAATGGCCCAATTTGGACTGAGCCCCTATATTGTCAGATGGGTGTCCAAGTGGTTGTCAAACAGAACTCATCAAGTTTGAATATCAGGAGCGTTGTCAAATGAAATTAAGGTTACCAGTGGGGTTCCTCAGGGCTCAGTTTTGGGCCCTGTATTATTTGGGATTTTCATATGGGACATTAATGTGGGCCTGAAATGTAAAATCTGCAGATGATACTAAACTTTGCTCAGAAGTGGATACTCCACTTAAAATACATACATTCCAACAGGACCTCACGAGAAAAGACCAGTGGGCAAAGGACAATAAAATGGATTTCAATATTGACAAATGCTCAGTTATTCATTTTGAGGAAAAAAATCAAAATACTATGTATAAATTAAGTATGTGTCCTATCAAAGTAGTTAACTCTGAAAGTGACCTAGGTGTTATCATAAACAAAGATTTTACTTATGCAGATCAGTGCAGACAGGTAGGCCTTAGAGCAAACCGAATTCAAACAATCATCAGAAAAGCATTTGTCAACAGGAGTAGGGCATGTATTCTTCCACTATACACTATGTATGTTAAACTGCATGTACACTGTGCTGCCTCATTTTGGGCACCTTATCTTGCAAAAGACTTACAGAGTGTGGAATCAGTGCAAACAAGGGCCACAAAACTTGGGTCATCCATAAATACTCTATCATATCCAGAGAGGCTAAATGCCTTAAACTTCTACGACCACCTAAAGACTTGCAGGACTAGGGGAGATATATTAATGCTCTTTAATATATTAAAAGACCCAAGTCTTACAAAGGACTGTAACACAGAATGGGTGACAAAACCTGATGGTCTTAGATGCCAGAACGAACAACTGAAAGTCCAGAAGGTTAGAACTAATAAAAGAGGAACTTTTTTCACCATTAGAGTGTGCAAACAGTGGAACTAACCGCTGTCATATTTGGGTAACATTAATTTGTTTGAATCATTCAAAAATGATTTATCTGCTTGGCATCAGGGACTAACATACACCCCGCAGGTGCGGGGAAGGTGGTCTCGATGGGCATATGCCTTCTTCCACCTTAAGTAACCGAGTAATACAGAGTAAAAGATTTTGACTTAGCGTCCAGCCAGCTCTTCTGCCAACTCCTTAAGAAGTCTTGTATGAAAACCATCAAGCCCTGGCGATTTGTTTGGATCTAGCATCGCCACTTTAATTTTAACATTGTTATCCTTTAATGTTATTCTTCTGATCTCCCCGGTTTCTATAGTATACATAAAAGTTGTAACCCTTGGTTGGAAGATATTCAGAAAATGAGTATTAAAGATATCAGCCATAGTTGTACCTACCATGATCAGATCATTATCTATCCTTATGGGACCTAGTTTCAGCGGCCTATTTTTTTGGACGGTTTATATAAATTATAAAAGGCCTTTTTATGATCTTGTGTGTTCGTGGATAATTTCAGTTCCTACTCCCTTTCTGATTTTTTTTTTTTTTATATACGATTTCTACACTGTTTTATTTTGTCCTTGTATGCCTGCCATGTTACGGGTGAAGGATTTGTCACAGCATTTTTATATGCCTTTTTCTACCTCCTAATCAGTCTTATTACATTTCTGTTATACCATTTTGGAATTTTGTCCATGTTGTTGTACTTAATTCTTTCTGGAACAAATTTCTGTACCCAGTACTGCAATTTGGAGTACTAATTTATCCCACATCTGTTCAAGTATTCCTACAGAAGTCACTTTCCCAGTTCCACTCACTTAAAAAGCTGTCCTTGGCATAGCACCTAATCTTCGTTCTCCCAATTAGGGGTTTCCGTTTCAATTGCCTTTTATTTTGAACGGTATCTTGTTATAGTCACTCCCCCCCCAGGGGTTCTCTTATTATGCAATCAGCTATTTCATCCTCCATGTTACTGAACACTAAATCTAGTATATTACTGCCTCTTACACTTTTTTTAACATACTGTTCAAAGTTTTGTGTGACCATGATTTCTATCAGTTTATTATCAAGCGTCGTTACATCTGTGTACATATTCCAGTCAACACGAAGTTAAAGTCACCCATAATTAGTGTCCTGTTTCCTGGGTTGATTTTTTCCAGCATCTCCATAAATCTATTATTTTCCTCTGTAGTAAGGTTTGGAGCTCTGTAGCACACACCCAAGATAATGTTGCTGTTTTTTTGGTTACCTTGATCCCATAACTGTTCAGCACTCCCTGAATAGTCTTTTACTAATTCAATTACATTGGCCTCTATGATGTTCTTAATACAGAATGCCATACCTCCACCTCTTTTATTACTACGATTTGTATGGAATAGGTTATATCCTTCAATTTCCTTGCCCCAATCATCATCTTTCCACCAAGTCTCCATAACTGCACAAACATGAATGTCCCTCCTCCATATGCAACAATATTTCCTTTTTGTTTCTAAGAGTTCTAGCATTTATTAATCGAGTCTTCAAATTTCTGTTATCCTTTTAGGTCCCCCCCCATATCAGTTTAGATTTTCCTTAGGAAGTATTTCTTTAAGTAGTTTTCCTAAAATACTGCTTCCTGCGTGGCTCAAATGGAGCCCATCCTTTCTGTACAAATAGCTCTTCCCATGAAAGACAAGTTTAAGAAAGTCATTCCAGCCTTTCTACGTTAATTTTTGTAGTCTTATATTTACACACCATCATTTTCTTTTTTTTCTGGATGTCCCCTTAAAGGAAATAGGAAACAATTTTATTCTGCTATTTACTTGTAAATAAAAGATGAACAAACAGTGGCATTTGTGTGTTTTTTTTTTTGTATTTTAAATGTTTAGAATGCACATTTATTTTTTGTGCTCATTATGCTGAATGGACCATCAGCTTGACAGTGCATATTTTAATATAGGGAGTAGCGCGTGGCAAGCTTTCAAATGCCCATGTCACAGACTCCTGATACAACATTTGGTTAGTTGCAGCTTTCACACAGGACTCACCTGCTGCTTCAATAGTATAGGGTGATCCCACACTGCACTTCTAGAAAATGAAAACCCCACTACAACTGCCTTATCATTAGGCAACTGTAACCTCCCCCCATCCTTGGCCAATCTTTATACCGATCGTGAAAAAGCTGGTAATTACTTACTCAGTTTATTTGTGCAGAACAGCCCCCATCCCCATCCTTGACAGATCGCTATAGGTATCATGAAAATCTGGCAATTATTTATAGTTTATTTGTGCAGAGCAGCACCCCCAAAAAAAATCCTTGACTGATCATACACGGATTGTGAAAAAGCCGGTGAACAAGTTTATTTGTGCAGAAAAAAGTTATTTATTTCTTCCATGGCATCGTGAGGGTTCGACCCTATCTTGCTTTTAGGTAACCTTGCTGCCCCCTCTCTTCTCAATGAAGCTCCTAGCTTGCAGTAATGATGACCTGTGGGGCTCAGCACCACTAACAGCCACTGAATCAATTATTTATTTTCCAGATATTCAACCCCCCCAAAAAGATCATTCCTGATCCCAGGCTGCAGGCATGACAAACGGTAGTTCCATTGCTGATCCACTGGGCCAGTCTTTATACAGCTTTTAATGATAACTGAACTGTTCAGCACTGATGCAGACTGTAAATGGGGGCACTTTATATATAAATGACAAATCGTGTGCAATGCTGTCCCACAGAAACTATGGACATGTTAAATAAATAAAAAAGAAAGTAGAAATGCAAACCTCTCGAGTGATTCTTACGAGCTCGGAAAGCTGGCGGCACATCTGGTTCCCGCGGACACTGAATCCAGATAGGTCCAGCCCTGGCAGATCTTCGTGCCTGGTATAAATCAGCTGGTACATTTGGAGAACTTCCTCCTGGATGGAGTTCAGGCGATGCTGTCTGTCCCGTCCTTCTGCCTGGCGCTGGCGTTCCAGCTCTTCCTGCCTCTGGCGCTGCTGCTCTGCCTCGCGTAGCTTCAAGTTTAAAATCTACAGAGAGATGGAAGATTTCAAGTTTCAGCAGGCATTTTCCTTTCCTTACTGTTCTCTAATTCTCATCTAGCTTTAGCCCCTGCAGACCACAACAAAGTATTAGAGTTTTATTCATGTGTTGCACTTTATGGTTTCAAATAAATATGTGCATGCAGCACTTTAGCACATTAAAAAAAAATATCTCAAGTAGTTTTGTGTGCAGTCTCTCATATTTGTGCGTAAATGTGGCAGAACCACAGCAGAATAAGTCTCATTTTGTGCATAAGCTCTCCAGTGTGTTTGTTTCAGTTTACAATCAGCCTTGCCCCCTGGGTCTGCTTACCATCAGCCCTGCTCCAGGGTCAGTTTACCATCAGCCCTGCTCCACGGTCCGCTTACCATCAGCCCTGCTCCAGAGTCCGCTTACCATCAGCCCTGCTCCAGGGTCCGCTTACCATCAGCCCTGCTCCAGGGTCCGCTTACCATCAGCCCTGCTCCAGGGTCCGTTTACCATCAGCCCTGCTCCAGGGTCCGTTTACCATCAGCCCTGCTAAAGGGTCAGTTTACGTTCAGCCTTTACCTAGGGTCATTCTACTAGCATGATGTAAGAAAAGAGTTCTGCACTCAGGGAATTTAGAAAGAAAAAAAAAAAAGATCAGCACAAGCTAGTAGCTTTAAAATATTTATTCAAGCACTGGGGAGCTCCCCGCTAACACCCTTTCTTACATAGTGTATAGGCCTGACGCCTTGTTTTGCACTGTCTAGCTGTCTCTAGTGCACACGGCAGCTTTCTCTATAGATCATTTTACTAACACTCCTGCTCCAGGGTAAGTTTACTAGCACTCCTGCTCCAGGGTAAGTTTACTAGCACTAGCAGACCAGGGTCAGCCTACAATCACTAGTGCCATGAATGCTAGGATGCATCAACCACATGTTCACCTTGAGAAGTCTGAGAGGGCAAATAATCTCAGTCTTTCACAAATTCAAGGGTATTAACAAGATCGAACAGTTTGGAGATGTTTGATCTGGTTCCCAGTAGCAGGGACACACTATAAAGCTCAGGGGTAGTAAATTCAGGGTTGATACAAGTAGGCACTTCTCCCAGAGGGTGGTGTACCAATAGAATAGCCTAGCAACAGGAGGAGTGAACGTGAAGATAGTACAGGTTGGCAGTGTTCCACTTCACCAAGCTGTGGAAGAGGGTTGAAGCAGGATCCTAGTTGAAAACTAGGTGCTATATCTGAGCTGGGCTTTCCTGGGTAAATACAATTTTGTTATTTAGCATTCTCAATCTAGGTTAACATGGGCCGGTTACTTCTGGTCACTGCTATATAGATGATACCCAGCTGTACCCATCTTTTGCACCAGACAAGCATGATGCGACAATTGTGCTAAACCAATATCTAGAAGAAACTTCCAACTGGATACCACCAGCCAGCTAAGCTTAACTCATGGAAAAACAGGGGTGTTGCTAGTGAAACCAGGTCTTCATGGCTTGGGTCAACAATGACCAGTGTACCACAGATATCTCCATCTTTAAATGGCATACAACTGTTAGCTGCAGACAGGGTCAAAAATCAGAGGGAAACTGAACTGCAGGCTTGTCATTAGAACACCAGGTGGTAGCAGTGGTCCACAACTGAGTTTTCCAATTGAGAAACAGACCAAATTAAGTTATTTTTAGTGCACGAGGACCTGACTACCCTTGTATATGCCTTCATCACATCTAGACTCGATAGACTAGATTTGCCAACATCAAATCTAGGTGCTATGTAAAAAAAGTGCATACACCAAATGGAAAAACATGTTCTGCAAACAGACTGAAGTATGCAAAAAAGGGAGTTTATTGTTCATCTGTAACAGCTTTCCCCATGAGGAAGAGGCAGAAGGCCTCAAAGTGCTGGGTATTTACTATGATCACAAGTGTTGTAGGTTTGTAATATACAGCTTTGTTCCTGCATACTTCAACCTGTCTACAGTGCCCATTTTTCAACCTAAATTACACAAGGCTACTGTAAAGTTCTTTAACACAATACAGGAAATCAGAGCACTGCCTGCAGCTGGTGCAAAATGCTGCAGACAGGTTGATTGAGGTTAAAAATCTGTGAGCGTATCACACCTGCTGACACACAAATCTGTAAATGACATACTTTATAAAGTACAAAGACAAGCAGGAGGATGAAGAATGGGACAAGTACCAAGAGAAAAGCAGAGCAGCCAAGAGGACAGTCAGGACAGCAAAGGCAGACAGAGCTGCATACTGCGGGGGTAGTCAAGAGAGGGAAACACAGTTCTTCAGCTATATAAGAGAAAAAAGAAACATGGGAACGGGAATTTTCAGGCTAATGGGGGGGGGCAGAGTATTAGAAGAGGATGGGCTGAAAGCAACTGTGCTAAATGGCTACTTCTGCTCAGTATTCACTAGGGAGAATAGCAGGCCCTTGCCAGACAGCGGCATAAGATCAGTCGATAGAGGGGTCCCAGAAATGAAACTGCAGAAATTTAGTGGCAAGAGTCGAAAAAGGGCTAGCAGCCCTGAAGGTAAATAAAGCCCTGGTGCTGGATGGGCTGCACTGGAGGGTGTTAAGGGAAATGGCATCGGAGTTAACCAAACCACCTGGTGGGGCTTTCAACAGCTCTTTGCAGCATGGGATGGATCCCAAGGACTGGAGGATGGCAGATGTGTTTCCACTGCACAAGGGAGGGGACAAGGAGTAGCCAGGAAACTATAGATCGGTCAGCCTTACCTCCGTGGTAGGGTAACAGCGAGACACTAGTCAAAGAAGGTCCAGTGGAATGCCTGCAGAAAAACAGAGTTCAGGATAGTAAGCAGCACAAATTCATGACAGGAAGGTTTTGTCAAACCAACCTGACAGTATTCTTTGACTGGAGAAACCAAGGTAGTTGATAAGGGTTGTGCTGTACATTTACACTATTTTGACTTCAGCAAGACATTCAACTCGGCTGCCAAAGAAGATGAGAGATTTAGGAACAGCTAAGGAAATAGTAAGGTGGGTAGGGAACTGACTGGAGGTGAGGCAGAGGATTGTGGTGAATGGGGTCAGATCAGAGGAAAGAGAGGTCACTAGTGAAGTACCACATAGATCTCTTCTGGGCACATTCCCCTTCAGTATGTTCATCAGCGACATGAGAGAGGGAATCCAGAGCAGGCTTGGTCTTTGCAGATGACACTAAACAATGTGGAGGGACATAAGGGAATTGCAGAGAGACCTGAATGGCCTGTAACACTGGTCCTAAGTCTGGTAATTGAAAGTCCAATGCCAAAAAATGCAAAGTCAAACACTTAGGGAACAAAACCCCCCAAACGAGAGTACTGGATTTTGGGGTTAAGCTGGACACAACATCACAGGAAAGGGACACAAGAGTCATCATTACTGACTCCCTTAAATAAACCAGCCAATGTACCAAGGCCTTCAGCAAGGCTAACAAGATGTTGGGGTGCATCGGAAAAGGGTTTGACAGTATAAGGCAAAAGGCACTGTTACCATAGTAAAGAAACTTAGAACCATAGAAAATGGTAAAAAAAAACAGGACCACTGGTCCATCCAGTCTCTGCTTATAAAACCATAACAAACCCAGGACCTACTGCCTGTACAGGGTTCTAATCCACACTATCCACCACCCCCCACCCACACTCCCCTGCCCTACGGCTACCACCCTGAGAAATCGTGAAGCCCTTCACTCTGTCCAAGCCGTGTTTGAAACCATTAATGATTCTGGCACACATTACATCAGATGGCAAATTGTTCCATGGTTCCACCACCTTGTCTGTAAAATAAAACTGTCTCGCATCTCTCTTGAACACTGCCCCCACCTTAGTTTCCACTCAAGCCTCCGTGCTCTTGATCTGCTATGCATGCTAAATACTGTAGTTCCTTGCAGTTTACCTTGTTCATTCCTTTCAGGAACTTGAAGGTCTCATGTCTCCCCTCTTTCATATGGCCTCCATCGAGTACATGTTCAGTGCCTTGAGCCGATCCTTCTAAGATCTGCCCTGCTAGTCCCGAATATTTTTAGTCACCCTACACTGCACCGTCTCCAGCTTGCCCTCATCCTTCCTCAGGAGAGAATTCCACAACTGGGCACAGTACTCCAGATGGGGCCTCAGCAGTGCGAGACAGAGAGAGAGAGAGAATAGAGAGAAACAGTATAGGTCACTGGTGAGGTCACACCTGGAATACTGTGCCCAGTTCTGGATTCATCACCTGATTCTAGAGTCATCACCTGAGAAAGAAAAAAAGGAGAGGAACAGGCTAGAGAAGGTAGAACGTAGGATGACCAAGATGATTCAGGGCCAGGAGGGCAGATCCTATGAAGATCAGCTAAAGGCACTGAACATGTATTCACTTGAAACCAAAAGAAAAAGGGAAGATATGATACAGACTTTCAAGGTCTTGAAAGGAATTAAAGTGGACTGTGATGAGTGATTTACTAGGAACAGCGAAGATAGGACTAGGAGTCATGAGTGGTGGTTAAGACACCTACCTTTGCTCTGTGTCGATGTTCCTCTTTCAGCTTCTCCTGACGACCCAGGACTTCCATGCAGCTGCCAAGAGACAAACAGATGGTCATATTAATACCTTGCCTTTCAGATTACACCTCAGGAAACTTCTTCAAACATCTCTCTACAAAGGACAGTGCAGGAGGAAAAAAAAAAAGTTAAAAGCTTTGTGATGGGGCAGTGGCTGTGCTGCTGCTTGTGACCAATGTTTGGGAATGAGCCCAAGTTGTTGGCAGGCAGGGAAAGAGGACTGAGCCTCCCAGAGGATGCATTCTTCCTCTGGGGCAAGTGGGATGCGCCTCCTGCAGTAATACCACCGTCTGGGTGACCAAACATAGTGGTGCAGTCAGAAAAGCTAAGATGTGCCTGGGGCAGGAAGCACGCACCAGTGTCGGGGAGTCATTTGTGACATCCCCAGAGGAAGTCAAGAACAGACATGCTCTGAGGAGGGTGAAAAGTGGTGGATAATTGGTGTCCAGGATGCAGATGAAGCCACAGGTCCTCATTTCTCTGGCTCACAGGAACACCACAGTAGCAGGCCAACAGAAGGAGAATGCCAGTAATGATGCTGTAAAAGCTGAGACCCTACCTCGGGGGGAAATCTTCGCAGCAGTAACAGAGCTGTGGACGTGACAGTCCAGCAGGAGGACTCTGTAGTCAGGTGGTTGGCTAATGGCATCAGTGAAAAGAGGTCCGACTGATAAAAGCATGTTTATAAACAAAAAAAAAAAAAAAAGTCAGCCCAGTGGCATGGAGCACCGAGGCGCTGGCTCCTTACCTGCCGCTATGCTCACTGGAGGTCGGCCAGGGAGACAGGATCCAGCATCCTAGGGAACCACTATCCTCTCTTGGGGAAGGAGTGGTAAGTTGTCTTGGCCTTTGGCTGCCACTGGTTGGAGGCCTGGTGGCACTGCAGGTACAAGAAACTTCATGGGAGGGGCCACAATTCCGTAGTGCATGTGTGCCCTCACTCACATGCACTTACGCTGTCAAAGTAAGGGGAAGGGACAAAACAGAAGAAGGGACCTGCGGCTACATGAGACACTGTTTACCTCCCTCAACCCCCCACCCCACCACCACCACCCAGAGACCTAGGGGCCTCTGGGTAGGGCAGACGGCCCTCCCTCCTCTGTCTCTGCCACGGGGGGGGGGCAAGACATGGGGAACAGTTCCATGTAGGTCCAGGGGAGGCAGTTGCTGAGCTGCTGGCCGGGGCAGAGACAGGTATAGGACTGAGCTGCCCAAGAGGTAAAAAGCTACATGGAAAACAAGAAAAACAGTGATGGGTCTTTCACACAGCCTAGTAGCAGCCTGTCAAGCTATCATGTGACTTTGCCTCTCCTACTAATGCTCTTAAGGCCCTACAAACCCGTGATACAGCATAAAGGAAGTGCCCTGATGACCTTGACCAAGCGCTCTCTTTTCTGGCTAACCCTACTATTGCCTCTGCTATGTCCTTCCTCCTAAAGCTTTTCTTTCACTCCTCCATAGTTCCACAGACCCTAGTGGTTGCAAGAGTTAAACCTCTGCACAAAGGTACGGACGCATTGTTACCTGGGAACCACAGACCCATCTTCCACCTCACTATTCTTACTATGCTGCAAGAGCATTTTGTCCACACTCAGGTCATCATCTTCCTTTCCTCCTCATCCTTCCTTAGCCCACTGTAGTCTAGCTTCATTCCACGGTCACTACCTTGCTAATGATCACTGACTCCACACACTTGGATGGATCAGGGACTCCTTATATCTGCCATGTTTACTGACCTCTCCAAAGCCTTTGCCAGGGTCTCCCACCCCCTTCAATTAAACAAGTTGTCCAATGTGAGTCTGTCTGAACAAGCAACGTTCTTGTTCAACTCCTATTGTACCATTTTGTTTTTTTCTGATGGGTCCATCCCCTCTCCAATCCCTGCAGACACGGGTGCCTTCCAAGGCTCTATCCTGGTTCCATTCTCTTCTCCATACTTCTATATGACCAGCCCCCAGTCTGAAACGTCCCCCAATATTCATATGCACACCTGGATGCCTTTCAGAGGTGGTTCTCCTCTAACCAACTCATCCTGAATGCTAAGAAAACAATAGCTATGACATACTAACATACTAAAATGCCAGCAGAATAGGCCCAACGGTCTTTCGTGTCTGCTCGTTTGGTCAGCCCCCACCCTGGGTGCGACCTTGCTGCCCCGCTCGCCTTCTCTGGCTTCTCCCTTCCCAGTTCCGGATATTTCTTGCTGCATTGGATTTTGCTACAGAACCCTTCCCCTGTACCTGTCCCACCCCCTCTTGAACCCCTCCACCGTCTCTGCCTCCACCAGCCCCCTAGGCAGCACATCCCATGGCTCCACCACCCTCTCAGTGAAGTAGCACCTCCTCCTTTCACCCCTGAATCTTCCCCCCTCCAGCTTCCACCCATGCCCTCTAGTGGCCCCCTCCTCCTTCCTTCGAAGCACCCTGACTCTTCCTCCCCTATTTACCCTCTTCATGTACCTGAAGACCTCTATCATGTCCCCGGTCCCTTCTCTCTTCCAATGTGTACATATTTAGCTCTTCGAGCCTCTCCTCATAGGTCCTGTCCCCCAAGCCCCAAATCATTTTGGCTGCCCTCCTCTGGACCCTCTCCAGGAGTTTAATGTCCCTCGAGAGGGTCCTTGAAGTTTAAATCTAACCTTTCCTTGATGGCCATTCTTTATGGCCTGTGATTGTTCCCCTTTGGACCGTGTCACGTCTTAAGTACCTTGGTCTGCCTAGGCCAGTGTCTAGACTTCTCTATTCACATCAACTCCACTTCCCCCAAAGTTGCTCTCCACTGAAACAAGGCTCATCTCCCACATGCTGCCACACATGAGATCTTCCAAAAAAACAAAAATCATTCTTTGTTTCTGATTATGGCAACGTTGTCTAAAGTGCAGATCCTTAGTCCATAGTAGCCAGGTTGGACCCTCTCTATCACACTTTCTCTTGCTGTGCCCTGTGCTATCCACTGCTCAAGCAACACTGTAATTTTTACTCCTCCCTGGGTTGGCTATCTTTTGAGAATCCCTGTCTTTTGCACTCTGCCCCACTGATCTTCAGGTTCTAGTCCAAAACTCAGACACAGAAACATAGATTTTGACGGCAGATAAGGACCGCTTGGCCCACTCAGTCTGCCCATTTCCCTATCTAATGGATAAGCTGCAGATCCTAGTTAACCAGCAGCCTATTTCTTTCTACCCCAACCCCCTAGAATTGCCTTATGACTGTCCCATGCATGCTTGAATTCCACCACTGTTTTTGACTCCACAACCTCCTCCGGAAGGCCGTTCCATGCATCCACAACCCTCTGTGAAAAAATACTTCCTTAAATTACCTCTGAGCCGCCCCCTTCTATCTTCAAATTGTGCCCCCTGTTCTTGCACCTCTTTTTTGAAAGATGCTACCCTCTTGGACTTTGCTGATTCCTTGAGGTGCTTGAAAGTTTTATCATGTCCCCCTCTCCCTCCTTTCCTCGAGGCTATACATATTTAGCTCCTTAAGTCGCTCTTCATGTCTTCCGGTGCAGACCCTGCACCATTTTAGTTGCCCTCCTCTGGACAGCTTCCATCCTGTCTATGTCTTTCAGATTGGGTCTCCAGAACTGCCGCATAGTACTCCAGATGGGGTCTCACCAACTGTCTGTACAGAGGGATAATAACTTCCTGTTTTCTACTGGTGATGCCTCTCACTATGCATCCCAGTATCCCCCAACCCTCCTTGCTGCCCTCTCACATTGCTTGCTCACCTTTAGGTCATCTGATATGACTACCCCAGGTCCCTTTCCATTTTGTTGTTGTTAGTATCTCACCCCATTGTGTACTCTTCTCCTGGGTTTTGTTTCCCAGGTGCATTACCTGCACTTCTTAGCACTGAATCTAGCTGCCATACATTTGACCATTACTCTAACCTTGCAAGTCCCTTCTCATCCTTTCCACCCACCTTGTGCATCAACTCTGTTGCAGATCTTTGTGTCATCTGCAAAGAGACATACTTGCCTTCCAGTCCCTCTGCAATGTAAACATAAAGACATTGAAGAGGACCCGATCTAATACTGAACCCTGGTTACCCACTAGTAACCCCCATTTCTTCAGAGTGGACTCCATTTACTATTACTCTCTGTCCTATTCTCCAGCCAATTCTTTACCCAGGCTGTCATCTTGGGACCCACTCCCAGGCTGGCTAACTTGTATATTAATCTTTTGTGTGGAACTGTGTCAAATGCCTTGCTAAAGTCTAGGTAGGCCATGTCCACAGCCCCTCCCGGATCTACTACTTTGGTCACCCAGTCAAAGAAATCTATCAGATTTGTCTGGCATGACCTTCCCGCTGTGAATCCATACTGCCTTGGGTCCTGTGCCCCTCTGGCCTCTAGATACTCAACAATTCTTTCCTTCAGAAGTGATTCCATCATTTTCCCTACCACTGAGGTTAAACTAACAGGTCTGTAGTTTCCTGCTTCTGCCTTGCTCCCACTTTTGTGAAGGGAAATCACATCTGCCCTCCTCCAGTCCTCGGGTACCACCCCATCCTCCCATGATTTGTTAAAGAGGGTAGTCAGTGGTGTCACTAGTTCTACCCTTAGTTCTTTTAGAATTCTGGAATGAATCCCATCAGGCCCCATTGCTTTGTCCACCTTCAGTTTTAAGAGTTCTTTCAGAATCCTTTCTTCTGTAAATGGGCTGGTATCAACTTCTGTATCCAGAGTGTTACTGCTGTTTGTTTTAGGTACCTCCCCCTCTTCCTTTGTAAGTACTGAGCAAAAATATTTGTTTAGTATCTCTGCCTTTTCACAGTCACCACTGCCCACCCTCCCTCCCCTTTATTAAGCCTCAATAACCCTCCTTGGTCTTCCTTTGCTCCCTGATGTACCTATAAAAGGTTTTATCCCCCTTCTTAACTGAGTTGGCTATCTTTTCCTCGGTTTGGGCCTTTGCTGTTCTGACTGCCTTCCCAGCTTCCTTTTGCTTTAACTGATACAGTTCTCTGTCCTGCTTGTTCTGTGGTTCCTTGTACTTCCTGAATGCTTTCTTTTTCTTTTGAACCTTCACTGCCACTTCCTTTGAGAAGCATAGTGGTTTCTTACATCGTTTCGTTTTGTTTATTTGCTTCACACAAAGGCTTGTTACCTCTGTGATGGCAGTTTTTATTATTCCCCATTGTTCTTCCACCCCTCCTTCCTGCCCATTTGCTAGTGCATTCCTTAGGCACCCACCCATTTTAGCAAAGTCAGCCCTCCTAAAGTCCAGTACTTTTGCCTTTGTGGCTTGACTCTATTGCTGTGTTTACTGTGAACCATACTGTTCGATGGTCGCTAGTTCCCAGATGGCTACCCACTTGTACATCTGTGATCCTCCTTCATCTCCATTTGAGAGAACCAGGTCTAAGATTGCTCCCTTCGAGTGGGCTCCAATACTAGTTGTCTAAAGCATGCCCCTGTAGGGCATCTAGAATAACCCACTCTTGAGTGGCTGCTGCAACTGCACTCCAGTTAACATCTGGCATATTCAGATCACCCATCAGCAATATCTCCCCTTTTTCTGCCATTCTAAGTATTCTTTCTATCATTTCCTTGTCCATTTCCTCCCCCTGAGAAGAGGGTCTGTATACAACCCCTGTGCAGATTGTGGTGCCATTGCCGGTCTCCAAATTTACCCACAGTGTTTCTTCTCCTCCCTGTTTTCGCTTTTGTTCTGTTGCTTTGATTCCTTCCCTTATGTAAAGAGCTACTCCTCCTCCTCTTTTACCCTCCCTGTCCCTCCTGTAGATAGTGTATCCTGGTATGTTTATGTCCCAGTCATGGTTTTGTGTGTGTACCATGTTTCTGTGACTGCCACGATATCCAGATGTTCCTCCTCCATCAAGGCCACTAATTCAGGAAGCTTGTTACTCAGACTACGAGCATTGGTACTCATTGCTCTCCATTTTTTGATGGCTTTACCTTCTTTTGCAGCATCCCCCACTGACCTTTCTACCTCGGTCTTTTTCTCATTTAGTACCCTGTTTTGTAGGGAGAGGCTGGGATTTTCCTGCTGCTTATCAGTGCCTCTCCCCTTGACTAGTTTAAAAGCTTGCCAATGAAGCATTTAAACAGATTGCTCAAAAGACTTGTTCCCTTCCTGGACAGATGCAGACCATCCTGCCAGTATAGGCTGGTGTCCCTCCAGGCAGAACCCCAGAATACTCTCCCCCTATCTATCCTCTCTTCATACCATCCCATCTCCTGGCCCATGTCTTACCTTCACTTCTCCATTACTCCTAGAGGTCATGTGTTGGCTGGAAAAATTACTTTCTCTTGGAGATTCCCTGCCCTCTGAAACACCCTCCTCTCCTTCGGTCATCTACCTCATGCTGGTTCCAAAATAGGCAAGCCTGGGATCTGCTTCATACCACCTATTTCTGCTCCCTGTAAATATTGTGTTTACCCAGCAGCTCCCACCATGCACGGTGTCTTGCCAGTTTACCCCTCCTGCCCCTGGAAGGCTACTTGGCGTGTCCTCCTCTTCTGCGCACCGATTTCCTATTTTGTGTGCCATATCCCTGCCATCTGGCCTGATCTTATTATTTTACTGCTTATACTATTTACTGAATATTGTTGTTTTGCATACACATTTCATGGATTGATGCTGATAAAGGGACTTGTTACTTGAGGCGATGGCTTTGATGTGCCAAGACTGGCATTTAAAATACATAAAGCATTTAAAAAAAACAAAACATCCCTATAGTAGCCTATGACGCTCATCCCAGCACTCGCCAGACTATCACATCACGAAATAGGAGAGTGCAGAGGCATGGCTTAGTACTGGGAAATGGAAAAGATCCGGATCTAGGCTCCATAGAGCCAAAATACAATCCCTTCATTCTCAAAAACCATGGATCTAAAAATTATTTACCTATCCAGGAATTCCGGGGGAGGCAATCGTCCATGCATTTTGGGGGCATTTCAGAAAAGGGGATGAGAAATAAATAAATGTAAGCAACCCACATTTAGGAACAAGCCCGGGCTCTTTGTTCTCTGGTGAACGTTGGCTAGGTATGTTTCTTGCTGGGGGGGGGGGATTAGCATAGGCACCATGTTCTACTCCCATGCTGTAGACTTGAGCATTGCCTGCGGTGCTGGTGAGAGGACATGGCTATCAATGGTGGACTGATGGATGCCCCCTCCTTACTGGGACTCTAGGGCCCAACACCACTTGATAATCACCCAGTACTGGGGATAAGAGGTTGCCGGGGGGCTTTAAAGGATACAGTCCAATTACTGGTCTCGACCAGGTGGTTTCCTACTTGCAGCAATGCTCTCCAGTACAGGTGCTCTGTGTTCGACTCTGAACATGGTTCCTCTGTAGCTGGGCCACCACATTCAGTGCTTTCCAGCTCTGACTGGAGGACTGTGTGCTGCTCAGTAAAAGTCCCTCACGTCAAAGTACTAGAAGTACCCTGGATTCATCTCTGGCCCAGGTATCATGAGATAAGTCACTGTAAACATGTCTCCAATACTCAGCAAAGTACAGTTACGTAAGAACTTACCGTAACAGTAGATCTTCGAGAACAGCTCTTGCAGCAGGTTACACCATTAGGACTGAAGCTGGCAGGTGCCCGGACCCCACGGAAATTTTCTAGCTAGCAGTCTTCAGCGGTGACTGCCTCCGACGTCGGTCCGGCCCCCGATGTCGGGCATAGTACATAAGAAGTCGGACACCTCCCCCCCAAAAAATCCTCAGTTCTCCCGCCGGAGGCTCCCGGCCACTGGATGACATCAGAAGAGGAGACTGAGGATCCACCACCAGATGGCAAAGACTAAAGAATAGGAATGCCCCATCCCCTAAGATGGGTGCTTGACTACAACCTACCTCAAAAAGGGGGATGGTGGGTGGGAAGGTACCTGCTGCAAGAGCTGTTCTCGAAGATCTACTGTTACGGTAAGTTCTTACGTAACTGTACTATCTTATTTCGAGATACAGCTCTTGCAGCAGGTTACACCATTAGAACTGATTTCCAAGCAATAGTGGCAATCATGCACCACTGGGAGGAGGAAAGGTAGAGACCTCAATATTACTCGAGCCTAGGACCGAAGTCCCTGAAGGACGGCTAGACCGAACCCCGCTCTTTGCCTCGATGCAATGTCTAGGCTGTAATGCCTAATAAAGGTATGCACAGAGCTCCAAGTAGCTGCAGCGCAAATAGCTGGGGTGGAGACGTTCTTTAACGCTGCAAATGAAGTAGCCACCCCTCTTGTAGAATGACCATTGACCGCGCCCGGTAAGGGTTTATTGCGCTTGTCATAACAGAAAGTGATGCACTGGATGAGCCACCTAGAGAGCGACTGTTTGAAGACAGGAGCTCCTTTCATCCCGTGAGCAAAGGAGACGAAAAGTTAGTCCGACTTTCGGAGCTGTTTGGTTCTGGTCAGGTAGTATCTGAGGCACAAATGCACATCAAGGGTGTGCAGAAGGGCTTCTCCTCGATTAGTGTACCTTGGGAAAAACAGTGGTAGATCAATATCCTGATTTAGTGTGAAGGTTGAAACCACCTTAGGCAAAAACTTTGTGTTTGTCCTTAGGGATACCCTGTCCTAGTGGAAAACCAAATAAGGCTCTTTGCACATAAGAGCATACAATTCCGAGATCCTTCTAGCCAAAGTAACAGCAACTAAAAATAACGTTTTCCAAGAGAGAAAACGTAGCTCGCAATCCACGGCTGGTTCAAAAGGTGGCAGTGTAAGCTGCTCCAGGACAAAGGGTAAGTCCCAAGGAGGGACTGGATCCTTGATGGGCGTCCTAAGGTGAAGGACACCCCTTAAGAAGACACGAGCAGTGTCCAGTTGGGCTACCGTCCGATGGCCTACAGGGGCATGGTAAGCAGAGATTACACAAAGGTGCACTTTAATTGAGGAGTAAGCCAGTCCGGAGTGGAAGAGGGAGAGCAGGTAGTTCAGAACCAGCTTTTCGGGACAGTCTAACGGCGGACAGCCGTGCGCTTGAGCCCAAAGACAGAATCTACGCCATTTCACAGCGTACGTTGTGTGGGTTGCCGGTTTTCTGGCGGCAGAGAGTACGTCTGCCACTTTTTGCCAGACCCCGTATCGCATCATGGCTATGTCTCTAGGAGCCAAGCGTGCAGGTTCAATGAGCGTAAGTCTGGGTGGACCAATGAACCCGCCTCCTGAGACAATAGATGGGAGCCGATTGGCAAAGGAACTGGAGGTTCCCGGGATAGCTGGTGCAGAAGAGGGAACCAAATCTGGGCCAGAAGGGTGTGATCAAATGAGCGTCGTTTGCTCCCTGCTAAGTTTTAAGAGAACTCTCTAGATCAACGGGAAAGGAGGGAAGGCATAAAGGAATCTGCCCGCACAGGAGTGGGACAATGCATCTCGCCAGAAAACACCAGACCCTGGATCTAGCAAGCAAAAATTGGGCAGTTTTGCGTTGGATGGGGATGCGAAAAGGTCTAACTCTGGAGTGCCCCATCTGTGAAACAGATCCTCTGCCACCTCCTGCAGAAGTTCCCACTCGTGGACTCTGGCCTGAGAGCAGCTCAGACTGTCTGCGATGGTGTTGTCCACTCCTGGGACATGTACTGCAATTAGGTTTGCGCCGTGTTGCAATATCCACTCCCACACTCTCATGGCCTCCCTGCAAAGCACGTAGGAGTGAGTGCCTCCTTGTTTGTTGAGGTAATACATCACCGCGGTATTGTCAGTTTGTAACAGAAGTGTACCCGGTAGAATCTCCGACTGGAAGGCTTATGGAGCGTAAAGGACTGCCCTCATTTCCAAAATGTTAAATGTGTGGAGATGAGACTCCTGGGCTGTCCACAGGCCCTGAGACCGAACACTGTCCAGGTGCGCTCCCCACTCAAGCTCTGAGGCGTCTGTGGAGAGGGTCACAGTCGGAGACGGTGCTGTGAAGGGAACCCCCACAGAGAAGTTCCCTGGATTTAGCCACCATTGCCAATCCCGAATTATGGCATTCGTGATTCGAATTGGATGCTGCAGATGGTCTTGCCTTTGGTCCCACTGCAACCATAGCATCCACTGGGTTACCCGCATGTGGAGACGTGTCAGCAGGACTGTCGCAATGGCCGCAGCCATGTGACCAAGCAGGCGAAGGACCAGTCTGGCTGGGATGGTCTTCTTCACCGACAAGTCCCTGATGAGGGATCTGATGTGTTCCACTCTGTCCGAGGGAAGAAAAGCTTTCCCTCTGACAGTGTCCAGAATTGCTCCTATAAACTGCAGTTTCTGGGACGGCACCAGGAGTGACTTCTTGTAGTTGATGAGAATACCCAGTGATTGAAAAAGGGACTGGGTGCAGTGAATAGCCGTCATCAGTGCCTCCCTGGAGGGCACCATGAGAAGCCAGTCGTCCAGGTATGGGAACACGTAGTGGCCTTGTCTCCTCAGAGACGCCGCTACAACCGCCACGCACTTCGTGAATACGCGAGGTGCCGATGACAGCCCAAAGGGAAGAGCTCGGAACTGATAATGGCGGCTCTGAAACAAAGCGCAGGAACCTCCGGTGCGCTTGAGCAATCGGAATATGCAGGTAGGCATATTGCATGTCCAAAGACGCCAGGAAGGTGTCCTGCTTCAGCATGGGAATTAGGCCCGGAAGGGTCACCATGCAAAAGCGTTTGTAAACGATCGAAAGGTTGAGGTCGCTGAGGTCCAGTATTGGACGGAGGTCCCCTGTTTTCTTTGGAACCAGGAAGAAGTGAGAATAGTACCCTAGTCCTCTCTGGTTCTCTGGGACGTGCTCTAAGGCTTCCTTTTCCAGAAGCGCGAGCACTTCCTGCTGTATGAGCAGGGCATGCTGACCCGAATATCGGGAGAGCAGGGGAGGTCTTGTAGGTGGACTGCCTACAAATTCTATATAATGGCCTTTTTTGACCAGCTGCAGAACCCACCTGTCGGTGGTGATCGATTGCCACCCTGGCTCAAGTGGCGTGCGATGCGACCCCCGACTTTCTTTTCCCGTTGATCCTGAGGAGGGGCGGGGGCCAAGAAGGAGTCACGCTGTAGCAGCGTTTGATCCGGCAGGCTGGGCCGACTTTGCAAATTGTTGGCCTTGGCCTGGGCCTTGCAGGTGAAAGTGCCCCTCTGCTGTTGGCCGGAACGTGGTTGTTGCCTTTGTAGCCGGCCACGGAAACGGCTCTGGTTCCCTTGAAAGGAACTAGGCCAAGACCTGTACATAGCATGTACAGATCGGACTGCCTTCCCTGCGTCCTGAAGTTTGGTGATTACTCTCTCAGAGGCATAACCAAATAGGACCTCGCCGTTATAAGGGACATCTAAGATGTTCTTCCGGACGTCCGGGGTAAAGCCGGAGACACAGAGCCAAGAGTGACTCCGGAGACACACACCTGAGGCTGCAGTTCTGGCTGAAGAGTCCACAGAATCATATGTGGCTCTGAGCACTTGGGTCCCTATATCCGAACCCATGCAGAGGAAGTTCAAGAGCTCCTCCTTGTGGTCGCCATCGGGCATCTTCTCGACCAGGTCCTGTCCCTGTTCCCACAGTGCGTTCTGGAACTGAACCATGTGGGTGAGGTAATTCAGTGACCTGATGGCACAAGTCGCAGCCGCGTACATGTGACTACCCAGGACATCCAATTGCTTGGATTCCTGGTCCGGTGGCCGTGTGCTCAAATGCTGAGGTCTCTGAGACCGGTCATGCAAAGCAGTGATGACCAGGGAGTCAGCCAGAGGATGGTTCGCCAGATACTGGTCCTCCCTAGGGGCCTTGTATAGGAAGTCAGCCTTCTTCGGCACTGCGGGAGTGGAGTGCGGACATTTCCAGGCAGCCTTTGTGACGTCCGCAAAGGTATCCACCAAGGGCGGCACTACCACAGGCTTCGGATCTTTCTGCCGAAGGTAGCAAGTAAGGCGTTGTCTCTCGGGGTCGAGCTCTTCAGCATCCCACCCCATATTCTCCTGGACGTGCCTCATGATCTCTGCAAAAGAGGGATCATCCGGAGGAGACCTGGGTAAGTCGTGTGGGTCCGGAGAGGGAATGCTGATAGGAGAAGGTAATCTGCAGCACCCTGAGGTGTCAGATCTGGAATCCTCCCCAGACGGAGTGTACCGGCGTCGTCCGGTTCTCTTGGGACTGGGTGACCCTGAGGGAAATCTAGAGGGAGGTCTTCTCCTTTCTGAAGATCTGCCCCGAGGAGGTGGTGTCTGCTCCTTGGGGGTTGGCGACCGTCCTACGGGCCCCTTGGGCGTAGGAGGGGGTGTAGGCGGTGAAGAAGTAGGTGGAGGCGGAGTCAGAGTAGCAGGAGGATGTGTGGTGACCACATCTTTTTTGATGGTGTCCCACCAGAAGGTAAAAAGTTCCTTTACCTCTGCCAGATTCATACCCGACGACGGGCCTGGCGCCAGTGACCTGTCACCGGGGTCGGGCGTCGGGTCCCCGGGGGTCTCCTGCTCTGAGGAAGGTTCCTGTGGGAGCCCGGCATCTCCAGTGTCGCCCGCCTGGTCCTCAGGCTGTGTGGCATCCTCCTCAGACGAGTCCTTCTGACCAGTGTCCGCCGGCAGCGGTGGTATGGTCCTCTTCTCCAGAGTAGCCGACGTTGGTCCCCTGGCCGACGCCCTCGGAGGCGAGCGCCTGGCCGGCGACGGGTGTTTAGGTGTCACCGGCTCCTGGGAGCATCGGTGATGCTTGGCCGACGTCGAGTGGGCAGACGTCGGGTCCGACGTCCTTTTATATTTATAATTAAAATTTATCGAAACTCCAGAGTCTGCGTACCATCACAAGCCATATACACTGCCAGCATTTACAGATTTCATAAGCGATGTATAACATTGATTCAGAGTTAATTAAGTTTCGAGAACTTAATTCATTTTCTTTTCTGGGATATATACTCTTTTGTGATCTATAAGATAAATTCAGAGACAGCAGCTTATTTCTACTTATTACCCAGTTTTATTATAAACTATTTATGTTCCTTTCTTCCCAAATTTCCCTCCCTCCACCCCCGGCTCTCAAGCCACTCTAGGTTCCCATGGCTAGGTCCCATCTGGTCCATCTATTCACATATGTGTTCACCCTGTTATTTATCTTGTATGTTAATTCCTCCATTTCTCTTATTTCTTTTATAATAGAGTGCCCAAGGAGTAGATCAGGCACATCCTGAGCGAACCATTTTTTAGTAACTGACTTATGGGCTGCTGCCAATAGTACCCCCCAGAGGTATATACCATCAGCTCCTTTAATTTCATCAGGAGGTATTCCCAGAACCAGGTTCTTACATGTTAGTTGTGTGCTGCAGGAGAATATGTTCTCCAGAATTCTGGAGATCCCTTGCCAGAAAGGACGTATTGCATCACACTCCCAAAAGATATGGGAATGGTGAGCCACTTGGACACCACATCCCCTCCAACAAAGTGGTGTTACTCCTGTATCCCACTTACTTAAGCTTTCAGGTGTGTGAAAGTACCTGATTCTTATTTTCCAGGCAAATTCGTGCCAATTAGGTGAAAGTGTAGTTTTATTTACCGACTGGAATATTGCCCTCCATTCCTCTTCTGTGGGAGCAGGAAATGGGACTAACTATCACTTACTTTTGATTCTGAGGGACTGTCTAGGGTGCAGTTGCTTTAATGCTCTAGAGAGAGCAGATATGTGTCCCTTCTCTAGGGCCCCCTCCTGAATAGATGCTATGACCTCCAAGAGATTCTTTACTTTGGGTTTCAATTCTTGTAATTTCTGAAGTGTGTATATATGTGTTTTAAGTTGTAGGTATCTGAAATTATCTTGGTTCCTTAAATGGTATGTTTGTTTAATGGAGTGAAAATCTAGTATTGTGTCGCCCAAGATCATCTGACCCAAACTGGTAAATCCCAATTTGGCCCATCTTCTAAAAGAGTGGCCTACCTTAGATGGGAGGAAATACTGGGACCAAGCGAACCAATGTAAGTCCACATTTCCCTAAAAAGGTCGTACTTATTCCATAATCTATGCATCAATTTTATGGTGCCTTCAACTGTCGAGGGGGGACGCTGTGTCCCCTTGAGTATAGAGACATCTGCAATCCTCGCTCCAAGAGGAGGACCCTCAGTTAAATGAGATTCAATGTCTTTCCAGTGGGCCGCATATGTTGCATTTGACCAGAGCAACACATTCTTAAGGTAAGCGGCTATACAGTAATCTTCTAAGATGGGGACCATTCTGCCACCATCAGCTTTATCTGCCTGGAGTAGTGCCATTCTTACCCTAGGTCTGCCCAGGTGCCACACAAACCTGTCAATCAGTCTCTGCCATTCTTTAAAATACTTCTGCGGAATAAATATTGGTAGGGATTGGAAGAGATACAAAAATCTAGGTAGGATGTTTAAGGTAACTGTTTGGATTTTAGAATATAATGCTAAGTTAAGAAGTTGCCTTCTTGCTACGTCTTGTGTAATTTGTGACTACAGTGGGCCACAATTTGCAGTAAAGAGTCCCCCTATATGTTTTGTCAGTTGTATCCCCAAATATTTGATTTTCTGTTTATTCCACTTAAGAGGCAGTAACTTATTTACGTCCGGTGAAGGGCTGTAGAAGAATTCCAGGATTTCTGTCTTTTCTTTATTTAGTGAGTAGCCTGCGTGTCGGACAAATTCTTCCAAAAGATTCCAGATCTTTGGGACAGATTTGTCAGGGTTAGCAAGGTATAGAAGGACGTCGTCCACGTATAATGAGATCTTATGTTCGGTATCTCTGATCCTAGTACCCTTCACCCCTGGATTCCCCTGTATAGCAGAAGCTAAAGGCTCGATGTATAGGGCAAATAGTAAGGGGGAAGGGGGCATCCCTGTCTAGTCCCATGGCCTAGAAGGAATCTATCCAAGATGCTGCCATTTAACCTTATATACGCTTGTGGGGCTGCGTATAGACTCTTAAGGGTATCAATCATGTTCTGGGGGATACCAAAATGCTCCAAGGTAGTAAAAAGAAGACCAGGATACCTTGTCAAACGCCTTTTCTGTGTCCAGGCTCATAAGACATGTTGGGGTTCTATCTATGGAAACTTTATTTATAATATTGATGGTACGCCTGATGCTGTCTGGGGCCTGACGGCCGGCTATAAATCCTGTTTGGTCGTTATCTATTAAGGATGGGAGAAGGGCATTTAATCTGGAAGCTATGATGGAGGTAAAAATCTTGTAATCTAAATTAAGTAGGGAAACAGGTCTATAAGAAGTGCACTCAGAAGGATCCTTGCCCGGCTTGTGTATAACTGAAATACTACCATAGTTCCATGATGGGGGTGCCTCCCCACCCGTCCAGACCTCATTAAAGACTCTGAGCAAGTGCGGGGCAAGCTCTCCTCTAAAGTTTTTTATAAATGTCTCCACTAAAACCGTCAGGTCCGGGACATTTCCCAGGTTTAAGTCTTGTAATAGCTTGGTCCAACTCTGTCATTCTTACGGGGCAGTCAGGGTCTTTTTTTGATCTTGGGAAAGAGTGGGCAGGTTCAGAGATTCAAGGAAATTAGTCTTTTCCTCATTAGAGGACTCTGGTTGGGGTTTATAAAGTTACTTGTAATATTCTACAAATGCCTTCATAATTTTCCCGATTGTAGGTCAAGGCTCCAGTTTTAGGATGTTTGATCTTTACAATGGTGGCCCTGGCCTGCTTCTGCCTAAGTCTGATAGCAAGCAGTTTAGATGCCAGAGTGCCTCCCTCATAATAAGATTGCCGCAAATAGGCAAGTGATTTTTCTACTTCTATTAGGTGAAGCTTATGCAGACGGGACTTGATGTCCCTTATTTGGTCATCTACTTGTTTTGTCCATCTTACTTTTTGCTGTGTTTCTAAGTCTCGGAGTTGGAGGTTAAGTTGTTCTAATAGCAGCCTCCTTTCCTTCTATTTGTATGTTCCTATAGCAATGAGCTTCCCCCTCATCAGTGTTTTAATTTTATCCCAGAGTATCTGCGGGGAGACCTCTTTCTCAGTTATGTGACAGTGTCTGAGACACTACCTCCGAGAGTTTCTTTAAGGTGTCTTTTTCTCTCAGCAAGGAGGTATTTAGTCTCCACTGAGATTTCTTTTTTGGGAGACCTGGGTCCCATTGCAAGAATAGGGTTTGATGGTCTGAGTAGATTGCCGATCCCACTTGAAGGTGCCCAAAATTGGAAAGGTCTCTGGTCTGGGTAAGGAACATGTCTATTCTCGAATAAATTTTGTAGCGGGGGGAATAGTACGTGTAATCCCTGGCCAGGGGGTATCTTTCCCTCCATATGTCCCTTAGTCCCATCTCCCTCAACAACCGGAGGAACAGTTTGGCAATCCTATTGTTCTGTGTGGGGATCTGGGATGTGGTGTCCAAGTGCCTATCCAGGGTAAGGTTCCAGTCCCCTCCCATTAGCAGTATGCCCTTGGTTTTCTCAAGTATCGTCTGTATAAGTTCTGAGTAAAAGGAGAAGGAAGAGCCTCGGAGAGCATAAACATTAGCTAGCATTACATACTCCTCTTGAATACGTCCTATGACAATTATGTATCTCGCTCCCGGGTCAGCCACCACAGTCTCCTCCTCAAATGGGATGGAGTCGGAGATTAATAATGCTACACCCCTCTTCTTCCCTCTATCTAACGAGGCATGGTAGATTTTGGGGTAGGCCCTAGACTTAAGTTTGGTAGCTTCATGGGAGCGAGGTGAGACTCTTGTAAGAAGACAAAATGGCTGTGTTGTTCACCAATATACTTAAGTACTCTTTTCAGCTTAATTGGGCTATTAAGCCCGTTGACATTATAAGTTAAAACCTTCGTTCCTATGTGAGACATGTTCTTCTCCCACAGCTTGCAGAAATCACAGCACTTTTCTTAGACTGTAGTTTGCTTCAGTATTGACTAAGAGATTAGCAGACTTATCTAAACGTATATGTATAATCGAAATTCCAGGAGAACCGTATCTTGGATGCTATCCTGGCTCGAGAGAAACTATTTACATAGTATTTAAATATGTCCTGTTCTGCAAATAAACAGGCTTCCAAGGTTTTAAGAGCCCAATTTGGCTACTAGCGGGCACTTAGTATGTGCCTAATACCCGTCAGGTGTAGTGGGTACTTTCACTATAGAGAATGTTTATATAATTCCCCAGAGTTTAATCTACGTCAGGACTCCAAGGCTAAATGATTGAAACTGCCTTGTTCAAGATCGGAACGACCACAATTTAAGGTGACATTAGGGGAAAAAGAATCCCTTTTACTAATTCGACCACATGCTTATTTATAAAGCTTCTACTTGGGCTATGATCTCAGTAAAAAGGTAGAACTTAGACCTCTGGGGGGCGCCTAAGGTCCTGATCTAAGCCGCATTTCACAAGGGTTCGCCTTGCCCACACGGAACAGAGATTCAGTGACCAGGTTATAAATGATTCATTCTAATGAAAAAAAAATACATAAGTAAGCCCCAGTCCTAGGTTCAGTTAGTATTCCAGCCCAATAAAAACAAAAGGAACTGCCTAATTGACTAAAGGTAGGCATCCAATGCCGCCTCGGACCTCATTTAACATTTGAACCCTTTAGAGTATTCGAAAGCTTAACATTTAAAAAATTAACTATATATCAGTAGAGATTAGACTAGCAATGATAAACGTGAGTAAGTCCTGTAATGTTTAAGGATATATGCGTAGCAGGTTAATCAATCAGTCCTCCTCGGGGGGGGGGGAATAAATGAATCCAGGCATAGCCGTAAGAGCAGCAAAAGCTCCGGTGTAGGTAGCTAGCGCTTTGTCTTTCCCCAACCCCCCATTTCAGTGTTTCAATCGTGGAAATAGTATATGAGCTAGTCCGAGGAGGGGAGCAGTCAGCTCAGGTGCGGTATCAGGAGTCCCAGTCAAAACAAATGTCACTGGACCCATCCTTAGCCCTCTGATCTCGGGGCACTGTGTATGTCGATAAAAGGTTTGAGTTATAAATTCGGCTTTATGATTATTCGGGTGGTGCCTTCACACTCTAATTCAGGTGTTGGTCTGTTTTTCATGTTGTTGTTTCCGGTGTTCTCCTCTTCTTGTGTAGAGAGAATCCGCTGTACCGCAAGGGAGTCAAATGGTTTCATGATCGCAGCCAGATCTGCACGGAGGTTTGTCTGTGGGTCAAATTGCTGGGAGCCCTTAGTTTGCTGCCTCTCTGTGCCACTGACCACGTCGCTCAGTAGCTCTTTCTCCATTTGCTCCTTAAATAATGCAGGTAAAGAAATCCCCAGATTTTGCAGATATGATTGAGACGATTGTAAGTCCTCAAAAGTTCTAGGTCCTCGATCTGTTTCCACTCGGAGATGTGCTGGATGTAGGATTTGTGCTTTTTTCCCTTTATTTCTCAACTGTTTAACAACAGGCCAACGTTTTCTTCTCTTCTCTTCTCTTGTATCTGCGCAGTGTAATAATTGTGAAGAGAAATGCAGTTTTGTTTACAGGTTCTCTCTTTCATTTGCCAGGCTTTGTTCAGGAGGTCTTCTTTTGTGGCATAATAAGTTAGTCGAACCACGAATGAGCGGGGTCGGGCGCCTGCATCAGAAGGCCTGGGAGCTAACGATCGATGAGCCCTATCAATACTGAGGTTGTAGTCTTGCGAGAGACCCAGCGCTTCTCTGAGGACTGTTTGAATGAAGGAAGCTACATTAGGGGCCTTATCTTCTTCTTCTTCAGGGATGCCATAAATTCTAATGTTCTGCCTCCTGCTGCGGCCTTCTAGGTCATCAATTTTATGGTTCAGTTCCCTTTCTCTGGCTAAAAGGTAGAGAAGAAGTTGGTCTTGCCGATCAGACTGCTCAGAGACAGAAGTTAGGCCCAGTTCGAGCTGGTCGGTACGATGTTCTACTTTGTTAATGTCCATTCTTATTTCCATTAGTGTTCTGTCTATCTTTTATACTGTTCGAGCTGTCTGCATAATGGTAGCAATGAGGTCCTTATCTGCCATATCGGGCTGAAGTTCTGGTGACATGCTTTCCCCTGTGGCCTCCTCACTAGGCATCCTGTTTGTTTTCTCTCTGGCTAGAAGCTCTCACAGCTGCGAAACCGAGGTTTCGGAGTGCCTTTGGTTTGCATTTTTCGATCTGGTAGCTTTGGCAGGCAAGTTCATATTTTTAAGCTGTTGATGAACTTGGATTCTGGTGAGGCCGATCCGGAGCTCCGAGATTAGGCAGCCATATGTCTCCTGACGTCACCGGAAGTCCCGGGTCCAAAGTCCGTTTGAGGGACGTCAGGTCCTTGGTCTTACGAGGAACCAGATCCAATCCACTCGGAGGCTGTGAAACCGACCTGGCGTCGGTGTCCCATCGGCGGGAAGAAGATTTATGGCGCTCCCCGGACTTCGACGAGGCCTTAGATAGAGCAGAAGAGGCCGACGGCCTGGAAGTCTTCAGGGGCTGTAGAGAAGAGGAGCCACTGGAGGATCTGACCTGAGCCGGGGGAGGTTGCAACCGAGCCCTGGAGGGAGAGCGGTCCAATTTCGAGCCGGAGCTTCGGGAGTCCGAGGCCCTCACAGGGGACCTGGACCTTTCCTTTTCCCGGTGTTTGTCCCGGTGCTTGTGGGTTTTACCCAACGACTGTCCCCGGAGAAAGGTTCTTTATCCATAGTTTTCAGTTTCACCTCCAAGAGAAACGCCTGAAGGGCCTTCTATCAGCGGATCCAGGTGTGACTGTTTGAAGCCCTAGCAGAAGGCAGGCCTTGGTGTTGTGTTCGGGCCTGAGGCAGCGCCTGAGACCGAATGTGGATCCTTGAAGGGGATTTGTTTGCCGCAAGCACAACTTCGAATGGTGACCCTCTACAGAAGTTGTTGGAGAGGACAGCAGTTGATCCAAAGTCGAAAGAAAGACGAAAATCGTCATAGTTCTAAAGGTCGTCGCACGCTAGATAAAAAGAGACCGAGAGGCCGATACTGGCAGTGTCGACGGCGGGAAAAGAACTGAGGATTATGGGGGGGACCGCCTCCTTATGTACTACGCCCTACATCGGGAGCGGGACTGACGTCTGAGGCGGTCCCCGCTGAATACTGCTAGCTAGAAAATTTCCGTGGGGTCCTGGCGCTTGCCGGCTTCAGTCCAAATGGTGTAACCTGCTGCAAAAGCTGTATCTCAAAGTAAGAACACAGCACGCTACAGCTACATACTACACGCTGAGCCACCAAGTCACCAAACCTGAAACATTTCCAAATGCAGCCTTACCTTCTAGACAGCTCTACATCATGAGTTATCAACATTAGCAGTCAAACTAAATTACTCCTCCAAAGAAATTCTGTGTACAGGCGACGGGAAAGGACAGGGTCTGTTTTACTATAAGCAGAGTTTCTTATTTAATTCAGCTTTTGCTCCCCCCCCCCCAAATTATCCTCAGTATTTAAACTGGGTCTTTCCCAATCACTCTCAAGCCCACAGTTCTCTAACTCGGATTTTACCAAAGCCCTTCCTCCAAGTAGGCTTCTGCCATTATCTCACCCAACTGTATTTAGTGACTGCCACTGCCTGACAAACTACCCTCCTAATTGGAACTTGGTAAGGCAAGGCAAGAAGCTGCCTTTGAAACCCCTTGGTTTCTCTCCTCCATAACATGATACAGCCTCCACCAGTCCAAACGAAGTCCAGAGTCTGTCTTGAAGCCAGAGATCCTCACGGGTCAGAGCAATATGCTGCTAACACATCAATGGGCCTAATCAGCACCAAGGTTGTTCAATAAGTGCATATTAATATGGGTTCTGAAAACCCTGCAATCCCATTAGTCGACAACCATTGTATAATCCAACACAGCCACATACTTTAGTTGGGGTTTCTTGAAGGTTTCAAGAAGCCCCACCTAAAGTATGGAATTCCTTGAAAGTTTCAAAAGAAACCCTACCTTAAGTGCCCTTTAAAGTACTTCACTCTTTCAAGATCCCCGAACTCCAGCAACAGGGAAAAAAAAATTTTAAAAAATCATACTTCTGTTTCAAATACTAGACTCTTGTATTTTTTTGTTCTTAGTAACTTTTTTTTATCTTTTACTCATAGATAATATGCACTTCATAATTGCAGTATCAAGCTTACAGGTTTGTGGCTCAGGCCGGAATAAAACTATGGAGACAGGCTCACGAACACCCATATCTGTGATTTATTCCAGCATAACCCACAATCAGTGGTCTGTTATTGCATATATACATATAAATATATATATGTGTATATAAATAAAATCCAGGGCATATATATCCTACCACCACCATATACTTAGCATGCCAATTAGCAACAATGAGTATCTGGTTGTTGATTAACAGCCAAATGTTTGATCTGTGGCATCAGCCTTAAAACACTTGCGCTATTCTCAGATTAGCCAAATTAGCTAAGACGTTACTGTACTGAACCAGTCACTCTTCACATGACAGACAGCCCAGGAACAGAAACTATCAGACTATTTGCTAGCTCTGCTGTTACGCTTATCACACTTAGGGTTTGAAACGAGCCTCACGTCGCCACTTCTCTTAGGCTCGGTACATACAAAGAGGATGTAGAGCCCATGTTCCTGCTCTAACAGCAGGGCTATGGCTGCAGCACTGTTTTCCTCTGTCTGGAGTCCAGTCAATAGCAGTCATTAGACTGGATAGAAAAACAAACACACATGTACTGTGAAATTTGCAGGACAAGTTACAGTCAGAAGTCAAAATATTTTTTTAACTCATGCGATTCCCGTATTGTGTATACTGGTATTGTCTGCAGTTCCAATCATGATTAATCAAGAGTGTTCCTAGGATTTTGGTTTTCATGAATTCTGTCCACTTTACAGGTAAACACCAATAAATCAGGGTCTTTAATACTACAACATCGCCATCCTTACCTCTTCTCCATCATATCGCGCAGGCTCTGGAAGTCCTGACGACATTTCAGCTCTCTTAGTTCCTCAAACCGCTTTAACTGTTCCGATGCCATTTCTGAAGCGGCCTGGACCATCTGCTCCTGCAGCTCCTGATGCTGCATGACCCGTGACTGCAAACAGACGGAGGACAGAAATCAGCGTTTGCAAAGTATGCAGTCCATAAGTTCCTCAACAAAATTACCTAGGCAAAGAGAAGTTTTCTTCTTCTTCTAGCATTTCACTCATTACCATACCAGACATCCCTCCATCTCCCCATCTGGTTTCTCTATTCCCCTTCTCCTACACCGATACTGTTATAGAAAGGATCCCCAAGTATAGGTCTCAGACTGGCAAGATCAAACCTAGGGTTCAGGTACTATGCTTCCCTGAACCTACCCCTCCATTCTCCAGAGCACATTTTATCACAGGAGGTGATGAACAAGTGTTGTGTGTTGCATGGGTCAGGGGAAGAAAGACCAGATGGGTCAGCTATTTGGCTTTCTGTCATCCAACACCACAGCGAGCCCCCCAAAACATATATTTCAGCCCCCCCCCAAGATGCCAAGTGCCTAGCTGGTAGCATCACATCCCTGATGTCTCTGCTCCCCTATATTTATCCTTTATGAAAAAAACAACCTGCACTCTGTAAACAACTGAGAGGGTGTTCTACCTAATCGAGACCAGGTCATAGCTCACTGGCTTCCCTACAGCAGACCATATAGCCCTTTCCCAAGACAAAGGGCATCCATGGGAATTTATACTCCAGACTGGCTGCTATAATGACCTGTGAACCTGTATTCTCTGGACCACAAGTGGCTTTCCAAGCTGACACAGAATAGCAACTGTTTTTTGTTATTTAATATTGCATATTAATAAGCATCTTGTAAGGTCACCCCACAGGCAGTACTCTCGATTGCAAGGCCAGCCAGTCGGGTTTGCATCCCAATCTTAGTTCACTGAAGGATCAGCTGGGGGAGAATTAAGCATCTCATAAGATGCTCTGGTAAGGCAGATTATAAATTTATTTTGAAATGTATTTACCAGAAAAGAAACACTTAACTGACACAGCTCCTTTCCAACTACGCCCTGGAGGGTGAGTTACATGGAACTGCTTTACCAACATGGGGAATGCAGAGGATGAAAAATCCCCAAGTCTGAGGTCCAGGACCCGCCTGAACAGTTGCTGGACTTAATACCGTAACTCTGTTCAAGTCCATCGGACTTGTCTTGCTTTGCCGTGTTGTCGCGCATATTCACCTCCGAGAACCTTATCCTGCAATCTGTCCTCCTCCCCCGCCTGCGCAGGAGTGACTGTGTGTGCGCACAGTAATTTTCTTTTTAATAACTTTTAATTCTGCATCTCATCAACCATGAACTGGGGGTGGGGAAGAGACATCTTCCACATCTAATGCCTCACCCAGCATGCACTGCCGGGAACTGTGCCTGGTGATCGGAAGAAAGTGCTGAACCCAACCGCCGACATGGGGACCTGCACCGGGGACTGGACCCACATAACGGACCCATGGCTGTTGCAAACAGAGTCCTGCAGTAGGTGAAGTGCACATGTGTACAATAGGGAACATGTGCCATTTCATTCAAGTAATCGCACTGAGGAGAGACAGGCGTCTCTTTGTAGCAGCGATTTTTCTAACTGCATTTATGCTGAAAATCCCTGAATGTAGTTTTAGAAGAAGGTAGGCTGGGTTCAGCTACTAAAGGGCTAAAGTGCAGTCGGTGTAAAACTAGGAGATAAGTCTTGATGTACCTCAGAGCTGTTTAACCTGTCATTTTATGCTGTGACATATAACTGAATGTCTTTTTTTTTTTTGAACAAAGGAATATTCATTTTGGCCATGGAGCAGACTGTGTGTGCCTCACAGCAGCATGGAAGCTGCAGAGAACTCTTGAAAGGGCAGAGAATTTTAATATAAAAAAAACTATGCGGTCAGAGAGAGGGGCCCTATATGTCTGACTAGTCACTGGCAGCAGGAGGGTTAAGCTACATGATAACAGGGGCTTTCTTCAATAGGGAGAGCTTTGCTAACAAAAAAAAAAAAAAAAATGGTCACAAAGAGGGACCCTGACAGTCTGACTAATCTGGCAAGAAGAATATGGGGACTCTCTTGAAAGGGGAGAGAACTTTGATTAAAAAAATATATGTTTGCTATGGGCTGGCAGGGGAGGATGAGAATTGAGCGTCCGTTGGACCGCTCTCCTCTCCTAGGGTGGGTACTGGGCACGCGTCGCTCTGCAGCGGCCCCCGGTGGAGACCGGGAGCACTGCAAAAGGACATCAACAGCTGTGGGACCAAGAAAAAACAGAAAATCGCTCAGGGCTCGGCCAGATGACGGCGGCCAGACTGCCCACATCTCCTCCAGACCTCCCACGAGCCATGTTCACCTCAGCAGCATGGGGCCAACTGAGAGTGTGCCGGCCCCCCTCCCCAGTGCCTTCCCCCTCGGAAGAGGGGGACCTGTCCAGTGAAGGAATATGCTGGGTTACCCCGATGGCTGCTATGTGAGGTAAGGAGGCTCGGGGTGGAATTGAAGGGGTGTGGGAGTCCTTGGCGGCCTGAAGGAGTGGTTGTGCCCTGAGCATGCAGGGGGATAAACAGATAACACACAAAAAAAAAAATATATATATATATATATTATTGATATATATTTAAATATAAAAGAGGGACCCTCTGTGTCTAACTAGTCAGTGGTAGCAGGAGACTTAAGCTGCACAATACAGTGACTCTCTAGTCTTGAAAGGTAGAGGACTTTAATAGGAGAGGGACCCGGATGTCTCAGACTTGTCACTAGCAGCAGGGTTAAGCCTGGATATAAAAATATACATATATGTACACATACATAAATATATATATATATTTTTTTTTTTCACAAAGCGGAACCTAAGTCCTGTATGACTAGTCACTGCCAGAAGGTTTAAGTTGCATAAAGGGACTCCAAACAAAGACAACTTTGATATATATATATATTGAAAAAAAAAAAAAGAAAACTGTTTGGTCACAGAGAGGGAACATGTGTCGGACTGGCAGTACGGTTAAGCTGCACAAGGAGACAGTCCTGAAAAGCGAAAGAATATTTATAAAAAAAATTGGGTCACAGAGAGGGGAAAACGGTACGACTTACCAATGCCTGCCACAGACTTATGGAACAAAAAAAAGAACACAAGTCCTGGACTTACATTCTCACAAAAAAAATCTCAACCCCTGGAATGCTGTCCAGGACATCGGGGGAAACTCCCCTACCATTTCGTTAAGTGCCATGGGATCTCTAACCTTCACCTGAACAGCCACCTGAGATGTGCAGAAAGGACCTTGGTTTAACATTTCATCGAAAACCATCCAAATGAAGAAGCCCGGATTTCTCAAGTGAAAACATTCAGTCTCACTAGCTGTTGTGGCTTCTGACGGTTTTTCCGTCTGCTCCACCACTGATGGAAATTTTCTGCACTTTGTTTGACAAATAAATGGTAATATTTTTACAATACCGTGCCAGTGTTGTCTTATTCTGTGGGTGCTCAGCGTTTTTCTTTAATATTTGATCAAGGATGACACCTCAACAATGCAGCAGCCCCTAGTTCTGCATTAGTGTCAGTACTGGGTATTAGCTCACGTTCCCAATGTGTGACTATAACCCACAACCTTCCAGTCTTTCGGCCCGAGGTACGAATGTGCAACCTACAGAGCCACTGGCACAGTAATGACCACAGATGACAGTGCAGCTGAGCACCTTGCACGTGCACTGGGAAGGGGAGCGCTGCAGACACTGGTGCATTCCGGCAGGCTGTTACCATGAATGTAGGAACACATGCGCTCCTAGGAGGTATGGGGAAAAAAAATTAGGAAACTGACTGGCCTTCTTGCTAGATAGATGATGCTCTGCCTACTCACCCCAGCCAAAGCAGCCCCAGTTCCTCAAGCATCTCCAAGCCTCTAAGCAAGACTTCTTCTAACCTGTGGATGCTGGTGGGATATACAGGGGAAAACAACTATCAAGGCACTGAACTGATGGGCCCAATTTCAGATTTATTTTTGACTCCTTTATGGTGCATTCCATCACAGAATATCACAAAGATTCTGATACAGCCCTATTTAGAATTGCAATGTTGGCACATACCCGATTGTAAAATGTGACTGGATCAGTAATGACGTAATCTTTTACTATACTAGACAAAGCGTGAGCTGGACTGGCTGATGGGATTAAGTGATATACAGCTGTACCTTTCCCTTTGCTCTGTGGACCTCTTCCAACACCCGGACACAGCCCTCCACCTTTGTGGCTCTGGGAGACAGAAGCATGAGGGTTGGTCCCTGTTCCAGTTCTGTTTTCATCTCTGGCACCGACTCCTAACAGCCAAAAAGTAAATAATTAGGTAAAATGGTTCATAACTCAGTAGATCTATGAGAGGATCTCCATAGAGTCATAATACACTGCAACTCATCAGTATCAAGACCTTGCTGGAAGCTTTTGCATTGATAGGGTCACCAATGTAGACACTCCTATGTACACGACAGCAGTGCATATCACTGGCTAAATAATACAGGTATGACCCAATAACTTCAGTTTCCTGATGTTGGTGAATGTTCCCACCAATCATGCACAGGGGATGCAAGAGGAGCAAATCAAACACTGCCCATCACAAAGCCAGTGGAAGTAGTGACACAAAGGACTCAACACGAAGTGCCTTGTCAATTAGTTAAAAACAAGGTCCACCACACCAGGGGGACAGAGGGTTGGAAAAAAGGTACAACTATGGAGATCCTCTCGAAGATCTACTATTACTATTAAACAACAAACTGATCTTCTACAATGGTATGTCAGTTTCAGTTAATTTCGTTTTTATTAACCAGGTAAGGTGCACTAGACAATCATTTCCTATTTTCAGGTATGACCTGGGAGAAGTACAACCAAATACAACACAATAAGTGACAATGACAAAAGAAATCATACAAGAATCCACGGTTAAGGTAAGGTTACAATAAATTGAATACAATGAAGAAAATACAGATGTACATTCATATCAGCAGATGCACAAAGTGATAAGTGCAGATATGTCCATAAGTGTAAACAGAAAAAGAGCCATAGTATACATGACGACCAACAAGCAGTGTCAACTCCAACCAGATGTCTGGTTAACAGTAGTGCCTAATAAAGGTAGGGATCCTGTGCCAGACAGCAGTCCTACAAATGTCAGCAGCTGAAATGGACTACAGTGGCTGCCAGCCCTTAGTGACATGCCCAGTAACAGTACTAGATAGAAGTTGCCCAGCCTACCTGTAGCAGAATAGACCGCAGAGTAAGATCCATTTGCAGAGGCACCATTTGGAAACAGGCTTTCCCCTGGTAGCAAAACCAACAGAAACAAACAACTGAGCCGGCCCAGTGGAATGGAGGGCTGAGATGCTGGGTGCCTCGCCTACTACCACACCAGCGCCCCAGGTTCGGAAATGGATACAGGCTGCTTGGAAGCCAGCCTGGGGAAGGAGGATTGAGCATCCGTAGGACTGCTCTCCTCCCTCAGGGGTGTTGTGGCTCACTGCTTGACGGCCACCTAGAGGCATCGAGTTGCACAGTGTGGGAAGGGACCCCACCTTCAGAGTGCCAGGGGCACCTCCACAGAGGTAGAGCATGCACATCATGCTCACTGCAGGTCCGTGGGCCTAGGGAGGAAAAAGGAGGAAAAATATAGGACGGGCTTCATGAAGCCCTGCCCATCATGCTGTAGCCCACACTGGTCCAGGATGGATCTGGATATGTATCCAGTAGGAGAGGGGAGTGAGAACAACCCTCCTTCCCGTGCCCCACCACAGGGGATAGGACCCCAACCAGGAGGAAGCTGCAGCAAGTGGGGACAGGGCTGAGTAGCCACCCGTCCCACCAAGGAGGATAAAAACGTGTATGGGAGAAAAAAAAGAAACAGTTGAAAGGAGTGGGCACAGTCCTTAGTTATGATCCAAGCAGCACCTAAGGACTCTGTGAATGCCCTAAGAATGTACCAGTATTTTATTTATTTAAAAACTGGTAACCAGGAAAAGTACACTTGGCCAAGGCCCGTTTCCAGGTGCGACCTGGGGGAGAGGGGGAGAGGAAAACAAGCACATACAATAGAGTTGATGTTTACAAACAAATAAGGTGCAAACAACAGTAGTCAATTTGGCAAAATGACAGCACACAGAAATGCAGATTAGAGCAGAGTATTTCACCTGGTTTCTGAGCAGAAGAGAAGAAGATTGGCAAATCAATAAGATTCTTTCAACGTGAAAATCAGACACCACCTTGGACAGGAACTACAGAACGTTGAAGTATAAAAACTCTGCACTGGGGTCATACTCCCCCAGTACTATAAACGGCAGATTTAGAGCTGAAAACCATAAGAGAAGTTCCTTCATACATACCATAATTTCCTCTTCTGTCAGCTCCAATGCTGTTAATGATGGGATTAATTACATGTGGGTAATGTGCTTCCCACATAAGACATAAAACAGGGCTCTCTGTAGCATTTTTTTTTTTTTTTTTTATTTTAATTATTATGTATTTATTCACCTTGCTTCAGCACACTCCAGCTTGGGGCATCCAGCCACCAGCTCCGCCCACTCGGAGAGCTGGGTAGCTCGAACATGCACCCAAGAGGATCCAGGATGGCCGTCTTGCCGTCCTGCTGGAGGGCTCTCCTCTGTCTCTGCCAGCCATGACAGCCCCGGACCCTCCCCGACAGGACTCCGCCAAGGTCCTCCGGGCGGCTTGGATCGTGGCCATCAAGCTGCACGGTCGTGCCCAGCCATTTTCCTCTTTACTTGGCCCCCTGGAGCGTGGACCTTCAATGATGTCCAGGCACAACAGCACTGGCGTCCATACGCTCCCCTCTAGGTCTCCGTGCCTGCACAGTGCCCTAGGCATCCCCAGGAGCAGCTACAATGCGTGAGATTCCCAACCCACCCAGGACTAGGAGAGCAGTCTGCAGATGCTCAATCCCAGTCCTCCCTGCGATCCCTGGCGGCCAGGTTCATTCGAACCCGGTGCCAACGTCAGCGCCAGTGTGGCGTCAGCGCCTCAACCCTCCAGCACTGGGCGATTTCTCTGTAGCATTTTTTGTTTGGGAATGCCGGACTTTCTGGGGGGAAAAAAAGGGTGTCCTGAGCTAAAATTTGGGAGTCCCCATGAAATTTTTTTGGGTCCCCACGGAAATAATGGAACAAGTCTGAATAAGTACATTTCCAGTGTGTGTTTATTTTCCATGTGTATTTTTACACTGTTCAAGCAGTTCCTGAGTCAGGAATGCTGATATGACATTAATTTTTTGATCAAACAGTGTTTTTTTCTCAAGAGGGTTGCAAAGTCATTTACAAAGAGCTGTAACTCACTTGTGGAGAAACCATAGCAATATGATCACAATCACAAACTGTCAAATAGAATTTTCACCTGTACCTGTGTATCGTAGGTTCACGGTACAATGAGAAAAAAACAACTGTACTTACAGCTTCGCAGTCTTTTCTGTCTGTGCTAACATGGAAATTCTATTTTGCTGCCCTCTGGCAGATGTGCCAACCTGGCTACAAAACAAGTGAAGGCCATTAGGTTAAAGTACTAGTACATGTTCACTAAAACCTTTCACTGGCCTGCTAAACAGTCAGTCAATGTTGACCGTCCCTTATGTCTCCCAGTCATCTCTCCTGCCCAAATACTTCTCCGCTCTTCTATCCTGCACATCTGGACAGTCTTGCATAATTTTACTGGCTAAAAAATAAAGTACCCCCCACCCATCCTGTCATCGTTACGACAGTGACACACTATCTCTCCCAATACTTCTCTGTCCTCTCCTGCACATCTTGCATAACACATTTTACTAACAGCCCCCCATCCACCCACTCCCATCTGTCAGGTTAAGACAGTGGCACAATCTGCATCTGCTGGTTGTGTGGTCTGGACTTGCTTTTCTTCATACTTCTTTTTTCATGGCATGACATTTTAACCTTGTATAACTTCTCCTAACACCCCTCCTGTCCATAACATCTTCTTATACCTTCCTGCCCAGATGTTCTAACACCCTCCTGCCCATAACTTCTCCTTACATAGCTCTCCTGCACATAAGTTCTATCTGGTTCTTGATGAGAAAAGAAGCCACTGTAGACTGTGGAAAGAGCAGAATGGAGTTAGGGTACTTGTTAGACATATCCTTCCCTCCCATCAAAAACCCACAGTATTGTGAGATAAGAACAGAAGGGGCTATTACTTGTTATGGCCACCCCCACCCCTTTTATAAGGGAACAAAATACTTTTCTCTCCTGTGCCCAAGCTGCCATCACAGTCATCATCTTTAGTCTCTGGGTCAGTAGTTTCTGTCTGAGACTAAAAAACAAAATCACAATATGAGACAAGTTTTAAACATTATTTTCTGTGCAGTCTAATGGCCTTACATTTCTTAAGTAATGGAAGAGGGCCAGTCTTCAACTTCAGCTACTTCCTGGGCTATACGCACAAGCTTGCTCACAGTGTCAGCTTTTAGAGAACTTCTACTTTTGGTTTTTATTTTGCTTTGAACAGAAAAGCCTCTTTCACATGCCACTGATGTATCAGGAGATACAAGTAAAATCTTGGCAATTGTGACAAAATCTGGGAATACATCTGAATAGTTCTCGGTTAAGTCCTGGCAGACACTGCTGAGCAAAGTCCATCCTTTTTAAAAAATTTCAGAGCAAGTTTGAATTGTTCGTAATCATTCTCATCCCTTTCTTAGTCAATAAGTGCTGGCAGTGTTTCTTATTTAAAGGCTGTGTCTTGGAAACAAGTGCAAACATCCTTCAGTTCCTGCAGTCCATGGTCAAGTATCTTGGAGTCATGAGGGAGACACTTAGGATTTATAACAACATTTAAGTTATGCAGCAACTCCACTCTTGTAGGAATGTTTTCAATGAGCTGCATCAGGTATTCCTGAGATGCCGTCTGGAACTGAGCACACAGTGCTGGTTTGTCATTCACTTTTTGATCCTGCCACATGCCAGGGCATCGATCAAGTTCTTGACATCTTCTGTAGCGCTACCCCATTCTGCTCTTTGAACTGCTGCAGTCTAGTAACAGTGGTTTCTATCATGCTTCTGGCCACTGAAATGTCAACAATGTCCCGCTACATGACTAGAGACAGTTTATTCACCACGTCCAAGACAGATTTAGCTTTGTCTGAAGGCCCTTTGCTTCTTGGACACCTTTTGCTGTATCATGCTCTAAGGCTTGTAAAAGTGCTGGGTATGATATGTAGATTGCTTGAACCGCAGTATGCAGTGACAACCACTGGAAACTTGCAGGTTCTTTCAGAGACAGATATCTAATACTGTCATCATGGAGTATTTCTTGGATGAAACGCAAGGCTTTGTACCATACTGCTGAGTTGCTGTAGTACCTGTACACATTTTTTATGGTTACTTGATATTGACTGAATACACTGTTATCCCTACATGTTTGTCCTGCTGCTAGTGCCAGTTTGAAGGCAACACAATGGATCAGAATCAGCCTTTGGTTTACTTGCTGTCTTAAAGGGACACTGTCAACCCCCTTAGGCCTCATAGTGTCTACTGTTTAAAAAACACATTTTATGATTGCTAACATTATGTACAGATTGCTGACATAGCTAGTAGTTTGATTCTTATTCTTTTTTTCTTTTAAAAAGTGAAAAACAGACTGCCCACCATACTAGTGTTATCACACAAAAACAGGTTTGTTTACACTCCTTGATCGACTCCCACTGCATCTTTCCTGGACTTGGGAATACCTCCAACACAGTCTAGCCACTCATGATGCAGTGGGAGTTTAGACGGCTACTGCCTCACGAGTGACTGCACTGTTTGGGGGTGCTTCTAATGTTCAGGAAGTATTCAAGAAGAATAGATTCAGGATTGTAAACAAAACAACATTGTTTATAAATATACCTTAGCATGCATTTCAGTTTTACTAAACAAGAAGACAGACAAAACAAGCAGCAACATCAAGCACCCATGCCATTGTGCATTCCAGTCATGACACCTGTACCATCACTTGCTAGTGAGATGATCTTCATAGGGTCAACTGCATTAGCAGAACAAACATTTAAGAGCGCTGCTACAGGGGTGCTATGCAGCATGCTCACGGAAAAGTTGCACACAGTTGGCACTCTTCACCTTACTCACTTTAAACAACCAAACAACTAAAATATTTTGGGAAAAGTGCCATTATTCGATGAGACTGGAGATCTCAGCGGCAAGCAGCATCTGGAGATACCACATATCAGCCATGGGTCGCACTAATGAAGGCCATGCAACTACATCAAAAATTCAGCCAGTACAGACCGCTCAAGAGGCCACATCGCAACCCTCCTCGGAGCCCAAGTCACCATGGTGGGCTCCCCAGAAATCAATGCAAGCTCTGGATTCAAAAATGGAATCTATCCTCACCAAATTCGAGGAGCAAGATGCTAAAATATCTGCCGCTACAAAAACAGCGACTTCAGCGGAATAGATGGCAACAAAGGCCTTGGCATCTACTGGCAAGTTTCAGCCGGAAAATGCCCAGCTTCACTACAGACTCAAGGCCCTTGAAAATTCTCAGAAGGCCTCAAATGTTCGAATCGTAGGGCTTCCCGAAAACGTAGAGGGAGACAATTTGCTTTATTTTCTTAAAGAATAGCTGCCGGGAGCTCTACAGATTACTGCTTCATTGGACCATATCACGTTAATTAATGCTTACCAGGTTTCACCTAGAACAGCAGCGTCCGCCAACGATCTCCCTAGCACTGTCCTTGTGGTGACGATGAACCCAGCAATTCAGGACATTATCCTTTCAGCAGCACGAAACGCTGACCAGCTTAATTTCCATGGATCTACTATGTGTTTATTTCCTGATCTCTCATTCGCCACCAGGGCGAGAAGGAAGGCGTTCAATGACGTTCAGGCCAGGCTTAGCAGTTTGGGGGTGACTCTCTCACTCCTGATGCCTGCCTGATTGCGGATCCAGTATGGAGGCTATGTTTATCAGTACACCGATCCCGAGGAGGTTGGGAAAAAGGCAGAGGCTCTTAGCTGGGAGTTTGAGAGTGCTAGAAGACAGGAAGCAACAGACTCCGACTCAGATGCTGGCACTTGAGTATCTGCAGGTTCCCATATGACCTTTCGCAAAGTTTAGAAACTGTAGGAGAGTTTTTTCTTCATGTAACAGTTTTCCTTTTAAAATTGTTGAGAGCTGCATTTAGAGAGTACTTTCTTATCTGTACACTCAGGTTAAAGTTCAGGTTACAATACCAGTTTTTCTTTACTAAGTTGGGCTACTATGGGGAAATATAGTGCTGTTTAAAATGAAGCTATAATATTAGATATGCACATCAGAGACTACTACTTGTTTTGGTCCAGAAGTGAAGACAAACTTTTCTTTCTTGTACTGACACTTATGGTGAGTTTGGTGAAGTTCACACTGTTTGCTACCATTTGGGGGACAAAAGTGTTTGAAGGAGAGGCATAACAACACTGGTTGTTGTATTTTTTCTATGCTGGGTAAAACATCTGCACTGCAATGACCTCTCATAAGTCTTGTGGGGTGCAGCTTTTTATGGACTACCATATACAGTAACATTTTCAAATGAAGGACTACCCCAGTATTCGAAAGCAAGACTGCTTAAACTAACTGCATCTGTTAAATGGAATGTATCCACTTTAGTACGGTGTGAAGTCTGGCATGAGATACTTGTATGTAATTGTTTTTATTGGAAAACAATAAAATATAAGTTTAAAAAAGAAAGTTCTCCTACAATTTTCTCTGGATCAGATACTGTCAATGAACTGAATTGTGAACTGTGCACCAAGTATGCATTTTGCAAATATGTTCATTTTTTTGTGAATGATTACATTAGTGGTTTTATCCACTATAACCCCCAAAAACTGAGACCTGCTAAGCGAGCTTTGATTTCTTCTGTATGACTTAGTTTGTAGAGTCCAGTATGTCATATTTTGCATCCCAACCAGAACACATTGTGCCTCTGTCTTGCAATGCTGGACAGCCATTTTGTTTCTGTGAATGCAAAAGACCACCATCAGTGATTTTCATTTCCACAAGCAAAGCCCAGACCCCGGTCCTCCAAAAGATTCCCTTCCTCCTCACCTGTAGAGATAGCAGTGTCTCAAACTGGATCAGTGACTGCCCTTGTTTGATAAGGTACGGTGTAGCCCACTTTAGTGCACATGGGTAAATGCACATCACAGTTAAATGCATTTTTTCAATATCCCAAATTTTCCCCTATGTTTGCAATGTTAAAGTAACCTGTCAAGTGCACAATGTATACGTGCACATTTCAGTTAAGTGCAAATTTTTTTTCTGTACTTATGATTTTAGGTCCATCACACTTGTAAATGCCCATTTCTGCAAAACATATAAAACATTTTTTAACTGAAAAACTGTAATCAATCCACCTTAAAGTGTAATTAGCTTGTAACACCAATTATCCAATATTCCCTACTGTACGATGCATTTTAACATGCCCTAGAGTATCCATGATATGCTGCATTTCCAAATCAGTCAGTGCGACAGAGCATACAAAGAAGGTTACACTTACTCTGGAGCAGAAGGTTGCTTTGCTGAACATACTATCCCAGCCAGATGCAAAGCACCCTGAACTAGCCAAAAAATACAGGATTGATGTTTCTACTGTATCCCATATTTATGCCTCAGAGGGGCACTTGTTTTTTAAGTGGGAATCAGGAGAGAATATGGGGAGAAAACGGAAGCGAGCTAGCAAAATTGTGTCAGTCAGGACTGCTTTACTGCACTGGTTTACAGCCAGTCGAGCAGTCGATGCCCCGGTTTGCAGCCAGTCGAGCAGTCGATCCCCCTATCAATGGTCCCATTCACCTTCAAAAGGCACAACAACTTGCAGACATGCTAGAAATTCCATTTACCCCCACCAATGGGTGGCTGTGCCGACAGAAGGAAAGGCACACCATTGTGTATAAACAATGCCATGGGAAACAAAAAAAAAAAGGATGCAGCTGCAGAGTCTGCAGAACATTGGATAAATGAAGTTTTGCCAGCAATTTTAACACAGTATGCTCTTGTGGGTATTTTCAATGGAGACAAAATGGAGGTTTACTTTAGGGCAACACTGGAGGGCACACCGATGTATCGATTCGAGGCTACCAGTGGAGGAAAAAAAGTCAGACACAGAATTTCTGTGTTGCTTTGCACAAACACGTTAGGGACTGCGAAATTAAAACTAGTCGTCACAGGAAACTCTCGTAAGGGAAAGGGAACATTGCTTAACCAAGAGTAGCACACTAAGCCGAAACTTGTTTCCAGATGTGACCTGGGAGCCCAAGGAAGTTAAGTGACTTGCTCAGGATTACACAGTATGCACCTAGGCGGCTACGGGATTCAAACCCAGGTCTCCAGATCTGCAGCTCAGAGCTTTAACCCACTGCGCTTTACTGCCTAGATGATTCAATGAAACTGAAGTAGACGCTCTCCTTGTCATTTATGAGACAAGTGGTAATGCCTGGATAACAGCGGAGATTTTCACCCGATGGCTGCAGCTAGTCAATGGACAAATGAGAAGACGGCGACAGAAGGTAGCTTTGTTGTTGGACAACTGTACTGTGCACCCTAACATCAAACTGTCACACATAAAACTTGTGATCTTGCTGCCCAATGCCACATCACTCATCCAACCCATGGACATGGGCATATTCAAAAATATGAAGCACTTTTATCCTCGAAAGCGTTTTGTCTGCCCCCCCCACCTCAGTCAGATGCACTGCACCCTCAAATCACTGCCAAACTGCTAACCTTTTTTCGTTTCTTCAAACTGTAGCTCATTGAGAAGATTTTAATCTACATTGATTCTGAGGCTTCAGTTCGATTTGATGACCTGGCAAAAAAAGTTAATGATACTGGATGTCATTCAAATGCTGGACTAAGCGTTGGCTGCTGTCACTCAGGAAATGATAGGCAACTGCTATAGCAAGACAGGGCTGATGTCACAGAGTCCGTCTGAGGGAACCAGGAGCCGGGAAGCGGACACCACAGACACGCCGCCTATTACCGTTTTGCCAGACAGTATGACTGCCACAGATTTTATGGAATACACAGCCACAGATGAATCTGTTCAATCAATCAAATCAATCAAATCTTTATTTATCCAGGCGAACAGCATTGAGCATAGCTCATTTACAAGATGGACCTGGTTAACGCAGGAACACAGGATATACAACATATGAACTGTCACAACAGTCACAACATAACATCTCAGTAATATTATACAATACAGAGATACAATAGTTAAACGTAGTCATAAGCGGAGAACAGTTTGGAAACAGTGGTTCAATTCCTTCGTGGTGCATAATGTGTCTAGTAACAGTAGCTGGAGGTACTAATGAGGACAATTGTTAGGTAATGGTATATTACATACAATGCCATAAGAAACAAGAGACAGAGTTAAAAAAGAAAAAACAAAGTGCAACAGGGTGGGGGGTGTGGTAGGAGAGGCGAGGCGAGGCGAGACAGGGTGCAGGCACAGTGGCAGGGGACAGACGACGAATAGATAAAGCCTCAGAGAGGGGGCGTGGCTTGCTGCCTAGCTAAGAAGACGTGCTACCAGAGAGCTCCATAACTAGCATCCTAATTTTCGTTAAATTTAATATTTGCGTACGAGTTTGGCGATCCTACGACTGACTAACCTGATTCCTTGTGGTGTAGAGATCATTGTGTGTGGTTTTGCTCCAAGATGGGTCGGAAAACAGCAGACCAGAAGGCGAATTTCTTTACCCCTCGTGGTGGGATCTGTAAAATACCATCTACGCCTCCACCAGCCTCATCTACAGAACAAAGCTTGGAGGGGCTGGGGCCGGCAACGCTTGAGTCGCTGCAATCAGCGATGACTACCCTGACTTAAACTGTCCAACAAATGGACAGAAAAATAGATACATACCACGAAAGAATGGTGGTGGTTGAACATAAGCTGGATGGGGTAGTTGATATCGCGAAAGCAGCGGAGAGGGCCCAAGCGGCAGTGGCATCCTGTCTCAAAGAGCAAACCCTGGTGAAGTCCTGGCTGGAACATCTTGAGAACACTATCAGAGCTGCAAATGTCCACATTATTGGAATACCAGAGGGAGTACAGGGAGATGACCTTACTGCTTACCTCACGACCTTGGTCCAAGAAACATTTCAGTTAGACATTCAGGGTCTGATTATCCGAGCTTACAGGGTGACCTTACAGAGAGCTACAGAGAGAGTTACAGGAGCACGCACCATCATGATGATTACCATGTCGATGGCGGTGAGAGATCAGCTTCTACAGAGGGCCCGTTGTAAGCAAGGAGTGGAAGTCGTAGGCAGTAAAGTTTTGCTGTTTCCAGATTCGTCTTACACGACGCGCATGAAAAGAAATAGTTTTGACGCAAACCACAGGAGACTAAGGGACTTGGAAATCCCCAACAGTATGCTTATGCCGGCTTGACTGCACGTAACTGTAGGCCGCAAGGCCTACACATATACGGATCCGAAAGAATCCATGAAGTTACTGGACAAGCTGGAAGCCGAGAGAGTGGCTAGAGATGGGGATCCCTCGTCGGACTCTGAACTAGGGAATACTTGAACTTTCTAGTTCTCTGTAAGCATCTTCTACTCCAATCTACACCTCGGATGAGGGAAGGCTTAAAGAACTTCACTTGCTGCTTATCTGAGACATTTTTATCTGTGTCTACACAGGAGACTTGATTTTCTAATTGTGCCTGATCTTATATACTGCAGTTTAATTTACTGAACATAATTTCTTTTTGAGGATATTTTGATGGACATATAGATCAGTAAGGACCATTACAGTTATACCAAATAGTAGAGCAGTCCCAGTTATGATGAAGTTTTAATGTAGGTTTCCATCTCCATAAGTTATATGCAGGCACTCAGTAGTACCAACTTAAAGTTAAGGATGGATGTTGTTGGGGGACTTCGAGAGGTTTTATAGAGTTTAAAATGTTAGAGCTAAAGTACACAAAGGCCTGTTGGCGGTTTACAAAATATAATTATAATAAGGGGGTCTTTTACTTAATTAAGGCATTGACAGCGTGGCCTTAAGCATCATTCTAATGCGGAGTTACTGTATATTACTGGTTTTCCCCTATATTGTGTAACGAATGTGGCAAATGTCTCACCTATCTGTACATCATTCAAAGATGATATATTCTTGATGTGTATAGCATTGCCCAGTATGTTAGATGACAATGTACTGCCATAAAACACAAACAGTTTTTAAAAAAAATAAAGCCTCAGGGAGGACACAGGACAGGAGGGTGGGGAGCACAATTTGGTATTAGAGAAATATGAAGGAGAGGCCACAAGGCCAGGCATAGCAGAGAGGACAACGCCATCATGATATGCCATAAGTGCAGGGAAGTTTAGGATCGGGGGAAGCAGGTGCAAATTTCCTTGACCAAATGGTCATATAGTGTCTTAAAGGAGAATAGTACTACGCTTTAGCGATTTTTTTATTTTGTTCCATAGAGGTGGCAGCTCAAAGCTTATAGCCATTCTCCCAAAGCGTGTTTCTAGCTTAGGTACCTTTAAGGAAATAAAGGAGTAGCTTCTCAGTGCATTGTTCCCAAGCTCGCATAGCGGAAGACAGAGATATATGGGGGTAGTTTTTTGACAGTAGCTCTAAACGTCCAGAGTACAGCAATTATTTTCTGTTTCTCCTGTACTGTATTGGCGTTTAATAGGAGCTTTTTGTTTAGAAGTGGCTCTGAAGTAGATTGAATTCGGATTGTAGGTCTCCAAAGGCAGCTTCTGGCAAAGGACGACTTACATAAAGAACCGTGTCGTCTGCGAACAGATGGATATTGGCCTTAGTTATGTTGGTGTCAATGTTGTTTACGTAAATTGCAAACAGTAGGCACCAAGAACCGATCCCTGGGGGACCCATCTTTGCAGAGGTTTAAGAGGAGAAAGTTCACCTTCTGCCTCGACTTGCTGCCACCGGTCAGAGAGGTAGTCAGCAAACCAATGCAAGGATAGCGAGTCCAGTCCTATCGCCCTCAGGAAGGAAAAGAGCAGGCCATGACGGTGTCAAAAGCCTTGCTCAAGTCCAAGAACACTGCAAAGACGAAGTTTCGATTTTCCAGGTCTCGCTGCCAATCATTGGTCACTTTGGCTAGGGCTCTAATGGTGCTATGCTGTGCTCTAAAGCCAGACTGCATTGGGTTTAGAAGAGTCATAGTTTCTACATAGGTTCTCAACTGCTTACTTACAATTTTTTCCAAAAGTCTGGACAGTATAGGGAGTAAAGAAATCGGTCTGTAGTCATTGAGATCACAGGGGTCCCCTAATTTAAACAGAGGGATAACATGAGTTGTTTTCCATAAGGGTGGGAGGATTCCGTGGGATAGTGAGAATTCAAACAGGTGGGTAATTGGTACAGTTAAAGCACGGTAGGTGACCTTCAGAAAGTATGGGTCTAGAGAGTCAGCACCCGCACTTTTTTTGGTATCCAACTGTAATAGAAGTTCTTCAACCTCTTTCAACGAAGTAGGCTGGAGAGAAAAGACTGAGTTGGTAAGAAGAGGGTCAGAGTTTTGCACACCCAACTGGGAGCGTAAAGAACATGCAGGGGAGTTGTCAAATGTTAGCCCTGCGGTGGCAAAGTGGTGGTTAAATGCATCCAGGATCTCCATTTTGTCGGAGATGATAGCACTGCCAGAGGTAATCTTTGCAGGCAGGGAGTTCCCCGGGGTATGTCCAGAGATATCCTTAATGGACTTCCTAAATTTAGAGGAGCTCCTGGCAACAGAATCCAGTTCTGAACGATAAAAGGACGCCTTAGCATCTCTTGTCATCTTGGTGCATGTATTCCTGGCTTTCCTGAAGTAACACCAGTCCATCGGGACCTTAGTTGTTTGTGCTTTCTTCCAAAGCTTGTCCCTGTCCGGCAGTGCTGTTTTGAGCTCTGAAGAGAACCAACGACAGGTTCTACTCCTTACCCTCACTTTTACAAGAGGGCATACTTATTTAATTCCCCAGTCACAATTTCAGAAGAGATGTCATATGCCGACCGAGTTAGCTAGGTAAAGGTCCTGCCAATGCAGCGAGAATTTTAGCTCATCAAGGCAGACCGATCGAAGTTACATCTGGTCCTTTTAGTAGAAAACCTAGATGAGGATAGTGAATTCTGGACCAGTCTTACTACGGCGATGATGCTATGGTCACTAACATCAGAGAAGAAGGTTCCTGCATGGGAGAACAGGAACAGTGTACTTACTAAGATGACGTCAAGCAGTGTACTATTAGCAGAGTTCTTCTTATTAGGGCGCGCAGGATCACCAATAAGTTGTGTCAGCCTGTGGGCATCACAGAACTCCTTAAGTGGTGCAGCGGCCTTGGACATCCAATCAAAGTTAAGATCCCCAAGGATAACTGTTTCAAGGGAGCCATGCCCCATAATAGCAGTTAGACGGGTGAGGATTTGAGAGTTAGCAGATGGGGGTCTATAGCAACCTATGACACAAAGCGCAGTGGAGGAGGATATCTCAACCTTTAGTGCTAGGCATTCAAACTGGTTTGCAATGGATACCGAGTCTAGGCATGAAACAAAGTATTTATCATTGACGTAGATGGACACTCCTCCACCTCTAGTGAGCCTGTCAGCTCTAAATAATGAATAGTCTGGGATGTTAATTTCCCTGTCAGGCGTAGAGGGTCTGAACCATGATACAGAGATCACCAGAACATCTGGTGTGGTATGACTGACCCAGACCTGGATCAAGGTAAGCTTTTTTAACAGGCTGCATGCGTTCATATGCATAAAATGCATTCCTTTTATTTTTGCTAGATCTGATGGAGAAGCAAGAACTTTAGCTGGGCCAGTGTTAAGCTCAATGTCTCCTGAGCACAACAGAAGGAAAAGTAAGAGCTTCCTTAGCACAGCAATAGTCATTTTGTAATGTTCGTGTTCCTCTACAAGGGTGTCGGGCAGAGTATTTATTTTTATTTTTTTTATTCAGTTTTTGTTGACCGGGTAAGTGCACTAGACAAATCCTGCCTATTTTCAGGCACAACCCAGGGGAGGGGGATACAGATGAATGCCAACTGACCTTGAACCAGATTAAGCTGTTGGTGGTATTGTTAGAGAATGAGGGAAATTTGGCCAGGACACCGGGGAAATTCCCCTACTGGCCAGTGGCTGGTGGGGAGTCTTGCTGACGTCACGTCTCGACATGGCAGACGATTCTGAGGTTGGGATGGAGGAGGAGGTGGACAGGAGTATGCTGTTGAGTGACGACCAGTGTTGCGTCCTAAGGGGGCGACTCTAAGCCTGAAACACTTCATAGTCCCGTGGATATAGCATCGAAGGTGAACTCACGAGTCTCAGCGAGCTGACATAGTTTCTGTGGCGCCTTCTGTTCCGGATTCCTTTTCTTCTATCGAGCCTTCTTCATCTTTAAAGGATTCAGGTGATCGGAGTTTTGTGCTCCTTTACTATCGCAGCAGGAACCAAAATTACAGGAGGATGTTTCCGGAGGGCTGTGTGTAACACTGGACCGCGCACGTCGCATTTAGTGCGACGGCAATTCGGGCTTCAGGACGGAGGAACTGGGAGCAGCACAACGGACTGGTCGGAAGAGGTTGCACTCACGGAGGCCGGTTGGAAGCGTTCTGAGTCGGGAGACTGGGTACCTGATTTGTCGTGGACTCCATCCTCAGGTACAATAAGACTTGATCCTCTTTCTGTACTTTCTAAGCCACCACCTTCATTATCTACTTCACGGGAAGGTGGAGGAAGGCTGTTGAATGAAGAGACTCCTATTTCTATAGCTAGTACTTCAGCTACTTGCCTGCCTGACACACCTTCTCCGAGTCAGAACCCTAAGCCCACGATGTCTGACTTGTTTAAATCCAAACTGGAACAAGCCCCTCGTCGTAATGCTGTACGTTTGAAGTACAGAGGTGGCTTAAAGGAACATCCTGACAGATATTATATCTTTAAACAACTTTTGAAGACCACAATGGGATTCTGTGCAAAAGACATTTATGCTCTCATACATATCTCAGGAGAGGACTCGTTTGATATAAGTTTTCAAACGAATGCCCTTATGGATAAATTTTGGGATAAATATGCAAACCAAAAAAATCACCCTTTATGGTTACCCTTTTTTGCAATACCTTTAACTAGACCTTTGATTAGGTTTGTCACGATCATGTTCAGGAATGAGGGTGTCAATGTTAGTGATATTTATCGTTGGTTGCAATCTAAATGTGATGTATTGGGTCCACCTGAAGCAATTTTGGAAATTGAGGGCATTTGGACGGGAGGATGGAAATTTAAAGTAAAGCTATTACAAGTCAATTCCGAAATTGTTCACCTTCCTAATAGTTTTTTTCTTGGGAAAAGATAGGGGGGTGTGTTTTTATGGAGGACAACCAAAGGCGTGTTACAAATGTGGGGACAGAACACATATAAGTAGTGTTTGTGATATGATGAAATGTCCTTTATGTGGGGGTTTTGGACATTCAGTAGACATGTGTAATAATGTTTTTCAGTGTAATCTTTGTGAAGAAAAGGGACACACTTTTCATCAGTGCCCTTGGGCTAGGCATAATTGTTCGGATGGGTTAGATCATGATGGCTTGCCCGTAAGGCCCAATCTAAAATTCAGAGTTTTCATGGAATGCTTCCCTCATCCCCGACAAGAGTCTGTTTTGCCTCCTTTGGTAACAGATACACTCAAGGCGCACCACCTGTTGTTAATGACCTTCAGGTTACTTCAGAAAAGCCTCTCCTCAATTACGGGATAAGCAGGCCCTCTTTCTATGCCACCTCCTTTTGAGATTGTAAAAGCAGGAGGTTTACTAGAGCATCATTAAAACAAGCTCAAGTTAGTCCGTTGGTAACTGAGAATTTTTTTCACCCTTCAAGATGAGGTCAGGGATTCGGATGTAGAATCTGAAACTTCATCTCTCAGAAATTGTGACTGATGAAGAAGAAAGTAGGTCACGGAACTTGCAAAGATAAAAAGAAAAAAGGAAAAAAGAAAAGTAAGCCAAAAATAGTATTTAAACATTTCAATGGCTTCCTTGAAATTTGCCTCCTTTAATGTGTGCAGCCTGAAAACATTTCACAGGCAGATATCTATCTTCTCACACCTCACATCTTTAAAACTAGATGTAATTTTTTTGCAGGAAACTAGGCTGTCCTCTCTTTCTGAAGAAAAACGGTTAAAAAGACAATGGACTAGCGGACCATCCTTTTGGTCTTTTGGTTCGGAAGTCGCAGATGGGGTAGCTATATTATTTGGAAATTTATCTTTTAAAATATCCTGAGTTATTGATTTGTCACCCGGTAGAGCTCTCATTCTGGACTGTTTATGGGGGGATTACTTTTTTCGTTTCATCAACATCTGTGGTCCACAAATTAAAACAGGCCGCATTGATTTATTTAAGGAAATAAAACCTTATCTTTTTACAAAAAAAACATTTAGTATGGGGAGGGGACTTTAATTGTTCTCTTGATAACCAAATTCGGAAAATGGCGGGGAAAAAGGTTTACTGTGATTCTAAAGCTCTGCTAGAGACCGTGAGGGATGTTAAGCTCACAGATGCCTTTGGAAGTTTGCATCCACAAGGTGGTGAAACCTATCATAGGCATACTTTTGCTACCAGGATTGACATGTTTTTTATTTCATATTATTTTCGGATTTTATCTTGCACTGTGTTTCCTTCAGAATTTTCAGATCATCATATATTACTCTGTACCTTATCATTACGACACCTTCCACCTAGATTATATTCTTTAATACAACGGTGGAGGCTAAATACTTCTTTTTTATCAGATTCAGCCTATTTTTCTAAATTAGAATTTTTTTTGGCTGCGAAATTCTCTACTTTAGATTTTTTTTCTTCTTCTTATGAGTGGTGGAAACATGTTAAATCTGAAATTAAACGCTTATTTCAAACATGGGGCAAGAGCAAAGTTGATGAGAATTATAGGAAATATCTGGTCCATAGAAATCAATTATATAGACTAATGTCACTTCCCCCAAAAAACCTTGACTTGTTTCTCTCCCAAATAAAAGAAATTAAACAACAAATGAAGAAGTATCAATATAGTAGAGCTAAGTCTTTAGACTTGGAATTTCGTTTTAATATTAAACATTCTCCAATGGCTGATCCCTTTCAGGCTTGTAAAGCACACTTGACGGATACCCTAATGACAGGGTTGTTTAATTTGAACAATGAGATCATTACTTCTGATTTGGGTATGTTACGCATTGTTCAGAATTATGTTCGGAGTTGTTTCTCATCCCCACAAGTACTATCTACTGATTCTTTTCCAGGATCTATATTGTCTACTCCTCCTAGAGTTTCAGGTAACCTTGTCAAGTCATTAATAAAACCCATTTCATCCCAGGAGGTGGTTACGGTCATCAAACAATTAAAAACTGGGTCTTCTCCTGGGATAGATGGAATTCCTAACGAATTTTACAAAAAATGTATAGTTTATATGGGTTTTTTTCTTCCTTTGGTGTTTAATTCTTATTTGCCATCTGGGATTTCCTGTCTGGATTTTACTATGTCCATAATGACCTTCATTCATAAGAAAGGAGATAAAGCAATTCTTTCAAATTGGAGGCCGATTTCTTTATTGAATAGTGATTACAAAATTTTATCAAAAATTCTGCACAATAGGTTGGAGAAACTAGCTGAAGTTTTAATTCATCCTGCACAAACTTGTGCTATAAAAAATAGGAAAATTCAACACAACCTTTATTTAATTAGGGATCTTTTTGCTAGTCAGTCCAGTTTTCGTGCATCTGAATTAGTTGCAGCTTTAGACCAGTCTAAAGCCTTTGATGCTGTTAGTCATTCCTATTTATATTTTGTTTTATCTGCCTATGGAATCCCTGATATTTTGTCCAGTGGATCTCTCAATTATATGATTCTGCAGTTACTGTTCCAATAGTTAATGGCTTGATGGGTGACAAGATCAGAATTTCTAGAGGCGTCAGGCAGGGATGTCCCTTGAGTCCTTTATTATACACCTTCACTTTGGACCCAATTATTGAGCATATTATATATGATGTCTCCATAAAGGTATTGCTCCTTTACCTCATTTAGAGACAGTAAAAGTAACTGCCTTTGCGGATGATGTCACGCTTCTTTTAGCAGATACATTTTCTTTACAAAAAGCATTGGAGTTTTTTTTTTCTTTCTGGTCAGTATTCTGGGGCTTCTATTAACATTCAAAAAAGCTTTGTTTTACAATTGGGAAGCATTGTTCCTGATTTATCTGATTGCTTTGGTATTTCCTTAGTAACTGGGCCTCAAAAAATCTTGGGCGTCTGGTTTGGGGTGTAACACATGGAGGTTTATAATTGGGAAAAGCAGATATGGGTTGGTGAACTTAAAATTAATCAGTGGAAACATTGGAAGCTTGGGAAAAAAAAAAAGGGTATTGATCATTAAGAAATTTTTATTGCCCATTTTTCTTTATCTAAGCCATCTTTTTCCGCCCCCTTTTGCCCTGGAGACTAGGATATATAGTATTTTTTTCAGATGCTCTGGGGAAATAGACTGAACCCAGTGAAGAGGGAGTATACGTATCTTAAATATAGAGATGGTGGATTACACATGGTTAATCCTCTCATTTTTTTTCATTCTATTTTTTTATTCTCTTCTTTCCCATTTATTTGGCAGGAACCTTCTTTGCCATGGCATTTTTGGGTCAAATCCTTATGGCACAATATTTTTTAGATGGTCTCTTTTCCCACCTAGGATTTTACTGTCAGATGACATTCAAGTATGGCCTTTCTACTCTTAAAGACTATTCCAATGGCAGATTCCACTACAAAATTACTTGCTAACTAGGAAATCCTTTTATGATTATATTGTTTATGATTTACAAAGGTAATCTTACTTTTCCTCTTTGCTCTCCATCGAATATGAAATATGCACTCAGTAAGTTAACTGATAATAGGATTCTTGTTAAGACTTGGGACATTATTTGGATCTCTGTTCATGGTGATTAGGAGTGAGAGGAAATCTGAAATATAAACCAGTGACTGAACGGTATTGTTTAAAAACATGACTGTATTGATGAGGAAGAAAGTCAGTCCCATTTCTTTATTGACTGTCCAGATAGTCAGAGATTTGGGAGTTTGCAGCTTTACACTGGAATCTGTCCCTCAGGTCTATTGCTTATAATACTTTAGTATTGGGTGATTATTTGGGTAGATGGGAGCAGTATCATAGAAGTACATTGAATGTTTTCTTTGCCCTTTTACAATATTTTTATATGCAAGCGTTGTCACTTTGTGCTACAGCAACTTCATACAGATTTTTCTTCAATTGTATCTGCTGTTGATTCTGAATTACATGTACTTCGCTTACAGGATGAGAAAAATACTCCAGATCTTATGTTAACTATTTATGGAATCATTTTCCATTTGTCTAACCTTTTTAGTTTTTTTGTATGATTTTGTTTTCTTTCTTGCTTGAATATGGAAATTTTGTTTTATGTGATGTTGTGTTTCTTGTTTAATAAATTCCCCCCTACTCTTTTCGATAACTGCCATGGGATCTTTAACATCCACCTGAATTACCACCAATCCAGGCAGATGGGACCTCGGTTTAATGTCTCATCCGAAAGACGGCACCCCTCTCATGCTGCACTACATTGTCAGAACTGGGATATTAACCCAAGTGCCAGATGTGAGAACTGAACCCACATCCCTCTGATCTCCCGGCCTCAGAGGCGAGTGTGTTACCTGCTGAGTCACTGAATAAATAGAACCCCGTATTTAGATCTGGTCTGTCCTAAGACAGCAATTACCAATACCCTGGCTGTAAGATGCAAAGACAGGTAAGTGCACGGTAGAGTGATGGATATGCCCTGTGGGGGCAGTTCGGCCCAAGTCCCGCCACTAATAGTAGTTCGAACAAGGGGCTGCAGGTGGGGGAGTCTAAGAGCACAGACACAATTATAGGATGAGTTACGGTGCACAAGACAGCCCACAGGAAGGCTATGATCCCCCCCCCCAGCTAGAAGATTGGGGGAGCTTGCGTACTGTGCATGGCACAAGGAAAAGAAGAAACAGAAAACGGAGTCAGTGGGGCACCCACATGGTGATGCCCTGCATAAAGCAGATATAGTTGATCTGTCTGGTCCTTACAGCCTATATATTAAATTAGCAACCTACGCCACTGCCTCAAAATTCATAAATGTGTAAATGTAAAATACCATCAGCTGCTGCCTATTCACAGCACCAAAGATTTTCTTCGTAAGTAAGACTGGTGTTTGAAGCCTATAAAATGAATTAGCAGCCTAAGCCTCTGTCACAGTGTATGAAAGTGTGTGGAACTGGTATACCACCAACTGCTGCCTATTCACTGCTCCGCAGATCTTCTTCCTAAGTAAGCTGAACAGAGCCGAGATACCTTCTGAGCACAGTTCCCACAGTCAGACCTGTAAGTGAGGAGGAGGAGATATGCAGGGAAATCCAGGGGGACACCTATGCTACAGATGTGGACTAGGACCAGGACAACGAAAGTACCCAAGAAGAGTAACCAGTAACTTCTGCTGAAACCCTACAATGCATGGAGGCAGTAAGAAAATATGTTCTCTCCAAAGGAAAAGAAAAAAAGACTTTTCACAGGTTGAGTAGACAATTTACCTTTTATTATTATTATTATGCAAAAAATCGCCATTCAGAACTTTGCAACCCTGCTGTCTCCAGCACCTCTAAATGGCTGCTCAGTCCCACAATCAGTGTCTCTGTGGGACAAACCAACCACTGCTTCTTCCAGGGGACATCCCAGTCCGTCCTTCTTCTTGAATGGATCCATTGTGTTCCATCCCCCTACCTTGGGTAGTCTGCCCTAGCGTGAATGGTGTGTAAATCACACCAGGTGACTAAGGAGGAGAGGAGAGGAGGTTAAAAACACAATTTGCACATTTCATGCATGTGCAGTAATCCAGCCCGCTGGGACTCCAGGGCCTGTAATACTGAGCACCTCAGGGACTTCCTGGGGAGACAGCCGTGTGTCCTAAAGCACAAAATGTGCGTAAATGACGTGAGTATCCACGTCCCAGACAGCCCCGCTGAAACCATCGGGTCTAATAGGCAACAGTAATGCGGTGGGGGGGCAGTTGGCAGGGGAACAATGGTCAGAAGAAGTCTGAAAACAGACCTGGTAGACCACCACCAAAGTGTCTGCCTTGTATGAGTGGAGGAAGCACAGGTGGAAGGTGGATCTAGTTATTTTCAGACACTAGCTATAATGAAGCATTTTGGAACCACTCACTCAGACTCTTGTTGAAAAGACTGTTGTCAGAGGGCCCACCATCTTCATGTTTTTTTGAGCTGCCCTGTGCTCACCCACTTCTGGCAAGCAGCTAGGGAGTTGACAGGCCAGCTATTCCAGAACACTATCCCACCTGAGGTACAATTTCTATTACTGGGTTTTACGCCACATCATCTGAAACAAAAACACACTAAGTACTTGTATCAAATTCTGATTAGTAGGACAGCAAGGGCTATTACTTTTAAGTGGTTAGTTGCGGTATCCACCCCACCCCACCCTGGATGATTGGATAGGCATCTACAAACACATGCAGGACATGGAAGGTCTGGCTGCCCAACTCCAGTTGCAGGGGGACAGACACAGAGCCAGATGGCTGCCATTTATGCACTTTTTGGAGTACAGAACTAGCTCATCAGTCTTGGACCAAATGGTAGGACTGAATTAAGTGAGGCATCCTTGAATGAGTTATCAGACCCCATCTCCCACCCTGAACTACTTTACGCGACTACGCACCTACCATAGGATGTCCTATGAAGCCCAAAGTCTAGATTAAAATCAGGGATATTGAATGCAGCCGTAGACCCCCCAAAACAGGTTTTAAGTCTGAATGATGACATTATTTTCACCATGGAGGTGCACAAATATCCCAGGTTGTTTTATGGTTATTTCTTAATTGTCCCTAATGTCCCGGCTGTATTCTACTCTTCCCCTTTTTGGCAGTGTGACAGGGTTGGGTAAGACCCTGTCCCCTTTGTTATACAAGGGGAAGTTAAAAGCAAGGAGAGAACGGAAAAGATCCTATTTCTGCCACATGTCTATTTCAGGCCTGTGAGTGCACAAATCGAATTTTCTTGTGGCACCTAGTAAATGGCCACTCCGATGGTCCCACCATTTTCCCCATTATCTCCCTTCCTTTATTTGCCGTTTCTATTTTTTCTTTCTTCCTTTGCTTCTCTGTGGCTAAGATATATATGTGAATCTTTATGCAACACTGGAATCCCTTGGTTTGCAAATGTATATAATTACATTGTTGAAAAACTGCAGACCGCTATTGGGGTTTATTAGAAAAGATAGCAAGCTGGAACACAGGGGGTTAACCCCGAGATACCTTCTGACCTTTCCAAGCTCGTCAGAACTGTCAGCAGGAAACCAGTCCCTGGGACAGAATGTATTAACTGGTGGCACCTGTTAAGTAGTCATCAATGTACTCTTCAGACTGTCACATGAAGGGCAATGACAAAGTTTGGTACATGTGCAAAAAACAGGAGATATGGCTTAACGAGAACAGGATGCAGAATTTACCTGCTGGGGAAAACAGCTTATAAAAACAAAAGCAATGTTCATTTAGTTACAGAGAATGACAGATTTAATTTTTTGTTTGTTTTTACTGCCTTTGTGAAGTGCTATACTGTATAACTTTTTTCTTTTATTGTTAATAATAATAAAACATCACTTGCAAATTTTACAACTTCTCCTGTTTTGCCTATGCTTCCTGTCACTACCCCAGCCCGTGGACGCAACAGGACTTCCTGTTTGAAGGGATGTCCCCCTTTTTTGGAGCTCGTGGACACTTATGGGGTTTGGGAGGCATCACCACACTTCCTTTTCTCAGTGGGAGGGTGGAAATGCAGTCTTGAGCTCCTCCAACTCTTGTCAACGTTCTCTGACTAGAATCCCCACTCCCAGCTGGCAGCCTCTGGCTAATATGGTTTGTAGGATAGCTGAGCAGTTTTCTGTCTTAATTAGCAAGGCGTACAGTCCTTACAAAACCTTTCAGTTAAAAAATGTTATATCACACAATCAGACCCCAGGCAGAGTTGATAAGAAATTATAAAAGTTTACCTAAAGAAAATCAACACAGTAAATTCTACAATTTGGAAGAATTTAAATGCAGACAATACAAAAGTAACTACTGGATGGTTATACAGAAAAACACTATACCCTGTTATTTCTAAAACTATACCTTGAATTGATGCTTAGAGACCAAAAAGATCAAAGTCCTTTTTGAAAGGAAAATACTCTCTGTTGGTGATGACATTCTTTAGAAAACAAGATTGTTGGAAAGAAAGTTGAGTTTTTGAGTTTCCTTCTGTAGCAAAATTCTGGACTGTCTTGGTGCAAAGTCTTTGTCCCCAAAATTCTGACTTAAAAAATCAGAATTTCTGTTCAGAATGTAACATCCGATTTCACAAACCCAGATATTTCAGAGGTTTTCCCATATCTACATATACTTTCAAAAAGTATATAACAGCTTGGTAAGTCCTTCTCAGCTCTGAGATTCCCAAAGACTACACTTCCTTCTCAAGCTTTAACTTCCAAGACAATGCCCCGATTTCAAAATGTGTGTGTGTAGTTTAAAGTCTGAGTGATGTCATATTCAGCCCCCCCTTTCCCTTTTGGATGGGTGTGACAATTCACCTTGTCCTGCAGGTGTCACTGTAGTTCCATGTTTAAAACTCTGCTAACATGTCTTATGCCCATGTATGGTTCTTCCTGGTGCTGTAGGAGGCCGACCTCCCACTGAAGCCATTTGCTTTGGAATGGCTAAGTGCCCTTTGATGTACGGGATGTAACCACTGGAATACACATACACTGTCTGGCTCACTCCTAGTCGAATGCCAGACCTTAAATGTTAAAACAGTATTTTTTTCCCCCAAATCTCCCTTTGCCTTTAAAAGAACAGTGTTTTAAACTCTGAAGTACATCACAACACATTAAATATGAACATAAAAGTGGTGTAGACCTATCTTGCCATACTTCCTACCCTATGCCTCGACTACAGTTGGTGTCAGACAAAGTGGGATTTATGCCGTATATACTCTAAGCAAAGAATTTTGTATGTTAGTACTAGACCAAATACCAGGGAAGTATAGAAGAAAAGTGTGGATCCTGCAACAGCAAGCCCAGGAGTGATTACCAGAAGAATGTCTGCCAAACTAGAAGCAAAAAACAAAAGTCCAAGCAGAGACTGTGCAGCTGGCACCAGTGATGAAAGAAGAACAACGAGCAGGGAAGAACCTGAAAGTACATCTGCCTTCTTTAAATGGTGGACTATAAGACAAAGAGAGACTGAGAAGCAAAGAAGAGAAGAGGTGCAACGATCACAGCAGCAATGGCTGAATGCCTTGCAAGCTATCAAAGCTGGAGGATCTGGTACTGGTCCAGCAGATCAACAAAACACAAACTTAAGACATTAAACTTACAAAGTTGTGTCCCTTAGATAATACTGAAGCATACCAGACAACTTTTGAAAGGGTCGCCACAGCCTGCCACTGGCTAAAACAGCAAATGAACAATCAAGCTACCTGACAGGTAAAGCACAACTTTCCTACAGCAGTAGGGACACTGCGCAGTCAGAAAACTATGATCTTGTTAAAATAGAAATCCTTAACAGATATTCCATCTTAGGAGAGACCTACAAGCATATGATTCCAGTCCCTGAAGTACCACTCAGTTGGCAATCCTCAAGAAGCCTTCTCCCGACCCAAAAAAAAAATCATTAAATGGCTCCAACCAGACAGCCAAACAGTGCCATAGATAAGTTACATATCTCAAATGGAGCAGTTTATAAACATCCTTCCAAGAGACGTGCAGCTTTGGGTAAAAGAACAGCGACCATAAAGTGCAGAAAACAGTTTCTTTGGCCAAGGACTATCTGATGGCTAGACAGATACTGCAGCAGTGAAGTAACACCCAAAGAACAGGGAGACCCTCTTTTTTCCCCCCAATTATTTTATACCAGATAAGCTGAGAACGCTGATGGGGGTAGCAAATCTGCACCCAAAGACATAATTTGGTGCAACTGTAATAATAGGCCATGCCATACTTCAAGAAACTGCCACAGAAATAAGGAGGGTAGCACTGGAGAAGATTTGGCCTTTGCAAACTGGGGCAAGTATTTAACAGATATCAAGATGGGAGACAAGACTGTGAGGAGAGTTATAGATTTAGAAAGCAGACAGACCCTGGGGCACATTAAAGTCCTGGGAAAACCTGTACAAAAGGACCAGGTACTGGGGTCATATGCATCCATGGGGACACTCGATACTATCCCACCACCCGAGTGACTGAGCACTAATGGGGGTATCGCACCAAATGACAGTGGGTATAGCACCAAAGCTACCTGTACCTGTGATTAATGGAAATTACATTCCAGGATTTGCAAAGTTAATCACAGAGGGAGTAAATCCTGCTATTTTAGCAGCTGTGATGACAAGAGCAAAGGCAAAGAAAATCTTAGCTGTTGGGGACACTCTTCCTTTTGGCAACTCTGATTTGGACTCATTTAAGCCCAGCTCCAATATTCGAAAGTCCAGGAAAGAAAGAAGATGCCTGAAAAAAATAAAAAGTAGTGACAACAAAAGTCTAATGGACTTAAGGATTTGATATATGAAAATAAACTGATAACTGATTGTAATTTTGTTTGAGCAAACTAGTGATTTCGCTACTTGTTGCAGTTCTTGGCTGAATGTCAGAAAGTAGCCCCAGTGACTAAAAAAGACAACATGCCCCAGGTGCCCCTACCCTTGACAGATGTGTCTTTTGAGAGAACTGAAATGGATGTGGTTGGCCCCTTAGGCAAAAGTAAAAAGAGTAATTTATTCATTTTGGTGGCATGTGACTATGCTACGCGATACCCAGAGGCAATTCCAATGCATGCTGTCATAGCCCCAAAAGTGGCAGCAGAGCTTGCCAAAATTGTCAGCAGGGTGGGATTAAAAGGGATTATTACCGAGCAGGGTACTAATTTTGTTGCTGTATTGCTGAATGATCTTTACCGACTACTAGATATCACTGCCATAAGAACCTCCCCTTATCACCCTCAGACATACGGTCTTGTTGAGCGTTTTAATTAAACCCTAAAACGCATGTTAAAAAGGTTTGTGACAGGGAGGGAAACACTGGGACCAATACTTATTTTACCTGCTTTTTCTTATAGAGAAGTGCCTCAAGCGTCAAAAATGTTGTATGGTAGACAACCCAGAAGCCACTAGTTGTAATAAAAGAGACATGGGAAGATAACCCCACTCAGAAAGAATCCATTACATCTTATATGAGTGCCCAACAAAAAAAAATGGCAAAATACGTTGAAACTGCCACATGTTGAAATTGCTCCCGCCCACTACATCAGGCACCTCACTCCCAAGTTACCCCAGTATGACTCAGACCCCCACCCACCTTGAACGCACCCCTAACTCCCCAGCACCCACCCCTGTCTATAACCCCGCTCCCTCTGCCCTCCCAGGCCCACCCTGGACCCACCTCTTCCCTGCCATACCCACCATTCGTGCTCTACCCATCTCCTGCACCTTTACCACCAGGTCCTTGCCCAGGTGCCGAACCATGGGTCCCTGCCGCCACCATCCCCTAATCAGAATAATCACATTGCTACTCTTACTGTCTGGGAATGTACACCCCAATCCTGGACCTTTATCTGCCAGCCCGACCAAATCCTGTACCACTACCAGTCTCCGCTTTGCATTCCTTAACATATGTAGCCTCCTAAAGAAAACTGCTGCTCTCCAGTACTCGGTCACCCAGCAGCAACCTGATATTCTTGCTCTGGTAGAGACTTGGCTCTCTAAATTCACCCCTGACTCCGCTATCACTCTCCCTGGATACACCATATTCAGGGAAGACCGTGTAGGCAAATGCGGTGGTGGGTGCACTATATTCATGCAGGACAACCTAATAGGTCATGCACTCCCTGCTCCCAAACTTGACTATGGTGCCCAAGCCGGAGCCCTCATGCTAAAAAAAGTTATCCCTGACCCAACCAGAGGCCCTCTTTTCCTCACTGTCTGCTATATACCCCCAAGGAACCAGAACTCAGCAGTCCAGTCCCTCATCGACTACCTCACACCCCTCAAGTACAAAGTCGAGCAAGTGATCCTTGGTGATCTTAATGTTAACTGGCTTGCTTCCGCCATCTCCCAAACCAGGGACTCCTTCGCTATCCTGGATATGTCCCAACTAGTCTCACAGCCCACCATATTCAACCGATCCAGTGGAACCAACACACCCCTAGACATCATCTTCTCAAACCGCCCCTTTAAAATCCAGGACATCACTGTTCTGATCAACTCACTTGGTGCTCACTCCCCAGTCATCTGTATCTGGTCATCCTCCTCTCCAAAACCAGTGTCCCAGGCTACACTGCACCGACAGCTACACCCTGGTGGCCTAGAAAAGTTGAAACAGCACCTAGCCCAGCTAGACTGGTCCCCTATCAGACATGCCCCAGGTATCAACTCGGCTCTTGACCTTTTCACAAGTGCCTACTGCAAGGCCTGTGACCTCTTCGCCCGCCCCACCAGGATCCATACTGAGTAACACAACACCACGTGGATCACCTCTTCCCTCATCCAGAAACTTAAGAATAGGGATAATCTCTGTAGATTCAGGCAAACCATCTCACAGACAAGCCTACAATGCAAAGCGCAATAAGTGCACCTGGGCAATCAGACATGTCAAGGCGGAGCACTACCAGGCCACCCTCACCTCCACCTGGGGCTTGGCCCGGACCTTCTGGGATAGCATGAAAGAACTAAATGGGAAGACCTGTTCCCCTCCACCATCAATGGCGCTACCTCCTCTGATCCACTACCTATTGCTGACTGCCTCTACACCACTTTCTCTGATCTAAGCTCTGTACTTTCCAGTAGCTTTTTTGATCCAGTCGTCTCCTCACTTCCCCCCTGCCCTGCATCACCCCCCTTTCTACCTATGCACCCTATCTCCTCACGAAGCCAGGCTGCACCTGCTAAAAGCCCTTGTTAGTAATAACCCCATCAGCGACCCCCTCAACTCCAGGATCCTCCGCCTGGTCCTGGATGTTGTCCTAGTCCTCCTGACAGATCAGTGCATGGAAAACTGCTCAAATCACTAAAATACACAAGAGTGGTGATCAATCCACCCCCAGCAAATATCGGCCAATCTCTATCCTCCCCCCACTCTCCAAAGCCCTCGAAAGACTGGTGTATATCCAACTATCCGAGTACTTGGCTAAGTACGACATTATGTGCCCGGAACAGCATGGCTTCCACCCAGGACACAGTATAACCACTGCTCTCCTGGAGTTCTCCCAATACCTGCACTCTGCTCTCGACTCTGGCAACCTGGCTGGTGCAGTGTTCCTTGACCTCTCCAGAGCCTTTGACACGGTCTGTCACCCCTTCCTACTCGACTCTCTCTCCACCAACTCGGTTTCTCTGCTGGTCCACTTGCCTGGTTTTCCAGCCACCACTCTGATAGATCCCAGCGTGTAAAGATCAGCAGTTCCCTCTCCAACACTCGACCCGTTAGCTCCAGGGTCCCACAGGGCTCAATCCTGGGTCCCTGTCTCATCAGTCTCTACCTCAACACTCTCCCCAGCTCTTGCAATAGCAAGATGCTCCTCTATGCAGACGATGCGATTCTCTCTGCCTCACACCCAGATCTCTCCACTCTCCAATCACCCCTTCAACTCGCCTACAACCAAAACAGAAAGATGATTTCATGATCACAGACTAGTCACAAACCTTAAGAAAACCAAATCAATGTTCTTCTCTCACCACCAAAATAAAGCTAGAAGTGCCCCCCCAATTACCCCCAACTCTCAGCTCCCATTAGAGCAACAGCCCACATACAAATACCTAAGCATCCCTTTCGATATTGCCCTCACCTTCCATACCCACATCAATGATCTTTCCTCTGCCACAAACTCTCGGATCGGCCTACATTACCACCATAGGGCTTGCCTGCCCCTCGCTGCCCTCTGGCTAGCCATCACTTCCTTCATCCTGCCCCTAGTGGACTACGGCTTGCCAATCTATGCTGCAGCTGATAACACTGCCCTCTCTAAAATCCAGCTCTCCATCAATAAGGCCTGTAGGCTCCTGACCAGAGCCCCCAGCCGCATCCACATCTGCCTGCTCTATTCCTCCGCCCACCTGCTCAACTTTGAGGAAAGTCTGCAGTATCAGACCTGCCTTCTTGCTAAGAAATCCCTGCTCGGACTCCCCCCCCCCCCCAGGAGTCTTTGCCTCCCTACCACAGTCATCCTCATCAGTTTCCACCCATAGCTCTGTTAAAGCCACCTTCAAAGTGCCTAGAACCAAGACCTCCCTTGCCCAGAGGTCCTTCTCTTATCGAACCCCGCCTGGTTCAACTCCCTCCCTACCTGCATCACCAACACTGCCAAACTTGGTCCCTTCAAAACCACTCTCCGGAACCATCTCTTTAATGTCCGCTGCTGTAGATGCAACTAACCCTGCCCCCAATCCTACTGCAGGACCTTTCCCCGTCTGCCCCCCCAATCTCGACAATGTTCCCTGGACTGACGTTCCATATTTCCCCCCTACCCCTTTTTACCTACCCCCTTAGGTTTATACAAGGATGTATTCCACTGCAACTCCAGAGAAATTATACATCTTTAATTGTAAACCTATATTTTATACCAACATGTAACTAAGTGTATTCTGTGTTCAATGACTGCACCTGTAATGTTGTCTAATGTTGTGTCTGCACAATGTTCTATTGTCTTGCCCTCCCTGTGACAAGATGACTTTGTAAATGAGTCCTTGACTCAAAGGTTGTAAATCCAACTTGTACAAATAAATAAATAAAATTAATCAGGAATTAGCCCCAAAACAGCAGAAGGTGTATCATGACCATGGGATCCGTATTACTGCCCGACCGGCAACTTGCCGACAATCTACTGCCCGACTACAATTTACCAACTGGGTTGATTTGCCGACAAATTATATCCCAAAACAACCACTGACCAACAAACACTGAATTTGCAGTCGGGAGGGGCACTGTCAGGAGTCTGGGCTAAATTAAATGAATTGCAGCACTGATTAACATTGGGGGTACAGGACAAACATTGGGGGCAGAGGACGAACTTGGGGGTAAATGTACACAGTTCCAACAGTAGACATTGAAAGTATATGATGTGACACTCATAACGTCACTCACAGCCTGAAGCCCATTCAAAAGAAGCCACTAAAGCCCGCATTGTTGGGAGTTGAGGTGAAGCACTGAAGTAATGTACAGGACGAACACTGAGGGTAAATGTACTGGACCAGATATTGTAAATTCTTGCTACGGTCTGGTGTAATGTGTAAACATTTTAAACTCTTGCTTCTGTTGACCAGACAAACATGCCAAACTCTTGCTAAGCCTTGGGGGTAACTGTACAGGATCAGAAAAACATGCCAAGTTTCAAAAATGTTTCTTACCTTTTCCATGTCACTTGTTCATTCACTCAACTTTATTAAATCCAACTGGTTTAATATTAAAAACAAGTACAGCTGTGCCTTTAAACCTTAGTAGAGTCTGTCACGCATTTGCAATTTTGTTTTTCGTTGGAAGGTTTTAAGAGGTTTTTCGACGTCTCTTTGAGTGAATGAACAAGCAACAAGCTTATCAGATGGAAAACGTAAGAAATATTGTCTGGTCCTGTACATTTACACCAAAGCCGTAGCGTTTAAAATGTTCGTTTTGTCCTGTAAACTTTTTGAAATATGGCATGTCTACACTGAAGCCGTAGCAAGGGTTTGAAATGTTTGTCTTGTCCGTTGCATTATTTGAAGACTTGGCATGTCTACACCGAAGATGTAGAAATGTACACTTACGTATTGTTACAAATGGATTTTGTGTATTATTACTGTACTACTGTTGGTCGGGCAAAGATTATGTCGGCAAATGTTACCGAACAGGAAATTGATTTACGGGAACTTGGAGTCAGGAGGTGCACTGTCAGGAGATCGATAGACAGGCAGTCATACCAAACCCATGACCATGGGGCAAAAGAAAAAGCTTTTGAGACAGGTGATGACTTATTACTGTTACCCACTAAAGCAAGCAAACTATTAATAAACTGACAAGAGCCTTATAAAGTGGTCAGAGATACTGGTACAATCAACTATGAGATAGACACCTGACAGAAGAAATCCTACCAAGATATACTAAGCTAACCTCCTACAGAAATGGGCTGAAAAAAAAACAAATGGTTACCTTGTTAGTATTACATGAAAACTGATAAAGAAGACACTGATACAGTTTATGACAAAATGGAAGAAACAGTAACTTCTAACATTATAAAGGTGAATGTTTCCTTAAGCAAAAAAAAAAAACCACAGAAATCAGTCACTTGGTAAAGTATTTAAAGGTATTTTACAGCACCGCCAGGCAGAGAAAAAGGGGTCAAGCACATAATAGTGACAGAGAATGCTCATCCTATCAGACACAAGACATACAGATTACTAGAACAGTTAAGAGCAGACGTGGTTATGGAAATACAAAAAATTAAAGAGTTGGGCATCACTGAAGAATCAAGAAGAGCTTGTCATCATCAATGGTGATTGTAAATGAAAAAAATAAGGGGGTGTATTAATCTGCCTTGATTTTAGGAAACAATCAAGTGTCCATATTTGATAGGCATCCTATGCCCAAGACAGATGATCTGGTAACAGATTGGGAAGTGCCAAGTACATTAGTACCCTTGATCTCACCAAGGGTTATTGGCAAATTCCCCCAGCTCAAGAATCCAGAGACAAAACTGCATTTGCTACTCCAACTGAGTTCTGTCAGTTCAACACCATGCCATTTGGTTTGCATGGTGCACCTGCTACATTCCAGCAGTACATGGATGTCATTCTAGCCCACTCACACTGGTTATTGTGCTGCTTACCTGGATGATGATGTGGTATACAATCCAGAATGAAAAAGACACCTGGAACACCTACGAGCTGTTGTCCAATCTATCAAAAATGCGGGTCTGACCATTAATCCTATCAAGTGTGAATTAGGCATGCATGAACCTGATATTTGAGTTATATTTTGGGAAATGGAGAAGTAAAGCCAGAGATTTCCAAGACAGAAGCCGTAGGTAACAGTCCTGTCCCTAAAACAAAGAAACATGTCAGGCCATTTTAGTTCTTGCTGGTTACTACTAGAGATTTATTCACAACTTTGCCTAGTTAGCCAATATCCTTGCAGAACTCATGAAGAAACAGTATCCAAATGATATGAAATGGTCCCAAGTGTGTTGAGACCTTTTGGGCCATAAATATTAGTATGTTCATGTTCAAATATAATTGGTATTACTGTACGTGTATTGATAGTGTGTTGTGATTGAGTAATCTGTATATGTCAATTAATGGGCCTTTTTTTTTTCCATACAATACTTAATTGTGATATGTTTGTTAGTCTCTGTATGTCTTAGATTTTAAGACTGGACCTCCTTGGAAATAAGCTTTTTTTTTTTTTTTTTTTTTTTTACACTCAATGGAGTTTATCCTATTTTTGCTCATACTATTATGAATAAGAATAACATTTTACAAAACTAAACTAAATCCAGACCACATTATGTTCAGTCCCTGTTTTAAGAGGCCCAGACTTTGAGAAACCATTTCTGTTACAGACAGAGGCATCAGAGGTACAGTAGTCTTAGGTACACTCAAGTCAGACTATGGATAGGAAGTACCATCCTATTCAATTTATTAGTAGGAAATTCCACAACAGGGAGACAAAGTAATCCACTATTGAAAAAGAATGTCTTGCTGAGAAATGGGCAATGCAGTCCTTTAAGTTTTATCTACTGGGAGCTGATTTTGTACTTACAACAGATCACAATACTTTCTTTTGGCTTAATCAAATGAAAGATACGGTTCAGGAAATGAGAATTCAGAAGGTTCAAAAAATGTGTGTGTGCTTAACTGAAATGTTTGCTGTAACATGAGTTATGGAAAACGGATACTGCATATGCAAAGAACTTTAAATGTTAGAAAGTACTATTAAATAGGTTTTAGAAACCTGTTTTTAAAGAAGGAAATAAAAATAGGTCCCCTCCTAAACAGGGGGGTATGTGACAGGGTTGGGCAAGACCTGTCCCATTTGTTATGCAGAGAGTTTTAAAAGCAATAATCTGTTCTTTCCTCTGTTTCTGCCACATGCTTATCTGCCTTCACAATCAACTTTTCTTGTGGTACCTAGGATTTGGCCAATCCAATGGTCCCACAGTTTCCCCACTGCCATCTACTTTTCTGTACCTGCTGTTTGTATTCTTTCTTTCTCCCCTTGCTTCTCTGTAGTTAAGACATATGAATCTGTATGTGAAACTAGGATATCCTGGTTTGCAAATCTATATAATTATATTGCTTAAATATTACAGACAACTACTGGCATTTATCTGAAAAGATAGCAACCAGAACACTGGGGGTTAACCCTGAGAAACCTTCTGACCTTCACAAAATTGTTTACTGAATTGTCAGCAGGAAACCAGCCCTGGGACAGAATGTATTAATTGGTGGCACCTGTTAATAAGTCTAGATGTACACTTCAGGCTGGTCACAGAAAGGGCAATGACAACGTTTGGTACATTATGAAAACAAAGCGACACAGCTCAATGAGAACAGGATGCATAACTTAATTGCCAGGGGAAAGCATCTTATAAAAAGAGAGCAATCTTTGTTTAGTTACAGAGAGAGAATGAGATTTAAATTGAAAAGATACTCTCGGATGAAGGACTTTTATTTGTTTGTTTTTACTGCCTTTGTGAAACCTTATTGTATACAGCTATATTTTTTATTTTATTAACAATAAAACACTACTTGTGAATTTTACAACTTCTCCTGTTTTCCTATGCTTCCTGACATATGCCTCGACTACTGGCAGCAGTCCGACATATCAATTGTATGTCTAACATTAGGAGACAAATGTAATATGGATTCTGCTGTAAACTGTCATATAGTATACGGTTGTGAAATGCCACCATAAACCAAAAATTCTTTCAATAAATTTTCACTGGGAAAGAGGGAAATAATTAGAAATTTAAATACCTGTAAATTTTCTTTCTCTGACTGCTGGTCTCCAGGCTCATCACTTCTTGGAGGGACTTCCTGGAACTACGTGACAGGCAGGAGGTATACAGACTTCTGCAGGATGATTATACCCTCCCACTCATTTCCTCCAGACGTCAGTACTTCTGTAGCCTTTTTCCTCTGAGGAAATGCATAACTAGGAAACAAACAAAAGAAAGGTTAGTGTAACTTGCTGCCAGAGGTAGACTTTCAGCATTCTGGGAGGGACAGAGCCCAGAGACCAGCAGTCGGAGAAAGAAATATTTACAGGTATTTACATTTCTATTTCTCTCTCCTAAAGCTGATCTTCGGGCTCATTACTTCTGGGATATACTTAAGCAGTACATCCCTCCACTTCCTGAGTGGGAAGAATGTCCATAGTCCCTATGGGTCCACCACTGCCTGGAAGACCCTGTGGCCAAAGGACGTCTCAGCCGAGGTGGTGACATCCAACTTCTAGAATTTTGCGAAGGTATGGATGGATGACCATGTGACCGCTCTACACAAGTCTACCAGGGAAGCCTCTCTGAAGTCTGCCCAGGAAGTAGCCATTGCTCAGGTTGAGTGTGCCCACACTGGTCTCGGGAAGGTCCATCCCAGCTTTCTGGTAGGCCATGGCGATGGTGGAATGAATCCACCTAGCAATAGAGTCCTTTGATGCCTTCCTACCCATGTTCGGGCCTGATGTAAGGATGAACAGACTTGAAGTCTTAGGAACCGAGTCAGATCTCCTGATGTAAATTTTGAGTGCTCTCCGTGGATCCATGTGAAATTCTCTCTCCTCATTCTTGGGTGTGGACAGAATGAGGGGATGTTCAAGACTTGGTTGCAGTGAAAAGGAGCCATCACCTTTGGAAAAAAGGTCAGATCTGTCCACATAACTATTGCGTCTTGATGAAATATAGCATAAGGGTCTTTGGGTGATAGGGCTCCTATCGCACTGATGCATCGGGCTGAAATGATTACAATAAGAAAAAAGGCCTTCATAGTGAAGAAGATAGGATACCTCCTTCAAGGGTTCAAAAGGGGGCTTGGTGAGTACTCTGAGTACTAGGTTGATCCTCCAAGGAGGTACTACAGGTTTTATTGGAGGACGCTTCGAGGTTGCTGCTCTCAGAAATCATCGAACGTAAGGAAGAGCTCCTAAAGATTCACCTGAGTCCACTAACAGGAGTGCCCCTAAAGCAGACACCTGGACTCTTAAGGTAGTCGGTTGGAGGCCCTTGTCGAAACCCTCCTGAAGGAACTGAAGGATGGTAGGCAGAGACACAGAGTCATCCAGTAGAGAGGTGTCTCGTAACCAGAACAGGACTTTTCTCCAAATCCTATAATAAACCCTGGAGGATGAGGCCCGCCAGGATTGAATCATCATTTCTATGACAGGTACAGAGAAACCTAACTCCTTGAGAGTTTTCCGCTCAATCTCCATGCCGAGAGGGACAGATTGCAAGGACTGGGGTGCAGCACTGGTCTCTGGGCTTCCTTGGAACACCAGGGGAGAATGAAGAGACATTTGGGCTAATCGAGGAAACCATGGTCTGCGGAGCCAGCGTGGGCAAACCAGAATCATCTCTGCTTGATCTTGGGAAATCTTGTGCAGCATCCTTGATAAGATCGGAACTGGAGAAAAGGCATACAGGACATCGAACTGACACCAGCTGACAGAGAAGGAATCCTGTGCCATGGCCTTCTCATCCTTGATGAGAGAGCAGAACCTTGGAACTTTGCCATTTTTTCAGCAGGTGAAAAGATTTACCTGTGGGTGGCCCCACAGCGCCGTGATAAACTGGAAGGCGCTGTTCTTGAGCTCCCACTCCCGTGGTAGGATGTCGTTTTGACTTAGCCAATCTGCTGTTACATTTTCATGGCCTGGGATGTATGCAGCCCTTTGACTTCCCAGGTTGTCTTCCACCTACTAAAAGAGAAGAAGAGCCTCTCGCAACATCCGAGAGCTCTTTGTGCCTCCTTGTCGGTTGATGTATGCCATTGTCATCCGACTGTCCATGAGGATGAGGACGAGGACATCCTGGTGGGAAAGCTGTGTCTTGAACAGCTGCAGTGCCAGGCGGACTGCCCGCATCTCCAGTACACTGATGATGTAGCGAGACTCCACCAGAGACCACTTGCCCTGTGTCGAAAGCTGTTCCAAATGCACCTCCCAGCCCTGGAGACTGGCATCGGTGGTGACACTGATCTGGTGAGAGTGCCCCAGACTGAGACCCCTCATGATGTTGCTCTGCTGAATCCACCATATAAGGGAGTCCTTCACCTGGCGAAACACCTGAATCCTCTGGTCCACTGTGCCCCTCGATTGGAACCACTGCTGGAGGAAACCTGACTGGAGAGGCCGCATGGGGACTAGTGCCCAGGGGACTGAGTCTATCAGGGAGACCATTGTCCCTATGAGTTGCATGAAGGAGCGGGCCGGCAGAGACTAAGCTGCTTGGAATTTGTAGATGAGAGCCCTCAGTTCTTAGAATTTCGACTCTGTGGGGGAAACTTTGTTTTGGATCATGTTGATATTCACCCCAGATGGCTCAGAGACTGTGGCGGTCGCAGGGAGCTCTTCTTCTGGTTGATTATGAACCCCAGAGAGAAACCGCACTGGGTGACCTCCATCACTACTTGGACTGCTTGATCGTACCCTGGGACTTTGATGAGAATGTCATCCAGGTATGGGAAGAGCTGGATCCCTTGCATTAGGAGGTGAGCGACAACTGTCACCAGGATTTTGGAGAAGACTCGGGGGGGCTGTGGACAGGCGCAAGGGCAGCATGGTGAATTGAAAATGGTGACCTTCCACTTTGTATCTTAGATACTGACGGTGTGCTTTCCGGATGTGAATGTGCAGATAAGCATCTGGTAAATCTAATAAGGCCAAAAATCACCCTGATGGATTTCTCGGATGATGGAGGAAAGGGTCTCCATCTTGAATGTTCTGTGACGAACAAAGGCATTTAGAAACTTGCGATCCAACACCGGCTGGAAGCCTCCTGAGCATTTTGGCACTATGAAGAATAGGAAGTACACTCCTCTGTTCCTTTCTGGAGTGGGGACTTGTTCGATCACTGCTGCCTGTATGAGATCTGTTATCGCTTGCAGGGTCACCGCTTGTTTTACTGGGTTGCTCGAGACTGCCGAGGGCACTATGTGGGGCGGAGGTGGGGCCAGGAGTCGAACTCTATGAAGTACCCCTTACGAATTATGTCTAACACCCACTTGTGTGTGGTGGTGTGGACCCATTCCTCAAAAAAGCTGTAAAGCCTGCCCCCGATGCAAGGATCAGTCCATAAGTCCTCAATGTGAATTTTTGGAGTCGCTCTCGGCATCTCGGGTGCCTCCCCTGCCACCCCGTAAGCTACGTTGGTTGCACAAGTTGAACCAGGATTGTCTGCCTGGAGTAAACTTGTTCTGATCCCTGGAATAATTTGAGGCATGAAAATTCTGTCTGAATCCTGAGGCCCAGAGCTTGTTCATTTCCCGGGATTGCGGTACTCGCACTTTTGCCGTTTCTCCAGATTCCCTGACTGCCTCCTTTACAGCTGAGCCAAAAGGAAGGCCTCCTTCATAAAGGACATTTACAAAATGCATCTTTGAGGAGGCATCCGCCTGCCAAGCCTGCAGCCATAAGTTGTGTCGAGCTGAGGTCTGGTAAAACATTGCCCTTACTGCACACCTGATTGCCTCCTCTGATACGTCAGCTGAATAGGCCGAAGCTAGCCACATGAGCTGCAAATGCTGTAAAATGGGATGGTTCTTCTCTGGCTCATCAGCGAGCTGGAATGCCAGATCAGTGGCCCAGGAGAGCACAGCCCTAGCTGAGTGGAGGTTATCCATAGCTGCCCTGAGGGAGGTCGCAGTAGACTGAAAAAAAGTTTTCTTTACAGAGGTGTTCACTTTCCTATCCACCGGGTCCCGCAGGGAGGCTCTACCTTCTGCTGGGATAACCATCTTTTTCTTGAGGTTTGAGGTAAGAGGATCTATCCTAGGACAGTCGAGCCATTTCTCCGAAGGCTTCTTGTTGAATTTCAGTAGTTTGTTAAGGCAGCGAGGGACGAGGAAAGAATGCTCGGTTCCCTGCCATTCCTCCTTTAAGAGGTCCTCTATGGCCGGAGGGAGGGGGAAAAGCAGTCACTGGCTTTGAAGCGGATACAAGCCAGAATGCTGGCTTCACTCACTTGGGCTCTGGAGAAGGTGAGCTCAGGTGGATCTCCTCTTACACCTTTTTAATGAAAAAAATCTAGATCTTCCAAATCAAAGTTTCTGGCTGGTGAGGAGTCAGAGTTTGGGAGTTCCCCCTCTTCTAGGGATGAACAGCCAGACCCCGAGGGTGACCAGTCCCATCTGTGCTTCCCATGGGTTGTGTCCCTGGGTCTGGAGCTACTCCTGGAATTGGGCCTCTTCCTCCTCCTGTCACATTGTGAGGAACTGGGGGTGTCCTCATTCGAGGATGGGGAGGGAGTGCACTTGCGGGGGCTTTCCTATGAGTCCTGGGCTCTGGAGACTGCTGAAGGACCTAGAAATATATGGGCTTGAGGGTGAAGGCTCCATTCAATTTTTCTATTAGATCCAGGGCTAGAGCCCCAGCCAAGTGGCGACACCTCTCTACAGTGGGGGACTGCCCCGACCCCTGAGCTGGTCACGTGGATTTGGAGGCGGATGCCTCGTCTGCCTCGGCCCGGGCTGGAGAGGTTGCACTGTCACATTTGACACACAGAGACCCTGCGAATGTGGCCAGCATGGGTGTTCTGCACTTGTGGCACTTCTGCCTCTGGGGGGTTTGCCCCTTGTTGAGGCCATGATACTATTTTTTTTTTTTTAATTTTTTTTTTTTTAATATTTTTATTGTCTTGAAAGCTGAGCTTGGTGTATTCCAGTGCCTTCAAGGCTTTGGTTCTGCCCAACAAGATCCATCGACGAGCTGAGTAGGTGATACTTGTCGACGAGGAGAGTAATGATCTGCCCCCTTTCGCCCTCCTAATTGCCTACCTCTCTGCCTGCTTGAAGAGCGCTAATGTTCCCGTGCTAGCTGTCCGGCATCAGAGAGCCTGATGCAACCATGCGGTTCTCCAACTGGCAGGCACGTCGCTGGTCTAAGCATCCTGTGACCGTTGACAGGAGAGAAGCTCTGGGCGCCCGTCAACAAGACGAATCCTTTGTGTGCTCGACAAGGTGGCTGCTGTGCCAAAAAAACACCTGGAGCCTTGTGATGTGCACTGTAAGAGCACTGATCCTGCCAGCACCAGTCATGTCATGACTCCTCATTACTCCAGGAGGGTGGGCTCTTAGCACGGGAAGAAGGGCTGCGCATGGTGAGAGAGGGAGCCAGTCTGTACAGCTTGCAAGGCTGCGACTGGAGTCTTTGCATTAGCGCTCAGTAGTGCTATGAACTTGGTCCAAAAATAGAAAAAAAAAAAAGTAGACTCACAGAAGAAGTTTTTCGGTTCTGTCACTCCTGTGACAGAGGTCCTACAAGCTCCTGCCACTAGACAGGCAGAAAGTAAACTGACGTCTGGAGGAAATGAGTGGGAGAGTATAACCATCATGCAGAAGTCTTTAATCTCCTGTCTGTCACGTGGTTCCAGGAAGGACCTCCCAGAAGTGATGAGTCCAGCTACCATCTTTTGGAGAAAAAAAAAAAGAGCAGCCCCACATGGTACTACCACTACCGTAACTGGGCAACAGCAGAACCTGGCTCCGATTTAAGCTAGAACAGCATGGCAGAAAGAACTGCAGTCAGAAATCACCAGCTATATAAAACATAGCCATACCTTTTACAGTTCTGCGACTACCTTGCTAGGGCCACAGCAAGTCTGGCTAGCACTTACAGTAGATAAAAACTAAAACAAACTGGCAGTGAATGAATAGTACAGTCAACTTGGTACATACACCCAGCCTGGTGGTGCTGAGGGCTGAGGCATCCGTGTTACCTTGCGCCACGCTGGCAACCAGTGTTCGGGAGCAAACATGGGGCGCCAGGAGTCAGTTGGGGAAGGAGAGGATCGAGCATCCAAAGGACTTCTCTCCTCTCCTGGGCAGGGTGGGTTGTGGACTCCGCGGGTATATCGGCTCCCAGTGGATACTGCCAGCACCACAGCCAAAGAGGCACGTAGCATGGGGGAGGTGTGGCAGGACATCCTGTGAGCAGGTGCTGGAGCATGCCAGTCATGCGCTGGGCGCCACTGCATGGTTGCGCCTCGGGAAGAGACCAATCACAAAAAACAGAAAGCCCTGGCACCCAGGAAGGCGAAGGCGGGACCTGCAGACAGCACCAACACTCATCACTAGATCAATTTGGCCAACATCTGGCTCTCACCCTCACTCCAGCCACCTACTGGATTATAGATAGAGCGCTGGAGGAGTTGGCAGTACCACTTTTGGGAACTCAGAGCCAGGGCGCTGGTCAGGTCGAGGTGAGGTATGACAGCACCCCAGGACAGAGGTCCAGCTGGAGGATCTTGGGCAGAGCGGGAGAAAGCCAGTCCCTGTGTCCTCACTGGAGAGAGGTCCTATGGGGGAAAAGTGAAAAGAAGGCATAAACAAAGTTATTAAAAAAAAAAAAAAAAAAACTTGATACACACAAAAAAAGTGTTCAAATAGACCACAGCAGCAGTTCCAGAATCGGTAATGACACTGTTCAATAACAAATGGCAACAGTTCAAAACATTCATTAAATAACTCAAATTAGTTAACTCATTATACAGTCCAAGGTATGTAACGTGCAACTAGCAGGTTCAAGAACATTTATGGAGCAAGTAATAAATTAAATGAACTCACTATCAAGCCCAGGATATGCAACAGCACAAGGCGACAGACACAGCAACACACAGACGCAGACTGAAGGTTCAGCTGGTGTTAAAATTAGTCAACAGAGTAGAACGCCAAGTGGATTGGAGATACTGAATGTACCCTGCCACACTAACTCCTAGTACTTACGATGGTTTCACATACAGTTCTGTCCTCTGTATAAGCCTCAAGGTAAACTCCAAAATCTGATTTTAAATTTAGAAGTGGTGCTTCTGCTGCAGGGCAGTGCAGGCCTTTGAACTGTGGAAGCCCCCATGTGATGCTGCTCATCTGCAGGCTCAGCCCTGAGCCCCTTGAGAGATGACAGCATCTGCAGGCTCAACCCTGAGCCCCTGAGAGATGACAGCATCTGCAGGCTCAGCCCTGGGCCCCCTGAGAGATGACAGCATCTGCAGGCTCAGCCCTGAGCCCCCTGAGAGATGACAGCATCTGCAGGCTCAGCCCTGAGCCCCCTGAGAGATGACAGCATCTGCAGGCTCAGCCCTGAGCCCCCTGAGAGATGACAGCATCTGCAGGCTCAGCCCTGAGCCCCCTGAGAGATGACAGCATCTGCAGGCTCAGCCCTGAGCCCCTGAGAGAGATGACAGCATCTGCAGGCTCAGCCCTGAGCCCCCTGAGAGATGACAGCATCTACAGGCTCAGCCCTGAGCCCCCTGAGAGATGACAGCATCTACAGGCTCAGCCCTGAGCCCCCTGAGAGATGACAGCATCTGCAGCTTACGTGAACTGGGGCAGTCTTTGTTTCAGGAGGCAGTCTTCACTGTCAATAGCTGCTGCCTCCTTATCACAAACTGTAGCAGTCCTCAAGGTGAAGACTTGAGTCAGGGTTCAGGAAAAAAAATCACACAGTGCAGGCTAATGAACTCCAGAAACCCCACCACTTCATGACTGCTTAGATGTTGCTTGCTCCGAGCCCCCCGCTAGCTGTGAACGTCTGCGGCTTACATGAACCAGGAGAGTCTGTTTCAGGAGACAGCATTCTATGTCAACAGCTGTTTGCCTCCTTACCATGGGCTATGGCAGTCCACTGGGTGAAGCCTTGCATCAGGGTTCAGGGGTTATAGTTCAAAGAACAAAAACTGATACAGGTACAGGACAGCAAATAAATACAAACTTTAGAGCAGAACAGCCCTTAAAATTAGAGTCTGTTGATATTTTTAAGCTTTGCATTCTTGATGGGGAAGGTGTTTCACTCGTTGGGGGGTAGTGGCGACCGGTCCATCTGTTCCACGCTGCTGTTGTGCCTTCACGTCATCTCAAATATGGGGTCTGAACCCAGACCTATGTGGAAATTGCACTCAAAGCAGGGAATTCCTCCCCGTTTTCCAAGCCAAGACCTCAGCTCCCATCTGCAGAGCCTGAATACCCCACCTAGAACAACTGATTAGAACATGTTGTATTATGAGTACACCACATGGTATTGCATTTTAACCAAAACTGTAAAGCAATCACATTTTAAGATTATATAACCCCCTGGTTTAAAAACCCAGACCTGTAGAGTAATACTGTACTAAATTAGAAGGTAAAATGTCTCTCAGTTTAGGTTTCCCTTCAGCCCTCCTGATCAGACACCAGTTCTTCCATCCTCTTGGTGAGAAAGGAATACTGGTGATTCCAACACACCTTCCCCGTGGGCACAGAACAGAATTCCGATGGAAAATGTTTTTAAAAACAGATTTTTTTGGTTACCCAAATATTAAAGAAAGGTCAAGTGAAGCTGCCGGGTATCAAACCCATAAGTGCCAATTTTGAACCAGTTCTCATTAGAACACGGATGATGGAGGCTATTTTAAAAGCCCCAGTATTCATTTTAAAACTAGCAGATATGTCCCGAGTAGGTGTTCGAATTCAGTTAAGAAATGGCACTCAGCACTACCTCTAACTAAAGTTCTGTACCACATGAACTGGTAGATTTTAATAGGTTCATGTAGTACAGGAGCCAAAGTTTTATGTTCCTACTATTTATTTGCACATCATATCTTGTAAGACACATAAAAATGAGGGCTTTTAGTCTCAGAGTATTTAGCCGATTTTGTGCCTTAAAATTTATTCTAGTTGCTATCTCTATGGCAATTAGTTGCTTTTTAATATTTATTGATGCATCAATGGTCGAAACTGACACTGGTCCACCAGCCAAATGCTGCTGGATTTTGAATCGGGCTAGCAATAGTTTCTTGTAACTAGCCCTGCTGGCTCATACCAGAGAAGGTAAAATTTCAATTAGTACACTAGTCAGGCCAGTGGAAAACTCTGTGAGGGCCAGTGTATTTGCCAGGTGATTAGTCCTGCTGGCTGCAAAACTTTATTTCAAACCCTGTGCATATAAAATAATTTTACTTTGTACATGTCTAACTTGTATGTATTATATTCTGGTGACAGTTTTTATAAAATATGTATGGCACTTCACTGTATGCACTTCTATCATGCCATTTTCTGTTTTAAATGTCTTCAAGTGATGGACTACATAAAGAGGGTGCTTGGACTGGGTCATCAGCCTTTGACAAAGCCCGAGAGTGCGGAATGTGTCAGGCTGCTGAGTTGTGTGGCATGATGACATCACCAGTTTGAGAGGAGAGGGAACCAGGAAGGGATACAAGTAGGAGTGTACTGTTTGGAATCCTACTGCTTGCCTGTTTGCCATTTTAAGGAACGAAGCATAACAGCTGCCACAAGATGAAATAAAATGAAGCTCTTCTTTGAGCCGGCTCGTCGGCGCAGCGGCTGGATTTCTGCTTGCAACACTGGTGAACCGGGTTTAGGAACAGACCCGGGTCGTAGGAGGGCCGTCAGAGAAGGATGGAGCGTCCCTCGGACTGCTCTCCTTCTCCGGAGGGAGGGCAGGAAGAATGTTGGTGCACGAGGGACCCCCGGTCGAGGCCGGGGGAACAACAAGCAGCCGGCATCTGGACATCAGGGAGGCGGGGTGGACGCAGGTCGTAAGTGCACATCCCTACCTCCAAGCTTACATTGGGGGAGAACACCACCATCAGCATCTTCATGACATGCACCTCGCCTTCATCAGCTCCCAGCCAGCTCCCCAGACCTGACACATGTCTGCGGCACCTTGCCCGGTGTCGCAGCCCCACCCTGGGGGGTAAGCCAAAAGGGCAACCAGGGAGTCTCAGCCATATGGGAGTGGAGGGCAGCGAGGACAGTGACCAGGGCAGAAAGTCTCGATGTTAGGAGCGGACAAAAAGCACAATAAATATAAAAAAAAAAATGAAGTACTTCTTTGGTAAACATATAAGGTATCCTCATTCTTTTGTTGCATATAAGGCAGATTTGCCAAACAAGTTCACATGTGCCTGCTACCCTTGCTTTTGCTGGAACTGTGCATTTACTGTGGCACTGTGTTCCCTAGATGCGACTCCTCTAAGCTGTCGAACATCACTTTCTGCAGCCTCCTAAACAGAAACACAGAATTTGCCGGCAGATAAGGACCACTTGGCCCACCCAGTATGCCCATTTTTCACAACCTAGATCATCACCGTACACCCTACTTGATCTCAGTCTTTCTCACTCCTCATTCCTTTCCTCTAAGATTCCCTTATACCTGTCCCATGCATTTCTGAACCCCACCACTGCTTTCACCACCACCACCACCACCACCTTGGCTGGTAGGCTGTTCCAGGAATCCATTATTCCTTTTGTGGAGATGTATCTCCTCACATCTCTCCTCAATCTACTCCCCTCCAGCTTCACAGCATGTCCCCTTGTTCTTATGCACCTTTTTTTTCTGAAAAATATGTTCCTTCTGTGCCTTATTAACCCCGACAAGGTATTTAGCGGTCTCTATCCTATAGCCCCCTTTTTTTTTTTTGCAGGGTGTACATATTGAGTTCATTTAGTCTCTCCTCGTAGGGCTTTTGATGCAATCCTTATACTATTTTAGTTGCCATACTCTGGACATCCTCCACTCTATCTGTCTTTCCAGAAATTGTTCCTCCAGAACTGTATACTGTATTTTAAGTGAGGTCTTACCAGCAATCTATATAGAGGCAGCACCTCATCTCTCTCTTTCTGCTGGTGATACCTCTCCCTATGTACCCCAGCATCCCACTAGCCCTTCCAACTGCCTTGTTGCACTGCCTGACCACCTTTAGGTCATCAGAGTTTATTACCCCCAGGTCTCTCTCCTACTTGGTGGCTGTCAGTACCACTCCCCCCATTGTGTACTCTGCCCCTGGGTTTCTGTGACCCAAGTACATTATTTTGCACATTTTCACACTGAAACCCAGCTACCATACTCTTGACCACTCCTCGAATCTTCTCATGTCTCTTCTCATCCTGTCCACACACACCCCCTCAGAGTATCCACACTATTGCAGATTTGGGGTGTCATCTACAAAGAGGCAGATCTTCCCCTTCAGCTCCTCTGCAGTGTCACCTATAAAGACATTAAAGAGGACCAGTCCCAGTGCTGATCCATAAGGCACCTCGCTGGTGACCTTACCCTCCTCAGAGTGAACTCCATTTACCACCACCACCCTCTGCCATCTATCCCAATTTCTTACCCAGTTTACCACCTTTCGAACCAATTCTAAGCTACCCAGCTTGCTTAACAGTCACCTACATAGAACAATGGGAATGCCTTACCGAAATCTAGGTAGGCCACTTCCACTGCACCACCCTGTTCTAACTTCTTGGTCACCCAATCAAAGAAATTTATCAGGTTTATTTGACGTGACCTGCTCCCACCTGTGAATCCAAGCCGTCTCAGTTCATGTAACTCATTTGATTCAAGATATTCTATAATTTTCTTCTCCTGTCCACATTCATCAAGTTGGAAGCCTGGATTCCACTCTATAATCCCTATATCACTGGTGTCACAGAGTCCTGGTTAAAAACCTCCACCCCTGACTCCGTCTGTCATATCAGTGGCTTTAGCATGCTCAGGCTGGAAACAAGCAACTCCAAAAATGGAGATGGGGGTCCTACTTCAGAGATTCCACTAAATGCTTTCCTTATTTCTAGCAGTGCCACAGTCAACACAGTTTGTGAATGGCTCATAACTGAACGGACATCGGCTCTGCTATAAAACAGTATATGGGTTGCTCCTATAATTGCCCCCCCCCCCCCCAAAAAAAGTAGATTCCCCAGACTCACGCAAATGCTTCAAAGCATCCTAAATGATATCATTATTTTAGACAGCTTCAACTTAAACTGGCTGCATGGCACCCAGGTAGAATGTAATGACCTACTGAGACAACCCAGCCTCTCTTAACTCATCATCACCCCCACCCACTTAAACCATAAGTTCTGAATCACTTCCAGGTGGATTGGATCCTCACAAACCACGAGGATAGGGTCATCCATGCAGGAGTCCTGTCTGACTCCAACCATGACCATTCCACAGTCTTTTGCATTTGGTCCTATAAGCACCCACATCATCACACAGAAACATAGAATCTGACAGCAGATAAGGACCAGTAAGCCCATCTAGTCTGACCCATTTCCCTACCTGCAGAAACTGCCACAGATCCTGCAATATCACTAGGATATTACCTCCCCATTTGAACTGACAAGGTACCCCTGTGTGTGTCCCATGCAGTTTTGAATTCTCTCACTGTCTTTGCTCCCACTACCTTTGCTGGGAGGCTGTTCCATGCCTCCACCACCCTTTCCATGTAGAAGTACTTTCTCACATTGCCCCTTAGCCTCCCCCTTCCAAGCTCATGTCATGCTCTCTCATTCTAGAGATTCTCCTTTTCTTAAGGATGCTATTCTCCTGAACATTATTTATTCCCTTCAGGTACTTGAAGGTCTCTATCATGTCTCCCCTCTTGCTCCTCTCCTCTACGGTGTACATACCGAGTGCCTCCAGTCTTTTCTCATACATCCCCTGGTGCAGGCCGTGCACCATTTTTGCTGCCCTTCTCTGAACTGCTTCTATCTTGTCTATGTCCTTCTGGAGATGCAGCCTCCAGAACTGGACGCAATATTCCAAATGAGGTCTCACCAATGACCAGTACAGTGGCATCACCACCTCTTTTCTTCTGCTGGTGATACCTCTCCCTATGCATCCTAGCATCCCTCTAGCTTTCCCCACCCCTTGGCACATTGTTTGGCCACCTTCAGATCGTTGGATATGATCAGTTCTAGATTTCTTTCCTGTTTGGTGACTGATAGTAATTCCCCTCTCATCATGTAATCCACCCTGGGTTCCTGCACCCTAAGTGCATTATTTTGCACTTTTTCACACAAACTCAGCTGCCACAATTTGGACCACTCCTCCAGTTTAGCTTGGTCTTTCCTCATCTTTTCCACCCCTCCCAGAGTGTCTACCCTATTGCAGATCTCTGTGTCATCTGCAAAGAGGCATACCTTCCCCTCCAGTCCCTCTGCAATATTACCAATGAAGAATATTGAACAGGACTGTCCCAAGAACTGATCCTCGTGGTACCCCGCTGGTCACCAACCCTTCCTCGGATTTAGCTTTGTTTACCACCATCTGCATTCGATCCATTAACCAATTTGCAAACCATTCCACCGCCTTATGATCTAATTCAAGGCTGCCCATGAGGAACAGTGGTGTTGAACAACTTGCTGAAGTCCAGGCAGGTCACATCCACTGCCCCCAACCCCCCTCCAATTCACTACCCTTGTCACCCAGTCAAAGAAATCTATCAGATTTGTTTTGACATGACTTTCCTGAGGCGAATCCATGTTGCCTCAGATCTTGTGCTCCCCTGCTTTCAAGGTGCTCCACTATCCTTTCCTTTAGCAGTGACGCCATCATTTTTCCCCACCACCAAAGTCAGTCTGATAGGTCTATACTTACCTGTCTCCTCTCTGCTCCCACTTTTATGGAGAGAGACTACTTCTGCCCTTCTCCAGTCCTCTGGAACTACTCCCATATACAGCGACTTGTTGAACAGAGCAACCAGTGGTGCTGCCAGCGCCTCCCTTCACTCCTGTAATATCCTAGGGTGTATCCAGTCTGGTCCCATCACCTTGTCCATCCTCAGTTTTGCATGTTCCTTTAGAAACCCCCTCTGTAAAACAGACTGGTGTCCACCTCCCTTCTTATTCTGTTACTTTGCTGTGGTCCCTCCCCTTCCCCCATAGAAACAGAATTTGATGGCAGATAAGGACCGCTTGGCCACCTAGTCTGCCCATTTCCCTACCTAATAGATGAGCTGCAGATCCTAGTTAACCAACAGCCTACTTCCTCCTACCCCCCACTAGAATTGCCTTTCGTTTGTCCCATGCATTCTTGAATTCCCCCACTGTTTTTGACTCCATGACCTCCACAACCCTCTCCATGAAAAAAATACTTCTTCACATTACCTCTGAGTCATCCTCCCTCTATCTTCAAATTGTGCCCCCTTGTTCTTGCACATCTCTTTTTCTGAAAAATGCTACCCTCTTGGACTTTGCTGATTCCCTTGAAGTACTTGAAAGTTTCTATCATGTCCACCCCTCTCCCTCCTTTCCTCGAGGGAATACATATTAAAGCTCCTTTAGTCTGTTTTCATATGTCTTCTGGTGCAGACCCTGCACCATTTTGGTTGCTCTCCTCTGGACAACCTCCACCCAATCTATGTCTTTGCGGAGACGGGGTCTCCAGAACTGCACGCAGTACTCCAGATGGGGTCACACCAACTGTCTGTACAGAGGGATAACACCTTCCCATTTTCTATTCGTGATACCTCTCCCTATGCATCCCAGTATCCCCCCAGCCCTCCCTACTGCCATCTCACATTGCTTGCCCACCTTTAGGTCATCCGCTATAACTACCCCCAGGTCCTTTCCATTTCTGTTGTTGTCAGTATCTCACCCCCCATTGTCTACTCTTCCCCTGACTTTTTGTTTCCCAGGTGCATTACTTTGTACTTCTTTGTGCTGAATCTAAGCTACCATACATTTGACCATTCCTTCAACCCTGCCAAGTCCCTTCTCATCCTTTCCACCCCACCTTGTGTACCAACCCTGTTGTAGATCTTTATTTCGTCTGCAAAGAGACATACTGTTCCTTCCAGTCCCTCTGCAATGTCACTTATAAAGACATTAAAAAGGACCAGACCCCGTACTGAACCCTGCGGTACCCCACTAGTAACCCACCTTTCTTCACTGTGGACTCAGTTTACTATTACCCTCTGCGTCCTGTTCTCCAGCCAATGTTTTACCCAGGTTACCACCCCGGGACCCACTCCCACGCTGGCTAATTTGTTTATTAATCTTTTGTGTGGGACTGTGTCAAATGCCTTGCTAAAGTCTAGGTAGGCCATGTCCACAGCCACTCCCTGGTCTACTACTTTGGTTACCCAGTCAAAAAAATCAATTAGATTTGTCTGACATGATCTTCCCGCTGTGAATCCATGCTGCCTTTGGTCCTGTGCCCCACTGCCCCACTGGCCTCTAGGTACTCAACAATTCTTTCCTTCAGAAGTGATTCCATCATTTTCCCTACCACTGAGATCAAACTGACAGGTTTGTAGTTTCCTGCCTCTGTCTTGCTCCCACTTTTGTGAAGGGGAATCACATCCACCCTCCTCCAGTCCTCAGGTACCACACCATCCTCCCATGATTTATTAAAAAGGGTTGTCAGTGGTGTTACTAGTTCTCCCCTCAGTTCTTTTAGAATTCTGGGGTGAATCCTATCAGACCCCATTGCTTTGTCCACCTTCAGTTTTAGGAGTTCTTTCAGAACCCTTTCTTCTGTGAAAGGACTGATATCGACCCCCCTATCCAGAGTGCTTCTATTGACTGGATTAGGTAGCTCCCCCTCCTGCTCAGTATTCACAAAAGAGGAGAAGTATTCATTCAGTATCCCTGCTTTTTCACTGTCCCTCTCTACCCGCCCACCCTCCTCTTTATTCAGCCTCTGTATCCCTCCCTTTGTCTTTCTTCGCTCCCTAATGTACCTTTAAAAAGGTTTTATCCCCCTTAACTGAGTTGGCTATCTTTTCCTCGGTTTGGGCCTTTGCTATTCTGACTGTCTTCCCCGCTTTCTTCTGCATTAACTGGTACAGTTCTCTGTCCTGCTCCTTCTGTGTTTCCTTATACTTCTTGAATGCTATCTTTTTCTCACTAACCTTCCCCACCACCTCTTTTGAGAACCATAGTGTTTTCTTCTTTCATTTTGATTTATTTGCTTCACACAAAGGCTTGTTGCCTCTGTGATGGCAGTTTTGATGTTTCCCCATTGTTGCTCCACCCCTCCTTCTTGCCTGATTGCTAGTGCTTTTCTGAGGTACTCTCCCATTTGGACAAAAATCAGCCCTCCTTAAGTCCAGTACCTTCACTTTTGTATGGCTTGACTCTACGGCTGTGCTTATCATGAACCACACTGTTTGGTGGTCACTTGTTCCTAGATGGCTACCCACTTCTAGATCGGAGATCCTCTCTCCATCCCCATTTGAGAGTACCAGGTCTATGATTGCTCCCTCCCAAGTGGGCTCCAACACTAGCTGTCTAAGGCATGCCCCCTGTAGGGCATCAAGAATGGCCCTGCTCTTGGATATGGCTGTAGCAAAGGTGCTCCAGTTAACAGCTGGCATAGTCAGGTCCCCCATCAGCAATATCTCCCCTTTCTCTGCCATCCTAAGAATGCCTTCTGTCATATCCTTGTCCATTTCCTCCCAGAGACGGGGGTCTGTATACAACCCCTATGTGGATTGTGGTGCCATTTCCAGTCTCTCCAGGGTGACCCACAGTCCCTCCTCTCCTCCCCGTTTACCCTTTAGTTCTGTTGCTTTGATCCCTTCCCTTACATAGAGAGCGTCTCCTCCTCCTCCTCTTCTACCAACCCTGTCCGTCCTGTAGATTGTGTGCCCTGGTATGTTGACATCCCAGTCATGGTTCTCTGTGTACCATGTTTCTGTGACTGCCATGATATCCAGGCATCCCTCTTCCATCAAGGCCACCAGTTCAGGTAGCTAGACTACGGGCACTGGTACTCATTACCCTCCATTTTTTGATGGCCTTACCACTTTTTGCCCCATCCCTGTCCTTACTGCGTTTGTCTTTTTCTCCATTTACCCCTGCTCTTCTCCCTATCGACTTCTCTATCTTGGTGTTTACTTCACTAACTACCCAGATTTTTTTTTTGGGGGGGCTAGGATTTCCCTTCTCCTTTTCAGTGCCTCCCCCCTTGGCTAGTTTAAATGCTTGCCAATGAAGCATTTAAACCTATCACCTAGGATCCTGGGCCCCCTCCTGGACAGATGCAGGCCATCACGCCAGTATAGGCCTGCATCCCTCCAGGTGGACCCTCAGTTCCCAATGAAGCCAAAACCCTGAGCACTGCACCAGTTGTTCAACCACCGATTGAATCCCATGGTGCGGAGCACCCTGGCCTCACCCATGCCATAGACAGGCAGCACCTCCAAGAAGGTTACCGTGCGTGCTACTTGTCTAAGGCCCCACCCCAACTCCACAAACCCCTCCTGCACTGCTCTGATCCCTTTCCCAGCTAACTCACTTGTCCCTAGGTGGACAATGACATCCAGCTCCTTCCCCTGTGCAGCTGCTCCTGTGATCCTAAGGAGGATTTGCTCCCTGTCCCTCCAAGCCACGACACCAGGGAGGCACCTTACTTCCCTTTCCCCTCCCTCCCACAATTCTACCCTCCTAACAATGGAGTCCCCCACCAGGAGCTGTTTCCTTCCGCTGTGGGGTCCCATGCCGTCCTCCTGTGGGTCTCTTTTGTGGAGGTTCCCAACATCCTCCTTGGTCTCCACTGTGGGTGCCTCCATAGAGGAATCACACTCTGCCACAAGGGCATAAGAATTGTGGAGAGGTACAACTGGAGGGATGCACCTCTATTCCACCACCCTCACCAAGCCCACTGTGGTCCAACCGCTCCTCTTTCTTGGCAACATCTGAGGCAGCGGCGGTGGCCCTGGTGATCCTTGGGAGGGAAAGGAGGTCCCCGGAATCCTGGCCAACTCAGCCTGGAGATGAGCAACCTCCTCCCTCAGCCCAGAGAGGTGCCTGCAGATGGGACAACACCGTATCCTCCTGAACGTCTCCCAGAAGACTGCTGCTCCACAGCCACTGCACTGCATCAATCCATCATCTATTTGTGGCCCCCTAACTGTTTTGTATACTTACTCTTTCTTCTCTGTTTATTTTGTTATATGTGAATATTTTTATATGTTTATACATTCTGTGAAAACTGAACAGAAGTATTTGTTCAGAATTTATGCTTTTTCCTGGTCTCTTTCCATGCCCTCCTCTCCTTCCCCTTTTAGCCTCACGATCCCCCCCAGTCTTCCTCCTTTCACCAACGTACCTACAGAAGGTTTTTGTTTTGTCCCCCTTTACTTCTTTTGCTATTTTTACCTTTGTTTGGGCTTTTGCACTTCTGATTGCCTTTCCTGCCTCCCTTTACTTCTCTAAATACACTGCCCTGTCCTCTTCTTTCTCTTTCTTTATATTTCCTGAAAGCCAGCTTTTTGGCCCGTACTTTCCCTGCCACTTCTTTTGAGAATCATAGTGGTTTTCTCTTTCTCTTGCCTTTGTTTATAAGCTGAACACAGAGGTCTATTGCCTCCATTATGGCTCCCTTTAGTTGGGCCCACTGTTTCTTCAGTTCTCTGCATTTTACCCCCTCTGATAGATCTTCCCCGAGACATTCCCCTATCCTAGTGAAGTCTGTTTTCTTGAAGTTCAGGACCCTCGCCTTTGTGTGGCTTGACTCTGTCACAGTTCTCATATTGAACCACACGGGGCAATGGTCAGTCGCCCCAAGTTTCTGTTCTTTAGAGGCTTCTCAAAGTGAAAAGCATCTCACTTATTCTCAGATCTTAGTGCTTTCAACTGGTCAGTCCTCTACACTTTGTCCAACGTTAACTCAGCCTTGGACTTCTTCACCACTGCCCTATGCTCCATCCTTGATAAGCACTTTCCATAAACCAACCAGAGAGTGCACGACAGAAGTTGTCCTTTTAAACAACTCGTTAGGAAAATGAAAAATAGGGGTACAATGTGGATGTCTTATATATCCAGTCCCTTGCCCTCTTCCTGTAATGAATACCACCGACTGCGCAATCTGTGCAAGCAAGAGGTAAAAAGTTGTAAGGCCGACTATCTTAAAGACCAACAGGCTCAGAATCTGAGAAATCCCAAAAATGTCTGGACTACAGTTAACTTCCTCACAAAGCCTGGGAACAGACAAAACTCCATTAAACTGACAAAGGAGATGGGATCTTAACTAATCCCCACTAAGCTGCTGAGGCCCTTAACACCAAATTTACTAACCAAACTTTCTGGGTAAGCTCCTCCCATGGATCCTAAACTTACTTAACGGGGCATTGGTGGCCCCAGCATCCCATTCCACTTTAAGGCCCCCCACCCCCCAAAGAGCTCCATAATCTTCTCAAGTCCTTCACAATCATGATGGTGCGGCAAGGACATCCTAATCTGGAGGTTTCTCAAACGAATTGCCAATACAAGTGTGTGACAGACTGATCCTTCCCAGAATCAGCTTCTATTACATTTAACAGCATTCTCAATACTCCAGTAGCTGCCACCATTCAGACACTCTTTCGGGGAGTCTACAGGTCTGTGTCCCTTCACAGCCACTACTTACACAGTACAGTGCTCCTTACTCAAGGTCACATAACCACCTCCGAGGAACACCTTACTTTGGCAATAGGATATGGTAACTGTAGCTTGATTCTCCAGGGGTGGGAAAACAGGTCTCGTCAGTGACAGACTGGTTAGCTGTACCTCAAAGGATTCAATTACAGACCGTGAAATATGAAACTAATATTTTTAATATTTCAGGTTAACTACACAGATTCCACGGGATATTACAACAAACTACAGAGAATAGTAATTCTACAGAAAAGGGAAAGAAGCTTGTTTACATCCAGAATTCATACAGAAAAATGAACACCTTCTCCCCCCCCCCCCAGGTTTAGTATACCAGTTTCTTCCCAGTCTCCTGACTGACTCTCAGACCTCCTATCAGAGCTATAACCAGCATGTTATTCTGATATCACAGATTCAAAAACCCTTTGTCCCCAAGTATCCGTTGGAGGAGCAGTCTTTGCAAGTTCAAGATGTCCATTACTGTGGAATGTTTCTCTTAGCTGTGGTCTGGCTGACATCAGAGGCCCTGATATTCATGACCAGGCCTACGCTAGTTTGAAACCTTTTTAGTAGAAACTCACACAAGGACCCAAATGACAGTTAAAGTCATACCATACAGGTACCCAGCCCATCACAAACTGCAACAAATACTGTAAGCAACACCACATGCTTTTTATTCATAACCTGATTGTTTTCCACAGTGCCAAGACCCCGGATGAACTCTCTTCCATCCTCACTGAGGAATTCAGCATCGCTCAGAGGTGGTTTTTAGACAACAGGCTCCTGGTCAATGCCAAAAGACCAAGGCTATGCTGTTTAGGTCCAAGGCTAGGCACTTTAAATGAGCAGCATGTACTAACCCCTGAACATTCATTCTCCTAATGGGGACCCCCGTTCCAAACAAGTTGCAGCCTTCAAATACCTTGGGGGTCACACACAGTCAACCCCTCCCTAAACTTTTTGGGCTCATGGTTACATGTATTCATCAGAAACTAGGTGTCAGCTTCTGGCTAGAGGCCCTTATGACCCCCAAAGTGAGGCTGGTAATTGTTAAATGCATATCACTCTCCTTTCGGACTACTGCTTTCCCATTTACATGCAAACCTCTTCCTCCTCCAACCTGTCCAGACCAAACACAATTTATAACAATATTTTTAGGTTTTCTTTGGTAGTCCCTTACTCTACTCAGCACTGCTCCCTCTACCAGTCCCTCAGCTGGTTCTCCCCACAAGCCCACCACAAATACCTGCTGGGATGCCTCACTGACAAATCCCTTTGGGACACAGTCTTCCTCATTGACACACCTCCTCAAGCCCAAGTCATGCTACCATAGCCTCAGGTCCTACTCATGGCTACTCCTGGAGAATTCCCAGGTTGCCACCTGGATGAGACAAAAGGCCTTCCCCTCTTACCACCCCTAGTCACTGGAAAAGCTTGCTACACCTCATTCAGCTCTTTAAGTACAAACTCTTTATTCAAATCTTACTAGAGAGCTGTCCTCATGGTTGTCTTGGTCTGCAAATGCACCCCCAATACTGACATTTTGTACCCCTGATTTGGATTAACCACACATATTTGATTTTTGTTCTGCTGTAATGCCTAACTGTGCATTTATAGATTTTGTAAACTGTATGTAGGAAAAGCAGACACACTAAATGAATACTTCTGTTCTGTCTTCACAAGGGAGAAGGACAGACCAGTGCCTTCAGGAGAGAAAAGAGGAGTGGGGGGAGGGGAACACAGACATAGTGACAGAGGAGGACAGAGTGAGGGAGGGTCTGCTTGCATTGAAAGTGGACAAATCACCAGGCCTGGATAGAGTACATCCAAGGATACTAAAGGAGCTGGCAGGGCCACTAGCAGACCTATTTAATAGTTCACTAGAGTCAGGCGTGGTTCCACAGGACTGGAGAACAGCACATGTAGTGCTTCTTCACAAAAGCGGTCCCAAGGATTTACAGACCAGTCGGTCTGACCTCCACTGTGGGCAAGCTCATGGAGACCATACTAAAGGAAAGGTTGGTGGAATATCTAGAGGAACATGGTCTCCAGGATGCGAGGCAGCAGGGGTTCATGGGGGGTGGGGGTGGGGAGATCATGTCAAACAAATCTGATTGACTTCTTTGACTGTGTCACCAAGACAGTAGACGGGCCAAGCGGTAGACATCCTCTATCTTGATTTCAGCAAGGCCTTTGACTCTGTGCCCCACAAAAGGTTGATCAGGAAGTTGGTGGATCTTGAAGTTGAGGAAAAGATGGTCAGATGGGTGGAAAACTGGCTGAGGGACAGAACCCAGAAAGTGGTGGTGGGGAGAGAGTTATCTGGCACCAGAGAGGTAACCAGTGGGTCCCACAGGGCTCTGTGCTGGGGCCAATGTTGTTCGATGTCTTCATCAATGACATTGGGGATGGCATTAAAGGCAAAATGTGCCTAGTCACAGATGACACCAAGCTTGGTGGGAGAGTGGATACAGCTGAAGGGATACTGGACCTACAAGAAGATCTGAAAAAGCTGGGGAGGTGGTCCAGGATCTGGCTGCTTTGCTTTAATGCCAAGAAATGCAAAGTTATGCATATTGGAGCCAAGAATTCCAGGACAGAGTATTACCTGGGTGGAGTCCAAGTATCTGCATCAGAGGAGGAGATGGACCTTGGAGTGATGATCACTAGTGACCTGAAGCATTCCTCGCAGTGCAAGAAAGCAGCAGCAAAGGCAAACAAGATGCTAGGATGCATATCTAGGAGGATCAGTAGAAGGGCAGAGGAGGTTATACTGCCTTTGTACAGGTCACTGGTAAGGCCGCATCTAGAGTATGGAGTTCAGTACTAGTGCCCACACCTCAAAAAGGACATTAACCTGCTGAAGAAGGCACAGAGGAGGGCTACAAAGACGATAGCTGGTCAGCAGGGCAAGGCATACGAGGAGAGGTTTAGGGCACTGAACATGTACTCCCTGGAAGACAGGAGAGAGAGAGAGAGAGAGAGAGAGAGAGAGGACATGATTGGGACATTCAAGTATTCAAAATGGATAAATAAGGTTGATAAGGAAAGTCTCTTTAAGCTGAGTGGCAACCATATCACGAGGGGGCACAGTCTTCAGCTGGAGGGTGGGAGGTTTAGGAGGGAGGTCAGGAAGCACTTCTTCACAAAGAGGGTGGTGGACACTTGGAATGCGCAGCCAGAAGAAGTCATCTCATTGAAGACAGTGGTCAGCTTTAAGAGAGGCTGGAGCAGGCACAGGGGAAAGGTAAGAGTCATGGGTAGGGAGGATGGGAGGAGTGGAGAGGGAGGGCAGGGACATTAGCTCAAGCTGTGGACTCTGCAATACGAGCAGACTTGATTGACCAAATGGCCTTCTTCTGCTGACTTCTTCATATGTATGTACTGCCTGTATTTGCTGCTGGGTTTCACTTTCACAACCATGGTACATTAATTGCATCTTGTCCTGTATCTTTCTGTATTTACTGCCCAGTCACTCAGTGGTATTGCATTATCCAGCTGCTTCTTATTCTGTTTGTGCTACTCGCCTTACCTGTATGCACTTTTTGCCATAACTGATTATGTGCCATCTTGATGGCCTGCAATGTTCCTGAAATTGGTCCCCAAGACCAATGCACCCACCCCGTAAACAAACAAATATACCAATAAATAGACCAGTTATCTCCACAGTCCAAGGTACTGCCATGATATCCTAAATAACCCAGTGGGTGAGGATGACTGGGCAGGTGCCGGGAACTCAGGGAAATTAACCTACAAAAATTTTTTTTTTTTTTTTTTAAATTCTTTTTTTTGCAGGACCAGAAGAGTTGACAGAATCCCTTTTTTTCCTCTCCAATCAACTTTATGTGCCCACTTGATTCTGCTCTTCCCCTTCCCCCAGTAAGGCACAGTTCCACCCTCCAGTATCCCCTTCTCTTACCTCAGTCGACTTCAAACCGAACAGCTTGCCCACCGTGGGGAGTGGAGGTTTGACCAGACCACATCCAACCTTCCACCTCCTCCAGTTACAGGAGGTGGGAGTTCCTGGGGTGTCAACAAGTGGGCAGTGTCTGGAATCGGGGCATGAGCACACCAGGTATCATCCTGCGTGGACCAGGTTTTTTTTTCTGCTTTCGGTCCCAGACCCTAGGACAGCAGCATGGTAGACGACCAAAGCTGATGTACGCAAAGCATGCCTCATGCAAACCCCGGTTAAAGTCTCCCCTCCCAAACATACTGCACTGCCACCTGTGGTCACCCAGCTGGCAGTGCAACAGCGGCAGTCACAGCCTTAACTCCCCAGAGGAAGACAGCATCCTCTGGGATGCTCCATCTTCCTCCAACGGCCCAAGCTTGTTCCTAAATGCAGGTCACCAGTGTTGTGAGTGGCAGTTCTACCACTGCGCTGACGAACAGGCTGACAGTATCCCTTTTAAATAAAAGTGTGTTCACAGCAATTGCTTCCATCTCCAGCTTAACCCAAAGCAAAATGTCTTTCAGACAATTATTGACAAGAGGACAAGAAGCAGCCCCTACCTCAGTTTCCTGACTTCCAGTGACTGTTGGTGACATCAGTATAGAGGTCACAGTCTTCAGGATAGGAGACGCCACCTGGCTACTGGGCGTGGAGTCCAAGTCAATGACTGATAGTTCTCCTGACAGGCCACTCACTGGGTACACTGAACTCCTGGAAGATATGGAGAACTTTTCTGCCAGGATAAATCCTGACTGTGGAGAGAGTTCTAGAGGAGACTTGCAACTTTCTATGATGTCCTACAAAACAAAAACAAAAGAATGTTAATCAGAACAGTTCAGTGGCCTCACTCAGTACGAGTTGGGCAACCTGTTCCTCAATACCAAGGAGAACTCTACTGTACAGTATGTCTGTTAACAGTAATACACCCACCCAAACACAAATTACGTATCCCAATTCTTCCAGTAACACAGGGAAGCCAGCATGCTGTAGACCTCCCAATATGCACACCATGGAGTACCACAGACAGGAAGGATCACGGTGCTCCATATTTAGAGGAAATTAGCCACATGAGTCAGATAATTAACAGCTCAAAGTATTTGAAGTTACTTGGGAACCTTTTTTATTTTTTGATTGGTTTCCATCTTATCCCCCTGCTCCCTTCTGACCTCCAGCGAGTTCACTGTTCAGTGCCCTAAGGCGCTGCTCGTAGGACTTCCTCTGCTGGCCCTGCATCATCTTTGTCAATCTACGCTGTACCACCTCTAGCCTATCCTTGTCCTTTCTAAGGTGAGGGCTTCAGAACTGGGCACAGTACTCCAGGCGTGACATCACCAAGTACCTATGAGGAGGGGTATCACTTCTTTGTTTCTACTATAATTACCCCCTGCTGATGCACCCCAGCATCTTGTTTGCCTTACTACAAGCCTTGTTGCATTGTCTAGCCTGTTTAAGGGTGTCACTGATGATGACTTCTAAGTCCCATTCCTCAGCTGAAGTACAGTACTATATCCCTCCCATCCAGTATTCTGCCCTTGTGTTTTTTTTCCTAGGTGCACAACCTTAAACTTTTTGGTGTTAAATTTCAGCTGCCAAACATCTAACTACCTCTCTTGCCTTTGCAGGTCACCCTGTAATTCTAATTCCCTAGGCACTATCCACCCTTCCGCAGAGGTTTGTGTTGCCCATGAAGAGACTTATCCAACCCTAGATCCCTTCCCCAGAGTCTAGATGAACATGTTAAAAAGGACAGGACCAAGGACAGACCCCTGTGGTACCCCACTCATGACCTCCCTCTCCTCTGATTTAACTCCATTTACCACCCCGCTGCTGCTTTTCAGCCAGTTCTCTACCCATCGAACAATATTCCCAGCCACCCCAGGTCCTCCAATTTCTTCAGCAGGAATCTGTGAGGTACAGAGTTGAAAGCTTTGCCTTGCTGGCACCAACAAGTAGAGGAAAAAAACTATAATGATTTTTTAATATAAATCGCAAAGAAGTCAGCTTTGTTTTGTCAACTATAAGTATTATGGGGGGGGGGAAGAGCAGCACGCGTGTTGGCGTTTTGACTGAAGGAAAGTCAGACGGATAAATTGGTGTTACAGATCAGAGGTTCATACTAAGGTGGATTCAAGACCGAGAAGGCCAAGCCCCACATTGCTCTTATGCTAAGCCAAGGAATAATAAGAGAGGTTGTAACCTGCGTTTATTAATGCATCAAGCCGATGTTTAAAAATGTTTTTGGTCTCACTAATGACCACATAAAGTGGAAATTTGTTCCATGGACCAATCACTCTAATTGCAAAGAAATATTTCCTATTGGAATGAATAAAGGGTTTCCTTTTTAACTGAAGGGGATGTCCCCTAGTATCATAAAGATGATCTTTAAACTCCAAACCTAGTTCACACATGAGATAAGGGTCCTGAACAATATTGTACGGTAGCATAAGATCATCTCTAAGACGACGAGTAGAAAGGGACATAAGTTTTAAAGATTCTAACCTGCCTTCATACGGCAATGTTTCGAGTCCAGAAATTTGTTTAGTAAATTTTCTTTGAACTTTTTCCAACAGGTGACCTTCTGATTTTTTTTTATAAGGGCACCAAAGTTGGGAAGCATATTCCAGATGGGGCCTGACATACACTCTAAACAGAGGAGACATTACTTCTTGATCTCTGGATCTAATGTTACGGAGAACTGACCAAACTACTTTATTTGATTTATTAATAATGTCATGCACATGTTTGTTATGTGATAAATCATCAGAGATTATGATGCCCAGGTCCCTTGCATCTGATGTTTGGATGAGCGTGGAACCAGCCAGTGAATATTGATAGTTTATGTTATTTATACCCAAATGCACAACTTTACACTTAGAAAGGTTCAGTTTCATACCCCATTTGATTACCTATGCTGTAATACGGTCCAAGTCATTCTGAATGATTAAAGCTTCTGAAACAGACACACAAGAACCCTCAATTTTAATATCATCTGCATATTTAGTGGTAATGGATGAACACTGCTTTGTTAGATCTGCAATAAACAATTGAAAAAGGCATGGCCCTAAAACGGACCCCTGTGGTACACCACTTGATACAGGACAGCTTACAGATTTAAAACCACTGATGACTTGCCGAGTCCTGTTATGTATCCTGTTGGATATCCAATTGACCAAAAAACGGTTACTGTTCAAATTGCGAAGTTTTTGAATTAGGGCCCAATGTGGCATGACATCAAATGCCTTGCTGAAGTCTATAAATACGATGTCGTAAGGTAGTCTCTTATCCAAATAGGAACTAATATTCTCATAAAAAGCACATAAGATTATTAGTACAACTACGGCCACTCTTAAAGCCATGTTGCTCAAGATCATGTTGATTTAAGGTAGGTGTAATCATGTCTTTTATAAGACTCTAGAAAAGTTTACAAACAGAGGATGTCAAACTAGTACGCCGATAATTTTCCCCCTCATTTTTTGGCCCTTTTTTATGGGTAGGGATGACATTTGCTTCCCCTCCAACCTTGTGGAACATAACCCTCAGCGAGAAAATAGTCAAACATAATTTTTAAGGGCTCTACCAAGAAATCTGCCAACAAAAATAATAAATGACCCCTTATACTATCGGGGCCAGGGCTGCAGTGTATTTGCCCTTTAAAGTTAATAATTTGTTATAAATTACATCTTTAGGTAGACAGAAGGGTAGATCTGTGCCACAACTGGATTGGTCTAAATTTGGGTTATTATCTAATGGTAAAGATTTTACAAAATTCTTTGTTAAATATATCCGCCATAGTTTGCAAATCATGAATAAGGACATTATTATTTAGCAAGGGACCCAACTGATATTTAGGTTTCTTTAATGAGTATTAATATATGAAAATAAGTTTTTACTATTAGTTTTTTGGCATTAATAGCCAACTTATGCTCCCACCTTGATTTTGTTTTGTTTTTTATCATTTTTTTACATTTCTTTTGGACAGCTGCGTATGAATCCCAATTGGATGGAGATTTATTTTTAAGGTAACTATTATATTTCTTGTGTTTTTGCCTAATTCATCTTTTTAAAGTGAGATTCATCCATTTAGGTGCTTTTTTATGATTACGAATTTTTTGTTTTGAAGGAATAAATGAGTCCCTTAAATAATAAATGATATTCTTAAATGTCTCCCAACAGTATTGTGGGGAAGAGTGTAACAACACAGTCTCCCAGTTAAGTTCATTAACAACCTGCCTTACTGCAATTAAATCAGCTTTATCATATTGATATATGAAATATGATTGTTTTATTGGGATATATACATAATCTATTGTGATCCTAAAAGTAACAGTGTTGTGATCACTGTTCCCGATGGAATCACTATTTCTAATATTATCAACTGATAGATCGTCATCAGAAAGAACGAGATCCAATACATTGTTGCCTCTAGTAGGAGCCAATATACTTTAAGTCCCAACTGGGAGCATGTGCACAATAGTTTTTTTTACCCATACTGCTGTTAGCTTTTTGATTAGACCAATCGATGTCACTTAAATTGAAGTCCCCAGTAATAATGGTGATACCCAATGCCTTTACCTGTTCCATTTCATACAAAATAGCTTCAAAGAAGCTAATAGATGAATTTGGTGGCCGATAACAAGAGCCAATAATAAGATCATCAGTTGATGAAAGAATCAATTTTACCCAGATAGTTTCCGTCTGTGTATCACAACATTTTATATTACTAGAGATGTCAATAGAGTTGAATTTGCTGTTTGCATACAATGCAACACCTCCACCTTTCCTATTTTGCCTATTCAATTTATATAGAGCGAAACCGGGTATATTTGTTTTCCATAGTCATTTGTCATCACCCCACGTTTCACATATTGATATAATGTCAATTTTTTCTTGGTGGATTCTACACTTTAATTCGTCTAGGTTGTTATTTAGGCATCTAGCATTAAAGCTTAGGCAATGTATGTGGTGACTTCTATCGATACCTCTAGAATCTAGTTTGAGAGATGATGTAACCACAACTCCCCCCAATCATTTCGTTTAAATGGTTATTAATGACAGATTCCCCAGAATGCATTTCCACATCTAGTAAGGTGTAAACCATCGAAACAATATAACACTGTGGTTCTCAAAACTCTTTCCAGTGTGTAATGAAAGTAAGATTTTGATGCAAACACCATTATCAAAGCCAGTTATTTATGATGTTAATGTTTTTATTAAGGGATAATGAAAACCGAGGAATGTGAAGGCTTTCAGATAAGCAAACATCACAGCCAAGATCTACTAATTTATTAGTCAAAGTGATGAAATCCCTTTTTATTACTTGAATTGAGTCATGAAAGATATTATTTGCTTCTACATGCATAACAACAATGGGATTGATGCCACAGTCCTTCATAATATTGTTTGTCATTCTAGTGAGATCGATTATTTTTGCACCACTAAAGCTCGAACAAGTCCTATCAGCCTTATCGGCGTTGCAGATTGCCCTATCTAAATGTTTCATGATAGAATCACCTAGTACATAAACCTGACGTGGACTGGGAATATTGGACGACGCTCGATTCATTTCTTCAATAAAAAGATCAACAAGGGGAACTTCTCATGTTTCAGAACTATTGGGACTAGTACTCACAAGTGTGGAACCTAAAGTAATGGGATCACATGAAACACCAAACTCCGTAGACATCTTTACCACATCAACATTCATGTCTGTGTTATCAGTGGAAAGAGTTATAAGGGGGTCAAATCTGTTATATCTCTCTCTACTGAACTGTTGTGCCTTTCTACCCTTTTTACTCGCTCTTTTTCCTTGCACTCTATTCCATTCATCACCATTAAATTCCTCCTCAGACACACCGTCATCTTCCCTAGCTCTTTTTTTAGGTTTCTCTACCAGTGTGGTACAGTCAGTCTGTGGGGGGAGACTGTAATCCCTGACAAGGTATTATCTGAAGTATTTGGAGGGGTAGTGGTTAGAACGCTGCTTGTAACCTGATTAAGGCCTGAGACTACTGAGAAAGGTGGATTGTAAACATTAAATCGTTTACTCATGTCAGATTGGCTTTGTTCCAGCATAGACAGACGTGAACTAAAACAGTCCAATGCATACTGTAATTCTTTAATTTTCATGCATTTATTACAGGTGTAAGGTTGTGTTGGAAGATCGCTAGATGTAACCAAATACATGTGGCACATAATACATTGTAGGCCAATACTACCCGTGGAAGTAGTAATAAGAGAATGAGTGCTTACTGCCATTATAAAGCCTAGTTATGTCCGCCACCGAGGAACTCTCTCAGACATCCCTGTTGCCAGAGTGCTCTACCTCCTACCTGAAGCCCTCCTTCCATCCTACTTCGGCCAGGCAGATCCCCCGGCTCTGCACCACCCCCCCGAGGTGGGGCTGCCCTATCCTCCCCGGGGCGCTCCATCTCGTAATCTAATGTGTCCAGCCTAGGATGGAGGAAAGGCCCGGATCTGGAGTGTGGCACATTGGGGCAGGGTGCTGTCGCCTATCCCAGTCAGCGGGGTTTTTCTAGATTAAGTTGCCCCTCGGCTTGGACGTGCAATGACGTCCTGCTCGGCGGAAGCACTCTCCCGTGCCCACCCGAGAGACGTCCGCCGCAGCCCAATAGCCTGCATCTGCCAGCCGGGTAGTGCAATCTCCAGCTACCACCAGGAGTTGCTACTGCACCGGCTAGGGCGAGTCCCCCCCCTCCCCAAGGAAGTAGAGCAGTGCCTGGGATGCTCAATCCTTCCCCGTCCCCACCGACCCCCAACGACCCACGCTCGCTCCTGAACACGGGTCTCCAGCATGGCGCAAGGTGTGGCGTCAAGTGCCTCAACCCTCCACGCCACCAGGCCGGCTGAGCCTAGTTAATGCTTTTAATTGAGCAGTCAGGCACACGGAGATATATTTTACCTGTAGTAAGTTACTTACAGGTATTTTCTATGATATTTATAAATGACCCTATGGACATACGGTACTGCCTTCTGACCCTCTGGACATTCTAGACATGTGCAGACGGGGGGCACACTCACCCCGCTCGCAGAGGGGCGAGGTATTTGTATTACGTGACCTGAAAGTGTAACACCGTGTCACGTTCCCTTAGTGCAAAAACAGTCAAACAACAGGCTTTAAACCTGACACTGCACTCCCTTTAGAGCTATAATATAACACAGTCAATACCCCAAATGTGTAGCAGTTAAAACTGCTTTGCCTAAATAATGCTGTAGTTCTCCCTATGAGGCATAAAGGCTATCAGAGACCCTCGTACTCCTGATAAAATATGGATAGAGCTCAACGATATTGCTAACAGCTTCAGGATTTTTATTATCAACACCTATACGCAGAGGCAAGACAGAGCCAAAAGTGGAGGACGACACCTCATGTTTCCTCCAACATCTGGATCTTCCTACACTGCCTCCCCAGATTAGTGAAGTTTTGGAGGCCCCTGTTTCAGAAAGTGAGATACATATGGCCATCCATGAATACAAGGTAGGCAAATCTCCCGGCCAGGATGGCTTCAGTACAGAATTCTATAAAACATTTCATGACAATTTGGTCCCCATTTTAGTAAATGTGTATGATGCATGCTTGCAGGAAGATGACACCCAAGTCCTGGCAAGGGGCCATAGTTATGGTTTTGCCCAAGCCGGGGAAGAAAGGAGATAATATTGTGGAGATTACAGACCTATCTCCTTGTTGAACCAAGACATGAAGTTCTTCACAAAAATTTTAGCTAAAAGGTTACAACAGTTTATTGGCCATCCTATACACATAGATTAGACAGGTTTTATTCCCAACACACACGTCAGATAATATTCGTAGGTTACTCAATATTCTATCCCAAAAGACCTCAGACCCTACCCCACATATAGCTATGTTCCTCAACGCTGAAAAGGCGTTTGATTATCCTAACTGGGCATAGCTTAAGTCAGTTTTAAATCATGTGGGTTTTAGTCTGTTTTTTTTTCCCTGGTTGGACATGCTTTATTCCCGCCCTCAAGCCAGGGTGCAGGTGAATGGCGCCCTTTTTGATTATTTTTCTACAGAATGGGGTACTAGGCAGGGGTGTCCCCACTGCACCCCCACTGCATACAGGATCCGGTTCTGTTGGTCCGACTGGCCGGGGCCTGCCGGTGCCATCATCCAACCACCAGCAGTTTTTCCTTGTTGCCTCCCCGCAGAGGGGGGACATGCAGGGACCCAACGGCAGTGCCGCATACACACCCATATGCTGCACGTCCGGTGTCTGCCCCGCCTCTGCGCCTCGGTCTTAGCAATGTTAGGGGCCAGGCTAATGCTGAATGCTACATCCCCCGAGAGCTGTCCTAGGGACGCTCGATCCTCCTCCTCCCCGGCAATCTGCTCACACCACGAACATGGGTCGCCGGCGTGGCAGGAGGTAAGCCTCCATGCCACTGGCTCGGCCAAGGCCATGGATTTTTCTAGATTCCTACAATGCCGGAATTATATACTGACAGGGCCAAGGATATCCAAAATTGTGCAAAACCCCTACTGGGATGTAGATTTGATTTGGAGAAAGGGGCATAGTCAGGATACGAGGAGATTCATCTCACACTTTATACACTGTGCTAAGTGAGAGTGAGGGTCCAACTAGTTATAGAAAATATTCAGAGAAGGTGGGAGTTGGAGTTTGGGGAAATTTATCAAAGCAGTCTCAGCAGGGGATTGGGAAAGGGATCCATAAGACAACTGGCTCAGCCTCCTGGAAAGAGTTTCGTTGGAAGATTTGTGCCATGTTTTTTACCACTCTGACAATCTCCAAGCACTTGGGCGCATGTACTTCAGATAGGTGTTGAAGGAGGTGTGTGGGCCTCCTGAACCAGTATCACATTTTTTGGGGTAGCCCAAAAATTCATCCCTACTGGCATGACGTGTCAGAGGCAGTAGCGGAGATGCTGCATCTGGCACAGATTCCTACTTTTGAAAACCTAGTACTGGGTCTTCCCCCATGAGAGAGAGGACTTCTTTTTAAGTGAAATACTTATTTTATATATTAGTGGCTGAGGCCGACAAAGTTATTACCCAACATTAGTTTTCCGAACCTACGTTAAGTTTCCAACATTGGTTCAGAATCCTACACACCATTAAAAACATGGAGGCCATCACCGCTAGACTACATCTGCAGGTAAATAAATTTAATTCACGCTGGCTGCCCTTTTTCCATTTCAGGGAGGAAGTAGAGGGGATTTCAGTTCTAGATCAATTCCTGATCTGAACCCTCAAAAGATTTTTCTGGAGTTGGATGGAAGTGGATGGTGCTTCTGGTGCACTTCCCGGGGATAAGGGGTCTTCTTTTTTGGCTAGAATGTCATACCATCCTTCCTTTCATTGTATTTTACAAGTATATCTATGCTTCATAAAAACCTGTAAGCGGGTATGTTCTGACTTTTATATTTTTACTTACAGTTTACTGTTTGTTACAGATCCATCAATTCTATAGGGATGGATCCAGAAGCAAATGGTTAGATACCTTTTATTGGACCAACATAGATGTTACAAAAAAAGAACAAGGTGCTTTAGCTTCCAGACCAACCATGTCCTTCTTCAGAAGCTTTAAGCGATAGGAATAAGCAGTCAACAGCTCAATTAGAATATGTTAGTGCGTCAATAGAAGACTGGGTGTGATTGTATTGGACTTGGACTTCTCCACCAGCTGTTGGACTCACTATAATGAACTGGACTCCAAGACAACTTTGCATAAATCGATATACTTTACCCTGAGATGTACACTCTGACAAGGATTGTGGTGTCTATAAATTGGATACTTTATAGAGTCACTGGATTTATATTCTGTTTTTAACACTTAGCAAGTGACAGTGGATATATAGTGCTATACAAATAATTTCTTAAGGTTTCTGGATTGTACTGTCTGCTTATCCTAATAAAATTTACTAGTTTAAAAAAAATATAATCGCAATAGAGACTAAAAAAGTTTTTTTTTTTTTTTTTTTGGAAAGACCAACTTTTAAGATGTATTTTCTTTTTGTGGAGACCAGCTTTTAAGAGTGGTATTTCTTTTATTTCAGATCCTAAACACTCTCTTCCCTCTCCCCTGCCAAGCAAGACGCAGTGCCACCTCACTGCCCTTCCTGATCATTAGTGTCAGTGTGATCACCAAGGTGTCTCTGCCCCTTTCAGTGTTAGGCTGGGCAAGCTCCTGACAGTCTTTTGTATCAGCAGTTCAAGATCTGGGCAAATTCTTCATGACCAAGTGTGGAGCAGAAAAGACACCACAGCCCTGACTGATATGGGGATAGGTAGCTATGTCATTTGCCTAGCCCCACCAATCTTGATATACCTCCAGACATCAAAGCATATCCCTCCCCAAGGATGCCACCGTCTCCCATACTCTGCTGCATATGCACTACCATACATTTCCAAAACACCAAAAGGCAGGAAGAGAACCATTTGGCTCCCTACCCCAGGAAGGTCAGCTTACCTGCCATAGTCAATGAGTTTCCCATGCACAGAGCCAGTAAACGCAGTGTTACTGGAATACCCTATCCCAGTAATGCAGTCACTGGATAACATTGTTTTCTGGGAAACTGTGCCGTTTACGTTTACATGCAGGTTTTGTTATCAGGATACACCCGAATAATTGTCAGTTTCCCAGTAACCAAAATTGCATGTAAATGCAGTGAATGATCCTAGCAAAAGTTAAATGAAATTTCCATATTTAATCCCATCTTTCGTTTGACTTACAATTTAGTGGCACTCATAATGTGGTCAAGTCCTTCTTCAGCCAATCTGTGCCCCTTATCTCATGACACTGAGGGGGATCACCTGCTTGCTGTCCTGCCAACCTCCAATTCACGAACCCTCCCTGGCAGGACGTGTAGCCCCCCCAAAGTCACCCAGGTTCAGATCCAGCTGGGGCTGTATGGATATTCAATTGGTCGAGGGAAGGGAGCTGCTGCAAAACAGTGTTATCCAGACAAGCCATCCTTGTCTGTTTCTTCTGTCTTCTTCTCTCTCTCTCTACAGGACACCAAGAAGAGAGAAACCACCTTGCCGTTTACCTCTGCTTTTCAGAAGGGCAGCCATCACTATTTTGGCCACCAAGAGGAAGCGGCAAAGAAACAAAGTGCTGTAATTCTATAACCTCCCTGGAGAAAAGCATACCCTGGAATACTCTTATCTCCAGCTTGCCTGACTGGTATCTTGGTTTGGGAGTGTAACTCATGTCATCAGCTTGCTAAGTGGTACATCCAGTCCCTCAACCATCACAGTCGAAGTCCCACTCCAGCATGCCTTCCTAAACGTGCTGCACTGATTCCAGGCAAACCAACTCAAAATTAAACACCAAAATAACTGTGTCCACGACCTTCGGCACTGGCCAGAAACTAGCTAGGCTCTGATCTTCCCAGTCTTCTCCAGCCCTGATAGCACCCAACTTGAGGCAGTCCCAACTTTCAAATAGTTGGGAGTTTGGCTGGACAGCAAACTGGACTTCTCCTCACACACCGATGCCATCCACTCCAAGTTCTGCCCCAAGCAGCTTGGTGCTTTATACCACAACAAGGACAGCCTCTCCCCACCAATCTGGCGGGAGCTGTTCCCGATCTTCAATTACGACGATGTGGTCTTCAGTTCTGCCTCCCCCTTCCTCACTCACCATACTGGATACCCTCTGCAACACTTTTTGTCGTTTTGCCACCAACATGCCCTCTCCCCCCGCACCCATCACTGTTCACTGTAGTCTACACTTTCCTTACTTCCCCTACCCCTATGCCATCAGACACACTGCTCTTTCACTACCAAATACTGGTTTGGCTCGCTATCCCCCTGCCTATCCTCCCTCCTCTCCCCTATAGCTGCCTTTGCTTACAAACTACATTCCAGAGACTTGAGCACCCTCTCTCCATCCCTCTCCCACACTCGTGTGCTGGGCAAGTGGCTTTCTCGCACCAGCTCCCTGGAACCAGCTTCCCTCTTCCTTTCCACCTTCCCCTAAAGCGCCTACTAAGGATCTCTACCCAGCCTTCATGCAACTGCAACTCTCCCCCTGAAATTATATGAAAACTTATGTTCGGTATGTTTTTGTATTTTGTAATCGACTTGGGCAATTTTGCATTGCTGTCTTAATAGCACTTAACTTTTCGATGTAAACAGGGATTTATTTAACTCTAAAAATTGATTAGCGTTTCGCTCATAAAAGTGCTAAATCTTTGTGAAAATGCATAGCTCTTGCCTCACTGTGTTTAACAAACACAGCCCTTCTAGAAAATCTATATAAATACTTTCTGTACAGTTAGTATAGTCCCAAGAAAAAAACTGCTAATCAATTATTTAAAACCCTGGTAAATGATGTACCTTACTTTATTTGTACTTAGTTACACATACTATACCCTCCCCGCAGGGGCTGCCCCTGGAAACAAGCCTTGGCTCAGTGTGCCTAGCCTGATAACCACATTTTAAATAAATAAAACCCGTCACTCGTGCCATGGTGGCCCCTTCTTAAATCCTTGTACTTAACCCTACAGCTCTGAAGGGAGTCCCACACAGTACTGTCATGCAGCTCTACCAGTAATTAACTTATAATAATGCTAATAGAGAGAAACTTAGTATAAAAACAATGAAACTCCATACAAAGTGAAACAGTGCGTGCGGGACCACTGCTCTTTTCCCATACTCTTTATGGAATGTAAAAGCAAGGAATTAAGTTTTGCCGGTTCCTACCTCCGAGCGCTGCAGCCAACCGGTATCATATGATAGGCCGCCCTTTCTAGAGTTCTTAAGGGCCTTCAGTGTTTCCCAGCGCACGTTCAGATCCATATCTGGTCGGTTTGGATTCCGTTATAAACCTAAAAGTTACGGAAACCACAGAACATGATAAAACACCTCCCGCTTTCACGTTCAATGATAACTCCACTTCCGGGTCACTACTCAACAAACCCCGCCCCCAATTCTAGATTCCATCGATAAATGATTTCATTGGCGAACAGAGTGTTGCGGCGAGTAGGTAAAGAATCCCACAGAGCTAGTCTTTCTTTTTTCTACGCCCACAGCGCTGCACCCAGTTACGCTGGACGAGAGGCAGTACTGCGTAATAAGAAGAACGATCATGTTATTCAATAATGATGTGTTTACATTTTTTAAGCGTTAAAGCGCAATGCAGTGAAACATGTTTTCCAAAAAGCTGGTTTCAGCCGTGGTTAATAAAAATATTTGCATACGAGTCAAATCGACTGTTCTAGGTACCTCCTTTGCTGCTCGCCATGAGTTTTTGTTTTAACTTTCTTAGTCCTAATCCTTGTTAGATGTACTGTGGTAATCCCCCAGGGTATTCCAAAACCAAATGCAGAGGCCACCATTTTCTCTAGAGAAAAACTACATTTAAAACATTTATAAAATGCAGACATGTTGGTGTTCGTAGAAAATGACACCTAATAAAACTGGAATGTGCCTGGGATCTTTTATAGTGGGGGGAAAAGGCTGGGTGACTTTGGTTTCACTGCTGCTCAGTACTCGCTGACTTCTGAAGGAGACCTGTGCTGAGCTGTGCTGAGCCTGAGCTTTTCCCAGTTTTTTTTTTTTTTTTTTTTTTTTTTTTTTTTTTTTTTTTTTTAATTCCATTCTGTTACTGTTTCATCAATAATATGAGACTTTTTGGTAACCCGGGTAGTACCCACACTTATTTCTAAAGTGCTACACACTGGTGGTGGTGAGGTGCCATTTTAGAATTCTGACTGAGGCGGTTATGTCACTCGAAGCTTGAGAGTTCTGTATTAGGCCATTAATGATGAGCAACAACAATGTCAGAGCTTTGCCAACAGACATAACTACATCATAAGTTCTGAAATGGTAGGTACTTCTATGTGTTTATAACGTGTGTAAGTCCCCTTCCCCACATCTAGGGGTATGCAAACAGGGAGGGGGCACTCCAGCAACACAGCAAACACAGTCTGAAGAAATAAAGTTAATACCTGGATAATGATGGCGCAACCAAGCAGGCGACTTTGGGGGTGCAGCAGGCTGGTACAGAGAGTCCTCAGGAGTGGCAGGGTGCGGGGGTCCTCCCCGGGGAGCTAGGGGGCAAACTGGTTAGAAATTACAGTATTTTAGGAAATAAGTCCAAATGCCCAGGCACAGATAATTAAAAACAAATTGATTTCATGGTAAAACAGATCACAACTCCATGGAGAAGCTGGGAGCAGAACAGTTCAGTGCAGACTCGAAGATCTTCACAGCACAAATACCTCAAATTGTTTCCTAGGGAGCCAGGACTCCCTTCTGATACTAGGTGCGGCACAGGTTCCCTGTAAACACTAAGGCCTTCCTCCTACATTAGCTCTGCAGTCCTCAAAGTTGCTTCCCTGCGAATGTGCGAAGTGCTCACGCAATACTAGCCTGGGCATCCCGATCCCAGCTCATTCCTTGGGATGGTGACCTCACAGCAGCGGTGCTCCACACTTAGACCCATATTCAGAGGCCTAGGTATACACATGTGATGCCACTTTTCCAAACTGCTTTGCACTGCGCTCCGCTGGACAAAGGCTTTAAATTGGGATACCAGAGACAGGCTGCCACCACTGTCTCCCACAGTGCAGGCTCTCACCACTGCATCACGCCCAACCTGTGCCAACTAGTGGACACACTTTGGGACTCCACCCGAGGCCTACTCCGGTGCCAGGGATCACGAAGAAGGCAGCACTAGTTTTCCACCAGACGCCAAACTCCCACGTCCTACTCTGGGGGGGGTCCCAATACTGCAGCCCGAAGCGACCCCACGTCCAACTACTACCACTACCCCACTGAGGCCAAAATGAACAGGGGGTGGACTGGGATGGCAATTGCCCCATCCTGTCCCCGAACCTTGGCCCTGCAGCCAGACTTTTACTGCCTTCAGCTGGGAGCCCTAACTCCCGCTACTGGGCCCCCTCAAACCTCTCAGAATGCGACAAACTAGCCCCAGCTCCACCCACTCACCAGCAGGCAGACCTGAACACTGGACAGCCCAGAATTAAAGGGCCTTTAACTAGTAAGTTCCCAAACGGGACTTACATGTGTAAGAAAAATCAAGTGTTCAGATTGGTCAGGACACCAATACAGCCATGTAGTTATGTGCAGTAATTACATGCCTGCAATTCTCTCAAGTTGGTAGCCTTTGTACCTGTTGAAAAATGTAACACTACACTACCAAGTGCAGATGCTGCAGCAGCAATCTCTGGGTGAAAATGAAATTGCTGCTTTGAAGACAAATAAAACTCCCACTCATTCTTGCCACCACAGAGGTCCCTTGCAGAGATCGCACCACCATCAAGAGCCTTTCAAAGTTGTTAAAAATGAAAGCTCCCACCTCAGTCACATGTCTTGTCTAGAGTAGGAAGTCACACTCTAAGTCTCCTGCAACGGGGGGTCCATTAGACAGATCGCACTGCAGATGTAAGCAAAAATAAAAAAATGAAATCTCCCAGTTATACACAGTTGGCATATGGTCCCCAACATTGCTGACAAGTTCCTGTCTAGCAAACAGAGCACTTAACCACGCTGTCATGTCCTGGACAGAAACTATTATTTGGTGCACACAAATTCCCACTGGAAAGGAAACATATTTTAAATACAGTATATATTTTTAAAGTAAGTGTTTTTAGAAAGATTTTTCTCACATATAAATACAATCAGGCACTTTAGGGATGTGTGATTATGGTCAATAATCACTCTTCTCTCTTGGGTGTTTAAAGGCACTTGGCACAAGTGCTTAATGCCTAACAACACCCTAGAGAGGCATGTGATTATCCACCCATAATCACACACCATTGTGCATTATACATACATAGAACAGAAATACCCACTTGAAAAGCCCAAATGCCTGTACGTATTAAAGAGCTAGTGTACTGCCTAAAATGAATAGTAATTTTCAGATGCGGTCAGCTATCACTTCCAATATCTGAAGTATTTTTTTATTTTCCGTTTGCTAATCAAAAGATTTTCCACCTGGCAGTACTGGGCTGATGTGTGGAGCAGCACCCTGTTTGGAGGCTAAAAAAATCAGCTCTGTTCCTCCACTACGTCATCAGAAATGTGACCAAATGCCTTGAGGCACCACAATCCTTGCAGTCTGAGCAGTGACTTTCACAAACTACTAATCAAAATGTAGGCAATTGTGACATCACTAGTAACCAAGAAGAACCAGTCCCTGCTGCTTTATGTGAAAGAGAATAATCCAGCAGTGAGAAATGGTTCTCCCTGGTTACTAGCAATGTCACAGTCAGTGTGGTCTCAGTGTTGATGTAGTGGGAGGAACAGAACTTACTTTTTTTAGCTTCCAGACAGCATGCTGCTCCACACATAACCCCAGTACTGCCAGGTGCCGGAAAAACTTCTAATTAGCAAACAGAAAAGAAAAAAATACTTGACATGTAAAAAGTGATAGCTGACTACATCTGAAAGTTGCAATTAATTCCAGGCAGTACGCTAGCTCTTTAAATGAGAATTGGAACCAGTATTAAAAAATATCAGCTTCTACAGGGAAACATTATTTACAGATTCAGTACAGTTCTCCTTCAAAATGTGGAGCAAATGACTAAAATCCATAGCAAATTTTTAATATAAAGGGGACAGGAACTCATTTCTAACTGACAGCTGTTTATGAAGTTCTTATTCTCTGAAATAATATGCATTCCCCTAAATTATCCATATTTGAAACATTGCAAAGAACAAGCAAAGGAAATACAGAGGTGTGATTGACTGAAAAACAGAAGTTTGCCACGCATTAACTCCCTAGTAATGCACGGCACTGCACTCCCTTTAACAGCCACATGAAAAGTGCCATCCGACTACAAATACTTTGCTATCGTGAGCGCGCCCACTAAGTGAAACCTCCGTGCCGCTCAGATAACAGACAGGCAGCATAGTCTGTAACCACCCACCCAAGGCACCTCGCATAATCATGACATGAGTGTACTTGATACCAGTGTGTCCCTCTGTCAGTGTAGTACAAGTAAAGTCACTTACTGTGCACAGCAGTCATCCGCCCTAAAAAATGTATTGTACAGCCGTACATGTTAGAGTCTCCATGGTTCTCACCCTCTGAGCGCATCTTCGTAGCCCTCCGCACGCTGAGCTCACCGATAATGAGGTAGCCACACAGTGCACGCTTCTTGCCAATCTTCACCCCTTAACTTTTGAAATCTATAGTAGTCATGTGGCTGAAAAAGTATTGACAATGTGGACTTATGTTATCTCTCCATATGGAAAATATGGAACTCCAACTATAATGCAGTACAGCGATAAATGAAGCAAAATTTATCAATGTGAGCCAGCAATGGACAAGAAAATATTGGAAATGTTAATCATAAGTAAAAATATTTGATGTTTATGTGTGTTGTACTACTTAATGTAACAATTGTACATCTTAGATATTAACAGGCACTTCCGCAGCCACAACATTAATGTATATCGATAGTCGGACATGGACGCGCACAGTTTTACAGAGCTACAGCCTTTGAAAGACATACATCTGAAGCATGTATTGTAAAGCAAACTGACTGTTTCTGCTCATCTTTCTTTTCATGTAACAAAAACAGTATCTAAACGACACTTAGCTTGCACTTGTCACGTTACAAGTGCATTAAGGCACTCCAAAGTCGTGTTCTACTGTGGAATTAATGCATGGTTGGGTGGTTGTAGGCACTCAGCCAGCAGCTCTGTGCAACAACCCCCCCCAACCATGCATTATTTTCACAGTAGAACACTCCTTTGTTGTACCTTAATGCTTACTTAACTGTATGTGAATAAAAACTGATAAAAAAAAATGTATTTTACATTGTTTTGTTTTTATGGGCAGCATTCTGTTACAGTTCTTTCATGGAACCAGCAACTTGGAGTTTTTATTATATCATGGTTTGTGTATGGAATGCTAATTATGGGCTGTTGGTCTATCAGAACTATTCTTAGAGTTGATCTGGACTTCCAGTGATGTCACGGGTGGAATGGCTGCCTGAACACCAAGTTCTGTATCCTGTCTTTTAAAATATCCCTGTAGAATCAGTTTCAACTACAACAAATCTCATTACCCAATATGAGAAAGGGATCTACAATACCCCAGCTCTTGAATTGGTCTAAGAAGGAGGATGGAGAAGAGGATGGCAGCAGATCGCAAACGGAGGTCTCTGACTGACTTGTCTCAAGCACCCAAGCAGGCTGTGAGCTTTTCCTCCATGATTACTCCAAGACAACCCTAGACTCCAAAGAATAAAAAAAATAAAATTGGAGACAACATACCAAGAGCTGGTCTCATTTAGGGCTGAAATAAAACAAACCTACAGCGAGTTTCAGAAAGATGTAGCGGGACTTCGAGTGACGTCACCAGCATGGAGACATCTTGATTGTCTAAGCTTCGGGACCAACCTCTACAATCTAATACAATCTACCCTCTAAAACCACTAAATTGGATCGAAAACACCTCCTTCCATACTGCTGACATGGCTACAAAGATGTCTGGAGGAAAGGGCTCCCATCCGACCCAGTTTCAAACAAAAATGAAGCAACTAAGACTGGACGAGGAAGCCAAGGGGTTTGCAGCCTACACGCACTGCGATCGCTCCCTGTCAGAGTCCTCTTATGATATGGAAGGGGATGAGATGGTGATGTCCAGAAAATCAGAAAGAACCTTACAAAAAATATGGTCTGTGCAGAAAATCTAATCCACCATAGCAGATATCCACCAAGATGTAAGCCAATTGGACTCTAAAGTCACGTCCAATACATCCAAATTGGTGGACCTAATGGAAACTCAGGATTCAGATGAAAGAATACTGTTACATTTACTAAAAAGAGACAGAGAGGTACAGGGAAGGCTTGAGGACATTGAAAATAGAGCCCGACGGAGGAACTTTCACATCCATGGCATCCCTGAAGGCGCAGAGGAAGGTTATGCTACCCCCAAAGACTTTGTACAAAAAGTCTTACGTACAGTTCTGGAAATATACCCTCTGACTTAGACCTTACAATGGATCAGGCACGTAGATCACTCGTGCCTAGGCCAACAGCTCCATGGCTCACCTCAGATTCTGGTTTATTCGAATGGTCCTTTACCAAAGTAAAAAGTAGATACTTAGAGAAGCATAATGCCACAGAATCTGAAATTTGAATTCAGCACAATATTTTTTGAGCAGGATTTCTCGAATGCCTTGCAAGCGGTGCATCAGAAAGTAAGAGGCGTAATCAAAGAAATAAAAGAGAAAAAAAAATTTCCAAGCACAAATATTGTTCCCAGCCAGGCTTAAAATTCACTTAGAATCTGGCCCTAAAATATTCCCCAACCTTGTAGACACCTTACCCTTGCTGAAAGAGTGGAACATCAATCCCCCAGACTTGGAGAGTGAAAGGCTGGAGCAGAGACTAACTACAGGAGCCTGGCAGATCGTTCAACGAGGACAGAGAAGAAGTCCACCAGGAACAATCCCAAGACTAATGACCACAAACATAGTTAAGATCCTGCAGCGAGTGGACAAATCCAACACAGGAAAGGAGTGAGAATCATCTACCCTGCAATCTCCGAAGAAGTGAAGGGTAGATGGCAACACAACTGCGACGTCAGGTTCCAGGGTAAAGGGAAGGTAGCCCCATAGAGTGGCTGAATATTTCTAAATCAGGAGGGACTTTACATAAAACAAGAACTTGAAGTGAAACCGATGGTACCTAAAATTTACTCTTTTATTTATTTATTTATTTATTTAGGAAATTGGAATTACAACCCTTTGAGTCATAGACTTGTTTCCAAAGGCTCCACGTCAGAATAAAACACAGACAATTTTTCCTTATTTTTCTATATTATTACTATGCACTGCTGATTTAGCAGGTAAAAAACAGCAGAAGTGACACTGTGCTGAGAACAATCTCGGATAAACAAGGCGTGAGTGACATCTAGTGGCACACATTGATATTGCATCTCTCTGCCTGAATAAAAATAGAACGTTTGTATAATGAGACATTGGGGGGGAGGGTTAGAAAGTACCAAGGATTGCAATAGCATTGGAAGGGAAGAGGTGTTATATAATATATATTAACAAGGGGGAAGGGCGAACATTAAATAGTAGCTGGTAGCTACACAATATAGTAAAGGGGTTGGGTCAGGAGGGGGGGCTGTTTGGTCTTGGGCTCTCTTTTTGCTGGTGCCTGGGAAACAATTTTTACGTGGGCAATCTTTGACTACCCACAGTTCTGGTATTCTGGGACAAATAGTGAGAGCACTCATCGCTATACACTTTAAGGGAACCTGGGATCCCTCCTGTATGGGGGGCACCTAGGAAGGATGAACTCCTCTACATTTTTTCTATTTTATTTTGCATTCCATTTCTGCAGTGCCAATGGGACCAATGTAGATTCCCCAGAACTTACTTTCAGAATAAATGGTTATGATTACAAGAGCTGCTCACTAGTTTACAGGCTCATAAAGTCCAAGTTAAATGCACAGTGTTGGGGGTCATGGCCTGGCTCTGGAGGAAGATGGAGGCTTAAGATTCTTTCTCCTACAATTCCTGAAATCCACCTTCATCTACAATATTTAAGGCAAGAAACTCAATATTTCAACATAATTTAATGTAGCATACATTACTACAACCTTTTCAGCCTTTTTCTTTGAATTTAAACCTACCTTCTGGGGATATCAGTGTATTTAACTTACCATCGGGCCTGTATCTTCACTGCTGCAGAATGGCTGAAAGAAATTCATGCTCCACATCACTGCAAAAAGCAGAAACTATGTTTGAGAAGTTGATTCAGGACACGGACAAACAAAAATTAACTACACAGCAGAACACAAACACTTTACAAGCTATAGATACTCGTCTATCCATAACTGAAAACAGATCTAAACAAAACGAGCTCTCAGTACATGATCTGCAAGCAACTATTAGAAACCAGAACTGAACTATAAAAGAGCTTCAAAACAAGCTGGATGACATTCAAAATCATAGCCGGAGGAATAATCTCTGTTTTTTTGGGTTCCCTGAAGACGTTGAGCTTAATAATACAAATGCCTTTCTATTGTAAGTCCTCTCTACAATGTTGAACCTTCCATCGGGGCTTGATCTCACTATAGAGCAGTCTCACCATTCCCCTGGGCCCCAAACCTGCTCCAAGTCAAAAACTCAGACCCATTCTAGCGAGATTTTTGAATTATGCCCATACAGAATTAATCCTACAAAAAGCCAGAGAAATCAGAAACATAAACTGGCAGGGACATTGCATCTTTAGATACAGAGACTTCTCCAAAGAGGTACAAACAAAGCGCAAAGCATTTACTCCAGGTAAATGAATAATGCCCCTACTCAATATTAAATTCTCGCTGAGATACCCTGCAATTATGAGAGCATACATTGACAGTGGTTATAGAGACTATAACACCCCTGAAACTCTGGAGATGTTCTTAAATAAGACGTTTCATACCTCAACACAAGATCTTGCCACCGCAATATCCCCTGCTTCTACTGCAGTTTCTGCCCCTGCAGCCACAAAGGAGATCTACGAGCCAGCCTCAGCTGCTGAACCAAAAATAACCCAATTATACGCGGTCTTCCTGATGCTGTTGGTCCCAGACAATCACACTGACTACAGCTCAAAAATGCTTCTGCAGTTTGAATATAAAAAACAAATGCTGCAGCCCTGATGATGTGCACATGCTCACAGAGCCTAAATCCCCACTCGCCAGAACGAGCTTCACAAATTCAGCTAAGCAATAGATTTACTCCTCTGCAATATCTGGCATAAACATTACAGGAGGATTTGCATCAAGAAGCCTCTTCTAACCCTGTTAGTTCAGCTAATTTTACACAAATTGAGCCTACCTCTGCAGAATCCTCCTGGGCTGAAACTGTGGCTAGTACTCCTTTAAAAAGCGTGGAACCGCCTAAGAAGAAACGACACAGTAAGGTCAAAGGTAAACCAGACTCCTCCTCCAGCAAACACTCGTGAAGCAACAAGTCCAGCATTACAACTGACACTGACTTTTCTCTAAACCAATTTAGAAGTTGTTAAAAACTTTTCTATGCGACTTACAATGCTGCAACTTAGTCGTTTGACAGACTGCACTCACAGCATATAAACATTGATTGGTTTCAGCTCTGGTGACTACCGTTTGATCCTTTTCAGATGTTAGCTACTGCGATTGGTTTTATACATTGGCAACTACTAAATAAGAATAAGAGTTCCTCAGTGACGTAGCCTAGAGGCGAGCTCATACCTCAGACATAATCCTGGGCTATTTTGAGATGCTTGGGCATACAGTAAGGATATTGGGACTCCTCCAGGTTGATTTCGTTAGTCTAGCCATTCAAGGGAACGACATTCTTAAAGCATGTTACTGTATAACATCTCTGAATGGATGCAGTCAGATACAATGCAGTCTCCTCACATGGTAGTAATTAAGGAGGGGCAATACTGAATACAGAGGTTAATACATTGCCTGCATTGTTTTCCATATTTTACACAAGTATACCCAGCTCTGCTAAGTGACAGTTTCTAGTTACCACTTGTATTGCCCTCTGTAATGAAGCATCCTCACCCCTAAGCAGTGCCCCGTCTCTCCTCATTTTATTTATCAGTTCTCCCCCATCAAACCCAATAGAGATCTTATGTCACTCAGGTATAAATAATATAGAATTTGAAACATAGAAACATAGAATTTGACGGCAGATAAGGACCGCTTGGCCCACCCAGTCTGCCCAAATACTCTTTAGGTTCCAATTAGCATCTTACTGAAATGTAATATGTATGCTCTGAACTACTTGTTTGCAGAGAGTACCCCCTCTTACATCTGAAATTGGCTATTCTATGCATCTAAATGGTCATTCAATTCATATCAGGTTTAATACTGCCAGAATCTACATCTATTGGTCATCTCTCAATTTAATATAACTATATATCTGTCTAGATGTGTGCTTTAGAAACACTTTCCCATATTTAAATACAGTGGGATTTAGACAACTGGCACCATGTTAGTAATTAATATTATTTACTCCAGGGCCTTAGTCCTAGCATGCCTACTTGATACCCACGAGTGCATACTAAGCTGCCAACCACTTTTCCTAGATCTTTGCATATGCTGTAAGTAGCAGTGTACACACATTTGCCTGTGATGCTCAAGCCTACATTACACTAATCATCTGAGAGAACTTATATATATATATATATATATATATATATATATATATAGGATAATGTATGGTCCTCTGTCAGTAATCGGGTCAGTTGATCTGTCGAGAGGTTGCTAGACGACTGTGTAAACCTTGAGAGCGAAGCTTCAGAGGTTTGATGGCCATGGCAACCTCGAGACAGTTAACATTGACCGTTGCTGAAAGAGGGACCATACATTATTTTTTATAGTGTATGGTCCCACATAAAAGTGCTGCTTACTTTTTGCCAACTAGTCACCGCCAGGCCGCTCAGTCCTTCCTAACCGCCTACTGTTCATCCGCCGGTTGCCCGCTGAAAAAAAAAGCATGCACATGCTCAGACCTATCAGCAGTTGTTAACCTATCGATGTGACGTAGCATCGATAGGTTAACAACATGTCTATGTCACATCGATAGGTTAACAACCTTAGGAAATGATGATTTCCTAAGGTTAACAGCGTTCTACCATACATTATATATGCATATATGACATGAACCCTGGAAGTTGCTTATGGCAGCTCTCATGATATTGTCGATCTATGTCTCCAATAGGCAATTTTTGAGCATACATAGCATGCACAAATTTTGGTACAAGCCCCACAGCAATGCAGCCTATACTATAATAAAGCTATATTAAGATTAAAACAATAACTCTATCCACAGTGGGTTGTAATGGGCTCTAAGGCAATGGACTATTATAAAATGATTCAGTAAGTAACAATAAATAAACTATACTACACTATGAATACCCTCTCTTTGCACACACTAGCAGTAATTGGATATTTACAAACAAAAGATGATAATTGATGTATATATCCCTATATAATGATATAGTTTTTTCTCCCCCTGTCCCCCTCCTCCTATTTGATTGGGTATACATACATATTATACATAGTATAAAAGAATGTTGCTTTTTTACAGCTACAATGTGAACATGTTATTATGAAAATAAGTTGTGTACTACATTAAGAAGGTGGCTGTATCACAGGAATTGTGAAATTTAATAAGTTAGTCTTCTATCTACTACGAATTTATTAGATGTTACAGCTTAAGGATCGGTGGATATTGCTTTAATCCATGTTCCTAGCATATTTACATGTTCTCATGTTAAGAAAGGGTCCTGGTTTGATTTGCTTTAACCAACCTTTATTTCTTCTCATGCCCAAAATGTTCTGGATTTTAAAATCAGCTACTACAAATGGGTATATTATAATACCTAGTTTGATAACTGAGTTTCTGTTAGAGTTAACTATCATTGTTGCAATGAAATATTATTTACTAGGATTTCAGGCCCTTTTTATCTACTATAAATCTGTGGCTCTTGATAACAGATCTTTTATTCTCTTTTCTGCACCTGGAACTAACTTAGCAACTGAAACTGCCATGATGCCTGCCTATATCTACAACTTGGCATGTTGGTACCCCTATACCTTTCTAACTTTCCAAATTATTAAACTCTATATGATTCCGTATGGCTGATATATCATTATGTACGTGGAATGTAAGGGGACTCAACACGCCCAGCAAAATAACTCAAGTATTAAGGCATCTTAAGAAACATAAAGCACAAATTGCATTCTTACAAGAGATGAAATTACCAACTCAAGATGATGAAAGATTAAAAAGAGACTGGGTTGGTCAGGTTTATGCTGCTTCAGCTCCATCTAAAAAACACGGAGTAGCCATACTGATACACAAAAAAACTCAAATGGACAGCGTTCAACATTATTAAAGATACTGACGGCAGATGGGTCATTGCCTGCTTTGATACTGCATCTGGCCCTTTAACTTTAATTAATATCTATGCCCCCAACTCAGATTGCCCAAATTTCTTCCACAATATAACCCATCAGCTAACTACCCACAACCTATCTAGCTCACCTATATTAATGGGAGGCAACCTTAATCTCACACTTGATGCATTTCTAGACATAAGTAACTCTTCAACTGATAACCATCCAAGAAGTATAGTAGCACTCTCATTACTAATGAAATATTTTGGTTTAACATATATATGGAGACTGTACCTCCCTAGAGACCGAGAGTATACCTTTTACTCACCCCTCCATCACTCATACAGTAGGACTGACTACTGGCTTACTTCACCAAAAGTCACTGAAAATATATAGGAGTCTACCATACTTCCCATGATCATTTCAGACCATTCTCCTGTTATGCTACATATTAACTGGGGACCACCACTCTCTAGATCCCCTTCTTGGCGCTTAGACCCTTTATTATTTAAGGACCCTGAATTTATACCATGTATCAGAACACAAATTCAGGACTTTCTAGCTCATCACGATCCCTCAGAGACTTCCATGGGCATAAAATGGGAGGCACTCAAAGCTACAATATGTGGTAAAATTATCAGTTTTGCTAATCATAGGAAAAAATTGCGGGAACATAATCTGGAAAAAACAATTTAAGATTAAAGAATCACAATACTTTGCCTCCACTCATCCTGATCCTAACTCTTCCCTTCACCGTGATATATTGCAATTACGTATCCAAATAAACAAACTTATATTTCATAAGACTGAAATTGCCTTGTCAAGAATTAAACAAAAATATTGGGAACGTGGTGATAAGGGTAATAAACTATTAGCTCATAGACTCAAATCTCAACAAATGGAATGTTTTATAAGTGGCTTGAAGAACTCTACTGGCAACATTCACACAGTCCTTTCATTAATAAAATCATGACAGATTTCTATAAAAAGCTGTAGTCTCCTCCCCTTGCCGTGCAGCCTACCCATATTCACAACTTTTTAGAGAAACTAAATCTTCCTCAACTCTCTACAGAATTAGCTGTATCATTAGATAGACCTTTCACAGAGAAGGAGATACAACAAGCTCTTTCTAGTCTCAAATCAGGCAAATCTCCTGGAGGAGATGATTTCTCTATAGCATTCTATAAATCCTTATCTGATCTTCTCTGTCCCTGTCCCTTATTATGCAAGGTATACCATGAATCTACTCTGCGAGGTAACCTACCCTCAACTATGAATGAATCAATAATTACTGTATTCCTGAAAAAGGACAAAGACACTTGGCTCCCATCTAGCTATCGCCCTATTTCTTTGCTCAATACAGATGGTAAAATATTTACCAAAGTTCTTGCTATGCATCTGGAACCCCTTCTCCCTCAGTTAATTCATCATTCACAAGCTGGATTTGTTAAGGGGAGAGTTGGTTCAGATCACTTTATTTAATCTCATGTATAAAGCCATATCACTTAAATCTCCCGCTGCAGCTATTGCTATCGACTTTGAAAAAGCTTTTGATTCCTTAAATTGAAACTTTCTTTATAGTACTTTTACCCTATTTTGGGTTCACAGATCATTTCTGTGCTTGGATCAAGTTACTTTATAACTATCCCTCAGCTAGGGTACTTACAAATTCCACTTTTTTCCCAACCCTTCCCTTTAGCAAAAGGGACCAGGCAAGGATGCCCCTTATCTCCATCTTTATTCATTCTGGCTCTTGAACCATTGATAACTACACTTTGACAGTCCAGTGAAATAAAAGGCATCTCGACAGGTAATTCGCAGTATACTTCCTTGGCATATACAGATGACCTATTAATTCTAGTAGAAAATCTGGAGTCTGCTGCTCAGTCTTTTACCAAGTAACATAATATGTTTACTAAGCTCTCAGGGCTCACAGTAAACTATAACAAGTCCAAGATACTACCGTTAAACAGTCTATGCAAAACACATATGAATACCCCACTTGGATTCCGCTGGTCACCCCAGGGTATCACTTACTTAGAAATTAAAAGTTTATATAACTTTGACAAGATCTGGGATGCAAATATTTCTCCTCTCCTCACTGCAATTAGCACAATACTTGATAAATTAAAAACTCTTAATCTTTCATTTCTGGGTAAAATTGCAGCTATTAAAATGTCTATAACTCCTAATACACCGTACTTGCTCTCGAATATCCCATTATCCTGACCACACTAATTTCTAATGAAAATAGATAAATTGATTGGTAATTTTATTTGGGAAGGGAAAATCCCAAGAATTAGTTGTATTAAATTAAAAGCTCACTGGTCTAGGGGAGGACTTGGCCTTCCCTGGTACCTAGCATATTTATGGGCATTCCGGGCAGCTCAAACAGTTAAATGGTTTATGAAATCCAGCTCTAGAGCCCTCTTATGGGTTGATATGGAAACGGCTCAGCTTGCAGGCACTAATCCCTCAGTACTCATTTATAATCTTCTTAAACACAAATTAAAACATCACCCTACTAGGGGTGTCACATCAGGATAAGGATAAAAAGACCAGTAAGGTGGAGGGGACAGATGATGCTATCTCCACTGAAAGGATGTGGTTAACCCTTAAGGGTCTAAAGAAAGATAAATCTCCTGGGCCGGATGGCATTCATCCGAGAGTACTTTGGGAATTGGTGGACATACTGGCTGCACCCCTGGTGGAGCTCTTCAACAGGTCGCTTGAGACAGGGAGGGTGCCTAGGGACTGGCGAAAGGCACCTGTGGTGCCAATCCATAAAGGGGGGGTCGAGGGAAGTACCAGGCACTATAGACCCATCAGTTTGACATCGGTGGTGGGAAAATTAATGGAGAGTATACTAAAGGAACGATTGGGGGTGTACTTGAAGGAGTTGGGTGGTCTAGATAGTTGGCAACATGGGTTTGTGCCAGGTAGATCATGTCAAACCAATCTTGTGGAGTTCTACGAATGGGTAACATCAGAACTGGACAGGGGATAGCCTGTGGATGTATTATTCTTGGTCTTCAGCAAGGCATTTGACTCTGTCCCCCACAATGGTCTGGTGGAGAAACTGACGGGGTTGGGAGTAGGCCCTTTGATGGTCAGATGGATTGAAAACTGGCTAGCTGGACACACTCAGAGAGTAGTGGTCGGTGGGGAGCTCTCGAACCCTAGAGAGATCGGTAGTGGGGTACCACAGGGCTCAGTCCTGGGTCCAGTCCTGTTTAATGCATATATTTCGGACATCAGGGAGGGTATAGGGTGTGAAATGAGTCTCTTTGCTGACGACTCCAAGATGGGAGCAGTAGTTGAGGGGGAAGAGGAAGGCTGGCCCTGCATTAGGACCTGGACACCATGGAAAGGTGGGCTCACACATGGAAATTACATTTCAATATCACCAAGTACAAGGTGTTACATCTTGGTTGGGGAAACCCTAAACACAGGTACACCCTGGGAGGGGAGGCGCTGGAGGCCTCAACAGGGGAAAAAGACCTAGGGGTCATGGTGGATGCATGTATGAATAACTCCGAGCAGTGCAGGAGAGTGACTAGCAAAGCAAACAGGATGTTGGGATGCATCGTAAGGGGGATCTCCTCTAGGAGCAGGGAAGTGATTCTGCCGCTGTACAATGGATTGGTTAGATCACACCTTGAGTACTGTGTACAGTACTGGAGACCACACTTGAAAAGAGACATACAACTCCTGGAGAGGGTACAGAGGAGGGCAACTAAGATGATACAAGGACTAGGGCATTTGACATATGAGGACAGACTTGAGGAGCTCTGCCTGTTTTCATTGGAGGAGAGGAGAGACAGGGGGACATGATTGAGGTCTTCAAGTACCTTAAGGGAATAAATAGGGTAACGACGGAGGGGATCTTTAGACTAAAGCAGGGAGGTATCACCAGAAGGCATGGTTTGAAGTTGGAAAGTGGAAGGGTGGGGGGGGGAGAGGAGGAAGTTTTTCACTGAGAGGGTAGTGGATCCTTGGAACGTGCTGCCTGGCGAGCTGGTTCAGAGATTCACAGTGGAGGGCTTCAAGAGAGGGTGGGACAGACACAGAAAGCGGATGTATCAGATGATGGCCTGGCCCAGGGGAATGGGGATGGATGATACGGGTTTCAGAAACACAAGGGGGGGTCTCGGTACCCCACTAGGGATCTGAGGTTCGAGCAGACTCGATAGACCGTAAGGCCTAATCTGCTGGCAATTAGTATGTTAGTATGTTACTACTACAGCCCCATCAATTAACTACTGGTTTAAGCTTCATAAACAAATTACAACCCCACTCCACTTCCGTACACTCCTATTTGGGGCAACCAGGATATTTCTCTAGAGGGCCATCCAATATACTGTAACTCTTGGAAAAATAAAGGAATTCATTTTTTGGGTGATATACTATCTAATGACTACCTTTCATTAAACTATTTTACTAATTTATAAATTAGGTAGGGTATACCTAAAAGTGACTTCTAGAAATCTCTACAATTACGTCATGCTTTATCAGAATTAATGTTAAAACTATCTAGAATGCGCTATGCCAGCGGCCCGGGTTCGGGAACGGACTCGGGCAGCCGGGGGTCGGCGGGGGGAGGGAGGATCAAGCATCCCAGCGGATGCTCTCCTCCCTGGGTGGTAACCAAGAACGCTCTGATTCTGCATCCCTTCCATAGCCGTGGAAGCACCGACAGAAGGAAGGGATGGAGGCAGCTTTGCTCGGAGTCGGGAGGGGCCGTCGCGCATGAGGGCTGACGGCGCAGCACATCGCCACCAGGACGACGCCCTAAGCGCGCACAACGTCTCTGGGGGACTGGGACCCAAGGGAAGGAAAGCGGAAAACACCCCTCCGGCAGCCTAGATGAAGTCCGCTCCAGTACCACCCAGGGGGCCACCTACAAGGACAGATCCCACTGTGCGAAGGAGAGGAGGAGGAGGCACTCTAGGGGCAGATCCCTAAGTAGGTGACCCAGGAGGAACATGAGCAGAGACGGAAGGAGGGGCTCCGGAGGGAAGGTAGGAGGATAAAAAAAAAAAAATATCTAGAATATCATCTTTGGACACCCATGTTACTCACTGGTTGAACAGCAATTCTTCCCTAGTCAGTAAAATATATAAGGCTATCAGGAATACTTTGCCAAACCAGTCTCTTTCATCCAGAACCAAATGGAGTCTTGCATTACAGCATAATATATCCAATTCTCAATGGAATAACTGCTGGTCCTCCTATCATTACTCAAATAAAGATATAAATAGTATGTTAATTCAATTCAAAATACTACATCAATGGTATAGAACTCCAGCGGTTTTACACTGCCTCAACTTAACTCCAAATGATAGCTGCTGGAGATGTTACTCTGCAGGTGGTAACTTGCTACATATTTTGTGGTCCTGTAAAGCCATATTGAATTTGTGGAAATCAATATGTAACCTGGCCGTTAAGGTAACCGGTTACAACATCCCCTTCAATCCCAAATATTATATTCTTGGAATTATGAATCAATATATTAAACTCTCAAAGCATCAGCATAAATGGTTGAATATATTATCCATGCAAGTGAAACGTCTGCTACTAATGAACTGGAAATCTGGTACTATACCAGCTATCTCAGAGGTTCTTAATTATTTAACTTAAATAGTGTCTTTTGAAAGAATCTCATATTTGGCCATGGATTAGATTAATGAATACAAGTTCTGTTGGCAGAATTATTTAAACTGTCTGAAATCTATCTAATTATGATTTATCTGGGCCTATACAATCCATTATACTTTAATCTAATACATAAGCACATGCATCTCTTATCTCCTTGCCTTATTAGTTTACTTAGTGTATTATTACATATTTACAATTTCTATTTATGTTATAGGTAATATAAAGGCTATAAGGTAATATATTATATTACTGTTATACTCATATACTATACTATTACCATAAACCAGATATCTCCATGCTCAACTCTATATCATTCTTAAATACTGTATTCCATGTAATCTGCTCTGCTTTTTTATATGACCTTGCCTTGCCTATTTTTGAAAAACTCTCAATAAATAAACAGCAAAAAAATGCACTGTGTTTACAAGTTAATAAATAGTTGCAGTTTTATCTGCCAAATAAGCTTATTGATGGTAATGTGTCAACTACAATATATATCACTGAGAAGGACTCAGACAGGGAACAGAAGGGGAGGAGCAGTGTACCCTCAAACAGAGGTGGTTAACTTATGCCATATTATGAACACCTTGAATATTGGTTCTTATAATATAAAGGGTTGTAACTCTTTTGATGGAACTAAAAAGGATGGACTGTCATATTGCTTTCCTTCAAAAGACGCACCTCAGTAAAGAGGAACATTTAAAACTTAGAAGATTATGGGTGGGGCAAGTAGTAGCTGCATCACACTCCAAAGCCAAGAAAGAAGGAACGGGCATTTTAATAAAAAGGGGGGCACCCATAGAAGTGGACTCCACAGCAACAGGACTGCAAGGGAGATATGTGAGGGTATCTGGTACAGTCCAGGGATGAAAGATACACCTAATCAATTTATATGCACCGAATGTGCACCCAGAGACATTTTTCCCAGTGTTTTTTTCCAAAATAGCAGAATTACCACAAGGTCAGCTTATTACTGGAGGGGATTTTAACACCACCCCACACACGTATAGGGATAGATCCTCAGGCTGCGTGGCCTCAAACAAAATATCATCCAAAATATTAAATAATTATACCAAAGAACTGGTATTAGTAGATATTTGGAGAGTACAGCACCCCAGGGAGAAAGACTATTCCTTTTTCTCGAAACCCTGGCAATCCTATACCAGAATAGACCTGTTCTACACTCATACAACAGACTTACGATACATCCCCAAATCTAAGATTCATAATATTACACAGTCTGACCATTCTCTGATCTCGATTCAATTGGCCTTACCCCATCAAGACAGAAATTCAATTTGGAGACTAAATGTATCTCTTTTAAATAATAAAACCTTTGTACAAAAACTGTCAGACAGAATCAAAGAATTGTACTCCATTAATCAAATGGATGATTGCTCCCCCCAAGTGCAATGGGATGCCATGAAAGCCGTGCTTAGAGGGGAAATCATTAGTTTTTCTGCTGCCCCTCCAAAAACTATCTCAGAATTCATACAATAAATTAAAGACAGAATTAATGGAGTTAGAAAAGCAGCATTAGATTAATCCAAAAGACAAACAGATTAACAAAGATTTGAATAAAACTTGTGCAGCCTTGCAAGCCTTAGAAACAACAAAAGCAGAAGGAATCCTACACTTTACAAACTAGAAATACCATGAGGTGGGAGGATGAGCCTCAAAAGTATTAGCATTTTATCTGCGTAAGGAACACGCAGAAAGAATTATCCCTCATATCCAAAACAAAATAAAACCATAAGAAAAGTGGGTAAGATCTAAAGACATAGCATACATATTTAAATTATTTTATGAAACCTTGTATTTGGAAGACAAAGACCAAGAAAAGGTCTGAAATCAGTCGCAGAAATTTGTAAACTCATTGAAACTCCCTACTCTACCACAAGCCGCTAAAGATCACCTAAACACACCAATTACAGTGGAGGAAATTAAAGAAGTAATACAGCGATTACCACAGGTAAAACTCTGGGCCCAGGCAGTCTGAGCACCAAATTTTATAAAAAAAAGCTTAACCCCACGGTGGCACCCATTATGGCCACACTTTTTAACAGTTGTTTGGAGGGAGGAAACGCCCCAGACTCCTAGAAAGATTCCTTGATCACAGTTATTCCCAAGTCGGGTAAAGAGAAAACTAAGTGTGAGTCCTTCTGCCCCATTGCCCTTCTCAATCAGGACCTTAAAATTCTTACCAAAATTTTAGCTTTGCGTCTACAGACATATATAGAACTTTTGATCCACCCCAATCAAACAGGTTTTATCCCCCACCGTCACTTGTACGATACTATTAGGTGACTGCTTAACATTATGAGTCATAGCAACTCTAACTCTTCACCTAAAGTGGCAATCTTTTGTGATGCAGATAAGGCATTTGACTGCTTGAATTGTCATTATCTATTTGAGGTCATGGAGGCGATAGGGCTGGGGGGCAAATTTGGGGAGTGGGTATCACTGCACTATGAGCGACCGAAAGCAGGGGTCCAGGTTAATGGCACGGTCTCAGATATTTTGGACATCCAAACGGGCACTAGACAGGGATGCCCCTTGTCCCCATTATTATTTGCCATAAGTGTGGAGCCCTTGGCACAAGCTAATATGGTACATAAGAATATAAAGGGGATAACAGTGCAACATACCCAGCACAACATTTCACTTTACACAAATGACGCTATAATATTTTTGGAAGACCCTGGCTCCGCTATTCCCCCTTTAACTGAATTACTAGATCAATATGGCCAAATTGTAGGTTTTCGTGTAAACAAGGAAAACAATGGACATAATGCTTATTGGGGGTAAGGGGGATGAAACCATAAAGAAAGTAAATCCATTCAGATGTGAGATATCTGGGCATACAGATACCCACTAAACTCTCAAAACTGTATTATTACAACTATGGAGCCCTTAAACAACAGATATGGGCAGACTTAAATAGATGGAGGGTACTCCCCTTTACCTTCCTTAATAGAACTGAAACAGTTAAACAAAACATATTACCCCAGTACCTCTTCCTCTTCACAACCCTTCCTTTAATAATCTCCAAAAAAGACCGGAAAGACTTAAAGAAAAAACCTGCAGACTTTATCTGGGCAGGCAAAAGGCCAAGAGCGCTCTGAGAAATTTTAACCGAGTCCAAGGAAAAAGGTGGTCTGAGTCTGCCCAGTTTTTAAAATTACTATACAGTGGCTCTACTTCTTCCTATAATAAAGATGGTTACCCCAGGGAAGGGAACAGGCTGGTTCAAAATGGAGAAAGGGGCAACCAAAACAATCCCCTTACGTTTGCTTCTGTGGGTAGTATTACCACACAACCTTAGGACAATAGAAAAGCAATGACCCAAACACACCCTGACCATTTCGTTGTGGGCAAGACAGGCATGGGAGATCCTAACACCAATATGGAAATATATCCCCCGTCTCGTTTGACGGGATTTCCAGTTAATGAAAGAGACCCACATTTCACCAGATGGGCGCCGAGTGGCTTGAAATATCTATAACAGTGAATGAGAGAGGACCAAATGAACACTTTCTCCCAACTCCAACAAGAATTCCAATTGCCGAGTGGCGATTCCTACAGATTTTATCAGTGTGCTCACTATATTCGAAAGGCCCGGGTATCCTGGCTGTAGTGCAGAAGCCTCCCCTCCCTGTCTTGTTAACAAAGCAAAAAGGCCAGCTTAGAGACACCAGAAATTATATTGCACAAATATGCAAAGTTCTTCAGGAGAATATCAGGACTTTAGCAATCCAGAGCTGACATGAAGAAATGGGAATGGAAACTTCAGAGAGGATACAGCAGGAGATTTGGCAGGGAGTCCGTAAGACTACTAGCTCCCCCTCATGACAGGAATTCTGCTGGAAAATAGTAATTAGATTTTTTCGAACACCAGTCCAATCCAAACATTATGCAACCCACCCCTCGGATAGATGTTGGAGACTGTGGATCCAAGCAATCACATTACCACATCTTCTGGGACTGCCCCGGTATACAGGCTTTCTGGGACGTAGTGAAAGAAACCATTAGAACTATATTGGAGTTAATAGGTCCAATGGAATTTGAAAATGTGGTGTTGGGAGCCCCCAGAGGACTGCACTCATCCACAGGGAAATATCTTTTTTATGTCCTAATAGGGGCAGCTCTCAAAGTGATCACACAACATTGGTTGACCCCAGACATTCCAGCAATTCAAAACTGGTATAAAAATATTAACCGAATCTAAATTACAGAGGCAACCATGGCAAAACTGAGACTCTCAACAGAAAAATGTAATTCCAGATGGCTACAATACTTTGACCATATAGAAGAGAGGGAGGGAATATCAATCAATCAATCAAACTTTATTTAACCAGGCAGTTACATCATTGAGCAAGCTCATTTGCAAGATGGTCCTGGACACACAGAACAATTTCCAGTTACAGTTTACAACAACATGTCAGGACATATCATACAGGAAAACAGTATAATTATAAATAACATTACAAGATAATATGATATCGAGAATACATTTTAGATAGCAAAGGCTGTATACATACACTGATACTTCATCATAGAATGTTTGGGGACAGTTAAAGAGCGATGCAAGAGAGGATGGCAGTGATACATTGGATACAGTGAGAAGGGGGATAGAAAACCACATAAGGAGAGGGAGGGAGGGATAACCCTGCTATGTTAGAGTCCCCCATGGGGGTTGCCACAGGGAGGGAAGAAGGGAGGGAGCTAGGGGAGGGGTAGTTACCCTAAGGGAATACCATCCTTACAGCAATTATTGCAGGCCTAGTGGACATGACTTGTTTATACTGTACCTGAAATACTGGGGAAAAGATTAACTAGTGAATCGGGGGGGAGAGAAGGACAGATTGACAGGACATAGGAGAGAATATTAACTTTACTTGAGGGAGACAGAGAGAAATAATGAAATATTGAAGGATCTGACTAACTTAGATTCAGGTTAATAATTTAATGTTTAACCTTTTTATATTTATGTTACCATTTTACAAAGTTTGTATATCTTTGGGTTGTTCACCATTTTATTCCTAAGATAAGGAAGATAAAAGAGCACACAGACACTAAGTGGAAAAAGCCATGTGTTTCTGATGAGAGATAAGCAGGCTGTTTTTCTTTTTGGCAGTATGGACTTAAGAAAAGACAGGACAAAAGTAAAATTCAAGAGGAGAACCTCAATGAAGGGATTGATCAACAGCTGGACTTTCTTCAGTAGATTTGTTACCCACAAAGAAGAGACCCTGTCAAAACAAAAGGAATGTTAAAACTATATAAGAATAGGATAATGGCATGATAATGACTGATCAAATTTGTTAAAATCTGTTATGAGAAAATGTTATATATTATGATGTGCTCTTAAAACTTTAAATAAAAGTTTGCAAGTTCAAAAAAAAAAAAGAAAGATGTAGCGACTCTAGAGCAGAGGGCCGATGTTACTGAGCATCAACTGACTACCATCGAAAACTGCATAGATGAGCTGGAAGCCATGGTTCAGGAGATTAAAGACATGCAAGCCCTCATCATGGCAAGACAGGAGGATTTTGAGAACAGAGCACACTGGAAGAACTTGAGGATTTATGGGATGCCCGAGGGTTCTGAGGGCACAGACATTAAGGATTTAATTGCCACCTTCCTCTGTACCACCCTAGAGCTGAACCCCCGGGCTACCCCTCGACTTTGAACAAGTGCACAGGATGCTATGCCCCAGGCTGACTTCACCTAAAGCCTGCTCGCACTCTATCTTTGGACTGCTACGCAGAGTCAGGTAACCTTAGTTTGAAGCACTTTACTAAAGATTGTCAGCTTAGCACATATACAGTAGATGTCAGATTTAAGTGGTAATCTGGCGGGTTACAGCCCACCAAGCCTGATTTATATGGCAATTCTGAAGTTGTGACATCATGCCGGGCATGCATCATTAATATGCATCAATCCCATTAACATGCATATCCTCACATCTCCCTCCCTTAGTACGATAGTTTCAAAACAACAATTTGATAACGGGTCCTGTTGCTGCTGCGCCGTCATGGCTGTGTCTCCTCCTCCAAATATCTCTCTCCCCACCGCTGACTCGGCCTCACTCAGTCCCTCTGTGGACACGGCAGAACTCTCTTTTTCTCCACTCAACAAAATGTCTTGTTCTTTCCGTGACACACTGGACTGTGGCTCTGGAAGTCCTAAAATATACTTTTGGTTGCATCAGTACTGCTTCCCATTAGCTGAACGACATATGATCAAGGAGTTTGGGCTGGTGAGAGGACTACTGCAGGGGTTCATTCATTCTCTGTGGTACACAGATGCACTGATTGTCCTGGAGCTAAAGCAGGCAAGGGGTGTGCATTTTGATTATAAGAATACTGTTGTTTTCTCTTTGTCTTCTCTAAGGCAGCTTGCACACCAGTCTGTATGAGTCTGGGTTTTAACAGTGCATGTCATGTTGGAGTCAGAGTTCTTGTCTGATGTCCCATTAATAGTTGGGCTGGAATCCCCATGCCTTCAATAAGCATGGTTCTCAAGTCAAGCAGTGCCAGGTAGGGATCTTTATGGTCCCAATTTGCCTTTTTAGCAAATTCTTGAAGTTTGTACAGCTCATTCTACCATTCCATTGCTCTGAGGATATCTGAGTGATGGAGTCACATGTTTGAACTCATACTGTTTTGCAGAAGTCTCAAACTCAGCACTAGCAAATTGAGGGCCATTATCAGTAATAAGAATTTGAGGTATCCTGTGTCTTTCACATTGTGATTTAATATGGGTACTCACAATTTCACTTGTTGTATTGTGCAGTCTGGAAATTTCAATAAATTTTGAATAGTAGAGTGCCAGGTGGGGGACCCTGGGAAGCAAACTTTGATTTTATGCTGCTGGAAGTGGTAGTGCTCAGCTGTAAGGCTGAAGGGGGCGCGAAGTGTCACCTGGGAGGAGGATGGCTCCCGAGATGTCTTGTTAGCTGACACCCGGGAGGATTGGTGAGCCAGAAGTTATGGGTGGAGGTGGCCATGGAGGTTGGGTCAGCCCCGAGGAGGAGAAGGGACATTTAGACAGCAGAGCTATGGCCCCAAGGTGTGCAGCCGTAGCTGAGCCTGGGAGAGCACAAGACACGAGGGAACAGTTAACCTTGAATTGTGTGGCAAGTTGGATCACCCTGCACAGTGAAAAGTGCCCCACTGGACAGAGAAGCAATGGCCCCAAATTGAATGGTCAATGCAACGGAAAGCAAGGGGGAAGAACTGTCTTGAGATTGTGAGGCACGTGTGGATTTTTGTTACAGGATGAACTGAGCTGCCTGAATTGCTTATGGGGTCATCTGAATAACACCCTGTAATGGACTCTAGCTAAATGGACTCCACTGTTATGTGACCCTTGGTCCAGAGACTGTGGTGCTTATGTGATCACCACAGTCCTGCACTAATGTACTGTTCCCCTCACTGTTTAACTTTTGAGTTGCGCCATGGAGTAATTTGTTGGATCACAATATTAAAAAAGGGATCCCGTTGTTTCTTTATTGCAGGAGTTGTTTCATTTATTTGAACTGTTTATGCTGTTAACCAGTGGTTTCCCTCCTAGCCCAGCACTTCAGGGTGTCAGCAGGCACTCCGGTTCCAGCCATGGCTTGGGTAAACATTAGGCCACCTTGAAAGGTGTGTTTCTGCAGCTGTGGTCCCCCCACCCCACAGACTAATACCACCATACCCTAGACGCCAGGGAGGGGTGGGAGCTGTCATGAGCCCCTGGCATCCAAACCCCAGGCAGTTGGGTGGGACCTCCTGTTTGCAGAGAGTATCCCCCTTTTTCAAGAACTCATGAGCAGATGTAAGGGTTCGAGAATAATCACCAACCTTCCTTTTCCCAGTGGGAGGGTGGAAACTGTAGTTTCAAGTTCCCTTGTCTCTGCACTACATTCAATGTTTGAAACCCACCACGGTCACTGGCTACTTCTTACCTAAGAAGTTTGGTATGATAACTGAGTGGTACTATCTTTCAAGGCACACAGTCTTTTCAAAAGCTTTCTGTTAAAATGTTAGATCACACAATCAGACCCCAGGCAGAGTTGATAAAAAAAATCATAAAAGTTTACTTAAAATAAAAACATTATAGAAAATTCTACAGTTTGGAAGAACTTTGAAATGCAGACAATATCAAAAGTAAAACTGGATGGTTTACAGAAAACACTAGATATTGTTATTCTAAACTATGCCTTGTTTTGATGTTAGAGTCCAGACAATATTTTAAATGTCCTTGTAGAGATAAGTCCTTAAGCAACAGTTTTGTTGCAAGTTTATATTCCAAGTCAGTTCTCTGAAATGTCCTTTTAAAAGACTTCAGGTGCTTCCTTGGTACAAAGCCTTGGTTTCCAAAATTCTGACTTAAAATCAGAATGTTCTGTTCAGTATGTGAAAAGTCTAATTTCCACACACTCAGGTCTGGTTTTAGAGATTTTTCCAGGCCTACACATATACTTTCTGGTGTAAAAGTATATACCAGCTTGGTCAAGTTACCTGACTCAAAACTAAAACCTGTTCAACTGCTCTGATTTCAAAATGTGTGTCTGATAATATACACAATGGTCATTTTTAGGACACACCCACCTTTTTTCCCTCTGGGGTGGGATTAATGGTTCCAGGACAATACAGCTATTAGGGTGCAACAGTTTGCCTATTCCTGCAGTTGTCACTGTGGTTCCAAGTCAGGTTTCATGTCAACCCCAGTAACGTCTGGTCCATACAATTGGCTTAACCCCTGACCCGTAGGTCATCCCGACCTCTTCCTGTCATGTGAAGCTACAATGGGACCATATACCTGTCTCCCTTATCTGGAGACATACCAGATCCACCCTAGCCATTATAGCAATTTTGGCTATTTTGTAGGTACTACTAAGGAGCCCTGTTAAAGGGACAGTGTATTTTTTTAAACTTTGTATTTATTTGTTTCATAGTAAACACAGTTTTTTCCTGATGCAGTATATTAGAATATATAAAAAAGCCATACGAGGGTGCCACCCCTCTTAATACATGCTTTAAAAGATTTAACTGACATCCATAAGATACAACAACAGGAGGAATCCCGATTATCATTAACTTCCATATTTTAAAACCAACACTAGCCGTGTATTTAAAGTCCATGAGCTGTATGCATAATAAGACAGTTTTACTTTAAATTGTTCCCAGGTTCCTCTTCCTATAAAGGAAAAATGTAAAATTGCATGTTCAAACGATATAGAAGGTACCAAAAGGTACTATATAAATGGGGCTATAGTTAGGACCTGTGTATAAGGCACACATTAATAAACATTGTTTTATAACCTCATTTCTAGATATTAGCTTGGTTCCCAACAGTAAAATAAATTATACCAGCACTTCAAACTATCCAGTCTGAGCCTGGGAGAATATTACAAGATTGCCCCAATCTTGATCCTTGTGTATTACCAACTATCCCCTGTATTCTCACACATCCTAAGATGCCTCCTTAAGAAAAACAAAAAGGGGAACAGTATCAAACTTTTTTTTAAACCGTAAAAGAGGCTAAACATATAACTTTGACTGTACAGATTATTTTTAACCCCCCAGAAACCCAATGTCAATCATTATGTTTTGTCCCGTTCCTCGTCCTCAGATGAAGATTGTGAGGGTTCTCGTCTCCTTGATCGCTGGACATTTTTTTGAGTCAATTTCAGGGCCTCCACAACATCTAAAAAAATGTAGACCTTCTGCTCGAACACCAGTCGGAGCCTGGCAGGGAATAGCATGTTATGCACAACACCAGCTTCACAGAGCATCGCATGGATGCCATCAAAGCATTTCTTTTTCTGGCGGGTCACGTAACTTAGATTGGGAAAGAGAGAGACCCTCTGACCATCCTGCAACAATGTCCATTTTTGTCTGGCTACTGTTAAAATAAAGTCTCTAGTCTGCATGTTGTCCAGCACTGCGACGATCGCTCATGGTGCCTCGGTGTTGTAGGGCCTATCCCTAAAGGCCACCCTGTAAGCCTTCTGAATAGCCCAATTCCTATCTGATAGAGGCTGACCAAGGTGCTGTTTGAGCCATTCTTTTAAAAACAAAATAAGGTAGTCCCCCTCTGCTCCTTCCAGCATCCTGACGACCCTGAGATTAGCGGCTCTGGCTTGATTTTCTAGATTTTCGAGCCAGGCCCGCAAATGCATGTTTTCTTTCACCAAGTTCGCTGTGGCGCTGAGAGCTGCCTCTGATTGTTTCTTAGCCTCATATGCCTCCGTTTTCATAGATTTGGCTTCTGTGTCCAGTATAGTGACCCTATTTGTTAGGGCATCAAAGCGATCAGATAGTCCAGCCATTGAAGCTAACATGCGGTTCATCTTGTGCCTTAACATCTATAGGGTCTCCTCTCCTTCACTATTCAGCTCCGGAAGAATGCAGCCTTGGACCGACCATGTGGCTGGTATAGCTGAGGAGCTTTTGCTTTTTGCGCTTTCTCCTGCCTGTCTATCCTTTTTTGAGTTTCCTATTTAAATTCCACAGGTGTTCCAAAGTCCACAGAAGAGATTTGTAGCTAATTTCTCTGCATTGGTAGTATGTATAAAACAATGTTTTATTTGATCATTTTGAGGAGCTTAACTTCCCTGTGGCCATATTGCTCGGGCTCCACAGCGCCCCCCCCAAAGGGACAGTGTCTTAATTCTAAAGTCCATTACAGCATAGACAATATGAATCAACATAAATAGATCTAGGCCTATAATGCAACATTCCTTCCTCCTAAAACAGAACCTGAAGGGAACACGCCCCTATTGGACACAGTTCTTCCCAGATCTGTTATAGATCCAGTATATGTGATAGGCCGTCTGCATTCCAATTTTTGGACCCAGGCCTATGCAAAATCTCCATGTTATAAGCCTGCAAGGCAATACTCCACCTCAGATGTTTCCCATTTGTTTTATCCCTTTGGCCCAACCATATTAACAGGTTGTGGTCCGTTTGGACCTTAAAATGCCTCCCATAAAGGTATGGTTCTAGTTTTTTCAATGCCCAAACTAAGGTGAGACATTCCTTCTCTACTGTTGAGAAGGCTTGTTCCCGTGGAAGCAGCTTCTTGTTTAAGTATACAATGGGGTGCTGTCTTCCCTGATTGGATACTTGGCTGAGGACTGCCCCTATTCCCACATCTGAGGCATCCATCTGTACCACAAATGGCCTTTTGTAGTCTGGGCTAGCCAGCATTGGGGCCCTACCACAGCAAGATTTTCAGCTGTGTGAAGGCCTGCTCACAGTCTGCATCCCATTTTACTTTCTTAGGCTTCTTTGTCAGCATCCCAGGTAAAGGAGCAGCCAGGGAACTGTAATTGGGAACAAATTTTCTATAATACCCTGCTGTCCCAAGAAAGCTCCTGGCTTGTCTCTGGGTTTCAGGTGTAGGCCATGACACAATAGCCTCTATCTTTGCTTGGTTTGGGTGAAGTTGGCCTTGCCCCACCACATGTCCCAAATAAGCAATCTCTGCCATGGCCACCTGACACGTTTCTGCCTTAATAGTCAGACCAGCCTATATTTGGTCAGATACCCCCCTTAGGCGTATCAGGTGTTTCTCCCAGCTATTGCTGAAGATAGCAATATCATCCAGGTAGGCGAGTGCAAAGTCTTCCGTATCCTGTTAACACCTGATTTACTAACTGTTGAAATGTAGCAGGGGCATTCTTCATCCCAAAGGGCATGACCTTGAACTTGAACAGGCCGATTGGGGTGATGAATGCTGACCTTTCCCTAGCCCTGTCAGTCAGTTCCACCTGCCAGTACCCCTTTGTCAGGTCTACTGTAGTCAAGTATGTTGCCCCTCCCAGTTTGTCAAGCAGTTTGTCTGTGTGTGGCATTGAGTGGACATCAGATTTCATGATGACATTAAGCCCATGATAATCTACGCAAAACCATGTAGTCCCATCTGGTTTTGGTACAAGGACTACAGGTGAGGCCCAGGGACTGTGGGATTTCTGGATCACCCCTAGATCCAGCATCTCTCCCCCACCTCCCTCCTAATGTCCTTGAGGACTGTCTCTGACACTCGGTAAGATGTCCTATGTATGGGTGCTTGGGTCCCCAGGTCTATGTCATGCACCACTAGCAGTATCCATCCAGGCTTTGCCATAAATAAAGGGGCAAAGTCTCACAAAACAGTCTTCAGTTCTTGGGCTTGTCCAGGTGTCAACTGGGGTGACAGCATGATGGTCTCCACAGATGACACCTGCTTGCTCTCGGCTAACAAGTCGAGAAGAGGGTCTTCCCCACCTAGCTCCTCTCCAGGACTACAAACTGCAAGTACCATGTCAGCCCTATTAAAATATGTCTTCACTGTGTTCACATGATACATCCTGTAAGTGTGTTTTCAGTCAGGTAACTCTGCAATGTAATTAACATAGTTTACCTGCTAGACTACCTTGTATGGCCCTGCCCACTCAGCTTGCGCTTCTCCTTTCAGACCGAGATCAGAACCACTACTTCCTGTCCTACCCCGTATGAGTGAGCTCTGGCCCCACGATTGTACCAGGTCATTTGTTTTTGCTGGGCAGCTGCCAGGTTGCTCTGGGCCACGCCTGTAAGCTCCTTCAGTGTCTCCCTGAATTTTAACACATACTCCATTATGGGAGTCCCCTCCCCTGGGTGGCATGCTTACCTTCCCAGTCCTCTCGTATTAAATCTAGGAGCCCCCTCACCCTGCATCCATACAAGAGCTTGAAGGGTGAAAACCCAGTTGACTCTTGTGGCACTTCCCTGTAGGCAAACAGCAAGTGGGGCAGGTATTTCTCTCAGTCCCACCCATGATGTTCTGCAAATGCCATAAGCATAGCTTTTAGGGTCCCATTTAAATCTCTCTACGACACCATTGGCTTGTGGGTGCTAAGGCGTCGTGTGCCTCTGTATAACACCACACTTCTCCCACAAACACTTCATTAGGTCCAACATGAAGTTACCCCCTCAAGTAAAGATAACCTCCTGTGGAAAACCAACATGAGAGAAAATCCCCAGCAAAGCATCTACCACCTTGGCTGCCTTAGTGAAGGACAGCACGATGGCTTTGGGACAGTGGGTAGCGTAATCAACAACTGTCAATATATACCTTTTTCCTGAGGAACTTGGGGTATTCAAAGGACCCACAATATCCATTCCAACCTTCTGGACTGGCTCCTCCACAAGAGGTAAAGGAATCAGTGCAATCTTGGCTTTGCTCCTGGCCTTCCCTATTTCCTGACACCGGTGACAGGATTTGCAGTATCCCTTCACCTGCTTGGTAATATTGGGCCAATAGAAATTGTGGGTTAAGCACTGCATAGTGCGAGCAATGCCCAAATGTCCAGACGTGGGAATATCATGAGCTACCTTGAGCAATAACCCATGATACTCCTGGGGAACAACAAGCTTGCCCATCACCCCCTCCCTCTATCCTGATGTCCTGTGTGTATAACAGTCCATTATCCTAATGCACCCTATGCTTTCTGTCACCTCCCTGTGTCCCAGCAGACTCTGTACAGGCCCTCACCTTCTCCAAGCTAGGGTCTGTCCGTTGTGCTGCTGCTAAGTCTTCCCACTTACCCAGAGCATGGGGCATGCCCCCATTAGTTCCCAGGCAGAGGTCCATAGCTGTGGCAATAGGGGACTCAGTATCACAACCTTCCCCCTCCCCCGGGCTATGTGTCACCCTTCCCTCCTGAGAGCAACCTTCAGTAGCAGTTGGGTTAACTGCCACTAGGGGAAGTTCCATCCCCCTGTTGTTACCCTCTTTTACAAGTGCTACATGTTGGCTGTCCTGTCTCCCAGTCTCTCCTGTCTGAATTTCTGTGAGGTCCCAAAGATCACAGGAGCTTCTATTCTTCTGGCTGCTGGTCACAGCACAAACCACTCCCTGTGGAATATCATTCTCCACAATAACATCCATAATGAGTTTTTCAGCTACAGCCACCTTCCTTATCCCTTCACCTGCATCTCCCCAATCCAGGGTAACACTGGCTAATGGGTAAGTTTTTCTTTCTCCTGTGTAATTCCTCACAGAGACAAACTGATTTGGCAGTATTTGGTCAGCCCTCACCAAATCCCCTTCACCAGGGTAAGAGATGTTCCTATATCCCTTTGCCGTCTAGTTTGTACCCCATTCACCATGACTGGGTGAATGTGCCCCCTCATATTATTAGGGAAAGCCTCAGCAATACAGTGGGCTATTGTCTCCAATTGCACAGGCCCTTTTACCTTCTGGGCTTTCTTAGGACACTGCCTAGACAGATACCCTATCTGGTGACAATACCAGCATTCATCATGTTTCTTGTCCCCAACTTCCCATTTGGGCACCTGAGGATTCCATTCTTTTTGCAGGGGCCCTGTGGTTTTTTGTTGTCCAAAATGCCCACTTTTCCCTTTCACCCTGAATTCCCCTTGGGAGCAGCCCTGCTGCAAGCATAGTGATCTGCCAGCTCTGCAGCCTCTTTGGCAGTCTTAGGAACTTGGTCCTCTAGCCAAAGCTTCAGGTCAGGTGAGCAAATCCAATAAAACTGTTCAAGCAACACCACCCCTTCAATAGCTTCAACCAAATCTGCTTTCACCCCCTCTCACCAACATTTTAAATATTGAAGCTGTTTTGTGGCTACTTTCTCAAAGCTCATTTCTGGCCCCTTTCAGAGTTTCTGGAACCTTGCTCTATATGCAACAGGGTTCAGATCATATTTTTTTTAATAAAGCAGCTTTTAACTTGTCAAAATCCTTACTTTCAACATTGTCCATCTGTCCCAATGCTTCCCTCCCCTTGCCAATAAGTAGTGGAGACAGGTGAAAGCTCCAGGTCTCTTTGGGCAGATTGGCCTGGATACAGACCTTTTCAAATAAATTCAAAAACTTGTCCATATCCTCCCCCTCCTTAAACTCAGCCATTAATTTTGAATTTAACTTGAACCCTAGTCCTGGAGGTTCAGACCCAACTCCACCACTTACCTGCTCAGGAGTTGTTGTCAGTTGGAGAGTCAGATTTTTCAGCTTATGCTCCCTCTGGCACTGCCATTCTTCGACCTCTCTCTGTTGCTGTCATTCCTCCATTTCCATCTCAAACCTTTTTTGCTCATTCTCAATCTGTTTCTCCTGCATCCACAGCCTCCTCAGCTGCAGCTTTTTGTCTGTAGATGGCTCCTTCTCCTCTGGGCTCTGGACCTCCGAAGTCACCACCTGTGGCTCTAAGTAGGGTAGCGCTTCCTCCTTCTCAGCTGCCAGAAAGGTCTCCAGGAGTTGCTTTTTATTTTTGTTTTCACTAGGAATGTTCTTCTTCCCACATATCTTCCTCAGTTGTTCCAGGTTCATAGTGCCATACTGGACAGACATTCTTCTATCTACACTACTCTGTTCAAAAAAAAATTCAAACAGGATAGGGTCTATTGTCTGCAACTAAATTTCTTTTTCCCCTTCCCAAATTCTGCCCTTGACTGTGTGATGGTTTTGCAAGACCATTCAAAATCCCAGTAGCTAGCATCAAATCTATCACGAGCCCCTGACACCAAACCACGGCAGCCGGGTAGGTCCTCTTGTTTGCAGAGAGGATCCCCCTTTTTCAAGAACTCATGAGCAGGTGTAAGGGTTCAGGAAGTATCACCAACCTTCATTTTTGAAGTGGGAGGGTGGAAAATGTAGTTTCAAGTTTCCTTGACTCTGCACTACATTCAGTGTTTGAAACCCACCACGGCCAGTGGTTACTTCTTGCCTAAATAGTTTGGTATAATAGTGAGGTGCCCCAGAGGTCCATCCTGGGCCCAGCACTGTTTTCTGTTTATATTAGTGGTCTGTACTTGAATGTAGATAGTTGGTTGGTAAAGTTTGCAGATGATGTGAAATTGGGTGGACCAGTCAATACAGTGAAGGGAACTGAACAGTTGTCGCATGACTTGTTAAATATAGAGGAATGGGCAAAGTTAAATGAGAAGAGTTTCAGTGTAGACACATGCTCTGTTTTACATATGGGTAAATTAAATAATAACTATGAATATAGGTTAAATAGAGTAAAGATGAAGGTATGTTCAGAAAAAGACTGTGGGATCATTGTGGATAGTAGCTTGAATTTTAGAGAGCAGCATTCAAGTGTTCGCAGGAAAGTAAACTATATGATTAGGAATATAAAAAAATCCTTTATGAGTAGGTCTGTAGCTGTAGCACTCATTATATAGAACATATGTTATACCTTTGTTGGACTATAGGTCCCAGTTGTGGAGTCCTTACTTTAGGGGTGAAGTAGACAGACTGGAGGGTATTCAAAGGAGAGTTGCAAAAATGGTATCAGGTTGGAAAAATCTCAATTATAAGACTAGGTTACAGAAATCCAAACTATTTAGTTTGGAGACCAGAAGACTAAGGGGAGATTTATTAATGTTGTACAAAATTATGAAAGATGGGGATTTAGTGCAAGAATTGGACATCATCCCCCAGCCGAAACCTAGTGGTTTAAGATCACATAAGCAGCAATTAAAGATAGATTTCTCTAAAAACAATGGGAGATTTAATTGTCATACTCAAACAACATGTAGATACTGGAACACACTACCGGAAAGACTTATAGAGAGTAATAATGTGAACTTGTTCAAAAATATTTAGATGAATACCTATTAAACAGGGTGTGTATTTGGACCCGCTGATGCGGGTGGATGGTTAAAATTGGCAGCTATGCCTTCTTCCATCCTTTACCCAGTATAAACCCAGTATAGCCAAGCAATACTATCTTTCAAGGCATACGGTATTTTCAAATGTTAGATCACAAAATCAGACCTCAGGCAGTGTTGTTAAGAAAATCATAAAAGTTTACTTAAAATAAAAACAATACAGAAAATTCTACAGTTTGGAAGAACTTTGAAATGCAGACAATATCAAAAGTAAAACTGGTTGGTTTACAGAAAACACTAGATACTGTTATTCTAAACTATGCCTTGTTTTGATGTTAGGGTCCAGACAATATTTTACATGTCCTTGTAGAGATGAGTCCTTAAGCAACAGTTTTGTACCAAGTTTGTATTCCAAGTCAGTTCTCTGAAATGTCCTTTTTAAAAGACTTCAGGTGCTTCCTTGGTGGAAAGTCTTGGTTTCCAAAATTCTGACTTAAAGTCAGAATTTTCTGTTCAGTATGTGAAAAGTCTAATTTCCATACACTCAGGTCTGGTTTTAGAGATTTTTCCAGGCCTACACATACACTTTCTGGTATAAAAGTATATACCAGCTTGGTCAGGTTACCTGACTCAAAACTAAAAACTGTTCAACTGCTCTGAATTCAAAATGTGTGTCTGATTCTGAAGTATAAAAAAAAATGTGTGTCTGATAATATACACGATGGTCATTTTTAGGACACACCCACCTTTTTTCCCTCTGGGTGGGGTTAATGGTTTCAAGACAATACAGATATTAGGGTGCAACAGTTCGCCTTTTCCTGCAGGTGTCACTGTGGTTCCATGTCAGGTTTCATGTCAACCCCAGTAACATCTGGTCAATGCGTTTATCTTAACCCCTGACTTCTTCCTGTGATGGGAAGCTACAGTGGGATATGTTATTCCTTCCTGGACCATATACCTGTCTCCCTTATCTGGAGACATACCAGATCCACCCTAGTCATTATAGCAATTCTGGCTATTTTGTAGGTACTACTAAAGAGCCCTGTTAAAGGGACAGTGTCTTAATTCTAAAGTTCGATACAGCATATACAATATGAATCCACATAAATAGATCTAGGCCTGTCATCCGACAGGGGCTACAAGAGTAATCCACTTTCAGTGGTGATTTCTTCTTGGAATAACCAGTATTGTCTGATTTCTGGATCCACTTGTGATCTCCCAGAGGACCATCCTTGTAACACAGTCTCTTAATTTCTGCAGCTCTGGGTCTCTTTGTGTTTCCTCTTGAAACTGTTTTAATTTTTCATCAGTGATTGGTATTTTGGCAATTGTGTGAACTTCATATTTATCAATGTCACTTTTTAATTTTTTTTTTTATTTATTGAATTCTCGGATTAAACCTTTGAGAACAAGCTTATTACACAGGTTTCACGTCAGAGGAAAAACAAGCACAAGTCAGAAAACAACATAAAGTTACAATTAATGCATAAAAATAATGGAGAACAGTAAATCATGGCAATATACAACAAGTTTCAGGGCAATAACCCTGAGTTACATTATGGATGAAGTACATCAGCCAAAAGATTGGCTTCATCAGTGGAGTTGTGGGTACATAGCAGTGCCAAGTGTTGGGGAGGAAGACCTAACTAAGTAGCAGGTAACATGTGAGGTGTGATTTGTAAAGGGAGGAGGGTGAAGAGGGAGGGAGAGAGGGTAAGGGAGGAAGTGGAAAATGTAAACAAAATACAGGATGGGAGGGAGGCTGGGAGATGGGAGGGGAAGAAGGAGGGAGGAAAAAAGAAGTAGATGGATGAACTCAGGGCAGGATGACTATAGGAAGTTGGCAGGAGGCACTAAAGGAAGCAGTCACAGCGGGCACTGGCAACCAGATGTTTCCTGAGCTCACATTTAAAGGGGCCTAACGTTGATTTAGATGTACTTTCAGGTAGTGAAGCTTTCTCGACAGCCCTGCAGAGGGTGTCAGCTATGTGAAGTTCTCATCCAACTTTGTACTTCACTTGCAAATCAATCTTGTACAGTATGCATGCCAGGAGATCTCAGTCTGTGACCAGATGTGGAGGTGAGTGGAGGGCTGTGCCGGTTGCCGGGTCTCAGTGTTGGGTCATGGGAGAGAGCAAGGTGGTAGGGCACTACCTGCTGGGGTGGGGGTCCACTAGATCACCAGGGATGGGGTTTGTCAGATACGAGCTGGTCAGGACTAGGGAGGGGGAACCACTCATTTTGTAACATGGACGGGGATCAGGGCTGGGGAGGGAACCACTGGACCACCAGGGTTATTTAATTTTTACATTTTACAGGGATCAGGGCTGGGGAGGGAACCGCCGGACCACCAGGGTTATTTTTTTTTTTAGCATGCACTAGGATTGGGGCTGGGAAGGGACTGCTGCACCACCAGGGTTATTTTATTTCTACATTTTACAGGGACTGGGGCTGGAGAGGGAGCACTGAACTACCAGGGTTACTTTTTTTTACATTGGATGGGAATCGAGGCTGTGGAAGGACTACTGAACCACCAGGGTACACAGCCCATGACAGTGCATGGAGGGTGTGCGGGGCACCCACCGCCTGTATGCACTGTTAAGAGCTGGGTTTCAGAATCTTTAAACTGCACTGCACTTATGGATGTTTAGCATTTCTGAAAACTTTCCAGTATCTTGTTGTGCTGTGTATGCATGGGGGCTCCCTTATTTGCATATGTGCAGTGTGATACTGTGTGCCACGGCACTGTCAGGTGTGTGCCACGCATAGGTGGCCTTTGAATATGGCCACACTCCCTAAGGCTGGCGCTATTCCTGGTTAGTGCGACATGAACCCAGTTTGTGCCGTGCTAACCTTTTGAAAATGGGGACCTAAGTCCAAATTTTTGTTTCATGTGAAACAATCATGTTTTATGAGATTGTCATTCCCAAGAAATAGGATTGGTTCATACGAAACAAGAATGTGAAAAAAACCTAAGTCCAAATTCTTGTTCACATGAACCAATCCTGTTTCATGAGATTGTGTTGTTCTTGTGAAACAGGATTGGTTCATATGGAACAAGAATATGGAAAAAAACTAAATCTAAATTCTTGTTTCATATAAACCTAATCTTGTTTTGTATGACTCTATTCTTTTTATTTTTTTTTAATGGGGACATTTTATCCCCGACTGACATCATGGGCTAAGTGGTGGTGGACCAACCATCCTGTGCTCTTTGCCCCCCCCCTTGTGGGGATCATGGGGCATGGCAGTGGGGCTAGGTGTTTTTTGTAATTATGGCGATGACTGCGTTATGCCCTAATCCCTGCCCTGAGAACAGCGGCATGAAGGACCGGAGTCCAGGCGAGAAGCCGTGCTGACACACGCTTCTGCCAAGTGCCTAACAGCATCCTCCCCTCCCGACACCGTCCGCTAGTTGGAGCAGTGCCTAACCCTCCCCAGGAGTGGAGAGCTGCCAATTGGCAGCTCAGTCCAGCTGACCCCCCAGCCGACCCCCGGTGACCCAGGCTCATTCCCTGAACCCAGGTCACCAGTGTAGCATGAGGTGTGGCATCCAGCGCCTCAACCCTCAGTGCCACTGGGCTGGCTATATGGCCCCATTCTTGTTTCATGAGACCATATGAAACAAGAAAATCGTCTCAAAAAACAACATTTTTAAAATGTTTGAAAAACACATTTCTGGGTCCTTTTTCCAAAAACTAACTGCAGAATCCAGCTAATGGGGTCCCAGTTAACAAGATACATGTGTTGGTGTCTCTGCAGGATATGATTTTTAGGATTTTCCAAAAAAAACAGATACAAGCTAGCTACCATATGAAACAAGATTTTTTTTTTCACAAAACAAGATTATCCCCATACGAAAATCTTGTTTCGTATGGCCAAAGTCTTGTTTCATATGAAACAGCTATCTAAAGGACCATACTGAGCATGTTCAGAAACAAAATTTCAAATCCTTATAACTCTGGAATGAATTAATAATGTCTCACCAAACCAATCAAAGGCACCATTCTGGGGAAAGCCCTTTCTAGCCTGAAAATTTCAGACCAACTTTCCAAACCGTCTGGGCGCTAGGCAATGACAAAAAACAGTTAAAAAAGTGTTTTGTTTTTTCTTTTTTCACTATCTGGGTCTTGGATCCATATATCCTACCAGAACCAGAAAGAGCTTAATATGTATACACTCAAGGGGGACATGATAGAAACTTTCAAGAATCTCAAGGAATCAACAAAGTCCAAGAGGGTAGCATCTTTCAGAAAAGAGATGTACAAGAACAAGGGAGCACAATTTGAAGATAGAGGGGGGTGGCTCAGAGGTAATGTGAGGAAGTATTTTTTCATGGAGAGGGTTGTGGATACATGGAACAGCCTTCCTGAGGAGGTAGTGGAGTCAAAAACAGTGGGGGAATTCAAGAATGCATGGGACAGACATAAGGCAATTCTAGTGGGGGGGTAGGAGGAAGTTGTCTGTTGGTTAACTAGGATCTGCAGCTTATCCATTAGGTAGGGAAATGGTCAGACTAGATGGGCGAAGCACTCCTTATCTGCCATCAATTTCTATGTTTCTATGTAGAGCAAAACTTGGAACATCAAGAGACTTTGCCCCTGAGACTGTGCATATACAAATATGTTGAATATATGTTGAATGGGGTGAAGCTATTAAAGTACAAAGTTAGAGGATTGACAATAACAGCCTACTCAACCCTAACTGTAGTGGCCACTATGCTATATATTTAAAGGAGGCAGTATAGCGTAGTGGTTAAGAGCACTGAGCTGCAGATCTGGAGAACTGGGTTTAAATCCTGCAGCCACCACTTGTATATTGCATTACCATGAGCAAGTCACTTTACTTCCCTGTGCTCCTAGGGCACACCTGACAACAAGCCTCAGCTTAGTGTATCTTTCCTGGCCAATGTACTGTATATCTAATCTGTATGTATATCTATATCGATATTTTATCTTTCTATATATAGATATATATATATATGTATATATATAGATATATATATATATATATATACCTAGATAACCAGTCGTTTTTGGGTGGTTGTTCCCCAGGGGCTCTGTGACAGAGGGGTACCAGGGACCCTGGGCTTGCAGGAGGCCCTGGACAGCAGTGGATGCATGGAGCAGTAAAGTGCACTAGACAGACAGAGGTTGGTTGAGTTACAATGAAGTAAGGGACTCCATATAGAAGAGATTTGGTTACCCCCATAAAAGTTCCAGATGCAACTGCCTGGAGGAGGCTTGCCAGGCTTGGGATGGTAGCAGATCCTAAGTCTGGGGTGGCACTTGTCCTGTCTGGGCTGAATCTCCAGAGGCTGAATTCTGGTTGGAATCCAAAGCCATAATGGCATTCGGAATGCTTCTCAGCTTCAGAACAGAAATGTGTGCTAACTGTTGAGATCTCTATGAACTGAAGAGAATCGTATGTAAATTCAGCATGCTATACACATCCCAGTGTACAGTATGCTGACCAAGGGATAGTAAACAAGCATCCATGTATAAGTCCTCCTTCCTGCATTTCGTGGGCATAATTTTGGGGCTCTCGGGCCCTTCAGCTGCTCTCTTCAGCCTCTCTCCGATATCTCCACCCTCCAGTTCCCCCTAGGACTGCAGAAGCAGGCATGGGCTGGGCAGATCAGTGTGAATACAAGGGGCTCTAGTTGGAGTCATGACCTGGCTCTCTGCCAGAAACATACAGTTGCCATAAGTTGTGCATCCCTCAGTCTCAGCTCCCAGGACTTAGTGGTGGTTGTGACTGGGACAGAATAAGAAAGTGCCATCAGGTGCAGATATAGTTCTCACTGACCGCAGGATCAGCAGCGGGGTCAGGAGTGAAGATTACTAGCGGTGACAGAGTACCACTCAAATGCATGTGCAATCGAAACCAGAGCTCCGTCTAGCTAAGCACAAACTCCCAGAACTTGATTCTGAACTCCAGGGAAGACAGCAGAGCTAGGACATAACATCAGAAACACCATCAGTCATATAGGAAAAATGAATCCCAGAGCAGGCAGCAGGGCTGGAAAACCACAAAACAAATCATCAGCACCATCTTGGACTCAATGTGTGTCCTAAAAGTAAAAAATACAGAGCTGGAAGTTTGAAGGTGAAGTAGGTAGTATAACTGCCCTACCAGCCACAGCCCCTGCCCCAGGATAGGCAGCGAGGTCGGACCTGCATCTATCAGCCTAGAGGGGCAACAATCAGAATAGCAGGAGTCTGCACAAAGATACAAGCAGCACTTTTTAAATGTAAACAAACATGGCGGTCGCAAGAGGGACTACAGAGCTGAACTCTATCATGGGAAGGCTTATGTAATATTGTCATTTTGGCAGAAATAGCAATGATTTGGTAGAAACAGCAGCCAATCACACAATGCAGCATCATTCCAGCAGCCAATCAGATGTTGAGTTTCAGCCTGGATTAGACTAAGACCCCGGCTTTCAAAGTCAGTCTATGATCTTTGACTGAGAGACTTAGGAGAAAGGATGTGGAGCTGACAGCCCCCTCAGACACCACTACTGCCAGGTTCAGTGGCATCTGGTAGCCCAGAAAGTGCAGTTTTATTGAAGAATTTAACAGGAGGAGGGTATTTCAGGGAAACATCAGAAGGAGAAAGGCAAATGTGTTAGAAAAGGGTTATCTTTCCACAGAGCATTTTCCTAGCAGGGATGTTAGTTCCAACCATCAGGTACAAGTTCCACATCTACTGAAAGGGCCAGAGGAACCAAAAAGAAGACAACACAGAGGGAGAGCATTTACCTGAATGTGAGCCCCTGCATAGGAAAGAGCCACAGTAAGTTGTAGCAATCCTTCACTGCCAAGGCAGAGGTGTCCGATTCCTGTGTAAGGAGGAGTCTGGGGCACAGCTCCTGTGGCGCAGCAGCTGCTACCCACCAAGGGATGCAACTAAAGACCCTAGGGGTTTAGACCAATGAAAGGCCTCAGTGGTTCAGGCCAATGAAAGGCCCTTTTGGGGATGAAAGTCCATCTGCCAGCTATCCAAAGGAGGAGTTAGTTTAGGTCCTGTGCTGGAAGGCAGAAATTGCTGACAGAGAGGCGAGGAGAGTAAGCACCAAGACTTTAACTTGAAGAGCCACCAACGCCACAAGAAGAACTTTCAAAAACATAATATTTGGACACAAAGCAGCTTATATTTCTCATCAGCTTTGTATTTATCCCCATTACTTATTACTGAGGTAATTTGCTTCGAAAACAGGATAGTTGTTCCTTGAGGGTTCATCAGCTCCTGTTGCTTCTTCCCAACCTGATGTCATAATACTCTACTTGTGACATAGAAATATATGAAGGATGTGTTATTCCCACAGCAACAGACTGTGATGTCACAACAGGGCATTATGATTTCAAGTAGGGAACAAGCTATAGAGACAGATGGTCTCTAAGGGATAAATATATTTTTTTTATGGGAATTTCTTCAGTAATAAATAATGGAGAGGAGAAATCTGTACAAGGTATGTAAAATGCAAACTGACTTGTGTCTAAATATTATATTTTCCGAAGTTTTTCCAAAGGTGTCAACTGCTCTTTAAATGTGTATATATATATATATATATATATATATATATATATATATTATATATAAATAAATATATATATATATATATTCTCTCCATACTGAAAGTAGCCGTGTAAGTAGGTTGAAAAAAAGAGATCTGTAGTCAGTGTTTGGGGTACTATGAAACTTGCCTTTAGATTTGCAAAAGGTAGTGTATGGAACCTAGCAAAGGAGATTAATCTTGGGTCTGATTAGAGTTAGAAAAAAACTGTAAATCAGGTGTGTAATTGGGGTGTGGAGCTGTCAGATGCTTAGTGCCTTCTAACAAGAGCACTATAAAAGACTGCCATGCACGGCGTGTCGCATCATGCTTGTGTTCCAGAGCGCATGTTCCAGATCGTGAGTGGAACAGATACCCTGAAGTGTCCTCAGGTCAGCTGCAATCAGCAGGAGATTATGCAGGATAAACATGAGATAAGGTAAGATAAATCAAAGCCCTGTGGCCTGTGCACAGGTAAGAAAAATCAAAGCTCTGCACAGGTATTCTTAAAAAAGCAAGGTAAATAGCTGCAGGTAGTGGGTTAAGTGCAAGGAGTAATAATTGCAAGACCAAGTATAGGTAGCTGCTAGTAAAGGGAAAACAGGAGACACCCTATCTGAGGTAAGGGAAATTAACCAGTTCAGGTAAGGAAAAAATGGGAAAAAAGATAAAACTGCATAGTAAGGAGTCAGTGGGGTACTGAGAAGGGTTCAGCTGAAAGAAATACTGATAGCAGTGAAAGCAGGCAACACCCTATCTAGGGTATGATAATAAAACAAATACAAATAGAGAAAGGAAGGGAGGGAAGGAAGGAAACTCTCTCCCCTGTGTATGCTCATCCCGCTTCCCGATGTAAACTTCACTCATGATTGTATGTAAGCTTTCTGTAACCTGTTTTGTAACCCTCCTGGGTCTCACCTGAAAATAGGCACTTGGATGTCTAGTGTGACCTACCCGGTTTACAAAAGCAAATAAATAAATAAATAAGAAGGAGGCCGAAGTGGACAGACTCGGTTCAGACAGGAGTAGTCCAGTGTAATGGGTGTGATTGAAGCTGCAGTCTTTTTGGACACATTCCCAGAGACTGAGGTACTGCCTCATTTGCATGTACCTCTCTAGGTTGAAGGCGGAGGTTGCTGGACTCCAAGACAAGCTGGCCAGGATGCAGAGGACCTTTTATCCTACCCAGGGGCCATCAAGTATGATGCTACTGCCTCAGAGGATGCCTAGACAGAGGCGGGACAGCTGGACCTTGGTGGGCTCTGGAAGAGTGGGGGTGGTAGGTAAGGTACACACTCCTCAGCTTGTGCCACTACAAAATTTTTTAGTTGTACTGACTGGACAGCTGGGAGGAGGCACCCAGTGTGATGGTAAGGGAGGATATAGGGGTCCTCAGAAGGGCAGGCCCCAAGGTAGGAGGAAGAGGTCCCAGGTCAGCAGAAAGCAGGTGTTGGTGAGGGACTTTATCATGAGGGGATAGACTTTGGAACAGGAAGAGGAGGGGATAGGGAGGTAATGTGCCTACCTGGCACTTTGGCTCAGAGAAATGAAGAGTGGACCTTGAGGATCGTTAGGGTGGCAGATCACAAGAGGGAGCTGTTTGTCATTGTTCACCTGGGGACTAATGACCTGGTGAGGGATGGAGAGGGGTAATGCAGGGTAAATACAGGCAGGTAGCATGCATGGTGGCATTGACCGAGGTACTATCTGTGCATGGCTGAGTGAATAGGGCACTCTGCACAAGTAACTTCATCAGTTGGTTGAAGGCATGGTGCAGTGAGGAGGTTTTAGACTTCATTGGGACTTGGGACCAACTTGGAGAGATATAGGCCTCTACAGAAGTAACAGCCTGCATCCTTCTAGGAAAGGGACCAGGAGGTTTAAATGTTATTTGGATTAGCTTTTAAACAGAGGGGGAGGTGATATTACCAAGGGAGGCATAAACTGCACCCACCCGCCGCAGGTTGAAGCAACAAGGAGGGAGGGCCCGAGGAGAGAACCCCCTAGGGCAGAGGTGTAGACAAGGTGGAGGTCAAGGGGGGTCAGAACAAAGGAGGAACAAAGAGACGTGTAAAGGAAACAAGAAAAAGAGTAATGAGGGAAGAGGGGAATCAGGGGGAGTTACAGGAAACAGTAGAGGTAGAAAGGGGGAGGAAAGGGTGATTGCAAGCAGGGATAGATAAGTGTTTGTAGAGCCATGAGTGCCAACACAAGGAGTCATGAAAAACTTCTGGACCTGAAAACCATCATGGTGGAGAAGGACCTGGATCTGGTGGCCCTAACTAACTGATGGTGCACTGAAAATTATGACTGAAACATGGCAATATCAGCCTACTCTCAGTTCAGAAGAAATAGGGATGGGGAAGGGGAGGGGGTTGTTTTGTATATGAGGGAGAGTATCAGGGCTATGGAAGTGCAAGGGAGCCCAGAAGTAAAAGAAATGCTGGAGGTACTGTGGGTCACCCTGGAGACAGGAGCTGGGGCCACTGTTCATGCTGGGGTGATACACAGATCTCCAGCACAATGGGAGAAGTTGGATAAAACACCAAGGGAAACCATCGGCAGGATTGAAAAAAGGGGGAGGTGCTGCTAGTTGGAGACTTTAATCTGTCAGATGTGCATTGCAGCCTTCCAACTGCAGCTTCAGCTAGTAGTGGTGCCCTTCTTGGCCCCCTGGAAGGAACATTTCTCAAGCCACTAGTCAGCAACCCACTGGAGATGGGGCAATACTGGACCTGGTGTTTAGTAACAGAGACAGTATTGCAGATATCACAGTGGGAAGTACCCTGGGGACCAGTAATCACCATACAGTGTGGTTCAACATTACAGCAGGTACAAGAGGCAAGCCACACAGAGACGAGGATCCTAGACTTTAAGAGGGTGGATTTTAAAGAAATGGCAGACTGCCTCAGAAGCAGCCTTACGATTGCCTGGGAGGGGTAGAAGAACAGTGGAGAAAACTATGGGAAGGCATAGTGAAGGCAACCAACCTCTGTGTGAAGAAAGTGAGCAAAAAGCAGAAGTAAAAAAGGACCATTATGGTACAGTACAATCTCAATCTAATGAACCCCCATTATATGGACATCCCTATCTGCTGGACTGGTAGCATATCTCCCAAGTGAATACTCTCTTGAACGTTTTAATCCCAGTTTTATGGACTCCATATTATCCAAACTAATTTCATGTCTCCCAAGCAGTCTGGATAATTGAGATTGTACTTTAGTTTAGGGAAGTGGCCATGAAGGTGAAGGAAAGAAGGATGGCATTGAGGCAGAGTCAGACTGGGGTACAGGGGCCCATCTGGAAAGTTATCACAAGGGTCCACCTAAAAAAATCAATAGGGGAGGACCCAGGGTGACACACTTATATCAGTATTCCACTTCAGTATGATATACTAGCTCTGTGTTTGCATCTTTCATTTACTTATAGGGTCAATTTAATTTAAAACTAGATGACAAAACTAGAGATTCTCAGGTGACCAGGTACCCTTCAGAAGGGGCCCACCTGGACATTTTCTCCTTCACCTTTGTGGTCACTTCCCTAGAGTACCATAATGATCTGATGACCTACAAGTACCTCACAGGGGTAACAGGGTACAGAAGTACAGGATACAGGTTACAGGAGGCAAGGGTGAAGAGTGGAGTACCACAGGGGTCAGTTTTGAGTTTGGTTCTCTTCAACATTTACATCAGTGATATTGCAGAGGGTTAGATGGGGAGGGTGTGCCTATTTGCTGATCATACAAAAATATGCAATAGAGTGGACACCCCGGGGTGGTGCAGAACATGAGGGAGAACTTAAAGACACTCGAAAAATGGTCTGGGATGTGGCAGCTGAAATTTAATGCCAAGAAGTGTGCAGTAATGCACTTGGGGAGTAGTAACAGAAGAACAGAGTACACCCTAGGTGGGGAGGAAATCAAAGTAACAGAACAGGAGAGGGATCTGGGGATCATAGTCTCCTCAAACCTTAAGGTAGGAATCCAATGTAGCAGGGCGGTGGGAAAGGCCAATGGAATGTTGGCATGCATAGGCAGGGGCTTACTAGCAGAAAGAGGGAGGGAATAATGCTCCTTTACAAAGCTATGGTGAGGCCACACCTTGAGTATGGGGTTCAGTTCTGGAGGCCACATCTTTGCGTTGGGGAGGCTTCAGAGAAGGGCAACAAGATGGTGCAGAGTATGCAGGGAAAGTCATACGAGCAGAAGTGTAAGGAGCTGGATCTGTACAAGCTGGAGACAAGGAGGGAAAGGGGAGACATGACAAACTTTTAAATATGTAAAGGGGCTCAATAAAGTGGGAGAAGAGGGTTTACTTAAGAGGAAGGAGGGGGTCAGAACTAGAGGGCACAGCCTCAGACTGCAGGAAAAAAGATACAGGGGCAATGTAAGAGGGTGTTTCTTCACAGAGAGGGTGGTGGAGCCCTGAAACAGACCACCAGATGTAGTAGTGGAGGCTAAATTGGTGGAAGAATTCAAAAGGGCATGGAACAAGCATATGTAGCTGAGTAATGGGGGGAGGGTAGGGGCTGGCAGGGACGGGAGGTGTGGGGGGAAAAAAAGGGCAGACTAGATGGGCCAGTATGGTCCTTTTCTGCTGTCAAGCTTCTGTGATTCTATGATAGGAGGGGAGTCTATTTCAAATGAGGAAGTGCACCAGGACATGAAGGAATGCAATGAAGCTGGAAGGGGGAGTTAAGAGGGATATGAGGAAGTACTATTTCCAAGAAACAGTGATGGTCATCTGGAACAGTCTGCCAACAGAGGTGGTGACAGCAAAAACAGTGGGGTGCTTCAGACATACATGGGATAGGCATAAGGGAATATTGGCAAATAGGCAAGGAGGTGGGAGGGCTGATGGAGACCAAGTAGAGTCTGTGGAGACAGAATAGGCAGGGAAAATTCTGGGGAGACTCGGTAGGCCAGGCAGTCCTTTCCTGCCAACAATTTCTATGTTTCTGCAGTTGTGGTTTAAATTGTTTGCATTGTTTTCCACCTGTCTTCAAGTTCCCTAATTTTACATCACCCTGGTTGGCTACCAGCAACCTAGTGTGCTATTTGCTGCAGCTTCAGAGCTTTCTCTAAGGTGTTTTGGTGGCATATGCTGGGTATACCCACAGTTGTGGGACTGCCAGGGGTTGGTAAAGTAGTGCAATTGCATACAGCATAAGAATTTTTCTCATTTTTAGGTGCCAGAGTATGTCTAGATTGCAAAACACCTCTTGTGGTGATGTGTGTTCTTTTCTGCATTTACTCAAGTTTAAGGTTACATTCACTCTGAGGGACTCGGCTGCATGATGTCATTGATGATGTCAGTGATGAGGCTTTTTGGGCTTGTCATAGTGTTTCAGACCTACACAAGTCTGGGTTCAATCCCCAGTCTGACCCATTTTTTTCTTTCTTTCTCACTACAATGTATGTGGTATGAGATAAATTGTTAAAAGTCATTGCTGATATCAGTGATAAGAGTTTGTGCAAGGTCTGAGGCAAGCTTTCAGAACACTGAGCTGTTACTTCTATGTTGCAAGCAACCTAATTAGTTCCATCTAAGACTTGTTTAGGTTTGAATGCAACTTGGTGGAAAGCATTACTTCAAGTTGGCAGAAAGTCTATTATTAAACTCCGCTGTAGCTGTGTATGGGGTGGGGGGAGTTTCACTCAGTGCATGATTTGCTTTCCCATAGCATGCATGTCTTGTCTAGAAATCATCTGTCTCACCATGTGGAAAGATAGCACAGTGACAGAGCACCAGAACAGTAGTTAGGATGGCATCTGGGTTTGATTCCCAATGGGGGAACATTTTTTCTTTCTTACTACAATTTATGCTGTTAGCATGCATCTCTTTCTAGAAACATTTGTCTCACCATGTGGAACAATAGCACAGTAGCAGAGCACCAGGACAGCAGTTAAGAGGGGACCAATGTTTGATTCCCAGGAAGGAACATATTTTTCTTTTACACTACAATTTATGTTGTTTGCATGCATCTCTGTCTAGAAGCCTTCTGTCTTATCATGTGGAACAATAGTACAATAGCAGAACATCAGGACAGTAGTTGGGAGGGGGTCTGGGTTTGATTCCCAGTTATGAACATTCTTCTTTCTCACTATAATTTATGTTGGTAGCATGCATCTCTGTCTAGAAACCTTCTGTATCAACATGTGGAATGATAGCACAGTGGAAGAGCATGCTAACAGTAGTTAGGAGGGGTCCTGGGTTTGATTCCCAGTTGTGAACATTTTGTTCATTCTCACTACAATTTATGTTGTTAGCATGCATCTCTATCTATAAACCTTCTGTCTTAGTATATGTGGAACAATAGCACAATGGCAGAGCACCAGGACAGTAGTTGGGAGGGGTCCTGGGTACCACTACCAGTGGGGAACATTTTTGTGTTTCTCACTGCAATCTAAGTTATTAGTATGCATCCCTGTCTAGAAACCTTATGTTACACTATGTGGAATGATAGCACAGTGGCAGAACACCAGGACAGTAGATGGGGGCCTGGGTTCAATTCCCCGTGGGGAGCAGTTTTTCTTTCTCATTACAATTTATGTTGTTAGCATGCATCTATTGTATAAGAGATATTGCTAATAACAGTGATAGGGCTTTCAGGGCTTGCAGTAGGGTTTCAGGTCATGGAACCATTAGTGACCTAGAAATGAAGAACATGAAAAAGGTAACTGGCCCACTCTACTGAGATTAATCCTCCACAAGAAGGAATAATGGAGGCTTATCAATCACAGCTCTTTAAACTTTTTTTTTGTTACAAAAGAACATGCAGACTCCAGAGGCCCTACTGCAGGAATGGATTAGATTGAAGTTCATAGTTTATATACTGTAACATGCTTGTTTATTTAGTGAGGTGTATGTGTGTGCTTACTTGCAAATATGTGTCTGTATTGTATAGCACCTGCGTGTACATTGTTTAGCATGTATATGTGTCTTTTACTATACAAAAAGGACACATTCATACTCTGGCATCGATCAGTAACATTGGTATATTGATTCCTTTATGTCCCCTTTTAAATAAATTGTTCATTTGTGCATTTTGTCTTTGGTGTGCTGGGTATTACTACTGTGTTGATTGGGGGTGTCTATGAGTGTATGGGAGGTTTAAACTCATTTTTTGAGGGAGTGGTTTAGGGTTTAAGTTGATACCCTGTTGCACTGCTACCCCAAGTGGAAGCCCCAAAATGGTATTGCTTTACCCTTTTTGTTCCATTCGTGAAAGAACGCAGTCCAGTCCCCATGGAGTCAAAGGAAGGTGAGATAGATTCCAAGGGTCTTGTGCAGCCGTCAGGACAGCCACAAAACTGCCCTTCTGCTTATGTACCCTGATCCCAGGGAGGGCAGGATTTATAGATGTGCCCAACTAAGTGTGTCTAGTCTGGTCATTCAGAGACTAAGATAACTGTTACCCCAGGGTAACATATTCATTTACAGTGAGATCCACATCCCAGTTCCTTGATCATCTAAATATTCTAAGGTTACCTGCAGTGAGACTGGGATGACACAGTCATCTGGAAGAGGCATAATCTGAAGAGAAGATCCATCAAGAAGAAGGCCGTGCCAAAGTGTAGCATTTGATGAGGTCCTCCACTTTCAGACCCATGGTTTAAGGAAATATAAATTTTTATGACGTGCACCCCTCCCTGAGAGCCATTTGCCATTGCCAAAAATCCTCTAGACCAGGAAAGGGGGACTTACATTTGTACATGCACAAATAGCTCTAACATAAGAAGCATTAGTAAATGATTGCAGAGCATGGACACATTTTGGTGTAAAATTATTAGCACTATGCTAAATGCACAGCAGTTAGGAGTTACGATGATGAGATGAACTTAGAAATACAGTACTGTAGAATGTTAACTGTAATCACTGAGGCGGCTGGCATTCACAAAAAGGAAATCTGGACTTTGCTTAACTTTGGGTACCCCTAAATCCTGTAACAGATTACAAGGGATGACTATGTTTATAAATGTAATAGAAGTTCTTTCTAACTCATGTATTTCACTATCACCTTGTATGAGGACATGACTGTAATTTTTTTTAATAAAACAATAAACAGAAAGTTAGAAAAAAAAGAAATATGGGCCCAGATATTCAAACTGCGCCAGGCTGTGGCGCAAGCTTGGGCGCAGCTCAACTTGGCTGTGCAGGGGTGTGGACTAAGCGATATTCAAAGGAGTTGCGCCATGGCTCAGCAGCTTTGAATATCACACCCCTGCCACCCCCACTGTGTATGGTGCAGTGGCACTGCGCCAGCGCAAGTGCCCAGAGTGGAGCATGGAGATGCGCTAGCGCAAGTTCCATTGCCATGCACAACACACGATATTCAAAGCTGACATGCAAATGGGGCCATAATTTATGCAAAGGTACACGTGGGGCCATTGCATGTCATTCTCTTGTTGCATGCAGATGCGCCGATCTCCGACGACTTGCGCCTGGCGCCCTGCCAGGCAGCAGCCGTTGGGGACCGACGCCCCCTGCAGCCTGATCGCTGCATCTGTGTAAAAATAGAAAACCGTCCTATATCCCTTGTGGTCCAGTGGACCGCTATGTGCCCGACCACTGGCATCTGTAGTATTAAAAATAGTCCAATATCCCTGGTGGTCCAGTGGACCGCTATGTGCCCGATTGCGGGCATCTGTAGTATTAAAAATAGTCCAATATCCCTGGTGGTCCAGTGGATCGCTTTCTGCCCAATCGCGGGCATCAGTATTATTAAAAATAGTCCAATATCCCTGGTGGCCCAGTGGACCGCTTTCTGCCCGATCGCGGGCATCTGTACACAAAGAAAGGACAAATATCCCTGGTGGTCTAGTGGTACCCCCCCTCCCCACCTGCCCACTGAGCCCCACCACTCCACTTCCCCCCAGTCAGATGGCGGGCAGCAGCACCCACCCACCTGCTGCCCCACCGACTCGACAACTAGGTAGGCTGCCGCCCACTGGTTCACAGCGTGAGCCAATGGGTGTGCAGCCCTACTGCTGTCGGCTCGGCGGCGGCGGGCGGCAGGCGGGTGGGGTGCTGCCCCGCGCGGACGGGGAGCGGGTGGTGGGGCTCAGTGGGCGGTGGGAGGACAACTAGACCACGGGATATTATCCTTTTTTGCGTACAGATGCCCACAATCAGGCAGAAAGCGTCCACTGGACCACCAGGATATTGGACCTTTAATAATAATGGATGTCCACGATCAGGCAGAAAGCTGGTCCACTGGACCACCAGGGATATTGGATGTGTTTTTGTATCTTTACACAGATTCCCACGATCGGGCACATAGTGGTCCACTGGACCACCAGGGATATTGGATGGGTTTTTGTATCTTTACACAGATGCCCACGATCAGGCACATAGTGGTCCACTGGACCACCAGGGATATTGGACAGGTTTTTTTTTTACAAATGCCTGCGATCGGGCATGGGAGGGTGCCACCAGGTGCAGCCGGAACTCCAGTGGCCAACCACAGGTGGCAGCTGCCATGTTGCGCCCTGCAATGCAGCAGCTCACCTGTGGGTGGCCATCAGTTGTTCCTTTTTTTTTGGCTTAACTTTGTGTTGGCGCAGGTAGGGGTTGCGCATGCATGGCTCTGCACATCCCCGGTTGAATATCAGGCTGTGCAGGTTATGCATGGGCACGCCCCCCACCTGTGCCTGCATACATTACTGATGCGCTCCGGCACATCGGGATTTGTGCCGCGCACTTTTCCCTTTTGAATATCTCGCTGGGGCACATCAGTGGGTTGCGCATGGTGCAACACTGTTGCGCCATGCACAACCCTTTTGAATATCTGGGCCATGGTATTCTACATTATGCAGCAGTCAAGGACCTATGGGGTCCAGCATCAAGCTTGCATTTATGCCTGTTAACCTTTCCACATTAGGAGGAATGGCACTTACTTTATTCCTCATAAAACCATCTGCCACACAGTAGTTTCTGTCCCACAGTGCTCACTGAGATTTCAATGCAAATTATGCACCTCAACTGTCTAAGTTATGAGGAATAACTCATAGAAACATAGAATTTGATGGCAGATAAGGACCACTTGGCCCACCTAGTCTGCCCATTTCCCTACCAAATGGATAAGGTGCAGATCCTAGTTAACCAACATCCTACTTCCTCCTACCCCCCCACTAGAATTGCCTTATGTCTTTCCCATGCATTCTTGAATTCCCCCACTGTTTTTGACTCCACTACCTCCTCAGGAAGGCTGTTCCATGCATCCACAACCCTCTCCATGAAAAAATACTTCCTCACATTACCTCTAAGCTGTCACACCTCTATCTTCAGATTGTGCCCCCTTGTTCTTGCACATCTCTTTTTCTGAAAGATGCTACCCTCTTGGACTTTGTTGATTCCTTTGAGGTACTTGAAAGTTTCTATCATGTCCCCCCTCTCCCTCCTTTCCTCGAGGGTATATATATATATATATATATATATTTTAAGCTCCTTTAGTCTCTCTTCGTATGTCTTCTGGTGCAGACTCTGCACCATTTTGGTTGCCCTCCTCTGGACAGCCTCCACCCTGTCTATGTCTTTGCGGAGATGGGGTCTCCAGAACTGCACGCAGTACTCCAGATGGGGTCTCACCAACTGTCTGTACAGAGGGATAACAACTTTCTGTTTTCTACTGGTGATGCCTCTCCCTATGCATCCCAGTATCCCCCCAGCCCTCCTTACTGCCTTCTCATATTGCTTGCCCACCTTTAGGTCATCAGATATAACTACCTGCAGGTCCCTTTCCATTTTTGTTGTTGTCAGTATCTCACCCCCCCCATTGTGTACTCTTCCCCTGGGTTTTTGTTTCCCAGGTGCATTACTTCACACTTCTTTGCGTTGAATCTAAGTTGCCATACATTTAACCATTCCTCCAACCTTGCCAAGTTCCTTCTCATCCTTTCCATCCCACCTTGTGTATCAACCCTGTTGCAGATCTTTGTGTCACCTGCAAAGAGACATACTTTTCCTTCCAGTCCCTCTGCAATGTCACTTATAAAGACATTAAAAAGGACCGTACCCAGTACTGAACCCTGCCGTACCCCACTAGTAATCTCCCTTTCTTCACTGTGGACTCTGTTTACTATTACCCTCTGCGTCCTGTTGTCCAGCCAATATTTTACCCAGACTACCACCCTGGGACCCACTCCCAGGTTGGCTGATTCGTTTATTAATCTTTTGTGTGGGACTGTGTCAAACGCCTTGCTAAAGTCTAGGTAGGCCATGTCCATAGCCCCTCCCTGGTCTACTACTTTGATCACCCAGTCAAAGAAATCAATTAGATTTGTCTGACATGACCTTCCCACAGTGAATCCATGCTGCCTTGGGTCCTGTGCCCCACTGGCCTCTAGGTACTCAACAATTCTTTCCTTCAGAAGTGATTCCATCATTTTCCCTACCACTGAGGTCAAACTGACAGGTCTGTAGTTTCCTGCCTCTGTCTTGCTCCCACTTTTGTGAAGGGGAATCACAACTGCCCTCCTCCAGTCCTCAGGTATCACACCATCTTCCCATGATTTGTTAAAAAGGGTCATCAGTGGTGTTACTAGTTCTCCCCTTAGTTCTTTTAGAATTCTGGGGTGAGTCCCATCAGGCCCCTTTGTTTTGTCCACCTTCAGTTTTAAGAGTTCTTTCAGAACCTTTTCTTCTTTGAAAGGACTGATATCGAACCCCTATCCAGAGTGCTTCAATTCACTGGATTAGGTACCTCCTCATCCTTTTCCTTTGTGAATACTGAGCAGAAGTATTCATTCAGTATCCCTGCTTTTTCACTGTTCCTCTTTGCCCACCCACCCTCCTCTTTATTCAGCCTCAGTATCCCCCCCTTTGTCTTTCTTCGCTCCCTAATGTACCTATAAAAGGTTTTATCCCCCTTCTTAACCAAGTTGGCTATCCTTTCCTCGGTTTGGACCTTTACTATTCTGACTACCTTCCCCACTTCCTTCTGCTTTAACTGGTACAGTTCTCTGTCCTGCTCCTTCTGTGTTGCCTTATACTTCCTGAATGCTATCTTTTTGTCCCTAACCTTCCCTGCCACATCTCTTGAGAACCATAATGTTTTTTCTTTCGTTTTGATTTATTTGCTTCACACAAAGGCTTGTTGCCTCTGTGATGGCAGTTTTGATGTTTCCCCATTGTTGCTCCACCCCTCCTTCTTGCCTGTTTGCTAGTGCTTTTCTGAGGCACTCTCCCATTTTGACAAAATCAGCCCTCCTGAAGTCCAGTACCTTCACTTTTGTATGGCTTGACTCTACAGCTGGGTTTATAGTGAACCACACTGTCTGGTGGTCACTTGTTCCCAGATGGCAACCCACTTCTAGATCTGAGATCTTCTCTCCATCCCCATTTGAGAGTACCAGGTCTAAGATTGCTCCCTCCTGAGTGGGTTCCAACACTAGCTGTCTGAGGCATGCCCGCTGTAGGGCATCAAGAATGGCCATGCTCTTGTATGTGGCTGCAGCAAAAGTGCTCCAGTTAACATCTGGCATATTCAGGTCCCACATCAGCAATCTCTCACCTTCTTTCATTTCCTTGTCCATTTCCTCCCCCTGAGATGGGGTCTGTATACAACTCCTATGCAGATTGTGGTGCCATTTCCAGTCTTCAGGGTGACTCACAGTGCCTCCTCTCCTCCCTGTTTACCCTTTAGTTCTGTTGCTTTGATCCCTTCTCTTACATAGAGAGCTACTCCTCTTCCTCTTCTACCCTCCCTGTCCCTTCTGTAGATTGTGTACCCTGGTATACTGACATCTTAGTCATGGTTCTCTATGTACCATGTTTCTGTGACTGCCACAATATCCAGGCATCCCTCTTATATCAAGGCCACCAGTTCAGGGAGCTTGTTACCTAGACTGCAGGCATTGGTACTCATTACCTTCCGTTTTTTGATGGCCTTACCTCTTTTTCCCCATCCCTGTCCTCACTGCCTTTTTCTCCATTTACCCCTGCCCTACTCTCAATTGACTTCTCTATCTTGGTGTTTACCTCACTAACTCCCCTGATTTTTTTTTGGGGGGGGGCTAGGATTTCCCTTCTCCTTTTCAGTGCCTCCCCCTCTGGTTAGTCTAAATGCTTGCCAATGAAGCCTTTAAGCCTATCACCTAGGATCCTGGTTCCCCTCCTGCACAGATGCAGACCATCACACCAGTATAGGCCTGCATCCTTCGTGGTGGACCCCCAGTCCAGAATGAAGCCAAAACCCTGAGCTCTGCACCAGTTTTTCAACCACTGATTGAATCCCATGGTATGGAGCACCCTAGCTTCACCCATACTATAGACAGGCAGCACCTCCAAAAAGGTTACCAAGTGTGCTAGTTGTCTAAGGCCCCTCCCCAACTCCACAAACTCCTCCTGCACTGCTCTGATCCCTTTTCCAGGCAGGTCATTTGTCCCTAGGTGGACAATGATATCCAGCTCCCTTCCCCGGGCAGCTGTTCCCGCGATCCTAAGGATTCACTCCCTGCCCCTCCAAGCCATGGCACCAGGCAGGCACCTTACCTCCCCCTCTCTCCTCCTTCCCCCAGTTCTACCCTCCTAACAATGGAGTCTCCCACCAGGAGTTGTTTTCTTCCCCTGTGGGGTATCTTGCCATCCTCCTGTGGGTTTTCTTTGTGGAGGATCCCAGCATCATCCTTGGTCTCCACTGTGGGTGCCTCCATAGAGGAACCACACTCTGCCAGAATGGCATATGAATTGCGGAGAGGTACAACTGGAGGGATGTGCCTCTGTTCCACCACCCTCACCCTCCCTGAGCCCACTGTGGTCCAATCTCTCATCATTTTTGGCAACCTCTGAGGCAGCAGCAGTGGCCCTGGTGGCCCCTGGGTGGGAAAATCCCGGCCAACTCTGCCTGAAGATGAGCAACCTCCTCCCTCAGCCCAGAGAGGTGCCTGCAGATGGGACAACACCGCATCCTCCAGAACGTCTCCTGGAAGACTGCTGCTCCACAGCCACTGTAGAGGGGGTGGACAAAATGCTTAGGGACTTTGGGAAATTTGAGGACTGGTCAAGAGCATGGCAGCTGGGGTTCAAGCCAAAAAATCAAAAATCATGCTCCTAGTGCATAGGAACCCAGGAACAGAGTATAGGATGGGGAGAAGGTACTGACAGTCATTATGCAAGAAAGGAACCTTGGGGCTATCATATCTGGTTACCATGAAATGGCAGGACAGTGGGTAGGGCCAGTGGGATACTGGGATGTATAGGGAGAGGTATCTCCAGCAGGAGGAGGAAGGTGGTGTTACCACCATATCACTCGTGTGTGAGGACCCCACCTGAAGTACTGTGTCCAGTTCTGGAGGTCACACCTCAGAAAGGACATAAACCGGGTGGAGGCCGTACAGAGGAGAACAACTAAAATGGTGTAGGGGTTGCACCAAAAGCCATATGAGGAGAGACTGAGGGACCTTAACATGTACATCCTGGAAGAGAGGAGAGCAAGAGAGGACATGATAGAGATGCACTGGTACATCATGGGGTGAACAGGATGCAGGATGGGAGTCTCTTTCAAATGAGAAGGAGCACCAGGACCAGAGGGCATTTCAAGAAGCTGGAGGGGTGTGAGGGGAGTTTAAGACGGATGTGAGGAAGTACTACTTCACTAAGAGAGTGGTGGATGCCTGGAACAGACTGTCAGTGGAAGTGGTGGAGGTGAAAACAGTAGGGGACTTCAAGCGTATGTGGGGGTCGATGAAGGGGAAAATCAGTAATAGGCAGGGAGGAGGGAGGGTCACCAGAAACCAGTTAGGGTCTGGGAAGATAGACTAGACAGGGACCATCTGGGCAGTCTGGGAGGGCCATTTGGTCTTTTTCTGCCAACAAATGCTATGTTTCTATGTAATTCTACTTATAATATGGTAAGAAATTCCTTTTCTTGATCGGTGAGGACTCATGCATTGAACAAGCACAACCAATGGCTAGAGCCAAGTTCTGCCAATAAAGATGTATAACAAATTAAAACAATCTGTGTACAGTACCAAGCATTTAGAATTGTATGACTTTAAATAGTCACCATTTTTACTACTAGTAAGCAGGGAAAATGCAAACAGAAATAGTCTGTAATACACTGGCTTTAATTAGCAACCGAAAATGCGTTTTTCTTGACTGAACTCAGTTTAGCTATTTTCTTACCATGTGTGTATTTCTGGGGCTTTTCTGTTTGCCGCTGTTCCATAGCTTTGCCAGTGAATCCACCCAGCCCAATCCGCTTCCATTCGCACTCTTGACTACTGCTTGCTCATATCCTGTTAGCATGTTCTGGGAAAAAATCATTTTTCTGTTGCCTATTTTATAAATGCATAAGCTTATAGTTTTAAAATTAAAGTGAATTTCCAACCTATTTTACAGTCTGTTTGGGCTTCATAGCCCAATATCTTATGGCAGTGTTAGCCAATTGCTGCCATAAATATAATTTTTAATGGTGTCGTTTGAGGTAGGGATGGGATCTTAACTGGAGCTGAACCCTAGGCAAACCAATCCCTTCTACTTCCCTGTCTGCTGGCCCCTATTAGTTGAGTGGTGGCTTTCGTTTTCCTCTAAGATTGCTTAAAGTTACTTAAAAAGATATTAAAAAAATGTCCCTATTGACTTGTATAGGGTGCGCCCCCTCACTCTCCCTGCTTAGACATCACAAAATGTCTGAGCATGGGGGCGAGGCCGACAGACCAGGAAGTAGAAGGGACTGGCTGCCATGGATTTGACTGCAGTTACAATCCCTTCCCTACCTCAAAGGACACCGCAAAAAAATTATACTTTTGGCAGCAAATGGCTAATGCTGCCATAAGGTATTGGCCTATTCCTTTAGCCATTTATTTTTTTACAGTTGAATTTGCCATCCTTCTCTGCTGCCTCTGATCACCTAAGATCCATGCACACCCAACAAACATGCACCAAAAATGCCTGCTGTTTAAAAAAAAAACAGAGTCATGCACACAGTACACATCTCACAAGCTTGCTAACCTCTTACTGGCATGGAGTACAAACCCACAGTGACACCTTGGAACCATGTTTAGAGACAGTTAAACTTGTTTGTCAACCACTAAACAGTGGTCAAAGAAACAAGCTTGGGCACTAAGACTGCTGATTTATGATTGGCTAAAACTTGTTTTCACCCACTGGACTGGGACACCACAACCAATGTGAATGAAGAAGTCCTGGTGCCAACCTTCATCCTGACCAGCCATATCAGTGTGCCAGTTCAGAACTGTAATTTTTCTAGTTACAGCCGTTGTTTGCCACACAGACCCTCCCAACAAAAAGACTCTACAATCACACTTCATACATATAACACAGTCTGCAGAACCCAAAATAAAATGTTGTTGTATTTTATTTATTGTTGTCTCTTTTTTATTATCAGTTACATTTTATATGTTTAACTGTCCATTTCAAAACTTGTTCATTGTCTATCAGTGCTGCTCAGTTGGTGCCCTACCTTCCCTCTCACTCCCATTTCCATGATTACCAAGCTCAAAGCATTTCTCTTCGCACTCACTCCTCTTGTAAGAGTGCCATTCATGAACTCACAAACCTGACGTGCGAAAATCAATAGCCGTGACACTGACTCGCACTGTACTAGCTGGTGATTCTGCTGCTGCTGGAAAGGATTGAAGCAGAACACAGCCATCTTTTTAAACATCATTATTTTGTACTGCTCTATATTTTTAAAGTTAATGCTTTTTTTTTGTAACAGACTCCTCATATGGGGAAGGGGGACAAAAATCTCAGCTGTGTAATCTGTGTGGGAGGGAGGAAGAGAAACATCTTACAATTGCAGCATGGACTACTTTACCAAAAATGAAGAAACGTAATTATCAGTCTCATGCCTCACTGTGCAAAAGCAATCAACATTCTAACAAGCTGATGCACAACTCACACACCAGAGTATGGCCATGAAATGATGCAACTTAGAGTCTAGGGTTACCACCTCTCCTGATTTTCACAGGACGGTCCTGATTTGGGCAGCTGTGTCCTGCAAAAAAACATGAAAAATACTAAATGTCCTGATTTTATAGTAGAAAAAATATTTTCTAACTTTCCACTAAATGTTGCAGAAAACTACAATACCTTAACTAAAACACCTTAAAAAGATAAAAAAAAACAATAGAAGCAACTAAGAAGCTACTGCACTTTGCCTTAATTCTGATTATATAGAGAAAACAAGTCTGTTGCATCGGTTGAGGTGATGCACTGTCCTGCGAAAAATCGTGTTTCAGTAAGAAATGTCCCACTTTGGGCTTTTTAAAAGCTGGTAACCCTATTAGAGTCAGGGCAGTCTGTGAATTGAAGTGAACCTTCAAATAGCTATTTAAACTAGTCAGCATTTTATTAACAGTCACAAGTAAGTATACAGTTAATAAAAAAAAATTCATGAACACAAAAAGTAACAACCACTCTCGGCTACATGTTATATGGTTTGGTGTTACAAGTATGGGCATGGGTTGGGGCAGTGTGGTAACTACATTACTGAATTATGAACCCAGTATCTATTGTATGGATTACAGTTTACTAAACATCCTGCATACCTTCCCATAGGCATCTTTACTGTCCAATTTGATTGGGTCTGAATAACCAGTTTATATTTTAGCTGTTTGTTCTTGCTGCCCTCTCACTCATTAGTTCTACCCAATAAAACAGATATTTAGCCACCATTCATGGACATAACAAGACCTGCACCTAGGGACAAAGAAAGCCATATCATAACACAATTATACCTTCCACAGCAGTTTCCTGATTTGTTTGTTTTTTGATAACTGCGTAAGCGCACTAGACGTTAATGAACTTGGTTACTAGACCCTTGTAAAAGGTGAGTTCACAGAACAGTTAACAATTATTCATCAAGTATCATACAGAGGAAGAAGCAGACAAGACACTTTAAACATAATAAAAATGACATTATAAATTGTAAAACTGAAAGCAGAAAAGATTAATAGTCAAATTAACCAGCCTGGGAGTGGGTCACAGGGTGATAGCCTGGGTAAAACATTAGCTGGACAACAGGGCACAGAAGGTAATTGTAAATGGAGTCCACTCTGAAGAAAGAGAGGTTACTAGTTGGGTACTGCAGGGTTCAGTACTGGGTCCAGTCCTTTTTAATGTCTTTATAAGTGACATTGCAGAGGGACTGGAAGGAAAAGTATGCCTCTTTGCAGATGACACAAAGATCTTCAACAGGATTGATACACAAGGAGGTTTGGAAAGGATGAGAAGGGACTTGGTAAGGTTGAAGGAATGGTCAGAAGTATGGCAGCTTGGGTTCAATGCAAGGTGCAAAACAATGCACATGGGAAACAAAACCCAGGGAAGATTAATAATGGGGGTAGTAACAACAACAAAAATGAAAAGGGACCTGAGGGTAATTATATCAGATGACCTTGAGGTTAGCAAGCAATGTTAGAAGGCAGTAGGGAGGGCTGGGGGGACACTGGAATGTATCGGGAGAGGCATTGCCAGCAGAAAACAGGAAGTTGTTATCCCTCTGTACAGACAGTTGGTGAGACCCCATCTGGAGTACTGCGCCCAGTTCTGAAAACCCCATCTCCGCAAAGACATAGACAGGATTGAGGCAGTCCAGAGGAGGGCAACTAAAATGGTGCAGGGTCTGCAAAAGAAGTCATATGAGGAGAGACTAAAGGAGCTTAATATGTATACCCTTGAGGAAAGGAGGGAGAGAGGGGACATTATAGGAAATTTTAAGTACCTCAGTGGAATCAACAAAGTCCAAGAGGGTAGCATCTTTCAGAAAAAGAGATGTGCAAGAACAAGGGGACACAATCTGAAGATAGAGGGGGGTGGTTCAGGGGCAATGTGAGGAAGTATTTTTTTTCACAGAGAGGGTGGTGGATGCATGGAACAGCCTTCCTGAGGAGGTTGTGGGGTCTAAAACTGTGGTAGAATACAAGAATGCATGGGACAGACATGAGGCAATTCTTGTGGGGGTAGGAAGAAATAGGCTAATGTTTAACTAGGATCTGCAGCTTATCCTTTAGGTAGGAAAATGGGCAGACTAGGTGGGCCAAGCGGTCCTTGTCTGCCATGAAAGTCTATGTTTCAATGTACCTTATCAACTATAAGCAGTGGGATGCTCCCACCTCCTTTTGCTGACCTGTAATTTTATATACAATATGGCATCGTTCGCAGTTCTGCAAAGCTCAGGGATGCCCTTTTTGTCTGAACACATCAGCGAATGTGGCCCAAATTACTGTATTTTCTTTGCATCATTCTCTGAGTTGTATTTTACAGCATACTTTCTCTGTTTTGTGGATCGGTTAGAGTCTGGCAAGTTATGTGTCTTGAGGGATCCCAGACTGGACCATTCACACTTTGTACAATCTTTCATCTGGTTCTGGTCAATGGTAAGAGGCACCATTTCATTAGGTGGTCATTAAGCTCTGTCAGGGAGTTGGTGTCCCTCAGTATGCATATTATTAGGGTCCCTGGGCTCGGACTACCCACCACTTCCAAGATTGTTTGCATAACTTCACCTCATAAATTATATACTTTAGGAAATTCTTAAAACATAGGCAAAAGAGTCCTCACACCCTCATTACAATTTCAACAGGTTGAGTACCTTCTGAAGTCCATGGTATGTAGTTGTTAAGGGGTTAGATATTATTTATGAAGAATTTTCACTTTGACCTGTTTGGCCTGGGCTGCCTGCAAGACAGAGTTTATGTTTGTTCAAACTGTAACAGTCTGTGACTTCTGGGCACACTTCCAAATCCCTTTCCCGGGTGTTCTGGAAGATGCTCATTGAAGGTAGTATACCAAGATTAATATACTTTTTGAGCCAGACGTTTTGCCCCAGGCATTCTCTGAAGCATTCTAAGGACTGAAGATGTGTATGACTTGATTTGATGTGTATCACTGAGCTTCAACAAACAATACTTTAGTTGCAGTCACTGCCATTGTTTGTTGAACAGTGCAAACCTGTTTAATCATTTCAAAAAATGGCATGTCAGGGAGCAGAGCTTGCAGCCAAAGGGAGAAGTCACACTATAGAAGAGTTCCTCTGTGTTTACTTTCGTATTTTTAAACAACTGATCTCACTGTCAAGGCCTCATTTAGAAATATTGAGAAAAAAAGATTCAGCACTCCAGGATTTTCAGCAATTTTACAATATAATTTATTTCAGCGACTGGTGCCCAGACAAAAAAGGCTCCTTCTAGCCCCAGCGCTTCAGCCCTTCAGCGGGCCTTCGTCAGGGGGCAGGTCTAAGGTACTATAAAAAGTGCTCTGCATTTAAAGTGCATCATACATCTGTAACCAATTAAAAAGGAAAAAGTTATTTCTTCTTAAAGAAACATGCAAACAATCAGTTCTGACGCACAGTTATTCTTATTTGATCTCCCAGCAAATTACAAGTCAGTATTTCATTTTTAGACTAACCTGGTCATGATTTTCATTATACTTACAGTATATACTATCTTGACTCTGATTTTATGCTGGGGCTGCAACATTTCAGAAAATTAGAGTTTGTGCAGGGGAAAAAAAATTCTTCACAATAGAATGCCTCTATATTCAAATCACATTCTCAGCTTTACCCTTATTCCAAATAGGTTGATATTACTTACATATTAACTCCCTCATAAGGCATCTTAATTAAAGTTACTTTAAACTATTTTATATAAGCAAAACCATGTTATATGTATGGGAGGTCAAGTGTCCATGCAAAAGGTCGTTTGTTAAAAAAATTCTAAATGCAATATTATTTGAGATTCATCTTATTTCTATGTTGATTTTACATTTAAACCATTATTTTGAAAACCAAAAACATCAAAAAATAGAACCATAAACAAAATATATATATTGTTTTATTAATTATAATCTATTAAAATAAAAAAGGGGGAGAAAATGTGGGGAGTTTAGAAAACTGAAGGGAGAAATAAATGCATAAAAGACAGGGGGCTTTCAGAAATAAGGTAGGGAAGTGATAATTTAGAACCCTACGTATCAAGATACTGTATATTCTGCATGATTCAGGTTTCAAGGGGGTTTAGTTCATCATTTTATTAAATAGAATAGTCTAAACCCTCAAAAACACCATACCAAATCTGAGACCCTTTCTTAAGTAATATGTTCAGAATGAAAGATCACATTTCCATTTTATATTTCTTTTTTCTTTTGTTTGTTTCTTTTACATCAGCCTACAATTTTAATAGCTGGTTCTGAGCTCAGGTGAGCTTACAATTAAATACAGCTCTCACCATTGCTGATTACAAGGAAATAGGTATAGCCTCTGATCACATAATGTAAAGGAAGGGGAGTAGGGGGGAAATAAATCAAAAAATAAAGTAGAATGAAGAATAAAGGAAAATAACAAATCAATTTCAGAATCGCAGGTCACATTTCTTCACCTTCATATTATATCAAATAAGGTGAGAAACCCACTTCCTCGTTTAAACCTACTGGTGCAACTGTACCTAGAATTTTATGATCCATCTTGTTTCTTTCTGTGACAGGGTATTTGCTCTGCCCTCCCCCGATGTCTTGGAACACGTTCTAGTGCTGTAAACTTGAAACAATCAAGTTTTGAATCAGGTTTCTCCAAAAATGTGCTCCTAAAACATTAAGCTCATTGCCATTTATGATGACGCTAACATGCTGCTGTATTTTCTCCTTCATTGGACGTATTGTCACACCCACATAATAACAGGGGCAGTTGCACCAGCAAGACATACTGTAAACAAATAAGGGAGTCGTAAACATAATAAAAGGTTTAAGTTTAAAGACCTTTCCATTTTTCTTAAATGCTTTACCAGTCTGTGCCCTCACCCACAACTATTTCTGCTTTAACAAATATTTTTTTCTTCAAACATGTGGGACAGCCATTGGGGTAGTTTTTGCACCCTCTTATGCTAATTTATTCATGGGCTTTTTTGAAGAAAAACTAATTTACAATAGAGTAGAAAATATTTTTTTAAGAACTTAAAAATTTGGCACGGTTTTACAGACGATGTCGTAGTTGTGTAGGAAGGCAATGTAGAATTAATACCTGAGTCCATCAAGTACCGTGACAACAACAATTTAGGATTTACATTCACGTATGAGTTTGATAGAGAGAGAATAACATTTCTCAGTCTTGAATTGGAAGGTAAAGTGGGAGAATATGTAAACAGCAAGGGTCATAGGAAAGAAACAGCTGCAAATACTATATTGTATGCTTCAAGTGCACACACCCAAAAATTGATCAAGTCCATTCCCTATGGCGAAATGCTTAGGTTGAAAAGAAACTGTATAAATAGAGAAGACTTCATAAAACAAATTGAAGATCTGAAAACAAGGTTAAAGTATAGGGAATATTAAGAAGAGACCTTACAAAATGCTTTGACAAGGTTGAATTGTTAAACCGAAATTACCTTTTAATTTCTAAGGAGGAGAAACAGTGGGGAGATCATAGCGGTCAAAAACCATTAGACAAAGGTGGACAAGTGGTCACTTTTGTGACAGAGTTCAATCCACTTGCTGGACAGCTGAGTGGCCTGGTGTACAAGTATTGGCCACTGTTTTTGATGGATTTGATTCTAAAAAAAAAAGAAATATCAGAGAAACCCAGAATCACATTTTCTTTTTTTTTTTCGCATCATATGTTTATTCAGTTTTTCAAATACACAAACAGGCAGACCAGACAAGCCCACCATGACAATCACAATACACACAAACAGGTACATCCAGTACCTAACGTATGTACATAGAGATCAAAGTTCATGATAATAAAAACCATGTTACTAACACAGCACAATGCACTTTAAAAGACAAATAAAGAGCTACATTGCTATAGTTAGTAGGGAATATATCTAAAATAAGTAATCCCCCTGCCATTCATTTTAAACACCATTTGTTGTTTCCCCCCCATCCCATGTCCAGCCTTCCCCTGCCGTGTTAGAGCATCTAAATATGGCTGCCATATATTATAAAATTACTCTCCCCTGTTTTGCAATACATAAATGAGTCTGTCAAGGGTAAGGGCCTGTAATATCAAAGCTTTCCATTGTTGTATATTAGGTTTGACTGCCATTACCCATGTGTTCAAAATACAATGTCTGGCCATTACCAGGATGACCCTAAGCCACCGGGGCAAGGGGGCCCAATCATCCCTACCCACCTACTCCATTCCAGATAACACCACCAGAGGCAAGTGTGGAAGCTGTTTACCTGCCACTACATGTACCTCCATCATCACCTCCCTCCAGAACTCTTGCAGGATTGAACAGGACCAAAAATAATGATAGTAAGAGGCTAATCCTACATTGCATCGAGGACAGATCAGTGAGACCAGGGGATTATAGCTGCTGACACTCAAGGGTGGGCGATATAGCCTGTGACAAAACTTGTAAAAATGTTCTTTATACTTATTACAAATCAGTATACCTTGGTGCAGCTGAGCCATCACCTTCCATGTGCCCTCTGTGATGTGGACTCCCATATCCCCTTTCCAAAATTGTTTAGTTTTCTGCGTCACATCTGAAAACAGCTGCCTGCCCTTTCTAGCCACTCTATGTATGGTACCTTTGGGATTATGCCTCCCCTCCTGTATCAACTGTTCTAGTGGTTCCTATGCTATATTAATACCCTGTTTTCTCCCCAAGGAGTTATGTATGCTTGCAATTAAAGGTATCGATAGAAGTGTTTATGCCCCAGCCCTGTCCTATCCCATATATGATCAAATGTGTCTAATCCTTCTCTGGTATACAGATCCTTTATACACATTATCCCTACCTTTTCCCATTCTTTAAACCCTAAATTCTCCAGCCCCGGAACAAAGAAAGGATTCCCTGCAACTGGGAGAAGGAGAGTCTCTCCCTTATTTATCCCTACACGCCTAATAAATTGTCCCCATCCATCTAGTGCTGTCTTAACCAGAGGGTTTGGCTTAGGTAAGTTCATGTACGCCGTGCGGCCTTTCCCAGCCAGAAAAGACATTGCTCTACCAGGGCAACTCCTCTCTTCTAGGTCTAGCCAACTTGCCTCTCGTGGCCTACCCACCCAATCCTGCAGATACCGGCATTGTATGACAAGATGATAATTCTTAAGGTCTGGGAACTGCAAACCTCCCTTATCGAACGGCGACTTTAAACACACAAGACTTGTATGTGGTCATTTGCCCTGCCACAGGAAGTCTGAGAATGCTTTTTCCAGACGCTTCAAATCTGTTCGAGTAAGTCCCACATGGAGCATCTGTATGCAATATAATAACTGTGGCAGTGCATTAATTTTGAGCAGGTTGATCCTGCCTAACCATGTTATGGGTTGTTTATTCCATCTCTCCAGGTCAGCTACAATTGTGTGCAACAAGGGGGCATCATTTAATTCATATAGCGCGTTTATGCTTCTCCCAATCCTAATGCCCAAATAAACAAATGAGCTGCCAGCCCTCTGAAATCCCCAGTCTCTTACCTCCCTTTCTTCCTCAACGCTTTCTTTTCCTATTCTAAGTTCCTCTGACTTACTTAGGCTTAATTTACATCCTGAAAATTGAGAAAATTGGTCTATTAAATGAAGAAGTGGTGGCACTGATTGATTTGGTTTAGTAATCTATAGGAGCATGTCGTCAGCATAAGGGAACTTTTACATGCCCTTCCCAATTGTCCCAGTACACCAGATATCTCAGGGTGTTCCCTTATTGCAATGGCCAGAGGCTCCAATGCCAGGGCAAAAAGAAGAGGCGACAGCAGGCACCCCTGTCTAGTCCCCCTGTGCAGCCCAAACCTATCTGTGAGAGTACCATTGACCAGTACCCTAGCTGTGGGTGCAATATAAATTAGACGGACCATCCCCACGAACATGTCACCCAGACCAAATCGGGTCAAAACCTCCATTAAGCATGGCCACTCCACCAGATCAAATGCTTTTTCAGCATCCATAGATAATATATGAACTAGTTCATATCCAATTGTGGCTCCCCAAATGACGTCCAATAGGTCTTCTCATATTATGATAGGAGTACCTGTTCCATATAAACCTGGTCTGGTCTGGGTGAACTAGCTCTGGTAGCAACTTATCCAATTGATTGACTAATACCTTAGTAAGAATCTTAGAGTCACAGTTTAATAAGGATACTGGTCTAAATGATGCACAATCAAGTGGGTCTTTACCTTCCTTTGGGATCAAGCAGATGACCGCTTCCTGCCATGTTTAAGGTAATGGCCCCTCCTCCTCTCTAGCTTTATTAAGTAACATCCCTAGATGCTTGATCAGATGCAGCTTCATGACTTTATAATATTCTGCAGAGAAGCCATCCGGACCACTAGCTTTGACCCTCTTTAACCCTGTGATAGCATTATTTATTTCCCCTCCACAGTTTTAGCACCTAGCCATTTTTGTTGCATGGTGGATAATTTGGGCAACTTCACCCCATCTAGGAATGAGTGCACGTTAGTCCGCACGTCCCCTGCCTGTGTTTGGTAAAGCTCTCCATAAAAAACGTAAAATCTTTCCCATATAAGCTTCTTGTCTGTCCCAAGTTTACCATCTGGACCCTTGATTGCTGCAATCAGGTGAGTGTTCCTTTTCCCTTTAATGAGGTTTGCCAGCATAGTGCTGGGTTTATTCCCCCACTCATAAAAATGTTTACACACTAATAAACATGTTTTCCATGCTTCCCCCAGCAGTAAATTATTTAAAGCTTCCCTAGTCACTATTAGGAGTCTGCATGCAGCATTTCCTCCCTCTCCCCTTGCAACTCATCCTTCCAGCACCCCAAGGTGCTGCTCGAGGTTCTCCCTTTTTTCCCATATCTTCCATTTATGGTGTGCCACATAGCTAATGACTGCACCCCTCATATTTGCTTTCCCAGCATCCCAAAATACAGCTTTTGAGGGGGTCATTCCAAGGTTATTTTGAACATATTGCTTCCATTGATCCTGTAAGTAATCCTTAAACCCCTTATTAGTCAGTAAATAATTGGGAAATCTCCATGCTGGAGGGTCAACCCCCGCACCTCGCAGTGTCAGAGACACTAGCACCATGGTGTGATTCGATATGTGTATAGGACCATGCTTTGTCTGAAGAAGTTTACAATACCAGGCCCTTGGAATATAGATATAATCCAGCCTCGACCACGTCTTATGGGGGTGGGAGAAAAACGTTTACTCCCGTGTGCTGGGATTGGCCATTATCCAGGCATCAACAAGGTCCAGATCAGCCATCCCCACCATCCATGTCCATATAAATCCTCCGCAGACCCCTCTCCCTTCCGAGTGGTCCAGCATGGGATTCATCAGGCAGTTTAAGTCCCCACCCAAAATCAATCCTGGGAACTGTTCCACCATTAACAGTGCAGTGAGAGACCTTTAAAATGTAGGATCATGCACTGCAGGCACGTATACACTCCCGAATGTTAGTTTTTCTCTCAATAGCTCTCCCACTACAAATACATACCGGCCATGCTCAGGGTCAGCTACTACCCTGTGTACCTGAAATGGCAGCCGCTTATGAAGGAATACTGCGATACCACGTTTGTAAGAGGAGAAAGACGCTGCCCAACATTCCCCCACCCAGCTCTATTTAAGTTTATCGTGCTCCTTATTAGTAAGGTGTCTCCTATAACAGCATGGTGCATTTAACTGGGGTGGAGATTCCCCTAACATTCCAGGACGCTATCGTTAGCAATCAGCCATGGTGCATGCACCATCTTCCCTCCAGTAGTCATCTATCCCCCCCTCTAAATCTCCTTCAGCATATCACCTTGTGCATTCAATACTCTGTATTCATGTTTGGATCTCATATCAAACATAGAACAATACAACACACAACATGTATAAACTATATACAATACAAACGTCCCCTCTCCCCCCCTCAAAAACTTTGTTATAACAAATAACCCCCCCTTTTGTAACCAGAATTGCATGTAGCAAAAATTTTACAAGCCCTCCCAAATATTTAGTAAGAGTGCATCCCAGACTCCCTTCCCCACCGAGAACATCATCAAAAACTCACTTTAGTACACAGACCCCTACTGTACTATCAGATCATTCAATTCTCACGTTAGACATACTTTGGAAGAGAAGGGAAATTAATACCATATGGAAATTTAATGATTTTTTATTGAATCTCAAAGACTTTAAGGAAACAATGAAACAAAAAATTAAACAGATCTTTGAAGAGAATAAGGATCAGGGCATTAAAGCGGGTGTTCTCTGGGATACACTTAAGGTAGTTCTCAGGGGGGAAATAATTAAATATGCGTCGCATTATAAGAAAAACCAACAAGTAAGGCTTAATCAATTACAACAGCAACTTGAGGAGTTGCAAACATTGCATGCTGCTGGTGATGAGGGAGCCCTTCCTCTCCTCCAAGCAACTAAAGAACAGATACAGTCTATTCTAAATATTCGTACTGAACAAGCCTTACAGATCATTAAGCAAAAATACTATGAAGGGGGCCCCAGGGCCACGAGCCTGCTGACTCACAGAATCAGACAACATAAAACCAGATCTAATGTTACCCAGATACGAGACCCAGACTCCAAAAGATTGGTTAGTCATCCCAGAGAAATAGAACATGCTTTTTTGAAATACTACTACACCACCCTGTATAGTGCTGAATTAGATGGGAATATTCAGGGAATGGGGACCTTCCTGAAACACCTACGGCTACCAAAGATCTCAGACAAACAGAAACAATTACTAGAGAAAACAAACAATCACCCAGCTGGAATTAGACAAGGCCCTGTTATCACTCAAATCACATAAAAGCCCAGGCCTGGACGGGTACACAGGGGATTTCTACAAGGTGTTCAGAGCTGAATTGGCCCCTACCCTTCTGCAGGCGTGCAGGGGAGTACAGACAGACCAAATAACGCCTGACTCCTGGAGATATGCCTACATTACCAGCATACTAAAACCCGGAAAAGATAGCACATCCTGCTCCTCTTATAGACCTATTTCAGTGCTTAATATAGATTATAAAATCTTTGCATCCATAATGTCCAAAAGATTTGAGTCTTTTTTACCGGAAATAATTGACCCAGACCAAACGGGATTTATCCCAGGCCACCAGGCGCAGGACAATATAAAAAGAACACTGCACCTCTTGCAGAGGGCAAAGGAGGCCGGTTCTTCATTTCTTCTCCTATCACTGGACGCAGAGAAGGCGTTCGACTGCATCGAATGGGCTTTCCTGTGGAAGGTACCGGGAGAGGTACGGATACCACAGTCGGTGATTGGATTAATAAAATTAATGTACACAAACCCCAAAGCATATATTCGGATAAATGGCTCTTTCTCAAACCCTATAACATTATCCCGTGGAACAAGACAGGGCTGCCCCCTTTCACCTCTTCTATTTGCAATTTACCTAGAGCCCTTGGCTCAGGCCCTAAGTCTAGATGAGGTAATTTCTGGAATTGAGGTGGCCTCTACATCCCATAAATTAGCTCTATACGCAGACGATCTTTTGGTATATCTTACTGAACCGGAGGCCTCCCTACCCCCTCTCTGGGATAGATTGAGGAGATTCAGGGAGATCTCAGGCTATAAAATTAACAAAACAAAAACTGAAGCTCTAGCCTGGAATTTCATCCCAAATACTGAAATGAGGAAATCCTTTAGATTCCGCTGGGACTTGAAGAGCATTAAATACTTGGGAGTGCAGATTGGCCTTTCGTATAAGGACATATTCTCTTTGAATTACACCCCCTTTATGACTAAAATGATGGCAGACCTAGACAGATGGAGAGTTCTCCCCCTGTCTATGTGCCAACGGATAGAGTCAGTCAGGATGGTCGTTCTACCCCGTTTTATATACTTGGCCCAAACCCTGCCAACCCAGATCCCTGACATTTTCTACAGAACACTGCAGAGAAAAATATCTGCATATGTCTGGGCCAATCAAAAACCCAGGATTAATCTCCCAACACTGCAACTATCTAGACAGAAAGGAGGTCTGTCCCTACCTAATTTCAAATTATACCACCTGGCTGCCCAAATTAGAATCCCTATATTTTGGTTAGACAGATCTTATGAGACAAAATGGAAATCGCTGGAATTGCAGGGAAGAGGTTTGTAAGAGGTGAATCGAATTCTATTATCCACTCCCTCTATAATGAATGTGGGAGATATCTCTAACCCCTATACTTACTCAACCTTGCAATGCTGGCAAAAATTACTGGCATCGCGGGAGCTTAAGTCCTGGAGATTGGCGCTACTCTCCCTGCCTTTCACGGACATTTTTGTCCCTGCCAAACTGGACAGGAGATATCTTCTCTGGCAAAGGAAGGGGTTACACTTAGTTTACCATTTCATGCCTCAGGGAACGGTTCTCTCCTTGACAGAGTTAGTTCAAAAATATGATATTCCTTTCTCAGATAGATTTAGATATTTCCAGACAAGGGATTTCCTTAATTCCCTGGGTAAGGTGGGGTGGAGTGATTCTCCTCTTCCCAGAATCCTTTTAAGCATACTAGGAGTTATAGATGGTGGACCAACTCCTCCTCACATAATTTCATCCATTTATAAAGGTTTATGTTCGATATACAGTAAACCCCTAGATAGCATTAGACAGGCATGGGAAAGGGATCTGGGAGTGGAGATGGCTTCCCCTCAATGGGAGACATATTTAAAGACAATGTATAGAGGTATAGACTCAGGTTTCTGGAAAGAGTTTGCCTGGAGGGTAGTTATCAGATATTTCAGGGCCCCAATGGTGATGTCAAAGTACAATCCTAATTATAAAGCAGAGTGTTGGAGGCAGTGTGGATTCTCCCTGGCATCCCTGGGTCATATCTTTTGGTCCTGTAACAAGTTGCATGCTTTTATTGATCACTTGCATAAGGCTCTCCAACAATTAATACCTTTTAATATAATACTAGGCCCCCATCTGTTACTATTTGGGGACACTTCACAGGAACCCTTAAATAGCTCATCCAGAAAGTTTCTCAAGTTGGCCTTACTGGCCGCTAAAAAAACCATTACGAAAAGTTGGGGTTCCCCTCAGCCTCCCACACTAGATACATGGCATCAGATAATGATAGATACAGTATTTATAAGATGGAGAGATTAACTGCTAGTATTAACAAAACTTACGAGGCATTTGAGAATATGTGGAGAGGATGGGTCTTATATATTTCATCCTCAAGACTAGATTTTCAACCATGATCTAATGTACCCCATAAAGTATCTGTCTAATATACAAAGGAATCAATTGCATTCTCTAAATTTCTCTTACATGTCCCCCTGTCTTGTCAGCAAATGAAATATGTTGACCTATATACTTGTAGTGCACTTATATGTTGTTGTGTCTATGTCTGTCTATTACTGTTAAAGTAATGAAAATAAAATAAAGAATGAAAGTTAAAAAAAAAAAACTCGCTTTATCTTATATAGTAACATGTTGAAAAATATAAGTAACACAGTTCCTCTATATTCTCCTCTGCCCCCCGTTGCTTATCCCTCCAAACAGAACCCCCCCAAAGATCCACTCCCCTCGATTATATAGCCCTCCTCCTCCCTTGTCACACCTGAATCCTTATTTTACCAACAATTAGGCATCTCTATATCCCTTGTTATTATCACCCTCCCACCTTCAGATCCCCCCAAAACAAAAAATAAAAAAAGGGATATGTAAATGCCCATGTGATCTGAGTTAAGTCAAATAATAATTTTAGGATGGTTGAGTTCCTGATTAATATTCCAGGTGAATGGGCTTCCAATCAGCTGATCCTTATAGAACTTCTCACCAAAATAAGGGGAAAAAAGAAAGAGGGGAACAAGCAAAAAAATCAAAGAGGAACAAAGAAAAAGAAAAAAGGCTCTCCATTCTGGTGCCATATTTCAGTGGAGCATAAAAATCAGCCATTCCACATGTGTATATCTAGAGTAGACCAGTCTCGCTTTCTAATATGAGACAAGTTCCAAATAAGGCAAAGCCAACAACGGCAGCTCGCAGCACAGTCCCTGTGCCCGCCTGTAGCTGCAGGCCCATCAAACCAAACATCAAACAGTACCTTGAAGCCCATAGCAGCCCAAAGTTCAAATCCAGACAGGAACCAAATTGTATCCACCAATTTAGGCGACAAACCAAAACACTCTGTCCAGCCACAACCTGCTTCACCCCATTTTCTTCTTAAGATCCTTCACAAACACCTCCACCTTCTGCACTTCCCAAAATGAGTAGGTGACCCATTCATGTTTGATCTTGAGGGTTGCGGGATACAGCATAAAACATTCCACCTGAGCCTCTCGCAGCTGTGCCATTACCGAGTTAAAGCCTCGGCGCTTCTTCAGTAGGAGAGCAGAGTAATCTTGGAACAGGTTAAACTTGTGTCCTTTGTACTCTAAAGTAGACATATTTCTATAATCCTTCAACACTAGCTCCCTGTCTTGGTAGCTGTGAAACTGCATCACTATCTGTCATGGAGGTTGATCTGGTGGGGTCTGCGGAACACTGCCCAGTGAGTTCTCTCAAGTTTTATTTTACCATTCTTGGGGAATAACCCCAATATCTCAGGCAGGGTTCATGCACAGAATTCTAGAACACCATTGCCCTCAAGTCCCTCTGGCAGGCCCCGGAGGCGCAAATTCAGCTGCCGCTGGTAATTCTCCTGATAGTCAAACTGGTCCTTGAAGTCTGCTAGCTCTCTTTGTAGTGCAGCAATTTGTTCGGGGACCAGCGCCATGGCATTCTCAACATCCAAAATTCTTTGCTCCATTTCAGTTAGTCTTGTTGCATGCGATGCATGCAAATCTACAAGTTCCTGAAGTTTGTGGTCAAAATTAGATGCCAGGCTAGTGAGACGAGGCTCCAGGACCTGTTGCGTTACTTTGCGGCCCACTGTGCAGACCTTGGCCGCTGAAAGCGAGATAGGCCCTGCATTTTCCACCTGTGTCATGGGTGGTTGTTTTCACTGTTTTTTACCTGCCACATGGGAGCTTTTAGTTGACCCGGGAGTTAAATAGTAATCCTTGATCCTTCTGGAACAGGTACAGTCATTTTTCTTATATTTTTCAGCGAGTTAAAAGTAATTTTAAAGCTAGATTTCTTGGTGGTTTGTGGAGCACGAGAAAAAAGCATCCTTACTCGACCGGGTTCATTAGCACCCCCCCAGAATCACGTTTTCAAAAGCTAAGAACATAGGGGCCAGGGTGACAAAAAGTCATTATGTACAAACCAATGGGACACAGTTGCCCAGCAAGTGGCTAAATACTAGGCCGATCAGATTTTTTAAGTGTGGAAGGTACAATATGTTCCAATATGCACAAACTGGTAAAGTATTTAAGAAAAATGGAAAGGTCTTTGAACTTAAAGATTTTATTACATGTACAGCTCCCTTTGTTGTTTATGTCTGTTGGTGCAACTGCCTCTGTTATTATGCGGATATGACAATATGTCCAATGAAGGAGAGAATACAGGAGCATGCTAGTGCCATCGTAAACGGCAATGAGCTTAATGCTTTAAGAGCACATTTTTTGGAAAAACGTGATTCAAAACTTGGTTGTTTCAAGTTTACAGTACTAGAACATGTTCCAAGACATCCAAGGGGGAAAACAGAGCAAATACCCTGTCACAGAAAGAAACAAGATGGATCGTAATTCTGGATACAGTTGCACCAGTAGGTTTAAATGAGGAAGTGGATTGCTCACCTTATTTGATACAATATGAAGGTGAAGAAATGTGACCTGCAATTCTAAAATTGATTTATTTTCCTTTATTTTTCATTCTACTTTATTTTTTTATTCATTTTCTCCCTTTTCTCCCTCACTACTCCCCTTCCTTTACATTAGGTGATCCGAGGCCAGACCTATTTCCTTATAATCAGCAACAGTGAGAGCTGTATTTGATTGTAAGCCCACCTGAACTCAGAATTAGCTATTAAAATTGTAGGCTGATTTAAAAGGAACAAATAAAAGAAAAAATAAATATAAAATGGAAATGTGATCTTTCATTCTGAACACATTACCTAAGAAAGGGTCTGAGATTTGGCCTGGTGTTTTTGAGGGTTTAGACTGTTCTGTTTAATAAAATGATGAACTAACCCCCTTGAACCCTGAATGATGCAGAATATACAGGGCTGGATATTCAAACTGCGCCCAAAATGTGCGCAATAGCAGGAGAGAGCACAAATCCATTGTGCACATGCGCAATAGACGTGATATTCAAAAATGGAGCAAGCCAAATTGCGCAACCAGCCAACGTCTGAATATCGCACAACCTGAGCCATAGCGCAACCCGGAAGGGGTAGCTGAGCAGATATGATGCGCTATAGTGCAACAAGGGCAGCCCAGAGGCGCCATAGCGCAAGCAGGAGCCCCCAGCAGCAGAGCAATGGAACTGCACAACCAGGGAGGTAGGCAGGGGCCCACCACCCATGCCACACCCCAAGCACAGCACAACTGGGGGAGGGACGGAATATCCACCGGCCCATGGGGACAAGCAAACAAAGCACAGCTGGGCCATGTCACCCCAGCACACACACTGGCAAGCTAAGACTGCCACACAAGGGGGGCGGACCACCCCATGGCACAGCAGCCCCCCCCCATGCACAGCACACCCTGCACCGTGACCCCAAGACACCCCCCATGAGCAGTAACCAGCACTGCAGGAATCCCCATGCATACCCCTCCACTTTCACACTGCAACCTTGTGTACCACAGAAACATACAAGCCAGAGCTACCATGAGCACCCAGCAGTGGGTGGCAGCACACGGCAATGCAACAATGGCAGACACAGTGCCAACACGCACAAACCCCCTGAGGCACAGCTGAGAGACCGAACACTGTGTCGCCACAAGAGGTACCCTACACGGGAAAGGGTGTGCTCCTGACACCACTGCCATTGATACAGCACCCTGCACAGTAGACAAGTGTCACAGCGTGACCCACCACGAGCCACAGCAGTCAGCACAGACACCCACAGTGCTGCGTGGAAACACGCAGCACACCGGATGCAACACAGTGCAGGGGCAAACACACACCCATACCCTCAGGGACACCAACACAGGGATGCAGTAGTGTGGCAACCAAGCCCCCAGTGTGGTCCCATGTAAACTGTGCACACACAACCTGCAGTCCACCATGGCACAGGGGTGACACCCACCCTGTGCATGAACTGTGGCCCTGTACGCCACCAGCATATGCCTGGATCACAAGTCACAGACAGTGGTGCACAGCCCCTGCAACACACACAAGCCACAGCATGGAGGTGGGACAGCAACTGTGGAGGCCACAGTGTTACCCGAGGCAAACATGCACCTCACCGGTGACAGGAGGCAACCCAACATTGTGACGGTCACAGTGGATGACCTACAGGGACAGCCCCCACTGACAAGGCAGCAGACCTCGCAGGCCACAGACATGCAAGGGTGTCGGCTGCACAGGCCAAGGACAGCTTGACAGGGGCACAATGGACACAGAGCAGGCACCATGGAACACTGCACACAGCAATGCAATGCACGGAGAACAACACACACCACAGATACCGACTGAAAGCCACTCCCACACCAGAGACACCTCCCCATGCACACACACACACATACCCATGACTGAACCTCCCCAGATGCCATGCACTCCACTGCAACTGAGCACCTATAGCCAGCTGCAAATCAGAGACAACCACAGTATTCATATCAAAATATCTGTATTATAAAACCAACAACAACTAGAACAACAATATCAACATCTATTTACATATATACATATAAGGGGGGTGAGGTACAGGTACAAGGTGGGGTTGGGTAAGGGGCAGGGGTAAACAACTAGGAGAGGGAAGGCGGGGTGTGAGGGTCAGTCAAAGGGGGAGGGTAAAGTCCGACTACTGGTCTCCGGCCTGCGCCCCTGCTGCCTGGTGCCGGTCCCGGGGTCGCCATCTTTTCCTCCCCCCATGCTGCTGGAGGTCCTGCAGAATTGCCAGGGATTCTGTGGCCACCCATAACAGCTGCTGCATGGAACGCTGTATGCGTAGGAGTATCCGGACACCTAGGACAAGGGATCAGAGTCAATGGGTGTGACTGTCCATCCCCCTGCAGCCCACCCATCATGAATGGCATACAGCCATGTGCCCCGCTCCTGTGATGGTGTGCACCCACACAGTGACCGTGTGCACAAAACATGCCCAACCAGGCAGCAACAGCCATGTGTACCACTGCACACCACCGCCCATGTCCAGCACAGCACAACCAAGGCCGGATAGTAGCGTGGGCTACGCGGTGGGCAGGCAGTGCCACCATGCCAGATGCATGGACCACCATTGACACACTCCCAGACATGCAGTGCCACTGGACAGTGCTGACTGTCACATGTCGCGTGCATGGCAGTGGTGTCCATGGATGGTGGCCATGCCCTGCTCCCCACCTTGTCACACAGCATGCAATAGCAATCATGTTGTCATGGCACTCACCCTCATCGGGCTGTTGCTGGCGTTGTGGTAGTTCACCGCCATGAACTGGTTCTGCAGCCACCACCCTCCGCTGCTGGTCCATGGCCCTCCTCCGCTCTGCCATGCCTGTGGGAAACAAAGGGTGAGAAACACATCAGTACAATCCGAAAGCATATGTGCCCTGCCCCAATATGTGTGCCCACCCACCCAGCCAGACCCATCCATCACATACCTTGTAAACACCACCACAGCCAACCCTAGACCATCCCTCCCCCATGTGCTGGACACAAAAGACAGTGTTACCCATATGGACCATACAGGTGCGTAGATGGATCACCCACCTGGACGAAGCACCATGCCCCTCCTGGCACGCGACCGCAGACGTGCCAGTAGCTCCGGCTCCCTCCTCCTCAGATCCCCATAGCAGTGCCTGCACTGCTCAGAGGTCCTCCTGTGGCCAGTGGCCGCCTCCAGGTCAGTGGCCACCTGTTGCCACACCTGAGTCCTGGCCCTGTCCAGAGGGACCTCACCACACAGTGGGCCATAGTGTGGCTCCACAATGGCCACAAGGTTGGCCAGCTCGAGGGCACTCCATTGGGGGGCTCTCCTGTGTGCCATCTCCAGATCTATAGTAGGCAATATGGCGCTCCGCAGCGCAGCAACCCCATGTGGAATTGCTGTGCAATACACCGCTGCCATTCCCTATCGCGCTGTCACCAAACAGCACGATAGAACTGCAGAAGTGCCATGCATACAGCGCCAAGGGGGCAAAGGTCGGGCACAGGGTCATGGTCTCTGGCACAAGGCCACGCACAGTGCCATCGGACGTCTATGCGTGTAGCGCAATTGGTCACCTGTGTGCCATTGCCACAGCGAACTATTGCGCAGTTGTGCCACAGTGCCATGTAGTGACCGCCACCGTAGCGCCACTGGCACAATGGTGGCCATGCCTGAATTGCCTACCGCCAAAGCACGTCATCAGCGGCAGACACCTCGTCAGCTACCTGGGCACATGCGTGGTCGCGGTGTACTCGCAGTCACAGAACTGCGCTATTGGCTCCAGCACGTTCAAGCCATATTGTGCAAAGCGCAACAGCCGATATTCAGCTGGCCATACAGATCATCCGATCAGCCATTCAATGGTGCAGCAGCGCGATTTGCATCTCATTAAAGTTGCTCCACACCTAATTTGCATGGATTGCGCCATAAAACTGCGACACTGTTCTGCAGTGGCCATAATCGGTTACTGCAGTTGATAGGTGAGTTGCATGCTGTGTGCTGTATTGGACTGTGGTCTCAGGGAATTGCTGTGTACTGCACAGTCACAGGTGACCATTCTCACCCATACAGGCTGAGACATGACCGAGCAAGGACTGGGTGAGGACTATGATGGTGGGCGGAAGAGGAGGCCTAACTTTACTAAGGCTGAGACGGAGGCACTCTTCGAGGCCTACCTGGATGAGAAGCCACTGCTCAGTGGATGGCAGGGCACCCCTCAGGCCCATGCTGCTGCATGGGAGGGGGTGGCATGTGCTGTCAACCTGCATGGCAGCCACCAGTCCTCTGTGCAGGAGTGTAAAAAGAAGATGGGTACCGACAGGAGGAGGGTGAAGGAGAAGGTGGCTGCCATCAAGGCAGCACGTGCTGCAACAGGCAGGGGCCAGCCGGAGATGGTGCAGCTGACTCTGGCAGAGGACAGGCTCACTGCAAGCATGCAGCGCAGTGCCATCGAGGGCGTTCCTGGAGGTGGCTTCCAGACAGGTGGTAGCCCATCACTGCATGGTACGTCATGGTCTGTGGTGGGGGTTGAGGTGGATCCCATGCACTAACGTGTCTTTACTTTCTGTTACAGGTCCTGTACGTCTTCAGGGGTCAGCAGTGGAGGGCCTGTCCACTGTGGACAGCCATCTGGAGTTGGGGGAGGGACCATCCACCTCCGCTGGTAGCTGGCGTGCATTGCAACAGTGTGCACGCCTGGCTGCCAACACTGAGGTCGTTGAGACAGGTGTGGGGGGTGCTCTTCCTGTGTTCCAGCGGTCTGGCGTCCAAGCATGCCAGCACACTGTGGCTGAGGCACAGACCTGCACCATTGATGATGCAATGACCATTATGGACGTTGACATGTGTGTGTCACAGGATGGACACACAGCAGGACAGCACACGCCCATGGATCTGGCTGGTTCCGATGTGTGTGCCAGCACGTCAGCACAGTCCCAGGCTGCACCTGTCAGCACCAGTGGGGCAGCACCGGTGGCTGTTCAGGTCAGTGGCACTGTTGCAGCCACAGCAGCGGAACAACTGATCCCTTGGGCACAGCAGGCGGAGGGGCAGCAGCAGTCACCCACCAGGACTGGGGGTACAGGGTTCAGCGTTGGCATATGTGCACCGCCTGTGGACTTGCCCATACCTGGTCCTGGTGAGCAGTGCCCACCCTCAAGGGGTTCTGTGCATCAGGCCCTTCCATACCCTGAGGGGCAGGTTGCTGATGTGGCAGACGACCTCTTTGACGAGCACACCCGCCTGCTGCAGGCATCAATACAGCAGCAGATGTGGGTTGCAACGTCCATGGATGCAAAGTGTGTGGCTCTGGAGCAGGTTAAGGAGTGACACAGCAGGGACACCGAGAGGATCCTATCTCAGATTGGCCATTTGCGGATGGATGTGACCGCAGCCATTGACAGGCTGACACAGGCGGTGGTCGCTGTCGTGGCCACATTGGGCACACAGTCAGGTGCCCCTGTGCCACTCACACCATGCAGTACGCTATCCACTCCCCCTTCCCAGCATCATGCAACACCCACCCTGTTGACGCCAGGTTCAGCTGTGGGCATCCTGAGCACCCCCGGTGCAGGTATGTTCGGTGTGCTGCAGACACCTGTGCGGGCACGGTCGCGTTCGTACAGTGGAACCCCTGGTGGACCATTGGTGCTACCCCATGAGGCCTGTGCTCAGCCTGCCAGTGCTGCTGGGTCTCAGCAGGGCCACCCATGCATCCGAGGTGGCCGTGGCACTGTGCCGCAAGACTGAGCTGTCTCCCAGTGTGGGCCCTGTCTGGTGCTGCCCTGTGTGCAATGTGTGTTTTGGTGGGCAGTGCACCGGTGGGTTCCCAGCCCTACACGCAGACACACGGACCACCTACACACCCTCCCGACTGCTGTCCACAGGTGCGTGTGCATGATGATGCCTGCATTGCATTGTACACCAAAGTGCAATGGTGCCCAGCATCTGACACATGCTCATGGACAGCCAGTGGACGTGGTGGCCTGTGGACATGTGTGTCTTTAGTGTCTGTGTTCCGGCTCTGTTTTGTACCTGACCCCTGTGCACCTTGTGCCTATTGTGTGTGTGTGTGTGTGTGTGTGTGTGTGTCCGTCCATGTGGCATGTTACTGTTCACCCCTCCCTGGTTGTCTGTGTGTGCCTCTGCGCCCTGCCACTTCCTTTGCCGTCATGCACCCCTGGTGTGTTTCCATGTGTGTACGTGGGTTGTGCCCTAGCTACTGGTGGTTGCACATGGCCCCATGACTTACCTGTGTTGGCTGAAGTGCTCCTCTGTGATGGTGTCCTGGTGCAGCGGGCCAGCCGGATCAGTCGGGGGTCCCATCATCCAAGGGGGGGCTGCCCATCCCCATCTTCACCGGCGTCACCGTTGTCCCTATCGCTGTCCCCCTCTTTGACCTGTACAGCTATCCCACAGTCTTTGGCCATGTTGTGCAGGATACAACAGGCCAGGAATTTCGCACAGGCCTTTGAGGGGCTATACTGTAGGGCACCGCCGGAGGTGTCTAGGCAATGGAAGCGCCCCTTCAGCATCCCAAACACACGCTCAATGATGTTGCGTGTGGTGGCATGTGCCTCATTGAAGCATTGCTGTGATGGAGTCGTGGGCCGCCGGTAGGGTGTGAGCAGCCAGGGACAGAGTGGGTATCCACTGTCACCTGTGTGGAGATAGTGGAGGTTAGTGTGTTGTTCAGGCTCAAATTGCCCCTAACCCTGTGTGCCACACTCATGGCACCTGTGGCTTACCCCCCCTTGCCCACGATTTGTCAGTTCTACATGCATACTCACCCACTAGATGTCCTGTGGGGATGTCCCCACTCTCGAATCGATGGCACAGTGCCGACTGGTACCATATGAATGAATCGTGTGCTCCCCCAGGGTGCGTGGCACAGACATTGATGATGCGCCCACTGGCATCACACACCACCTGGCAGTTGACACTGGCATAACCCTTCCATTTCATATAGGTGGCCCCATCGGGGCCAGGTGGTGTGCGAATGGCCACATGGGTGCAGTCTATCACCCTTAGCATGCCAGGCATACATGCTACCCTGTGGAACTCCTGTATGTTTGCTGTGCGCTCCGCCGCGGTGCTGGGGAAATGGATGTACTCCACAGCATGTGGCAGCAGTGCGCTGAGGAATTGGGTGAGGATGGATGTGGCCAACTGTGTTATGCCTGTGGTGTCCCCTGTTGGTCTCTGGAAGGTACCCGTGGCGAGCAAGCACATGCAGGCTGTTACCTTTGTCTCCACTGACAGAGCGTGACTCCGTCGTGTGGGTGCCTGCATCACATCACTGCACAGCTCACAGAGCCGCCTTAATATTGCCCTGTTCAGGTGGCACCGGCCCACAATCTCGACATCTGAGTACAGCTCAAAGCTGGTGTGGGCTCGGTACTGCCTGTTGGGGGCGTACCGCCGACGGGCCCTTCCACGGCCACGTCCCCCTGCAGCATGCCTTTCTCACTCTCCTCATTACGGCTTCCATGTGGAAGGTGGCACTGTCCATGTCCCTGGCTTGTGTTTTCCCCCCCAGCTGTTGCTGCTCTGTTCCCCCCGCTGTCCTGACTGCTGCCTCCCCTGCACCGGGTACACCTACTGGCCTCTGCACTCTGTGGCCCCACACACCTTCCCTTGCCCCTATTTTGTCCTCTGGTCTCCCTGGCCTGCCCTCTTTGTCCCTCTTGCCTTGTCTCTCTCCCTCCCTGCCTCATATGGCTTCCCTGTAGCATTCTTGCACCTCTTCCTTGCTCCTTTTTATTTTGGCTCATTTCCGCTATGGCGCAACTTCCGCCTGATCCACTGTTGCAGAGATTGCACAGCCCTTGAACACGACTGCGCACTTTACATGGTTCCACCCCCTTCGGTTGTGCATGCCTTCATTAGCATTGCGCTGTTGCTCAGCATGTTTTCAGTGGCGCAACTGCCTCCTGCTGAATATCGCAGAATGGTGCATTTTCTGACTTGCGCATTGCGCAACCCTTTTAAATATCCAGCCCACAGTATCTTGATATGTAGGGTTCTAAATTGTCACTTCCCTGCCTAATTTCTGAAATCCCTCTGTCTTTTATACATTTATTTCTCCCTTCAATTTTCTAAACTCCCCCATTTCCTCTCCCTTTTTTTATTTTAATAGAGATTATAAATAATAAAAAAACATTCTTTTGTTTATGGTTCTATTTTTTGATGTTTTTAGTTTTCAACATAATGGTTTAAGTTTGAAATCACCATAGAAATAAGATGAATCTCAAAAAAATATTGCATTTAGAATTTTTTGAACAAACAAACTTTTGCATGGACACTTGACCTCCCATACATACAACATGATTTTGCCTATATAAAATAGCTTGAAGTAATTGTAATTAAGATGCCTTATGAGGGACTTAATATGTAAATAATATCGACCTATTTGGAATAAGGTTAAAGCTGAGAATGTGATTTGAATATAGAAACATTCCATTGTGAAGAAATTTTTTTTCCCCTGCACAAACACCGATTTTCTGAAATGTTGCAGCCCCAGCATAAAATTAAAGTCAAGACAGTACATAAGTGTAATGAAAATCATGACCAGGTTAGTCTAAAAAGGAAATACTGACTTGTAATTTGCTGGGAGATAAAATAATAATAACTATGCGTCAGAACCGACTGTTTACATGTTTCTTTAAGAAGAAATTACTTTTTCTTTTTTAATTAGTTACAGATGTATGATGCATTTTAAATGTAGAGCACTTTTTGTGGCACTTTAGACCTGCCCCCTGACGAAGGCCTGCTGAAAGGCTGAATTGCTGGGGCTAGAAGGAGTCTTTTTTGTCTGGGCACCAGTTGCTGAAATAAATTATATTGTAACACTGCTGAAAATCCTGGAGTGCCAAATCTTTTTTTCTCAAAGTTGCATTGTTTGGTAGATTGGCTATCTACCTGGTTCTAGCACCACCTGCCTGTGCGCACTGAAAATTCCTGTTTTTCACATTTAGAAATATATTGTTGGCATTTACAACAAGGAACACACTAGTGCACAGTTGTAGACGTCTGAGATGGAGAAACCAAAACAATACCCGGCATAAGAGATGTCATAAGAGAAAGCCAGGAAATCTCTGGAGCATGAGGGCAGGAGCAGCAGGGGCTGACACAAGTGATTTGGTGGAGCCACCTAATAGTATTCTGCTGCAGGCTGTTCGGGGAAATTGATCGTAAAGTAGTTGCTCTCAACACCAGATTTAGTAAGATGGAAGTCTGTATGAATACCCTTATCACGGATTAGAGGATTGTGATGGATACTGCTGATAAATCCAACATGGTAGTTACAGGGCTCCTGAAAGAGGATGAACTCTTACGAATTAGAATAGAACCGTAACTGCCGTAAGGGAGGTGTTAAGGGAGTAAGCCAGAGACCACAACTTCATTGCTTCAGTTCACAAGGCCGTAGACCGAGTGCCCCCTTGCTTGTTGATGTACCACATTGTAGTGGTGTTGTCTGGTCTGACCTGTACAACTTTGTTCTGAACAGATTTGAAAAAAGCTTGAAGTGCTAGAAAAACTGCTCTGAGCTCCAACAGGTTGATGTGGAGCAGAGATTCCTGAGGAGGACCACAGTCCCTGGGTAGTGAGGTCGCCCATGTGAGCTCCCCACCCCAAGAGGAATGCATCTGTAGTAAGGATTAAAGAGTGAGACTGAGTGACAAAGGGAACCCCTTGTCTCAGATTATCTCATGGCTTCATACGTGGCAGATCCTGCCAAACCAACCTGGTCGAGTTCTATGACTGGGTAACTAGGCAACTGGACAGGGGCCATGCAGTGGATGTCCTGTATCCGGACTTCAGTAAGGCATTCGACTCAGTGCCACATGGAAGGCTGGGAAGGAAGTTAGTAGGCACAGGGGCGGGTGCAAAGCTGGTGAGATGGGTAGGAAACTGGCTGCAGGGAAGGCAACAGAGGTGGTGGTGGTGGGTGGGAGCTCTCACACCCAGGGCAGTGACGTGCTTCCACAGGGCTCAGTGTTGGGACCAGTGTTGTTTGGATATTCATTGCAGACATATCATGGGACATCAAGAGCAAGATCAGTCTGTTTGCTGATGATACCAAGGTAGACGTGGTGGTGGATGACCTAGGGGGATGGCTGGTTGCAAGATGATCTGGCAAAGCTTGAAACCTGGTCAGACACCTGGCAACTGGGCTTTAATGCCAAAAGTGCAAGGTGCTGCATTTTGGGATGAAGAACCCAGGAGGAGTTACCAGCTAGGGGAGTGCAGCTAGCCCAGACAGAGGAGGAGAAGGATCTGGGTGTGCTCATTACAGGGTCAATGAACAACTCTGCACAATGTAGGAAGGCAGCTGCAAAGGCCAACAAAATGCTGGGTTGTATTGCAAGGGTTATATCTTCGAGGAGGGGAGGTGATTCTGCCACTGTATAGGTCATTAGTTAGACCACCTGGGTACTGTGTGCAGTACTGAAATCCGTATCTGAAGAGGGACATTAAGTTACTGGAGGTGCCGGCGCAGAGCGACAAAGATGATCAAGAGGCTGGGGACTTATCATACGAGAGGAGGTTGAAGGAGTTGAACATGTACTCACTGGAGGAGAGGAGAACAGGGTGACATGATTGAAACCTTTAAATACATGAAAGGAATAAACAAGACAGGTACAGGGGCTGTTCAAAGTAAGGGAGGAGGGCCACCAGGGGCCATGACATGAGACTGGAGCAAAGAAAGGTTCAGGAGGAGATGAGGAGACACTTTTTACAGAGAGGGTGGTGGCTGGGTGGAATGCATTACCTGCTGAAGTGGTATGCAGTAGAACAGTGGACTGCTTCAAACGAGGATGGGACAGGACAAGGGGGAGGGTTAATGAAGGGGAAGGGTGGAAGGGAGGGGCAGCTGCAGAATAAGGGGTGCTAGCTGCACATTCGCGCAGACTTGATAGACCTCTAGGCCTTTATCTGCTGGCAAATTTCATATGTTCATATCTTGAGAATGTGGCTCAGTTGTCCCATATTCAACTCCTCTGTGTACCTGAACAAATGAAGGGTAATGATTCAGTTCCATTTATGGTGGGCTTAGTCACAAATTGTTGGACCTGCAGGGACACATTTTTCACTCCTATAGAATTACACCATGTAAAAGGCCAAATGATCCAGGACTGCCTCACGCTTTTCTGATAGTTACCAGTGGCCCTCACATCAGGGATGGTGCTGTTCACTGAAAAAAATGAAAGGGCAACTGATCTTGGAGAATAGTTCACAGGCCTATTGTTTTCCAGACTTAAGTTTTGAGACACAAAAACATTGCAAGAGTTTGTACGTGGTAAGGGCTGGCTTGAAATCCTTAGAAATCTCACGTTCTTCAGTTTCCTGCCAAATTGTATTCACATATGCAGGGAAAGTGTTCAGCTTTGCAGACCCTAAGGAGGCCAGCAAGAAGCTGGAGGGGATACAAGCAGATATTGTTTAGTAGGTCTTTTTTCTTCCCACTGGTATGGCCTCCATCCTGCCAATGCTCCTAGCCCCATCACCATGGCTTCCCCCAGGACTTACCGTGGTCCCAGTCTCCTGCCAGTTAACCTCTACAGTGGGATAGCAGGGTGCGCTCTTGACCCACCAGATCAAGGATCCAGAGGGGCCATGATGGAGTCTCCAGGTGCCAAGCCTGCAAGGACGGCGATCATCCTGCCATCCAAGATGTCTTTTTCCTGCTTTCTTGTCTCTCACCCAGTCACACAGAGGAGTGTGCCTACAATGGCATCAGTGGCAGTGCCATGCATGTTCCTGTGTGTAGCATGCCAGATGCCTGCTGCTTCTCCACCTCCCAATGTACTGTCCCCCAACCTCCATTAGGGGACAGTCTAGCTCTGGGCACTGTCCCACCCCCTTCCAGAGGAGAAGAAGAAGAGCATCATTAGCATTCATTCTGATGGGGAGGACCAAAGTGACTCAAGATATTGCGTCACTGCGATATCTTCATTGGTCTAGTTTGTAATAGTTGAGGTTTTAACTCATTCAAGTTTTATAGTTTCTCTATGTATGTTTTTCAGCCTACTGGTGCAGGGCTGTGGGGCTGATAATTTCTCTGAGGTGCAGTCTGACTGGCTGTGGTATCGTGGGAGCTTCAAGGTGAGATTTTTGGTGTAATATTTGGCACTGTGGTGGGGGGGAGTTGGTCCTGGGGATAGCCGCGGGGGACAAGAAGTCTGCCTCCTCGTGGTCCTATTGAACTGCTGGACTATTTGCTCACATACTACAGCGACACTGTCCACAGCATCTCCTTCCACCTCGGTCTCCCACATTTTTGGCCTGGTAAGTGTGCCTTGTTTGGGAATGCAGCTCTGCTCAACATGGTAATAATTAACAAGCTTTTGCCAATGCTGACCATTCGCTGCTTGTTAAACAATTTGTTTTTTACAATTCTGACTCCAAATTTTGAAGATACTTGTTTTAGGGTTCACCTTATAAACATGACATGTGCCATTTATTGTATATTGGCCAAAATGTAATTTCACATGAGAGGTGCGAAAACGCATCTCATCCAGGATTTTAAAAATGACACGTCACATTTATGAGGTGGTGTGGAAAAATGGCTATGTTGAAAGGTTGGAGTCAAAATATTGAAAATGAGTGAAGTTATGAGTGAACATTGAAATGGTGTAACGTTCAATCATAACCTGGGCATTTTATCGTACTTGTACACCAAATGTTCAGCATAGCCTTCCTATTAGCCCACCTAATGAATGCAGTAGGTGAAAATTTTCAATTCCCTGAGAAAACGTCATTTCATGCCACAGGTACAAAAACACATTCTGGCCAGGATTTGAATGATGACAGCGGTCACATTCATGAGGTTCTGTGAAGAAATGGCTATTTTGAAAATCTGGGGTCAAAATACTGAAAATTGCCAAAGTTACAAGACTGCATTCGCAATTTTGAATGTAGGGTCATAACTTTGTTGTTGCTTAATATTTTTAGGCCAAATTTTCAACATAGCCTTCTTATGACCTCACCTCATAAATAGTGGGGACAATTTTCAACTCCTGCCCAAATGGGGATTTCACGCAGCGAATGTGAAATCACCTTTTGGGATGTGAAAACACAATTTGGCCAGGATTTGAAAAATGACAGTTGACACTTTCACAAGGTGCTGTGAAGAAATGGCTATGTTAAAAAGTTTGGAGTCAAAATATTGAAAATTAGAAAAGTTATGAGCCTGCGTTCATAAATTCCAACATAGGCTCATGACTTAAATTATTTTTTAACATTTGTGTCCCAAATTTTCAACACAGCCTTCTTATGAACCCACCTGATGAACAATAGTGGAGAAAATTGTCAACTCCTGCCCAAAAGGTGATTTTGTGCAGTGACTGCAAAATCACCTTTCGGGATGTGAAAACACATTTTGGCTAGGATTTGAAAACTGACAGCTGTCATATTTTTAAGGTGCTGTGAAAAAATAGTTATGTTGAAAATGTGGGGTGAAAATACTGAAAAGTATTAAAGTTATGAGCCCGCGTTCACAAACTTCAATGTAGGCTCATGACTTTGTTTTTTTTAATATTTTTACTCCAAATTTTCAACATAGCCTTCTTATGACTGCACCTCATGAACAGTAGTGGAGAAAATTTTCCACACCTGCCCGAAGGTGATTTCCCACAGCGACCCCAAAATCACCTTTCGGGAAAGATTTACCTAATGTCACTTGCATTGTTCATGAGGTGGTGCCCCAAAAAAAGGTATATTGAACATTTGGGGCAAAAATATTGAAAACCGGCCAAGTTATGCTACTAAGTTCAAAATCCCATTGAAATACATTGAATTGCATACCTGTTTCCTCAGTTCGCGGTCCAGCGAAGAGTGAATACGTCTTTGTGGTCTGGAGAAGATCACAGTGTCAGACACCCGCTGAGTAAGTAAGTGCTTGGGGGGATGCTGAGTGGGAGGGTCGGGTGAGGGGATTAATGGTGCAACAAACAACAATGGATGGTTTTCTGTTTTACAGGGTTAAAAAAAACAACAACAACAAAAAACAAAAAAATACAACAAAACAACAAGGGACGGTTTTATATATTTCAGGTGATGACACTGGGGGATTAGGCACCCAGTGTCAGTGTTCGTTATGGGGGTGAGGTGGTAGGTGCTGACAGGGTGAGTTGGGTGGGGGCAGTTAAAGAAAAATATAAGAGGGATGACACTGGGGATTAGGCACCCCAGTGCCAGTGTTATTTTGTTGGGGAGGGGTGTTCAGAGGAGGTCGGGTGGGGGAGCAGTTGCGGAAGACCCGTGATAAATCTTATGGCTCTGTGATAAAGCGTGTCGAGTTTGGCTAGGGTACCTGCAGGTCCCTGACTATATAGAAAGTCTGCGTAATCCAATAGGGAAAGAAAGGTAGTTTGAACCAGTTTCAGTTTAGCATCTCTTGTGAAGAGATTATTAATCCTAAAGAGCAGACCAAGTCTTTGTCTAAGTTTCTTTGCCAGTTCTTCTAAGTGATCTGTGAAAGTGATCTTTCAATGTGCTGCTCGTTTTGAATTTTTGGCGCCGAATTCACCGCCGCCCTCCATTGGCTCCTGGCTGCAGTGACGCTCTCTACTGCCCTGTACAAAGGGCGAGCTTGTTCCACCCATCACAGAAATTGCCGTCGTTTGCGCTGGAGGGGAGGCGTGGGTGACCTGCTCCTGGAAGGTCCCCCCCCTCACGCACCAAATCCTGCAGAGTCAGCCGAGTTAGAGGTGCCGCGGGCTTTGCAGCTCCGGCGGGCCTCCTCGGCAGTTGAATCGGGAAGCGAGAATTTTTTTGTGTTTGAACCGGCCCGCCCACCCGAGGGGGAGTGCGAAGTTATATGCCAGTTTTGGCCCTGCCTACCACGAGGAACTTCACCCTATCAGCCTGAGGGGGTGGTCCAGCCTCGCATTCCTGGGGCTCTGACTGCATCTCCCCACTGTGTAGCTCTTTTCCACGATTAACCTCCTTTGACTGTGCTGATATTATGGACTTTTGCCTAAGTTGCTGCCTATTTTTCTACATGGACCTTTGTCAAACTTGTTCCCTTCTGCCTGAGCTCTGCTGATTTATAGCCTTGCCTGTTGTTGTTACTGTCCCAGGTCCCAAGCTCATCCCCATTCACGGGGCCAAATAGGAGCCTGCCCTGATCACTAAAGTGATTTATCCAGCTCCCCCTACAATCGCCCACAGTGCTCAGGGTAAGTGCCATCCTCCTGAATCTCAAACCGGTCTCTCTCTGACCTCTAGCCCCCAGTCCCGGCCTCTGACATCGTACATGGATGTGTTGCCTGCCTCTTACAGGATGCTGGTCCCAGCTGGTCCTGCTCCAGGGGGCTCCCTACACCTTACGGCCACTCCCCAATATCACGGGGGATACTGGGAGAGGTCCTCCTCTTGTGAGATAAAAGTTCTCTCCCCCTCAAACTTCCTCGGGACCTCCAAGTCTCTATGCTGGCCCACATGCTGCCCAGCCCTCCGGGGTCCCATGCTCTCGGCCAAGACTCAGCGGACCGGCCCTAAATTCCCAGCCGGCCTACCCTCCATGAAGCAGTATCTCCAATGGCTCCTCCTCTTAACACTGTTACTGGCGGAAGACATAGAAACTAACCCAGGTCCGTACAACCCCCTGAACATCCCCTCTGTATGGGGCGTGGGCAAGGGTTTAAAAGTAGCACATCTCAACATCCGGAGCCTGCTACTCAACCGAGACGAACTGGTCGCGTGGATGGCATTCTATAAACCCGATATCCTCGGGCTGACCAAGACCTGGCTCAAACCCACGATCCCTGACTCAGCCTGTATCCTCCCTGGGTACAAGTTCACTCGCCTGGACAGAGCTGGGGGCAAGAGGGGGGGAGGCATACTGATCTACCACAAGTGCCATCTCAAAATCTCCTTGTCGCCACCATCAATCCCTCGTGTCCCAGTGTGAGGTACTCATGTGCTACTCCTACTTGGGACACAAAGAAACTGCACCTGGTGTGCACCTACAACCCTCCTAAGGCGGGCTCCCGGATTGACCCACCTCTTTGACTCAGTTAGTCCCAGCGTTGGGGACAATGAGCTCCTTATCTGGGGGCGTCCAACCTCAACTGGGCTGGAGGTAGTGTGATGCAGTATGAGGCCCTACTTGCTAACTCTACTCTGACTCAACTCATCCAGGATCCAACCAGGTGGTCAGCGAACGGATCCTCCGGTACCCTACTGGACTGGATCATGTCCAACCGCCCGGATAGGATCTCCTCAGCTGGTACACTGCTGGACTCTATCTCAGACCACTCACCGGTCTACTGTGTATGGAAAATCTCCCCCCAAGATTCCACACAAAATCCTGCATGTCAGGAACTACTCTAGGTTTAACCCTGGGGAGTTCCTGGAAGACCTGCGGCTTACCAACTGGTCCGAGGTGTTTGGGGCCACTGACCCCTCAGCGGCAACCTCCTCCTTCATCACAATCTTCGGGACCCTGCAAGATAAGCATGCCCCAGGTCACCCGAAGGTGAGAGGTCTACTACTCATTAGTTGCATGGAATCTCCTGGCCCAAATGCGGAGAGAGACAAGTGCTGGGCCCACTTCAAAAGTTCCAGTGATCCCACCATTTTCCAAAAATACAGACACCTTAGAAACACTTGTAAAAAGGCCATCAGGGCTGCGAAAAGTGACTTCTGCAAGTCCGCCCTACTTAGCTCCGCCAGCAACCCCAGGAGTTTCTGGAGGAATATAAAAACTCTTGTCAACGGATCCTCCCGGTCAGGGGTATCCGACATGCTTATCAACGGGGTCTCCTGCACGAACCCCCACACCATTGCCAACTCCCTAAATTCACATTTCACTGATCTCTCTGCCCTCACTGCACTCTTCCCATCCCACAAGAGCTTGCCCCCCTCCCTTCCCCCCGTGGCTCGGAGGGTGGGTCACCCCCCTCGGTTACCGTTTAACCTCAGGGAAGTGTCCGTACCGGACACCCAGAGGCACTTGGCTGGCCTCTCCCAGCACTCCAGCCCTGGCCCAGATAACCTTGAATCAAAGCTCCTCAAACTTGGCGCTGTACACCTTGCCGACCCAGTAGCCCACATCTTTAACCTATCCCTTGGAAGCGGTACTTTCCCCAATATCTGGAAAGAGGCCAGGATTGTTCCTGTACTGAAACAAGGCAATCCTAAACTACCGGAAAATTATCGCCCGATTGCCATCCTCTCATCCCTCAGTAAGCTCCTAGAAAAGGTAGTGGCCGAACAGATTTCGGAATACATCCAGACCCAGGAGTTGCTGTCCCCGGCCCAGCATGGGTTTCGCAAGGGTCACAGCACCACTACCGCCCTGATCTCGGTCACATCTAGAATAAGATCAGCCATGGATCAGGACAAACTCTCCGGAGTCTTATTTATTGACCTGTCCAAAGCCTTTGATCTTGTTGACCACACGTTGCTTGGCTCAAAACTGCGATCTCTCCCCACTCGCCATGAACTGGCTTATGGGCTACCTGCATGGTAGAACCAGCGGACCAGTTTCAATAAAGTCCTCTCAGAGTCCCTTCTAGTGTCCTCCGGTGTCCCTCAGGGTTCGGTACTGGGCCCTCTCCTCTTTTCCCTCTTTATCAACCAGCTACCTGTGGTGACCTCCACCTGTAGTGCCACCCTCTATGCTGACGACCTGGTGATCCTGGCACACGCACGGGATGTCACTACTCTCAACAAGGCCATGTCCGAAGACTTCAACAAAGTCCAAACCTGGATCACTGAAAACAAGCTGGTCCTGAACCTGAAAAAAACTCAGGCCATGCTCTTTGGCTCAACAGCCAAACTCAAAACCCCGTCGGCCTTGTTAAAGATTACCTGTCCCGACGGATCCTCCCTCCCCGTAGTGAACTCTGCCAAATACCTAGGGGTCACCCTTGACCCCCAACTTGACATGGGTAGCCACATCCTAAACATCTGTAGGGCAGTTAACTGCAAGCTGGGCCTGGCCTACAGGGCCAAGTTCAACCTCACACCAGCGGCCAGACTAGCCCTCACGAAAGGTGTTCTTCTTCCCTCTCTCAGCTATGGGCTGCACCTATTCTCTCGCTCTCCCCAGACTCATCTTACTCGGTGGCACACGACATATAATAACATCTGTCACTTTGCCCTTGCTGTCCCCCGTCTCACCCACAGCTGCGTGTTATACGATAAACTTCGATGGCTCTCCCCAGCTAGGTACCTGGACTTCGGGATGGGTTGTCTCTCGGACAAAGTAGTCAGAACGGGCACCCCCCCAGAGCTGGCTCTGCTCCTGCCACAAACTGACACCACTATCTACCACCTTAGGTCCCAGGCCCCAGGGATGCTCAAGGTCCCCTCCACCCATACCCTCATGGGTGACAGGGACTTCGCCGCATATGCGCCCAGACTCTGGAACTCCCTTCCTGTGTATACCCGTTTGTCCTCCTCCCACTTGTGCTTCCATAATTCCCTCTGGGGTTTCCTGAAACTTGCCTCAGCGTGCAACTGCCCTAAGCCTCCCTAGAGAACTTCTCAACACGGTTGTTCTTCCGGGTTCAAAGTCTTACCTCCCTCAGATGCTACCCGTCTCTACCAATTTAAACAGGGTACTCGACCTAGGGCACGCTGCCCATGCCAAGGTTCCCTGGACATTTTGCTGTTCTATATTGTCTCTAATGGGTAAATTGTGTATATGGCTTTTGTTGGAATCTGTTGGTGTCCTACTCACCCCGGGGGTACTTTAACCTAAATAGTTATAAGTTGTATTATGACGGTCCATACCCCCCGGACTATGTTACTATTTTCCTATATGTAGTCACGCTGTGCTTACTCTCTACTGTAAAAAAAAAAAAAAAAAAATGTCTGTATCCCTATGTTGTATGTTGTACTCTCCCGGGTCGTTCCTGAAAATAGGCATAATACTTGTCTAGTGTACTTACCCGGTAACCAAAAGCTAAAATAAAATAAATAAAAGTAAGTCTATGGTCTAACCAGACCCCCAGGTACTTGAACTTTGGTACGTAGTCCAACTGCTCACCTAGAATGGTAGTGATCTGTGGGAGTGTCCCAGCAATTGCAGGATTTATTGCATTTTGAAGGGGCGAGAGGAACATTGCTTTGGGTTTTTTGCATAAGAGCAGTTTCTGGTTTATAAGCTGATGTTGCAGCAGATTAAAATCATTATGGCATACAAAATACAGAATTAAAAACAATGAATTAAAAACATACACATTGCATCACATCTTGAGATGGATAAGAATTCTACACAATATATCCAACTCCATGACAGAGATACAATATACATACAGCAAGTCAGAGTTTCAATATTTGTTTCCCTTAACTGCAAAGGATCCCAGAGCAAAGATTAAAGTCTTGTGTTCAGTGAATAATATTTTTGAGTGATTTCCTTAGGATCCTGTCCCTGCATTCTTCTCAAAAAGAAATGTAACCATTTTTGTCTAACCTAGTCTAAATATGGCCATTTTTAATAATACATGAGAGACAGAAAGTCTAATATGCTAATTACATTTGCAAGAGAGAAGATAATTCAAATTTTGTCCATACAAGAACGTTTTTTCCTCATTGTCACCCAATAACTCAGGTCTAAGTTTAGTAGTTGCTTTCCTGTGATAATTGTAATTTAGTTCACCAAGTTTTTTTCCCCTTTATTTCTTTATATGCCCCATGCCCTCTGACTGGCCACTCCTTCAGGCCTTGTCTAGGGGCCCCCTTCGCTCACCAAGCCATCCCTCTTGGCCATCTTTACTGTCCCCCATGAGCCATGCCATGGCTGCCCGGCATATCCCTTCACCAGGGGGCCCTCCTCCCGGGGCCCATGGGAAGGAAAATGTGAGACTCTGCTATGGCGGGGGATCAGCTGTAGAGGCGTTCACCTAGGCTGTGTGGCGCGAGGGGGCCTGGTGACTGTCATCCAGTCAGTCGTGCAGGTGATTTTCCATTTTATCCCTCAACCCGCACACCTCCCATACTGTGGCCACATGCAGGCAATGGCCTTAGGAGACGCACTTGCGGTACATGGTCACCCACGCCGCAAAGTGAGCTGCCACTGCAGGCCACCAGGAGCCACTTGTAAAGCAGTACAGGCTCACTCCCTCCCCCCACCCAGGGAGGAGTGCATCCAACAGATGCTTCTAACCTTCCCCATCAGTCTCCGCTCCTGTCGTCCTGGGTGTAGGCAAGAACCCGGGTCAGCACCATGCCGAGCGATCCCTTATCTCTCAGCGCCATGAAGCCGGCTAATTCACAAAGTTTTAAATAATAATCTGCCCCAAACTCTTCTTTCCTCTCACTTATGTAATGAGTACAGTACTTAAAATCACGGAGAAGACTAAAATCTGACTGTATAGCATTATCTAGAATATGTTGTTCTGCTAAGTGGATGAAATGATCCAGTATCAGCTTGTCTCTCTGTCCACATAACAAATTTGTTTTCAAGACTGATTTTGGAAAGACAGAGATCCAGTTTAGTAAACCAGTTATTAATACTGTTCGTTTTTAACATGTCTGCCCAACATTTGTAAGGCAATCTACATTCTTCCATTTGCACAAGTTTGCACCAAAATTTTACTGCTTTTTGAATAATTCTAGATGCCATAGCCAAAACCCCAGCTTCTAGAAGAATAGCTGCACTTGATGTTTGTTTACACCTTGGTTTACAGTAAAGGTTTCCAGATTTACCTCCATCCTTCCTTACATATACAAGCTTCAGTATTTTTGTGCAGTACTTGTATAATTAAAACAATAATGCATGACAGGGTGTGTGTCATGCTGGATTATACAATGGCAAGAAAATTTCCTGGACTCTGATTGGTCAGTCTGGGGCCGGAGCCGTGATGCTATCCCAGCATAACATCACGGGTCTAGACTCAGCACTGTGAACCAATACAGATGACTCTATGGGTGCCATGCTCTCTTTTTTTGCATCTCCTCTTAAGAAACTAAAATATGTTTCCACACTAATAAAAACATTCTTTAAAATAATTTTTTTTTATTTTATATATAACAATGAGCCATTGTATAATAGGAATAATGCACTCCAGGGTGTGTGTCGTGCTGGGATAACGTCACTTCTGGGCTGATTAGTTGCACTCGGCCTATGGCGTCATGCCCAATCACCCAAGGCGTGACATTATCCTGTATTCCTTTAATAACATATCATCTTGCTTTGTTGGGCATAAGGCCTAGGCAGAGTGTGTCCAACACCAAGGCATGACATTATTCCAGCCCAACACACACCCTGGAGTGCATTATTGCTATTAAAAAATGGTTCGATATCAATAAAAACATGAGAGAATTTTTTTTACTTTTTTAGAATTTTATAAGTTCAAAATCAGCACACAATATCATACCACAAAAAGTAGTTATTTCAGGAATATCATTTTAAAACCATTATAAATAAATAGGTTTACATCAAAAATATTGTAACACACAACTTTTTTTAACTCATTTTTATTGTGGAAGGTAAAGTGAACTTATACACATTACATAGTTTCTTCACCTGCTGACATTTTTTACACAACCAACAATTTATAAACAAAAAGCAGTAGTACTTTAAGCTTTGTCTGCTGTGCTCAGGCTCTCTACTCACCAGAAGCCACTTCCATGAGTTCAAACTGCTTTTCTATTCCTTAGTTTCATGAACTCCACCTTCCTCTAACTTTCCATTTTATTTTCCTTTGCAGATGCAGTGTAGTTGGAATGAACCTGAACCAACCAAGAGGCTTCAACACAAGGAATTACCAAATAATAGTAAAGAATGAGAAATAAAATTCAAACTTATCTAATCTTGCTCTGATCTGTGTGATTACTCTGTTTATTCGATCTGTTGGAGATCAACTCACTTCTTCCATATTTTCCTACTTTCCTATCTGTGTTTTACCTCCTAACTAGTGCCCTGCACCTCTTTTTTCCTATGTGTGGATTTTGATAATGCATGCATGCCCTCCCTCCTATCCCCTTCTAAGTATCTCTAGTCTCTTGTTGCCTATTGGTAAACCATCTGCACCATATCTCCCCGTGCTTGTCTGGCTGTAGCCTTAGCTTTGCTGTGACATTTTCCATTCTCTTTGTACTCATGACTCAAACCCTGAAGGGTTATTTTTAGCCAACTGGTTATCTCCTTGAGAGCTATTAGGCTCAGAATTCTGAAAAGCTTTTGAGATTATGGGTCTCTCAATTCTTTCACCTCTAGTCTAAACACAACTGCCTGAACCAGTCCATACGGAATTGGACCCCTCAGAGCTTGGAAAGTTCTGCATGTATTCTGCCCCAGAAGGTCGTCACTACTGGGCAAGCCCAAAATATGTGGTGGTGGGTGCCAATCTGCCCACACCCTCTCCAGTGCAGGGCTGAGCTGGCTGCTGTGAAGTGTCTAGTTATTGAGGGTGTGTGGAAATATCTCATCATGCATTTCCATTTGAATTCCCTCCACCCAGGGGAGCGTGTGACCTTCCAGCCCCTCTCCCATGCTTTTTTCCCCAGCCCTTCTTGGAGATTTCAGCCCCTGATTCCTCCTGTCATTTTCTTCTGAGGCCTTCCAGCATCTTGTCATCAGTTCCCAGAAGGGCTTTGTACACCCCGTATACCTTACCCTTGGGGTTCCCAAGTTTGGAAGCCCAGTACAGAAAGTTCTCTAGCGGGGTCAGGTTTCTTTCAACTTTATAAATTAAGCGATTGGTTTGAATATAGTGTTTAACCTGGAAATATCTGTGGAAGTCGGAATGTGGGAGGGTTTATTTTGCCTGTAGATCCTGAAAGGACATGATTGTTTTGTGATACAGCAGGGAACTGTACCTTATTAGCTTGTGCTAAGTAATGATAGACCCATCACCCTCCTACTGGCACTTAGTAAAGCCTTAGAAAAAATTGTTGCTACTCAGCTCACATGTTACTTCTCGGGCCATGATCTTCTCTCCCCTGCTCAATAAAGATTCAGAAAAAACTATAACACCACCACGGCTCTGCTCACTCTAACAGCATCTCAAATGCCTTCAATAAAGGACAGTTAACAGGTGCTGTTTTCATTGACCTAACTAAGGGCTTCGATATGGTCGATCACACCATCCTTTGTAATAAATGATCATCCCTAGGAATATCTGATGCTGCCCTCTCCTGGTTTAAAAGCTATCTGTCTACCAAACAACAAACAGTCAAGTTTGGACCCTGCTTCTCTGATCCTTCTCCTTTCTCTCTTCGTGTCCCTCAAGGTTCCATTCTGGGACCCCTTTTCTTCTCACTTCATATTTATTTTTTATTTATTTATTGAGGATTCAGAAAGTACCTTTGACTCAAAGACTGCTTTTCAAAGGTTCCACGTCAGTACAGGTAAAACAAGAAGAGAACAGTACAGAACAATACAGAAGTAGAACACAAGCAAGCAATCAATATACAAAAGATACAGTAAATAGGCTAATATTTAGATACAGTAGATTCATGGTATTAGACTCAATGTACAGGTACATTTAAAAACTCCATTAATGAGCTAATATAGAGAGTTTCAGATTGGGGGGGGTGGTTAGACGGCCATAGGCCTTAGTCAAAAGGAATAGAGGAGGGAGGGGTTCAGAAGCAATCACAAGGATTAGAGGACTGTAGATGGTTCCCAAGGTAGACTTTGTAGGAGCTGATTCTATTAATGTTTGTGAGAGCGTTAGACAGGTTATTCACCCAGGAAGGGGCTCGGCAACTAAAGGACCTTTGGAACTGGGATGTGCGGCAGCGGGGAACCACGAGGAGTTGCCTGCTTGAGCTACAGATGTGCCGGTGTGACGGGGCCCATTGGATTAGAGGGGAGAGACCGGGGGGGGGCGAGACCAAGGGTAATCTTTTTGGCCATGAGGCAAGTATGAACCCTGATTCTGTTATCAAGATTAAGCCAGTTTGTGGCATTGTAAAGGGAGCATGTGTGGGTTAGATGATCACAGCCCAGGATGAGATGACAGGCTTTGTTGAGGGAGCACTGTAGTCTGGATAAGGCTGAGGAGCTGGCCACGCTATAGATTAGCATGCCATAGTCTGGAAGGGAGAGGACCGAGGAGGAGACTGCTAGATGAAAGGGCATCAGCAATAACACAGTGTTTAAACCGGTAGAGGATACCAAGCCAGATATTGAGGGCTGTAGACAATTGATGAATGTGATGGTGGAAGTCAAGGGCCGGGTCAAGTGTGATTCCCAGGTATTTAAAGGAGTCCACTTGCTCAAGTGGGGTCTGGTTGGCAGTTAGTACTTGAGGGCAGCGGTCCTTCTTGCAGTTAAGTGGGTGTGAGAAGTACATAACTTTAGTCTTCTTATAGTTTAGAATAAGGCACTGTGAGGAGAACTACTTTTCAGCATCACTGAATGAGAATTGGAGGGAGACGTGGAGCTGAGAGGGGTCAGGGTTGGAGGAGCACAGGACAGCGTCATCCGCATAGAGTAGGATGTTGCCTGAGCAGGACTGGAGGAGGGAGTTAAGGAAGAGATTGAATAGTAAAGGTCAGAGGATGGACCCCTGAGGGACACCAGAGTGGAATGGCAGCCTGCTGGATAAGGTGGTGCCAATTCTGACTTGCTGGAAATGATCCGCCAAATAGTCAGTGACCCAGCAGAGGGCATCTTGAGAGAGAATAAGTTTGCAGAGGGTAGTTAGGAGGAAGGAGTGGTTGACGGTGTCAAACACCTTAGTGACGTTAATGAAAACCTCACCAAAGAGATGACCACTGTCAAGGGCCGTATGAAGGTGGGTTGTGAACTTGAGTAGGGCAGTAGTCATAATGTGTCCCTTACGGAAGCCATGTTGCTGGTTGCAAAGTATTTTGTGTTTGTTGAGGTGGTCAGTGAGCTGATCAGAGACGATACACTCCAGAGCCTTAGACAGGGAAGGGAGAATAGAGATAGGGCGATAGTTGTTGGTGGAGGTATGGTCCCCGCTCTAAATATGGGGGTGATAGAGGCAGATTTCCAGCATAAGGGGAATTTCCCAAGACATAAAGATCAGTTAATAATGTGGGTGAGGGGGTTTAGCACCTCATGAAGAGTGAGCCGGAGAAGTCTCAGGTCTAAGGGGTCACTACTGTATTGGGAGTGGCATATGGCTTTTTTTGAGGTAAGGCTCTGCAACCTGGGGGAGATGCAACATAGGTGAAAAGGTGGGTGTGCGGGGGGGGGAGGAGGTGTGGGATACAGGGGGTGGATCAAAGAAATGGTGAGGGAGGACGTGGCTGAGGTCCGTGAAGGCGTGGTTAAATGCGGTGGCCATCCAAGTGGGATCGGAGGTCAGGCCGCCTTCGACCAAGATTTGTATGGGGGCTGGGTTGGGGGATTTGCCACAGATGTCCTTAATAGAGTTTCAGAATTTACACCCCGAACCCCAGGTAGAGGTTAGGGCAGATTTGTAGAACTCAGCCTTCGCTTTGCGCAGAGACCATGTGCATTGGTTCCAGGCTTCTCTGTACTTCTGCCTATCCGATGGCAGGCCAGTCTCACTGAAGAGGTGCCATAAGGAACCTCTGGACTGCATAAGGGCCAGTAGGTGGTCAGAGATCCAAGGTGCCGGGTTGCCTTTGACCATCCTTTTGGCAAGAGGGGCAAACATGTCACATATAGCGTTAAAGGAATTAAGAGATCAAAGGCTCTGTCTGTGTCAAGGGCGTTTGTTATGAATGACAATCCAATGTATTGAGATGAGCTTTTAGGAGTGTAAGTTTACCAGGGCCAAGTTTACGTCGTAGGATCATTTTCAGAGGGGAATTAGGGGCCTTGCAAGTCCAGGAGCAGAGGACAGGGGAGTGATCACTGATCACATCTGGAAGTATAGTAGTGCGAGTGATTTTGTGGGGGCGGTTAGTGAAGACTAGGTCCAAAAGGGAGGAGGACCCAGTGCGCTAGTGCAGTCAGGTGGGGAAGGGGACTATTTGAGTTAGGTCATGGGCTGTATTTGCGTCAATGAATGGGGTGGTGGACTTAGATTGCGAATTGATATTGAAATCCCCCCAGAACAATTTTTTCATTTTGAGACAGTAAGGTGGCCAGGTAGGACATGACAGAGTGGAAGGCTGCCTTCTGGTCCCTGGGGGAGAATGTATATAGCGGTGATGAACAGGGGGGTATGGAATTGCCCAAGGGTAAGTTAGAGTGTGAGGGCCTGGGTCCAGGTAGGAAATGGGAGGGGACAGATGTACATTCAAGGTGTCCTTGGTGTAAATGGCACAGCCCCCCCTCCGCTTACCCTGACAGTCGTCTCGGAATACATTATACCTGATGAGGGTGACTGATGAATGAGGGATACGGGAGGAGAGCCAGGTTTCACTCATAACAATGAATATCAGGCTGATGTTGCATGATCCAGCCCTGGTAAGAGTCCCATTTTTTTAGTAGGCTGCAGACTTTAAGGGTGGCAATATGCAACCCACCTGTTGGGATTGTGTTGGGGTGGAGGTTGCGAGAGGTCCAGGATTAGGGTGTATATTGCCAGACATAAGAAGGAGGAGGAGAAGAGACCTGAGGATGAGATTCCAGGCCAACTTTTTGGGGCAGTAAGATTTGTTCGCTTGGGACTCTTTAGTGTTAGGAAATGTGGGAATGGGAAGGGTTAGTATATGGGGGGAAGCCAGGATCAGGAGTCGCAGTGAGGGGGGAGATGTCAGGATCGAGGTGGCTGAGAGATGTAGAGAGCCAAGCTCCCACTCCTAGTGGCGGCAGGGTTCTGTGGGAATAGGTTAACGGCACAGTAGATCACTTGCGGGGTAGCAGGACAAAAGATCACTTGTGGTGCTGTGGGATAAACGGTAGGGGGAGGTTGCCAGTCAGGCAGAAAGACATCATTTCCATAGGAGGGAAAATATTCAGGAAAAGTAGAGGGTGGAGGTGTCAGCACAGGGAACAGCAGAGTGAGTATGGAGATGGCTGACAGATACATAGTGAATAAGCGGTGGAGGAGAGGACCAGAGAGCCAGGCAGAGAGAGAGTGGAAAGCCGAAAATCTGCCCCTAGAGGCGGGCGTGTAAAAGCTGCAAGTGGAGAAGTGGGCTGATTGGTTCCGACACTCTCTACTCCTATATAAGGAGAGTTGACCAAGGGTGGTGGTGTGGGCAGTGGGGCAGCAGGAGCAGTGCAGCGAGGACACACTCTGTAAGTTCTGCCAGCGAGGAGGCGGACTCCTTGGCCTGTGTGAGTTGTAGGTTCCCGTACCTTGTGGACGTGGTGGTTTCGGGGGTGGGGGTGGTTTCGGGGGGGGGTGACTGGTCCTTTAGCCCTCTCAACCTCTGTGTGGACTCTCACAGAATCCGCTTGTGTCTGTGAAGAAAATGGGAGAGTCAGGTAAGAATTTATAGGTAAAAGGGGCAGGGGTATGGCTTGAAACTAGGGGCCTGTTTGAAAAAGAGCCTGAGGTTACTGTGCATCCAGTTTCAGAGGACTGAGTTACAGGCTGGCCAGAGAAAACGCTCCGGTTTGTGAGCTGCGTATTTACAGGTCAAAATAAAATTAAGGGGCAGCAGCTACAAGCCAATACAGTGAGACTGAACTAACTTAATTAGCAGAATAAATTCTTAACAGATATTATTTTACTTTAGCAACTTCAGAGTAAATTAATTCAACAGAGCAGTTACTTTAAGGTGAACACAAAGGAATCCTTTAGGAATACTGACTGCACTTAGCAGAATTAATTATTAGTCTGTTCTTAAGTTACTTTAACAATTTAGAGTGAACTAGTTCAGCAGAACATTACTTTCAGGTGAACACAAAGGAATCCTTTAAGGTTTTTTTTTTTTTTTTTTTAAATCAGAGGCATGTTGGCTACTGTTAGAATACCATTTAAGCTTCAGACAGACCCTTTGTATAAACTACCTGCATGCATACAGCCTACCTTTACAATTAAAGCTACACAAAGTTTATTTAGCAAACGCAGGGTAAGGAGAGGTAGAAAAAACTTTCTAGAGAAAAACTATTTACGCATCTGACAACAATTTTAAATTAAAATATCACCAAGCACAGAGAGCCGGGTTTGAATTCAAAATGGCGCAAAACACAGAGCAGAGCTCCTTGGCCTGGCATGAGTTGTAGGTTCATATCTTGTGGACGTGGTGGTTTCTGGGTGGGGAGGGCGGCGTTCCGCTTTTCGCCCACCACTGTATTTCCAATAGCACACCCATCCTTTATGCTGATAACTTGGTGTTCTCTATAGCGATCAAAACATGGCCAAGATCAACAGAAAACTCTCCTCTGACCTTCTGCCCGTTCAAACTTGGTTCCATGAAAATAAGCTCTTCATGAATGCAAACAAATCATAGGTCATGTTCTTTGGTTCAGGCTTCCACCTAAAGAAAATAAAGATCGCTCTTTCAGTGATATGTAGTAATGGAACACCCCTCACCACTGTCCCTTCCTTTAATTACCTGGGTGGACCCTTTCCTCGACTTTTCACTTCATGTGGCACCTACCTGTAAGGCTGTCAACATCCATCTAGGGCTTGCCTACAGAGTCAGCCCAAACCTCAACCCTAATGCCTGCATAGCCATTGCCTGAGGAATATTGCTCCCCAAACTATTTTGCCTGTCTTGTGACAGCCTCAAACTCAATACTGCACACATGGGATGTGACTTATAACAATATATGCAAGTTTGCCCTGGCACATAACTGTCTATCCCACTACTGTTCACTTTAAGCTAAATTTGGCTGGCTCCCTTAACATGCTCTATGTGACCTCTCCCTAGGAGCTATCGTACAAAATATATCTTAAAACCAGGTTCCCATGTCACTTGCCTCCCTCCTAGTAACTAGTATTAATGCCTACCCTCTCTGGTCCTCAGACCATGGCCTCTTTGTTGTGCCCAGGACCAAACTTGGGGAGACTGCCTTTTCTGTCTCTGCCCCCAAACTTTGGAACACTATACCTGCTAACATTAGACTTAGTCCTGCTACCTGCACTTTCAGAAACCAGTATTGCCCCCACTTGCTACTTAAGAGCCCCTGACCGTACTGGGACAATTTTAGAAAATGTAACATTTAGACTCAATTCAGCTTATGTTTTATGTTTCTTTCTTCAATCCTCACTCTTAATTCTTTACTACTAAGGACATTTGCATGGCAACAAAATTTCTGCCCCATCTGCAGTGGCTGCTTGGCTACATCTGACATCATAATTCTGTTTATGACATCAGAGTCCATTGCTGTAGTGATAATTATGGTGTCATAAACTAGGGATTATGATGTCAAGTGTAGGTAAGCTGCCAGAGTAGATAAAAGTCTAGAGAACAGTGATCCTGTTTTTATGAAACTGTCCTCAGTAATAATGAAAAAAAAAAGGGACATAACTGCAGAAAATATAAGAAATATAAAACAAATTGGTTCTTAATCTTCCATTTTTTAAAGTTATCCCAGTGGTGTCAGGGCCTCTTTAAGGCCGTATGTACCTGTTTCTGTTTGTCTACTCGGTGTATTAAAAAAATTGCCTTTACACCGCTCTTGTATATATGCTCCATTGTTTTTGTACATATCCGAGATAACCTAACTTCTTGTATTGTAATTCTAATGTGTTGTTGTCATACATAGAATCATATCGCTTGTACTCTCCTGGGTCATGCCTGAAAATAGGTAAATGTTTGGCAAGTGCATCCTACCCGGTTAACAAAAACTAAATAAATAAAATGGGTGTTATGGGTTGTTTTCACTTTATTTTGTGCATTATACATCAGGTTTGGGATAGAAACATAGAATCTGATGGCAGATAAGGACCGCTTGGCCCACCTAGTCTACCCATTTCCCTACCTAACGGATAAGCTGCAGATTCTAGTTATCCAACAGCCTACTTCCTACTACCCCCCACTAGAATTGTCTTATGTCTGTCCCATGCATTCTTGACTTCCCCCCACTGTTTTTGACTCTACGACCTCCTCAAGGAAGGCTGTTCCATGCATCTACAATCCTCTCTGTGAAGAAATACTGCCTCACATTAACTCTGAGCTGTTCCCCCTCTATCTTCAAATTGTGCCCCCTTGTTCTTGCACATCTCTTTTTCTGAAAGATGCTACTCTCTTGGACTTTGTTGATAAGTTGCTAACAAAAGTCAGATATGAACAAACACTGCTATCACAAAGTTAAGATGCTCATTTCTTTGCGTTTTTTTCTATCTACAGTGAAAACTTAAGCTGAAGGAATAAAAAAATTCAGAGTGTATGTACCAGCTAATCTAATGACAGTTGCATTAATGAAAGTGATATAGTACTCTGCCATTCACAAGGCGTTCCATCAAGGAATGGGCACCAGAAATGGAAGTGCCAGAGTGCGAGCTCTTTGTAACATAGGCCATATAACTGAGAACATCAAAAGGCATAAGATAGCTTGTGAAGGTTTTTGTTCAGGTTTATTGCAGGAAAGACTCAGTTGAGCAAGCTCATTCACAAGGAGGTCCTGAGTCATATGCACATACAATACACAATTACATAGATAGGAGATATACAATATTTTGTTTTACCCAAGGTTATGTAGTACTTAGCATACAGGTTCCCAAGCATGATTTTCATGTCTTTCTTGTGCAATTTCATGTTTCTCTATGTGACCCAAAAGTGCTGGAAATAGTACCACATGCCATCAAGCATCTGAAGGTCAGGGTGGTGAACCTATGGAAAGGTGGACACAGAAGCTTTGAATCTGATGAGAGAAAAGGACTGTTTAACCCACCTAGGCTGCCAAGATGCTTCTTAGCTATTCTGTCTCCACAGATCCTATCTGGTGTCCGTCAGCCCTCCCACCATTCCATCTAAAATATCCCAGAGGCAAACAATGACCCAGATGCCCTCGTGGTGGCCTATAATAGGGCCATCTCGGCAGCCCCGGATGTCATTGCTCCTGTCCGTGTTCACCCTCTCTCCCTTTGCCCTCGGTCCCTATGGTTCGATGGGACCTTGAGGGAGATGCGGTGACTAGGTCGAAGGTTAGAGCATTGCTGGCAGAGATCCTCCCTTGATGCCGACCACCTTAGATTGATGGAGCATTATCAAGTCTATCAATCCGCAATCACCTGTAAGAAGGCAGAGTTCTTGTCCAGGAAGATTGCAGCTGCTCAGAATCGACCAGCTCAGCTTTTTCGCACCGTGGACAGGCTGTGCAACCTAGCTTGTCTACAGGTCCGACAGGCTTTTACGCAAAGGGAGTGCAATGAACTTGCTCGATTCTTTGCTACTAAGGTGGCTGACGTTAGGGAGGCACTCCAACCGGCACACTCTAAGGGTGTTGTTTTGGATCAGTGTGAGGCTGTCACCCCTCGGTTTTCCTGGAGTGCCTTTGACTAACCGGAATTCGTGGATGTCATGCGGGTTGTCCAGGGTGTACACCGTACGTGCTGTAGTATGGATCCAGGACCAACTTCCCTGATTTGGGGTTGTATCGACTCTATTGGTCCAGTCCCAGCACGGTTAGTCTGGTGCTCCCTGGAAACAGGTGAGTTTCTGAGCTCCCTGAAGGAGACTGTGGTAACACCCCTCCTGAAGAAAGCTTCTTTGGACCTGAACTGCCATGCAAACTACAGACCAATCTCTAATCTTCCCTTTTTAGGGAAGGTGATTGAGAAGGTAGTGGCTGTACAGCTGAAGAACCATTTGACCATCCATGACATCTATGAACCCCTCCAGTAAGGTTTTCGAAAAAGGCATAGTACTGAGACAGCACTGATTCGGGTGCTCAATGATCTCCTGATGGCTAGGGATCGGAGGAACCGTTCCATTCTGGTTCCCCTAGATCTCTCATCAGCTTTTGACACTGTGGATCATGGGGTTCTCCTTGAGCATATGAGGTTCATCTGTGGACTATCGGATGTAGTCCTCAGGTGGTTTACATCTTACCTCACTGGAAGACCGCAGAGAGTGGTTTCCGGGGTTTATTCCTCAGACCCAGTTTCTCTGTCCTGTGGGGTTTCTCAGGGCTCTGTATTGTCCCCCATGCCATTCGCAGTGTATATGCTGCCCCTCGGAGACACTGTAAGAAGGTATGGGCAGAGGTTTCACTGTTATGCTGATGTTACCTAGCTCTACCTTTCTTTTGCACCCGATCAGGATGGAGCTCTCTCAGTCTTTCATAACTGCCTTAATGAAATCAAGGAGTGGATGGATTTGAGTTGGTTGAAATTAAACTTGGAAAAGATGGAGGTGTTGGTAGTGGATCCAGCACGCCGGATAGGGGGGCCGGGGGTTGGCTCACCCTCAGGACTTTATCTTGGGGGTGTTTCACTCCCGATCTCTGAACAGGTGTGTAACCTGGGGGTAATACTTGATGAGGGTTTGACTCTGCATCTGCAGGTGTCTGCTGTCGTCAAGTCCGCATTCTACCATCTCAGGAATATTTCCAGGATTAGGCACCTTGTTCCATCCAGCGATCTTCCGACGCTGGTCCATGCCTTTGTGTCCTCACATCTGGACTACTGCAACTCCCTTTATCTAGGGCTTCCTGGGGTTGAAATCCACCACCTGCAGCTGGTGCAGAATGCATCGGCCCGGCTTTTGACTGGTACATCTCGATCCAGCCATCTTTTGCTGTGTTGCGTGGACTGCACTGGCTGCCAGTACAGTGGCGGATCACCTTTAAAGTTGGTCTTCCGACTTATAAAGCCCTACATGGACTTGGCCCAGACTACATGAAAGATCTCCTAGTCCCTTACTGCCCTAGGTGATCGCTCTGCTCAGCTGGCGAGGGGTTGCTAGAGTTCCCAAGGGTGTCTTTGAAATCTTCTGGGGCACGCACATTTATGTACGTGGCCCCCAACCCTCTGGAATTCTCTACCCCACCAGATAAGGGAGTGTGTGACCTTGGAGGGGTTTAAAAAGGCCCTAAAAATATATCTCTGGACCCAAGTATTTGGAGTCTGATTGTATTTATTTTGTTAAGCTGTTTTTAGTATAAATAATTGAAATTTTTTATCTGTTTATTCTGTACAGCGCCTTGGTTTCTTGAAAGGTGCCATAAAAATAAAGTTTTATTATTATTACTTATTTATTATTTTATTTATGTCTATCCCATGCATGCCTGATGCCCCCCCCCCCATTCTAGCCTTCACCACTTCCACCATCTATTACAGGCATCCACTAGCCTTCAGTGAAGAAATATTTCCTTACATCACTATTGAATCACACACACACACACACACACACACACACACACACACACACAGCTTCACTGCACGCCCCTGATCCTGGTGCTCATTGTCAGTTGAAAGTGACTTCCCACCTGTACCCTATTCATCCCTTTGAGGTACTTGTAGGTGTCACAAACCCACTCAGCAGGTCAGCCCTCTACTCCCAAAGTGCCAACCTCCAAGCGCAGTCTTGTGAACAGTTAACAGACCAAGGTAACCCTCTTGTCTGTTTTTGTGGGTTCAAGTCGACCTTTGGTCTCAAGTTCTGGAGGGATTCAAACTGTGAACCTCTTCTTAGCATACCCAATGCACTGGCTCAGATGATTCTGTCTTCAGGGGGCCAGATATATTTGCCTACGGGCACCTAACCAGGTGTACAGAAATGAACCCTTAAAAACTGTAATAAAAGACCTCAGATTTAAAACACTTACCTTTTTCCAGTTTGGCATCACCATTCAAGCTTATGCAGTGTCTGCTTTAACCATATATACTCCACTTGTAAAGGAAAGAAATCAAAAACAGACCAAGTAAGCTCTAAAAATATTTTTACTACAATAGATAAAAAAGATGTAACACATAAAATACAGAACTATTATATCACAAGACATACAAATCTCTTAAACAAAACAGGTTTAAACAGTGCAATTCCTACTACAGTACTAAGATTTGTCTCTCTCTCTCTCTCTCTAAATACCTGCTTAAAGTGCTCATAGATGTTTCTTTGTCAGAGTCTAGATAGAAGTGCCTCTGAAGGAAAACAGAATAATGTTTAAAAGCTGGTTTTCCCCACCTATTTTGCATGAGGTCACCTAGCTCCTCCCTGTTAGAATATATATAAAAAATATATCTATATAAAAACAGGGTCTTTTCCAAGTATTAAATTCTGCAACCTCAGCATAACTCATGTTCTTCAAATGACTCTCTTTGATCTTATGATAAGCTTCCCCCTTCCAGGACATGAAAGCATCTTTTATGACTTCGCACTAAAACGTCACAACCCGCTCTTCTTCCTCTAAGCGTTATCAAAGTTTATGACTTTCCCCCTTAGCAACTACAGCTATAATTAACTTAGTTAAAGTCTGTAATTAGCTTTGGGCCTTCCAGGTAACACCTTGGCCCAGATATTCAAAAGAGTTGAGCCATGCGCAATAGGGTTGCACCTGCGCAAGTCCGAAATTGCGCCATTCTGCGATATTCAGCAAGAGGCAGTTGCGCCCCCGAAATCATGCTGAGCAACAGTGCAATAATGAAGGCATGCGCAACCGAAGGGGGAGGAACCATGCATAAATGGCGCAGTGCGATATTCAACGACTTGCGCCATGCGCAATAGGGAAGCAAGCGGAAGTTGCGCCATAGTGGAAATGAGCCAAAATAAAAAGGAGCAAGGGAGAGGCACAAGAACGCTACAGGGAAGCCACATGAGGCAGAACTCTAGCAGACAGACAGGGCAGGAGGGACACACAGGGCAGGCCAGGGAAAGGGCACCCTGAACACACAGGCACAGGAAGGTGTGGGGAGACACAGCCAGTGCAGAAGGGGAAGTGCCACACAGCACAGAGGCCACCACAGGCAGGTGTTCCCAGTGCAGGAAGTAGCAGGGAGGACAGCGGGGGAATACAGTAACAGCTGCGGGGGTGAACACAAGCCAGGGACATGGCCAGTGCCACCTTCCAGATGGAGGCCATTATGAGGGGGGTGAGAAGGTGGGCGGCAGGGGGCGTGGCCGTGGAAGGGCCCGTCGGCGGTATGCCCCCAACAGGCAGTACCGAGCCCGCACCAGCTTTGAGCTGTACAGTGATACTGAGATTGTGGGCCAGTACCGCCTGAATAGGGCAATTCTGAGGCGGCTCTGTGAGCTGTGCAGTGATGTGATGCAGGCACCCACACGACGGAGCCATGCCCTGTCAGTGGAGACTAAAGTAACAGCCTGCATGTGCTTGCTCACCACGGGTACCTTCCAGAGACCAACTGGGGACACCACAGGCTTAGCCCAGTCGGCCACGTCCTGCCACCTCACCCAATTCCTCAGCGCACTGCTGCCACATGCTGCAGAGTACATCCATTTCCCCAGCACACCGGCGGAGCGCACAGCAAACATACAGGAGTTCCACAGGGTAGCACGTATGCCTGGCATGCTAGGGGCAATAGACTGCACCCATGTGGCCATACGCACACCACCTGGCCCCGAGGGGGCCGCATACATAAATCGCAAGGGCTATGCCAGCATCAACTGCCAGGTGGTGTGCGATGCCAGGGCGCATAATCAATGTCTGTGCCATGCACCCTGGGGGAGCACACGATGCCTTCATCTGGCACCAGTCAGCACTGTGCCACAGATTCGAGTGGGGACATCCCACTGGACACCTAGTGGGTGAGTATGCAAACCACATGGACAATCATAGGGCCTGGGGGCATGGCCAGAGGTGACATGGATAGTGGCCTACATGGCCTGGGGCAGGGCGATGCTGATCACCAAACTAACCTCCGCCCTCTACACACAGGTGACAGTGGATACCCATTCCGTCCCTGGCTGCTCACACCCTACCGGGCCCGACCCCATCGCAGCAACGCTACAATGAGGCACATGCCACCACATGTAATGTCATCGAGTGGGTGCTCGGGATGCTGAAGGCACGTTTCCATTGCCTGGACACCTCCGGTGGTGCCCTACAGTACAGCCCCTCAAAGGCCTGCAGGCTATTCCTGGCCTGTTGCATCCTGCACAACATGGCCAACGAATGTGGGATAGCCGTACAGGTGAAGAGGGGACAGCGATAGGAGCGATGAGGATGCGGTGATGATGGTGATGGGCAGCCCCCTTGCCGCGGGACCCCGACTGATCCGGCTGGCACAGCTGCACGGGACACCATCACGGAGAGCACTTCAGCCAACCCAGGTAAGTCATGGGGCCATGTGCAACCACCAGTGGCTAAGGCACAACCCACAAACATGCATGGACACACACCAGGGGTGCATGCCATCAAGGGAAGTGGCAGGGCACAGAAGCACACACACAACCAGGGATGGGTGAGGATTAACATGCCATGCGGACGGACACACACACACACACGTGCACACATAACAAAGTGCACAGAGGGCAGGAGGCACACCGACCCAGAACGCCAACCCTAGCAACACACATGTCCACAGGCCACCACGCCCAGTGCCTGTCCATGTGCTGTGTCAGATGCTGAGCACCATCGCACATTGGTGTACAGCGCAATGCAGGCATCATCATGCACACGCAACTGCGGACAGCAGCCGGGAGGGTGTGCAGGTGGACTGTGTGTCAGCGTGCAGGGCTGGGTACCCACCCGTGCACTGTCCACTGAAACACACAATGCACACAGGGCAGCACCAAACAGTAGCCATGCTGGGAGACAGGTCAGTCACACGGCACAGTGCTCCGGCTGCCACGGATGCGTGGACGGCCCCGCCGAGACCCGCCAGCACCGACAGGCTGACCACTGGCCTCATGGGGTGGCACCAATGGTCCCCCAGGGGTTCCACTGTGTGAACGCGACTGTGCTCGTGCAGGCGTCTGCAGCACACCAAACATGCCTGCGCCAGGAGTGCTCAGGATGCCCACAGCTGAACCCGGTGTCGACAGGGTGGGAGTCGCACGATGCCAGGAACGGGGGGTGGACAGTGCACTGCGTGGTGTCCCGATGCATGGGCACCTGACTGTGTGCCCATTGTGGCCATGACAGCAATGAATGCCTGTGCATGCCTGGCAATGGCAGCGGTCACATCCTCCCACAAATGGTCCATCCCTGCCAGGATCAGAGTGGTGTCCCTGCTGCGACGCTCCTCTGCCCACTCCAGAGCCACACGCAGTGCATCCACTGACGTCGCAAGCTGCATCTGCTGCTGGACTGATGCTTGCAGTAGGCGGCTGTGCTCATCCAAGAGGTCATCTGCCTCCTCGGCATCCTGTCCCTCAGGGTGTGCACGGCCCTGATGATCAGCACCCCTTGAGGGTGGGTGCTGCGCACCAGAACCAGGTCTGGGCATGTCCACAGACGCTGCCGCTGAACACTGTATCCCCAAGCCTATTGGCCGACTGCTGATGCTGCCCCTCTGGCTGCCGCTCCCCAGGGCTCATTGGTGCTGCCGCAGTGGCTGCAACAGTCCCACTGTCCAGAACAGACACCAGTGCTGCCCCACTGGTGCCGACAGGCACAGGCATGGACTGTGCTGACACACAGGCCTCCATGGCAGCACCACCCACAGCCATGGGCATGAAGTGCCCTGCTGTGTGGCCATCCCGTGGCACACACGTGTCACTGCCCATGACGTTAGCATCATCATCATCAGTGACGGACTCTGCACCGGCACCAGTCACAGCATGCTGGCATCCATGGATGCCGGCACGCTGGGACACAGGCGAAGCTTCCTCCACCTGTTACAACGACATCAGTGTGGACAGCCAGGCGGCCCACTGTTGCACGATCCACGTATACCTGTGGAGGTGGATGGGCCTCCTCCAACTCCAGCTGACTGTCCTCAGTGGACAGGCCCACCACCGCTGACCCATGCAGATGCTCAGGATCTGTAAGGGAAAGCAAAGTCACGTTACTGCATGTGACCTACCCTGCCCCCCCATAGACAGACCATGACTTACCATGCAGTGATGGGCCACCACCAGTCTGGAAGCCACCACCCGAACACCCTCAATGGCACTGCGCTGCATGCTTCCAGCAAGCCTCTCCTCCTGTGGGGTCAGCTGTACCACCTCCGGCTGTCCCCCACCTGTTGCAGCTCGTGCTGCCCTGATGGCAGCCACCTTCTCCTTTATCCTCCTCCTGTCCGTGCCCATCTTTTTCTTACACTCCTGCACGGAGCGCTGGTGGCTGCCATGCAGGTTCACAGCACGTGCCACCTCCTCCCATGCAGCAGCACGGGCTTGAGGTGTTCCCCGCCGTCCACTGAGAAGTGGCTCCTGATCCAGGTAGGCCTCAAACAGGGCTTCGGTTTCGCCTTGGTAAAGTTAGACCTCCTCCTCCTCCACCACGTGTTTCCTCCTCTCCAACAACTTGCTCGGTCATTATGTAGCCTGTAAGAATGGCAGTTGTTACCTGTGACTGTGCAGTCCATGCATGTCCCTAAATCCACTCCACACCTCCAAGCAACATGCAACTCACCAATAGACTGCAGTAACTGACTATGGCCACTGCAGCCCAATGCGCACCTTTATGCGTAACCCCATGCAAATGGTAGGCGCAACTTTAAGTAGATGCAAATTGCAGTGCTGCGCCATTGAATGGCTGATTAGATGATTTGCATATGGCGGCTGAATATCACGCTGTTGCGCTTTGCGCAATTGTGTTGAATGTGCTGAGCCAATGGTGCAGTTCTGTGACATCATAGTACACACCTCACTGCGCATGCCTGGGTTGCTGACGCAGGCGTCTGCCGCGCTGATGACGTGCTGTGCATGGTAGGCAATGCAGGGCACGGCCACCATTGTGCCAGTGGTGCTATAGCGATGGTCACTACATGGCGCTGTGGCACTGGGCCATCATAGGCGCACTGGGCCAACTGCGCGGTACGCCGCTAATGGCGGTGGCACAGGCAGCCAATCCGCTACATGCATTGGGTTCCAATGGCGCTGTGTGTCCATCGCCGAGAACCCTTGACCCTGTGCCCAACCTTTGCCTCCTAGGCGCCATCGTCAGGCATGGGTGCACCTCTCTCGCTGTTGGTGACAGCACAATAGGGAATGGCAGCGCTGTACTGCGCAGCATCTGCACATGGGGAGCCGCGCTGCAGAGCGCCATATTGCCATATTGCGCAGCGAGAATGGCACACAGAAGGGAAGCCCAGTGGTCTGCAATCGAGCTGGCCAACCTAGTGGCCATTGTGGAGCCACACCATGGGCCACTGTTCAGGGAGGTGCCCCTGGACAGGTCCAGGACCCAGGTGTGGGCGGAGGTGGCCACTGCACTCAAGGAGGCCACAGGACGGGGGAGGAGCACCGAGCAGTGCTGCCACCAGTACGGGGACCTGTGGCGGAGGGAGCCAGAGCTACTAGCATGCCTGCGGGCATGTGCCAGGAGGGGCACGGTGCCACGGCCAGGTAGGGGTTACATCAACACACTTTTATCTTCCATATGGGTAACAGTGTTGTATGTGTCCAGCACATGGGAGGGATTGTCCAGGATTGGCTGTGGTGGTGTTCACAGGTGTGGGGTGGGTGGGTCTGGCTGGGTGGGAGGCACACACCTGGGGGCAGGGGACTTTGCTATGGGATTGTACTGTTCCTCTCCATGTTTTCCCCACAGGCCCGGAGAACGCCGTGCCCGTGAAGAGCGGCGGCAGGAAGAGCAGGGTGCAGCAAGGCGGGGCGAGGGCCCTCACCGCCCACTGGACCGGCCCGATGAAGGCGAGTGCCACACCTCCATGATTACTATTGCATGCTGTGTGACAGGGTGGGCAGTGGGGCATGGCCACCATCCATCGACACCACTGCCATGCACGCGACTTGTTACAGTCAACACTGTCCAGTGGCAATGCATGTCTGGGAGTGCGTCACTGGTGGTTCATGCGTGCTGCAGGTACATGGTTGTGCCACTGCCTTTGCACCACATAGCCATGTCACTAAACTGCCACGGTGGTGCTGTGCGTGACTTGGCCGGTGGGTGTGTGCAGCGTTCCGCATGGCTGTATGTGCCCGAGTGGGCAGGTCATGTGGACGTAATCACTGCGGGTGGTCACACACCATCACAGAGGTACAGTATGTCCCACAGCCGTATGCCATGCACAGTGGGCGGGCTGTATGGGGTTGTGCATTCACACCTATTGACTGTGCTCCCTTGTCCTAGGTACACGCCATCTATGGGAAATACGGGAGGCGCTGCGGGAGATACTCCTGGTGGCGAGGGCTTCGCTGGACATCCTCAGAAGGATAGACAACACGGGTCCTGCAGAGGCACAGAGCTCGGAGGAGTCAGGCGGGGCGCTCACTAGGGATCCATCAGTCCCTGTATTCCCTACCCCTGGACCCACCCTCACACCCCTCCTTTCCCGTCCCATTTGCCCACCCTGCCCCCTACCCACCCCAACCTTTTTTGTGCCCCACCTTGTATATAGTTTGTACATAATATTGTAAATAATTGAATTTTATATATTTTTCAATCACAGTTATTTTGATATGAATACTGTGGTGGTCTCTGATTTGCAGCGGCTATAGGTGCTCAGCTGCAGTGGTGTGCATGGCATCAGGGGTGGTGCGGTCATGGGTATGTGTGTGTGTGTCCGTGTGGAGGTGACTATGGTGTGGGGGTAGCTATCAGTCAGTGTCTGTGGTGTGTGTGTTGTGCCCTGTGCACTGGATGACTGTGTGCAGTGGTCCATGGTGCGTGCTCTGTGTCCATGGCGCACCTATCGGCTCATCCATGGCCTGTGCAGCTGACACACATGCATGTCTGTGACCTGCACGGTCCGCTGGCATGTCAGTGGTGGCAGTCCCTGCAGGGCAGCCACTGTACCCGTCACAGTGTTAGGTTGCCTCCTGTCACTGGAATGGTGCATGTCTGCCTCGGGTGGCACTGTGGCCTCCACATTTGTTGTCCCACCTCCATGCTGTGCCTTGTGTGTGTTGCAGGGGATGTGCCCCACTGTCTGTGACTTGTGCTCCGGGCGAATGATGGTGGTGTACGGGTCCACAGTGCCTGCGCAGGGTGGCTGGCACTCCAGTGCCATGGAGGACTGCGGGTTGTGTGTGCACAGTTTACATGGGCCCACACTGGGGGCTTGGTTGCCCCACCACTGAGTCCCTGTGTTGTGCCCTTGGGTATGGGTGGGTGTCTGTCCATACACTGTGTGGCATCCGGTGTGGTGCATGCTTCCACGCACCACTGTGGGTGTCTGTGCTGGCTGTTTTGGCCAGTGGTGGGTCGGGGTGTGTCATTGGAATACTGTGCAGGGTGCTGTACCACTGGTGGTGGGGTCAGGGCACACCCTGTCCCGTGTGGGAGTACCTCATGTGCCAGAGCATGGTTGGTCTCTCAGCAGTACCTCGGGGGACTGTCCATGGTGGCACTGTGTCTGCCATTGTTGCATTGCTGTGTGCTGCCACCCTGATGGGTGCTAGTGGTGGGGCTGGCTTGCATGGTTCTGTGGTGCACAGGGTTGCAGTGTCACAGTGGGGGTGGTGGCATGCATGGGGTTTCCTGCAGTGGTGGTCACTGCTCATGGGGGGGTGTCTGGGGGTCATGGTGCAGGGTGTGCTCTGCATTGGGGGGGATGGTGTGGCATGGGGTGGTCATCCCTACTTGTGTGCCAATCACAGCTTGCCGGTAGGTATGATGGGGCATGAATGGCCCGGCTGTGGGTTGTTTGCTTGTCTCCATGGGCCAGTGGTTATTCCAGCCCTCCCCCAGTTGTGCAGTGCATGGGGTGTGGGGGGACGATGTCTGTTCTGCTGTGTGTTCCTGTGCCCATCTGTGGCATGGGTGGTGGGCCCCTACCTCCCTGGTTGTGCAGTTGCATTGCTCTGCTGCTGGGGGGCATCCCTGGTTGCGCTATGGCGCCTCTGGACTGTTCAGCTGAATATCCCTTGTTGCGCTATGGCGCATCAGATCTGCTCAGCTTCCCCTCCCCAGTTGCGCTATGGCGCAGGTGGTGCGATATTCAGTCGTCAGCTGTAGGCGCAGTTTGGTCTGCTCCATTTTTGAATATCGCGTCTCTTGCGCATGGGCACAATAGACTTGCGCTTGCTCCTGCTATTGCGCACTTTTTGGGCGCAGTTTGAATATCTGGGCCCCTATCTAAAACCTGTGTGTGTGTGTGTGTGTGTGTGTGTGTGTGTGTGTGTGTGTGTGTGTGTCATACTCACATGCTGTTTCAGCATTTCTCAAGAGAGACAGTCCATAACCCATTTTTGTAATACAAAAAAAATGATACAGTGATCAGAACCAGCTGTCCAAGTGTCACAGTAGGTTTCCATCATATCTCCTCTTTTTCTCCTTTCCTCCTGGGTGTACATGCTGAGATCCCACAATCTTTCTTCATAGGACTTCTTATGCAAACCATGTGTAACCCCTAGGTGGCACTATCCCAAGGGTTACTACCCCTGCCTGCTTGGCTAGTAGCAGGTTAAGGGACCCGAGTTCTGAAACGGGTGCCTCCACCCACAGGTCAGGGTTGGTAATGGTCAAGCTAACCTGGGCACAGCCCTCCGGGACACTGTAACCCCCTCTTTCCCAGCTAGTGGCCGGAACAATACACAATGATCACTTGCACAACATCTCTTGTACACCAGGCAACTCCCCACACAGTTTGCACTTACCACCAGGGCAGGTTCCTCTAGCTCGACCCTGGGGACCCCCTGTAAAGCAAGGTTATGCAAATCAAATAGCTACAGTACTCTTGGCACAAACTGGAAAGACAGGTCAAATGTAAAATGAGTTAGATCTGATTTATTGAGGGGACTTGAACAAGGGAGGGGCGTAATCAGGTTGATTTGCTTAAAGGCTCTATCAATCAAATGGTTATGCATGCACTTCAGAGTCCCTAAACAGTCACACACTCTGGATACCCAGGTGGAGAAGAGGTGGGCTAGCCAGGATCATTGCCCGGGGTAGGCTGGCGTCGTAGCTGGTTGGGGCCCTGTGATGGAAGAAAACAACATGCACCACACACACTAATTGTAATCCGGAGCCAGAGGGCTCAGTTTGTGAAAGAAAAGAAACAAGACAATCAGATGACACACCTAGATTAAGCTGTTGTTGCAGGGAGCTACCCTGATAGTTACTCACGATACCCAAGACTGGACACAGGCTGGACGAAAATTGAGACTGCAGGTGGTTGACCTGGGTTGCCAGGAGAAGCAGGGCCCACACGATTCGCTGAGGCATCGTTCCTGTTCAAGCGTGGAGCAGGGGGCTGATCCCAAGGCAGGTCTCTCGTTGATGGCTTTCTCTGTGCAGTGGGGTAGTCTGGCAGGGCCAGTGTGGCAAGGCCCAGGCCGTATGGAGATGAATGCAGATTCAGTCCGTTTGAGCTGGATACAGCTTCCAGCAAGCAGAACACAATTCACACAGTGGGGAACCAAATCACTACCCACTATAAACACACAGCACATTTACACGTAAGGGATTCTACTACACCAGGCAAACCGCTCTCTGGTCACAATCGCAAAGTCTCTGCACACACCGGGAGTTTAGAGGTAGCTGGAAATCCTGACAGGCCGATACATTCAGCAAATCTTCGGTCTTCTTCAGGTTGATCCTGGTCACAACTCAGTGGCTTACTTCATTCTCACAAACTCGGATTCAGTCCAAACTGATTCTCTTCTCCCTCTCAGGAGCAGCAGGCAGGCATGCAAGCCAAAACTCAGGCCTTTCCACAGTACTCCCTACTCAGACGGCTGCTCGACTGTCTCAAGCTGTTGCTTCTTCAGCTCCCAACATAGATCTGACTCAACTGCCAGCAAGCCTGGGACTTTCCCCAGAATCCAAAAGGTTCGGTTGGCTGATCTGTCAGTCACAACAAAGGCTCCCCCCTTCAGGTGCAAAAAGGTGCCAGAAGCCCCAAACTACAATTCCTACAGATTTTGACTCCAGACAGCTCCTGTAGTCCGGTTCCATTTTAGGTTCCACCAGTACTGATTGGTCCAATTCGGCAGTCCAGGACCAAGACAGTGGAGATAAACAAAACAGTCCTTGCTGTAAAGAAGGCAGGTTAGACAAACTACATTATCATTATCACGCTAAATGATTTTCAGCAAACAGTTACATCTTTCAACAGAGCTCCCTCTCAGATTACTTATGACTGCAATCCAGGCAGCTCTTAAAGAGACAGTATACAGAAGCTATACAGGCACACTCTGGCAATCACATTTAAATTGCTAAAACACAGGGCACCAGCCTGGCAGTGAGCATTTAGGCAAGCTCAAGGAAGACTTTTCGGGAATCCCCATTTGTAGGGGGGTTACACATGCACCATTTTGGCTGCCCTCCTCTGGACTGCCTCTGCTCCATCTATGTCCTTCCTGAGGTGCGGTCTCCAAAACTGAACACAGTACTTTAGGTGTGGTCGCACCAGCAAGCAATATAATTGCAACACCACCTCCCTTCTCCTGCTGAAGATACCCCCTCCTCATGCAACCCAGCTGGAGTTTCTATGGTCTAGATGCATTATTTTGCTTTTTTTTTTTTTTGCACTGAACCCCAACTGCCATGTTTTTGACCATTCTTCAAGTTTCCCCAAGATACCAGCATATTCTTACCATCCCTTCTTGAGCGTCCACACTACTGTACATTTTGGTATCATCTGCAAAAAGGCATACCTTCCCTTACAGCTCTTCTGCAATGTCCCCTATAAAGATACTGAAGAGGACTGGTCCCAGTATGAAGCCCTATGGTACAGCACTAGTCACACACCCCTCTTTAGAATGAGTGCTGTTACCCACCACCCTCTGCCTCCAATCCTTTAACCAGTTTCTAACCAAATTTGCCACTATGGATCCTTCTTGGGCTGGTCAGCTTTCTAATCAGCATTCTATGTGGCATTGTGTCAAAAGCCTTGCTAAAGTCTAAACAGGCCATGTCCACTGCACTGCCCTCATCAATTGCCCTGGTAAACCCACCTCTGTGAATCCACGGCGTCTGTGGTCTTACAGCCCACTGGATTCAAAATACTCTATCAACCTTTCTTTCAGTAGTGTTTCCAGCAATTTCTCCACCATTGACGTGAGACTGACTGGCTGCCTGGGGAGGCAGCATAGCACTGTGGTTTAGGGATCTGAGCTACAAACCTGGAGACCTGGGTTTGATGCCCACAGCCCCCACTTGCATACTGTTTGACCCTGAGCAAATCACTTAACTGCCTTGCACTCTCAAAGTGCACCTGGAAACAAGCTTTGACTTGGTGCGCCTTTCCTGGTTAAACAATTTCCCCTTTCCCTATAGTTGCTGGCCTCCTCTCTGGTGCCGCGATTACGCAGAGGGACAACATCAGCCCTTCTCCAGTCCTCTGGAACCACTCCTGTTTACAGTGATTTGTTGAACAAGGCTGTCAGTGGGGCGGCCATAATCTCCAAAGCTCTTTTAGTACCCCGAGGTGACTCCCCTCTGTTCCCACAGCCTTGTTCACCTCCAGGACCACAAGTCTTTTCAACACTCTTTCTCCTGGAAATGTACCTGTCTTAAAGACAGTACCTGACATAAAGGTAGTAAAGACCTTGAAGGTCAGCCTGGACAAATGCTTACACAGGGAATTACAGGGTACCCTGGATAGCAGAGTGGGTAGGGAACCCTTTCAATTTAGTGCATGTCTACATAGAATATTTATTCAGACCTGCTTATGAAGCAGGGGTAGATATAACAGACCTAGACAGTCTCTTCCAACCCTAGGTTACTATGTATCAACTTCATTTTTATAAACAAAATAAAAATGCAGCCAATGTACCTGAAACCATTTTTATAGTCAGATCACTGGGAAAATACTTGCCAACAGATTAAAGACACAACACTCTGTGCACATGCTGTGAGACTACATTACTGCAGTGAGACAGTACTGAGAGTGGATTGCTCCTCCTTGTCGTATTGATTATAGAGTTTCAGTTAGCTAGGTCACGTTTTGGTGCCTGGCAACCACAGTGTAGACCAGGAAGTGCACCGGGAGCTGTAGTTCTAACAGCAATTAGTGCGAACTTCAGCTCACCAGATCTGTAGCATTTTAAATATTTGGGGCTGTAGAATTTGTATGTACCGGGAAACTGTGCTCCTGAAAAATTTGATACAATAAGTTCTACATTTTAAATTATTTTTAGAGGGACTTAGTAAGGCGAGTGTGGGGGGGGGGGGTCAGATGATCCAGATGCTACTTTCAGGTTTCACTCTATAAACTGCACCTCCCGAGCGAGCGGGGTGCGCGGCTCTGCGCGTTGAGACACGCGTGTCTTAGCATGTGTCCAGCATGGATAAGTGGATAAGGTGCCGGAGAGTCTGATTAACGTAAGAATAATTATTTGATTATTTATTGTTACAGTGTGCTCTATGTAAATATCTTCAGCATTTTCACTTGAGTCCCATCCAAGCGTATTTGGTTACTAATACTAAAATGAATATAAATGAGGGTTTTGTTACACTGAGCTCAGGGGAGGTAGCCATGGCATGTATCATTTGTAATAAATTTTTCCACTGCTTGTTTTATTTATTTGTATAATCAGAATTACAACCCTTTGAGTCAAAAACTCATTTCCAAAGGCTCATCGTCAAAGTAAGACACAGACGTAAACAGGTGCACAGGTTAACAAGTGATCACATAGTTACAGAGTTACATGAGTCTCAGATTTCACAGACAGGCAGATATTTACAGGATGTAAAAGTTTCTCAGATTAGACAGTTGAGCACATAGTTCAAGATAGGCACATTGTGGGGGATGGTCTCTGAGGCACTCCACCTACCTGACATCATGGGTTGTGTACACCTGATAAGTTGTCTTGATGCACATGTGACTGGATTTGAGAACGTCCCCTCTGAGTATCTCTGGTCACTTGTAATCAGTTCAAATTGTGCATCTCACAAAGGTTGTCGCACTACTCCAGATCTCCAGACCACAGAAGATTTAAACAACTCATTCAAAGGTAGGACGACAGTTTCTTTGCTCATTATTGTACCTATTGCTGTCAGTATTTATACAGACAGCACAGCTAGTTCTGCGCCTATTTGGTACATCGGTACAATAATCAGTATTTCTCGCAGATTAGCAGTTAGCTTAGCTAAGGATATTATGTGCAAAAGGTATTTTCTCTACTGCCACAGACTCCACCTTTGCAAGCACACATTACACTCAGCGTGCTACAAACACACATTAGGTTTCACACATTCACAACAGAGCATTGAAAAACGATACAATTCTCAACTTCACTAGCAGCTTGACTACGACTTCTGGTGCTCTGTAGCGCTCTGGACACCCCTAAATTAGCGGTTCCAGATGCTGATCTACTTCCAGACGTTGATCTACTCCTAACACTGTAATGCTGTCGCGGCAGAGACTCTCTCCCAATGCAGCACTATCTTTACATACACAGCACTCTGAATACCCCTACCCTGTGGTACCAGACGCTGCACATACTCTACGCTCCTCCAACAGTAACATTCACTTAGCAGGAACGAGCACAGCGCTCTGGGCACCCCTCACATAGCGGTCCCAGACGTTAATGGTACAAAACTTGCAAATGTTTATTACAATGCTCCAAGTTCCACTCTGCACCTCTCCCTACCTGCACTTCGCCACTATCCTGATGTAGTGTCAGTTGGGGCCCAATTTCAGAAATACCTCTTCTCCCAAAATAGAAGGCAGCGCATACACGGAATTACAAAATGGAGATGCCATAATGTTATTTTATGGCACCCAGAAGGGCCCACGTCCATGCCTTCTTGATATTCCACTTCCTGCTTCCTCACACTCCTTACAGTACAACGCGCTTCCTCATTGGCCAGGCAAAGCTCACAAGACTTCAAAGCAAGTCTCGCGACGACCACTGCACGTCCACGCATCGCGTTTTGCTTCTGCAAGCATGCGAGTCACACAACACCCAAATTCATGCAGTTTACCTGGCACAGCATATTTTTTTTTTTTTTTTTTTTAACACAGCTTTTGACTCAGCAGTTAGATAACTAGCAAATACAGAGCGGACTTTATCGATTCTGTACTGCTACCTTGCAGTCCTTTGGCAGCAAGCACAGGACTCATTATTGCAGCAACTTCTCCACCTTAAAGACATACCACCTTTAAATGTGCAGCATATACAGTTGCATTACACCGAAGCACAACTACTACGCAATGAAATGCTGTGATACTGCAAAGATTTTTTCATTGCATTTAACTCGTTCAAATTAATGTTACTGAAAGCACATTTATCTAAGACACTGAGTAATATAGTAGGCACAGGGAGTACCATCCCACTAAGCATTTCATTTCTGTCTACTTATCAGGTGAACATGCCTAAACCAAAAAGCTGCAGGCAGTGCAATGTGCCAATTCCACATCAACAGTCAGGCAGACTTTGTGCATCCTGCGTTGAGGACTCCACTACACACATTAAGGCACACGACACAGATGAGGACTGCTCACCACCTTCCACTAGCCAGGACAACCTACAACATTCCGATACCACTAAAGCGCTCCTACAAAAGGTCTTAACAACGATGTTACAAAAGCTAACAGAACTCTCTAAAGTCCAACAAATACAATCACCTCCTACTAAGAAAAGACACACATCTTTTACCAGACATGCAGACATGCAGACGAGATTGTGCATACTCTCCCCCCATCTCCGGTCAACTCCAGAGACTCCTCCGATGCGGAAGAGGGCAGTCTAGACCAAGAACCACAAACTCTCACAGCGAAGTGGTGCTTCCCAGACCAAATCCCGGCCCTGGTGCGCCTCATAATGGAAACAGTGGGGTTCGACACGATGACACCAACCCCCACATCCAAGCTACTACCATCCCTGCAGCCTACTGCGAAACCAGCAGAGGCCTTCCCCGTCTGCGAAGCAATAGAGTAGATCGTTCTCAAAGAATGGTCTTCCTCTGAACCAGCCAGAATTCCCAAAAGGAAATCATGGGACAGAATGTACCCACTGCAGGAGAACAAATTGGCACTATGGTGTACCCCACCTGCCATGGACCCTCAAATAGCGGCACTAAACAAAAAGACGGTACTCCCCACTGAGTCCGCATCAGGTTTAAGAGACCCGATTGACCGAAAACTAGAGGAAAACCTAAAGAAGAATGCAGAATTAGCAGGCTTGGGAAGCAGGGCAGCCGCTACAGCTATCTACACCACTAGAGCACAGCTCACCTGGCTCCAGGAAATACAAAAGACCATTCCTGCAAAGTCACATGAGTCCACTCTTTTAGACAATGCCATCCTCTCCACTAAATACCTGGCAGACATGGCGGTTGACTCCCTGAAAATAAATGCTAGATCGGCGGCTATCACTAACCGAGCCCGCAGGTCTCTCTGGATGAAACTCTGGGATGCTGACAAGGAATCAAAGGCCACATTACACAGACTTCCATTTAAAGGCAACATGATATTCAGCCAGGCCCTAGAGAAGTATCTGAAAGGCAAAGAGGACGGCAGACGACTAGCCAGAGAACAAACCTGATCCACCTATCTTCCAACACGTCCGAGAGGAAGACACCAGTCCTTTCGCGACAAGAGACGAGGCAGCTATATATTCCGGAGCACTACCTTCTGACAAAACTACTCCACTCCCTACCACTACAACAGATACAGAGGTAGGGGATCTACACAAAGAGGCAGAGGAAACTACCATCGCCGCAACAATTCCAGGTCCTGACTACGCACCTCACCAGCGAGGCCACACTCCAGTGGGAGCGAGACTGACACTGTTCTTAGAACAATGGGAAGACACCACCACAGACAAATGGGTACTAGAGATAATAAGACTGGGTTATGCGATACAGTTCACAAACACACCAAGAGGACACAGAATGATTCATTCACCCTCTTCCAAACACAAATACACAACAGCACAGATTACTACAGCTATTCAAGAATTAAGAGACAACAATGCCATTGCTCCAGTCCCAAGGCACGAAGAAGGTACTGGCATCTACTCCATCTTCTTCATGGTGCCAAAAAAGACAGGGGGATTCCGACCGGTACTGGATCTAAAATACATCAACAAGTCAGTACGCTACATTCCTTTCAAGATGGAGACGACCAGGTCCACACTCAAAGCCCTCCATCGGGGAGACTTCCTCACATCCATCGACCTAAAAGACGCTTACCTTCATGTTCCAATGAGACCCACGCACTACAGATTCCTACACTTCTGCATTCTAGGCCAACACTATCAGTACACGGTCCTGCCATTCGAACTAGCATCCGCACCGCGAGTATTCACAAAGGTTTCCGTGGTTCTCGCAGCACATCTCTGACAACAGGGAATCCATGTAATACCATACTTGGACGACTGGCTCATCCGGACAAGATCGCTACAGCAATCATTAAGGGAGACGCAAACGGTGGTGCAGTGCCTAGAGCGCCATGGCTGGATACTCAACGCCAAGAAAAGTCAACTGGTTCCCAGTCACAAAATAGAACACCTAGGCACTCTAATAGACACAGAAAGAGGAATAGTTACTCCGTCTCATTCCAGAATCGACACAATAGTATCAACAGCACACAGACTACGGTCTGCAAAGCACCCGACACTATGGGACATTTCTCAAATGCTAGGCCTAATGTCCTCCACCATAGACACAGTTCCATGGGCAAGATGGAACGCAAGACCTCTTATGTCATTCCTTCTAACTCAAGGACAGGCGCACGATCTCGACCTAGCAAGACGGGTCATTCTTCCACCCAGAGTAAAGTCAAGCCTCAACTGGTGGACAAACAGACACAAACTGACCCAAGGTATTCCGCTAGACATAGCCCCAGACATTACAATAGAAACGGATGCAAGCCTCTCTCCTGCTGGGGAGCAGTACCAGGACATCATACTGCGCAAGGAAAATGGTCCACATTGGAGACAAAACTCACGATCAACGTGCTGGAAATGAAGGCAGTATTCAAGGCACTACTGCATTTCTCCAAGCTCGTCCAAAACAAACGTGCAAATAATGTCAGACAATCAGACCACGGTAGCTTACATAAACAAGCAGGGCGGCACAAAAAGCAGGGCAATGATGTCGCAAACATCCAAACTTCTAGCATGGTCTCAAACAAGCTTGAAATCAATATCAGCAATCCACCTGGCGGGCAAACTCAACATCACGCAGACTGGCTCAGTCGGGAGATGATACACCCAAGAGAATGGAAACTTAACCCACAAGTCTTCCAACGACTCTACCACAGATGGGGCCCGATAGAGATAGACCTCATGGCCTCCCACAAGAACCATCAATGCACAAAATACTGGTCGCGATTCAAGGACCACAGGGCAATAGGAGTAGACGCACTCTTGGCAAACTGGACTTTTCAAGTAGCCTATGTCTTTCCCCCCATACCACTCATTGCTCAAGTACTACAGAAGATCCGCATATCCAGAGCACGAGTCATTCTAATTACTCCTCACTGGCCGAGGAGAGCATGGTTCGCAACAATTGTCTCAATGGCACTGACAGGTCCATGGCAACTTCCGCTCCAACCAGACCTTCTCACACAAGGCCCGATTACACATCCAAACCTTCGGCAATTGCAACTGATGGCATGGCTCCTGAAAGGGAGAGATTGCTGAAAGCAGGATACCACCCTTCAGTCATTCAGACCATGGCATCATCATGGCAACCATCCACGATTACCACTTACCAACGACACTGGGACATATTCAACAAATGGTGTAGGCACCACAAAACAGACTCCTCAAAATGCACCATTCCCCATATCCTCTTATTTCTCCAGGAGGGACTACAACTAGGACTCTCACCATCATCGCTCAGGGTACAAGTAGCAGCCATTGGGGCAGCAAGGGGACAGATACAAGGCACAATGCCGGGATCCCACCAAGACGTTGTATGCTTCCTGAAGGCGGCAGCTAACATACGCCTCACACAAAAACCAACGCTCGCACCATGGGATCTACCATCCGTGCTGACAGCAATGACAAAGCCACCTTTCGAACCGAGAGACTCCATTCACCTAAAATGGCTACAACTCAAAACAGGAGAACTACAGGCACTATCACACAAAGAACCCTTCCAGCAATTTTACCCCGACAGAATATCTATGAGACCAATCCCTTCATTCCAACCCAAGATTGTCTCTAAGTACCATCTTAACCAATCTATCGAAATTCCAGGTCAACTACCACCAGAAGAGATTCAAGCCGACCCACAGCTTAGGACTACTAGGCATGACTCGCCTGCTCTCAACATACATTGCTAGAACGGAAGCTATCCGCAAATCTGACAGACTATTCATCATCACACAGGGATGCAGACATGGCCTGCCTGCTTCCAAAGCATCCATAGCGGGGTACCTCAGAAAAGCCATCTCCCGAGGCTTACAAGGCTAATAATATGCAGGTACCGACAACATTAAAGGCACACTCCACCAGAGCTATTATGTAATTTTGGCAGAAAGAAATTTGGCCACTGCAGAAGAAATTTGCGCTGTAATACTTGGTCGAATTATCCACACCTTCACAAGACATTACAGATTGGATGTGTCTCAACAGAACAAGACAAACTTTGCCAGAGCAGTCCTACTGGCAGCAAGCACAGGACACAATGACATTATCATGTCTAACCCACCCTAGACTTCATTTCATTGCTTTTGAATAACCCATGATGTCAGGTAGGTGGAGTGCCTCAGAGACCATCCCCCACAATGGTAGTTTACTCACCTGGTAAAGGTGATTGTGGGGGAATGGCTCTCTGAGGCACTCCACGCCTCACCCTAGACTATAACGTGACAATGCTAAATAACAACAATTGGGCACGAGCATCTCATGATATGTGTTCCGCAAGACATGTATACATCCTATAGCAATAAATATTTTATATTCAATACCTTCATAGAAACATTACATTACCATTATTCCAGGTACAAGTGGGGGGCAATATAATTTTTTCTCATTTCAGAGACAGCTTTGGAAAACATCGAACTGATTACAAGTGACCAGAGACACTCAGAGGGGACGTTCTCAAATCCAGTCACATGTGCATCAAGACAACCTATCAGGTGTACACAACCCATGATGTCAGGTAGGTGGAGTGCCTCAGAGAGCCATTCCCCCACAATCACCTTTACCAGGTGAGTAAACTACCATTGTTACAGAGTTACCAGAGTTTCAAATTTCACAGATAAGCAGGTATTTATAGGAGGTACAAGAATTCACTGTGGCGTGGTGATTAACAGAGAAGTTGCAGCAGAAATATTTATTACATAGTTCAGAGCCAGGCCAGAGTAGAGCTTTATGCCTACAGCCAGTATTCTATGGCATTCATTTATTTTACAGGTGGGTAATAACATTGGCCTACACAATGATGTAGCTAGACAGTAGTTAGTGCAACCAAAGAGTAGGTGACTAAGGGGAGGGGGGTAATCTGCGGCCAGGGGGGCATTGTCAATAACATTGTAATGTAGTAGCAGGCCACCAATACGTGTTTGTACGGGAAGTGGAGTACAGGCCTGGTTACGCACAGCTGCAGTGATGCGTAGTGAGCAGGTGGTTCCGGAGGGCAAATTTGAACGCACCTATTTTGGGGAGGTTAGTGATGGTGTCTGGGAGGGAGTTGAACTACGATGGGGCCCTGTAGTGAAAGGATCTTTGAGCAAGTGACGTCCTGGCTCTAGGTATCAGGAAGGTGGTCTTACAGGCTCTACATGTGGGGGTGGTAGTGGATGCACGTTGGAGGAAGGAGGTCAACCCCGGGGGGGGGGGTGAGACCTAGAAGAGTTTTCTTGGACAGGAGAACAGTCTTGTAATAATGACATGGGTGGTACTAAATGCAAACAATGCTTAGAAATTGAAACACTTAAATCTAAAATCTATGAACTCAAATCTCAGTTGAAGTCTCAGCTAGTATCGAACAACAAAGTATGTAGAAGTACAGCTACACAAACATAAGATACTGCATTGGTTACATTACCCAACAAGCTGAGCGACTCCTCATTAAAACCTGGTGGGGAAGTGGAGAGTGATGAGGACTCTGACTGGCCACCCGTTGTTAATAAATGTAATATAAGGAAGGGAAGTAGAGCAATGAATTTCACTATTCCTCAGATGAACATGTTTGATGCATTAAGTAATGTAGACCCTGACACAAATCAGCCAGTGACAACTGATTCAGTAAGCCCTAACCCAGAGTATACTAGTAATCCATCAATAGAACCAAGCACTGTGACTTTAGATCAAAATCAATGTATTCTACATTCTACTTCGTTAGAAAGCAGGAAGGCTTTACCAAAGATACAAACTCAAGTCAGACAGCCAGTATATATAATTAGAGACACTCCCGTGACTGGTTACCAAACCCCAACTGTAGAACCAAGACAGGTAGTAGTTTTGGGTGACTCAATCATTAAATATAGCAATGGAATAATATGCAGTGAAGGCAAGGCTAATCGCACTTGTTCGAGCTTTGGGGAGGGGCGAAGATAAGACATTGAATCTATGTCTAAAAATATCCTAAAAAGTGCAGGCCTTAAACCGCTAGTAGTGGTGCACGTGGGAAATAATTTCAGCAGTTCAACTCTGGAAGATATGAAGGCAGACTTTAACTTATTGGTGCAGACTTTAAAGGAATTTGGTAGCTAGATCTGTGTGTCGGAGGTTCTTCCAGTTCCATGTGCAAGCAAGGAAAAAACAGCCAAAATAGAAACTTTTAATGAGTGGCTGAGAAAATGGACATTAAGAGAGTCTATAGCATGCTTAACACACTGGGGACAATTTGAGGGGAACCATTCTGTATATTGTTGGGACGGATTACATTTAAGTAAAAGGGGCAACCTAATGTTGGGGAAACCTATTATAAAATACATCAACAGCACTTTAAACTAACAATGAGGGGCGAGGGGGAATTAATAATAAATTACAACATTTTAAAAAAGTTCAGCGTTAAAGGTTATATCAGCAAATGCTAGAAGTCTTAACCTAGTGAAAAACTGCAAGCTTTAAACCATCATCAATCAACACAAATTGGATGTGATCGCTGTGTGTGAAACATGGTGGGATCATTCATCAGACTGGTCAGGCTTCATCGTATACAAAAGAAATAGAAGTGGTAGAAGGGGGAAGGGGGAGGTATTTATGTAACAAACAGGTTACAAAGTACTGAATACGATATGAATAATGAATTTATAGAGGGAGTAGGTGTCCACTTAAAAATCCCATATGGTGGTGACTTTGTCTCAATTAGTCACAGATAAATATAATGATTTTTTTTTTTAGTAAAATTGGATCAAAGAGTAAACGGGATAGATATAGAACAGTTAGGTACAGATGGTGACTTAATCCATAACTTCTCCTTTTCGGAGATTTCAGTTCACAGAGTTCTGGTGGAGTTGTTAAAATTAAATGCACCTAAAGCTATGGACTTGGATGGTATCACCTCCAACATATTGAAGTTTGCCTCTCCGGTGGTTGCACACCCACTGGCATATTTATTCAATCTTTCCATTAGACAGGGGTATTCCCTAATGCTTGGAAACAATTGAAAGTTGTTCCCATTTTCAAGGGGGGTAATAAAACTGAGTTCGGCAGCTACTGTCCTATTTCCCTCTTGCCACACGTTTCAAAGATTTTTGAAAGGATTGTGGCTGCTCAGATTACTGGACATCTTGAATCCCAGGGTCTTTTGAATGGTATGCAATCAGGCTTTAGGAAATCATACAGCACAATATTGGCCCTGGTTAAGATTACTGGGGATATACAGACTGCTCAGGATGGGGGGGGGGGGGACACTGGTAGGCACAATTTTTGTTGATTTATCTAAAGCCTTTGATTCTTTGAATCACGGTGTCCTCCTATCCAGAGCAGCCTCCCTGGGGATGGTGGGACCTAGCTTGCAATGGCTTTCTTCCTATTTGATTGATAGAACTCAATTGGTCACCATGGGAGGTTGGACATCAAGCGTTGTTCCTGTTGGATCGGGTGTCCCCCAGGGCTCCATCCTGGGCCCATTATTGTTTAATATTTATGTTAATGGGTTAAACTTTTCAGATTCATCTATTCTTTTTCATTTATATGCAGATGATACCATTATTTATACTTCAGATCTTACAGTAAACAAAATTCAAGTCAAGCTACAGAACGATTTTAATGAGCTGCAGATTGTTTTAAGGGACAGTAGTCTGGTCCTAAATTCCAAAAAAAATGCAGTCAATATTATTTCATTGATTTCTACCTGTTCAGGAAAATTCAATATTGAGGATGGATACCCTGAAGGGATCCCAGATCCAACAGGTTCAGACCTATAAATATCTGGGCCTATGGCTCAATGAGTCTCTAAATTGGGCAGTTCACATAAATAGTATAATAGACAATGTAGGGAAAGGCGCTCTGTACAGGGTTACACATTGCGTGAACCCGGAGGCAAGAGGGAAGGTTGTTAGCCCAATGGTTATCCGTGTGTTGCACTATGGGGACAGAATACAAACTCCTACCACAGATACGTAATTCTTTTCTAAGTATTACCTTTCTAAATGCTTTTTACATTCAGAGCATTGTCTTTTCAGAGTCCAAGAATCATATATTACATATTCCCCAGATACAGGGTTCATTTCAACTCTATCTCCCAACCCCCCTTTAGGTGAGGCAGCTAGCTCCTCCTTTAGAATTAATTCTTACAAAATTATCTACAAGGTGGTGTTTTAATTAATGTGAACATCAGAAAAGGAAAAAAAACAGTTCCCACATATGACATCCTTTGATCAAGTTCCTTTGATGTTTACAACCCCACAATGTCACTAAGGTGTGAGAAAGCCAAGAGGAATCAGCAAAATTACGTCCTTTTCCTGATGTCATAAGACTCATATTTGGTTTCCAATATCAAAGGCAGCAGCAGGTGATAAGGGCCATAAACTATCCCTCTGGAAGGAAGTCTTAATTAATGGTTCCTCTAGTCAGTTTAATAACATCCTGTGGTTTCAGACCACTGACACCTTGAAAGTTAAAGGTCAAGCTGCTAACTTGTGTGAGACAATTACATACACAATTTATTTGTAATACCAATATCATACAGATAACTAAGCAGATGGCAGAGCATCACATTAAGTATAACACCTGAGGATACCTTAACTTCTGTAACAGTTAATGAAGTTTTTTTCAGCCTCAAAAGAGACTAGGGATAAAGCTTCCCCTGGGCTTGACCAGATTAATAGCAAATTTTTAAAAGAAACAGCGGGGGAATTATCAGTTCCCCTCACTATCCTATTCAACAAATCATACGTTACTGGAAACATCCCATCAGATTGGAAGAATGCAATTGTGGTTCCAATACATAAAAAGGGAAATAAAAACAACACTTATAATTATAGACCAATTAGTCTTACAGTTTGTAAGTGTATGAAAAAGTTAATAAAAACCAGGCTTGAACAGAAGATTTGTGATAAAAACGCGGGAGACCAAAATCAGCATGGTTTCAAAAGAGGGAGATAGTGTACCAGTAATTTAATAACCTTCTATGATTCTGTTAGTAGGAGTCTAGACAAGGGCATCCCAGTGGATGTTATACTTTTAGATTTAAAGAAGGCCTTTGACAAGGTCCCACATTCACAACTTATTAAAAAAAAATGATGGAACTAGGGATAAATTCATACATCACTCATTGGATTTGTCAATGGTTACAAAATAAAACCCAAGTCTGCATTTCTGACTCATTAGCTAATGAAATAAAGGTTACTAGTGGTGTCCCGCAGGGTACCGTGTTAGGTCTGGTGTTGTTTAGTATATTCATTAGGGACATTGATGCAGGTACTAAAAGCCAGTTGATAAAATTTGCAGATACCACCAAAATTATATTCCGAAGTGGATACTTCTGAAAAAAATGCAATTGTTCAGCAGGCTCTGAATCAGTTAGGAAGATGGGCTGTACTTAATAAAATGGAGTTCAACACTGAAAAGTGTTCAGTCATCCATCTTGGTAAAAAAAAAAAAAAATACCATTACCACCTATCTTGTAAATGAGTCTCCAATAAAGGCAAAAATTCAGAAGTGGAACTTGGTATCACCATTAACAAGGAATTATCATCCATGGATCAATGTAGACAGGTGGCACTTAACGCTAACAGGGTTGTATCATCAGTAAAGAGGGCATCTGTTAATAAAAACAGAGCATGTATCTTGCCAATTTATACCACCTATGTTAGGCCATACCTAGATTATGCAGCCTCCTTTTGGGCATCCTACTTACTTAAGGATATAAAATGAATACAGTCTGTGCAAAGGAGAGCCACCAAATTGATTGCACCCATTAGTAGTCCATCTTATAAGGACAGACTTCAAGCTGTCAGCTTATACGATTTGGGATCCCGTAGACTCAGGGGAGATTTGCTCATGTTATTTAACATCCTCACCGATCCTTTTCTTATGAGGAAATGTAATCTTACTTGAGCACATAACCCGGGAGGACTCAGATGTCATAGTAAGCAATTTGTAATTCCCAAGACCAATACTAATAAGAGATGTAATTTTTTTTTTTTTTTTTACAATTACAGCATCCAAATATTGGCATCCATTGTCACAAATGCACTCTGGGGGTCAGGCCCTCTGCTCCCACAATGCCAAACCTGAAAGTGCAATATGTGAACAGGAGATAAACAGGGTAACCCTCCTATCTGTTTTGGGTCTGATCAACTACCAGTCTCGAGTCCTGGGGTCAAATATAAACCCTTTTTTGCTAGCACGCCCAGGTAACGGGTCCAAATATCACACCCTCTTCGGGCAAATACAGTGCAATCCTTAACCCAGTGGGCACACAACCTGGTTCACAATCCCCCTTTTGACTCAAATGAGACCTTGGTACCTTACCTTGGTGCATATGGTAACACACTGTAAGCATATAACAGTTCTGTAAGAATTATCAACACTGTCCCAGCATTCACACTCAGAATGAGAAAAAGGCTCTGGCAGGATTTCAAGAAAAACTAAGTTTACTAAAATTAAAAATAGTGAATGAAATACAAAACACATAACATGTAACATTTAAGGTACAGTCAGAAGAATAAATGGACAATTATAAACAACCCGCCTTATTATTGAGTATCTAATCCTACCCTACTTTCAATTAGTAAAATAGTGGTGGTTGAATTACCTAACTTTAGTAGAAGTGCTTCTTGAGAGTGTGTTCTTTTAGGAGTCCAGAAATAAAAAGCACAATCTTCTCTCAGCTTTGATTATCTATAGGGAACAATGGTTCCACCCAACTTATGAGGCCACAGCTCAGTGTGATGCTGGCTGTGAGGTCACTGTTTTCCTGCATACCAAATTAGTCTCATGCATCTGATTGTTGCTAAGCATCCCACAATTTTTTTTTTTTAGTTTTTTTTATTATTATTATTAGTGAGCCTGCTATGGCAGGTCAGAATTACCCCTTTGATCTTCAGAGGACATTCCTGAGCTATTTCTCTTAGTGGTGAGAAATCTAACAGGTATCTGTCAGAAGTTGCTTTCCTCCTAATAGGTCATAAAATGCAATACTTTATACAAGTGGCTGGTTTATAACCTATATAAACTGATTTCTAAAGGAAAATCTTAGAGTTTTCACTTGTTCAGAGATAGGGCAGATCTTTTCTCTCTGCTAAAAAAATCCCATGAGGTCTTTTGCTGACTGCCAAACTTCCCAAGCAGAAATTCAAAGAAACATATATTCATATCACAAATATAATACAAATAATAACAAGCAGATTGCCATCATTGTCACACTCCTCCCTCCTAGACTGAATTTGGGTGGGGGGGGGGATCTACTCCTAGGCATGGGACAGTTTTCCAAATTCAGTTCACTGCTCTGACACGATAGCCAGTCTGCATTTGCTGCCCCCCTGCCCTGTGAGTGACAGTCATGTCATAACCCTGCAAGGCAAGGCTCCATCTTAAAAGCCTACCATTTGTTTTACCCATTTGTGCCAGCCAAACCAGGGGGTTATGATCTGTTTGTACCTCGAAATGCCGCCTGCATAGGTAAGGCTCCGATTTCTTTAGTGCCCACACCATTGCAAGGCATTCTTTCTCCACTGTGGAATAAGCCTGCTTCCTGAGAAGTAATTTCTTACCGAGTTACACTATTGGGTGATCTTTTCCTTGGTTAGAAGTCTGGCTAAGTGCTGCCCCAATACCCACATCTGAAGTATCAGTCTGGACTACAAATGGTTTACTGTAGTCTGGGACTGGCTAATACAGGAGCACCACACAGTGCCTCCTTTAGCCATGTAAAGGCTTGTTCACAGGTTGGTTCCCAGTTTACCTTTTTAGACATTCTTTTCTTTAGCAGGCCAGATAGGGGAGCTGCCAGTCCACTGTAGTTTGAGACAAATTTTCTATAGTAGCCTGTGGTCCCTAGAAAACTCTGAACCTGCTTCTGTGTTTCAGGTCTGGACCATGCCTCTATTTTTGCTTGATTAGGATGGAGCTGTCCCTGTCCTACTACATGTCCTAGGTATGCCACCTCAGCCATGGCCACCTGGCACTTCTCAGCTTTTTACAGCGAGCCCGGCCTTCTGTATCCTGCCCAGCATGTCCCTAAGGTGGGACAGATGTTCCTTCCAGCTGGCACTGAAGATGGCAATTTCATCAAGGTATGCCACAACATACTCTTCAGTATCATTTAACACCTGGTTCACCAACCTTTGGAAGGTGGTGGGGCGTTCTTCATTCAAAAGGCATTACTTTAAACTCAAATAACCCTATCGGAGTGATGAAGGCCTAGCTCTAGCAGTTAACTCTACCTGCCAATACCCTTTCGTCAGGTCAGTAGTTGTAAGGTATGTCACCCCTCTCAACCTGTCCAGTAGTTCATCCGTCCGTGGCATTGGGTGAGCGTCAGACTTCGTGACTGCATTAAGTTCACACAAAAATGAGTAGAGCCATCTGGCTTGGGAACGAGGACTACGGGCAAGGCGCAGGGGCTGTGGGATTTCTGGATTACCCCCAAGTCCAGCATTTTCTCCACCTCCCTCCTAATTTCCTTTTGGATTGCCTCTGACACCGGATATGCTGTCCATCATATGGGCACTTGCATCTCCATCTTTACGTCATGCGTCGCTAATGGGGTTAGTCCAGGCTTGGCACTAAACAATGGGGCAAAGTCTGCTAAAACCTCCCTTACTTCCTGGATCTGGTCTGGGGTCAACTGGGCCGACATTTTGATTTCCTCCACAGAGGACTCCCGCTTGCTTTCTTCCAGCAAGTCCAGAAGGGGGGTCTTCCTCATCCGTCTCGTCGCCAGGACTACACACTGCAAAGACCATGTCAGCACTATTTGCATATGGCTTCATCATGTTGACACGGTACATCCTTTGGGTATGTCTCCTGTCAGGCAGTTCTATAATGTAATTTACATCATTCACCCCTCTGACTACTTTGTATGGTCCCGCCCACTCGGAAAGCTTATCTTTCCGGATTGGGATTAGGACCATGACCTCCTAACCCACAGTGTAAGAGCAAGCTCTGGCTCTGCAGTTGTATCATATCTTTGGTTTTTGCAGGTTGCTCTGGGCTGTTCCCATAAGCTACTTCAGCTTTTCCCTAAACTTACGGACATAATCCACTATAGGAGTTCCCTGGGTGGTGTGCTTGTCTTCCCAGTCCTCCGAGATCAAGTCTGGGGCCCATGCACCCTGCGTCCATATAAGAGCTCAAAGGGGGAGAACCCCGTCAACACTTGGGGCACCTCCCTGTACGCGAACAACAGGTGGGGAAGGTATTTCTCCCAGTCCCTCCCATGCTGTTCAGCAAAAGCTTGGAGCATCAATTTAAGGGTACCATTAAATCTTTCCACAAGCCCACTGGCTTGCGGGTGATAAGGTGTTGTGCATCTCTGCACCACCCCACACTTCTCCCATAAACATTTCATCAGGTCCAACATGAAAGAACCCCCTTGATCGGTGATAACCTCCTATGGGAATCCGACATAAGTGATTCCCAGATGTCCAGACATGGGGATATCATAAGCAATCTTAAGCAACCGCTCACGGTACCCCTGGGGAATGACAAGCTGCCTGCCCATCACCCCCCCGTCCTTACGTCCTGCATATACAGCAGTCCACTGTCCCAGTAAACTCTGTTTCCCCATCACCTCCCTGTGCTCCGTCAGATTCTGCCCAAGCCCTCAGCTCTCTAAACTAGGGTCATTTTTCTGAGCAGCTGCAAAATCTTTACATGTTCCCAAGACATGGGACAGGTTCTCTCCACATTTATTACCTCATAATTTGGTAACAATAAACTCTTTTGAAATCTTCAATAATGCTATTAATAAATATATTTATTTGAACATGGGGTATAATTTACACCCTGCAGGTGCAGGGAGGGTGGGCTCGATGGGCAATTGCCTTCTTCCATCTTTTAGTACAAAGTAATATCGAGTAAAAGAAAAATTAACATGTGAATCTGTCACAAGACAGAGAACAAGGTATAATATTTATAATACAGTACAGTTTTTCTTTTCCAGCTGCATAAGTTCCTAAAATAGGGAATGTGCGCTAACTACAACCAGAAACATCAGACTGTTATTCCCCTTCCCCTATTCCCTATGTGAGCAAGACACATGACTAACCAGATAACACAGGTAACCTAAAATCTAGTGTCATCCTAGAAACAACTAAGAGTTATCAAAATATTTTGAAGAGTAGCCGATACCTATATGCTCTCAGGTCAGACAACTCATGGCAAGGAGTTGCCTGCCTGAGGGCCTAAAATCACACATAGTGTGAATTTTCTTTTCTTCAGGCATTAAGAAAAAATGTAAATTACATTACTTGCAATCTCCCCTGTCCATGCTATTGAAAGCTGTTCAGTGCGCACTGCAGCCCAGTCTCTAAAAACAGCATTTTGACAATGCTAAGTAGGGAAGGGACTGCAAGACTACTAATTGCTATAGATAGCAGTTGGGAGCAGCGGCACCCTGTAGTTTACTTTGTAGGCACTAACAAATGTTAGGGGAGTATATAAATGTAACCCCTCCCCCAACATGTGTAAGTGCCTAAGAGTAAACCATGTGAATTTACAAGGTGCCATTGCTCCTGACTGCTATCTATAGCCATTAGTAGTCATGCAGCCCTTTCCTTGCTTAGCATCATCAAAATGTTGTTTTAAGGGGTGTGGCTATGGCAGGCACAGACTGACTTTCAAGAACACAGAAGGGAAATCACGGCTAATAAAATGTAAATTTCTTCTAAATGCCAGAATAAAAGAAAAAAAAATTTCCAACTATGTACGATTTAGGTCCTTGGGTAGGCAACTCCTGGTAGTTCTTTAAGGTAACTTTCCAGTACCCAGGGAAACTTTTAAATAATATAACAGAAATGCAGGCCCCACAACACAGCAGTGGCGCTACAGTTCTCAGCAACAGCGACCCTAATTTGGGAACAAGCCTGGATAGTCAGTGGGCTTGCTGGGGAGGAGGACTGAGCATCCCCATAGACGCTCGCCTCCTCTTCGGAGGAAGGGTTGCACCTTAAAAAAACAAAAACAAAATGAGATTGCATCTCAGTGTATATGATCAGAGCTGCATGACATTATGCGCACTGCATGAAAGAATGACAGCAGGAGAAGGGCAGATAAAGACCCCGCAAGAACTGAAGGACGCATACCAAAAAGCCATGAATGTACATGTCATAAATTATGGTGAAAGTTTAAGCAAGGCCCATGCATGATTACGCTGGAACCAAGCGAAATATCATGCTCACCTGTCACACAAAGTTAATATAAAGATAAAACACTGTGATGAGTTTTAGTCTGTGTTTTGTAGTACTAATGCAAGTCGTAGAATTGACACACTCTCTCAGCTGAAGAACTTAGAAGATTGTTTCCATGAGAAATGGGGTAAGCCTGGAACTAGTTGCAACCGAGGGAGGGCTGCTTCACCTTACTGGATTACTGCCACCTAGAAGCGTACAGGCAGCAGTGCAAACAACCGAGGTGTCAGGAAGGTAGGGATTGCGTACTGCAGGGTGTGTGCATGCTTCTGCTGGGACCTTGGTCCTAACACCAATGCAAATAAAAACAACAAAATTATTTTGAACAAATAAAACAAAAAAAAAATAAATAAAATAAACCAGTTCTCTGATGGAGAGCACAGCAGCCAGGGGGAAATAAACAGGCAAATCCCCTCTGTCGGTGCTTCATGACAGCCGATATGGCCACATATAGGTATATCTGCCTTGCTGGACAGGGGAGTCAAAAATACTTGTAAAAAAATATATATACACATATGTAATATACACAGTTCAGTTTATATTTAATAAAATTATTTGAATACACTCCTCCCCCTCTCTAACAGAGAATGTTTGCATGAAAATAGGATCTTTGTCTCAGACTTAATGTCATCCTCCTGCATTTCTATCTGCTGAAGATATCAATATGAAGATATTTCTATCGGCTTAAGATCTCACAGGCTGTTGCTGTGGACATGGTTGTAATCTCTTACAGGAGCATGACTTCACAGAGGGAAAACGACAGTGGTGTCATTAAGACAGAGATGCAAAGACCATGTTTTTCAAGCAAAAGTTCAGTCTTCACACATTAAAAGGCGTGCTATTAACAGGGAAGAACAGACAGAAATGCTTGATCTGGTGTACTGCAGGATGTTGGAACACACCCTGAAGCTCAAAGGTGGTAAATTCAGGGGTAATGTTAGAAGGCACTTCTCCCAGAGAGTGGTGAACCTCTACGGAACCAATTTCCAATGGAGCCAGTGGACATCAAGACAGTACAAGCCTTCAAGGTACTCCTGGACTACCTTCTGCTTATCCAGAGAATCTCAGGGTATACCGAGTAGTAGGGTGGGTGGAAAATCTCTACGAATTACTAGACGTTTGCACAGCATACTGGTTTAACCCTGCTTGAGAAAGGAGATGGGGTGGACATGATGGACCTAGTGTCCCTTTCCACCTTCAAGTACTATTAGAATAAGGGGAAATAAATACAGAAAATTAGACACAGGCTGAACTGTGCCTAAACATCTAATTTAAAAAGTTTTCCTGGATACTGGAAAAAAATACTATGAGGGGTCACACAGCTAAGGGCATTAGACCTATCTGGGTTATCTGGTTCACAAAGAAACCACTGAATTAAAAAGTTCTGAGCATCAGGTATCTACCTTAAATTGCCACTTAACTCATTCCACCCATTAGCGTCTCTAGATATCACTTACTTTTGCAGCCTATGTTGCCAGTAGCGCCTCGAGACATCTCCATATGCCATCTGTTGTTTCCGATGGACGTCCTGTGGCGTCATCATGTTTTCAGTGAAACTGCAAGCCAGCCAATCAGCAGACACCTATCTGTATTGTGTCTGCCAATAGAGGGTCATCTTACTCACAGTTTAAATAAATAAAAAAAAAAAAAAAAAAAAAAGGGTCACGATTGAAATTTAACCCCTTAGAAGCCCTGGAAAGTTGTGTGTCTGAGTGAAGCACCGGAAGTGCCAGTCTGACTGGCTGAGCTGCACTTACGAGCCATTTAATTTTAATACAGAACCCAAATTTTAAAAAGTAAAGCGCCAGTTTTGTAGAATAAAAATGGAGCTTCTACAACATCATGCTGGTCCCCATCAAAAACGTGAGACAGAAAGTGAGCTGTAAGCCAAGAAGACTCCCCCATCTGACTGGATTTGTAAAATAAAAAGCTCTATTTTTCAGAAATGTAAGCTGGTAGTTCATAAAAGAACTAAATTATAGAGCCTGTTTCTTTGAAGTTTTAATAAATAAAGCCTTTATGACTAAACCACAGTCCTCTGAAATCCGTGCTGCATTTCACAAAAACAGAAAACCGGAAGTTCCTTGCCGTGATCCTCTCACATCATTGTGTGGCGCTCCAATTTGCAAGCCGATTCACTTTCAATACTTTTATCAAAGAATGCCACATTGCCTTGATGCTTTCTTTTCAAATACAGGGTTATTTTTTTAGAAATATAAGCGGAAAGTGGCAGATCTGGGCTCCTGTGCACTCTGAATGATGTGAGAGGATCACGGCAAGGAACTTCCTGTCTCACGTTTTTGATGGGGACCAGCATGATATTGTAGAAGTTCCGTTTCGTTAAAATTACAGCAGCTGAACTATACAGGGCACTATTTGGTTTGTAAACATATTCTACAAAACTGCCGCTTTACTTTTTTAAATTTGGGTTCTGTATTAAAACTAAATGGCTCGTAAATGCAGCTCAACCTGTCAAGGAACAGCATGTCTTACTGCGTGCAGTCAAATGCAACACAGTAGCACACGTTTCAAACAAATGTAAATATCTTGAAAACTAAAAATAATACACCCACACAACCAGCAGCAAAGTTGTTCAGGAGAATAAGACCTTTACAATGAGGGTAATCACTAAGCTGAAATCATTATACTTTTTAAATTATGGCCATTTGAGTACCCGAATTTCAGTGTTTTTGTGACAAATCTAACACTTCAAATGGCCATAATTTAAAAAGTATAATGATTTCAGCTTAGTGGTTACCCTTATTGTAAAGGTCTTATTCTGCTGTACAACTTTGCTACCGTATGTTTTCCAGTAGCTCATGCAGTTTTCCAGATATTTACACTTGTCTGACATGTGTGCAAATATGCTTAGAATTCTGTGCAGTGCATTAGGAATGTCACAGCAAAACAGTCTGGAGTTCCATCACCAACATTCTAAAGTTAGAATAGAGTAGAATGAGTTAAGTGCTAATTAAGATTTTATTTTTAAATCACTTCGATTTTTTTTTTTCAAATTAAGTATGCTTTATTCAAACATTTAATTTCACTGTCCAGTTCAAAAGCATCCTGTCAAAGTCTGTTTTTACTGGCTGGAAAGAACTTTCCCCGTGGAAAAGGAGAGCAGAGGGTATTCTGGTATTGCTAGCATTTTTCCACTGTCCTTGAAAGCTGATCTAAAACATCAACATCAGTCAAAACAGTGTTAGTCTGAACCCTTTGGATCTTCTTGCACGGGCACCCCATTCTGATGCTGCTGCTGGAATGCTAGTCGAGTCTGCCGGTTGGATTCCAGGAGTTCCCTCAGCTTGGCATTCAAAACGTCACTCTTTTCTTCCAGAGCATCCAAGCAGAAGTTAATCTGATCCAGCATGGAATCAATCTCTGCATACTCTGGTCAAAAGGGGAATAAAAGGCATTCTTAGTTAATGCTTTTATTTCATCAAGGGTGACAAACTCTAATGCACTGCTATATCAATCAATCAATCAAAATCTTTATTTATTCAGGCGAACATCATTGAGCAAAGCTCATTTACAAGATGGACCTGAGTGGTCATACGAATGAGGATACAAGTATTATTACATAGACAAGAATAGCATAAACAGCAATACAATGACATGAAATGGTTATATACACAACAATTTACATATATACAAGGAACAGTAGAACCATTTAGCCTGTAAGAAAAAAGGGGACAAAGGGTATAGCAGGATGGGCTACTTAATGCATCTCTGAGTAGACTTCAGCAAGTTATTAATGTTGCAGCTAGGTTGGTGTCATATACCTCTTGCAAACATAACGCTCCTATATTTGCACAGGCTCCCATTTCAGTACAAATGTGGATTTAAAATCCTCCTTCTCATATGTAAACAGTCATCATCATCGGTCATTGCCCTCTCACTGGACAGCCATTTAAATCTTTGCTAAAAGATACAGTTTCAGTCTCTGGCTGTTTAATCTTTTTGGACTTGCCTGGGCTTGTACACATTGGCCCAGCTATTCAAAAGGGTTGCGCATGGCGCAACGGTGTTGCGCCATGCACAACCCACTGATGCGCCCTGGTGCAATATTTAAAAGGGAAAGTGCGCCGCATCAATCCCGATGCGCCGTGCCATCAGTAACGATGGGACACAGATTGGAGCGAGCCTACGACAACCTGCACAGCCCGACATTCAGCTCGGCCATGCAGAGTTATGCATGCGCAACTCCTACCCGCCTGCACAAAGTTACGCCTAAAAAAAAAAAAAGGAACAAGTTGAGGGCCACCCACAGGTGAGCTGCAGCACTGTAGGGCTAACACAACAGCTGCCACCTGTGGGTGGCCATCACTGTTCCTGCCGCATCTCAGCGCCCCATGCCCGATCAGGCATCAGTCACCCCCCAAGTCCAATATCCCTAGTGGTCCAGTGGACCGCAGACGAGCACGATCGCTGGCATCACTGTATTCCCCAAAGTCCAATATCCCTGGTGGTCCAGTGGACCGCACGGAGCCGATCAAGGGCATCACTGTATTTCCCCAGGTCCAATATCCCTGGTGGTCCAGTGGACCACACAGGCCAATCGTGGGCGGCATTCATCACCCCAGTCCGATCATACCTGGTGATCTAGTGGACCCCCACCCCACCCGCCACTGGGCCCCACCACCCAGACCCCCAGTCGGCCGGCAGCACCCCACCCGCCTGCGCTGCATGACAGCTGCCTCGGGCTGCATGCTGCTGTTCAGAGCATGGGCCAGTGGGCGTTGCTGTACTGTACCAGTCAGTCCAGACATGTGAATGCACTCATATCTGACTGACTAGGTACGGTATGGGCTGCACCACCGGCTCATGCTCTGAACCAATGGGCGCGGCAGCCCCACCGAGCTGTCAGTCAGCCGGCGGCAGGCAGGTGGGGGAGCGGGTGGTGGCCCAGTGGGTGGGTGGGGTGATGAATGCCGCCCGCGCATCAGGTTCGCAGCGGTCCACTGACCACCAGGGATAACGGACGCTTTTGTCCTTTACGGGATATCCCGCGATCGGGCTGCAGGGGGAGTCGGTCCCCAACGGTAGCTGCCTGGCAGGGCGCCAGGCGCAAGTCGTCGGGGATCAGCGCACCTGCATGCTAATGGCATGCAAATGGGGCCGTAATCAGATGCAAATGGCCCTCTGTGTACCTTGCATAAATTATGGCCCCATTTGCATGTCCCCCTTTGAATATCGCAGGTGCTGTGCATGGCGCAATGGCACTTGTGCCACCACATCTCAATGCTCCACTCTGCCCACTTGCGCTGGCGCAGTTCCACTGTGCCATACACAGTGGGGGTGGCCAGGGGGCGATATTTAAAGCAGTTGTGCCATAGCGCAGCTCCATTGAATATCACCCTGGCCACACCCGTGCGCAACAAATTTGAGCTGCGCCCAGGCTTGCGCCACAGCCTGGCGCAGTTTGAATATCTGGGCCATTTTTTTTTTCTGCATTTTAGATTACAAGTTTTTATTTTCATCAGTACAGTTAACTGTACTTCAAATATTTTTTTCTCATTTCTGTTTACCTCCTGTTGCTGTCACCTGGAAATGCCTTTGGCTGCTCCCACTGCCACCTTCCCAACCTTGAAGCTCCCCCTGTTCCGATTCACTGGGATCCCAAAGCGTCACACACACACACACACACACACACACACACACACACACACCACATGGCTGTGTACACCCCCCTCCCAATCTGTCCTCTGTGGCAGGGTCCTGTCTACTACCCATGGCAGCAAATCCTCCTTAATCTAGCCACACACAGTGGAGCTCCTCTTGCCGTCATCCCAGAGGTTGAGAGGAAGGGGTCTGAAATAGTCATAGGGAGTGGGAGGAGTGCCATCTGTCCTTGCTGTATGCCCTTTTCTCCCATTTCAAACCACCCACTAAGCATATGCACATATCTTCAGGTGCTGGCATGCTTGATGCACCAGCATTTCCTTCCAGTGCATACTTCAGGCACCCAAAGTGCACCGCCATCTGTGGTCACCCAGATGGTCGTAATGGACAGGACTGCACACCCCCCATACATGCACATTCCAGCTTTATCCCTGTGGCTTATGCCATGGAAATGCTACACAAATGGACATCCACCGACAGCAGGCAGCACATCTTAGGGACACAACTTTGGTTTAACAGAGTGTCCTATATGGAGTCATACTGTGAGCCTTTCACCCACATGTTCCCCTAGAGCAGAGGTTGGATAACAATGCACTCATGGGATTCCTCATGAAAATGGGGCAGCTGGCTTGGGGGAAGGGCCATGAATATGCTTAGAACCATGAAGGTATGCATCAACAGAAACAGATCTTCTCTCCTAGCCTCTTCCCCAAACCAGCAGTCGCCAGGGCCATCAGCCCTTCTGCCACCCCTACCCTCATAAAACACACACCACAATTATGGTTCTGCATTGTACTCCACATACACAGCAGCAATAAGGCCTCAATATGTGTGTGTGTGTGTGTGTGTGTGTGTGTGTGTGTGTGTGTGTGTGTGTGTGTGTGTATAGGCAGGCTTCCTCAGAGCAGTGCTCAACCCATACTGGATACGGACAGTCCGATCCTGTCTGTTTCTATGTAATATCACAGCAGCAACTGCAATGAACCAAGGTCATCACAGCTCTGCTCCACCCCAGTGACTTGATCTTATCACAGGTGTCTGCAGTAAACACCTGGGTAGGGAAAACAATTACAGTCTGATATGTTCCGGCCCAGGGCATCGTCAACCAAATCAAAAGTGACTTATTTGCGGAGTTAGTTCCAACAGTTAAACCTGGAACTTGCACATTTCAACCAGGCATACAGCACAATCCTACCCAGGCATTACAAAGTGTTATGTATAATGTAAACGGACCCACACCTCAAAGACACTACTTCAAGACTGATACCTTGGACAGAAGTACAGCTGCAGCCATTGATACGGTCAGATAGTTTGCAATATTTCTAAAGATATTCTCTCTGGAGGCCCTGAAGCGGTAGTGCAGGCAGGCAGGCAGGCATCTCTATAGGAGATACAGTATCACAGAATTTGAAAAGGGGCAAACTACTGGAAGGGGTCCAACACAGGGTGACAAAGATGATCCTGGGATGGGGGACAAAACATGTGAGGAGAGATTGAGGGAGCTCAAACATGTACACCCTTGAGGATAGAAGGGAGAGAGGGGATATGATTGTGACATTCAAGTACCTGAAGGGCATAAACAAAGTTAATTCTGAGGATTTGTTAAAGTTAAAAAGGGGAGGGACACCAGGGGACGCAGTCTGAAGTTGGAGGGAGGAAGGTTCAGGAGGGAGACAATGCACTAATTTCAGAGAAGGTGGTGGCAGGTTGGAATGCGCTGCCAGAAGTGATATAATTGCAGACAGTGGGAAGCTTCAAGAGAGGGTGGGACAGGGCCAAAGGGAGGGTCTAAACTCTGGGGATGATGGGGGGTGAGAAGTCGGAGGTGGGGGGCACTAAAACAGAAAGGCATGCGGGGGGGGGCAGCTGCAGTTTAATAAACAGCGTGCTGCACACTCGAGCACACTAGGTAGACCGAATGGCCTGTATCTGCTGGCAATATTATATGTTCATATGTTTGTAAATTTCAGGAAATATCTGACTAGTATGGAAGAGACCAACTGCTGGTTCAGGACTAATTTGTGTAGCTCTCTTATGTTTGATGTGTTAAGTTAGCATTCTGTATATGCAGAAAGTCTTGAACAGTCAATCAGAAGCTGTCCACAGCTGCTGACAAGAGGGCATAAAGCAGAAAAACACTACACTGCATTCCAAGTAAAAACTGAGCTTGGGAAGACAAATAATCCGCAATATAGAGAGAAAAAAAAAAAAACACTCAGAAGCCTCCCAGGAAATAAACAAAAATAAAAAAATAAAGAGCAAAACCAGTACACTAATCAAAATAATAGAAACTTATTTTATTTTTTTCATTTTAAATATTTGACTAGAGCTGGCTCTGTGTCGCCTTGTAGTGGGGGACAGCTCCAGCACACCGATGACCCATTCTGCACTCTGCACCTGGGATGTCCAGGAAGGAAGGGGCTGCTAGCTCCACTGTAAGACTGCCACATGGGTGACCACATGCGGTAGTGCAAATTGGAGCAAAGCTGGGAGGGATGGACGCCAGGAGCTGCCTTCTTTTTTATGCGGTAAATGCTTAAATATCTGCCTTAATCTGCTTGGCTTGAAACTTCCTTGTGCGAGTCAAGTGCCCCTTAAAATCAGTACTTTGATGATGCTAAGTGGGGAACGGGTATGCAGAGGCTCTATGTAGCTATTACGGGACAAGGAGAGGGGCTCTCTCTAAATGTATTAAGAATATCTTCACTATCAGTCCTAAATGTATGGGGCGATTACATAATTATTAATTGTATATATATTATACACAGGAGAAGGAATGCAGGGCAAAAAGTGTCTCTTCACAGATGACACCAAGCTCTGTGTTAGGGTAGACAGTGAGAGGGGGTAAGGGGATGCAGAAAGACCTGCAAAGAATGGATAGGTAGCCAGGGTTTGACAACTGAAATTCAGTGCCAAAACATTCAGGGTGATGCGCATGGGGAACAACCCAGAGTATTGGATGGGCTGGGTTAAGCTAATCACCACTTCTGAGGAAAGGAAACTAGGAGTCATCATATATGACTTCCTCAAACAATCTAGCCAGTGTCACAAGGCAGTAAGGCAAACACGATGCTGGAGTGTATTGAGAAGGGTTTTTGACAGCAGGAGGAAAGGGCTGTTATTGCTGCTCTATAAATCACTGGTGAGGCCACACCTGGAGTACTGAGCCCAGTTCTGAAGTCCTCGCCTAAGGAAAGACAAGGATAGGCAGCAGACAGTGCACAGTAGGGTGCCCAAAATGATTCAAGGCCAGCAGGGCAGATCCTCTGAGCAGTGGTGTAGATGGGAACGTAAAGTTTGTACACCATGACCCTCTTTGTTGCCCCTACCCTCTTTGTTGACCCAGCTGTACTCTTTTTGTTTTCCCCTGCCCTGCTTGTTGCCCCCAGCTGCACCCAGTCTGTTTCTCGTAGATGTAACCTGTTTAATGCTCTACAGTTGTATACCCCCAAAATAAAGCAGCACCCAGTTGTATGCATTTGTATAGTGACTTACTCACGCAGCGCACCAACAATCATATCATACCATCAGAAAGTGGGTCAAGCAAAATGCTGCCCATCAAAAATAAATGTATACACCACGGCTTACGTGGTGTATACTGCGTACACCCTTGCCTCTGAGGATCAGTTTAGAGCACTGAGCATGTACTCAATCAAGGACAAAAGAGAGTAATAATAAAAACAATATATAGTAATAATAAAAAATAAGGGTGATAAGAGAGAGACTTTCAAGTTTCTGACAGGTTTACATGGTTTCAAATGTTGTTGGGACAAGTTAAGACCTTAATAGTTACTCAGAGAAACAGTAATAAAACAGGGAGCAAGGGGGTGGATAGTGCAGATAAAGAATCAGTATGGACATAAGGTCTCGGGGTATGATGGAGTGTTACGATTGGACTAAATGAACCATTTGTCTTTTTCTGCTGTCATTGTCTAGGTTTCTATGTAAAGACTCAGATTCACCAGTCACATGGAAGGATTTTTCTGGTCCATTTATCAAGTAAGGGGTAACACATAAGAGGGTGTGCAGTTATAAATAGAGTAATATATAGGAGTGTGTGCATTACAAGGGAGTAATCCCATTGAGAGGTTCTGGCGACATGGGAACCTCGACAGCAAAGCTCAAGAGGTTCTCATGTCCCCAGAACCTCGAGATGAGTGCTCTCTTATAATACACACTCTCTTGTGTGTTATTTTTCGTAATATATGGATCTGAATTCTGATTAAAAATATCCTGCTGTGACTTTTTTTTTTTCCTGACAGCCTGTGACAAAGGCCGCCGAAGCACCGCAGTGAAGACTCATTGGCTCCTTCTCTCCCGCCCTGTGACCTGCAGTCATGAAGTTTGGTAGCAAGTCCTACCCTTTTTTTTTCGGTTTTGTTTTACACGTGTCTAAACTCAGGATAAACCAGATAATGCTTTTCTTGTGAGGAAAGAAATCCAGGCGAAAGTGAAGGGTCCCAAGTTCTGTGGGTATGGGTTACTCTCACTAAGCAAGAGACAGCTGCCATGTTTTGGAACATGTTCTGCTCATTCACAGACAAAAGGCAGCCAACCATGAAGCACGGTTTAGAAATAACACGTCGTGAGGGAGTCTAGCAACTGCAGTGGGCCGCTTAACAACCAGCTCTGAGCCCTGCTCTTGCGCTGTTCTGTTTAGCTGATAATACCATCGCTCAGAGCTGCAATGATACTAGTATCACCTCTAAACGATAGTATTATCAACATGAAACAATGGTATTATCACTGCAGCAATTGTGGTATAATCATAACAGGACCAGAGTATTACAGGAAAATTTTTGTATGGGACAAGGTAGTATTATTATGGTATATCCATATATTACATAGAGAATAATGTATGGTCCTCTATCGGTAACTGGTTTGTTAACCATCAAGAGATTGCCAGGGAGGCCATGTAAACCTCGAGAGCAACGCTTGAGATGTTTACGTCACCAAGGCAACTTTGAGATGTTACACAAACCGGTTACCGATAAAGGGACCACACATTATATTATATAGTGTAAGGTACCCATAAACCATCAGAAAAAAATTAAGGCGGCTCCTTACTCTTGCAGTTTCAGTCACTGCCGCGGTGATTCCGAGTCATGCGCAACACTGCTCCAGTTTCGGGGAAGGCCATCGGTGCACGAGGAAAAAAATAAAAAGATGCGCGCAAGCACAGATCAGCTCTGTTTGTACTCAAAAGGGGTTAACAACCCCTGACTTCATGTCAATGGGATTATGAAGAAATAATTTTGCCACTTTTTAGGGATAATAAAGGCTCACCACACACTGTAAGGCAATTCAAGATGCATTTCTTTTTCCTAATTGCACGCCTCATAAAAGAGAGTTAACTACCTTCCAAGGGAGCTCTGAAGTTTTGCTAGATTATTTTAGTAATTCTGATGGAGATTTGCTGATTTTGCTGGAGCAAATAGTTTATATGAATGCTGGAATGCTAGGGGCCTGGGGGCTGCTAGGCCCCCTTAAGCTTTGGGGTGTTAGGTGCTCTGTGCTGCATTTTAGAGCTTATTTTGAACATACTGAACATACTATTTGGAAGCAGTATAGCACAGTGGTTTAAGGCTCTGATATGCAAACCTGGAGACTTGGATTTGAATCCCATAGCCCCCACTTGCATACTGTGCGACTCTGAGCAAGTCACTCACATCCTTGTGCTCCGCAGACTGCACCTGTAAATAAGCTTTCAGCTTAGTGTGTCTCACCTGGTAAAACAAAAGGAAAAAAAAAAGAAAAGAAAAAGCATTACAGACTTCTGCTAGAACCGCATCACACCTGGCTCCATGGAAATAATCTGTCCTTTATGTAGAATTTTTTGGGTTCTCTGAAGACCCATTTTATTATCCAGTTCACATACGTTACTATTTATTTCTTTATAACAAATCCTACGTTGTGAGGTATTTTATCGTACGCCGATTACCATGAGCAGAGCCAATCATTCCATCCTCCACATACACATACACATACACATACACATACAAACAGCTCTTAAACTTGCCAACCATCCCCCCATTCTCTTTGTTGACAAAATTAATAGACAATGTATATGTTTATTCCTGCCCTGCACTACTACCTTGCCAAGGGAAAGTGTGTGTGGGGGGCGACTTAGAGGGGTGGCCCTGGCTCTGTCACTCTATACCCTGGAACCCCTTTCACCATCCATGATTGCCAAGGGAGGGGAAAATCCTTTTGTGGCACCACTTTAGGGCACTACACTATGTAACAACTCAACTGCTCAAGTCCCCCAAGACCCTCTTGAATGGAGATGCACCAAAAGGAAGCAAGCATAGTGAGCAAAAACCTCAAAGGAAATGTGCGACATACCTTGTTGGGCTTCAGAGCCCATTTCCTTGTGGGGGTGATAGTCAATCTGTGCCAGAATTACAATAGTTACTGCAGCCACACCCAAGAGCAGGGTCATTCTGGGTGCCCTACAGAGGGCATGCCTCAGACAGCTAGTGTTAGAGCCCACTCAAGAGGGAGTAGTCTTAGACCTGGTACTCTCAAATGGGGATGGAGAGAGGATCTCAGATTTAGAAGTGGGTAGCCATCTGGGAACAAGCGACCACCAAACAGTGTGATTCACAATAAACAGCTGTATAGTCGAGCCTTACAAAAGCAAGAGTGTTGGACTTTAGGAGGGCTGACTTTGGCAACATGGGAGAGTGCCTCAGAAAAGTACTAGCAAACAGGCAAGAAGGAGGGGTGGAGGAACAATGGGAAAAAATTGAAACTGCCACCACAGAGGCAACAAACCTTTGTGTAAAGCAAATCAACAAAACAAAATGAAAGAAAAAGCCACTATGGTTCTCAAAAGAGGTGGAAGGGAAGGTTAAGGAGAAAGTGAGGAAAAGATAGCCAACTCTGTTAAGAAGGGGGGATAAAAATTATAAATTTTTTTTTTTTGTATAGTAGGGAGTGAAGAAAGACCAAGGGAGGGATACTGAGGCTTATTAAAGGGGAGGGAATGTGGGCAGAGAGTGACAGTGAAAAAAGCAGGGACACTGAACGAATATTTCTGCTCAGTACAGACAGTCCATCTGCGGGCTTCCCAAGCTGCTCCCGTGGCCCTGGCTCTCTCTGAGCAGGCTGCAGCTAACAGACCACCTGACTGACCCCCGGACGGATTCAGACAGCCCATCTGTGGGCTTCCCAAGCTGCTCCTGTGGCCCTGACTCTCTCCGAGCAGGCCACAGCTAACAGACCACCCAACTGACCCCCGGACAGATTCAGGTACGCACCACACCTCTGAAACTCGTGGTTTTGAATGCCGCTGTTTGACTGGATGCTCAGTGGAGGAGCCAGGCACTGATTGGCAGTTCTGCTCCTTGGCTGATTTTCCAATACCTGGCGCTTCCTCATCTCAAGGAAATCTCTTTCTGTGCTGTGTTCTGGACTGAATTTTTGTTAATGTAATTTACATATGTTATGCATCAATTGGTCTTACTTTACCTGCCAGTTTAGCTAGTCTATTACAAGCCACTAATCTAGTCTCTCGGTGTTACTTATTGCTGTGCCATCTAGTGCTGGACAAACTGTACTGTACAGCAGCTAATGTTTGATTGTCTGACCTAGCTACTGAGCAAGACTGCTGCAGTCTTCCATTTCTGACCCCTTCCCCACACTGGTCACTCTGCTAATTATTAATTTCTCCACCACACTTGTAATGCTGTTTCTCTAAACACCTTAATTTCTTCTTTGCTTTGCCTACAAAACCCTTCCTTACACACCCCCGCTGCTGCTGTCCTCCTCAGATGTCCCGGTGCCAAAGCACAGACCCCCCAGAACTTCTCTCTAGCTCTAAATAATTGCCCTGCATTTGCCACCTCCTTACCTCATGCTTTATCCTTCCCCATTGCCTGCCCCCCACTGAGCTTGCTATTGTACTCTAGCTGTATTTAATCCTCTGTGTTTCCCTCCTTGTTCCACAGACAGCCCATCTGCGGGTTTTCCAAGCTGCTCCTGTGGCCCTGGCTCTCTCCGAGCAGGCTGCAGCTAACAGACCGCCCGACTGACCCCTGGACAGATTCAGGTAGCACCGGACCTCCAAAACTCGTGTTTTTGTAATGCCGCTGTTTTGACTGGACGCCCAGTGGAGGAGCCAGGCACTAACTGGCAGTTCTGCTCCTTGGCTGATTTTCCAACACCTGGTGCTTCTTGATCTCAAGGAAATCTCTTTCTGTGCTGTGTTCTGGACTGAATTTTTTCGCCCACCCACCCTTCACCACCTCCTCAAACTATTAAATAGACCCTTACTCCCCCCTTTCCTCAGCCTAGCAGCTGATTGGTCACTCCACTGCTGCACATTTTTATGCTATTGGCCTCCCTGTCTTCAAAACCTGACTTGACCCACAGGATCACACATTTGCTCTCAACTTTTTCTCCAGACACTCCATTTAATTCCTCTCAATTACTGCTCTAACCAGCCCTACTGTTAGGGACCTCACCTTAATTCGACTATATACCTTTTCAACTATAAACCAGCCAGCAGTTAAAGCAGGCCAGCAACACCAAACAAACTACGATGGGGTGCAACCACCTACTACTACTCCTCACTACCTCTTTTGGCATTGCTGGTACCATACACGACACCTCCCTCCGCACTCTGAATCCTCACTGGGTGCAAGCTGGAAGAAAAAACCTACACGTGGCCACTACCACTTCCATTAACAATAAGCTCTTTATCCTTCCGCACCTCCCACACACAGTTATCGCCAAGCCAACCTCCCAAACTGTAACCTTAACGGTTAGCTTTCCCCCTAATTTAACACAGGCATATAGACACCTCCCCCACCTGAAGCGCAGGCAATGGAAGACACGAGGGAAGATAAACATCACCCTATCTGCCAGAAAGGTCATCTTTCTGCTACTGCTACTCTCTGGCAATGTTCACCTAAACCATGGACCAACAACCCTGAGGAGCAAGGGGGTCCATACAGTGAACGGCTTAAAGACAGCATCGCTAAACATCTGCAGCTTAACTGCCAAATTCGAACAGCTCCAGGCTTGGATGACCATCCATGCCCCTGACATACTCTGCCTAACTGAAACCTGGCTGTTGGGTAGGATCAAAGATGGTGAGGTGGCCATCGAAGCATTCCAAGTATTTTGACTTGATAGAATAGGCAGGAAAGGAGGCGGCTGCCTCCTAAATGCCAGAAACTCAAGAGTTGCTCCGTCTCCCCATCTCCAAAGCTGTGGAGGATTATGAGCTACTAGTGGTTAAAATACAAGTCGGCCAAAAAGGCAAAACCCTTACCATCGCCACAACCTACCTGCCCCCCAATTCTTGACCGGTGACTTTAATATTAACTGGTTATGTAAGGAGGCAACACCCTCCAGAGACCTAATCACGTCCCACAATCTCACGCAACTCGTAATTCACCCCACCAGGCAGAACTACAAGGCTGGTACCAGCACCCTCATTGACTGGATCTTAGCTAGCTCACCGACTCAATTCTCCGAACTCAGGGTTCTCCCGGACATGCTGAGTGACCACTCCCCAATCTCCTTTATATGGACCACTAAACTTGCCAGAGGCCCACCCCGCCTCATGGAGAGCAGGGTTCGGCAGAAAGGCAAACTTGAATCCCTCAGATTGGCCCTGTCTGCCTACAACTGGTCCCTCATCAACAAAGCACCTACGCTGAACCAGGCCCTTAGTTTTTTCACTAAGGGCTTCAATTCCATATGTGATATCTATTCACCACACACAAAACGGAAAATGCAGGGGGAGGTTAACGGCTGGATTGATGGCAAGCTCCTCTCCCTCCTAAAGGAGAGGGACTGCCTCCGGTGAGAAAGCCTTAAACTCAGGCAGCAAGCATGACCTACAGTGCTATAAAACAGCTAGAAATCAGTGCACCAAACTTATCAGGCTTGCAAAAGCCAATTTCCATAAGACCCAGCTTAATAACGCATGGGGAGACGGAAAGAGGTTTTGGGACAACATCAAGAACATCCTTGATAAAAGATCAAAAGCAGCACCCTAAGATGATCAACATCAATAACTCATCCTCCTCAGATCCGCTAGCCATTGCTGATGCCTTTAACCAGGCCTTTACAGACTTGTCCTCAGTGCTGCCTCCAGACTACCTTCTGCCTGTGAAGGACCAAGGTTGCGCAACCTGCTCATAACTAACCACCCAGCCTTATACTTTAAGAAGGTAACGGTGAAGGAGGCCCTAATGATGGTCAGGAAAGTCCTAGGCAAAACCAGATTGGGGAGTGATGGGCTAGATATGAAGTTACTATTTCTCACCCTTGATGTTCTTATCATGCCCATAACAATGCTATTTAATAAATCCTTGGCTCTAGCTCAATTTCCAGAGGTATGGAAGCAAGGCCTGGTAACTCCAGTGCATAAGAATGGTGACAAGGTGCTGGTGTCAAACTACAGGCCAATATCTATCCTCTCCCCACTATCCAAAGCTTTGGAAAAAATTGTGGCACGTTAACTCACAGAATACCTCAATAAGTACAATCTGCTCTGCTCAAACCAACATGGTTTCAGGCAAAAACACAGTACCACCACGGCACTGCTGGAATACACTGACTATGCGCACAAGGCGTTGAATGAAGGCAAATTGGTGGGGTCCATCTTCACTGACCTCACCAAAGCCTACGACACTGTCAACAACCATCTACTAGTACTCCAGCTCCAAAGATTGGGTGTGGCACCAAACACCCTGAATTGGTTCAATGACTACCTAACACACAGGAGCCAGCGAGTCAAAATCGGGCAGACGTTATCCAGCTCCAAAGATGTACTCCTAGGAGTCCCTCAAGGATCAATTCTAGGGCCCCTGCTTTTCAGCCTCTTTGTAAATGACCTACCCACAGCCTGTGACACCAAACTTATTCTGTATGCGGACGATGCCGTGCTGCTGAGCAGCAGCGCCTCTCAGGTTACCCTACAACCAGAACTACAGAACTCTTAAAAAACTCGAGGGCTGATTCAGTAGGCAAAAGCTGCTACTAAATTTCAAGAAAACCAAGGCCATGCTACAATCCAGCCCCTACAACAAACACAGGCGTGCTCCCCTCGTAATCACCAATAAGGCTAGTGAGCAGACTGAGCAGGTGCACTTGTTCAAGTACCTTGGAGTCACCATTGATGACTCTCTCACTTATACGCACCATGTAGACTCCCTTGTCAGTGCGGGGAACACAAAGATAGAGGTCCTTTATAGGCATAAGAAGTCCCTCACCCCAGAAGCACTCCGAATCTCAGTCTCCAGCTCCATACTTTCCATGATAGACTATGGGCTGGTGGTCTATGGAGCTGCTACTGATACAGTGCTCAAAAGGGTCCAAATTGTACTCAATAAGGCATGCCGCCTCACCCTGTGTGCAGATCACTACACTCATACTTGCACCCTGTATGAGCATACAGACTGGCTTAACCTAAAAGACAGGATCAAATACGAAACTTGCCTCCTGGGAAAGAAGGCACTCCTTGGAAAAAAACCACCCCGTATAGGAAACCTGCTCGAGGTCTGTCTCTCTGTCTCTCTGTCTCTCTGTCTCTCTCCACACACATCACCAGATAGAAAAATGGAGCACTGTCCATACCATTCCGCCGAACCTCACTAGGGCAGCGTGCTTTCTCCTGTCAGGCCCCCATCTGGATAAATGAACTCCCGATGAAATTACAAACAAACAGTCTGTCTCAATTCAAAGCAGGACTCAAACAGCACCTAATGACTTGCTCAAAATGCACCTGCTTCCCAGGCCCCACTTGATAAACAGGCCTACCCCCAAGGCAGCACCCAGCAGGGCTACCTAGAGAACCCTGCCTCCATTCCAGCCTAGCCAAGGGCTTAAGTAAGCTATCAGTCCTCTTTAAAAGCACTTGGTACTGCCTTCCCACCCCCACCCCACACACCTTACTCGACAAAGCCCTCTGGAGCTGCTCCCCATTACAGCCCAGCCCCCCGTTTCACTATCCCCCACCTCTCGCTCTCTCGGTAGGTTCAAACCCAATCCCCCTTGTTTCACTGTCACCCAGCTGCTGGCCATCTGGGATAGCGCTAAACCCTATGCAGTTCCTCTGCCACAGTCTATCAACGGATTTGGAGGTTTCAAGGGGTGTGCTACCTAGGGCAACCAATTAGAAACAGCTTAGTATTCTATTACAACTGTTCTGTTTTTTCCTTCTATTTGTCCAATTCTCATGTAATCGCTCTTTAACGCCTAATAACCAGGCCCCTGTAACCACTGAATGTGTGTATTGTCTTATTGTCCACCCTGATGTGGAACCTTTGTAAAAGAGCTGACGCTCAAAAGGTCTTTCAGAAATACTAATTAAATTAAATAAAAAACAAACAAACAAACAAAAAACACAGTATTCACAAAAGAATAGGAGGGGAAGGCACCCAAGCCAAACAAGAGAAATACTCTGGATGGGAGGGGGGGGTGATACCAGTCCATTCACAGAAGAAAGGGTTCTGAAAGAACTCTTAAAACTGAAGGTGGGCAAAGCCATGGGGCCTGACAGATTCACCCCAGAATTCTAAAAGAACTAAGGGTAGAATCAGTGACACCACTGACTACTCTTTTAACAAATCATGGGAGGATGGGGTGGTACCCGAGGACTGGAGAGCAGATGTGATTCCACTTCACAAAACTGGGAACAGGACAGAGGCAGGAAACTACAGACCAGTTAGTTTGACCTCAGTGGTAGTGAAAATGATGGAATTACTTCTGAAGGAAAGAACTGTTGCGTGCCTAGAGGCCAGCGGGACACAGGACCCAAAGGCAGCATGGATTCACAGCGGGAAGGTCATGTCAAACAGATCGAATAGATTTCTTTGACTGGGTGACCAAAGTAGAGCAGGGATGGGCTGTGGACATGACCTACCTAGATTTTAGCAAGACATTTGACACAGTCCCACACAAAAGATTAATATACAAGTTAGCCAGCCTTGTAGTGGGTCCCAAGGTGGTTGCCTGGGTAAAAAATTGGCTGGAAAATAGGATGCAGAGGGTAATAGTAAACGGAGTCCACAGTGAAGAAAGTGAAGTTACTAGTGGGGTACCGCTGGGTTCAGTACTGGGACCGGTCCCCTTTAATGTCTTTATAAGTGACACTGCAGAGGTTCTGGAAGGAAAAGTATGTCTCTTTGCAGACGTCACAAAGGTCTGCAACAGGGTTGATACACAAGGTGGGATGGAAAGGATGAGAAGGGACTTGGCATGGTTAGAGGAATGGTCAAATGTATGTCAGCTTAGATTCAATGCAAAGAAGTGCAAAATAATGCACCTGATATACAAAAACCCAGGAGAAGAGTACACAATGGGGGGTGAGATACTAACAACAAAAAAAAATGGAAAGGAACCTGGGGGTAGTTATAACAGATGACCTAAAGGTGGGCAAGCAATGTGAGAAGGCAGTAAGGAGGGCTGTGGGGATACTGGGATGCACAGGGAGAGACATCACCAGTAGAAAATAGGAAGTTGTTATCTCTCTGTACAGACAGTTGGTGGGAGTACTGCATGCATTTCTGAAGATACCATCTCCACAAAGACAGACAGGGTGGAGGCTATCCAGAGGAGGGCAACCAAAATGGTGCAGGGTCTGCACCAGAAGACATACGAAGAGTGACTAAAGGAGCTTAATATGCATACCCTTGAAGAAAGGAGGAAGAGGGGGGACATGATAGACTTTGATTCCCTTGAGGTACTTGAAAGTTTCTAAGAGGGTAACATCTTTCAGAAAAAGAGATGTGCAAGAACAAGGGGGCACAATTTGAAGATAGAGGGGGATGGCTCAGAGGTAATGTGAGGAAGTGTTTTTTCACGGAGAGGGTTGTGGATGCATGGAACAGCCTTTCTGACGAGGTCATGGAGTCAAAATCAGTGGGGGAATTCAAAAATACATGGGACAGACATAGGGCAATTCTAGAGTGGGTAGGAGGAAGTAGGCTATTGATTAACTAGGATCTGCAGCTTATCACTTAGGTAGGGAATTGGGCAGACTAGGTGGTCAAAGCGGTCCTTATCTGCTGTCAAATTCTATATTTCTATGTAGTGTCCAATAAGGGAAGGAAGGGATTGTAACTGTGGCTGAGCCACCGGTCAGCTGATCCATTTCCACTTCCCTGTCTGCCTGCTCTGCCCCTGCGCTCTCACATTTTGTGATATTTATCCAGGGAGAGCGTGAAGGTGTACCCCATACAAATCTATGGGATCATTTTCAAAATGTTTTTACAGCACATTAAGCAACCTTTGCTAAAAAAAAAAAAAAAAATGAAAGCCACTGCAGAACAGACAGACGGGAACGTGAAAACAGATCAGCTGGTCAGTGGTTCAGCCACAGATACGATCCCTTCCCTCCCTTACTGGACACTAGTAACGTTTGTAATTTTGATACAGATTGACTATGCCTCCACAGGGAAACGGGCATTAAAGTACAAAACTGGAAAAACCTGCATCATACTCTCACTTTAAAATTTGTTCCTATAGACGACATATGGCATCTGAACCATCCATTGCTAGATCCGACCCAAAATGGCCATTGGGAGCAAATGAGTTAAATGCATAATAAAGACTATATATCGCAGCAAATGAGAAAATAAATCAGTTGAACTTCAAAACTGGTAATGTTCTATAATCCTTTAAATGTAAAGGAGGCGTACATCATTTGTCAAACTCTAGAAATGGTACAGTAAGTACTGTATTCTCAGATACGTAATGAGAAAAGTTTTAATGACAAGGCTGACTTACTTAATGTTGCCATCTATGGAATTGGGCAAACTTGTGGAAAATCCCTTGAAAATGTAATAACACACAAGTGTCAGAATCATTTTTTATTTATTTTCATCTACTGAGACATGACTGCCTTAGAAATAAAGCTAGAAGGGAAAGGTATCTTTAGATCAAAACCAACATGATCCAGCATGAGCTGTTATCAGACTCACAAGTAACCAACTACTAATGCAACGTTCAATTATTTCTTTAAATAAAAAATAGTGAGTTTCATGACGATGATCTTGTAGTAGATGTGCAAATACCCTGAAAACAAATTTAATATAACATCGTGGTAGGCTTATTTCAGGAATTCAAAAGTAAAACAGCAGGATTGTTAAGTGCCTGAATGCTGTTTCACTGAAAGTTGCACCAAGGCACTTGACTAGGGAATATATAATTTAGGATAGGACACTAAAAAGCTGCATGCTTTCATTTAGTAGATGGGGCCCCGTTTTGCAACATCAAGTGCTATTCCACTATCGAACACCAAAAATAAAACATTTAATGGCCACTGTTATATATCAACAAAGCAGACACTCCCTGCATGAACAAACACATAACACACATCACAGTGCACAACCGGCATTGTCCAGATACAAGTTATCAACCACCACCCATGTGTAGTAGTGAGCATACCATATCAGCTTCCTTTCCAGCCAATACTTAGCATTTGCACAAGAAATTCATCCCCCCAGACGGGAGGACACTATAGATAGCTACTGCAGCCCTTAAAACGTAAATTCTATCAGTGAGAACTCCATATCTCTCAACATCAGACTGCAGCTGTAAAGGCATCAATGAGATGTTAGACTGATTCTATATAAGGTGTTAGTTTTACCTCTGCTGGCCAATTCCTCCTCAGTAGCACTGACAGTAAAAATGCTTAGATAAGTGAAAACTCTGTTGCAGTCAGCTACTGGCTCTGTGGTGGACAAACTGCCACCATGACACCACACACGCAGTCGAAAACTGCCACCGCTGTAAATGGGTGGATCCTGGCAGCTATAACCTTAAAATTACCCAATTAACACTCAGCTCCGTTAACGCTGCATGAGCTACTCTACCAGGAATTTTTGGCAGAAATGGAGAACAGCGGACCACCGGCATTTCTGGAAGGAATTAGCATAGGTCACATCTAACCGATTGTACCAGTGTACATGATTGCATGACAGCGTCAGTGATAGTATCAGTATTTTTAAATGTCCGCTTCAGGATTCATGCTCTGCTGGTGGTTTTTTTAGTTTGTTTGAGTTGGGGCGCTTCACCTCCCCCCATGTTAAAAAAAAAAAAAAAAAAGACACAGAGGGTGTAGGGGCAGAGCCCGCCACTCAGAGTGACAAACATGATGCCGTGATGTATATTCTGCCAAGGTCAGTTACTTTTTTTAGTTTGTTCAATTGGGGGGTTTGCCCCAACAATACAATACATCAAAAATACAATACATCGTGGGGGGCAACCCCCCCAACTCAAACTACAAAATAACTGACAGAGCACGCATCACATAACTACCGTAGGGTGCCCTATTTGCGTACTGGTGTCTGATTTTGAAACACAGTTGCACAAGTTTTATTTATTTTTTTTTTTTACCAGGGGAGATGCACTAAGCTGGAAGCTTATTTACATATGCGACCTGGGAACACAAGGAAGTTAAGTGACTTGCTCAAGGTCACACAACATGCAAGTGGGGGCTGTGGGACTCAAACCCAGGTCTCCAAGTTTGCAGCTCAGAGCCTTAAACCACTGCGCTATACTGCCTCCTCTGGTGTTCTCTACTATTGCTGGGTTTCTTTTTAATCAATAATCTGCGATAGTGTAGAATATCGGGTACACCTAGGAAGCTTGCTGTAAAAGCTTTCTGAATACAGTGCTACTTTGGTGACCTTCCTTACTTGGTTGTCAGTTTAAGCTTGGGGGGGGGCAAACCAGCTCCCCCCCCTTTTTTTTATTATTATTATTATTATTAACAGGTTAGTGTGGGAACAAACCTCAACCCAAATAAGCTAATATAAAGTAAAGGTGACTGTACCAAATAGTATAACTTGAGTGCTACACTAATAGCGTAGGTCCTAGGCAACGTGTCAATATAAATTTCTGGGCCGGACACACACCTTTAGGACTGGGTCCCCCACCCTTAGCCTCACATCTCCTGTTACAGGTCCCCCTATGGGCCCTCCTGAGCCACTGGGCCCAGGAGAGCTGTCCCCCCTGACTGCTCCCCTGGTCCTAGGTGTACCCAATATTCAACACTATCACTCAATAACCTTTATTTAGAAGCCATCACCAATAACATGAGCACTTTACAAGTGCCTTAGTTTGCCAAATTTGACTTCCCGACCAAAAAAAAAATAGTAAAAGCTGGCAGGAGGTTGCTGACCTCCAGCTCAGTATGCTGAGGTTATTATTGCTTGCTGGAGGCCTGAATGCTCCAGTAAATTGCTGTAGACTCCAGCAGAATTATGGAAACTTGGAGCCCATTTCATTTGGGACAGTTACACATCTCACTCCTTTGGCTCCCTCTGTCTCACTCATTTTGATATTCTAACCAGGTAAAATGCACCCCACTCCCCGTGTTGTAATTAAACTTTACGAGCTTTGGGAGCCATGGGGGGCATAACAGTCATATCTTTAAAATGACCCCCTCTTTTCCCATTTATAAGTCAATGGCAGTGATTCGTCAGCTACCGGGCTCGGCAAGCCCTCCTGTAATTCCAACATGACCTGCACCTAGCTTCCGTCAACACAACCGACCTCCCACGGCCACTCCACAAGCGCGTCCCACTGGGACCCATAATCGAGCCGTGGGGGTCACACCTCTTCCTTACCTGTTTCACTGAGCTCATCATCCTGGCTGCTGGCACTCACGTTGAAGTCCCCGTTCGGACCCGACATGTCTGCTATTACCGCAGTTGGTCGGCACCCTAACTGGCTGCCTGAGTTCGGTACTTCGATCGTGGGGTGAAACCCGATGGGTAGCCGGATTTAATAACACAAGACAGTGGCAGGCTACTCCTTCATCAGCAGATCAGCTGCTTTCATCTGATACAGCGTATGAAATGTACTTCAGTCACTAGAGGGCGCGTTACGTCACACGTCTTGTGGTCCTGCTGATTAACGTATTTGTGAGTTTGTTGTACAAGGGTGCTACCGTACTGCCAATCATACCTCTTAAAGAGCTAAATAGAAAAACCTGCGCCCCCCCCCCATCCCAGATAGCGGTCAATGGCAGTACCACCGCTGACCCCCCTACACATACCTCTCAACCTCCTGCCTCCTAAATCAGGGACAAAGGACCAAACTCAGGGACATATTTTTAAAATTGGTGTTATCCACTCAGGAAGCTGGTAGAATGAAGGGCTTAGTGTAAAATGCATTTTCTAAGGAAGAACAAGACGGTAACTTTAATGTTTGACATTATTTTGTGCTTACAACCCCAGCTGTTTGGTCATGGAAACACAATTTTTAAGAGGGACAGAGTAAAATTTTGAGGCAAAATCAGGGACAGTTGAGAGGTATACCTCTACATATTGCTGAATGCCTCAACACGACTTTCTCAGATCTCAGCTCCATCCTACCTACCCACTTCTTTGACCCGATTATTCCTTCAATCCTCCCAGCCTGGGCGCCCCCCCATTTCTCTTCCACCATATCCCCCCATATAGCCAAACCTCTCCTACTAAAAGCCCTCTCCGGCCACAATCCCGAATGCGACCCAATCGACTCCAGGATTCTCCGGCTAACACTGGATGTCGTGCTAGCCCCTCTTACTGACCTGCCAAACCGGTCCCTTTGTTTTGGTCAGTTCCCAAGCACCTGGAAATCAGCTGAAATCACCCCAATTAATAAGAATGGAGATCGCACAATACCAAATAACCAGTAGCGGCTCTAGCCATAAATGGTTACCAGGGCACAGCTGGGGCACAACAGATAACAACCAGGGAACTGATATATTGTTACTATGGGGGAAGCGCTGCACTATGTGTGGCACCAACTGGGGCACAGCATTTTTTTACCAGGGCACGTGCCCTGGCGGGCCCTGGTGTAGAGCCGCCACTGCAAATAACTACAGGCCAATCTCCATTCTCCCCCCTCTGTCTAAAGCCCTTGAAAAAATAGTCTCCACCCAACTCATGGAATACCTCACCAAATACAACATACTGTGTCCAGAGCAGCATGGCTTCTGCCCTGGACACAGCACTACATCGGCCCTACTGGAGTTCTCGCAACACATACACTCTGTACTTGGCTCGGGTGATGTTACCGGGGCTGTGTTCATAGACCTGTCTAAGGCCTTTGACACTGTGTGTCACCCCCTCCTGCTCGACTCCCTCCAAAATTTGGGGTTCTCATCAGGCCCCCTTGCCTGGTTCTCTAGTTACCTCCGTGACAGATCCCAACAGGTCAAGATAAACGGTACCCTATCAACCGTGCTACCTGTTCGCTCCGGTGTCCCCCAGGGGTCTATCCTGGGCCCTACTCTGTTCAGTCTCTTTCTCAACACTCTTCCCTGTACCTGCTCAGGCAAAATGCTCTTATATGCAAATGACGCGGTCCTTGTCGCCTCCCACCCTGACCCTACCACTGTCCAGAATTCCCTTCAGATCACTTTCAGTCAAGCTGAAAAATGGTTCCATGACCACCGCCTGGACCTGAACCTCAAAAAAACTAAATCCATGCTCTTCGCCCACCGTCAGAGCACCACCAGTAATGCCCCCCTACACATCCTTCCCAGCACCAAACACCCCATTGAGCAAGTTACAGCATACAGATACCTGGGCATCACCTTCGACTCGGCACTCACCTTCCACGCCCACCTCAAAACCCTCTTCACTGCAGTAAACACCCGGATTGGTCTCCTATACCACCACAGAGACTGTCTCCCTCAGGCTGCCCTCTGGCTGGCTATCACCTCCTCTATCCTGTCCTTGGTTGACTACGGGCTTCCTATCTATGCTGCGGCTGACAACACCACCCTCTCTAATGTCCAGACCTCAATAAACAAGGCCTGTAGGCTCCTGACAGGTGCCCATCGCAGAACTCACACATGCCAACTCTACTCCTCCTAAATCTACTCTCCTTCGAAGAGCGCCTGCGCTACCACACCTGTATACTGGCCAAAAAAACACTTCTTGGGCTCTCCCCCCCCCCCAGGGTTACCACGTCCCTAAAACCAGCCTCCCGGATGGTTGCCACCCAAAGCGCAGCCAAGGCCACCTTCCAGGTTCTGAGAGCTAGGACCTCGCTCGCCCAAAGGTCCTTCTATTACAGAGCACCCTCCTGGTTTAACTCTCTCGTCCCTCATATCACCAGCATCCCCAAAATAGGCCCCTTTAAAATTGCCCTCCGGAAACACCTCACGGACACTCAGGTCTGTAGGTGCCTCTGACTGTCCTAGAGACTGCACTCTTTCCGGCTCTCTGTATCTGACAGTGTCCTCTCGGACTGCTTCCCCCCCCCAAGGTCATGGTCCTCACCCTCCCCAAGTACCTGCTCCATAGATACACTAGAGCAGGCCTATTATACTGTCTTGAGAATGTTTTGGTTGAATCTGCAATTAATTGCAAACCATATTTTCTTCTATGTAATTATGGAACTGCTGTGCATATTACCTCTGCTGTACCACACTTGTATCGTCCTCTTTGTCTTCCACTGTCATATGTTGTCTACCCTCCCTGCGACGAGGTGCCTTTGTAAATGAGTCTCTGACTCAAAGGTTGTAAATCCGATTTATAAATAAAATAAATACGGGATAATTAAGGATCCCTCTTGTGCTTGCGAATAATTATGGCAGTTTCGTATGCTATTGCTCCGCCCACCGCCGCATCAGAGGTCGCCAGTACATGCCACCTGACTGATTATTTCTGAAATACTAAAACTACTGACTATAAAACAACAACAAGTACTGATCAGATCCACCAGGTCTGCATAATGAAGTTAGTCAAGTTGTAAGATTATTTTTAATTTCTAATCAGTAATTATATTAATGAATAGAACGGCAGAGCAGTAGAGAATAGACATTTTTGTTGTGAAGGGGCTATAAAAAAAACTGCAGTTTGACACAACAAAGACAGTACACGTTCAGCCAGACGTTTTATGGAAGCTGTTTGAAAATAAATGTTAATACCTACAGTTGTCAGTAAGCCGTGCACTAAAGGTACCGAGAAACCCTGCAATAAGAAGGGGGGAACAGACAGAGTGTCTTCGGATAGTTTGGCAGAGATGGCTGAGGGAGGATGCAGCTCCTCATCTACACAACTTTTTGTGGATTGTTGGTCTGTGCATGTAAGGTGCCCACTCATTTGACAGGGCAGATCTGCCTCCAGTTGTAGACTTTAATGTTGTTCATTGGACCCTAGGCTGAATAAGCGAAGGGAAGGGGGGCACCTGACATGTAGGTATGATCGCTGCAGCCCAGTGTTCCCCGAGGGTGAGTGAGCAAGTCATCTGCATCACTGCTGGGGAGACAGGAGCAAGTTGCTGGTCCCGAGACTGGATTGTGGATAGGGATGTCCGTGGCTTGGTGCAGTACTCACCGATGCTGTCTGCCAGCTGTTGCTACAGCTAAGACGACTGGATCAGAGGAGTGGGGGCGGTACAGTGGGCGATAGCAGGAGGGTTTCGAGAGGTTTTTTTTGTTCTGCTACGGCTAAGGAGATGGGAACAGAGGAGTGGGGGAGGTACAGTGCATAGTGGGCGGTAGCAGAAGGGTTGGCTGCTGCTACGGATAAGGGGACAGGAACAGAGGAGTGGGGGCAGTACAGTGCATAGTGGGTGGTAGCAGGAGGGTTTTGAGAGATTGGTGCAGAGGAGCTGCAGTAAAAGAGCACAGGCACCAAAGAGAGGTGGTGTTGTGATGGGCAGAGAGAATCCAGATTTTTTTAAATGAAGGAAAATATGCAGAGTCTTCACTCTGTATTCATAAAAGGACTGCAGGCTCCACCCATGCAGCCCTAAAAACAAAAAATATATACGTTTCATGATTCTTCGCATTCTGTAGTACGTGCTGACATCACTGGCAGTTTGATTTTGATTCTTTTTTAAAAGTGAAAAACAGACTGCCCACCATAATGGTGTTACCACACCAAAATGTGTTTGTTTACATTCTTTAATCAACACAGTCCAGCCACTCATGAGGTATTGGGAGCAAAGGAGACTATTGCATCTTGAGTGGCTGCACTGCTTCGGGGTGCTCCTAAGGTTTAGGAAGTGAGCAATAAATAGAGAGCAGATCAAGGATTTGAAACAAAACAAGGTTGGGTATAATTACACAACTACTATACATTTAATTTCTTCTAAGAAAGGAGCTAAACCACCAGCAACACCAATTAATTTTAGAGACGGTAAGCAGTCATAAAAATGTGAGTTTTCATCTTGAAATAGAGTGAAGCAAAAACAGTTATCCGTGTCCTTTTAACCTGCTGCTATAACAGCTAGGCTACACTTAGTACCAACAGTATTTTCCTAATAAGAACTACAGGGTGACATTAAAGGCTGACATTTTCTGATTCAAACAGGTACTCTTCGGTGATGGCAATAACAATTTAGGAGGTGCAGAGGAAGTTTATGAGGCAACATCAAGGGCAGATGAATGGTATGCCACTCAGCACAGAGTACTACAATATAGCTTAGAGGTTAAAGTAACAGGCTGTGAATGAGTCTTGTACATCCAGCAGACAGACCTTGGTTTGATTCCCACAGTTTTCACTTGCATATTGTGTCACTCTGGGCAAGTCACTTAACCTCCCAGTGCTCCCGGGTTGCCCCAGGAAACAGGAACTAGTGCCTAGTGGGCCACACCCGGTCACCAAAGAATAAAATAAAAACACCATTTTGTTTACGCTGCATATGCTCCTGTTCCACATTGTGAAAAATGGACTATCCCAATAAAAACAATTAACTGGGGGGAAAACTGCACCCAGTTATGCAAAGCTGTAGATTAGATAGTTACCACACAGGTAACCTGTTTTAGTCACATTTCTTTTCACATGCAGGGCTGTGAAGAGTATGCATGCTGTATTGTACACAAAAAGAAATATACCGAGCTGCAAAAGTTACTTGTCTATTTTCAACACTTCAGCCTCGACAGCTGCAATAAAAAATATGAAACCCAAAAAGAAATGCGAAGGCCATTTCAAAAGTTATTAGAGAATTGCATAAAACTCCTAAATGATATCGCCTCACCAAGTGCCAGAAGAGCTAAGCTCCAGTGCTTTCCTCACGCTGTTTCTACTTCTCGCTCCAGCGAGCTGTTTGTGTTTCAGCGGCTCTGATTGGCACAGAGCATTTAGTTCCTGCTCAAAGGTTTTGCTCTGTCATTGGACACGCAAGCTTCAATGGCAGGAGATTTAACATTTTTTTTAACTTTGACAGCTGGAGAAGAAAGGAGTTCCTTACAGGGTCTGAAAGCAGCAGGTGTCATTCGGGCTGGGACTGAGTCTGTTGCAACTGTTAATTTATTGTACGTACGTATGGCGTGCCCAACTATAATGCTGAGTAGCCTTTTTTAGTTCAGATTTATCTTTTTGGTGGTGTTTCTTTGTTGTGTATGTTCAGAAATACTTTAATAGGTAGCGTGGCATCAGTGTACATAGAATAAACAGGATGTGACATGTCGAGACTTATGCGTAAATCGCATAGTATGGGGTGGCGGCAGTTCATTTGATTATTTTGAAAGCAACTCTAAAAGTAATTTTCTCTTGTGTTCTTATGATAAATATTGCAGAAATGGCGGACATTCTTGTTCCCGATGCATTCTGTTTTTCACTCATGTCAGAAGCCGAGTAGGGGTTGGGGACCTTCAGGCTTCTTGAAGTTATTGATCCTTGGTGTTCTGCACTGCCTGGGAATATAGGACGGTGACTGTGATGATCGTGGCAATGGGTGCACGGGTGGCAGCTGGAACTAAGGGGACAAGAACAGAGGAGTGGGGGAGTTACAGTGCACACTGGGCAGTAGTGGGAGGGTTTTGAGAGATTGTTGGGGAGGAGCTGCAGTAAAAGAGTACAGGCACCAAAGAGAGGTGGGGTTGTGATGGGCGGAGAGAATCTTTTTTTTTTTTCAATTAAGGAAAATATGCAGAGTCCTCACTCTGTGTTCATAAAAGGACTGCAGGCTCCGCTCATGCAGTCCTAATAATGGGGGGAGTGGGAAGAGACAGAAATAATAAAATTACTGACTTAGCACCGAGTACAATACAGTAACAGGGGGCCCCCCAAATACAGAAAAATAAATCAATAACACAATACTGTGGTACAAATACTGTGCAAGTTGAAATGCCGGATACATGATGCACTCCTACACTGACTGAAATGCTGTGGTACAAATACCCGTGCAAGTACAAATACTGTGCAAGTTGAGACTGAAATGCATAACGGGCGGTGTGAAATACAGAAAAATAAAGCAATAACACAGTGCTGTGGTACAAATACTGTGCAAGGTGAAACAGTCACAATAACGTAGTACTGTGCAAGTTTTTGTATTTTAAATAAAGGCACAAGGTGTTAATGTTAGTTAATGGCCAAGTAGCCAGAAGTTGCCCGAGCTAAAGTCTTTGTTTGATAAAGGGCGACTGATTTCTTGTTTTGGAGCTTGTGCAATAGAACCATGCAATTGTACGAATTTAATGCTTTTCAAGCATTTAGAGCAATATGAAGACACTGTTTTCTTGTTTGGAGCTTTTGCAATAATGAATTTTGTACTTTTTACTAGAGTGCAATAAATAGACTTTTGCTAAGCTGTCCTGGTTGGGCATGTCATTGTATGCCAGTTTTCTGTGTGGAGGCGTGTGCATGATGTTGATACCTCCGTCAGTACCGTAATGATGTGAATTTTTGTTTTCGTGAATGGGGGATCCTTAATCATCTAGTATCACCCCTCTAAAGTGTTCCTGATTACGAGGGACAGCCCTCATTTTCTCCCTTAAAATTGCTCTGTCCCTAATCCGTCCCTCATGGAAAAGATACTGCCCGCACAGAGAATGTGCTGTTAATTCAGACTTTAAAGCAAAAACTCTTAATATTCTAAAATACTAAATCCAAAATGAACTTTGTACAAGTAAACACTATGGTTTTCACAGTGTTCTGAGCTTGTATCTCCATGTTTAAGGATGTGTCCCTATTCTGAGGGTCTGTGTGTCCCTCATTGTCCCTCATTCTGAGTGTCCAAAAATGTCCATGTCCCTCATTACAGTGACAAAAGATTGAGAGGTATGCTGCCAATACAAAACGCGGATCCATCCAGCTATGCAGTGAAGTAGCACCAGCTACCTAGCAAACAGCAGCTAGTCTAACCTAATTTGAGCTTTGAACATGGAACATTTTAGGGAAACAGCTTTTCTTGAAAGAAATCTACATCTGCATGTGGGAGACACATACCTGTCAGACTGTCATGAATATGATCAGAACAGAGTGAATGAGATGAAGGAAATGAAGAAGAGTAGGATTTTTAACTGGTTCAATCAATCAAAACTTTATTTGTATAAGGCGTCCTTCCAATGCGCAGGGTGCCTTTACAGTATTCATTAAAACCTCACGATATTACAGCTTAAAATAATTAAAACATATCAAAAAACACATCAGTACACATTCAATAAACTCCTGAAAATGCCTGGCTAAACAGGTAGGTTTTCAACAAGTTTTTAAAACCTTCTACAGTGTGGCTATCTCATATCTGGCTAGGTAGAGAATTCCACAGGGTAGGTGCCATAAAGGCAAAAGATCTTCCCCCTGATGTTTTAAGGGATACCCTGGGAATCTCTAGCAATCCCTCATCAGAGGATCGGAGTGAACGGGTGGGACAGTAAGGGCACAAGAGTTCTTTCGGGTAATGGGGTCCCTGCTCATGTAGTGCTTTATAGGTCAGCAACGTGAACTTGAAGGAAATCTGCCACTGTATTGGCAACCAGTGCAGTTCACACAGCACAGGTGTTATACGACTGGATCTAGAAGCTCCAGTCAACAACCTGGCCATCGTGGTCTGCACTAGCAGCAAGCGGCAGATATCTACCCCCGGTAGCCCTAAGTAGAGGCCGTTGCAGTAATCAAAAAAGACTGGTGACAAAGGCGTGGACCAAGGTAGGAAGCTCTTTGGGCAGGACCAGGTGCTTCACCAGGGCTATGTTTCTTAGATGGTAATAGGAAGATTTGACTACAGTTGAAACCTGCGCCCTCAGGGTCAGGCCTTCATCAAATACCATGCCCAGGTTTCGCACCTGGCACGAGGCAATAAGCAGGATTCCACCAAGATTTAATCCTGATGGTTTTCCCGCCCATGCCCCTGTCATCCTATAACCAGGGTCCACCACCAATACCTCTTTTTTTTCAGAGTTCAACCGTAGCCAACTGGCACTCATCCAGTTCTGAATCTCCAGTAGGCAGTTATTAAACACCGCATCAGAATCTAATGCCTGTTCAGGCAAAAAAGGCATGTACAGTTGAGAATCATCAGCATAGCAATGAAAGCTCAACCTGTACCATCTTATTTTGTCCCCTAATGGAAGCATATACACTGTGAATAACATGGGGGACAGCACCGAGCCCCGTGGAACACCGCAAGGCAGCCCATGAGGGGCCGAGGAATAAATCCCTGACACCACTCTCTGGGATCTACCCTCGAGGAATGATTGAAACCAACTGAGGACCGCCTTTCTCAGTCCACAGAAAAACCACAGTCGTTCGAGCAGCACCCCATGATCCACGGTGTCAAATGCTGCTGAGAGATCAAGAAGAACCAATATGGAACTGGTTCTCCGATCTCTCACCATCAGAAGGTCATTAAGTAGCCACGCCAGGGTTATTTTGGTGCTATGCCTTTTTCCAAAGCCAGACTGGAGAGGGTCGTAGATATCGTGGTTGGTTAAATGGTCTTCCAGCTGCAGAGCAACCACCTTCTCAGTAACTTTCCCTACAAAGGGTAAGTTCAAGATCGGTCTGTAGTTAGCTGGGCAGCCGGGGTCAATTGAGATTTTTTTAAAAGGGGGCATACTACTGCCTCCTTTAAGGGATCTGGAAAGATCCCTCTCTCCTGTGAAACCCCCACTATCCCAGCAAGGACCGGGCCAATGACCTCTACACACCCCACTAGTAGGCATGTAGGGCCCGGATCCAAACTACAGTAGGTTGGCCGCAGAGTCTGGATGATCCTCACTATGTCCACAACTACCAGTTGGCTAAAGATGGACCAGGTCTGTTGGGTATTAGTACCACCCGATTGATCAATGCAAGGTCCAATGGGAAAGCACTGGTTGATCTCATCCCTGATGGTGGACACCTTATCAGCGAAGAACTGCCCAAACTCCTCATACTGCACTTGTTGCAGCGCTCGACCAGAGTGAAACAGGCTAGATTGCACAGTCTGACCACAGTCTGCAAGAGCTGGGCTGGCCTGTTCTTTGCCATAGCAATTTCCCTGGACAGGAACTCTACCTTCTTATGGGAAATTGCTGATTGATAGGTCTTATAATGATCCATCAATCTAAGTCTATCCACCTCCAGGTGAGTTTTCCGCCAGTGTCTTTCCAACCTTCGCCCCGCCTCTTCAACTCACGGATTTCCCCATTAAACCAAGGAGCACCCAGGTGAGAGGTAAGAGGGCGAACATGAGAAGGAGCAATGATATCCAAGGCCTCAGTAACAGCCCTATTGTAGGCTGACACAAGAGGCCCCGGATCAGTGCTATCCCTTGGAAATCCCTAGAGGTCCAGCACCACCATTAGGCTTTCTGAGGTAACACCTCTTAAAGGACGGTACTGTACCAACTCCTTTGAGGCAGGCCTGTTTCAGGGGGCTGTGAAACTGAATCTCAGGATGTGATGGTCAGACCAACCGACTGGCTCCACCTCCACATGTCAGAGATCTCCATCCCCAGGTGGAACACCAAGTCCAATGAGTGCACTTTCTCGTGGGTTGCAGTGGTAATAATCCATGTTAGACCCAATGAATCCATCAACTGAGGAGGTTTTGTCCAAATGGTGAGAGTTCATCGTCGACCCAGGCATTGAAATCCCCTAGAATCTGGGGAATTCTAACACCACATCAGAGATGAAGTCCGCAACCTCCTTCAGGAACTCCCTCCCACCACCTGGTGGATGGTAAATGAGAAGGGTCCTGTAGCCTACAGCTGCACCCAGTATACACTCAAAGTAGTTAGTTGCTCCAACTGGCACCTCCCCGAGACCCAGTTCCTGTCTAAAACAGACAGCAAACCCCCTCCCGCCCGACAATCCTCAATCACTGAGAACCCCGTCTGGAACCACAGACTCCAAAATGGGGCCGGCACTCTCGTCCAGCCAGGTCTCTGCGATACAAGCCAGGTCTGCAGATGCCACAAGATCTACAACAACTGCAGTCTTATTTTTAATTGACCTGGCATGGTTTAACACTGCCCGAAAGGGACTGGAGTCCAAGGGTGGCCCCACTTCCTGCCTAACCAAGTTAGAACCCTTGGGTACGGGCACAGGACAAGGATAACCTCGTTCCTGTGTCCATTTCACCCCAGGGCACCTCCTAGTCCTCACTGTCCCAATCCGTCCACTCCTTTCCCATCCTCCTCAAGAGTTCCAGGACTCCCCACTCCTCCTACTCCCTTGTCTCTTTAAGATGCTGAAGGCACGACATCTTAAATAAACTTCAGACGGGAGCGGTGGATGGTCAAATGGGCAGAGGTCCCTTAATCTCGAGGGGGAGTACTGCGTGACCGTATTCTTAACTCCTCAGCACATATCTCAGGTACTCCCACACACACCAATATTAACACCGTCACACCCCCGCTCACTCACCCCTTCCCACAACCTAATTTTTCTTTAACTCTTACAATAAATATATCCCTATTCTAAATCAATAAAATTAACCCTTATTTCAGTTATTTCCTAACCCATCACAGTGTTCTCACCACTCTAGGGTAAAACTTTAGGACTCCCTAGCCCCCTCTCACAGGGCTAAATTTTACAGTCACATGAAGTCCTTAATGTACTGCAATCAGGTTATCAGAGGCCTTTGCCAAAATATATTGCACCAGCTCCGCACACCCAGCAGGCAGTCAAAGTCTAAGTTTTAATTTCTTAATTGCAGACTTCAGATAAGGTCATGCAAGCAGCGTTAAAGGAAATTCAATCCCCCAGGCACTCTCACTACCTGGGGGATCCAGAATGAGCACAAGCACTCTCACTGCCCAAAGCAGTAATTGTTTGGATAATGAAAAATTTGAGATCTGAACATTTATTTTCCTGCTTCTTGATGGATAAATCCTCTGGATAACAATCCAATTTCCAGGCAATGACAACAGTCCGAAGGCCCTCTCTATGTGGGTCACCACCCGGGATATCTGCCCCCACAACCTCGACTCCCACTGGCGCCAGCCCACCAGCCAACACCCGTGCGGAGCCTAGGATATTATGAACCTGCTGGCCAGAAACCCCAGTCAGTCTAAGCTCAGTTTTCCCAAGTAGGAACAGACCCAGGTGGCTAAACCACAGCACAGGGTCCTCCTGCTGTCCTGGCAGAGGTTCAATCAGAACTCCAGCATTCAAGTTATTTCCGACAGTAAACGACAATCCAAGTTGTTTTGGCAGTGCCCCAAAATAACAGAACCACCTCCAAAAATGAACAAAAGTTATTACAACTCAGGAAAAGAGTCAAACAGTCCCACGAAGTAATCCTCTCACAATGCTGCTCATACACAAGTCTCTCATCCAAAAGCCCACAAAAAAGCCAACATTCCCACGATGTAATCTTCTCCAGACACTGCTCACACTGCTTACACACAAATCTCTCTCGTTTACAGGACCAAGCCAAAAAACTCACTCTCTCACCACTTCTTCTTCACAGTCTCAGTCTCTTCAAAACTAGTGGAGGGGCAACAGTGATTTTCTAAGTTAACAGATTTTCCTCCCATGGTCAGAGTGGGAGCAGTCACACAGCCCCAGTGCACACTTCGAAGTCAGATGAACATCCCCCATCTTTGAAATGAATTATGTAGGCAGGGGAGTAGCCAGGCCATAGCCTGAAGGCTTTGGCCTTCACTTGGATTAAAAATGATAACTAAATCTAACTTAAGTTAGCTGGCCATGGATACCAACCTTCTTTACACAGCATGTACTGATGCTTGGGCCTTACATAGCTACATAAAAATTGCCGGCAGATAAGGACAAAAACAATCTGATTCTGTAGTGCATGCTTATGGAAGGTAAATGGCTTTTGGCACAACTCTGCTAAAGAACATGGGAATTAAAATCTTCCCTTCCTGGTAAGCAGCTGGCCTTCAAGTCAAAAGATCACCCCTTTAAAAAAAAAATCTAGTTTTTCCCTATGCCTTGAATTAACACTGACATGGGCATACACAGAAATCCCACAAAACAATATATAACAGAAATATATATTGCAAATAATGGCTGGCAGTTGGTTAACTTTCGACAGTCAGCACTGCCAGAAAGATCACTGAGCATAAGGCTCTTTTGTCCCAAGGGTACCCTATGTCCAATCAGTTTGTCCTACCTCCCCTTGTAAGGGTCATTCATTGTTTGGCCCATCAGCGCAGTGGTAGGGCTACTGCTCATGATGCTGGTGACCCAGCTCTGGAAACAATACTGGGTCATCAGAGGCCAGTATATCCAGCTTGGTCTCTGCTGCCTCCTCCATCATCCAATGACCTGCACAATCATGGCTACATCCCTTTCACCCCTGTACCTCACCTAAGGGGTAGTCTGTAGCTCCAAGGGGGTGGATGGTAGGAAAGTCGGTGGGGACTGGAGAAGATACTGGGAATTTTAGGGAGGCTGGAGCTAGTGTAACTGGAGGCATACACAAATTATATAAAAATTGTTTCAACCATGGGTTTCTCTTGCCATACTAGCTGCAGGTAGGAGTGTGGAAAGACCATCCACCTCCACAGAGGATGCCTAGTGAGTATTTAGAGGTCTGTTCTTACTGAGAACAGCAAGGCTTCTGTCTGACCCCCAGAGCAATTTGGGGTTAAAGGGGGTTGTATCTTGCCGTTGCTGTCAACCAATAGGGGCTGGCCTGTCCGCAGAGTGGCAGGACTCCCACTTGTGATGGTGGCAACCCAAGTTCACGACCAGAGTCTGTACTGTCAAAGGGCCAGCAGGGTGGTGAAGGTATTGAGCACCCCAGAGGACCCTTTGCTCCTCAGGGAACCACAGGTGGCAGTGCAGTCTCAGGAGCCTGCAGTGTGCATTGGGATGGGAAAGCACACGTACCGGTGCATCTGGCATGCCAGCAGCTCAAGATGCATGGTTCGCTCTTGGTTGGTGGAACAAAAAAAGGGAAAAACATGGCCACCAATTGTGCAGATGATGCACCACCTGCCTCGTCCCTTCAGACTGCTACCTCTGGTCCCCCCAGGATGGCCTTGAGAAGATATCCGCCATGGGCAGCTATATCTTGTAGATGATGCCAAAGAGCTGAAGGCAGAACACTAACTTGGGTGGGCAAATCAAGGGGGCAACACAGCAGTGAGACACAAGTGCCTTGAGGTCCCAGAGGAGATCCAGCAAGGAAGAACTCTGAGGACAGGTAGGTACACTGATAGTAGTGAAAGGAGATCACAGTCAGTGGGCCAAGGGAGATAAAAAGAACTGAAAAACCTGCTCTTATAAGGATAAAGGTGTTTACTGAATTTCCCCAGCTGCAAAATAAAAGGGGTCAGAGCTACAGTGTATAATAAAGTGTTATAGCTTAGTTCAGCAGAAAGCAGCACAGAATGCCGACATGCTGTCTGCATTGCAGGCTCTTGGTTCCAGGGTTAACCTTTTTCCAGAGTTAGAGGCTGAATTTAAAAATTAAAAATGAAAGACGCTGCACACACACACACACACACCAGGCTTAATTAAGAACAGTAATTTATTGAAGGTGCAGCAAGAAACACTGGTCAGCAACCCCTATGTATCGCCTCTGATGAGGCTTCTTCAGGGAGCATGGCTGACTACAGTGACACACATTGTTTTATACCCCATTTAATCAGCAAAGTGCTAAACAGATTAACAGGTGCAAATAACTTTCAGATAAGTGAATAATGTGTGTTACAGAAGTGCAAAGATACAAATACCTACTTCAGTTGTTAAAAACATACAGAAAAAAACTTGAAGGTATTGCTGTTAGCATGCCGTTTGTAATTAATTGTTTAGGTCTCACTGGAGACCAGAAGGGAGAGGGGAAATATGATTCGGACCTTCAAGTTCCTTAAAAGAATTAACAAAGTGAACTGCCGGGAACTATTTAGCTGAATACCAATTCATGATCACATGGACACGAATGAAAATTAACAGGAGGTAGGTTCAGGAGGGATGTGAGGAAGTATTACTTTACAGAAAGGATGGTGGAACAGTGGAACAGTCTGTTGGCTGAGGTGCTGGGTGCGAAAACGGGATTCAAGCAGGGCTGGGACATAATGAAGGGAATAGTGATTACCGGGGGTGACAGGACCAGGGAGGAGAATAGAGAGATGACAGGGAGGGTTAGTACCCTGGAGGAACAATAGGTTCCAGGGCTTATAGGGAACTTGGGCAGACTGGATGGACCGCTGGTCTTTTTCTGCCATCATTGTCTGTTTCTATGTTCTATGTATCTGACCCATTAACTAATTCCCCTTATGGGTACCTAGTGGGAAGGAGTCTTTATTCTCCTTATTAAGTGGAATAAGTGTATTTGTACCCTTTTGCTATCCTTTTGTGCACCTTTCATGTTATGCAATGTAAAATTGTCTGAAATGTGAAAAAATAAAGTAAAAAAAAAGATAATTCCATATATTATGAAATGGAGAATATTCAAAATGTCAGAAAACAGCAGAACATCAGTAATGGATCAGGTAAAGCCTAAAATAAATGTGTTGGGGGGAGGGTAGGTCGCGGAAGGGATTAGGTGGAAAGGATAAAGGAAAAAAATATGAATTATCCTAGAGTACTCCAATTGAAAAACTTGAACTAAAAACTGAGCAGATACATCTATCGAACTTCCCAAAAACTTTTAACTGATAGAGAGTACCTGCTGCATATGAGGGGAGTTCTGGCAAGTATAAACTCAGTAATATGACATCCAAAATGAGAAATCCAAAAGTCAGCCCAGACCATATGATCCAAATTAGGATTGCCCGTTCTCAAAAATGGGAGTATTGTGAAACGTCGAAACTCGGAATCCCGATACCCAGGAACCCAAGCCCAACATTGCTTTTGCCTGATGGATCGCCATCCCAATGGATGAAAACCCGACTCCCGAACTTGCAATGACGCGGAGTTCATTATATTATTCTAGGAGGGTGTGGGGAGGGCAAAGCAAAAATGCCATAAATGTAGTGTCGAGCTTTCCACCATCAGGATGGCGATCCATCTAGCAAACACAATGTCGGGATGTCGGGCTCAGGTTCCTAGGTGTCAGGAATCCGATTCCATACATTATTCCTCAAAAACACCACAACTAAGGCCATTACAGCATTAAAGTTCCATGGTTCTAGCAGGAGTAAAAAAAAGAGAGAGTACAAATTGGTGTCTAGTTTGCAAAAAAGCCGTGTTCCACATAAGGAATAATGTATGAGTGACCATACACAGCAAGCCTGTATTTCCATCATCCTCGGAGGGAGAGGAACCCTCTGCTCATCTCTCTTCCAATGCTGATTTCACTGAATATCAACGCTTCCTGTCAAGGTTGATGAGAGATCTTCGTATCTCCTTTGTTAGGCAAGACAATACCAAATGGGAGACGTGTGAATTCCTCAGTGAATTCAGTGCCCAATATTTGGTGGTGCCATCCTGGCCTATTCCTTTCCAGGAGGCGTCTATCTGTTCCTGACAGTCTCCAGGTGCCCCTATCCCAGCCACAGCAGACTGCAAGTGGAGGTATTGTGCCCCATCTGAGCCCTAGGTTCTCTTCCCAACCCACCCTCAGGATTGGTATTCCTAGAGACTTCTTCCGGGCGCCGCCGCCTGGTGCACGACCGACCACCAAATTCAGATTCTCTGCAATTTGACTGGTTGTTCTCTTCCTCTCTGCGATGCTGTGTATTGCATCGCATCAGGCTCACCATGCTGCCTACAACAGGCATCTGTGGTCGATGCTATCTCAGCTTCTAGCATCAGTGCCTGACTTGGACCAATCTAGACAGGCCATTGCCCTCTCTGCTATAGGCCTGGAGCTGGCAAGGCACCAGGCAAGGGCATCTTACGATGCCAGTGAGGTGGCTTCCAGGCTTGCAGGGACAGCGATCTGCATTAGGCGGATGGCATGGCTTTGTCTATCAAGGTTGTCACCCCTGGCCCGGCATAGGGTGATTCACTCCACCTTACGAGGGACCCTTCTGTTTTCCACCAGAGCTAGGAGGCTTCTGCAGGGGCTTCCTCCATCTCCGAGGGACACCTCCTAGCTCTTCTCAGCCTTAGGCCTTTCGTATGATTAGTCCAGGGTCTCTCCCTTCAGTTTTCCACCAGCAGGATGCTGAGGGTCTTGTTCCCTCAGGGTTTCTCTGTTTCCCCCCCCCCTTCAAAGGGGGAGCTTGGTACTCACCCAAGCAGTAATGAATGGTGAAGATTGATGAGGGAAGATATGAAAATTATGTACCTACCGTAATTCTTGATTTTCTCTTGTATCTTCACCATCCATTACTGATACCCGCCCACCTTCCTCTCAAGGGCCTCCTACTTGGAGTCTCCCTCCTGCTCATTCCTCCCCTTCTTTGGTCTTAAGCCCCCACAAAACTTGCTTTTCTGTTCCTCTGAACAGATCTTATTTTCTGAGGGAGAAGGGGAGCGAGTGAAATTTATTCTATCCTGAGGGAACGCTTTCTGATTACCCCTAGGGATGACCTTTTGGCTTATTCTTGCCATGCTGTTCAATTCACAGTTTAGGAGACCTCTCTTAAGTGGTTTGTCTTCTCTTCAAGGTCCTCTCTGGCAAGCCTAGATCTCCTTGTGTCAGTCTCTGCTATTTAACGCTGTCCTGACACTACTCTTCTTGAACTGGTGATCTTTGCCTTGTCTTCAGGGAGTCCAATTGAGTTCCCACTCTATTCTTTATCTAAGGGGTGCCCTCTGTAGGGCTTCAAACCTCCCCGCCACACACATCTGTGTTAGCACTTAACAAAGTGTTAATAGGCTTCTCTCCACTGCCTAGTTGGGTGCTCTCCTTTCAAAACAGATATTCTCTTTTAGCAGTCTGTGAGCTCTCAGCTAGAGTTTAAGGGGCTGGGGATGGTGGGAGGTGTAGAGAATCTGCCTTTTGTATTCAAGTGGCTCGGTTGAACCTTTTCTCAAATTTCATGCAGTGGGATCTTTGCTCCCTTGTTTTTGGTTCTGAGCTAATAAGCCTCAAACCAATCTCTGAATTGGCAGAGTTCTCCCCTCCCAACATCCCTTTTTCTCCTTTCCTCTCTTCCTCCTCTTCCTTCTTCTTTCGCTCCTTTATCTTTCCTCCCTTGGAGCCACCCCAGCAGTGAGGCCCTGCGGCCCCTTTAGGTAGGCATCATTTTTCTGTCCTCTACCGGCTTATTCCTTTTTCAGTTTATATCCTTTCCTTTTTTCTGTCCCTCGGCTCTCTTGCCTCTCTCTTTTTCTCTTGCCTTTATTTCACCTCTCCGGCTAACAGAACTAGGATGGAGGAGTAGTCTGTGGCCCCTTACGGCTGCCCCTCGCGCATCACGTGATGCGTCACTCTCGGGGGCAGCACCGTCGGCGCTGACTCCTTCCAAAATAAAAAAAAACCTCCCGTAGCGGATGCGCACCTCCGGCTTACACCCCAGCAGTAATGAATGGTGAAGATACAAGAGAAGATCAAGAATTACGGTAAGTACGTACTTTTTGTTTTTTGCACTTATCTCTGTGTTACTATAACTTTAATGTCTGTTCTGTTCTATACGAACTCTGACGTGCAAACTATGAAATGAGCTTGTCTCATTGATTTTCCTAGATCACAATAAATAAAAATAATAAAATAAACAAAAAACACCTTGCGATGCAACCCAGCTGGTCACGCGAACCAATTTTCTGGATGGATCGCAAAAAAAATGTGATCCATTTTACAGTGCCTCTTAATGTTTTTTTTTTACCTTCTGTAACACTAGTTGCTACCTGTCATGGACATATGCTGGCTGCAGTGAAACACAGAAACCTAGACTTTAACGGCAGATAAGGACCGCTTGGCCCACCCAGTCTGCCCATTTCCCTACCTATTGAATAAGCTGCAGATGCTAGTTAACCAACAGCCTACTTCTTCCTACCCCCCCCACTAGAATTGCCTTAAGTGGGGCCTGAAAACTGTATTTGCTGAGGCATTTGGGTATTAATGATCCAATAGTAGCGTGTCATCCCTGGTAGTATAATATTTTGTTGTTTATGAATTTATTTATTGGAATATTCTGCTATTTTAAATAATTTTTGGTTGGGTTGTGCAAAGTTGGTTGGCGCCGTGAGCCTCTGGAGAAGGGTGCCACATATATAAAGACTACTGCTAGTAGTAGCCTTGGATTATTGTGTAGCTGTGTTCCAGGGTGTAACCTCCTTGGCCCACCATAGGGGCTGTTATGATGCCAGAAGTGTTGACATCGGCAACATTGTCCTCATCCCAGCAACCCATACCTGATACTGCTAATGAACATAGATCACTGGCCTGGCAACATAATATGTGACTCCTTTTATACAGAATATTAACTCTTTCATATTATTGATGCTCTTTATAGCTACCATTAACTCTCCTCTCCAAAATATTAGATAAGTATGAGATTTAGTTGTCTTTTTTTATTCTCTTTTTACATATAGTCCCCTAAACAGTGGATTCTTTGTGACCCCCTTTCACTCATTGGGTGGGATATTCAAAGGGGTTGCGCATGGTGCAATGATGTGCCCAGGCGCGATATTCAAAAGGGGATGTCCCGATATTGAATGGATCCATTCATATCTGGACTGTCGTCTGATACGGTCTGCATGCCCATTATTTGCCGTGGACCAATGGGCGTACGCCGCATTTCGCACAGTCAGTCGGGCGGATGGCCGGGCGGCTTGCAGGTGGGGAGCTGCCACCGCTGGACTGGGGAGCGGGTGGCGGGGCTCAGTGGGCGGGTGGGTAGGTGGGTACCGCTGGACCACCAGGGATAATTTAAAATGTGAATTTTATACCTGTGCCCTCCATTGGGCTGGTAGCAGTCCACTGGACCACCAGGGATATGGTACATGTATTTATTTATACTTATGCCTGCGATCAGGCTGGCAGCGGTCCACTGGACCTCCAGGGATATGGGACATGTTTTGTTTTATACTCATGCCCACGATCGGGCATTGGGGAACTTTGCCGCGATGTGCAGGGGGCATCGGTCCCCGGCGGCTGCAGCCTGGCAGGGCACCAGATGCATGTCACAGGGGATCGGCGCACCTGCATGCAAATGGGGCCATAATGACATGCTAATTGCCCCAATTGTGCCTTGCATGCACTATGGCCCCATTTGCATATCCACCGCTGAATATCGTGGTTCCTGAGCCTAGCGCAACCCACTTACGCTGGCGCATCCCCCTGCTCCTCCCTTGCCACTTGTGCTGGCGCAGTATCACTGTGCCATGTGCAATGCGGGAGGCCACATTGCCATATTCAATGGTGCTGAGCCGTAGCGCAGCACCATTGAATATCGCCCGGCACACTCCCTGGTGCATCCCAGTTGTGCTGCACCCAGGCTTGCACCCCTGCCTGGCGCACTGTGAATATCCCACCTATTTTATTTTCAGCCATCTTTCTGATAGTGATCTTCAGGTGAGTGAACCCTACTCTAGGATGGGTGAGTATGTGCTTTTTGGGTTTTATTATTTAAGAATAAAATAATGTGAAATGGTGCAACAGCATTTTTTAGCAGCTCTCATGCAGAGAACCAATTTTGTGGCTTGATTTACAAGCAATTTTTTTGTTACATTTTGTTTTACTACAATCCACTGGAGCTGTCATTTTAATAAACTGTTTAGAATGCTGTGCTTCCCCCTTTACTATGTATAGCACTGATCTCAGTGATGCAGATAGTGAAAAAAGGGAAGTGTGTTTTAACCCCAGTCAGACAAATAAACATCAGTTCATTAAAATGACAGCCTTAAAGCTGGCCCATCAGTGCAGCGGTAGTGCTGCTACTGCTTGTGACACTAGTGAGCTCGGGCTGTTGGAGGTCGGCCTGAAAAAGAGGATTGAGCATATCATGGACAGCTCTTCTTTTGGGGAAGGGGTTATATGGGCTCTGCAGCACACCTGCTACCTAACAGAATCTGGTTGGGAGCACGGTCAGGACCACCAGACAGGAGGGATGCTGTCAGACTTGAGTATGAACGCACCTGTCATTGCACACCTACGAGCCTATGCAGACAGTTGGATGGAAACCCCCCCAATCATGGTCAGATGACAACCCAGTCCACTGCAGACCCTGCACTGCCAACTGAGTGTCCTCTACCACTGGATCCTATCCCAAGGAGCTTGGCCAACCTCCGTGGCCCCATGGGGGGGTGCGATACAAACTGTGGAAGATAGGTGGAGTGAGGAAGTCGTAGGAAAGGCAGGTGGTGGGGCTTGAGGGAGCTGGTCCTGATGGGAGAGGTCAGTACATAGGATAAAAAACAAGATTTAAAAAAAGGACAGCCCCAGTGGACTGTACAAAATCATCAATTCATCCACATAGCAGATGAACCATTTATTTTTTAGTTTTGTGTCTCATGCGAGGTTGAGGAGAAAGTTGGGATATGAGGGGGGGGGACGAAGATGGTGAACTGGATCAGGAACTGGCTGAAGGGGAGGCAGCAATGGGTGGTGGTGAGGGAGCTCTCGTCCCCAAGGGCTATGATGAGCGAGGTTCCACAGGGCTTGGTACTAGGCCCGGTGCTATTTGGGAAGTGCATAGCAGATATCTCACATGGCATCAGGAGTAGGATCAGTTTGTTCACTGATGATACCAAAATGGGGGCGGTGGTGGATACCATAGTAGGGTGGCAGGGACTGCAGGATGACCTGAATAAGCTAGAGGAGTGGTCGGAAATGTGGCAGTTGGGGTCAGTGCTAAGAAGTGCAAGGTATTGCACTTCAGAGCTAGGAACCCGAGGAGGAGCCACCAATTGAGGGGGGGAGAGTTCAGTTAGGTATCACTGAAGAGGAAAAGGATCTAGGGGTCATTATAACAGGGGATATGAACCACTCAGCTCAGTGTAGGAATGCGGCAGCTAAAGCCAACAAGATGCTGGGGTGTACTGTATTGTGAAAGGTATCTCATCCAGAAGTAGGGAGGTGATCCTGCCTCTATACAGGGCACTAGTCAGGCCACACTTGGAGTACTGCATGCAGTTCTGGCACCTGCTTCTGAAGAAGGATGTCAGATTACTGTAGGGGGTGCATCACAGGGCAACAAAGATGATCCAGGGACTAGAGAACAAACCCTAGGTGGACAAGCTGAGTGAGTTAAATATGTACTCACTGGAGGAGAGGAAGGATCGGAGGCTATGACTGAGACCTTTAAATACTTGACAGGGATAAACAAGACAGGTAGAGAAGGGGTACTTAAGTTGAGGAGGGGGAATGGCATGAGAGGCATGAGAGGGCATGATCTCAGATTGGAAGGTGGAAGATACAGGAGAGAGATGAGGAGACATTTCTTCACGGAGAGGGTGGTGGCTAAATGGAATGCTCTGCCCAAGGAGGTGGTATCTTGTAGGACGGTGGGAAGTTTTAAAAGGGGATGGGACAGGGTGAGAGGGGAGGTAACTGTGAGGGGGGAGGGAGGGGCAGCTGCAATGAAGGGTACTAGTTCACATCCGAACTGACTTGATAGGCCATAAGGCCTGTTTGTGCTGGTAGATTCATATGTTCATATGTACTATATCAACAAGCAGGTTGTTCCCAGATCCAACAAGCTTTGCACAGAGGCCATGAGAATCTGGAACCTGGCCTACTCCACACAGGTGTGTCTGTGATCCACCTCCCAGGGAAGGACAACATTCTAGCAGATTCTCTCAGCAGAATCAGTCAGAGCTACAAGTGGTCCCTAAACAAGCAGGCAATGGAAACCATCTTCAGGAGGTGAGGTACCCCGGAAATAGACCACTCTGCTTCCAGGAAGAATCACCAGCTATCTCTGTTTTGTTGCAGGGCTCCAGCACTGGGCACAGCACCCATGGGTGCACATGGCTCTAGATTGGACAAGGAGGTTCCTCTATGCTTTCCCCCTGTTGCTGAAGGTTCTCATCAAACTGATGAGCCAGCCAGTGACCATGGTTCTGGTAGCCCCAGACTGGGCCAGACAACCATGGTACTCCCTCCTACTAGCCCTGTCAATCACACAGCTCATTCATCTCCCTCAGAGGTACAATATCTTGACTACATCCCAGGGCAGGATTCTGTACCCCAATCTCAGGTCACTTCACTTCAAGGCTTGGTTCTTGAAAATGTAGAGTTCTCCAATCTCCAGTTTTCTAGGGATGTCCTAGAGATTCTCAGGGTATCCAGGAAGCCTGCAACTAGGAAAACCTATGCTTCCAAATGGAAGAGGTTCTCCCTGTGGTGTAAGCCTAAGCATGCTAGTCCCCTGCAAGCAGGTCTGCCTGTGCTCCTTGATTATCTAGTCCATACCTAGTCCACCTGCAGACCCTAGGCCTTATTCCTTCCACTCTTAAGGTCCACCCGACAGTAATTTCTGCTTACATCTCAGCAGGTAAGGAGAGGTCAGTGGCAACTCACCCCATTTTCAAGAAGTTCTTCAACGGACTCCTGCACCTTCACCCACCTCTCAGGGAGCCAGGCAGGGAAATGGGGTATGGGTACCAAGGTGATCGATTTTAAGGGAGAAGACTTTAAAAGGATGGGGGAAAATTTTGGCTGGACATCTGGTGGGAATTCAAACCTGCATAGATGCTAGCCAGAAATGGGATATTATTAAAAAAGGGCTAGCAGAGGCTACTGAGACTTGTACCAGAACACAAAGCAAGAAGGGTAGGCCAAAGAAGCCAAGTTGGCTGACTCGGGAGGTCATGAAAGGGGTGAGAGCCAAGAGAAAAGCATTCCAGAGACTCAAGAAATCAGGAGGGCAAGGGGACAAGGATGAGTACACGAAGAAGTCCGGGGAGGTTACCAGGCTAGTCAGGGCAGCCAAGGCATCCAGAGAGCTGAGGTTGGCACAGGGAATTAAGGACGTGAAAAAGGACTTCTTCAAATACATTGGCAAGAGTAGGAGAAACAAGGACCATATTGTGAGGAAAAAGAAGGACTGGGGGTGGGAGGATAAGGGAGAGGACCAGGCAGAGGCACCTCTGCTCTGTGCTCATGGAAGAAAAGGGGGGCGCAAGTACCTCAGGGAAGGGGTGGAGTGGGCAGGAGGGAGGGGGTGACTGATATCAGGATTGCAGAAGATAGGGTTCTGGAAGGACTAAGGGTGCTGAGAGTGGACAAGGCACTGGGACCAGACAGCATTGACCCTAGGGTGCTTAGGGAGCTAGTGGAGATCCTGGTGGGACCACTGGCAGACCTATTCAGTACATCACTGGACACAGGATGCGTGCCACAGGACCGGAGGATGGCCCATGTGGTGCCCATTCATAAAAGTGACCCGAAGGATGAAACAAGCAACTACAGACCAGTGAACCTCACTTCAATTGTGGGGAAGCTAATGGAGACAATCCTAAAAGAGAGGCTGGTGACCTTTTTGGAAGACAATGGTCTCCAAGACGGTCATCAACGTGGGTTTGTCTCGGGCAGATCCTGCCAAATCTGGTTGGGTACTACGACTGGGTTACCAGGGAACTGGACATGGGCCATGCAGTGGATGTCCTGTATCTGGACTTCAGCAAGGCCGTTGACTCAGTGGTGCATGGGAGGTTGGGGGGAAGCTGGAATATATAGGGGTGGGAACAAAAATGGTCAATTGGATCACCAACTGGCTGAGGGGTAGGCAGCAAAGGGTGGTGGGGGAACTCTCATCACTGAGGGCATTGTGAGTGGGGTGCCACAGGGATTGGTACTGGGAAAGGTGCTGTGTGGGATATTCATAGCCGATATCTCACACGGGATCCAGAGTAAGACCAGTCTGTTCGCAGACGATATCAAGATGGGAGCTGTGGTAGATGACATACAGGGGTGGAGGGGGCTACAGGAGGACCTGACCAAACTACAGGAGTGGTCAGAAACATGGCAGTTGGGGTTCAATGCCAGGAAGTGCAAGGTTCTGCACTTCAGAGCTAGAAGGAAATATCAGCTGGGAGGGGTATGGTTGGAAAGCACCACGGAGGAAAAGGATCTGGGGGTGCTTAGTTTGATGCTCTGCCTATCTACTTGTTATTATATTGTATCATATTTGTAATATAAATGCATGTTCTGTGGATTTCTGCTGGGGAAAATATGGCAGCCAGCAAGGCATCCTGGGATATTAGTTTTTTGAAAATGTACTGACCTGCTGGTTACCTCTGGCTTGAAAAAAAAAACCTGACTTCCTGGGACTATGAGAACACCAGTTTATAACACATTGTAAAACTTCAATTACTTTGAAGTCCAGGAAGCCATAAAAGACTGCATTTTTACGACATCTTAGGAAGCCATCATTTCTAACAGATGCATGTTACATTTCTCACTGCTAGGAGCAAAATAGCTGTCAGGATGTATTTCTAAAGATCAAAGGTGATTGCTCTGATCAAAGAGACTGTATAAATGAATATTATTATCTTTGCAGATTTCAAGTAAGCAGTAAAATGACACCCTTTTGGATATACTTGGTCATATTACAAACCGATTACAGGACTAACAGTGACCTCATGTGCTGTGACATAACAAGGAGGTGGAGAGATTAACTTTCAGTATTGCCAAGCAGTCTGAGGGAACCGAGTTGACTTTTTCTCTGGACTCCTAAGGGAACACACACTGTGTTTCTGGACTGAAATGCACTTTTGTTACAATTAGGTAATACCAACTAGAAACTGGGTTAAGACTAGAAATTTAGTTACAAGGTGTCTTTGTTTCTGAAATTCCCTTTTCTTTTGACTGTAATTATTATAGTATATAGGTTCGGTGTTTTGTATGTATTTACTGTTTTTAATTTCAATAAACGTTTTGGTTTCCTTAATCCTGCTTGAGTCTTCTCATTTCTGCATATGAATTCTGGAACATTGTTGATATTACTGACAAATCTGTTAAATGGCTTATAGTGTCACCATTTTGCTCAAAAGGTAAGAACATACCTCGGTCTCAACTGAGTCCAAAAAGGGAACAATTGTGAACCAGGCTAGGTGCTTGCTGGATTAAGTATTGCACTGCATTTTCCCAAAGAAGGTGTGATATTTGATCCTGTTAACTAGGCATGCTAGCGAAAAAGGGTTCATATTTTACCTTAAGACTCGAGACCTGTAGGTGTTTTTGGACCCAAAACAGACAGGAAGATTACCCAGTTTGTCTCCTGTTCACATATTGCACTTCGAGGTTTGGCACTGTGGGAGCAGAGGGCCTGACCTGCAGAGTGCACTTGTGACACTTATAACAGGGAGTATGAACCACTCAGCTCAGTGCAGGAAGGCGGCTGCAAAGACAAACAAGATACTGGGGTGCATAGCGAGTGGAATCTCCTCCAGGAACAGAGAGGTGATCCTTCCCTTGTACAGGTCACTGGTCAGGCTGTACCTGGAATACTGTGTGCAGTACTGGCGTCCATTCCTGAAGAAGGACATTAGATTGTTGGAGGGGGTGCAGTGTAGGGCAACAAAGCCGATCCAGGGACTGGAGGGAAAATCCTATGAGGAGAGGCTGGGAGAGTTGAACATGTGTTTCCTGGAGGAGAGGAGGGATATGATCGACACCTATAAATACTTAAAAGGAATAAACAAGACTAATACAGAAGAGATTTTTCAGATAAAAAGGGGGAGGGACACGAGAGGGCATTGGCTGACATTGAAGGGGGAAGATTCAGGAAAGAAATCAGGAGACACTTTTTCCACAGACAGGGTGGTAGACAAGTAGACTACTCTGTCTGAGGAAGTGGTATCCTGTAGAACGGTGGGCAGATTTAAAAGAGGGTGGGACAGAGTGAGGGGGTTGTTATAGGGGGGTGGGGCAGCTGCAAGTTGAGGGGCTAGCTGCACAATCGAGCAGACTTGAGGCTTGCTTCTGCTGGCATTTCATATGTTCGTATGAACCTGTGTATAATCAAGCTCATGGAGCACCCATTTGAGCCACTGGCTACTGCAGACCTGAAGTATGTTACCTGGAAGACAGTCTTCCTGGTAGCCATCACTTCTGCTCAGAGGGTATGTCAGCTGCAGGCCCTTTGCACAGACCCTAAGTACATTGCTTTCCACAGGGACAAGGTGGTCTTCACGACCAGCAGAAAGTTCCTCCCTAAGATGGTCCCTGAGTTCCACCTAAACCAATCCATCACCCTACCTGTGTTTTTCACAGCCAAGTTCATCTGGGACAAGCTGAAGCTACATAGCCTGGATGTCAAGAGGGCACTTAGCCACTATATTGCGCATACTAAGGCTTTCAGGTCAGACCACTCACAGCTGTTCCTGACATATGGTGAAGTGGGTAAGGGTAGACCAGTATCAGTACCAGTATGCAGTGTCAGTGGCTCAGTAGGTAGCACACTCGCCTCTGAGGCCAGGAGATCAGAGGGCTGTGGGTTCAGTTCCCACATCTGGCACTTGGGTTAATATCCCAGTACTGACACTGTAATGCAGCATGAGAGGGGTGCTGCATTTCTGAGGTGCCGTCTTTCAGATGAGACGTTAAACCGAGGTCCCATCTGCCTGGATTGGTGGTAGTTCAGGTGGATGTTAAAGATCCCATGGCACTTATCGAAAAGAGTAGGGGAATTTCCCCGGTGTCCTGGCCAAATTTCCCTCATTCACTAAAAATACCACCAACAGCTTAATCTGGTTCAAGGTCAGTTGGCATTCATCTGTATCCCCCTCCCCCGGGTCGTGCCTGAAAATAGGCAGGATTTGTCTAGTGCACTTACCCGGTCAACAAAAGCTAAATAAATAAAAATAAATAAATAAAGAGGGCAATTGCACACTTGATAGTCTCTTGTATAGAGCTGTGTTACAGCAAAGCTGACAAGCAGCCTCCTCAGGACCTTAGACCTCATTCCACTCAAATCAAATCAAATCATCTTTATTTTTAAAGCGCCTTTCAAAACCAAGGCTCTGTACAAAGAGATCATACATACATATAAATTTAAAAACAGACATAAATAAATCAAACATAGCTAGGATAAGCTAAACTAAATAAATAAGTCTTTAGCTCCATTTTAAATCTCTCGACGGTTGGACATTCTCTTAACCAGCGAGGTAGAGAATTCCACAGGGTTGGTGCTGAAAAAGCAAAAGCACGAGATCCTGATGTTTTTAATCGAACCCTGGGAATCTCTAGCAATCCCTCATTGGCGGAGTGGAGAGGATGGAGGGGGCGATAGGGTACCAAGAGATCTTTCAGGTAGCCAGGTCCCAGATCATGTAGGGCTTTAAAGGTTAATAAACCAACCTTATAGGTGACCCGCCACCTAACAGGCAGCCAGTGCAGTTCGCGGAGCACAGGTGTAATATGACTGGATCTGGAAGCCCAGTCAAAAGCCTGGCCACCGCGCTCTGCACCAGCTGTAGGTGGCGGATATCAACCCCAGGTAGCCCTAGGTAGAGGGAATTGCAGTAGTCAAGACTGGAAGTGATAAAGGTATGGACCAGTGTCGGAAGATCAGCTGGTGATATTCCTCAGATGGTAAAAAGAGGATTTGATGACAGCTGATACCTGAGATTTTAAGGTCAAGCCATCATCAAAAATAACGCCCAGGTTACGTACCAGAACAGATGTAGCAAGCGACATACCACCAAGCAATGAGCCTGACAGTTGTCCAGCCCCCAGACCCGCCCCCAGATGACCTGGGTCCACTACCAACACCTCAGTCTTATCCGGATTCAGTCTCAGCCAGCTGGAACTCATCCAAAATCTGATTTCAGTAAGGCAGTTATTTAGCACGGAGAGAGCATCATCTTGCCCGGGCGGAAAAGACAAATACAGCTGAGTATTATCTGCATAGCAGTGAAAACCCAAACTGTATCGTCTGATGATATCTCCCAATGGCAGCATATACACTGCAAACAACATGGGTGCTAGAATGGAACCCTGTGGTACCCCACCAGGCAGGGAGTGAGCGCCAGAGGAATAAATTCCAGTGGCAACTCTCTGAGACCTGTCCGTGAGGTAAGACTGGAACCATTTGAGGACTGTACCAGACAGCCCGCAATAGATCCGTAGGCGCTCCAACAGCACACCATGGTCTACAGTGTCAAATGCAGCAGAGAGATCAAGAAGGACCAGAATGGTACGTGCCTTTTGATCTCTAGCCATTAGGAGATCATTCAACACCCAGACAAGGGCAGTCTCCGTGGTATGCTTCTTCCTAAAACCAGACTGGACAGTATCGTAGACATTGTGAGTTGTAAGACGATCATCCAGTTGCAATGCAACCACCTTTTCAATAACCTTACCAACCAAAGGCAGGTTAGAGATAGGCCAGTAGTTAGCTAGATAGTCTGGGTCCAGGGAGGTTTTTGTAAGGAGTGATCGAACTACCACCTCCTTGAGGGGGTCAGGAAAGATGCCCCTCTCCAAGGATTTCCACTCAATGTCAACAAGGATCGGGCAGATAACTTCTACACATCCTACTAAAAGGGGTGTAGGACCCGGATCCAAACTACAACTGGTTGGTCGCAATGTTTGGATGATCTTCACAATGTCAGTGAACTCCAGCCGGTGAAAATCTGACCAGACAGACCGAGTGCATAACACTTCCTGTCGACCACTGCAATCCCTCATAGGAGGGGTCGGACCGATGCCAGACCTGATACTGGCAACCTTATCTGCAAAAAATCGAGCGAACTCCTCGCATCTTAGCTGAGAAAAGCTTCCCTGGGCTGTAGACAGATTGGATTGCACAATCTGTCAACGGTCCGGAAAAGCCGAGCCGGTCGATTCTGTGCAGCAGAAATCTCCCTGGACAGGAATTCTGCCTTCTTATGGGTGATTTCTGATTGATAGCCATCATAATGTGCCATCAACCTAAGCCTGTCAGCATCACTGCCGGCCTTCCGCCAGGCTCTCTCCAACCTTTGGCCAACTCTCCTTAACTCCTTCAAGGAGCCATCGAACCAAGGGCTCCTTGAATGGAGGGTGAGAGGCCGAACACAAACAGGAGCAATCTTGTCCAGAGCATCTCCCACAGCCTTATTATAGGCTAGCATGAGATTGTCTGGACTCACGCATTCACCAGACAAGCTCGATAGGTCCAGCACCGCCATTAGGTCAGTGGGATTAATACCCCTTAACGGGCGGTACTGAACCATCTCCATAGGGGCAGACCTATTAGGGGGAGCCCTGAAGCTGAACCTTATGGTGTGATGGTCAGACTCATGGAACAACAGCTGCATCCATGGCAGCAGCAAGGGATGTTCCATTGTTGGAAATCTGTAGAGCTGCTACCTGGAAAACTGTACACACCTTCACAAAGCACTACTGTTTGGACATACAGTCCAGGAGTGATGCCAGGCTTGGCACTGCAGTACTACAGAACCTTTTCCCTAAGGAGGTTCTGTACCCAACCTCCCAAGATACTGCTCGGTAGTCTGCTATAGTTAAGAATACTAAGGGATTCCTGGGGTTTGAAGAAAAAAATTACTTACCATAGTAATACAAAATGATTAATGCAGTATTTGTCCTAGTAAGAACAAATCCAGAACAAATGGTATGATACCTTTTATTGAACCAACAAGGGTGTTACAGAAAGAACAGAGCTTTAGCTTTCAGACCAACAAGTCCTTCTTCAGAAGCCTAATGAGAGTTATTTAGAAAATTCCATATCATTAACACTTAGAACATGCAGAAAAAAACAGAAATAAGTTTCATTGGTTTAAAACAGGCCTTCAGAAATAAAGTGACATTGGAGAGCTTGAATATCTAAAGTGTGATTTCAGCTGAACCAAACTTAAAGGGGCACTGTCAGCTTTGCCCCTCAGTTTTGCCTCAATTTGAAATAATGATTCCACAAGCACATACCTGTACCAATATTAGAGTAAAATGCACCTACATAAGCAAAAAACTCAACTGGTTACCTGTTTTTGTAAAAAAAGCATTACTTCAGTTAAATTTTGGCCCAGCAAACCGCCCACCAAGAAGAAGATTCGGCGCCGAGGCACAGCATGTAGTTTGGTGCGCAGTGCCGAAGTGCATTTTTTATAGTCCCCATTAGAACAAATAGATCATTTAGTAGAACTCCGTAATACAAAGTGCTGCTGGTATTTAAAACTTAATCCGAGCACGGTTCAGCAGAAAAACACTTTCAAACTGTGGCACGAACGGAATCCCACGCATGCAATAGCAAGCGGATGAAAAGATCTCGCATGCGCAAGAACGCAGCTGCGATTATTTACGCGCGCAGATTTCAAACATAGTTTGAAAGTGTTTTCTGCTGAACCGTGCTCGGATTAAGTTTTAAAATACCAGCAGCACTTTGTATTACGGAGTTCTACTAAATGATCTATTTGTTCTAATGGGGACCATAAAATGCACTTTCGCACGTGCCACGACTACATGCGCGTTCTCAGCGTGGAACCTTCTTCCGGTGGGGCAGGTTTGCTTTCGGGCCGAAATTTAACTGAAGTAATGCTTTTTTTATGAAAACAGGTAACCAGTTGAGTTTTTTGCTTATGTAGGTGCATTTTACTCTAATATTGGTAGGGGTATGTGCTTGTGGAATCATTATTTCAAATTGAGGCAAAACCGAGGGGCAAAGCTGACAGTGCCCCTTTAAAAGTCAAAAGTTGTTTAGATGTAACCCTCTTGTTCCCAGGGGTTACTAGAATCCCACTTAGAATCAGTGGCAGGCAGGGAGAGGCAGCTTGTGAGATGCCAGTTAAATGGGTTTCACACTGTCACACTCTGTTTTCAGTCTCAGCTGAGCTGGAGTGATGATGTCACCTTAGAATTTTCGCAGCAGCATTTGCCACAATGGAATGCTAGCTGCAGGGGTTAGCAGTAGAATGTTGGTGAGATAGTGAATCTTTGTGGAGAGTCTGGAGAGTGAGGAGTGCTGCAAAGGCAGCTCCTCAGACTTAGCTCTGAAAGAGAGCTACCTTAGGAGAAGGGTAGTGTGTTCTCACCCTAGAGAAGAACACAGAAGACCAGTGAAGGAAGTGGTAGAGACAGTTCCTAGAAGGTTTTCCAGTGCCCCATCCCCAGAGGGATGGGGGGATTCAAGGATTCAGGGCCAATCCCCTGGTCCAGCTTGGAGGTGGTGAAGCTGCCTAGAGTCGTTTGTTCTGTGAGTACCTGAGACTTTTTTGTGGAAAAAGCCCTGGGGCACCTGCATTCCTATGGCAAGTTTTTCTCTGACAAAGGGACTCTGTTCACCAAGACTGTGTTTCTGTTAAAAGCGTCTTCCTACTGTGGGATCTGAGGGAGACTAGCCAAATACAGAATTTTTAAGACTGTGTTTCTGTTAAACGTGTCTGCCTACTATGGGGTCTGAGGGAGAATAGCCAAGTATAGAACTTTTAAGACTGGAGTTTCGAGTAAAAGTGTCTGCTTACTATGGGGTCCGAGGGAGACTTGCCAAGTACAGAACTTTTAGACTGTGTCTGATTTAAGAGCATCTGCTAAAGTGGGGGTCTAGAGTAAAGACATAGCCATATACAGAACTTTTAATTTCATGACACCTCCGAGGTGTGAGATGTAGAATGTTAGATGTGCAAGACATTTCAAGACAGTATCTACAAGAGGTTTCAGAGAAAGGTGTTGCTAACCAGATGAATGGCTGAGTACAAATATTGGAAGCAAAAGGTGGGAGACCCCCCATCTGGAGTAACCATGTTTACCTCTCTGGGTTCAGTTTGGGCACCTTTGTTTTCTCTCAGCGCATTTGGTCAGTGCCTGAGGAAAACACCCAGACATGGGATTTTAGATTTCCTGTGAGCCAGGATGTGCTCGTGGGTGGTCGAGGAAGCCACCAAGAATTCCTCATGAAATATGGGAAAGTTTCTAGTTCTGGCCAAGGGTGACAAGTCTAGAGAAAAAAGGGAAGTGTACCAGTTTGGGCCGTGTGTGCCAAGTTTCAGTCAGAACCTGAGGGTTTGCTCTGTGTGTGTGTGTGTGTGTGTGTGTGTGTGTGTGTGTGTGTGTGTGTGCGTGTGTGTGCTCTGTACCTCAGTAATCTGTATTACCAGTGGGAGTAGCTCTGTGGGGGTCCATCTTCGCTTTGTATTATTCTCTGTGATGTGAATAAAAGCCACACTCTAGAATCCCAACCTGATTTGAACAGTACAGTTATTGCTTCCAGTGTCTGGATTTACTTGGGTGCCACTGACCAGAAGTTCAAACCTAGCATAATGCTGAGCAAACATGTTCTCCCAGGGGCCCAGGTTGATGGCCATGCTAAATGGTCCCCACAGGTGTGAGCCGAGTAGTTGCCACATTTGGTTTGCCTGTCCGAGGATGGCAGGCTACGATGTAGAAGTATGGAGCAACAGAACTGTTCATAGTGACTACTGCCATCCCTCTCGGTGGCGCCATGTGTGAGAGGAGCAGCCCTGCTAGTTGGACAAGGGGGGCCGGTGGGGGGAGGTTACATAGAGATAACAGCAGGCACAGAGTTCAACCCACATATATTATACCATGTATCAGTCTAATGGATAAAAAAACCTGAAGATTCTCTGCTCACTAAATTACATGTCAAGTGAAGGAAACCTCCCAAAGACACATATTTCACGAGTGAGGTAACAGTACATCACTTTGCTCAGAACTCTGTTTGTGAATAGAGCCTTTGATAATAAGATGACCCTCAAGAAAACAACTGCATGCTAAAATGTAACATATAACCAAGTAAAAAAATAATAAAAAATAAGCCTCAAAATTACAACATCAGAAATTATCTTTACATGGCATATAGAATGATGAAAGTGATGTTTACCCAAAGTGAGTAAGTGTATCACACTGATGAAACTACAACTGGCTGGATATATATTCCCAACATAATCTCAACAAGCTATTATGTTCCAGAAATCTTAAACCCTTGTTGTAGCAAGATTTTATACATGATAGTATCAATTGTCAGTGTAAGTGCCAGATACAAAAAAATGCTAGTCAGAGACCCCCAAGAAATTGAAACTATGCAGCCTGATATGTACAGATTTCAATAAACTGTCAGTGTGTAATCGAAATAATACATAAATAGAAACAGTCCAAGGAATCGAAACAAAAATTCTTAGGAATCACCCCCCCCCGGGGGAAAGTAACTACTTAAAATGAAATATATGTACATGAAACCTAATACACCATCAATTGCACCCATCACTACAATAGTTACCCAAAACAGAATTACACCTGCCATGAACCCCCAAGTAAATGAGACAAGTGTCCCAATAAGTACAGAGTGTAAAAACATTACAATATATGATCAAATTACAGAACTAGCAGAAGGAAGTAAATATTCACTATAATATGAGTCCAGAGTCCTAGCCACTATGACACCATAATGTCATGTACCTGAACATACCTCAGTATCACCACAATATTCACAACCACCATATCCACATAACCACTCACCTCAGATACCCATATTAAAAATTCAATGTGCCACACTTTTTCTACCCCCACAACACACACATAAACATATTCACAAACCCACACACATAGACATACCCAAACACCCATGCACACATTTATGTATTTTATTTTTGTTGACCAGGTAAGCGCACTAGACAAATCCCATCTATTTTCAGGCAGGACCCGGGGAGGGGGATACAGATGAATGCCAACTGACCTTGAACCAGATTAAGCTGTTGGTGGTATTTTTTTTTTTTAATGAATGAGGGAAATTTGGCCAGGACACCAGGGAAATTCCCCTACTCTGGATGCTAGTGGGCACTGCGTTGCTGTGGATGAGCGGTCAGAGTAAACGAGCTTCCGACGAGGGAGGATGTGTGGGTGGCTGAGGAGTGAGCTTACTCCTTGGCCCTCCCTATTCTGGACGCCAACATGGAGGTGGACCTGAGAATGGAAGGTTCAGATGCGCTAGTCACGGAAGAGATGGAGGTTTTAATGTCCCAAGCTGTTCCTCTAACAGGAACCGGAGTTCAGGTGTGGAATCAAGAATCTGTCATGGAAGACAGAACGGCAGATATACGGCTGCAAATGGTTTTGGCAGAGCAGCATTACAAGGAAATCAGGTCCCATTTGCAGCATGAGTTAAGGATGCAGGAGGAGCTAGGCGAAGCTCAGAACCCGGAAGTAGTCGTGAGTAAAGAAAATACTGATGCACGCGTAATTGGTTTAGAAGAGGCAGATGAGCTGCCTGTATCAGTTATAACCGATGTTTCTCCTAATTTTGATGATTTACAATTGGCAGAAGTTGTAGGTGCTGAATCTCCAGTAATTGAGGAACGAAGTGAGGAGCAGCCGTCCAGTGATGTCGGATCTTCACAGGCAGCGGACAAAGGCCTGCAGATAAGTAAAGCTTCTTCAGGGAAATGAAATAATATCTCTGAATCACCATCTTTATCTCTGATAACGTTTTCTATTGGAATCTCCAGGGGGGGAAGTTAAATGGAAAAGAGGGAGTGGGGAAAAATTGGAAGTTACGCTCGCAGCATATGGAGGGGAAGCCTCGGGTAAGGTACAATCTACCCCTATTGATTTAGTCACGGTATCTCCCCGATTCTGCTGAATGGGTCTCCACTGCTTTAACAGCAGCTGGATGGGTGAGAAATGTTTCTGGAAATGGATGGAGTGCTCATCTCTCCAAAGAAGGTGTTGAAATACCTCGGTTAGATTCTTGTTTAAAAGTTTCTACTTCTGAGTTGGGTAATGGCTCTCTTTTAGCTGCAGGCCAACCTAAACCTCTAACACAAGAATCAATCTCACAACAAAGTACTACAGACGATTTATTAGTGGCTATAAAAGAAATGGAGGGTGATGCTTCTGTACCAGACATATCAAATCCTTTAGTGGTCATTCATGAGGAGATTGTGGCTACTTCTTTGCCAGTTAATCAAGAGGCTGTCATCTCTAATGAGCAGCTAGGCCCTGAAACTCCTGTTTTAACCCCTAACATTTGGCATGATAGAGTTAGAGATCAAATCTTTCCCCCAATGCCAGACTATTGTCAGAACCTGCCATGAGGCGGAATGCTGTGCGTTTGAAATACAGAGGTAATGCCACAGACATCCTGGATAGACATTTTGTGGGAAGATCTTTATTAAAGGATAGTAAGAAATACTACACTTATGAGGTATATGCCCTCATACACATACCAGGGGATTCAGTGTTTGGTATAATCCTTGAGCATCCGGCCGGATTAGAGTGGTTCTGGAAGCAATATCAAATGCTAAAACTCTCTCCTTTATGGAAACCCTTCATAGCGATTCACTTGACCAAATCCCTGGCAAAAAAAATAACTGTTTTGTTCAGAAATAAAGGGGTAGACGTGGCAGACATCACATACTGGTTGCAGCAACGTTGCACAGTAAAAGGATACCCAGAGCCCATCCTGGATGATGAACAGTTATGTACCGGAGGATGGAAATACCAGGTAACACTAAACTTGGAACAAGGCTTGACAAAGCACTTTCCAAACTGTTTTTTTCTGGTTCTAGACCGAGGAGTTATCTTTTATCCGGGTCAACCCAGAGCATATTTCAAATGTGGAGATGTCGGGCATTTAAGTAATGTGTGTGACAAACAGAAACGTGGCCTGTGTAGTGAAACAGGGCACTTTGGAGCTCAGTGTCAACAGCCATTAAGATGCAACCTATGTGATGGGCAGGGTCACACATTTACGAACTGTTCCTGGGCTTCTCACGATAGCAGAGACTTAGCCATTCGTGCTGAACAAGACGTTTATGACTCTACAGCACAAAAGGAGAAGCAACGGATGCTGGAATTGCTCCATTCAAATTCCCAAAAGGATGTAATACCCCCTAAAGCACCCTGTCCCCATATGGTTACTCCCTCAGTGAAGATATACCAGGAAGCAGTGGTATTGAAGCCTCAGCATATACAGATGGGTCCTACGATTGATTTTGAGGAAGGTGTAAACCCCTCAGTTATAGAGGATTCCACTGTGTTAAAGGACCCCCCCTGCCCAGGGTGAAACTGATTCCTGTAAACAGGATATCATAAGAACAGTTTCTGAGCAAAGAATGGAAGTGGAAATAAGGGATAACCCTATGCCTCCCCCTACAGTTCAGCATGAAGAATCCTTTCAGAGGGTCACAAGATCCAAAGCAGGAAAACCTCCCATGGAAATCCCAAGCGAGACAAAGATCTTGGATGGTCTACCTGTACAAAATTCTTATGCCTTATTATTTGAACAAGGAGAGGAAGATGAAAGTCATGACTCAGATTTATCATCCGTCGCCTCTTCACAGGCAGATGTTAATATTGAAGGAGGTCCTATGGAAAAGCCCAAACCTAGAAAGCGAAAGAAAAAGAAATGCAGATGACTATGGCTAATGGTTTAATATATTCGTTTTTTCTTTCAAATCTTTTTTTTCTCCCTCTAAATTCCTATGTCTGAAAAAATGTATCTTCTTACAATCAATGTAAATAGCATTAAGTCCTTGGAAAAAAGGCGGGTCACCTTTGCTAGTGTAAAAGAAGGGAAAAGTAATGTAATTTTACTGCAAGACACAAGGTTACATTCATTATTGGAGGTGAGAGATGCACAAAGGGATTGGTGCTGGAGGGTCTCGTTTTGGTCATTGGGTGAAGTGCCTTGTTCTGGTTTAGGGGTTTTATTTATGAATGTGCAGGTACGAGTGTTGCACCTTTTTGATGTTCAGCCTGGAAGGGTTATGATAGAGGATGTTGTTTTAGTTAACGAAACGGATAGGATTGTTAATATCTATGCTCCCCAATTAAAAGCAGATAGGTCTTCTCTTTTCAAAAGAGTGGAACCTTATTAACACACCTCTAAATTGGTGGTTTGGGGAGGCGATTTCAATTGTGGCCTATCAAAAAAGGATTGGGAGAGGGATACTTCTAAAATATATAGCTATACTAATTCTTTGTTGACAATATTAAAAAACAATAATTTATGTGATGTGTATGATTTGTTAGAGCAGAATCCATCTCATACTTTTTATAAAGGCCATTTATCTATGAGGATAGATTTTTGGTTTGAGTTAGAAAGGGCTTCTTGTCAGGATATAAGGGTTATTCCATTTGAATCTTCTGATCATATGGCAGTTAGGTTGGACTTAGGTTTTTGGCAACACGTTCCTATAGGTAGAGGGTACTGGAGGATGAATGTGGCTATATTACAGGAGACAAATATACAGGATTCTATAAAAGATTTTTTTATGCTGAGAGCTGACATCTCATTTTTGTATGATAGTCCTATAGAATGGTGGGAGGATACAAAGAGGGACCTAAAACATCTTTATATAGGAATTTCTAGTAAAAAGGCAAAAAATGGTTATATTCAGTACTTGGGGCTCAGGGCAAAATATATGCAGCTATTATCTAAATCTGCTGAGTCAAATAATTTTATGCTATAGCTGAAGGGTATTAAAGAGAAAATGTATTCCTATCTGAAGGTTTCTGAAAATAGAGCAGCTCAACAACAAAAATAGCAAACTAGGGGTACAAAAGGGCAAGTAAATCCATACGAATTAGGCTTGCATGGGGTACAACGTCTGATGATGACAGGATTAAAAGATAACAGTGGGTCTGTAGTAACAGATAATAATGGTTTGTTAGTGTTAATTCAAGAATATATTAGAGCGACCTTTCAAAAGGACAGGGGGAGTGGTGCAGGTTTATTTTTTCAAGGACTTGGATATACCACAGCTAGGTAGCCCCTTTTACAATTTTAGAAGTTAAGCAGGCTATTGCTAAGTTGTCGCCTCAAACTACTCCAGGGATGGATGGTATCTCAAATGATTTCTTTAAATGCTACAGTGAGGTATTAGCTCCTTGGTTGCAGATTTTGTTTACAGCAATATGGAAAGAAAATAGGCTAGCTCCTACCATGAAAGAAGGTTTTATGTCCTTTCTGTATAAGAAAGGGGACTCGCAGGACATAAGAAATTGGAGGCCCTTAAGTTTACTAAACTCGGATTATAAAATCTTAACCAAAATTTTGACTAACTGATAAGCAAAAATTGCAAAACATGTTATAATTCCTACACAAACTTACGCAATTCCTGGTAGAAACATTATACAGAATTTGATTTTTGTTAGAGAAGTGGTAGAACAAGGTCTAAAAATGAGTTTGGATGGGTATTTACTAGCTATTGACCAAGAAACAGATTTTGATTCTATAAAGCAGGAACATATCTGGGCAGTTTTGCAGCATTATGGAGTTCCGGAAACCTTTTTAACATTAATACAGACATTGTATACTGAAGCTCAGGTTACCCCTTTAGTTAATGGGCATTTGGGCATACCAATATATTTAAAAAATGGTGTTAGGGTTGTTCATTGAGTCCATGGTTGTATGTGTTTGGTTTAGATCCTATACTTTGGAATATAGAAAGCACCGCAAGTATTAAAGCTATTATAAATAAGAATGGAGTGGTATTTCAGAAAGTTACAGCCTATGTTGATGACTGCATTTTTACTATTGCGGATTTGGAATCAGGAAAACAGATTTTACAGTTATTGGAGACAGTTTATGCTACTACTGGTATTAAACTTAATGTTGGGAAAAGTAAGATCCTGGTATTGGGTACAGCACAAATAATGGAGGGATTTCCCATTGCTATGACTAAGGAAATTAAAATATTGGGTCTATTTTTTGGTTCACGGGAATCAGAAGGGAAAAACTGGACAGTAGTATATGATCGGGTTAATCTTAAAGTTAAATCTTGGCTATCTTGAAAATGACTCAGAAAAATATAGCCCCCATATTTTTATCTTTCCCATATCTACCCACTTCCGTTTTGCATGCATACTAAAATTATGTGTCTTTTTTTTCTATTTTTATGGGGGAGTAAGCTAAATCCAGTAAAAAGAGTACACACATATAGGACCCAGAAAACGGGGGGATTAAATATGATTCAGCCCATGTTATATTTCTTTGGGAATTTTTTCTTTAGTTCTATACATCCAGTAGTACTAGAATCTGAGGGCTCGGGGGTTCTAAATATGAAATTATGGGGACCTAGTTTTCTGACAGCCTAAGGTAGGGGTAAATGGTATCCCTCAGAGAAAGCCCTTCCGGGGTATTTGCAAACTACTTTGAAATATATAAGAACATGGAAGACTGAGCTAGGTTGGTTTCTGGGTCAGGAAAAATTTTTTTTGTATAAATTCATGTTAGATAAATGGTATAAAGAAGAACCCCTGTTTCAGGTTTCAGCTACAATCAATGTTGAAGTATTATTAGAAAGTATTCTGGACCCTAGAATACCGCTTAAAATGCAAGACTTAATTTGGCTATGTGGACATCAGAAGCTAAACGTGGGGGGCAATCAAAAACATAAACAGGTTGATGAAAGAGATTGTGGAAGCATTCATTGTAAAGGTCAGGTGGAAACCATGCAGCATCTGTTTTTTGATAGTGTGAATGTTAAGGGTTTTTGGAAACAGCTTGCTGGGTGGTGGGGAGAAGATCTTTACCGAGAGATGACTTATGACATTTTGGTGTTAGGACAAATTCCTGCTTCTTGGACGAAATGGTCAAAAAGTACTGTTTATGTTATTTTAGCGTGCCTAAAATGGTCCTTGTGGCAAGCTAGATGTTTGCATTCATTGCAAAATAAAGACATTTCTCAGCAGGAAGTTCTGTTTAAAATTCAGCAGACCTAGATAAAACTATACAACTATGAATGTCGTACCTTAGGACAAGAAGTAAGTTCTAGATTATGGAAAAATGTAGGATGGGTGGGTTAAAGTTTGTTCTTTCTTTAGGTTTCTTTTTCTTTTTCATGCAGGTTATTTTTGTTTTTTTCTTTTCTTCTTGGTAAATCTGTATTAAAGATTGGTATATGTTTTAGGAATAGGACTTATTATGTAGACACTGATTATTTTGGAGGCACTTTTGGTGTATATGGGAAATATGTACGGGATTGTAGGTAGATTCACATAAGAGGTGGTTTCTGGAAATTTGTATGATATTTGTGTAATACATTGTGTATTGTGTTTTTTTTATGTTATGCTTTTGAATTCTGAATACAAATTTCCCCTACTCTTTTCGATAACATCCACCTGAACTACCACCAATCCAGGCAGATGGGACCTCGGTTTAACGTCTCATCCGAAAGACGGCACCTCAGAAGTGCAGAACCCCTCTCGTGCTGCACTACAGTGTCAGTACTGGGATATTAACCCAAGTGCCAGATGTGGGAACTGAACCCACAGCCCTCTGATCTGCCGTTCACATAATACTAATGTGAGAGACCAACCTGTATGTAAACCCTCACCCCTGCCTTTTTAGCAAAATGACAGGTGGCATGCTGTTGATGCTGACAGCAGTGCCTCGTGGGGACTGGGTTCGGGGAAGATGAGGTTACTCGGCACAGGGGACCTAGGTTTGGCTACTCTGCACAGGGGCACCCAAGTAAATCTGAACCCAGGAAGCAATAACTGTAATGTCCAGAACCAGGAATGGGATTGTTCAGTGTGGCTTTTATTCACATCCAATCTGAACAAACAAAGCATAGATGGACACCCATGGGGCTACATTCCTGGTAATGCAGATTAGAGACAACAGAACACCTTATCACCATTTTCAGCCCGCAGGCTCTAAACCCACCAGGCACACAGCCCAGACTTGCAAACAGCTTTGGGTACACAGCCCGACTTGTACACTACTTGGGTTTTCCCCACTGGCCCAGCTCCACCGCCAGCCACTTGATCCGCGGTCCATTTGAGGAATGAACCAATTATCCTGTTGTGGCTCCCCAAACCACACTAGAGTCTTCGACTCCTAGAGAGAATTTTCCTTACAATCCCACGTCTGAGTACTTCCCCCATCACTGGCCAAGTGACTGAGGCAAAGTAGAAATCCACAGAAGAAATCTGTAGAGGTGGACCTGGTCACTAAAGATGGGGGGGGCCACCCACCTCCAGCTCCCACAGCCCACACCCGGCCATTTCTCTGGAAGCTGAACAATTCCTTTACTGAACTTTCAAATGTAGATTCTGGGTAGACGTCTGTCACATCTCCTCTACATATCATTTGTATCCCAACAAACTCTGGACTTGAACCTACTTTTAACTTGCTTAGCCCATTACTCTAGGCTTCCCAATATTTAGTAGTTCAATTCCCACATTGTCACACAAGTCCCAGGGTGAAAAACATAGGCCCTTTTAGCAAGAGCAGACACTCACCCTCATGTTGCAGGTGCCCCAGGCGACTCACAAATCTTCTTGTTCTCCCAAATAAACACTGAAACACATAGGCAGCTTTTCCTTCAAGGCAGAACTAGGGGGTTGCCCCCAGAAATCTGCAGGAAATCTTTTCCTGCCCCCCGAAGGGAGGGGCACTGAGACCCGAAAACAGCAGTCTCCACCACTTCAGTAATCTTCTGTGTCTCTCTTTAAGGTGGAGACACACACCCTTCTACTTAAAAGCAGCCCTTTGTCAGGGCTGAGGCTCCTAGAGCCTTCACTGAGCTGCTTTACCAGCAAGCTCCCTACTTCACACTCACTCACTGAAGACTGACTGAAGACTGACTTCAAAATCCTCCCAACGTTCTAACTAACTCCCTCTGCTGCAGATTCCAATGTGGCTCATGCAGCTGCGATAGTTCTACTGGTGATGTCATCCCTCAGTCTCAACTGAGACTGAGAACAGAGTGAGACAGTGTGAAACCCATTTAATTGGAGTTTCACAAGCTGCCTTCCCTGCCTACCACTAGGTCTTACTGGGATTCTAGTAACCCCGGGTAACAAGGGGGTTACATGTAGAAAACCAGTTAAGAGGGACTGTATAAGAGTCAAAGTCCAAGGCTCACTGAAAACTTAAAACATGTATGTACATCCTTTGAAGTAAAGGTCTATGTAAGTTTACATGTAATGTGTCATGTATCCAACATCAATGTTCAAGCCATCTTCCACCATATTAAGAAGTAACACAAGTCTGATCTCACAAGCACGTCTCTGTTGCATACTGTTGAAATGTCTTTTCAAAACCATCACAGACATATCGGAGATTGAGTGGTCATCCTAAGAGGAGTGTTGTGCCACTGGTTTGTCAGTCATCTTCCTATTGATATCATACTTGTGTGAATTCATTCTAGTGCAGAGCTACCATTTTGTCTCCCCCACATACCCTGTGTGAGAACATTTCCTGCATTGAATAAGATAAACAACTGCTATAGTTAAGCATACTGAGGGGTCCCATGGAAGAAGCAATATTACTATGGTAGTTTTTTTCTTTTCTGCTGTGGTTCTTCTGCTCCTTGACCCTCCTCCGAATGGGGTGGCAGCTGTAGTAGGTGACTTGAGGAGGTCCAGCTGTGGAGTGTGGAGTGTGGAGTGTGGATGGGACTCAACCTATTTTTTAGAGGGGGTTCCAGCTGCAGGTGGTGGCTAGTCTGTAAAGAGGGGTCCAGCAGTGTGTGTGGAAGGAGGAGCTCACTGCCAGTCTGTGGGGGGGCTAGCTGCAGTGGGGTGTCTGGTCTGTGGGAAGAGGGTTTCCCAGCTGTATAAGGTTGGGAGATACACTGCCTGTCTATTCTGTGGGAGGGACTCTGCAGGGGTTGATTTGTCTGTGTGAGTGAGGGGGGTCGGCTGTGGAGTGGGGACGTGACATAGTCAGTGTATTCTTCAAAGGCGGAGGGAGGTTCCAGCTACAGGGTGGTGGCTGGTCTGTGGAAAGAGGTGTTTCAGCTGTGTGTGTGGGAGGGGGACTCACTGCCAGTCTATTTGGGGGGGGAGTCATAGCTGCTTTCCAGCTGTGTGTGTGTGAGGGGGACTCACTGCCAGTCTATTGGGGGGGTCATAGCTGCATTGTTCCTGTTGGAACAGAGCAGCGCTTGATGGGGCTGTGTAATGTGAGTGACAGAGACTGGATATGTGACTGAAGGTGTGTTGGTGGCATAGAAATACGAGAGGGGGGGATTTAAAACTTGGTGTGGTCAGGTGAGAGGATTTGGGAGGGTTACTGGCAATGTGGAAGGGTGTTTCTTTCAGGTCTTTATAGGTTTTCCTGATGACATTGTGTTTTCAGTGTGGTCCTGCTTCTGCTCATAGGGGCAACTGCAGGGAGGGTGGGCTGCAAGGGGTTTGTCAGCTCTAGAGAGGGTGCTCAGTTTTGGGTGACACTGTTGGTCCTCTGGCAGGTGACTTGGAGTGGTTCCTTGGTGTAAATGCAGATTCCTTATGGGCCAGTGTGCCATCGTTTGCCTGCATCCTCCCTCGTCAGGTTGGGGGCCTGCACAGACCCACGGGAATTCTCCATCCACCCATTTGAAAGCCCCAACTTCATTCTGTAATGCCTGCAATTGACAGAATCCCTTCATCCAGGAGGTAATTGGGGGGCAGGAAGGAGGTTGTCTGGGAAGGAAGGGGTGTCCAGGTGTCCAGAGGTATGGGAAAGGAAGAAAGTGTCCAGTAGGCCAGGAGGGAGGGAAGTGTCCTATGGGCCAAGGAGGGAGGAAGGGGGGTCAAGGGAGGGACATGAACAGGGGAACGTGAACGGATCAAAGTTAGTGCTGATATTGGAGGTGACTAGGTATGGTGCAGGTGGGTGTGGGAGCATTGTCTTATGGTCCTTGGGTGTGAGAAGAGGGTGCAGCTTGGTATGGAACCCCACTGCAGTTGCCCTAGGGGTGGTTCATGTGGGAGTGGAGGTTGCAGGTTTTTGTGATAGCCTGGTTCAGTGGTCCTAGTGGTGGTCCTGGTTGAAGTGGAGGGAGCAGGTTGGTGTGGGAGGCTGGTCAGGGGGTCCTAATGCACCTCATTCATTACATGTAGCTGGACCTGGCAGAAGCCCACTCTCAGAGATGACCACCAGCACAGCCCACTTATTGACAGAAGTGAGTATGCACTCAATGTAGAAATTGCTGTGCCAGTAGCAGTCTCTGGACGCTGGTGTATATTAGGTCCTGCCACCACCAGTGGCTAAGGTACCACCTGGGGGAGATGGTGGAGGATGGTTTTGAGTGTGCATGATTCATCTACACCAGTGATTGGGGGTTCACTGGAAGCAGGACCGTGCAAGAGAGATTTCTACGTAAACCCTTCCCCTCCCTGCACAGGGGCCTGCACCCCCATCCCCATGCAGGTGTCTGCAACACCTTCCCCATTCAAGGGCCTGTGCCCATACTTCCCACACGGGCTTGTACTCGCTCTTCCCACACTGGAGCCTGCATCCCCCATGCTGTGAAAACAACTGCCAGCCTGCAATACTGTAGTTTTCCCCATTGCTGCAGGGCCCCATACAGTACCGGAAATTGATTATATTAGGGTAAATTGTCACATTTCCCTCAGAGCCATCATTCATGACTGGGAGATGTTTTTCAGCATGGTGATGGCAGTGCATGTGATGCAGTACAGTGCCAGCAAATCACTTGGCACAGCACACTGATGGCAGACCATGTGACACACTACAGTGTCTGCAGTGCACATGGCACAATGCCATGTCTACAGTGCACGAGGCACACTGCAGTGTCTGCAGTGTGCGTGTCACACTTCAGTTTCTGCAGTGCATATAGCACACTGCAGTGTCTTCAGTGCATATGGCACACTGTACTGTGCTACATGTATCGCCAACACTGCACTGTACCACGTGCACCACAGACACTGAGCTGTCCCACATGCACTGCTGACACTTCACTGTACCACATGCCCTGCCAACAACATGCCATGCCAAACACAGTGCCGACACCATACTGTGCCTCATGCAATGCTGACATTGCGCTGTGTCATGTGCATTGCTGCCACTGTGCGGTGCCTTATGCAGTGCTGACACGATGCTGTGTCACATTGCTCCCGATAACACCCTGTGCCACATGCAGTGCCAACACCACACTGTGCCAGTGTAATGCTGACACTTCACTGAGCCACATGTGATGCTGACAGAGGGCTGTGCACCTTGAAGGGAATTAATCTGCACTGTCACTTTAACTGTCTTAGCATTAGGCACTACGAGTATATGGGGTTTTGCATTCATGACATTGTGGTAGAAGCATAGGTAAGGAGGCATAGGCAAAACAGGAGAAGTAAAATTTGCAAATGGTGTTTTATTACTATTTCTATTGATATAATAGATGCAATACCTATTATCTATGCGATAACAGAACTCTGCCAGCATCTGCTGGGACACTAGTGCCTTTGGTGAAAGGAAGTGTCCTAGCATCTGCTTGGACAGTAGTGTCTGTGCTAGGTAAAGTGTCCCAGCAGATCTGCATCTGCTGGGACCCTAGTGCCTGTGGTAATGGAACTCTGCCAGCATCTGCTGGGACACTAGTGACTGTGGTGAAGGGAAGTGTCCCAGACTGTAGTCTCTGTGCTAGGTAGTGTCTCAGCAGAGGCAGATTTGCTGGGACAGTAGTGCCTGCGATAATGGACCTCTGCCAGCATTTGCTGGGAAACTCGTGCCTTTTGTGAAGGGACGTCTCCCAGCATCTACTGGGACAGTAGTGTTTGTGCTAGGTAAGGTGTCACAGCGGATATGTATCTGCTGGGATCCTAGCGCCTGTGATAATGGAACTCTCGTCAGCATTTGCTGAGACACTAGTGCCTGTGGTGAAGGGAAGTGTCTCAACATCTGCTGGGACTGTAGTCTGTGTAATAAATAAAATGTCCCAGTAGATGCAGATCTGCTGGGACACTAGTGCCTGCAATAACGGAATTCTGCCAGCATCTGCTGGGACACTAGTACCTTTGGTGAAGGGAGGTGTTCCAGCATCTGCTGGGACAGTAATGTCTGTGCTACAGAAGCTACAACCGAATCTGCTGGAACAGTAGCTGCAGCCATTTTTTTGTGCATAAAGGACACATTGCATGTATCAATTTAGTTTTAAAACATTACTTGCATGTGCTGCATACCGTGGATACCTGTTTCTTTCTCAGATTTTCTGCATTATCTGACTGTCACTTTTAAACAGGTATTTTGCAACATTACTAGTAGCCAACTGAAAGACATGCCATCGGCAATTAAGAACACTATATCACGGGAAAAAAATGTAATAAACCCGAAGGGTGGAGATTAAGAAAAGTCATCCAGGTGAAAATGGAACTGCTAGGGCAATGGATATTTCATTCCTAGTATTATAAATATGTTCCAAAAATGCCTGTAACCAGCCAGTTCCTGGGGTTACTAGGATCCCATTGGTTCTAGATCAGGCAGGTAGACTGGGCAGTTCCAGAGAGTGTAAAATCTCTGTAAAATATTACAACATCACCTGCTTAGCTCCGCTGAGGCAGGAGATGATGTAATAGAATTTAGAATCCTCGCAACAGCATAAGCCACAGTGCTCTACTGCTGTTTTGAACTGTGAGTCATTTTGGAGTTGAGAGTTCTACAGGCAAGTAGTGCTCTTCCAAGGTCACTTGTCAGAGGGAAGGACCCTCAGTTTTGTTATTTTCTGCCCTAGTACAGTAACCAACAGACGGTTTTGTGGGACATGGTGGCTACCAGATCCTGTGTGTGTGAGAACTGCGTGAGCATCAGCTGGGACAATAGTGTCTGCACTAGGTAAAGTGTCCCAGCAGATGTAGATCAGCTGGGACAGTAGCGCCTGCGATAATGGAACTCTGCCAGCATCTGTTGGGACACTAGTTCCTGTGGTGAAGGCAAGTGTCCCAGCATCTCCTGGGACAGTAGTGTCTGTGCCAGTTAAAATGTATCTGCTGGGACAGTACTGCTTGTGATAACAAAGATCTGCCAGCATCTGCTGGGACACTAGTGCCTTTAGCGAAGGGAAGTGTCCCAGCAGATGTGGGTTCATAATACCACCCGTGTTTCATGGCATGCATACTTTATTTTTATGTGCAAGCAAACATTCAGTATTGAGGAATGCTTGTTTTATTTTATTTTTTTTATCATGTAACATTTTCTCGCCTTCTGCCTTGGCTAGCCCCCATCAGACTGACCCCCCCCAGCCCTGTCCCCCAGAATTACTGGGGCTTAGCTTACAGCCAGCCCAGGAGTGGTGCCTGCAGAGAGTTGGTCGCCATCCTGTTGCCGGCGATGTTTTCCCCACCATTTTCTCCCAAGGGCCCTGGGAGTGGGTATGCATGCAAGTGGAGGCACGCATCAGTCCCATGGCCCAGTAACAGCCCCTTTCCTCCCACCCCATCGGTCTAGCACCTGGCTCCTCTCTTGGCCTGTGCTGTCCCCAGCCTCCGCCAGGTGGCAACCATTAACCAAGAGGAGCCATCCCACCTCCCAGAGAGGAGAGCGTGCCTGTTGGCAGGTCCATCCAGCTCCGCCTTCCCCCCCCGTTGCCGACCTCCGATGGCCCAGGCTCGATCCTGAACCTGGGTCGCCGGCATGACGTGAGGTTAGGCATCCAGCACCTTAGCCCTCAGCGCCACTGGGCCAGCCCAGAATGCTTGTTTTAAGTTGCTAAGCATATGCTAAATTTAGTACGCCGTGAAAGATGGGTGGATGTCAGTGAGCCCGCTCCCGGGTTTTGACAACCGGGATATGGCAGAGCACTTGACGTACTCACGCTCAGCAACCCTGATAGGGACTGCCATTCTAATCTTTCTTTGTAGTTCTGTACATACTGTCACAAACACACTCAGTAGGTCAGGCCCTCTGCTCCCACAGTGCCAACCTCTGAGCGCAGTATTGTGAACAGGTAACAGAACAGGGTAACCCTCCTGTCTGCTTGTGGATCTGAATCACCTTTAGTCTCAAGTTCTTGGGGGGATTCAAACTGTGAACCTTATGCTAGCATACCCAAATGTACAGGCTCAGATAATCTGCTCTTCGGGGGGATGCCAGATATCTTTCGCCTAAGGGCACCTAACCAGGTATCCAAAAATGAAGCCTTGAAACTCTATAAAAGACATTAGGTATATTCTTACCTTTTCCCAGTTTAGTAACACCATCAAGCTTATTGACAGTTTTGTCAGTCTTAACCCTCCATAAATCACATGCAAAAGAAAGGACTTGAAAGACCCAGGCAGTAGCTTTCAAATGAAAGGTTTACTTAAAAATGGACAAAAATATGTAAAATGTAAACACAGAACACTATATCACAAAGCATACAATCACTTAAAGAAAAACAAGGAAAACTACAAACTCCTTCTACAATACATTTATATCTTTCTCTCTCCTGGGCTGGTCTCAGGGCTTCATTACTCCTGGGCTGTTCCTCCTGATGTCAGTGTTAGGCAGGTCCAACGCTGTGCAGCAGCGGGGGATAACAAGCCCTCCACATCCGGAGTTCTTCAGTCTACTTCCTGCCTTCAGTGAAGCAGGTACTCTGCAAGTTCCAGGGGATAGCACTTCCACGCACTAGGCTGATTTAGCTGGAGGGGTATCATGGAGGAAGTGCTGCCATGCTGTCGGGCATTCGGGCAGGCTGTACTTGAAGGGGTCATCATTCAGGGGGTTACTAAGGCATAGCGCCCCCCCAGCCAAACAAGCAAGTGAAGGCATACAGTGCCTAAAGGGCCATCACAGCAGTATTTAAAGGAGCCATCGCATCAGGGCTCACAGGCCTGTTTTCTTCAGTTAGCAGTGCCAAAAGGACTGTTTTTTCATCCTTTCGCTCTGACCCCACAACAAGGGGGATTATAGAAGTATGACCTCAGAAAAATCAAGCAGAGGTAAAAAATGCCTGTGCTGCAAGTCCCCTCTCCTATTTAGCTTTGCTGGCTCACTCTTCCTCACATGTGAGAAGGCAACAGCAGCTAGAGGGGACAGCACAGCGGACACCATCTCGTCTCAAGCAAATGGCCAGGAGAGGTCCAAGCGGGCGTAGTCAAGTATTCCGGAATGGTCCGAGCAGCTAGCTGCCTCGAGGTCTGAGTGAGGAACAACGTCCAGGGACCCTCCCCCCTCCCTTGACCCCGAGCTCATAGACAGGTTGACCAAAGCCTTTGCTCTGGACCCCTCTTCCTTTGCATGGCACCCTCCGGGATCACCAGATGGGAGACCACACAAGAAAGCCAGGAGAAAAAGGACCCCCTCCTCATGCTTTTCCGATGAAGGGGGGCTATCCTCACATCGCTCCCGCTCCAAGAAAAAATTTAGAGATGGGGGCAGATCTCCAGAGAAAGATGGCCACCATTATGCTAGCCACAGGCGAAGAAAAAGGTCTTGTTCACGGACCAAGGGGCGGATACAAGGGCAGACGTCACAGGGGATATTCCCCGGGCTCTTCAGTCACCAGCTCTTCCTCTGAAGAGGGAGAGATAGTAGATTCCTTGTCAGATTCTGACGACTCTCCGACCAGAAATTTCGACCTAGAGGACCTAGACTTCTTTATAAAAAGGACATTTCTGTGATTCACCTTGGCCCCCCCCCCACCGGACACCACACAACCAAAACAGGTTTTTCGTCTGGCGTCTGCCTCTAGACTTGCTACAGCTTTCCACATACCTCCCGCCATTGAGGACTTGCTAAAAGAAGAATGGCAAGGTCCGGATCGTGCGTATCTGGTTCCGAAACGGATCTCCAAACTTCTCAAGTTTGACAAAAAACAATCCGAAAAGTGGTTAGACTGCCCCAGAATTGACCCCTTGATTTCTAACCTGACCAAGAAAACTGTCATCCCAGCCAAGGAAGGGGCTTCGCTAAGAGACCCAGTGGACAGAAAGGTGGACTCATCACTCAAAAAAGCCTTTCAAGCCTCGGCAACCTCCCTTAAGCCCACCATGACAAATCTATTCTCCGCCAGAGCCGCCTTAACTTGGGCATCGGATTTAGCCTTTCAATTCACAGAGAATCCAGAAAAGAACTCCCCCATTATCCACCAGCTACAGTTAATTGGGTTGGCCTCCGCCTATGCAGTGGATGTATCAGAAGAGGCTGTCCAATGTACCGCACGGACCATGTTCTACCAAACCTCTGCTTGACACAACCTATGGCTCCGGGCATGGCACGCGGATGCTTCCTCAAAGAGCCATTTGGTGAATGCACCATATGAAGGCAACCTCCTGTTCAGGTCTGTGCTGAAGGAGGCGGTGAAGGAATCAGGTGAAACAGCGAAGGTGCATATGCCCCAGTCTAGGAGCCGGGGCAAAACCTGGCCTTCAGGCGCAAGGCATAATTTTCGTGACAGAGGTTACAACAAGGGACAGAATCCCAAGTTTTCAGGAAAAAGGCCATGGTTCACCAGCGGACTTTTAGGGGAGGTGGCTTGGCAGAAGACACCAGGAGAAAGAACTGCTGTGTGACTGGACTTCTCTGCTGGGACTAAAGAAGTAGAACTCTTGTACTTGGACCTTTAATTTAGGGTAAGAAAAAACTAACAAACAAAACAAATTAAAAAAGTGTGTGTTTGTCTGAGTTAACTGAACTGAATGGTTATCTGAACAGTTATCTAGGTGTAAATCTCGGGTGATTGAAAGGACTTAATAGCTGTGAGGTTTAAATTACTTGTAGAAAGATCTAGTAAGTAGGGGGAGTGGCTTAGCTAGAAGGAAGCTACATTTAAAGACTGCCTTAGAAAGATTCTACTAGTAGCTTGGCAGGAGACACCAGGAGAAAGGACTGCTGTGGGACTGGACTTCTCTATTGGGACTATATTGCCCTCCTTTCCTCCCCTCCACCCTCGCACCCAAAGCTAGTTCTACTTTTATAGGCACAGGATTTGACTGACAACAGGAACTTCCTGTTTGGGAGCAGGAAGTGAGTGTTCACAGAGCCACCAAAGACCCACCATTCTAGAAGGGCAAGTGTAGCTCTCCGGCCCCCTCTAGCTGCTGAAGGTCCGCCTCTGAGCAAATAAGGGGTCTACTGAGAAATAGAGGATATTCTTGTCTCAGAACAGGACAGTCAGGAGCTTAAAGGGCACACAGGCAGAAGGTAAGGAGATAGAGAAAAAAACAGAGGAAAGAGTAAGGATTGCAAACAGTTAAGGGGCCAGAAATAAGACATGATGGGAGTGGTGCAGTGCAGTGGCTGTGGAGCAGCAGTCTTCCGGGAGACGTTCTGGAGGATGCGGTGTTGTCCCATCTGCAGGCACCTCTCTGGGCTGAGGGAGGAGGTTGCTCATCTCCAGGCTGAGTTGGCCAGGATTTGTGGGACCTCCTCTTCCATCCAGGGACCACCAGTGCCACTGCCGTTGCCTCAGAAGTTGCCAAGAAAGAGGAGCGGTTGGACCACAGTGGGCTCAGGGAGTGAGGGGGTGGAACAGAGGTGCATCCCTCCAGTTGTACCTCTCCACACTTCCTATGCCATTCTGGCAAAGTGTGGTTCCTCTATGGAGGCACCCACAGTGGAGACCAAGGAGGATGCTGGGAACCTCCACAAAGGAGACCCACAGGAGGGTGGCAGAGGACCCCGCAGGGGAAGGAAACAACTCCTGGTGGGGGACTCCATTGTTAGGAAGGTAGAACTGGGGGAGGAAGGGGAGAGGGAGGTAAGGTGCCTGCCTGGCGCCATGGCTTGGAGGGACAGGGAGCGAATCCTCAGGATTGCCGGAGCAGCTGCACAGGGGAGGGAGCTGGATGTCATTGTCCACCTAGGGACAAATGACCTGGCTAAGAAAGGGATTAGAGAAGTGCAGGAAGAGTTTGTGGAATTGGGGAGGGGCCTTAGACAAGTAGCATGCACAGTAACCTTCTCAGAGGTGCTGCCAATCTATGGTGTGGGAGAGGCTAGGGTGTTCTGCACCATGGGATTCAATCAGTGGTTGAAAAACTGGTGTGGAGGTCAGGGATTTGGCTTCATTGGGGATTAGGGGTCCACCTGGAGTGATGCAAGCCTATACTGGCATGATGGGCTGCATCTGTCCAGGAGGGGAACCAGGATCCTAGGTGATAGGTTTAAATGCTTCATTGGCAAGCATTTAAATTAGCCAAGGGGAGGTACTGGAAAGGGGAGCAGGGGAAATCAATCTCCCCCCCCAAAAAAATCATGGTAGTAAGTGCGGTAAACACCAACATAGAGGTGTCGATAGGGAGAAGGGCAGGGGTAAATGGAGAAAGTGACAAAAGCAGGAAGGACAGGGATGGGGCAAAAAGGAGTAAGGCCATCAGGAAATGGAGGGTAATGAGTACTAATGCCCATAGTCTGGGCAACAAGCTCCCTGAGCAGGTGGCCTTGATGGAAGAGGGATGCCTGGATATCATAGCAGTCACAGAAACATGGTACACAGAGAACCATGACTGGGATGTTAACATACCAGGGTACATAACCTACAGGAGAGACAGGCAGGGAAGAAGAGAGGGAGGAGTAGCTCTCTATGTAAAGGAAGGGATAAAAGCAACTGAACAAAAGAGTAAACAGGGAGGAGAGGAAGCACTGTGGGTCACCTTGGAGAGTGGAAAGGGCACCACAATCCGCACAGGGGTTGTGTACAGACCCCCATGTGAGGGGGAAGGGAATGGACAAGGATATGATAGAAGGCATTCTTAGAATAGCAGAGAAAGAAGAGATACTGTTGATGGGAGATCTGAATATGCCAGATGTTAACTGGAGCACATTTGCTGCAGCCACATCCAAGAGCAGGGCCATTCTTGATGCCCTACAGGTGGCACAGCCTCAGACAGCTAGTTTCAGAACCCACTCGTGAGGGAGCAATCTTAGACCTCGTACTCTCAAACGGGGGCAGTGAGAGGATCTCAGACAGGGGCGGACTGGCCAGGTCACAGGCCAGGATGCTACAAAAGGAGGACAGGCCACATTTGCATGAGCTGCTAGTCGGCGGAACATTTCTACATGAAACGTGACTATTGTTCTTACAGTAGTAGTAACTGAACTTCTAATACTGGTGGCTGAATTTTGAAAGGACAGTAAATACCTGAAAGGCTTAAAGTGCGCAAATGTGAAATGGTGGGAAGGGACTTGGGAATCCCCAGCTCTATTCTGACACGCTGCCAGCAGTGTAAACAGGATAATTACTCCCAGTCCTACAAATCAGGTAGCAGAGTTTGGGAGAATGTTAGTAAACCACCAGACACCAATAAGAAGCATCTTAAAATCCTGGTCCTCATTATATGCAGCAGGGACTGAGAAAAATGGCCACAGCAACCCCTTTGTGACAAACCACCAATGAAAGGACTATTTTCGTTAAAAGATGTCAACTTTTTTTTAACGTTCTGATTTTTTTTTTTAAACTTCTCAATGAACAAACCCATTTTATATGTACAATGCAACATTAAAGGGAGGGCTCTAGGCAGAGATAGCCACCCTCCAGGGGCTGTAAGGCCTCACCTGTGACATTGGGCCTCATACGCCCTTGGTGGGCAGTTGTCTCAGCCCGAGTCTACATTATTTGTCTTATTGCTTTTATCTCACAACGAGGGTGCGAGTAGAAAAGATTAATGAAGCATCCATGTTACCATACTTTAGGAGAGGCAAAAAGCAAGTGATTATGAGCACTGGGCTGCAAACCTTGAGAACTGGACTTAATCCTACAGCCATCTCCTACATATTATGTGACTAAGAGCAAGTCACCTAACTTCCCTGTGCTCCCAAGATGCACCTGGAGGTACATTAAACAAACAATAGAGTACACAATGGGGGTGAGATACTCATGTAACCACTCCCACTCCTGCCCTTTACCAAAAATGACAGGTGGCATGCTGTTGGCATTTGGCAGCAATACCTGGTGGGGGCATATCTACGGGTTCGGGAAGGATGAAGTTACCTTGCGCAAGAGACCTAGGTTTGACTACTCTGCACAGGGCACCCAAGTAAATCCAACTACTAGAGGAAGCATAACTGTAATGTCCAGAACCAGAATTGGGATTTTTCAGTGTGGCTTTATTTATTAACTACTGAACATAAACAAAGCATTGCATGGTCCCCAAAAAGGCTACGATACTGTGTGTGCAGATTAGAGGTTAAAGGAAAAAAGCGGTCAATTTGAAGAATGAACACATACTACAGTTGTCTGGCTTTGGACCCACCAGGCACTCAGCCTGACTTTGCATGCGATTGATGCACAGCCCGACTGGCCCGGCTCAAGGGTATGGGAGGACACAGTTCCTCATTATGTTGTATTTAACACATGATATATTCAGTTTCATCTTTGGTGGGGAATTACACTGGAACTGTCCATTTTAATCCTGGAACTGATCTCCTTAATTTTATTGTTGGAACTGAGTCATACCCACCCAGTTTCCAGCATGAATCATACATGAGTGATGGATCTGTCACACTTGTGTATAACTGAGACTTCTTGCACTAACCCCAGGCCGATAGTGCAGCCCCACTATACTGGTATGCCCTGAAACCCACCCTGAGGACACAATTATATCCTATGCATCTCAAGTTATAGAGAGAGAGAGGGTAGCCTGGCAGCTCTCTCTAGAGAGACAGCTGGAGAGCTAGAATTTAGACACAAATTGCTGTCAATCTTGAAGTAAAACAGCAGCCAGATAGCTAAGGGGGCTGGCTATACTTTTGATGAACAGGATTGAGGAGCACTTCACTACTCCAGACAGTGATTTTATGAGCATGGTAGTAGAGCATGGAAACTCCTGGCGGACAGCTTAGGTAACAAGTAGCCTTCAGAGCTATACTCTGACATAAGAAACACAATCGGGGGTGTAAGGAGCAAGGGAGGCCCTAAGCTGTACAGGGAAGCTTTATTGGTTCCCTGAGAAGAGCATTAATCAGGGAGGAGGCATCGTCCAGGGACTGAGACCTTCTGAGCGGAAGGTGGAGGGTTTCAGTGATGAATGGATATGATACACAGGAAGATCCAATAATTACGTAGGTACGCAATTTCCATATCTTCCTGTGTCAATCTTCATCTTCATCACTGGTGGTGGCACTGAGTCTCAAGGGGTTCAGCACTTCCTGAGAGACAGACATCCCTAAGCCTCCTATGGGAAACACGGGAAAAGAAGACCCATTCCAGACCAGTTAGCCTGTGACTGGTCAGGGCGAGGTGGGTTTCCCATTCCCTGGGGAAGGAAGGTGCCCTGCAGGTCCCTCCTCACCCTGTGGGAGAAAAGGTGGGTCCCCTGGAATGCAGAGAAAAGGCAGGTCCCTCGGAATGCAGAGGCAACGGCTCCACACCGGGCCAGGGGCGATAGCCTCGCTAGGTGAAATCACTCTACCTGATGCAGATCGCTGTCCCGCTAGTCATGAAGCAACTTCACTGGCATCACAGGATGCTCTTGCTTGCTCCAGGCCTATCATGGAGAGGGCTGTGGCCTGCCTGACTGCCTCCAAATCAAGCAACGATGCCAACACCTGACCCAGCATTGCTCTCAGATGCCTGTTATAGGCAACGTGGTGTGCCTGAGGAGATGCAATAGAAAGGATTACCCATGCAGGAGAAAACTCTCCGCCCCAGGGGGTCAAACTACGCAGAGTCTGGATCTGTGGACCGGTCGCAGACTGGGCGCCTATGCCTGGTAAGAGTGTCCAATCATGTCAGTCTCACAGGGGATGAGTTAATGTACCTGGAGATCCCTGGGGCACGCAATATCGATGCTGGCAGCCCAAAGGGGCTGGAGCCAGGGCAGAGGGAAGCTGCCAGGTGCTGTATGACGCCCTAGGGTCTGCACTGTATTCGCGCAGGCACGCTTATGACGCTCGATGTTGCATCTTACCATGTCGGAAAATGCAGATCCTCGACCAGCCCTTGGAGAAAGCACTGATACTCTGACAGAGGTCTCCTCTCCTCGATGGAGGAAGACGAGGAGGCCAAGAACCTGTAGATTCAGATGCTGGCTACAGAGGGGAGACAGGCGAAAGACCGTATCTTGGGAAGTCCACAGCCTGAGATCTGAACTGCTCCCAGGTTAAGGGCCCACATGTCCTGGGAAAAGAGGGGCTGGACGCAGAGGCAAGGGGAGAAATCTTTCACAGCAAGTGAAATGCCTCTGCCAGTGCTAGAAGACCTAGCAGACAATCCCAGATTATGAGGGGATCCATAGGTCGGATCAGTCAAAGGCCACTAAACTTGCCCGAAGCAGTCAGGACTGAGTCCTGTACAGGAAGCACTCCAACAAGGGGACCAGGGCCCATATGTATCCAGAAAGGCAGACCCCAACCTCACCCAGCAAGGACTCCCTCGAAGGGGATGCCGATGAGGGACAGAATTTGGGCTCAGTGCTGCGGCTCCTCCTCAAGCTCCAAAAGGACTACAGAGGAGCGTTGCAGCCCCTCAACCCTGCTGACTCTGAGGAAGACCTCTTCTTCAGGCCGTGTCCACCGAATTCCACAGGCTCTCTGGGGAAAGCCCTAGAAAAGGGGGTCCAAGATCCAGTATCAGGAGAGGGGGATGGCAACTGACCCCACCCACAACACCCGACCCACAGCTCCCACAGGCCCGGGATAGCTATCCTGTGTCCTGCCCTCGGCACAGGAGCCGGTGCCGACTGCAGTCACCGGGTCCATGGGGAGGGGCACCTGGGAAGGCACAAGGGTCCTGGGCCCAGAGAGCCCACAGCCTCCAAGTAGTTAGGTCGCCAGTCCAGATTGGCTGCTCAATCATCTGGCTCTAAGAGAGGAGGAGATCCAAAAGACTCTCCAAACTGGTGGACTCCGGGGCTCTCTCCACCCCAGCACCGGTGAACAGCACCATGTGTGGACCCAGTGCCCTCATGGCATGTGTCTCAATCACCAGAGCTGCGAACAGCCCAGGATCTGAGACAGCGCTTAGCATGTGCCGCCAAGGAATATCACATGCTGGACCCAGCAACAGTAGGCTTGAACATTGGGGTAGCCTGCACCCCAAGGAAGTGACTGCCAGGGCGATGCTCCCAGCCTGGCTCCTGGTGGAATCAGACTGGCCCTCCAACACTGCAGAGGCTTCTCTGTGGCAAGGCTAAAAGAGGAGGGACTCCACCTCACTGGACTGTATAGGCCCATGCGAGGTGACCTGTAGGAAGAGCGGGGACCTGCGCATGGATCCTAGCGAGGATGACGCCGAAAGTCGGAAGAGCCCTGCTGAAGAACATGGCGGTCCACTGAAAAGCAAGTGTCACAGCTGTCCATATCATGCTGAGGTCCAAGGTAGGTTAGCATACATCATGCCAGTCCATAGTGGAAAACTACTGCAATGCAGGGACACGGACTTGTAGGATGTCGGCCCACTTTCGAAGAGCGCTTTTTGTCCCCTGAACCTGGCATGATGTAAACGGAAAACTAAAACAATAAACAGTCAAGGCTCGGCACCATTTAAAATAAGAAAATGGAAAGACCTTACCAGCTCTTCAATAAATGACACAGAGTACTGACGAACGGCAGAACAAATGCATCTAAGTTAACAGACAGTGCGGACAGCATAGAAAGTGGCTCCGGAGAAACTGAGGTGCGGTGCCAAAACTAGGCTGCTGACACAGTATTCTTGCTCCTGATGCAGGCAAGGTGCTGTCTCTCGATGGCGGGAGAAGTAGAACTGAGGCGGAGAAGGAGCCAACGGCAGTTACTGGCCAACCCACAAGTCTGTCTCATGGACGGTGCTGCTGACTCCTCTCCTTGGGGAGAGGGGAAACACCCACAGGGTGCTGCGTTCCAGCATACACCCACCAGTGATGAATGGTGAAGATCTGACACAGGAAGATCTTATCAGGTCTTTCTTATTAGGTCTTAGTCTCTGAGCTTATGCCGCCGAGGATGAGAGTAGACTTCAGCCTCTCCAATTTGCTGGTGATCTAGCATCGAGTCCCCAGACAGTCATAACTGTGGAAAAGAAGAGGTCAGGTCCCAGCAATCCCACTCAAATAAATGTAATGGCACTCCTGTGAGGCCCCCATCTCCTTCCAACAGCAAGTCGACCCACCTCACTCTGCCAGTGTAAACCCTCAGGGAACATACTGGCAGTCTCATTTCGGGCAGAGGCATTGTGATACAGCTGGAACTGCTGCATTATAGTTGCAAAAACTCTTCAGGTACTTGTGGTTGCCATTCACTTACTGGTCTGTTATCGTGGTGGTGAACGGCTGTTCAGGAATCCGAGGACTTCTTGAGGTGGGAGAAGGGAGAAATCTTTTTCTTGGGGGTGAGATAGATCCTCCTTTGCAGCCTGGGATGTTTAATAGCAGGCCTGGCCTGTAGTAAACTGAACTACCAGTTGAGCTGGATAGGGTGTTTTGAATTTGAGATGGTGGCTATGCAGGTGTGGAAATGGAGAATGTACTGTGGTCTAGGCGGGCCACATTTCCATGATTTGGTGGTCAGCTTCTGCCCATCCAGATTTCCTGCAAAGAATCTTTAATTTCGCCCAGAATGATTGCATTTCCAGTAACATGGTTTCCAATTTTACCTGTTTAAGTGTTTTTTTTGGCTTCTGTATGACCACGGAGAGCTTTGGGTCTTGCTCGACTTGCAGTTAAGTTCTGAGTCAGAGTCCTTAGGTTCTGATCCATCGCCATCGCTCAAAAGTACAGTGAATTTATTTTGAGTTTTCTTTGCCATGATCTCTGGGATCCCTTAGGTAGTGAAGTCAAGGTTTTAATCAAATCTATGCCTTTTGAGGGAGTTATTCTCGCTGGAGTAGGAGAGTTCTGAGCTTAGTTGCCCTGGTGCAACGTCACCAGAAATACTTTTAAAGCAGTTTTAACAGTCATGGATTCTCAGTGTTAAATAAAATTGCACATTTTAGTTTTATAAAACCACCTGCCTTACCCCTTTCCCGCGAGGATCCTGCAAAGATACAGCCTGTGTAGTTTCAGCAATGATGCTAGGGAAAGAAAAGAAATTACTTTTTTTTCCCAGCAAAGTCTCTTAGTGAAGACTGAAGGTAAACCAAATTGAAGGTTCTTGCAGTGATGTCTTTGCTTAGAAGATTAGTGCAAAGCATTACATGTGCTTGCAAACAGTGTAAACCATGTTCTGTCTTTGTGGCAACCTTTCAGGCTATCAGTGTCATGACTGAATGCTACTACATTTAGAAAAATCTCACTAAGCCTCCTTTATACCTGTTGTTCAGTCAATCGGCCAAGATTCCAACTCAATACTGATTCCAAGGCACAGAATTCAGTAACAATTATACACAAAAATCTCAGATACACATTGTGCAGCATGGTGGAGCTCCAAATCTTTCCCTATGATTAGTGTACAACACTCTAGAAACTCACTCCATTGCTACTATTAAAAATCAGGAGACACTCTCACATTTCAACCAGTCATAATATCCTCCACACCCGAAAGCCTCAAACCCAGTCCAGCACAAAGCATCATGGGTATATCTATGTGTGTGTTCACCTCAGGCTGACAAGGCTTTATCAGAACAGAGATCACATTTGAAACAGGCTTTTACACCGACTTAGTAGCACAACTGCTCACTACGAATGCAGACTCCAGTTATAGGGGGCTGGTCGGGGGAAGGAAGACTGAGTATCAGATAGAATGGACTCCTCTCCTTGACTGCTATCTGGCTGAAGTCAGTAGGCAGCGTGGTAGGAGACACTGACTGAAGGAAAGGGCCATTGTCAGATGCAGGTTGCGTCACTACATGTTACCAGCCCACAGGAAAAAACAGGCAGAAAACTGCCAACCATGCAGGATGTCTGGCTCTTGCAGGCCCTGCATCACAGTGCTCCACTTTCTTCCATACCAGTCCCTGCCAATGGGCATATTGCATGCAGAGAGGTGGAGGTAAGCCCAGGAGAAAGCAGGGGACAGTCAAGGCTGGGGGCTGGGTTGATGGGACCGGCTGGCTGAGGATATACCTGAATTAAAAACAAACAGGCTTTTCCATCGCTTTCAGCTACAGACAAGTGTTTTGTCCCATCAGGAATCCCCAGTGCAGAGCATCTACTATCTCGGCCAGGAACCAAGTCAACCCTAGGGCAAATCAGACATCCCTCTGTACCAAAGTCTCCGCCAGATCACGGCCGCGACTTGTCTCTCCTCATGCCATGGTCTGACAGTCACCTGTTGTCCCTGCCCTGCCTGTCCCGCAGTCCCGCGATGACCCCACCCACCACACACACTCACCGAACCAGCAGTCCTCCACTTGCCGGCAACAGCAACACTGTCTCAGCGATCATGAATTCGATCGATCTGGGCAAGCGAGTGGCAGCGCTGATTAGGCAGCACTGAGGGAGGGCTGAGCTCCACAACTTAAGCAACAATGGCGGTTGCGCCTCAATGCAGAAGTCCCTCTGGCTGCCTTTAAAACAATTGCCGCTAACCAAACAGCGTTGCAAGGCCACACACCCCACCTGTGACTGTCTTCACCATCCGTTCCTGTTTAGGCACACTGCAGCAGTCTCTCTCAGGCTGGGGAGGGGATGGGTGCACGCGACACGACTTTAGTGTGCCGCCTATGGCTCATTGAAATGATGTGGCTACTTTACAATTACTAACAGACCTGACCCCCCCCCTGAAAAAAAAATAGTGACAAAACCCCAAGGTCGGGGGCTCGTGGCAGTGGAGAAAAAAAAACTTAAAAAAAAGAAAACGCAAGAAGTGCAGGCAGCAGGCCATTACTTACGCAGGCCAGGATGCAATTAGCATCCCAGGCATCCCGGGCCAGTCCGCCCCTGATCTCAGATCTAGAAGTGGGTTGCCATCTGGGAACAAGTGACCATCAAACAGTGTGGTTCATGTTAAACTCAGCTACAGAGTCAAGTCATACAAAAGTGAGGGTGCTGGACTTCAGGAGGCTGACTTTGGCAAGATGGGAGAGTGCCTCAGAAAAGCACTAGCAAACAGGCTAGAAGAAGTGTGGAGCAACAATGGGGAATCATCAAAACTGTCGTCACAGAGGCAACAAGCTGTGAAGCAAATAAACAAATCAAAATGAAAGAAAAGCCACTATGGTTCTCAAAAAGGTGGCTGTGAGAGTCAGGAAGAAAAGATAGCATTCCGGAAGTATAAGGAAACACAGAAGGAGCAGGACAGACAGCTGTACCAGTTAAGGCAGAAAGAAGCAGGGAGGGAAGTCAGAATAGCAAAGGCCCAAACTGAGGAAAAGATAGCCAACTCGGTTAAGAAGGGGGATAAAACCTTTTATAGGTACATCATCGAGCGTAGAAAGACAAAGGGAGGGATAGTGAGGCTGAATAGAATGAACGGTGGGTGGGCAGAGGGGGACAGTGAAAAGCAGGGACACTGAATGAATATTTGCTCAGTATTCACAAAGAGGAGGGGGAAGTGCCTAATCCAATTAACAGAAGCACTTTTGATAGGGGGTCAATCCCAGTCCTTTCACAGAAGAAAGGGTTCTGCAAGAACTCCTAAAACTGAAGGTGGACAAAGCAATGGGGCCTGATGGAATTCACCCCGAATTCTAAAAGAATTAAGGGGAACTAGTGAAACTACTGGCTACTCTTTTAATAAATCATGGGAGGATGGTGTGGTACCCGAGGACTGGAGGAAGGTGGATGTGATTCCCTTCACAAAGTGGGACCAAGACAGAGGCAGGAAACTACAGACCTGTCAGTTTGACCTCTGTGGTAGGGAAAGTGATGGAGTCACTTCTGAAGGAAAGAATAGTTGAGTACCTAGAGGCCAGTGAGGGACAGGGACCCAAGCAGCATGGGGTTCACAGCAGGAAGGTCATGTCAGACGAATCTAATAGATTTCTTTGACTGGGTGACCAAAGTAGTAGACCAGGAGGGCTGTGGACATGGCCTACCTAGACTTTAGCAAGGCATTTGACACAGTCCCACACAAAGATTAATAGTCAAATTAACCAGCCTGGGAGTGGGTCCCAGGGTGGTAGCCTGTAAAACATTGGCTGGACAACAGGACACAGAAGGTAATTGTAAATGGAGTCCACTCTGAAGAAAGAGGGGTTACTAGTGGGGTACCGCAGGGTTCAGTATTGGGTCCAGTCCTTTTAATGTCTTCATAAGTGACATTGCCGAGGACTGAAGGAAAAGTATACCTCTTTGCAGATGACAAAAGATCTGCAACAGGGTTGATACACAAGGAGGCGTGGAAAGGATGAGAAGGGACTTGGCAAGGTTGGAGGAATGGTCAGAAATATGGCAGCTAGGATTCAATGCAAAAAGTGCAAAATAATGCACCTGGGAAACAAGAACCAGGGAAGAATACACAATGGTGGGAGGTAGTAACAACAACAAAAAGGAAAGGGACCTGGGGTAATTATATCAGATGACCTTAAGGTTAGCAAGCAGAGAAGGCAGTAGGGAGGCTGGGGGTATACTGGGATGCATAGAGAGGCATCAGCAGAAAACAGGAAGTTGTTATCCCTCTGTACAGACAGTTGGTGAGACCCCATCTGGAGTATCAGTCCAGTTCTGGAGACCCCATCTCGCAAGGACATAGACAGGATAGAGGCAGTCCAGAGGAGGGCAACTAAAATGGTGCAGGGTCTGCAAGAAGCTGTATGAGCAGAGACTAAAGGAGCTTAATATGTATACCCTTGAGGAAAGAAGGAGAGGGGAACATGATAGAAACTTTTAAGTACCTCAGTGGAATTAACAAAGTCCAGAGGGTAGCATCTTTCAGAAAAAGAGACGTGCAAGAACAAGGGGACAATTTAAAGATAGAGGGAGGGCGGTTCAGGGCAATGTGAGGAAGTATTATTTCACAGAGAAGGTAGTGGATGCATGAAACAGCCTTCCTGAGGAGGTTGTGGGGTCTAAAACTGTGAGAGAATTCAAGAATGCATGGGACAGACATAAGGCAATTCTTGTGAGGGTAGGAAGAAATAGGCTGTTGGTTAACTAGGATCTGCGGCCTATCCTGTAGGTAGGGAAATGGGCAGACTAGATGGGCCAAGTGGTCCTTATCTGCCGTCAAAGTTTATGTTTCTATGTTTCTATGGATCAGGCGGAGGGGGAAATCCCAGAGACACAGGAAACAGCAACAAGAAAACACAATGAGGAAATGCAGGCTCATCCTCGAGTAGGGGGAAGACTTTCAGATTTTCTCGAGGAATGGGCCCAAACAACGTCGGACAGATGGGTGTTAGACATTATCCACAAGGGATACTTAATAGAATTCGAGTCCAAGCCCCCATTATCTCACGTTGTGCCCTCTCCTATTTCAAACAACTCATCCAAAAGACAAGCCACACTGCAGGCTATCACAGATCTTCTGCAAGCAGGGGCTATCGAACAGGTTCCCCCCACAGAGCTCAATCGGGGGCTCTACTCCCTATTTTTCATTGTGCCCAAGCGCACAGGAGGTCACAGACCAGTCCTAGACCTGAAATTCCTAAACCGCTGTGTGCGCAGCAGACCATTCAAAATGGAAACACTGGCCTCAGTTGCCAAGGAAGTGTTGCAAGGAGACTTTCTAGCATCCATCGACCTGCAAGATGCCTATCTACATATTCCGATTCACAGCAGGCACAGGCAATATCTGAGGTTCAAGCTGGGAACCGCTTACCTAATTCAAGACTCTCCGTTTGACTGTCATCAGCCCCAAGAACCTTCTCGAAGGTCCTCGTAGCAGTAATAGCCCACTTACGGAACTGGGGAATCCAGCTATTCCCTTATCTGGACGATATCCTCATCAAGGCTCCGCAGCTCGACCAAGCAGTACAGGCAGTGGCGTATGTAGTCCAGTGCCTCATGGCTCACAGTTTTCTAACCAACCGGAAGAAGAGTTCCCTAATTTCAAGTCAGAGCCTGAACCACCTGGGAGCGGAATTCAGGACACAGGACAACAAGGTATTTCCCCCCGTCTCAAAGTTCAGGAACCTGTTAAAACTCATCAGCAAATTCCAAAGGAACAATCAACTGCCGGCTCAGTCCTTTTTGCAACTAATCGGGTCGCTAGTGTTGCTGGCAGACTCAGTCCCATGGGCTCTGGTGCACATGCGGCCCATTCAGACACATCTGCTCAAGCTGTGGTCCCAGTCCAGGCACAGTCAGCTCCAGCTCATCCCAGTGTCACAGCAGGTAAAAAGCGCTCTTGCATGGTGGTCTTGGAGAAAAAATGTGATGAGAGGATGAGACCTAGGCCATCCACATCAAACAAGAATCACGACAGATGCAAGCCTCAGGGGGTGGGAGGCTCACCTACAACAGATGTCAACCCAAGGCAAGTGGTCCCTGAAGGAATCGAGGTACAGCATAAACGTCCTAGAGATGAGGGCAGTTCATCTAGCTCTGATGCACTTCCATCAGCAGGTGCGCAACAGGAACAGGGATGTTTTGATTCTAACAGACAATCAAACGGCAATGGCCTACATCAACCATCAGGGCGGCACAAGAAGCTCAAAAATGTTTTGGGAATCTCTTCTCCTCTTTCACTGGGCAGAGAAGCACCTGGCAAGCATAAGAGCAGTGTACATACCAGGACAGGAAAATATCACAGCAGACTGGCTAAGCCACAAGGACGTTCTCCTGGGAGAATGGGAGCTGAAGGACGCTGCCTTCCAGCTCCTTGTACAGAGGTGGGGCAATCCACAAGTGGATCTGTTTGCATGCCGACAAAACTCCAAGACTCGACTCAGCAGTTCTGCTCCCTGGCCAGAGACGATCTAGCATTAGCTCAGGATGGTTCTCCCTAAACTGGGGTCGCCTCGGCCTCCTGTATGCTTTTCCTCCAATCCCACTGCTTTCCAGGGTCCTGCACAAGGTGGCCTGAGACAGGGCAGAGATGATCCTAGTCTGTCCCAGGTGGCCACGCTGCCCCTGGTTCCCTCTACTCATTCAGCTGTCAAAGGCACAACCTTTCATTTTCCAGCTCACCTCAGACCTTCTTCATCAGGGTCTGGTCTTGCACCACAATCTGAGCAATCTATCCCTCTCAGCTTGGAGATTGAGCGGGAAACTTTCAAAGAGTTAGGTTACACTGCTCTGGTTACTGAAATGATGGTCAGCTCTCAATGCCCCCCATCCTCTAGGGTGTATTATAGGATCTGGAGAAGATTCTTATTCTGGCTCCGCTCCAGAGCTATACAGGATAATCCAATATTCCTCCCGGTGCTTTTACAATTTCTCCACGAGGGATTCGACAAGGGGTTGCAGCCAGCCACCTTACGAGTTCAAGTTTCTGCACTGGGGGCGCTTTTATTCGCTGACTCAGGGGATACGCTGGGGTCTCACCTTCATGTCAGGAGGTTTTTAAGGGCAGCAATGTTAAAATGCCCCTCAATTAAGCCAATTGTACCACCTTGGAGACTTAATCTTGTCCTCAAGGCCCTTACAAAAGCGCCGTTCGAGCCTTTGAAGGAAGCATCAGTCATGCATCTTACAATGAAGGTGGTTTTTCTGGTGGCTATTACGTCAGCCAGGATAATCAGCGAACTGGGGGCACTGTCAACCAGAGAGCCCTACACCATTTTTCATCCAGATTCGGTGGTACTCAGGACAGATCCAGGCTTTTTACTGAAGGTTATGTCTCTCTTCCACTGTAACCAAGAGCTCATACTTCCTTCTTTCTGTCCTCACCGGAAAAATGAAAAGGAAAGAGAGTTTCACACTCTAGATCCATGGAGAGGACTTAGAATCAATATTAAGAGAACGGACGCTTTCACAAAACATCAAGCATGTTTATTTTCACTGCAGGCCAAAATATGGGTAAAAAAGTGTCAAAAGACTCTATAGCCAGATTGATTAGATCAGTAATCACTACAGCGTATGACCAGGCGGGAGTATCTCTGCCTGGTCCAGTGAGAGCCCATTCCACCAGAGTGATGGCCATGTCATGGGCAAACTTCAGAGAGGCATTCCCAGCAGACTTATGCAGAGCAGCCATGTGGTCATCCATTCGTACTTTTACTAAATTCTACAAACTGGATGTCATGTCCTCGGCGGAAGCATCTTTTGGCCACTGAGTGCTTCAGACAAGGGTGGAACCCTAAGAGCACTTAACATTCTTCCCACCTAGGACATCTAGGGATGCACTGCTTTTGGATTTCCCAGGAGTAATGAAGCCCAGAGACCAGCCCAGGAGAGAGAAATAGAAATGTGGGTACCTGTAAATTTTCTTTCTCTGATGGCTGGTCTCCGGGCTTCGGATGTCCTCCCAGAAAGTATATAGTTGGCTGGCCATCGGGCCCTTAAGCCATAACTGTTCATGCTTTTTGTTTCCTAGTTCTCATAGTATTGCCTCAGGGGGACTGCATTGGAAATAACTGAAGAACTCCGGATGTGGAGGGCTTGTTATCACCCCGCTGCACAGCATTGGACCTGCCTAACACTGACATCAGGAGGAACAGCCCAGGAGTAATGAAGCCCGGAGACCAGCCGTCGGAGAAAGAAAATTTACAGGTACCCAAATTTCTATTTTCTATCTAATGTATTACCTCTTTACAGTGCTTAAGTTAGATCTTGTTTCTTAAGAGCCCAAAAAGTTATGTCCCCCAGTTGAAACACAGAATACAGTTTAAAAACTCTGTGTTTCCACCCCTTCTATGATGCCATCTAGCTCCTCCTTTTAGAATATAAAAATTATACAAACAATGATCTTCTTGTCAGGAGATATTTTAAATACTGTGACTTCAGCAAAAACTAATTTCCCAATATGACTCCTTAATTAACATCCCCTCTTTGATCTCGAGCAGTTCCTGTTTTCCCAAGGAATCAAAAGATTTTATAACCTTTTAGCACCATGGTGAGATAAACATGTTTTTCCTCTAAGACGTCATAAAAGTTTATGATCTCCATCCTCTAGCAGATTCTTAAAGTCACATTTCATTTCCACTTCAAAGAGCCTAGGCATATCATAAAAGTAATAAAATGCCACTCTGGTCGGCCCGGTGGCACTGAGGGCTGAGGCGCTAGACACCACACCTCACGCTGTGCCGGCGACCCGGGTTCGGGAACGGACTCGGGTGGCCGGGGGTCGGCGGGGGGGAGGGAGGATCGAGCATCCCAACAGATGCTCTCCTCCCTCAGGAGTGGGAACAAGAACGCTTCAGCATTCTACATCACCCTAAGTGGCGGTGGAAGCACCGACGATAGAGGGGATGGAGGCGCTCCGTCTAAGGAGTCAGGAGAGGGACATTGCTGGCGATGAGTGCTCTGGCGCAAGTCCAAAGCATGCCATCACTTGGGACGTATGTCCAAGCATTCTGACGTCCCAGGGGTAGGGGACGTAAGGGGAGAAAAAATGGAAAATCCCCTCCGGCAGCCCTAGATGAAGGCCGCCCTAAGTCTACCCGGACCACCTACAGGGCAGACCCCACTGTGCAAGGAGAGGAGGATGGGCACTCTAGGGGCAGATCCGGAAAGGTAGGCAAGGGAGACATGAGCAGACGGAAGGAGGGGGCTCCGGAGGTAGGAAGGAGGGTAAAGAAAAAGTATAAAAAAAAAATGCCACTCTGAAGTAAGTCAGTTAATTAAATGGTTCCTGCTTCACTGAAACCTGGTGGTGGGGGGTCACCCATGGCACAGCTACCTCATGTGAGACAATCACACACTACATTTTTATATTACAAATATCATAGAGCAATCACAACAAACTGGCCAGGCATCACAATCCTCCCCACCTAGACTGAATTTAGGGGCTCTATCCCCTGCATGGAATGAGCTTCCCAAATCAGTTCACTCTTCATAAACACGCGACAGGCCATCGCTGTTCTGATTGGTCGCTCCAGCCCTATGTAAGATTGTCATGTCATACCCTTGCAAGGCAAGACTCCATCTTAACAGTCTACCATTAGTTTTTCCCAGCCAAACCAGGGGTTTGTGGTTTGTTTGTACCTCAAAATGCTGCCCGTATAAGTATGGCTCTAACTTCTTTAGGGCCCACACTATGGCAAGACACTCTTTTTCCACAGTAGAGTAAGCCTGCTCCCTGGGAAGTAACTTTTTACTCAGGTACACTACTGGGTGATCTTTCCCTTGGTTGGATGTCTGACTCAGTATTGCCCCAATACCCACGCCTGAGGCGTCAGTCTGAACTATAAAGGGTCTGCTATAGTCAGGACTTGTCAATACCGGAGCACTGCATAGTGCCTCTTTCAGTCTGGTAAAGGCTTTTTCACAAGCTGGTTCCGAGGTAATATTCTTTGGCATCCTTTTCTTTACCAGGTCAGATAGGGGAGCAGCCAGGGCACTGTAATTGGGTACAAATTTCCTATAGTACCTTGCTGTCCCTAGAAAACTCCTGACCTGCTTCTGTGTTTCTGGTCTGGGCCATGCCTTGATCACCTCTATTTTTACTTGGTTGGGATGGAGCTGTCCCTGGCCTACAACATGCCCGTGGTATGCCACTTCACCCATGGCCACCTGGCACTTCTCAGCTTTGACAGTGAGCCCAGCCTTCTGTATCCTGCCCAGCACTTCCCTAAGGTGGGACAGATGTCCCTCCCAGTTGGCACTAAAGATGGCAATGTCATCCAGGTATGCCACGGCATACTCCTCAGCACCATTTTATTTATTTATTAAATTTTGGTGACCGGGTAGGCCCACTGAGCCCTGAAGGTCCATTTTTCAGGGGCGACCTGGGATAACAATATAAGTTATAAGAATGAACAAGGACATAAGGAACATTTGAGGCATTGTGAGTTACATCATGAGGTGGTTACAGTAAAGAAAAATAGTGGATACAGGCATGGTTACAGGCATGGTAAAGGAAAAACAGTGGATACAGGCATGGCTTACAGGCACGGTAAAAGAAAAGCAGTGGATGCAGACATGGGTACAGGCATGGTTATCATCATGACATGTAAGCAATTGGTAGTACTTTGCATATAGTTTATTCAGGGGTTACATGTGGCCTCTGGTGAGCAGTCTGTATAAGACAGGTAGTAGGGAGGTTAAGCTAGGAGACGGGAGTTGGAGAGGAGGGGAGTACCTTAGGAGCTTTAAGTGCAATGACAGTGGCATGCGCTTGAGGTCAGCAGATGGGACTTAAGCCTGGTGCGGAAGTTCATGAGTGAGGAGGAGGCCTGGACCTGGGGAGGGAGCTTGTTCCATTGGCAGGCTGCTTGGGAGGAAAAGGATCGTCCGCCAGCATTTGTCCTTACCCTAGGGACTTCTAATAGCATTCTATCTGAGGTCCATAGGTTCCTTGGGTTGTGTTTGAGGGTTATGGTCCTGGCAATGCTTGGTGGAGTGTGGGGTTTGAGAAGCTTGTAGGCCTGGACAAGCAAGGGGTGTTGGAGGCAGGTGACCAATGTGGGCCAACGAAGATTGGTCAAAGTGTCACAGTGTGTGACATCTCGGGTGGTCTAGGGTTGCGAAATGAGCTATTTTATTATATAGGGTTTGCATCCTGGTAATCTCTTGTTTAGCCATGCCCTGTATAATAGGGGCAGCAAAGGTCAGGTTGGGTAGAAGGACACTGGTAGCTATGGAGCGCCTGGCTTCAGGGATGAGTTGGTCCCTGAGTCGGTACAGGGTGCCAAGTTTCCGATGTAGGGTCCTGGTGACCTGGTCCACGTGTTCCTTGTATGTGATATTCTAATCCAACGTGAGGCCTAAGTATTTAAGGGAGGGGACTACGTTAATGGCTTTACCAGAGAGTGAGGTTAAGGAGAGGGATGAGGACCTGTCAAATCCCAGGGATCTTGGCCCGAATAGCATTGCCTTGGTCTTGTTGGCATTTAGTACCATTCTGTTCTTACATAGCCAAGTCTCTAGTGAAGTGAGATCCTTTTGGAGTAGAGGGCCTAGGGCAACCATGTCCCATGAGGGGGTGAGGAAGATGACAGTATCATCAGTGTACTGCACAACCAAGCTCTCCCGCGGTGGAGTGCATGGAGTGGTTGGTAAACAAGGAAACAGGAGGGGGCCTAGAATTGAGCTCTGAGGTACACCCTGGTTTGGGGTAGTGGGTCAGACATGGTCCTTTCCATGAGACCCTCTGTGCCCTGCCTGATAAGTAGCTCCCAAACCACTTCAGGGCATGATTGTCTAGGCCTATATTTTGCAGCTTCTGTAGCAGCAAGTTGTGGTCGGCAATTGAGCATATGATAAGTCTATAAAGACTGCACCAGTGGGTATCCTTTGTCCACTACCCTGAGAACTTCATCCGTGAAGTTAATGAGGGCAGTGTCAGTACCATGGTTTGTTCTAAATCCATGCTGGAGGGGCAAGGAGCTGATGAGCTTCCAGGTAGTCCCTGAGTTGATTGTAGATGACTCTTTCTTGCACCTTAGCAAGTGAGCAGAGGAGGGAGATGGGCCTGTAGTTGTTGAGTTTTTCCCTGAGCCCCCTTTGTGAATAGGGACAACACTGGCATGTTTCCATGGGTCAGGGACTGCTCCTTCCCTCAGTGATTGATTGAGGAGCATGGTTATAGGCCAGGCTAAGGAGGTAGCTCCTGCCTTGAGTAGCCGAGGTTGATACCCATCGGGTCCCCGACCCTTCGGTTTCAGGTTCATAGGAGGTTTAGTACTGCATGTGTTTAGCCAGTCTCAGGTGAAATGGGGGTCTTTCCATGTGAGGTGGTTCATCTGAGGAAGGGGGGAGAGTCTGGGGAGACAGGCAGGTCTTGTAGGCCTCAAGGTCTGAGAAGTGCCAGTTAAGGGCAGCTGATATTTGAGAAGGGTCAGTTGTGAGCTGACCATTAATCTCCATGCGACAGGACTCAGGCTTTTTGCTGCCCTTGATCAGGTCACTGATATGATTCCAGAATTGCTTGGGGTTGCCCAGGCTGGTTTTCTGGAGGTGTGTTAAGTAATCTCTCTTAGTGAGTTTTATGGCTCTCTTGGCTTTGTTCCTCAGGGCTCTGTATTCAGCGAGATCTGCCGGGAGGGAGGAGAGCCTAAACTTTTTCCAGGCTTTTTCCCGAGTAGCCATTAGGGCTTTGAGGGAGGGAGAGATCCACTTGTAGCAGCTGCCTTTAGCCCTCATTCTCTTCATTGGAGCAAAGAGGTTGGCCGCTGTGGTTAGTTCATCCTGGAAGTATATTGCATAGCCTCAGTAAGAGTAGGGAGAAGATTTATGGGGTTCCAGTCCAGACTGCCTAGGTAGTGATTGTATTGTAGTTCAGAGGACTTGGAGAAGTCAAGGGTGGAGAGAATTCTAGGTCGGACCTTGGATGGTTTGTTTTTCCATATTCAGAAGATGGGGGAATGGTCACTCAGGGAATCTGCCATTGTGCCCGCACTCTGTATATTAGTGGGGTTAGACACCAGAGCCCAGTCAAGGGTGGTGTGGTTCCCAGTTTTGTAATTAAATTTGGTCGGTTCAGAGATGACCTGCATCAGACCTGCTTCATGGGTAAGTGACTTCGAGGCATGACCAGGGTGCTGGGCCCAGTTAATGTTGAAGTCACCCAGGATTAGTTGCTCCATTGTTACCTTGATAGCCGTATCATTTGTGATGGCTTCAAGGGATTTGAAGGCTGATTTTGGTGGATGGTAGACGCAGCCAATTGTTAGTTGTTTGGTGTGCCCTAGGGTTATCTGGATGTATATGCTCTATCCCTCAGCAGTAGGATTACTCTGCAGGGGTAGAGGTGACTCGGAGAGATCATCCTTAGCATAGATTAGGACCCCACCCCCTTTTTTGGTTTCTCTGTCATTGCAGTAGCTATTGTAGCCCACAACCTGAATCTCGTGGTCATGGATGTGGGCTTTTAGCCAGGTTTCAGAGATGGCTAGTAAGTCCGTTTGTAGAGGTCCAACCAGGCCTGGACTTCATGTATTTTGGTCTAAGACTACATATGTTCATATATGCTATCTTCAGACCCTTGGTGGCCGCCATTGATGGTCCTGGGGGATGCTACCAAGGTATTAATGCGTATGGGCCAGGGTTGGGTTGGATATCACCTGATAGAGAAGTAGTAAGACTAGTAACCTGAGCAGTTTAGTGCTAGGTATTGAGATGAGGTGTCTTCAACGCCTCCTGCTCATATAGTAAAGCAGATCATAGCATACACCCTTTTTTATGATCTCATGCTCTGTTAAGAGACTAGATATACTTGAGATAGGGTAGCTGCTAAGGAAGTCATGTGGGGGGATATTATATAGATTGCTCACTGGTTCTTGGGGGAATGGGTCTATGAGCCTGTCCACCCAGAGTAGGGTCAGTGAGTAGATTATGGTAAGTAGTACATCTCTATTAGGGGGAGGGACACTTGGGTTCCTAGCACACCAAGGAGGGAGGAAGGACGCATATACTAAGTAAGGCATTATTATTGGATGATGTCAGCGTAGCGTAGGTAAGAATAGGGTGCTCAGAATCTATCTGACTTGAGTCTGAAGGGTGGATGGCAGACACTGAGGGCTTCCTGTTTTCAGCTGCAGAGCTGTTTTTAACACCTTGTTCACCAACCTTTGGAAAGTGGCCGTGGCGTCCTTCATTCCAAAAGGCATTACTTTAAATTCAAATAAGCCTATCGGAGTGATGAAGGCCAAGCTCTCCCTAGCTCTGTCCGTTAACTCGACCTGCCAATACCCCTTTGTCAGGTCAATAGTCGTAAGGTATGTCGCCCCTCCCAACCTGTCCAAGAGTTCATCCATCCAGGGCATCAGGTGGGCGTCTGACTTTGTGACTACATTCAGTCCATGATAGTCCACACAGAAACAAGTACAGCCATCTGGCTTATGCACAAGGACTATGGGTGAGGTCCAGGGGCTGTGGGCTCTCTGGATTGCCCCTAAATCCAGCATTTCCTCCACCTCCCTCCTAATGTCCTTTTGGACAGCCTCTGACACCCGATATGCTGTCTGCTGTATGGGCATCTGTGTCCCTGTCTACACATTGTGCGTCGCTACGGGGGTTAGTCCAGGCTTGGCGCTAAACAGTGGGGCAAAGTCTGCTAAAACCTCCCTTACTTCCTGGATCTTGCCTGGGGCCAGCTGGGGAGACAATTTAACTGCCTCCACAGAGGACTCCCGCTTGCTTATTTCAGCAAGTCCAGAAGGGGGCCTCCTTAGTTCGTCCCCTCCCCAGGACTACATACTGCAAACACCATGTCAGCCCTATTAGCATATGGCTTCATCATGTTGACATGGTACATTCTTTCTGTCTGTCTTCTGTCAGGTAACTCTATGATATAGTTCACGTCATTTACCTTCCTAACTACTTTGTACGGTCCTGCCCACTCAGCCTGCAGCTTGTCTTTCTGGACCAGAATAAGGACCATGACTTCCTGGCCCACCATGTACGAGTGAGCTCTGGCTCTGCGGTCATACCACATGTTTTGTTTCTGTTGGGCAGCTGCCAGATTGCTCTGGGCTGTCCCCATAAGCTCCTTCAGTCTTTCCCTAAACCTAAGGATGTAATCCACTATGGGAGTTCCCTGGGTGGCGTGCTTGCCTTCCCAGTCCTCCTGGATCAAGTCTAGGGGCCCATGTACCGGCATCCATATAAGAGTTTGAAGGGGGAAAATCCTGTCGACTCTTGGGGCACCTCCCCCTGTGTGCAAACAACAGGTGGGGAAGGTATTTCTCCTAGTCCCTCCCATGCTGCTCAGCAAATGGTTGGAGCATTGAATTCAGGGTACCATTAAATCTTTTCACAAGCCCATTGGATTGTGGGTGATAAGGTGTCGTGCATCTCTGCGCCACCACACACTTCTCCCACAAACATTTCATCAGGTCCGACATGAAGGAACCCCCTCAATCGGTGATAACCTCTTGCAGAAACCCAACACGGGAGAAAATCGCAAGTAAGGCATCTGCCACTTTGTCTGTCCTCAGTGAGGATAGGGCAACTGCCTCTGGATACCGGGTGGCATAATCCACCACAGTCAGGATGAACCTCTTCCCGGAGGAGCTGGAGGTATTTAAAGGCCCCACAATATCCATTCCCACCCTCTGGAATGGCTCCTCCACTATGGGTAATGGAATTAGGGCGGCTTGGGTTTTCTTACCGGCCTTCCCTATTTCTTGGCACCAGTGACAAGACCTGCAATACTCCTTCACCTGCTGGGTGAAGTTGGGCCAATAGAAATTCTGGGCCAACCGCTGCGTAGTGTATGCGAATCCCAGATGACCAGACAACGGAACATCATGTGCAGTCTTGAGCAACTGCTCACGATACCCCTGGGGATGACAAGCTGCCTGTCTATCACCCCCCTCCCTCTGTCTGCACAGCCTGAGTATACATCAGTCCATTTTCCCAATAAACCTTATGTTTACCATCACCTCCCTGTGCTCTGTCAGAGTCTGTCCAAGCCCTCATCTTCTCTAGACTAGGGTCACTTTTCTGAGCTGCTGAAAACTCCTTACACATTCCCAAGGTATGGGACAGGTCCCCTTCAGTCTCTAAACTAGGGTCCCTAGTACTAGTGTCAGGGCACTCAGGATCACTGTCATCCCTAACCCTCTGACAATGGGTCACACATCCTTCTTCCCTTGCACAGTTACAAATTCATTGGGTATAAACTGACCAGGCTCTATCAGATCCCTTTTTACCAATGTTAGGGATGCCCCTGTGTCCCTTAACCCTTGTGTCTGTACACCATTCACTGTGACTGGGTGCATGTGTTCCCTCATGTTCACAGGCATGCTTCCAGGGACACATAAACAACCCACTTCTTTCCTAGCCCCATGTTGTGTATTGCTCACCCTTTTGGGACACTGTCTGGCAATGTGCCCAGTTTCTTTACAAACCCAACATTCATTTCTTTTTTCGGGAAATCTTTTCTTTGAAACCTGGGGCTAACTGGTTTTGGTGGAGGCAATGAGGGTTTTAGCTGCCCTGAAGGCGTGCTTTTCCCTTTCTGTGCTGCCACACCCACCCCATTCGCTCTCAGAGCAGGTCTGTTCTTGGCATAGTGGTCCGAGAGTTCAACAGCCTCTTGCACTGTTTTGGGATCTCGGTCCTCCAGCCAGGTTTTCAGCTCTGCTGGGCATGCCCAAAAAAACTGTTCTAACAAAATGGCATTTTCTATTTTATCTACATAGTTTGTTTCAATTCCTTCCCATCAATGTTTTAAAAACTGACATTGTTTTGTGGCTAGCTCCTCATAGCTCGTATCAGGGCTTCTCCTGAGCTTATGGAATTTAGCTCTGTATGCTTCAGCAGTTAAATCAAACTTTTTTAAAAGTGCAGCTTTAAGTTTGCTGTAATCATTATTGTTCTCATTGTCCATTTGACCCAATGCATCCCGAGCTTTCCCGGTAAGTAGCAGGGATAGCTGGAAGCTCCAGAACCCTGTAGGAATTTTAGCCTGAATACAAACTTTTTCAAAAGAATTTAAAAAGGCATCCATATCCTCCCCCTCTTTAAATTTGGCTATCAATTTGTAATTCAATTTGTAACCCAGTCCTGTAGTTCCAGTTAAACCCAAGCCACTTACCTGCTCTGGTGCTGGTGGTTGGAGTCGTAACTTCTCCACTTCATGCCACCTCTGTCGCTCATGCTCCTCATGTTCAGCTTCTCACTGTTCTCACTCCCTCTTCTCCTCTGCAACTCGCTCAGCCTCCCGCTGCTTCCGGTCAGCCTCTCGCTGTTCACGCTCCCTCTTCTCCTCTGCAGCTCATCTCTCTCGCTCTGCTTCTCTCTGTTCTTGCTCCATCTCTCGCTCAGCATCTCTCTGGAACTCCAGCTCCATTCTGCGCAACTCAGTCTGCAGCCTGAGTGCTTCTGGCTCCAGAATGCTGGTGACCTTCCCCTGCTGCTGTGGCCCTTCACTGGCAGTGGCCCTGCTGTTATCCTCACCGGATCTGGACACTGCACTGGCTGATAGCCCCTCCATGCTCAAGGTTTGGTCCCTTACAGTCACAGTCAGTGGCCTGATGCTCTGGGCATCTGCTGCCATCAGGGCATCCATGAGGTTCTGCTTGGTGCTCTTCCCTCATCCAGGACTCCTCTGTCCTGGCACAACTGCCTCAAGTAGTCTACAGTGTGTCCGCTGTCGCTGGAAGCCATCTTCTTCCCTAACACTCCAGCTACTATAACTTGCACTTGAGAAAAAAATAAAACAGGTAGGAACTCGACTGTAAGCAAAATGATATAGTTCTGTTTCCTTTTTTAAAAAATAAATAAATCACTTTTTTTTTTTGCAAGTGAGCTGTACAGTATTAAGCTGACACACTGAACAGTTAAAGCTTGTGTTACCAAATGTATCTGCACTGCTCCAACCAGTCCATCATAAACACACTCAGCAGGTCAGGCCCTCTGCTCCCACAGTGCCAACCTCCGAGCGCAGTACTGTGAACAGGTAACAGAACAGGGTAACCCTCCTGTCTGCTTGTGGATCCGAATCACACTCAGTCTCAAGTTCTGGGGGGATTCAAACTGTGAACCTTATGCTAGTGTACCCAAATGTACAGGTTCAGATAATCTGCTCTTCAGGGGGATGCCAGATATCTTTCGCCGAATAGCACCTTACCAGGTATCCAAAAATGAACCCTTAAAACTCTGTAAAAGACCTTAGGTATATTCTTACCTTTTCCCAGTTTGGTAACACCATCAAGCTTATCAACAGTTTTGTCAGTCTTAACCCTCCATACGTCACATGCAAAAGAAAGAACTTGGAAGACACAGGCAGTCACTTTCACATGAAAGGTTTACTTAAAAATGGATAAAAATATGTGAAATGTAAACACAGAACACTATATCACAAAGCATACAATCACATAAAGAAAAACAAGGAAAACTACAGACGAACTCCTACCACAATACATTTAGATCTTTTCTATCTAATGTATTACTTCTTTACAGTGCTTAAGGTAGATATTTTTTCTTAAGAGCCCAAAAAGTTATGTCCCCCAGTTAAAACACAGAATACAGTTTAAAAAAAACTCTGTGTTTCCACCCTTTCTATGATGCCATCTAGCTCCTCCTTTTAGAATATAAAAATTATACAAACAATGATCTTCCTGTCAGGAGATATTTTAAATACTGTGACTTCAGCAAAAACTAATTTCCCAATATGACTCCTTAATTAACATCCCCTCTTTGATCTTGAGCAGTTCCTGTTTACCCAAGGAATCAAAAGATTTTATAACCTTTTAGCACCATGGTGAGATAAAAATGTTTTTCCTGTAAGATGTCATAAAAGTTTATGATCTCCATCCTCAGGCAGACTCATAAAGTCCCATTTCATTTCCACTTCAAAGAGCCTAGGTGTATCATTAAAAAAGTAATAAAATGCCACTCTGAAGTAAGTCAGTTAATTAAATGATTCCTGCTTCACTGAAACCTTGGGGGTCACCCATGGCACAGCTACCTCATGTGAGACAATCACACTCTACATTTTTATATTACAAATATCATAGAACAATCATAACCAGCCGGCCAAGCGTCACACATACATGTACACAGACATATGCAAAGTGGTCTAGTTTCCGCATCGGCTCGAACATCGGGAGATGAAAATTTGAATGCCACCACCGGGTCTTCCTCCCGACTGGTGCCCAGTATATATTACATAACCATTTTTTAAAGTCCGGCCCAGACTAATTCTGCAAGCCCAGCTACCGTTATCACCTTCCAACTGTAGTTCCATTTATACAGAACTCGAAAGAAAGACTAGAATGGCAACGCTCATCGGCAGTGCCTAGCGCGAGTACGTAAAGTGAGCTGCTATCTTTTGGAGGGCAGAAACAGTGCCGGAAGCGCCTTGCAGACTGCATTAATGTATGCAGTAGCCAGCGGAGGAGTCCCAATAAAAGCAGTTTAAATGGTAAAATATGTGTTGGATTTATTTTGTTTGGGAGCCAGTGATGAGTTGATGCAATTTGCATTACTGGGAGAAGGTAAAATTGCATTTCACTTATTTTTAAGAATGGCTTAACATGTGCAGATTGGTTTTACCATGTGATCTGCTGCTGTGGGGGGTGTTTATTAGTGCTTCATCTGGCGATATGATGCAAAGCATAAGAAAGCTTTTCCCTAATGTAGTTTATCTCAATATCAATGGTTGCCTAGTAAAAATATTAAATACATACAATGTACTACTTATTTTTAATGTATGTCTGCATTGCTGTTCTGTGCCAAGTAAATAGCCATTGTGATGGGGGTGGTGGCTCTCATTCTGTATGCTACAATTTCTTGAGAGTGGGCGTTGTAACATCTGGCTGCGATGGGAGGGTGCTACAGGAACTATGTGGGTGGGGTGGGATTGGTAGCCAGCAACAATGCCTGTGGTAAGGGTGGGTGAGGGAATGTGTTGTGGGCGAGGGGGATTAAATGTCTGAGACTAGACTTGCATGAACTTTAAAGGTAGGGGCATTGATTGTGGTCATCTGGTGGTGCAGACTGTCCTGGTAGGTGTGAGGAGGTTAATCCAAGGTATGGGTGGAGTTCCAGCATGGGGTTGGGGGGGGAATTTAGGGGATGCTTGTCAGGGTACTTGAAGGGTGGTTGAGCTGTACTGATAGTTTCATGCCCAGTGATAGGTGAAACCTCTGCTGCAGGTAAAGTGGATGACAGGTGCTGTTGAGAAGGATTGTTGCATAGGTGATCACTGCACCCGTTCAGAGCACCAGCGTTACTGCGCCCGTCATTAGGGCCCCAAAAACCATAATTCGCCACCCTCTCCCTGAGGTTGCCCCCCCCAGAGTTAGTATAATTTAGAAAGGGAGGGGTGTGGGGGCGCAGAACCCCACATGGTGGGCAGGGGTGGGTGCAGCCCCCGTAAAAAGAGTGGATGGCATCATTTCAACTTGATGCCGTAATGACCGGGCTCACTGCTGCCAGTGCTCTGAACGGGTTGAACCATAGGTGATGTCTCAATCTCCTACTGTTGCCATACCATCGAGCAGTTGCCAGTGACTGCAACGGGGGAGGGGGCAGGTCAAGGGGCCATGGGGTGGAGGGATGGATGGGAATGTGTGGAGGGTGGTCTCCCTGAATGTGAGTAGCCTGAGTAACAAAACAGCTGTGCTCCAGGCTGTCTTAACTGAAGGGATAGTGAACATCGCAGCCATCACTGAGACTTGGGCCACCCAACATCAGGATTGGGATCTGGCAATCCCAGGGTACAAAATTTACAGAAAGGACAGAGGTGGGGAGAGGGGGAGGGGTAGCAGTCTATCTAAGGGATGGGATTAGATGCACAAGGGATGCGGGGGAGGAAGGGAGGACAGAGGCGCTATGGATGCAGTTCCTGGACTCAAAGAGTAGAAAGTTGAGGCTGGGGGTGGTGTATAGACCACTAGCCCAGTCCAAGGAGCTGGATAAGGAGTTAGCGGAACACATTAGGCGGGTATGTAGGAATGGGAGTGTGGTGATCGTGAGGGACTTCAATCTGCCTGGGGTAGATTGTAGTACTCCAGTCACCTCAACTGCCGGGGAGCAGGTACTCCTGGACGTGTTCCAGGATAGTCTTCTGACACAGCTGGTCAACGTGCTAACTTGACTAGGTAATTCACTGGACCTGATACTATTGAATGGGGAGGCAGTGAGGGAACTATAGGTAGAGGACCCATTAGCTGGGAGTGACCATCAGTTGGTGTGGTTCACGCTCAGGTTGAGTGGGGAGACTGTAGGCTCAGAAACAAGGGTAGTGGACTTCAGGCCGGGCAGACTTCAGGACGATGCGGGAAATACTGCAAGGGTGACTAGAGGGGATTAGGCTGGAGATGGATGCACAACAAAAGTGGGATATTATCAAACTTGGTCTAACAGAGGCTATGGAGGCTTGCACCAGGACTCTGAGCAAGAAGAGCAGAGTCAAGAAGCCATGTTGGCTAAACAGTGAAGTGCTGGAGGGAGTAAGGGCAAAGAGAGCTGCGTATCGGAGATTCAAGAGAACAGGGAGGGGGAGTACAGTGGGGTTTATGTGAGTTGGTCCAAGGAGGTAACCAAACTGGTTTGAGGAGCCAAGGCCTCCAGGGAGCTAAGGCTAGCTCAGGGCATTAAGGGAGGGGAAAACGACTTTTTTAGATATGCGAGGGGAAAAAAGATGGTGCAGGGACCAAATAGTTTGAAAGAGGGGTGGAGGGTGGGTGGAAAAGAGGGCAGAACAAGCAGAAGCACTGAAGGAATACCTCTGCTCTGTGTTCATGCAGCAGAAGGGTGGTCAACTACCTCTGTGGACTGGGAAGGTGGGGTTGGGGGGGAGGGATGACTGACAGAATGATTGAGGAGAGTAGAGTACTAGAGGGTCTAAAGACACTAAGGGTGGATAAGGCACCAGGTCCTGATGGCATTCACCCCAGGGTGCTGAGGAAGATGGCAGAGGTGTTGGCCAGACTGCTGGCGGACCTGTTCATCACCTCCCTGGACATGGGATGCATGCCACAGGACTGGAGGATGGCCCATGTGGTGCCTATGCACAAGAGCAGCCCACGGGACAAGCCAGGCAAATACAGACCTGTCAGCCTCACATCCATACTGGGTAAACTCATGGAAGTGATACTGAAGGAGAGACTGGTGCCATTTCTCAAGGTGACTGTCCTCCAGGGTGGGCAGCAGCATGGGTTTGTCTCAGGGAAATCTTGTCAGACCAATCTAATAGAATATTAAGACTGAGTGACAGGTGAGCTGGATAAGGGTCATGCAGTGGATGTCCTATATTTGGACTTCAGCAAGGCCTTCGAGTCAGTGCCTCATGGGCAGCTAGGGGGAAAACTGAAATCCGTGGGGGTGGGGGCAAAACTGGTTAACTGGACCATGAACTGGCTGAAGGGGAGGCAGCAACAGATGGTGGTTGGGGGGGTTCTCAACACCTAGGCCAGTGACAAGTGGAGTGCCACAAGGCTCTGTGCTTGGTTGGTGTTATTTGGGCTATTCATATCAGATATCTCACATGGAGTTGACAGCAGGATCAGTCTGTTCTCAGATGATACCAAAATGGGAGCGGTAGTGGATGAAGTTGATGGGTGGAAACTATAGGGGGACCTAACCAAACTGGAGGAGTGGTCGGCAAAGTGGCGGCAGGCTTCAGTGCAATGAAGTGCAAGGATATGCACCTCGGGGCCAAGAACCTGAGGAGGAAATACTGGCTAGGAGTTACCGGGGAAGAGAAGGACTTAGAGGTGATAGTATCAGAGAGCACAGACAGCATGAACAACTCTGCTCAGTGCAAGACAGCTAAGGCTAAGGCTAACAGGATGCTGGGATGTATTGCAAAGAGATTCCATGGAGGGCAGCAGGTTGCTTGGGGTGCATCATGGGTTTTCAGTGGGGAACAGGATACTATTCCAAGTGAAGGTGAGCATTCTGTGGGGTGCATGAGGCCACTCTGGGGGTAGGGCGAGCGTTACATTGGAGGCAGTAGGCCATTCAGGGTGTAGTATGGTCATTCTTCAGGGGGGGGCAGAGGTTGTCCCAGCAACAAGGTGAGCATTTGTGCAGGTGGGAGGCTGTTCTAGGTGCAAGGTGGGTGTTCTTTCAGGGCAGGAGGCCATTCTGTGCATTCATCTGGGGGCAGGTGGCCGTTCCAGGTGCAAGGGGCATTCCATGGGGGGCAGGCTTTTCCAGGAACTGGAAGGGCATTCTGTTGATGGCATTAGGCTGTTCCAGAGGCATGGTCTGCATTCCATTGGGGGAGGAGGGCAGGGTGCAACGTGGATATTCCTTGAGAGTAGAAGGCTGTTACAGTGGCAGGAATCCATTCTGGGTGCAGAGTGGATTTTACTTTTTTTTCTCAATACTTTCTGCACCTTTCTCCCCTCTGCAGCCCCTATCTGCTCACCCACCCATCCCCCAGCCCCATTACCCGGCTCCTGGATCTTACCTTGAGCTGTCCTGGCCACAGGATTGGATGCCCGGCCACCAGTGCGGAGCCTGTGCGGTGTCAATCTTCATCCAGCCGCCATGAGGTGTTTTTCTTTCTTTTTCTCCCTAGTCCTCCCCATTGCTGGAGTGCAACATGTTGGTGTGTGTATGTGAAGGTGTACGCATGCTGCGGAGTCCTGCAGCACCCACTGTTCCACTGGCACCCCATCACATTCTACCCTCAGACCTCCACCTGGAGGTAGTCATTCAGTGGGGTAGCCAGGTCTCCCTTCCTGGAAGAAGAGAGCTGTCCCTCCAGATGCTCAGTCCTCTCCCTCCTCGGTGACCCGTGAACACTGTGAACATGGGTCACCGGCGTAGCATGAGGTAAGGCACAGATGCCTCATCCCTCCATGCCACTGGGCCAGCGAGTGGAGGTTCCTTTGAGGGTACATGTCATGTCTATGAGGCAAATCCTAAAAAAAGTATCTTCAAAAGTTGGGATCAAAAATTAAAAAAATATTTGTTCCAGCATCAGATGTTTCAGCATTCAGAAATGCTTGTTATGATTTTGATCTGTCCATCTGCTTCACTTACAGGATTATCCCCCAAGCCACGAAAAGGGCATTTAACTTTGTGCTGCTGCTACTGCTGCAGCAGGGCAAGGCTATGTCTCCCCGGGTAAAGACTTTTCATTTCAGCATTATTATACCACACTCAGTAAAGACATAAACTTTTGTAATGATCTTACTGTTTTTTTCCTCCTCGTGACACCATGTTTACCCACAGTGTCCATGCCCCCTAGAATTCTGTGCTCCCAGTGACATGAGGAGGTGAATACGAGAACAAATCTTTGTATAGGAGTACGTGAACTGAGAACCTGTGTATGTGGGGAAGACAATGTCTTATGCTGCACCAATCAGGAGCGACGTTTGCCATTACTGCAACATCCACACACTGCGTCCTTAGTGACATCCCTAACTCATCATGTGCAGATTAGTAGGGTGCTGTTAGAGAAACAGTGAAGCACACGAAATACGAACATCTGTCGGTGTCCCTGGCCCGGATATTCAGACTGCATCTGGCAGTGGCACAAGCATGTGCGCAGCGCAACTGGGATGCACCAGGGACAGGACCGGGTGATATTTAATGGTGATGCACTATGGCACAGCACCGTTGAATATGGCATGGACAACACACTGCACAGTGCACACTGCGCCAGTGCAAACCACGGATAGGGAGCACGGGGATGTACCAGCACAAATGCAGCTGCGCTGGGCACAACACCCGCGATATTCAGCAGAGGACATGCAAATGAGGCCATAATATATGCAAGGTGAAAATGAGGCCATTTGCATGTCATTATGGCCCAATTTGCATGCCTTGTGCAGGGCAGCCTGGCGTATTGTGCCTGGCGCCCTGCACAGACTGATGTGAGCAGAGGTGGTCCCAGGGCATCCCCGTCCCTAAGCTGCGATTGCCGTTGACTGCCATATGTAAATCCCTGGTGGTCTAGTGGTACCCCCCTCCCGTGTCTCCGATTGCCAGTATATGTATCCAATATCAGTCCCTGGTGGTCTAGTGGAACTCCCCTTCCCTCCCAATGCCGTGATCGCTGGTTAAATGTCCTAAAAGATCCCTGGTGGACTAGTGGTACCCCCCCACCTGGTGCTGCGATCACGGTAAATTGGTGCAAGAATAATCCCTGGTAATCCAGTGGCACCCCCCTCCCTCCCGTGTCCCCGACTGCTGGTATTTGTAGGAAATACTATGCCCTGGCAGTCTAGTGGAACCCCCCTGCCCGTTGCCATGATCATGGGAAAGCGCCTTAGAATACTTCCCTGGTGATCCAGTGGCACCCCTCACCCTCCACCTACACAGAACCCCTTGCCCACCCACTCCCCCGTCATCGGTGGGGCTGCTGCAACCATCGCATACCCCAGCTGGCCACCGGGCCAATGGTACAGTATGGAGCTATAAAGCCCATTGGTCCACAGTGTAGACCAATGGACTTGCAGGGCATACTGTACTAGACAGTCTTGATGATGGGGGGAGAGTGAGCAAGGGCTTCGTGTGGGTGGGAGAGGTGGGGTGCCACTGGATCACCAGGGAAGTATTCTATGGTTCTTTCCCAAGATTGCGGTATCAGGCGGGGTTGGGGTTCTACTAGACTGCCAGGGCATAGTATGTCCTACACATACTGGCGATCGGGGACACGGGAGGGAGGTGGGTGCCATTGGATCACCATGGATTATTCTGACGCCGATGTACCACGATCACGGCACTGGGTGGGGGGGGTACCACCAGTCCACCAGGGATATTTCAGGGCATTACACCAGTGATCACAGCATCGTGGGGGGGGTCCACTAGACTACCAGGGAGATGTGGGTGTTTGTGGACAGTGTTCTGGGTGGGCGGGTGGCAACCCAGCTGGTGACTGCTGTGTTGCACCCTGCAATACAGCAGCTCACTTGTGGGTGGCCAGAAGCTGTTCCCACTATTCATGGGCTCAACTTTGTGCCCCCCTATGTGGCGCACTGCAGGGTTGCACCAGCATATGCGCCACACATCCTGGACTGAATATCAGGATGTGCAGCATATGCATGGGCATGCCCCCTGCATCTGTGCTGCATACACTTACATTTCTTCCTGGCGCATCGGGATTTGCGCTGCGCATGCAGCCTTTTCCATATCCCACCGGGGTGCAATGCGATATCTGGGCCCCTGTGTATTGCTGGAGTATCACTGTTTGATAATATTCTTGACAAGTTCATCCTCTGTGCAGTCGCTAAAATAAAAAAACTGTGGCAGTACTTACTTTCTTCATCACTCGCCTCCAAAGTTAAACTCTCTGTCCAGTAGCATTTCTTCTGGTCAGCAGCATCACACTGTGAGTCTGTTAACGTTTATTTAAGTCTCCTGCACATGTGAAACTTGCCCTCATGTTGGAGAGTTCAAATTTGTAGATAAGTAACGCACAAATTAAGTACTGCTGCAGTTATTTGTCTCAGTGACCTCACAGAGGATGACCTTGTCAAGCATACTAACAAACAATGGTATTGCAGAAATACATGGGGATGCTATGTCAGACGTTTGTATTTTGGGTGCTTCACTCTTTCTCTCACAGCATCCAACTAATTTGCATAGCCACAGCTATGAGCGCAGTCCTACCTGCAACTCACTACAGCAGGTGAATAGAGATATTTCACCAAAAAAAAGAGAAAGACACTGCACATAGGCACATGGGGTTTTGAATTTCTACACACACAAAAGAGGCTCCCATTTCACTCCTCCTATGGAGATTATTCCCCTACTCGCCTCCTCATGTCACCTGGAGAACAGAACTCTACTTGGCATGGTAGCACACCACCACAATGACAATATGACAGAAAACACCACCACCACAGCGACAAACCTCGCCAGGTCACTGTGGTGGTCAGCTGTCTGCCGACACAGCAATTCCTGATGTTGTGTCCCCACCCCAAACCGACTCCAACTCAGAGCTGGTTAATTAGAGATGGGGGGTGCGGGGGGCAAAGCCCCCTGCAGAAAAATGCTTCTTCTCGACGGGAACACTGCTGACAGTCGTCATTGTTCCCATCGAGGTTGTGGGGTTTTCGACAACGGTGTTGTTGTTGTATTGATGTGGAACCGCGTGGCATGGACATTGCGGGTAAACATCGCACAAGGAGGAGGGGGAAAAAAATAGTATCATTATAAAACTTTATGGGCTGGATATTCAAACTGCGCCATTCTGTGGCGCAAGCTCTTGCGCTGCTCAAAATAGTTGCGCTGGGGTGTGGCTGGGGCGATATTCAACGGAGTTGCGCTATTGAGCAACTCCTTTGAATATCATCCCCCGGCCACAGCCACTGTGCATGGCGCAGTGGAACTTGCGCCACCGCAAGTGGTCAGAGTGGAGCATTCAAGATGCGGTGGTGCAAGTTCCATTGTGCCATGCGTCAAATTTCCGATATTCAAAAGGTGACATGCAAATGGGGCCATAATTCATGCAAAGCACAGGGGCCATTTGCATCTACTTATCCCCATTTGCGCTGCCATTAGCATGCAGATGCGCCGATCCCCGGCGACTTGCGCCTGGGCGCCCTCGCGAGGTGATCTTCAGCGGCCGTCAAAGGGGACCCGATGCCCCTGCAGTCCGATCAGCGGGCAAACCGTAGTAATCCCACCCCGACTGGCCCGATCACGGGCATAACTGTAGTAATCCCCATCCCACCCGACTGACCCGATCGTGCGCATAACTGTAGTAATCCCCACCCCCGACTGGCCCGATCACGGGCATAACAATAATCCACACCCCGCCTGGCCCAATACGCGAAAGCTTGTAGTAATCCTCCACCCCGACTGGCCCGATCGCGGAGCAAAACTGTAGTAATTCCCACCCCGACTGGCCCGATCGCGGGCAAAACTTTTCCATTCACATATCTGGACTGCCTTGCCGGTATGAAGGCACGCCTACTGGCTCTTGCTCTGAACCACCGGGCGCAGCCCTACCGAGCAGTCAGTCGGCGGGCGGGGGCGGCAGGCGGTGGCGCCAGCTCGCCGCTGACGGGGTGGAGCGGGCAGGGGCTCCTGTGGTGGGTGGGCGGCCACTAGATCACCAGGGTACTCGACCTGGGGTTGACTCTAATGCCCGCGATCGGCTTTCATGGTCCACTGACCACCAGGGATATTGTTCTTGGGGTTGAACTCTGTTCTGCCCACGATTGGGCTAGTGGGAGGGCATTACTACTGGTTTGCCCAATGATCGGTGCTAGTGGGGTGGAGTTATACAGTTTTGCCCGCGATCGGGCCAGTGGGGGTGGAGTTACTACAGTTTTGCCCGCGATCGGGCCAGTCGGGGATTACTACAGTTTTGCCTGCGATCGGGCCAGTTGGGGAGGGTTACTATTATGCCCCTACATTGGGCTGCAGGGGGCACAGGGAGAAGTGGAGGCCACCCACAGGTGGCAGCTGCTGTGTTGTGCCCTGCAATGCGGCAGCTCACCTGTGGTGGCCCTCGACTTACTCCTTTTCTTTTGCTCTAAGTCGTCAGGCGCAGGTTGGGGTTGCGCCTGAACTCTGCACAGCCCGGCTGAATATCGGCTGTGCAGTTTATGCATGCTTCCTCCTCCGGTTGAGCATGCCTTCATTAGCATTGCGCTGTTGCTCAGCATGACTTGGGGGGGCGCAACTGCCTCCTGCTGAATATGGCAGAATGGCGCAATTTCAGACTTGTGCAGGCGCAACCCTATTGCGCATGGCGCAACCCTTTTGAATATCCAGCCCTATGTCTTTACTGAGCATGGTAAAATTATGCCAAAATGAAGAGGTTTTACTCAGGGAGGCATAATACAGGGCCTCTGGTACCCCCAGAGATGGCACATTCGTCTGTGGATCTGTGCTGCCACCATGACCACCACTGTCTTAACTAGACTGTGTTTCAGGTGGAGGGTGGGAGGAAGGTCCTTCCTCCCCTGACTCTGCCACGGGGAATCTGCAGTGCTGCCCTCCATGAGTAAATCCCCAGGGGAGGCAGGTGCTGGTCCACAGGGAGAGGGCTGAGAACCCCCACCTCAAATTATGCTGCTCAGGAGATAAACCAATATGAAAAAAAGTCATGCAGAATCTAATGAGCTGCAAATTGCAATTTTTTATTAACTTTCTTTTTTGGGCGTCAGCTGGCCACCATATGTCCAACCCTGTCACCCATCCCCCATCTGCCAGGACTTACCCACCCCACTGGAGTGTACCCTGGCTTACCCCTCAGGGTGCATCATCAAGGAGGTGCTTCTCCATGAACGGAGACTGGTTTGGGATCTGGGTGGAGTGCCTCAGTTGGCTGCATATGGTCTGATGGAGGGTAGACATCCTCCTGCATAGGAAGATGATTTTTTTCTGCCCCAGAGAGGTGTGGCATGCAGTGACATATTGGCACACAGAACACCAGACATCTGGCATGCAACCCGAGGCTCTACATCACTGGCTGTCCCACCCCTGGTTTCCACCAGGGGTTGGTCAAATGCCGGAAACTTCCACACGCTGTTCCCCCCCCTTCCCGGAGGAGATCTGTCCTGATCCTCTCCCACGGCCGACCCCTTCCACATCACTGGTTCGCTTCTGAACCAGGGATGTCAGCGTCGCAAGTGGAAGCTCTACCGCTATTCAATTCCAAAGTGCTTGGCTGTGCTCTTCATTAATTTCAACTGGCAATATGCAGCAAAAAGAAAATACTACATTAAGACAAATTACACAAATTAATTTCTTGTAGCATTTTATTTTGTACTCATCATATTTTGTTAGTAGTATGCATCAAAATTTGGTTTTACTCACCTCTGTTCAAAAGTGAGAAGTACAGTACTCGCTCTAAAAGAAATCTTATCTGGAGCCATGCATAGCAGAGCACGATGTCGGTGTCGCACATGACACAGTGCAGTATCTGCATTGCATGTGCAAAGGGTGGTGTCAGCATCACCATGGCACAGCAGTGTCAGTATGCCACAAGGCAGTTTTGTGTCGTCAGTGCACGTGGCATAGTGAAGTGGCAGCCCACCACCTGGCACAGTGCTGTGTGAGCACTGCATGTGGCACTGTGCAGTGTTGGTAGAGCACACAGCACAGTGTGGCAACACCACTGTGTATAACACAGCACAGTGCCGACATAGCTCAGTGCAACATGTACTGCTGCCACAGTGCAATACCATGTGCACAGCAGACACTGCAGTGTGCCATGTGGTCTGCCATCCATGTTCTGTAACACGTGACTTGTCATTGCTGAGCTGCACCATGGGCACGGTCATCTCTATGCTATGCAAGTTGCACTGCTGCTACTGTGCTGTGCCATGAACTGTTTCATATGTACGGCTGTCACTGAAATGTGCTGCCAGCACTGCATTGTGCCACGTGCACTGCTATTACTGTGCTGCACTCACTGTTGTCACTGCGCTGTGCCACATGCACTGCTGTAACTGCACTGTGCCACATGCACTGCCACTACTGGTGCCCAGAAGGTTGGCGCAAGCCCTGTATAGGAGGTGCAGGCCCCATGCTACTTAATGTTTGGGGGACTGCAGGCCCCTGCAAAGAGAGTGAGGTTTCAGGCTCCTGCATGAGAAGTTAGTGCAGGCTCATGAGTCGGGAGGATTGGGGGTTGCAGGCCTTCTGTGTGAAGAGCCACAAGAAATGCCGACACCGTGACTGCGCCATGTTCAGTGCCAACAGTGTGTAGTGACATAAAAACACTGCTCCATGTGATATGCACCACTATACTGTTCCTTGTGCACTGCTGACACTGCTTTGTGCCACGTGCAGTGCTGACACTGTATTGTGCCACAAATCAGTTATTTTTCAAATAAGTGTCTCAGCCCCCACCAATTTTATTATGGAGCACATTTGCACAATAAAATAATTTAATAAGAATAATAATTTAGTAATAATGTTTGGTTCCTGAGAAATGCACAGGTTGGAAATAAGACACTCCAGGTTATTGGCTGGGGTTATTGAGTGAAAACAGAATTCCTGTCCAGTGGACTTCATCTGCTCCTCTAGCTCATCTAAGTATGAGGTCATGAGCCTCTCTTTGAGACATGCTGCTGCTGTGGAAATAATTATAATATCTGAAGTGCAGGATTATGCTTAGTCAATTAATGGGAACAGATGAAGTTCAGAGAGACAAGGATCCTGGTTTCAGGCAGTCGGAGCAGAGCATACTAACAAAGAAGGGGGTCAGGGGGTCGGAACTGCTTAGACCAGGAGGCGAAGCAATGCAGCGTGTCAGCCCAAGGTACTAGGAAAAAAGTTGCCTTCTTTATGTTTATTAATTTTCTGTAAGCAGACAATTATCATCGACTTAATCTCATACAGGGCATAGGAAACGAGGTTCAGTTCCACATATGGCTGATATACACATAACTTACCCATGCAATCTGGTACAATAGGAATAGGGGTAATCCGGGACAAAAAGTCCTGAAATGTCAAGTCCAAGAAGTCTCTCAGTAATTGTCAGCCTCTTCAGCGGTTAAAGTTATGTCCATTAGGAAGATTTCAATCAAAGATAACGCAGTCCTCAGATTGCTGTTTAAACCCGTTGCATGACTAGGGAGTAAACATAAGTCAATGCTGACTCCTAATGCAGTCCCCCCACACACACAATTGTTACTTACTATGGAAACTTTACTGTAATACTAAAGAGTTAAGATTACAGTTGCAATTATAACTTGGGCAGGTCTGGAGCATCAGCATAAAACACTGTATCAGTTTAAACCATTCAGGCATATGGCACTTTATGAAGTGATTCCAAATAACGATTTCACACTACATCGTGGCAATATTGCCACATACCCAAAATTCAATTGTAATTATACGCTTCCTCCATAGTGCTACCCAACGTGTTTAAGAAATGAATTAGAAGGTAGCTTTTCACCTCTAAAACCCAAACTAGAACTAACATTTTAATCACTGAAGAACACTGAGTAATATAGGATTTTAACAATATTATCCAAATCTAATCCCCATTTCTGTTTGGCTCAGTGTTCACATTCCTGTAAAGCCAAATTGCAGAAGCATGGTAAGGGTCTACCGAGCAGCAGACCCTCCATCGATCACTTGGAGCCTCGCTTGGCACAGAAAAGGGTAGGAAATTCCATAGCCATCAAGTCACTGCTGCATCCCTTCCATCTTCTTCCTTGCAGCGCGGATCTGGTAGAAGTTGGAACACCAAACGTTTGTTCCTTCAAGCTCCGCAAGATGCTCTGCTCTGGCGGCCGCAACTACCTCCTTCTGAACCCCCGAGACTTCAATCCCCTCCATCGCCACGTCTTGGGTCTGAAATCCATCAGTCCCAACCAGTGCAGTGAACGGCTGAAAACATTCACCTGGCGAGCCCCAGATCAATCTCGATCTCCAAGGCTGCCAAGCTTCTGCTCAATGAGTTCCTGTCTTCAGTCGTGCAACCCACGGCAGCCTGGCTTTCCAATTTCAGCAACATTTTCTGAATCTTTGAGTCCATGGCCCACATGAGCTCAAGGATAGCCACCAAGGGTGTCTGTCTGGATCTTTAAGTTATTGGGCCCGTTGCTACAAGTGAGACCTGTGTCCCCAATGGAATACGTCATTAGATCTTTCTTCGATCTCTGCAGCTTGTCTTTTACTTTTACTGTGACAAATTTGGTATTGTCAGGTTCAGAAAAGTCTAACGACACAGAGCTGCTGCTCTTGTCCAAGTAAAGCACCATTTAAATTATATTTTGTTAAAATTGCCACCTTTGAGGAGAGACTGCAGGAATATGTCCGACCTGGAAGATGGTTCTCTGGCGCCTCAAAAGTTGCCTTCTTGAATGTGCTTCAGTCCACTAACCTGGCTTTTTATAATCTGGAATAGTCCATGCATTTGTATAAATAATCCATGTTTATTTTTTTAATACTTTCTATTTTTCTCGCCTTCCCTCCCACCAGCTCCGATATCCATCAGGAGCACCTAGGAGCCATCCCTCTGCAATCCGCCTTACCTGGTCTGCCCCGTCACCCATGGAGCCTCGGATTACCCCTGGACGGGGACGAGATTGGGCCTAAACACCTCGAACATCTAGTTTCGTCGGACGAGGGGTACTAGGAAGGCGGCTGCAAATTGAGGGCACGCTCCAGTGCTTCATTTCCATCGGAGCTGGAAGGCATTTCCCTGTTCTGTAGGGAGGCCAGCACCTCGACATCAAGGCGCTTCACTGACGCCTGCCATTCCCAACCCCCTTCTCTACACTCCAACGCTATGCCTCCAGCTCCGCCAGAGGCCAGCTGAGCTACAGGAGCCCCTCCCTCGTGGAGAGGAGAGCTGTCCTCCAAATGCTCAATCCTCTTCCTCCCTGCTGACCCCAATGACCCAGGCTCATTCCCAAACCCGGTCGGTGGCATGGTGCAAGGTGTGGTGTCCAGCGCTCAACCCTCAGCACCACTGGCTGGCCCAAATAATCCATGTTTTAGTTATATTATAACATGGGTTGGAAACGTCCTGCTTCCTGGTTGCAAAATAAGTTCTGAAACCCATATACTGGTTCCTAAAAAATACACAGATTGGAAATAAGACACTCCAGGTCGTTGATTGGTTGGGGTTAATGCATTTCCAGGTGTTAAAGGCACTCCGTGCAAGCAACTCATGCCTCCTTATGCCCTGAGCATGCATTAACCCTAGAGAACCAATGCTCTACTTTGTCATATTGCTTACAAAATATATGTAATACTCATTATTGTTAAAGCAGAACACAGTCAGAATGTGCAGATTTTAATGTGCTTTGCGAGGGGAAAGGAAACCCAAATAACTCCACAATGCATCCAACTTAAACTGTACTACGAAGGTTTTTTTGAGAAAACAAAAACCTTCTGCTGCTTGGATTCTCTGTATATGAAGAACAAAAGATCAAAAGCAGCCTTCCAGCTGTACTCCGAGAATGTCCCACTATCCTAATGGCATTTAAATTTTGCTACCTCTGACTGAAATGTGTGTGTGTGTGTGTGTGTGTGTGTGTGTGTGTGTATGTGTACCTGGGCATACTGGTGGGAAGGTAGCAAAATGCATGGATTGTCCTCAGTATACAAAAGTGAGAGGTCTGCTGACCCATAAACTGGAGGCTTCTTCACCTGTATTTTCAAGGAAGTGTCTTCATTAATTTCTAATAGAGCTAAAGGCAGATGATTAAATATAAGTTGAACTGTATCTAATAACAAGCATTTTCTTCGAAGCAGCAGGGCTCTTTAGTAGTACACCCACTTGAACAGCAATAAACGTTTTTACCAGGGTGCAACTTTTCCAGATCACACTACCCTCTATAATGTTAAGCGCTTTTAATTAGATGCCTCTGAAGCTTTCTTTTTCTAGTGAGAATAAGTTTCACTTTCATTTATTTATTTAGTTATTTTACACTTTTAACCAGGAAAGATACACTAAACCAAGGATTCTTCCAGGTGTATGCTGGGAGCATAGGGAAGTTAAGTGGCTTGCTCATGGTCACACAGTACAAGCAGTGGCTGTGGGATTCAAACCCAGTTCTCCAGGTCTGCAGCTCAGTGCTCTTTACCACTATGCTATACTGCCTCCCTTTCACAATACTGTAGATTCATGAGGCCCAGAATCATTTTGGTTGATCGCCTATGCTGGAGCATGATGAAAACAGAATGTCTGAAATTGAATGCACTTAAAACCTGCCGGAATGCCTTGAAGTAAGCACTAAAGGGGCATTCCTGCAGGAACAGTAAATCATGGGGGGTATTTTTGTTTGGGGACTATTCTGATTTGGGGTGCATTCAGGTTCTGGCTGCATTTATCTTTTAATCAGAATGCTCTCCAAATCCTGAACGGTGCCTACTGTACTTAATGCCCATATACCCCTGTAGTTATTGCTCTGCCAGAATGCCCCCATAGTGATTACCAAAGGAGCATTCGCAGAGGATTTGGTATTCCACTACCAGATGCATTATGGTGTTCACCCCCCCCCCCAAGGGGGCGACTGTAAAAAATGGAATAGATCCAAAACTAGAATAAGACTGGAGCCAGAACTACTGTGTAACTGGAAATATTTACTGGAATAGATCCAAAACTATAATAAGACTGGAGCCAGAACTACTGTGTAACTGGAAATATTTACTGCCTTTTTATTTTCACTATATTCGCTGGTTCTGTTAGAATGAAAATAAAAAGGCAGTGAATATTAGGTAGATCACTATATGTAGCAGCACTAATGTTCCACCAGTGAAAATAAGAGGAAGTAACAGGTGGTGTGTGCTTGGAGTGCTAAATATAAAGGGCGTGAATATAAACTGCCATATAGTATTCTGGATTTACAATGACCTGCTGGAATAACCACCAACCAGCCAGAATAGTCACCCAGAACTGCCAGAATGTGTACCCCAGCCCATCCGAAGGCTCACCCTTCCCTGTCAAAATCCAGGTATTCCAGCAAGGTGGCATTCTGTCAGGTCATGGAAATTATTCTGTTGAGTCGGGAGGCCATTCAGGTAGGTGGGGTGGGCATTCCGGCAGCTGTTCTGGTGGGTTGGTGTTGCTAATGTGCTGGCACAGGCCTTTCAGCAAATTTCATTAATTGGTCTGCCTTTGTGCTTTTAAATAGACCCCCCCCTCCATGTCCATGGATGTGTGCTGCTCAACCCCAATCTACAGTTTGGGTGAGGACCAGGAAGCAGAATTTACATGTGGCTTTGAACCGCACAAACTCCTGCTTCGTTCTTGTAAGTGCTCCTGGCCCCGTGTGAAATTCGAGAAGGCCAGGAGAGCAAGTATGTGGCCGAAATATTTTTAAAGAGCAAGACAGCTTTTCCCAGTGTTGCTCATACCCAGTGTTATCCTGCGGCAACCCCCAGAGGCAGTGCGTTTTTTCCTTCCAAAAGATGGCAGCGCACTTTACATGGCTCAGGAGGCATTGCCATTCTAGTCTTTCTTTCGAGTTCTGTGTCCACAGAACTCGAAAAAAAGATTAGAATGGCAAAGCCCCCACCGGTGATGCTTAGTGCGAGTACATTGAGCTTGGTGCAATGTTGTGTAAGGCAAAACATACAACGGCCCTGCACTCAACACCGTCATGCCTATGCATTTTTAGTGGGTAGCGAGTACTAAAACGTAGTGGGTAGCTAGTACTAAAATGCTCATTTTATTGGAGGAAAAAAACTGCTTTCATGCATTTTATAGAACAGGGCTAAAATTGATTGCAAGGAACATTACCATGGCAAGCTGGACTTAATTATTTAAGCTTTTTTGATGTAATAAAAACATTATGCTTTGCACTGTGAGCTGCTGCTGACGTGTATGACTATCAGTCTTCAGATGTGTGATCAGAGCAGATGTGTTTTATTAGCAGTGGAATGGCAGATAATAAATAAATGATAAATCCCATACTTATATGTAGTTTAGCATCCGTATTGATATTTATATTATAGAAACATAGAAAGTGATGGCAGATGGGGACCAAAGATCCATCTAGTCTGCCCTGATTATGCTCAGTAATGACACAGGGAAGGAGACTGTCCTTTAATTAGACCTTGGGTGTGTGCGTGTGCTCTCAGTATGCCTCCAATGTCTCTGAAAGGCATGCTAGTTCATGGCTATAATAAGTGGAGTGTGCTTCCCTAAAGCTGCAGGTGGGTGGGGCTCAGGATCCTGAATGCCTTGGATAATGTGGGTCAGTATCCTGCTACAAGTGTTGTGGTGACCCAGCTGACCTCATAACCTGCGTACGCCTCACAACCTCATACCCTGTGCACACTGACACCCACACAAGCTGCCACGTAAGCTATAACTCATGACAGACCATGGGTATACTAGGCATTAATGCACACCCCAGCTGCATTGTGAGGCACGAGGTGCAGCCTGAGTGACCTTCAACCAACTGAAGTGCATTAATGCCCAGTATACCCATGGGCCTGGAGTGGGTTACTGCACTTATAAAATGACATGTTTTGAATGGAAAAACAAACAATCCAAACTTTAAATCTTTTTAAAATTGTCTTTATTTTCACTGTGCACGCATCGCTGAAAAATACACTTTAAAACTGTGTTTTGACATTTTTACATATTGTAATAAAACTATGTTTGTGTAATTCAGTTTTTCTTTATATTCATCCTCAACTTCATAGTTAAAACATCTAATGAAATTGCAAGTACTGACACGCCACGCCAGTCTAAATGCAAATAGCCATGTTTCTTTTTTTTACAAAGAAGCCAACATTTTAAACAATCAGCATCAAACAAAATGAATACTTACTTGAGAGTTAAGAGACAGATCAGTAAAATAATGAGAGATCATTAGAACGCTCACATCTATACATAAATGTGCTTTTTCAAGTAGATCTCTCTCACAGGATGGCTCGCACACCCACAAACCCACAATGCTGTACTGCCACACGGTTACCAGACACACATAGTGTTTACATGGAGTGTTTCTTACCAGGTAACAATACATGCAGTAATGGAGAACACCGCTTCTTAACTGGTAACCGAAGGGCAGCCCCATGTATTTGTAGTGAAAGACAGATCGCCCAGTCACTGTGTCTGTCTCTCACACTGTCACAAGATGGATTGCTGCAGAAACCACACACGGGAGCTCTGTGGGCAGAACAACTCTTCTTTCTACCTGACGAACTAAAAGTAAAAAGCAATGCCAGCTGGCAAGCTCGCTAAGCGCCAATTACAAATGGATGCTTCTCACGCTCAGTCCATCAGGCAGCAAAAGAGCCGCTCTGCCCACTGATTCTGCTAGCAGCCCTTCACAAGCAACTATGTGATACTAGGCATTAATACATGGCCATGCAGACCCAGTCTGACTAAAGGTTGTACATTTTATGCAACCCATTTTATCAACCATATACCAATGCACACTACCATGTCCATTAACTGTCTTCATGCTCCCACTCAGACTGTCAGGGCCATCCACTACATACAGTCTATCACACCCATTATCTCTATACGCCTCTTTCACACTCAATCGAATACCACCATGTAATGAACAAATCTCAAACCCATGGCCCCTACACTGTCACACTGAAAATCCAATATCCTATGCATATCACACCAGCAGATGCCACACCACAATGCACACTGTCACAACCACTAATCCCAAGTATGCTGTCACACCTACTTACCTCCCCATACTGCATGTACAATGTCACAACTTCAAACAGAACACACATGCACTCTTACACCTGCTGATCCGATACCATTTGCAATGTGTCACACCTCACAACACCATCCTCCCAGTATCCCCAAAACATATTGTCACACCTCATGACCCCATACACACATGCACGCTATTACAGTCACACCTTATTTCATGCATGCTGTGACACACACCGATGATCACATACCCCATGCATGCTGTCGCAACCGACTGATCCTATTCCCCCATGCACACTGTCACACTCACCTACAAGATGCACTGTATCACACCCACCGACCATTTAACCTCATGCACTCTGTCACACCTGACCACATACACTCTGTCACACCAGCTTCACATGCACACTGTCACACCCACCAGTACCATAGCCCTAGCAGTGCCAGCCTCCAGAGGTAATGTGTTTTGCCATCCAAAATCTGCATCTCCCCTCCGCCAGCCACCCTCTATGGACTAGAACCTAGTCAACCACTCCCTACATAAAACTAAACAATACCCCCCACCCGATCAGCCTCCCACATCAGGACCAGCTTCCCATCCTATGCCAAGAAAACTCTCTACAGCTGGATCACTCCCCAAACAAGCTCTCCTCAGCAGACTACTGTATCTGTAGCCAATTCCTCAACCCTGGATAATCACCACCAAAGCCAGCCGTCTTACCTACCTACCAGTGGATCATCTTCACAGAATCCCTGGACTAGACCCTCCTCTGCCAAACTCCCCTGCAGCTGGACTTTCAGCCTCAGACTATCCACCACCCCATTGCTGGATAACCCCACAAGCTCCCCAGACCTACCTTCCTCCCTCAGAAGCCCACCCATGAAAAACACTACTGCAGCCAGAACACCCCACCTCTACACAACTGGACCACCCTCTGAACTCCAGTCAGCCACCGCTCTGCACCTGTAACACCCATCCAACCCATGGAACAGCTTAACCACCAACCACCCACCTGGCACCTGCAATACACTATCTGCTGCACTGTTGTGATCCTGTCCGCCAGGTGATACACCCCAGCATAATCCGCCACATCCACACATCAACCCTCCACCCAGCCTCGCTGCATCTTTACCAGCTTCCAACCTTATTTCACACCCTGCAGCTGGATCACCCACCAAGCCCCCAAACGAGCCTACCTCAGCAGAACACTGTCTCTGAAGCTTGTACACCCATCTCTGGACCATCACCTGCACATCCAAGCACCCCACCTACCTCACTGAGCATACTCAAAGAAGCTGTGCTAGTCCTCCCATGGTCAACCACACTCCTGCCAGGGGTGTAGCCAGAAATTTCAATTTTGTACACAGTCTTCAACTGCTGCCCCCAATTAGGAAATGTGCACATCTTCTCCAAATGCTACCCATTTACAAATCAGGTTGTTGTCAGATGACTCTCTAATCTCTAAAGAGGTTATACACAGATCTGCCTCCTAAACAATAGAAGTTTAAACAGACACACTACTCGGTGGCCTACACTAACTCAAATACTACAGAATAGATTGATAATGTTAACAGAAAGGCATATTGTTTGGGACAGGCACTCAACAAAACTGTACACAGATGTGTGCAGTGAGTATGCCTGTCTCACACCCTTGCTCCCTGCAGCTGGACCTCCTTTCAGCCCCTGGACTATTCACCTTCCCCAGTCAACAATTCTTCCAAATGGTATATCACCCTTCAAGCTCCCAGACCCACCTTTCTTCCACAAAGACCATCCACAACACTCCTCAGCCAGAACACACCACCTGGACCAGTCGCTGAACCCAGTCAACTACCAGTGTCATCCACAGACCAGTCTCTACCCCTGAGCTACACCAGGATCACCCCCAACAAGCCCTCCACAACTGACAACCCACCATGCAGCTGGCTGGACCACTGGACCATCCCCAAAAATATCAACAGCTCTTTCAGCCTCCCCACTGCCCTGCAGCTGCAACACTCCATATCCCTTGGACTAGCCCCCCAATCTCCAGTCTGACGCTGTGTCCCATATCTTAAGCCTCTATGACCCTTGTCTGAATGACACAGTTTTGGACTAGCTTTGCTCTCCTCATCCCCCCTCCCCCCCAGCAGCAGCTGGATACACGTGGCTAATCTGCAATTTAGGAGAGGGCCAGGATTGCAATATACACAGGTGGCTTTGAGCTGTACCACACTTATGCTTTGAAAAACGAAATGTTTTTGTTTGTTCGTTTTTAGGATTATCATTCCCTTGATGCACTACAATGTTCATTTTTACTCTCCCATGTTCTCCAACACCACTTCACTTTTCCTGCCTTATTGTACAAGTTGTATTGTTTTTTATGTATGATATATGTTTACTCCCCCGCCCGGAGACGAGCAACTTGTTCAGTGTGCCTTTCCAGGCGAAACATTTCAATAAATAAAACAAATTTCACCAGGAAAGACAGCGCTATAATAGCTCGTTTCAGGTGTGTTCTGGGGAAAGGGGTATGTACATCAGGATAAAAACAATATCATACAATATTTGAGGTAGCAACATAATACTGAGGTACAAAGCAGCAAAACAGAAACATAGACTGAGCACCCTTATTGCACCATACTTCCTTTTGTAGCCACTCCATATTCAAGGTGTATTTGAACACTGAAAACGTTATTTAAAGAGTTTATTTTTAATAATCAGTAACAGATCAAAAAATAAAGGCAAAGAAAGTCTTCTGCTCTGTAGCACTACTTTCACTACAGGTTTTTCAATCTACAACAATCAGCCACCTGTTACAAAAAGTTAAGTGCTCCCCGGCTCTGATCTAAAGTCGAGGGGGCCAGGAAGGAAACTATTCCAACGAAAGAGGCTTTTAGACTAGTACAACTTTTCTCCGGCGATCTCAGTAACTAGCCTGTGCCTCGCATTAACCAGCAGCAATCCCTCCGAGGCAGCCCTTCTTGCCCACCAAAGATGGCGGCGCGCTTTATGTACCTCAGAAGGGGCGTTGCCATTCTAGTCTTTCTTTCGAGTTCAGTGTGTATTTATATACCGTATATCCCCATCTTTCTTGGAGCATTGTGGGTAGGTTATATAAATCCAAGATGGCAGCCTCCTGTGGCAGCGCGGTCGTGTTCCGGGTAGTGGTTACTGCAGCGACAGAGCTGAGACTTGGTCGCAGCGTGGGCGCATGATTCGGTGGTGGCGTTGGCTCAACGATTGCAGTCCAGGTTTCCGGGACGGTTCATCCTCAGCGGCAGGGGTTACGGGACAGGCGGTCTCCCCATTGTCTCAGCGGGACGGGGAGGAGGTGGAAGGACGCTATGGAGAGGTCGGTTATTGGGCAGCGCTGCCCTCCTGGGTGGACCCTCGGCTGTACCAGACTGTAAAGCAGTACCTGCGGGAGCAGCACCTTGCCGAAGCAGACAGGCCAAAGGTGAGAAGAGCTATGGCAAGCAAGGACTTCATGCATTGCTATTTCATAGCGGGCATGTCCATGACATTAGCGTGACTGACACGTATGAAAATGCTCACCTTATTATTTTGGAGACATATATTTTAGAAGGAATGTTGCTTTTATATGCTCCCCTTTTTGGGGATCTGGCCCCTAGTGCCCCAGTGGAGTCTCGGCCCCTGCCCTTCATGCCAACCCACCATGCCCAGGCTTACCCCTCTGAGCCGGGCTGCCAGGTGGGTGCCCCAACAGTCAGTGGGTAGCTAACCCTGGGCGGAGCCACAGAGTGCCGCCGTGGTGGATGCTGGTGGCAGTGGGAATGGTGGTGAGCGGGCATCATAGCTGGGGTTGTGTGGTTATGATTCTCTGGGAGGCAGGGCGGGTAATGACGCCAGCCGCCTGTCCCGCCTCTCACTCAACCAGGCGCTGGTCTTTCCTGGCACTTCCCAGGCCTCCACCAGAGGTTGCCAACAGGCCAGACACTCTCCCTGGAGAAGGAGAGCGCCTGTCTGGCACTCTGTTCTTCTCTGCCTGACCGCCTTCCAACTCCCGGGTCTGTTCCTGAACCTGGGATGTTGGCGTCATAAGTGGTTGCCTTTCTGCTGCACCGACAGGCTAGTCATATGTTTATTTTGTGATAACGTATCGCTCACATGGGCCTCAACCTCCTGCTTCAAAATCAGGGCAAGTGGTAAGTAATCGGGATCATACCTCTCAATCTTTTCTCACTGAAATGAGGGACATGGACATTTTTGACACTCAGAATGAGGGACACAGACCTCAGAATAAGGGACACATCCTTGAACATGGAGATGCAAGCTCAGAACACCGTGAAAACCATAGTGTTTACTTGTACAAAGTTTATTTTGCATTTAGTATTTTAGAATATTAAGAGTTTCTGCTTTAAAGTCTGAATTTACAGTACATTCTCTGTGTGGGCAGCACCTTTTCCATGAGGGACAGAGCAATTTTAAGGGGCACAATGAGGGATGTCCCTCGTAATGAGGGACACTTGAGAGGTATGTCGGGGATAAATGATCACAATCAGTCAGGATCATAGTTGGGGGGGCGAGTAATATTAGCTCAGGAAACTTTGAGCAGTATATTTCACAGTTTAAACACACGTTTTGTAATGATAAATAACCTGTAACACTAACCGTAGACGACATTTTATAACTGCAAATTATGGCAAATTTAGTAGGGATGGGCAAATTTGTGAGGCGAAATTAGGGATGTCTGAAAATCGGGGACAGTTCAGAGATGTGGTCACTTGAAACTTTCCTTGGCTTTCTCTTCGCATCTTTATCGAGACTACCATGACTCTCTCAATCTGCTATCACCCTGTCAGCACGGTTTTAGAAAGAATCACTGTACTCTCACTGTACTCATAAAAGTAACATCTGGCATTTTCCATGCAGTGGATAAGGGCCAGGACACTGGAGCCATATTCATGGATCTCACAAAAGCATTTGATCTTGTGAATCATGGGCTTCTGCTACGCCAACTGCATCTCCTTGGCCTGGACCACAATGCGCTGCGCTAGATCAAGAGCTATCTGTCTGGTCAGTCCCAGAAAGTTAAGTGGGATGGCTCCCAGTCTGAACAAAACCAGTTTCCCATGGTGTCCCGCAAGGCTCCATTCTGGGCCCTTTGTTGTTCTTGCTTTGTATCAATGATCTCCCAACTTCTGGGGGTATCACAGTTCATCTATACGCAGACAATGCTATCATCTATCGGACCTCTCCACTTATAGACTGAATCAATCGACCTTGCCTCAGACTTCCATCTCCCTAGAAGCTGCTCCAGTGTAATCATCTCTTCTCAACTCAAAGAAAACAAATGCACGGCTTCATTCATCGGCTTGCACAAAAGCCTAATCTACCTACCCTTAGCATTTCCACTATCAAGGGAGACTCATTAGAGGTAGTCCACTCCTTCAAATACCTGGGTTTTACCTTGGACCCTGCTCTCTCGTTCAGCTCCCATGTCTCTATCACTATCAAAAATCTCAGCCAGAAACTCTGACTCCTCTATCACGTTCGTCCGAACCTCACACTTGCCTCTTGCCAAAAAGTAGCTTCTGCATCCCTCCTTCCCCTCCTATCCTATGCTGCACCCTCCTCCTCTTTACTAGTTCCTCCTCCCTGTCCCTCCTCTCTCAGGCATACCACAGGGTTGGTAATTTTGCCTTGGGGGGCCCCTGCCCGCTCTCACCATTGTGATGTTCGCGCCTCTCTGGGGTGGTCCTCCTATGAAGCAAAACTAAGGTGTTCCACCTTGAGCCTCATATTCAAGCTTGTCCACAAATTCACACTTCCTTGCCTCAGAGAACTTATACGCCTCAGACAAGCACCACGCACACTTCGCTCTGCCTCTCTCCCACTTCTCACCGTCTTGCTGTATCCAGACACTCCTTTTAATATACTGCTCTAACTGGCTGGAACTCCCTGCCTCCATTCTCTCCTGCTCCTCCCTCTCACAATTTCAGTCCCTTCTGTCTACCTCTGCTACCTGCTCTTGCTTTCGCTGCAGGGTGCCTACCCAGAAACTCCTCTAGCTTACCTACAGCTGCCTCCTTCTTCCTTATTCTTCTCCCATTCCACTATTGCTCCACCTAGCATAATATGAGTGTAGTGCATGTGAAATCTCTGATCCTAGCCATTCCCATGTATATTACTCTTATACAAAATCACACATGCCCCCACAATGCAAAGCATCATGGGCTGCATATGCAAATCACCACAGAATGTTATGCTGGTCCAACTTTAAGCAGAATTGCATGGTGCCTTAAGGGTAGCTGGTCCATTCCACTGGGGTGTCAAACAGACGAGGCATACTGATGAGTCCTGGTAGGACGAAACACGTGTCTATGTCTTCTGTTAGCACTCTTTGCAAACTGTGTGAGAGGCCTTCGCACCATGCAATTCTGCTTAAAGTTGGACCAGCATAACATTCTGTGGTGATTTGCATATGCAGCCCATGATGCTTTGCATTGTGGGGGCATGTGTGATTTTGTATTTTCTTGAAACTTGGCTTCCCAGCCAAATGCCCTTTGGTAAACCCTTGCCTCAGTGTTTATGCACAGAGGTTCTTTTGTCTTTTAAATAGTTTTTATTTTAATGGGCTCACCACAATATATCCAAGGCACACTGCCTTAAGGGTAGCTGGTCCATTCCACTGGGGTGTCAAACAGACGAGGCATACTGATGAGTCCTGGTAGGACAAACACGTTGTCTATGTCTTCTGTTAGCACTTTTGCAAACTGTGTGAGAGGCCTTTCGCACCATGCAATTCTGCTTAAAGTTGGACCAGCATAACATTCTGTGGTGATTTGCATATGCAGCCCATGATGCTTTGCATTGTGGGGGCATGTGTGATTTTGTATTTTCTTGAAACTTGGCTTCCAGCCAAATGCCCTTTGGGGCAACCTTGCCTCAGTGTTTGCGCACAGAGGTTCTTTTGTCTATTACTCTTATGTTTGCTATGACGCTTTTGTCCTAGAACTGCACTGTATATAGTTTTCCTCTACTTAGGCTTGCATCAGGTCGAGACTTCGCATATCACTCGTCAAGAGAAATTCTGTAGTCAATTGTTTGTATACTTGCACCAACGGACAGCTTCTGGGAGGATATCTGTAAGTTTGTTGTTTTGCTTTCAGTTCTAGGCAGTTGGTATGATGGCTTAGCTGATGGACCACCAGGACAGTATTCTGGGAGCCTGAGTCAGTGACTCCCAGTTTGGGTCATATTATTTCTTCTTACAATCTGTGTTCAAATTTTCATTAGTGGTGAATGCTGAACCAATGTATTTATTATGTAATTTGTTTCTAGTTAGCTGGCCAAGCAGCACAGCTGCTCAGGAACTGCTTGCCATGGACATCTGTTAGCAACCCAGGCTGATGTTTGGGGAATGTAGGATTGAAAGGTTTCTGAGGAGGCCAGCAGCCTACTCTATCACTGCCTTTGGTGTCCCCAAGGAAGCAGTGGGACCAGGGGGCACGCAGGCATTTGGGGCTTCACTGCCTGCATCCCTTGGTAGAGGGAATAAACCAAGAGGAAAAGCCATGCGGGCCATAGAATACCAGCATTAACACTTTTGTTCCCTGTGTGACGAGACAGCCAGTTCTGAGTGCTGGATAGTATTTTTTATATCAAATGTATTATGACTGTCTCTGTTGAAAATCAAATGCTCTAGGAATGACCTCCCCAAGATTTTAGCTGACGGATGCAGGCCAAGAGAACTGCTGACAGTATGTATCACACACTCAGTTTTTAGAGACAATGTGTTACTGGAAGACTTTATCAAGGATCATGTTTCTCTGCGCTAATTACAGAGTTGTTGAGTTAATTTTGTTGAGAGTAAATCATAAACTAGGTTTATGACGTTAAAATAAGGGAAGCTAGGATGTTACATAGAGGTGTAAGGTTGTAAATGACCCTGTGAAGCCTGTGTGAAGAGGGCAGCATGAGATCAAAAGAGGTGTCATTGAAACTTGAGTTCTGCTAAGGTTATGAATTAATTCCTTGAAAATACATCCTGTGGTTGTATAAACATATATTTTGTTAGATATTTGACCAGAGGAGGGCTGGATAACTTCATCCAAAAGGGGTTGGCCAATGCTGCTTGTAAAGATTGTCTTTACTATAGAGATGCATTTGTATGTGACACTGACCAAGAAAACATCTGAGCACTGAAAAGAGGTATTTAGAAAGCTAGACAAATCTAAATATAGTTGTAGGAATTGCACTGTTTTAAACCTTGTTTTGTTTAAAGATATGCATGTCTTGTGATATGAGTTCTGTATTGTATATTTGACATATTATATATTTTAGTAAAAACTCTAATTTTAGAGAGAACCTGGTCTGTCTTTGAATTGCTTTCTTTTGCTAAGAAATATTTATGGTTCAGCAGACATAGCTTGTATGGTGGTATCAAACTGGAAAGAGAAGAGTTTTAAATATGAGGTCTTTATAAAAGTTTTAAAGGGTTCATCTCTGAATACCTGGTTAGATGCCCGTAGGCAAAGATATCTGGCCCCCTGAAGACAGATATATCTGAGCCTGTGCATTGGGTATGCTAGCAAGAGGGTAACAGTTTGAATCCCTCCAGAACTGAGACCAAAGGTTGATCTGAACTCACAAAAACAGACAAGGGGGTTACCTTGTCTGTTGCACTGTTCACAAGACTGCGCTCAGAGGTTGGCACTTTGGGAGTAGAGGGCCTGACCTGCTGAGTGGATCTGTGACACCCTGCACCACATCACACTACAGTAGATTGTGTATTTGAAGGGGAATGCCATAGAGCAACTGGTGTTATGGTGGCTGGGTCAGCAGATTGTTGTTGGGGGTGGGGAATTCTGAGGAGGGAAGGCTGCCTGCTCTGTCCTTGTGGGCTTGACTGCAGTGTTTGGGCAGGACGGAAACAGTATGGCGGACGAGAATTCCATGGTGGGCGGGAATACCATCAGTGCTGTGACTTGACAGGAGATTCCATTAACGTTGGAGTGGGTAACTGTAGGGCTGAGAGTGTGGCACAGCAGATCTGCCATGATAGCCTAGAGTTAGAGTAACGAGCTGTCAATGACTGTGGTACATCCAGCTGCCCTGGGTTTGATTCCCACACCTCCACTTGCATACCATGTGACATCCACCTGATCTAGGTTTCATTCCCACGACCTCAGTCTGCGTGCAGTGTAACACATGCAAGGCGTGGAGTGATTATATATATTATAATATTTTTTCGCTTTTCAACTCAGCACTGATGGTGTTCCTGTGCACCACAGTACTCCGCCCCCATACTATTTCCTGTCCGCTATATTGTCTTAGCTAAGCACTGCAGACCTTACCCCTTGTGGTCCCCAGGAAAGCAGGGTGGCTGTGGGACCACCAGGTGGCAGGGTCAACACCAATTTCTCTCCAGCAGCACACCAGTGCATGTGCGTTTGGGGTCTTGCTGTCAGCATCCCTAGGTGGAGGGAAGAAACCTAGAGGAAAAGCCATGCCAGCCATAGAATAATGGCATCAGCATTTTTGGGCCCTGCACCACACCCTACTACTTCAGATTGTGTGTCTGAAGTGGGCACTGTTCAGGCAGCCAGTGTGGTGGTTAGAGCTGCAGGTCTCTGGGCACTGGCCTGATTGAGAGACTGTTAAAGTAGAGCAAGTTGAATAAAAATCGTTCACAGAGAACAATTATTTTTTCCTAGCTGCAGAATTTGAAGTCTTGGAATTAAAGCAAGTGGCAAATGAAAGTGCTTGAAATACAAAATCATAATACTACAATAATGCAAAGCAACGTGGGAAGTATGTACCTATCTCCATGAAAGAATTTAGACTGTTTAAAGAGCTCATGGTGCTACGTGGCATCTTACACAATCTGCAAAGGCGGAACGCAGAAGACACAGACAAGTGTTCATGCTCAGTACTTGGCAGTGTGTCTCATCTGTATCTGTAGTAGTAGTAATTGTAGTAAAATATTTTATTCATGAACAAGGATGGACTCTTTTAGCTGAGGCTCATTTACAGCTAAGTCCTATTGCACAGTTTTCAATAAAATATAATGTCACGTTACAATAACAAGTAAAACTTAGGCCATACATACACACATAACTAACTTGTACGTAGACAAAAGCCGCAACGATTAATTAGTTTGGCAGCAGACATGTGGTTGTTTACACTTTTTATCTCCCCACCCTTTCACTTCTTTTCACCTATTCTTCTCCCAAATGATTCTCAAGTTAGGGGGTAGACTATTCCATATCTTATCCCTAGGCAAGGAAGAACCAGCAGTGATCTTGCTGCTTTCGGTCACGATGTAAAGGATGATGTGTTGCTGTACTGGTCCTTGTACACAAAGAGAGTCACAGAATGTTTTAGGCTTTTCAAATTTATACAGCCATTTTTCTGATGAGGAACTCTGTAAGTTCGATTGCTTAAAACATTTTGTGAATCTCTTGTTGGTCCAATAAAAGGTATCATATCACCCTTTTTGTTCATCTCATTGCTTTTGGTCATGGTGAGTCCAAAATAGGAAAGCTATCTAGAAGACAAAGAACCTAATGAGCTCATTTGGACGCTGCTTTGTTTAGCTGGTAAAATATGTTAAAAATAAAATAAACCTCAGAAAACAGGGAAGCCATCTGAAAGACACAGAACCACAGCACAAACTCACTGAGGCATTGCTTAGGAAGGATACTGGCATAAATCCAGTTTCACAGAAATACTGCACTAAAAATATTTCTGTGAAACCTGGTTTTGTTGTACCCTGCTCTCTTCGACCTGCACCTACACTAGTGCAGTGCCCTTCCCCAACCATTTGTCCCTCCTCAAACTCAGCATTACTTTCTGTAGATTGCAAATGTTGTTATCCTCCAGGGTTTTATTTAACTCTAAAATTGATCAGCGTTTGCTCATAAAAGTGCTAAAACTTTGTGAAAATGCATAGTTTTGCCTCACTGTGTTTAATAAACACAGCACTTCTAGAAAATATACATAAATACTTTCTATCGTCCCTAAGGAAAAAACTGCTAATCAATTATTTAAAACCCTGCCTCCACTCACTAAACATGGCTAAAGCCACACCTTGCTGAAAATTCATTCCAACTACCTGGCTACTGCTACTATGCCTGGAAAGGCCAGGCAGGGAAAAGGTGGTGGTCGGGTGGCAGTGCTCCTAAGGGAACCTCTCTCAGCTAGCATTGTCCTACACTCTGACCCTTCCTCCCTAGTGAATGGCTACACTTGAACTGACCCTGGGATCCTCCAAGAAACTCTATATTGGCTGCTGCTATAACCCCCCCGCAGCCAGAATAGTGGGACTCCCTAGCCTCCTCCAAGGGTTGAGCTCTCTAACTCCCCATAGGGAATCTATCCTGCTTGGCGACTTTAATCTAAACTGGCTGAGCTGTCACCAGCCTGACTATGTATACCTGTTAAAGCAGCACAACCTGGTGCAGGCGATTACTCTCCCCACTAGACTCAATCCACGCTTGGCCACCCAGATGTTACTGGACTGGATCCTCTTAAATAGAGAGGACCGAGCATTGCACGCTGGCACCATGGCCAACTCCATAAGTGATCACTCACCAACCTATCTCCTCTGGTCTCACAAACTAAAGTGCCCCCCACCCAAATACCTATCTCTCAGGAATTTCAACTGCCCTGACACCTCAGATTTACTCGAGGAGGCCCGGTCCGTGGACTGGTCTGTGCTTTTTTTTTTTTTTTTTTTTTCAGACGCCGAGACGGCTGTTTCCACTTTTACTCGGACTCTTCTAACTCTCCAGGGCCGCTTTTCCCCACTACTACCAGATGGGTCAGAGGTGGGTGCTCTCTCTGGGTTTCCAAAGACCTCAAAACCCTTATGAAGGCCAGAGATTGTGCCTGGGTCACTTGAAAAGCTACCCCCTCTCCAGCCCTCTGGGATGCTTACAGGAGCCTAAGAAACAAATGTAAACAACAAGCCAAATCTTTGAAACAGACCCACTTCCGCAATCTGCAACAGGCCAACCTTGGGAACCCTAGAAAATTCTGGAATACAGTCAACTTCCTACTAAAACCCTGCTCCAGAAACACACTGCCACACCTCAACTCCCATGGCGGGCTGCTTACCAACCCTCACGAAGTGGCCAGTGTCTTCAATTGCAAGTTCACCGACCTATCCATGTACCTAAACAGACTGTCAGCTGGTCAACCGTTAAGTCTAGTTCCAATACCGGGTCCAATGCCATCCTCCTCCAGCTCTGCCAATCACTGCAAACACCCCTTTCTATTTTAAAGCCTTCCATACACCCACACAGTTAAGCTACTCAAGAGTTCACTCTAACTGCGGCTCCTCTGGATCCGATGGCCTATCACCTGTCTTTCTGAAACTGATCTCTCCGGTGATTGCCAAGCCACTTGCCTTTGTCTTTAACCTTGCTCTTTCCACCTCCTCCATGCCTGACCCATGGAAGACAGCAAAGGTTACCCCCATTCTTAAATCTGAAACCTAAATCCTCCGATAACTACCGTCCAATTTCCATCCTCCCAAATCTTAGCAAACTGCTCGAGAGAGCGGTCCACAATCAGCTCACAGAGTGCATAGGCAAACACACCCTCCTATGCATGGCTTTCACAAAAATCATTCCACCACCCTTCTTACTGACTACATCTTTCTAACATGGACAATGGTAAAGCCACCGGGACAGTTTTCATCGACCTCTTTAAGGCTTCCGACATGAGTGCGACCATGCTCTCCTTACCTCCAAAGCTTGGCCTCCTTGGTTGTTCTCAGAAAGAGTCACTAACTGGTTTACTAACTACCTAACTGGCTCATACAATATGTGTGTATTGGCCAAACCTGCTTCCCCACACTGCCTGTCTCTGTAGGGGTCCCTCAAGGCTCAATCCTGGGTCCCTCCTTTTCTCCTTATTAGTCAACCCGCCCCTCTGACTGCCTCAGTTGTCGCTCTCTCCTGTATGCCGATGACCTTGTCCTTTTCCACAGTGACAAATCCATGGACGCTATCTCCTCTGTTCTCTCACACAACTATGTCGCAGCCTACAGCTGGTTCGAAAACCTCCTCTTAGTAAATGCCAAAAAAACTAAATCCATGCTATTCAGATCTAAGCCCTTCCTTGCCAAAAAACCACATCCCCTTACGTATTCTCACCCCTGCTGGTACAGCCCTAGAGGACGTCGACACCTTCAGATATCTAGGCGTACTACTCGACCCCTCCCTCACCTTCGGTGACCATGCATATTCCCTTGTCAGAAGGTTCCATCAGAAGTTAGGTGCTGCCTATAGATTCAGGCAATACCTCACTCCTGAAGCCACACTAGCTATTGTCCAGGGTAATCTTCTCCTTATTCTCGACTACTGTTCTCCTGTCTATCCTAGGACCTCTGCTCTCATCATGGCCAAACTCTTCGCTGCCTACAACAGTGCCTGTCGCCTTGCATTATTGGCCCTGTTCTCCACCCACCACTGTACCTCTATAATTCCTTGGATGGTGCTACCACTGCAAGGCAGCTGACCTATCCTCTGCTGCATGGTGGACAGCCATCCGCATGGCTCAAGAATCCCCCAACTGCCCTCCTGACAACCCAAATTTTACCGCACTTCCGCCTAATGATACGCCTCTAGCAGTTCCTAGGGTATCCACCAACATGGGTAGCAGAGCTTGGTCCGCTGCTGCACTCTTGCAGTGGAGCAAACTGCTGGCTGAACTGCGTGCTCTGTTGACACTCCTACAGTTTCAAGTCCCGCTCAAAATCTGGCTCCTGGCAAACTCCTCCTGCCACTGCTCCCAGAGATTACCCACCTGCCCACGCTAGACCACTCCCCAGCCCACAACTGTTACTTCTTTGCCTTGTTAATTAGATTTTCATTGTATACTGTGACTGCCTTATCTGCAGGTATTGTGTGTGTATATGTGTGTGTGTGTGTGTGTGTGTGTGTATGTATATTGTGTGTGTGTATATATGTGTGTGTGTATATATGTGTGTGTGTGTGTGTGTATCTATATATATATATCTATATATCTATATATATATATCTATTATTATATATATATATATCTATAATTTTCTCTTGCTGTATCTTCCGTGTACTACATTGTACTATGGGTACAAACTGTATATTTTTCTTAATGTGTATTCGTGTATCACATTTTATTTATTTAATTTATTTATGACTTTGATAACTGGGTGCGCTTGATCCCAGGGACCATTTTCAGGTACGACCCGGGCTATGTTCAGAAATGGCACAGATAACAATACGAACAGAAAAGAAACATGAGAAGGCAAACAGAGAATAAAACAAAAGCAAAACTGTGGATACAGGTTACATAGGTTGAAAATGAAGCAAGAATTTGATACACCTGCTCTGTGTATCATACCTTGTACACTGTGTCTGCGATTGTTGTTTGCTATTCAATCCACCTCAAGTCCCATATTGAACCTCATACTCACTGTTCTTAATGGATTTACACAACATTCTGTTTCATGTGTACTACAGTTACCTTGTATTTCACTGTCACCCTGTGCCATGTGTTATGGCCCGGGTCGTGCCTGAAAACAGTCCCTGGGATCAGTGCCCTCAATAAAGTTATCAGAGTCATAAATAAAATAAATAAACGTTATTGTATTGTAGTATATTTTACTTACACAGAATCTGTGCCCTTGCACAATTATTTATAATGCTTACTTACCTATTTGTATTCCTTGTATTTGTTGGACTTCCAAGAATCAGTCTTCACCATTGTTTCCCACTTATGCATCTCTGGTCTGCAGGCACTAGGACCCTGCTGAACAATGCTTTTGGCAGGGGCTGGCCAGGGATAATGGGCATGGTGCCTGCAGACCTCACGTGGTGCTGCATGCTAGCCAGTAACCCTTGCCAGCTCCCTCACTGCCCTCAGTTCTGTTCTTCCTACCGCTGAATGCACACTGGGAAGCACAGCTCTTCAGCTCGACTCGTCGACACTATTTTCTTCTGCATCATCGCTTATTTTACCTTATTTGCATTGTCACTTGTGTTATTTTTACCGCGATGCCACAGTCCGATAAGAAAGGGGTGAAATCGCTGACGTAAAGTCTGACAGCTGTCCATTGTGCATTGTTGCCTCTGTGGAAACCAATGGCTGTTCCGGATTAGGATCAGAACTGTAATGTCTGTTTTGGACTGGAGCACGACATGGATGCATGCGATGTTTGCTTTTCCAGACTGCTGTGCCTTCGAGAACCAGGTACTGAAGTAAGGTTGCCTGACCCAGTCCTTCGTAATCGGGCATTGCATGAATGTGTCCAAGATTAGGTCATCAGGCTTTTCCCCCTAGTCCTCTTCCTGAGACCTGTGGTTCCCTGGAAGTATGGAGTTCTTCTCGGCCTCACTGTGCTGCGGTGTCAGAGACTCCGTTGGATGCATCTGGTGACATTGACCTCCTGGGTGGTCAACTCAGAATCCTCCGTAGTCTGCCTGCCCTGAGCAGCAGACTCTCCCGTGGTGAGGTTGTAGCTATACACTCTTGCTTACACCTATGGATATCTCAACATCATTCTCTGGCATCATTTGTGGTGTTGTCACCGTCACGTAATGATGCGCGGGCAGAACCATGGATGATGCTGGCGCCTAACGCTTTTAGTGGTGTCAGGAGAGTTACCAGCACCGAGGCTGTTTGGGTGTCACTGTCCATGGTGTTGCTAATGACACTGAGAAAGGTGACAGAAGTGACAGCAGCGATGGTCAGTCCAGGGTCCGGCTCTGGGCAAGGTGCTGACAACGATGTCCAGAGGTCATCCCTGACTGATATTATTTGCAACACTGAGGAAGATGTTGGCTCTGTGAGCGGTGTCAAAAGTTGTCATCGAGCACGGTGTTGAGGGCGGTGCTGGCCTTGTTGCAGGGATGGTCATGTGTCTGAGGTTTTCGCTGATCCTGAATCCAGTGCTGGAGGCAGTGCCAACTCTGTGTTGGATAGCAGCCTGGAGACATTTTTTTTTTTTTTCTCCCCCAGAGCCTCTGGACATCACCACCACCGTTGAAGACTGGGGTTGCCCTTTGAAACCTGTACAGCTCCACTCTCCTCACCTGGTGGGTCTCCAATGGGTACAGATTGGGTCACTCCTCAGATGTAGGAGGACACCCTTCAGGCAGATCTACTAAGCCCTCCCCTCAGGTGAGTTCGCCTACATAGTTTAGCAGCCCAAGCCGAGGCCCTTGAGACCAGGAGGCTTGACCCCCTTAGCAGAGCCTCACTGTTTCCTTGAGATGTTGTCCTTATTCATAGGCCCTCTGGGGCTGTTAATGTGGGAACAGCACTGGATTTCATTGGTCCCTTAGAGAGTTGGTATATGGAGTCTTAACAGGGCTCAGTACAGGCCATTCTCCCAACACCCAATGATTCCAGGAGTCCGTGCCTTGTCTCCATCAGTGTTCTTCTCAGAGGACAATGAATAATCTGTCCACCTTCCTTCAGCGGTTGAGTATACCTTGTACCAGAGATTCTTGTTGAGATGCTTCAGGCACTTTGACTAACATGTTTTTAAAAGATGCGATGCACTTTTTCTTCTTTTTTTGTAGACTTTCTTTATCTCCCACACTGACCAGGTAAGAACACTCGACAGTCAGGAGCCTATTTTAGGGTGCTACCTGGGAGAATTACAAGGTGCAGGCAATAACAATACAGAGTCAAGGCACAGGAACAAGCAATAACGGTACAGAGTCAAGGGACAGTCAGGTACAGGTTAAGCAATACAAAGTCAAAGTGTGGCAATCGGACAAGGAACTGACAGGAAATAACATAGCAGCTGGGCAGGTAGGTGGGGGTACCCAGTTAGTGTACACAAGGGGCATAGAGTAGTGGAACATGAGCAGCAAGAGAGGGGGAGACATTTGCAAGGAGTTGTACCAAGAGGAAGGGGACTTGAGAAGACAGCAAGCCTGGTTGGAGACACTTATCCCTAACAGGGTGTAGCAGAGTAAATCGGTGCTAAGCAGGAGATGATGACTTGGGCATCAAGCAGGATAGGCTGGGAGGGGTTCAGTGATAACGGCGAATGCCTGAAGGCAATCACTCATATCGCTCAGAGTGCCAAACACATTTTGGCACTGACAGCCCCTGCACCAGAACAACTGCACCAGGACAGATTTTCACTGCTTTCTGTGGGGGCGGCGCGATCTCACACGCCCCCACACCCCCTACTTAAGTATTCTCAACCTCGGGTGAAAGCAGTGAAATAAAAGGTTTGGCTTGAGCGCAGTAAAAATCACACCAGCGCCTGAACCCGAACCCAGTACCTCAGTCACCCCAGCCACTAGCCAATCCTCATGCCATGACACAGCTCGACCAGCAACCGCAGCGCCATCCCCTACAGCCTCTCCACCCTTCCCAGCCCACGCCGCCGCGTTTCCGCCTCCCACCTCACAGGTAGTTATAGCGTACATCCTGTCACCTAGTTCGCCCATCCTCATCCGTCGCCTACCTTTCCATCGCTGTGAGTGGATTGCGCTTGGAATGAGTCGCAGAACGGATGGCGCCTCCTCATGCGCCCACTTCATGGGTTACTGCCGGAGAGCTCAGAATTCTCAGCACTGCTCTGCTGTCCGCCTGACGCCTCCAATCCACTGCTCTCCAGGTGGCCCTTCTCCACTCCGGCCTCCTACCATACTCGTCTGCATGACCCCGCAGCTCTGAACCCCCCGGGGCGGGGTCACCAACTCCTCTGGCGCTCTATGATCTAGTGGAGCGACTGAGAGGAGGGACACCGGAAGCAGGGGCCGACCATTGATCCCGCCTTAGCCTACCGGCAAGGTGGGGGCTTTTCTACAGTGGTTTTCCCCTGGGGCGCAGTGTGCAGTGGCTTCCTGCATGACCATACCTCTGCACCTCATGCCGCTGGAGCCTGGTGTTGTCACGCCTCTACATCCTGACGCAGTGCTACCTTTGGTCTCCACCAGAGGCAACTACTACATCGGAATCCTCACAGCCCACCCCGAGGAGAGCAGCCTCCAGTTTCTCATCCTTCACCTACCCTGCTGACCCCGACAACTCGGGTCTGTTTCCGAACTCGGGTCACCGCTAGGTGCGAGGTGTGGATCCAGCGCCTGGACCTCAGTGCCACCGCCAGCAGATACGCTTTTCTTATCTTTATTATATTTTTCTATCTTTCTACCTGAGTAAGATTCCCCTGTACCTGTAAAGGAAAAGAGAAAATTACATAAGTAAATGGACATCACAAAATATTCTCTAATACAATGAGGTTCTTTAATAAAAGTTAAGTCTCAAGAGAGTGTTATTTCTGCATTATTCTTCGACTGTATGTAAAGTTATGGAGTTTTCATAGTTAACAGTTCAATAAAATATTATTGATGACAAAGAAAAGTCCTGTCATTGGGTCTCCTAGTCTAAATACTGCTATTGTTCCTTCATGGCCTCCTCCAGTTGATGTCATCACTGGGCCTGACTCAGGTAGTTACCTCTGTGACCCACCACGGCCACATACTGGACCTTATTTTCTCACTTGGGCTTGAAGTGATGAATCTCAAGACTAATCATTGCACATTGAAGTTCTTGTTTGGGGGCCCCTGAAAGTCTCTCCCATTGAGATGATCTGCTGTCTCCTTTAAGAGGATTGCCCCAGAGAGACTGCTGGTGGTAACTGATTTATCTAGTGTTGATTCTGGCATGCAGTGGGTATGGGCGAAGCAGAGTGGTGGCCGCCTATAATAGGGCGATCCTATGTTCGATGTCGTCAGCACTGAAGTCCATATACGACCCAGGGTCCTCTCACTTAAGATCCCCCTTGGTTTGATGGGTATCTCAAGGTGATGAAGATTAGGGGCCTAAAGTTGAGTGTTGCTGGCGGAAGACCCTATCGAAGGAGGACAAATTGACCGTACGTACTCATTACTAGGAGTACCAAGGGACAATCAACTGGAAGAAGGCAGAGTTCCTGTCCAGGGAGATTGCTGCAGGGAAGAATAGACCATCTCGGCTTTTTCGGACTGTGGACAGACTTTTACATCCTGTATGTCTACAGCCAAAAAAAAGCCTTTTCAGTTGCATTATGTGATGAGTTTGCCGAGTTCTTCTCTGATAGGGTGTCCTCTATCCAGTCGGGGATCCCGTTAGTGAGGTAAGTTTTGCCTCGCAGTGGTCGGCTTGGGGGTGACAGGTGCACTGAATGTCTGGGGTGAGTTTAGACCTTTGGAGGTGGGCGAGGTCATTGAGGTGTTCTTGAAGCTAAGGCTCGCTTATTGTGAACTGGACCCGGCCCGACTGCTTTTTGATAAGATGTGTTGAGACAGTTGGCACAGTGTTTGCTAGGATTGTTGGGTGTTCATTGTCTGAGGGAGTTTTTCTGGATGTCTTAAAAGAAGCTCTGGTTAGGCCCCTCTTGAAGAAGCCATCTCTCGAGCCTGATGTCCTGGCGAATTACTGTCCGATCTCCAACCTTCCATTCTTAGGTAAGGTTGTCGAAAATTGTGGCGTAGCAGCTCGAGGAGCACCTAATGTCCCTTGATATCTATGATCTATTCCAGTCTGCTTTCAGGGCCAGGCATAGCACCGAAACGGCATTATGGTGCAACATGACCTCCTCAGGGCTAGAGATAGAGGAGACAGGTCAACTCTTGTACTCCTTGTTATCTCATCAGCATTTGACACTGTGGATCACATTGTGCTTCTTGATTTCCTTTGAGAATATTGCAGACTGACCAGTACTGTCAACTGGTTTGAGTCCTATCTCTCTGGCAGGAAGCAATGGGTGGTGATGGGGAATTTCTCCTCCTCCACAAAGCTCTGCTATGTGGACTGCCTTAGGGTTTGATTTTGTCGCCAATGTTATTCGCGGGTGTACATGCTGCCCCTGGGAGAGCTTATTAGGCATTAGTGTGGGTTTTCAGTGCTATGCAGATGATATCCAACTGTATATGTCCTTTGCCCCAGGAACACAGAATGCTGTGGAAGTGCTTAACAACTGTCTGGCTCAGATTAACAACTGGATGTCCTCCAATTGGTTGCGACTGAACCCCAACAGGACAGAGGTTCTGGTGATTGAGCCAGGTCAAGGCAGAATGGAAGTGCCTCCAAGCAGCTACAGGATTGTTCCTAGGATCCGCCCGCTGATGGCCTCTCTAGGTTGTGGGATTTTGGCTATCCTGGATGACAGATTGACTCTTGAAGCTCAGATGTCACCTGTGGTCCAAAGTGGTTTTACCACTTAAGGAACATTGTCAGGATTAAGCCCCTAGTTCCACCTGAAAACCTGCCATCACTAGTGCATGCCTTTGTTACTTGCAGGCTTGACTATTGTAATGCTGTATACTTCGGGGTCACTGGAGGTACCCACCGTCAGCTGCAGCTAGTGCAGAACGCAGTTGCTAGGTTGGTGATGGGCCTATCTAAATCCAGTCATGTGACCCCAGTCCTGCGGGCTTTGCACTGGCTGCCTGTCAGGTGGAGGGTCACCTTCAGGGTGGGTTTACTCACCTATAAGACCCTATACGGACTGGACCCAAGCTATTGGCTGATCTCTTAACACCAAATGCCTCTGCTCATTCCCCTGTTCCTGACCGTGGCCTCTTTGTGGTTCCCAGGGCTAGATTAAAACATCAGGTGACCGGGTGTTTGAAGTCGCCGGTCCAGCCATGTGGCACTCCTTCCCAGCTGGCATGAGGGAGGCCCTGATGGTCGAGTTACTTAAGAAGGGTCTAAAGGCTCATTTGTTTTCTTTGGCCTTCCCAGGTGTTATTTGATGCTGACCAGAACTAATTTAATTGTAGCTTAATCTGTTTTATAGTATTGTATTTACTGTTTTAATATTTATGTATACTATTTTCAAATTGTATGCTTTTACTTGTTTTCCCTACCTGCTTTTATGTAAGGGCCCAGAGCCTCAGGGATTGGGTGCCATAGAAATAAAATTGCCTTGCCATGCTTCAGAGTCCTTTTCAATCCAGCCATCCCTAGGGACCTCCTTATGTGGTATTGCACACCCACAAGGTCTTCTGGTGAAGTACTCACCCTTTCTTGGGGCTTGAAGCATTGCAGACCCTGTTAGGGCCATAATGCCTCACATATGACTGACTCCAGTGACAGAATCCGCTTAGGCAGAGGCCTTGGCAGGAAAGCTTCCTCCTCGGCATGTGCCTTAATGTGCATTTTTTTTTTTTATATATACTTTGTATTTAATATATTTTCATTCACAAAACCATAGGACAGTTTTTACAGTATATAACTTAAGACAGCACATAATTGCATCAGTCAGGTACGTAGCAATACATTAATCAAAGGTCTCAGGACAACTTACATAATTTATAAAGCAGTTCATGTAATGAGCGCTAAGACGTTTACAGAAACCATCATCAGAGTCAATACATTTCTAGAGTACAAAAGTAGGATCCAAGGATGAAATATATAATCCATTTCCTCTATTTAAGCTCAAAGGCAGACCATTTATCTGTGCTTTTGGCTATTAATCTCTCTTAATACATAATTTCTCCCATTATTCCCACCAGCTCTGAATGTTTGGGGGTATCGTCTTTTCCCAATTTCTAGTAAATGCTTTTTTAACTGCCAGTATATAAATGATTAAAAATGATCCACTAGGTATTGGGAGATCCTCTGGGGGAATTGAGAGTAATACTAGCTCAGGGGTCAATACCGCTTCCACATCTACTAGTTCTTTTAATGCCTCAAAAATATCTCTCCAGTAACCTGCTAACTGCCGGCAGGCCCAAAAAACATGGAACTGATCTGCAGATATTTCTCCACAATCTCTCCAGCAATAGCTTGGCGTCCCAAATGAGAACTTGGCCAGCCTTGCTGGTGTATAGAAAAATCTATGTCTAGCTTTCCAGGCAAATTCTCACCAATAGGGGGCTCCCAAAAGTCCCATTGAGAATTTAGCATACTTTTCCCAATCCTCCTTTGATACCTGGAGTGAAAGCTCTTCATTCCAGGCATTCAGAATTCCCTCAGTAGAATTTTTTAATAATTCCCTCAAACCCTTATATATTAGTCCCACAAAGTGGGGCCACAGCTGCCCTCTCCCTGTGGTCATAGCTAAGGTAAGCAATGAAGGGGGGGGAAGATCTAGGAGCCCACTGTAGGCTAGTCCCCTCTGTTCAACGCCCTCTCTTAAGCTTGTATATATTGGAAAGTCTTGTTGTGAAAGATTTTAATGTGCATTTCTGCACACCAGCCACATATGGTGACCTGTAACAGTCGCCTACAGTTGCAGCTAAGCACATTCTTAGTTACGCTCAGCAGCGTGAGACAGGCGAGCCATTGACCTTTCTGCCCGAGGCCTGAGGTAGCTCGGCACAAGGCTTTTGATGAGACGTTAAACCGAGGTTTTGTGCACATCTCTGGTCACTGTCTAGGTGAAAATAAACGATCCTATGGCACCATTGCTAAAGGGTAGGGAAAGTTTATTGAAGTAATCTAAAAGCAAATATAATGCAGAAAAAGAATACGTACATTTCAATAAATTCACAGATCATATACAAAAAATTAATAGAAATTAATAATTACAGATGGCTTAGAAAATTAGTCATAATATGTAAACCTCTAAATTGTGGTCTAATCAAACATTAAAAAAGAATACCCGTACTGTATTGTAGAAGAGGGACTGGCCTTGACTCCACCAGCAAGCCATTGAAAATTCTGTCATAATGACCAAAATTGAGAAGAATTCTGTGTGTTGAGTTCAACTCTTGTAAATGGTATATTGAAAAGGAAGACATTCTTATGATGTTTAGCTCAGTGTATAACTTTTGACTACCAGTTAGATCACATCTACTCTACCATAAATAATATTTTAGGATAGAAAATACCACCCACAAAGTACTTGCATGAAATCAATCCCACTTTTTATCAAATATACTCGGGACTACCTCCTCATAAAAACAGCATTCCAGATTCTATTCTCCATTCTTGATGAAGTATGGGAGGGGGTGTCCCAGTGTGAAGGCCAATATTTCTCCGTCAGTAAAAGCAGGTCCATGCAACCCCCCTCCCCCCGGATGCACCTGGAAACAAGCCGTCACGGCTCAGTGTGCCTTTCCTGGTCAAAAAAATTACAAATAAATTAATCTTATGATGATGCTAATAAGGTGGCCTCTAGGTTGGCAGAAACTGCAGTCTGCATTAGGTGGATCATGTACTTTGCCTCTACCGACTGGCACCTTTGACCCAGTATAAGGTGCTTAACTTACACTTTCAGGGTGTTAATTTCTTCTCCACTAGGGTGAGATGGGAACTGTCGGGGAACCCTCCTGTGCAACAGGAGCCCCTGCCTGTCCCTGGCCAGTCTCCAGTTTCGCCAGACCTGTAAGGAGACCCTAGCGTCAATTATGCTTCCCCCATGCAGAGGGCTGAAGGTATCTTTTACCCTCATGGTGAGCCAGCTCCTCCCTCAGAAAGAAGGGAAAGCATGGTACTCTGACTCATTAGTGGGAGTCAGTGGTGAAGATTGATTCTTGGAAGATAAAGTTGCATACTCACTATAACTGTTAACCATTCAAAATATCGTCACCATTAATTATCACACCCACCTATCATCCCATGCTGTAACAGAGCCAGGGCCTCTGGATGGCTCACCCTTATAGTGCTGACCTGCGCTATCTAGTACAATGGCATCTCCCCTGTTTTACTCCCTATGAAGTAGTTGTAAAAGAGAAACAAAAGGGTTGGGACTCATTGCTTAGTTCCCACTCACACCAACCCCCCCTTCCCCCAAATTGTGGTGAGATTTAGGGCCCTCGTATCAGAAAAAAAAAAAAAAGGCAAGAGAAAGCAGCTCTTTGTTTCTTGTCCTCTTGCTCCCAGCCCAGTGTATATCCCTATTAGTTGCTAAGTACACTGTATGCCTCTGCACTGTCCAAGCTATGGTAAGTCCAGTTGACAGTGGCACTGTCTGTGGAACAGATAAGCAACAAACCACTTGCTGGGTTTACCCACACCTGGTGTGATTCGGTCACAAGGCCGCAGGCCAAGTGACCAAACCTCACCAGGTGTGGGTAAATCCCTGCATAACCCACGGCGGCCCAGTAACTAGACCTCGCCAGGCGTTTGGTAAACCCAGCATAATCCACACCCTGGAGTGGTTTATTGCGATTATACAGTGTCCCCCTGTTTTTTGTGGGGAAAAAAATGAATGAAAAGGTTTTGTTTGGTATTTTAATTTATTTTTATTGGATTTGTTACTCCGCCAGAAAAAAATAGTCCTTGATTGCTAGGGCTGTTGCTAGAGTAGTGGTGTTGCTGCCCATGCATCCTAATTCAGCCCCATACTGTACATAGAGAGTTAAGTGCTATCTTATTTTGGCATTTTCTTTTTTCGCTTAGAGAACTGAAAGTCGTGGGCTACTTATCACAGCATGGGACTGACAAGAAACTCACTGCTGTGAGTGGTAAATGGCTGCCATTGGAGAGCATGTGCTTCCGGATTCAGCTTTGCGGGAAGGACACAGTAACTGTCCTTCAGGGGAATTTCTTTCCAGCTTTTTTGTTTTGTTCATTTATGTGTGGTGTTTTTTTTTTTTTTTTTTTTTTTTTTTTTTTCTTTTATTAAAAGTAATAGGATTCACACAGCGGCCATGGGATTGCAGGTACAAGACAGACCGGGAATGGAGCAGAGCAGAGTGGAGATTGACCGAGAAGTGAGGTGGCTGCAGTCTGGGCAGTTACAGAAATAGTTGTGAAAGTGTGTCAGGCCATATGTTCATTTCCAGACTGTTTCGGGAACCTTTTGTCAAACTTGGGAGACCACGGTTTACGGAGTAAACAACATGGTGGATGTCTGTTCTCCCCCCCCTTCCCATTCATAACTACACTTCATTTAATTAGCAGTATTTGAATGAGCGTGGAGAGCGATCAGCAATTTCGTCTCCAATTTGGCAGGCACACTTTTTTATATTAAAGAAAAGGGGTACATTGAGCAGTGAACAAAGGAATAAATGGAGCTGGCATTTGAACAGGATAAGCTGTGAAGGGCTGCCTGGTACTGTGACTCGGCAATCATTGGTATTCATTATTTGTTCATTTTTAAAGTCTTGTCGGAAAAGAGATAGTGATTTGCTAATGGCTCTGACAGTGTTCCGACATCTTGCAGGATTTTTTTTGTTTGTTTTTGTAATTTTCTGAGGGAATCTGTGTGTACTGGAATAATCGGTCTTCTGTCAGGTTTCACAGGACTGGGCTGCGGGTGAAGGGTTGATGATACGTGGGATGGATTTCGAGAGAATGCCGTGGTCTCACTTTGGCCCATACTCTGGAGCTTCTGTCAGAAAACATCATTCTGAACAGTGAGGATTTATTTTCTTTGTTTTCTGTGAGCAGGATTTTCTGGCTGCTGAGTGAATGATGAAGGTAAACCGTATATATTTTAGGGCAGTGCAGCAGGGTTGCGATTGGGTCATGGTTTACCGTCAGTTCAAGATGGCAGTTTTTTTTTGTTTTTTTTTTTTGGGGGGTGATTTATCTAATGTCCCTTTGTTGATGTGGCTGACTGGCACATTTGCGCGGGTAAAGCCAGGATTTGCCATGGCTGAAAGGTGACAGCCAATCAGGTTGCCGGATTCTCGGAACCCATTGTATAATGCTGCGCACTGGATTGCTTCATGTTACAGTAGGTCTTACACAGGGTACATTCCTATTGTTGCAGGAGAAGTAGGTCTTTTTCTCTGGTTTTTCTTCTGGCAGTGCCAATCTATTTTTTGATTGGTATGACCTTCTTCCCTTATGCCAGCTGGGCTGTTAGCCCAGTATGTGTCCAGAGAGAGACAGGAGGCTACCTTTCCCTGTGATCGGAGCCGCTGGCAAAGTTCTTATAAGTGCCAGCTGGAGAAGCTGGGCTAATAGTCCAACAGTCCACAAACAATACCAATCCTGGTAGACCTGTATAAAGTTTTATTCCAACAAGATTAAAAGGCAGTAGCAGCTACTCAGCTTCTTTTATTTTTTTTTTTTTTAAATATTTTTTGCTCACCGTGCACTGGGAGCAGGAACTCCGCCCTGAGCTACCTGTCGCAAGCCCAGCCCCGAGGGCATGGCAGGACCTCCTGTCTGCAGGGATGGTCCCCTTTACAGAACTTGTGAGTAGTTGTAGGGTTCAGTAAGCGCCACCAACCTTCCTCTTCCCAGTGGGAGGGTGGAAACTGCAGTCTTGAGTCCCCTGACTCTTTATTATGCTCACTGTTTAGAATCCCACCACAGCCACTGAAAGCCTCTTTACCTATTTGGATTGTAGGATAGCAGAGTGGTTACTATCTTCATTAAACAAGGCCTACAGTCTCTACAAAACCCTTCTGTTTAAAAAACAAACAAAAAAAAAACAGTTGTATCACACAATCAGACCCCAGGCAGAGTTGATACAATTATAATAAATTTACTTAAATAAAACACAATACATTCTACAATTTGGAAGGTTTTGAAATGCAGACAAATATAAAAAAATATTATTGGGTGGTTATACACTATGCACTGTTATTTCTAAAACTGTACCTTGTTCTGAGGTTTAGAGTGCAGAAAAGTGTCCTTTTTGAGAATAACCTTCTCTCTGTGTAGGTGAAGAAAAGTTCTTTGAAAACACAAAATTTGTTGGAATTAAAAATCAGTCCTGAATTTTCTTTTGTAGCAAAACTTGGGTTTTTTTCTTGAAAAGTGAAGTCCTTGTTCCCAAATTCTGACTTAAAATCAGAATTTCTGTTTAGCATGTGAAAAATCAGTTTTCCACAAAAACACAGGTCTTGTTATAAGTGTAGGCCAAGACCTACCATATACTTCCAACCCAAGTATATAACAGCTTAAGTTCTCTCAGCTCTGAGATGTCCAAGGAAGCATCCTTCTCAGGGTCTTAATGATTTTCAGAATGTGTGCATGTTAAATACAGTCTGGTCATTTTCAAGCCACACCCATCCTCTTTGGGATGGGGTGACTACTCTGAGCTATACAGAGATTGGGGAGCAACAGTTTACCCTTTCTTGCAGGTGTCATGGTTCCATGTATAACATCCCTAACATATGGTTTATGCATAACCTTTTTCTGTCTTTAGTTTATGACTGTAGGCTGACCTTCCACTGGGCCTTTGCTGCTGACCTCTGACCTCCCACAGGGGGCCTTTTTCCTGTGAATGTCTGTGTCCAGTTTGACCATTCGATCCAAGAGTTATGATCCTGAGGATACATAAATATGTCTGATCCCTATCTAGATAAATGCCAAGTCCAAACTGGCTTTGGTAATTTTTGTCTATTTTTGTTTATCTTTTTAAAGGCCTTCTTAAAGGGACACTGTCTTAACCCTGGAGTGCCTTACAACCCAGAAAATAGGAACATTAAATGTGAACTAAAATGGCATAGGCCTTACTTTCCACACCACCTGCCTACGAGCCTGACCACCGCCAGCCAACCTCAAGATGTCCCACGGCTTGCTCCTCGTGGCGGGGCCAGGAAGAGCACACCCCCCCCCGCCGGAGCACAATCCAAATACGGGGAGGTGGCGGACCAGCAGGATGGGGGCGAGGCCTCATGAAGCCCCTGGTTGCCATTTTCCATTTTCTGGTGACCCTCCCTCCCAATGCACGACCGTGCCCGCATGTGGGGGCATGTGCAGACCGCGATTGCCAGCTGCCTGATCTCCCAGCCTGTGCCACCCCCACCAGAGGGCACAGGCAGGGCGACAATCCCTCCCTGAGAGAGGGGGGCAGTCATCCAAACGCTTGATCCTCTCTCGCCCCTGCTGATGGCCTGGGCTTGTTCTTGAACCCGGGTTGCCGATATGGCACGAGGTGTGGTGTCCAGCACCTCAGCCTCCATCGCCACTGGGCCAGCTAGCTTCTGCCTTTTAATCTTGTTGGAATAAAAGCTTATAAACCTCTACCAGATTTGGTATGGTTTGTGGACTGTTTGAACATTAGTCCAGATTCTCCACTTGTCTCATGGCTTCTGTTAGTTGAATGTTGACTTTGATTTGACCCCAGTGGACCTCTGTAACAAAACCACATTTAAAATCTACTTTCATTCATATCCATGTAGCATGACCCTGTCCTTTACAAATTATTACACCACAAATCGTAGGAGCGTACCGCGGAGCTTGCAGTTATCAGGACCAGAAAAAGGCAGGACTCTGGCAGCTGGTTCTTCCAAGCCAGGAATTGCAATCCCTTCCTCTTCCAGAATAAACCAAAACAAAAAAAATTACGCTTTGGAAAATTACAGGACAAGGACTGTTTGATTCCTAGTCAGATAAGACGTCAGTGGGGAGCTTAGTGAAAGCACCAGAACTGGTGATGTTTAAAGAGCTGCTGACACCAATACTATTTCGGGGCAGGCAGCTTATGGCAGGAAGTTGCCTGCCCAAGGAGCTAATAGAGGCAGTTTTAATTTTTTTTTTTTTTTTTTTTTTAACCAGTGCATTATTTATTCAGCTTACTGAGTCATTGGTGATGCTTCCGATTTCAGCCGAGCCGCTAACTGCATGCTACAGCCCCGGCCCTAAAATCTGCATTGTGATGTGAAGTAGGGAAGGGGCTCCAGTGCTGCTAATTGGTGCCTAATAGGATTTGGGGCACTGACAGCCTTTATACATGTTTTATTTACATTTATAGGTAATTGTACGTATTAAGGGGATAGCACACTATAGTACAGTACCCTCGTAACATCTACAGTTGGCTGTAAATGTAAATAATCCTATATAATGGCTGTCATGGCCCCCGAATCCCATTAGGCACAAATTAGTAACATTGCAGCCCCTTCCCTACTTCATGTCATCATAACGTGGATTTTAGAGGAGGGGCTGCAGGGAGTGGTCACCAGCACAGCCGAAATCGGAATGGAAGCATCACTGATGACGTTTTTTTTTTTTTTTTTTTTTTCTCAGTAACATTTTATTTGGTTTTAAAACAAAAACATACAATACACATAATATTATGAAGGTAGAGAAAGTACAAACATCTAATACTGGCATAACATAGAATACTTCCTTGTATAATATAAAGTAATGTAGAGAAATAAGGACATGTCTAAATAATAATTTGTCACATTTGTTGCCTCACAATAAATCACTTTGTGATAACTAATTGAATCATCCTAATGAGGTAAGAAGAAGGAAAAAAAAATACAAATATTAGTTTTTGGCATCTTTCCTTGAATTAAGATGTTTCTTATACGTCTTGTATACCACTCTGTGGTATCTTTCAGATGTGTTAATCTTCCTTGTCACTGCCATTATGCTAGAAACATAGCAACAAAAATATTTAAGGAAAAAGGAGGAAAATAGAAAGTAGAAAAGTATCCTAGTATAATAAAGGGTCAGCCTTCTAATTGGGATGTGCAAATGCTAACTGCACTTGTTTTAAAGTGATATATAATAAAATTAAAAGAATTAACCATCTTAATGGAGTTGTAGTTGCAAATGTTTCATGAATTTTATCCCATTTGGAGGAAAAACTATAACCTTAACCCATCATTAGATGAGTCAACCTTTCTAATATTCACTTTTTATTGATTTTATATAAAAATAACATTTACATGTACACAAGACAACAATTGACAGGTGGATAACTATTAATTCACTGTGGTCATTAAATCAGGTTTCAGACATTTGATCATGGAAGGTAGTAAACATTCCTGTAATGCATTCAGAACATGGAAATCTTATGTAGGCGGTCTGTCACTCCAATTAATTTTAACAGTTCAGTTTTGGGACCTTTCCAATTTATATTACTGATGTGAAGTGATCCCTAGTTCTCTGGGTGCTCCTAGTGTTCCAGGTTTTCCCAGTTAACCCGCTTTGTTATCACTCTGTCAGGGCATAATCCATTGGGAGTGGGAAGCTTGATCCATATGTGTGTGGTGACTATACTCACTAATCTTGCCTTTCTTGTGAATGAATTTGTTGCCCTAGGTGTCGAGGGTCCCTTACTCTATGGGATAATGTTGGATCTGCAGCATATAGTACATTACCCAACGGGTCCAATTTAGAAGATAAACTTTCTTCTTCCATTTAAATTGTAAGTAATCTGCTCTAACTGGTATAATTGGTTATCTTCCACCAGTCTTCCATTGTTTGGTGTTTTGTCAGCTAACCACAGTTTCGTAGTAGCTTTCTTAGCTGCAGTTAGTAGGAGGTGGATAAGGTATTTTGTATTTGTGCTCCTATATTCCTTAGGTAGAATGAGGAAAAGGTACATTTCATCAGTTAGGTGAAATTGGGGGATCTAGTAGTTCCCTAAACTGCTCCTCCAGTCGTTTCAGAAACGGTGTAAGAACAGTGCAGGACCACATAATATGGGTGTGAGTGGCTCTTTCTTCGTCACAGTGTTTCCAACAGGCCGCTGAGTCTGTGGGGGAGTAGTGTCTTGTCAGCACCGGGGTCCTGAAATATCTAATAAGATGCTTCCAAGCACATTCCTGCCACTGATGTGAACTAGTGACTTGAGCAACATACCCACAGGCTATCTGCCAGGTTTTGTGTGTTAGAGGGTTGTCTATCTTCCTCCTGCCATTGCAAGTGTACGCTGTCTGGTTATTTCTCTCTGGGAGATCAGAGCACGGTAGTACCAGGACACCAAGTGAGGTGTGTCAGGGTTCATGTTGAGATGGTGTTGGGCATTTAGCAAGGTGGGTACTTGTCTGGTGCTCTGACTTCTCGAGGTAGGCTTTGATAGAAATGCCAGAGCTGTAAATACCTATAAAAGTTTTTATGGGTGAGGCAGAATCGTCTCCGTATAGTGTCAGAGGACCAGAGCACTCCCTGAGGGGTAATTTGTGTTTTAAAAAAAAATAAATAAATTTCAAGCCGTGTCTCTCCCAGGATTGATAACCATGGTCCAGTCTGTTTGGGAGGAAACCACTAAGATCTGCTATCGGACGTATCAGTGCCAGGAGTGGGGTCAACCCTTGCACCTTTTTAATGCTCTGCCAAGTTCTCCAGCCACATCCAAGCCATAATTCAGGGGTATCGTCTGTCCCCGACTTGCCTCCTGATTATATACGTTTTGAAAATATTCCCTGTCTGGGATAAGTGTCTGTTCTATTTGGAGCTAGTGCAGAGTGGTAGTTCTATTTTGTCTGGCCATCAAGTGGGTTAGGTTCGCTGCAAAGTAGTATAGTTGCAGGTCAGGGAAGAGACAGCCCTCCGGATTGACGAGGGAGGGAGAGTACCCTCAGTCTGACTCTGGGTCTCTGAGCAGCCCATATAAATTTTGAAATACTATTCCAGGTCTTAAACACTTCATTAGGTATAAAGGTCGGAATGTTCTGAAATAAGTATAGGGCTCTAGGAGGGTGATCGTTGAACCAACTCTGTCCTCTTACTGAGGCTCGGGGAAGTGTGGCCCAGTCTGCCAAGTCTGCCTTAACTACGATGTGAAGTTCCTGTAAGCATCATTATAAGCTGTTTCATATCTCTGAGTGATAAATACCCTAGGTATTTTAATTGTCAAGTTCCATTTACAGGGTATCATGTTACTAATATAGGCAGAGGAGTATAATTAAAACTTAGAATCTCTGTTTTTGTTAGATTTAATTTGTGTCCTGACACCTGGGCAAACCTATCCAGAGCCTGTTTTATGACTGGTAGGGATTCTTCGGGTTTGAGAGATATAAAAGAACATCATCAGCATGTATTGCTATGCTATGCTTCTGTGTCTCCATTGACATCCCCTTGATATTTTGGGGTTCTTTATGTATTGTGCTAATGGTTCACTGTAGGCCGCAAATAAAAAGGGGGGACAGGGGGCATCCCTGTCGGGTTCCCCTTTTGAGGGAGAAATATTTAGAATGATGGCCACCCACCTTAACGCATGCCTAAGGAGATGCATAGATGCCCCGGAGAACTGTTATCAGGGGTTTAGGGATGCCTAGTTTCTCTAGTGTTTTACGTAAAAAGGGCCAAGTCACCCTATCGAACGCTTTTTCATCGTCTAGGCTTATTAAGATTGAGGGGGTGATCGATGTTTGCATTTTGTGGGTAATGTGAACTGTTCGCCTGATATCGGTTGTGGATTGGTTTCTCACGAAACCAGTTTGATCCTGGTCAGTTAGCTGGGCATAACTTGGTCTAGGCGCTTAGCCAAGATGTGCATAAAGAGCTTATAGTCTGTATTTAAGACAGAGATTGGCCTGTAAGAACTGCATAATTGAGTGTTTTTCCCAGGGTTCGGGATGACCGAAATAGTAGCAAAGGATCAGGATGGTGGGGGAGGATCACCCTCCAAGATCGTGTTGAACAACCCAAGGAGCCCAGGCGCAGTTTGTTGTTGCATAACTTTATAGAACTCATTCCCCTAGCCATCTGGACCTGAGGATTTTAGCGTTTTTTAAGGAACTTATTGCGTTCGTGAGTTCTTGTTCAGTAATAGGGGCAGTTAGTGTTTCACCCTGGGAATCTGAGAGGCGAGGTAAAGTTATCCCCTGTAAGTATTCAGAGATCATTTGCTCCCTAGAAGTCACTTCTGGGGTATAGAGAGCAGAGTAATATTCTGTGAAGGCTTCTGTTATGTCCTGTAGGTTGGCTAAGGGATGGCCTCCCAGAAGATATCTGAGAGTGGTGATCACTGAGGCCTTATTTTGTTTTCTCAGCTGATATGCCAGCAATCTGGTGGCTCTTGGGCCAACCTCAATACTTCTGTCTCAGGAAAGTCAGTGCAATCCCAGTTTGTTGTAATGCCAAGTTATCCATTTCAGCTTTAGTTTCCTGAGGTATCCCCTTGCTTGTGTGCCATCTGCAGGAAATGGAGTTTCTCCAGCCTAGCCCTGCCCTCCACGCTGCCTATTCAGCTCTGAAGTGTGGTGTATTATATGGCCTCAGAGTACTGCCTTTATTGTATCCCAGTGAATAGCTGGGGTTGTATCATTGAGGGATTGTTCCTGTATCTCAGCTAATTTATCTGAGATAACTCTGAACTGCTCAGAGAGCAGATAATATGGGTTAAGCCTCCATCTGGTGTTTTTAGGTTGTAGGCCTATCTAACATACTAAAATGCCAGCAGAATAGGCCTCAACAGTCTTTCGTGTCTGCTCGTTTGGTCAGCCCCACCCTGGGAGCTGACCTTGCTCCCCGCCTTTCTCTGTCTTCTCCCTCCCAGTTCGGATATTCCCGCTGCACTGGATTTTGCTTCCAGAACCCTTCCTGTACCTGTCCCACCCCTCTTGAACCCTCCACCATCTCTGCCTCCACCAGCCCCTGGGCAGTGCATTCCATGGCTCCACCACCCTCTCAGTGAAGTAGCACCACCTCCTTTCTCCCGATCTTCCCCTCGAGTTTCCACCCATGCCCTCTAGTTGCCCCTCCTCCTTCCTTCAAGCACCCTAACTGCTCCACCCTATTTACCCCTTCATGTACCTGAAGACCTCTATCATGTCCCCTGGTCCCTTCTCTCTTCCAGTGTGGCCATATTTGGCTCTTCAAGCCTCTCCCCGTGAGTCCTGTCCCCAAGCCATTTGGTTGCCCTCCTCTGGACCCTCTCCAGGAGTTTAATGTCCCTCTTTAAGTGTGGCCTCCAAAACTGCATGCAGTACTCGAGGTGTGGCCTCACCAAGCAGTTATACAGAGGGAGTATCACTTCCCTCCTTCTGGAGGTGATCCCCCTAGTGATGCATCCCAGCATCCTGTTGGCTTTGGCTGCTGCCCTGCTACAAGTCTCCGAGTTGTTCATCTTGACATCCACTACCACTCCTAGGTCCCTGGCAGCCACCGAGACTTGTAGCATTCCCCCCCCCGGGTGTACACTTGGCCCAGGTTTCTGGCCCCCAGGTGGAGTACCTTGCATTTCCCTGCATCGAACCTCAGCTTCCACTTTCTAGACCGTCTTTCCAGAGCCTCCAGGTCCCCCTGTAGGGCCACCCTCCCATCCACCACCGCCTCCAGTTTTGAGTCATCCACAAAGAGACTCATCTCACTCCTGATACCTGTCCTTATGTCAGAGACGTAGGCGTTGAACAGGAGGGGCCCAAGGACTGATCCCTGTGGGACTCCACTAATGACCCTCCTTGGGGATGAGACTATCTCACCAACTACGACCCTCTGGGTCCGATCCTGGAGCCAGTTGTCTATCCATCTGATCATCTGGTTCCCCAACCCCAATTCTACCAGCTTATCCAACAGGCTCTCGAGAGGAACAGAGTCAAATGCCTTGCTGAAGTCTAGAAAGAGGAGGTCTACTGGTCTACCCAGGTCCAAGGCACTCGTCACCCAGTCATAGAACTCCACAAGGTTTGTGTGACACAATTTCCCTGGGACGAATCCATGCTGTCTATCATCCAGGCACCCTGACTTTTCCAGGTCTCCACCCCGCCTCTTCTTGACAATGCCCGCCATCACCTTGCCCACCACCGATGTCAGGCTGACAGGCCTGTAGTTCCCTGCCACCTCCCTTGATCCCCCCTTGTGGATAGGCACTATATGCGCCACCTTCCAGTCCTGGGGCACCCACCCTGTCCTCAGAGAGATGGTGAAAAGCTCCGCCAGGGGTTTCGCCAGGACATCCGCAAGTTCCTTCAGCACTCTGGGATGTAATTTATCCAGCCCCGGTACTTTCTCTGTCTTAAGGGACCTGAGGGCTCCCCTCACTCTCTCTGCTGTGATTTCCACCTCCATTACCTCTTCTCGCTGCAATTCTTCCACAATGAAACCAGTGGAGAGTGGTCAGAAAGGGTAATATCACTCAGTCGAGCCTCTTTAAGTCGGCTTAGGTTTTCTTGCTGTGTGTAGATGTGGTCCGTACGTGAGTATGTTCTATGCACAGCGGAGTATTGTGAATAGTTTAGTGTGTGGGTTAGTGTCTCCAAACATCGGTCCATCCCACCTCCGCTGTGAATCACTTGAAAAACCTTTGTGCTGGCGATTGCCTTGGGGTTCACCGATTGGAAGAGTCCAGTGTGGGGTCCTGTGTCAGATTAAAATCCCCTGCTAATAGGAGAACACCTTTTATGTTTTGTACAATTTTATCCAGGAGCGCCCTCAGTTGGGGAACAGGCAGAGCAGGTGGGAAGTATGCATTGGCCAGGGTGACCGCCACGCCATTTATTGTGCCCTGGACCAGGATTAATCTACCCTCGGGGTCTTGTAATGTGTAGTTGTGTTGAAAGGGGGTTCCGGGTGGTATAATTATAGCCACTCCCCACTTTCTACCCCTCCCACTGGATGAGCTATACAGGGTTCCCTGACATAACTTGGCTAGTTTGATGTTCATCAGCATTTAAATGAGTCTCTTGGAGATGGATCAAGTCTTCCCTGCTCTTGCGTAGGTATGACAGGACTCGTGAGCATAACAGGGAGGAGATCCTATTTATATTTTGGGATAATAATTTTATATAGGGTTTAGCCATTTAAGTGATTTAAATAGTTTCAATTTCCATGGGAGCACCCAGTGTAAACATGATCCATTCACACTGTAAACTTGTTGGTGTATCCCTGTCATATTAAACAACCATAACAGTAACTTTGATGATATAGCAGTTAACTATGAAACAGAGAGTAAACGGACATAAACATAACTCATGCTGAAGTGAGTCCAACTGGGTACTCAGTACAGGTCATGGTAAGTCAGGACTTCCAATCATGAGAATTCAATACAGATTCTACGGTAAGGTTCAAACCTTACCTTGAGGCTACTACTTGCAATGAGTCGCCTCCAGACACTTGTAGTGTTTTACTAGGGTATGGGGAAAAGAGAATAAGGTGACGTCTCAACTGGTCCGCTGAGACCATTCTTCCAGCTGTTGTGCTTTGACCTGAAATAATTAAGGTTGTCATTAAGACCTGATTAGCGACTGCAGGTGAGTTCCTAAAGGGCTAGGCCCTGAGGAGAGAGAGAGACCAGAAAGACATCAGAGGCTAGCCAGGGGTTCCCGTTATCCAGGAGCCCAGACCAGTCATCATGGATCCCAAGGATCAAGGGGGACAGAGGTTTCCATTGTGTCCGTGTATCTGGTGCCTCCAGGGACAATCGGCCACACTTGGGTGGAGAAATCCCGATAACCTTCCGGAAGGAGTTTGTCACTGCAGCGGCGCAATTTAAACATGGAGTATAGGCCTGAGCCCCAACTTGGGCAGTCCCTCAGTTCATCGACCTGTCTCCTACTTCCTCCACCTTGAGGAGAACCTGAGGAGCTGTCTAACGTGACAACTGCATTCAGTCGCTTGGGTAAACTGGGGAATAAGATCGGGGAGTAATCCCTGAGTCTGCTCTGTTAGTGATCGCTGTCCCCACATTTGGGGGGGGGTCCAGAGCTACCCCCAGGCCCCCCCTTCTCCCCCCCCAAGAGGGCCAGATTGTTAGTGATTTCCTACCAATAACCATTTCTAGGGGCTGTCACTCTCTACTTGCTAGGGGTGAATCCGAGAAGGGTATTCAGCATTATGGAGGTATAACTCAACCCTTCCCCATTCCTCTCTCTAATTAGTGTGGCGGTTTCACATTCCAGGGCCCAGATCAGCAACACAAACATTTCTCGATTATCTGAATTTTTGGATGTCTTTAATCGCCTCCCCCTTCCCGAAGGGGGGAAATCCCACCATGTCTAGCTTTGTGTGCTGTCTTTGGTGAGTACTTCTCTCCCCCACAAAACCTCTCCCAGACCTAATCCTGAGAAGCAGCCGTGCCAGTGCAGTTTAGTCCTTCATAGGTCTGCCCCAGTAGCATGCGAGAAAAGACCGCTTGGGACCGATTCCAAGGATCAGCCACGAGTCTCCCTCCTCCCCCCTTTCACTTTCCCCACAGTTCCTGTTTCCTCCCCTCAGTTAAGACCCTGGGCTTCTCTTAGCTTAATTGTTGGCGTTGGGCTTCCTCTGAAGATATTGAAGATATCCCCAGGGCCCATCAGGCTTTCTGCCCTGAAGGTAGCCTCCGAGCTGCATGCCATTAGAGTGAACACCAGTATGTTGTGATGTTGGAGAACTCCTGAATTAGTCAATAGGATACATTCCTTTAAATTTCAGGCCTCCCCCAAGACCCTACCTTTTTAATTACGAGTCAGCCCCTCGATTGCTATTATCGTGGCATACTGTAGTTAGGAAATACCTTTATGCCTATTTACCATTTGTAATCATTGCAGACATTTAATTATTCCCATTCAAAGTCCCTTCTCTCATCCACAGAGTGAGTCTATAAGGCAAGAAATCCTTATTTGTTATAACTCAGTTCTTCTACTTGCAGTATGTTTAGCCTCCGCTCCAGCTTCCTCTGTGGCCCGCCCAGACTGTGGTTGCGTAGTCTTCCAGTGACTCCACTGTGTTTCATATCGCCTCTGCTTCCTGGCGTCTTCTGGCTGCTCTCTGCCCAGAATTCCAGACCTTTTGGGAAAGTCTGGAGGCGATGGAAGTTCCTGCATTTGTTCGCTGTTGTTGCACCTGTACCTTGATCTTCCTGCTTTTCAGCTCTTGCAATGCCACGTTTGGACTTTCAAAAGTGAGAGTACCGTCGGCGAAGAAGGCAGTCGGCCGTGATGGTAGGGGGTCCTAAATCAGATTCCCTTTCTTTTCAGCGCCTGTAAAATCAGGATATATGCCTTCCATTTGATCATTATTTTGGGTGAGTAGTCGTTTTCAAAGTAAAGCTTGTTGCCGGAGTAACTTACGGAGCCAGCTTTCCGTGCAGTGTGAAGGACACACTCCTTATCCTGGTATCCTAGGAAACGCACCAGGACTGTCCGGGGGCGGGAGCCTGCAAGTGGCCTAGACCCGAGGGTGTGGTGGGCTCCATCGATCTCTAGGGTTTAGTGTCTGGCAAGGCTGTGTATTTCATGGAGCATGGTTTGGGTATACATTGTAGCGGATGTTGACGCCTTACTCCTTCTGGAAGACCCGAGATTCTGATGTTATTTCTGCAGTTTCTGCTCTCGTCTTCTGCTTTTGTCTTGTAGGATTCTAATTGTAGTATTAACTGCATTATAGCTCTCTCAGTTTCAGTTTCCGTTTCCCTTTGATCTGTGTTTTGGGCCCGAGACTGAGTTTGCTCCTGTCGCTTTTCTATTTTATTCATGTCCATTTGGAGTGCTGTAGTGGTGGACCGCATTTCTTTGTGGAAATCTCTAAGCTCAGTTAGTATTTGAGCCATTTGCCTCTGAAGTATGCTTGTGGGGATTTGGTCGCTAGCTGCACCTCCCTGATGAGAGCTGGTTGAGGCCTGAGAGCCCTCGCTTTCCGATCCGTCCTCTCGCAATCCTTCTGCATCTGACATGCCTGGAGGTCTATTTTTTTCCCTTGGTCATTCTTTTTATGCATTTCCGACCTCCTTGGTTATACATTTTTAGAGTATTTGAATGAATAAGCAGTTTTAGGAGGTTACTTATTTAGGTCTCGACGGAGCCTCTTGCTTCAGGCTGCAGCCATGCACGTGACGTCACCGGAAGTCCCAGAGTTAACCTTTCTAGATGGAGAATCTCCAAACATTCATTTCTCCACTCTGGTGAGGAAGGTATTTCTTCCTCAATCCACTTGTGTAGTATAAACATTTTTGACAGAAGTGGAGATAAGATGTATGTTAGACTTTTGTTCTTTAGACCATATTAGTTGTTCATCAGAATAGACTTACTATGGAAGCTCATCTTACAGGCTATCTTTAAGCCAGTCTATGTCGCAGAACAAAAGTATCACTCCCTTCCAAAGGTTCTGTATGTATATCCATTCCCAAAACATGTGCAAGAGATTTGCATTTTTCTTTCCACATTTATTTCATGTCTATGTGGTTCGAATACCCATCTTAAACATGTGCAAAGGAGAATAATATAGATTTTGCAGGGATTTAAACTGGACTAATTTCATGTTAACAGTTTTCAACGTTTTAAGTGAGGAATTCCAAATCTTGCCCAGTTCCAATGTCCTGTCTCTTTTCCCAAGGTGAGTGACCACCACCTGATGATTTCATTATCTGTTCCTCTAACTAATTCTATAAAAAGGTGTAAAAAGTAGAAATGGATGGATGTAACTGGGAATGAGCCAGAAAAGACTTGGTGTTATCATTAGTGTTAGATTTTTGCAGGTCATTGCCATAGAAGTTAAGCATTATTTCAGATACTAACGAATATTTATCTCTACCATGAATAGTCAGATTATGAGTCTGAGTTGGCTCTGAATATGATTTAAGGCGATTGTTTTCAACCACATCTTTAATACCGCAAATTCCTTTTGAACACCATTCTTGGAAATCTATTGTTTCTCCATTGTGTGTAAGATTTGGATGTTTCCATAAAGGTTGGGATGTTGAGAATTTAATATACAATTGTAAAATTTCAGACTAATCCTTAAAAGTCTAACATCCATTATTACTTCATTCTGTAAGTTTTTGACAGGTTTGGCAAAGAGTACAGCAGCCATGTTTATTTTTTTGAGCCTCAGTTATGTATGTTTCTATATCTGCAAGAGTTCCTGATTCCTTACAGTCCTGGCCGACCGCTCCGCTCTACTGACGAGGGGTTGCTAGAGGTTCCCAGGGTACGGTTGAAAACATCCGGTACAAGGGCTTTTATGTTCGCGGCGCCATCCCTGTGGAACTCTCTACCTTGCCAGATCAGAGAGTGCAAGACCGTGGAGAGATTCAAGTCCAGTTTAAAGACATATATTTATTTAAACAGGCTTTTAATATTTGAAATATTGTGAATTTGGAAGCTTTTAATTCATGCTGTTGTGTATGTTTTATGTGATTTTATTGAACTGTTTAAAATGTATGTAAAGTGCTTTGGTACCTGAATTGTGCTATATAAATAAAATCATCATCATCTAGCCACTCTGGTACTTCTTCCGTATTATTAGATAGAGTGAACCATTTGATTGTATTTATCCTGTAGAATCTCTCAGTCAAATAGAAATCTGGGAATTTTAGGCCTCCCTTACTTTTAATTATACACATTTTATGAGCCATTCTGCTTCTCTTATAACTCCATACAAACTTATTTACGTTACTTTGTAGATCAGAAAACCATTTTTTGGGTATGAAAAATGGGAGCATCTGAAATAAGAATAAGGCTTTAGGTAAAATATTCATTTTGACTGCCTCCATCCTACCCCAGAAGCCCAAGGGTAAACAATTCCGTTTTGCTAAAGAATTAAGAACGCTAAGCTTAAGAATCTTTAGGTTGATATTAACAGTTTTCTTCGAAGTTTTACATAACTTAATTCCGAGATAGTCTGTTCCTTCTTTTTCCCACCTTATCCCCAAACTAGTTGTCTGTTTTGTTACAATGACAATTTAATGGTAAGAAGTTAGATTTTTCTTTATTCAGTGTATAACCTGATATCTCCCCGAATTCATTTAGAATATCTAAAATTCTAGGAACAGATTTTCCAGGGTCTTGTACTGAGATAGGTATATCATCAGCGTTTAACGAAATCAAAATCTTATCTCGTATGTGGATACCTTTAATGACGTCATCATGTGCTAGAGGATCCAAAGTGAGGTCAAAAAGTAATGGAGACAGAGCATCCTTGTCTGGCTCCTGACTCTTAAGAGTGAAAAAATAATTAGAAACAATTTCATTAGTTATTACTGAAGATAGATTCTGATATAATAATCTAATCCATTCATTAAACTCTTCAGGGAATACATATAAAGTTAGGGTATTAAAAATATGAGGCCACAGGATTTTATCAAAAGCCTTTTCTGCATCTAATGACAGAAGGCCGGCCGCCACTTTAGATTTTTTAGCTATCTGCTGTAAGTGATATATTTTCTTAGTATTATCAGAAGCCAGCCTTCCTTTTATAAAGCCAGTCTGTCTGTCTACCAGTAATGGCATTACCAACTCCAACCTAACAGCTAATATTTTTGCTAGTATTTTAACATCCGTGTTAATGAAATAGGCCTATAGTTTTTGCACTCTGACTCTGGGTTCTTCCCAGGCTTGGGAGTGAGTGTAATCGGACATCTCATCATATCTCTGGGGAAGCCCTTCTTTTCACAAGCTTCTTGATATACTTTAGATAAAATTGGAGATATCTCATCAATTCATTTATGATAAAAATTAGAAGAGTAACCATCTGGACCTGGGGCTTTATTAGTTTTTAGTGCCTTGATTGCTTTGACAATTTCAGCTTCTCTAATTGGCTCAGACAATTTTATTTTGTGCCTGTCGGGAATTTTAGGTAAGGGAACTCCCAGACAGAAGGTTGACAATGCCATGGTTGGAGGGTCATGATCATTAAAATATAATTCTTGATAAAACTTGTCAGATTCTTTATTAATCTTATTTTTGTGTGTTAAAGAATTATTCTCAACCTCCTTGACTCCACTTATTCTTGTGCCTTCTTTTTGTTTTAATCTGATGGCTAGTATTTTGGTAGCTCTAGGACCTGAGCCGATGTAATTAAGTTTGGATTGTCTAATGGCAAATTCTGCCTCTCCCCCCTTATTAATTCAAAATATTCTGCTTTAAATTTTGACCAGAGGAACTAGTTGGCTTCTGATTTTTCTAATATTAGTTTTGTTTCTATATTTTTTTATTTATTTTAATAACCTCTCCTTTTCTAGTTTTTCTTTTTTAATGGCTGAGGAATTACTAATAAGGCACCCTTTCAAACAGCATTTAAAGCATTCTCAGGTGTTAGTCCAGGAGGTATCTGCTGGATCATTACAGTTCCAGAAGTGGGCAATTTCTTTTCTAACTTTGTCAAGGAAGCTTTCATCTTCGAGAAGATAGTTATTTAGCCTCCATCTTTTTTGAGAAAGCAATCTGAGCACACTCAGAAAAGGAGATTATGACTGGTGAATGATCAGACATCACCTGTTCTAATATGTCAGTGTTGGTTTTCCGATCTACCAAGGCCTCAGATGTGTAAATTTGATAAATTCTGGAGCCGAACCACAGTGTTCTGACCTAAAGGTGTAATTTTTAGCCCTAGGGTGAAATGATCTCCATGCATCTACTAGTCTTAAGTTAGTCACCAAATTTTGTAAGTCTCATCCGTTCTGATAGTTTTATATTTAATGTTTGATCTGTCTAGTGAAGGGCCAAGAGTGCTATTGGTATCCTGTTAGGTGGGATGCACAAATCACTTGAGTCAGTGATAAAATAAGTCCATTTTAATGAGCTTCCAAGAGCCAAAGCAGCCTGACATGTTTCGGATTTCACATCCTTTATCAAAGACTAACTGATGGAAATTCGAAACATGTCAGGCTGCTTTGGCTCTTGGAAGCTCATTAAAATTGACTTATTTTATCACTGACTCGAGTGATTTGTGTGTCCCACCTAAGAAGTAGTGTGTGTTGGAAACTTTTTGGATGCATTTATTGGTAGTTTCTATGCACCACGTCCCAGTGCACACTCGGCTTGGATTGCTATTGGTATCCCCAGCCAAAAATATTGTACTGTCTAGGTATGTAACTAGTTTGGAGTTGAGATTAGAAAATACCTCATGTGGTGTATTTGTAGGCCCGTACATATTAGCTAGAGTGATATCTTTGTCTTCTCGTTTCCCATTAACAATTACAAAATAACCCAATGGATCAGAGAGTACAATATTCATATGGAAGTTAAGTCCTCTTTTTATAAGAATGAAAACTCCTGCCTTTTTAGAGTTAATTCCAGCACCATATACCTGTCCTACCCATTCTCTTTGCATCAGCTTTATTGAGTCACCATACAGATGTGACTGTTGTATAAATACTATAGAGGAGTTTAATTTCTTGAGATGTCTAAGTACCGTATACCTTTTTGAGCTTATGGTTGAGACCGTTAACATTCCAGGTTATAAGGTTAACATTTTGTTTACTAGATATTACCAAATTTTGTGCAGGAGGTATGCAGCCTCTGTAGAAACGGAAGGATTTAGTCACATAATAAATGCACAAAGTATAATAATAATCTAGGCTGACAAATTTGATCAAGCACAACTGTATGGCAAAGATGTGAAAAGAGGGGGGAAGCTTAGGTTCTTAGAAATTTCTGCACCTAAGATAACCCTCCCACCCATACCCTTGTCTATTCTCGAATGAGGTTTCAGGAAACAGCCGAATGCAGAGCTCTCCCCACCAACCCCCATCCCCCCAACCAATACATATATCTTTTAAATATTATACAATTAATATAGGGCAAACTTCTGAAACTATAAAATGCAGACAACGGACAATGGTAGCAAAGGCTGGAAAGATTAAAGTAGGTTTTCAAACACTTATGGCAAAAAAAGCGGGAAACATTATTTTCTAGGGACATGGATATGTTGTTCATCCACACTTATTGGCAGGTTCCTTGCCGCTTTAAATCTTGCCGGAAGGTCTTCAAGCTGGCTCCTCCCACCCACCCGGGTGGTAAAACTCTCGGCTCCGCCCCATGATGCCAGATCTTCCTTACCGCTTGGAAGCTCAGGTTCCCTCCTTAACGCTCTGCGATTAAGACTGGTTCCTATTCTTCGGAAGTTCGAAATCAAAATTTTTTGCTAAAAAGACTTCGGTCTTCTTCTCCTCGCGGCTGCGATGGACACATCGACTTCCGGTTTCGGAGGTGCCCTTGCGGGCAGAAGATGTCTAGGATGGATCCGCACTCCACGTGCGTCTACTGCCTGGACCTTGAGCACGACCCGCAGGCCTGCGACTTGTGCTCTTCTTTTTCGCCTACGCCCTGAAGACCGTATGCCCGATTACAACTGGGGCACCAGAGAGAATTCCACGGTGAAATCTAAAGAGGCCTGGTTGGCGGTGTCGGCGGTGGGCTCGGCGGATAGCTCGAGCAGATGATCGCCCTCGAGAGGAAGCGTAGCGGGCGCTTCTACCTCGGCTGCGGCATTTGTTCCCCTCTCTCGGTGCCTCATACTCCTGCTTCTTTCAAGGAGCTTTGTCTGACCCTCGATTTAAAGGTGAGGGTCCAACTTCTTGACCTTTTCCAGGTCCAAAAGAGCAAACGTAAGTCCTCCGCGACGCTCTTGTGAGCGGGAAAGATCCCTCCCTTGTTGACAGTCCACTTTGCCCCCCCTCAGCTTCGGCCACTGGCTTCACGGTGTCCCCGTCAGGTCAGTTGACTGAGACTCCAGAAGACGCAGTCGAGATTTTTCTCGACCCGTTAGACGGGTTGTCGGCTGGAGAAGCTGAGAATCCCCTCTCCCCGGTTCCCCCGGTGAGAGTTGAGGATCCCGTCGGCTCGTCTGTGCCTCCGGTTCCGGAGCCTTCGGTGGGATCGTCTGAGCCGAGGGGAGTGCCGGTTTCCGACACTTCTCTTCACCTTCCTCGGCCTAGTCGAGACTCTCGGTCTCGGTCTCGGACATCCTCGCGGTCCGACCCGATCCAGCTGCCATGGGTGGTCTCGGCACCGGCGGTAAGCGGCGCCGCCGCTCTTCCTCTTCCTCGGACGAGGGGAGGCTTCGGCGCAAGTTGCGTCGGAGGTACGAGGAACTCATGTGGCAACAGCTCCTTTTGACCGGGAATAAGCCGACCCAGTCGTCTTCCCCGGCCATTAAGTGGCTGTCACCGGAGCGGCCGAAACAACCTCTCGTTGTAGCCGAGGAGCCTGTTCCCAGGCCGGTTGTTCGGCCAATTCCAGCTGCCCCACCGATTCTGGTGGAACCTCCGCCTCCACAGCCATTAGTTGGGGCTCCGACCAAAAATTCTTGGTCGGCCTTGAGTTTCGCCCATAGGCTGTCTGTCACCCTCACTCCTGATAAACCTCGGCAGGTGGAGGGTGGCTCAGGCCCGAGGCAGCTCTTTGAGGACTCTTCCGAGTCTGATGATGGTTCCTCCCTCTTCTCCAAGCGCATGGACTTGGAGTCCTCGGGAGGGCAGTCAGTGGACGATAGCCCTTTGTCCTTCTTAGGGTTGCTTCGACTCATCTCGGAGTCCACGGGATGAAGCTCAAACCCATTCTAAGCGGGCCAGGTATCCCCTCACGGAGATTCTGGACCGAGGGGTCTACGAGGCCTTTCCGGTGGCGAAGCCATAGTGGGTCCGGCTTGGAACTTTGGCAGCGTCCTGCTTCCTGCCCTGCGCCTGGCCAGGAAGTATCGGTCCCTACGGTTCCCTGTCCGGTTTTGAACACCCTCGGCCGAGGGTTGGTTACCGACAGCGTTTTCGGCATGCCGGGACGCCAGGGATGTAGACAAACCTCCCGACAAGGAATCCAAGAAATTGGATTATGCCGGGCGAAAAGTCTACGCTGCGTCCTCTCTCGGCCTTCGTCAGGCCAGTTCGGCCGTCCTCATGGCATATTTTTCTCACGCCCTGTTGGGCTCCCTGGATGAGGTTGTCCCTCATCTTCCTGCGGATCTGCAGACTACGGTCAGGCAGGTGTGGGACCAGGGCAGGGCAGTGGCAAAACAGCAGCTCCAGACTGCGTTAGACATCGGGGACTCATGTGCCAGGTCTGTGGCGGCCGCAGTGGCCATGCGTCGTCGGGCTTGGCTAAGGATATCCACCTTTACCTCGGATACCCAGCACAAGTTGGCGGATGTTCCCTTTTTGGGGACTGACCTCTTCACCCTGGGTTGGAAGATCACCTGCAGAGGATCGAGAAGTCCAATGCTACCTTGGACTCGGTCTCTTCCGCTCAGAAGGAGAAAGGCCGTAAGCAACAGCCTAAGCCCTTTTGTCCTTCTGCGCCCGCGGCGCGCCCGGCCCAGCAACGTCAGGGCCAGCAGGCTCGAGCTTGGCATCCCAAACCCAAGCCGTCGGCTTCCTCCAACAGGAAGCAGGGAGGAAAAGGCCCAGGTGGTCCCTCGGCCGGTCCTTCCTCCAAGCCTGCCCAGTGACGGGCTGAGGGGTGTCGCCCCCATCCCTGTCACCTCACCCCTGGTTCCCCCCGTGGGGGGATGGCTCAGACACTTCCTTTCCGCCTGGTCCGCTGTTACCACGGACAGGTGGGTACTGGAGGTGGTGGGAAAAGGCCTGCCTCTGGAATTCGAGCAGGCCCCGCCCTTCAGAGCCGTCGCATCTCGGGGGGCCTCAGGGTCCGCAGCCTCACTGGCGGCTCGCCGAGCCGACATCACTCTCCTCCTCCAAAAGGAGGTGATCACGGAGGTAGAGGACCCCCCTTCAGACCCGGGGTTCGTGTCCAGGTATTTCCTGGTTCCGGAACGGACGGGGCTGGCGCCCCATTCTCGACCTACACGACCTGAACAAGTTCCTATGGTCTCGAACCTTCAGGATGGTCACTCTGGCACAGATAATACCATCTCTGGAACACGGCGTGTGGTTCTGCTCGCTGGACCTACAGGACGCGTTCTTTCACGTCCCTATCCGTCCGTCACATCGGAGATTCCTCCGCTTTCGAGCGGAGGGATCCCTCTTCGAGTTCCGAGCCATGCCCTTCGGCTTATCTCCAGCTCCCAGGGTCTTCACCAAATGCATGGCAGTGGTGACAGCATTCCTGCGGTGCTGAGGGGTCCGGGTGTACCCTTACCTGGACGACTGGCTGATAGCAGCCCCTCCAGACGGGAGGTGGAGTGGTCCAGAGATCTGGCCCTCCAGGTTTGCTCTCAAATTGGCCTTCTCATCAACGAGGCCAAGTTGGAACTCGAGCCGAAGCAGGTGATCCTGTTCATCGGGGCAGAGCTCGACTCTCTTCGAGCCAGAGCACGACTCCCAGCGGACAGGGCCGAGGTTCTTACTTCCTTTGCCCAATCATTTCTGGTTGGGCAATTGCGCCCTGCCCGGGACTTCCTGCGCCTCCTGGGTCTCATGGCAGCCTGTACCAGCGTGGTCCATTGGGCTCACTGGCACATGCGCCCCCTTCAGTGGGGACTGGCCAGCCAGTGGTCACAACGCTGCGATCCTTTGGACCAGCTAGTGATAGTGACCCAGGAGATGAGGAACGCCTCAGTGGTGGACCGTTCCATTCCATTGCAGGAGGGCATCCGTTTGTCCGCCCGAGCCGGCGGTCTCTCTATCGACGATGCCTCTCTGATGGGTTGGGGTGCCCATCTGGGGAACACGAGATGCGCCTCTGGTCCCAGCGGGAGTCGATGCCACATCAACCTGCTGGAGCTCAGCGGTCCGCCTAGCTCTCACCGCCTTTGCTCCGTTTCTCCGGGTCAAGTGGTCAGAGTCCGGAGCGGACAATACCACGACCATGTACTACCTAAACCGCCAGGGCGGGACGCGCTCCCTGCTTCTATGCAAGGAAGCTGTCTGCATTTGGTCACTCGTGCGCAGCCTGGAGGCGGATCTCCTAGCCATTCATGTGGCAGGAGCCTCCAACACCGTGGCCGATGCCCTGAGCCGGATAGGGGCTGCATCTCACGAGTGGTCTCTCCTGCCGGAGGTAGTACAAGGTCTATTCTCTCTCTGGGGCACACCTCAGGTGGACCTGTTTGCCTCCAGGGAGAACGCGAAGCTGTGGCTGTTTCATGCCCGCCCCCCTCAGCAGGGCTCGCTGCAGGGGGATGCCTTCTCGAGGCTGTGGACCCCAGGCCTCTTCTACGCCTTTCCCCCATTTCCCTTGATTCACAAGGTGCTTTCAAGGCAAGGAGGGACAAGGCGCAGGTGATTCTGATAGCCCCAGACTGGCCCCGCCAGTTCTGGTACCCAGATCTCCTCAGCCTCAGCTCCAGGCTCCCGAGGCAGCTTCCAGCTTGCCCGGACCTGCTCTCAGTCAATCAGGGGAAGGTGTTCCATCCGGACCTTCAGCCCCTGCACCTGACGGCCTGGTTCCTGAGCGGCTAGAGTTCCAAGCCTTGGGTCTTTCCGACGAGGTCCTCAATGTTGTTGAGGTGTCCTGTAAGGAGTCGACCAGAAAATGCTACGCCTTTAAATGGAAGAGATTCTCCATTTGGTGTCAGGGCAAGGGCTTGGACCCTTCCTCCTGTTCTGTGGCAAGCATTTTGGACTATTTATGGTCCCTTTCTAGTCAAGGGCTTAGGTAGACGACCCTAAAGGTGCACCTGGCAGCCATCTCTGCTTACCGGGCACGGGCCGGGAGCAGTCGGTGTTATAGGATAGGTGTCGCGCTTTTCAAAGGCCTTGATCACATTTCCTCTGTGCGCAGAACCTCCACCTCCGTGGGATTTACTGCTGGTATTGGCAAAGCTCATGGGCAAGCTATTCAACCAATGCACAGGTGTGATCTCTCTCACCTGTCGTGGAAGACCGCCTTCTTGGTGGCTATCACGTCCAGCAGAAGGGTGGAGAGCTCCAGGTGCTTTGCATCGTCTCCTTACCTGGTCTTCCACAGGGACAAGGTTGTCCTGTGCCCCCACCCAAATTCCTTCTGAAGGTGGTGTCGGAGTTTCACCTAACCAGGTGTTGACTCTGCCGTGTTCTACCCCAATCACACACCGAGGATTAATACAGGCTCCATACTTTGATCCTAGAAGGGCGCTTGTTATTATAAGGAGCGCACGGCTGAAATTCGGGGAGAGGTTCGCCAGCTGTTTGTCACCTACGCTGAAGCCGCACCTGGCAGACCTGCAGCCAAGCGGACAATAGGCAGGTGGGTCACCTCCTGCATAGATCTCTGCTATAAGTTGGCGGGCATGGAGCCTCCCAGAGGGATAAGAGCTCATTCTACCCACCATACTGCTGCATCAGTGGCTGCTTCCAGGGATGTCCCTCTCCAGGAAATCTGCAGGGCTGCTACCTGGAAGTCAGCACACACCTTTATTACCCTTTACCACATCGACCTTGAGTCACGCCGGGATGCTGGTTTTGGGGCCTCGGTTCTCCAGTCTTTATTTCCCAAGTAAGTATCGGGGGTGTGTGCCTTGCCTCCCTCCTCCTGGAGAACTGCTAGGAGTCTGCCAATAAGTGTGGATGAACAACATATCCATGTCCTAGAAATACAGGTTACTCACTGTAACAGGAGTTCTAGGAATGGTATATTCATCTACATTTCTCCAACCTCCCGGCTTGACGCACAGCCTGAGCTTCCTGCGGGCCAGATCTGGCGCATGGGGGCGGAGCCGAGAGTTTTACCACCCGGGTGGGTGGGAGGAGCCAGCTTGAAGACCTTCCGGCAAGATTTAAAGCGGCAAGGAACCTGCCAATAAGTGTGGATGAACAACATATACCATTCCTAGAACTCCTGTTACAGGTGAGTAACCTGTATTTTCATAACCATGTATGCTGAAAACATAACCATAACAGTAATACTATAAAGTATACATACATTTTCAGTCAATAACCAACAACCCCAACCTTAATGATTAACACTATAAAAGCTGAGAAGGCATGAATATTTGTGCAAATAAAGCCTATCCAGCATGATGATTAAATAGCAATTACTGTAATAAACATGAAGTAACTACTGAAATTAAATTAATTCTATCCTTTTGAACATTTCAGATACTGATCAAGACATTTTGTTATAAACATTCAAGAGCATTGTTCCAAGATTTAGGCATTACCATTTGTTTAGTCATTTTATTCTTGTGTTTCCTTCTTAATATCCCATATGCAGTGCAGTAATTCTGACCCTTACTTAGTGCAAAGCATGAAGATATTAGAATTAGAACAGTAACAAATACACAAGTTATAGTGAAGATTGAAAATTCTTACGAAAGTGTATTCGCTACCATGCATGGAAACTCGGTTCTAGGTAAAAGATGTTGGAATATTAGAGTCAAAAACTGTACTCCCAAGAAACTTTGCGATCTACAACATGCGCAGCTTAAAGAATAGTCTTGCAGAACACATGCGTGCTGCAGTCTAGAGGGAGACTTAGCTGTATTTCAAACACCAACCGCCTTGAAAGTTCTTTTAGAGTTAAAATGGCAGAATCTCAAAAAAACAGTTGACATCGTTGGCATCCTAACCATGTAGATGCAGTTAGTCAAACCTCACATACGATGATCTTGTTGGGTCATATACTTGAGTCAGCTTTACACAGATTTCTTTTAAGCAATATATTACATATGTTACAATTAGAGCACACAGCTTAAGCCCATCAGAAAAACAATCCCCATCAATCTAAAATAAAGTCAACAATCGCAAGTATTCACAAAGGTTAACGGATTTGCACCATATATCCTAGAAACTCAGTGCTGATTGCCACCATGCTGGATTCACACAAGTTTCAACCCATCCCTCACAATGCACAGTAAGCGCTTGCCCTCCAAAACCATCGAGGGGCCAGGAAAAAAGAGGTTTTTGGCATTTCTCCACAAAAACACACAGGAAGAAAATAATGGAGTCATAATTATGCCACTGCCCTTTAACCTGAGGCCAAGAGTCTCCACTCTAGCGTAGGGATTCTGGGTCAACAAGCAGACAACACTTCCGGTGACAAGGGACAACCCTTTTCACCCCAAAGATAGGATGTCTTAGTCCCAGGAAACTGTCATGGTATATTGCCTTTGATGAGATGAAAGGATAGAAATATCCATTCTGGCAGGCTTTGCAAATTCTCTTATAGGTATCATAGTTGTCAGGAAGTTTGACATCACAAGGTAGCCAGAGAATTATGCTGGGAAAGCGTAAGAGTGATCTCTACTGGCCTAAAGGAGAAGGCCACCTTTGGGACCAGGCATTTTTTTTTTTTGTTTTTTTTCAGGTTTCCTCCAGCTATATAAGGAATTGAATCAGAGTCATTCTCTCTTATTTTGCTAAGCATCTTCAAGGGACACTCTTCTCCTGACACACAAGAAGCAAGACTGCTATCAAAGGAAACTGAAACTTGCATTTACTTTTCCTGGACTTCAATCCACTACGAACTTAAAGTAGAACATAGCCAACAGTTTTAAGGCATTTTTTTGTATGTACATGTCCACTTTTTATTTGTGTTATTCTGTGACCAAATTGATCAAACTGTTTTGTAATGTATGATAATTATTTAATTATTTAGTAAAGACATTTGTTTTGTTTAAGAAACCTGCCTGAGCGAGATTTCTATATTGCATGTGTGATTGTGGGATGTTTCAGAATATGTGACTAAACTGTTATTGCTAAGGGGTGCCATCGTAAGCTACCAAATCGAACAAACGGTCTGAAAAGGGAAAGTCTGGTTAAAGACAGGGGGACTACCAAAGTCTCAAGTAAGGGCCTGTGGGCATTTGAACCAGGTTATTGCACACCTTGTGGGAGAAGGCAGAATCAGAGTTGCAACGCTACCCTGAAGAGGTTGTAACACCCGAGTCTTCCCCTTTTGTGTAACAACCAAAAAGGGTTCATATTTGGCTAATGGAACTTCATGGTGAGTGGTTCAGTTGTGAGCACAGCAAGCACTATAGAATGACATGAAGAGGGTATCCCATTTCCCCCTCCCTGTCACAGACTGCACTTGTGGGGTGGACACTGTGAGCTAAGTGGACTTGACCCTCATGAGCGGGTTTGTGACCATCATGTTATGTAATTCTGGCAAAAACATCACTATACAAATTTTTTATTCTTTCATTCTGAACTGAAATGTGATTTTAAAGTTTTAAAAGTTCTCTCTCCTTGCAGTGCTCACCATGGAAACAAACATCCTAGTGTGGTTCACTGCTGTGTACCATCACAGATGGGTTAGCATTTATTTACTTAGTTTTTTTTGACCGGGTAAGTGCACTAGACCAATCTTGCCTATTTTCAGGCACGACCCGGGGGAGAGGGATACAGATGAATGCTAGCTGACCTTGAACCAGATTAAGCTGTTGGTGGTATTTTTAGTGAATGAGGGAAATTTGGCCAGGACACCAGGGATATTCCCCTACTCTTTTCGATAAGTGCCCTGGGATCTTTAACATCCACCTGAACTACCATCAATCCAGGCAGATGGGACCTCGGTTTAACGTCTCATCCGAAAGACGGATCATCCGAAAGACGCATCATCATAATACACCTACAGTATACATCCAGAGTTTGCAGTAAAAAGTTACCCTCTGCTGAAAATAAATTTTAAAATATTATAAGTGGCTGCCATCTTTAATGACTTGAATCATTAAATACAAAAATAGTTATAAAAGCTATTTTTGAATATATGAGAAAATTATAAAGATAGTGATTATAAATTTAAGAATGGCAGAAACACATTTTTGGTTAAAAAAAAATATATAATGAAAATGTTTGCAAACAAGTATGGCTGCTTTAAAGAGCAGCTGGCATCCTAGGCAGGAAGCTCATGGCAAGAAGCTCCCTGCCCGAGGACCCAACAGTGGCAGTTTTCACTTTTGTTTTCTTCAGTACATTAACTTACTAAGTCATCAGTGATGGAGTTTCGATTGAATGCTAGCGTTTGGGATGGTCGCATCCAGCTGAGCTCCAAGGCCCTCCCACCCAATCGTTACTAAGAAAATGTGATTTTAGTTTAAAAAAAAAATGTGTATATATATTAATTGCGTGTTTATTTCCATTTTTGTAGGGCGAGCATTTATTTTGTGTTTCCTATGTTGTCCTGTATTTTACATGTTTTATCACATCGCGCCATCTGTTGGTCACAGTCTGAATCTTTGATACAGCACATTTTCATTTGAAGTATTTGACACAGAAGCCTCTGTAAAGAATCGCAGAACATCTTTTTCCATCAATAAAAGATCAGAAAATATTATAACTATACTTAAAAAAGGGACCACTACAATGCCATCTGAGTAAGTCAAGTCACTGATAGTCACCTCATAGTGTAAAGCCATCACATTTAGAGAAAACGGTGAAACTCGCATCATACTCTCATACTCTCCTTCAGCACTGACCGATGCCAACACTAATAGAAATATGGGAGCTAATAGTGAAGAAATGGACTTTGACAACAATTTAAACACAAACTCTGATTCTACCATATCCAACCCAAATCTTAATAATAATAATAATAATAAAACAACACCTAAAAGACTGTTATCTGAAGTAGATAGCGATGATGGCTTGGAAAATTCAGATCAGTCTGCACAGCCACTATCAGTACTACATTTTGATTTATTGATGTCTAAAATGGAAACGATTAATGTCACTGTCCTAGATGTGTCAGCTAATATTACACAACTAAGGAAGGACACAGATTAACACAAAATAAGACTCTTGGAGGCAAGGATAAGCAGTGTAGAGGACAGGGTGGACAAATACATCAGAGAAGCCACAGTTATCAGTAAAAGAGTAGCCATGTTGGAGGCAAAAGTAGAAGATTTGGAAAGCAGAAGTTGTAGAAACAACCTCCATAAATTTGGTATCAAAGAAGGAAATGGAGAGCAACGACCCCCTTGCCTTTATCAACAAAGTTCTGATTGCTATTGCCAGCCCTCCTCACGACTGCTAGATATGTCTTGGAAGGAGCTCACACGTCACTAAAACCACTTTCTGGTCCTAATGATAGACCCAGATCTTTTGTGTTCAAATTCTTATATTTCGAGCATAAGGTGCATGTTCAAAGGATGCTTCGGGACAAATCAGTAATTAATTATGAAGGATGCAGAGTTAAAGTTTTCAATGACTTGCCCCCAGAAGTTATCAGAAAAAGGAATGTTTTTTTACCAGATAAAAAACAACTTGGAAAAGCTGGTCTGAAATTCTTTTTTTTTTTTTTTATACCCAGCGAGGACTACAATGGATATGAAACCGCAAAGATAGGTTTAAGAAAGAACTTTCCAGCATTTTTCTCTGGTTTCAAATTTTAACCTGTAACTACTCTCAATCCATTTAAAAATGTGACTGATGTTGCTAAGAATATTGTGATGGGGTGATGGCTGTAGCTAAGTCAGTTTGCAATCTCACTCGACACTGAACCTAATATATTTACCTTTTTTTTTTCTTTTTTTTTTTTGAACTCGAAGAGCTAAGGTTGGAGGAGGGCACTGTCTTTCATGAAAGAAAACTCACTTTTGCTGCCGATACTGCTGCCAGGCTGTGATTTACTTTAGTTTTCCTCGAACATCCTTGCGAATATGGTGTGTACTCTTCCTAATATTTCTTTATGTTCTTGTGGGCTGGGTTTAAGAGATTTTGCTAAAAGTAAACACAAAACAGGAAAAGAAATCCTGAACATTTTATTTACCTCTGTTTCCCTCAATTAGTTAACCAGGGAAATGCCCTTTGATCAGCTACCCCCAAGCCTTTGACAAGTAATTGTCAGCTTCCTGGCAAGCAAGTCAGTGGCTCAGCAGGTAGAACACTCTCCTCTGAGGCTGGGAGATCAGAAGGCTGTGGGTTTTATCCCCACACCAGGCACTTGGGTTAATATCCCAATACTGACACTGCAGTGCAGTATGAGGGGGGATCTGCACTCCTGAGGTGCCGTCTTTCAGATAAGACGTTAAATCGAGGTCCTATCTGCCTGTTCTGGTGGTAGTTCATGTGAATGTTACAAGATCCCATGGCACTTCTCGAAAAGAGTCGGAATTTCCCCGGTGCCTGGCCAAATTTCCTCCATTCACTAAAATACCACCAACAGCTTAATCTGGTTCAAAGTCAGTTGGCATTCATCTGTATCCCCCTTCCCTGGGTCGTGCCTGAAAATAGGCAGAATTTGTCTAGTGCACTTACCCGGTCAACAGAAACTAAATGAATTAAATAAGCTGGTTCCTCTTGGGTCAGAGGAAGGTCAAACATTTTAAAAGAAATCGGTCTATCACTATTCTGTGAGACCTTTCCTTAACACTTGCATTCTTGTGGTATGTACACATACACAAAATATAACACCATATATCTGTACACCTGACTGGCAGTGGCATAGCTCGCCACATCCCCTCCTCCTAGACTGAATTTGGGGGAACATGCCCCCTACTGCATGGTAAGGTTTTCACAAATTCAGTTACTGTTCTCACTGGTGAGATAGGCCATCTGCGTTGGCATTGGCCGACCCTGCTCTGTGCGTAATAGTCATGTCATATGCCAGGAGGGCAGTACTCCACCTTAAGAGACGACCATTTGTTTTACCCATCTGATTTAGCCACATCAGGGGGCTATGATCGGTCTGTACCTCGAAGTGCCTTCCATGGAGGTACAGCTCTAATTCTTTAGGGCCTATACCAGCCAAGGCATTCCTTTTCAACTGTGGAATAGGTCTGCTCTTGGGGAAATAACGTTTTGCTCAGGTATACAATTGGGTGATCTTTTCCCTGATTAGAGGTCTGACTGAGGACTACTCCAATCCCTATGTCTGAGGCATCTGTCTGTTCAAAAACTGCCTATTATAATCTGGACTGGCTAACACAGGGAACTGCTTAATGCCTCCTTTAGCCATACGAAGGCTCATTCACAGGCAGGCTCCCAGTCTACTCTTTTGGGCTGTTTTTTCTTTAGCAGGCCAGATAGGGGAGCTGCCAGGGTACTGTAATTTGGAACAAACTTTCGCTAGTACCCTGCGGTCCCTAGGAAGCTCTTAACCTGCTTCTGGGTTTCAGGTGTAGACCACTCCTCTATTGCCTCAATCTCTGCTTTATTAGGGCGAAGCTGCCCCTGCCCCACTACATGGCTTAGGTATGCCATCTCTGTCATAGCCACCTGGCACTTTTCAGCCTTGACAGTGAGCCCTGACATCTGTATCCTGCACAACACTTCCTTCAGGTGGAACAGGTGTTCATTCCAGCTGGTACTGAAGATGGCAGTGTCATCCAGATAAGCCACTGCGTACTGTTCAGTACCATGTAACACCTGGTTGACCAACCTTTGGAAGGTGGTGGGGCATTCTTCATTCAAAAAGGTATTACCCGGAATTCAAATAACCCTATTGGAGTGATGCAGGCTGTCCTCTCCCTAGCTCTGGCAGTTAAGTCCACCTGCCAGTACTCTCATCAAATCAGTGGTGGTAAGGTATGTCTCCCCTCCCAACTTGTCTAGTAGTTCGTCCGTCCATGGCATTGAGTGGGCATCAGACTTCGTGACTGCATTGAGTCCATGATAGTCCACACACAAGCTAGTAGACCCATCCGGCTTGGGAACGAGGACAACTGGTGAGGCTCAGGGACTGGGGGATTTCTGAATTACCCCTAAATCCAGCATTTCCTCCACCTCCCTCCTAATGTCCTTTAGAATGGCCTCAGACACCCAGTAGGCTTTCTGCCATATGGGCACTTGTGTCCCCGCGTCTACCTTGTGTGTCACTAGGAGTTTGTCCAAGCTGCTGTAAACTAAGGTGCAAAGTCCTCTAAAACCTCCTTCACTTCCTGGGACTGTTCGGGGTCAACTGCAGTGACAGTTTGATTGCCTCCACAGATGATTCCCGCTTGCTTTCCTCCAGCAAGTCCAGGAGGGGGTCCTCTTTGTCCCCTTCCAAGGACTACACACTGCAAATACCATGTCAGCCCTATTTGCATATGACTTCATGTTGACATGGTACAACCTATGGTTATATCTCCTGTGAGGGAGTTCTACAATACAGTTCATGTCATTTACCTGTTGGACTACCTTATGGTCCCGCCCACTCGGCCTGCAGCTTGTCCTTCCATACTGGGATTAGGACCATGACTTCCTGACCTGCACTGTACAAGCGAGCTCTGGCTCTGTGGTCATACCAGACCTTTTGCTTCTGTTGGGCAGCTGACAGGTTGATTTGGGCTACCCCATAAGCTCCTTCAGTTTCTCCCTAAACTTGACATACTCTACTGTGGGAGTTCCTTAGGTGATGCGCTTGCCTTCCCGGATCAAGTCTAGGAGCCCATGCACCCTACGTCCATATAAAAGTTTTGAAGGGAGAACCCTGTCAACTCTTGGGGCACCTCCTATATGTGAACAACAGGTGGGGAGGTATTTCCCCAGTCCCTCCCATGCTGTTAAATGCTTGGAGCATCAATTTAGGGTACCATTAAACCTTTCCACAAGCCCAGAGTAACCATCTGTAGCTGTTTTGTGAACTGTTACTTAGGAAGTCCTACCTCCTTTCACTACTCTCCATTTCTGGAGACACAGGCTGGAGAACCAGCCTCTCATTTTCCACAGGGGCTTCTCTGGGATCCAGGGAACTGCAGCCTGTCTGACTCGGGTAACTGCACACATTACCCCCTTCTGGTGGTTGTTCCCTATAATCACATCTAGGCGAGGTTGTCTGCCACAGCCACGCTTTGCACCGCCTTTCCTCTCTCACCCCAGTCCAAGAGAACACTAACAAGTGGCAGAGTTTTCTCCTCCCTGTACATCTCTTCATCTTACAAACTGATTGGGTATAAGCTGTTCATGCCCAACCAAATCCCCTTTACTAAGGTAAGAGATGTCCCAGTGTCCCTTAACCCATGGGTTTGCACCCCATTTACAGTAACTGGGTGTATGTGCCCTCATGATTACAGGCATGCTTTCAGGGATACACAGTGCACCCAACACAGTTGAAGTCTCACGAATGTTATAGGTAGCTACTGTAACAATTTTTAAGTATCCTCTGTGACACTTTTTATGTGTATTGTACTACTGTTTTTTTGTATTTTTGTATATTCGGATTGTAATTTAATACTGTGATATATAATTAGTACCTTGTTATTTGCACTCTAGTCAACCATGTAAGCGGGTCGTATGGCCCCTGGACTAACCAGAATAAATTAACAAAACAAGCACCGTCATCCACAGCCCCGTGACTTCGGCTGAAGTTGCAGCCTTACAGGTTTCTTTCCCTCTGAGGGATCTCTCTCCAACAGCTGCCTTGGTGGTTACCAAGCATGCATCGGCCCCCCGTCGGGCTTGTGCTCAGGCTCGCCGGGAGCCTCTGGGGCAAAAGAGGCCTCCAATCCTGTTATGGCCACTTCTATTACTGGGCCTACCGGCGCGAATGGGTCCACAAAGTCGGGTTCTGGCTCTGCTGTTGCCCGCCTGGACAAGGCAGCTAAGCCAATCTTTGGCTCGTCCGATCGCACAGCCTATGACCCCGCATCAGGCACTGACGCCACACCTGATGCCCGGGAGTCGCCGCAACGGAAGTCTGTTCCGTTGTCGTCCAAAGTTCTCCCATCCTTGCAGACTCCCCCTGCAGGCTCTGCCCCTCGCACCCACTGGGGCTAAAGATACCGGGACACTGCTGTCGGGAGGGGGGTGCCCGCCTCAGACGCCGGACTTGACGTTGGTAAACCCACAGTCACTCTCTGACATACCAGTGCCTGATGACAGAGTTGCTCCGCCGCCAGAGCCTGCAGGGCCCGTCTTGCCAGACCCTCCCGTGGGACTACCAACTCCGTCCCCTACACCTTCCAGACCGACATGAGACCTGTCTAGTCCTCCGGCTGGGCCAACACCAAGTCCTTCAGCTCCTTTGGAGCCCCTGGTGCCAGGATATCCGGCACTGCAGTATTCGCCTCAGTACTTGACGCCGCACTACCCGGCGCAGCAGTACCTGACACCTCATTACCTGATGCTGGGCCTCCCGCCATCAGGTTAAGGGTACCCTTACGGGTTCCCTAGTTACCCGTATCAGATTCTCTTCCCCCCCCCCCCAAAAAAAATCTCAAGTTGACCTTAAGGAGGTTTTAGCTTCCTGGTGGGCTAAGGCTAAGTCCCAGCTCACTAAGGAGGCAGAAAATCATCAGCCTACACTGGATCCAATTCGTCGTCAAGTGACTCCTCCGCCTCTACCAGATGCCAGAGCAGAACCTTCTGGCTCTTGTCCTAAGGAGGACACGCACCCTTGAGGTAACCCCAGAATGGTCGATCCCACACCTATTAAGGAGGACTCTTTTTCTTCTTCTTCAGAGCCTTCAGACATTGACTCTGACCCCTCCAACCCAGGAGATGAGCACCACACCCCAGAGACCCTAAGGAATCTCCCAAGTCCCCTCCGTAGGATCCTTCATCCCTGGAGTTGCTGAAATGAATCCAGGCTACTTATGAATGGCAATCAGTGGAGCCAGATCCACAATGGAAGAAACTGGCGTTCACCTGATCTTCCTGAAACTTCTCCTACACTGATTCCTCCCTGGATTGAGCCTCATAAGGATCTTGTTTCCATGATTTGGAAGCAACCTTCTCATTAGCCCTCTTCCTTGCAAGGCAGATGGGCTTTACTAGGCTCCTGAGGGCAAAGACTTTCTTAGTCTTCACCCTAAGGCAGATTTGATTGTCATTAGTGCTGCCCATGACAGAACTGCCAACCCTAAGCACCTCCTCGCCCCCCGACAAAGAATCCAGACTTTGGGACCATTATAGCAAAAAGATTTATGCATCTTCTACTCTGGGTTTGAGACCTTAATTATGTGGGGCATATTGGGGACTACCAGAAGTCTATTCTGAGTCGGGTGGAATCAAAACTGGACTCTCTCGCCCAGATTCCCAGACTTGGCAGGAACTGGGAGATCTGGTCCATTCCGCTCGTTCGGCCTGTAGGCACATGCTCCATGCCACCTATGATGTGGTGGACACTGCAGGACGAAGTTCAGCTTCGCTGTGGGTTTCGTCGTCATGCTTGGCTTTGTGTTTCAGGTTTGGCCCTTGAGGTACAGACGGCTATACACAACGCCCCTTTCCGGGGCTCAGTTTTGTTCGGAGGTGATGTGAAAGACATCATCACTGAATGACAAGAGAGGGTTTGGCATTAAAGTCGGTCCAGACCATGCACAAATCGTCTCGGGGCCAGAAGCGTCCCTTTCAGCACCGAAACCACTGACAACAGAAGCAGACGCAGGCTAAGCATCCCAATAAACGCCAAGCCGCATCGGCGGCCAAAGCTCCCCCAAGTAAGTCTCGTAAGACTCCTGTAGCCCCGGCCACCGCTCTGCCCTCGGCCTCGTGACTCCCTGCCTCTTCCTCTGGCACCTCCTAGGCACCGGTAGGGGGAAGATTTTCCTCCCATCTGCCGGGCTGGGAGAGAATAACTACCGATGCATGGGTTCTACAGTTGGTGTCAATGGGACACGCAATAGAGTTTACCCAAAAACCACCCCACAGATCACCACCTCCATCATCGTACTTCCCTCTTCACATACCACTGGTACTTGAGATCAGCTTCCTTCTCAGAAGGGCAGCGATAGAACCCGTCCCCTTCCCCTACCAGGGGACGGGTTACTATTCACACTTTCTAGTACCAAAGAAAACAGGTGACCTGAGACCCATCCTGGATCTCAGTTCTTTTAAACCAGTTGGTGGAGTACAAAGATTCCGAATGCTCTCGCTGCAGAGTCTTCTTCCCTGCTTCGGTTGTGACTGTGGCTATGCGCCCTGGATATGCAGGATGCTTGCCTGCATATCCCCATACACCCTTTCCACTGCAAATACCTCCGTTCTTGTTTCCAGGGGGCACACTACCAATTCATGGCCCTCCCATTTGGCCTTTCCTCGGCCCCCTGAGTATTCACCAAATGTATGGTGGTAGTGGCAGCCTTCCTGTGTACCAAAGAGTTCAGGGTTTTCCTTACCTGGACGATTGGCTCCTAGTGGCTCCGTCCCAGGAGGACCTCCAACAATCCCTTTCTTACTCTGGAGATCTTTTCCAGCCTGGGTATCACGGTCAACCAAGCCAAGTCCCACTTGGCCCCTTGTCAACAGCTGCAGTTCACTGGGGCAGAGTTGGACACGACCCTAGGCAGGGCCTTTCTGCCCCTGGACAGAATCGAGATGCTTCTAACCCAAGTTCTCCTTCTGTACTGCTTCAGACGGGTCAGGGCCCAGAAAGTCCTTCAACTTCTCAGACTCATGCCTACTGTTCCTGTGGTGCGACTCCATATGAGAGTCTTGCATTGGACTCTCCACTCTCAATGGGACCAATTCCTGGACAATCTGGATCATGAGATCCTAATGTCTGACCCGATGATCAGGGACTTGCAATGGTGGACGGTTCAGGAGAACCTCAGTCTGGGAGTCCCTTTCTGCATCGATCATCCCATCCAGACTCTGACAACGGATGTGTCAGGTGCAGGTTGGGGAGCCCACCTAGGGTCTCACAAAACTCTGGGAACCTGGTCTCACTTTGATAAGATGTTACACATCAGCGTTCTCGAGATGAGGGCTGTTCTGTATGCTCTACAGGCTCTTCTTCCCTTCATTCTTCCTGGTCACTTTCTGATCCAGTCAGACAACATGTGTATAGTCTGGTATCTCAACAAATGGAGGAGCTCGTTCTTATCCCTGTGCCGGGAAGCAGTGAGAGTCTGGTATTGGGCATCTCAGAACAACATGCATCTGACGGCAGTCCACGCGTAAGCATGCAAAACACCCTGGCACGGTGGCGCTGAAGGTCGAGGTGCTGGATGCCACACCTCGCGCCATGCGGTGACCCGGTTCAGTAACGAGCCAGGGCTGTCGGGGGTGGCAGGAAGGAGAAGAGCAAGTGTCCGATACAGCTCTCTCTCCTGGGGTGGGATCCAGGGTATACCATGCTCTGTGGCGTTTCTCAGCGAAGCAGGGGGCATTTCACCCAGTAGCACGGGTCACTTGGGGGATGAACGTGACAGGCATCTACGAGGGTAGCCTGCATGCCGACACCATTGCATGTCACGCTCGGGGGGGGGGGGGAATGAAAAAGGACAAAAGCCATCTGCACCGTCTGTGAGATGACGGTGGCCCCGGGGGAGTCACCCACATCCCAATAGCCAGCCCAGACGCACCCGGATCCCTCCAAAGGCTGACTGAAGAAGGCAGGTAAGGCTCTTCACACTTAGGAGCCAGCCGCCGAGGGAGGGTGGAATCAGCCCTGGAGATGGTGCCAGGGGTCGAGCTTGCCTGAGGTCTTTTGGGGGAGGAGATCAAGGGAGATGCGAGGGGTTCAGGCTGGGAGTAGGGTAGACACCGAGTGGGCACTCCTGAAGGATGCCCCGGGGGTGTGGATGTACAAAATAAAGTTTAAAAAAAGAAAGAAAAAAACACCTTGGCAGATACTCAGTCACTCGTCAGCCAAGTCTCATGAGTGGGAACTCAAACAAGATGTCATAAACGATATCTTCCAACACTGGGGGACTCCTCAGGTGGACCTATTCGCCTCCCCCGACAACGCCAAGCTTCCCACCTTCTGCTCGCTCACTCCAGGGCGAGACGTTTTTTGGCAGGACGCGCTGTCTCTGTGCTGGAAGGGCAGATTCATCTATGCCTCCCCCCATTCCTTTGATTCTGAGGGGTACTGAACAAACTTTGGGAGAAGGGGCGAATGATTCTCATCGCTCCCTTCTGGCCGAGCAAGTTTGATTCTTCTCTCTTCTGCAACAGTTTTCAGAGGAACCTCCTCTTCCACTACCTCTGTCGCAAGAATTGCTAACCCAGGATCAGGGGACCCTGGTCCATCCAGGACTCAAATCGCTCCACTTTCCTGCTTGGCTCCTGCAGGCGTAGCCACAACTTGCTTTGCTGTTTCGCCTGTAGTGGCGGACATTTTGGTGGAGGCCAGAAGCCTTCCACCATGTCTACTTGCGCCATGAAGTGGAGCGATTTTACATTTGGGCAGGTTCCAAGGATTTGGAACCTTTTTAATGCCCTGCAACCAAAATCCTGGATTACCTGAGGCACCTCTATGATCTGGACCTTAGTTATTCCTCTTTGAAGGTTCATATGGCGGCCATTTCGGCCTGCCACATTCCCTTGGGGGACAAGATGGTTGCTCAACTGGAAGTCTCCAAGACTTTCCTTAAAGGGGTTCTTCACTTAAGACGCCCGATCCATAATCGTGCTCCCCCCTGGGATCTTAATTTCATTCTGGAGAAGCTCATGTTGCCCCCCTTGAAAATGGCAGCAGAGACTGATTTAAAGTGTAAGATCCCTTACCTGATTTTCCACAGGGACCGTGTGGCCATACGTGCGAATCCTAAGTTTCTTCCTAAGGTGGTGGCTGAATCCACACTTAACCAAATTGTCGAGCTCCCGTTATTCTTCCCAGCTCACTCGAATCAAGGAGAGCATCTTCTACATACTCTTGATGATCATAGAATCCTGAGATGCTACACTAACAGGACCAAGGATCTCAGAAAAACTGATCAACTCTTCATTTCCTTTGCACCCAAGAGAGTAGGCAATGCTATTTCTAGGCAGTGCCTCTCTAAGTGGTAAGCTAATTGCATCACTTTCTGTTATGACAAGTACAACAAGACCCACTCGGGTCAAGTCAGAGATCACTGCATCAGAGGTGTATTTGCGCAGCCACTACTTGGACTTCCATACATACGTCCATCTGTGTGAGGGGGAGCACTTGCTCCATGTTGCATTTCCATTTTTGTTATTAGAATAAACAACTTTATTGGGACCTAGCATGATGGTTTATCTGTTCCACTGGTGAGCCTTTACTTTTTGTTATGTTACACGTTTGTACCTTTGCTCCCAGGTGAGTGCTGGAGCCACCGACTTTCGTTTTGGACTTCCACCAGAAAGATAGCTGCCTCTGCTGCTTATTTCAGGAATGTCAGCTGCTGAAATTTGTGCAGCTGCTACTTGGACTTCCGTCCATACCTTTACAAAGCATTACAATTTGGGCGTTGCCTCTCGCGCGGTGTGGGTTTCGGATTGGCTGTATTGCAGGGACTTCTTTCTTGAATCCCTCTCCTGCCTTTCTGACTGTCTGGGGATGATTTTACTCCCCCTCCCTTTTATTAGGCTTGTTCCAGACTGCTTGGGACTCTGTCCTATTTGTGAATACTTACTGCAAGAGCCCTCTTGAAGTAAGATAGAACAGTTACATAAGAACTTACCCTAACAGTAGATCTTCAAGAGAGGCTCTTGCAGTAGGTATTGCTTTCCCTCCCTTCCTCCGTCCCCCTGAGTTTCTTCTCTTCTGTCATGCCCTTTTGGCCTCTGGGGAAAAGAACTGGAAGGCGGGCATGGGGGACTGTTCCTTTATACTGATGTAGGCTGACGCTGGTCAGCTGACGTGGGGGTGGTCCCCCACCAGAGACTGCTAGCTAGAGATTTTTCTGTGGGGTCGGCTTGGTCCTATTTGTGAATACCTACTGCAAGAGCCTGTCTTGAAGATCTACTGTTATGGTAAGTTCTTACGTAACTGTTCTTATGGCGCCTGTAAGAGAATTCGCAATAGCCTGCCAGAATGGATATTTCTGTCCTTTCCTTTCATCTCATCAAAGGCAATATACCATGACAGTTGCTTGGGACCAAAGCATCCTGCCTTTGAGGCGAAAAGGGGCTATCTCCTGAACATTTTATTTACCTCTGTTTCCTTCAGTTAGTTAACCAGGGAAATGCCCTTTGATCAGCTACCACCAAGCCTTTGACAAGTAATTGTCAGCTTTCTGGCAAGCAAGCTGGATCCTCTCAGGTCAAACATTTTAAAAGAAATCCAGTCTCTCTCACTTTCCTTAACACCGGCATTCTTGTGTCATATGCACATACACAAAAGTAACAGAATATAACACCATGTAACTGTACATCTGACTGGCAGTGGCATAGCTCGCCACAATGATGACTAACATACTGCTTTAACCTCTAGAGTACACTGCTGCTCTGTGTAGCAGGTTTGTGTGTAGCCAGGATATAGGAAAGGGTCTGTCTGCAAGATAGAAACCCAAAGCTGTAAATATTTTTTAAACTAAATATTTGGGGTATCTTAAATTTTGTTTTGGCTAGTCAGGATTTTTTATCTTTTTTTTAAACCCACCTTGCCTCCACTAAGCCAGTCCTTCAAGATGCATAAGAGAGATCCCTGCTGCCTACTCAGCTCACCATCCACTGTCTGGGTCCACCTACAGGCTCCTTTGGGTCCCCCACCATCCCAGCATTTTCCAACATATTCGTGCTGGGGGGATCCCTGGGGTCACCAGGGATTAAAAATGATCTTGAGAATTGATGCATCACAACGAAAAAATATTGGTTGGATTATATCATAAATGCTGTACTTATTGATGAGGCTGAGGCCCATGGTTCGGTGGGGCAGCCCATGAATGGCTCCTGTTTAACCTCTTCAAACCAGCCCTCTGGGCAGGTCACAGTATTTTGTGACTTTGACCAGCTGCTGCTTGGGTTATTTTTTTTTGGGGGTCCTCTTGTTTGCTTGACTGTAATATTGCCTCTTATTTCCCCATCTGGGTTCCTGGCATGTGATTGTGCTGTCCATGCCACTGAATGTGGCCCCTTTCAGCTCGTGCGGCCATGGGCTTCTCCGCAGCTTGTCTGCACTGGACTGCAGCTGCACCTGCTTCAGCTTTCTAAAGTAACTACTCTCCATCTAATTAATTGTTGTCTCCACTTCTTGCACCTCTCCACTCCATGCTGCCTATGCTGTCACCTACAGTGGCTTCTCTGAGCCGACTACAACTTGCTTCTGATCCAAAGCATGTTTTGTTCAACAAATTGATCTTTCACTCCTTTTTTTCAGGGAGGAACCTCTGGAAGCGTTTACTGAAGTCATCGGCGGGAACCATAGTACCAGTCTTAAGGTTATTCTGCATCACTGAGTGAGTTTAAGGTGGCATTGTGCATTCATCCTCCTCTCAGTATGTCAGTGCAGTCTCCCCAGAATAGCCCAACAGCCTTCATTTCTCCTTCAGTGCTTCTTAGCTGTGGTTCTGATGTCCACGGCTGCTGAAGTTCCACATACTGCCCCCTTGACTCACTGTTTTGTGCTGCATCTGTTCAGCCATGGTTTTCTTGCCCCATGGCAGAGCTAGCTGCTCCGCTTCCTGCAGCTGCCCGCCCAAAGAACCAGACATTCAGATTCTGTGTCCATCAAGCTACACTTCCATTCCTCTGTACCTAATGCATTGCACATAGTTCCTCCAAATTTTGGTATCAGACAGTTTGTGGCAGGCTTGTCTTCTACAACTCCTGCATCATACTCAAAGCTCTCCAGCTTATGTGGCAACCACACAGATGCATTTCTCTTGACTCCTGACCTGTTGACTGTTCCATGTCCATGGTTTTCACTCTGTTTGCACTTGATGCTAAGCAAGCCCTAGGTGCCGCAGCCTTGATTTGATCCTGCCTTGCACCTTACACTCACTGCTTCCATCCAAGTATCTCCAGTAGCCTGTCCACGAGTCGCCTGGTTCCTCTATTTGGGCTCACCATTAAATCATGGGTATGTGCCCTATTCGTTCATCATGTCCTTTTCATGCTTACAAATCTGTACTGAACTATGTCCATCCCTTTATACTAACTTTGGCTTTGTTTATATACTCACCCAGGAGGTCAAAATTAAGCTTTGCAGCCACTAGGGCTAGAGACTGGAAGATCCACTAGCCCCACAGACTTTTCCATTGGCCCAGCTAGTGTACTTACTGAAATGTGACCTTCTCCACTACTAGCTCGATACAAAATGTGCCAGCATTTGTCTAGTGGACAGTGCCAATTTGACCCTGTTCAGTTTCAAGGGCTAAAGTTCCTCTACAGAAAATGGTTGGCGCCTTGCTAGGACTTCGTTGGCCACTCCTTGGTTTCCAAGCAGTACCGCTCAAGGGCTTGGCTACAGAAACATGTGAGCCTGCACTCAGAGGTAAGAACTGGGCAACCAAGCTTGAAGCAACTGTTCTAATCAAACCTTTTCCTCAGGGTCTTTTTATTATTCTGGCATTCCTTCACCACTCAAGCCTGCCTGGGACTCTTTCAGGGGGAGCCTTTGTGAGTGTGGACTCGTTTGTCACCCAGCTGTGTCTCATGGTTCTTTCAAAGTCATCCCAGTTAGTGTTTGTGTGCTAAATAGGGGATGTCCTCGAGAGTGGTGGTTTCTTCATCTGTCTGTGTCCAGTAGCTCCTCTGTAGGATGAAAGTCTCTTACATGACACAGAAGGAAAGCTTATCTTAAGCCCGCCTTCAGTCCAAAGCAGCAGGTGCTTGGTGATAGTTGGAGCAACCCTCTGACGCAATACAGCATGTAGTGATCTTCCTGTTCGATCTAATAAGACACACACAGTCCTGAAGGGATGGCGACCTAGGCCTTGGTTCCCCAGAGGTTTCCTTCACTGGGTCTTTTCCTCTCCTCCTTGCTGATGGTCATAAAAGTTGAGTACCATTTTCCTCCGCTTAGCAGTTTGAATAGCTCAGTCATTCTTATGCTTCCTACACACTCTAAAACCATGGTTCTAATGTTGGAAGCTTCAGCGGGTCTAGCATCTGCTAAGGAAGTTCAAGCCGTGATTTGCCACCTTCACATTATGACATCTAAGAGCTGGGCCATTTCAGTTTGACTGTTTTGGCAGTTTTGTTTCCTTTAACCTAGGTCCACATACCTGGTCACCTTGTACAGGGTGGAAACATGCAAATAGACTGCCAAACAGCATGTTGAACAAGCATTCAAACATCCCAGTGAGCTGAACCAGTGATAGAGTAGCCGAAACAGTGCTTGATGGCATCACAGTGGAGCTATGCAGCATTCTAACCAAAGCTGTGAAGTCTTTTTAAACTCATTAAAATATTTATTTCCATAAACTGGTACAGCCCCCCAAAAGAGCTAATTTGAAAGGTTTACATTTGAAAATTTGTGATACACTGGACACACAACAACCTGACTCATGTATGCTGTTTATCTTCATTTGTGAGGGGGCAGGACTGAATAGAATTAAACAGAACTAAAAAATGTAAACAATATATAGTGTGTGGTTGGGACTTATTGTGCACGGAATTCAAACGGCTCAAAAACCTGCATGTTCCATTGTTAACGGTGCCTGCAAATCCCTTGCACTCACTCCCACTGACTGCTTTCACTTGTTTTACTCAGTGCACTTCCAGTTCCTTGCGCCCCATTCCGTTGACTGCTTTCACTTGTTTACTCGGTGTACCTCACAGAAATCGTAATGGTAGTACTTAAAGCAGCAGTACCAGTTAATAAAAACATTCTTTTACAGTAGTTATGTCAAGCAGCGCCACAACTTGAATTGTTTGCTTTTAATTGGTTTTGTTTTCTTTGCTAAACTGTCAGAAAAAAGAAAGAATACAAAGACTCTTGGTAGGAGCACCATATTGGATTCGGAGGGAAATGGGGTGCTGCCATTCTCTCATTGGTTATTCTGTCTGATATAACTGGAATGCACCACCCCTTCCTTTGCCTGCTGAGTGTTTTTATAAGACCAGCAATGTAAACAAGGGTAAAAAACAGGAAAAGGTATGGGGGCTGCCATATTTTCTGTGGATCTACACAACATTATACAAGTATTAAAAATTAAGGGAACAAATTATCAGAAAGCAGTAGTAGACGGCAAAAGTTCAATCTGAAAGTTTAAACTACCAGGCATTACAAAAATCTAGGAAGTGATGAACACTGTGATGACCTCAAGGTAGGGAAACAGTGTGACAAGGCAGCAGGTAAAGCAAATAGGATGCTGGGATGTATAGGCAGGGGCATTACCAGCAGGAAAAGGGAGGTCATAATTCCGCTATACAAGACACTAGTGAGGCCCCACCTGGAGTACAGTGTACAGTTCTGGAGACCATACCTACGTAAGGACATAGACAGGGTAGAGAAGGTTCAGAGGAGGGCAACAAAAATGGTGCATGGATTGCAACACAAGTCCTATGAAGACAGGTTGAAGGAACTGAACATGTACTCCCTGGAGGAGAGGAGGGAGAGAGGGGATATGATAGAGACATACAGGTATCTTACAGGGAGGAACAGGGTGCAGGAAAACACTATTTTAAGCGAAAAAGATGTTCCAGGACTAGAGGCATGGGATGAAGTTGGAGGGAGGACGATTCAGAGGAAACATGAGAGAATTTCTTCACAGAGCAGGTGGTGGACAAGTGGAACACCCTGCCAGAGGAAGTGGTGGGGCTGCAACAATCACGGGATTTAAGAATGCATGGGATAGACATAAAGGAATTCTGAAGGTCAGGGGTAAAGTGCAACAGACTTCTAGGAAAACAAACTGAACTTACAAGCTCAAATGGGCAGACTGGGTGGGCCATAGGCCCATATCTGCCGACACTGTCTATGTATCTATGTATGGTTAAGTAGTACTGCTGCTTTAAAAAAAAAAAAAGAAAGAAACAGTCGGCCACAGTTCCATAAAACCAATGTCAAAACAAGAAAAGTTCATCCTCCAACAAGAAAACAAGAGGACAGCCAGAAAATGGCCTTGGATATGAGCGGATAAACTGTCTTCTCCTTGACAAAGATAAAACAAGAGACATTTCAACTATACCTGTAAAAGAGCTATTGGGAGGTTTTACACTGCAGGCTAGTTTCAAAAGCTACACTATAACAAATACCATATGGGCAGCCATACGTAACTCACCTTGTGTTTCCTTCTCGGGGTTGAGATACCAGCAAGTCCATATGCTGGTATCTCAACTCCTTGATGGAAACACAGGCTTGACTATGGTCACCCCTACATTATTCCTGATGTAATGCATGGACAGTTTCCAAGGTATATACAGTATAAGTTTATAGGGGGCTCTAGGAGGACCTCTTATGGATACGAGTATTGCCTCATGCGTTTTGAGGGCAAGAGAACTGTGACTTGAAGGTGCGCAGTTCTGGTTCCCTAAGGACTCAAGGCAGTCATGCCATGATTTTGTTTAAATTACCTTTTTTTCAGTCCCTTTTGCAATGCGTGAAAGACACTAACCAGATGCCTATTAGGCAGGAACAGCGCATTAGACACTGTTATGGAAATAAGGGTACCCCACATGCAGCCAAAGGAAGAGCTGTGATTGGTTGGGGCATTCCATGATGCTCCACGATCTATAATGTTAGCTATAAGGCAGTTAGATTTTAATGATAGTTGGCTAGTCAATTAATTAGATGAGAAGAAATTTCAGTTAGAATGATAAAGAAAATTAGGAATGAAAGGCAGTAGATAAAGAATAGGACCCAGATATTCAAAAGTGTTGCGCCATGCACAACCCACTGAGTGCGCCCTAGACGATATTCAAAGGAAAAGTATCCGCACAAATCCATGTGCCAGAGTGCATCAGTAATGTATGCAGGCACAGGTAGGGGGCGTCATGCATAACCCAGCTCGATATTCAGCCCGGGATGTGCAGAGCCATGCATGCGCAACCCTACTTGTGCCTGCACAAAGTTAAGCCAAAAAAAAAGGAACAAATGATGGCCACCCACAGGTGAGCTGCCGCATTGCAGGGCGCAACATGGTAGCTGCCCCCCATGCCCCATTGTGGGCATCTGTGTAAATAAACCCCCCCTCCAATATCTCTGGTGGTCCAGTGGACCGCTATGTGCCCGTTCGCGGGCACTGGTCTAGAAGAAAAATCATCCTGTAATATCCCTGGTGGTCCAGTGGACCGCTATGTGCCCGTTCGCGGGCATCAGTATAATAAACCTCCCCTGTCCAATATCCCTGGTGGTCCAGTAGACCAATCGCTGCCCGATCGCGGGCATCTGGTTAAATCACCCCCGGCCAATATCCCTGGTGGTCAGTGGCACTCTGCTTGTCGCGGGCATCTGTAAAACATAAAAGCGACCTATTACCCTGGTGGTCTAGTGTACCCCCCTCCCCACCCGCCCACTGGGCCCCACTGCCCGCTCTCCCCCGGTCAGCGGTGTGGCAGCACCCACCACCTGCCACCCGCCAACTGACAGCTCGGTGAGCTACCGCCCATTGGTTCTGAGCGTGAGCCAATGGGCGTGCAGCCCATACCGTACTATACATTCGGACTGTGTAATACAGTATGGGCTGCACAGAGAGAACAGTGGTGTTTTTATGACTTGTAACTTCAGATGGTAACGAGCCCCCTGCAAGACCATTGGTAAACCTTGGTCTTGCTGTTACCTTAACTGCTGAGTTGTAATCACTTACTGGCACTCCTGCCTCCTAAATCGATTTGTTTGCTTTCTTCCTAATAACATGTCCCCAATAAAACTGCTGGTGATATTTTCTTATAATTTTAAGTTTGTTTTACGGAGCGGTGGAATGAAGGAAAGCGTCAGAAGTTGATGGAGGGGAAAACAGGTGCTGTCGATGATGGAACGTGGACAGCAGCTTTTAGAATGTGCACAACATTTGAGCAGTCCCCGATTTCCATACATATAAGGGCTACCCATATACAATAACATGATTAGAAGATTTGAGCTATGAGGAAAGGGTGGCAGGGAATGTTTACACTAAGGAAACAAAGAATGAGCAAGGGATATTTATTTACTCAAGAGTTTTACCAGGAAGGCATGCTGAGCAGAGTATCGCTCGATTCCAGATGCGTCCTGGGGACAGTACACAAGAATAAGGAAGACATCGAGGATACAGTGGTTATGTTAGCAAGTTCAGAATTTTAGAAGGCTGTGACAGGATTGACCAAAAGCAAGCTGTTTCAGCTAGTATGGAATAGTAAGGATATATTATGTTATCCTGACACTCTGTGTGCCAATGCTCGGCATACTGAGTAAAACGGCCCGAAATGTGAAGGCCCAAATCAGTGACATGCCCGACATACGGATTTCGGGCACGTCTCAAACACAAAGTGTAAAACGTGGGGGTAGCATTCCATCACATCCGCTACCTTACCCCTTCGGGAGCAGTAGCGTCTGGTGTAGTGGCGTCAGGTCATTGCCTGTATCAGGCAAGGCTGACTGGGATACTGCGTGTCAGGATACATTTCAAGATAACGTAAGTATACCAATAGTAAGATAAGGAGTCCTAGTCTAAAGGTAAGATGGAAAACGGTACTTGGAAACTGTCTCTAGTACAAGTCAGTTGGATAGTTAAAGCAGAATGTTACTGGCATGATACAAAATCTAGTGGCATTTGATTGACATGCTTGTCTGGGACATTACATGGGGATGCACGTTTTGTGTGTGTGTTACATCGCTGGTATGTACTGTCAGCACTTGGGGACGTGCGATCTGTGGTCCGTCACCTTCCTACACCAGAAGCAGGATACAGATAGATGCATCAGACCATACAGAAGGACTTACTGGATTTTGTCCTGGGTTCCCTGATGGTGTGTGTGTGTGTGTGTTTGTGTTTTTTTTTGTGTGTGTGTGTGTTTCCAGAGCCCTAGAGGTTTGTTTCTGTTGAGAGCCCTGCTGGTACCCATTCCAAACACTGACATTACCTATACAAGCAAATTGTGTCATGGATACATCTGCTGAGATAGGAAGGAGAATACTGGGTGCTTGGTCTCAGTACTCGTGTGTTCTTATCCTCTGACCTCCTTAATAGAATTACATGACATGTACACAAAATGTTAGGAGTCCCATTCTGGGGAAAAAATATTGTGTTTATATGAAAATGATGAATAGCATTGGAAGGAAAACTTCAAAGTTGGGGTGAAAGGAATGGTACATCGTTGGACCCTCTCCCCCTCTTTTGAGTAAGAGACTAACAAAAATCAGTGGGTCTTTGGAACACCTATTATAGGGTTAGCAGAAGCTTGTAGAAAAACATTTGCTGCGCTGATTTTTCTGTATTTGTTTTTTTTTTATTTCAGCTTTCTGGCAGTGAGCTGCAGCTGATTCTGTACCAGTACAAAACATGTCCATTCTGCAGTAAAGTCCGCTCATTTCTTGACTACCATGGGATACCCTATCAGGTGGTGGAAGTTAACCCAGTTCTGCCCAAAGAAATCAAGTTTTCCAGTTACAGGAAAGTCCCGATCATTCTCACAGATGTTGGCGAGCCTCTGGTAAGTTACCATCGCCGTGGTTACTACTGAAACTCGATACAGGAGGTCAGTGCAGTTCACGGGTAGAAAAGGTGACCCTCCACTGTAATTTCTCAGCAGGGCTTGAAATGAATTGTATTCTGCCATGCCATATTTTGCACACTGATTTTCAAGGTTGGATACTATTTTTCACCGTGGTATTCCATTTTGAGTAGCACTCCTCCATTCCAGTACTCTGCAGTTTAAAGAGCTAGTATACTGCTTACAACCATTAGTTTTTAAAAGCACCAAACCATTACCTTCTATATCTGAGGTACTTTTCTTTTCCATTTGATAAATTAGAGGATTATAATTAATGGGGTTCCTTTTTCCCGTGGAAACTATAGCATAATTTGCCGTAATAAAGGAGTGTTTATTACGGCAAAACACTGTCGATTTCCCTCATTCTCCACATGTACGCGCCGTACTCTCCACTCCTGATGCTCGCCAGTGGCTGCCTTCTGTTTCTCCCAGACAAACCGCCACTCGGACTCAGCGGTAAGTGATAGAAAATCACTTCTTTTTTTTGGGTAAAAACATAACTTCGCTGCTGCCTACTAAAAATTCTCAATAAATAAATACAGCTGACTGCGTGCTGAAACCCAACTGGTTGGCGGCAGCCATCAGGCATGTCTCTTTATTGTATATCATTTATTTTAGCGAAAAAGGAAAACCCCGCAATTCTATAAAATATAATATGGGGTGGTGTGTGTGAACTCGAAGTTTACACCACCCCACTCCATGTTAGATGCTTTATAAACCCCTCGAGCTTCGCTCTTGGGTTTATACAGCATCTAACACCTCCGGAGGGGTTGTAAACTTCTCGTACACACAGCACGCCATACTTTATATGTTTACCTGATCTTAGTAGGGTGGTGTGTGGAACAGCAGTCTGTCTGGTGGCTGACCATATCTAGCACTGTTCCTCCCATTACATCTTCAGCATTGTGACCTTATTGACTGTGACCTCACTGCTGCTCAGGAATAGCCACTCAGTAGCTGCCAAGTTGTTCACCTGTGATGTCACTCTGTGAGATCACAGTGGTGGTGATATAGTGGGGGGAATGGTGATAAATATGTCTGCTGACAGGCTGAGAGCTGTTCCACAAATCCAGCACAACAGTATCACATAGAAAATGTTCTAATGAGCAAAAGGAAAAAGAAAACTACTTCAGGAATAAAACGTTACAACTGAGTACTTCTTAAAATGTGTATCATTCTCCTGTTTACCAGTGTTGGTTCTACTAGCTCTTTAATTCATAGTACTGTCCCTTCAAATAGGGAGAATACTAGATCCTGAGGTATAATATCAAATTTGGGGTTTGGGGATTCTACCTCCCACACTTGCTTATTCTCTTAATTTCTGCCCCATCTCTGTTGAATGTGGATTACAGGCAAGTAGCAAGAAAAAAAAGAACACCTCTTTCTAGCTTTCTCTGCGTTGCTTAATTTTTAAGCGTCTTTGTAACAGAAATATGAAATTCATTAGAAATCGGGGTCCTGTAGCTGGCCCAGAAGTGCAGTGGTAGTGCTACGACTCATTACACTGGTGACCCAGTCGCCAGTGCTGGCTGAGGGTGAGACGACCAAATGCCCAGGGGACTACTTTTCTGTCTCAGGGTGGCTGGGTGGGTTGTGCCTCCCGGAATGCACATGACACCTAGCGGAGGCTGGGTGTCAAGGCAGTCGGGAGACTCTGAGGGGTGTGGCATATTGATGAACAATCTGTGGCACTCCATGGCGACTGCCCAAGGACAGAAAAATATAGAGAGAAATCCCTCGCCGGGCAGGAAGATGGACAACCCTCTACAGGCCTGGGACCAGCTGGTCACCCAATCAGATCCTGCTTCAGAGGGCATAGGCAAGCCCCATCAACCCCACCACGAGGGGTAAGTCCCAGAAATTGTAGGTGACTGGGCTGGGGGGGGGCACCCAGTTGGGGCTAGCAAGGAGTAAGGAGGAGAAATGCAATAAGGAAAAAAATGCAAGAAAGTCCAGTGGTGCAGCTAGGGGATGGCGGTTCACATGCCAGACCTGGAATCCCAGACTTGAGCTTGCTGGGATCCAGGTGTGATGGGGAGGTGAGGTGCCCTATTTCTGGGGAGGACAGGCCTTTTCGTCATTAGCGCCCCCCAATCAACTGACCAAGTAGTGGCAATGATGTCTGTGAAGGCAGCCGTTCACCCGCCAGCCCTGCCAGTTGGAGGAAGGGTGTTGCTATGGTGACACTATCCTCTGATCATGGTACTGGGGACATACTGGGAGAATAATTGGGGGAAAAAAAAAAGGCAGCAAATGAGAAGTTTTCACTCGTAGACAGTTGCTATGGGGTGTGTGTGTGTGTATGTGTCACCATTACTGTACTCTGTAAATTATTTTTGTAAGTTGCCCGTTTCCTCCTCCTTATTTCTTGGGGCCTCCTTTCCTCCTGGTATCTCAGTCCCCTATCTTCTGTCTCCAGAGTCCTGGGTTCCCCCTACAGTCATCTGCTCATGACTCAGTCTTGTGTCCAGGGCCTTGCTTCACTGTGGCCAACTGTCTGCAGAGAGGCCCAGGATCCACAGCGTGAGGCACATTTGTGTTGCAGTTTGAACCCTGGCTAAGAGGAGGAGGAGGGGTCAGAGAGGGCCTTAACAGAGAGACCATTTGGCCACACTGACATGGGAGGAGGTACTAGGACTTCATCTGAGGGTTACACAGCATGAGGGGGTAACATTCTGACTGTTATGCTTAGATGTGTCTACACTCAAATTGGGTATAGTAACTACTTTGTGGGAGTTGGAGTGAGTACAATAGATCATAAGTCCCTTCCATCATCACGTTTTACTATCTGTCCTTCGTTGTACTGTTTTCTGCAGTGGATCCCCCAACTTCCCTGGCAGTAGACATTCATGCTCATGCTGTTATGCTGATGCCATTTGCACTAGGCACGTACTTTGTCACTGTTTCTTCACCCCCCAACGAAGAACAACTTGGACCATCCCGCAGCCATGACACTTGAGCAAGAATCCACCTTCAAGTACTTGGGTGTTTTCCTTGACACATCCCTCACTTTCCACCCTCATATTCAGCATCTGTCCTCTGCCCTAAACACCAGGTTTGGTCTCCTGTTACCGCCACAAGCACCGTCTCACCCCTGAAGCTCTCCGAATTGCAGTTACCTTGTCAGTTCTCTCTTTTTTGGACTACGGCATTGTGATCACTCCCACCTCACCCCCCCACTTGCTCCTAGCCATCCACCCCCAGAAACCATGGCCAACCCTATGCTCTATAAACCGTTCATGCAATTATCCAGGCTGTGTGTGGTGATGTGCGATATGGCGCCACCACACATTCAGTCACTTCACTACCAGTCCAGCATTGCTTGTAAAAGCGCTTTGGATGTATGGCGCTATATAAATGCTGATTCTTCTTCTTCTATAGTCAGGAATTTCTGCGTTTTATCTGCTCCCTCCCTATCAACAAACTACCCCATTGTACTTGCCATACACTGTGTAACTACAAACTGACCCTTAAAAGTGCCCTATCCAGGATCTTCATCATCTTACTGCTATTGATGGGCAACATACACCCCAATCCTGGCCCTTGCCTTTCAACGCAATCAAAAGGGCTACGACTGACTGCCATAAATATATGTAGCCTCCAAAAAAATCTCACCCCACTTCAAGCATGGGTCTGCCTCTCTCCCCTGATGCCCTTGCAGTCTCTGAAACATGGCTCTCCCCAAAAATCCCTGACTCTGCTGTTTTTATACCGGGCTACACTCTATTAAGATCAGATAGATTGAATAGACGGGGTAGTGGTTGTGCGCTGTACCTTCGGGATCACCTACAAGGTGTCCAGATTCCTGCACTAAACCCTGTTGCAGGTGCCCAATCCCTCACCCTTAGGATATCAGTTGGAAAATCGGGTAAATCTCTCTACCTGATGTCAGTCTACATACCCCCGCCACCAAAAGGAGGCTTTCTCTTCCATTCTGAACCTCATTGCACAACTTCCAAAAAAGTCTGAGGTCATTGCCCTAGGAGACTTCAACACAAACTGGCTCGCCTTCCACACATCCCCTATCAGGGATGCAGCCACTGCCCAAAATCTCTCACAAATGGTCCTTAGCCCCACTCGATTAGACCGCCACAGGGGCACTAGTTCTCATCCTTACAAACCACCCTGAGCACCTCCATGACATCCAGGTCCTCCTTGATGCACTTGGCGATCACTCCCCTGTCACCTGCCGTTGGTCAAATAGTTGGAAGCCCCCCCCCCCCCACAGGATCTCCCTGCATCGCCAGCTAAAGAAGGGTCACTGACAAATCTTTAAAACCATCTTCTCAACCTTGACTGGTCCCTCTTGACCACCAGACATCGGTGGCGCTGTCCTGTCCTCCTTCGCCGGCTCCTACCAAGTTGCCTGTGACATCTTGCCCCTTCGTTAAGCAACTAGATAAACAAAATCCTCCCCTTGAGTAACCGCTCCTTACTCGACCAGATGAAGGCTCGAGATAACCTATGAGTACCCGTGCGCCAGGTCTAGTACGCCCCTCTGACCCCGTCAGCTGTACTGTACTGCCCGAAACTCATGCACCTGGGCAATCTGCAAGGCTAAGGCAGCTTAATATCAATCCAACCTCACTGCCACCTGGGGCGATGGGAAGAGGTTCTGGGACAACATGAAGGAACTAAGTGGAACGTCTCCCTCCCCTCCTCCTTCCATGATTACCGTTGACGGTGTCACCACCCAAGACCCTGACAAAATAGCTAATGTCTTAAATGTCTCTTTCTCAGACCTCAGCTCTATCCTCCCATCTGACTTCTTTAGCGCCCCCACCCCCACCGGACACTCTCCACTGCCCCCAATGCTCCACCTTTTTATTTCAAAACAATCTCCCGAGTGTTGCTCGATCATATCTTGCCAAATTCCTTGGAAAGTCAAGACATAGTGGTGATTCCCTGGATGCCAAGCTGCTCTCCTTAACCCTTGATGCAGTCCTTACCCCTCTAACAAAATACTGAACATGTCCTATGCCTTGGACAGTTTCCTACCTTATGGAAAAAGCAATCATCATTCCGGTTCACAAAAATGGTGACCGCACCTCCCACAGTAACTACAGGCCCATCTCAGTACTTCCCCCTCTCTCAAAAGCCCTGGGAAAAAAATAGCTGCACATCAACTTATAGAATATTTGGACACACACCGCCTACTGTGCAATCAACAGCATGGTTTCCGAATAGGGCACAATACCACCACTGCCCTGCTTGAATTTACCTCCTTCCTCCATGAAGCACTCAACCAGGGAGACCTGGCTGGATCTGTCTACATTTTGATCTGTCCAAGGCCTTCAATACCGTAAACCACAGCCTGCTAGTAAACACCATCCTCTCTGTTGGAGTCTCCCAAGAAACTGCAGTCTGGTTCACCAGCTATCTTAATGGCCATACCCAATAAGTAAAATAAATAGCACCCTCTCTGCCAGCCTTCCAGTCCGCTCGGGTGTCCCTCAAGGATCCATCTTTGGCCCTCTTCTTTTCTCCCTATACTTAAACTCCCTCCTTTAGCCTCCACTGAGCACCTGCTCCTTTACGCTGATGATGCTGTAATTTTCAGCCTGCACCCTGACCCAACCACTCAAAACTCCCCACAGGGCTCTTCACTGCAACAGAATCATGGTTCACCTCCCACAAACTTGTCCTTGACTAAAAAAAAAAAAAAAGTCATGCCATTCGTCCACCCTCAACATAAAAACAGCATGGCCAAACTATCCATACTTAACTCACAGGGTGCCATGTTGGAAGCAGTCCCCACTTTTAAATACCTAGGGGTTACTCTTGACTCTGCCCTCACTTTCTGTGAGCATATTGCACTGGCCTGTTCTGCCATTAACTCTAGAATTGGCCTCCTCTACAAATATAGGCCCTATCTCCCCCACCCTTCGATTAGCCATCTCTGGCTCCATCCTTCCCCTAGTAGAGACTGGCATAATTATATATGGCGTCGCCTCTGACACAGTCCTGTCCAGCATAAAACGCACTCTCAACAAAGCCTGCCGGCTGGTCACAAGCTGCTATCGTCTTACACATACCTGTGACCTCTACCTACAGTCCTCCTGGCTAAATTTCCAGGGGCGATTTCTCTCAGTCCTGCCTAATGGGCAAAAAATACAACTAGGGTTAGCTCCCCTGGGTTGTCTATCACTCCTTCAAGAGTGCATGCCGACAAGGGCCACTAGAAGCACTAGCACTTCTACTTTTCGCATCCCCTTTGCAAGGACCACTGCTTGCCAAAGGTCCTTTCCTACAGGCCCCCCGCTGGATGAACTCCTCCCGGATGCTGCCCTCAAAATCCCTGGGATGATAGGGCCGTTTAACCAGTGCTGCGCACCCATATCCTGCTAAACAGTAACTGTGACTGCTAAATCTAAACTACTATTTATAGCTTTGGTCTCTCTGCTACTATCAAAACTCTGTAAATAATATTGTAATAGATTGTTTTGCTCTACCGATGGTGCCCTGAATTTGTTTAGCCAATGGTTGCCTCTGTACAGTATTTTTTCTATGTGTATGTCCTAACTAATGACATTGACACGGAGCCTTTGTAAATGAGTCCCTGACTCAAAGGGTTGTAATTCCTAGCCTGAATGCAAATAAATAAATAATAAAATATATAGCACTGCTTACCCGACTACACTCCTCCATATCAAAACCACGTTAAACAAAACCTGCCATCTAGTCACAGGTTGTGATAGGCCCACGTATACCTGTGAGTGCTACAAATCCACAAACTGGCTAAACTTTGGGAGGCTAAAATATCATACCTGCCTCCTAGCAAAAAAAGTTCTCCTCTGACAAGCCCCACCACACCCTCCACTCGCCCGTCATGCCAGCCCCTCCCTCCAGAGTATCCAGAAGCAACTCCAGATCACCACTCTCTGTGCTTCGCTGCCAGACCTCCCTATGCCAAAGGGCACTCCTTTATCAGGCACCAAAATGGATAAATGGCCTCCCCGCTGCCGTCTCCTTGGAAGCTAAGCTTGGCCATCTTAAACTGGCACTGAAGTCGCCTCCTCCAGGGCACCTTATGTGACTGCCCCTAGCCTACCCAGGCCTCCCTGGATCCCCAAAGGTCCTATTCGCTACTGCTTCCAATTGCATTTAATATTAGTTGCCTTACGGGGCCTCTCAATTTGTGGATGATGGGTAAATTAACTACCCTAGTTAATGTATCTGCTGAATGTAAATTTGAACGGCAGGTCTGTCTGACCCAAGATTACTTGACTGTTGTCTTTTTCTCTCCATATTATGTAATGTTTCTCTGCTATTGTCTACATGAACTTGTTGTAACCTCCATATCACCTTGTACTCCCTACCTCTGTATTGTTGACGTGGCGCCTTTGCAAAGGAGTCTATGACTCAAAGGTTATAATTCCGATTATGTATAAACAAAATAAATTACCTCTATTTGGGCTGCAAACCAGGGTCATTTGCAGGACTAATGGATACACAGTACTGTTGGATCACCTCGTATTCTCTTTGTATTTGTTGCTTTACTAGGCGGGACCTGAATTTGTGTGTGTGTGTGTGTGTGTGTGTGTGTGTGTGTGTGTGTGTGTGTGTGTGTGCATGCTTTAACATCTTTATTGACCATTATTGGTGATTGTTAATGTACAGACTGATGGGTTCTCTGAGGGCTAAGATAACCAGGAGTTACATTGACAGAAGCAAAATCCCAGGTTTCGAATGTCTTATTCTATATATAAAATAGCTGGAGTGACTAATGGCAAAAGGTTTCCCCATCAGAACTCTGCCTCCTGACATCTGCTGCTGGCTGACTGCCCCAAAAAAAAAGCCGGCCCGTCTGGTGGACTCAGGGTTAATCACCTGGAGGCTTGCCTGCAAGTAGTGCTGTGCAGGGCATGTGGGGGAAATGAAGTGGGCAAGGGTATTTTCCTAAATTTTTTTAAATTTTCCTCCTCTCTTCACCCCAGGCTGTTGGCGTGCAGTGATGTGGAGTGTCTGCTGCCGCCCCCATTCCACTGCTCTAACTGGCACTGCCAAGTGACAGTCAAGTGGTGGGATACAGGTCTCCAGCCCCAGGAGGAGGCTGTCCTCTGGATACAGTCTTCCTCACCGGTTGCCCCGCCCCCATGATCAGAGTCTGATTCTGAACCTGGGTCACCGGGTATGTCATTAGGTAAGGTGCCTGTGCTTCAACCCTCCATGCCAATGAGCTGACTAATTTGTTTTTTCAGGGCAGTTTGAGTTTAATTGTCCTTTTAAGACTCTGGTAATTGTTTAGAATTGGGTTTAGAGATGCAGCATTGTTAAGGGTTCTGTGGAACTGGGGTGAAAAGCCTCAGTACTGATCACACATGAGAAATACCGTAAACCTTAGCCGGCACAGGCGGGGCGCTTGCGACATCAGCGACCCAGGTTCGGTAGTGAGCCTGGGTTGCCTGAGGGCCAGCCGGGGGGGGGGGGAGGATTGAGCACCTGTCAGGCTGCTCTCTTTCTCTGGGAGGGGAGGGTTGCAGACCTCGCTGCTATACCACCACCTGGGTGACCCACAGATGGTGGTGCAGATGAGGGAGCAGTACAGGGAGGGGGCAGAAGTTGGACGAGGGCCCTCCCTGTGTTTTGACGTCTGCAGGGGACAACACCAGAAAATGGAAAATCCCCATGGTGGTGCCTGTAGACGGGTCCCTGCGCCAGCCAGAGGGTTTGAGGCGGCTGCGGCTCTTGGTGCATGCTCTACCCTGAAGGATAGAGGGGAAGTGGGGACTCCTCCACCCCGCCGGAAGGCAAACCTGAGGCTCGAGAAACCTTGGAGAGCGGGGCACTCGTAAGGAAGCCAGTGCCTCTCGGCCCCATCCGGTGCTAGCTGTGGGGCGCATTAGGGACCCTGAAGAAAGGGATTGCTGTGGAGTGCAGGGAGGTGAGTGAGTGAGTGAGTGAGTGAGAGAGAGAGAGAGAGAGAGAGAGAGAAAGAAATACCTTAAACACTGAGGCCCAGATATTCCAAACTGCAGCCAGGCTGTGGCTCACATATCTTGCAGCTCAAATTTGTTGTGCTGGGGTGTGGTCAGGCAATATTCAACAGAGTTGCGCTGTGGCACAACTGCTTTAGTGTCGCACCCTGGCCACCCCCACTGCTTGGCGTGTGCAGTGGCACTGCACCGGCGTGAAATGGTCAGAGTGGAGCATTGAGATGCGGTGGCACAAGTGCCATTGCATATACACAGCACCTGCGATATTCAAGGGTGACATGCAAATGGGGCCATAATTTATGCAAAGGTGCACGGGGGCCACATTGCATCTGATTACGGCCCATTTGCATGCCATTAGCGTGCAGATGCGCCCGATCCCCGGCGACTTATACCTGGCGCCCTGCCGAGGACAGCAGCCGTCGGGGACTGACGCCCTGCAGCCCGATCGTGGGGCGTCCCGTAAGGGACAAACGTCTCTTATCCCTGGTGGTCCAGTGGACGCGATTAGCCCGATCACGGGCATTGAGACATCTCCCAAAGTCCAATATCCCTGGTGGTCCAGTGGACGCCGCGAACCCGATCGGGCGGCATTCCACCCCAGTCCGATATCCCTGGTGATCTAGTGGACCCCCACCTCACCCGCCACTGAGCCCCCACCACCCCCGCCGCCAGCCGGCGGGAGGCAGCACCCCAATTGCCCGTTACCTACCGAATGAATTAACCATTCACGTATCTGGACTGACTAGTACGATATGGGCTGCATGCCCATTGGCTCATGCTGTGAACCAATGGGCGTGCAGCCCTACCAGCTGTCGGGCGGCAGGCGGGTGGGGTGCTGCCGCCAGCGGTTGGCGGGGGCAGGTGGTAGGGCTCCAGTGGGGTGGGGGGTCCACTAGATCACCAGGGATATCAGACTTGGGGGGTGTGTGGAATGCACGCCCGCGATCGGGCTCACCGTGTGGTCCACTGGACCACCAGGGATGTGGACTTTGGTGGGGGGATGACTGATGGCCATGATCGGGGCATGGGGGCGCCGCCGGTGCAGGCGGGGAACAGCTGATGGCCACCACAGGTGGCATGCTGTGTTGCGCCTGCAATGGGGCAGCTCACCTGTGGGTGGCCCTCGACTTGTTCCTGTTTTTTTTTTTTTTTTTTTTTTTTTTTTTTAGGCGTAGCTTTGTGCAGGCGCGGGCAGGAGTTGCACTGCATAACTCTCTGTGGCCGGGCTGAATAACTGGCTGTGCAGGTTATGCATGGGCAGGCCCCCACCTGTGCTGCATACATTGCTGATCGCCCCGGCGCATCGGGATTCTCTTGGTGCACTTTTCACTTTTAACATCGCATCAAGGCATCAGGGTTGCATGGCGCGAACACCGCGCGCCATGCGCAACCCTTTGAATATCTGGCCCAATCAAAACACAAAATATATTCCAAATCTATGATTCTACACAGTGAGAAACATGCATACATACCTCACTAAATTAGCAGCAGAACTTCTACAAACATTGTTCTAAAAGCTAATAAAATAACCACTTACCTATCTGGCATGCAGAAACAAACACAGCACAGATCAAACTCTGTGCCTGAACCTCATCAACTGTGCTGCACCTGATTTGGGCCACAGCCTAGGTCCCCTCCAGGTCTGACTTGGATCACAAGGAAAATACAGGAAGCACAGCCCAGTCTTCCAGCTCAGCCTCGGGGATCACATGGGAAGTGCAAGAAGGTAAAAGTGAGGACTACAGTATAACTGTGTGACCATACCTTGCTCTCTGCAGTGCAGCGGCATCCAGCTAGTGCATCTTACCAGCTGCAACCTAATCCCTGCCACATATATAATTAAGCAATATACCATGACAGGGTGTAGGTTATACTAGGATTTACCACGCTGGTGTGTTGTTTAATCATGAGGCCGCAGGCTGAGTAAGCAAAACACACCAGGTGTGGGTAAATCCTAGCATCACCCACACCTGGAGTGGAATATAACAATTATACAATGGCCCCCTTTTTTTTTTTTTTGTATACGAAAAATGAATAAAAGTTTTTATTTGAGGGCATTTTATGTATTTTATTGGATTTATTCTTCCGCCAGAAAGAAATAATCCTGTGTTGGCAGGTGAGAGTTTGTGCATGTAAATAGCTTGGTACAAGGAGAACAGATTTGGGTTTCATTACCACAGCCGAGGGTTTCATTACTACAGCCAAGTGTACTGTGTCCCAGCTTTTTCTTTTTCTTTTAAGGTGCTGAGACAGGCCTTTTAATTTGAATGCGGTACTCCTTTTAATTTAGAAGTGGTAGATTTCTTTTCTGTATTGTACACGTGCACAGCACCAGAGTTCTTGCTTCCTCATGTGGACTAATGACTGCCTGTTGATGTCGCGATTCTCTTTTCATGTTTGTGCATTACAGTGGGTGTTTCTTTGGTTTTTGAAATGGGGACATCAGAGCTGAGTTTGTTCCATCGCTGAGATGTCACTGGTTACTAGAGCATAACGTTGCAAGCGGGATGCATAGCGAGCAGAAGCATAACCGATAATGAGAGGTGAGCAGGGAAGAAGCAGTTACGGAGAATGAAGTGATTGATGATAAGTGTTGACACTGATAGTTTTTGTATAAAGTACTTTTTCTTTGTTGTTAGTGCACTGTGCTTTGTGTGCTGTGGGTTTTCCTGTGGGACACTGCAGTTTACTGGGGTCATCGTTCATTGTCGTCTCTGCCAGTCCTGGCTTTTTCATGCTCTGAGTGATTTTAGGTTGAGCTCCTGATCGGCTAGCACCTTTTCCCATTGGTATATCTGAGGATTTACAATGGAGAAAATGTGCCAGATTAATCAGTCAGAATGCAGGATTTCCTGTGCTCATTTTATAATTTCTGCTAATGCCCGAGCCAACCATCAAAGATAAAGCACCAAATTATGACACTACTAATCCTTGCCACATATATCATTTATGCTAATGCCCTATAGCCAACCATTTAAAGATAAAGCACCAAATTACGGCAGTATTATACTGCTAAGAAACTAACATTACTAAACATTTTAGATGGGGAATAAGGCAATTCCCTTGGCGGGGGAGTATACTGTGTCAGCATACCTTGTGGTTGAAGTCCCTCGCCCTTCGGGCTTGGGACTCCAACCCACCACTTGGTATCTAGAGAGTAATGCCCTGTGCAGGTTTTTTTTTTTTGTAATATAACGTTTTTATTGGGCGCAAGGACATTTATACATCATAGAAAACATTTTACATAGACATATTCGTTTAGTTTATATAATTATACATTGGACTTAAAAAAAAATATATATACTCTCACCCAGCATCAGGACTAATTAATCACATGAACTAGACAAGTGTCTTTTAACATTTCTCAGTATTGATTTGATTAGCTTCAGGAACAAAGTCTGAATAAGTGCTTAACTGATACATAATCCATTTCTCCATTTTGTATCAAATATCTCTACTCTATCCCGTACTGTGGCCGCCATCCTATATATATCTCTCTTGTCAAGTTTAACCACTCTCCTTAGTTGGCAGCCTATTCGTTCCCCATAGTCTGGTTATTACTTTTTGCTGCCAATATTAGCAATGTAGTTTGCAGGTATACATTCTTTCTACTTTTAGACCAAATGGGGTAGTAGCTGTCAGTATACACTACGGTCAAAGTTTTAGAACACCTCAATTTTCCATTTTTATTGAAATTTAAGCAATTCAAGTCCAGTGAATAACCTGAAATGGTACAAAGGTAAGTGGTAAACTGCTAGAGGTTAAAAAAGTTTAGATTAGCAAAACTGCCGGAGAAATTGCAAAGAAGCCAAGGTGTCAGTGAGTACAGTTTCCTACACCATCAAAAGGCACTTGGAAACTGGAGGAAACTCTGACAGGAAGAGGTCTGGCAGACCCAAAGCCACAACAGAATCGGAAGACAAGTTTCTGAGAGTCAACAGCTTGCGTGATAGGCGGCTCACAGGACAACAGCACAGAGTGACTGGCACCCTGAACCAAAAGGGCTACCACAGCATTTTGCAGAGCCATGCAATACCCTCTGATCAGGGTTCGACCTTAACATTGTTTTACTAGCCCTAAACCTAGTGCAAATTGGCCAGGGCTAGTGCAGCTAACCCTCTACTTGTCCGTCTTGACTAATGCAGGTTTTTCATGGCTGTTAATGAAGTTGAAAAAAGTCCCTACTTTAGCAGGCTGTAGTCCTTTTGCTAATCTCCCTCAGTGTTCCAGGCATCCTGGTGTGATTAACAGCTCATTAAGAGCTGCAATTATCTGGCAGTTTAAGAGGGGGGATCCAACAAAAGATTCAATGTGAGTCATTATCACTTAATTGTTAGGACATTCAGCTAGTGTGCATGTTGTGATCAAGGGCAGAGTGCTGTACTTGTCTTTGATTTGTCCCACAATATTAAAACCAGTGTGCCTCATTTCCCAACCTTTTGATTGCCTGTATCCAACACAGTAGTGACAGAATGCTATGATGTATACACGGTCTGCCCAGCCAGGTGGTCTGTCCACTCTATACTTTCTCTGGACACCACTGCAGACTAGACTCTGAAGTGGCCATTCATAGACCAATAGCTGCCATTACAGACTGGTGTATGGTTCACAGCTCCTCTTAATGGATCACACCAGTCAATGCCATCAATGCAGTACCACCCAGCATGTCATTTCATCCTAAAAACAATGCTTTGGAGCATGCATGGTACAAAGCAAAACCTTAGTAAAATATATAATTTGAAAGGTTAAAATAGGTATTCCTGGTGTGCACAGATCATCCTATATAGTAAGAGAGGCAGTACAGCATCATGCCTGTATACTGCTCCCCTCTGATTGATGAAAGGACACTTATGAAAAATCTGTTTTTGTTAGGGCAGAGCATGTTAAGTCAATATTTGTGTGCCTGGTATATATAAACAGATATGTCAAAGTTTCTTACCTCCCACCCCCTGTGTTTGTTTAACTCTCTCAAGAAATCCTAGAACTGCCCCAGGCTCACTAGCAGTGTAAGAAAACTTCCAGAGTGCAGTTCTGGTTAATCACAAGGTGGGGATGAGAGTTTCTTTCTCTGCCTGATTCTGTACATTGCCCTGCAGATCAGGGGTGGGACTGTGGTGGACGTACATGATGATGTTGGCTACTGTGTGCAGAACTAGAACTGCCTGATTGAACATTGCTATTATGTTATTCTCTGGTTTGGCGGGAGGGCGAAGAAAGAGGAAGCAAGGGGCACATTGTAAAAAAAAAAAAAATGGGTACACACTGTGAGTGATTGGACTGCAGTCTTTTTTTTTTTTTTGCTGGGGCAGAAAGCAATGTGGGAGCAGGATAAATATGCAATAATCAGAGTATTTCTTGGCTTGCATTTTTCCTGTATAATCAATCAAAACTGACCATTATTATTGTGGGCTAGTGCAACCATCTGCGGGCTAGTGCAATTTTAATTGACTTGTCCATTGGCTAGTCTAAAAATGAAGGTTGACCCCTGCCTCTGATCTACACCTAGTTGGTCAGGGGTTCATCCTACAACAAGATAATGACCCAAACATACCTCCAGGCTATGTCAGAACTACCTTCGAGGAAAGAACAAGACGGTAGGCTTCAAATCATGGAATGGCCAGCACAGTCTCCAGACTTAAACCCCATCGAGCTGGTTTGGGATGAACTGGACAGAAGGGTGAAAGCAGAGCAACCTACAAGTGCAACACATTTGTGGGAACTTCTGCAACAGTGTTGGGAAGAACTTCCCGAACAATATTTGATGTCCATTGTAGGAAGAATGCCACGAGTGTGTTCGGCGGTTACAGTATATCTGCAAAAGGTGGCTACTTTGAGTCAAAAATTTAGATTAAATTTTGTTAAACAAAATGATTCTATGATTTCTTTTTTATCTCCAATTGTTTTATTTGTTCTATGCTTTAATTTCAGAGTACATTGAGACATTAACCTGCGTAAATTTCAATAAAAACTGGAAAAATGGGGGTGTTCTAAAACTTTTGACCGGTAGTGTATACCCAGAGGTAAAAAGACCTGGGTTTTCATATATTGCCACCAGCTCCTGCACTACCTCCCAATAAGGACCCAACATGCTGCAATTCCAAAATATGAGTCTGGTCTGCATGTACTGCTCCCATCCCCTCCAGCAAGTTTCTTCAGGATTGCCTGTAAAACTAGCTACCACAACAGGAGTCCGGAAAAATCTATATCGTAATTTCCATGCAAACTCTTTCCAATATGGGGATCCGAGGCCTTAAGCGTAATTGGGAGGCCATCTTCCAGGTAGTAACCAGTAGTTCAGTACCCAATTCCAAGGCCCAATGGGCTCTGATCGACTCAGTAGGAGAGTCTTCTGGTTTCTCTCCCAAAGCAAGGTAGGCCAGACTGGTACCTTGGTCTAGAGCAGGGGTTCTTAAATGGTGAGGCCAGGGCCCCAACCTGTTCCAGGGGGAGGCTCAAGCAAGTCTGAAAAAGTACTGTATTTAAATTTTGAGTTTTATGTATTTTATGTGAAGAGATGAAGCAAACTGAAAGAGGATAATAGTAGGTGAATTTTATGTATTTACTATTAGGTGACGAGGGAAGGTGAATGAGCCAAAATTCATTTCACTTGTAGCCGGGGAAGGGTAGGGAGTGAATACATTCGAAAAGGTAACTGCAAAACAATCAAGAAATACACAATGAACAATAGTGCAAACAAATATGAACAATAAATTAATGAGTTGTGGTAATTGATCAGTTTGTAGAACTAATGGCAGAACAGCCCAAATACAAGGGTTGAGTATAGAAGTGCCGAGAGCAATAGCAGGAAGGAGCAAAGTAATCCCAGAGAAGTTGCTTAGGAGGAGGGAAGGATGGGGAGAGGCAAAGAATTTAGGAAGGTTATTTCGTGTAGAGAGGAAACAGAGAAAGTAGTCTGACCCATGAAGGTACTGCAACAAGGGGTAACAATGGTTCAAGAATGAAAATAGTGGAGCAAGTAGGCTGGGGGGGGCACAATAAGCTGAACAATAATATTTGTTTATTTTATTTATTTATTATTCAGATAACACCTTTGAGCACAGGAGCTCTTTTTCAAAGGTTCCACGTCAGTATAAGACTGAAAGTGAGCCAAGTACTCAAAGGGTTTCAATTTATTCATGGTGTACTGTGCAAAGTACAGTATGTTATTTTTCTTTAAGGAGGCCCACGATTATTTCAGTTTTGGGGAGGCTCAAAATCTTTTCCATGGATTTGGGGAGGCTCACTGCGACAAAGCCTAAGAACTATTGGTCTAGAGTGGTACCCTGTCCCTATGATGGAAGTAATTTTACTATTAGTGGGGGTTTTCAGCCACTGCTGCCAGTGCCTCCTCCACTGGCCGCAAATAAGATTTTAGCTGCAAATACTTATGAAAGAAGCCCTGGAGTATTTTATACTGAGCCTGGAGCTGGACAAACGAATAAAGGCCCCGTGGGCCTAGTAATTGAAAAATATGTTTGATATTATATTTATACCACCGGGTTAAGGATCTATCCAAAGAATTGGGTGGAAAGCACTGTTCACCGCAAGGAATCTCAGAAAAGTGCCTCCATGGAGCGTGTCGTTTATTAGTACAGTCAGCCACTGCTAAACACCTCTTCAGTATATTGTGGGAATCTAGAGAGAGGTATGCAACCAGGAGGATGTCCAAAGAGACAGTCTGTCAGGTCTTCCATGCCATTCCAAGTCATCTCAAACTGCTTCAAGGGCATAATATAATTGGGGTTCATCCAGAGAGTAAGATCTTTAATTTAGAAGCTCGGGCATAATTCAGGAGATATGGTAAATTTAACCCCCTCTGTCTTTTGATAACTGTAATAAGTACGAATCCTGAGAGATTTCCCCTGCCACATAAAGCAAGAGATCAACCTATTCAAGCTTGAAAATAAGTCTGTGTTGGAAATAATGGGAGTGTCCTCAAATAGAACAAAATCTGGGGAAATATGTTTTGTTTAATAGTTTCTATTCAAGCTAGGAAACTCATAGGTATCTGTGACCATCGTGTGAGGTCCTCAGTTATGTTTTGGGTTAGGGGTTCAAAATTTGCAATATCTGCATGTATCTGATTTTTAGTAAGATGGATCCCAGCCGGCCTGGTGGCACAGAGAGCTGAGGCGCTGATGCCTTACCTCGAACCGCCCGGCAACCCAGGTCGGGGCACGCTTGGGGCCTTGGGGCTGGCAGGGAAGGAGAGGATCAAGCATCCTTAGGACAGCTCTCCTCTCCTGGGGTGGGTAGCGGGGATGGCGTTGCTCTGCAGCGGCCTCTGGTGGAGACCAGGAGCACTGCAGTAACAGCACTGAGGTGAACAACACAGAAAACCGGAATCCGCTCCACGATCGACCGAATGACTGCTACGGTCCACCGATGCCACCAATGACCTGAAGGAGCCTTTCCACCTCAGCACCTCCGGCCAAGCAGTTGCGCTGGTCTCTCCCCCGTGCCTTCCCCCTCAGAGGAGGGGGACCCACCCGGCGAACGGTTACGTCCGGGTTACCCTGGGGATGGCTGCCATATGAGGATGGGGGCTCAGGAAGGGACACAGTGGATCGGTAGGGACCTAGGTAAGCCTGAAGGAGTGGTGCATTGTGGTGCACGAAGGAGGGAAAAAAATAAAAGATGGATCCCAAGGTACTGCATCGATAGTTTATACCACTTAAGGGGAAATGCACGTTTTAAAGTGGGGGAAGGGATGTAGTTACACAGTAGTACCTCTGTTTTTTGTTGGTTAATTTTATACCCTGAGATTTTACCGTACATCTCCAGTTGTTCCCAGACCCTTGGGATTGATGTATCCGGGGAGGACAAAGTTAGAAGGATGTCGTCCGCAAATAGTGAACGTTTATGGTTTGTACCTCCCATAGAAATGCCTTCAATCTCTGGGTGAGCTCTAATGGCTTGGGATAATGGCTTGAGATACAGAGCAAATAACTGGTGAGAGGGACATCCCTGATGAGTTCCCCTCTGTAGAGGAAAAGGGTCAGAGAGAGAGAGAGCCATCTATTTTTAAGTAAGCCCGAGGGTGTTTATACATATTGTGCAGTTGTTGTATGATCTCCAGGGGAAAGCCAAAACTAGACAAGGTAGCCCACAGAAATGGCCAGGCCAGCCTGTCAAATGCTTTTTCGGCGTCCAATCCAATGAGTGCCAGGGGAATTGAACTTGTTGCTCCATACTCTTTAAGTAGATGTGTTTATCGCACTGTATCGTGAACCTGTCGTCCCCTTAATAAAGCCCACCTGATCATGATTGATCAACAGAGGCATGATTTCAAGTCTATGTGCTAGCACAGACATATCAATTTTGTAATCAAAATTTAACATTGAAATTGGCCTGTATGATGAGGGTAGGGTTTTTGTTTTGTTTAAATATGGCAGATATCACTGCGTATTGCCAAGAGGGGGGAGGAATACCTCCTTCCTGTATCTCATGGATAGCCTGGAGTAATGGTGGTAGTATTTCTTCTTTGAGTTTTTATAGAACTCCCAACGGATATCCATCTGGTCCTGGAGCTCTCTGGGCCTTAGCTCTCTATAACAGTCCCTCTATCTCAATCAAGGTAGTAGGGGCTCTCAAAATATCTATCTGGGAGGCAGTCAATTTGGGAAGCTTTAAGTTGTTAAGGTATGCCTCCATCTGTTGACTACAGTCTTCAGACCCTGCCCTATATAAATCTCGATAATATTCAGCCATGACTTGTCTAATGATCTTAGGGTGATATTCTAGCTTCCCTGTAGTAGGGTCTTGCATGGCAATAACACAGGCTCTAGCCTTATGCATTCTGTTTACGGGCCAGATTCCTGGCTCCTTCAGAATCCCCTCTCATGTGCTGCAAGTCTAAGACAAAAGAGCTGTTGCTCTACTTTCTGATCTAGGTATTTTTGAATTTTTGTTTTATTGTTAGTAGTTGTACCTTTACAGTTCCATCCCCCTGGGCATATAAAGACTGCAGTACTTTCAGCTCCCCCTGGAGCTTAATAAGCTGTGCCTCTCTCTATTTTTCCTCGGTGAATAAGCAATAATATCCCCACGCAACACTGTCTTAAGGGTATCCCACTGAATCGCTGCCGAAACATCTGGGTCACCATTCTCCCCCAAGATCTGTGGGATCCTGTCTTTAACCATTTGATTAAACTCTGGAGCTCTCAAGTGCATCAGATTGAATCGCCAGAAGTTTGTTTTATGTCTCCCCCCCCCCCCCAATCAAATATGGCATATACTGGGGAATGATCTAATAATATGGTCGTCCCATGCCACATGTTGTATAATGTTTCTAGATGCTCTGCCGTGGTAAACATATAATCTAGTCGAGACGCCACCCCTGGTCCCGGTACTATATGTGTATATTCTCTCTGTGTGGGGTAACAGTAATGCCAGATGTCAACCAGCCCCAAAGAGGCAATTGTACCCCGCAAGTACTTCTGAAGCGGGTTAACCCTGTGAGGAAGATGAACTGAGACATCCCTTGCAGGGTTCAGAGTAGTATTCAGGTCGCCCTCCATCAGAAGTTGCCCCTGGAGGATTTCTAAAAGCTGTGCAAAAAAAAGTCTGAGCCAATCTCTTTGAGGTCCCCAGGGGAAAATTAACGGATGCCAGAGTAACCGGGTGAGCATGAAGCATGCCTGTTGCAATAGGGAATCGTCCCTCTGGGTCTATTACCTTCTGATGGAGGTGGAATGTTACCCCGATCTGATCAGGATGGCCACTCCCGTCCTCCTACCCGAGCTGTGAGATGAAGCTATCACCGAGGGAAACCTCCATTTGGTGAATTTTTCATGCTCAGGAGAGGACAGGTGAGTCTCCTGCAAAAAATATGATTTCAGGATTGTCTCTTTTAATAAATTGTATCAAACGGGATCTCTTAACTGTGCTGTGGATCCCATTAATATTAAGGGACAATATCAGTGATGATTTCCCCATTTTGTATCATTAACAAGTATTTTATGTTGCATAAGCCCAGTTTCCTACTGTTCTCCTTGTCACCCAATATAGTAAACATCTCCTCTCCATATATTCTCAGCCCAAATTGCTGGTAAGTAGTTTCAGTCCAAAGCAAACACACCAAAATAGCCTCTTGTATGTTTGAGTCCTCATTGCCTAATTTTAACATATATAAAATAATATACCCATAAGATAGGGTACAAATGTTCAAAGCATGTTTGTATACCTTACAAAAGATTAGTAATAGATGACAGTATTTATCCCCCTCTAGTGGTGATTTGATGGTACTCCCAACCATGTATTGTTTCCAGCTAGGTTTAACACATATCTTAATTTGTGTTAGCCTCTGGAGTAACAAAAGTAAAAGAATATTGCTTCGGGAAGAATTTGTAACTTTCATGCCTAGGTTTCTCATCATAATAGTGCAATATTAACTTATTTACATGGATTACAGAACAAGTCTGTAATGACTCCCTAGGTAGGGAGGGATCTGTACTCCCTCCTGTGCAGAGATGAATGTTATTCCCCTGTGGAAGCTCATGAAGCCAACATGGGCCCCAGCACCATGTACAAAAATTGTAACATGGAGCAGGCAAACAATACATGCAGCTCTGGAATGCACCAAATAAATTGATGCTGCCCGATATCTGCTGCACGTGACTGTCGCCATGTTGTCATCTAGCTGAATGCTTCTCCATTAGCTTGCTACATGGGACCTAACAGTATTATTTAAAAATCAGTTTTAATAGGGGAGCTAGTCAAAAAATGAGGAATGGCAGCTGAGGCCATTTACAGAGGTAGATATAAATGGGGAGGGGGTAAGATAAAGTTTTCAGTTGTTTCACCATTCTTATCCCAGACTTTTTTTTTTTACATTAAACAAAAAGAAATCGGATTGCTATGCATAGATCGCTGAGTCTGTACTTCAGCCCCATTTCCTTGATTAATATCTCTGACTAGCATTCTAAATTACAAAGATTCAGCCCTTATAACATTGCATCACCTCTGCTAGTTTTAGATGGCTCAAACAGCGCTGTAAAAGTAAGTGCATGCCAGACTCTAGTTGTGGGCTGGAAAGATTACCAAACCCCTTTCTCAGACAGTCAATCCAGGGCAGTCCTCTGGAACTTGAGTAAAAGTTTTTAACATCTTGTAATGTGGAGTAGCCTCGTCTCTTTCTGGTTTGCATGATCTTACTTGAGGAACAGCTCTTGCAGCAGGTTACACCATTAGGACTGAAGTCGGCAGGCGCCAGGACCCCAATTTTCTAACTAATAGTCTTCAGCTGAGGCGCCTCCGACATCGGTCCCTGCCCCGGCGTAGTGCATAGTACATAAGGAGGCAGTCCCCCCATAATCCCCCGTTCTTTTTCTGCCATCGACTCGCCAGTATCGGCCCCTCGGTCTCCTTTCTAGCATACGACGACTACAGAACTACGAATATTTTCGTCCTTTTTTGGCTTTGCTCAACTGATGTCCTCTCCAACTCCATCTCTAGAGGGTCACCATTCAAAGTGCGCCTGTGGCAAACAGATCCCCTTCAAGGATCCCCATTCGTCCTGCGTGTGCTGCCTGGGCCCAGACCACGACACCAAGGCCTGCTCCTTTTGCCAGGGTTTTAACAGCTGCACCAGGATCTGCCGTCAGACGGTACTTCAAGCATTTCTTTTAGAAGAAAAGCTGAAAAGCATGGACCAGGAACCTTCTTCCCGGGGAGAATCTTCAAGCAAATCCCATAAACACCAGGACAAGCACCGGAAAAAGGCGAGGTCCAGGTCTCCTACACGGGCTTCGGACTCCCGAAGCTCCGGCTCTAAATCAGACCACTCTCCCTCCAGGGCTCGGTTGCAACCTCCCCCGGGCCAGGTCAGGTCCTCCAGCGGTTCTTCTTCGCTCCAGCCTCTGAAAACTTCGAGGCCCTCGGCTTCTTCAACACCTTCCAAGGCCTCTTTGAAGTCGGGTGAGCACCACAATTCTTCTTCTTCCCGTCGCTGGGATTCCGACTCCAGGTCAGTCTCCCAACCGGCCCGAGGTCCTGATCCGGCGCCCAGGAAAACTAAGGACCTGACGTCCCTCAAACGGACGTTGGACCTGACATCGGCAAAGCGCCCCCGGCGCTCACAGGAACCCGGCGACACCGAGACACCCGTCGCCCGGTCAGGTGTTCGCCAGGTCTGAGGCGTCAGCCAGGGGACAGGCGTCGGCTGCCGGGCAGAAGACCGCACCCCGTCACGGCCGGATGCGATCGGAGGAACTCTTCAGAGGGCGCCACACAGCCCGAGACCAGGTGGGTGACGCCGAGGATGCCGGGCTCCCGGAACCCTCCCTGGAGTGGGAGACCCCTGGGGACCCGATGCCTGACCCCGGTGACAGGCCACCGGCGCCAGGTCTGTCGTCGGGTATGAACCTTGCGGAGGTAAAGGAGCTCTTTACCTTTTGATGGGACACCATCAAGAAGGATGTGGTCCCCGCACGTCATCCTCCTACTACTCCTCCTACTCCTTCACCGCCTACGCCCCCCCCCCTCCAACTAAGGGGCCAGTAGGATGGCCTCCATCCCTCAAGGAGCAAACTTCACCTCCTAGGGGTACATCTACAGACAGGAGAAGGCCTCCCTCCAGATCCCCCCTCAGGGTCACCCAGCCCCAAAAGACCCAGACGACACCGGTACACTCCGTCGGGGAGGATTCTAGGTCGGATACGTCAGAGTATTCCAGATCACCACCTCCTCTCAGCATTCCCTCTCCTGACCCACACGACCTACCCAGGTCTCCTCCGGATGATCCCTCCTTCGCTGAGCTCATGAGGCACATCAGGAAAACATGGGGTGGGATGCTGAGGAGCTTGACCCAGTGACAACGCCTTGCCTGCTACCTTTGGCAAAATACCAAAGCCTGTGGTAGTGCATATACCAGGTGGATACCAGCCGGGCGTCACCAAGGCTGCGTGGAAATATCCACATTCCACTCCTGATGTTGCCCGAGAGGCGGACCGCCTATACAAGGCCCCTAGGGAGGACCAGTATTTGGCGAACCACCCTCTGGCTGATTCCCTGGTCATCACTGCTTCACATGACCGGTCTCAGAGACCACAGCATATGAGCACTCAGCCACCAGACCAGGAATCTAAGCAATTGGATGCCCTGCGGAGGCGCACGTACGCGGCTGCTACTTGTGCCATCAGGTCACTGAACTATCTTACCCATATGGTTCAGTTCCAGAACGCCCTGTGGGAACAGAGACAGGACCTGGTTGAAAAGCTTCCCGATGGTGACCAGAAAGCTGAGCTCTTAAACCTCCTACGCACTGGATCAGATGTGGGGACCCAAGTGCTCAGAGCCGCATATGACACTGCAGACTCTTTGGCCAGAGCTGCAGCCTCAGGCGCTTGTCTCCGGAGACGCTCTTGGCTCCGTGTCTTCGGATTTACCTCGGACGTTCAGAAAAACATTCTAGACGTCCCATATAATGGCGAGGTGCTGTTCGGTGAAGCCTCTAAGAGGGTTATCACCAAACTCCAAGACGCAGAGAAGGCAGTCCGATCTGTACAAGCTATGTACAGATCTAGGCCTAGTTCCTTTCGTAGGAACCAGAGCCGTTTTCGCGGCCGGCTACAAAGGCAACAGCAACGTTCCGGCCAGCAACAGAGGGGCACTTTCTCACGCAAGGCCCAGGCCAAGTAGTCCCCAGGCAGAGGCCAATGATTCTCAAAGTCGGCCCAGCCCGCAGGGACAAACGCTGCCACAGCATGACTCCTTCCCGGCCCCCGCCCCTCCTCAGGGTCAACGGGCAAAGAAAGTCGGGGGTAGCATCGCACGCCACCTTTCAGGGTGGCAATCAATCACCACCGACAGGTGGGTTCTAGAGTTGGTCAAAAAAGGCCATTACATAGAGTTTGTAGGCAGCCCACCTACAAGACCTCCCCTGCTTTCCCGTTATTCGGGTCAGCATGCCCTGCTCATACAGCAGGAAGTGCTCACGCTTCTGGAAAAGGAAGCCTTAGAGCACGTACCAGAGAACCAGAGAGGACTAGGGTACTATTCTCACTTTTTCCTGGTTCCAAAGAAAACAGGGGACCTCCATCCAATACTGGACCTCAGCGATCTCAATCTTTCGGTTGCTTACTAGCGCTTCTGCATGGTGACCCTCCCGGGTCTGATTCCCATGCTGAAGCAGGGCGCATTTCTTGCGTCTCTGGACATGCAGGATGTCTATCTGCATATTCCTATCACTCAGGCACACAGGAGGTTCCTGCGCTTCGAGTTTCAGGGCCGCCATTATCAGTTCCGAGCTCTTCCCTTTGGGCTGTCATCGGCACCTCGCGTATTCACGAAGTGCATGGCGGTCGTAGTCGCGTCTCTGAGGAGACAAGGCCACTACGTGTTCCCCTACCTGGACGATTGGCTTCTCATGGCGCCCTCCTGGGAGGCCTTGATGTCTGCCATTCATTGCACCCAGTCTCTGTTCGAGACTCTGGGCATTGTCATCAATTACGAGAAGTCACACCTGGTTCCATCCCAGACGCTGCAGTTCATCTGAGCAGTTCTGGACACCATCAGAGGGAAAGCTTTCCTTCCCACGGACAGAGCAGAACACATCAGATCCCTCATCAGGGAGTTAGCAAAGAAGACAGTCCCAGCCAGACTGGTCCTTTGCCTGCTCAGACACATGGCTGCAGCCATTGCAACAGTCCCGCTAGCCCGTCTCCACATGCAGGTAACTCAGTGGATGTTACGGGTACAATGGGACCAGGCAAGACCATCTGCAGCATCCAATCCGAATCACGAAGACTGTAATTTGAGATTGGCAATAGTGGCTACATCCAGGGAACCTCTTGCGGGAGTCCCCTTCACAGCGCTGTCCCTGACTGTGACACTCTCCACAGACGCCTCAGGGCTCGGGTGGAGAGCGCACCTCGATGGTGTTCGGTCTCGGGGCCTGTGGACAGTCCAGGAGTCTCATCTCCACATAAACATACTAGAAATGAGGGCAGTTCTTTACGCTCTGCAGGCCTTCCAGTCGGAGATTCCACCGGGTTCACTTCTGTTACAGACAATTTCGCGGTGATGTATTACCTCAACAAACGAGGCACCCACTCCTACCCACTTTGCAGGGAGGCCATGAGAGTGTGGGATTGGGTCTTGCAACACGGCGCAAATCTTATTGCAGTTCATGTTCCGGGAGTGGACAACATCAGCGCAGACAGCCTGAGCCACACTCAGGCCAGAGTCCACGAATGGGAACTACTCCAGGAGGTGGCAGAAGATCTGTTTTGCAAATGGGGTACTCCAGAGTTAGACCTCTTCGCGTCCCCATACAGCACAAAACTGCCCAATTTTTGCTCGCTAGATCCAGGGCCTGGTGTTTTCTGGTGAGACGCGTTGTCCCTCTCCTGGGCGGGCAGATTTCTCTATGCCTTTCCTCCTTTCCCATTGATCCAGAGAGTTCTCTTAAAACTTCGCTGGAGCAAGCGACGCTCATTCTGATCGCACCCCTTTGGCCCAGACAGATATGGTTCTCTCTCTTGCATCAGCTATCCTGGGATCCTCCAGTGCCTTTGCCAATCAGCTCCCATTTACTGTCTCAGGAGGCGGGTTCCTTGGTCCATCCGGACCTATGTTCCCTGAACCTGCACGCTTGGCTCCTAGAGACATAGCCATGATGCGATACGGGGTCTTGCAAGAAGTGGCAGATGTGCTTTCTACCGCTAGAAAACAGGCTACCCACGCCATGAAATGGCGCAGGTTCCACTTGTGGGCTCAAGTGCACGGCTTTCTGCCCTTGGACTGTCCAGAGAAGCTGGTACTGGACTACCTGCTATCCCTTTTCCACTCCGGCCTGGCTTACTCCTCGATTAAAGTGCACCTTTGTGCCATTTCAGCCTACCATGCCCCCATAGGCCAGCTGAACACGACACGTGCCTTTTTGAGGGGCGTCCTCCACCTTAGGCCTCCAATTAAGGATCCAATCCCTCCATGGGACTTACCCTTTGTCCTGGAGCAGCTCACGCTGCCAACTTTTGAACCAGACGCGGATTGCGAGCTACGTTTTCTCTCTTTGAAAACGTTTTTAGTTGCAGTTATTTCAGCCAGAAGAATTTCTGAAATGCACGCACTTATGTGCAAAGAGCCTTATTTGGTTTTCCACCAGGACAGGGGATCCCTAAGGACTAACCCAAAATTCCTGCCTAAGGTGATCTCAGTTCTCACCCTTAATCAGGACATCGATCTACCAGTGTATTTTCCGAAATACTCTAATTGAGGAGAAGCCCTCCTGCACACCCTTGATGCGCATAGGTGCCTCAGATACTACCTGACCAGAACCAAACAACACCGAAAGTTGGACCAACTTTTCGTCTCCTTTGCCCATAGGATGAAGGGAGCTCCTGTCTTGAAGCAGTCGCTGTCTAGGTGGCTCATCCAGTGCATTACATTCTGTTACCAGAAGCGCAATAAACCCTTACCGGGCGTGGTTAAGAGTCATTCCACTAGAGGGTGGCTTTCCTTTGCGGTGTTAAAGAACGTTTCCACCTCAGCTATTTGCACTGTAGCTACTTGGAGCTCTGTGCATTACCTTTATCAGGCATTACAGCCTGGACATTGCATCGAGGCGAAGAGCAGGGTTCGGTCTAGCTGTCCTTCAGGGACTTCTGTCCTAGGCTCGAGGTATCTCGAGGTGTCTACCTTTCCTCCTCCCGATGGTGCATGATTGCTATTACTGCTTGGAAATCAGTCATAATGATGTAACCTGCTGCAAGAGCTGTTTCTCGAAGTAAGATAGTACAGTTATGTAAGAACTTACCGTAACAGTAGATCTTAGAGAACAGCTCTTGCAGCAGGTAATTTCCCCTCCCACCATCCCCACTGGAGGTAGGTCGTAGTCAAGCATCCATCTCATAGGATGGGACATTTACTATTGCCTTGTTTGGCCATGTGATGGCGGATCCTCGGTCTCCCTTCTGAAGAGCATCCTACGGCTGGGAGTCTCCGGCAGAGAGCACGGGATTATGGGGACGCTTCATTATGTACTGCGCCTGACGGCGGACAGACGTTGGAGGCATTCCCCGCTGAAGACTGCTAGCTAGAAAATTTCGGGGTGCTGGCACCTGCCGGCTTCAGTCCTAATGGTGTAACCTGCTGCAAGAGCTGTTCTCAAAGATCTGCTGTTACGTAAGAACTTACTGTAACTGTACGTTCTGCACCTTCTCCCACACTATTCCTGACTTGAGCGCCTCTAGGTCCTGAGTTTCCGATGTTATCCACTGGGGTACCACGATGTTCTTGGCCTGGAGAGCTTTGCTGGCTTCCTCTTGAGTTTCAAATGTTTGTGGGCCTTCAGGAAACATTATAAGCTTTGCAGGATATGGTGTAACGAACTTCAACTGCTGCTGTTTCAGGGTCGCAGTATCGGGCATAGGCCCTTCTCCTTGCTGCTATTTGTGGGGAGTAGTCATTATCGAAATAAAGACGTCTGCCCTTGTATTGACTGTCGTCCCCCATGCACCATGCTCTTGACAACAACTGCTGTTTTACTACGTAGTTTAATAGCTTGAGCACTATGGAGCACAGCCTCTGATCAGTATGTTGAGGTTTTGGGGTTGAGGGCTCTGTGAGCTCGTTCTATGTCTAGTTTGGTGGCTGGATCAAGTTGTAGTACCTCCCGTAATAAAGTATCCACAAATTTAAGCATATCATGTCCTTCTTCCTCCTCTGGTACTCCTTGAATGCGTAGATTACTTCTCCTTGATCTGTTTTCAAGGTCTTCACATTTGTCTGTTAACAGCTTTTGTTCATTTATTAAATGCACCACAACTCTCTCCAGGCTATCAGTTCTTGTATCAATTTCTGTGTGATCCGACTCCAGTTCAGATACCTTCTGATTTATTTTAGAAGTTCTGTGAATAGTTCAGTGCGAAAGGAGCGAACTTCATCTCCGAATCCTTTGAGTTCTGCCAGGATTGTAGCATTGCTAGGTTGTCCATTTGGAGATAGTGGGGGGCTCCGCCATGTCTGGTAGGTCGGAATCGCCAGTCTGAGAGTCTTTCATTTGTCTGGTCTGCTGTGCAGCTAAAGCAGTTGATTTTTTTTCTTTTTTCCGGCTCCCATTCAGTTCTGTAACTCCTCTAGCTTCTTGTATAAAAAGGTTTTTCTTGTTTAGATTTATTTTGTACTAATTCTGGAAGTTTTTTGTCGGGTCCCTGGAGCTTGATCTTTCAGTGCTGCATTCCAGCAGACAGCTCAACCGGAAGTTTGTCCTGTGCAGGTATGTGTTATGAGGATTTTCACACCAAGGTGTGTGATAACCTATAAATGCTCAAGGGGTTTATGAGAGTATCACACACTGAGGTGTGTGAAAAATCCTAATAAAACAAACTTTGCATAGCACTGGTGTAAGGGTTCAGAGAGACTGTAACCTGTTTTTGTGCGAGGCGTTCGTGTCCTTAAGCAGCTGCCGTGACTGCACAAATACAGTGTTTCTTTCATGCTTCAGTGAAGTGAGAGCATGAGGAGGAAAATACTGTAGTAACCCGCTATCTAGTTATGATGGAGTTCAGTGGGTTATTACGTCGTTTTTATCAAGACTGGATATCCAGTCATTATAGGTTGTCACCAGTTATTATATTAATATAGCATAATACCTCCTCTGTCATGCCGTATTCCTTACTTAAGTCCCATGTGGCAAATTTTGTTAATGCATTTAAAATGTAAATAACCACACAGGAACAGTGCTAGATTCGGGGGGGAGAGATATTGCAGCCTGCCCAGAAATGATCCACCTTCCACTTGACACTGGGTTCATAGTGGTGCACACAGTTTGTAAGTGTAGCTGAAAAGTGGCTCATGAAAGTGCATCTGAGAATTGGGCCACCTGTTTTTATTCTTACAATGTTACAGGGGAACAGTCTGCACTAAGCCCTGCACCCAATTGTGGGTCTGGTCCCAGCTTTTATAAGCTCAGATCAAATGTATTGCTGGTAGCGCTGTTCTTCCAAGGCTAAGTACTTAGCCCTAGAAGGACAGTGGGACCGACAAACTAAAGATATGATCTTATAAAAACTCTTTAACGTGCACTGCAGGCTATTGAATCTCCAAGTGCTGGAAGTCGACAGGATCAGCCTGATGCAATCTACTATACTGCAGTAAACGGGAAGTAAAATAAATATATTTATATATATTTATATATATTACGCACACGAAGTGCAAATTGGGACCAGCTCCACACTTGAATGTGGGGCTTTTAGTACTGTCTGTTTCCCCTTTAAGGTATCCGTGATGGCTTCCAACTGCTAGATTTTTTTTTTTTTTACGTGCATATCCAGGTTTGTACTGTGGGTTCAGCTGGGGTCCGCCATTTGTGGGTAATGCTGTACCCCTGCTGCAATCTGATTTTGTATACGATGGGTAGATTGGGGTTCTTTTTGTTTTGGTGCCTGTGAACGGACTCCAAGTGTTAGCTGCTTTTGAAGCTCAGCTCAGATTATATTCCTGTGATCTTTTTGATATTTTCTCCTATGCTCAGCCAGTCTGTTTGCATAATGGGGCATGCCCAGAAAATGTGTGTGATACCCTGTTTGACTGCAAAATCTCCAGCACATGTCCATGTATGGTGTCTTTAGATGTTTAGTTGTGGTCGGTGTCCAGAAGAATCATGAGTCTTGCTTTCATTAAATATTCTCTCCAGCTGTTGGATGCTGTTTTGCAGCTGTCCTGCCATATCTATACCCATTACACTTCTGATATATCTACAGGGTTCCCCATAGCCTGCAAATATAGGGTGATGGCTGTGGCGATCTGGGCCAGACGTGGCCAAATTCCGTGGGCATCCTGTATATGCTGTATATCTACACAAATAATTTTAAGTAAGGTTTAGAGTACTGGTATCAAAGCAAGGATAGTAGTACGAAAAAGGATGGGGTAAAGGTAATATTGAGGATTTTATTAAAACAAATTAGGCTGATGGCTACAAATATAGGACAGTGAAAAAAAAAAATGTATATAGTGGTGGTAAAAAGTATAGGGTGGTGGCTCACCACGCTAAAATGATGAACAGGGAACCCTGCTTTAGCTTATCTCAGATTCTGTAACCCATTTGTCTTGCCTTGCTGTGGTTGAGGATAGCGCAGCAGCAGGCGCACACAATTTGGTATTGGATACCCTGGGTGCTTAGGACCAGGCCAGTAACGCAACAGTAGCAGTGTCACTCACTACACTGTCAACCTGGGTTTGGGAACAGACTCGAGCTGCTCGACCAAGCCAGGGGAAGGATGATTGAGTGTTCCTCTGGTGGCTCCCCTCCCTTGTGGGGGGTCCCCTGCTGGTTGGCTGCACATGGAGTAATCTGGCTGGCAGTGCAGCAGGACCACACAGAGGGAAAGGGATCCTATACAGGTGCTGGGGGCATCTCTGTGGAAGCGGAGCACACATGTATCATCTCATTGCACACTTGTGGCCCCGTGAAAGAAAATCGAGGACAAACGTGGACCGTGGTGGTTGATGCACCCTGCAGGCCCTGCACAGGCAACTGGGCACCTCTGACAGGATATTGTGGCAGGAAATATCAGAACCAGAGAAGCCAGCTAAGAGCCAGAGATGTTGGGTGAGTGGGGTTGGGATCCAATCCAAATGGGCTGGTAAGAGCACAAAGCATAGAGTGAAAAACAAAAAATACAAAGAAAACACACCCATGGGAGCCAAGTGCCTTACCTCCACAATGTTCCTACTAATTGGTCAGCCGCGTCCAGCATTGGAGCCTAGGAATCGCATGTACACCTTGGTCTGCATTGTGCTGCCGCCGCACCGCTGGCCTGCCTACATTTTAGGAAATATAAATGAAACTCCCATTTTTTTTAAGTAATTTGAAAGTTGTTTCTTTTCTTTGCAGCAGCTGAATGACTCTTCAGTTATCATCAGTGCACTGAAGACCTTTGTCATTTCCAGGTGAGGCAATTTCCTACTGCAAGCTATTAATAGACAGCTCATGGTATTGTCAGTGCTCCCCCGCTTCGTTTTGTGGCTATTGGGAGCAAAAAGGAAGGCAGCTGTGGTCTAGTGGTTAAATTAAGGACTTTTAAAAATATATAGAACAGTGGATGGTGACCATCACAACAAACTGTTTTCATCAGGGAGCTGATGACATCATGAGACCTCGAGAGCGAAGTTCGAGAGGTCTTCCTGATGTCATCAGCTCCTGATGGAAACCCGCTTTGTTGTGGATGGTGAACAATCTACTATTTTATATAGTATATGGTTCCTGGCTTTTGTCTGCCCCCAAAGTTGATGGTTACCTTTGTTATGTCGTCGGCTGCTCCTGCTCTGACTCGTCCCGCCTCAGTTCAGCTTTACCACGTCCTGCTAGCTCGTTTCAGCTTCACTGCACTCCCGCCGTTTGCTGCTTCTCCCCACACCTGCTCGCTCCCTTGCAGCAGTTTGTTTTTTAGAATAAAAAAAATGCTTATGCACCACAAAGCCGTGTGGTAGAAGGAAGATTCCCCGGAAAGATCCACCTCTCCTTGACCGCCTAATCCTGCCGCCATGTTTTAATTTTTTTTCGCCGTTACGGCCAGTGGAGTGAGCCAATCAGGAGGTAGGACAAGGCTGAAAAGTTGTTGTACTATTGACGTGACGTCAGAATGATAGTACAACAACTTTTTTGACCTTTGAACTGTCCTACAACAGGATTTAGAAAGCCACCAGTTTTAATCTACAATAAGCCCTAACCATATACTATAGAGCTATTCTTGTATGCTGTATCCCAGAGTACCTTCCCAGTTACAGTTATTTTCTATAGAATACTGAACTTGAGAAATGAGAAATCACAGGTTCGAATCTCACCACCGACTCACTGTGGGACCTTGAGAAATCCATTTCTCTCCCTGTGGTTCAGTCCCTTCAGGTGTAAAACTGATCAAAAATCAGACCCCACTCTAAATGAGAGATTTTATCTCTGATGAGCTATCATGGGCAAAGAAAGTTCTCCAAGATATATTTTTTATGGCAGTCCAGTGAGGTTGGTGGAGGATCGATTTAACATTAACTTGCTTGTTGGGGGCATAGTGCAGATTTCTCCAGGTTAGTGCAGTTACCCCCCCCAACATACCTGTTCGTGTTGGCTAGTGTGGAGCATTGTTCCACAATTACTGGTCTTCACTTCAGGGAGTGGCACAGTCACTTTTATGTACAGCACATACAGTTATTAAAATTTAAACTGCTTAGGTAGCCCTGATGGCTCAGCAAGAGTGAACTGCACTGCCACGCAAGCGACCCAGGTTCGGGAGCAGAGCTTGGTTGCCATGTTGGGGAATGGGCCCAGCTGAGGTAGCTGTCACCCAGCAGTGCACTTCAGCCTAGGAGGGGTGATATTGGATTTCCGGATCACAGCAACCTCATATGGCTGGGCCAAGGAGCTTGTCTCTCACTGTGGGGGATGTATGACGTTGAGGCCGACAGAGGCATGGCTCACTTCACAGGTGGAGGATGGGTCACAGAGAAAAAACCCTAGCTGTCTCCTAGGCAGCTCACAGAGCCTGAACAGGGTGCATCTGTGATTGTAGGGTATATTCCTAGATGGAAAGCTGGGATGGGTAAAATACTACATTGGGGAAAAATGTAACTGCTTACTTGAATTTCTTGGCAGATTTATTCTTGTGTTGTCCTTATGGAATGCCGTGTTACATCTGCAGGAGGCTATGACTGTGAACTAGTGCAAGTTTATATGGGCTAGTGTCATTTTTTATTAACTTGTCCTGCTGCCTAGCACAAAATAAAGTTAAGGTCAACCCTTGTTGGCGACTTGAATCAGTACAAAGAATGGAGGGGATTGAGAAAAGATCCTGATCCTGACTTTGATTTGCTTTTGATGAGGAACAAGAACCTGAAAGAGATTGTCTCCTACTACCCAAGCATGAAGGCAGTGAACGAGAAGGGAAGGAGGTGATAGAGTACAACAACAAGTACTGGCTGATGCTGGATGAACAAGAATCACAGCAGCTGTATCCAAACAAGGAGGCCAGAACGTATGTATTGCTGTCTGTCTGTGTTGTGTTTGCCTGAATAATCCATGTAAGAAGGAGGCAGTGGAGATGTGTTTTTCCCGAACTTTTTATTGATTTTCAAGTAACAAAGCAATACACATATTGAAGAGCAACAGAAACATATTCTAACACATTTTGAACTAACATACATTCTAAGTATCCGTGCTATTAAGGACATAAAAAGTGAAACTTGTCTTAATACTAGAGTTCCCTTGTAAGCTAGCATTAATCACTCTATTAAATTAAATAAAAAAAAAACACATACACACAAAAAAAACACAACAGTCTTAAGAGAAAGGTAATCAAAGAATAGAAGGAAGCAAGAAGATGGATATAAGAAAGTGTAGCAAGATTTAAATATGAGAGAAAACTTGCTGGAAAGAAACAGTTCACGGAAATACTGAACGAGAAAGTTATTTCAAATGTTTTGTACAGTATGACAATAAAGTACCCCTTTTCTTCTCAAACCCCAATATTTATCTTTGTATCCATAGGCAATCTTCTCAAGTTTTCGTGCCTCCACAATTTATTTTGTCCATTCAGTTATCATGGGTGCAGAATTGTTCAGCCAATTTCCAAGAATTAGGTTTTTAGCTTTAATGTATATTGGGGAAATGGCACATTTGTCTACCCAAGAAAGATGTTTTTGAGCATCAAGCTGACCAGTTATACGAGAACTGAGATTTAAATTAGACTGAATCTTAGGTAGTCCTCTTAAAGAGCTGAATTTGTGTCCAGAATGCACTAATGTGAGGGCACTCTCACATTTGGTGTTTTAACATTGATTCTTTGCTATTACATTGGATACAGTTACCTACTTGTTGGCGACCCATTTTATTTTCATGTGTGGGGAAGTAAAATATAAAGGGCCAGATATTGAAAACTTTGCTGCCCACCATGCCAGGGGCCCGAGCTCGGGGACGAACTTGAGTCGCTCGAAGGTCGGCTAAAGGGGAGGAGGATCAGGTGTTCCAGGCTGGTTTGCCGCAATACCACCACCTAGGTAACCATGGGTGTCGGCGTGAGTTGGAGCAGCAGATCCGGGTGAGGGACACTCACTGATGGAAGACATCGGCATGTCCTTCAACATGTACACGTCCGGCTGTCGCCTCCATGGAACGTCCGTGAAATTTGGGGGCCAAGAACAACGAGGAACACCACTGGAGGCAAGATGCCACCCCATGGAGCCTGGCAGACCCCGCACTGCCTACTGGGCGAAGGGACCACCAAACCAAGTATAGCATTGAGGGGTTGAGATCACTTCGACAGCCCCACCACAGGGGGTTATCTGTGGAGGGCTCGGCACCCACGTAAGTCCTAGAGACCATGGGTGAGGGGGTTCGAGACACCGTGAGGGCCAAAGGGGACACACCATGTAGAGTGGGAGGGGAAAAAAACACAAAAAAAACCCAACTTTGCCTGATGGGCAAAGTGATTGCTCCCTGGTTGCCTGGGGGTTACACTTGAGTGCAGTATTCAAAAGGAGCTGTGGCGTGCACTAAGAGAGTTTGCAAACAAATAATGTATGCATTGGGTAAAGGGAGGGGCCAGGATATGAATCCCAGTGCAGTGGGTATTCAAGCGCGAGCACTGTCTTGAAGGAATAACAAGCCACCTTGCTGTGCACAGTTACGGCTGAGAAGCATGACATTACTTGGCAAGTTCCATGCGCCGTGGAGCCACTGCAGCCAAGAACCAAGTTGCAGGTTGGGGAGCACACCTGCTCCCTGGTGGCTAGTGGCACCCTCCCTACCCTCAATCCCATCCCCAGTGAAAGTAAAATTTCCTGGTGCCTAGTGGTCCCCACCTCTGACTGCTGTTCAGTTAAATATCACAAATTTCCCTGATGTCCAGTGGTCCCTTCCACCCTCTAATTACCGTTCCATTAAATGACACAAGTTTCCCTGGTGTCTAGTGGCCCCCCACCACCCTCTGATTGCTGTCCCTGAATTATAACAATTATTTCCTGGTGTCTGCTAGCACCCACCAATCCCCGTACCAGCGGAAATTTTCCTTGGCATCTAGTGCGCCCCCCCAACCACATACACACCTCTGACACCCACCCTGCAACCCTCCCCTTTCCCTTAATCACCAGTGCCATGGGAACCCAGATGACAAGCAGCACAGTCCTTCTCTCACCACCTTGGCCGGCCATTGTGTGCGATGACAGAGAGCACGTGTCTCCTGTACTATAAAGGAAGCGCACATGCTGTCTACTGGTGGTGGGATCACTAGACATCAGGGAAGACTTGACCTTTAGTAGGGACTGGGATTGGAATGTGGGGGCTGCCACTAGACACCAGGGAATATGTCTGCTTTTATGGGACCGGGCAATCAGTAATGGGGGTTGGGTCAGTCGGGGCACAAACCTGCAGCCACTTGCCATGCAAATGTACCCATAATGAGAATGCAAATGGACCCTTAGCATCTTACATGCCCAATGGACTCATTTGCATGGTGGCATCTGAATATTGTGCCGGGAGCTACCATCGCCATTATAGTCTGGCGACACCGCTTCCTGCACTGCAAGGGTCCATGTCTGGGCACTGTTATCGACTTAACACTGTGCTGACATGCCAGGGCGCTGTCCGACTTAATATAGCATCCTTGGGGCTGTGGACAAGTGCAGTGCAATCCTTTGCACTTTACTGTGCCCATTTTTAATATCTGACCCAGTTGTTTAAAAGTTACAATTGTAGAAGTCCATGATTCATCAGAGTGAAGATTTTGTGGGGTAAAGCGCAGATACCTTCCCAGTTCCATCTAGAAGCTTCAGAGCCTTTGTCCCTCCTCCAGTAATTTATAGCTTCCGTGGCATTACCTCTAATTATATTTATGAAAAGGAATAGAAAACTGAAATGCTAGGTGTCATTTTACATACAGTAAGAAAGTTCCTAGTGTTATCGTTGGTGTGAAATAGATTTTCATTTCTATTATAGATTCTTACTATTGAATTTTTTATTTTTATAAACAATTTAAAATCTACCTGCCTTAAATTACATTTTTATTGTAGCTATCTGTTGCTATCAAATTTTTTTTTTTTTTGAAATTCAATATGTTGTTGGTCTGGTGGCACTGAGGGCTACATGCTGGACGCCTACCGCGAACATGCCGGTGACTTGTGTTCAGGACCCAGCACGGACCATCGGCGGGGGCGCCGAGCTGGATGGAGCTGCCAAAGGCAGCTCTCCTCTCCGGGAGGCTCATGGTTTCTGCCTGACTGCCCCATGGTAGAGGCTGGTGGGCAGTGCAGGCCAGAGGGAGTGCCAGGCGCTAGGCTGACAGGTGGGTGGATGGGGCCATCACAGGGGCTGTAGTACGCATGCGCGCCTCCACATGCATGCGTCTCTACTCCTGTGGCCCCAGGGTTAAAACTGGGAGGACTTCAGGAAAAATGAGCTGGCAGCAGGATGACACCCAACTCTCCCCGCAGGCTCTGCTCCTGGGCTGGGCTTAAGGTAAGCCTTGGTAATTTCGGGATGTCTGGGCTAGGGAGGCCGGTCGGGCTGATGGGGGCAGGTGATAAATAAATACACACACACACACCAAAAAAATTTTTTTTTTTTTTTTTTTTTTAGCCTGGATTGTTCTACTTTAATGTTGAAGAAAAAATTACTCACCGTAGTAATGTTTATTCCATAGGATTCTTGCGCATTATTGACAGGTGCAGTATGCCAACTGGGTTAAGCTGCCCCGGAGAGGTGGAGTCAGTGCAAATGAGGAAGGCATTGGCCAGTCAGGATAGAGAGAGGAGAGTGCTGCCTGCAGTCAGCCTGAAGGACCTCAGAACTGTTTCAAAGCTGAAAAACAGCAAAAATATGCCTGACAGGGCCAAACACTGTTAGCAAAACACACTGAAAGTTCCAAAACACCATTGTGAAACGAATCACCCAGAAAACCAGTAAAGCTAAGCAAATTTGGCTACACCCCATAACAGAACCATCCCCCAAACAGGTTTCGCAGGGGAGGATGGATGGGAGTGTCAATAATGCTGAAGAATCCAAAGTAAAAAACATTATTACGGTGAGTAATTTTTTTCTTCTCACCCCAGGAATCCTTCAGCATGTATTGACAGGTGCAGACTGCAAAGCAGTGCAGTTGGGAGGTGGGCGTAGAAACCTACTTGGGAAAGAGGCTCTGTAGCACCGCTTTGCCAAATTAGGCATGGAATCTGGACTGCACATCCAAGTAGTAATGCTTTGTCAGTGTGTGGACCGTTTTCCAAGTAGCTGCTTTGCAAACTTCTAGCAAAGAAATGTGTCTTGGGGTTGCCATGGATTCAGTGGTGCCCCTAGAAGAGTGGTCCCTGAACCCGAGAAGGGTTGCTCACCAGCCTTGTAACAGAAATGGATGCAAGAGACAATTCAGTGGGAATGGCTCTCTTTGTTGCCAGTTTCCCCCTGCCCACTTCACCCTAGGTGAGAAAAGAGCTGAGTGAGTGAGTCTCTGAACTACTCAGTACGGTCAAAGAAATAAAATGGGACTCTCTTAACATCCAGGCTATGCAGCTTGTGATCGCCTGGAGAGGAGTTGTCTATGAAAGGAACCGGCAAGGAAACGGACTGCTTAAGGTGGAAAATGGAGACCACCTTGGACAGAAATCTCGTGTTCATCCTAAGGACTACTTTGTGCTTGTGGGAAATAATAGAATTAGGATCTGAAGCTAGGGCTTGTAACTCCAAAATGCATCTGGCGGAGGTAACAGCCTCTAGAAAAACAGCCTTCCTGGAAACGGACTAGAGATCAGCGGTAGCCATGGGCTCGAGAGGAGGCTACACGAGCTTGGACATAGAGATTTGAGTCCAGAGGAGGAACAGGTTCCCCCCGAGCGGCTGGAGATGCATCAGCCCTTCGAAAAACTTTTTGAGAACAGGCTGTGGGATGACAGATTTGTCTCTTCCAGTGGAACGGTAGGACAAAATGGCCACCAGATGTACTCTTAATGATGACTTTTTCAGGCCTTCTGTCTGAAGGTGCCCTATATGATCCAGCAAAATAGGAGGAGAAGCCTGCAAGGGTTCTTTGTCCTCCTCCTTGCACAACAGAGAGAACCCTTCCAGTTGGGAGCACAAGTTTTCCTAGTGCTCGGAATTTTTTTTTTTTTGCCATTCTAAGGAATTTCAGGACCTGCTAAGAGTACTGGGATTCAGGAAATTCTAGCTCTTCCAGAGACAGGCTTAGAGGTGAAGGGACTGAATATTGGGGTACGCTAATCCTGTCTGAGGAAGTCAGAGGAGTGAGGAATGGGACAGTCTGATGGGCTTCCTGACTGACAAGGCGAGGAGCAAGAAGCACCCAGGTTCTCGCCCAATTTGGAGCCACTGGTATCATGGTGGCTGGCTGAACCCCGAGTTTGAGAAGGACCCAGTAAATCAGCGGAAAAGGGGTAAAAAACACCTGTGTGTTCCCCTGTCCAGTCCCGGATCAGAGTGTCCGCTGGGATGGTTCTCAGTGCTGAGGCCTGCAGCAGAACTGGGGTAACTTGTGGTTGGGGCTGGATGCATTGGTCCAGATGTAGAACACCTCGCCTTATGAAAACTGTGGCTAGAACCTGTTTGTTGAGGATCCAGTCATGGTAGCCCTGACTGATGCAGCTTAGCACATCCACCAGAGCATTGTCCTTCTGGAAGATGTCCCTATCTGGACTTACTGATCTCTGAGCTGTGAGACAAACACCTTGATGGCCAGGAACATTACTTAGAGTTCCAAAAGAATGATGTGGACCGTGGACTGTCCGGGGGTCCAAGCGCCACTTAGGGCAGGTCTCCTAGGTGGGAGCCCCACCCTAGGCAGAAAGCATCCGAAGTCAGGATCTGGGGGTTTGTTGAATCTGAAAAGGAACCCCTACCCTGAGATTTTCTTTTCCTTGCGCCAGTCCAGAGGCATAAAGGTTTTTGTGACTGGTACTAGCGCTGCAAAACGCCCTTTTCTTAGACTTAAGGAGGTAAGAAAATCCTCATCAAGGACCTGGCACCAAGGACTACTAAGGTCACTGAGGCCATGTGCCGAGTAGCCTGAGGAAGTGTCTGACTGGTCCCAGTAGTCCTAGACTGAACGGATTTAGCAGAGTGAGAAAATTCTGAATTCTGTCTGCAGGAAGGGAAGCTTCCCCCTGTAGTGTGATGAGCTCTGCCCTTACAAATGGCAGGATTTGGGCAGGCTGAAACTGCAAATTTTTCTTCATTGATTATGAAGTCTGGAGCCTGTAGCATGCTTTTTTTCTGGCTTAGGGTTTCTGAAAATGTATGAGGAGAGGAAACTGAGATTCCTTGTCTTCTGAGATGCGTTGCAACTACTGCCAGGCACATGGTGAAACCCCTTAGAAGTGGATGTCAGCCCGGAAGGCATGGCTGCAAGCTGATAATGGTCTGGGGGCAGCCTGAATCTAAGAAAAATGTGTTGGTTTTTTTTTGGGGGCTGCCTTATTGGAACCTGAAAGTAGGCGTCCTCTAGATCCAAGGAGACTAGCCCGTCCCCTTGCTTCAGAGGGTGAATGATATGAGTCACGGTTACCATCATGAACTTTAGTTTCAGCAGGTGCTTATTCAGGTACCTTGGGTCCAGAACCAGTCGCTGTTCCCCATATCCCTTTAGGGATTAGAGATACCTTGAGCAGAGACCCTTGCCCCACTGGGGAAGAGGTACTTTTTATGGCTTTGGCCTCCCAAAAGCCTTGATCTCCATCCCCAACAGCTGTCTTTCTGTTGGGGTAAGAGGTGAGAGAGCCTAGGACTGAAAAGGGAGGCCCTGCTCCACTACCCCTACCACCCACCAGTCTGAGGTGATATGACACCAGTGATGGAAGTAATGGGTGAGCCTGCTCTTTGCAGGGAGGAGGGAGGTGACAAAGAAGGAATCAGTATAACTATTGTCTGGATCGATAAGGGGTAACAGGAGTGGGGTTGACTCTACTCTGACCTTCCCTGCCTCTACCTACAAAAAAAATGTGTAATTTGGAAAAAAATGCATAGGCATTGGAATAAGAAAGAATGCCCTAGGAAAATAACCCCCTCCCCCCGCTCTGAGACTTCTGGGAGGAAAAGGGCCTTAACTTTAGCTGAGTTGCTTTTGTAAGTAATTTTGAACTCATCCAGTCTTTTCATGTAGACCTTAGTTTGGTTCCTGAAAAGGGAATTGTTTTCACAAGAAAATCCATACCTTGTAAATGGATGTCCTGAGTGAGAGTAGAAACCTTAACCAAGTAAACACCTGAGAGAAATGGTCTGTGCATGACCCTCAAGGCTGTGTCATTATTTACTCAGCCATGAGAAACTGATACCTAGTAGCGTCTATGGCGGCTTCAGAAATGACATCCCTGAGCATAGTGACTTTCATGTTGCACTATAGCCAATATAGTTTTCAGTAAAGCTCTTATTTATTTATTTTTATTTATTTGTCTCTAGGATTACAAAGTACCTTTGAGCCAAGGCTCTTTTACAAAGGTTCCACGTCATGCTGGTAACAGACACTAGAACATAAAACAGTTACAGGTACATGGTTTTAGACAGTAACTTTGCTTGACAAAATCAGACTGAGCGATGAGTAACTCAAGAAACAATAGGAGGAAGAGGGCAAGAAGGGGAGAGCCCTGAGGGTAGGGGAAGGCATAGGTGTAGAGGGTCAGGGTGAGGCAGCCAAGGGGCCTTGTCAGGACAAACACAGGGCAAGTGCATTAGAAGCTGCACTGGACAGGTAAGTGCAAGAAGAGAGGGCAGAAATTTATACCTGTAAGGTCAGAAGCAGCGTAGGGAATGAAGATGTTATGGGGTGCAAGCACAGGTGGAGGTGCCAGTTATGGAGTGTTGGAGCTTTTTTTTTTTTTGAACGCTCTAAGTGTTGCTGTGGATGAGGCGTCACTAGAGAGCTTATTCAGCCAACTCTGAGCCCTGTATGCAAACGACCTTTGGCCTTGGACATGCAGCAGCGGGGATTTGAAGGATTTGGGGCTTAGAGCTCCTGGTCTTAGATACCTAGCTGTATATGATATGTAAGTAAACGAGTGTAACAGCAAAGAAGCAGTAATATATGATTTCTTACCCAAGAATTCAGATTTATTTTTTAAGTCTTTGTCTGGAGAGTGTGCAGACAGTAGCACATTGACCACTTTTCTAGTCTGGATGTGAATAGAGAGAACTGCAGTGCAGTTACCGAACTGGTGTTTCCTCTCAATCTTTCTGTCCACCCAGGAGGCAGATGAAGGGGTTTCAGAATTTGAAATTTGCTTTCTTCAGTGTATCAACTATGGGCAGACCAAATTCTTTGAAGGAATATGACCCATAAATTCTACATAGTTCTCCTCCACAGCTTGACTGGTGTCGACCTGGAGAGGAAGTTCAAGGATGTCCACCGCCTGTTTAAGAAATGTAAAGGAAGAAACTTCATCATCGCTATCACTTAAGTATGCCGTAGGGTGGCTGCTCTGAGTCTAATGGGTCACCGTAGCAATACATCATCATCCTCTCTTTATCATAAAACCTTTGATGAGCTGTAGTCACGGAGAGGAGTACTAGATCTCCAGGGAGCCGAGCCAATACTGCCCTATAGACTGTAAAGTCTGATATAAATGCCAAGCTTTAGCTAGTTCATTTGCAGAGGGCATCATCTTATCAACCACTGTTGTCTCCTTATGCTTTTCAGGAGGACAGCCGTGTTATATTTCTAATTCATTTTAGCAGGACTGGGGCAGAACCCCCACTCATTTTGTCTTTTAGAGGCTTGGCTGGAATTTTTACTTCGATCAGACTTACTGGCACTAGGGTCCCTGGGGACTTACCAATAGTTTCATGTTGACTTGAGGTACCCTCCTCAGCACTTTTAGAGGAGTAGGAGGAGGCATACTGAGAGGCCATAATAATGAGAGTTTGGCCAAAAAGCTAAGCCAATTGAAATTAAACTTGCTAGAGTTTTTTTTTTTCTTTTTTCTTTTTTTAATAGTGGAAAGGAAAATAACCACCTCCACGCCTCTTGCCAACAATAGCCTACTGCACAATTACAGAAGTTGTTACCCCAGAGAAGAGAGGAATTAACCTTCAAATAGTTATGTAATATAAAATATAAAGAAAAAGGATTCCAGAAAATTATGACGTGAAAAAATTTTCTCTCTAACGCGATTAAAATATTGATTTTACTGCAAAACAGTAAAATACAAGCTTACACACCTAAATATTATCGAATAAAATAAAACGACAGTTTAATCACGACATGTGGGCAACTCTACCTCAGAAAAAACACTGAAGGTGAAACGATAAAAGAAAAAAAAAAAACTTGCTACTGTGGAGCCAAACGCAGCCATGTTAAAATGGAAGACATAAGGTAAATACTTCAAAATACTTCTAAGACAGCACTCAAAAGTAAGAAAATGTCATAGGAAGGTCTCTGAAGAGGGGGGGCTCCAGGGCAGTGTTGCCAGTTCAGCGGAGTAAAAGTTCTGAGGTCCTTTAGGCTGACTGCATGCAGCACTCTCCTCTCTCTCTATCCTGATTGGCCAATGCCTTCCTCATTTGCATTGACTCCACCTCTCTGGGGTAGCTTAACCCAACTGAATTCTGCACCTGTCAGTACATGCTGAAGAGTTCCTCGGGTGAGAATACAGGTTTTTTTTCAATTGTATTTTTAGATTCTCGCAAAGATTGTTGTGGAGGGCATACCTAGTGTTAAGATCCAGCAGAGTAGATGTTTGGTAATTTGCTTTAGAGACTCATGATGCTTGATTTTGTGTAGTGTTTTTTTTTTAAATTTTTTTTTTTTTTTTTTACTGAGGTTTGTATTTAGAAATATATGTGACTGAATATTTATGTTTCCCTTTAAAGAGCACCTTTCATGGTACTGGTGCTCACAGCCCCAAAGGAAGCTTACCTGCCTCCAAGTTCCTGCTTTAAAAAAAAAAATTTTAGGGTGCCATTTTCGGAATGGAGGGATCGATTTTGGCTCTGAGGAGCTGAGCCACCAAACCCATCCACTTTCCAATCAGTCAGTTTTATTTGTATGCTGGACGGTATGTGAGCAAAAATGTCCATTTTCACAAACGTCCAGTGTAGGAAATGCAACAGATGAACAAATACATTGGCCAATGGCATACATAGGACATACAATGAACTACCTACGACATACAGCAAAATGTAGCTGGTCCATTCCACTGGGGTGTCAAACAGACGAGGCATACTGATGAGTCCTGGTAGGATGAAACACGTGTCTATGTCTTGTGTTAGCACCCTTTGCAAACTGTGTGAGAGGCCTTTCGGCACCATGCAGTTCTGCTTAAAGTTGGACCACCATAACATTCTGTGGTGATTTGCATATGCAGCCCATGATGCTTTGCATTGTGGGGGCATGTGTGATTTTGCATTTTATATACAGGTGTATAGAAGTACATTATATATACAGGTGTATGGATGTACAAGGAACTAACAAGTGCAAAATAAAATTACCATATTACATGGGTAAAATTGTACAAGAGTCGACTAGAAGGCAGACTGATGAACAGAAATGTTTTCAGGTATTGTATAGGGCAGGAAGTTTTAGTGCACTTGGTGGGGAGAAGAAAAGTGCGGGGGATGTGGAGGGGGGAGAGAGAGATATGCTGGGATTTATGGAGGGGGCCATGGAGGAGGCCTATCAGGGCAGCTGCAGGTGGACGACATGAGGATGTTCTCCTTTAGGGAGGAGTTGAAAGAGTAAATGGACCCACAAGCCAGGGTTTTGGGGGGTAGCTTGTTGTAAAGCTTCGTTCCCTTGAAGGTAGTGGAGTTCTGGGCATGCTTAGTCCTGTAGAAAGGGGTGTTAAAAACAAGACTTGAGGCACCCCTAGTCAAATGCCCAGGTGCTGCGAGTGGGAATAGGGAGATAACGCTGGGGGGGAAGGGGACTATTGAGGTATATCTTGTGTAGGAAGGAGAGCATCTTAAGATGGAACCTCCCTTCTAGAGTGGGCCACTCAAGGGAGAATAAAGTAAGCAGTGGTGTGTTTTCCAGGGGAGACCGTGACTAAACGTCCTATGCTGTTGTATGTGACTCTAAGTTTTGAGAAAAGGAGGGATGAGGTAAGGGATAGAAGACAATAGATCCATAGTCAATAAGGGGCAGTAGTAGAGAGCTAGCAAGGCGAAGTCTGGATGCACGGATGAGGAACTTTCTAATCCTGTAGAGCAGACCAAGTCTGACATGCGCGCCCCTGCGCTAGCACATTGTGATGTCAGAATAGGGGACAGCATTGGGGCGTATCTACAAACTGGGAAGTGGATGGGATTGGCGGTCGGCCAAAAATGGCACCATAAGAAAAATGTGTTTTTAAAGCAGTGAACTCAGATGCAGGTAAGCTTCTTTTGGGGTTGTGAGGTGGGCATATTGTAATTCAGCATGAAAGGTGCTCTTTAAAATATCTGTTTTCATGTTTAACTATTCTGGAATATAAGTTTCATTACATCTTGTCTGGAATCATTTACAGTACTGTAACACCCTACAAAATAAATAATAAAGGTAGAAATCGGGAAGTTTCAGACCCCCTCTCTTTTTTTTCTTTTAATCTAGTTAATTTACAGTAAGCTTGCCTTGGATTTTTGTAGCTCCAGATAAATTTATTTATAGAGTTTTATATTGTTATGAACCATTTTGGGGGAATGCAGTTTGTCACCTGCATATGAGAGTACAGTATTTTAGGCAACAGTCTTCTTACCTGAATGTGTTCTCCCCATAGGTTTAGGCGTAGTTCTAAATCTTTGTCTATTGTATGCTTAAGATATTTGAGGTTTCCTTTTGCAAAGTACTTATATGATTTATTAAATTTTATTCCCAGGTACTGAATTTCATCTTTGGATCATTCTAGAGCAGTATTTTTGAAATCTGCTTTTGTAAATAAATTGTTTAAAGATAGTATCTGGGACTTATCTTTATTTTATATCCTGAGAAGCTTCCAAAGTCATTTAAAATATTAATTATTCTCGTATTGTATTTTGTGGCTATAAGACAATTAATAGACTTTATCTGCGTAAGTGTAATAAATATACTTATCTTTATTACTACTCCATATTTATCTTGTTCAGTTGTCAACTTCTGTAGTAATAGTTCTGAGAGAGAGAGAGAGAGAGAATGGCGCGCCTTTGTTTAGTCCTCTCTTGAATTTCAAATATGTGGTGATTTCTCCATTATCAGAACTGCTGATTGAGGGTTGGTATAGAGTAGTCTAATCCATCTGAGAAAGTTAGATATTTAATGCTTGAATAAGTAGGACCAGTTCACTCAATCAAATGATTTTTCATGTCTAATGATAGTAGAGCCATAGGTGTTTTACTTTTTCAGCGATTTTAAAATGTGGAGATGTTTGCCCTGGTGGCATGGCTGGTTGCTCTGCCATGTGGGAGACCCAGGTTTGAGTCCCCAGACCTGACTGGTAGAGCTCTGTTAGGTGAGGTGCTTGGGCTTGGGATGGGATTGCATGCTCTTGCCATGTGAGCACCCTTTGGTTGTCTTAATGTGGTGGCTGATGGGTATAAAGAAGATCCTTCGTCCATTCTCCCAAAACATGATTATTTTAGAATTTTATTTTATTTTTTTTAGTTTATCTCTTTATGCTCCCCTTGCCGACCGGCCCCCATCCACTGGTCCTCCGAGCCCCACCACGCTGGCGTCTACTGGGACTTACCTCGTGCTGCTTCAGACTTACCTCATGCTGCTTTGGAGGTGCCCAGCTGGCCGGGCATGGAGTCTGCGAAGAACCAGTGTCATCCTACCAGTCGGCAACATTCCCCCCACCCCCCGTTTTTTCCTTCCCCTGCTGCGGAGGTAAGGCGTACAGTGACACCACTGGCGATGTGCACAGGCACACTGGCTATCTGCCCCTCCCTCATTTTGGCAGTGTGAGTGTGCCAACCCCCAGCTTCCGCTTAGGGGCCAGACTGACACCAACCACTGGTACCTTCCTTCCCCTGAACAGAAGAGAAGTCCTCCGGACGCTCAATCCTCTCCCTCCCCAGCCGCCCCCAGCAGCCCGTTTGCACCGTGAACACAGGTTGGTGGCGTGGCAAGAGGTAAGGTACAGAAGCTTTAGCCCTCTATGCCACTGGGTGATTATTTTATAATTTTAATTATAACATGGGTTTTAAAATCATGAAATCTGATTGGTTAAGGGCTATCTTTACCCATATTTCCATCTCGGCATAACAATGGGTGAAGATGCAACAGCCTCCTTAACAAAAATTAAGTACTAACACACATGGCTGCTGCCTTTACTCACTAAAACCTTCAGCCAGTCCCTAAAAATAAAAATATCTTAAAACAAAACAAAAAAAAAATGTTGCCATCATAATCCTCTTCTTACACACATGCACAAATTTAAGAAGTACTGCAGTACTTACAGTTCTTATATCTGGTGTTTCTTGGTGACCATAAAAAATTCCCCTCCCATGATTACCTGCCTGCCAGGGAAATCTCTGCTGTTTAACCTGTTTCAGATTGAAAAGGCTTCATTTGAAGCCTTCTGTTTTGAGTGTGGGTAAACATTCTGCCAGTAGAACTGAGCAGAGATTTGAGTTCTTGTATTCCATTCATAGTAAACATTCCATCTGTTGAATGTGAATGGGAAAAGAAAAGAAATGGAGTGGTAAAGGGAGGAAATAGTATAAAAGACAGAGAAGTGGTAAGGAAACGGTAAATGGGTGGGCTGGGGATTATTTTAGGGATAATTTAAAGAACATAATGTATTTTACTGTGTATAAGATAATATTTGAAACCGAGATATCATGCCAATACTGTGATGTGCTGGGTCTATTTTATGCGTGGATGAACTTAAATATTTAATTTTTATTTTTTTACATATTTTCTGCACTTCAAAACAAAAAAAAAAAAAAACTAATCCTGGACTAATTTTATAATATCAGTAAGGCACCCAATGTGTACTTTTTTTTTTAAATATTCTTTGTAACCAGGTAAGGCCCAATAAGCACAAGTACTTTACATAGATACATTGACACTGTCGGCAGATAAGGGCCTATGGCCCACCCAGCCTGCCCATTTGAGATTGTAAGTTAATTTTGTTTTTCTAGAAGTCTGTTGCCCCTTACCCCGACCTCCAGAATTCCCTTATGTCTATCCTATGCATTCTTAAATCCTGTGATTGTTTCAGCCCCCACCACTTCCTCTGGCAGTGTGTTCCACTTGTCCACCACCCTTTCTGTGAAGAAATTCTTCCTCGCGTTTCCTGTGAATCGCCCTTCCTCCAACTTCATCCCATGTCCTCTAGTCCTAGAACATCTTTTTCATTGGAAAATAGTGTATTCCTGTACTTTGTTTTCAGGGGTGACCTGGGAGCACTGGGGAGGTTAAGTGACTTGCTCATTGTCGCACAGTATGCGGGTGGAGGTTGTGGGAGTCAAACCTAGGTCTGCTGGAAGTACCAAGCGCATTTACAAGTTGTTACTCTAACCTCTAGACTATACTGCCAGCCCAGTACTTTGTACCAACAACTTTGTGTTGGGACAAATCACTTCTCGGGTGGTTGAAGGCACTCGGCAGTGCCTCGCAACACACCTGAGGTGCACCACACACCTTGTCATGTCTTACTGCTTTGTTAGTCAGCAGAACTATATACATTAGTACTCTTCTCTAATCACTCTTAACTCAGGCCCTTCTATTTCTGGCTGTAAGCAGACAAGCATAGGTAGCTGGACAGGATATGAAAGTTAAAAGAAACAGAGTTCCATTTAGTCAAGAAAACATTCTGATGACCAACTCATTTTGTAATCTCTAAACTCTCTTGAAGATGAATAAGATACCCTTGTATATAAATTAAAGTGTAGTATTTCTTCTTTAAATCACCCTTTGAAATTTAAGCCTGCCAGGGGTCTTTCTAACATGTTAAGCCTGTGTCTTAATAGTAACAGATTCAGGCTCTGGTACAGGCTCAACATTTCTCTGTTCCTTGGATATTGTTTTCTTTCAGCTTACAGCTTCTACTCCTACTCTGCCCCAGCCAGCTCCCTTTTGATGCCCCCCCCCCCCCCGTATCCCGTCTGGGAGTTAACCAGCCACTTGCCCAGGAGTACTATGTGTTGGGAGGTGCCACGGTCGTAGTGCTGAGTCTGCGAGGGCAGTCTTAGAAACATAGACTTTGACAGCAGATAAGGACCGCTGGCCCACCCACTGTGCCCATTTCCTACCTAAAGGATAAGCCGCAGACCCTAGTTCCTAGTCTTCATCCTGCTGGCAGAGGTGTTTCCACCATTTCCTCCCCAAGGTCTGCTCACATGCATTGGTGCGTGTGCTCACTGTGCACTGTAGGCAAACACATCAGGGCCCTCCCCAGTGTGCGCCTTCTGCTGCTGCACCATCCAGCCTCTGCCAAGTGGGGAACATGCAGTGGTGTATGCTGTCCCTCCTCCCTGAGGGGACATTCAGTCCTGCTCCCCTAACTGGCCCCCAGCAACCTGTGCCTGTTACTGACCCCAGGTATGTGATACTTACTCATTTAGAGTTTCACACACCAGGATAACCTTGCTTAGGTTACTCACCTATTTTTCAAGAGGCTCCTAGGGACAGTTTAAACACCAGAGTTGGCACCTTGAAAGTTAGAAGCACATTTTTAGTTACTACTTACATACCAGGTGCATACCTTCATGCCATTGCTGACCAGGGAACCTCCTGGACCGAGGGGGCAGGTATCTGAGGGACCAGCCTCTGCTTTTTGTCCTCTTCGGGTGGTGGTGTGCAGTGACAGGTTGAAGGCAAACAAGACCACCATAATGGCAGATCTTGTGGCGTCAGTTGACCTGGCATGCATTACAGAGACCTGGTTCGGGGATGACTCCGGCCCAGTGTTGGAGTTGGCAGTTCCAGCTGGTTTTTCCGTGGTTTACTGCCCGAGGAAGGATTGGGGGGGTCATTTGTTTTAGGTCAGAGTTGGACCTGGTGGTGCACCCAGTGGGGGACACCCGGTCTTTTGAGTGCATGGCGGTGTGTGGGGTCCTTGGTGGAGTTTAGGGTGCTCCTTGTCTACCATCCAGGACAGGGACTTTCTACAGGAGGTAATGGCCTTCGTCTCCGAGAGGGTGTTGGAGTCGCTGAGATGGCTGATCTTCCCTTGTCAGTCTTCACCAATCATTACTGCTGGGTGTACGGGAGCTTTTGGGGAGGAGGAATCTGCGCCCGACGATGGCGCCCGCCCACCGAAACCAGCGCGTTACACAGAAGCGCCACGAGGTTAGCCGTTGGGCACCGCAGAATCCTCCTCCATCCTAGTTCTGTTTCTCACGCCGTCGAGGTTGCACCTGCTGCGCGAGTTTCAGTGATTGATGCGTCATCGGGCCTGCTCCATATTTTGATGCCGTTTCCTGCTTCTCCATCCCGGTTCTGATTCACCCGGAGCCGTTGGATACTGATAAGACCGTTCTGTTTGTTGTTATTGCCAACAATGCTGGATCTTTTCCTGTGAATTTTTAGAACTTTTGCTTCATGTCTGGTTCGGGGATAAGTGAAAATCAAAAGCAGGCCGTGCCCCCATGCAGCAGTGCCGCTGTGGCGGCATTTTCCTTAACAGACCGACATGATGTTTGTCTGGCGCTGCCTGGGTCCCAACCACTATATGGACAACTGTGACACCTGTTTCTTCATGGACCACATGCTCTGGAAATCTGCATGTTTAAAGTTGGCAGAGCCCCAGCTTCTAGAGGACAGCGTCATTCTAGGGATGCCATGGCAAGATCTCTCAACCCTACCTCCAGGTCCTCCTGGGTCTATACGGCCCCGTGAGGAGGAAACCTCTCAGATTCCAGCCTTGCCAAGCAGGTTTTTCTGCAGTGCCGGAGAAATGCCCTGTTCCCTGTGGGGTCAAGCACTGCCATGGCAGTCACCTCTCAGGTGCAGGCTCCCCATTGTTGCAGTCCACGGTCGCTGGGCCCAGCACTGGCGGACCCTCTGCACTGCCTGCGGTGCCATTTGATCCTGTTCACAGTGCCGGGGGTTGGGGCGGCACCATAGGCGGTGTTGTGTCCTGCAGCGGCGCCGTCAGTTCTGGGGCTCCTGGGGTCACTAGTCTGGCGGTGTGAGTGTTCTCTTCTTCGGAGGACGACGACTCACTGGCTGATCCGGACTGGTGTCCTGACTCCCCGGAGTCAGGGAGCCCCCCTTGACGTGGCACCAGGCATCCCAGTGTTAGCCTCCCATGCTCCCTGGAGTCTGTGATCTCTGTGGGCCCCCTTGCCGACTCCAGTGTCGGGGGGGGGGGCACGCGGTGGATAGCAGTCCCATAGGACATTGTGTGGCGGTCTTCACTTTGGGGGCCGTGGCAGCTGCCACTTCCGGTACTGCTTCGGTTGGGATGGGGACTTCTTCTGCGGCCTTCCTTGAAGGGGGGGGGCATGCGGGATTAGGGATCCCCCTAGCACTGGGGTTGAGGAAGAGGATGGCCTCAGAATCTGAGGGGTTGAGGGGCCGCATGGGGGCCCTCCTCCACTTCCCTGCAGGGGCGGGAGGAGTCGCAATGCAGAGCCCTACTTCTCCTTCTTGGAGTCCTGGAGGTGCCCTTTGTGGGCGGTGCTGAGGATTGCCCTTCTGGATCCATGCAGCCCGGTCGCACCACAAGGGAGATTTTCCTCAGGGCTCAACCAGGATATGTTTTACATCTACAGCATACATTGACTGGGTCGACCCTGGATTACCTCCAAGTTAGAGGATCTTCAGTGAGGACTCAGAGCCCAGGCAGAGGCCATGCACTTTCAGTTAGGTGCTCTTCCCCAATTCCTCTGCAGTCACCTCACTCTCTTCCGGGACATGTGGGTCATACAGGGCCCTTAACCTGGGAGACGTTCAGGGCCACTGCGGCAGTCTACCCTAGGTATGTTAGAGCCATGGATGAGCAAGTCTTTCGCCTGTCTCCTCCGCCGCAGGAGGACTCTGAGCACCCGATTTCCTTGACTTCCTCAGCTTCCTTTTCCAAGGAAGAGGACCGTTCAGTCCACCTTTCATCCAATGCTGATTTCACTGAATATCAGCGGTTCCTCTCAAGGTTGGTACAGGAACGCCATATATCCCATGTGGTAAGACACAGTACCGAGCGGGAGATGCGCTCCTTCCTGAGCGAGTTTAGTGTGCACTGCTTAGTGGTACCATCCTGGCCCATTGCCTACCAGGAAGCGTCAGTCCACACCAGGCAGTCACCAGCCACCTCATCCCCAACAGACTGCAGAAGGAGGTATTGCGCTTCCCAGGAGTCTCTTGGTTCTCTGCCTCACCTGCCTTGGGTTGACGGCCTTAGATACTCCTTCCGGACTTAAACATTCTACGCACGACTGACCACTGGATCTGGATTCTGCCGAGTTCGACCAATGGGGAAGAAGAGTTTTCTCTTCAGCTCGTGTGCTGCTTTGTATCAGCTCAAATCAGGCTCACCACGCTGCCTACAACAGGCACATGTGGTCGATGTTGGTGCAGGTGCTAGCATTTCTGCCTGATTCGGAGGAATCTAGGCAGGCCATTGCCCTCTCTGCGCAGGGTCTGGAACTTGCAAGGCACCAAGCAAGGGCATCTTGTGACACCAATGAGGTGGCCTCCAGACTGTCAGGGACAGCGATCTGCATCAGGCGGATGGCATGGCTTCATCTATCCAAGATGTCACCCATTGCTCGGTGTAGTGTGATTTCCTCCACTTTCCGGGAGACGGCCCTTTTCTCCCACAGGGCGAGGAGGAACTTTCAGGGTGTCTTCCATCCCCTGGCCACGGGGACACCTCCTCTGCCTGACCAGCCTTAGACCATGTACAGTCTAGTAGAGCTATGGAACCCCCTCCTGCGCCTCTCCGCAGGAGGCTGAGGGAATCTGTTCCCTCAGGGCAGTGTGTGTTTTCTCCGGGGCTTAGTATCACTAGCAGATGAATGGTGAAGATTGACAAGGGAAGATGTGAAATTACATACCTACCATAATTTTGATCTCTCTTGTATCTTCACCATTCATTACTGATTCCCACCCACCTTCCTCACTTGGGCCTCAGCTCTTGGGTGCCGCCTCCACCCTGCTCGCCCTTCCCCTCTTCGAGGCCAGTTAGGGGCAGAGTCCGCCTGGTACCTCAGGGCCCTCTATTTCTGTCTCTAAAAAGTCAGAGTGCCCACCCTAGGAGGGTGGCGAGTAGGGTCTTCGCCCTAGCCTCGGAGGGAACTCCCTGGGATTCTCGGTGGGGTGCACTGTGGTTGCTTCTTTTCCTGACATAGATTTTCAATTTTGTTTCCTGTTCTTGAAGTAGGGACTGCATCAGTGCATCTCATGGGAGAACCCATAGGGATTTTCCTCCCCCTCTGTGTCTCTCTTTTCCCCTCAACCTTAGAGGCCATTCTGGACAGAGTCCTCTCCTGTTTAAGGGGTACCACCCCCCCAACTAAGCTATCGGGTATTAAGCTGTAGAGTACAATGTCCCAGGACTTTCATCCCACATGTGGGTTTAGGGGTAAGAAGGAGGGGGGCTAATTCCGCCATGTTTTATGTTCTCCAAGACCATTTCAAATTCTCTTGTCCTGGACCTCTGTCCAGTGGTCACTGAAGTTGGCGGATCCTTGCACCTGTGTCTTCATACCTTCAGGTTTTTGAGGCTAAACTAAGCCAATGGTCTTCCAACTTGGCATGGCTGAGGGCCCCTCCTCTTCCCCTACGTATGCTGTATCTTTCTCTCTTTTCTTTCTCTCCTCCTTTCTCCCTTTCCTGTGCAGCTGCCCAAGGGTTGAGGCCCTATGGCCTCTGAGGGTAAAAAGTACAATCCCTCTCTTCTGGGCGGCTTCTTCCTTTTTCAGTTTATATCCTTTCCTTTTCCTGTTTTTCGCCTCTTGCCTCACCTTGATTTTCTCTATCCCCCTTTGTTTCATCCTCTCCGGCAGAACAGAACTGGGATGGAGGAGGAATCCGTGGTGCCTAATGGCCAACCTTTGTGCGCTACGCAGTGCATCGGCCTCATGGGTGGCACAGTCGGTGCTGACCCTCCCCCCAAAAAAAAGCTCCAGTACAGGTGCGTGTCACCGGCTTACACCCAGCAGTAATGAATGGTGAAGATACAAGAGAAGATCAAGAATTACGGTAGGTGCCGGCCCGGTGGCGCTTGAGGGCTGAGGGCGCTGGACGCCACACCGTTAGCTCACACCGCCACCCGGCCCAGAACGACTCGGCCGGGCTGAGCAGGGGGGAAGGAAGGATTGAGCGTCCTGCGACAGCTCTTCCTTCGTGTGGGTGTAGGACACATGCGGGCGCTAGAGTGGCACCCAGCGGAGGCTGGGTGTCTGACAGTAGTGGTGCAGCTAACGGAGGGGGAAGAGCCGCAGACGCCTGCACGTAGGTGCGCTTGACGCCATTGCACGTCCGGCTCTCCAGTGGGCAAAAGATATAAGAAAATCAGGGGAACCTCCACTTATGAAGCCTCCCCTGGCTCGTTGGCCTCTGTCACCGGATCCCAACCAGATAATGGTTCCGCTGGCTGGATAAAGGGCGCTAGTTCCACTGCCCCACCCTCTGGGGAAAGCCAGGGTGACTGGGGATCACGCAGACAGTAGGTGGAAGACGGGGCCATGACCAGGGCGGATACCTGTGGTAGAGCTCCGTATAAAATAATAAATTGAAAAAAAAAAAAAAGAATTACGGTAGGTATGTAGTTTTCATTTCTTGGTGACTTCAACACCTGAGTGGATGACAAGGGTTCCTCCTGTGCCAGAGACTTCATGTCTAACATGGAGGCCCTTGGCTTATCTTTTGTAACCATAGCCGGGACCCACCGTTTTGGACATGCGCTCTAACTGGTGTTCTTCCTGGGGCTTGAGATTGCCACCCTCGAGATTGATCCGGTTGTTTGGTCAGATCACTGCACTATCAGGCTCAGCTTCGAACCCCACCCCCCCCCACCAACCCAATTGTCCCTTCCCTGTGGAAATGTTACAGCTCCGCCCTTTAAATCCTTCATCAGCATTCGACACTGTGGATCATGGGTACTGAATGACCTGCTCAGGGTGAGGATAGGGAGATCAATCTCTTCTCATCCTTCTCTATCTTGCATCAGCATTCGACACTGTGGATCATGGGGTATTGTTGGACAGGCTGAGGAAGTATGTTGGACTCACTGGCAAGGTTATCAGCTGGTTTGAGGTTTTGGGGAATTATTCCTCAAGTCTGATGGCCCTGTCCTGTGGAGTGCCCCAAGGCTCTGTCTTCTCCTCCATGTTATTCACAGTGTATTTGCTGCCCCATGGTGAGGTCATAAGGCGGTATGGGCTTGGGTTTCATTGCTATGCTGATGATACACAGCTGTGCCTGTCTTTCGCACCAGGAAGAACAGATGCTGTTGACGTGCTAAATAAGTGCTTGTCTGAGATCTGGGCATGGATGTCGTTGAATTGATTGGGCCTCAGCCTAGGGAAGACTGAGGTGTTGGCGATTGAGCCGGGGGAGTGGGGACTTTAGGGAGGATTTAGGACTTTTATTGGCCCAGCCAAACTGGAGGCCTCACTAAAGTGAAAAATGTGGGCGCCCTTCTGACAGCAAACTGACACGTGACGCTCAGGTGTCGGCAGCTGTCCAGAATGGATTTTACCATCTGCGAAATATCGACTCGAATAAGATCCCTTATCCCCCCTGACTACTTGGCCACACTGACACACGCGTTTGTTGCCTTGAGGCTCGACTACTGTAATGCGCTATACCTTGTGGTTGGGGGAGTATGATGCAGCTGTTGCAGAATAATGTGGCCCTGGCTTTTGACGAATCTCTCGAGATCCTCTCATATTACGCCAGGGGGTGCTTGAGCTGCATCTTCTTCTTTTTTTTTTTTTTTTTTGCATTATTTATTTACTCCCCTCCGTGCTCCTAGTGACCCCCACTCCTTCAGGCTTCTTCCAAGTCCTGACCGATCCCCACTGGCCTTACCCAAGCTCCTTTCTCCTCACAACGCAGCCGGTCCCTGGGATATCCCGAACATAACCCTTCGCCGGGCGGGTCCCTCCCCTCCGAGGGGGAAGGCACCGGGGGAGGAGCCCAGTGCACTCTCAATAGGGCCCAGGGATGCTGCTGAGGAAAGGAGGCTCACCGGAGGAATCTGGGGACGGAGAGCCGTCATCCGGCCGCCACCACCGAGCGGTATTTCCGGATCTTACTTCGAGAGGGTTCTTGCAGTAGATAATTACATATAGGACGGATGCCGCAGGCATCTGGACCCTACGGAAAATTTCTAGCTAGCAGTCTCTGAGTGGGGACCGCCACACGCCAGGTGGTCATTAGTATAAAGAGGCGGTCCCCCACGTCCGCCTTCCAGTTCTTTCCCGCCACTGGCTCATGTCAGCACCTCGCGGTAAAGTTCAGCGCTAGTCAGCCTCAGTCTTCGGTAGTTTTTACCGAGTTATTTTCGATTTTTTTCCAATTTTTGTCAGGTATTCGTCGGTGTATGTTGTCCCCTACACCCTCCGAGCAAAAGAACAAGTGCTACTAATGCGGCGCCCAACTCCCACACAAGGGCGGCCATTCCCAGTGCCTCTTCTGCCATTGGAGGCCTCCGCCTGAAGCCACTGTGCAGCCTACTGGTCTAACGGCTACGGTAAGCCGGACGTCGGCTCCTCAGATACCCGCACGGAGACGGTCGATAAGTCGCCCGACCCCTCGGGGCGGTGCATGGCCCCTGTTCCGCCCGACCAGGCCACCCTTCCTTTGCGATCTGCCTCTGGCGACGGGTCCACTAAGTCGGACATCGGCTCCTTCGGCGTCCACCCGGACCCTGCTGATAAATTGGACGTCGGCTTGCCCGACGTCCACACGGCGGCTGAGCAGATGCCAGATCCTCCCACATCCGCTGTTCCCGGCTCCCCACAGCATTCGCTGCCCTCCAGGGACCCTGCTCTCTCAGCCTGACCTCGGGATTCCCCGTCCGCTGCTGGGCCGACTCAACCTGACGCCGGGCTCCTGGACGCTGGCCCCGACACCGGCTTCTCGGCCACTGGCTCAGACGCCGGTCTTGCCGATCCCGGCAACATCCCGCCTCCCGGATGCCGCCCAACGCCGGGCCTCCGCCCCACCAGGCCTTCTGCTCCAGACCCGCCTCAGGATCTCCAGCCGGGCCGCCTACCTGGCTCCGCAGTATCTGACGCCCAGTACCAGACGCCGGCCTGTCCGATGCCGCAGTACCCGGTGCCTCAATACCCAATGCCAGTCTTCCCGCCGTCTGGTATGGATACACCCCTTACGGGTATAATCCATACGCATATCCCCCTCCTCCTCCACCGCCCCCTCAGCCGCCGGTGGACTTGAAGGAGAATCTGGTCTCCTGGTGGTCTGAGGCCAAGGCTCAGCTCAACAGGGAAGGGGAGAGTCATCTCCCAACGACGGTGCCGGTTCTGGTTCCATACGTCCGCGACGACAGACTTGTTCCCCACCTCCAGACACCAGGGCCGAACCCTCTGGTTCCAGGGTGGGGCAGGACATGCTTCCCTGAGGGCTTCCCAAGGGGTCCATTCCTCCCCCACGCTGGGAGAGGGAGTATTCCTCCACGGACACCTCGGATGACGAGCCACGCTCTCCATCCAAGCCCAGGCCGGGGACTCCTCTGAAGTCCCTTCCCGGAGGATCCTTTTTACGGAGTTGCTGCGCAAAATCCCGGAGGTTAATAAGCGGCATTCCTTGGAGCTGGATCCCCAGTGTAATAAACTCGCTGAGCATCTGGGTCTGCCGGTGACAGCTCCCACCTTGGTGCCACCCTGGATTGAGCCTCATGCTGATCTTGTTTCCACTATTTGGAAACAGCCGTCAGCTTTAGCCCCACTTCCTCGGAAGTCGAACAGGCTATATCAGGCTCCTGAGGGTGTTGACTTTTTAGATTCTCACCCTCGAGCTGATTCGGTTGTGATTAGCGCCGCTCAAGGCCGGACAGCTAACCCGAAACATCTGAGCTCGTCTCCACCTGACAAAGAATCCCGTCTTCTGGACCAGTACGGGAAGAAGATCTATGCTTCTTCAACTCTGGGTATTAGGGCCCTAAATTAAGTCAGGTCACATGGGGGATTACCAGAAGGCGATTCTTAGTGAGATGGAATCCAAATTGGACTCCTTTCCGGACTCTCAAGTAAAACAGGAAGTGGCTGACCTCGTCCGCTCTGCACGTTCGGCCAGTTGGCACATGCTTCGTGCTACTTACAATGTAGTGGACACTGCTGGTAGGAGCTCCGCTTCCGCTGTAGGCTTGCGGCGTCATGCCTGGCTCCGTGTGTCAGGGTTGGTCCTGGAAGTGCAGTCCGCTATTCAGGATGCGCCCTTCCGGGGTTCGGTGCTGTTCGGTAGTGATGTCAAGGACATTATCACCGATCTGCAGGAGAAGGGGACTGCACTGAAGCCTGTGGACTCCATGTATCATCCCCATCAAACACAGCGCTGTCCCTTTTGCAGACAGAATCTGCAAAAGGCGAGACCCCAGGGAAAGCTGGCCGCTAAACGGTGGGCCCCTCTGGCTGACAAGCCCCCTCCCCCCAAAAAAGCAGCGGGTACTTCAGCCGCGACGCTGCCCCCAACCACCTGACTCCTTTCCTCTCCCACAGCCTCTGGCTCTCCAGAGGAACCGGTAGGAGGGAGGTTTCCATCCACCTCCTGGGTTGGGAGAGGATAACTTCAGATTCCTGGGTGCTCCAGCTTATCGCGGAAGGACACTCAAAGTTTCTCCAGAAACCACCTCGTCACCCTTCCCCAAGGTCATCGTACTCTCGGGAACACCTTCTTTTGGTCCAGGAAGAGATTTCAAGACTTTTGCTGAAGGAGGCGATAGAGCCCATCCCCCTTTCTCTTCAGGGAACGGGTTACTATTGTCACTTCTTCCTGGTCCCGAAGAAGACAGGAGATGTAAGGCCGATTCTCAACCAAAGTTCCCTGAACTTATTCGTGGAGTCTTGTTGTACTTGTCATAACAGAAAGTGATACAATGAGCCAACCATTTGGACAGGCATTGCTTAGAAACAGCATTGCCTTCTCTTTTGTGGGCTGGAAGGTATTACCTACTGCAAGAGCCTCTCTCGAAGATCTACTGTTGCGGTAAGTTCTTACGTAACTCTACTTTTTCTAGGTTCCCTCATCACGCTGCTCATGCAGTGCCTCCAGTCTCCACTGGGGGCTGCTGCGTAGCGAGGCAGTCCCCAACCCCACCCCAGGATAGGAGAGCAGTCCTTCGGATATTCAATCCTATCCTTCCCCTGCCGACCCCCGGCATCCCGAGTCCATTCCTGAACCCAGGTCATCGGCGTGGTTCGAGCTGCATCTCCTTCAAAATAGGTCTATTGAACTATAAAGCCTTGCACGGGCAGGGTCTGGGTTACCTGAGGGAGCTTCTGCATCCCTTCACCCCTGGACACTTTCTCTGGTCAGCGAGGGAGGGCCTCCTGGAGGTCCCCAGAATGAGACTGAAGTTTTCGAGAGATGGGGCTTTCGAGGTGGCCGTATCAATCCTCTGGAACTCTCTGCTGTGCTATCTGAGGGAGGCCCCCTCCCTAGAAAAATTTAAAAGAAAACTAAAGGCTTTTTTCTTTCAACAAGCCTTTGAGGACTGAGTAATGATTAATCTAAGATTAGGAGATTTGCTATTTAGACTTGTAATGTATATTTATTTGTTAGTGCTTTATTTATATTGGGTATTTGATTAGATTGTTACAAGTTGTTGTTTGGTTTTATAGTATGTAAAGGCGTCGAGCCTTTGAGAAAGAGCACCTTAAATAAAATTCCATTACTACTATACTATATATATATATATATATATATATATATATATATATATATATATATATATATATATATATATATATATATACATACAGTATTATGTTTTGTTATTTGTTACTGGGGACAGACACTCACGTGCTCCATTGGGGACCCCTCCCCAGAAAGGACTTTTGTGGGGAGGGCAGACACCCACACACTCCCCATCTGATGCATTTCAAATTCAGTGGTGATTGGGCCCGTGTGCTGGGCAGGTGGCGCAAGAGGGCCAGCTATGCTGGCATCATCCTACCGAGTAAGGAGTTTGTTTTTTTTTTCCTCCTGCTTTTCAACAGCTATTAGTTTTGCTCGTCAAGCTTACATTCAGAGGCGCCCAGCCCGGCCCCGGACGTCCGCCATCTGGCACTGACCCGGCCCCAGGGATTGCCCCCCCCAGCGGGATTCCCCAATCCCCACCGGAGACCAGATTCAAGGGGCCAATGCCATGGCTGGCCGGGAGCGGAGCCCGCTAGGCGCCCTCCATCACACTGCTGCGGCATGTGTATTTGTCTGTTTCCTTCCCCTAGGGCTCGGGACGTGCAGTGATGCTTGCGGAGTGGAGCGTGCATGCGTCCGTGCGCGCTGCCCTCCAAGCATCTGCCCCGACTCCTCCCCTGTCTATAGCGTGGCAGCTGTGTCCCCCAGCCTCCGCTAGGGGACGACTAGGCTCCGAAAACTGACCCCCCCCCCGGAGAATTAGAGCAGTCCATCGGACGCTCAGTCTTTCCCTGCCCTGCTGACCCCTGGCGGTCCGTGCTTGTTCCCGAACACTGGTCAACGGCATTGCACGAGGTAAGGCGACCAGCACCTCAGCCCTCAGTGCCACTGGGCCGGCCACTCCCTGCTTTTTTTTTTAACCTCCCTTTCCTTGAGACTCTGGGCTGTGAACACGTGTTGCAGCATGCAGTGGACTTTCTATCACAATGCTCCCTGACTGACCTGTACCCCAAGGCACCCAAGTGGCACTCTCACAGCAAGGAGCAGACTGCCTCCCACCCTAACAAGGCACGCGTCTTCTGGATCGCGCAAACCTCCTCCCCTCGCCAGCCTTCCTGTGCCCTAGGCTAGTTTCTGTGCCTAGGTTGCTGGCATCGCATGCAGCAACCTTGCTGCTGTGCCGATGGGCCTGCCGCTAATATACGGTATCCCATCATATGGGCGACTGCAAATGAGTGACTGTATTTTAATTTTTTAATATTGCTTTTTCTGTTTTTTCTCCGCACTCGCCCCCTTCATGGCATGAGCATTGCATGTGTGGAGGCACTGTGCGATCCTGTAACTGCGCTTATGTCTCCCCATGGTCTAGTGCTGCCCTCAGCCTCCACTAGGGGGCACAGAGAAGTCCTGAGACTACAGTCCTTCCTCCTGGGAGAGGAGAGCAGTCCGGACGCTAATCCTCTCTCTCCCCTGCCGACCCCCAGCAACCCAAGCTCGTTCCCGATCCCGGGTTGCCAGTATGGCGCAAGATGTGGTGTCTAGTGCCTCAACCCTCAGTGCCACCAGGCCGGCTGAGCGACTCATTTTCAGCGCCTGATGTGGGCTACTGCTTGAGGATGGCGGGGAGGGTTATAGTGATGGTGGAGGTAAAAATAGTGAGGGAGCAGGAGAGCAACTGGATGAGGGAGGGACAGGAAGTGGGTATAAGGGTTAGAGCTTTCTGAGGAATTTTGCAGCTGGCTGGTATAGTGGGGAGGGTGCTTACCTGGAAATGAAAAGGTACTGGGTTTAGGGCTGACTAGGGACGGTAAGTGTCCCCCCGCCCCACCTTGGGACTTAACAGTTTAAATTTTTTTTTTGTTCCCCGATCTTCCAGATCTGTGCCCCCCATCCCTTGAGTAGCCCCCTGTGGAGTTAATCCACAATGCAGTGTTAGTCCCACCCTGGAGCTGGTTATATAAAGATTGGGGGGTGCGTGGGGCAGAGCCTCCTGCATAAAATATTTACTAGTAGTGCACCCCGAGTTTGTATTGTGTACCCTGACTAATTGAGGGTCTGCTGTTGTGCACATTTGCCAACTATGTTTTTGGCAATGTGCATGTGCCGATTAGATACTTGCCATTACTCATTCGCCGTTATGATATGGAACCCTAATATACATATGTACACTTATACAATCATACTAGAAGCAATGCAGTTTGATTTACATGACTTTTTTTTATTTGCCCTGTAATTTAAACAAGTATGCTACAGAACTCTCTTTACAATACCAGGGATCACGTTTTTTTTTTCTTAATAATTTTTCTTCCTACATCTCAGCCTCTGCCATATCTTCCCCGCTCTTTCGGCCACCACCCAGCCCAGTCACCCTACCTGCACCCCAGTCCCTTAACTTGGACCCATGGCATTCCCCTTTGGTGGGTCCTTTGGGTCTGATGGTAAACAACACCTCCATGCTGGGTAGACAGGTGACACAGGGCCTGAGTGTACTGAGGGTTGCCATTCTGGTGAGCTTGGTGTTTCACATGTCCTTCCTCCATGTGGTACACTGACATGAACATGCTGCAGCATGCAACCACGCCTCTCTTCTCCTACAACCATCCCTTCATTGCCTACATCACTAGTGGGCCCCCAGGTTATGTCAGCACAGAGGGAGATGGACAACCTCCCACCCTTAAGAGGTCACCTTCTCTCACTGTCTTGCTCCCGAACGCTAGCTGCTGTCGCCATGAGTGAAGTTCCAGGCTTGCTCCCAAACCCAGGCTGCTGGTATCATGAATGTTAATGCTGTCACTGTGCTGATAGGCCAACTACAGAGGGATCCATTTCAGTCAACGTTCACCTTCCTGGTAATTCCCAGTTAGCACAGATTGTTCTGAAACAAACTGCTGGGAAAAAAAACAGCCCATATACTTAACTGGAAAATCTTTTTTTCTGCTGTACCTGCCTGCAGTCACAGACAGATTAGTTTCAACCTGATGAGCAGATACAAACCTATCAAAGAACAATTCTACTGGACTTTTCCCAGTAGCAGGATGTGGCATGTTTCAGTAGCTAAATACAAAACATGCTACCCTCGGCAGCACAATTAAATGTGGGCTAGTATGGGGGTGTTTTAATGTCATGTTATTTTATTTTCGGGGTACAGTGTTAGTTTGGCATGAGTGCAGCTACCTTTGGACTGCATTTCAGTATATGTGACTAAATTTTAGTTGCAAAATATCAGAAACTTCCCCAGAGGTTAATTGTGTCCCATTGTCAAAAACTACTACTTCCAAGTCCACATGCAGCAAGTAAGTGTTGCAAAATCTCGATTGTTGGTTATGTTGCTGGGTTTGACATCAGTAATACTTCGGCCATCTTGAAATTCATCAGTTAGTACTAAGAACATTTGTCCTTTTTCTGCAAATCCGTGTGCATCTCTGCCATGCTCTGAAAGACACGTTCCATGTGTGGCCAGCAGCTGTAGCTGGCATATTAGTTATTCTGACAAATTTCACATTGATTTACCAATATTTGTATGTCCAAATCAATTCTCTGCCACAAAACATAGCCTCAAGGTAGTGCTTTCATTTTTACCATACCCAAATGAAATTTCATGCAACTCACCCAGTAGCTGATTTTTGAAAACTTGTGGCATGAACTCTTTTAAAGCTCACATTTTCAAATTACAGAAGGTTGTAAATCCACATCTGGTACAGGATCACACCACCCAGTAAATGCACAATGCTTAATCTTTTTACCACTGGATCTTTCTCAGTTTCTTAAGGTGCGTGAGCTGCAGTGACAGGTAATTCATTCAAACATGAGTCTTTGAAAATTGGGTTACACTTTTCACCCTCCATATCCAGTGTCTGACTTGATTTCAGTAAGGCCTTTGAGACTGTGCCCCACAAAAGGTTGACCAGGAAGCTGGTGGATCTTGGAGTTGGGGAGAAGATGGCCAGATGGGTGGAAAACTGGCTGAGGGACAGAACCCAAAGGGTGGTAGTGGGGGGAGAGTTTTCTAGCACCAGAGACGTAACCAGTGGGGTCCCACAGGGCTCCGTGCTGGGGCCAGTGTTGTTCAGTGTCTTCATCAGTGGCATTGGGGATGGCATTAAAGGCAAAATGTGCCTATTCGCAGATGACACCAAGCTCTGTGGGAGAGTGGACACAGCTGAAGGGATACGGGACCTTCAGGAAGATCTGGAAAAGCTGGGGAGGTGGTCCAGGATCTGGCAGCTTGGCTTTAATGCCAAGAAATGCAGAGTTATGCATATTGGAGCCAAGAATCCCAGGACAGAGTATTTCCTGGGTGGAGTCCGAGTAGCTGCATCGGAGGAGGAGGAGAAGGACCTGGGAGTGATGAACACTAGTGACCTGAAGCACTCCACGCAGTGCAAGAAAGACAGCAAAGGCAAACAAGATGCTGGGATGCATGTATAGGGGACTAGTAGTAGGAGAGAGGAAGTTATACTGCCCTTGTACAGGTCACTGGTAAGGCCGCATCTAGAGTATGGAGTTCAGTACTGGTGCCCACACCTCAAAAAGGACATTAACCTGCTGGAGAAGGTACAGAGGAGGGCTACAAAGATGATAGCTGGTCAGCAGGGCAAGGCATACGAGGAGAGGTAGAGGGCACTGAACATGTACTCTCTGGAAGAGAGGAGAGAGAGAGAGGGGACATGATTGGGACATTCAAGTATGTGAAAGGGATAAATAATGTTGATAAGGAAAGTCTCTTTAAGCTGAGTGGCAACCATATCACGAGGGGGCACAGTCTTAAGCTGGAGGGTGGGAGGTTTAGGAGAGATGTCATAAAGCACTTCTTCACAGAAAGGGTGGTGGACACTTGGAATGCGCTGCCAGAAGAGGTCATCTCGTTAAAGACAGTGAGCAGCTTTAACAGAGGCTGGGATAGGCATGGGGGAAGTTAAGAATCATGGGTAGGGAGGATGGGAGGGGGGGGGAGGCAGGACATTAGCTCAAGCTGTGGACCGGGACATTAGCTCAAGCTGTGGACCTCTGTCGAGCAGACTCGATAGACCAAATGGCACGCTTTCTGCTGGCTTCTTCGCCTGTTCATATGTATGTTCGATAATGCGTTCACTTTAATATAAATTAGAACATGTTTGCACAGCCTACTTGTGGCCCTTGTTTATAAAGGAGGGGGTGGGGCACGTGATGGCCCTAAAGTCCCTTCCAACCTTAAATTACCATGTTGCTATGTATTACCATGATGGTTTGATGTCTTTTTATTAAATATCATACTATATGCAGTCAGAATGAGTGACCAACTCTGTAACTGCTGTCAGTGAAGGCACTACTGTCTTGGTTCCTACGATTTTAAGTATGGTGTGAGGTAGCGCCCCTTCGGTGCAGTGGTAGTGCTGTTGGTTGCGTTGCTGGCGACTAGGGTTGAGAATGAGCCTGAGTCATCAGAGGGCTGGCCAGGGGAAGAAATCTCCTGAAGGAGGGAGGGGTTGGAGCTACCACTGCATGACCACATATTGGGTGACCAAGGGTGGTGATGCGGGTGTGACATTCTGAGATGAAGGAGATGCCAGCTGGCTTGGTCTGTGTGTGTTGCCACACCTTTGTGGGCACATTTGTCTACAGCGTGGCCTGGTATTTCTGAGGGGGAGTGGAGGATTATGCCAACAGCGATTTTGGAATGAGGCAACACCAGTACCTTAAGGCCCTGGAAAGCTGACTGTCTGCCTGCCTCCTGGAACTATACAGGTTGATGGTGAGCCTGGCCCACTCCTCACTGCCCCACCTTGGAGGGGAAAGTCTGAGGTAAGAGGGTGCAGGGTAAGCGGTAGAAAAGCAGTTGGGGTCGGGAGGTTGCCAAGGATCGGTGCAGATTGTAGCAGCTGCTGAGGAAGGGGCTAACAAAATAAACATTAAAAAAAATAGGGTGTGGGGGGCCTGGAGCCTGAGCAATATGGCGGCAGACCTATAACACTCCTTACTTTTACTACTAAAAAGTAAATAAAACTCAAATTTCTGGGCAGAGATATTTCAGAAGAAAGACAGGAATCGAAGGCAGAATACTGGGATCTCAATATGGGAAACCCTCGCAAAGAAAGGCAGCAAACTCAGGGGGACAGGAGCAAAACAACTTTGGATCCTCCGACCACGAGGTCCGATCTCAACCAAGCTACTTCCACATCAACAGGGAATGAGGAAACGCTGCAAAGCCCAGGCCTAAAAATTAATAGGCTCATACAGGCAGTTTCGGGATTAGATGGGAAATTTGATTCCCTCACACAGATTAAAATATATAGGGTGTGAGGTCTGTAATTAGGATGAATTTTTGTCATAAAGCTATTTGTGAAATGTTTTAAGCACAAAATGATTTATAAAGCCTCCTTCATTTATGCATGCCTTTGTTCCATCTTGGTTAAAGTTCAAGATGCATAGACAGTAGTTTAATCTTCTTTGAGTATAACTGCTCCATAGAGCCACACCTTTGGTACTGTAGGCTGTAGGCATCAGGACCACTCTGAAACTTTTGCCGGCCGGGCCGCCTGTGTTGACTCCATGTCAGCAGCATCTGTATAATGTGGGCTGCCACTCCTCTCTCTGTCCTTTCCGTCTCCGTGGGCAGTTCATCACATCCATAAGGAAAAATGCTGTTTTTCATGGTTTCTTTATTTTCTTCCTTCGTAATTGTTGCTTGCTGTTATCGGGTGATGCAAAGAAGCAGGAACTACATTTTCGCCAGTCGGTGCAATACCAAAATCTGCAAGGATGACACTGTGTGTGTGTGTGTGTGTGTGTGTGTGTGTGTGTGTGTGTGTGTGAACGCTGCAAAGCAGTGTACTATTTCCAGGTGATTTAACCAGGCCACATGGAGATGCTGTTGAAATGTTCTAGGTGCATTTTTGCAAAAAGTGGAGACTTTCCAGCATTCAGTGCCTGCTTCTGGCCCAGTGTCACTATCCTGATCCTCTACTCTGGTGACGTCCTGCAGTTCTCGTTTGGCAGGTACACTATCACCAGCCCACTTTGCCTCTTCCATATCGAAGGGAAAGCATCCTAAGTCCTCAGCATCAGAACACCACCATAAGAAACTAAGGAGAGGACTGCTGTGTATCCCTCATGTTCCTGGCTGCCAGATCATTCCAATGATAGAGGTATGTCTTTAGCCTCTTCAGTGGCTCCTGTGGACCTCTCCTTGACCATCATTACATCATCAAGGTGTGGTCTGGCTCGGGCTTATCTGCCAGTGGAGATGTACATCTGTTGATGACAAGCATTTTCCCATTGTCGTCTGTGGCGTCAGCCCCCACTGTCCTGCGCAGTCAGCAATTCCAGCACTCAGATCTACTGTTTCGGAGATATTCCAACAGCTAATCTCATCTCTTCTGTTGATAGCACTGCAGTGGTCATTGCTCCCTGAGCATACTATTCAGTCTGTGCCACTCCTTCCCTGCCTCCTAGGCAGCCAGTAGATACCCCTTCCTGTTGTTCTCAGCCTGAGGTTGATGACTTGTAATAACCTTTGATCTAGTTCACAGTTAGCAGGATTTTAAAGTGATGAAACTGATCTGGATAAGCCTTTAAACTTGGACTTCAGCTGTTCTCTGTCTTCTTGCAGTGAGGTTTCTGTGCCTACACCCCTCAGTCCCTTCCGGAGGATTCCTCCTTCCTGGCATTACACAGAGGTCGATGGGAGGTTCTGGGCTTTGCAGCTGGAGAGAAGGATTCCATAAAAAAAATATCTACGAGTTTCTAGAGGTGTTCTCTAGTCCATCTGTTGTGGTTTCCCCTTTATATCCTGCTTTGGAGGATGCCACAGTGGTTGTCTGGTATAGGCTTGGTAACCTGCCAGCAGTGCCTCGCTAGGCTGATAAAATGTGCCCCCCTCCTTATACTTCTTATTCTGTCTCCCAATCTGAGATGGATTCTGTGGTTATTATGGCTGCCCATGGTTGTGCAAAAGCTTATCGTCATACAAGCTCTTTACCTCCTGACAAGGAGTCCTGGAAGCTCAATGTTATGTGCAAGAGGACCTATGTCTCTTCCTCCTTAGGCTTTTATATGTATATAGCCAGTGATCAGGCATATATCATAAAATGTCAAAACAGTTTATGGAAATCTATCTCTGCCATGGCTGATAAGCTACCAGATAATCCCCTGATAGAGAAGATAGCCAGGACTACTGCTGCTGGTATGGACACAGGGAAGGATTTGCTCCGCCTGGCCTAAAATGCTTCATATATTTCTGCCCACGTGTCTGCCTCGGGCATCTCCCTCAGATGATACTCCATGTTAAGGGTTGCTGGTTTTGCTCCTGTCTGTCCGAATTCCCTTTTTTCCAGCCATAAAGTATTTGGACATGATATGGAGCCAGCTGTTCAGGATCTACAAGCTTTCTGTATGATCCCTCACTCTGTGAAGTCTCTGACCCTCAGACTGCGAATGGCTGCAGCCTCTCTTTTTATAAAAGAGAAGTCACCAGGAGGACTGGGACCAAGTCTGGTGCCTTTCCTTCCCTTCCTAGACCTAGCCATTCATCTGCCTAACCCAAGGCCCCCAATAGTGCTGCTAAGGCTAGCAGAGCTCCGGCTGTGCCAGGCTGCTCAGGATTTCTGTTCATGAAACACTGTTAGTTATTCCCTTTTGTCCTTTTATTTAAAGGCTACCTAAACAGTCTTTTTGTACCGTGTGCACCTTTCCCAAAACCTTACTGCAAGCGTAGCCCAATGGGAGTACTCTTATATAAGAAAGTACCTTACAGTTGCTGATTCTATACCATTTTCATTTTTTTGAACCTCAGTAATCAGGAAATGTTTAAACCTGATCGTGCTAATTGGATCCCGTGACCACACTGTACATGCAACAGGATGATGTGATTCAAGCAAGTCATCAAGTCCGTTGTACTGAAACCTGTGGAGCCTAAGATTTAATGTCTAAACTTAGCGCTTTATGTTCACCTGGTCATCTCTATAGATATTTACTCTATACATTAGGTAGTTGCTGCCTTTTATTTTGTATTGAGTGGTCAGCCCCCAAGATGACTGGTGACCTTTCCCTCTGTTAAGATGCTGTTGTCCAAAGCAGGATGATGCTCGCTGTGTGATTTTCCACTGCCTGGGATGTACTTCGGCCAGCGTACTCTCATATTGTGTGTGTTGTTTGCCCTGTTCCCCTTATATGGGCTCCTTTGTATTTGTGCCTTCCATCAACTATGCTTATTGTAATGCTTAGTAATCATTCCAAAAATGTGACTTTGTGGAGGGGATATCCTTGAGGAAGATAGGTTTGTTACCTACTGTAACAGCAGATTTCCAAGAGACTCTGCTCCGCAGAGCCACAGCTTGCCCCTCCCACCTGCCCCCTCTTGTTTGTATATCCTCATAAGGAATATATAGTGACAGTCTGGTCATCTGTAGAGCACTAGAATTATGTAGTGGTTACTGTAATATTTTATTATACATCGCCTTTCCCCATGTGTCTTTTGTATCTGGCTCCCTGGTGTCTGCAGGCATGTCTTGTCATGAGAGCTTGTCTCCGGTGAGGGATACAGTTGAGGATAGGTGGAGGAGTCCATGTTGTATAGATGGCATTGACATGGGTGACCCCCTTCTGGTAAAGGTTTCTGAGTGGTCCTGATGGCCAGTGGCTTACAGTGATAAAGATGTGGCTGTCTTGTGGAGATTCTCTTGAAGCTCTGCTGTTACAGTAAGTAATCAATCTTTCACTACCATTTGTCATTTTATGAGAAATTGTCACTCATACTGACTGAGACTAGGATGAGGCTGCCCTCGTATCATCACTTACCCTGCTAGCACAGGTTTAAATGATGTAGTAACATGAGTTTAAATGAACTTGCCTTCTTGCATTTTATTTTTGCAGAGTTTTGGCCAGTGCAGAAGTGGTGGCCGCTCATCGTGGAGCCCAACAGAGCAGCTCCTAAAGATTCTGGGAAAACTCCCAAGAAATATTGATGTAGATATGCCACTCTTATCACTGAGATAACAGTGCATGGTTAGCATAGTAATATTTTAATGATTGGCAAGTATCATAATCTTGCAGATGATACAGCAGTTTGGTTCCAAAAATAGCAGAATTGTTTTCAAGATTAATATCCCCATTTAAGTCATTAAAAAGTTACTATAATGACTGCACATTGCTGTTTTAAAATTCTTAGATGGCACTATGTTGGGCTTTACAGGAACCATCATCACTTCTGCATTTGTAGAAACTCTGCAAATATAACAATACAAGAAGACAAGTTCACTTAAAATTACATTACTACCTCAGTTTAAGACCTGGACTGGCAGGGTAAGGAATGTTCAAGGGGCAACTGGGGGCACTGCTTGATGCTGGAGGGCGGCCAATTTAGAGGTAATAAGAGAGGGCACTACTTCACTGAGGGTGGTGGGTCCCTGGAATAGGCTACCGGAGTGGGTGGTTGAGACATCAACAGTTGGGGGATTCAGGAGTGTATGGGATAACTACAGTATGTGGGTTTAAATAAGAGAAGGAGGGATAGATTCCCAGATGGGAAAAGAGACCTGGAATCTATATAGGGGAGTGGGGAAGTCATGGATGTGGGGTGTAGGGTGGTAGAGTCAGGGCTACCTATGGGGAGGGGGGAAAAAGGGCATACTAGATGGGCCAATGGGGTCCCTTTCTGCTGACAGATTTCTATGCTTCTGTACCATTTACCCTTGCCAGTAACCTTTAACACCAAACCCTGTTTCCTGAAAACTGTGTCTGAGTGTGCACATGACTCTCTAGTAACAACTTTGAGTGAAAGAAAAATCATTAAGGTAGCAGATCACACCAGTCTGTCCCTGTAATAACTGACCTGTAATCATTGAAACACAGCAGAAACCGTGGCTGTCCCGCAGTGTAATTGATTAAACCAGTGGAAGTCATTCTGCATTCTAGTAGTAAGATAAGCTTGGATTTATCATCCAGTGTCACTTGCTGATAATCTTGTTACGACTTGCTTAGTGAGTTTGTTTCCTTCATTTTAGCATAGTAAACAAATCTGTTGTCTAGCAGCATGGTACTGGTCGATAGCCAGCCCAAGGGGTTATTGTCGCCTAGTAATTCTCACAGATCTTGACCTCCTTCTGTTTTGGGTACACACACAATATTTATTGTCCCATTTGTTGTCAGCTGATGGGAAAATGATGCCCTCTTTTTCCAGGTTTTTTTTTCCGTTGCTGGTTTTTCTGGTTTCCTACCGTACATAGGGCACAGACCAAACCTTGCAAAATGTTGGCACCACTCTTTCTGATACCTGTAGTGTAGCTTCAGTACTAACTTTTAATCAACCACTTGCCTGCTTTGACCACAGTAGTATACTTCAAACACATCCATTCTACTTCATCATTAATTATATGACCTAGATCAGTCTAGCTTTAACTTCTGAATTCCGTTTTGAGTCATAAATGGAAGGTTACTCTTTTTGCCATGTACAGATCTAAATGTAGACCTGGTCATATTGCATTTTACAGTAAGAGATTCTTCCTAAGATTTACTGTACTTGATCAGTGTAAGTTTTTAGCACACAACATACTGGTAGTAGCTTCACGTTTGTAGTGTTTTTCAGAAATAATCAACATTTTATTCTAATTGTAGACCATTCATTTTATTAGCTGATAAATATGGAATAGTGTATGGGTGACTGTACACAACAAGGCTGTGTTTTCATTAAGGGAATGAAATGACATCATAGAGACCTTGGAAGTGAAGCTCAAGAGATCTCTGATGTCATCCCCGAGATGAGAAACACAGACTTTGGGTATGGCTACCCATATACTGTTTTATATGCTATATGGTTAGTCCTTATTGAAAAAGATGCATTGACTGGGGTTAGTGTACAAAAGACAAAGAAAAGTGAAAGTTAATAGAGATTCCCTTTGCGAAAACTGCTTTCCCGCCCCCACACAACCAGTTACACTCTGTGAACTGCTCACAAAATTGCTGACATTTCTTCTGAATTGGTAAGCTAGTCTACCAGTTCTTAGCTCGTTTTAAGAAAAAAATTACTCACCTAGTCTGAATGACTTTAGTAACCGTGAGTGAGGAAAACAAGTTTAGGAAGCAAAGACAGTTTGATGTGGCTGTAACACAAGGGGATACTGCAGCTGCATGGTTCAAGGCTGAAAAGTTGTTGTGGTATTGCTGTGATGTCAGAACGCTACCATGGCAACTTTTCACGACCTTTGAACTGTACAACAGAAAAACTGATTGTATGGAAATTTTTAGTTATTTATTTAAAAACTGTTAACCAGGAAAGGTGCACTGAGACGGGGCTCGATTCCAGGTGTGATCCGGGATCCGGGGGGAGTACAGAGAATAAACTTACAAAACATCGAATACAGTTAAATGGGCTACATTACAGAATGCAGGAACAATACGATGAACAGGTAAAAATTAACTGCATGGATTAATGCAGTGATATGTAGACAAACATGGGAGGATAACATAAGTGCGCAGTGCCAGGCAGGGTAGTTGACAGTGCTAGTAGGGTCCAGAACAGACCTCGGGCGGGGTCACAAGTAGCCTCAATTAAGGGGGTGGGCAGAAGAGAGAGGACAGAAGGTCGAGAGGGGAGTTGACAGTGACAGAAGGGAACATGAGATCCATACACAGTAGGGACTAACCATATACTGTTAGTTTTATATATCGCTATCACAAATTGTTGTCGAGTGCAGTCTTGTTTTCCACCGACGAGTCTTCCTCGAGTTTTCTGTACTGCAAGAAGGCAAAATCCGGTGTGTAGATGTGATAGGACTTATAGTTCTCAGGTAGTGATTCTTTAAAGTGGCTTATGTTTATTGATGCATGGACTAGTGTGATCCTGTATGTTGGCTCTGGCCTGGTGTATCATCTGGCGTCAGATCCTACACTGATATGACTTTAATTGGCAGTGCTGCGATGTAAGATCTGTCTCATTGCACTGGTAGCAAGTGATGTGTGATTTGCAGCTTGTATTGTCCTCAGTGACTTCAAGACATTTTTATGTTTGCTTGCACGCATGTGCAAGAAACATAGTGCTGCCATCCGAGTTCTTTTAGGTGTGGCACCCTGTCTTCCATTTCAGTCAGTGTGTTTGCAGGTGTGGCCACAGTTCACCAATGAATGCTGCAGCTGTCTATGACAGCGGTTGAAAATGCACTGACGTACAGTTGAAAGGGAGAGACTGCTTCAGTGAGCAGCTGTAAGATGGTGTTAATTAGCATATTGCCTGCAATCCTGCTTGTATATGTCTCTGCTTTCTTTTCCTGGAACATAAATTCAGTTTGAAGTGAACTTTTACTAGGACTGTCTTTCCTGGAGGAGACAAGTGACTAAAATGACATCCTTGGAATGTTTCCAAAAAAAGATCTAATTGCCATCCTTGGAATGTTGAGTCAGAGTTCAGGGTAGGAGCAGCATTGACAAAAAGCAGGAAAACAGAACCCCAAAGAGACTGAAAAAGTAGATGCAGTTGTCTGTTGGCACACCTGATCAGTATTGTAATAATATTCCCCAACCCTCTGAGTGTCTCTGAATAGTGCTCACCCCCCCCCCCCGTACACAGTATGGCTGACGAGGGTGCCCAATCCCCCGTCGGCTCTGCGCTCCCCTCACCCAGAATTCTAGGTTCCATGCTGGAAGCCCACCCCAGCGCGCCATAAGTGAGAATGACGATAGGGGTGCCCAATCCCGTGGCTCAATTAAACCCCCCAAAGAAACAGATCCAGTTGCCACACTGGGAGCCCAGCGGGCACATGTCTGTATGGTCGACGGGGTGCCCAGTCCCCATCGGCTCCACTCGCCCCCCACAAAATCTTGCAGCTGTCATGCTGGGAGCCCACCCTAGTGTGGCACAAGTCCTGTGTTGTCTTTCTGAAAAGAAAAAAAGGTCCCTCATTGATTGTCTTGCCCCCAACCCGTGCCCACTCTCTGCACATCCACCTCCCCACACCCCCACCTCACCCCATACTTACCTCCGGAGTCTGGTGCGACGATTTTTGGTGAACCGGGAACACGTTTGCACACTCCAAAGCCGGCCGTGAACTGAAGAAATGCCAGTAAGCTGTATAATTGAATAAATCGGTTTTTTTCAACTTTGATGCATATATCAGACATTTTTTGGAATTCTGGCACCACATTCTCAACATGGGTTTTGGGACCCCTCCTCATGAATTCACAGCACTGTTATGGCATTAATACGGCCCCGAAGGTGATTCGCGGTCACTCACAGCATAATACCTTCCGGGACGTTGTAAACGCGACCAGTGTCAGTTCATGAGGTAGGCCCCAAAGACCATATGTTGAAAATTTTGGTGAAAAAATTCCCAAAAGTGACTGATTTGCAAGCGTGCATTGCGCAGTTCCTACGCACACTCATAAGTAAGCGAATTTTTAATATTTTCACTCCAGATTTTCAAAAGTACCACTTTACCATACCTCCTTATGAGCAGTACAGCTATTTTTCACATAGCGCACAATGACGCAGTCGGTGTGCTAAATCAATGTTTGGGACAGATTAAGAAAATCACAGTGACACTGTTCATGAGCAGAGGTCTTAAAATGGCTATATTAAAATTTGGTGACAAAAGTCCATAAAATGACTGTATGCAATGAGCATTGCACAGTTTCCACGCACCCTCGTAAGTTCATGAATTTGTAATATTTTCAGTCCAGATTTTCACCACTGGTATTTTTCACACTTCCTTATGAACAGTACAGCTGTCATTTTCACACTATGGCCAAACGTTTTCGCACTTCCAGCGCAGAAATGAGTGGTCGCTGTGGGAAATCACTGTTCGGGACAGATTAAGAAAATCACAGTGACACTGTTCATGAGCAGAGGTCACAAAATGCCTGTGTTGACAATCTGCTGGTAAAAAAAAAAATCCCCAAGCTAATTACATTACGGGTGTGCGTTGCACAGTTTCTACGTATGATCGTGACTTCGCCAGTTTTTTAATATTTTCACTGCAGATTTTCAACATTGCCATTTTTTACTCCTCCCCATGAACAGTACAGCTGTCATTTTTCACATCCTGTTCAAAATGTGTTTTCGCACCTGTGGTGCCAAATGGCATAGTCGCTGTGCAAAATCAGCTTTCGGCTAACAAACTGATATTGCCACTGTTCATGAGGTGGGAGTCACAAAAAAAAACATGTTGAAAATTTGGAGTGAAAATACTAACGAACGAGCGAGGTGTTAGGGTTTCCGACCATAACGCCCGCCCTGTAGAGACTGACAGGCATCAGGGGTGTGACTTGGGATTGTCGTCTGTAATGCTCATACCATTCCACCCCCCCACACACACACCCTGCAGCTAGTGAGGGGCATCGAGGTGTGCCTTGGACTCTTCGGCCCCAAAGTTCACCCCATTCTCCTATACAGCACCCACCTCGCCATATTTCCTGATGGAATGGGGTGAACATAAGGGCCAAAGAACCCAAGGCACACCGTGACACTTGTCGGTGTCTGCAGGGTAGGGTGTGGTGAAATGACGTGGCCGTTATGACCAAAGGCACACCCCAGTGCCTGTCAGTCTCTGCAGGGTGGTGGTAGTGGTGTTGGCTTCAGTTCAGTACTTAACTGCCATTCCTATTATGCAGCTCTGTAACTCCTACACTACCAATGCCAGCAAGCAAACATTCGGCATTGACAAATGCTTGTTATAACTTGATTCTGGCGATGAAATTGTAAGCTGTGACTAGTTGCTTCAGTGGTATTAGCTGTTGTGAATGCCTTATGCCAGGGCAGGATTTCAGTATGCAGAGTATTCAGTAAACAGCTGCTTGGCTCCTGACTGATGATGCTGCTGCATACAAATTTGCCCCTCACTTGGTCATCCAGACTGATTCCCAGTTTGCAGAGAAAAACAGTTAATTTAAACATGCAGTATACTACTGGTTCTAACCTGTTTCTGCATTCAGCTGCACAATGTCATCCTTTTAGCGATCACATTTCTGTTTGGCAAATAATCCCTCAAGAGTTGTGAGAAGCTCTGGAAATCCAGTCCTACCTGAATTCTGTGGAAATGGCATCTCTCTAAACAGGACAAATGGTTTTGCTCTAACCATCGATAAGCAAATGGCTTTTTTATGTTCATTTTCAGTCTAATTACGGTAATCTTTATTCATAATGCGAACAGTTCTCTATATTCAGCAAATTTCAAGTCTTACTGCTTGCCAATACTTACAATTGTTCTTCTTTTGCTTCTGTACGGTAATTGCTGAATAACTGTTATGTATAAAGAAGAGCTAAAGTTCTCAAAAAAACAATGTTTTTGCTTAAGTCAAAAGAACTGTGTACAGTGAATTGCCATCTTTAAGCATAGCAGATTCTGTAATCACACAGCACAAACGCTGATATTTCTTAGTGGCAAATAGACACACAGGCAACTGGACAGGATTGTATATCTATAAAACAGAGGGGCCTATTAATAGTCAAGGAGCACTGTAAAGCAAATTGAAAGACTATTTTGTAACCTCTAAAATCTCTTTAAAACGTTACCGTGACATTGGCATGTCTGCCCCTGAAGTCGGTAGGTTGTTTTGGGGGGAGTAAGACTGGTTACAGAGAGGGTCTTACCCCACACACCTCTCTGGGTGGGTGGGTGGTTTGGGTGAAGCTATGAAAAGGAAAACCGCTATTGATCCAAACTGTTACATTCTCATTGGCTCCTTTCTTCTCTGTAACTGTCAAATCTGTTTTGGGGGGCTTTTAGAGAGGAGATGAAATGGCGGAAGTGGGCTGATGAATGGCTTGTTCACCTGATTTCTCCAAACGTGTACCGTACCCCAAAAGAGGCGCTGGCCTCATTCAACTACATCGTCCGTGAGGGAAAGTTTGGAACATTTGAGGGTTTTTTTGCTAAATACGTGGGAGCAGCAGCCATGTTCTTCATTGGCAAAAGACTCAAGAGCAGGTAAGATCCTGATTTTCTCTCTTTCTCAGAGTCTCAGTCTCACCCCCACCCCCTTTCTGGAAGAAGATTTTTTGTGTTGCAGGTGCTGTTGCAGCTAAAGTACATTCCCCGTCCTGAGTGTGCTGTTGGCAGACACTGCATGAAAAGCATGGGGTGTGCTGCCTTGGCTGACAGTCTGTAATGGTAAATCCTTGTCATCAAACCCACCCAGCAGGATTAGAAGGTGCTCTGAAACTCCTGTACTGTACATGTATATGAAATGGTTATAACAATGTCTGCTGTGAGTAATTTGGTTGAGAGAGCAGCAAAGCTTACCAGTTCTGCCACCCAAAAGGCTCACAGAACACACTCTTTATGTGCTTCTGACCATTTGGATCACTTCTTTCTGTAGCGCTCCACGTTGTCAGTGGGTAATCATAACAACTGCGTATGGTGCACCCCTACCAGGGGAATGGCACGGCCTAAGCTTTAGAATGTTGGGCACATGAGGATTCCATGCACTAGCAGCAACTCCCCAGTTAAGCTGTGCCATTTAACGGGGAGAGAGCTGCCTTCCTCTTCTCTGAAGATTTCAGGTTCCAATATGGGAGGCAGTATAACTCAGTGGTTTAAGGCTCTGAGCTGCAAATCTGGAGACCTGGGTTTGAATCCCACAGCCCCCACTTGCATACTGTGTGACCCTGAGCAAGTCACTTAACTTCCCTGTGCTCCCAGGTCGCACCTGTAAATAAGCTTTCAGCTTAGTGTGTGTCTCTCCTGGTTAAACAATTTGAAAAAAAATAAATATTCAAGACTTCAGTTTGGGACTGCAATTCTGTTCTGCAGGTTGGGGCTACCTGTTTCAGGGAGCACCCCTAAATTTAAATCGTACCTGTTAAGCTGCTGCTTTCAAATTGAATAACCTGCCTTTTTTTCTCATTCTCTGTGTGGATTGTGAGACAGTTATGCCTTGCTAGGGTGTTTTTAATGGTCTTTTAAAAACTTGTTAAAAGGAAAAAAAAAAAATGCCACAGGTAGGTACAATTTAAATTATTGGGAGCTTAGGGTCTATAAAACAGGTATGCCAGACGCCTAATATCAGAAGCAAGCACTCCCATCTAGCTCGGGAAAGTGTATACGTAGTTAGAGCTTTTTGAAATTCTTGGAATTTTACAGTTGCGGACTGTTACTGTTGTGGGGAACAAAAATTATCAGTAACACAGTAGAGTCTGGATTTTTTTTTCCTGTCACAGTTTTCAGTTATTGGCACAATGGCTTACAGGAGATCATAAGTTCAAACAACATGAAGTCTTGCTGTATTCTGACTATATGCAGTTAGCCCCAGCACTTGAACTGCCCCAGAGAGTAAAGGGTTAACTGTATGCAAAGGCATAGAACGTTGAGCTCGAGCTCGGTTTTCAAACCTCTGTCTGTGGCACTCTGAAGTGTAACCATCAGATTTCTTACACCGCCTAACTGTGAAGTCGCTCCGGAGATTCCTTCTGCACTTCAGTTCGGTAAAAGTTTGAATCGGTCGGTTCTTTCAACCCACTTCGTTAGTAAATCGGTATTCTTGCCTCTGTCTCAGTACCAGTAAGTGGTAGTTGTAGGTAGTGGTAGTTTTCTTAAGAAATTTTTATTTTTCGGTTCTTTGCCGGTCGGTCCGGTTTGGAACCGAAACTTATCTCTATTATATATATATATATATATATTATTGTTTGACTGTGTGGTTTTTCCAGTATTTATCAGTTCTAAAAAAAAAAAAACTGGGTTTTAGGATTTTTTTTAACTGACCCGCGGACACGTTGAACTGATAAGTTTGCAGTCCCCTGGCTTAACTGCTGTTTGGGGTGACTTTATATTGGAAGGCATGTCTGAGAAACCCAAAAAGAAAACCAGACCCACTGGGTTTCAGCACTGTACTGAGTGTAAGGAGGCCTTTGCTAAGGCCGACCCTCACCCCGTATGTGTGTATTGTCTGGGGTTTGACCACCTCAAGGAAGACTGTCAAATATGTAAGAACTTTCCCAAAGCCACTCTGGAAAAACGTTTGAGTAGGCCATGGGAGAGGGAGGCCGGATGGCCAGCCTGGTTTGGTTGCGGCCGAACCTGAGGAGGGGCCCACTGACCAGGGCGATACCTCTTCGGGCAGACGGAAAACTGATTCTGCGGAATCAGTTCAGAGTAAAAGGAAAAGGAAATCAGCCGGTTCGGATCCGGCTTCCCATGGTCCGACCGCTGATGAAATAGTGAAAGCAATTTCAGTTGTTCAATCGCTTTGGCCGGTTCCGACCAAACCGGTCTCTGTTCAGAGCCGATCGGTTCAGTCGGAGGTATTTGCTTCAGAACTGGATCCTGAGGCATACTATGAGGATGATTGGGAGGAGGATGAAGATTATGAAGAGGAACAATGTGAAGGCCTAGATGAGCCAGTAGAGCCTGACATCTCCCCAGACGGGCCTTCTCAGGCTTCTCCTCCCAGGCTTTCTGAGTCCCCTTCCCATTTCTTGTTTTACAAGAAAGTGGCTGAGACTCTTAAGCTTCCTATGGAAAAGGCTGATCAGGAGAACCTGACTATCTGGAAATGATGGATGTCCCAGAGTCAGAGGGAGTCTATCCCTTTACACAAATCTTTGGGGAAGCACACACAAAAAAGTTCTTCAGTTTTCTACATCCATTCCTCCTGTGGAAAAAATAATTGACAGGAGGTATGCTTTGTCAGGTCCTGGGATGGAATCCCTTTCATCTCGTAGCAGCCATGTTGGGGTAGTACAAACTGCAGCCTGTGACAAGGCTAATATTCCTTTGGTATCTTACCCCCAAAATAAGGATTCCAGGAAAGTGGATGCCATGGCAAAAAAGCAGTACTTGGCATCCTCTTTGGGACTCAGGCAATCTAATTACATGGCATACACTGCCAGGTACCAGAAATCTATGTGGGATATGGTTCTGGAATGGGCTAAGGATGCCCCTCCCCAGCTGGCCAAGGAGCTGAAGCAGGTGGCTGCAAATGGTATAGAGGCATCTAAGGTGCAATTCCACGCTGCTGTTGATTCCAGTGATGTTCATTCAAGGGTCATGCTACATCTTTCTCCATGAGGAGATTTGCTTGGCTTAGGTGTACCAACCTCTCTCAGGATACCCAGGCTAAGGCCATGGACTTTCCTGTAACTGGTAATTCTCTGTTTGGGGAGCAAACAGAGAACTACATGAAGAAAATGGACGAGTACAGGACCACCTATAGGAGTGCTGCAGCCAAACAGAAGCAGACCACTCTTCAGAGGCAGCAGTTTAGGGGCAGGGGCAGGCCTTTTTACCACGCTCAGGCCTCCTCCTCTTCTTTCCAGCAGAGGGGGTTCTTTAGGGGAAGAGGTAGACGTGGGGTAACCAGGACCCCATCAGCTACACAGTCCAAGCCCCCTGCCAAGCAGACACCCTGAGGTGTCAGACAGGGTTGCCTCCCTAATCCCAGTAGGGGGCAGGCTGGCTCACTACTCCCAGGCCTGGGAGTCTATTACTTCAGACAAATGGGTCCTGGAAGTAGTAAGCCAGGGACTTGCTCTCAGTTTCAAAAGGTTTCCAAAAATAAGAGCAGAGTCTTTCAGTCCTCCCTCTTCCTTGGAGACAAAGGCCCTAGAGGCAGAAGTCTCCTCTCTTTTGCAAGCAGTAGAGAAGGTACCTCTTTGTCACAGAGGGAAAGGACTGTATTCAAGATACTTCCTTACCCGCAAAAAGACAGGGGAGTGGTGACCCATATTGGAGTTAAGGTACCTGAGCAAATATTTGACAAAACCAAATTTCAAAATGGTGACTCTGGGAGTAATTCTTCCCTCTCTGAGACCAGGAGTCAGGCTAGCCTCCCTGGATCTCAAGGATGCCTACTTCCACATACCTATCAGACATTCCCACAGAAAGTACCTCAGGTTCGAGTTGCCCTCAGACCATTACCAGTTCAGGGCCATGCCCTTTGGCCCAACATCTGCTCCAAGGGTGTTCAAAAAGTGTTTTGCAGTGGTGGTGGCATTACTCAGGAGGCAGGTCATCCTTCTGTTCCCATATCTGGATGACTGGCTTCTGGTGGGCCAGTCCTCAGACCAAGTCAAGTCAGCTTTAGAGGTCACCCAAAGACTTGTAGAATCCTTGGGCTTCATTCTGAATTTAGAGAAGTCTGTTCTAGAGCCAGCCCAGCTTCTCACCTTCATAGGAGTGGAAATAGATACAGTTCAAGCAAGAACATTTCTTCCTCCCTCAAAGGTTCAGTCTCTGGTCACTCTGGCCTCCTCTTTTCGTCCTCTGGTGTCTCATCCAGCCAGACACTTTCTATAGCTGCTGGGACACATGGCAGCTTCCACAGCAGCAGTAGTTCAGGGAGCAAGATTTCAAATGAGGGATATTCGGTTTCATCTCAGATCTTTCTGGTCTCAGAAAAAGGACCCTCTCTCCAAATTGGTTCCAGTCTCCGAAACCCTGGTTCAGGCCCTTCAGTAGTGGTTGGACAAGGGCAATCTTGGACAAGGGGTACCCTTCATAAGTCAGGTCCCTTCTGTGATTCTCACTACAGACGCCTCTCTCTTGGGGTGGCAGGCCCACCTAGATCATATCACAACTCAGGGAACTTGGTCACACCGGGGGTCCCTTCTGCATATAAATCTTCTCGAATTAAGAGCTGTCTTTCTGGTACTTCAGACATTTTCAGCAGTTGTCCAAGGGAAAGTGGTGCAGATCAGAACAGACAGTACCACAACCATGTGGTACATCAACAAACAGGGAGGCACTCGGTCCTCTGCCTTGTGCACAGAGGCCATGAAAATGTGGTCTCTGGCTTATTCCCTACAGGCTTCCTTGATGGCTGTGCACCTTCCAGGGAAGGACAACATTCTAGCAGATGCTTTTCAGCAGGTTTTCTCAGGGTCACCACGAATGGACCCTGAATTCTGTCATTCTTTAAGTCATTTTGAGGAGATGGGGCACCCCAGAGATAGATCTCTTTGCAGCCCCAGACAATCTTCTTTTTTTTTTTTTTTTTGCCTCCCCTTCCCTGGCTGCCTACTCCTTCTGGTCCCCTAACACCTGTCCCGACTCCCATACCAGCTATCACCTCATATGGCAGTCCCCGGGTAACCCAGCGTATCGATTCGCTGTCGGGTCCCTCCTCCGAGGGGAAGGCACCGTGGGAGTGGCCAGCGCACTTTCATTGGCCCGGGGTACTGCTGAGGCATGCCGGTCATGGGATCGGCGGCATCGGAGGGCAGAGGGGCCATCATCCAGCCAGCCAGGGAGTATTTTCCTGGTTTTCTTGTGGGGAGTGACGTCCTGACATCAAGGCATACGCCAGACGTCTGCCACTCCCCCTTGAACTCCGTATCAGGCGTCACTACTGTGCTCCCAGCCTCCGCCAGGAGTCAGCATGCACCGATGCGCGTCCCCACCCTCCCCCCAGAGAAGGAGAGCTGTCCCCGGACACTCCATCCTTCTCCTCCCGGCCGGCCCTCTGGCAACCCGAGTCCGTTCCCGAACCCGGGTCGCCAGCGTCGCAGATGGAAATCCAACCGCTGCGCCGGCGGGCCGGCCCTATCAACTCCCTCTTAATTGCTGCAGAGCACCCCTTCTGGGTCCTGTTCCCCAGGATGCTCTTCTACTAGATTGGACAAAAAAGTTTCTGTATGCATTTCCTCCTTTTCCTCTGATATTCAGGGTACTGTTAAAGATCGGGTCCCAGCCCTGCAAGGTGATTCTGGTAGCTCCAGACTGGGCCAGACAGCCTTGGTATCCTCTTCTGTTGTCACTGTCAGTAACACTGCCCTTGTGTCTTCCCAGGCAGTACAATCTCCTCACCTCCTCTCAGGGGAGGATTCTGTACCCCAGCCTTCAGACTCGCAGGCTCAAAGCCTTGCTCTTGAAGAGCTAGAATATGCAAGTTTGCATCTGTCCCAATCAGTCTTGGATATTTTAAAAGTTAGCAGGAAGCCTGCCACTAGGAAGACATACAACTCCAAATGGAAGAGGTTTGGTTTCTGATGTTCCAGTAGGCATATTAAGCCAGAGGAGCTGGCTGACATTGCCACTGTTTTGGACTATTTGGTACATCTTAACAGTTTAGGCCCCCAGCCTACTACTCTTAAAGTACACTTGGCAGCTGTGTCTGCTTTTCTTTCGGCTGGTAAGGCCTATTCCCTAGCTTCTCATCCAGTTTTCAAGAAGTTCTTCAAAGGCTCGGTCCATGTTAGTCCTCCCTTCTGGGAGCCTACTCCTTCTTGGGATCTGAACATCTGTATTGCACAGCTTATGCAGTCCCCTTTTGAACCTTTATCTTCAGCTGAGCCGAAATATTTGACTTGGAAAACTGTATTTCTGGTAGCCATTACCTCAGCTAGGAGGATCAGTGAACTACAGGCCTTATCAGTGGAACCTGATTTCATTTCCTTTCATAGGGATAAGGTGGTCCTTCGTACCAATAGAAAGTTCCTTCCCAAGGTGGTGTCAGACTTTCATCTGAACCAGTCTATGTCCCTGCCTGTCTTTTTCACTGATCATTCTTCCTCTGGAGAGAGGAGGCTACACAGTCTGGATGTGAAAAGGGCTCTCTGTTACTATATTGAGCATACTAAAGCTCATACAAAGGATTGTTCTCAATTAATTATTTCTCACTTATGGTGAGGTGGGAAAGGGCAAGCTTGCTACCAAGAGGTCTATTGCCAGGTGGATTGTCTCTTGCATTCAATTCTGCTTTTCTAAACTTGGGAAGGAGCCTCCCTCAGGGCTGAGGGCTCACTCTACCAGAGGTACAGCTGCTTCTATTGCTGCAGCTAGAGAGATACCGTTAGTGGAGATATGTAAAGCAGCTACCTGGAAATCTGTTCACACCTTCACCAAGCATTACTCTTTGGACATTCTGTCACGAAGTGATGCTAGGTTTTGCACGACTGTGCTGCAGAGCCTGTTCCCAAAATAGGTTCTCCAACTCCCTCCTCCAAGGGGGTATTGCTTGGTAGTCTGCATATAGTCAGAACACAGCAAGACTTCATGTTGTTTGAAGAAAAAATTACTCACCATAGTAATGTTGTTTCTTGTAATGGAGTCTTGATGTATTCTGACCTCCCTCCCTGCCCCCCTCCTGGAACCTAGTAGTTTTGGGATGTGGTGGGGCAGCCCCAGAGGTGTACTGGACATGCCTCCATCTCTTAGGGGGTTTGTTTTGGTTTGTTATTAAGCATTTTGGTAAACCACTGCCTGTTATGTTCTTTCTGGGTGTTCTCGACTTGAGTATTTTTATTTATTTTATTTATTGTAGTCTAGGATTACAAATACCTTTGAGCCGAGGCTCTTTTACAAAGGTTCCACGTCAAGAGAGTACAAACATATTAGGCTAAGCTACATTGGCCTCAACATAGGCAAAAAAAAAAAACACAATGATAAAGAGTTTAGAAACAACATCCAGTGGTTCAAGTGATACATCACAGTAATAAAGTAGTGAATCACATAGGTTGGGATAGGTTTGGAGATCTATAAGGAGTCGGGGCGGGGGTTGGAGGAAGGGAGGGAGGGCAGCAGCTTAAAAGAAACTAGAATAGGTTCACAGCATTGTGATAGAACAAAGGAGAGGGGTGGTGGGCCACAAGAGGAAGAATGAAAGTTAGGAGAGGCAGTGAGATGAAGATGTAGACTTGATTTGAAAATCTTCTGACCCTAAAGCTTTGCTTTGCCATTTGGCACAAAATTTTGGAAACAGTTTCTTCCTTTGAGTTAGTTAGTTTAGTGTTTGTAAGACTCTGACTGTTACATTTCAGAGTACTACAGACAGAGGTTTGAAAACTGAGCTCGAGCTCAATGTTCTATGCCTTTGGATAGAGTAAACCCTTTACTCTCCGGGGCAATTCAAGTGCTGGGGCTGACTGCATATAGTCAGAATACAGCAAGGCTCCATTAGAAGAAACAACATTACTATGGTGAGTAATTTTTTCTTATGAAAAGATGCAAGACCTGCAGAAGGGTGATGAGGCCCTCTCCCATAGGTACATATTGCTTTCATTGTGTTGCCCAGCATAATATTTCTCTCACTGTACCCTCCAGCTGGTCCTCTGAGCTCGGGGGGGGGGTGGTGGTGGTGGTCACTTGGTCTGTCTCTTGGCAGTGGCAAAGCAGAATTGTGAAAAATCTCTATTGCTCCTCGGTGAGCTTCTGAGCCTCGATGTCCCGCAGGACATCATGACAAATACACCCAACCCCAAACAGGACCCCTCAGGTCAGGGGGGCTCACACAGGCACGTCCAGGTGCGACACAGCAAGAGCAAATATGTAGGCAGACCTTGACCCTGACCTTTTTGAAGGCCAGGATGTGGATTATTGGGATCTTCGGGAAACTCCTGACCTTAAAAAAATTGCTTTCAGACAAGGAGGACGACCCGTCTGAGGAGGAATTAGAGGAAGGAGAGTGGACGTAGCCCAAACCAGGATTCAGATTCCACCCTTCTTTGATAATTAATAAGTCCTTGTCCTTTTTGATAGTCGAGGCTTGTAGATCCTTACAGCTAAAGGAGGAGCAGTCCGTAGAGACACTGGATGTTAATCCAATTCTGTCAGCATCCTTCTCTGCTCCAAAATGTTTCCCAGGTTTTCTCCATAGTGACCAAATTATTGAACAAGAATGGGCAGGTGTGGATGAGAGAAAAAAAATCTTCCCAATGCAAAAACTAGGAATTATTCTTTTTTTAGAGGAAAGGTCTTGCAAGTGCCCCCCCCCGGCAGACAAGACTGTTTATAATTCTATAAAACACACCACCATTCCAATGGAGAGTGCTCTGGCACTGTCAGATTTGCACGACAAGCGGATGGTTACCGCATGCAGGAGGGTTTTTGCTTCTACAGGCACAAACATTTGTCCCTCCTATACTTCATTTATTGTTGCCAGAGCCTTAAACCTCTGGGTCACAACACTGACTGACTGACTTCATTCCTCTTGATTCGGAGGGTGTGAGCATTTTGCAGCTGGCGGCCATGGCATCTTTCTTCCTGGGTGATTCCACAGTGGACAATTTGTGCATGTCAGCCTGTTCCGCCTACCACAATGCGTTGGCCATGAGGGCCATGTGGCTCGGACATTGGTCTGCTGACCAGTCTTCAAAGATGAAACTGTTTAGCCTTCCTTTTAAAGGAAGTTTATTGTTTGGATCTGATCTGGATTCTATCTTGCAGGACATGCAGGATAAGAAGGGCCACCTCCCAGTGTCAAAACAGCAAAGCAAGGCCACAGCTCCTCAATGAGGCCAGATTGATGGTTGGTGCAGGCAGTCCTGGAGAGGGTATTGTCCCTTTTGGAATTTCGATACCCAAAGAAGCAAAGGTGCTTATTCAGGCAATAGTGGTTACAGCAATAGAGGATCCTTTCCCAGGCACCGTAGAGGAGGACCAGCACAAAGACCTGGTACCTCACAATGAAAGTACATGGGTCCATCCCTGTCCCCCTTCCCTTGGTGGAAGACTACAGGAATTTCTTGCAAGATGAGCCCAAACACTGACAGATGCCTGGGTTCTGGAAATCCTTCAGCTGGGCTATGCCATAAAATTCTTAACAGTTCCCTCAAGGGGATGTTTGCTGCCGTCCCTGGTGTCAAAGCAAGAGACAAAATGCCAGGTGGTGTCAGACACTCTGACCCACCTCATTCAAATCGAGGCTGAAGTTCTGGTTTCACCAAATTCAAGGGTTCTACACCATCTATTTCTTAGTTTCCAGAAAGTCCGGGGTTTCGGGCCCATTCTGGATCTGAAGCATCTGAGCAAGTTTGTTCACCACAGAGGTTCAAGATGGAGTCTCTGAGGTCAATAATTTGGGTCGTTCAACCAGGGGACTTTTTAGCCTCGATAGATCTGACAGATGCTTACCTTCACATTCTCATCTGTCAGTCCCACCAGAAGTACCTCAGGTTCTCGATACTGGGCCAACATTTCCAGTAAAAGGCACTTCCATTCGGCCTTATAAACGCCCCTCGAGTTTTCTCGAAGCTGTTGATGGTTCTGGTGGCTCAACTACAATGGGAGGGTCATCTTGTTTACCCTTATCTGGATGACCTGCTCATTCAGGCACCAATATTGTCCCTTGCAAGGAAGTCTGTGTCCAGGACCCCGGAGATCCTGGAATTGTATGGCTGGATAGTGAACAGGGAGAAGAGCTCCTTCGAACCATCTCGGTCCTTAGAGCACTTGGGGGTAGTCTTCGACACGAAAGTAGGGAGGGTGTTCCTATCACCCTCCCTGGAGGGAGATGTTGCTGTTGGATATACGGTGGCTCAGAAATCGGTCCTCAGCATTGACCCACAGTCTGCTTCAGATTCTTGGCCTCATGGCGGCAACAATAGGCTTAGTTTCCTGAGCCTTCTTCCAAATGTGGCTCCTTCAAATGGAGCTGTTGGTGGCCTGGGACCCGTCACTGGAGGACTGTCAAGCCAGGATTCTCCTCACCCCTCAGCTACATCACTTCCTGAGTTTGTGGATGAATGTGCAGAATCTCAAGAAGGTTATTCCATTGGAACTACTGCTGAAAGTGTGATTCTCGCAGTGGATGCAAGTCTGCATGGGTGGGGGGCAGTCCTAAACCAACTTCCCACTCGGGATTTGGTCCGTACAGGAACAGCATCTCCACATAAATGTCCTGGATATGCGGGCAGTTGGCTTATCTCTACTTCATTTCTAGTCCAGACTTAGGAACACTGCAGTAAAGGTACGGTCAGACAATGCATCACAGTGGCATACATAAACAACCGAGGAGGCACAGAAAGCAACGCAATGCTTCGGGAGACCTCCGTACTCCTGAGCTGGGCAGAGGAGAACCTTCTCTCTCTTTGTTGGCAGTGCATCTGGCAGGGGAATTGAACATTCGGGTGAACTGGCTAAGTTGTGAAAGTGTTCACCCCGGAGAGTGGCAGTTGAACCCAGAAGTGTTCACATTATTAAACAATCAGTTCAGACAACCACAGATAGATCTGTTTGCTTCAAGCCACAATGCTCAGACCCACAGGTTCTTCAGTCGATATTGGTGTCCGCTGGTCCGGTGGACGCTCTGACTCAGGAGAGGTCCTTTCGCAGAACGTATGCCTTTCCTCCACTGCCTCTCCTTCAGAAAGTCTTAAGAAAAATAAGACACTCTGGCAGAAACTTTCTTCTGATAGCACCAGAGTGGCCAAGAAGACAGTGGTTCTCAGATCTAGTGTACCTAGCCCAGTAAGTACCGTTACGTCTTCTGGTACGAAGGGACCGCCTGCTGCAAGGCCCCATTCTTCACCTGAACCCAGGTTCAATGCAACTTGCAGCCTGGCTCTTGAAAGGAGGAGGCTCCTAAAATTAGTTTTTTCACTGAAGGTAGTTGAAACCTTGATGGTGGCAAGAAAAACCTCTACTTCAACTGCTTACACCCAGTCTGGACAATCTTTTCCTCTTGGTCCAGTGCGTAAGGATATATTTTTATTTATTATACTTTCTGCCCCAGCCACAGATGACCCAGCACTTCGGCCTGGTCACGGACCTCCGCCTCCACATTAGACCGCGCCGCCTCGGATACCCCCTGGCTCGCTCGCCGCCCCCCAAGCTGGGTGCGGCGCTGCCCTGGTACAACACCGCATGTCGGACTAGGTCCAGAGTCGGTCCTGGAGGTTGATGAAGGTCAGGGCAGGCTTCATCTAGGTCGCCCAGGGAGAATTTTTTTTTTTGTAGGCTGTACGCGGGGGCGGAACGCGTAATGATGTCCATCGTCCGTCCTGCCCTCCGAGTAACTTCCTAATGCCGTTGCTGCGGTAACTCTGGCCTCTGCCAGGGGTCCATCAAGCATCGGACATTTGCCTTGCCCTCCCCCTGGAGAAGGAGAGCAGTCCCTGGGACACTCAATCCTTCTCCCCCCAGCCGGCCCTCCAACGACTTGGGTCCATTCTGAACCCGGGTCGCCGGCATCACAAGCGGAATTCCAACCGCTGTGCCGACGGGCCGGCCATGGGAAAGGATTTAAACCTTCTAAAGCCTCCGTTCCTCAAATCCTGGACTTCCTTCAGGAGGGCATGGATAAGGGGTTGGCATTGAGCGCACTGAGAGGTCAGGTTTCCGCTCTCAGAGCTTCCTTGGGGTTCTCCCTAAGAACAAATAGGTTATTCGTTTTTTGTGCACGATTGGCAGGAGCAGACTGCTGTTTCGATCCCCGGTTCCCCCGTGGAATCCTAACTTGGCTGTGAATGCTCTCTGTGTTGAACCCTTCGAGCCACTAGCATCCATGCCACTGGATGTATTGTCCTACAAGGTCTGTTTCTTGGTGGCCATATGTTCAGCCAGGAGGGTGGTTGAACTCCAGTCCTTGTCGTGTAAGGAGCCTTACTTTAGTTATTTATTTATTTAAGGGAATCAGATACACCTTTGAGCCAGGGGCTCTTTTACAAAGGTTCCATGTCAGGCTACTTGAAACATTAGGACAGGCAGTGGTATTGTGCAAAAGAGAAATAAACATAGCAGCCGGAGGGCTTCGTCAATTACCAAAACATCACAATTGTGCAAATCACTTCTATCACAATGTAAACAATATAGATTCGTATAGGTAGCCATCCGACAAAGGGAGGCGAGGCCAGAGGCTGGTGTAAAGAGGGAGTGGGGGATGGGTCAGAGTCAGCGAGGAGGTGTGTGGAGGAGTAGAGGGGGAGGGATAAACCATTTAGGTGTGGCAGTCGCAGGAGGCACAGGAGATGAGATATTGATGCAGGCTGAGCTTAGACACCCAGGGTTGCTTTGCTGGTAACTTCTGCTGGCAGGGTGTTGAACCAGGAGGCAGCACTGAAAAAGGATTGTTGGCCTTGGGTAGTCCTGCAAAGGGGAACAGTGAAGGAGAGGTTGTTTGAATTCCTGGTTTGTCGTGGGCCACCATATGGTCTCAGCAGTGCCTGTGATCCAGGGGGTAGTAGGTCCAATGTTTGCTTTTTTGCTAGGATGCAGGTTTGATATTTAATTCTGCCAGATAGTTGGAGCCAGTTAGCATGTTCGTAGATCTCGCAGGTGTGTGTAAAGCGGTTTGCAGATGTTTGGAGACTACATGCCTTGTTTAGTGCTGTGGCGATGCGTCGGAGAGCTGTCCGTGGCAGACCCATAGATCACAAGCCCATAGTTTATTATAGAGATTACTGAACTGTGAATGGCAGTGCTTAGGGTTTCATCCGTGAGGCAGTTCTTGTGTCTATAGAGCAGGCCTATGCGGGTATTCACAGTTTTTGCTACGTAGTTATGTTCAGAGTATCCAAGTGTTGGGTCAAGAATCACCCCAAGATATGTAAATAGATGTACTTGTTCAAAGGTGGCCCCTTTACCATGCATAAGGACAGTGTGGTGCTTAGGATGGTTCCGTCCCTAATCCCGAAAGTGCCCACAGATTTTCATATAAACCAGGAAATTTGCCTTCCGTCTTTCTGTCCTCATCCTTCTCATCCCAAGGAGGAGGAGTTGCATAAACTGGACCTGAGTTGGGCAGTTAAGATCTACCTTAAACACACATCTGAATTTCATAAATCAGAAAGTCTATTTGTGCTGTTCGGATCAGACAAAAGGCATCTAGACCCACCCTAGCTAGGTGGGTGGGGGCCTGTGTTGCTAAGGGCTATGTGGCGAAAAAGAAGAGGCCTCTGGCTCTTATCAAGGCGCACTGCACCAGGGCGATGGCAACTTCCTGGGCGGAGAGAGGCGAAGCCACAGTCTCAGAACTATGCAAGGCAGCTACATGGTCCTCAGTCCACACATTCACGAAACATAAATTGGATGTTGAGAGTTCAGCTGACGCAGCTTTTGGTTGCAGAGTGTTGCAGGCAGCAGTTCGTAAGTAATTCTGAAGCATCTTGTGTATGGGATAATATTCTGCCCCCTCCAGGTTTTGTCTGGGTACTGCTTCTTAGAACCTAGTTGTTATGATTACCAATTGACAATGTGGAGTGCTACAGAAAGAAGAAACTAACATCATACTTACCATAATTTTCTTTCTGTTAACTCCAGCATTGTCAGTGGGACCTGCCCAGGAGCTTGGGTTCTGAGGGAGAATCTTATCCTGCATGCTAGGAGAGAGGTCTGTTTTTGTAAAAATCTCCTACTTGGATCTCTCTCTCTATTCTGCTGCACTGTAATCTGATAAGTATATTTGTAGGCTGACTTGCCATTTATCTGCAACCGCAGGTTAACAGGTTTTGTTGATTTATTTGAGGTGTGTTTCTTGTTGCAGATTAGTGTCTCTGCATTGATTTAATAAAAAAAAAAAAAAAGATAGGACATGTCTCATTGTGTATTAGTTTCAGTTCACAGATTTACGATTCTTGTTAGCCATGCTGCAACTCCATGGTTTTCTATACAAAAACTGAATATTTCAGGCTTCCTTTTGGGTCCATGAAATTCATCCCTTCCCCAAATGATGGATAGGAAGGTAATGCAGAGTTTTATTATTACAAGTATGTGATTTTTTTTTTTTTTTTTTATCGTATATGTGTGTAGCTCTCATGGCACTGTGACGTAAGTAGTAACTGGGGAGTTGCTGCTAGTGCATGGAATCCTCATGTGTCTAACATTCTAAAGCTTGGGCTGTGCCATTCTGGTAGGGGTGTACCATACCCAGTTTTTATGATTACCTATTGACAATGTTGGAGCCAACAAAAAAGGAAATTACGGTAAGTATAAATTTAATTTCTTCTTTCCTCTGCGCATTGGAGACACTTATTCGTGGGATTATAGTCTCACGCATAGCTGCCCTGGAAACAGGCACATTTGGGTGCTTTTTTTTAATTTTTTTAGTAATAATATAGTTTTGATCGAGCAAATATGTTATTACTGCTGCCTAGACCACTCTTATAGTTTTAAGAGTGGCCTCACTTAAAATTTTAGGGTACTGAAACAGGTCACTTTCACTTCGCGGTTCTCATACCCTAGGAATGCATGTGAGACCACTCTTGCGACCATAAGAGTGGCCTCTGCGGGTGTTTAATATACAATAAAAGACTCCGCAACCATACAGATAAACATAACAAATCATGAATTTATCTTCTGAAATGGAGCTTCTATTTTACAAATTAAAATGTTTTGTTTTACGTGTATATGTGGATGCCAATGCATCTCTTCACTTTTTAAGAAAGTCACCTGATGGCCACCTGTCGGAGCAGTGGCTGCATTGGCACTCTCAATGCTGGCAACCAGAGTTTGTGCCCCGAGCCCAGATTGTCTGTGGGTTGCAGTAGTAGATGGACCATCTCAAAGTATGCTGTCCTGGGAAGGGTGGATCGTGCCACCTGCTGAATTATTGCCACCTGGGTGACCACAGGTTGCAGTACAGGTGAGAGCATGCAGCACATATGGGGAGGAGGGGAATGTGCATGTCAGTGCGTCAGGCTTGCTGCCAGCTGATAATAAAGGCACTCTCTTAGAAGAAAGGAAAGTAAGGGGAAAAAATCTGGTACAGATTGGGCAGATAACTTTCCAGCTGCCCATCTCTGGCTACTTCCTCCCATGTCCAGGGATGACCTGGGGCCCCGCCACAGTGGGTGGCTGGATTGCATGGGGCAATATGCTGAGAAGTGGAAAAGCATAACCCTGCCTTGGGGGCAGGGGACAACACAACAGTGAGTCACAGGTGTCTCTGAGCTCTGTAACAGCCAGGCAAGGGGAGCACAGATGACAGAAAGATGACCCTGATGGAAGCCAAAGTAGGTCCCAGTCATTAGGTCAGAGGAGGTAAAAAGATGGAAGAGGGAAAAATCTTCACTTCGCACTCTCTTTAGGTGCCAGGGCCATGAACCGAAGGTGAATCATCTGAATGTACTGTAAATGTCATTATAAATCACTAAGGTGATTTCAGCCAGTTGGCGCCCAGAGCCACTGTACCTCTTATCCGGTTTACAGTACGCTCTCATGCAGGAGCGTTAGGAGGGAGCGCTCCACTTTAGCACCGGGAGAGGGAGAAGGCACAATAAAATTAAAAAAAAGAAAAGACTACGCATACATCACTAGAGTAAACTCAAGTGAGTTATAAGAAGATAATAGGGCCTACAAGGGCTGTCTCTTATAGTATGGCACTGCCCTGTGAGGTTTGCAGATAGAAACGTCCCGCTTTGCAGTCCATTCACTCACGCTTCATGCTTTGAGTCTGTTATACCATAAGAGGCACTCCTCGGAGGCCTCATTAAAAAAGAGATTGTAAACTATTTCTTAATTTAAAAATATCTTTAAATTTTTTAATAAAAAAAAAAAAACTTGAATGAGTTGAACAATCCATGTATTGCTCTCCTGTGATTTTAAGATGCCCGCTCACAAGTAAATCAGTGCTGATGATTTATAAAGCAGACACACATGCTGTACTGAGTGAAGTGGAATAGTCCAACAGAATTTAGCATTTTTGAAGCTGGCAAATGAGCCCCCAAAAAAAAAAAAGAGTTTGTTTGGAGGAGAATAGAATTGCATAATTGACAGTGTGATTCTGGTAATCTTAACATGTTGTATTTGCATGAATTTGAAAATGGTACTAAACATTGGCACCAGTAGTGCTTTTCGAAAAGTGCAAGGATTCCATGTTTAACCCCAATTCAAAATGGCATCTCAGAGCCGATGAGTAAATGGTTTTGATTAATTTAGATCTTCGAGGATATCTCCTCCATTAATCCACATCTTTATAACTATAGCCACCAGGCACTAGGGACTGCATGGAAACATTTGCTAGCTGGGAGGCCTCCTACAACGATGTCATGCATCACAGTCTGTATAAATGTGAGCGGTCCCATCATTCCTCAGTTCTTTTCCTGCCGCTGACCATCCTCTCTAAACTTGCTGAAGGAAACGTCAACTAGCCATTGCCATTTATAAGTGTATTTCATCATCTCTGCATGCCAGCGAAGTTGAAAAATCCTTTATTTCTGTACTGTAAGTGTGGAGAGAAAATTTATAAAGACACGCGCACGCACACACAGTCTGTGTGTGCTGCTTTGTCCTTTCTCACAATGTGAGGACTTGAGTTTTTTTGCCAGAGTTTCTTTCTTTTTTTTTTTTACTTTTTTTTTTTTTCAATTTATCTTGTACATGATAAATAAAAGAGCATGTAGTAGGCAGTCCAACAAATGAATACATTTCCTTTTAGAAAAAGAACATCTTTCTCTTTAATCAGAGGAATTCTGTGCATCAACTACATTACAATACAGCATAAGGGGGTGTCCTTCAGTCATGATATACTAGATTGGCTATATCTGTATAAAAATGCTGTGTAATTGGCCCATGAGCACATGGCTAAAACAAATGTAAATTGATTGTCCAGCAGTTAAGTCCAAAATAAGTATTGCCCCTAAAATTTAGTTTGCCAGAGTTTCAACCAGTGTACAAGGCAACGCCACAAGAAAGCTCTAGAAAATTACCTTTTCTGTAAAACTTTTAATAGTCATGGAGAAGAAACAAGACTTAAAATTCTACCTCCCTCAATATCGGCTGAGAAATGGTCGCCAGTCAAGGGACTGGGACAGGGAACGGTTAGCGCTGCAGCCCTCCTCGCTGTCAGGCCACAAGTACCTAACATAGCACAAAGAGATCTTCACCACTGAGGTTCCAGGTCACTGGTGAGACAACGTTATTCAGCTGTATCATTGCCCGCTTTGGTGGCGTTGATGACAGCCCCCACCCCCAAAAACTTTTGATGAGACACAAGGTCGAGGCTTGGTTCAGGTGGTGGTGTGCCTACTATGGACAGTACAACACCATCATCGTCTGATTAAGGCCCATCAATGCAGCTGGTCTCTGCCCTTTTACAGGGAGCTAGCAACTCTGACACTGCTGATGTCATTCTCAGAAATGATGCAATGCATTCTGCCTGGCCTACTATTGCAGGCCACCAACTGGGCATCCAGCTACGAAGTCCTCGTTGATGGCTTCTTCAGGCACACTGCAGATTCCTGCCTCTCAGTTGCTGCTGGCATCACCAGTGCATTCTGCAGTGTCCGTTGTCGATGGAGACGTCACCGACGAAGTTGAATATAATCCTGGCCTCGTGATTTTATAGGAGGAATATGAGGGAGAACAATATGTGGCACCGTGCTCTAGTTCTGTCTCTCATCCTACAGTGAGGACTCAGTGGTTTATGCCCTGAGGTCTCCTCCTGAGGATTCTGCTTTTCGAGTCATGGTGCAGCAAATGCAGACTGCCATGGGCTTTGCTGTGAAGAGGAAGATTCCACAAAAAGAAATTTGAGGAATTTTAGAGGTCCCTCACACACCCTCCATAATAATTTCACCTATTTATTTTGTTGTTTAACCAGGTATAGCACACTAAGCTGAAAGCTTTTTTACAGGAGCGACCTGGGAGCACAAGGAGGTTAAGTGACTTGCTCAGGGTCACACAGTATGCAAGTGGAAGCTGTAGGATTCAAACCCAGGTCTGGTCTGCTGGATGTCACCAAATTTGCAGCTCAGAGCCTTTGACCGCTGCGCTATACTGCCTCTCTATACCTATATACCCTGCATTAGAGGATGTAACCTTTGCTGCATTATACAGACCAAACTCACTGCCTGCAGTTCCCAGAAAGGCTGATAAGCAGCATCCTGCTCCATTTGCTAAACTTCATTATGCCAACCAGCCAGAAACTGACTCTGTAGTCGGTGTGGCTGTTCATGATGGGTCCAGATCACCTAAACAGATGAGTACTTTAACTCCTGATAAAGAATCTAGGAGGTTGGATGTGATGGGCAGGTGTACATATGCCTCTGCCTCACTGGGCCTTAGAATTTCAAACTATCCAGCCTATATTATCAAATATCAGAACAGCTTGCGGAAAGCTGGCCAGTGCAGAGGCAGGGCATTCGTCTGCAACGCTGAGGACCTGGGTTTGGGAACGGACTCAGGATGTTAGAGGGCCGGCCGGGGGGAGAAGAATTGAGCATCTTAGGGACTGCTTTCCTTCTCCGGGAGGAGGGGGTAGAGTGTCTGGCACACCGAGGACCTCTACTGGAAACTGGGGGTTCCATTGTGCTGGTGCCGTCACCTGTTTGGGGGGGGGCATCATTGCACGTTCCCGCTCCCAGGATTCTGCCGCAAGCCAACAAAAATTCTGGATCCCAACACATGATGCCTTGCTCCACCGCCAGCCCTGCTGCCAACAATGTCTGTCGGGGGAGGGTCCCCCACTCCCATGGCCCCACTCTGGGGAGTAAGCCAGGGCAAGATAGGAAGGACCATTTGGAGGGGGGCACCAGGACGCCCCTGCCCAGGGTGGTAAGCCTGGGTATGTGGGGGGGGGGGTGACAGCTTGCAGGCAGGGCTGAGCTCCCTTTGGGGAGGGGGGTGCTGGACCATTAAAATAATAATACAACAATAATAATGAAAAAAAGCTTTGCCAGATAGTTCTGCCAAGAATTAGTTACTTAAAACCTTAATCTCTGGTACTGAAGTTAGCAAGCATGTGCTGTGCTCATCATATGATGTCTCTGATGCTTCTGTGAGGGCTGCAGCTCTGGCATTTGTATGAGAAGATATTCCTGGCTCAGAGTTGTAGGATTCGCCAAAGATGTGCATCTGGAAGTTTTGAATGCCCCTTTTAGAGGGACAAAACTGTTTGGCTGTGATGTTGAAGAGGTCTTCAGGATTCAAAATGACCCTGAGGTCTGTCAAATCACTGTATCCCACTCCTGCCAAGGTACATGGGAGGGGATCCTTACATCAGCCTGCTGCCAGAAGTGGCCAAGCCTACGGTCAGCAAGGCCATGGCAGAGGACGTGGCCTATTGCCAGGTCCACACACCCCCAGGTGCACATACAGAAGCACCCAAAGCAGTTGGTACTGGTGGCAGTGCCACCACCAACTCCACATCTCTTACTTCCGGAGATACCCCCACTTTCACTGTTGCCTCCAGGAGTGGTTGTGGGAGGTAGATTCTCCCTGCATCTTAAACAATAGAGGGAGCCAACAACAGACAAGTGGTTACCGGAGATGATTACAAGGGGATATGCTCTAGAGCTGCTAGAAACCCCTTCAGATCATCTTCTGCCCCTTAAGTTTTCCTCCAGACCATTTGTCCCTTCTGAAGGAAGAAGTTTAGTCATTAGTCCGAAAATGGGCTATAGAACTGGTTCCTTCTCGACAGAGAAGCAAAGGGTTATATTTTAGGTACTGCCTGGTCCCAGAATGGACAGGGGATCTGCATCCTGTGTGTGATCCTAAGTTCTACATTGAATGCAGAAAGTTTCAAATGGTATCACTACAAACTTTGATTCCCCTTCTGCAAATAGGGGACTGGATTTGTTCTCTAGACATGAAGGATACATAGGACGCATACCTTCATGTCAGGATCAGAAAATCCCACAGGCAATACCTCCGCTTTGTGCTGGAGGGGGAATATTACCAGTTCTGAGTATTGCCCTTTGTCTTGTCCCTGCATCACGGATCTTTACCAAATGCTTGGAAGTCGTGTCAGCAGGCCGTCACAAAGAAGGCCTATATATGTTCCCTTATGTGGATGACTGGCTCTTGAAGGCCAGCTCCAGGGAAGCTGTCCTGCATACCTTGTCTCATATAAGGCAGTTGTTCGAGGAATTAAGAGATCACAGTAACTGTGCCGAAATCTGTACTAATTCCCTGCCAAAGACTGCAGTACAAAAGGGCAACCTTGGGCACAGAGAAGGGATGCAGTTTTTACTGCCACAGGATGGAGCAGAATATCTAATTGCTCAAGCACAGTTGGTGTAAAGGAGTTGCTATGTCTCTGCAAGAACAGTGTTACGTCTTCTGGGTCACTGGCTCACCTCCATATGAGAATTTCTCAATGGACACTTGGGGTCCAGTGGGATCAGCTGACGGATTAGCTGGGCCAAATGGTTCTCATCACATCCCCGCTTTGCAAAGCATTATTGTGGTGGATGGATTGTGAAAACCTATTAGGGGCATTCCATTCCTTGTACCAGCTCTGTACAGATCTCACCACGGATGCCTCGGGCCCCGGCTGGGGTGCAAATCTTGGTCCTTACCAGACACAGGGATCATGAGCCAAGGTTGAGGCCTAGTTACATATAAACGTACTGGAGATTAGATCTGTCCTGTGCAGCCTCCAGGTATTTCAGGAGCGTCTGTGCCCTGGTCCACTGTTCAGTACAGATGGACAATGCCAATGTGATGTATCACATCAACAAACAAGGGGACACTCTTCCCTACCCCCTCTGCAGGGAAGCAATGAGAGTATGGTACTGGATTCTGTCACACGGGTTACAGCCGTCAACTGTGCATCTTGCAGGGCTCCAAAATGTCTTCACAGACAGGATAAGCCAACCAGTGACTTCTGTGGTAGATGACCTCTCCACAAGATGGGGTCATCCAGAGTTGCACCTTTTTGCATTCCCACACAACGCAGAAGTGCCGCGTCTCTGCTTGCTCACTCCAGGACCTGGAGTTTTCTGGTGAGACACGTTATTCCTCTCTTGGAAAGGAAAATTCCTGTATGCATTTCCCCCAATTTCTCTAATATAGAGGGTGCTGCTCAAACTGTGGGTGGAGGGTGCCACTCTCATTCTTGTTGCTCTGCTCTATTCATTCATTCATTCTCGGATGACAAGTACCTTTGCGCACAGGACAGTTCATTTACAAAGGTTCCACATGAGAGAGTTGGACGGGTGGACTCATACAGACAGAGGATAAACATAATTGTTACAGATGTCAGTAAAGCATCGCTATACAACATAGGTAGAGCATTCTCGGATGCAAATTTTTAAATACAATTCAGGTGGTATAAACTAAGTAGAAGAAGAGTGTGGATAGAAATTGGAGAGGGTTAGAGATCGTGTGGGAAGGGTAGCAGCCAGGTGGTATTGTCATGTGAGAGGAGAGGTAGACTGACATGGGAGTGAGTAGAGTGGGGGGGTTAGCATAAGGGTAGGGTGAGAAACAGTGCATACGGAAACAGGGAGAAAAGAGGGGGGAGGCAGAGCTACAAGGAGAGAGAGTGCCAGGTGGTCAGGAGGGCCCTGGATCCAGACAAGAAATTTTGAGATGAGATGTAGGTAATGGAAGCAAAACAAAATGGAGATGGAGCAAAAGACTTGAGGCCTCGTAGACCATGGTGAGGAGGGCTAGCTTCCCAGGAGGGCAAAGCTGTAACTGAGTAAGGCAATTTACAGGTGTTCCCATTCAAGATGTGCTGGTGCAGGAGGCGTTAAAATGCGGTCAAATGTGTTAGGCTAGTTAGTTCAGAACCTAGGCCATTTAGCCAGTTAGGGGCTCTGTAGAGGAAGGACCGCTGGCACTGTGAAGTCTGGAACCGGCATACAAGTAGGAGCTCAGTATCTGATGCCCAGGTATGGTGGACTTGAGGGATCTGGGCAGAAGGGAGGAGACTACAGTTGGTAGAGCTCTACTGAGAGGTTTTTTAGTTCGTAAACATGATTGGTACTTGATCCATTCTTGGAGATTTAGCAAGCCAGCTTGTGCGTAAAGATCACCAGTGAGTGAGGCGGTCTGAGTTCATGATGAGCCTACAGGCTTTGTTCAGTGTTAAGTTTAGCCTTTTTAGTGATGTAGTAGAGGCAGCTCCATAGATTACCAGGCCGTAGTCAATTGTTGATAGTACCGAACTGAAGACGGCAAGTTTAAGTGCCTCCACAGTCAGGTACCTTCTATGCCTAGATAGCAAGCCTAATTTAGCACTCACAGACTTGTCAATGTTCTCAATGTGAGGTACCTAGGTGAGATGGATGTCCAGGGTTACACAGAGATATCTGAATTGTTCAGGGGGGCTCCAAGGTTGTTTTTTACTGTCAAGACATGAGACCTATATTTGTGGTGGGGGGAAGAGAACAACAGGAGCTTAGTTTTTTTGAAGTTCAGGACAAGTTTGTGCATTTGAAACCACTTTTCCACTTCCAGGAAACCAAGCTGGAGATCGTCTTCGAGCATGGCAGAATCAGAGTTGTTTGTATAGATGACAGCATCATCAGCATATAGGAGTGTTCTTAGTTGACAGGAATGAGGCAAGTTGTTTAAAGAGAAACTAAACAGGAGAGGACCAAGGATGGACCCTTGTGGGACACCAGAATGGACGATTTGAAGTTCAGAGATGACGTTAGATATCTTCACCTGCTGTGATCTGTCAGCAAGATAGCTCCCAAACCATTTTGGTGTATTTGGTGAGATGCCGACTGAGGCAAGCTGATTGAGGAGAAGATTGTGATTCATGGTGTCGAACGCTTTCATGAGGTTAATAAATGCAGCACCAGCAAGCTTGTTATAGTCGAAGGACTGATGGATGAAGCTGGTAAATTCCAGCAGGACAGTGGTAGTGCTGTGCTTTTTCCTGAAGCCATATTGCTGAAGACATTGTAAGGCGTAATTTTTTGAGGTGGTCTACCAGTTGGTTTGAAACTATCTGTTCGAGGACTTTCGATAATGGGGGGAGTATTGATATCGGTCTGTAGTTAGTGCTGCATATGATCACCGGATTTATGCACAGGAATGACCAGCGCAGATTTTCACACCTCAGGGAACTGAGTTAGAGAGAGAGACAGATTTAGAATCTTGGTGATTGGTAGGAGAGCTTCATCAAGTGTAAGTGCCAGGAGTTTGAGGTCGAGCAAGTGGCCTCATCAGCTATGGTTTTCACTTCTACAACAGATGGCAGTGGAGCCTCTTGTACCCCTTCCTCTGTGTGGGGGCCTGTTTTCACAGGACAAGGGATCCTAGGTACATCTGGACCTGAAGTCTGCATCTCCACATGTGGCTCCTGAAGACATAGCTACTGCTTGGGTTATCCCTAATTTTGCTGATGTTCTGTTTGCAGCCAGAAGTCTTCTGCGAGACATATGTATTCCTTGAATTGGAAGCGGTTCACTTTGTGGGCTGCTTCCAGAAATTTGGACCCATTTACTTGCCCTGTGAATGCTGTGTTGGAATACTTGCTGCCTCTGTCACTCTGGTCTACAGTATTCCTCACTTAAGGTGCATTTGGTCGCTATTTCAGCTTTTCATGCCCCTATTGAGGGTTGTACGGTGGCCCAGTTGGAGGTCTTCCGTACTTTTTGAGATGTATTCTGCATATGAACCCTCTCATCTGCAATCCAGTCCTGCCTTGGGACTTGAATTATGTACTTGAGATAGACATTGACTCCTTTGAGCCAGCCGAGAGTTGTGGCTTGTGTTTCCTGTCATGGAAAATGTTATTTTTAGTTGAAATGATTTCAGAGCTTCAGTCTCTAATATGTGAGCCTCCTTATTTGATTTTTCACAAAGACAGTTTCATTGTGCACAAATCCTAAGTTTCTACAGAAGGTTCTATATGAATGTATATTGAATCAAATTATGCATCTTCCTGTTTACTACCCTGAGCATGCCAGTCAGGGTGAAGCACTGCTCCATGCTTTGAATGTACGTAGAATACTCACATACTGTGTGAATCGTATCAAGAACTGCAGAAAGTCCTCTCAGCTTTCTGCTTCATTCTTCCCTTAGAAAGGGGGCACTCCTGTGTCTAAACAGTGCCTGTCGAAATGGTTGGCACATTGTATTACATTCTGTTATAGGAATTATGGTAAGGAACTTCCTGGTGTGGTTCGTGATCACTACACCAGGGGAATGGCCACTTCTGTTGCTTGTTTCAGAAATGTTTCTGCTGCTGACATTTGTTCTGCTGCCATCAGGGAGCACTTTCCACACCTTAACTAAACATTACAGTCTAGGCATAGTCTCTCATAGACATGCTGGTTTTGGGTTTGCAGTACTGCAAGGCTTAATATCCTGAATGTATATCAGACTGTGACCACCTCCCAGTTTGAGTTGGGACTGCTTGGGAATCATTCTAAAGGTGTGGACTAATGGACAAGATATCTTCAAAGAAGATAGAACAGTTGCGTACTTACCATAAAAGTAGATCTTTGAGGGAATCTCCTCCATTAGTCCATGCCATCCCTTCCTCCATCCCTTTCTGCCTCAATGATGGTTGCGTCTAAAATTGTGCCTGAAGCTGATATATGTGCATTATATATCCTGCCCAGTGCCTGGGCTGGTCTCATCTCCTGGTTCTCAATGGTTGGAGGTTTTTTGAGTCTATCATCTGGCAGGGAGCTGAGGAGTGATGGGGCCACTCACGTTTATGTAGCTGTTGATGCATGACATCATTGTGGGTGGCCCACAGCTAGCAAAAGTTTCCATGTGGTCCTAGTGCCTGGTGGCTATAGTTCCTAAGGTGTGGACTACGGGAGGAGAGTCTCTCAAAGATCTACTGTTACGGTAAGCATGTTACTTATTTCTTCTTATTAGTATCTTACATTTTGTATAATTTGCTTCAGTTTGAGTGCTTTCTGTATTGTACAGTCACAGTGTAATAGATTTTCAAACACAGAAACAAATGAGACCTTGGATGTTTTCAAAGCGTGTGAGTGAGTATTTTTACTGGTTCCCTAAGCCACTCCAAAAACTACATCCTCTAACCAACAGGGGAGTTTGTCCTTCAGTCTGTGGGTGCAGGTCCCTCAGGTGGGTCATAGTCCTTCATCTGGCAGATTTTTTTTAATCCCATCCCTGAGTACTCCACCACAAGTTGTCATCTGATGCGCCCTCCTTATCTCACAATCCCGTCTATACCTCCCCCTCTGGTCACCCTGGCAGTGAGACTTGGTACAATCCCTCACTTGAGGAAAGGTGCATCCTATGGGATGCTCAGTCTTCCTCCCCTGGACAGCCCTCTGATGAACCCAGCATGTTCCCAAGCTTGGGTTGCTGGTGTCAAGAAAAGTAGCCATATCGCTGCACTAAAGGGGCCCGCCCAGTGTGCTTTTAATTCTTGATATTCCCCTCTCCCCAGCTGACCCAGTGATACAGCAGCAGCACATTGTGCTGCCACCTGCAGTGTTGACGTATGCATGTGATCCCAGGAATCCCGCAGTGTGACCAGCTTTTTTTGGGGGGGGGGTCAGCATGTCCCAGAAGTGAGCTTTGTAATCTTTAGTAGGAGGGTGCTTACTGCCAGCCCCCTCCCCCCCACCACACACAGACACCAGAAGTGAGCTTCTTATCTTAAGTGGGGTGCTTACTGCCAACCATACGCACCCGTCCTCCTTCCTGAAAGCCATTCAAGGGATGAAATTGGTGTGTACTAGAAAGTTAGCCACTTGCTTGTCCTTCCAGATGGAGGAAGGGTGGCAGCCATGGTGACCCCATATGTTGAGGCTGGGGAGAATTGTGGAGGGGGAAATAATCTTTTTACTATACATCCCCATCCAGTTTGGGCTCTCCCCTACTATCATCCGGGACCTGGCTAAGGAGGATATTCTGGAGAGGCAGTGAACACCATAGCAGTGACTCCGTTTCTTGGATCAGGCAGTGGAAGAATCATGTTTTCCCATCCATCCCTTCATGATGATCTCTCTTTCTCCCCATTTGTGTCCCTCTGTCCCCTGTCTCTGTAATCTCTGAGCTGTTGATCTACAGCTGGACCTCAGCCCGCCCCACCCCCCACTGAATGACATGCATACATCTCCCAAGCTGCACAACAAGGTCACTAGAGTATGACCAGAAGGGGACTTGTCACTGCAGGCAGTTTCATCACCTGACCCAGAGCCAGAGCATGTCATCATTATAATGCTGCTCAACCCTGCTGGCTAGAGGAAGGAGAACCAAGTTGGTGATGGAGCCCAGATCTATGCAACATGCTGCCACCGCACAATCAGACCAACTCGCTGCACAGTTATTATTGCTACCGTGGTGTGACACCAAGTGTCTCTAGATCCTAACTTGATTTTTCTAATTTCAGACACAATCTTCAGGATGACGCCAGACAGGACCTGTATAAAGCAGCGGATCATTGGGTCGCTGCCATTGGCAAGAAGAGGAAGTTCATGGGAGGGAGCCAGCCTAACTTGGCTGACCTGGTAATGAAATAAATCAACCCATATTACACATTTAGGCTGGCTAGTGGTGCACAGCAGTCTGGGTGACTTAAATAAGTAGGGACAAACTAAGAGTTCATAGGCTTCAGGTGCCTGGTGCACTGACTAAACAGTAGGGATTTTTTTTGGAGGGGTAATTTTGGTATTTAACAGTTTATCTATGTAGGCTACCCAACTGAGATGCCCTTTCTCATTTTCTGTTAGATCCTGCGTTTATCCTTTTTTTTTTTTTTTTTCACAGCTGTGTGAACTGAATCACTGAGAGGTTAAGTGACTTGCTCACAGCATACAAGTGGCTCTTATTGGATTGAAACATGGGCCTAGACTTGTGAAGGAGAACTGTTTGCCTGCCCTCCTTGCCTAAGGATGGGGCAGAAGATGACCAAATGACAGCAGCAGAGGGAGGATGCGCCTTGTAGTGACTTAGGTAGCTGGCAGAGCTGGGCTCTGAGACAGGTTAGGATAAGAAGAGACAGATTGTAGCCATATTCCGTGACCTGGCCTCCAGCATAATTACCTAGGAGGCATGTCTTAGTGTTGCTGGAGGGTGAGGGTTTCTAGAAATTATAACTTAACTGGTGTGAGGCATGACTGGTGAGGTTGTCCCACCTCTTGCATGCTTAACCACATGAGCCAAAAGCTTTTGTGTGGTTTGCCATGTGCTTGGGATTACTGGATGGCAACCCCTCCTCCTGACTCTGCAGCATTTTTTTTTTTTAATTAAATAGTTTTCAAATGAGCCGGCACAGCAGCAAAGCATCCGTCCTGGGCGCTTACATCCCGGTTTGGGGACGGACCCGGAGTCGGAGGGCCGGCCGGAGAGCGGGATTGAGGTCCCACGAGTACTGTCCCTCCCTGGGGAAGAGTGTCCAGCGCAGTGAGGACCCCTGGTGGAAGCTGGGGCCCCAAGGCTGGGCTGTTCACATGCATCGGGGGTGGGGCGACACTGGCGCCATTGCACATCCCCTGACTTCCAGGGAGGAAAAGCACTGAAGAAATACCGGCTGCTAGTGATGCCCGGCTCTGCGCCGCTCCTCACTCAGACTGAAGTCTGCTGGGGGAGACAAACCAGGGCTTCACGACCCGTGCTGACATGGAGGGATCACCCACCCGGAGGCCCCAGCTGGGGGGGGGAGGGCTGGTGATGAGAGGAGTGGTGGGTGGGTCGGGGACTGGAGCTTGTGCCACATAATGGGAAATTTTTTTTTTTTTTTAAATGCATGTGTTCTTGCAGCAATAGAAGGGCACATATGCAAACCATGTAAATACAGTCTATATGCATGAGTTCTAGGCAAGCTGGAGGCTGGATTCCAGAGTTCAGTTGTACAGCTGTCATTAAGGATCATGTCTTGTCTCGGTTTTTCCCCCTAGTACTTTCATTTATTTAGACAAAAATCTGGAATACCTTTGAATCAGAGGCTCTTTTACAGAGGTTCCACGTCAGGAAAATTAGTGCAAATAGTAAATACAGAACTTTAAAGACAAAACAAGATTAATTGAAAGTAGCTTAAACAAAATCGAAAGGTAAGTCTTGAATGCAAGACCAGAAAGTGGTACATTGGTCCATTCTTAACAGTACACTAAGAATGTTACGTGCGGTGTTGATAGTTACATACACAATATATTTAGAGGCATAACATGGAATTGGCAGTTGTTTTGTCATAAGTGCAGGTCTGCAACAAATAAATGATGAGGCACTTTTGGACCTAAAGAATAAGTGCACCCCTTAGAAGTAGGGGGGATACTAGAGGTGGGAGAAAATGGGCACAGACTGAGTGAAGGAATTAGGGTTGTGGGAAAATCGTGGGTTGTGTGGAAGAGTGCGTAGAAATGTAAGAATAAAGGGTGAATGAGTATGGGGAAGCACCAGGAAAGTAAATAAGTATACTGCCAGAGAGGGTACAGTGGACTGTTGCAAATTAAGAAGCTTTAGCAAGGCTAAGGTGACCAGAGACGGCTTATGGAGGAGTTTGTTTAGAAGGGGGAGGGAGGTGGGGTAAATTAGAGAGAGAGTAGGAGTGAGGAGTAGGAGATGCAGAGAGCAAAAGCCTGAATAACCTGTCTTAGCCACAGAATATTGATGGGGAAGGGAGAGGAGCTAGTAATAGAAGGAAAGAAGGGGGGGAGATGTAACTAGAGAAGCAGAAAAGTAGGTAGAGGGAAAAAGATAGAATGTTGATAGGATAATATTAGAAGAGGTAGAGCTGGGAGGGATGAGAAGTTATACAAGAAAGTTGAAAATGGGTGGAGATAGAATGTAGGTTTAGAGGAGATGTGAAGAGAGGAAAGGAAGGGGAATTTGAGACGGTTAGAAAAGAGATTGTAGGTAAAAAGGGAGAAAGGAAGGTAAAGAAGAGGTTTGACATGGGGGATGCTAGGACTAGCAGAGTGGAGATAAGTAAGTGCTAGCAGTCGCAACTACTGGAGGAGGCTAGATAGGCTCGTAGTTTCACCTTAAATGGGTCTAGTTTGAGTTCATTATGTAGATCTACATTGAGAGAGTTAAGCCAGAGTGGTACATGGTACTCATAAGAGCGCTGGCCTAGGGAAGTCCTACTGAAAGGAATTTTTAGGGAGTGGTTGTTTGTTCCCCTAGTGCTCCTAGTTTGATGGGGTAAACAGAGAAGGTTTTGTACTCCCAGAGGAGTGAGCCTAAGGGAGGACTTCTTTGCAAGGAGGCATACTTGGTACAGAATACAAGAGTCCAAATTAAGCCATTCTGTTTGTGAATATAGATCGCATGAGTGGGCAAGCCGGTGAGCTCCAAGCATGAGTCGACAGGCCTTATTCAGGGTTGTTTTAAGTTGCTTTAGGGCAGTTAGGTTTGCAGCCCCGTACACTACTAGGCCATAGTCGATCGCAATCACAGAATTAGACACTGCAATTTTGAGAGCCTTCTTGGGAAGAGACTGTTTATTCCTGTACAGTAGGCCCAGTTTTGTATTAGATAATTTCGTCACATGCTCAATATGTTGGGTGATGGATGGGTACTATCTAAAGTTATTCCTGTGCACCATGTCAAGAGGGGATTTAAGGTTATTGAGGATTTTTAAATTGAGAGCCCTGTGTCTGTTTTGGGGGATGCAAAAATCATCATTTTGTTTTTTTTGTAGTTGATGAATAACTTGGAGTTAGGAACCATTTTTCGATTTCGGAGAAATTTGACTGCATTACTGAGTCTAGTGTGGTAGGGTCTTGTTGGCTAGTGTATAACACTGTGTCATCAGCGTACAGTAGTACGTTGTCTGCTATTGCTTGAGGTAGGTGGGTTAGGAATAAACTAAAAAGCAGCGGGCCTAATATGGAGCCTAGGGGCACCCCAGTGATGACGTCATGCTGATCTGAAAGAGCTTCTGATATTTTTGCTTATTGGTCCCTACCAATGAGATAGCTCCTGAACAAGGAGGCAGTATAGTGCAGTGGTTTAAGGCTCTGAGCTGCAAACCTGTAGTCCTGGGTTTGAATCCCACAGCCCCCACTTGCATACTGTGTGACCCTGAGTAAGTCACTTAACTTCCTTTGCGCCCAGTTTGCACCTGTAAACAAGCTTCAGCTTAGTGTGTCTCTCCTGGTTAAAAAAACAGGCTATAGATTCAGAGGACAAACTCATAGTGGATAATTGGTTCAGAAGAAGCTCGATTAACGGTATCAAAGGCTTTGGTGAGGTCAATATATGTAGCCCCACCAAAAGACCTTTGCCCAGTGCATTATGTATGTAACCGGTTAATTCCAGTAGATGTAGCGGCCTATGTTGCTCCGGCATTGCAGATTTTACTTCTCAAGATAGTCTGTTAATTGGTCTGCCACAACTCGTTCTAGTGCCTTTGACAGTGGTGGCAGAATAGAGATGGGATGGTAATTTGAGACATTAGTACGATCCCCATTTTTATGTTGCTTGCACGCATGTGCAAGAAACATAGTGCCATCATCCGAGTTTTCGGAGGTGTGGCAGCCCTCTTCCAATTCAGTCAGTGTGTTTGCAGGCGCGGCTGCAGTTCTCCAATCGCTGCTGGGGCTGTCTATGACAGCAGATGAAAATGCAGTGGAGTACAGTTGAAAGGGGGAGCTACGTTTCAGTGAGCAGCGATAAGATATCGCCTGCTCATGCACGCACCCCCACACACACGCACGCTTACGCATACTGCGGCTCACTTCATGCACACACTGTATAGCCGATAGGTGCCCAATCCTCGCTGGCTCCACTGGTCCCCCGGTGAGTACAGGGTGCCACATGGGAGCCCACCCCAGCGTGGCAACAGATGCTGTTGCCGACAGGGAATGCCCAGTCCCGTCGGCTCCGCCCCCCAACCAGCCATCCTTGTGCCACGCTGGAGCCCCACCCCAGCGTGGCAAATGTCCCGCCGACGCCGCCATTTTAAAAAAAACCTGAAACACACAAAACGGGTCCCTCGCTGTCTCTGCCCCCACCCGCCACCCACCGCGCACTCCTGCCTCCCCACACCCCTCACCCCATAATTACCTCCGACTCCGGCGCGACGATCTTCGATGGACCGGAAACACGTCTGCACTCTTCAAAGCCGACTCGAACTGAGGAAATGCCGGTAAGCTGTATAATGGGATAGATAGGTTTTTTCAACTTTGCTGCATATCTCAGGCATTTTTTGGAATTTTTGCACCAAATTTTCAACATGGGGTTTTTGGGACCCCTTCTCATGAATGCTCTCACTGTCGTGGCGTTAATCGGGCCCGAAGGGTGATTTCGCAGTCACTGCGCGAAATCACCTTTCGGGACCGAGTAATGAAACGACATTGCCACTGTTCATAAGGTGGGCTCTCAAAAAGTCTATATTGAAAATTTGATGGAAAAATTCCTAAAAATGACTGTTTTACGAGCATGCGTTGCGCAGTTCCTACGCACGCTCGTAAGTTCGCAAATTTTAATATTTTCACTCCAGATTTTCAACATTGTCCTTTTACTACACCGCCTTATGAGCAGTACAGCTGTCATTTTTCACATCTCGCCCAAAACATGTTTCCACCCATGTAGCGCAGAATGGCGCAGTTGGTGTGCAAAATCACTGTATGGGACACATTAAGAAAATCACAGTGACACTGTTCATGAGCAGAGGTCTTAAAATGGCTATGTTGAAAATTTGGTGAAAAAAGTCCTAACAATGACTGTTTTACGAGCGTGCGTTGCACAGTTCCTACGCACGCTCGTAAGTTTGCAAATTTTCAATGTTTGCACTCCACTGACTTCCAAATACCTACACAGCACATACAAGCAAGCAACATTCAGCATTGACAAATGCTTGTTATAAACTGAGTTACTACGGTAGCTTTCCAGAGCCTAGGGAAGTTTCTTGTATGAGGGATAAATGTAGTACTTTAGTGAGTGGAGCTAGGATGGTGTCCAGGGTGAGAGAAACTAGTTTTAGATCTAGCAGATCACTGCTGGCTCTGGAGTACCTAGATGGAAAGTCTATTAGTTTTATTTCAGTGACCTTGAAACTCTTCTTTGTTTCCTTTGAACCCCTTTTTGTCCCTGAGGCCGCTGAGGTTTATCTCTATTTTTCACCCATTGGAGGTGTTTCACCCTCCCCAAACCAAGGAACAAGTCTTGGGAACTGCAGCTGTCAGTGAGGTCCTCCAGGGCACTCCCTACTGCTTTTGTGAACACCTTCAGGAAATACCAGCTATCTCTGAACAAGTAGTGTGAGCAGCCTCGGTTATAGTCTTCTTTGTGTGTAACCAAAAAAAAAAGTGGGGAAGGGAGAGATTTACTGAGCATTAAATGAAGCCACAGTCTTATTTAATGTACCGGTACTTCCATGTTCCTGACTTGTTCACATGATCCCAACATTTCATTGTTAAGGCTTCTTGAGAGAAGCAGGCAGTGTGTAGTTGCTGTGTGTGACTACAGTATAATTCTGTATTCACAAAATAAGATTCAAAGGCAGCAGACCTTACAAGAATATTAGGAGCACTGGAAAATAAGTTTAACTGCACAGCCAGGCAGCAGGAACAATGAAATGTGCTATATCTGCATCAGAGGAGGAGAAGGACCTGGGAGTGATGATCACTAGTGACCTGAAGCACTCCACGATTGCAAGAAAGCAGCAGCAAAGAAAACAAGATGCTGGGATGCATATCTAGGGGATCAGTAGTAGGAGAGAGGAGGTTATACTGCCCTTGTACAGGTCACTGGTAAGGCCACATGTAGAGTGTGGAGTTCAGTACTGGTGCCTGCACCTCAAAAAGGACATTAACCTCTGCTGGAGAAGGTCCAGAGGAGGGCTATAAAGATGATAGTGGGTCAGTAGGGTAAGGCATATGAGGAGAGATTGAGGGCACTGAACATGTACTCCCTGGAAGACAGGAGAGAGAGAGGAGACATGATTGGGACCTTCAAGTACTTGAAAGGGATAAATAAGGTTGATAAAAGAGTCTCTTTTGGCTCGTGGCAGCCATAACATGAGGTACAGTCTTAAGTAGGAGGGTGGGAGGTTTAGGAGTGAGGTCAGGAAGCACTTCTTCACAGAGAGGGTGGTGGACACTTGGAATGTGCTGCCAGAAGAGGTAATCTCGTTGAAGACAGTGGAAGCTTTAAGAGAGGCTGGGATAGGCATAGGAAGGTAAGGACATGGGTAGGGAGGATGGGAGAAGTGGGAAGGGAGGGCAGGGACATTAGCTCAAGCTGTGGACCCTGCAATACGAGCAGACTTGATAGACCAAATGGCCTTCTTCTGCTGGCTTCTTCGTATGTTCATATCAAGAGCAAACAATTGTTAAAAAGCACTCTCCTGAAGAAGCCATAATGGTGAAATGGGGTTAAGTGGATAATAAAATGGAAGTGTATTGAATAACATGGACTGTGGTTTGATTTAAAGTTGAGTGATCAGCTCCCCTCCTTTTCAGAAGAAGACCTTAATCCATTCTGTGCACCAACCACAGCAGCATTCTACCTTCTTGGTCAACAGAAAGCAGTCATTGCCAGGCATACACCTAGTATCTTCTCTGATTGGTTGAGCATGTCACACCCCAACTTGTCTCTACCCTTACCATCCTGGGGATGGAGTTGCTAGGTCTGGGACCAGGAACCCAAGTTAATTTCTGTTTAACAGTGCTTTTCCCCCTGAAATAAGAACATATTTTTCTAAGATATGAGAACTTTCCACTTTAAAAGACTGATTTTATGGCTGAATGTTTAAAAAAGTTCTTGTACCTGCTGATGGTGTTATGAACAAGGTAACCACAAAATAGTTTAAGCCTGGTTTTGTTGTAGAGAGAACAGTAATTTTACATGTATTTACATGCCTCCACTTTAATATCAGTTGTATTACATATATAATAATGGATGGGGAAGTGTGCTTAATGAGAAATCAATGGTTGCCCGAGTGTGGGATGCCCCAAGGGTTTATTAAGGCATCCCACACCAAGGGCAACCATTAATTTTGAATTTAGGACACTTCTCCATCCCTTATTATTTATAATTGCTGGTTAGCAATTTTTCTATTTTTCTGTACTGTACCCTGTCTCACTGACCCTGAGAAAAACACATACACACACATTCATTCACTCTTTTTCTCTTCTCCAGGTTTTTTTTTTTTTTTTTTCCTGTAGAGGTGTGTTTTATTAATTCAGCTTGTGCTTTCTTCATAAAAAGTTGATCTTTACTGAGCATGGTAAAATTATGCCAAAATGAAGAGGTTTTACTCAGGGAGGCATAATACAGGGCCTCTGGTACCCCAGAGATGGCACATATCGTCTGTGGATCTGTGCTGCCACCATGACCACCACTGTCTTAACTAGACTGTGTTTCAGGTGGAGGGTGGGAGGAAGGTCCTTCCTCCCCTGACTCTGCCACGGGGGAATCTGCAGTGCTGCCCTCCATGAGTAAATCCCCAGGGAGGCAGGTGCTGGTCCACAGGAGAGGGCTGAGAACCCCACCTCAAATTATGCTGCTCAGGAGATAAACCAATATGAAAAAAGTCATGCAGAATCTAATGAGCTGCAAATTGCAATTTTATTAACTTTCTTTTTGGCCGTCAGCTGGCCTATATTCAACCCTGTCACCCATCCCCATCTGCCAGGACTTACCCACCCCACTGGAGTGTACACTAGCTTACCCCTCAGGGTGCATCATCAGGAGGTGCTTCTCCATGAACGGAGACTGGTTTGGGATCTGGGTGGAGTGCCTCAGTTGGCTGCATATGGTCTGATGGAGGGTAGACATCCTCCTGCATAGGAAGATGATTTTTTCTGCCCCAGAGGTGTGGCATGCAGTGACATATTGGCACACAGAACACCAGACATCTGGCATGCAACCCGAGGCTCTACATCACTGGCTGTCCCACCCCTGGTTTCCACCAGGGTTGGTCAAATGCCGGAAACTTCCACACGCTGTTCCCCCTTCCCGGAGGAGATCTGTCCTGATCCTCCTCCCCACGGCCAGACCCTCTCCATCACTGGTTCGCTTCTGAACCAGGGATGTCAGCGTCATAAGTGGAAGCTCTACCGCTATTCAATTCCAAAGTGCTTGGCTGTGCTCTTCATTAATTTCAACTGGCAATATGCAGCAAAAGAAAATACTACATTAAGACAAATTACACAAATTAATTTCTTGTAGCATTTTATTGTACTCATCATATTTTGTTAGTAGTATGCATCAAAATTTGGTTTTACTCACCTCTGTTCAAAAGTGAGAAGTACAGTACTCGCTCTAAAAGAAATCTTATCTGGAGCCATGCATAGCAGAGCACGATGTAAATTATGCACATGACACAGTGCAGTATCTGCATTGCATGTGCAAATGTGGTGTCAGCATCACCATGGCACAGCAGTGTCAGTATGCCACAAGGCAGTTTTGTGTCGTCAGTGCACGTGGCATAGTGAAGTGGCAGCCCACCACCTGGCACAGTGCTGTGTGAGCACTGCATGTGGCACTGTGCAGTGTTGGTAGAGCACACAGCACAGTGTGGCAACACCACCGTGTATAACACAGCACAGTGCCGACATAGCTCAGTGCAACATGTACTGCTGCCACAGTGCAATACCATGTGCACAGCAGACACTGCAGTGTGCCATGTGGTCTGCCATCCATGTTCTGTAACCGCGTGACTTGTCATTGCTGAGCTGCACCATGGGCACGGTCATCTCTATGCTATGCAAGTTGCACTGCTGCTACTGTGCTGTGCCATGAACTGTTTCATATGTACGGCTGTCACTGAAATGTGCTGCCAGCACTGCATTGTGCCACGTGCACTGCTATTACTGTGCTGCACTCACTGTTGTCACTGCGCTGTGCCACATGCACTGCTGTAACTGCACTGTGCCACATGCACTGCCACTACTGGTGCCCAGAAGGTTGGCGCAAGCCCTGTATAGGAGGTGCAGGCCCCTGTTACGAATGTTTGGGGGACTGCAGGCCCCTGCAAAGAGAGTGAGGTTTCAGGCTCCTGCATGAGAAGTTAGGTGCAGGCTCATGAGTCGGGAGGATTGGGGGTTGCAGGCCTTCTGTGTGAAGAGCCACAAGAAATGCCGACACTGCACTGCGCCATGTTCAGTGCCAACAGTGTGTAGTGACATAAAAACACTGCTCCATGTGATATGCACCACTATACTGTTCCTTGTGCACTGCTGACACTGCTTTGTGCCACGTGCAGTGCTGACACTGTATTGTGCCACAAACTGAAGTTATTTTTCAAATAAGTGTCTCAGCCCCCACCAATTTTTATTATGGAGCACATTTGCACAATAAAATAATTTAATAAGAATAATAATTTAGTAATAATGTTTGGTTCCTGAGAAATGCACAGGTTGGAAATAAGACACTCCAGGTTATTGGCTGGGGTTATTGAGTGAAAACAGAATTCCTGTCCAGTGGACTTCATCTGCTCCTCTAGCTCATCTAAGTATGAGGTCATGAGCCTCTCTTTGAGACATGCTGCTGCTGTGGAAATAATTATAATATCTGAAGTGCAGGATTATGCTTAGTCAATTAATGGGAACAGATGAAGTTCAGAGAGACAAGGATCCTGGTTTCAGGCAGTCGAGCAAACATACTAACAAAGAAAGGGGTCAGGGGTCGGAACTGCTTAGACCAGGAGGCGAAGCAATGCAGCGTGTCAGCCCAAGGTACTAGGAAAAAGTTGCCTTCTTTATGTTTATTAATTTTCTGTGTAAGCAGACAATTATCATCGACGAAATCTCATACAGGGCATAGGAAACGAGGTTCAGTTCCACATATGGCTGATATACACATAACTTTACCCATGCAATCTGGTACAATAGGAATAGGGGTAATCCGGGACAAAAAGTCCTGAAATGTCAAGTCCAAGAAGTCTCTCAGTAATTGTCAGCCTCTTCAGCGGTTAAAGTTATGTCCATTAGGAAGATTTCAATCAAAGATAGCATGAGTCCTCAGATTGCTGTTTAAACCCGTTGCATGACTAGGGAGTAAACATAAGTCAATGCTGACTCCTAATGCAGTCCCCACACACACAATTGTTACTTACTATGGAAACTTTACTGTAATACTAAAGAGTTAAGATTACAGTTGCAATTATAACTTGGGCAGGTCTGGAGCATCAGCATAAAACACTGTATCAGTTTAAACCATTCAGGCATATGGCACTTTATGAAGTGATTCCAAATAACGATTTCACGACCACATCGTGGCAATATTGCCACATACCCAAAATTCAATTGTAATTATCGCTTCCTCCATAGTGCTACCCAACGTGTTTAAGAAATGAATTAGAAGGTAAGCTTTTCACCTCTCTAAAACCCAAAACTAGAACTAACATTTTAATCACTGAAGAACACTGAGTAATATAGGATTTTAACAATATTATCCAAATCTAATCCCCATTTCTGTTTGGCTCAGTGTTCACATTCCTGTAAAGCCAAATTGCAGAAGCATGGTAAGGGTCTACCGAGCAGCAGACCCTCCATCGATCACTTGAGCCTCGCTTGGCACAGAAAAGGGTAGGAAATTCCATAGCCATCAAGTCACTGCTGCATCCCTTCCATCTTCTTCCTTGCAGCGGATCTGGTAGAAGTTGGAACACCAAACGCTTGTTCCTTCAAGCTCCGCAAGATGCTCTGCTCTGGCGGCCGCAACTACCTCCTTCTGAACCCCCGAGACTTCAACCCTCCATCGCCACCGCCTTGGGTCTGAAATCCATCAGTCCCAACCAGTGCAGTGAACGCTGGAAAACATTCACCTGGCGAGCTCCCAGATCAATCTCGATCTCCAAGGCTGCCAAGCTTCTGCTCAATGAGTTCCTGTCTTCAGTCGTGCAACCCACGGCAGCCTGGCTTTCCAATTTCAGCAACATTTTCTGAATCTTTGAGTCCATGGCCCACATGAGCTCAAGGATAGCCTGCCAAGGGTGTCTGTCTGGATCTTTAAGTTATTGGGCCCGTTGCTACAAGTGAGACCTGTGTCCCCAATGGAATACGTCATTAGATCTTTCTTGATCTCTGCAGCTTGTCTTTTACTTTTACTGTGACAAATTTGGTATTGTCAGGTTCAGAAAAGTCTAACGACACAGAGCTGCTGCTCTTGTCCAAGTAAAGCACCATTTAAATTATATTTTGTTAAAATTGCCACCTCGAGTGGGAGAGACTGCAGGAATATGTCCGACCTGGAAGATGGTTCTCTGGCCCCCAAAAGTTGCCTTCTTGAATGTGCTTCAGTCCACTAACCTGGCTTTTATAATCTGGAATAGTCCATGCATTTGTATAAATAATCCATGTTTATTTTTTTAATACTTTCTATTTTCTCGCCTTCCTCCCACCAACTCCGATATCCATCAGGAGCACCAAAAACCATCCCTCTGCAATCCGCCTTACCTGGTCTGCCGTCACCCATGGAGCCTCGGATTACCCCTGGACGGGACGAGATTAGCTCTAAACACCTCTAACATCTAGTTTCGTCACGAGGGTACTAGGAAGGCGGCTGCAAATTGAGGGCACGCCCAGTGCTTCATTTCCATCGGAGCTGGAAGGCATTTCTGTTCTGTAGGGGAGGCCAGCACCTCGACATCAAGGCGCTTCACTGACGCCTGCCATTCCCAACCCCCTTCCTCTACACTCCAACGCTTACTATGCCTCCAGCTTCCATGAGAGGCCAATAGCGTTAAGCAAACCCTCCCTCGTGGGAGAGGAGAGCTGTCCTCCAAATGCTCAATCCTCTTCCTCCCTGCTGACCCCAATGACCCAGGCTCATTCCCAAACCGGGTCGGTGGCATGGTGCAAGGTGTGGTGTCCAGCGCCTCAACCCTCAGCACCACTGGCTGGCCCAAATAATCCATGTTTTAGTTATATTATAACATGGGTTGGAAACGTCCTGCTTCCTGGTTGCAAAATAAGTTCTGAAACCCATATACTGGTTCCTAAAAATACACAGATTGGAAATAAGACACCCAGGTCGTTGATTGGTTGGGGTTAATGCATTTCCAGGTGTTAAAGCACTCCTGCAAGCAACTCATGCCTCCTTATGCCCTGAGCATGCATTAACCCTAGAGAACCAATGCTCTACTTTGTCATATTGCTTACAAAATATATGTAATACTCATTATTGTTAAAGCAGAACACAGTCAGAATGTGCAGATTTTAATGTGCTTTATAGGGAAAGAAACCCAAATAACTCCACAATGCATCCAACTTAAACTGTACTCGAAGGTTTTTGAAAAACAAAAACCTTCTGCTGCTTGATTCTCTCTGTATATGAAGAACAAAAGATCAAAAGCAGCCTTCCAGCTGTACTCTCGAGAATGTCCCACTATCCTAATGGCATTTAAATTTTGCTACTCCCTGACTGAAATGTGGTGTGTGTGTGTGTGTGTGTGTGTGTGTGTGTGTGTGTGTGTGTGTGTATGTGTACCTGGGCATACTGGGTGGGAAGGTAGCAAAATGCATGGATTGTCCTCAGTATACAAAAGTGAGAGGTCTGCTGACCCATAAACTGGAGGCTTCTTCACCTGTATTTTCAAGGAAGTGTCTTCATTAATTTCTAATAGAGCTAAAGGCAGATGATTAAATATAAGTTGAACTGTATCTAATAACAAGCATTTTCTTCGAAGCAGCAGGGCTCTTTAGTAGTACACCCACTTGAACAGCAATAACACGTTTTACCAGGGTGCAACTTTTCCAGATCACACTACCCCTCTATAATGTTAAGCGCTTTAATTAGGATGCCCTGAAGCTTTCTTTTTCTAGTGAGAATAAGTTTCACTTTCATTTATTTATTTAGTTATTTTACACTTTTTAACCAGGAAAGATACACTAAACCAAGGATTCTTCAGGTGTATGCTGGGAGCATAGGGAAGTTAAGTGGCTTGCTCATGGTCACACAGTACAAGCAGTGGCTGTGGGATTCAAACCCAGTTCTCCAGGTCTGCAGCTCAGTGCTCTTTACCACTATGCTATACTGCCTCCCCTTTCACAATACTGTAGATTCATGAGGCCCAGAATCATTTTGGTTGATCGCCTATGCTGGAGCATGATGAAAACAGAATGCATCTGAAATTGAATGCACTTAAAAACCTGCCGGAATGCCTTGAAGCTAAGCACTAAAGGGGCATTCCTGCAGGAACAGTAAATCATGGGGGGCATTTTTGTTTGGGGACTATTCTGATTTGGGGTGCATTCAGGTTCTGGCTGCATTTATCTTTTTAATCAGAATGCTCTCCAAATCCTGAACGGTGCCTACTGTACTTAATGCCCATATACCCCTGTAGTTATTGCCCTGCCAGAATGCCCCCATAGTGATTACCAAAGGAGCATTTGAGTAGGATTGGGGCATTCCACTACCAGATGCATTATGAGAATACCACTAATGGGGCGACTTAAAAATGGAATAGATCCAAACTAGAATAAGACTGGAGCCAGAACTACTGTGTAACTGGAAATATTTACTGAATAGATCCAAAACTATAATAAGACTGGAGCCAGAACTACTGTGTAACTGGAAATATTTACTGCCTTTTATTTTCACTATATTCGCTGGTTCTGTTAGAATGAAAATAAAAAGGCAGTGAATATTAGGTAGATCACTATATGTAGCAGCACTAATGTTCCACCAGTGAAAATAAGAGGAAGTAACAGGTGGTGTGTGCTTGGAGTGCTAAATATAAAGGCGTGAATATAAACTGCCATATAGTATTCTGGATTTACAATGACCTGCTGGAATAACCACCAACCAGCCAGAATAGTCACCCAGAACTGCCAGAATGTGTACCCCAGCCCATCCGAAGGCTCACCCTTCCTGTCAAAATCCAGGTATTCCAGCAAGGTGGCATTCTGTCAGGTCATGGAAATTATTCTGTTGAGTCGGGAGGCCATTCAGGTAGGTGGGGTGGGCATTCCGCAGCTGTTCTGGTGGGTTGGTGTTGCTAATGTGCTGGCACAGGCCTTTCAGCAAATTTCATTAATTGGTCTGCCTTTGTGCTTTTAAATAGACCCCCTCCATGTCCATGGATGTTGCTGCTCAACCCCAATCTACAGTTTGGGTGAGGACCAGAAGCAGAATTTACATGTGGCTTTGAACCGCACCAAACTCCTGCTTCGTTCTTGTAAGTGCTCCCTGGCCCCGTGTGAAATTCGAGAAGGCCAGGAGAGCAAGTATGTGGCCGAAATATTTTTAAAGAGCAAGACAGCTTTTCCCAGTGTTGCTCATACCCAGTGTTATCCTACGGCAACCCCAGGGGGCAGTCGTTTTTTCCTTCCAAAGATGGCAGCGCACTTTACATGGCTCAGGAGGCATTTGCTATTCTAGTTCTTTCTTTCGAGTTCTGTGTCCACAGAACTCGAAAAAGATTAGAATGGCAAAGCCCCCACCGGTGATGCTTAGTAGCGAGTACATTGAGCTTGGCAATGTTGTGTAAGGCAAAACATACAACGGCCCTGCACTCAACACCGCCATGCCTATGCATTTTAGTGGGTAGCGAGTACTAAAACGTAGTGGGTAGCAGTACTAAAATGCTCATTTTATGGAGGAAAAAACTGCTTTCATGCATTTTATAGAACAGGGCTAAAATTGATTGCAAGGAACATTACCATGGCAAGCTGGACTTAATTATTTAAGCTTTTTGATGTAATAAAACATTATGCTTTGCACTGTGAGCTGCTGCTGACGGTATGACTATCAGTCTTCAGATGTGTGATCAGAGCAGATGTGTTTATTAGCAGTGGAATGGCAGATAATAAATAAATGATAAATCCCATACTTATATGTAGTTTAGCATCCGTATTGATATTTATATTATAGAAACATAGAAAGTGATGGCAGATGGGGACCAAAGATCCATCTAGTCTGCCCTGATTATGCTCAGTAATGACACAGGGAAGGAGACTGTCCTTTAATTAGACCTTGGTTGTGTGTGCGTGTGTGCTCCTCAGTATGCCTCAATGTCTCTGAAAGGCATGCTAGTCTATGGCTATAATAAGTGGAGTGTGCTTCCCTAAAGCTGCAGGTGGGTGGGGGCTCAGGATTCCTGAATGCCTTGGATAATGTGGGTCAGTATCCTGCTACAAGTGTTGTGGTGACCCAGCTGACCTCATAACTCATGACGCCTCACAACCTCATACCCTGTGCACACTGACACCCACACAAGCTGCCACGTAAGCTATAACTCATGACAGACCATGGGTATATAGGCATTAATGCACACCCCAGCTGCATTGTGAGGCACGAGGTGCAGCCTGAGTGACCTTCAACCAACTGGGAAGTGCATTAATGCCCAGTATACCCATGGGCCTGGAGTGGGTTACTGCACTTATAAAATGACATGTTTTGAATGGAAAAAACAAACAATCCAAACTTTAAATCTTTTTAAAATTGTCTTTATTTTCACTGTGCACGACTGCAGAAAAATACACTTTAAAAACTGTGTTTTGACATTTTTACATATTGTAATAAACCATGTTTGTGTAATTCAGTAGTTTTTCTTTATATTCATCCTCAACTTCATAGTTAAAACATCTAATGAAATTGCAAGTACTGACACGTCACGTCCAGTCTAAATGCAAATAGCCATGTTTCTTTTTTTTTACAAAGAAGCCAACATTTTAAACAATCAGCATCAAACAAAATGAATACTTACTTGAGAGTTAAGAGACAGATCAGTAATAATAATGAGAGATCATTAGAACGCTCACATCTATACACATAAATGTGCTTTTTCAGTAGATCTCTCTCTCACAGGATGGCTCGCACACCCACAAACCCACAATGCTGTACTGCCACACGGTTACCAGACACACATAGTGTTTATAGGAGTGTTTCTTACCAGGTAACAATACATGCAGTAATGGAGAACACCGCTTCTTAACTGGTAAACCGAAGGGCAGCCCCATGTATTTGTAGTGAAAGACAGATCGCCCAGTCACTGTGTCTGTCTCTCACACTGTCACAAGATGGATTGCTGCAGAAACCACACACGGGAGCTCTGTGGGCAGAACAACTCTTTCTTTCTACCTGACGAACTAAAAGTAAAAAGCAATGCCAGCTGGCAAGCTCTCGCTAAGCCGCCAATTACAAATGGATGCTTCTCACGCTCAGTCCATCAGGCAGCAAAGAGCCGTTCTGCCCACTGATTCTGCTAGCGCTCCTTCACAAGCAACTATCGATACTAGGGCATTAATACATGGCCATGCAGACCCAGTCCACCAAAGGTTGCACATTTTATGCAACCCATTTTATCAACCATATACCAATGCACACTACCATGTCCATTAACTGTCTTCATGCTCCCACTCAGACTGTCAGGGCCATCCACTACATACAGTCTATCACACCCATTATCTCTATCGCCCTTTCACACTCACCGAATACCACCATGTCATGATCAAATCTCAACGACTCCATGCGCTATACACTGTCACACTGAAAATCCAATATCCTATGCATATCACACCAGCAGATGCCACACCACAATGCACACTGTCACAACCACTAATCCCAAGTATGCTGTCACACCTACTTACCTCCCCATACTGCATGTACAATGTCACAACTTCAAACAGAACACACATGCACTCTTACACCTGCTGATCCGATACCATTTGCAATGTGTCACACCTCACAACACCATCCTCCCAGTATCCCCCAAAACATATTGTCACACCTCATGACCCCATACACACATGCACGCTATTACAGTCACACCTTATTTCATGCATGCTTGACACACCGATGATCACATACCCCATGCATGCTGTCGCAACCGACTGATCCTATTCCCCATGCACACTGTCACACTCACCTACAAGATGCACTGTATCACACCCACGACCATTTAACCTCATGCACTCTGTCACACCTGACCACATACACTCTGTCACACCAGCTTCACATGCACACTGTCACACCCACCAGTACCATAGCCCTAGCAGTGCCAGCCTCCAGAGGTAATGTGTTTTGCCATCCAAAATCTGCATCTCCCCTCCGCCAGCCACCCTCTATGGACTAGAACCTAGTCAACCACTCCCACATAAAACGAAACAATACCCCCCACCCGATCAGCCTCCCCACATCAGGACCAGCTTCCCATCCTATGCCAAGAAAACTCTCTACAGCTGGATCACTCCCCCAAACAAGCTCTCCTCCAGCAGACTACTGTATCTGTAGCCAATTCCCTCAACCCTGGATAATCACCACCAAAGCCAGCCGTCTTACCTACCTACCAGTGGATCATCTTCACAGAATCCCTGGACTAGACCCTCCTCTGCCAAACTCCCCGCAGCTGGACTTTTCAGCCCTCAGACTATCCACCACCCCATTGCTGGATAACCCCACAAGCTCCCAGACCTACCTTTCCTCCTCAGAAGCCCACCCATGAAAAACACTACTGCAGCCAGAACACCCCACCTCTACACAACTGGACCACCCTCAACTCCAGTCAGCCACCGCTCTGCACCTGTAACACCCATCCAACCCATGGAACAGCTTAACCACCAACCACCCACCTGGCACCTGCAATACACTATCTGCTGCACTGTTGTGATCCTGTCCGTCAGGTGATACACCCCAGCATAATCCGTCACATCCACACATCAACCCCTCCACCCAGCCTCGCTGCATCTTTACCAGCTTCCAACCTTATTTCACACCCTGCAGCTGGATCACCCACCAAGCCCCCAAACGAGCCTACCTCAGCAGAACACTGTCTCTGAAGCTTGTACACCCATCTCTGGACCATCACCTGCACATCCAAGCACCCCACCTACCTCACTGGAGCATACTCAAAGAAGCTGTGCTAGTCCTCCCATGGTCAACCACACTCCCTGCCAGGGGTGTAGCCAGAATTTCAATTTTGTACACAGTCTTCAACTGCCCCCCAATTAGGAAATGTGCACATCTTCTCCAAATGCTACCCATTTACAAATCAGGTTGTTGTCAGATGACTCCTCTAATCTCTAAAGAGGTTATACACAGATCTGCCTCCTAAACAATAGAAGTTTAAACAGACACACTACTCGGTGGCCTACACTAACTCAAATACTACAGAATAGATTGATAATGTTAACAGAAAGGCATATTGTTTGGGACAGGCACTCAACAAAACTGTACACAGATGTGTGCAGTGAGTATGCCTGTCTACACCCTTGCTCCCTGCAGCTGGACCTCCCTTTCAGCCCCTGGACTATTCCTCTCTCCCAGTCAACAATTCTTCCAAATGGTATATCACCCTTCAAGCTCCAGACCCACCTTTCTTCCACAAAGACCATCCACAACACTCCCTCAGCCAGAACACACCACCTGGACCAGTGCTGAACCCAGTCAACTACCAGTGTCATCCACAGACCAGTCTCTACCCCTGAGCTACACCAGGATCACCCCCCAACAAGCCTCTCCACAACTGACAACCCACCATGCAGCTGGCTGGACCACTGGACCATCCCCAAAAATATCAACAGCTCTTTCAGCCTCCCCACTGTCCTGCAGCTGCAACACTCCATATCCTTGGACTAGCCCCCAATCTCCAGTCTGACGCTGTGTCCCATATCTTAAGCCTCATGACCCTTGTCTGAATGACACAGTTTTGGACTAGCTTTGCTCTCCTCATCCCCTCCCCCAGCAGCAGCTGGATACACGTGGCTAATCTGCAATTTAGGAGAGGGCCAGGATTGCAATATACACAGGTGGCTTTGAGCTGTACCACACTTATGCTTTGAAAACAGAAATGTTTTGTTTGTTCGTTTTAGGATTATCATTCCTTGATGCACTACAATGTTCATTTTTACTCTCCCATGTTCTCAACACCACTTCACTTTTCCTGCCTTATTGTACAAGTTGTATTGTTTTTATGTATGATATGTTTACTCCCCGCCGGAGACGAGCAACTTGTTCAGTGTGCCTTTCCAGGCGAAACATTTCAATAAATAAAATAAATTTCACCAGGAAAGACAGCGCTATAATAGCTCGTTTCAGGTGTGTTCTGGGGAAAGGGTGTATGTACATCAGGATAAAAACAATATCATACAATATTTGAGGTAGCAACATAATACCGAGGTACAAAGCAGCAAAACAGAAACATAGACTGAGCACCCTATTGCACCATACTTCCCTTTGTAGCCACTCCATATTCAAGGTGTATTTGAACACTGAAAACGTTATTTAAAGAGTTTATTTTTAATAATCAGTAACAGATCAAAAAATAAAGGCAAAGAAAGTCTTCTGCTCTGTAGCACTACTTTCACTACAGGTTTTTCAATCTACAACAATCAGCCACCTGTTACAAAAAGTTAAGTGCTCCCCGGCTCCGATCTAAAGTCGAGGGGGCCAGGAAGGAAACTATTCCAACGAAAGAGGCTTTTAGACTAGTACAACTTTTCTCCGGCGATCTCAGTAACTAGCCTGTGCCTCGCATTAACCAGCAGCAATCCCTCCGAGGCAGCCCTTCTTGCCCACCAAAAGATGGCGGCGCGCTTTATGTACCTCAGAAGGGGGCGTTGCCATTCTAGTCTTTCTTTCGAGTTCAGTGTGTATTTATATACCGTATATCCCCATCTTTCTTGGAGCATTGTGGGTAGGTTATATAAATCCAAGATGGCAACCTCCTGTGGCAGCGCGGTCGTGTTCCGGGGTAGTGGGTTACTGCAGCGACAGAGCTGGAGACTTGGTCGTGCAGCGTGGGCGCATGATTCGGTGGTGGCGTTGGCTCAACGATTGCAGTCAGGTTTCCGGGACGGTTCATCCTCAGCGGCAGGGGTTACAGGACGGGCGGTCTCCCATTGTCTCAGCGGGACGGGAGGAGGTGGAAGGACGCTATGGAGAGGTCGGTTATTGGCAGCGCTGCCCTCCTGGGTGGGACCCTCGGGCTGTACCAGACTGTAAAGCAGTACCTGCGGGAGCAGCACCTTGCCGAAGCAGACAGGCCAAAGGTGAGAAGAGCTATGGCAAGCAAGGACTTCCATGCATTGCTATTTCATAGCGGGCATGTCCATGACATTAGCGTGACTGACACGTATGAAAATGCTCACCTTATTATTTTGGAGACATATATTTTAGAAGGAATGCTGCTTTATATGCTCCCCCTTTTTTGGGGATCTGGCCCCTAGTGCCCCAGTGGAGCTCGGCCCCTGCCCTTCATGCCAACCCACCATGCCCAGGCTTACCCCTCTGAGCCGGGCCAGGTGGGTGCCCCAACAGTCAGTGGGTAGCTAACCCTGGGCGGAGCCACAGAGTGCCGCCGTGGTGGATGCTGGTGGCAGTGGGAATGGTGGCGGGCGGGCATCATAGCTGGGGGTTGTGTGGTTATGATTCTCTGGGAGGCAGGGCGTGCAATGACGCCAGCGCCTGTCCCGCCTCTCACTCAACCAGGCGCTGGTCTTTCCTGGCACTTCCCAGGCCTCCACCAGAGGTTGCCAACAGGCCAGACACTCTCCCTGGAGAAGGAGAGCGCCTGTCTGGCACTCTGTTCTTCTCTGCCTGACCGGCCTTCCAACTCCCGGGTCTGTTCCTGAACCTGGGATGTTGGCGTCATAAGTGGTTGCCTTTCTGCTGCACCGACAGGCTAGTCATATGTTTATTTTGTGATAACGTATCGCTCACATGGGCCTCAACCTCCTGCTTCAAAAATCAGGGGCAAGTGGTAAGTAATCGGGATCATACTCTCAATCTTTTCTCACTGAAATGAGGGACATGGACATTTTGGACACTCAGAATGAGGGACACAGACCTCAGAATAAGGGACACATCCTTGAACATGGAGATGCAAGCTCAGAACACCGTGAAAACCATAGTGTTTACTTGTACAAAGTTTATTTTGCATTTAGTATTTTAGAATATTAAGAGTTTCTGCTTTAAAGTCTGAATTTACAGTACATTCTCTGTGGAGGCACCTTTTCCATGAGGGACAGAGCAATTTTAAGGGCAATGAGGGATGTCCCTCGTAATGAGGGACACTTGAGAGGTATGTCGGGATAAATGATCACAATCAGTCAGGATCATAGTTGGGGGAGTAATATTAGCTCAGGAAACTTTAGCAGTATATTTCACAGTTTAAACACACGCTTTGTAATGATAAATAACCTGTAACACTAACCGTGAGACGACATTTTATAACTGCAAATTATGGCAAATTTAGTAGGGATGGGCAAATTTGTGAGGCGAAATTAGGGATGTCTGAAAATCGGGGACAGTTCAGAGATGTGGTCACTTGAAACTTTCCTTGGCTTTCTCTTCGCATCTTTATCGAGACTACCATGACTCTCTCAATCTGCTATCACCCTGTCAGCACGGTTTTAGAAAGAATCACTGTACTCTCACTGTACTCATAAAAGTAACATCTGGCATTTTCCATGCAGTGGATAAGCCGGACACTGGAACCATATTCATGGATCTCACAAAAGCATTTGATCTTGTGAATCATGGGCTTCTGCTCGCCAACTGCATCTCCTTGGCCTGGACCACAATGCGCTGCGCTAGATCAAGAGCTATCTGTCTGGTCAGTCCCAGAAAGTTAAGTGGGATGGCTCCCAGTCTGAACAAAACCAGTTTCCCATGGTGTCCCGAAGGCTCCATTCTGGGCCCTTTGTTGTTCTTGCTTTGTATCAATGATCTCCCCAACTTCTGCGGGGTATCACAGTTCATCTATACGCAAGCAATGCTATCATCTATCGCACCTCTCCACTTATAGACTGAATCAATCGGGACCTTGCCTCAGACTTCCATCTCCTAGAAGCGTCGTTCCAGTGTAATCATCTCTTTCTCAACTCAAAGAAAACAAAATGCACGGGCTTCATTCATCGGCTTGCACAAAAGCCTAATCTACCTACCCTTAGCATTTCCACTATCAAGGAGACTCATTAGAGGTAGTCCACTCCTTCAAATACCTGGGTTTTACCTTGGACCCTGCTCTCTCGTTCAGCTCCATGTCTCTATCACTATCAAAAATCTCAGCCAGAAACTCTGACTCCTCTATCACGTTAATTCGAACCTCACACTTGCCTCTTGCCAAAAGTAGCTTCTGCATCCCTCCTTCCCTCCTATCCTATGCACCTCCTCCTCTTTACTAGTTCCTCCTCCCTGTCCCTCCTCTCTCAGGCATACCACAGGGTTGGTAATTTTGCCTTGGGGCCCCTGCCCGCTCTCACCATTGTGATGTTCGCGCCTCTGGGGTGGTCCTCCTATGAAGCAAAACTAAGGTGTTCCACCTTGAGCCTCATATTCAAGCTTGTCCACAAATTCACACTTCCTTGCCTCAGAGAACTTATCGCCTCAGACAAGCACCACGCACACCGCTCTGCCTCTCTCCACTTCTCACCGTCTTGCTGTATCCAGACACTCCTTTAATATACTGCTCTAACTGGCTGGAACTCCCTGCCTCCATTCTCTCCTGCTCCTCCCTCTCACAATTTCAGTCCCTTCTGTCTACCTCTGCTACCTGCTCTTGCTTTCGCTGCAGGGTGCCTACCCAGAAACTCCTCTAGCTTACCTACAGCTGCCTCCTTCTTCCTTATTCTTCTCCATTCCACTATTGCTCCACCTAGCATAATATGAGTGTAGTGCATGTGAAATCTCTGATCCTAGCCATTCCATGTATATTACTCTTATACAAAATCCATTACCCCACAATGCAAAGCATCATTAGGCTGCATATGCAAATCACCACAGAATGTTATGCTGGTCCAACTTTAAGCAGAATTGCATGGTGCCTTAAGGGTAGCTGGTCCATTCCACTGGGGTGTCAAACAGACGAGGCATACTGATGAGTCCTGGTAGGACGAAACACGGTCTATGTCTTCTGTTAGCACTCTTTGCAAACTGTGTGAGAAGGCCTTCGGCACCATGCAATTCTGCTTAAAGTTGGACCAGCATAACATTCTGTGGTGATTTGCATATGCAGCCCATGATGCTTTGCATTGTGGGGGCATGTGTTATTTGTATTTTCTTGAAACTTGGCTTCCCAGCCAAATGCCCTTTGGGCAACCCTTGCCTCAGTGTTTGCGCACAGAGGTTCTTTGTCTTTTAAATAGTTTTTATTTTAATGGGCTCACCACAATATATCCAAGGCACACTGCCTTAAGGGTAGCTGGTCCATTCCACTGGGGTGTCAAACAGACGAGGCATACTGATGAGTCCTGGTAGAGACGAAACACGTGTCTATGTCTTCTGTTAGCACTCTTTGCAAACTGTGTGAGAGCCTTTCGCACCATGCAATTCTGCTTAAAGTTGGACCAGCATAACATTCTGTGGTGATTTGCATATGCAGCCCATGATGCTTTGCATTGTGGGGGCATGTGTGATTTTGTATTTTCTTGAAACTTGGCTTCCAGCCAAATGCCCTTTGGGCAACCCTTGCCTCAGTGTTTGCGCACAGAGGTTCTTTGTCTATTACTCTTATGTTTGCTATGACGTTTTGTCCTAGAACTGCACTGTATATAGTTTTCCTCTACTTAGGCTTGCATCAGGTCGTAGACTTCGCATATCACTCGTCAAGAGAAATTCTGTAGTCAATTGTTTGTATACTTGCACCAACGGACAGCTTCTGGGAGGATATCTGTAAGTTTGTTGTTTTGCTTTCAGTTCCTAGGCAGTTGGTATGATGGCTTAGCTGATGGACCACCAGGACAGTATTCTGGGAGCCTGAGTCAGTGACTCCCAGTTTGGGTCATATTATTTCTTCTTACAATCTGTGTTCAAATTTTCATTAGTGGTGAATGCTGAACCAATGTATTTATTATGTAATTTGTTTCTAGCTAGCTGGCCAAGCAGCACAGCTGCTCAGGAACTGCTTGCCATGGACATCTGTTAGCAACCCAGGCTGATGTTTGGGGAATGTAGGATTGAAAGGTTTCTGAGGAGGCCAGCAGCCTACTCTATCACTGCCTTTGGTGTCCCCAAGGAAGCAGTGGGACCAGGGCACGAGGCATTTGGGGCTTCACTGCCTGCATCCCTTGGTAGAGGGAATAAACCAAGAGGAAAAGCCATGGGCCATAGAATACCAGCATTAACACTTTGTTCCTGTGTGCGTAGACAGCCAGTTCTGAGTGCTGGATAGTATTTTTATATCAAATGTATTATGACTGTCTCTGTTGAAAATCAAATGCTCTAGGAATGACCTCCCCAAGATTTTAGCTGACGGATGCAGGCCAAGAGAACTGCTGACAGTATGTATCACACACTCAGTTTTTAGAGACAATGTGTTACTGGAAGACTTTTATCAAGGATCATGTTTCTCTGCGCTAATTACAGAGTTGTTGAGTTAATTTTGTTGAGAGTAAATCATAAACTAGGTTTATGACGTTAAAATAAGGGAAGCTAGGATGTTACATAGAGTGTAAGGTTGTAAATGACCCTGTGAAGCCTGTGTGAAGAGGGTGCAGCATGAGATCAAAAGAGGTGTCATTGAAACTTGAGTTCTGCTAAGGTTATGGAATTAATTCCTTGAAAATACATCCTGTGGTTGTATAAACATATATTTTGTTAGATATTTGACCAGAGGAGGGCTGGATAACTTCATCCAAAAGGGGTTGGCCAATGCTGCTTGTAAAGATTGTCTTTACTATAGAGATGCATTTGTATGTGACACTGACCAAGAAAACATCTGAGCACTGAAAAGAGGTATTTAGAAAGCTAGACAAATCTAAATATAGTTGTAGGAATTGCACTGTTTTAAACCTTGTTTTGTTTAAAGATATGCATGTCTTGTGATATGAGTTCTGTATTGTATATTTGACATATTATATATTTTAGTAAAAACTCTAATTTTAGAGAGAACCTGGTCTGTCTTTGAATTGCTTTCTTTGCTAAGAAATATTTATGGTTCAGCAGACATAGCTTGTATGGTGGTATCAAACTGGAAAGAGAGTTTTAAATATGAGGTCTTTATAAAAGTTTTAAAGGGTTCATCTCTGAATACCTGGTTAGATGCCCGTGAGGCAAAGATATCTGGCCCCTGAAGACAGATATATCTGAGCCTGTGCATTGGGTATGCTAGCAAGAGGGTAACAGTTTGAATCCCTCCAGAACTGAGACCAAAGGTTGATCTGAACTCACAAAAACAGACAAGGGGTTACCTTGTCTGTTGCACTGTTCACAAGACTGCGCCAGAGGTTGGCACTTTGGGAGTAGAGGGCCTGACTGCTGAGTGATCTGTGACACCCTGCACCACATCACACTACAGTAGATTGTGTATTTGAAGGGAATGCCATAGAGCAACTGGTGTTATGGTGGCTGGGTCAGCAGATTGTTGTTGGGGTGGGGAATTCTGAGGAGGGAAGGCTGCCTGCTCTGTCCTTGTGGGCTTGACTGCAGTGTTTGGGCAGGACGGAAACAGTATGGCGGACGAGAATTCCATGGTGAGTGGAATACCATCAGTGCTGTGACTTGACAGAGATTCCATTAACGCTTGGAGTGGGTAACTGTAGGGCTGAGAGTGTGGCACAGCAGATCTGCCATGATAGCCTAGAGTTAGAGTAACGAGCTGTCAATGACTGTGGTACATCCAGCTGCCCTGGGTTTGATTCCCACACCTCCACTTGCATACCATGTGACATCCACCTGATCTAGGTTTCATTCCCACGACCTCAGTCTGCGTGCAGTGTAACACATGCAAGGCGTGGAGGTGATTATATATATTATAATATTTTTTCGTTTTCAACTCAGCACTGATGGTGTTCCTGTGCACCACAGTACTCCTGTCCCCATACTATTTCCTGTCCGCATATTGTCTTAGCCAAGCACTGCAGACCTTACCCTTGTGGTCCCCAGGAAAGCAGGGTGGCTGTGGGACCACCGGTGGCAGGGTCAACACAATTTCTCTCCAGCAGCACACCAGTGCATGTGCGTTTAGGGTCTTGCTGTCAGCATCCCTAGGTGGAGGGAAGAAACCTAGAGGAAAAGCCATGCCAGCCATAGAATAATGGCATCAGCATTTTGGGCCCTGCACCACACCCTACTACTTCAGATTGTGTGTCTGAAGTGGGCACTGTTCAGGCAGCCAGTGTGGTGGTTAGAGCTGCAGGTCTCGGGCACTGGCCTGATTGAGAGACTGTTAAAGTAGAGCAAGTTGAATAAAAATTCGTTCACAGAGAACAATTATTTTTTCCTAGCTGCAGAATTTGAAGTCTTGGAATTAAAGCAAGTGGCAAATGAAAGTGCTTGAAATACAAAATCATAATACTACAATAATGCAAAGCAACGTGGGAAGTATGTACCTATCTCCATGAAAGAATTTAGACTGTTTAAAGAGCTCATGGTGCTACGTGGCATCTTACACAATCTGCAAAAGGAACGTAGAAGACACAGACAAGTGTTCATGCTCAGTACTTGCAGTGTGTCTCATCTGTATCTGTAGTAGTAGTAATTGTAGTAAAATATTTTATTCATGAACAAGGATGGACTCTTTTAGCTGAGGCTCATTTACAGCTAAGTCCTATTGCACAGTTTTCAATAAAATATAATGTCACGTTACAATAACAAGTAAAACAGGCCATACATACACACATAACTAACTATGTAGACAAAAGCATAGCGATTAATTAGTTTGGCAGCAGACATGTGGTTGTTTACACTTTTATCTCCCCACCCTTTCACTTCTTTTCACCTATTCTTCTCCCAAATGATTCTCAAGTTAGGGGTAGACTATTCCATATCTTATCCCTAGGCAAGGAAGAACCAGCAGTGATCTTGCTGCTTTCGGTCACGATGTAAAGGATGATGTGTTGCTGTACTGGTCCTTGTACACAAAGAGAGTCACAGAATGTTTTAGGCTTTTCAAATTTACACAGCCATTTTTCTGATGAGGAACTCTGTAAGTTCGATTGCTTAAAACATTTTGTGAATCTCTTGTTGGTCCAATAAAAGGTATCATATCACCCTTTTGTTCATCTCATTGCTTTTGGTCATGGTGAGTCCAAAATAGGAAAGCTATCTAGAAGACAAAGAACCTAATGAGCTCATTTGGACGCTGCTTGTTTAGCTGGTAAAATATGTTAAAAATAAAATAAACCTCAGAAAAACAGGGAAGCCATCTGAAAGACACAGAACCACAGCACAAACTCACTGAGGCATTGCTTAGGAAGGATACTGGCAATAAATCCAGTTTCACAGAAATACTGCACTAAAAATATTTCTGTGAAACCTGGTTTTGTTGTACCCTGCTCCCCTTGACCTGCACCTACACTAGTGCAGTGCCCCTTCCCCAACCATTTGTCCCTCCCGAAACTCAGCATTACTTTCTGTAGATTGCAAATGTTGTTATCCTCCAGGGTTTTATTTAACTCTAAAATTGATCAGCGTTTTGCTCATAAAAGTGCTAAAACTTTGTGAAAATGCATAGCTCTTGCCTCACTGTGTTTAACAAACACAGCACTTCTAGAAAATATACATAAATACTTTCTATCGTCCTAAGGAAAAAACTGCTAATCAATTATTTAAAACCCTGCCTCCACTCACGAAACATGGCTAAAGCCACACCTTGCTGAAAATTCATTCCAACTACCTGGCTACCAGTACCTATGCCTGGAAAGGCCAGGCAGGAAAAAGGTGGTGGTCGTGTGGCAGTGCTCCTAAGGGAACCTCTCTCAGTAGCATTGTCCTACACTCTGACCCTTCCTCCCTAGTGAATGGCTACACTCTGAACTGACCCTGGGATCCTCCAAGAAACTCTATATTGGCTGCTGCTATAACCCCCCGCAGCCAGAATAGTGGGACTCCTAGCCTCCTCCAAGGGTTGAGCTCTCTAACTCCCCATAGGAATCTATCCTGCTTGGCGACTTTAATCTAAACTGGCTGAGCTGTCACCAGCCTGACTATGTATACCTGTTAAAGCAGCACAACCTGGTGCAGGCGATTACTCTCCCACTAGACTCAATCCACGCTTGGCCACCCAGATGTTACTGGACTGGATCCTCTTAAATAGAGAGGACCGAGCATTGCACGCTGGCACCATGGCCAACTCCATAAGTGATCACTCACCAACCTATCTCCTCTGGTCTCACAAACTAAAGTGCCCCCACCCAAATACCTATCTCTCAGGAATTTCAACTGCCCTGACACCTCAGATTTACTCGAGGAGGCCCGGTCCGTGGACTGGTCTGTGCTTTTTTTTTTTTTTCTGTTTTGAGCGCCCGACCTGTTTCCACTTTACTCGGACTCTTCTAACTCTCCAGGGCCGCTTTTCCCCACTACTACAGATGGGTCAGAGGTGGGTGCTCTCTGGGTTTCCAAAGACCTCAAAACCCTTATGAAGGCCAGAGATTGTGCCTGGGTCACTGAAAGCTACCCCTCTCCAGCCCTCTGGGATGCTTACAGGAGCCTAAGAAACAAATGTAAACAACAAGCCAAATCTTTGAAACAGACCCACTTCCACTAATCTGCAACAGGCCAACCTTGGGAACCCTAGAAAATTCTGGAATACAGTCAACTTCCTACTAAACCCTGCTCCAGAAACACACTGCCACACCTCAACTCCCATGGCGGGCTGCTTACCAACCCTCACGAAGTGGCCAGTGTCTTCAATTGCAAGTTCACCGACCTATCCATGTACCTAAACAGACTGTCAGCTGGTCAACCGTTAAGTCTAGTTCCAATACGGGTCCAATGCCATCCTCCTCCAGCTCTGCCAATCACTCGCAAACACCCCTTTCTATTTTAAAGCCCTCTCCATACACGACACAGTTAAGCTACTCAAGAGTCTACTCCTAACCGCGGCTCCTCTGGATCCGATGGCCTATCACCTGTCTTTCTGAAACTGATCTCCCGTGATTGCCAAGCCACTTGCCTTTGTCTTTAACCTTGCCCTTTCCACCTCCTCCATGCCTGACCCATGGAAGACAGCAAAGGTTACCCCCATTCTTAAATCTGGGAACCCCAAATCCTCCGATAACTACCGTCCAATTTCCATCCTCCCAAATCTTAGCAAACTGCTCGAGAGAGCGGTCCACAATCAGCTCACAGAGTGCATAGGCAAACACACCCTCCTATGCATGGCTTTCACAAAAATCATTCCACCACCCTTCTTACTGACTACATCTTCTCTAACATGGACAATGGTAAAGCCACGGGACAGTTTTCATCGACCTCTTTAAGGCTTCCGACATGAGTGCGACCATGCTCTCCTTACCTCCAAGCTTGGCCTCCTTGGTTGTTCTCAGAAAGTCACTAACTGGTTTACTAACTACCTAACTGGCCGCTCACAATATGTGTGTATTGGCCAAACCTGCTTCCCCACACTGCCTGTCTCTGTAGGGGTCCCTCAAGGCTCAATCCTGGGTCCCCTCCTTTTCTCCTTATTAAGTCAACCCGCTCCTCTGACTGCCTCAGTTGTCGCTCTCTCCTGTATGCCGATGACCTTGTCCTTTTCCACAGTGACAAATCCATGGGCGCTATCTCCTCTGTTCTCTCACACAACTATGTCGCAGCCTACAGCTGGTTCAGAAACCTCCTCTTAGTAAATGCCAAAAAACTAAATCCATGCTATTCAGATCTAAGCCCTTCCTTGCCAAAACCACATCCCTACGTATTCTCACCCCTGCTGGTACAGCCCTAGAGACGTACGACACCTTCAGATATCTAGGCGTGCTACTCGGCCCCTCCCTCACCTTCGGTGACCATGCATATTCCCTTGTCAGAAGGTTCCATCAGAAGTTAGGTGCTGCCTATAGATTCAGGCAATACCTCACTCCTGAAGCCACACTAGCTATTGTCCAGGGTAATCTTCTCCTTATTCTCGACTACTGTTCTCCTGTCTATCCTAGGACCTCTGCTCTCATCATGGCCAAACTCTTAGCTGCCTACAGCAGTGCCTGTCGCCTTGCATTATTGGCCCTGTTCTCCACCCACCACTGTACCCTCTATAATTCCCTTGGATGGCTACCACTGCAAGGCCGCTCGACCTATCCCTCTGCATGGTGGACAGCGTCATCCGCATGGCTCAAGAATCCCCCAACTGCCCTCCTGACAACCCAAATTCTTTACCAACTTCCGCTCTAATGATCGCCCCTCTAGCAGTTCCTAGGGTATCCACCAACATGGGTAGCAGAGCTTGGTCCGCTGCTGCACTCTTGCAGTGGAGCAAACTGCTGGCTGAACTGCGTTCTGTTGACACTCTCTACAGTTTCAAGTCCCGCCTCAAAATCTGGCCCTGGCAAACCCTCCTGCCACTGCTCCCAGAGATTACCCACCTGCCCACGCTAGACCACTCCCCAGCCCACAACTGTTACTTCTTTGCCTTGTTAATTAGATTTTCATTGTATACGTGACTGCCTTATCTGCAGGTATTGTGTGTGTATATGTGTGTGTGTGTGTGTGTGTGTGTGTGTGTATGTATGTGTGTGTATGTATATGTGTGTGTGTGTGTATATATGTGTGTGTGATATATGTGTGTGTGTATATATGTGTGTGTGTGTGTGTGTATCTATATATATATATATCTATATATATATCTATCTATATATATATATATATATATATATATATATATATAATTTCTCTTGCTGTATCTTCCGTGTACTACATTGTACTATGGGTACAAACTGTATATTTTTCTTAATGTGTATTCGGTGTATCACATTTTATTTATTTAATTTATTTATGACTTTGATAACTGGGTGGTGCGCTGATCCCGGGACCATTTTCAGGTACGACCGGGCTATGTTCAGAAATGGCACAGATAACAATACTGAACAGAAAAGAAACATGAGAAGGCAAACAGAGAATAAAACAAAAGCAAAACTGTGGATACAGGTTACATAGGTTGAAAATGAAGCAAGAATTTGATACACCTGCTCTGTGTATCATACCTTGTACACTGTGTCTGCGATTGTTGTTTGCTATTCAATCCACCTCAAGTCCCATATTGAACCTCATACTCACTGTTCTTAATGGATTTACACAACATTCTGTTTCATGTACACTACAGTTACCTTGTATTTCACTGTCACCCTGTGCCATGTGTTATGGCCCGGTGTGCCTGAAAACAGTCCCTGGGATCAGTGCCTCAATAAAGTTATCAGAGTCATAAATAAAATAAATAAACGTTATTGTATTGTAGTATATTTTACTTACACAGAATCTGTGCCCTTGCACAATTATTTATAATGCTTACTTACCTATTTGTATTCCTTGTATTTGTTGGACTTCCAAGAATCAGTCTTCACCATTGTTTCCCACTTATGCATCTCTGGTCTGCAGGCACTAGGACCCTGCTGGAACAATGCTTTTGGCAGGGGCTGGCCAGGGATAATGGGCATGGTGCCTGCAGACCCTCCGTGGTGCTGCATGCTAGCCAGTAACCCTTGCCAGCTCCCTCACTGCCCTCAGTTCTGTTCTTCCTGCCGCTGAATGCACACTGGGAAGCACAGCTCTTCAGCTCGACTCGTCGACACTATTTTCTTCTGCATCATCGCTTATTTTACCTTATTTGCATTGTCACTTGTGTTATTTTACCGCGATGCCACAGTCCGATAAGAAAGGGGTGAAATCGTTGACGAAAGTCTGACAGCTGTCCATTGTGCATTGTTGCCTCTGTGGGAAACCAATGGCTGTTCCGGATTAGGATCAGAACTGTAATGTCTGTTTTGGACTGGAGCACGACATGGATGCATGCGATGTTTGCTTTCCAGACTGCTGTGCCTCCGAGAACCAGGTACTGAGTAAGGTTGCCTGACCCAGTCCTTCGTGATCGGGCATTGCATGAATGTGTCCAAGATTAGGTCATCAGGCTTTTCCCCTAGTCCTCTTCCTGAGACCTGTGGTTCCCTGGAAGTATGGAGTTCTTCTCGGCCTCACTGTGCTGCGGTGTCAGAGACTCCGTTGGATGCATCTGGTGACATTGGACTCCTCCTGGGTGGTCAACTGTGAACTCTCCGTAGTCTGCCTGCCCTGAGCAGCAGACTCTCCCGTGGTGAGGTTGTAGCTATACACTCTTGCTTACACCTATGGATATCTCAACATCATTCTCTGGCATCATTTGTGGTGTTGTCACCGTTCACGGTAATGATGCGGTGAGGCAGAACCATGGATGATGCTGGCGCCTAACGCTTTTAGTGGTGTCAGGAGAGTTACCAGCACCGAGGCTGTTTGGGTGTCACTGTCCATGGTGTTGCTAATGACACTGAGAAAGGTGACAGAAGTGACAGCAGCGATGGTCAGTCCAGGGTCCGCTCTGGGCAAGGTGCTGACAACGATGTCCAGAGGTCATCCCTGACTGATATTATTTGCAACACTGAGGAAGATGTTGGCTCTGTGAGCGGTGTCAAAGTTGTCATCGAGCACGGTGTTGAGGGCGGTGCTGGCCTTGTTGCAGGGATGGTCATGTGTCTGAGGTTTTCGCTGATCCTGAATCCAGTGCTGGAGGCAGTGCCAACTCTGTGTTGGATAGCAGCCTGGAGACATTTTTTTTTTCTCCCCAGAGCCTCTGGACATCACCACCACCGTTGAAGACTGGGGTTGCCCTTTGAAACCTGTACAGCTCCACTCCTCACCTGGTGGGTCTCCCCAATGGGTACAGATGGGTCACTCCTCAGATGTAGGAGGACACCCTTCAGGCAGATCTACTAAGCCCTCCCCTCAGGTGAGTTCGCCTACATAGTTTAGCAGCCCAAGCCGAGGCCCTTGAGACCAGGAGGCTTGACCCCCCCTTAGCAGAGCCTCACTGTTTCCTTGAGATGTTGTCCTTATTCATAGGCCCTCTGGGGCTGTTAATGTGGGAACAGCACTGGATTTCATTGGTCCCTTAGAGAGTTGGTATATGGAGTCTTAACAGGGCTCAGTACAGGCCATTCTCCCAACACCCAATGATTCCAGGAGTCCGTGCCTTGTCTCCATCAGTGTTCTTCTCAGAGGACAATGAATAATCTGTCCACCTTCCTTCAGCGGTTGAGTATACCTTGTACCAGAGATTCTTGGTTGAGATGCTTCAGGCACTCGACCAACATGTTTTTAAAAGATGCGATGCACTTTTTCTTCTTTTTTTGTAGACTTTCTTTATCTCCCACACTGACCAGGTAAGAACACTCGACAGTCAGGAGCCTATTTTAGGGTGCTACCTGGGAGAATTACAAGGTGCAGGCAATAACAATACAGAGTCAAGGCACAGGAACAAGCAATAACGGTACAGAGTCAAGGGACAGTCAGGTACAGGTTAAGCAATACAAAGTCAAAGTGTGGCAATCGGACAAGGAACTGACAGGAAATAACATAGCAGCTGGGCAGGTAGGTGGGGTACCCAGTTAGTGTACACAAGGGCATAGAGTAGTGGAACATGAGCAGCAAGAGGGAGACATTTGCAAGGAGTTGTACCAAGAGGAAGGGGACTTGAGAAGACAGCAAGCCTGGTTGGGGACACTTATCCCTAACAGGGTGTAGCAGAGTAAATCAGGTGCGAAGCAGGAGATGATGACTTGGGCATCAAGCAGGATAGGCTGGGGAGGGGTCTGTGTGATAACGGCCGAATGCCTGAAGGCAATCACCGTTATCGCTCAGAGTGCCAAACACATTTTGGCACTCTGACAGCCCGATGCACCAGAACAACTGCACCAGGACAGATTTTACTGCTTTCTGTGGGGGCGGCGCATCTCACACGCCCACACACCCCCTACTTAAGTATTCTCAACTCGGGGAAAGCAGTGAAATAAAAGGTTTGGCTTGAGCGCAGTAAAATCACACCAGCGCCTGAACCCGAACTCCAGTACCTCAGTCACCCCAGCCACTAGCCAATCCCATGCCATGACACAGCTCGACCAGCAACCGCAGCGCCATCCCCTACAGCCTCTCCACCCTCCCAGCCCACGCTCGCCGTGCTCGCCTCCCACCCCAGCGTGTAGTTATAGCGACATCCTGTCACCTAGTTCGCCCATCCTCATCCGTCGCCTACCTTTCCATCGCCGTGAGTGGATTGCGCTGGGAATGAGTCGCCGTGAACGGATGGCGCCCTTCCTCATGCGCCCACTTCATGGGTTACTGCCGGAGAGCTCAGAATTCTCAGCACTGCTCTGCTGTCCGCCTGACGCCTCCAATCCACTGCTCTCAGGTGGCCCTTCTCCTCCGGCCTCCTACCATACTCGTCCTGCATGACCCCGCAGCTCTGAACCTCCCCGGCCGGGTCACTCAACCTCTGGCGCCTATGATCTAGTGGAGCGACTGAGAGGAGTGGACACCGGAAGCAGGGGCCGACCATTGATCCCGCCTTAGCCTACCGGCAAGGTGGGGCTTTTACAGTGGTTTTCCCCTGGGCGCAGTGTGCAGTGGCTTCCTGCATGACCATACCTCTGCACCTCATGCCGCTGGAGCCTGGTGTTGTCACGCCTCTTCTACATCCTGACGCAAGTGCTACCTTTGGTCTCCACCAGAGGCAACTACTACATCGGAATCCCGTCAGCCCACCCGGAGGAGAGCAGCCCTCCAGTTTCTCATCCTTCACCTACCCTGCTGACCCCGACAACTCGGGTCTGTTTCGAACTCGGGTCACCGTTGTGGTGCGAGGTGTGGCATCCAGCGCCTGGACCCTCAGTGCCACCGGCCAGCAGATACGCTTTCTTCTTATCTTTATTATATTTTCATCTTTCTCTACCTGAGTAAGATTCCCCTGTACCTGTAAAGGAAAAAGAAAAATTACATAAGTAAATGGACATCACAAAATATTCTCTAATACAATGAGGTTCTTTAATAAAAGTTAAGTCTCAAGAGAGTGTTATTTCTGCATTATTCTTCGACTGTATGTAAAGTTATGGAGTTTTTCATAGTTAACAGTTCAATAAAATATTATTGATGACAAAGAAAAGTCCTGTCATTGGGTCTCCTAGTCTAAATACTGCTATTGTTCCTTCATGGCCTCCTCCAGTTGATGTCATCACTGGGCCTGACTCAGGTAGTTACCTCTGTGACCCACACGGCCACATACTGGACCTATTTTCTCACTTGGGCTTGAAGTGATGAATCTCAAGACTAATCATTGCACATTGAAGTTCTTGTTTGGGGGCCCCCTGAAAGTCTCTCCCCATTGAGATGATCTGCTGTCGCCCTTTAGAGGATTGCCCCAGAGAGACTGCTGGTGGTAACTGATTTATCTAGTGTTGATTCTGCGCATGCAGTGGGTATGGGCGAAGCAGAGTGGTGGCCGCCTATAATAGGGCGATCCTATGTTCGATGTCGTCAGCACTGAAGTCCATATACGACCCAGGGTCCTCTCACTTAAGATCCCCCTTGGTTTGATGGGTATCTCAAGGTGATGAAGATTAGGGTCGAAAGTTGGAGTGTTGCTGGCGGAAGACCCTATCGAAGGAGGACAAATTGACCGTACGTACTCATTACTAGGAGTACCAAGGGACAATCAACTGGAAGAAGGCAGAGTTCCTGTCCAGGAGATTGCTGCAGGGAAGAATAGACCATCTCGGCTTTTCGGACTGTGGACAGACTTTTTACATCCTGTATGTCTACAGCCAAAAAAGCCTTTTCAGTTGCTTTATGTGATGAGTTTGCGAGTTCTTCTCTGATAGGGTGTCCTCTATCCAGTCGGGGATCCCGTTAGTGAGGTAAGTTTGCCTCGCAGTGGTCGGCTTGGGGTGCAGGTGCACTGAATGTCTGGGGTGAGTTTAGACCTTTGGAGGTGGCCGAGGTCATTGAGGTGTTCTTGAAGCTAAGGCTGCTTATTGTGAACTGGACCCGGCCCGACTCGTTTCTTGATAAGATGTGTTGAGACAGTTGGCACAGTGTTTGCTAGGATTGTTGGGTGTTCATTGTCTGAGGGAGTTTTTCTGGATGTCTTAAAAGAAGCTCTGGTTAGGCCCTCTTGAAGAAGCCATCTCTCGAGCCTGATGTCCTGGCGATCTATTGTCCGATCTCCAACCTTCCATTCTTAGGTAAGGTTGTCGAAAATTGTGCGTAGCAGCTCGAGGAGCACCTAATGTCCCTTGATATCTATGATCTATTCCAGTCTGGTTTCAGGGCCAGGCATAGCACCAAAGCGGCATTATGGTGCAACATGACCTCCTCAGGGCTAGAGATAGAGACAGGTCAACTCTTGTACTCCTTGTTATCTCATCAGCATTTGACACTGTGGATCACATTGTGCTTCTTGATTTCCTTTGAGAATATTGCAGACTGACCAGTACTGTCAACTGGTTTGAGTCCTATCTCTGGCAGGAAGCAATGGGTGGTGATGGGAATTTCTCCTCCTCCACAAAGCTCTGCTATGTGGACTGCCTTAGGGTTTGATTTTGTTGCCAATGTTATTCAGGTGTACATGCTGCCCTGGGAGGCTTATTAGGCATTAGTGTGGGTTTTCAGTGCTATGCAGATGATATCCAACTGTATATGTCCTTTGCCCCAGGAACACAGAATGCTGTGGAAGTGCTTAACAACTGTCTGGCTCAGATTAACAACTGGATGTCCTCAATTGGTTGCGACTGAACCCCAACAGGACAGAGGTTCTGGTGATTGAGCCAGGTCGAAGGCAGAATGGAAGTGCCTCAAGCAGCTACAGGATTGTTCCTAGGATCCGCTCCGTTGATGGCCTCTCCTAGGTTGTGGGATTTTGGCGTTATCCTGGATGACAGATTGACTCTTGAAGCTCAGATGTCACCTGTGGTCCAAAGTGGTTTTACCACTTAAGGAACATTGTCAGGATTAAGCCCTAGTTCCACCTGAAAACCTGCCATCACTAGTGCATGCCTTTGTTACTTGCAGGCTTGACTATTGTAATGCTGTATACTGGGGGTCACTGGAGGTACCCACGTCAGCTGCAGCTAGTGCAGAACGCAGTTGCTAGGTTGGTGATGGGCCTATCTAAATCAGTCATGTGACCCCAGTCCTGCGGGCTTTGCACTGGCTGCCTGTCAGGTGGAGGGTCACCTTCAGGGTGGGTTTACTCACCTATAAGACCCTATATGGACTGGACCCAAGCTATTGGCTGATCTCTTAACACCAAATGCCTCTGCTCATTCCCTCTGTTCCTTGACCGTGGCCTCTTTGTGGTTCCCAGGGCTAGATTAAAACATCAGGTGACCGGGTGTTTGAAGTCGCCGGTCCAGCCATGTGGCACTCCTTCCCAGCTGGCATGAGGGAGGCCCTGATGGTCGAGTTACTTAAGAAGGGTCTAAAGGCTCATTTGTTTTCTTTGGCCTTCCCAGGTGTTATTTGATGCTGACCAGAACTAATTTAATTGTAGCTTAATCTGTTTTTATAGTATTGTATTTACTGTTTTAATATTTATGTATACTATTTTCAAATTGTATGCTTTTACTTGTTTTCCTACCTGCTTTTATGTAAGGGGCCCAGAGCCTCAGGGATTGGGTGCCATAGAAATAAAATTGCCTTGCCATTGCCTCAGAGTCCTTTTCAATCCAGCCATCCCTAGGGACCTCCTTATGTGGTATTGCACACCCACAAGGTCTTCTGGTGAAGTACCTCACCCTTTCTTGGGGCTTGAAGCATTGCAGACCCTGTTAGGGCCATAATGCCTCACATATGACTGACCTCCAGTGACAGAATCCGCTTAGGCAGAGGCCTTTGGCAGGAAAGCTTCCTCCTCGGCATGTGCCTTAATGTGCATTTTTTTTATATATACTTTGTATTTAATATATTTTCATTCACAAAACCATAGGACAGTTTTACAGTATATAACTTAAGACAGCACATAATTGCATCAGTCAGGTGCGTAGCAATACATTAATCAAAGGTCTCAGGACAACTTACATAATTTATAAAGCAGTTCATGTAATGACGCTAAGACGTTTACAGAAACCATCATCAGAGTCAATACATTTCTAGAGTACAAAAGTAGGATCCAAGGATGAAATATATAATCCATTTCCTCTATTTAAGCTCAAAGGCAGACCATTTATCTGTGCTTTTGGCTATTAATCTCTCTTAATACATAAATTTCTCCCATTATTCCCCACCAGCTCTGAATGTTTGGGGTATCGTCTTTCCCAATTTCTAGTAAATGCTTTTTAACTGCCAGTATATAAATGATTAAAATGATCCACTAGGTATTGGGAGATCCTCTGGGGAATTGAGAGTAATACTAGCTCAGGGGTCAATACCGCTTCCACATCTACTAGTTCTTTTAATGCCTCAAAATATCTCTCCAGTAACCTGCTAACTGCGGCAAGATAAAAACATGGAACTGATCTGCAGATATTTCTCCACAATCTCTCCAGCAATAGCTTGCGTCCCAAATGAGAACTTGGCCAGCCTTGCTGGTGTATAGAAAAATCTATGTCTAGCTTTCCAGGCAAATTCTCACCAATAGGGGCTCCCAAAAGTCCCATTGAGAATTTAGCATACTTTCCCAATCCTCCTTTGATACCTGGGTGAAAGCTCTTCATTCCAGGCATTCAGAATTCCCTCAGTAGAATTTTTAATAATTCCTCAAACCCTTATATATTAGTCCCACAAAGTGGGGCCACAGCTGCCCTCTCCCTGTGGTCATAGCTAAGGTAAGCAATGAAGGGGGAAGATCTAGGAGCCCACTGTAGGCTAGTCCCTCTGTTCAACGCCCTCTTAAGCTTGTATATATTGGAAAGTCTTGTTGTGAAAGATTTTAATGTGCATTTCTGCACACCAGCCACATATGGTGACCTGTAACAGTAGCCTACAGTTGCAGCTAAGCACATTCTTAGTTACGCTGCAGCAGCGTGAGACAGGCGAGCCATTGACCTTTCTGCCCGAGGCCTGAGGTAGCTCGGCACAAGGCTTTTTGATGAGACGTTAAACCGAGGTTTTTGTGCACATCTCTGGTCACTGTCTAGGTGAAAATAAGCGATCCTATGGCACCATTGCTAAAGGGTAGGAAAGTTTATTGAAGTAATCTAAAAGCAAATATAATGCAGAAAAGAATACGTACATTTCAATAAATTCACAGATCATATACAAAAATTAATAGAAATTAATAATTACAGATGGCTTAGAAAATTAGTCATAATATGTAAACCTCTAAATTGTGGTCTAATCAAACATTAAAAAGAATACCGTACTGTATTGTAGAAGAGGGACTGGCCTTGACTCCACCAGCAAGCCATTGAAAATTCTGTCATAATGACCAAAATTGAGAAGAATTCTGTGTGTTGAGTTCCAACTCTTGTAAATGGTATATTGAAAAGGAAGACATTCTTATGATGTTTAGCTCAGTGTATAACTTTTGACTACCAGTTAGATCACATCTACTCTACCATAAATAATATTTTAGGATAGAAAATACCACCCACAAAGTACTTGCATGAAATCAATCCCACTTTTTATCAAATATACTGGACTACCTCCTCATAAAACAGCATTCCAGATTCTATTCTCCATTCTTGATGAAGTATGGGAGGGTGTCCCAGTGTGAAACCAATATTTCTCCGTCAGTAAAAGCAGGTCCATGCAACCCCCTCCCCGGATGCACCTGGAAACAAGCCGTCACGGCTCAGTGTGCCTTTCCTGGTCAAAAAATTACAAATAAATTAATCTTATGATGATGCTAATAAGGTGGCCTCTAGGTTGGCAGAAACTGCAGTCTGCATTAGGTGGATCATGTACTTTGCCTCTACCGACTGGCACCTTTGACCCAGTATAAAGGTGCTTAACTTACACTTTCAGGGTGTTAATTTCTTCTCCACTAGGGTGAGATGGGAACTGTCGGGGAACCCTCCTGTGCAACAGGAGCCCCTGCCTGTCCCTGGCCAGTCTCAGTTTCGCCAGACCTGTAAGGAGACCCTAGCGTCAATTATGCTTCCCCATGCAGAGGGCTGAAGGTATCTTTTACCCTCATGGTGAGCCAGCTCCTCCCTCAGAAAGAAGGAAAGCATGGTACTCTGACTCATTAGTGGGAGTCAGTGGTGAAGATTGATTCTTGGAAGATAAAGTTGCATACTCACTATAACTGTTAACCATTCAAAATATCGTCACCATTAATTATCACACCCACCTATCATCCCATGCTGTAACAGAGCCAGGGCCTCTGGATGGCTCACCCTTATAGTGCTGACCTGCTATCTAGTACAATGGCATCTCCCTGTTTTACTCCCTATGAAGTAGTTGTAAAAGAGAAACAAAGGGTTGGGACTCATTGCTTAGTTCCCCTCACCAACCCCCTCCCCCAAATTGTGGTGAGATTTAGGGCCCTCGTATCAGAAAAAAAAAAAAAAAAAGGCAAGAAAGCAGCTCTTTGTTTCTTGTCCTCTTGCTCCCAGCCCAGTGTATATCCCTATTAGTTGCTAAGTACACTGTATGCCTCTGCACTGTCCAAGCTATGGTAAGTCCAGTTGACAGTGGCACTGTCTGTGGAACAGATAAGCAACAAACCACTTGCTGGGTTTACCCACACCTGGTGATTGGTCCTGAGCCATGAGCCAAGTATTAAACCTCCTCAGGTGTGAGTCAAGCCCTACATAACCACCAATGACCCAGTAACTAGACCTCCGCCAGGCGTTTGGTAAACCCAGCATAATCCACACCCTGGAGTGGTTTATTGATTATACAGTGTCCCCTGTTTTTGTGGGAAAAATGAATGAAAAGGTTTTGTTTGGTATTTTAATTTATTTTTATTGGATTTGTTACTCACGAAAAAATAGTCCTTGATTGCTAGGGCTGTTGCTAGAGTAGTGGTGTTGCTGCCATGCATCCTAATTCAGCCCCATACTGTACATAGAGAGTTAAGTGCTATCTTATTTTGGCATTTTCTTTTTTCGCTTAGAGAACTGAAAGTCGTGGGCTACTTATCACAGCATGGGACTGACAAGAAACTCACTGCTGTGAGTGGTAAATAGCTGCCATTGGAGAGCATGTGCTTCCAGTTCAGCTTTGCGGGAAGGACACAGTAACTGTCCTTCAGGGAATTTCTTTCCAGCTTTTTGTTTTGTTCATTTATGTGTGTGTTTTTTTTTTTTTTTTTTTTTTTTTTTTCTTTTATTAAAAGTAATAGGATTCACACAGCGCCAGGGATTGCAGGTACAAGACAGACCGGGAATGGAGCAGAGCAGAGTGGAGATTGACCGAGAAGTGAGGTGGCTGCAGTCTGGGCAGTTACAGAAATAGTTGTGAAAGTGTGTCAGGCCATATGTGTTCATTTCCAGACTGTTTGGGAACCTTTTGTCAAACTTGGGAGACCACGGTTACTGGAGTAAACAACATGGTGGATGTCTGTTCTCCCCCTTCCCATTCATAACTACACTTCATTTAATTAGCAGTATTTGAATGAGCGTGGAGAGCGATCAGCAATTTCGTCTCCAATTTGGCAGGCACACTTTTTATATTAAAGAAAAGGGGTACATTGAGCAGTGAACAAAGGAATAAATGGAGCTGGCATTTGAACAGGATAAGCTGTGAAGGGCTGCCTGGTACTGTGACTCGCAATCATTGGTATTCATTATTTGTTCATTTTTAAAGTCTTGTCGGAAAAGAGATAGTGATTTGCTAATGGCTCTGACAGTGTTCCGACATCTTGCAGGATTTTTTGTTTGTTTTTGTAATTTTCTGAGGGAATCTGTGTGTACTGGAATAATCGGTCTTCTGTCAGGTTTCACAGGACTGGGCTGCGGGTGAAGGGTTGATGATACTGGGATGGATTTGAGAGAATGCCGTGGTCTCACTTTGGCCCATACTCTGGAGCTTCTGTCAGAAAACATCATTCTGAACAGTGAGGATTTATTTTCTTTGTTTTCTGTGAGCAGGATTTTCTGGCTGCTGAGTGAATGATGAAGATAAACCGTATATATTTTAGAGGCAGTGCAGCAGGGTTGCGATTGGGTCATGGTTTACCGTCAGTTCAAGATGGCAGTTTTTTTTTTTTTTGGGGGGTGATTTATCTAATGTCCCTTTGCTGATGTGGCTGACTGGCACATTTGCGTGGGTAAAGCCAGGATTTGCCATGGCTGAAAGGTGACAGCCAATCAGGTTGCCGGATTCTCGGAACCCATTGTATAATGCTGCGCACTGGATTGCTTCATGTTACAGTAGGTCTTACACAGGGTACATTCCTATTGTTGCAGGAGAAGTAGGTCTTTTTCTCTGGTTTTTCTTCTGGCAGTGCCAATCTATTTTTGATTGGTATGACCTTCTTCCCTTATGCCAGCTGGGCTGTTAGCCCAGTATGTCCAGAGAGAGACAGGAGGCTACCTTTCCTGTGATGGAGCCGCTGGCAAAGTTCTTATAAGTGCCAGCTGGAGAAGCTGGGCTAATAGTCCAACAGTCCACAAACAATACCAATCCTGGTAGACCTGTATAAAGTTTTATTCCAACAAGATTAAAAGGCAGTAGCAGCTACTCAGCTTCTTTATTTCTTTTTTTTTTTAAATATTTTTGCTCACCGTGCACTGGGAGCAGGAACTCCGCCCTGAGCTACCTGTCGCAAGCCCAGCCCGAGGGCATGGCAGGACCTCCTGTCTGCAGGGATGGTCCCCTTTTACAGAACTTGTGAGTAGTTGTAGGGTTCAGTAAGCGTCACCAACCTTCCTCTTCCCAGTGGGAGGGTGGAAACTGTAGTCTTGAGTCCCCTGACTCTTTATTATGCTCACTGTTTAGAATCCCACCACAGCCACTGAAAGCCTCTTTACCTATTTGGATTGTAGGATAGCAGAGTGGTTACTATCTTCATTAAACAAGGCCTACAGTCTCTACAAAACCCTTCTGTTTAAAAAACAAACAAAAAAAAAAAACAGTTGTATCACACAATCAGACCCCAGGCAGAGTTGATACAATTATAATAAATTTACTTAAATAAAACACAATACATTCTACAATTTGGAAGGTTTTGAAATGCAGACAAATATAAAAAATATTATTGGGTGGTTATACACTATGCACTGTTATTTCTAAAACTGTACCTTGTTCTGAGGTTTAGAGTGCAGAAAAGTGTCCTTTTGAGAATAACCTTCTCTGTGTAGGTGAAGAAAAGTTCTTTGAAAACACAAAATTTGTTGGAATTAAAAATCAGTCCTGAATTTTCTTTGTAGCAAAAACTTGGGTTTTTCTTGAAAAGTGAAGTCCTTGTTCCCAAATTCTGACTTAAAATCAAATTTCTGTTTAGCATGTGAAAATCAGTTTTCCACAAAAACACAGGTCTTGTTATAAGTGTAGGCCAAGACCTACCATATACTTCCAACCCAAGTATATAACAGCTTAAGTTCTCTCAGCTCTGAGATGTCAAGGAAGCATCCTTCTCAGGGTCTTAATGATTTTCAGAATGTGTGCATGTTAAATACAGTCTGGTCATTTCAAGCCACACCCATCCTCTTTGGGATGGGGTGACTACTCTGAGCTATACAGAGATTGGGGAGCAACAGTTTACCCTTTCTTGCAGGTGTCATGGTTCCATGTATAACATCCTAACATATGGTTTATGCATAACCTTTTCTGTCTTTAGTTTATGACTGTAGGCTGACCTTCCACTGGGCCTTTGCTGCTGACCTCTGACCTCCCACAGGGGCCTTTTTCCTGTGAATGTCTGTGTCCAGTTTGACCATTCGATCCAGAGTTATGATCCTGAGGATACATAAATATGTCTGATCCCTATCTAGATAAATGCCAAGTCCAAACTGGCTTTGGTAATTTTGTCTATTTTTGTTTATCTTTTTAAAGGCCTTCTTAAAGGGACACTGTCTTAACCCTGGAGTGCCTTACAACCCAGAAAATAGGAACATTAAATGTGAACTAAAATGGCATAGGCCTTACTTTCCACACCACCTGCCTCACGAGCCTGACCACGCCAGCCAACCTCAAGATGTCCCACGGCTTGCTCCTCGTGGCGGGGCCAGAAGAAACACCCCCCGCGGAGCACAATCCAAATACGGGAGGTGGCGGACCAGCAGGATGGGGCGAGGGCCTCATGAAGCCCCTGGTTGCCATTTTCCATTTTCTGGTGACCTCCTCCCAATGCAATGCGCACTGCGCTCCGCATGTGGGGCATGTGCAGACCACATTGCCAGCTGCCTGATCTCCCAGCCTGTGCCACCCACCAGAGGGCACAGGCAGGACAATCCCTCCCTGAGAGGGGGGCAGTCATCAAGCGCTTGATCCTCTCGCCCCCTGCTGATGGCCTGGGCTTGTTCTTGAACCGGGTTGCCGACATGGCACGAGGTGTGGTGTCCAGCACCTCAGCCTCCATCGCCACTGGGCCAGCTAGCTTCTGCCTTTTAATCTTGTTGGAATAAAAGCTTATAAACCTCTACCAGATTTGGTATGGTTTGTGGACTGTTTGAACATTAGTCCAGATTCTCCACTTGTCTCATGGCTTCTGTTAGTTGAATGTTGACTTTGATTTGACCTCAGTGGACCTCTGTAACAAAACCACATTTAAAATCTACTTTCATTCATATCCATGTAGCATGACCCTGTCCTTTACAAATTATTACACCACAAATCGTAGAATGCGGTGAGCTTGCAGTTATCAGGACCAGAAAAGGCGGACTCTGGCAGCTGGTTCTTCAAGCCAGGAATTGCAATCCCTTCCTCTTCCAGAATAAACCAAAACAAAAAAATTACGCTTTGGAAAATTACAGGACAAGGACTGTTTGATTCCTAGTCAGATAAGACGCCAGTGGGGAGCTTAGTGAAAGCACCAGAACTGGTGATGTTTAAAGAGCTGCTGACACCAATACTATTTCGGGGCAGGCAGCTTATGGCAGGAGAGTTGCCTGCCCAAGGAGCTAATAGAGGCAGTTTTAATTTTTTTTTTTTTTTTAACCAGTGCATTATTTATTCAGCTTACTGAGTCATTGGTGATGCTTCGATTTCAGCCGAGCCGTAACTGCATGCTACAGCCCGCCCTAAAATCTGCATTGTGATGTGAAGTAGGAGGGGCTCAGTGCTGCTAATTGGTGCCTAATAAGTTGGGGCACTGACAGCCTTTATACATGTTTTATTTACATTTTATAGGTAATTTGTACGTGATTAAGGGATAGCACACTAGTACAGTACCCTCGTAACATCTACAGTTGGCTGTAAATGTAAATAATCCTATATAATGGCTGTCATGGCTCCCAATCCCATTAGGCACAAATTAGTAACATTGCAGCCCCTTCCTACTTCATGTCATCATAACGTGATTTTAGAGGAGGGCTGCAGGAGTGGTCACCAGCACAGCCGAAATCGAATGGAAGCATCACTGATGACGTTTTTTTTTTTTTCTCAGTAACATTTTATTTGGTTTTAAAACAAAACATACAATACACATAATATTATGAAGGTAGAGAAAGTACAAACATCTAATACTGGCATAACATAGAATACTTCCTTGTATAATATAAAGTAATGTAGAGAAATAAGGACATGTCTAAATAATAATTTGTCACATTTGTTGCCTCACAATAAATCACTTTGTGATAACTAATTGAATCATCCTAATGAGGTAAGAAGAAGGAAAAAATACAAATATTAGTTTTGGCATCTTTCCTTGAATTAAGATGTTTCTTATCGTCTTGTATACCACTCTGTGGTATCTTTCAGAATGTTAATCTTCCTTGTCACGTTTAGCTTGGCGTTGTAAAACATAACAAAAATATTTAAGGAAAAAAGGAGGAAAATAGAAAGTAGAAAAGTATCCTAGTATAATAAAGGGTCAGCCTTCTAATTGGGATGTGCAAATGCTAACTGCACTTGTTTTAAAGTGATATATAATAAAATTAAAAGAATTAACCATCTTAATGGAGTTGTAGTTGCGCAAATGTTTCATGAATTTTATCCCATTTGGAGGAAAAACTATAACCTTAACCCATCATTAGATGAGTCAACCTTTCTAATATTCACTTTTTATTGATTTTATATAAAAATAACATTTACATGTACACAAGACAACAATTGACAGGTGGATAACTATTAATTCACTGTGGTCATTAAATCAGGTTTCAGACATTTGATCATGGAAGGTAGTAAACATTCCTGTAATGCATTCAGAACATGGAAATCTTATGTAGGCGGTCTGTCACTCCAATTAATTTTTAACAGTTCAGTTTTGGGACCTTTCCAATTTATATTACTGATGTGAAGTGATCCCTAGTTCTCTGGGTGCTCCTAGTGTTCCAGGTTTTCCCAGTTAACCCGTTTTGTTATCACTCTGTCAGGGCATAATCCATTGGGAGTGGGAAGCTTGATCCATATGTGTGTGGGTGACTATACTCACTAATCTTGCCTTTCTTGTGAATGAATTTGTTGCCCTAGGTGTCGAGGGTCCCTTACTCTATGGGATCAATGTTGGATCTTGCAGCATATAGTACATTACCCAACGGTCCACCTAGAAGATAAACTTTCTTCTCTTCCATTTAAATTGTAAGTAATTAGTTCTAACTGGTATAATTGGTTATCTTCCACCAGTCTTCCATTGTTTGGTGTTTTGTCAGCTAACCACAGTTTAGTAGTAGCTTTCTTAGCTGCAGTTAGTAGGAGGTGGATAAGTATTTTGTATTTGTGCTCCTATATTCCTTAGGTAGAATGAGGAAAAGGTACATTTCATCAGTTAGGTGAAATTGGGGATCTAGTAGTTCCCTAAACTGCTCCTCAGTCGCTTTCAGAAACGGTGTAAGAACAGTGCAGGACCACATAATATGGGTGTGAGTGGCTCTTTCTTCGTCACAGTGTTTCCAACAGGCCGCTGAGTCTGTGGGGAGTAGTGTCTTGTCAGCACGGGTCCTGAAATATCTAATAAGATGCTTCCAAGCACATTCCTGCCACTGATGTGAACTAGTGACTTGAGCAACATACCCACAGGCTATCTGCCAGGTTTTGTGTGTTAGAGGGTTGTCTATCTTCCTCCTGCCATTGCAAGTGTACGCTGTCTGGTTATTTCTCTGGAGATCAGAGCACGGTAGTACCAGGACACCAAGTGAGGTGTGTCAGGGTTCATGTTGAGATGGTGTTGGGCATTTAGCAAGGGTGGGTACTTGTCTGGTGCTCTGACTTCTCGAGGTAGGCTTTGATAGAAATGCCAGAGCTGTAAATACCTATAAAAGTTTTTATGGGTGAGGCAGAATCGTCTCCGTATAGTGTCAGAGGACCAGAGCACTCCCTGAGGGGTAATTTGTGTTTTAAAAAAATAAATAAATTTCAAGCCGTGTCTCTCCCAGGATTGATAACCATGGTCCAGTCTGTTTGGGAGGAAACCACTAAGATCTGCTATCGAGTTATCAGTGCCAGGAGTGGGGTCAACCCTTGCACCTTTTTAATGCTCTGCAAGTTCTCCAGCCACATAAGCCATAATTCAGGGGTATCGGCCTGTCCCCACTTGCCTCCTGATTATATACGTTTTGAAAATATTCCCTGTCTGGGATAAGTGTCTGTTCTATTTGGAGCTAGTGCAGAGTGGTAGTTCTATTTTGTCTGGCCATCAAGTGGGTTAGGTTGCTGCAAAGTAGTATAGTTGCAGGTCAGGAAGAGACAGCCCTCCGGATTGATGAGGGAGGAGAGTACCCTCAGTCTGACTCTGGGTCTCTGAGCAGCCCATATAAATTTTGAAATACTATTCCAGGTCTTAAACACTTCATTAGGTATAAAGGTCGGAATGTTCTGAAATAAGTATAGGGCTCTAGGGAGGGTGATCGTTCGAACCAACTCTGTCCTCTTACTGAGGCTGGGGAAGTGTGGCCCAGTCTGCAAGTCTGCCTTTAACTACGATGTGAAGTTCCGTAAGCATCATTATAAGCTGTTTCATATCTCTGAGTGATAAATACCCTAGGTATTTTAATTGTCAAGTTCCATTTACAGGGTATCATGTTACGAATATAGGCAGAGGGAGTATAATTAAAACTTAGAATCTCTGTTTTTGTTAGATTTAATTTGTGTCCTGACACCTGGGCAAACCTATCCAGAGCCTGTTTTATGACTGGTAGGGATTCTTCGGGTTTGAGAGATATAAAGAACATCATCAGCATGTATTGCTATCGATGTTCTGTGTCTCCCATTGACATCCCCTTGATATTTTGGGGTTCTTTTATGTATTGTGCTAATGGTTCACTGTAGGCACAAATAAAAAGGGGGATAGGGGCATCCCTGTCGGGTTCCCCTTTGAGGGAGAAATATTTAGAATGATGGCCACCCACCTTAACGCATGCCCAAGGAGATGCATAGATGCCCGGAGAACTGTTATCAGGGGTTTAGGGATGCCTAGTTCTCTAGTGTTTCACGTAAAAGGGCCAAGTCACCCTATCGAACGCTTTTTCATCGCTCAGGCTTATTAAGATTGAGGGTGATCGGTGTTTGCATTTTGTGGGTAATGTGAACTGTTCGCCTGATATCGGTTGTGGATTGGTTTCTCACGAAACCAGTTTGATCCTGGTCAGTTAGCTGGGGCATAACTTGGTCTAGGCGCTTAGCCAAGATGTGCATAAAGAGCTTATAGTCTGTATTTAAGACAGAGATTGGCCTGTAAGAACTGCATAATTGAGTGTTTTCCCAGGGTTCGGGATGACCGAAATAGTAGCAAAGGATCAGGATGGTGGGGAGGATCACCCTCCAAGATCGTGTTGAACAACCCAAGGAGCCCAGGCGCAGTTTGTTGTTGCATAACTTTATAGAACTCATTCCCAGCCATCTGGACCTGAGGATTTTAGCGTTTTTAAAGAACTTATTGCGTTCGTGAGTTCTTGTTCAGTAATAGGGGCAGTTAGTGTTTCACCCTGGGAATCTGAGAGGCGAGGTAAAGTTATCCCCTGTAGTATTCAGAGATCATTTGCTCCTAGAAGTCACTTGGGTATAGAGAGCAGAGTAATATTCTGTGAAGGCTTCTGTTATGTCCTGTAGGTTGGCTAAGGGATGGCCTCCCAGAAGATATCTGAGAGTGGTGATCACTGAGGCCTTATTTTGTTTTTCTCAGCTGATATGCCAGCAATCTGGTGGCTCTTGGGCCAACCTCAATACTTCTGTCTCAGGAAAGTCAGTGCAATCCCAGTTTGTTGTAATGCCAAGTTATCCATTTCAGCTTTAGTTTCCTGAGGTATCCCCTTGCTTGTGTGCCATCTGCAGGAAATGGAGTTTCCTCCAGCCTAGCCCTGCCCTCCTACGTTGCCTATTCAGCTCTGAAGTGTGGTGTATTATATGGCCTCAGAGTACTGCCTTTATTGTATCCCAGTGAATAGCTGGGGTTGTATCATTGAGGGATTAAGTTCCTGTATCTCAGCTAATTTATCTGAGATAAACTCTCTGAACTGCTCGAGAGCAGATAATATGGGTTAAGCCTCCATCTGGTGTTTTTGGTTGTAGGCCTATCTAACATACTAAAATGCCAGCAGAATAAGCCTAACAGTCTTTCGTGTCTGCTCGTTTGGTCAGCCCCACCCTGGGAGCTGACCTTGCTCCCCGCCTTCTCTGTCTTCTCCCTTCCCAGTTCGGATATTCCCGCTGCACTGGATTTTGCTTCCAGAACCCTTCCTGTACCTGTCCCACCCCTCTTGAACCCTCCACCATCTCTGCCTCCACCAGCCCCTGGGCAGTGCATTCCATGGCTCCACCACCTCTCAGTGAAGTAGCACCACCTCCTTTCTCCCGAATCTTCCCCCTCGAGTTTCCACCCATGCCCCTAGTTGCCCCTCCTCCTTCCTTCAAGCACCCTAACTGCTCCACCCTATTTACCCCTTCATGTACCTGAAGACCTCTATCATGTCCCCTGGTCCCTTCTCTCTTCCAGTGTGTACATATTTAGCTCTTCAAGCCTCTCCCCGTGGGTCCTGTCCCCAAGCCATTTTGGTTGCCCTCCTCTGACCCTCTCCAGGAGTTTAATGTCCCTCTTTAAGTGTGGCCTCCAAACTGCATGCAGTACTCGAGGTGTGGCCTCACCAAGCAGTTATACAGAGGGAGTATCACTCCTCCTTCTGGAGGTGATCCTAGCGATGCATCCCAGCATCCTGTTGGCTTTGGCTGCTGCCCTGCTACAAGTCTCCGAGTTGTTCATCTTGACATCCACTACCACTCCCTAGGTCCCTGGCAGCCACCGAGACTTGTAGCATTCCCCGAGGTGTACACTTGGCCCAGGTTTCTGGCCCCAGGTGGAGTACCTTGCATTTCCTTGCATCGAACCTCAGCTTCCACTTTCTAGACCGCTTTCCAGAGCCTCCAGGTCCCCTGTGGGCCACCCTCCCATCCACCACCGCCCCAGTTTTGAGTCATCCACAAAGAGACTCATCTCACTCCTGATACCTGTCCTTATGTCAGAGACGAGGCGCTGAACAGAGGGGCCCAAGGACTGATCCCTGTGGGACCTCACTAATGACCCTCCTTGGGGATGAGACTATCTCACCAACTACGACCCTCTGGGTCCGATCCTGGAGCCAGTTGTCTATCCATCTGATCATCTGGTTCCCACCCCAATTCTGCCAGCTTATCCAACAGGCTAGAGAGGAACAGAGTCAAATGCCTTGCTGAAGTCTAGAAAGAGGAGGTCTATGGTCTACCCAGGTCCAAGGCACTCGTCACCCAGTCATAGAACTCCACAAGGTTTGTGTGACACAATTTCCTGGGACGAATCCATGCTGTCTATCATCCAGGCACCCTGACTTTTCCAGGTCTCCACCCCCGCCTCTTCTTGACAATGCCCGCCATCACCTTGCCCACCACGATGTCAGGCTGACAGGCCTGTAGTCTCCTACCTCCTTGATCCCCCCTTGTGGATAGGCACTATATGCGCCACCTTCCAGTCCTGGGGCACCCACCCTGTCCTCAGAGAGATGGTGAAAAGCTCCGCCAGGGTTTCGCCAGGACATCCATGAAGTTCCTTCAGCACTCTGGGATGTAATTTATCCAGCCCGGTACTTTCTCTGTCTTAAGGGACCTGAGGGCTCCCCTCACTCTCTCTGCTGTGATTTCCACCTCCATTACCTCTTCTCGCTGCAATTCTTCCACAATGAAACCAGTGGAGAGTGGTCAGAAAGGGTAATATCACTCCAGTCGAGCCTCTTTAAGTCGGCTTAGGTTTTCTTGCTGTGTGTAGATGTGGTCCAGACGTGAGTATGTTCTATGCACAGCGGAGTATTGTGAATAGTTTAGTGTGTGGTAGTGTCTCCAAACATCGGGTCCATCCCACCTCCGCTGTGAATCACTTGAAAAACCTTTGTGCTGGCGATTGCCTTGGGGTTCACCGATTGGAAGAGTCCAGTGTGGGGTCCTGTGTCAGATTAAAATCCCTGCTAATAGGAGAACACCTTTTAGTGTTTTGTACAATTTTATCCAGGGGCGCCTCAGTTGGGGAACAGGCAGAGCAGGTGGGAAGTATGCATTAGCCAGGGTGACTCCACGCCATTTATTGTGCCCTGGACCAGGATTAATTCCACTGGGTCTTGTAATGTGTAGTTGTGTTGAAAGGGGGTTCGGTGGTATAATTATAGCCACTCCCCACTTTCTACCCCTCCCACTGGATGAGCTATACAGGGTTCCCTGACATAACTTGGCTAGTTTGATGTTCATCAGCATTTAAATGAGTCTCTTGGAGATGGATCAAGTCTTCCCTGCTCTTGAGTAGGTATGACAGGACTCGTGAGCACTTAACAGGGAGGAGATCCTATTTATATTTGGGATAATAATTTTATATAGGGTTTAGCCATTTAAGTGATTTAAATAGTTTCAATTTCCATGGGAGCACCCAGTGTAAACATGATCCATTCACACTGTAAACTTGTTGGTGTATCCCTGTCATATTAAACAACCATAACAGTAACTTCGTGTGTTATAGCAGTTAACTATGAAACAGAGAGTAAACGGACATAAACATAACTCATGCTGAAGTGAGTCCAACTGGGTACTCAGTACAGGTCATGGTAAGTCAGGACTTCCAATCATGAGAATTCAATACAGATTCTACGGTAAGGTTCAAACCTTACCTTGAGGCTACTACTTGCAATGAGTCGCCTCCAGACACTTGTAGTGTTTTACTAGGGTATGGGAAAAGAGAATAAGGTGACCGCCTCAACTGGTCCGCTGAGACCATTCTTCCAGCTGTTGTGCTTTGACCTGAAATAATTAAGGTTGTCATTAAGACCTGATTAGCGACTGCAGGTGAGTTCCTAAAGGGCTAGGCCCTGAGGAGAGAGAGAGACCAGAAAGACATCAGAGGCTAGCCAGGGGTTCCCGTTATCCAGGAGCCCAGACCAGTCATCATGGATCCCAAGGATCAAGGGGACAGAGGTTTCCATTGTGTCCGTGTATCTGGTGCCTCCAGGGACAATCGGCCACACTTGGGTGGAAAATCCCCCCGATAACCTTCGGAAGGAGTTTGTCCTGCAGGCGCAATTTAAACATGGAGTATAGGCCTGAGCCCCAACTTGGGCAGTCCCTCAGTTCATCGACCTGTCTCCTACTTCCTCCACCTTGAGGAGAACCGCGAGGCTGTCTAACGTGACAACTGCATTCAGTCGCTTGGGTAAACTGGGGAATAAGATCGGGGAGTAATCCCTGAGTCTGCTCTGTTAGTGATCGCTGTCCCCACATTTGGGGGTCCAGAGCTACCCCAGGCCCCTTTCCCCCAAGAGGGCCAGATTGTTAGTGATTTCCTACCAATAACCATTTCTAGGGCTGTCACTCTCTACTTGCTAGGGTGAATCCGAGAAGGTATTCAGCATTATGGAGGTATAACTCAACCTCCCCATTCTCTCTCTAATTAGTGTGGCGGTTTCACATTCCAGGCCCAGATCAGCAACACAAACATTTCTCGATTATCTGAATTTTGGATGTCTTTAATCGCCTCCCCTCCCGGAGGAAATCCCACCATGTCTAGCTTTGTGTGCTGTCTTTGGTGAGTACTTCTCCCCACAAACCTCTCCCAGACCTAATCCTGAGAAGCAGCGTGCCAGTGCAGTTTAGTCCTTCATAGGTCTGCCCCAGTAGCATGCGAGAAAAGACCGCTTGGGACCGATTCCAGGATCAGCCACAGTCTCCCTCCTCCCCCTTTCACTTTCCCCACAGTTCCTGTTTCCTCCCTCAGTTAAGACCCTGGGCTTCTCTTAGCTTAATTGTTGGCGTTGGCTTCCTCTGAAGATATTGAAGATATCCCCAGGGCCCATCAGGCTTTCTGCCCTGAAGGTAGCCTCCAGCTGCATGCCATTAGAGTGAACACCAGTATGTTGTGATGTTGGAGAACTCCTGAATTAGTCAATAGGATACATTCCTTTAAATTTCAGGCCTCCCCCAAGACCCTACCTTTTAATTCTGAGTCAGCCCTCGATTGCTATTTCGTGGCATACTGTAGTTAGGAAATACCTTTACGTCTATTTACCATTTGTAATCATTGCAGACATTTAATTATTCCCATTCAAAGTCCCTCTCTCATCCACAGAGTGAGTCTATAAGGCAAGAAATCCTTATTTGTTATAACTCAGTTCTTCTACTTGCAGTATGTTTAGCCTCCGCTCCAGCTTCCTCTGTGTGGCCGCTCCAGACTGTGGTTGCGTAGTCTTCCAGTGACTCCACTGTGTTTCATATCGCCTCTGCTTCCTGGCGTCTTCTGGCTGCTCTCTGCCAGAATTCCAGACCTTTGGGAAAGTCTGGAGGCGATGGAGAGTTCCTGCATTTGTTCGCTGTTGTTGCACCTGTGCCTTGATCTTCTGCTTTTCAGCTCTTGCAATGCCACGTTTGGACTTTCAAAGTGAGAGTACCGTGCGAAGAAGGCAGTCGGCGTGCTGGTAGGGGTCCTAAATCAGATTCCTTTTTTTCAGCCTGTAAAATCAGGATATATGCCTTCCATTTGATCATTATTTTTGGGTGAGTAGTCGTTTTCAAAGTAAAGCTTGTTGCGGATAACTTACAGACCAGCTTTCCGTGCAATGTGAAGACACACTCCTTATCCTGGTATCCTAGGAAACGCACCAGGACTGTCCGGGGCGGAGCCTGCAAGTGGCCTAGACCCGAGGGTGTGGTGGGCTCTATCGATCTCTAGGGTTTAGTGTCTGGCAAGGCCAGTATTTCATGGAGCATGGTTTGTATACATTGTAGCATGTTGGCGCCTTTCTACTCCCTTCTGGAAGACCCGAGATTCTGATGTTATTTCTGCAGTTTCTGCCTCTCGTCTTCTGCTTTTGTCTTGTAGGATTCTAATTGTAGTATTAACTGCATTATAGCTCTCTCAGTTTCAGTTTCAGTTTCCCTTTGATCTGTGTTTTGGGCCGAGACTGAGTTTGCTCCTGTCGCTTTTCTATTTTATTCATGTCCATTTTGAGTGCTGTAGTGGTGGACGCATTTCTTTGTGGAAATCTCTAAGCTCAGTTAGTATTTGAGCCATTTGCCTCTGAAGTATGCTTGTGGGGATTTGGTCGCTAGCTGCACCTCCCTGATGAGAGCTGGTTGAGGCCTGAGAGCCTAACATCCGATCCGTCCTCTGAATCCTTCTGCATCTGACATGCCTGGAGGTCTATTTTTTCCCTTGGTCATTCTTTTTATGCATTCCGACCTCCTTGGTTATACATTTTAGAGTATTTGAATGAATAAGCAGTTTTAGGAGGTTACTTATTTAGGTCTCGGAGACCTCTTGCTTCAGGCTGCAGCCATGCACGTGACGTCACCGAAGTCCCAGAGTTAACCTTTCTAGATGGAGAATCTCCAAACATTCATTTCTCTCACTCTGGTGAGGAAGGTATTTCTTCCTCAATCCACTTGTGTAGTATAAACATTTTGACAGAAGTGGAGATAAGATGTATGTTAGACTTTTGTTCTTTAGACCATATTAGTTGTTCATCAGAATAGACTTACTATGGAGCTCATCTTACAGGCTATCTTTAAGCCAGTCTATTGCTAGAACAAAAGTATCACTCCCTTCCAAAGGTTCTGTATGTATATCCATTCCCAAAACATGTGCAAGAGATTTGCATTTTTCTTTCCACATTTATTTCATGTCTATGTGGTTCAATACCCATCTTAAACATGTGCAAAGGAGAATAATATAGATTTTGCAGGATTTAAACTGGACTAATTTCATGTTAACAGTTTTCAACGTTTTAAGTGAGGAATTCCAAATCTTTGCCCAGTTCCAATGTCCTGTCTCTTTTCCCAAGGTGAGTGACCACCACCTGATGATTTCATTATCTGTTCCTCTAACTAATTCTATAAAAAGGTGTAAAAGTAGAAATGGATGGATGTAACTGGAATGAGCCAGAAAAGACTTGGTGTTATCATTAGTGTTAGATTTTTGCAGGTCATTGCCATAGAAGTTAAGCATTATTTCAGATACTAACGAATATTTATCTCTACCATGAATAGTCAGATTATGAGTCTGAGTTGGCTCTGAATATGATTTAAAGCGATTGTTTTCAACCACATCTTTAATACATAAATTCCTTTGAACACCATTCTTGGAAATCTATTGTTTCTCCATTGTGTGTAAGATTTGGATGTTTCCATAAAGGTTGGGATGTTGAGAATTTAATATACAATTGTAAAATTTCAGACTAATCCTTAAAAGTCTAACATCCATTATTACTTCATTCTGTAAGTTTTTGACAGGTTTGGCCAAGAGTACAGCAGCCATGTTTATTTTTGAGCCTCAGTTATGTATGTTTCTATATCTGCAAGAGTTCCTGATTCCTTACGGTCCTGGCCCGACCGCTCCGCTCTACTGAGGGGTTGCTAGAAGGTTCAAGTGCAGTTGAAAACATCCGGTACAAGGGCTTTATGTTCGCGCGCCATCCCTGTGGAACTCTCTACCTTGCCAGATCAGAGAGTGCAAGACCGTGGAGAGATTCAAGTCCAGTTTAAAGACATATATTTATTTAAACAGGCTTTAATATTTGAAATATTGTGAATTTGGAAGCTTTTAATTCATGCTGTTGTGTATGTTTTATGTGATTTTATTGAACTGTTTAAAATGTATGTAAAGTGCTTTGGTACCTGAATTGTGCTATATAAATAAAATCATCATCATCTAGCCACTCTGGTACTTCTTCCGTATTATTAGATAGAGTGAACCATTTGATTGTATTTATCCTGTAGAATCTCTCAGTCAAATAGAAATCTGGGAATTTTAGGCCTCCCTTACTTTTAATTATACACATTTTATGAGCCATTCTGCTTCTCTTATAACTCCATACAAACTTATTTCGTTACTTTGTAGATCAGAAAACCATTTTTGGGTATGAAAAATGGGAGCATCTGAAATAAGAATAAGGCTTTAGGTAAAATATTCATTTTGACTGCCTCCATCCTACCCAGAAGCCCAGGGTAAACAATTCCGTTTTGCTAAAAGAATTAAGAACGCTAAGCTTAAGAATCTTTAGGTTGATATTAACAGTTTTCTTGAGTTTTACATAACTTAATTCCGAGATAGTCTGTTCCTTCTTTTTCCCACCTTATCCCCAAACTAGTTGTCTGTTTTGTTACAATGACAATTTAATGGTAAGAAGTTAGATTTTCTTTATTCAGTGTATAACCTGATATCTCCCGAATTCATTTAGAATATCTAAAATTCTAGAACAGATTTTCCAGGGTCTTGTACTGAGATAGGTATATCATCAGCGTTAATCGAAATCAAAATCTTATCTCGTATGTGGATACCTTTAATGACGCCATCATGTGCTAGAGGATCCAAAGTGAGGTCAAAAGTAATGGAGACAGAGCATCCTTGTCTGGCTCCTGACTCTTAAGAGTGAAAAAATAATTAGAAACAATTTCATTAGTTATTACTGAAGCAGATAGATTCTGATATAATAATCTAATCCATTCATTAAACTCTTCAGGAATACATATAAAGTTAGGGTATTAAAAATATGAGGCCACAGGATTTTATCAAAAGCCTTTTCTGCATCTAATGACAGAAGGCGGCCGCCACTTTAGATTTTTAGCTATCTGCTGTAAGTGATATATTTTCTTAGTATTATCGAAGCCAGCCTTCCTTTTATAAACCAGTCTGTCTGTCTACCAGTAATGGCATTACCAACTCCAACCTAACAGCTAATATTTTTGCTAGTATTTTAACATCCGTGTTAATGAAATAGGCCTATAGTTTTTGCACTCTGACTCTGGGTTCTTCCCAGGCTTGGGAGTGAGTGTATTCGGACATCTCATCATATCTCTGGGAAGCCCTTCTTTTCACAAGCTTCTTGATATACTTTAGATAAAATTGGAGATATCTCATCAATTCATTTATGATAAAAATTAGAAGAGTAACCATCTGGACCTGGGGCTTTATTAGTTTTAGTGCCTTGATTGCTTTGACAATTTCAGCTTCTCTAATTGGCTCAGACAATTTTATTTTGTGCCTGTCGGGAATTTTAGGTAAGGGAACTCCCAGACAGAAGGTTGACAATGCCATGGTTGGAGGGTCATGATCATTAAAATATAATTCTTGATAAAACTTGTCAGATTCTTTATTAATCTTATTTTTGTGTGTTAAAGAATTATTCTCAACCTCCTTGACTCCACTTATTCTTGTGCCTTCTTTTTGTTTTAATCTGATGGCTAGTATTTTGGTAGCTCTAGGACCTGAGCCGATGTAATTAAGTTTGGATTGTCTAATGGCAAATTCTGCCTCTCCCTTATTAATTCAAAATATTCTGCTTTAAATTTTGACCAGAGGAACTAGTTGGCTTCTGATTTTTCTAATATTAGTTTTGTTTCTATATTTTTTATTTATTTTAATAACTCTCCTTTTCTAGTTTTTCTTTTTAATGGCTGAGGAATTACTAATAAGGCACCCTTTCAAACAGCATTTAAAGCATTCTCAGGTGTTAGTCCAGGAGGTATCTGCTGGATCATTACAGTTCAGAAGTGGGCAATTTCTTTTCTAACTTTGTCAAGGAAGCTTTCATCTTGAGAAGATAGTTATTTAGCCTCCATCTTTTGAGAAAGCAATCTGAGCACACTCAGAAAAGGAGATTATGACTGGTGAATGATCAGACATCACCTGTTCTAATATGTCAGTGTTGGTTTTCCGATCTACCAAGGCCTCAGATGTGTAAATTTGATAAATTCTGGGCCGAACCACAGTGTTCTGACCTAAAGGTGTAATTTTTAGCCCTAGGGTGAAATGATCTCCATGCATCTACTAGTCTTAAGTTAGTCACCAAATTTTGTAAGTCTCTATCCGTTCTGATAGTTTTATATTTAATGTTTGATCTGTCTAGTGAAGGGCCAAGAGTGCTATTGGTATCCTGTTAGGTGGGATGCACAAATCACTTGAGTCAGTGATAAAATAAGTCCATTTAATGAGCTTCAAGAGTCATGATACATGCTCGGATTTCACATCCTTTATCAAAGACTAACTGATGGAAATTCAAACATGTCAGGCTGTTTTGGCTCTTGGAAGCTCATTAAAATTGACTTATTTTATCACTGACTCGAGTGATTTGTGTGTCCCACCTAAGAAGTAGTGTGTGTTGAAACTTTTGGATGCATTTATTGGTAGTTTCTATGCACCACGCCCCAGTGCACACTCGGCTTGGATTGCTATTGGTATCCCCAGCCAAAATATTGTACTGTCTAGGTATGTAACTAGTTTGGAGTTGAGATTAGAAAATACCTCATGTGGTGTATTTGTGAAGCCCGTACATATTAGCTAGAGTGATATCTTTGTCTTCTCGCTTCCCATTAACAATTACAAAATAACCCAATGGATCAGAGAGTACAATATTCATATGGAAGTTAAGTCCTCTTTTATAAGAATGAAAACTCCTGCCTTTTAGAGTTAATTCCAGCACCATATACCTGTCCTACCCATTCTCTTTGCATCAGCTTTATTGAGTCACCATACAGATGTGACTGTTGTATAAATACTATAGAGGAGTTTAATTTCTTGAGATGTCTAAGTACCGTGATACCTTTTTGAGCTTATGGTTGAGACCGTTAACATTCCAGGTTATAAGGTTAACATTTTGTTTACTAGATATTACCAAATTTTGTGCAGGAGGTATGCAGCCTCTGTAGAAACGGAAGGATTTAGTCACATAATAAATGCACAAAGTATAATAATAATCTAGGCTGACAAATTTGATCAAGCACAACTGTATGGCAAAGATGTGAAAAGAGAGGGGGAAGCGCGAGGTTCTTAGAAATTTCTGCACCTAAGATAACCCCTCCCACCCATACCCTTGTCTATTCTCGAATGAGGTTTCAGGAAACAGCCAATGCAGAGCTCTCCCACCAACCCCCATCCCCCAACCAATACATATATCTTTAAATATTATACAATTAATATAGGGCAAACTTCTGAAACTATAAAATGCAGACAACGGACAATGGTAGCAAAGGCTGGAAAGATTAAAGTAGGTTTTCAAACACTTATGGCAAAAAAGCGGAAACATTATTTTCTAGGGACATGGATATGTTGTTCATCCACACTTATTGGCAGGTTCCTTGACGCTTTAAATCTTGCGGAAGGTCTTCAAGCTGGCTCTCCCACCACCCACGGTGGTAAAACTCTCGGCTCCGCCCCATGATGCCAGATCTTCCTTACCGCTTGGAAGCTCAGGTTCCCTCCTTAACGCTCTGCGATTAAGACTGGTTCCTAATTCTTGAAGTTCGAAATCAAAAGTTTTTGCTAAAAAGACTTGGTCTTCTTCTCCTCGCGGCTGCGATGGACCATCGACTTCCGGTTTCGGAGGTGCCTGCCCGGGCAGAAGATGTCTAGGATGGATCCGCACTCCCGTGCGTCTACTGCTGGACCTTGAGCACGACCCGAGGCCTGCGACTTGTGCTCTTCTTTTCGACCTCGTCCTTGAAGACCGTGCTGCCCGATTACAACTGGGGCACCAGAGAAATTCCACGGTGAAATCTAAAGAGGCCTGGTTGGCGGTGTCGGCGGTGGGCTCGGCGGATAGCTCGAGCAGATGATCGCCCTCGAGAGGAAGCGTAGCGGGCGCTTCTACCTCGGCTGCGGCATTTGTTCCCCTCTCTCGGTGCCTCATACTCTGCTTTTCAAGGAGCTTTGTCTGACCCTCGATTTAAAGGTGAGGGTCCAACTTCTTCGACCTTTTCCAGGTCCAAAAGAGCAAACGTAAGTCCTCCGTCGACGCTCTTGTGAGCGGGAAAGATCCCTCCCTTGTTGACAGTCGACTTGGTCGCACCCTCAGTCTCGCCACTGGCTTCACGGTGTCCCGTCAGGTCAGTTGACTGAGACTCCAGAAGGCGCGTCGAGATTTTCTCGACCCGTTAGGCGGGTTGTCGGCTGGAGAAGCTGAGAATCCCTCTCCCAGTTCCCCGGTGAGAGTTGAGGATCCCGTCGGCTCGTCTGTGCCTCCGGTTCCGGGCCTTGATTGGGATCGTCTGAGCGAGGAGTGCGGTTTCGACACTTCTCTTCACCTTCCTCGGCCTAGTCGAGACTCTGGGTCTCGGTCTCGGACATCCTCGCGGTCCGACCCGATCCAGCTGCATGGGTGGTCTCGGCACCCGGCGGTAAGCGGCGCCCGCCTCCTTCCTCTTCCTCGGATGAGGGAGGCCGCGCAAGTTGCGCCGGAGGTATGAGGAACTCATGTGGCAACAGTTTCTTGATCGGGAATAAGCCGACCCAGTCGCCTTCCCGGCCATTAAGTGGCTGTCACGGGCGGCGAAACAACCTCTCGTTGTAGCCGAGGAGCCTGTTCCCAGACCGGTTGTTCGGCCAATTCCAGCTGCCCACGATTCTGGTGGAACCTCCGCCTCCACAGCCATTAGTTGGGGCTCCGACCAAAATTCTTGGTCGGCCTTGGGTTCCCCATAGGCTGTCTGTCACCCTCACTCCTGATAAACCTCGGCAGGTGGAGGGTGGCTCAGGCCCGAGGCAGCTCTTTGAGGACTCTTCGAGTCTGATGATGGTTCCTCCCTCTTCTCCAAGCGCATGGACTTGGGGTCCTCGGGAGGGCAGTCAGTGGACGATAGCCCTTTGTCCTTCTTAGGGTTGCTTGACTCATCTCGGAGTCCACGGGATGAAGCTCAAACCCATTCTAAGCGGGCCAGGTATCCCTCACGGAGATTCTGGACCGAGTTCTCCTCACAGGCCTTTCGGTGGCGAAGCCATAGTGGTCGGCCTTGGAACTTTGGCAGCGTCCTGCTTCCTGCCCTCGCCTTGGCCAGGAAGTATCCAGTCCCTACGGTTCCTGTCGGTTTGAACACCCCTCGGCCGAGGGTTGGTTACCGACAGCGTTTTCAGCATGCCGGGAAACGCCAGGGATGTAGACAAACCTCCCGACAAGGAATCAAGAAATTGGATTATGCCAGGCGAAGTCTACGCTCGTCCTCTCGGCCTTCGTCAGGCCAGTTCGGCCGTCCTCATGGCCATTTTTCTCACGCCCTGTTGGGCTCCCTGGATGAGGTTGTCCTCATCTTCCTGCGGATCTGCAGACTACGGTCAGGCAGGTGTGGGACCAGGGCAGGGCAGTGGCAAAACAGCAGCTCCAGACTGCGTTAGACATCGGGGACTCATGTGCCAGGTCTGTGGCGGCCGCAGTGGCCATGCGTTCGTCGGGCTTGGCTAAGGATATCCACCTTTACCTCGGATACCCAGCACAAGTTGGCGGATGTTCCCTTTTTGGGGACTGACCTCTTGACCCTGGGTTGGAAGATCACCTGCAGAGGATCGAGAGTCCAATGCTACCTTGGACTCGGTCTCTTCGCTCAGAAGGAGAAAGGCCGTAAGCAACAGCCTAAGCCCTTTTGTCCTTCTCGCCCGTAGCCGCCTGCCCAGCAACGTCAGGGCCAGCAGGCTCGAGCTTGGCATCCCAAACCCAAGCCGTCGGCTTCCTCCAACAGGAAGCAGGGAGGAAAAGGCCCAGGTGGTCCCTCGGCCGGTCCTTCCTCCAAGCCTGCCCAGTGCCAGGCTGAGGGGGTCGCCCCATCCCTGTCACCTCACCCCTGGTTCCCCCGTGGGAGATGGCTGAGACACTTCCTTTCCGCCTGGTCCGCTGTTACCACGGACAGGTGGGTACTGAGGTGGTGGGAAAAGGCCTGCCTCTGGAATTCGAGCAGGCCCGCCCTTCAGAGCCGTCGCATCTCGGGGCCTCAGGGTCCGCAGCCTCACTGGCGGCTCGCCGAGCCGACATCACTCTCCTCCTCCAAAGGAGGTGATCACGGAGGAGGACCCCCTTCAGACCCGGGGTTCGTGTCCAGGTATTTCCTGGTTCCGAAGCAGACGGGGCTGGCGCCCCATTCTCGACCTACGACCTGAACAAGTTCCTATGGTCTCGAACCTTCAGGATGGTCACTCTGGCACAGATAATACCATCTCTGGAACCGCGGCGTGTGGTTCTGCTCGCTGGACCTACAGGGCCCGTTCTATCATCTCTATCCGTCCGTCACATTGGAGATTCCTCCGCCGAGCGGAGGGATCCTCTTCGAGTTCCGAGCCATGCCCTTCGGCTATCTCCAGCTCCCAGGGTCTTCACCAAATGCATGGCAGTGGTGACAGCATTCCTGCGGTGCTGAGGGGTCAGGTGTACCCTTACCTGGACGACTGGCTGATAGCAGCCCCCTCAGGCGGGAGGTGGAGTGGTCCAGAGATCTGGCCTCCAGGTTTGCTCTCAAATTGGCCTTCTCATCAGCGAGGCCAAGTTGGAACTCGAGCAAGCAGGTGATCTGTTCATCGGGCAGAGCTCGACTCTCTTCGAGCCAGAGCACGACTCCCAGCGGACAGGGCCGAGGTTCTTACTTCCTTTGCCCAATCATTTCTGGTTGGGCAATTGCCTACCCGGACTTCCTCGCCTCCTGGGTCTCATGGCAGCCTGTACCAGCGTGGTCCATTGGGCTCACTGGCACATGCGCCCCTTCAGTGGGGACTGGCCAGCCAGTGGTCCTGGCGCTGCGATCCTTTGGACCAGCTAGTGATAGTGACCCAGGAGATGAGGAACGCTCTCCAGTGGTGGACCGTTCCATTCCATTTGCAGGAGGGCATCCCGTTTGTCCGCCCGAGCCGGCGGTCTCTCTATCGACCGATGCCTCTCTGATGGGTTGGGGTGCCCATCTGGGGAACACCGAATCTGCGGCCTCTGGTCCCAGCGGGAGTCGATGCCACATCAACCTGCTGGAGCTCCGGCGGTCCGCCTAGCTCTCACCGCCTTTGCTCCGTTTCTCCGGGTCAAGTGGTCAGAGTCCAGAGCGGACAATACCACGACCATGTACTACCTAAACCGCCAGGCGGGGCAGCGCTCCTGCTTCTATGCAAGGAAGCTGTCTGCATTTGGTCACTCGTGCGCAGCCTGGGCGGATCTCCTAGCCATTCATGTGGCAGGAGCCTCCAACACCGTGGCCGATGCCCTGAGCGGATAGGGGCTGCATCTCACAGTGGTCTCTCCTGCCGGAGGTAGTACAGGTCTATTCTCTCTCTGGGGCACACCTCAGGTGGACCTGTTTGCCTCAGGGAGAGCGAGCTGTGGCTGTTTCATGCCGCCCCCTCAGCAGGGCTCGCTGCAGGGGATGCCTTCTGAGGCTGTGGACCCCAGGCCTTTTCACGCCTTTCCCCATTTCCCTTGATTCACAAGGTGCTTCTCAAGGCAAGGAGGGACAAGGCGCAGGTGATTCTGATAGCCCCAGACTGGCCACGCCAGTTCTGGTACCAGATCTCCTCAGCCTCAGCTCCAGGCTCCCGAGGCAGCTTCCAGCTTGCCCGGACCTGCTCTCAGTCAATCAGGGAAGGTGTTCCATCCGGACCTTCAGCCCCTGCACCTGACGGCCTGGTTCCTGGCGGCTAGAGTTCCAAGCCTTGGGTCTTTCCGACGAGGTCCTCAATGTTGTTGAGGTGTCCTGTAAGTCGACCAGAAAATGCTGCCTTTAAATGGAAGAGATTCTCCATTTGGTGTCAGGGCAGGGCTTGGACCCTTCCTCCTGTTCTGTGGCAAGCATTTTGGACTATTTATGGTCCTTTCTAGTCAAGGGCTTGGGTAGGCGACCCTAAAAGGTGCACCTGGCAGCCATCTCTGCTTACCGGAGCACGGGCGAGGCAGTCGGTGGACACAGGATATAAGGTGGTGGGCGCTTTCAAGGCCTTGATCACATTCCCTCTGGTGCGAGAACCTCCACCTCCGTGGGATTTACTGCTGGTACTGGCAAAGCTCATGGGCAAGCCATTCGAACCAATGCACAGGTGTGATCTCTCTCACCTGTCGTGGAAGAACCGCCTTCTTGGTGGCTATCACGTCAGCGAGAAGGGTGGGAGAGCTCCAGGTGCTTTGCGTAGTCTCCTTACCTGGTCTTCCACAGGGACAAGGTTGTCCTGTGCCCCACCCGAAATTCCTTCTGAAGGTGGTGTCGAGTTTCACTTAACCAGGTGCTGACTCTGCGGTGTTCTACCCCAATCACACACGGAGGCAGATACAGGCTCCATACTTTGGATCCTAGAAGGCGCTGTTATTATAAGGAGCGCACGCTGAAATTCGAGGAGAGGTTCGCCAGCTGTTTGTCACCTACGCTGAAGCCGCATCTGGCAGACCTGCAGCCAAGCGGACAATAGGCAGGTGGGTCACCTCCTGCATAGATCTCTGCTATAAGTTGGCGGGCATGGAGCCTCCCAGAGGATAAGAGCTCATTCTACCCACCATACTGCTGCATCAGTGGCTGCTTCAGGGATGTCCTCTCCAGGAAATCTGCAGGGCTGCTACCTGGAAGTCAGCACACCCTTTATTACCCTTTACCACATCGACCTTGAGTCACGCCGGGATGCTGGTTTTGGGGCCTCGGTTCTCCAGTCTTTATTTCCCAAGTAAGTATCGAGGTGTGTGCCTTGCCTCCCTCCTCCTGGAGAACTGCTAGGAGTCTGCCAATAAGTGTGGATGAACAACATATCCATGTCCCTAGAAATACAGGTTACTCACCTGTAACAGGAGTTCTAGGAATGGTATATTCATCTACATTTCTCCAACCTCCCGGCTTGACGCACAGCCTGAGCTTCCTGCGGGCCAGATCTGGCGTCATGGGGGCGGGCCGAGTTTTACCACCGGGTGGGTGGGAGGAGCCAACGAGACCTTCCGGCAAGATTTAAGCGGCAAGGAACCTGCCAATAAGTGTGGATGAACAACATATACCATTCCTAGAACTCCTGTTACAGGTGAGTAACCTGTATTTTCATAACCATGTATGCTGAAAACATAACCATAACAGTAATACTATAAAGTATACATACATTTTCAGTCAATAACCAACAACCCCAACCTTAATGATTAACACTATAAAAGCTGAGAAGGCATGAATATTTGTGCAAAATAAGCCTATCCAGCATGATGATTAAATAGCAATTACTGTAATAAACATGAAGTAACTACTGAAATTAAATTAATTCTATCCTTTTGAACATTTCAGATACTGATCAAGACATTTTGTTATAAACATTCAAGAGCATTGTTCCAAGATTTAGGCATTACCATTTGTTTAGTCATTTTATTCTTGTGTTTCCTTCTTAATATCCCATATGCAGTGCAGTAATTCTGACCCTTTACAAGTGCAAAGCATGAAGATATTAGAATTAGAACAGTAACAAATACACAAGTTATAGTGAAGATTGAAAATTCTTATGAAAGTGTATTCGCTACCATGCATGGAAACTCGGTTCTAGGTAAAGATGTTGGAATATTAGAGTCAAAAACTGTACTCCCAAGAAACTTTACGATCTACAACATCGCAGCTTAAAGAATAGTCTTGCAGAACACATCGTGCTGCAGTCTAGAGGAGACTTAGCTGTATTTCAAACACCAACCGCCTTGAAAGTTCTTTTAGAGTTAAAATGGCAGAATCTCAAAAAACAGTTGACATCGTTGGCATCCTAACCATGTAGATGCAGTTAGTCAAACCTCACATACGATGATCTTGTTGGGTCATATACTTGAGTCAGCTTTACACAGATTTCTTTTAAGCAATATATTACATATGTACAATTAGAACACACAGCTTAAGCCCATCAGAAAAACAATCCCCATCAATCTAAAATAAAGTCAACAATACATAAGTATTCACAAAGGTTAGCAGTTTGCACCATATATCCTAGAAACTCAGTGCTGATTGCCACCATGCTGGATTCACACAAGTTTCAACCCATCCCTCACAATGCACAGTAGCGCTTGCCCTCCAAAACCATCGAGGGCCAGGAAAAAGAGGTTTTGGCATTTCTCCACAAAAACACACAGGAAGAAAATAATGGAGTCATAATTATGCCACTGCCCTTTAACCTGAGGCCAGAGAGTCTCACTCCTAGCGTAGGATTCTGGGTCAACAAGCAGACAACACTTCCGGTGACAAGGGACAACCCTTTTTCACCCCAAAGATAGGATGTCTTAGTCCCAGGAAACTGTCATGGTATATTGCCTTTGATGAGATGAAAGGATAGAAATATCCATTCTGGCAGGCTATTGCAAATTCTCTTATAGGTATCATAGTTGTCAGGAAGTTTGACATCACAAGGTAGCCAGAGAATTATGCTGGGAAAGCGTGAGAGTGATCTCTACTGGCCTAAAGGAGAAGGCCACCTTTGGGACCAGGCATTTTTTTTTGTTTTCAGGTTTCCTCCAGCTATATAAGGAATTGAATCAGAGTCATTCTCTCTTATTTTGCTAAGCATCTTCAAGGGACACTCTTCTCCTGACACACAAGAAGCAAGACTGCTATCAAGAAACTGAAACTTGCATTTACTTTTCCTGGACTTCAATCCCTACTGAACTTAAGTAGAACATAGCCAACAGTTTTAAGGCATTTTTGTATGTACATGTCCACTTTTTATTTGTGTTATTCTGTGACCAAATTGATCAAACTGTTTTGTAATGTATGATAATTATTTAATTATTTAGTAAAGACATTTGTTTTGTTTAAGAAACCTGCCTGAGCGAGATTTCTATATTGCATGTGTGATTGTGGGATGTTTCAGAATATGTGACTAAACTGTTATTGCTAAGGGGTGCCATCGTAAGCTACCAAATCGAACAAACGGTCTGAAAAGGAAAGTCTGGTTAAAGACAGGGGACTACCAAAGTCTCAAGTAAGGGCCTGTGGGCATTTGAACCAGGTTATTGCACACCTTGTGGGAGAAGGCAGAATCAGAGTTGCAACGCTACCTCTGAAGAGGTTGTAACACCGAGTCTTCCCTTTTGTGTAACAACCAAAAGGGTTCATATTTGGCTAATGGAACTTCATGGTGAGTGGTTCAGTTGTGAGCACAGCAAGCACTATAGAATGACATGAAGAGGGTATCCATTTCCCCTCCCTGTCACAGACTGCACTTGTGGGGTGGACACTGTGAGCTAAGTGGACTTGACCCTCATGAGCGGGTTTGTGACCATCATGTTATGTAATTCTGGCAAAACATCACTATACAAATTCTTTTTATTCTTTCATTCCTGAACTGAAATGTGATTTTAAAGTTTTTAAAAGTTCTCTCTCCTTGCAGTGCTCACCATGGAAACAAACATCCTAGTGTGGTTCACTGCTGTGTACCATCACAGATGGGTTAGCATTTATTTACTTAGTTTTTTTGACCGGTAAGTGCACTAGACCAATCTTGCCTATTTTCAGGCACGACCCGAGGAGAGGATACAGATGAATGCTAGCTGACCTTGAACCAGATTAAGCTGTTGGTGGTATTTTTAGTGAATGAGGAAATTTGGCCAGGACACCAGGGATATTCCCTACTCTTTCGATAAGTGCCCTGGGATCTTTAACATCCACCTGAACTACCATCAATCCAGGCAGATGGGACCTCGGTTTAACGTCTCATCCGAAGAGCGGATCATCCGAGAGCATCATCATAATACACCTACAGTATACATCCAGAGTTTGCAGTAAAAGTTACCCTCTGCTGAAAATAAATTTTAAAATATTATAAGTGGCTGCCATCTTTAATGACTTGAATCATTAAATACAAAAATAGTTATAAAAGCTATTTTGAATATGAGAAAATTATAAAGATAGTGATTATAAATTTAAGAATGGCAGAAACACATTTTGGTTAAAAAAATATATAATGAAAATGTTTGCAAACAAGTATGGCTGCTTTAAAGAGCAGCTGGCATCCTAGAGCAGGAAGCTCATGGCAAAAGCTCCTGCCGAGGACTAACAGTGGCAGTTTTCACTTTTGTTTTCTTCAGTACATTAACACTAAGTCATCAGTGATGGAGTTTCGATTGAATGCTAGCGTTTGGGATGGTAGCATCCAGCTGAGCTCAAAGGCCCTCCCACCCAATCGTTACTAAGAAAATGTGATTTTAGTTAAAAAAAAAAAAAAATGTGTTATATATTAATTGGTGTTTATTTCCATTTTTGTAGGCGAGCATTTATTTTGTGTTTCCTATGTTGTCCTGTATTTTACATGTTTTATCACATCGCCATCTGTTGGTCACAGTCTGAATCTTTGATACAGCACATTTTCATTTGAAGTATTTGACACAGAAGCCTCTGTAAGAATCGTAGAACATCTTTTTCCATCAATAAAAGATCAGAAAATATTATAACTATACTTAAAAAGGGACCACTACAATGCCATCTGAGTAAGTCAAGTCACTGATAGTCACCTCATAGTGTAAAGCCATCACATTTAGAGAAAGCAGTGAAACTAGCATCATACTCTCATACTCTCCTTCAGCACTGACCGATGCCAACACTAATAGAAATATGGGAGCTAATAGTGAAGAAATGGACTTTGACAACAATTTAAACACAAACTCTGATTCTACCATATCCAACCCAAATCTTAATAATAATAATAATAATAAAAACAACACCTAAAAGACTGTTATCTGAAGTAGATAGCGATGATGGCTTGGAAAATTCAGATCAGTCTGCACAGCCACTATCAGTACTACATTTTGATTTATTGATGTCTAAAATGGAAACGATTAATGTCACTGTCCTAGATGTGTCAGCTAATATTACACAACTAAGGAAGGACACAGATTAACACAAAATAAGACTCTTGGAGGCAAGGATAAGCAGTGTAGAGGACAGGGTGGACAAATACATCAGAAGCCACAGTTATCAGTAAAGAGTAGCCATGTTGGAGGCAAAAGTAGAAGATTTGGAAAGCAGAAGTTGTAGAAACAACCTCCATAAATTTGGTATCAAAGAAGGAAATGGAAGCAACGACCCCTTGCCTTTATCAACAAAGTTCTGATTGCTATTGCCAGCCCTCCTCACGACTGCTAGATATGTCTTGGAAGGAGCTCACACGTCACTAAAACCACTTTCTGGTCCTAATGATAGACCCAGATCTGTTCAAATTCTTATATTTCGAGCATAAGGTGCATGTTCAAAGGATGCTTGGGACAAATCAGTAATTAATTATGAAGGATGCAGAGTTAAAGTTTTCAATGACTTGCCCCAGAAGTTATCAGAAAAAGGAATGTTTTTACCAGATAAAAACAACTTGGAAAAGCTGGTCTGAAATTCTTTTTTTTTTTTTTATTAGCGAGGACTACAATGGATATGAAACCATAAAGATAGGTTTAAGAAAGAACTTTCCAGCATTTTTCTCTGGTTTCAAATTTTAACCTGTAACTACTCTCAATCCATTTAAAATGTGACTGATGTTGCTAAGAATATTGTGATGGGGTGATGGCTGTAGCTAAGTCAGTTTGCAATCTCACTCGACACTGAACCTAATATATTTACCTTTTTTCTTTTTTTTTGAACTCGAAGAGCTAAGGTTGGAGGAGGGCACTGTCTTTCATGAAAGAAAACTCACTTTTGCTGCGATACTGCTGCCAGGCTGTGATTTACTTTAGTTTTCCTCGAACATCCTTGCGAATATGGTGTGTACTCTTCCTAATATTTCTTTATGTTCTTGTGGGCTGGGTTTAAGAGATTTTGCTAAAAGTAAACACAAAACAGGAAAAGAAATCCTGAACATTTTATTTACCTCTGTTTCCCTCAATTAGTTAACCAGGAAATGCCCTTTGATCAACTACCCCAAGCCTTTGACAAGTAATTGTCAGCTTCCTAACAAACAAGTCAGTGGCTCAGCAGGTAGAACACTCTCCTCTGAGGCTGGAGATCAGAAGGCTGTGGGTTTACCCACACCAGGCACTTGGGTTAATATCCAATACTGACACTGCAGTGCAGTATGAGGGGGATCTGCACTCCTGAGGTGCCGTCTTTCAGATAAGGCGTTAAATCGAGGTCCTATCTGCCTGTTCTGGTGGTAGTTCTATGAATGTTACAAGATCCCATGGCACTTTTCTAAAAGAGTCGGAATTTCCCGGTGCCTGGCCAAATTTCCTCCATTCACTAAAATACCACCAACAGCTTAATCTGGTTCAAAGTCAGTTGGCATTCATCTGTATCCCCTCCCTGGGTCGTGCCTGAAAATAGGCAGAATTTGTCTAGTGCACTTACCGGTCAACAGAAACTAAATGAATTAAATAAGCTGGTTCCTCTTGGGTCAGAGGAAGGTCAAACATTTTAAAAGAAATCAGTCTATCACTATTCTGTGAGACCTTTCCTTAACACTTGCATTCTTGTGGTATGTACACATACACAAAATATAACACCATATATCTGTACACCTGACTGGCAGTGGCATAGCTCGCCCATCCCTCCTCCTAGACTGAATTTGGGGAACATGCCCCTACTGCATGGTAAGGTTTTCACAAATTCAGTTACTGTTCTCACTGGTGAGATAGGCCATCTGCGTTGGCATTGGCCGACCCCTGCTCTGTCGTAATAGTCATGTCATATGCCAGGAGGCAGTACTCCACCTTAAGAGGCGACCATTTGTTTTACCCATCTGATTTAGCCACATCAGGGGCTATGATCGGTCTGTACCTCGAAGTGCCTTCCATGGAGGTACAGCTCTAATTTCTTTAGGGCCTATACCAGCGCAAGGCATTCCTTTTCAACTGTGGAATAGGTCTGCTCTTGGGGAAATAACGTTTTGCTCAGGTATACAATTGGGTGATCTTTTCCCTGATTAGAGGTCTGACTGAGGACTACTCCAATCCCTATGTCTGAGGCATCTGTCTGTTCAAAAAACTGCCTATTATAATCTGGACTGGCTAACACAGGGAACTGCTTAATGCCTCCTTTAGCCATCTGAAGGCTCATTCACGGCAGGCTCCCAGTCTACTCTTTTGGGCTGTTTTTCTTTAGCAGGCCAGATAGGGGAGCTCCAGGGTACTGTAATTTGGAACAAACTTTCGCTAGTACCTACGGTCCCTAGGAAGCTCTTAACCTGCTTCTGGGTTTCAGGTGTAGACCACTCCTCTATTGCCTCAATCTCTGCTTTATTAGAGGCGAAGCTGCCCTGCCCACTACATGGCTTAGGTATGCCATCTCTGTCATAGCCACCTGGCACTTTTCAGCCTTGACAGTGAGCCCTGACATCTGTATCCTGCACAACACTTCCTTCAGGTGGAACAGGTGTTCATTCCAGCTGGTACTGAAGATGGCAGTGTCATCCAGATAAGCCACTGCGTGCTGTTCAGTACCATGTAACACCTGGTTGACCAACCTTTGGAAGGTGGTGGGGCATTCTTCATTCAAAAGGTATTACCGAATTCAAATAACCCTATTGAGTGATGCAGGCTGTCCTCTCTAGCTCTGGCAGTTAAGTCCACCTGCCAGTACTCTCATCAAATCAGTGGTGGTAAGGTATGTCTCCTCCCAACTTGTCTAGTAGTTCGTCCGTCCATGGCATTGAGTGGGCATCAGACTTCGTGACTGCATTGAGTCCATGATAGTCCACACACAGCGAGTAGACCCATCCGGCTTGGGAGCGAGGACAACTGGTGAGGCTCAGGGACTGGGGATTTCTGAATTACCCCTAACATTTCCTCCACCTCCCTCCTAATGTCCTTTAGAATGGCCTCAGACACCCAGTAGGCTTTCTGCCATATGGGCACTTGTGTCCCCGTCTACCTTGTGTGTCACTAAGGGAGTTTGTCCAAGCTTGGCTGTAAACTAAGGTGCAAAGTCCTCTAAAACCTCCTTCACTTCCTGGGACTGTTCCGGGGTCAACTGCAGTGACAGTTTGATTGCCTCCACAGATGATTCCGCTTGCTTTCCTCCAGCAAGTCCAGGAGGGGGTCCTCTTTGTCCCCTTCAAGGACTACACACTGCAAATACCATGTCAGCCCTATTTGCATATGACTTCATGTTGACATGGTACAACCTATGGTTATATCTCCTGTGAGGAGTTCTACAATACAGTTCATGTCATTTACCTGTTGGACTACCTTATGGTCCCCCACTCGCCTGCAGCTTGTCCTTCCATACTGGGATTAGGACCATGACTTCCTGACCTGCACTGTACAAGCGAGCTCTGGCTCTGTGGTCATACCAGACCTTTTGCTTCTGTTGGGCAGCTGACAGGTTGATTTGGGCTACCCATAAGCTCCTTCAGTTTCTCCCTAAACTTGACATACTCTACTGTGGGAGTTCCTTAGGTGATGCGCTTGCCTTCCCGGATCAAGTCTAGGAGCCCATGCACCCTACGTCCATATAAAAGTTTTGAAGGGAGAACCCTGTCAACTCTTGGGGCACCTCCTATATGTGAACAACAGGTGGGAGGTATTTCTCCCAGTCCCTCCCATGCTGTTAAATGCTTGGAGCATCAATTCTAGGGTACCATTAAACCTTTCCACAAGCCCAGAGTAACCATCTGTAGCTGTTTTGTGAACTGTTACTTAGGGAAGTCCTACCTCCCTTTCACTACTCTCCATTTCTGGAGACACAGGCTGGAGAACCAGCCTCTCATTTTCCACAGGGGCTTCTCTGGGATCCAGGGAACTGCAGCCGTCTGACTGCGGGTAACTGCACACATTACCCCCTTCTGGTGGTTGTTCTATAATCACATCTAGGCGAGGTTGTCTGCCACAGCCACGCTTTGCACCGTCTTTCCTCTCTCACCCCAGTCCAAGAGAACACTAACAAGTGGCAGATTTTCTCCTCCCTGTACATCCTCTTACCGTTACAAACTGATTGGGTATAAGCTGTTCATGCCCAACCAAATCCCCTTTTACTAAGGTAAGAGATGTCCCAATGTCCTTAACCCATGGGTTTGCACCCCATTTACAGTAACTGGGTGTATGTGCTCCCTCATGATTACAGGCATGCTTTCAGGGATACACAGTGCACCTAACACAGTTGAAGTCTGCGAATGTTATAGGTAGCTACTGTAACAATTTTTAAGTATCCTCTGTGACACTTTTATGTGTATTGTACTACTGTTTTTTGTATTTTGTATATTCGGTTGTAATTTAATACTGTGATATATAATTAGTACCTTGTTATTTGCACTCTAGTCAACCATGTAAGGGGTCGTATGGCCCCTGGACTAACAGAATAAATTAACAAAACAAACACCGTCATCCACAGCCCCGTGACTTGGCTGAAGTTGCAGCCTTACAGGTTTCTTTCCTCTGGGGATCTCTCTCCAACAGCTGCCTTGGTGGTTACCAAGCATGCATCGGCCCCCGTCGGGCTTGTGCTCAGGCTGCTTGGGAGCCTCTGAGGCAAAAGAGGCCTCCAATCCTGTTATAGCCACTTCTATTACTGGCCTACCGGTGAATGGGTCCACAAAGTCGGGTTCTGGCTCTGCTGTTGCCGCCTGGACAAGGCAGCTAAGCCAATCTTTGGTCGTCCGATCGCACAGCCTATGACCCGCATCAGGCACTGACGCCACACCTGATGCCGAGTCGCCACAGCGAAGTCTGTTCCGTTGTCGTCCAAAGTTCTCCCATCCTTGCAGACTCCCCTGCAGGCTCTCCCCTCGCACCCACTGGGGCTAAAGATACCGGGACACTGCTGTCGGGAGGGGTGCCCGCCTCAGGCGCGGACTTGGCGTTGGTAAACCCACAGTCACTCTCTGACATACCAGTGCCTGATGACAGAGTTGCTCCGCCGCCAGAGCCTGCAGGGCCCGTCTTGCCAGACCCTCCCGTGGGACTACCAACTCCGTCCCTACACCTTCCAGACCGACAGAGACCTGTCTAGTCCTCGGCTGGGCCAACACCAAGTCCTTCAGCTCCTTTGAGCCCCTGGTGCCAGGATATCCGGCACTGCAGTATTCGCCTCAGTACTTGGCGCCGCTACCGGCGCAGCAGTACCTGACACCTCATTACCTGATGCTGGGCCTCGCCATCAGGTTAAGATACCACTTTACGGGTTCCCTAGTTACCCGTATCAGATTCTCTTCCCCAAAAAATCTCAAGTTGACCTTAAGGAGTTTTAGCTTCCTGGTGGGCTAAGGCTAAGTCCAGCTCACTAAGGAGGCAGAAAATCATCAGCCTACACTGGATCAATTAGTAGTCAAGTGACTCCTCCGCCTCTACCAGATGCCAGAGCAGAACCTTCTGGCTCTTGTCCCTAGGGAGACACGCACCCTATGAGGTAACCCCAGAATGGTCGATCCCACACCTATTAAGGAGGACTCTTTTCTTCTTCTTCAGAGCCTTCAGACATTGACTCTGACCCTCCAACCCAGGAGATGAGCACCACACCCCAGAGACCCTAAGGAATCTCCCAAGTCCCTCCGTAGGATCCTTCATCCCTGGAGTTGCTGAAATGAATCCAGGCTACTTATGAATGGCAATCAGTGGAGCCAGATCCACAATGGAAGAAACTGGCCGTTCACCTGGATCTTCCTGAAACTTCTCCTACACTGATTCCTCCCTGGATTGAGCCTCATAAGGATCTTGTTTCCATGATTTGGAAGCAACCTTCCTCATTAGCCCCTCTTCCTTGCAAGGCAGATGGGCTTTACTAAACTCCTGAGGGCAAAGACTTTCTTAGTCTTCACCCTAAGGCAGATTTGATTGTCATTAGTGCTGCCATGACAGAACTGCCAACCCTAAGCACCTCCTCGTCTCCCCGACAAAGAATCCAGACTTTGGGACCATTATAGCAAAGATTTATGCATCTTCTACTCTGGGTTTGAGACCTTAATTATGTGGGGCATATTGGGGACTACCAAAGTCTATTCTGAGTCGGGTGGAATCAAAACTGGACTCTCGCCCCAGATTCCCAGACTTGGCAGGAACTGGGAGATCTAGTCCATTCGCTCGTTCGGCCTGTAGGCACATGCTCCATGCCACCTATGATGTGGTGGACACTGCAGGGCGAGTTCAGCTTTCGCTGTGGGTTTCGTCGTCATGCTTGGCTTTGTGTTTCAGGTTTGGCCTTGAGGTACAGGCGGCTATACACGCCCCTTCCGGGCTCAGTTTTGTTCGAGGTGATGTGAAAGACATCATCACTGAATGACAAGAGAGGTTTGGCATTAAAGTCGGTCCAGACCATGTTACGAACGTCTCGGGGCCAGCGTCCTTTCAGCACGAAACCACTGACAACAGAAGCGACATGAGCAAACACATCCCAATAAGCGCTAAGCCGCATCGGCGGCCAAAGCTCTCAAGTAAGTCTCTGTGAAGACTCCTGTAGCCCCGCCACCGCCTGCCTCGGCCTCGTGACTCCCTGCCTCTTCCTCTGGCACCTCCAGAGGCACCGGTAGGGAAGATTTTCCTCCATCTGCCGGGCTGGGAGAGAATAACTACGATGCATGGGTTCTACAGTTGGTGTCAATGGGACACGCAATAGAGTTGCAAAACCACCCCAGATCACCACCTCCATCATCGTACTTCCCTCTTCACATACCACTGGTACTTGAGATCAGCTTCCTTCTCAGAAGGGCAGCGATGAACCCGTCCCTCCCCTACCAGGGGGCGGGTTACTATTCACACTTTCTAGTACCAAAGAAAACAGGTGACCTGAGACCCATCCTGGATCTCAGTTCTTTTAAACCAGTTGGTGGAGTACAAAGATTCCGAATGCTCTCGCTGCAGAGTCTTCTTCCCTGCTTGATTGTGACTGTGGCTGTCGCCCTGGATATGCAGGATGCTTGCCTGCATATCCCCAACCCACCACTGCAAATACCTCCGTTCTTGTTTCCAGGGGCACACTACCAATTCATGGCCCTCCCATTTGGCCTTTCCTCGGCCCCTGAGTATTCACCAAATGTATGGTGGTAGTGGCAGCCTTCCTGTGTACACAAGAGTTCAGGTTTCCCTTACCTGGACGATTGGCTCCTAGTGGCTCCGTCCAGGGAGGACCTCCAACAATCCCTTTCTTACTCTGGAGATCTTTTCCAGCCTGGGTATCACGGTCAACCAAGCCAAGTCCCACTTGGCCTTGTCAACAGCTGCAGTTCACTGGGGCAGAGTTGGACACGACCCTAGGCAGGGCCTTTCTGCCCTGGACAGAATCGAGATGCTTCTAACCCAAGTTCTCCTTCTGTACTGCTTCAGACGGGTCAGGAGCCCAGAAAGTCCTTCAACTTCTCAGACTCATGCCTACTGTTCCTGTGGTGCGACTCCATGAGAGTCTTGCATTGGACTCTCCACTCTCAATGGGACCAATTCCTGGACAATCTGGATCATGAGATCCTAATGTCTGACCCGATGATCAGGGACTTGCAATGGTGGACGGTTCAGGAGAACCTCAGTCTGGGAGTCCTTTCTGCATCGATCATCCCATCCAGACTCTGACAACGGATGTGTCAGGTGCAGGTTGGGAGCCCACCTAGGGTCTCACAAAACTCTGGGAACCTGGTCTCACTTTGATAAGATGTTACACATCAGCGTTCTCGAGATGAGGGCTGTTCTGTATGCTCTACAGGCTCTTCTTCCTTCATTCTTCCTGGTCACTTTCTGATCCAGTCAGACAACATGTGTATAGTCTGGTATCTCAACAAATGGAGGAGCTCGTTCCTATCCCTGTGCCGGGAAGCAGTGAGAGTCTGGTATTGGGCATCTCAGAACAACATGCATCTGGCGGCAGTCCACGTGCCAAGCATGCAAAACACCCTGGCACGGTGGCGCTGAAGGTCGAGGTGCTGGATGCCACACCTCGCGCCATGCGGTGACCGGGTTCAGTAACGAGCCAGGGCTGTCGGGGGTCGGCAGGGAAGGAGAAGAGCAAGTGTCGGATACAGCTCTCTTCTCCTGGGGTGGGATCCAGGTATACCATGCTCTGTGGCGTTTCTCAGCGAAGCAGGGGGCATTTCACCCAGTAGCACGGGTCACTTGGGGGATGAACGTGACAGGCATCTACGAGGGTAGCCTGCATGCCGACACCATTGCATGTCACGCTGGGGAATGAAAAGGACAAAAGCCATCTGCACCGTCCTGAGATGGCGGTGGCCCGAGAGTCACCCACATCCCAATAGCCAGCCCAGGCGCCCGGATCCCTCAAAGGCTGACTGAAGAAGGCAGGTAGGCTCTTCACACTTAGGAGCCAGCCGCCGAGGGAGGGTGGAATCAGCCCTGGAGATGGTGCCAGGGGTCGAGCTTGCCTGAGGTCTTTTGGGGAGGAGATCAAGGGAGATGCGAGGGTTCAGGCTGGGAGTAGGGTAGACACCGAGTGGGCACTCCTGAAGGATGCCCGGGGTGTGGATGTACAAAATAAAGTTTAAAAAGAAAGAAAAAACACCTTGGCAGATACTCAGTCACTCGTCAGCCAAGTCTCATGAGTGGGAACTCAAACAAGATGTCATAAGCGATATCTTCCAACACTGGGGACTCCTCAGGTGGACCTATTCGCCTCCCCGACAACGCCAAGCTTCCCACCTTCTGCTCGCTCCTCCAGGGCGAGGACGCTTTTTCGCAGGGCCGCGCTGTCTCTGTGCTGGAAGGGCAGATTCATCTATGCCTCCCCATTCCTTTGATTCTGAGGGGTACTGAACAAACTTTGGGCAGAAGGCGCGAATGATTCTCATCGCTCCCTTCTGGCCGAGGCAAGTTTGATTCTCTTCTCTCTTCTGCAACAGTTTTCAGAGGAACCTCCTCTTCCACTACCTCTGTCGCATAGAATTGCTAACCCAGGATCAGGGGACCCTGGTCCATCCAGGACTCAAATCGCTCCACTTTCCTGCTTGGCTCCTGCAGACGTAGCCACAACTTGCTTTGCTGTTTCGCCTGTAGTGGCGGACATTTTGGTGGAGGCCAGAAAGCCTTCCACCATGTCTACTTGCGCCATGAAGTGGAAGCGATTTACATTTGGGCAGGTTCCAAGATTTGGAACCTTTTAATGCCCTGCAACCAAAATCCTGGATTACCTGAGGCACCTCTATGATCTGGACCTTAGTTATTCCTCTTTGAAGGTTCATATGGCCATTTAGCCTGCCACATTCCCTTAGGGGACAAGATGGTTGCTCAACTGGAAGTCTCCAAGACTTTCCTTAAAGGTTCTTCACTTAAGGCGCCCGATCCATAATCGTGCTCCCCTGGGATCTTAATTTCATTCTGGAGAAGCTCATGTTGCCCCTTGAAAATGGCAGCAGAGACTGATTTAAAGTGTAAGATCCCTTACCTGATTTTCCACAGGGACCGTGTGGCCATACGTGCGAATCCTAAGTTTCTTCCTAAGGTGGTGGCTGAATCCACACTTAACAAATTATCGAGCTCCGTTATTCTTCCCAGCTCACTCGAATCAAGGAGGCATCTTCTACATACTCTTGATGATCATAGAATCCTGAGATGCTACACTAACAGGACCAAGGATCTCAGAAAACTGATCAACTCTTCATTTCCTTTGCACCCAAGAGAGTAGGCAATGCTATTTCTAGGCAGTGCCTCTCTAAGTAGTAAAGCTAATTGCATCACTTTCTGTTATGACAAGTACAACAAGACCCACTCGGGTCAAGTCAGAAGTCACTGCATCAGAGGTGTATTGCGCAGCCACTACTTGGACTTCCATACATCGTCCATCTGTGTGAGGGGAGCACTTGCTCCATGTTGCATTTCCATTTTGTTATTAGAATAAACAACTTTATTGGGACCTAGCATGATGGTTTATCTGTTTCCACTGGTGAGCCTTTACTTTTTGTTATGTTACCGTTTGTACCTTTGCTCCCAGGTGAGTGCTGGAGCCACCGACTTTCGTTTTGGACTTCCACCAGAAAGATAGCTGCCTCTGCTGCTTATTTCAGGAATGTCAGCTGCTGAAATTTGTGCAGCTGCTACTTGGACTTCCGTCCATACCTTTACAAAGCATTACAATTTGGGTTGCCTCTCGCTGCAGTGTGGGTTTCAGATTGGCTGTATTGCAGGGACTTCTTTCTTGAATCCCTCTCCTGCCTTTCTGACTGTCTGGGGATGATTTTTACTCCCCTCCCTTTTATTAGGCTTGTTCCAGACTGCTTGGGACTCTGTCCTATTTGTGAATACTTGCAAGAGCCCTCTTGAGTAAGATAGAACAGATTACATAAGAACTTACCCTAACAGTAGATCTTCAAGAGAGGCTCTTGCAGTAGGTATTGCTTTCCCTCCTCCTCCGTCCCCCTGAGTTTCTTCTCTTCTGTCATGCCTTTGGCCTCTGAGAGAAAGAACTGGAAAGCGGGCATGGGGACTGTTCCTTTATACTGATGTAGGCTGGCGCTTGGTCAGCTGGCGTGAGGTGGTCCCCACCAGAGACTGCTAGCTAGAGATTTTCTGTGGGGTCGGCTTGGTCCTATTTGTGAATACCTACTGCAAGAGCCTGTCTTGAAGATCTACTGTTATGGTAAGTTCTTACGTAACTGTTCTTTATGACGCCTGTAAGAGAATTCGCAATAGCCTGCCAGAATGGATATTTCTGTCCTTTCCTTTCATCTCATCAAAGGCAATATACCATGACAGTTGCTTGGGACCAAAGCATCCTGCCTTTGAGGCGAAGGGCTATCTCCTGAACATTTATTTACCTCTGTTTCCTTCAGTTAGTTAACCAGGAAATGCCTTTGATCAGCTACCACCAAGCCTTTGACAAGTAATTGTCAGCTTTCTGGCAAGCAAGCTGGATCCTCTCAGGTCAAACATTTTAAAAAATCAGTCTCTCTACTTTCCTTAACACCGGCATTCTTGTGTCATATGCACATACACAAAAGTAACAGAATATAACACCATGTAACTGTACATCTGACTGGCAGTGGCATAGCTCGCCACAATGATGACTAACATACTGCTGCTTTAACCTCTAGGTACACTGCTGCTCTGTGTAGCAGGTTTGTGTGTAACCAGGATATAGGAAAGGTCTGTCTGCAAGATAGAAACCCAAAGCTGTAAATATTTTTAAACTAAATATTTGGGGTATCTTAAATTTTGTTTTGGCTAGTCAGGATTTTTATCTTTTTTAAACCCACCTTGCCTCCACTAAGCCAGTCCTTCAAGATGCATAAAGAGATCCCTGCTGCCTACTCAGCTCACCATCCACTGTCTGGGTCCACCTACAGGCTCCTTTGGGTCCCCCACCATCCCAGCATTTTCCAACATATTCGTGCTGGGGGATCCTGGGTCCCAGGGATTAAAAATGATCTTGAGAATTGATGCATCACAAAAATATTGGTTGGATTATATCATAAATGCTGTACTTATTGATGAGGCTGAGGCCCATGGTTGGTCAGGGCACCCATGAGATGGCTCCTGTTTAACCTCTTCAAACCAGCCCTCTGGGCAGGTCACAGTATTTTGTGACTTTGACCAGCTGCTGCTTGGTTATTTTTTTTGGGGGTCCTCTTGTTTGCTTGACTGTAATATTGCCTCTTATTTCCCCATCTGGGTTCCTGGCATGTGATTGTGCTGTCCATGCCACTGAATGTGGCCCTTTCAGCTCTTGAGCCATGGGCTTCTCCGCAGCTTGTCTGCACTGGACTGCAGCTGCACCTGCTTCAGCTTTCTAAAGTAACTTCTCTCCATCTAATTAATTGTTGTCTCCACTTCTTGCACCTCTCCACTCCATGCTGCCTATGCTGTCACCTACAGTGGCTTCTCTGACGCGACTACAACTTGCTTCTGATCAAAGCATGTTTTGTTCAACAAATTGATCTTTCCTCCTTTTTTTCAGGGAGGAACCTCTGGAGCGTTTACTGAAGTCATCGGCGGGAACCATAGTACCAGTCTTAAGGTTATTCTGCATCACTGAGTGAGTTTAAGGTGGCATTGTGCATTCATCCTCCTCTCAGTATGTCAGTGCAGTCTCCCCAGAATAGCCCAACAGCCTTCATTTCTCCTTCAGTGCTTCTTAGCTGTGGTTCTGATGTCCACGGCTGCTGAAGTTCCACATACTGGCCCCCTTGACTCACTGTTTTGTGCTGCATCTGTTCAGCCATGGTTTTCTTGCCCCATGGCAGGGCAACTGCTCCGCTTCCTGCAGCTGCCCGCCCAAAGAACCAGACATTCAGATTCTGTGTCCATCAAGCTACACTTCCATTCCTCTGTACCTAATGCATTGCACATAGTTCCTCCAAATTTTGGTATCAGACAGTTTGTGGCAGGCTTGTCTTCTACAACTCCTGCATCATACTCAGAAGCTCTCCAGCTTATGTGGCAACCACACAGATGCATTTCTCTTGACTCCTGACCTGTTGACTGTTCCATGTCCATGGTTTTCACTCTGTTTGCACTTGATGCTGCAAGCCCTAGGTGCCGCAGCCTTGATTTGATCCTGCCTTGCACCTTACACTCACTGCTTCCATCCAAGTATCTCCAGTAGCCTGTCCACGCAGTCGCTTGGTTCCTCTATTTGGGCTCACCATTAAATCATGGGTATGTGCCCTATTCGTTCATCATGTCCTTTTCATGCTTACAAATCTGTACTGAACTATGTCCATCCCTTTATGCACTAACTTTGGCTTTGTTTATATACTCACCCAGGAGGTCAAAATTAAGCTTTGCAGCCACTAGGGCTAGAGACTGGAAAGATCCACTAGCCCCACAGACTTTTCCATTGGCCCAGCTAGTGTACTTACTGAAATGTGACCTTCTCCACTACTAGCTCGATACAAAATGTGCCAGCATTTGTCTAGTGGACAGTGCCAATTTGACCCTGTTCAGTTTCAAGGGCTAAAGTTCCTCTACAGAAAATGGTTGGCGCCTTGCTAGGACTTCGTTGGCCACTCCTTGGTTTTCCAAGCAGTACCGCTCAAGGGCTTGGCTACAGAAACATGTGAGCCTGCACTCAGAGGTAAGAACTGGGCAACCAAGCTTGAAGCAACTGTTCTAATCAAACCTTTTCCTCAGGGTCTTTTATTATTCTGGCATTCCTTCACCACTCAAGCCTGCCTGGGACTCTTTCAGGGAGCCTTTGTGAGTGTGGACTGCGTTTGTCACCCAGCTGTGTCTCATGGTTCTTTCAAAGTCATCCCAGTTAGTGTTTGTGTGCTAAATAGGGGATGTCCTCAGAGTGGTGGTTTCTTCATCTGTCTGTGTCCAGTAGCTCCTCTGTAGGATGAAAGTCTCTTACATGACACAGAAGGAAAGCTTATCTTAAGCCGCCTTCAGTCCAAAGCAGCAGGTGCTTGGTGATAGTTGGAGCAACCCTCTGACGCAATACAGCATGTAGTGATCTTCCTGTTCGATCTAATAAGACACACACAGTCCTGAAGGGATGGCGACCTAGGCCTTGGTTCCCCAGAGGTTTCCTTCACTGGGTCTTTTCCTCTCCTCCTTGCTGATGGTCATAAAGTTGAGTACCATTTCCTCCGCTTAGCAGTTTGAATAGCTCAGTCATTCTTATGCTTCCTACACACTCTAAAACCATGGTTCTAATGTTGGAAGCTTCAATGGGTCTAGCATCTGCTAAGGAAGTTCAAGCGTGATTTGCCACCTTCCACAGTATGACATCTAAGAGCTGGGCCATTTCAGTTTGACTGTTTTGGCAGTTTTGTTTCCTTTAACCTAGGTCCACATACCTGGTCACCTTGTACAGGGTGGAAACATGCAAATAGACTGCCAAACAGCATGTTGAACAAGCATTCAAACATCCCAGTGAGCTGAACCAGTGATAGAGTAGCGAAACAGTGCTTGATGGCATCACAGTGGAGCTATGCAGCATTCTAACCAAAGCTGTGAAGTCTTTTTAAACTCATTAAAATATTTATTTCCATAAACTGGTACAGCCCCCAAAAGAGCTAATTTGAAAGGTTTACATTTGAAAATTTGTGATACACTGGACACACAACAACCTGACTCATGTATGCTGTTTATCTTCATTTGAGGGGCAGGACTGAATAAATTAAACAGAACTAAAAAATGTAAACAATATATAGTGTGTGGTTGGGACTTATTGTGCATGCGAATTCAAACGGCTCAAAAACCTGCATGTTCCATTGTTAACGGTGCCTGCAAATCCCTTCACTCACTCCCACTGACTGCTTTCACTTGTTTTACTCAGTGCACTTCCAGTTCCTTCGCGCCCATTCCGTTGACTGCTTTCACTTGTTTCACTCGGTGTACCTCACAGAAATCGTAATGGTAGTACTTAAAGCAGCAGTACCAGTTAATAAAAACATTCTTTTACAGTAGTTATGTCAAGCGGCGCCACAACTTGAATTGTTTGCTTTTAATTGGTTTTGTTTTCTTTGCTAAACTGTCAGAAAAAAGAAAAGAATACAAAGACTCTTGGTAGGAGCACCATATTGGATTCGGAGGGAAATGGGGTGCTGCCATTCTCTCATTAGTTATTCTGTCTGATATAACTGGAATGCACCCTTCCTTTGCCTGCTGAGTGTTTTTATAAGACCAGCAATGTAAACAAGGGTAAAAACAGGAAAAGGTGTGGGGCTGCCATATTTTCTGTGGATCTACACACATTATACAAGTATTAAAATTAAGGAACAAATTATCAGAAAGCAGTAGTAGGCGGCAAAAGTTCAATCTGAAAGTTTAAACTACCAGGCATTACAAAAATCTAGGAAGTGATGAACACTGATGACCTCAAGGTAGGAAACAGTGTGACAAGGCAACAGGTAAAGCAAATAGGATGCTGGGATGTATAGGCAGGGCATTACCAGCAGGAAAAGGAGGTCATAATTCCGCTATACAAGACACTAGTGAGGCCCCACCTGGAGTACAGTGTACAGTTCTGGAGACCATACCTACGTAAGGACATAGACAGGGTAGAGAAGGTTCAGAGGAGGGCAACAAAAATGGTGCATGGATTGCAACACAAGTCCTATGAAGACAGGTTGAAGGAACTGAACATGTACTCCCTGGAGGAGAGGAGGGAGAGAGGATATGATAGAGACATACAGGTATCTTACAGGGAGGAACAGGGTGCAGGAAAACACTATTTTAAGCGAAAAAGATGTTCCAGGACTAGAGGGCATGGGATGAAGTTGGAGGGAGGACGATTCAGAGGAAACATGAGAGAGAATTTCTTCACAGAGCAGGTGGTGGACAAGTGGAACACCCTGCCAGAGGAAGTGGTGGGGCTGCAACAATCACGGGATTTAAGAATGCATGGGATAGACATAAAGGAATTCTGGAGGTCAGGGGTAAAGTGCAACAGACTTCTAGGAAAACAAACTGAACTTACAAGCTCAAATGGGCAGACTGGGTGGGCCATAGGCCCTTATCTGCCGACACTATCTATGTATCTATGTATGGTTAAGTAGTACTGCTGCTTTAAAAAAAAAAAAAGAAAGAAAACAGTCGGCCACAGTTCATAAAACCAATGTCAAAACAAGAAAAGTTCATCCTCCAACAAGAAAACAAGAGGACAGCCGAAAATGGCCTTGGATATGAAGCGGATAAACTGTCTTCTCCTTGACAAAGATAAAACAAGAGACATTTCAACTATACCTGTAAAAGAGCTATTGGGAGGTTTTACACTGCCAGGCTAGTTTCAAAAGCTACACTATAACAAATACCATATGGGCAGCCATACATAACTCACCTTGTGTTTCCTTCTAGGGTTGAGATACCAGCAAGTCCATATGCTGGTATCTCAACTCCTTGATGGAAACACAGGCTTGACTATGGTCACCCCTACATTATTCCTGATGTAATGCATGGACAGTTTCAAGGTATATACAGTATAAGTTATAAGGGGCTCTAGGAGGACCTCTTATGGATACAGTATTGCCTCATGCGTTTTGAAGGCAAGAGAACCTGTGACTTGAAAGGTGCGTAGTTCTGGTTCCCCTAAGGACTCAAGGCAGTCATGCCATGATTTTGTTTAAATTACCTTTTTCAGTCCCTTTTGCAATGCGTGAAAGACACTAACCAGATGCCTATTAGGCAGGAACAGCGCATTAGACACTGTTATGGAAATAAGGGTACCCACATGCAGCCAAAGGAAGAGCTGTGATTGGTTGGGAGCATTCCATGATGCTCCCGCGATCTATAATGTTAGCTATAAGGCAGTTAGATTTTAATGATAGTTGGCTAGTCAATTAATTAGATGAGAAGAAATTTCAGTTAGAATGATAAAGAAAATTAGGAATGAAAGGCAGTAGATAAAGAATAGGACCCAGATATTCAAAAGTGTTGCGCCATGCACAACCCACTGAGTGCGCCCTGACACGATATTCAAAGGAAAAGTATGCCGCACAAATCCATGTGCCAGAGTGCATCAGTAATGTATGCAGGCACAGGTAGGGGGCGTGCCATGCATAACCTGCACAGCCTGATATTCAGCCCGGGATGTGCAGAGCCATGCATGCGCAACCCTTACTTGTGCCTGCACAAAGTTAAGCCAAAAAGGAACAAATGATGGCCACCCACAGGTGAGCTGCCGCGATTGCAGGCGCAACATGGTAGCTGCCCCCATGCCCCATTGTGGGCATCTGTGTAAATAAACCCCCTCAATATCTCTGGTGGTCCAGTGGACCGCTATGTGCCGTTCGCGGGCACTGGTCTAGAAAAAATCATCCTGTAATATCCTGGTGGTCCAGTGGACCGCTATGTGCCGTTCGCGGGCATCAGTATAATAAACCTCCCTGTCCAATATCCCTGGTGGTCCAGTAGACCAATCGCTGCCGATCGCGGGCATCTGGTTAAATCACCCCCGGCCAATATCCCTGGTGGTCAGTGGCACTCTGCTGTCAGCGGGCATCTGTAAAACATAAAAGCGACCTATTACCCTGGTGGTCTAGTGTACCCCCTCCCCACCCGCCCACTGAGCCCCACTGCCCCTCTCCCCCGGTCAGCGGGGGCGGCAGCACCCACCCACCTGCCACCCGCCAACTGACAGCTCGGAAGTTGCACGCCCATTGGTTCAGCGTGAGTGAATAAGCGCCATACCGTACTATACATTCGGACTGTGATACAGTATGGGCTGCACAGAGAGAACAGTGGTGTTTTTATGACTTGTAACTTCAGATGGTAACGAGCCCCTGCAAGACCATTGGTAAACCTTGGTCTTGCTGTTACCTTAACTGCTGAGTTGTAATCACTTACTGGCCTCCTGCCTCCTAAATCGATTTGTTTGCTTTCTTCCTAATAACATGTCCCCAATAAAACTGCTGGTGATATTTTCTTATAATTTTAAGTTTGTTTCTGGAAGCGGTGGAATGAAGAAGCGTCAGAAGTTGATGGAGGAAAACAGGTGCTGTCGATGATGGAGCGTGGACAGCAGCTTTTAGAATGTGCACAACATTTGAAGCAGTCCGATTTCCATACATATAAGGGCTACCCATATACAATAACATGATTAGAAGATTTGAGCTATGAGGAAAGGGTGGCAGGGAATGTTTACACTAAGGAAACAAAGAATGAGCAAGGATATTTATTTACTCAAGAGTTTTACCAGGAAGGCATGCTGAGCAGAGTATCGCTCGATTCCAGATGCGTCCTGGGGACAGTACACAAGAATAAGGAAGACATCGAGGATACAGTGGTTATGTTAGTAAGTTCAGAATTTTAGAAGGCTGTGACAGGATTGACCAAAAGCAAGCTGTTTCAGCTAGTATGGAATAGTAAGGATATATTATGTTATCCTGACACTCTGTGTGCCAATGCTCGGCATACTGAGTAAAACGGCCCGAAATGTGAAGGCCAAATCAGTGACATGCCCGACATACGGATTTGAACGCGTCTCAAACACAAAAGTGTAAAGCGTGGGGTAACATTCCATCACATCCGCTACCTTACGCCGAGAACAGTAGCGTCTGGTGTAGTAGGCGTCAGGTCATTGCCTGTATCAGGCAAGGCTGACTGGGATACTGCGTGTCAGGATACATTTCAAGATAACGTAAGTATACCAATAGTAAGATAAGGAGTCCTAGTCTAAAGGTAAGATGGAAAGCGGTACTTGGAAACTGTCTCTAGTACAAGTCAGTTGGATAGTTAAAGCAGAATGTTACTGGCATGATACAAAATCTAGTGGCATTTGATTGACATGCTTGTCTGGGACATTACATGGGGATGCACGTTTGTGTGTGTGTTACATCGCTGGTATGTACTGTCAGCACTTGGGGACGCAAGATCTGTGGTCCGTCACCTTCCTACACCAGAAGCAGGATACAGATAGATGCATCAGACCATACAGAAGGACTTACTGGATTTTGTCCTGGGTTCCCTGATGGTGTGTGTGTGTGTGTGTGTTGTGTTTTTTTTTGTGTGTGTGTGTGTTTCAGAGCCCTAGAGGTTTGTTTCTGTTGAGAGCCCTGCTGGTACCCATTCCAAACACTGACATTACCTATACAGCAAATTGTGTCATGGATACATCTGCTGAGATAGGAAGGAGAATACTGGTGCTTGGTCTCGTTACTCGTGTGTTCTTATCCTCTGACCTCCTTAATAGAATTACATGACATGTACACAAAATGTTAGGAGTCCCATTCTGGGGAAAAAATATTGTGTTTATATGAAAATGATGAATAGCATTGGAAGGAAAACTTCAAAGTTGGGGTGAAAGGAATGGTACATCGTTGGACCCTCTCCTCTTTTGAGTAAAGAGACTAACAAAATCAGTGGGTCTTTGGAACACCTATTATAGGGTTAGCAGAAGCTTGTAGAAAAACATTTGCTACGCTGATTTTCTGTATTTGTTTTTTTTATTTCAGCTTTCTGGCAGTGAGCTGCAGCTGATTCTGTACCAGTACAAAACATGTCCATTCTGCAGTAAAGTCCGCTCATTTCTTGACTACCATGGGATACCCTATCAGGTGGTGGAAGTTAACCCAGTTCTTAAAGAAATCAAGTTTTCCAGTTACAGGAAAGTCCGATCATTCTCACAGATGTTGGCGAGCCTCTGGTAAGTTACCATCGCCGTGGTTACTACTGAAACTCGATACAGGAGGTCAGTGCAGTTCACGGGTAGAAAAGGTGACCCTCCACTGTAATTTCTCAGCAGGGCTTGAAATGAATTGTATTCTGCCATGCCATATTTTGCACACTGATTTTCAAGGTTGGATACTATTTTTCACCGTGGTATTCCATTTTGAGTAGCACTCCTCCATTCCAGTACTCTGCAGTTTAAAGAGCTAGTATACTGCTTACAACCATTAGTTTTTAAAAGCACCAAACCATTACCTTCTATATCTGAGGTACTTTTCTTTTCCATTTGATAAATTAGAGGATTATAATTAATGGGGTTCCTTTTTCCCGTAGAAACTATAGCATAATTTGCCGTAATAAAGGAGTGTTTATTACGGCAAAAAACTGTCGATTTCCCTCATTCTCCACATGTACGCGCCGTAGCTCTCCACTCCTGATGCTCGCCAGTGGCTGCCTTCTGTTTCTCCCAGACAAACCGCCACTCGGACTCAGCGGTAAGTGATAGAAAATCACTTCTTTTTTGGTAAAAACATAACCGCTGCTGCCTACTAAAATTCTCAATAAATAAATACAGCTGACTGCGTGCTGAAACCCAACTGGTTGGCGGCAGCCATCAGGCATGTCTCTTTATTGTATATCATTTATTTTAGCGAAAAAGGAAAACCCGCAATTCTATAAAATATAATATGGGGATTGTGTGTGTGAACTCGGAAGTTTACACCACCCACTCCATGTTAGATGCTTTATAAACCCCTCGAGCTTCGCTCTTGGGTTTATACAGCATCTAACACCTCGGGAGGGGTTGTAAACTTCTCGTTACACACAGCACGCCATACTTTATATGTTTACCTGATCTTAGTAGGGTGGTGTGTGGAACAGCAGTCTGTCTGGTGGCTGACCATATCTAGCACTGTTCCTCCCATTACATCTTCAGCATTGTGACCTTATTGACTGTGACCTCACTGCTGCTCAGGAATAGCCACTCAGTAGCTGCCAAGTTGTTCACCTGTGATGTCACTCTGTGAGATCACAGTGGTGGTGATATAGTGGGGGAATGGTGATAAATATGTCTGCTGACAGGCTAGAGCTGTTCCACAAATCCAAGCACAACAGTATCACATAGAAAATGTTCTAATGAGCAAAGGAAAAGAAAACTACTTCAGGAATAAAACGTTACAACTGAGTACTTCTTAAAATGTGTATCATTCTCCTGTTTACCAGTGTTGGTTCTACTAGCTCTTTAATTCATAGTACTGTCCCTTCAAATAGGGAGAATACTAGATCCTGAGTATAATATCAAATTTGGGGTTTGGGATTCTACCTCCCACACTTGCTTATTCTCTTAATTTCTGCCCCATCTCTGTTGAATGTGGATTACAGGCAAGTAGCAAGAAAAAAAAGAACACCTCTTTCTAGCTTTCTCTGCGTTGCTTAATTTTTAAGCGTCTTTGTAACAGAAATATGAAATTCATTAGAAATCGGGGTCCTGTAGCTGGCCCAGAAGTGCAGTGGTAGTGCTACGACTCATTACACTGGTGACCCAGTCGCCAGTGCTGGCTGAGGGTGAGGCGACCAAATGCCCAGGGGACTACTTTTCTGTCTCAGGGTGGCTGGGTGGGTTGTGCCTCCCCGGAATGCACATGACACCTAGCGGAGGCTGGGTGTCAAGGCAGTCGGGAGACTCTGAGGGTGTGGCATATTGATGAACAATCTGTGGCACTCCATGGCGACTGCCAAGGACAGAAAAATATAGAGAGAAATCCCTCGCGGGCAGGAAGATGGACAACCCTCTACAGGCCTGGGACCAGCTGGTCACCCAATCAGATCCTGCTTCAGAGGGCATAGCAAGCCCCATCAACCCCACCAGAGGGTAAGTCCCAGAAATTGTAGGTGACTGGGCTGGGGGGCACCCAGTTGGGGCTAGCAAGGAGTAAGGAGGAGAAATGCAATAAGGAAAAAAATGCAGAAAGTCCAGTGGTGCAGCTAGGGGATGGCGGTTCACATGCCAGACCTGGAATCCCAGACTTGAGCTTGCTGGGATCCAGGTGTGATGAGGAGGTGAGGTGCCTATTTCTGGGAGGAGACAGGCCTTTTAGTCATTAAGCGCCAATCAACTGACCAAGTAGTGGCAATGATGTCTGTGAAGGCAGCCGTTCACCCGCCAGCCCTGCCAGTTGGAGGAAGGGTGTTGCTATGGTGACACTATCCTCTGATCATGGTACTGGGGACATACTGGGAGAATAATTGGGGAAAAAAAAAGGCAGCAAATGAGAAGTTTTCACTCGTAGACAGTTGCTATGGGGTGTGTGTGTGTATGTGTCACCATTACTGTACTCTGTAAATTATTTTTGTAAGTTGCCGTTTCCTCCTCCTTATTTCTTGGGGCCTCCTTTCCTCCTGGTATCTCAGTCCCTATCTTCTGTCTCCAGAGTCCTGGGTTCCCCTACAGTCATCTGCTCATGACTCAGTCTTGTGTCAGGGCCTTGCTTTACTGTGGCCAACTGTCTGCAGAGGGCCCAGGATCCACAGCGTGAGCACATTTGTGTTGCAGTTTGAACCCTGGCTAAGAGAGGAGGAGGGGTGAGGGCCTTAACAGAGAACCATTTGGCCACACTGACATGGGAGGAGGTACTAGGACTTCATCTGAGGGTTACACAGCATGAGGGGTAACATTCTGACTGTTATGCTTAGATGTTCTACACTCAAATTGGGTATAGTAACTACTTTGTGGGAGTTGGAGTGAGTACAATAGATCATAAGTCCCTTCCATCATCCGTTTTACTATCTGTCCCGTTGTACTGTTTTTCTGCAGTGGATCCCCCCAACTTCTAACGTAGACATTCATGCTCATGCTGTTATGCTGATGCCATTTGCACTAAACACGTGCTTTGTCACTGTTTCTTCACCCCCACCAAGAACAACTTGGACCATCCCGCAGCCATGACACTTGAGCAAGAATCCACCTTCAAGTACTTGGGTGTTTTCCTTGACACATCCCTCACTTTCCACCCTCATATTCAGCATCTGTCCTCTGCCCTAAACACCAGGTTTGGTCTCCTGTTACCGCCACAAGCACCGTCTCACCCTGAAGCTCTCGAATTGCAGTTACCTTGTCAGTTCTCTCTTTTTGGACTACGGCATTGTGATCACTCCCACCTCACCCCCCACTTGCTCCTAGCCATCCACCCCAGAAACCATGGCCAACCCTATGCTCTATAAACCGGTTCATGCAATTATCCAGGCTGTGTGTGGGTGATGATGTGCGATATGGCCGCCACCACACATTCAGTCACTTCACTACCAGTCCAGCATTGCTTGTAAAGCGCTTTGGATGTATGAAAGCGCTATATAAATGCTGATTCTTCTTCTTCTATAGTCAGAATTTCTGCTTTATCTGCTCCTCCCTATCAACAAACTACCCCATTGTACTTGCCATACACTGTGTAACTACAAACTGACCCTTAAAGTGCCCTATCCAGGATCTTCATCATCTTACTGCTATTGATGGGCAACATACACCCCAATCTGTTGCCCTTGCCTCAGCGCAATCAAAGGGCTTCGACTGACTGCCATAAATATATAGCCTCCAAAAATCTCACCCACTTCAAGCATGGGTCTGCCTCTCTCCCTGATGCCCTTGCAGTCTCTGAAACATGGCTCTCCCCAAAATCCCTGACTCTGCTGTTTTATACCGGGCTACACTCTATTAAGATCAGATAGATTGAATAGGCAGGGTAGTGGTTGTGCGCTGTACCTTCGGGATCACCTACAAGGTGTCCAGATTCCTGCACTAAACCCTGTTGCAGGTGCCCAATCCCTCACCCTTAGGATATCAGTTGGAAAATCGGGTAAATCTCTCTACCTGATGTCAGTCTACATACCCCCGCCACCAAAGAGCTTTCTCTTCCATTCTGAACCTCATTGCACAACTTCCAAAAAGTCTGAGGTCATTGCCCTAGGAGACTTCAACACAAACTGGCTGCCTTCCACATCCCCTATCAGGGATGCAGCCACTGCCAAAATCTCTCAAGCGGTCTTAGCCCCACTCGATTAGACCCGCCACAGGGCACTAGTTCTCATCCTTACAAACCACCCTGAGCACCTCCATGACATCCAGGTCCTCCTTGATGCACTTGGCGATCACTCCCTGTCACCTGCCGTTGGTCAAATAGTTGAACCCCCCCACAGGATCTCCCTGCATCGCCAGCTAAAGAAGGGTCACTGACAAATCTTTAAAACCATCTTCTCAACCTTGACTGGTCCCCTCTTGACCACCAGACATCGGTGGAGCTGTCCTGTCCTCCTTCGCCGGCTCCTACCAAGTTGCCTGTGACATCTTGCCCCTTCGTTAAGCAACTAGATAAACAAAATCCTCCCCTTGAGTAACCGCTCCTTACTCGACCAGATGAAGGCTCGAGATAACCTATGAGTACCCGTGCGCCAGGTCTAGTACGCCCCTCTGACCCCGTCAGCTGTACTGTACTGCCCGAAACTCATGCACCTGGGCAATCTGCAAAGGCTAAAACGGCTTAATATCAATCAACCTCACTGCCACCTGGGGCGATGGGAAGAGGTTCTGGGACAACATGAAGGAACTAAGTGGAGCGTCTCCTCCCCTCCTCCTTCCATGATTACCGTTGGCGGTGTCACCACCCAAGACCCTGACAAAATAGCTAATGTCTTAAATGTCTCTTTCTCAGACCTCAGCTCTATCCTCCCATCTGACTTCTTTAAGCGCCCACCCCACCCCGGACACTCTCCACCGCCCCCAATGCTCCACCTTTTATTTCAAAACAATCTCCCGAGTGTTGCTCGATCATATCTTGCCAAATTCCTTGGAAAGTCAAGACATAGTGGTGATTCCCTGGATGCCAAGCTGCTCTCCTTAACCCTTGATGCAGTCCTTACCCCTCTAACAAAAATACTGAACATGTCCCTATGCCTTGGACAGTTTCCTACCTTATGGAAAAAGCAATCATCATTCCGGTTCACAAAAATGGTGACCGCACCTCCCACAGTAACTACAGGCCCATCTCAGTACTTCCCCTCTCTCAAAGCCCTGGGAAAAAATAGCTGCACATCAACTTATAGAATATTTGGACACACACCCTACTGTGCAATCAACAGCATGGTTTCGAATAGGGCACAATACCACCACTGCCTGCTTGAATTTACCTCCTTCCTCCATGAAGCACTCAACCAGGGAGACCTGGCTGGATCTGTCTACATTTTGATCTGTCCAAGGCCTTCAATACCGTAAACCACAGCCTGCTAGTAAACACCATCCTCTCTGTTGGAGTCTCCCAAGAAACTGCAGTCTGGTTCACCAGCTATCTTAATGGCCATACCCAATAAGTAAAAATAAATAGCACCCTCTCTGCCAGCCTTCCAGTCCGCTCGGGTGTCCCTCAAGGATCCATCTTTGGCCCTCTTCTTTTCTCCCTATGCTTAAACTCCCTCCTTTAGCCTCCACTGAGCACCTGCTCCTTTACGCTGATGATGCTGTAATTTTTCAGCCTGCACCTGACCAACCCAGCTTCAAAACTCCCCACAGGGCTCTTCACTGCAACAGAATCATGGTTCACCTCCCACAAACTTGTCCTTGACTAAAAAAAAAAAAAAAAGTCATGCCATTCGTCACACCTCAACATAAAAACAGCATGGCCAAACTATCCATACTTAACTCACAGGGTGCCATGTTGGAAGCAGTCCCCACTTTTAAATACCTAGGGGTTACTCTTGACTCTGCCCTCACTTTCTGTGAGCATATTGCACTAGCCTGTTCTGCCATTAACTCTAGAATTGGCCTCCTCTACAAATATAGGCCCTATCTCCCCCCACCCTTGATTAGCCATCTCTGGCTCCATCCATCCCCTAGTAGAGACTGGCATAATTATATGGCGTCGCCTCGGCACAGTCCTGTCCAGCATAAAGCACTCTCAACAAAGCCTGCGGCTGGTCACAAGCTGCTATCGTCTTACACATACCTGTGACCTCTACCTACAGTCCTCCTGGCTAAATTTCCAGGGGCGATTTCTCTCAGTCCTGCCTAATGGGCAAAAATACAACTAGGGTTAGCTCCCTGGGTTGTCTATCACTCCTTCAAGAGTGCATGCCGACAAGGGCCACTAGAAGCACTAGCACTTCTACTTTTCATCCCCTTTGCAAGGACCACTGCTTGCCAAAGGTCCTTTCCTACAGGCCCCCCCGCTGGATGAACTCCTCCCGGATGCTGCCCTCAAAATCCCTGGGATGATAGGGCCGTTTAAGCCAGTGCTGCGCACCCATATCCTGCTAAACAGTAACTGTGACTGCTAAATCTAAACTACTATTTATAGCTTTGGTCTCTCTGCTACTATCAAAACTCTGTAAATAATATTGTAATAGATTGTTTTGCTCTACCGATGGTGCCCTGAATTTGTTTAGCCAATGGTTGCCTCTGTACAGTATTTTTCTATGTGTATGTCCTAACTAATGACATTGACACGGAGCCTTTGTAAATGAGTCCCTGACTCAAGGGTTGTAATTCCTAGCCTGAATGCAAATAAATAAATAATAAAAATATAGCACTGCTTACCCGACTACACTCCTCCATATCAAAACCACGTTAAACAAAACCTGCCATCTAGTCACAGGTTGTGATAGGCCCACGTATACCTGTGAGTGCTACAAATCCACAAACTGGCTAAACTTTGGGAGGCTAAAATATCATACCTGCCTCCTAGCAAAAAGTTCTCTCTGACAAGCCCCACCACACCCTCCACTTCGCCCGTCATGCCAGCCCCTCCCTCCAGAGTATCCAGAAGCAACTCCAGATCACCACTCTCTGTGCTTGCTGCCAGACCTCCCTATGCCAAAGGGCACTCCTTTATCAGGCACCAAAATGGATAAATAGCCTCCCGCTGCCGTCTCCTTGGAAGCTAAGCTTGGCCATCTTAAACTGGCACTGAAATCGCCTCCTCCAGGGCACCTTATGTGACTGCCCTTTCCTGCCAGGCCTCCCTGGATCCCCAAAAGTCCTAATGCTTCTGCTTCCAATTGCATTTAATATTAGTTGCCTTACGGGGCCTCTCAATTTGTGGATGATGGGTAAATTAACTACCTAGTTAATGTATCTGCTGAATGTAAATTTGAGCAGCAGGTCTGTCTGACCCAAGATTACTTGACTGTTGTCTTTTCTCTCCATATTATGTAATGTTTCTCTGCTATTGTCTACATGAACTTGTTGTAACCTCCATATCACCTTGTACTCCCTACCTCTGTATTGTTGACGTGGCGCCTTTGCAAAGAGTCTATGACTCAAAGGTTATAATTCAGTTATGTATAAACAAAATAAATTACCTCTATTTGGGCTGCAAACCAGGGTCATTTGCAGGACTAATGGATACAGTACTGTTGGATCACCTGTTATTCTCTTTGTATTTGTTGCTTTACTAAGCGGGACCTGAATTTGTGTGTGTGTGTGTGTGTGTGTGTGTGTGTGTGTGTGTGTGTGTGTGTGTGTAGGCATGCTTTAACATCTTTATTGACCATTATTGGTGATTGTTAATGTACAGACTGATGGGTTCTCTGAGGGCTAAGATAACCAGGAGTTACATTGACAGAAGCAAAATCCAGGTTTCAATGTCTTATTCTATATATAAAATAGCTGGAGTGACTAATGGCAAAGGTTTCCCCATCAGAACTCTGCCTCCTGACATCTGCTGCTGGTGACTGCCCCCAAAAAAAAAGCCCGGCCCGTCTGGTGGACTTCGGGTTAATCACCTGGAGGCTTGCCTGCCAAGTAGTGCTGTGCAGGGCATGGGGGAAATGAAGTGGGCAAGGGTATTTTCCTAAATTTTTTAAATTTTCCTCCTCTCTTCACCCCAGGCTGTTGGCGTGCAGTGATGTGGAGTGTCTGCTGCGCCCCCATTCCACTGCTCTAACTGGCACTGCCAAGTGACAGTCAAGTGGTGGGATACAGGTCCTCTAGCCCCGAAGGAGGAGGGCTGTCCTCTGGATGCACAGTCTTCCTCACCCGGTTGCCCCGCCTCCATGATCAGAGTCTGATTCTGAACCTGGGTCACCGGGTATGTCATTAGGTAAGGTGCCTGTGCTTCAACCCTCCATGCCAATGAGCTGACTAATTTGTTTTTTCAGGGCAGTTTGAGTTTAATTGTCCTTTTAAGACTCTGGTAATTGTTTAGAATTGGGTTTAGAGATGCAGCATTGTTAAGGGTTCTGTGGAACTGGGGTGAAAAGCCTCAGTACTGATCACACATGAGAAATACCGTAAACACTTAGCCGGCACGGCGGGGCGCTGCGACATCGAGCGACCCAGGTTCGTAGTGAGCCTGGGTTGCCTGAGGCCAGCCGGGGGGAGGATTGAGCACCTGTCAGGCTGCTCTCTTTCTCTGGGAGGGAGGGTTGCAGACCTCGCTGCTATCACCACCACCTGGGTGACCCACAGATGGTGGTGCAGATGAGGGAGCAGTACAGGGAGGGGCAGAAGTTGGACGAGGGCCCTCCCTGTGTTTTGCGTCTGCAGGGGACAACACCAGAAAATGGAAAATCCCCATGGTGGTGCCTGTAGAGCGGTCCCTGCGCCAGCCAGAGGGTTTGAGGCGGCTGCGGCTCTTGGTGCATGCTCTACCCTGAAGGATAGAGGAGTGGGGACTCCTCCACCCGCCGGAGAGGCAAACCTGAGAGCTCGAGAAACCTGGAGAGCGGGGCACTGTAAGGGCCAGCCTCTCGCCCCATCCGGTGCTAGCTGTGGGGCGCATTAGGGACCCTGAAGAAAGGGATTGCTGTGGAGTGCAGGGAGGTGAGTGAGTGAGTGAGTGAGTGAGAGAGAGAGAGAGAGAGAGAGAGAGAAGAAATACCTTAAACACTGAGGCCCAGATATTCAAACTAGCCAGGCTGTGGCGCAACGTATCTTGCCAGCTCAAATTTGTTGTGCTGGGGTGTGGTCAGGGCAATATTCAACAGAGTTGCGCTGTGGCACAACTGCTTTAGTGTCGCACCCTGGCCACCCCCACTGCTTGGCGTGGTGCAGTGGCACTGCACCAGCGTGAAATGGTCAGAGTGGAGCATTGAGATGCGGTGGCACAAGTGCCATTGCGTATACACAACACCTGCGATATTCAAGGGTGACATGCAAATGGGGCCATAATTTATGCAAAGGTGCACGGGGGCCACATTGCATCTGATTACGGCCCATTTGCATGCCATTAGCGTGCAGATGCGCCCGATCCCCGGCGACTTATACCTGGCGCCCTGCCAGACCAGCAGCCGTCGGGGACTGACGCCCTGCAGCCCGATCGTGGGGCGTCCCGTAAGGGACAAAACGTCTCTTATCCCTGGTGGTCCAGTGGACGCGATTAGCCCGATCACGGGCATTAGACATCTCCCCAAAGTCCAATATCCCTGGTGGTCCAGTGGACCGCCGCGGAGCCCGATCGCGAGGCGCATTCCACCCCAGTCCGATATCCCTGGTGATCTGGTGGACCCCCACCTCACCCGCTCACTGGCCCCACCACCCGCCCCGTCAGCGGCGGCAGCACCCACCTGCCTGCCGCCCGCGAATGAATTAATCATTCACGTATCTGGACTGACTAGTACGATATGGGCTGCATGCCCATTGGCTCATGCTGTGAACCAATGGGCGTGCAGCCCTACCGAGCTGTCGGGCGGCAGGCGGGTGGGGTGCTGCCGCCAGCGGTTGACGGGGGCAGGGTGGTGGGGCTCAGTGGGGTGGGGGGTCCACTAGATCACCAGGGATATCAGACTTGGGGGTGTGTGGAATGCACGCCCGCGATCGGGCTCAGTGTGGTCACTGGACCACCAGGGATGTGGACTTTGGTGGGGGGATGACTGATGGCCATGATCGGGGCATGGGGGCGCCGCCGGTGCAGGCGGGGAACAGCTGATGGCCACCACAGGTGGCAGCTGCTGTTGCGCCCTGCAATGGGGCAGCTCACCTGTGGGTGGCCCGACTTGTTCCTGTTTTTTTTTTTTTTTTTTTTTTTTTTTTTTAGGCGTAGCTTTGTGCAGGCGCGGGCAGGAGTTGCACTGCATAACTCTCTGTGGCCGGGCTGAATAACTGGCTGTGCAGGTTATGCATGGGCAGGCCCCCACCTGTGCTGCATACATTGCTGATCGCCCCGGCGCATCGGGATTCTCTTGATGCACTTTTCACTTTTAAATGTCGCACCGGCGCAATTAGTGGGTTGTGCATGGCGAACACCGCGCCATGCGCAACCTTTGAATATCTGGCCCAATCAAAACACAAAATATATTCCAAATCTATGATTCTACACAGTGAGAAACATGCATACATACCTCACTAAATTAGCAGCAGAACTTCTACAGACATTGTTCTAAAAGCTAATAAAATAACCACTTACCTATCTGGCATGCAGAAACAAACACAGCACAGATCAAACTCTGTGCCTGAACCTCATCAACTGTGCTGCACCTGATTTGGGCCACAGCTCAGGTCCCTCCAGGTCTGACTTGGATCACAAGGAAAATACAGGAAGCACAGCCCAGTCTTCCAGCTCAGCCTCGGGGATCATGGGAAGTGCAAGAAGGTAAAAGTGAGACTACAGTATAACTGTGTGACCATACCTTGCTCTCTGCAGTGCAGCGGCATCCAGCTAGTGCATCTTACCAGCTGCAACCTAATCCCTGCCACATATATAATTAAGCAATATACCATGACAGGGTGTGGGTTATACTAGGATTTACCACGCCTGGTGTGTTGTTTAATCATGAGGCCGCAGGCTGAGTAAGCAAAACACACCAGGTGTGGGTAAATCCTAGCATCACCTACACCCTGGAGTGGAATATAGCAATTATACAATGGCCTCTTTTTTTTTTTTTTTTGTATACGAAAAATGAATAAAAGTTTTTATTTGGGGGCATTTTTATGTATTTTATTGGATTTATTCTTCCGCCAGAAAGAAATAATCCTGTGTTGGCAGGTGAGAGTTTGTGCATGTAAATACGCTTGGTACAAGGAGAACAGATTTGGGTTTCATTACCACAGCCGAGGGTTTCATTACTACAGCCAAGTGTACTGTGTCCCAGCTTTTTCTTTTTTTTCTTTAAGGTGCTGAGAGCGGCCTTTTAATTTGGTGCGGTATCCCTTTAATTTAGAAGTGGTAGATTTCTTTTTCTGTATTGTACACGTGGTGCAGCACCAGAGTTCTTGCTTCCTCATGTGGACTAATGACTGCCTGTTGATGTCGCGATTTCTTTTCATGTTTGTGCATTACAGTGGGTGTTTCTTTGGTTTTTGAAATGGGGACATCAGAGCTGAGTTTGTTCCATCGCTGAGATGTCACTGGTTACTAGAGCATAACGTTGCAAGCGGGATCGCAACGGAGCAGAAGCATAACCGATAATGAGAGGTGAGCAGGGAAGAAGCAGTTACGGAGAATGAAGTGATTGATGATAAGTGTTGACACTGATAGTTTTTGTATAAAGTACTTTTTCTTTGTTGTTAGTGCACTGTGCTTTGTGTGCTGTGGGTTTTCCTGTGGGACACTGCAGTTTACTGGGGTCATCGTTCATTGTCGTCTCTGCCAGTCCTGGCTTTTTCATGCTCTGAGTGATTTTAGGTTGAGCTCCTGATGCGGCTAGCACCTTTTCCCATTGGTATATCTGAGGATTTACAATGGAGAAAATGTGCCAGTTAATCAGTCAGAATGCAGGATTTCCTGTGCTCATTTTATAATTTCTGCTAATGCCCGAAGCCAACCATCAAAAGATAAAGCACCAAATTATGACACTACTAATCCTTTCCACATATATCATTTATGCTAATGCCCTATAGCCAACCATTTAAAGATAAAGCACCAAATTACGGCAGTATTATACTGCTAAGAAACTAACATTACTAAACATTTTAGATGGGGAATAAGGCAATTCCCTTGGCGGGGAGTATACTGTGTCAGCATACCTTGTGGTTGAAGTCCCTAACCTTGAGCTGGGACTCAACCCCACTTAGTATCTAGGAGTAATGCCCTGTGCAGGTTTTTTTTTTTTTGTAATATAACGTTTTATTGGGCAAGGACATTTATACATCATAGAAAACATTTACATAGACATATTCGTTTAGTTTATATAATTATACATTGGACTTAAAAAAAAATATATATACTCTCACCCAGCATCAGGACTAATTAATCACATGAACTAGACAAGTGTCTTTTAACATTTCTCAGTATTGATTTGATTAGCTTCAGGAACAAAGTCTGAATAAGTGCTTAACTGATACATAATCCATTTTCTCCATTTTGTATCAAATATCTCTACTCTATCCCGTACTGTGGCCGCCATCCTATATATATCTCTCTGTCAAGTTTAACCACTCTCCTTAGTTGGCAGCCTTTCGTTCCCCATAGTCTGGTTATTACCTTTTTGCTGCCAATATTAGCAATGTAGTTTGCAGGTATACATTCTTTTCTACTTTTAGACCAAATGGGGTAGTAGCTGTCAGTATACACTACCGTCAAAAGTTTTAGAACACCTCAATTTTCCATTTTTATTGAAATTTAAGCAATTCAAGTCCAGTGAATAACCTGAAATGGTACAAAGGTAAGTGGTAAACTGCTAGAGGTTAAAAAGTTTAGATTAGCAAAACTGCCGTGAGAAATTGCAAAGAAAGCCAAGGTGTCAGTGAGTACAGTTTCCTACACCATCAAAAGGCACTTGGAAACTGGAGGAAACTCTGACAGGAAGAGGTCTGCAGACCCAAAGCCACAACAGAATCGGAAGACAAGTTTCTGAGAGTCAACAGCTTGCGTGATAGGCGGCTCACAGGACAACAGCACAGAGTGACTGGCACCCTGAACCAAAAGGGCTACCACAGCATTTTGCAAGCGCCATGCAATACCCTCTGATCAGGTTCGACCTTAACATTGTTTTTTACTAGCCCTAAACCTAGTGCAAATTGGCCAGGGCTAGTGCAGCTAACCTCTACTTGTCCGTCTTGACTAGTGCAGGTTTTTCATGGCTGTTAATGAAGTTGAAAAAGTCCCTACTTTAGCAGGCTGTAGTCCTTTTGCTAATCTCCCTCAGTGTTCCAGGCATCCTGGTGTGATTAACAGCTCATTAAGAGCTGCAATTATCTGGCAGTTTAAGAGGGGATCCAACAAAAGATTCAATGTGAGTCATTATCACTTAATTGTTAGGACATTCAGCTAGTGTGCATGTTGTGATCAAGGGCAGAGGCTGTACTTGTCTTTGATTTGTCCCACAATATTAAAACCAGTGTGCCTCATTTCCCAACCTTTGATTGCCTGTATCCAACACAGTAGTGACAGAATGCTATGATGTATACACGGTCTGCCCAGCCAGGTGGTCTGTCCACTCTATACTTTCTCTGGACACCACTGCAGACTAGACTCTGAAGTGGCCATTCATAGACCAATAGCTGCCATTACAGACTGGTGTATGGTTCACAGCCTCTTAATGGATCACACCAGTCAATGCCATCAATGCAGTACCACCCAGCATGTCATTTCATCCTAAAAACAATGCTTTGGAGCATGCATGGTACAAAGCAAAACCTTAGTAAAATATATAATTTGAAAGGTTAAAATAGGTATTCCGGTGTGCACAGATCATCCTATATAGTAAGAGAGGCAGTACAGCATCATGCCTGTATACTGCTCCCTCTGATTGATGAAAGGACACTTATGAAAAATCTGTTTTTGTTAGGGCAGAGCATGTTAAGTCAATATTTGTGTGCCTGGTATATATAAACAGATATGTCAAAGTTTCTTACCTCCCAGCCCCTGTGTTTGTTTAACTCTCTCAAAGAAATCCTAGAACTGCCCCAGGCTCACAGCAGTGTAAGAAAACTTCCAGAAGTGCAGTTCTGGTTAATCACAAGGTGGGGATGAGAGTTTCTTTCTCTGCCTGATTCTGTACATTGCCCTGCAGATCAGGGTGGGACTGTGGTGACGACATGATGATGTTGGCTACTGTGTGCAGAACTAGAACTGCCTGATTGAACATTTGCTATTATGTTATTCTCTGGCTTGGCGGGAGGGCGAAGAAAGAGGAAGCAAGGGCACATTGTAAAAAAAAAAAAATGGGGGTACACACTGTGAGTGATTGGACTGCAGTCTTTTTTTTTTTTTGCTGGGGCAGAAGGCAATGTGGGAGCAGGATAAATATGCAATAATTAGAGTATTTCTTGGCTTGCATTTTCCTGTATAATCAATCAAAACTGACCATTATTATTGCGGGCTAGTGCAACCATCTGCGGGCTAGTGCAATTTTTAATTGACTTGTCCGGCTGGCTAGTGCAAAAAATGAAGGTTGACCCCTGCCTCTGATCTACACCTAGTTGGTCAGGGTTCATCCTACAGCAAGATAATGACCCAAAACATACCTCCAGGCTATGTCAGAACTACCTTCGAGGAAAAGAACAAGACGGTAGGCTTCAAATCATGGAATGGCCAGCACAGTCTCCAGACTTAAACCCCATAGAGCTGGTTTGGGATGAACTGGACAGAAGGGTGAAAGCAGAGCAACCTACAAGTGCAACACATTTGTGGGAACTTCTGCAACAGTGTTGGGAAGAACTTCCTAACAATATTTGATGTCCATTGTAGGAAGAATGCCACTAGTGTGTTCGGCGGTTACAGTATATCTGCAAAAGGTGGCTACTTTGAGTCAAAATTTAGATTAAATTTTGTTAAACAAAATGATTCTATGATTTCTTTTTATCTCCAATTGTTTTATTTGTTCTATGCTTTAATTTCAGAGTACATTGAGACATTAACCTCGTGAATTTCAATAAAAACTGGAAAAATGGGGTGTTCTAAAACTTTTGACCGGTAGTGTATACCCAGAGGTAAAAAGACCTGGGTTTTCATATATTGCCACCAGCTCCTGCACTACCTCCCCAATAAGGACCCAGCATGCTGCAATTCCAAAATATGAGTCTGGTCTGCATGTACTGCTCCACATCCCCTCCAGCAAGTTTCTTCAGGATTGCCTGTAAAACTAGCTACCACAGCAGGAGTCCGGAAAAATCTATATCGTAATTTCCATGCAAACTCTTTCCAATATGGGATCCCGAGGCCTTAAGCGAATTGGGGAGGCCATCTTCCAGGTAGTAACCAGTAGTTCAGTACCCAATTCCAAGGCCCAATGGGCTCTGATCGACTCAGTAGGAGAGTCTTCTGGTTTCTCTCCCAAAGCAAGGTAGGCCAGACTGGTACCTTGGTCTAGAGCAGGGTTCTTAAATGGTGAGGCTAGGGCCCCAACCTGTTCCAGGGGAGGCTCAAGCAAGTCTGAAAAGTACTGTATTTAAATTTTGAGTTTTATGTATTTATGTGAAGAGATGAAGCAAACTGAAAGAGGATAATAGTAGGTGAATTTATGTATTTACTATTAGGTGATGTAGGAAGGTGAATGAGCCAAAATTCATTTCACTTGTAGCCGGGAAGGGTAGGAGTGAATACATCTAAAAGGTAACTGCAAAACAATCAAGAAATACACAATGAACAATAGTGCAAACAAATATGAACAATAAATTAATGAGTTGTGGTAATTGATCAGTTTGTAGAACTAATGGCAGAACAGCCCAAATACAAGGGTTGAGTATAGAAGTGCCAGAGCAATAGCAGGAAGGAGCAAAGTAATCCCAGAGAAGTTGCTTAGGAGGAGGAAGGATGGGGAGAGGCAAAGAATTTAGGAAGGTTATTTCGTGTAGAGAGGAAACAGAAAGTAGTCTGACCCATGAAGGTACTGCAACAAGGGGTAACAATGGTTCAAGAATGAAAATAGTGGAGCAAGTAGGCTGGGGGCACAATAAGCTGAACAATAATATTTGTTTATTTTATTTATTTATTATTCAGATAACACCTTTGAGCACAGGAGCTCTTTTTCAAAGGTTCCACGTCAGTATAAGACTGAAAGTGAGCCAAGTACTCAAAGGGTTTCAATTTATTCATGGTGTACTGTGCAAAGTACAGTATGTTATTTTTCTTTAGGGAGGCCCACGATTATTTCAGTTTTTGGGGAGGCTCAAAATCTTTTCCATGGATTTGGGGAGGCTCACTGCGACAAAGCCTAAGAACTATTGGTCTAGAGTGGTACCCTGTCCCTATGATGGAAGTAATTTTACTATTAGTGGGGTTTTCAGCCACTGCTGCCAGTGCCTCCTCACTGGCGCAAATAAGATTTTAGCTGCAAATACTTATGAAAGAAGCCCTGAGTATTTTATACTGAGCCTGGAGCTGGACAAGCGAATAAAGGCCCGTGGGCCTAGTAATTGAAAAATATGTTTGATATTATATTTATACCACCGGGTTAAGGATCTATCAAAGAATTGGGTGGAAAGCACTGTTCACATAAGGAATCTCAGAAAAGTGCCTCCATGGGCAGTAATCGCTTATTGAGTACAGTCAGCCACTGCTTAAACACCTCTTCAGTATATTGTGGGAATCTAGAGAGAGGTATGCAACCAGGAGGATGTCCAAAGAGACAGTCTGTCAGGTCTTCCATGCCATTCCAAGTCATCTCAAACTGCTTCAAGGGCATAATATAATTGGGGTTCATCCAGGAGAGTAAGATCTTTAATTTAGAAGCTCGGCATAATTCAGGAGATATGGTAAATTTAACCCACCTCTGTCTTTTGATAACTGTAATAGAGAGTACGAATCCTGAGAGATTTCCCCTGCCACATAAAGCAAGAGATCAACCTATTCAAGCTTGAAAATAAGTCTGTGTTGGAAATAATGGGAGTGTCCTCAAATAGAACAAAATCTGGGAAATATGTTTTGTTTAATAGTTTCTATTCAAGCTAGGAAACTCATAGGTATCTGTGACCATCGTGTGAGGTCCTCAGTTATGTTTTGGGTTAGGGGTTCAAAATTTGCAATATCTGCATGTATCTGATTTTTAGTAAGATGGATCCCAGCCGGCCTGGTGGCACAGAGGCTGGGGCGCTGATGCCTTACCTCGAACCGCCCGGCAACCCGGTCGGAACTGATTGGGGCGCTGGGGCTGGCAGGGAAGGAGAGGATCAAGCATCCTTAGGACAGCTCTCCTCTCCTGGGGTGGGTAGCGGGGATGGCGTTGCTCTGCAGCGGCCTCTGGTGGAGACCAGGAGCACTGCAGTAACAGCACGCAGGAGTGAACAACACAGAAAACCGGAATCCGCTCCACGATCGACCGAATGACTGCTGCCGGTCCACGATGCCACCAATGACCTGAAGGAGCTTTCCACCTCAGCAGCACCTCCGCCAAGTAGTTGCGCTGGTCTCTCCCCCGTGCCTTCCCTCAGAGAGGGGGGACGCACCCGCTAACGGTTATCTCGGGTTACCCTGGGATGGCTGCCATATGAGGATGGGGGCTCAGGAAGGGACACAGTGGATCGGTAGGGACCTAGGTAAGCCTGGAAGGAGGTGCATTGTGGTGCACCAAGGAGGAAAAAATAAAGATGGATCCCAAGGTACTGCATCGATAGTTTATACCACTTAAGGAAATGCACGTTTTAAAGTGGGGGAAGGGATGTAGTTACACAGTAGTACCTCTGTTTTTTGTTGGTTAATTTTATACCCTGAGATTTTACCGGCATCTCCAGTTGTTCCCAGACCCTTGGGATTGATGTATCCGGGAGGACAAAGTTAGAAGGATGTCGTCCCGAAATAGTGAACGTTTATGGTTTGTACCTCCCATAGAAATGCCTTCAATCTCTGGGTGAGCTCTAATGGCTTGGGATAATGGCTTGAGATACAGAGCAAATAACTGGTGAGAGGGACATCCTGATGAGTTCCCCTCTGTAGAGGAAAAGGGTCAGAGAGAGAGAGCCATCTATTTTAAGTAAGCCGAGGGTGTTTATACATATTGTGCAGTTGTTGTATGATCTCCAGGGAAAGCCAAAACTAGACAAGGTAGCCCACAGAAATGGCCAGGCCAGCCTGTCAAATGCTTTTCGCGTCCAATCCAATGAGTGCCAGGGAATTGAACTTGTTGCTCATACTCTTTAAGTAGATGTGTTTATCGCACTGTATCGTGAACCTGTCGTCCCTTAATAAAGCCCACCTGATCATGATTGATCAACAGAGGCATGATTTCAAGTCTATGTGCTAGCACAGACATATCAATTTTGTAATCAAAATTTAACATTGAAATTGGCCTGTATGATGAGGGTAGGGTTTTGTTTTGTTTAAATATGGCAGATATCACTGCGTATTGCCAAGAGGGGGAGGAATACCTCCTTCCTGTATCTCATGGATAGCCTGGAGTAATGGTGGTAGTATTTCTTCTTTGAGTTTTATAGAACTCCCAACGGATATCCATCTGGTCCTGGAGCTCTCTGGGCCTTAGCTCTCTATAACAGTCCCTCTATCTCAATCAAGGTAGTAGGGCTCTCAAAATATCTATCTGGGAGGCAGTCAATTTGGGAAGCTTTAAGTTGTTAAGGTATGCCTCCATCTGTTGACTACAGTCTTCAGACCCTGCCCTATATAAATCTCGATAATATTCAGCCATGACTTGTCTAATGATCTTAGGGTGATATTCTAGCTTCCTGTAGTAGGGTCTTGCATGGCAATAACACAGGCTCTAGCCTTATGCATTCTGTTTACGGGCCAGATTCCTGGCTCCTTTAGGTCCCCTCTCATGTGCTGCAAGTCTAAGACAAAGAGCTGTTGCTCTACTTTCTGATCTAGGTATTTTTGAATTTTTGTTTTATTGTTAGTAGTTGTACCTTTACAGTTCCATCCCCTGGGCATATAAAGACTGCAGTACTTTCAGCTCCCCTGGAGCTTAATAAGCTGTGCCTCTCTCTATTTTTCCTCGGTGAATAAGCAATAATATCCCACGCAACACTGTCTTAAGGGTATCCCACTGAATCGCTGTCGAAACATCTGGGTCACCATTCTCCCCAAGATCTGTGGGATCCTGTCTTTAACCATTTGATTAAACTCTGGAGCTCTCATGCATCAGATTGAATCGCCAGAAGTTTGTTTTATGTCCCCCAAATCAAATATGGCATATACTGGGAATGATCTAATAATATGGTTCCCATGCCACATGTTGTATAATGTTTCTAGATGCTCTGCCGTGGTAAACATATAATCTAGTCGAGAGCATACCCTGGTCCCGTACTATATGTGTATTATTCTCTGTGGGGGTAACAGTAATGCCAGATGTCAACCAGCCCCAAAGAGGCAATTGTACCCATGCAGTACTTCTGAAGCGGGTTAACCCGAGGAGAAGATGAACTGAGACATCCCTTGCAGGGTTCAGAGTAGTATCTGTGGCGCCTCCATCAGAAGTTGCCCTGGAGGATTTCTAAAAGCTGTGCAAAAAAAGTCTGAGCCAATCTCTTTGAGGTCCCAGGGAAAATTAACGGATGCCAGAGTAACCGGGTGAGCATGAAGCATGCCTGTTGCAATGAGGATCGTCCTCTGGGTCTATTACCTTCTGATGGAGGTCGAATGTTACCCCACGTCTGATCAGGATGGCCACTCCCGTCTCCTACCGAGCTGTGAGATGAAGCTATCACCAGGGAAACCTCCATTTGTGAATTTTTCATGCTCAGGAGAGGACAGGTGAGTCTCCTGCAAAAATATGATTTCAGGATTGTCTCTTTTAATAAATTGTATCAAAGCGGGATCTCTTAACTGTGCTGTGGATCCCATTAATATTAAGGACAATATCAGTGATGATTTCCCATTTTGTATCATTAACAAGTATTTTATGTTGCATAAGCCCAGTTTCCTACTGTTCTCCTTGTCACCCAATATAGTAAACATCTCCTCTCCATATATTCTCAGCCCAAATTGCTGGTAAGTAGTTTCAGTCCAAAGCAAACACACCAAAATAGCCTCTTGTATGTTTGAGTCCTCATTGCCTAATTTTAACATATATAAAATAATATACCCATAAGATAGGGTACAAATGTTCAAAGCATGTTTGTATACCTTACAAAAGATTAGTAATAGATGACAGTATTTATCCCCTCTAGTGGTGATTTGATGGTACTCCAACCATGTATTGTTTCCAGCTAGGTTTAACACATATCTTAATTTGTGTTAGCCTGGGAGTAACAAAAGTAAAAGAATATTGCTTCGGGAAGAATTTGTAACTTTCATGCCTAGGTTTCTCATCATAATAGTGCAATATTAACTTATTTACATGGATTACAGAACAAGTCTGTAATGACTCCCTAGGTAGGGAGGGATCTGTACTCCCTCCTGTGCAGAGATGAATGTTATTCCCCTGTGGGAAGCTCATGAAGCCAACATGGGCCCCAGCACCATGTACAAAAATTGGTAACATGGAGCAGGCAAACAATACATGCAGCTCTGGAATGCACCAAATAAATTGATGCTGCCCGATATCTGCTGCACGTGACTGTCGCCATGTTGTCATCTAGCTGAATGCTTCTCCATTAGCTTGCACATGGGACCTAACAGTATTATTTAAAAAAATCAGTTTTAATAGGGAGCTAGTCAAAAATGAGGAATGGCAGCTGAGGCCATTTACAGAGGTAGATATAAATGGGGAGGGTAAGATAAGGTTTTCAGTTGTTTCACCATTCTTATCCCAGACTTTTTTTTTTTACATTAAACAAAAAGAAATCGGATTGCTATGCATAGATCGCTTGAGTCTGTACTTCAGCCCCATTTCTTGATTAATATCTCTGACTAGCATTCTAAATTACAAAGATTCAGCCCTTATAACATTGCATCACCTCTGCTAGTTTTAGATGGCTCAAACAGCCGCTGTAAAAGTAAGTGCATGCCCAGACTCTACTTGTGGGCTGGAAAGATTACCAGAGCCCCTTTCTCAGACAGTCAATCCAGGGCAGTCCTCTGGAACTTGAGTAAAAGTTTTTAACATCTTGTAATGTGGAGTAGCCTCGTCTCTTTCTGGTTTGCATGATCTTACTTGAGGAACAGCTCTTGCAGCAGGTTACACCATTAGGACTGAAGTCGGCAGGCGCCAGGACCCCAATTTTCTAACTAATAGTCTTCAGCAGGCGCCTCGACATCGGTCCCCGCCCGGCGTCGTGCATAGTACATAAGGAGGCAGTCCCCCATAATCCCCTGCTTCTTTTTCTGCCATCGACCGCCAGTATCGCCTCCTCGTCTCCTTTCTAGCATACGCATTTACCACAGAACTACGAATATTTTCGTCCTTTTTGCTTTGCTCAACTGATGTCCTCTCAACTCCATCTCTAGAGGTCACCATTCAAAGTGCCTGTGGCAAACAGATCCCTTCAAGGATCCCCATTAGTCCTGCGTGTGCTGCCTGGGCCCAGACCACGACACCAAGGCCTGCTCCTTTGCCAGGGTTTTAACAGCTGCACCAGGATCTGCCGGTCAGACGGTACTTCAAGCATTTCTTTTAGAAGAAAAGCTGAAAAGCATGGACCAGGAACCTTCTTCCCGGGAGAATCTTCAAGCAAATCCCATAAACACCAGGACAAGCACCGGAAAAGGCGAGGTCCAGGTCTCCCTACCGGGCTTCGGACTCCCGAGCTCCGGCTCTAAATCAGACCACTCTCCCTCCAGGGCTCGGTTGCAACCTCCCCGGCCAGGTCAGGTCCTCCAGCGTGTTCTTCGCTCCAGCCTCTGAAAACTTGAGGCCTCGGCTTTTTCAACACCTTCCGGCCTCTTTGAAGTCGGGTGAGCACCACAATTCTTCTTCTTCCCGTCGCTGGGATTCCGACTCCAGGTCAGTCTCCCAACGCCCGAGGTCCTGATCCGCCCAGGAAAACTAAGGACCTGGCGTCCCTCAAGCGGACGTTGGACCTGACATCGCTAGCGCCCCGGCGCTCACAGGAACCCGGCGACACCGGACACCCGTCGCCCGGTCAGGTGTCGCCAGGGTCTGAAGACGCCAGCCAGGGGACAGACGCCGGCTACCCCGGAGCAGAAGACCGCACTCTCGTCATCGGCGGATGCCGGTCGGAGGGACTCTTCAGAGGAGGACGCCACACAGCCCAAGACCAGGTGGGTGACATCGAGGATGCCGGGCTCCACGGAACCCTCCCTGAGTGGGAGACCCTGGGGACCCGATGCCTGACCCGGTGACAGGCCACGGCGCCAGGTCTGTCGTCGGGTATGAACCTTGCGGAGGTAAAGGAGCTCTTACCTTTGATGGGACACCATCAAGAAGGATGTGGTCCCCTGCGCGTCATCCTCCTACTACTCCTCCTACTCCTTCACCGCCCACGCCCTCCAACTAAGGGGCCAGTAGGATGGCCTCCATCCCTCAAGGAGCAAACTTCACCTCCTAGGGTACATCTACAGACAGGAGAAGGCCTCCTCCAGATCCCCCTCAGGGTCACCCAGCCCCAAAAGACCCAGACGACACCGGTACACCGTGGCGGGAGGATTCTAGGTCGGATACGCCAGAGTATTCCAGATCACCACCTCCTCTCAGCATTCCTCTCCTGACCCACACGACCTACCCAGGTCTCCTCCGGATGATCCCTCCTTCGCTGAGCTCATGGAGGCACATCCAGGAAAACATGGGGTGGGATGCTGAGGAGCTTGACCCAGTGACAACGCCTTGCCTGCTACCTTGGCAAAAATACTCAAGCCTGTGGTAGTGCCGCCTTGTGGATACCTTCACTGATGCCACTCAAGGCTGCGTGGAAATGTCCACATTCCACTCCTCTGGGTGTCAGAAGGCGGACCGCCTATACAAGGCCCCTAGGAGGACCAGTATTTGGCTAACCACCTCTGGCTGATTCCCTGGTCATCACTGCTTCACATGACCGGTCTCAGAGACCACAGCATATGAGCACTCAGCCACCAGACCAGGAATCTAAGCAATTGGATGCCCTGCAGGCGGCGCACGTCTGCTGCTACTTGTGCCATCAGGTCACTGGAACTATCTTACCCATATGGTTCAGTTCCAGAACCCTGTGGGAACAGAGACAGGACCTGGTTGAAAAGCTTCCCGATGGTGACCAGAAAGCTGAGCTCTAAACCTCCTACGCACTGGATCAGATGGGGACCCAAGTGCTCAGAGTCAGATATGACACTGCAGACTCTTTGGCCAGAGCTGCAGCCTCAGGCGCTTGTCTCCGGAGACGCCTTGGCTCCGTGTCTTCGATTTACCTCGGACGCTCAGAAAAACATTCTAGACGTCCCATATAATGGCGAGTGCTGTTCGTGAAGCCTCTAAGAGGTTATCACCAAACTCCAAGATGAGAGAGGCAGTCCGATCTGTACAAGCTATGTACAGATCTAGGCCTAGTTCCTTCTGAGGAACCAGAGCCGTTTCGCGGCTGACTACAAAGGCAACAGCAACGTTCGGCCAGCAACAGAGGGCACTTTCTCACGCAAGGCCCAGGCCAAGTAGTCCCCAGGCAGAGGCCAATGATTCTCAAAGTCGGCCCAGCCCGCAGGGACAAACGCTGCCACAGCATGACTCCTTCCGCGCCCCCGCCTCCTCAGGGTCAACGGGCAAAGAAAGTCGGGTCGATCGCGACGCCACCTTTCAGGGTGGCAATCAATCACCACCGACAGGTGGGTTCTGACAGTTGGTCAAAAGGCCATTACATAGAGTTTGTAGGCAGCCCACCTCAAGACCTCCTGCTTTCCCGTTATTCGGGTCAGCATGCCCTGCTCATACAGCAGGAAGTGCTCACGCTTCTGGAAAGGAAGCCTTAGAGCACGTACCAGAGAACCAGAGAGGACTAGGTACTATTCTCACTTTTTCCTGGTTCCAAAGAAAACAGGGACCTCCATCCAATACTGGACCTCAGCGATCTCAATCTTTCGGTTGTTCCATAAGCGCTTCTGCATGGTGACCCTCCCGGTCTGATTCCCATGCTGAAGCAGGGCGCATTCTTGCGTCTCTGGACATGCAGGATGTCTATCTGCATATTCCTATCACTCAGGCACACAGGAGGTTCCTGCGCCGAGTTTCAGGGCCGCCATTATCAGTTCGAGCTCTTCCCTTTGGCTGTCATCGGCACCTGCGTGATTCACGGAGTGCATGGCGGTCGTAGTCCTGCCTCTGAGGAGACAAGGCCACTACGTGTTCCCCTACCTGGACGATTGGTTTCTCATGGCGCCTCCTGGGAGGCCTTGATGTCTGCCATTCATTGCACCCAGTCTCTGTTCGAGACTCTGGGCATTGTCATCAATTACGAGAAGTCACACCTGGTTCCATCCCAGACGCTGCAGTTCATCTGAGCAGTTCTGGACACCATCAGAGGAAAGCTTTCCTTCCACGGACAGAGCAGAACACATCAGATCCCTCATCAGGGAGTTAGCAAAGACAGTCCCAGCCAGACTGGTCCTTTGCCTGCTCCAGACACATGGCTGCAGCCATTGCAACAGTCCCGCTAGCCCGCCTCCACATGCAGGTAACTCAGTGGATGTTACGTGTACAATGGGACCAGGCAAGACCATCTGCAGCATCCAATCCAATCACGAAGACTGTAATTTGAGATTGGCAATAGTGGCTACATCCAGGGAACCTCTTGGCGGGAGTCCCCTTCACAGCGCTGTCCCTGACTGTGACACTCTCCACAGACGCCTCAGGGCTCGGGTGGAGCGCACCTCGATGGTGTTCGGTCTCGGGGCCTGTGGACAGTCCAGGAGTCTCATCTCCACATAAACATACTAGAAATGAGGGCAGTTCTTTACGCCTGCAGGCCTTCCAGTCGGAGATTCCACCGGTTCACTTCTGTTACAGACAATTTCATGGTGATGTATTACCTCAATCAAACGAGGCACCCACTCCTACCCACTTTGCAGGGAGGCCATGAGAGTGTGGGATTGGGTCTTGCAACACGGCGCAAATCTTATTGCAGTTCATGTTCCGGGAGTGGACAACATCAGGCAGACAGCCTGAGCCACACTCAGGCCAGAGTCCACTGAATGGGAACTACTCCAGGAGGTGGCAGAAGATCTGTTTTGCAAATGGGGTACTCAGAGTTAGACCTCTTGCGTCCCCATACAACGCAAACTGCCCAATTTTGCTCGCTAGATCCAGGGCCTGGTGTTTTCTGGTGAGACGCGTTGTCCCTCTCCTGGGCGGGCAGATTTCTCTATGCCTTTCCTCCTTTCCCATTGATCCAGAGAGTTCTCTTAAAGTCTCGCCAGGAGCAAGCGACGCCATTCTGATCGCACCCCTTTGGCCCAGACAGATATGGTTCTCTCTCTTGCATCAGCTATCCTGGGATCCTCCAGTGCCTTTGCCAATCAGCTCCCATTTACTGTCTCAGGAGGCGGGTTCCTTGGTCCATCCGGACCTATGTTCCCTGAACCTGCACGCTTGGCTCCTAGAGACATAGCCATGATGCATACGGGGTCTTGCAAGAAGTGGCAGATGTGCTTTCTACCGCTAGAAAACAGGCTACCCACGCCATGAAATGGCGCAGGTTCCACTTGTGGGCTCAAGTGCACGGCTTTCTGCCCTTGGACTGTCCAGAGAAGCTGGTACTGGATACCTGCTATCCCTTCCACTCCGCCTGGCTTACTCCCCATTAAGTGCACCTTGTGCCATTTCAGCCTACCATGCCCCCATAGGCCAGCTGAACACGACACGCTGCCTTTTTGAGGGCTGCCTCCACCTTAGGCCTCCAATTAAGGATCCAATCCTCCATGGGACTTACCTTTGTCCTGGAGCAGCTCACGCTGCCAACTTTGAACCAGACGCGATTAAGTAGCCACGCTTTCTCTTGGAAAACGCTTTTAGTTGCAGTTATTTCAGCCAGAAGAATTTCTGAAATGCACGCACTTATGTGCAAAGAGCCTTATTTGGTTTCCACCAGGACAGGGGATCCCTAAGGACTAACCCAAAATTCCTGCCTAAGGTGATCTCAGTTCTCACCCTTAATCAGGACATCGATCTACCAGTGTATTTTCCGAAATACTCTAATTGAGGAGAAGCCCTCCTGCACACCCTTGATGCATAGGTGCCTCAGATACTACCTGACCAGAACTAAACAACACCGAAAGTTGGACCAACTTTTCGCCTCCTTTGCCCATAGGATGAAGGGAGCTCCTGTCTTGAAGCAGTCGCTGTCTAGGTGGCTCATCCAGTGCATTACATTCTGTTACCAGAAGCGCAATAAACCCTTACCGGCGTGGTTAAGAGTCATTCCACTAGAGGGTGGCTACCCTTTGCGGTGTTAAAGAACGCTTCCACCTCAGCTATTTGCACTGTAGCTACTTGGAGCTCTGTGCATACCTTTATCATAGGCATTACAGCCTGGACATTGCATCGAGGCGAAGAGCAGGTTCGGTCTAGCTGTCCTTCAGGGACTTCTGTCCCAGGCTCGAGGTATCTCGAGGTGTCTACCTTTCCTCCTCCGATGGTGCATGATTGCTATTACTGCTTGGAAATCAGTCATAATGATGGTTGCTGCAAGAGCTGTTTCAAGTAAGATAGTACAGTTATGTAAGAACTTACTAACAGTAGATCTTAGAGAACAGCTCTTGCAGCAGGTAATTTCCTCCCACCATCCCCACTGGAGGTAGGTCGAGTCAAGCATCCATCTCATAGGATGGGACATTTACTATTGCCTTGTTTGGCCATGTGATGGCGGATCCCGGTCTCCCTTCTGAGAGCATCCCACGGCTGGGAGTCTCCGGCAGGAGAACTGAGGATTATGGGGACCGCTTCCTATGTACTGCGCCTCGACGCCGGGGCGGGACAGACGTTGGAGGCATTCCCCGCTGAAGACTGCTAGCTAGAAAATTTCTGGTGCTGGCACCTGCTGCTTCAGTCCTAATGGTGTAACCTGCTGCAAGAGCTGTTCTCAAAGATCTGCTGTTACGAAGAACTTACTGTAACTGTACGTCTCTGCACCTTCTCCCACACTATTCCTGACTTGAGCGCCTCTAGGTCCTGAGTTTCGATGTTATCCACTGGGGTACCACGATGTTCTTGGCCTGAGAGCTTTGCTGGCTTCCTCTTGAGTTTCAAATGTTTGTGGGCCTTCAGGAAACATTATAAGCTTTGCAGGATATGGTGTAACGAACTTCAACTGCTGCTGTTTCAGGGTGCGAAGTATCGGGCATAGGCCCTTCTCCTTGCTGCTATTTGTGGGAGTAGTCATTATCGAAATAAAGACGCCTGCCCTTGTATTGACTGTCGCCCCCATGCACCATGCTCTTGACAACAACTGCTGTTTTACCACGTAGTTTAATAGCTTGAGCACTATGGAGCACAGCCTCTGATCAGTATGTTGAGGTTTTGGGGTTGAGGGCTCTGTGAGCTCGTTTCTATGTCTAGTTTGGTGGCTGGATCAAGTTGTAGTACCTCCCGTAATAAAGTATCCACAAATTTAAGCATATCATGCTCCTTCCTCCTCTGGTACTCCTTGAATGCGTAGATTACTCTCCTTGATCTGTTTTCAAGGTCTTCACATTTGTCTGTTAACAGCTTTTGTTCATTTATTAAATGCACCACAACTCTCTCAGGCTATCAGTTCTTGTATCAATTTCTGTGTGATCCGACTCCAGTTCAGATACCTTCTGATTTATTTTAGAAGTTCTGTGAATAGTTCAGTGCGAAAGGAGCGAACTTCATCTCCGAATCCTTTGAGTTCTGCCAGGATTGTAGCATTGCTAGGTTGTCCATTTGAGATAGGGCTCCGCCATGTCTGGTAGGTCGGAATCGCCAGTCTGAGAGTCTTTCATTTGTCTGGTCTGCTGTGCAGCTAAAGCAGTTGATTTTTTTTCTTTTTCGGCTCCCATTCAGTTCTGTAACTCCTCTAGCTTCTTGTATAAAAAGGTTTTTCTTGTTTAGATTTATTTTGTACTAATTCTGGAAGTTTTTGTCGGGTCCCTGGAGCTTGATCTTTCAGTGCTGCATTCCAGCAGACAGCTCAACCGGAAGTTTGTCCTGTGCAGGTATGTGTTATGAGGATTTTCACACACCCAAGGTGTGTGATAACCTATAAATGCTCAAGGGGTTTATGAGAGTATCACACACTGAGGTGTGTGAAAAATCCTAATAAAACAAACTTTGCATAGGCACTGGTGTAAGGGTTCAGAGAGAGACTGTAACCTGTTTTTGTGCGAAGCGCGTGTCCTTAAGCAGCTGCCGTACTGCACAAATACAGTGCTTTCTTTCATGCTTCAGTGAAGTGAGAGCATGAGGAGGAAAATACTGTAGTAACCCGCTATCTAGTTATGATGGAGTTCAGTGGGTTATTACGTCTGCTTTTTATCAAGACTGGATATCCAGTCATTATAGGTTGTCACCAGTTATTATATTAATATAGCATAATACCTCCTCTGTCATGCCGATTCCTTACTTAAGTCCCATGTGGCAAATTTTGTTAATGCATTTAAAATGTAAATAACCACACAGGAACAGTGCTAGATTCGGGAGAGATATTGCAGCCTGCCCAGAAATGATCCACCTTCCACTTGACACTGGGTTCATAGTGGTGCACACAGTTTGTAAGTGTAGCTGAAAAAGTGGCTCATGAAAGTGCATCTGAGAATTGGGCCACCTGTTTTATTCTTACAATGTTACAGGGGAACAGTCTGCACTAAGCCCTGCACCCAATTGTGGGTCTCGTCCCAGCTTTTATAAGCTCAGATCAAATGTGTGTTGGTACCGCTGTTCTTCCAAGGCTAAGTACTTAGCCCTAGAAGGACAGTGGGACCGACAAACTAAAGATATGATCTTATAAAACTCTTTAACGTGCACTGCAGGCTATTGAATCTCCAAGTGCTGGAAGTCGACAGGATCAGCCTGATGCAATCTACTATACTGCAGTAACGGAAGTAAAATAAATATATTTATATATATTTATATATATTACGCACAAGCGTAATTGGGACCAGCTCCACACTTGAATGTGGGGCTTTTAGTACTGTCTGTTTCCCTTTAAGGTATCCGTGATGGCTTCAACTGCTAGATTTTTTTTTTTTTTTTTGCACGTGCATATCCAGGTTTGTACTGTGGGTTCAGCTGGGGTCCGCCATTTGTGGGTAATGCTGTACCCTGCTGCAATCTGATTTTGTATACGATGGGTAGATTGGGGTTCTTTTTGTTTTGGTGCCTGTGAACGGACTCCAAGTGTTAGCTGCTTTTGAAGCTCAGCTCAGATTATATTCCTGTGATCTTTTGATATTTTCTCCTATGCTCAGCCAGTCTGTTTGCATAATGGGCATGCCCAGAAAATGTGTGTGATACCCTGTTTGACTGCAAAATCTCCAGCACATGTCCATGTATGGTGTCTTTAGATGTTTAGTTGTGGTCGGTGTCCAGAAGAATCATGAGTCTTGCTTTCATTAAATATTCTCTCCAGCTGTTGGATGCTGTTTTGCAGCTGTCCTGCCATATCTATACCCATTACACTTCTGATATATCTACAGGGTTCCCCATAGCCTGCAAATATAGGGTGATGGCTGTATGATCTGGGCCAGACGTGTACAAATTCCGTGAGCATCCTGTATATGCTGTATATCTACACAAATAATTTTAAGTAAGGTTTAGAGTACTGGTATCAAAGCAAGGATAGTAGTACGAAAAAGGATGGGGGTAAAAGGTAATATTGGAGGATTTTATTAAAACAAATTAGGCTGATGGCTACAAATATAGGACAGTGAAAAAAAATGTATATAGTGGTGGTAAAAGTATAGGGTGGTGGCTCACCACGCTAAAATGATGAACAGGGAACCCTGCTTTAGCTTATCTCAGATTCTGTAACCCATTTGTCTTGCCTTGCTGTGGTTGAGGATAGCGCAGCAGCAGGCGCACACAATTTGGTATTGGATACCCTGGGTGCTTAGGACCAGGCCAGTAACGCAACAGTAGCAGTGTCACTCACTACACTGTCAACCTGGGTTTGGGAACAGACTCGAGCTGCCTCGACCAAGCCAGGGAAGGATGATTGAGTGTTCCTCTGGTGGCTCCCTCCTGTGGGGTAGCCTGCTGGTTGGCTGCACATGGAGTAATCTGGCTGGCAGTGCAGCAGGACCACACAGAGGGAAAGGGATCCTATACAGGTGCTGGGGGCATCTCTGTGGAAGCGGAGCACACATGTATCATCTCATTGCACACTTGTGGCCCCGTGAAAGAAAATCGAGGACAAACGTGGACCGTGGTGGTTGATGCACCCTGCAGGCTCCTGCACAGGCAACTGGGCACCTCTGACAGGATATTGTGGCAGGAAATATCAGAACCAGAGAAGCCAGCTAAGAGCCAGAGATGTTGGGTGAGTGGGGTGGGATCCAATCCAAATGGGCTGGTAAGAGCACAAAGCATAGAGTGAAAACAAAAATACAAAGAAAACACACCCATGGGAGCCAAGTGCCTTACCTCCACAATGTTCCTACTAATTGGTCAGCCGCGCCCAGCATTGGAGCCTAGGAATCGCATGTACACCTTGGTCTGCATTGAGCTGCCGCACCGCTGGCCTGCCTACATTTTAGGAAATATAAATGAAACTCCCATTTTTTTAAGTAATTTGAAAGTTGTTTCTTCTTTGCAGCAGCTGAATGACTCTTCAGTTATCATCAGTGCACTGAAGACCTTTGTCATTTCCAGGTGAGGCAATTTCCTACTACAAGCTATTAATAGACAGCTCATGGTATTGTCAGTGCTCCCCGCCCCCTACTGCTTTGTGGCTATTGGGGAGCAAAAAGGAAGGCAGCTGTGGTCTAGTGGTTAAATTAAGGACTTTTAAAAATATATAGAACAGTGGATGGTGACCATTCACAACAAGGTTGTTTTCTGAGGGAGCTGATGACATCATAGAGACCTCGAGAGCGAAGCTCGAGAGGTCTCCTGATGTCATCAGCTCCTAGATGGAAACCCGCCTTTGTTGTGGATGGTGAACAATCTACTATTTTATATAGTATATGGTTCCTGGCTTTGTCTGCCCCCCAAAGTTGATGGTTACCTTTGTTATGTCGTGCTGCTCCTGCTCTGACTCGTCCCGCCTCAGTTCAGCTTTACCACGCCCTGCTAGCTCGCTTCAGCTTCACTGCACTCCCGCCTGCTTGCTGCTTCTCCCACACCTGCTCGCCTCCCTTGCAGCAGTTTGTTTTTAGAATAAAAATGCTTATGCACCACAAAGCCGTGGTGGTAGAAGGAAGATTCCCGAAAGATCCACCTCTCCTGACCGCCTAATCCTGCCGCCATGTTTTAATTTTTTCGCTGCTACGCCAGTGGAGTGAGCCAATCAGGAGGTAGGACTATGTTGAAAAGTTGTTGTACTATTGACGTGACGCCAGAATGATAGTACAACAACTTTTTGACCTTGAACTGTCCTACAACAGGATTTAGAAAGCCACCAGTTTTAATTACAATAAGCCCTAACCATATACTATAGAGCTATTCTTGTATGCTGTATCCCAGAGTACCTTCCCAGTTACAGTTATTTTCTATAGAATACTGAACTTGAGAAATGAGAAATCACAGGTTCAATCTCACCACCGACTCACTGTGGGACCTTGAGAAATCCATTTCTCTCCTGTGGTTCAGTCCTTCAGGTGTAAAACTGATCAAAATCAGACCCCACTCTAAATGAGAGATTTTATCTCTGATGAGCTATCATGGGCAAAGAAAGTTCTCCAAGATATATTTTTATGGCAGTCCAGTGAGGTTGGTGGAGGGATCGATTTTAACATTAACTTGCTTGTTGGGGCATAGTGCAGATTTCTCCAGGTTAGTGCAGTTACCCCCCAACATACCTGTTCGTGTTGGCTGTGTGAGCATTGTTCCACAATTACTGGTCTTCACTTCAGGAGTGGCACAGTCACTTTTATGTACAGCACATACAGTTATTAAAATTTAAACTGCTTAGGTAGCCCTGATGGCTCAGCAAGAGTGAACTGCACTGCCACGCAAGCCACCCAGGTTCGGGAGCAGAGCTTGGTTGCTATGTTGGGGTGGGCCCAGCTGAGGTAGCTGTCACCCAGCAGTGCACTTCAGCCTAGGAGGGTGATATTGATTGGATCACAGCAACCTCATATGGCTGGGCCAAGGAGCTTGTCTCTCACTGTGGGGATGTATGACGTTGAGGCCGACAGAGGCATGGCTCACTTCACAGGTGGAGGATGGGTCACAGAAAAACCCTAGCTGTCTCCTAGGCAGCTCACAGAGCCTGAACAGGGTGCATCTGTGATTGTAGGGTATATTCCCAGATGGAAAGCTGGGATGGGTAAAATACTACATTGGGGAAAAATGTAACTGCTTACTTGAATTTCTTGGCAGATTTATTCTTGTGTTGTCCTTATGGAATGCCGTGTTACATCTGCAGGAGGCTATGACTGTGAACTAGTGCAAGTTTATATGGGCTAGTGTCATTTTTATTAACTTGTCCTGCTGCCTAGCACAAAATAAAGTTAAGGTCAACCCTTGTTGGCGACTTGAATCAGTACAAAGAATGGAGGGATTGAGAAAAGATCCTGATCCTGACTTTGATTTGCTTTTGATGAGGAACAAGAACCTGAAAGAGATTGTCTCCTACTACCCAAGCATGAAGGCAGTGAACGAGAAGGGGAAGGAGGTGATAGAGTACAACAACAAGTACTGGCTGATGCTGGATGAACAAGAATCACAGCAGCTGTATCCAAACAAGGAGGCCAGAACGTATGTATTGCTGTCTGTCTGTGTTGTGTTTGCCTGAATAATCCATGTAAGAAGGAGGCAGTGGAGATGTGTTTTTCCAACTTTTATTGATTTTCAAGTAACAAAGCAATACACATATTGAAGAGCAACAGAAACATATTCTAACACATTTTGAACTAACATACATTCTAAGTATCCGTATATTAAGGACTATAAAAGTGAAACTTGTCTTAATACTAGAGTTCCCTGTAAGCTAGCATTAATCACTCTATTAAATTAAATAAAAAAAAACACATACACACAAAAAACACAACAGTCTTAAGAGAAAGGTAATCAAAGAATAGAAGGAAGCAAGAAGATGGATATAAGAAAGTGTAGCAAGATTTAAATATGAGAGAAAACTTGTTGGAAAGAAACAGTTCACGGAAATACTGAACGAGAAAGTTATTTCAAATGTTTTGTACAGTATGACAATAAAGTACCCTTTTCTTCTCAAACCCCAATATTTATCTTTGTATCCATAGGCAATCTTCTCAAGTTTTCGTGCCTCCACAATTTATTTTGTCCATTCAGTTATCATGGGTGCAGAATTGTTCAGCCAATTTCCAAGAATTAGGTTTTAGCTTTAATGTATATTGGGAAATGGCACATTTGTCTACCCAAGAAAGATGTTTTTGAGCATCAAGCTGACCAGTTATACGAGAACTGAGATTTAAATTAGACTGAATCTTAGGTAGTCCTCTTAAAGAGCTGAATTTGTGTCCAGAATGCACTAATGTGAGGGCACTCTCACATTTGGTGTTTTAACATTGATTCTTTGCTATTACATTGGATACAGTTACCTACTTGTTGGCGACCCATTTTATTTTCATGTGTGGGAAGTAAAATAAAAGGGCCAGATATTGAAAACTTGCTGCCCACCATGCCAGGGCCCGAGCTCGGGATCGAACTTGAGTCGCCAGGTCGGGTTAAAGGGAGGAGGATCAGGTGTTCCAGGCTGGTTTGCCGCAATACCACCACCTAGGTAACCATGGGTGTCGGCGTGAGTTGGAGCAGCAGATCCGGGTGAGGGACACTCACTGATGGAAGACATCGGCATGTCCTTCAACATGTACACGCCGCTGTCGCTCCATGGAACGTCCGTGAAATTTGGGGCCAAGAACAACGAGGAACACCACTGGAGGCAAGATGCCACCCCATGGAGCCTGGCAGACCCCGACTGCCTACTGGGCTAAGGGACCACCAAACTAAGTATAGCATTGAGGGGTTGAGATCACTTCGACAGCCCCACCACAGGGGGTTATCTGTGGAGGGCTCGGCACCCACGTAAGTCCTAGAGACCATGGGTGAGGGGTTCAGACACCGTGAGGGCCAAAGGGGACACACCATGTAGAGTGGGAGGAAAAACACAAAACCCAACTTTGCCTGATGGGCAAAGTGATTGCTCCCTGTTGCCTGGGGTTACACTTGAGTGCAGTATTCAAAAGGAGCTGTGGCGTGCACTAAGAGAGTTTGCAAACAAATAATGTATGCATTGGGTAAAGGGAGGGCCAGGATATGAATCCCAGTGCAGTGCGGTATTCAGCGCCGCAGCACTGTGCGAAGGGAATAGCTCAAGCCACCTTGCTGTGCACAGTCAGGCTGAGAAGCATGACTTACTCTGGCAAGCTCCAGCGGCCGTGGAGCCACTGCAGCCAAGAACCAAGTTGCAGGTTGGGGAGCACACCTGCTCCCTGGTGGCTAGTGGCACCCTCCCTACCCTCCAATCCCCATCCCCAGTGAAAGTAAAATTTCCTGGTGCCTAGTGGTCCCCACCTCTGACTGCTGTTCAGTTAAATATCACAAATTTCCCTGATGTCCAGTGGTCCCTCCCACCCTCTAATTACTGCTCCATTAAATGACACAAGTTTCCTGGTGTCTAGTGGCCCCCACCACCCTCTGATTGCTGTCCCTGAATTATAACACTATTTCCTGGTGTCTGCTAGCACCCACCAATCCCGCATTAGCGGAAATTTTCCTTGGCATCTAGTGCGCCCCCAACCACATACACACACCTCTGACACCCACCCTGCAACCCTCCCTTTCCTTAATCACCAGTGCCATGGGAACCCAGATGACAAGCAGCACAGTCCTTCTCTCACCACCTTGGCCGCCATTGTGTGCGGACAGAGAGCACGTGTTCCTGTACTATAAAGGAAGTTCACATGCTGTCTACTGGTGGTGGACTACTAGACATCAGGGAAGACTTGACCTTTAGTAGGACTGGATTGAATGTGGGGCTGCCACTAGACACCAGGAATATGTCTGCTTTTATGGGACCGGCAATCAGTAATGGGGTGGGGTAGTCAGCACAAACCTGCAGCCACTTGCCATGCAAATGTACCATAATGAGAATGCAAATGGACCCTTAGCATCTTACATGCCCAATGGACTCATTTGCATGGTGGCATCTGAATATTGTGCCGGAGCTACCATCGCCATTGTGTCTGGCGACACCGCTTCCTGCACTGCAAGGGTCCATGTCTGGGCACTGTTACTCGACTTAACACTGTGCTGACATGCCAGGGCGCTGTCCGACTTAATATAGCATCCTTGGGGCTGTGGACAAGTGCAGTGCAATCCTTTGCACTTTACTGTGCCCATTTTTTAATATCTGACCCAGTTGTTTAAAAGTTACAATTGTAGAAGTCCATGATTCATCAGAGTGAAGATTTTGTGGGGTAAAGCGCAGATACCTTCCCAGTTCCATCTGAAGCTTCAGAGCCTTTGTCCCTCCTCCAGTAATTTATAGCTTCCGTGGCATTACCTCTAATTATATTTATGAAAAGGAATAGAAAACTGAAATGCTAGGTGTCATTTTACATACAGTAAGAAAGTTCCTAGTGTTATCGTTGGTGAAATAGATTTTCATTTCTATTATAGATTCTTACTATTGAATTTTTATTTTTATAAACAATTTAAAATCTACCTGCCTTAAATTACATTTTTATTGTAGCTTATCTGTTGCTATCAAATTTTTTTTTTTTTTGAAATTCAATATGTTGTTGGTCTGGTGGCACTGAGGGCTAGGCGCTGGACGCCCACCTGCAACATGCCGGTGACTTGTGTTCAGGACCGAGCACGGACCATCGGCGGGGCGCTGAGCTGGATGGAGCTGCCAAAGGCAGCTCTCCTCTCGGGAGGCTTGGTGGTTTCCCTCGGCTCTGACTGCCCATGGTAGAGGCTGGTGGGCAGTGCAGGCCAGAGGGAGTGCCAGGCGCTAGGCTGACAGGTGGGTGGATGGGGCCATCACAGGGGCTGTAGTACGATGCGCGCCTCCACATGCATGCTGCCTCACTCCTGTGGCCCCAGGGTTAAAACTGGGAGGACTTCAGGAAAAATGAGTCAGCAGGATGACACCCAACTCTCCCCGCAGGCTCTGCTCTGGGCTGGGCTTAAGGTAAGCCTTGGTAATTTCGGGATGTCTGGGCTAGGGAGGCCGGTCGGGCTGATGGGGCAGGTGATAAATAAATACACACACACACAAAAAAAAAGTTTTTTTTTTTTTTTTTTTTTAGCCTGGATTGTTCTACTTTAATGTTGAAGAAAAATTACTCACCGTAGTAATGTTTATTCCATAGAGTCTTAAAGATTATTGACAGGTGCAGTATGCCAACTGGGTTAAGCTGCCCGAGAGGTGGAGTCAGTGCAAATGAGGAAGGCATTGGCCAGTCAGGATAGAGAGAGGAGAGTGCTGCCTGCAGTCAGCCTGAAGGACCTCAGAACTGTTTCAAAGCTGAAAAACAGCAAAATATGCCTGACAGGGCCAAACACTGTTAGCAAAACACACTGAAAGTTCCAAAACACCATTGTGAAACGAATCACCCAGAAAACCAGTAAAGCTAAGCAATTTGGCTACACCCTATAACAGAACCATCCCCAAACAGGTTTCGCAGGGGAGGATGGATGGAGGTATAATGCTGAAAGAATCCAAAGTAAAAACATTATTACGGTGAGTAATTTTTTCTTCTCACCCCAGGAATCCTTCAGCATGTATTGACAGGTGCAGACTGCAAAGCAGTGCAGTTGGGAGGTGGGCAGAAACCTACTTGGGAAAGAGGCTCTGTAGCACCGCTTTGCCAAATTAGGCATGGAATCTGGACTGCACATCCAAGTAGTAATGCTTTGTCAGTGTGTGGACCGCTTTCCAAGTAGCTGCTTTGGCAAACTTCTAGCAAAGAAATGTGTCTTGGGGTTGCCATGGATTCAGTGGTGCCCCTAGAAGAGTGGTCCCTGAACCCGAGAAGGGTTGCTCACCAGCCTTGTAACAGAAATGGATGCAAGAGACAATTCAGTGGGAATGGCTCTCTTTGTTGCCAGTTTCCCTGCCCACTTCACCCTAGGTGAGAAAAGAGCTGAGTGAGTGAGTCTCTGAACTACTCAGTACGGTCAAAGAAATAAAATGGGACTTCTTAACATCCAGGCTATGCAGCTTGGATCGCCTGGAGAGGAGTTGTCTATGAAAGGAACGCAAGGAAACGGACTGCTTAAGGTGGAAAATGGAGACCACCTTGGACAGAAATCTCGTGTTCATCCTAAGGACTACTTTGTGCTTGTAGGAAATAATAGAATTAGGATCTGAAGCTAGGGCTTGTAACTCCAAAATGCATCTGGCGGAGGTAACAGCCTCTAGAAAAACAGCCTTCCTGGAAACGGACTAGAGATCAGCGGTAGCCATGGGCTCGAGAGGAGGCTACACGAGCTTGGACATAGAGATTTGAGTCCAGAGGAGGAACAGGTTCCCCGAGCGGTTGGAGATGCATCAGCCCTTCAAAAACTTTTTGAGAACAGGCTGGGATGACAGATTTGTCTCTTCCAGTGGAACGGTAGGACAAAATGGCCACCAGATGTACTCTAATGATGACTTTTCAGGCCTTCTGTCTGAAGGTGCCCTATATGATCCAGCAAAATAGGAGGAGAAGCCTGCAAGGGTTCTTGTCCTCCTCCTTGCACAACAGAGAGAACCTTCCAGTTGGGAGCACAAGTTTTCCTAGTGCTCGAATTTTTTTTTTTTGCCATTCTAAGGAATTTCAGGACCTGCTAAGAGTACTGGGATTCAGGAAATTTAGCTCTTCCAGAGACAGGCTTAGAGGTGAAGGGACTGAATATTGGGGCACGCTAATCCTGTCTGAGGAAGTCAGAGGAGGAGGAATGGGACAGTCTGATGGGCTTCTGACTGACAAGGCGAGGAGCAAGAAGCACCCAGGTTCTCGCCCAATTTGGAGCCACTGGTATCATGGTGGCTGGCTGAACCCCGAGTTTGAGAAGGACCCAGTAAATCAGCGGAAAAGGGGTAAAACACCTGTGTGTTCCCCTGTCCAGTCCCGGATCAGAGTGTCCGCTGGGATGGTTCTCAGTGCTGAGGCCTGCAGCAGAACTGGGGTAACTTGTGGTTGGGGCTGGATGCAATTGGTCCAGATGTAGAACACCTCGCCTTATGAAAACTGTGGCTAGAACCTGTTTGTTGAGGATCCAGTCATGGTAGCCCTGACTGATGCAGCTTAGCACATCCACCAGAGCATTGTCCTTGCCTGGAAGATGTCCCTATCTGGACTTACTGATCTCTGAGCTGTGAGACAAACACCTTGATGGCCAGGAACATTACTTAGAGTTCCAAAAGAATGATGTGGACCGTGGACTGTCCGGGGTCCAAGCGCCACTTAGGGCAGGTCTCCTAGGTGGGAGCCCCACCCTAGGCAGAAAGCATCCAAGTCAGGATCTGGGGTTTGTTGAATCTGAAAAGGAACCCCTACCCTGAGATTTTCTTTTCCTTGCGCCAGTCCAGAGGCATAAAGGTTTTTGTGACTGGTACTAGCGCTGCAAAACGCCCTTTTTCTTAGACTAAGGAGGAGGTAAGAAAATCCTCATCAAGGACCTGGCACCAAGGACTACTAAGGTCACTGAGGCCATGTGGCCGAGTAGCCTGAGGAAGTGTCTGACTGGTCCCAGTAGTCCTAGACTGAACGGATTTAGCAGAGTGAGAAAATTCTGAATTCTGTCTGCAGGAAGGAAGCTTCCCTGTAGTGTGATGAGCTCTGCCCTTACAAATGGCAGGATTTGGGCAGGCTGAAACTGCAAATTTTTCTTCATTGATTATGAAGTCTGGAGCCTGTAGCATGCTTTTTTCTGGCTTAGGGTTTCTGAAAATGTATGAGGAGAGGAAACTGAGATTCCTTGTCTTCTGAGATGCGTTGCAACTACTGCCAGGCACATGGTGAAACCCCTTAGAAGTGGATGTCAGCCCGGAGGCATGGCTGCAAGCTGATAATGGTCTGGGGCAGCCTGAATCTAAGAAAATGTGTTGTGTTTTTTTTTGGGGGCTGCCTTATTGGAACCTGAAAGTAGGCGTCCTTTCAGATCCAAGGAGACTCAGCTCCCCTTGCTTCAGAGGGTGAATGATATGAGTCACGGTTACCATCATGAACTTTAGTTTCAGCAGGTGCTTATTCAGGTACCTTGGGTCCAGAACCAGTCGCTGTTCCCCATATCCCTTTAGGGATTAGAGATACCTTGAGCAGAGACCCTTGCCCCACTGGGGAAGAGGTACTTTTTATGGCTTTGGCCTCCCAAAAGCCTTGATCTCCATCCCCAACAGCTGTCTTTCTGTTGGGGTAAGAGGTGTAGAGAGCCTAGGACTGAAAAGGGAGGCCCTGCTCCACTACCCCTACCACCCACCAGTCTGAGGTGATATGACACCAGTGATGGAAGTAATGGGTGAGCCTGCTCTTTGCAGGGAGGAGGAGGTGACAAAGAAGGAATCAGTATAACTATTGTCTGGATCGATAAGGGTAACAGGAGTGGGGTTGACTCACTCTGACCTTCCCTGCCTCTACCTACAAAAAAATGTGTAATTTGGAAAAATGCATAGGCATTGAATAAGAAAGAATGCCCTAGGAAAATAACCCCCTCCCCGCCTGAGACTTCTGGGAGGAAAAGGGCCTTAACTTTAGCTGAGTTGCTTTTGTAAGTAATTTTGAACTCATCCAGTCTTTTCATGTAGACCTTAGTTTGGTTCCTGAAAAGGGAATTGTTTTCACAAGAAAAATCCATACCTTGTAAATGGATGTCCTGAGTGAGAGTAGAAATCCTTAACCAAGTAAACACCTGAGAGAAATGGTCTGTGCATGACCTCAAGGCTGTGTCATTATTTACTCAGCCATGAGAAACTGATACCTAGTAGCGTCTATGGCCGGCTTCAGAAATGACATCCCTGAGCATAGTGACTTTCATGTTGCACTATAGCCAATATAGTTTTCAGTAAAGCTCTTATTTATTTATTTTTATTTATTTGTCTCTAGGATTACAAGTACCTTTGAGCCAAGGCTTTTTACAAAGGTTCCACGTCATGCTGGTAACAGACACTAGAACATAAAACAGTTACAGGTACATGGTTTTAGACAGTAACTTTGCTTGACAAAATCAGACTGAGCGATGAGTACTCAAGAAACAATAGGAGGAAGAGGGCAAGAAGGGAGAGCCCTGAGGTGGGGAAGGCATAGGTGTAGAGGGTCAGGGTGAGGCAGCCAAGGGCCTTGTCAGACAAACACAGGGCAAGCATTAGAAGCTGCACTGGACAGGTAAGTGCAAGAAGAGAGGGCAGAAATTTATACCTGTAAGGTCAGAAGCAGCGAGGGAATGAAGATGTTATGGGGTGCAAGCACAGGTGGAGGTGCCAGTTATGGAGTGTTGGAGCTTTTTTTTTTTTTTTGAACGCTTCTAAGTGTTGCTGTGGATGAGGCGTCACTAGAGAGCTTATTCAGCCAACTCTGAGCCTGTATGCAAACGACCTTTGGCCTTTGGACATGCAGCAGCGGGGATTTGAAGGATTTGGGGCTTAGAGCTCCTGGTCTTAGATACCTAGCTGTATATGATATGTAAGTAAACGAGTGTAACAGCAAAGAAGCAGTAATATATGATTTCTTACCCAAGAATTCAGATTTATTTTTTTAAGTCTTTGTCTGGAGAGTGTGCAGACAGTAGCACATTGACCACTTTTCTAGTCTGGATGTGAATAGAGAGAATCAGCAGTGCAGTTACCGAACTGGTGTTTCCTCTCAATCTTTCTGTCCACCCAGGAGGCAGATGAAGGGGTTTCAGAATTTGAAATTTGCTTTCTTCAGTGTATCAACTATGGGCAGACCAAATTCTTTGAAGGAATATGACCCATAAATTCTACATAGTTCTCCTCCACAGCTTGACTGGTGTCGACCTGGAGAGGAAGTTCAAGGATGTCCACCGCCTGTTTAAGAAATGTAAAGGAAGAAACTTCATCATCGTTATCACTTAAGTATGCCGCAGGGTGGCTGCCTGAGTCTAATGGGTCACCGCAGCAATACATCATCATCCTCTCCTTTATCATAAAAACCTTGGGCGTAGCTGTAGTCACGGAGAGGAGTACTAGGCCCCAAGGAGCTCGAGCTAATACTGCCCATAGACTGTAAAGTCTGATATAAATGCCAAGCTTTAGCTAGTTCATTTGCAGAGGGCATATCTTTATCAACCACTGTTGTCTCCTTATGCTTTTCACAGGAGGGACAGCCGTGTTATATTTCTAATTCATTTTAGCAGGGACTGGGGCAGAACCCCACTCATTTTGTCTTTTAGAGGCTTGGCTGGAATTTTTACTTGATCAGACTTACTGGCACTAGGGTCCCTGGGGACTTACCAATAGTTTCATGTTGACTTGAGGTACCCTCCTCAGCACTTTTAGAGGAGTAGAGGAGGCATACTGAGAGGCCATAATAATGAGAGTTTGGCCAAAAGCTAAGCCAATTGAAATTAAACTTGCTAGAGTTTTTTTTTCTTTTTCTTTTTAATAGTGGAAAGGAAAATAACCACCTCCACGCCTCTTGCCAACAATAGCCTACTGCACAATTACAGAAGTTGTTACCCCAGAGAAGAGAGGGGAATTAACCTTCAAATAGTTATGTAATATAAAATATAAAGAAAAAGGATTCCAGAAAATTGCGACGTGAAAAAAATTTTCCTCCTAACGCTGATTAAAATATTGATTTTACTGCAAAACAGTAAAATACAAGCTTACACACTAAATATTATCGAATAAAATAAAACGACAGTTTAATCACAGATGTGGGCAACTCTTACTCAGAAAAACACTGAAGCGTGAAAACGATAAAAAGAAAAAAAAAAAACTTGCTACTGTGGAGCCAAACGCAGCCATGTTAAAATGGAAGACATAAGGTAAATACTTCAAAATACTTCTAAGACAGCACTCAAAAGTAAGAAAATGTCATAGGAAGGTCTCTGAAGAGGGGGGCTCCAGGCAGTGTTGCCAGTTCAGCGGAGTAAAAGTTCTGAGGTCCTTTAGGCTGACTGCATGCAGCACCTCTCTCTCTCTATCCTGATTGGCCAATGCCTTCCTCATTTGCATTGACTCCACCTCTCTGGGGTAGTTTAACCAACTGAATTCTGCACCTGTCAGTACATGCTGAAGAGTTCCTCGGTGAGAATACAGGTTTTTTTCAATTGTATTTTAGATTCTCGCAAAGATTGTTGTGGAGGGCATACCTAGTGTTAAGATCCAGCAGAGTAGATGTTTGGTAATTTGCTTTAGAGACTCATGATGCTTGATTTTGTGTAGTGTTTTTTTTTTAAATTTTTTTTTTTTTTTTTTTTTACTGAGGTTTGTATTTAGAAATATATGTGACTGAATATTTATGTTTCCCTTTAAAGAGCACCTTTCATGGTACTGGTGCTCACAGCCCCAAAGGAAGCTTACCTGCCTCCAAGTTCCTGCTTTAAAAAAAAAAAAAATTTTAGGGTGCCATTTTCGGGAATGGAGGGATCGATTTTTGGCTCTGGAGGAGTTGAGCCACCAAACCCATCCACTTTCCAATCAGTCAGTTTTATTTGTATGCTGGACGGTATGTGAGCAAAATGTCCATTTTCACAAACGCCCAGTGTAGGAAATGCAACAGATGAACAAATACATTGGCCAATGGCATACATAGGACATACAATGAACTACCTACGACATACAGCAAAATGTAGCTGGTCCATTCCACTGGGGTGTCAAACAGACGAGGCATACTGATGAGTCCTGGTAGGATGAAACACGTGTTCATGTCTTGTGTTAGCACCCTTGCAAACTGTGTGGAGAGGCTTTTCGGCACCATGCAGTTCTGCTTAAAGTTGGACCACCATAACATTCTGTGGTGATTTGCATATGCAGCCCATGATGCTTTGCATTGTGGGGGGCATGTGTGATTTTGCATTTTATATACAGGTGTATAGAAGTACATTATATATACAGGTGTATGGATGTACAAGGAACTAATAAGTAAAATAAAATTACCATATTACATGGGTAAAATTGTACAAGAGTCGACTAGAAGGCAGACTGATGAACAGAAATGTTTTAGGTATTGTATAGGGCAGGAAGTTTTAGTGCACTTGGTGGGGAGAAGAAAAGGGGGATGTGGAGGGGGAGAGAGATATGTGGGATTTATGGAGGGGCCATGGAGGAGGCCTATCAGGGCAGCTGCAGGTGGACGACATGAGGATGTTCTCCTTAGGAGGAGTTGAAAGAGTAAATGGACCCACAAGCCAGGGTTTTGGGGGTAGCTTGTTGTAAAGCTCGCTCCCTTGAAGGTAGTGGGAGTTCTGGGCATGCTTAGTCCTGTAGAAAGGGGTGTTAAAAACAAGACTTGAGGCACCCTAGTCAAATGCCCAGGTGCTGCGAGTGGGAATAGGGAGATAACGCTGGGGGGAGGGACTATTGAGGTATATCTTGTGTAGGAAGGAGAGCATCTTAAGATGGAACCTCCTTCTAGAGTGGGCCACCAAGGGAGAATAAAGTAAGCAGTGGTGTGTTTTCCAGGGAGACCGGTGACTAAACGTCCTATGCTGTTGTATGTGACTCTTAAGTTTTGAGAAAAGGAGGGATGAGGTAAGGGATAGAAGACAATAGATCCATAGTCAATAAGGGGCAGTAGTAGAGAGCTAGCAAGGCGAAGTCTGATGCACGGATGAGGAACTTTCTAATCCTGTAGAGCAGACCAAGTTCGACATGCGCTTCGCGCTTAGCACATTGTGATGTCAGAATAGGGGACAGCATTGGGGCATCTACAAACTGGGAAGTGGATGGATTACGGTCGGCAAAAATGGCACCATAAGAAAAATGTGTTTTAAAGCAGTGAACTCAGATGCAGGTAAGCTTCTTTTGGGGTTGTGAGGTGGGCATATTGTAATTCAGCATGAAAGGTGCTCTTTAAAATATCTGTTTTCATGTTTAACTATTCTGGAATATAAGTTTCATTACATCTTGTCTGGAATCATTTACAGTACTGTAACACCCTACAAAATAAATAATAAAGGTAGAAATCGAAGTTTCAGACCCCTCCTTTTTTTTCTTTTAATCTAGTTAATTTACAGTAAGCTTGCCTTGGATTTTGTAGCTCCAGATAAATTTATTTATAGAGTTTTATATTGTTATGAACCATTTTGGGGAATGCAGTTTGTCACCTGCATATGAGAGTACAGTATTTTAGGCAACAGTCTTCTTACCTGAATGTGTTCTCCCATAGGTTTAGGCGTAGTTCTAAATCTTTGTCTATTGTATGCTTAAGATATTTGAGGTTTCCTTTTGCAAGTACTTATATGATTTATTAAATTTTATTCCCAGGTACTGAATTTCATCTTTGGATCATTCTAGAGCAGTATTTTTGAAATCTGCTTTTGTAAATAAATTGTTTAAAGATAGTATCTGGGACTTATCTTTATTTTATATCCTGAGAAGCTTCCAAAGTCATTTAAAATATTAATTATTCTCGGTATTGTATTTTGTGGCTATAAGACAATTAATAGACTTTATCTGCGTAAGTGTAATAAATATACTTATCTTTTATTACTACTCCATATTTATCTTGTTCAGTTGTCAACTTCTGTAGTAATAGTTCTGGAGAGAGAGAGAGAGAGAGAATGGCGTGCCTTTGTTTAGTCCTCTCTTGAATTTCAAATATGTGGTGATTTCTCCATTATCAGAACTGCTGATTGAGGGTTGGTATAGAGTAGTCTAATCCATCTGAGAAAGTTAGATATTTAATGCTTTGAATAAGTAGGACCAGTTCACTCCGGCAAATGATTTTTCATGTCTAATGATAGTAGAGCCATAGGTGTTTTACTTTTTCAGCGATTTTAAAATGTGGAGATGTTGTGCTGCCCTGGTGGCATGGCTGGTTGCTCTGCCATGTGGGAGACCCAGGTTTGAGTCCCCAGACCTGACTGGTAGAGCTCTGTTAGGTGAGGTGCTTGGGCTTGGGATGGGATTGCATGCTCTTGCCATGTGAGCACCCTTTGGTTGTCTTAATGTGGTGGCTGATGGGTATAAAGAAGATCCTTCATCCATTCTCCCAAAACATGATTATTTTAGAATTTTATTTTATTTTTTTAGTTTATCTCTTTATGCTCCCTTGCCGATCGGCCCCCATCCACTGGTCCTCCGGAGCCCCACCACGCTGGCGCCTACTGGGACTTACCTCGTGCTGCTTCAGACTTACCTCATGCTGCTTTTGGAGGTGCCCAGCTGGCCGGGCATGGAGTCTGGAAGAACCAGTGTCATCCTACCAGTCGGCAACATTCCCCCCACCCCCGCTTTTTCCTTCCCCTGCTGCGGAGGTGGGCTGCATAGTGACACCACTGGCGATGTGCACAGGCACACTGGCTATCTGCCCCTCCCTCATTTTGGCAGTGTGGAGTGCAACCCCAGCTTCCGCTTAGGCCAGACTGACACCAACCACTGGTACCTTCCTTCCCTGAACAGAAGAGAAGTCCTCCGGACGCTCAATCTCTCCTCCCCAGCGCCCCAGCAGCCTGCTTGCACCGTGAACACAGGTTGGTGGCGTGGCAAGAGGTAAGGTACAGAAGCTTTTAGCCCTCTATGCCACTGGGTGATTATTTTATAATTTTAATTATAACATGGGTTTTAAAATCATGAAATCTGATTGGTTAAGGGCTATCTTTACCCATATTTCCATCTCGGCATAACAATGGGTGAAGATGCAACAGCCTCCTTAACAAAAATTAAGTACTAACACACATGGCTGCTGCCTTTACTCACTAAAACCTTCAGCCAGTCCCTAAAAATAAAAATATCTTAAAACAAAACAAAAAAAATGTTGCCATCATAATCCTCTTCTACACACATGCACAAATTTAAGAAGTACTGCAGTACTTACAGTTCTTATATCTGGTGTTTCTTGGTGACCATAAAAATCCCCTCCCATGATTACCTGCCTGCCAGGGAAATCTCTGCTGTTTAACCTGTTTCAGATTGAAAAGGCTTCATTTGAAGCCTTCTGTTTTGAGTGTAGGGTAAACATTCTGCCAGTAGAACTGAGCAGAGATTTGAGTTCTTGTATTCCATTCATAGTAAACATTCCATCTGTTGAATGTGAATGGGAAAAAGAAAAGAAATGGAGTGGTAAAAGGGAGGAAATAGTATAAAAAGACAGAGAAGTGGTAAGGAAACGGTAAATGGGTGGTTGGGGATTATTTTAGGGATAATTTAAAGAACATAATGTATTTTACTGTGTATAAGATAATATTTGAAACCGAGATATCATGCCAATACTGTGATGTGCTGGGTCTATTTTTGCGCGTGGATGAACTTAAATATTTAATTTTTATTTTTTAACATATTTTCTGCACTCCCCAAACAAAAAAAAAAACTAATCCTGGACTAATTTTATAATATCAGTAAGGCACCCAATGTGTACTTTTTTTTTAAATATTCTTTGGTAACCAGGTAAGGCCCAATAAGCACAAGTACTTTACATAGATACATTGACACTGTCGGCAGATAAGGGCCTATGGCCCACCCAGCCTGCCCATTTGAGATTGTGTTAATTTTGTTTTTCTAGAAGTCTGTTGCCCTTACCCCGACCTCCAGAATTCCTTATGTCTATCCTATGCATTCTTAAATCCTGTGATTGTTTCAGCCCCCACCACTTCTCTGGCAGTGTGTTCCACTTGTCCACCACCCTTTCTGTGAAGAAATTCTTCCTCGCTTTCCTGTGAATCGCCTCCCTCCAACTTCATCCCATGTCCTCTAGTCCTAGAACATCTTTTCATTGGAAAATAGTGTATTCCTGTACTTTGTTTTCAGGGTGACCTGGGAGCACTGGGGAGGTTAAGGACTTGCTCATTGCTCATAGATGCATGGGTGGAGGTTGTGGAGTCAAACCTAGGTCTGCTGGAAGTACCAAGCGCATTTACAAGTTGTTACTCTAACCTCTAGACTATACTGCCAGCCCAGTACTTTGTACCAAACAACTTTGTGTTGGGACAAATCACTGGTGGTTGAAGGCACTGGCAGTGCCTCGCAACACACCTGAGGTGCACCACACACCTTGTCATGTCTTACTGCTTTGTTAGTCAGCAGAACTATATACATTAGTACTCTTCTCTAATCACTCTTAACTCAGGCCCTTCTATTTCTGGCTGTAAGCAGACAAGCATAGGTAGCTGGACAGGATATGAAAGTTAAAAGAAACAGAGTTCCATTTAGTCAAGAAAACATTCTGATGACCAACTCATTTTGTAATCTCTAAACTCTCTTGAAGATGAATAAGATACCCTTGTATATAAATTAAAGTGTAGTATTTCTTCTTAAATCACCCTTTGAAATTTAAGCCTGCCAGGGTCTTTCTAACATGTTAAGCTCTGTGTCTTAATAGTAACAGATTCAGGCTCTGGTACAGGCTCAACATTTCTCTGTTCCTTGGATATTGTTTTCTTTCAGCTACAGCTTCTACTCCTACTCTGCCCCAGCCAGCTCCCTTTTGATGCCCCCGTATCCCGCCTGGGAGTTAACCAGCCACTGCCCAGGAGTACTATGTGTTGGGAGGTGCCACGGTCGTAGTGCTGAGTCTGCGAGGGCAGTCTTAGAAACATAGACTTTGACAGCAGATAAGGACCGCTGGCCCACCCACTGTGCCCATTTCCTACCTAAAGGATAAGCCGCAGACCCTAGTTCCTAGTCTTCATCCTGCTGGCAGAGGGTGTTTCCACCATTTCCTCCCCAAGGTCTGCTCACATGCATTGGTGCGTGTGCTCACTGTGCACTGTAGGCAAACACATCAGGGCCCTCCCCAGTGTGCGCCTTCTGCTGCTGCACCATCCAGCCTCTGCCAAGTGGGGAACATGCAGTGGTGTATGCTGTCCTCCTCCCTGAGGGGACATTCAGTCCTGCCCTAACTGGCCCCCAGCAACCTGTGCCTGTTACTGACCCCAGGTATGTGATACTTACTCATTTAGAGTTTCACACACCAGGATAACCTTGCTTAGGTTACTCACCTATTTTCAAGAGGCTCCTAGGGACAGTTTAAACACCAGAGTTGGCACCTTGAAAGTTAGAAGCATATTTTAGTTACTACTTACATACCAGGTGCATACCTTCATGCCATTGCTGACCAGGGAACCTCCTGGACCGAGGGGCAGGTATCTGAGGGACCAGCCTCTGCTTTTTGTCCTCTTCGGTGGTGGTGTGCAGTGACAGGTTGAAGGCAAACAAGACCACCATAATGGCAGATCTTGTGGCGTCAGTTGACCTGGCATGCATTACAGAGACCTGGTTGGGATGACTCCGGCCCAGTGTTGGGTTGGCAGTTCCAGCTGGTTTTTCCGTGGTTTTACTGCCCGAGGAAGGATTGGGGGGTCATTTGTTTTAGGTCAGAGTTGGACCTGGTGGTGCACCCAGTGGGGACACCCGGTCTTTGAGTGCATGGCGGTGTGTGGGTCCTGGTGGAGTTTAGGTGCTCCTTGTCTCACCATCCAGGACAGGGACTTCTACAGGAGGTAATGGCCTTCGCCTCCGAGAGGGTGTTGGAGTCGCTGAGATGGCTGATCTTCCTTGTCAGTCTTCACCAATCATTACTGCTGGGTGTACGGGAGCTTTTGGGGAGGGAGGAATCTGCGCCCGACGATGGCGCCGCCCACCGAGCCAGCGCATTGCATGGCGACGCAGGGTTGGCCGCTGGGCACCGCAGAATCCTCCTCCATCCTAGTTCTGTTTTCACGCCGAGGCTGCACCTGCCGCGCGAAGTTCAGTGATTGATGCGCCATCGGCCTGCTCCATATTTTGATGCGCTTCCTGCTTCTCCATCCCGTTCTGATTCACCCAGCCGTTGGATACTGATAAGACCGTTCTGTTTGTTGTTATTGCCAACAATGCTGGATCTTTTCCTGTGAATTTTTAGAACTTTTGCTTCATGTCTGGTTCGGGGGATAAGTGAAAATCAAAAGCAGGCCGTGCCCCCATGCAGCAGTGCCGCTGTGGCCGCATTTTCCTTAACAGACCGACATGATGTTTGTCTGCGCTGCCTGGGTCCCAACCACTATATGGACAACTGTGACACCTGTTTCTTCATGGACCACCGCTGCTCTGGAAATCTGCATGTTTAAAGTTGGCAGAGCCCCACAGCTTTCAGAGGACAGCGTCATTCTAGGGATGCCATGGCAAGATCTCTCAACCCTACCTCCAGGTCCCTCCTGGGTCTATACGGCCCGTGAGGAGGAAACCTCAGATTCCAGCCTTGCCGCCAGCAGGTTTCTTCCGCAGTGCCGGAGAAATGCCTCAGTTCCCTGTGGGGCCAGGCACTGCCATGGCAGTCACCTCTTCGCAGGTGCAGGCTCCCCCATTGTTGCAGTCCAACGGTCGCTGGGCCCAGCACTGGCGGACCCTCTGCACTGCCTGCGGTGCCATTTCGGATCCTGTTCACAGTGCCGGGGGTTGGGCGGCACCATAGGCGGTGTTGTGTCCTGCAGCGGGCGCGTCAGTTCTGGGGCTCCTGGGGTCACTAGTCTGGCGGTGTGAGTGTTCTCTTCTTGGAGGACGCGACGACTCACACTGGCTGATCCGACTGGTGTCCTGACTCCCCGAGTCAGGGAGCCCCCTGGACGTGGCACCAGGCATCCCAGTGTTAGCCTCCCATGCTCCCTGGAGTCTGTGATTCTGTGGCCCCTTGCCGACTCCAGTGTCGGGGGCACGCTGTGGATAGCAGTCCCATAGGACATTGTGTGGCGGTTCACTTTGGATGTGCAGCTGCCACTTCCGGTACTGCTTCGGTTGGATGGGGACTTCTTCTGCGGCCTCTCTTGAAGGGGGGGCATGGTGATTAGGGATCCCCTAGCACTGGGGTTGAGGAAGAGGATGGCCTCAGAATCTGAGGGGTTGAGGGGCGCATGGGGGCCCTCCTCCACTTCCCTGCAGGGGGCGGGAGGAGTCGCAATGCAGAGCCCTACTTCTCCTTCTTGGAGTCCTCGGAGGTGCCCTTTGTGGGCGGTGCTGAGGATTGCCCTTCTGGATCCATGCAGCCCGGTCGCACCACAGGGAGATTTCCCCTCAGGGCTCAACCAGGATATGTTTTTACATCTACAGCATACATTGACTGGGTCGACCCTGGATTACCTCAAGTTAGAGGATCTTCAGTGAGGACTCAGAGCCCAGGCAGAGGCCATGCACTTTCAGTTAGGTGCTCTTCCCCAATTCCTCTGCAGTCACCTCTCTCTCTTCCGGGACATGTGGGTCATACAGGGCCCTTAACCTGGGAGACGCTCAGGGCCACTCGGCAGTCTACCCTAGGTATAGTTAGGAGCCATGGATGAGCAAGTCTTTTCGCCTGTCTCCTCCGCCCGCAGGAGGACTCTGAGCACCCATTTTGACTTCCTCAGCTTCCTTTTCCAAGGAAGAGGACCGCTCAGTCCACCTTTCATCCAATGCTGATTTCACTGAATATCAGCGTTCCTTCTCAAGGTTGGTACAGGAACGCCATATATCCCATGTGGTAAGACACAGTACTGAAGGGAGATGCGCCCTTCCTGAGCGAGTTTAGTGTGCACTGCTTAGTGGTACCATCCTGGCCCATTGCCTACCAGGAAGCGCCAGTCCACACCAGGCAGTCACCAGCCACCTCATCCCCAACAGACTGCAGAAGGAGGTATTGCGCTTCCCAGGAGTCTCTTGGTTCTCTGCCTCACCTGCCTTCGGGTTGACGGCCTTAGATACTCCTTCCGGACTTAAACATTCTACGCATCACTGACCACTGGATCTGGATTCTGCCGAGTTCGACCAATGGGGAAGAAGAGTTTTCTTCAGCTCGTGGTGCTGCTTTGTATCAGCTCAAATCAGGCTCACCACGCTGCCTACAACAGGCACATGTGGTCGATGTTGGTGCAGGTGTTAGCATTTCTGCCTGATTGGAGGAATCTAGGCAGGCCATTGCCCTCTCTGCGCAGGGTCTGGAACTTGCAAGGCACCAAGCAAGGGCATCTTGTGACACCAATGAGGTGGCCTCCAGACTGTCAGGGACAGCGATCTGCATCAGGCGGATGGCATGGCTTCATCTATCCAAGATGTCACCCATTGCTCGGTGTAGTGTGATTTCCTCCACTTTCCGGGAGACCGGCCTTTTCTCCCACAGGGCGAGGAGGAACTTTCAGGGTGTCTTCCATCCCCTGGCCACGGGGGACACCTCCTCTGCCTGACCAGCCTTAGACCATGTACAGTCTAGTAGAGCTATGGAACCCCTCCTCGCCTCTCCGCGGGAGGCTGAAGGAATCTGTTCCCTCAGGGCAGTGCAAGGTTCCCTCGGGGGCTTGGTACTCACTAGCAGATGAATGGTGAAGATTGACAAGGGAAGATTGAAAATTACATACCTACCATAATTTTGATCTTCTCTTGTATCTTCACCATTCATTACTGATTCCCACCCACCTTCCTCACTTGGGCCTCAGCTCTTGGGTGCCGCCTCCACCCTGCTCGCCTCCCCTCTCGAGGCCAGTTAGGGGCAGAGTCCGCCTGGTACTCAGGGCCCCTATTTCTGTCTCTAAAGTCAGAGTGCCCACCCTAGGAGGGTGGCGTAGGGTCTTCGCTTCTAGCCTCGAGGGAACTCCTGGGATTCTCGGGGTGCACTGTGGTTGCTTCTTTTCCTGACATAGATTTTCAATTTTGTTTCCTGTTCTTGAAGTAGGGACTGCATCAGTGCATCTCATGGGAGAACCCATAGATTTTCTCCCCTCTGTGTCTCTCTTTCCCTCAACCTTAGAGGCCATTCTGGACAGAGTCCTCTCCTGTTTAAGGGGTACCACCTAACTAAGCTATCGGGTATTAAGCTGTAGAGTACAATGTCCCAGGACTTTCATCCCACATGTGGGTTTAGGGGTAAGAAGGAGGGGGCTAATTCCGCCATGTTTTATGTTCTCCAAGACCATTTCAAATTCTCTTGTCCTGGACCTCTGTCCAGTGGTCACTGAAGTTGGCCGGATCCTTGCACCTGTGTCTTCATACCTTCAGGTTTTTGAGGCTAAATAAGCCAATGGTCTTCCAACTTGGCATGGCTGAGGGCCCTCCTCTTCCCTCACGATGCTGTATTCTTCTCTTTCTTTCTCCTCCTTTCTCCCTTTCCTGTGCAGCTGCTCAAGGGTTGAGGCCCTATGGCCTCTGAGGGTAAAAGTACAACTCTCTCTTCTGGGCGGCTTCTTCCTTTTCAGTTTATATCCTTTCCTTTTCCTGTTTTTCGCCTCTTGCCTCACCTTGATTTTCTCTATCCCCTTTGTTTCATCCTCTCCGCAGAACAGAACTGGGATGGAGGAGGAACTGTGGTGCCTAATGGCCAACCTTTGTGCGCCACGCAGTGCATCGGGCCCCATGGGTGGCACAGTCGGTGCTGACCCTCCCCCCAAAAAAAAGCTCCAGTACAGGTGCGTGTCACCGCTTACACCCAGCAGTAATGAATGGTGAAGATACAAGAGAAGATCAAGAATTACGGTAGGTGCCGGCCCGGTGGCGCTTGAGGGCTGAGGGCGCTGGACGCCACACCGTTAGCTCACACCGCCACCCGGCCCAGAACGACTCGGCCGGGCTGAGCAGGGGGGAAGGAAGGATTGAGCGTCCTGCGACAGCTCTTCCTTCGTGTGGGTGTAGGACACATGCGGGCGCTAGAGTGGCACCCAGCGGAGGCTGGGTGTCTGACAGTAGTGGTGCAGCTAACGGAGGGGGAAGAGCCGCAGACGCCTGCACGTAGGTGCGCTTGACGCCATTGCACGTCCGGCTCTCCAGTGGGCAAAAGATATAAGAAAATCAGGGGAACCTCCACTTATGAAGCCTCCCCTGGCTCGTTGGCCTCTGTCACCGGATCCCAACCAGATAATGGTTCCGCTGGCTGGATAAAGGGCGCTAGTTCCACTGCCCCACCCTCTGGGGAAAGCCAGGGTGACTGGGGATCACGCAGACAGTAGGTGGAAGACTGGGCCATGACCAGGGCGGATACCTGTGGTAGAGCTCCGATAAAATAATAAATTGAAAAAAAAAAAAAAGAATTACGGTAGGTAGTAGTTTTCATTTCTTGGTGACTTCAACACCTGAGTGGATGACAAGGTTCCTCCTGTGCCAGAGACTTCATGTCTAACATGGAGGCCCTTGGCTTATCTTTTTTAACCATAGCTGGACCCACCGCTTTGGACATGCGCCTAACTGGTGTTCTTCCTGGGGCTTGAGATTGCCACCCTCGAGATTGATCCGTTGTTTGGTCAGATCACTGCACTATCAGGCTCAGCTTGAACCCCACCCCCACCAACCCAATTGTCCCTTCCCTGTGGAAATGTTACAGCTCCGCCCTTTAAATCCTTCATCAGCATTCGACACTGTGGATCATGGGTACTGAATGACCTGCTCAGGGTGAGGATAGGGAGATCAATCTCTTCTCATCCTTCTCATCTTGCATCAGCATTCGACACTGTGGATCATGGGGTATTGTTGGACAGGCTGAGGAAGTATGTTGACTCACTGGCAAGGTTATCAGCTGGTTTGAGGTTTTGGGAATTATTCCTCAAGTCTGATGGCCCTGTCCTGTGGAGTGCCCCAAGGCTCTGTCTTCTCCTCCATGTTATTCACAGTGTATTTGCGCCCCATGGTGAGGTCATAAGGCGGTATGGGCTTGGGTTTCATTGCTATGCTGATGATACACAGCTGTGCCTGTCTTTCGCACCAGGAAGAACAGATGCTGTTGACGTGCTAAATAAGTGCTTGTCTGAGATCTGGCATGGATGTCGTTGAATTGATTGGGCCTCAGCCTAGGGAAGACTGAGGTGTTGGCGATTGAGCCGGGGGAGTGGGGACTTTAGGGAGGATTTAGGACTTTTATTGGCCCAGCCAAACTGGAGGCCTCACTAAAGTGAAAAATGTGGGCGCCCTTCTGACAGCAAACTGACACGTGACGCCCAGGTGTCGGCAGCTGTCCAGAATGGATTTTACCATCTGCGTAAATATCGACTCGAATAAGATCCCTTATCCCCTGACTACTTGGCCACACTGACACGCGCTTGTTGCCTTGAGGCTCGACTCACTGTAATGCGCTATACCTGTGGTTGGGGGTATGGATGCAGCTGTTGCAGACAATGTGGTCCTGGCTTTTGACGTAATCTCTCGAGATCCTCTCATATTACGCCAGGGTGCTTGAGCTGCATCTTCTTCTTTTTTTTTTTTTTTTTTGCATTATTTATTTACTCCTCCGTGCTCCTAGTGACCCCCACTCCTTCAGGCTTCTTCCAAGTCCTGACCGATCCCCACTGGCCTTACCCAAGCTCCTTTCCCTCACAACGCAGCCGGTCCCTGGATATCCAGCACAATCCCTTCGGCTGGCGGGTCCCTCCTCCGAGGGGAAGGCACCGGGGAGGAGCCCAGTGCACTCTCAATAGGGCCCAGGGATGCTGCTGAGGAAAGGAGGCTCACCGAGGAATCTGGGGACGGAGAGTCGCCATCCGCGCCACCACCGAGGGTATTTCCGGATCTTACCGAGAGGGTTCTGCAGTAGATAATTACATATAGGACGGATGCCGCAGGCATCTGGACCCTACGGAAAATTTCTAGCTAGCAGTCTCTGAGTGGGGACCGCCACACGCCAGGTGGTCATTAGTATAAAGAGGCGGTCCCCGTCCGCTTCTTCCAGTTCTTTTCCCGCCACTGGCTCATGTCAGCACCTCGGTAAAGTTCAGCGTAGTCAGCCTCAGTCTTCGGTAGTTTTTACCGAGTTATTTTCGATTTTTCAATTTTTGTCAGGTATTCGCCGGTGTATGTTGTCCCTACACCTCCGAGCAAAAGAACAAGTGCTACTAATGCGGCTAACTCCCACACAAGGGGCCATTCCCAGTGCCCTTCTGCCATTGGAGGCCTCCGCCTGAAGCCACTGTGCAGCCTACTGGTCTAACGGCTACGTAAGCCGGACGCCGGCTCCTCAGATACCCGCACGGAGACGGCTCGATAAGTCGCCCGACGGGCGGTGCATGGCCCCTGTTCCGCCTCGACCAGGCCAACCTTCCTTTGCGATCTGCCTCTGGCGACGGGTCCACTAAGTCGGACATCGGCTCCTTCGGCGCCCACCCGACCCCTGCTTGATAAATTGACGCCGGCTTGCCCGACGCCCACACGGCGGCTGAGCAGATGCCAGATCCTCCCACATCCGCTGTTCCTGCTCCCCACAGCATTCGCTGCCCTCCAGGGACCCTGCTCTCTCAGCCTGACCTCGGGATTCCCCGTCCGCTGCTGGGCCGACTCAACCTGACGCCGGGCTCCTGGACGCTGGCCCCGACACCGGCTTCTCGGCCACTGGCTCAGACGCCGGTCTTGCCGATCCCGGCAACATCCCGCCTCCCGGATGCCGCCCAACGCCGGGCCTCCGCCCCACCAGGCCTTCTGCTCCAGACCCGCCTCAGGATCTCCAGCCGGGCCGCCTACCTGGCTCCGCAGTATCTGACGCCCAGTACCAGACGCCCGCCTGTCCGATGCCGCAGTACCCGTGCCTCAATACCCAATGCCAGTCTTCCCGCCGCCTGGTATGGATACACTCTCACGGGTATAATCCATACGCATATCCCCTCCTCCTCCACCGCCTCAGCCGCCGTGGACTTGAAGGAGAATCTGGTCTCCTGGTGGTCTGAGGCCAAGGCTCAGCTCAACAGGAAGGGAGAGTCATCTCCCAACGACGGTGCCGGTTCTGGTTCCATACGTCCGCTGACGACAGACTTGTTCCCCACCTCCAGACACCAGGGCCGAACCCTCTGGTTCCAGGGTGGGGCAGGACATGCTTCCTGAGGGCTTCCCAAGGGTCCATTCCTCCCCACGCTGGAGAGGGAGTATTCCTCCACGGACACCTCGGATGACGAGCCACGCTCTCCATCCAAGCCCAGGCCGGGACTCCTCTGAAGTCCCTTCCGGAGGATCCTTTTACGAGTTGCTGCGCAAATCCCGGAGGTTAATAAGCTGCATTCCTTGGAGCTGGATCCCCAGTGTAATAAACTCGCTGAGCATCTGGGTCTGCCGTGACAGCTCCCACCTTGGTGCCACCCTGGATTGAGCCTCATGCTGATCTTGTTTCCACTATTTGAAACAGCCGCCGCTTTAGCCCCACTTCCTCGAAGTCGAACAGGCTATATCAGGCTCCTGAGGGTGTTGACTTTTAGATTCTCACCCCGAGCTGATTCGTTGTGATTAGCGCCTGCCAAGGCCGGACAGCTAACCCGAAACATCTGAGCTCGTCTCCACCTGACAAAGAATCCCGCCTTCTGGACAGTACGGGAAGAAGATCTATGCTTCTTCAACTCTGGGTATTAGGGCCCTAAATTAAGTCAGGTCACATGGGGATTACCAGAAGGCGATTCTTAGTGAGATGGAATCCAAATTGGACTCCTTTCGGACTCTCAAGTAAAACAGGAAGTGGCTGACCTCGTCCGCTCTGCACGTTCGCCAGTTGGCACATGCTTCGTGCTACTTACAATGTAGTGGACACTGCTGGTAGGAGCTCTGCCCGCTGTAGGCTTGCGGCGCCATGCCTGGCTCCGTGGTGTCAGGGTTGGTCCTGGAAGTGCAGTCCGCTATTCAGGATGCGCCTCTTCCGGGTTCGGTGTTGTTCGGTAGTGATGTCAAGGACATTATCACCGATCTGCAGGAGAAGGGACTGCACTGAAGCCTGTGGACTCCATGTATCATCCCCATCAAACATAGCGCTGTCCCTTTTGCAGACAGAATCTGCCAAAGAGGGACCAGGGAAACTGGCGCTAAGCGGTGGGCCCCTCTGGCTGACAAGCCCCTCCCCCAAAAGCAGCTGGTACTTCAGCCGCGACGCTGCCCCCAACCACCTGACTCCTTTCCTCTCCCACAGCCTCTGGCTCTCCAGAGGAACCCGGTGGAGGGAGGTTTCCATCCACCTCCTGGGTTGGGAGAGGATAACTCAGATTCCTGGGTGCTCCAGCTTATCGCGGAAGGACACTCAAAGTTTCTCCAGAAACCACCTCGCACCTCCCCAAGGTCATCGTACTCGGAACACCTTCTTTGGTCCAGGAAGAGATTTCAAGACTTTTGCTGAAGGAGGCGATAGAGCCCATCCCCTTTCTTTCAGGGAACGGTTACTATTGTCACTTCTTCCTGGTCCCAAGAAGACAGGAGATGTAAGGTCGATTCTCAACCAAAGTTCCTGAACTTATTCGTGGAGTCTTGTTGTACTTGTCATAACAGAAAGTGATACAATGAGCCAACCATTTGGACAGGCATTGCTTAGAAACAGCATTGCCTTCTCTTTGTGGGCTGGAAGGTATTACCTACTGCAAGAGCCTCTCTCAAGATCTACTGTTGCGGTAGTTCTTACGTAACTCTACTTTTCTAGGTTCCTCATCACGCTGCTCATGCGTGCCTCCAGTCTCCACTGGGGGCTGCTGCGTAGCGAGGCAGTCCCCAACCCCACCCCAGGATAGAGAGCAGTCCTTCGGATATTCAATCCTATCTCCCCTGCCGACTCCCGCATCCCGAGTCCATTCCTGAACCCAGGTCATCGGCGTGGTTCGAGCTGCATCTCCTTCAAAATAGGTCTATTGAACTATAAAGCCTTGCACGGGCAGGGTCTGGGTTACCTGAGGGAGCTTCTGCATCCCTTCACCCTGGACACTTTCTCTGGTCAGCGAGGAGGGCCTCCTGGAGGTCCCCAGAATGAGACTGAAGTTTTCGAGAGATGGGCTTTGAGGTGGCCTATCAATCCTCTGGAACTCTCTGTTGTGCTATCTGAGGGAGGCCCTCCCTAGAAAAATTTAAAGAAAACTAAAGGCTTTTTTCTTTCAACAAGCCTTTGAGGACTGAGTAATGATTAATCTAAGATTAGGAGATTTGCTATTTAGACTTGTAATGTATATTTATTTGTTAGTGCTTTATTTATATTGGGTATTTGATTAGATTGTTACATGTTGTTGTTTGGTTTTATAGTATGTAAAGGCGTCGAGCCTTTGAGAAAGAGCACCTTAAATAAAATTCCATTACTACTATACTATATATATATATATATATATATATATATATATATATATATATATATATATATATATATATATATATATATACATACAGTATTATGTTTTGTTATTTGTTACTGGGGACAGACACTCACGTGCTCCATTGGGGACCCCTCCCCAGAAAGGACTTTTGTGGGGAGGGCAGACACCCACACACTCCCCATCTGATGCATTTCAAATTCAGTGGTGATTGGGCCCGTGTGCTGGGCAGGTGGCGCAAGAGGGCCAGCTATGCTGGCATCATCCTACCGAGTAAGGAGTTTGTTTTTTTTTTCCTCCTGCTTTTCAACAGCTATTAGTTTTGCTCGTCAAGCTTACATTCAGAGGCGCCCAGCCCGGCCCCGGACGTCCGCCATCTGGCACTGACCCGGCCCCAGGGATTGCCCCCAGCGGGATTCCCCAATCCCCACCGAGACCAGATTCAAGGGGCCAATGCCATGGCTGGCCGGGCGGGCCAGCTGGCGCCCTCCATCACCTGCTGCAGCATGTGTATTTGTCTGTTTCCTTCCCCTAGGGCTTGGGACGTGCAGTGATGCTTGCGGAGTGGAGGCGTGCATGCGTCCGTGCGCGCTGCCCTCCAAGCATCTGCCCGACTCCTCCCCTGTCTATAGCTGGCAGCTGTGTCCCCCAGCCTCCGCTAGGGGACCACTAGGGTTCAAACCGACCCCCGAGAATTAGAGCAGTCCATCGGACGCTCAGTCTTTCCCTGCCCTGCTGACCCCTGGCAGTCCGTGCTTGTTCCCGAACACTGGTCAACGGCATTGCACGAGGAAGGCGACCAGCACCTCAGCCCCTCAGTGCCACTGGGCCGCCACTCCTGCTTTTTTTTTTAACCTCCCTTCCTTGAGACTCTGGGCTGTGAACACGTGTTGCAGCATGCAGTGGACTTTCTATCACAATGCTCCTGACTGACCTGTACCCCAAGGCACCCAAGTGGCACTCTCACAAAGGAGCAGACTGCCTCCCACCCTAACAAGGCACGCGCCTTCTGGATCGCGCAAGCACTCCTCCCCGCCAGCCTTCCTGTGCCCTAGGCTAGTTTCTGTGCCTAGGTTGCTGGAATCGCATGCAGCAACCTTGCTGCTGTGCCGATGGGCCTGCCGCTAATATACGGTATCCCATCATATGGGCGACTGCAAATGAGTGACTGTATTTTAATTTTTTAATATTGCTTTTTCTGTTTTTTCTCCGCACTCGCCCCCTTCATGGCATGAGCATTGCATGTGTGGAGGCACTGTGCGATCCTGTAACTGCGCTTATGTCTCCCCATGGTCTAGTGCTGCCCTCAGCCTCCACTAGGGGGCACAGAGAAGTCCTGAGACTACAGTCCTTCCTCCTGGGAGAGGAGAGCAGTCCGGACGCTAATCCTCTCTCTCCCCTGCCGATCCCCCAGCAACCCAAGCCTGCTCCGCGATCCCGGCTGCCAGTATGGCGCAAGATGTGGTGTCTAGTGCCTCAACCCTCAGTGCCACCAGGCCGGCTGAGCGACTCATTTTCAGCGCCTGATGTGGGCTACTGCTTGAGGATGGCGGGAGGGTTATAGTGATGGTGGAGGTAAAATAGTGAGGGAGCAGGAGAGCAACTGGATGAGGGAGGGACAGGAAGTGGGTATAAGGGTTAGAGCTTTCTGAGGAATTTTGCAGCTGGCTGGTATAGTGGGAGGGTGCTTACCTGGAAATGAAAAGGTACTGGGTTTAGGGCTGACTAGGGACGGTAAGTGTCCCCCGCCCCACCTTGGGACTTAACAGTTTAAATTTTTTTTGTTCCCCATCTTCCAGATCTGTGCCCCCATCCCTTGAGTAGCCCCTCGTGGAGTTAATCCACAATGCAGTGTTAGTCCCACCCTGAGCTGGTTATATAAAGATTGGGGTGCGTGAGCAGAGCCTCCTGCATAAAATATTTACTAGTAGTGCACCCCGAGTTTGTATTGTGTACCCTGACTAATTGAGGGTTCTGTTGTTGTGTACATTTGCCAACTATGTTTTTGGTAATGTGTATGTGCCGATTAGATACTTGCCATTACTCATTCGCCGCTATGATATGGAACCCTAATATACATATGTACATTATACAATCATACTAGAAGCAATGCAGTTTGATTTACATGACTTTTTTTATTTGCCCTGTAATTTAAACAAGTATGCTACAGAACTCTCTTTACAATACCAGGGATCACGTTTTTTTTCTTAATAATTTTCTTCCTACATCTCAGCCTCTGCCATATCTTCCCCGCTCTTTTCGGCACCACCCAGCCCAGTCACCCTACCTGCACCCCAGTCCTTAACTTGGACCCATGGCATTCCCCTTGGTGGGTCCTTTGGGTCTGATGGTAAACAACACCTCCATGCTGGGTAGACAGGTGACACAGGGCCTGAGTGTACTGAGGGTTGCCATTCTGGTGAGCTTGGTGTTTCACATGTCCTTCCTCCATGTGGTACACTGACATGAACATGCTGCAGCATGCAACCACGCCTCTTCTCCTACAACCATCCCTTCATTGCCTACATCACTAGTGGGCCCCAGGTTATGTCAGCACAGAGGAGATGGACAACCTCCCACCCTTAAGAGGTCACCTTCTCTCACTGTCTTGCTCCCGAACGCTAGCTGCTGTCGCCATGAGTGAAGTTCCAGGCTTGCTCCCAAACCCAGGTGCTGCTGTATCATGAATGTTAATGCTGTCACTGTGCTGATAGGCCAACTACAGAGGGATCCATTTCAGTCAACGTTCACCTTCCTGGTAATTCCCAGTTAGCACAGATTGTTCTGAAACAAACTGCTGGGAAAAAAACAGCCCATATACTTAACTGGAAAATCTTTTTTCTGCTGTACCTGCCTGCAGTCACAGACAGATTAGTTTCAACCTGATGAGCAGATACAAACCTATCAAAGAACAATTCTACTGGACTTTTCCCAGTAGCAGGATGTGGCATGTTTCAGTAGCTAAACACAAAACATGCTACCTCGGCAGCACAATTAAATGTGGGCTAGTATGGGGTGTTTTAATGTCATGTTATTTTATTTTCGGTACAGTGTTAGTTTGGCATGAGTGCAGCTACCTTTGGACTGCATTTCAGTATATGTGACTAAATTTTAGTTGCAAAATATCAGAAACTTCCCAGAGGTTAATTGTGTCCCATTGTCAAAAACTACTACTTCCAAGTCCACATGCAGCAAGTAAGTGTTGCAAAATCTCGATTGTTGGTTATGTTGCTGGGTTTGACATCAGTAATACTTGACCATCTTGAAATTCATCAGTTAGTACTAAGAACATTTGTCCTTTTCTGCAAATCCGTGCATCTCTGCCATGCTCTGAAAGACACGTCTCCATGTGTGGCCAGCAGCTGTAGCTGGCATATTAGTTATTCTGACAAATTTCACATTGATTTACCAATATTTGTATGTCCAAATCAATTCTCTGCCACAAAACATAGCCTCAAGGTAGTGCTTTCATTTTACCATACCCAAATGAAATTTCATGCAACTCACCCAGTAGCTGATTTTTGAAAACTTGTGGCATGAACTCTTTTAAAGCTCACATTTTCAAATTACAGAAGGTTGTAAATCCACATCTGGTACAGGATCACACCACCCAGTAAATGCACAATGCTTAATCTTTTACCACTGGATCTTTCTCAGTTTCTTAAGGTGCGTGAGCTGCAGTGACAGGTAATTCATTCAAACATGAGTCTTTGAAAATTGGGTTACACTTTCACCCTCCATATCCAGTGTCTGACTTGATTTCAGTAAGGCCTTTGAGACTGTGCCCCACAAAGGTTGACCAGGAAGCTGGTGGATCTTGGAGTTGGGGAGAAGATGGCCAGATGGGTGGAAAACTGGCTGAGGGACAGAACCCAAAGGGTGGTAGTGGGGGAGAGTTTCTAGCACCAGAGACTAACCAGTGGGGTCCCACAGGGCTCGTGCTGGGGCCAGTGTTGTTCAGTGTCTTCATCAGTGGCATTGGGGATGGCATTAAAGGCAAAATGTGCCTATTCGCAGATGACACCAAGCTCTGTGGGAGAGTGGACACAGCTGAAGGGATACGGGACCTTCAGGAAGATCTGGAAAAGCTGGGGAGGTGGTCCAGGATCTGGCAGCTTGGCTTTAATGCCAAGAAATGCAGAGTTATGCATATTGGAGCCAAGAATCCCAGGACAGAGTATTTCTGGGTGGAGTCCGAGTAGCTGCATCGAGGAGGAGGAGAAGGACCTGGGAGTGATGAACACTAGTGACCTGAAGCACTCCACGCAGTGCAAGAAAGACAGCAAAGGCAAACAAGATGCTGGGATGCATGTATAGGGGACTAGTAGTAGGAGAGAGGGAAGTTATACTGCCTTGTACAGGTCACTGTAAGGCCGCATCTAGAGTATGGAGTTCAGTACTGGTGCCCACACCTCAGAAAGGACATTAACCTGCTGGAGAAGGTACAGAGGAGGGCTACAAAGATGATAGCTGGTCAGCAGGGCAAGGCATACGAGGAGAGGTAGAGGGCACTGAACATGTACTCTCTGGAAGAGAGGAGAGAGAGAGAGGGACATGATTGGGACATTCAAGTATGTGAAAGGGATAAATAATGTTGATAAGGAAAGTCTCTTTAAGCTGAGTGGCAACCATATCACGAGGGGCACAGTCTTAAGCTGGAGGGTGGGAGGTTTAGGAGAGATGTTGAAGCACTTCTTCACAGAAAGGGTGGTGGACACTTGGAATGCGCTGCCAGAAGAGGTCATCTCGTTAAAGACAGTGAGCAGCTTTAACAGAGGCTGGATAGGCATGGGGAAGTTAAGAATCATGGGTAGGGAGGATGGGAGGGGGGGGGAGGCAGGACATTAGCTCAAGCTGTGGACCGGGACATTAGCTCAAGCTGTGGACCTCTGTCGAGCAGACTCGATAGACCAAATGGCACGCTTTCTGCTGGCTTCTTCGCCTGTTCATATGTATGTTCGATAATGCGTTCACTTTAATATAAATTAGAACATGTTTGCACAGCCTACTTGTGGCCCTTGTTTATAAAGGAGGGGTGGGGCACGTGATGGCCCTAAAGTCCCTTCCAACCTTAAATTACCATGTTGCTATGTATTACCATGATGGTTTGATGTCTTTTTATTAAATATCATACTATATGCAGTCAGAATGAGTGACCAACTCTGTAACTGCTGTCAGTGAAGGCACTACTGTCTTGGTTCCTACGATTTTAAGTATGGTGTGAGGTGGCGCCCTTGATTGCAGTGGTAGTGCTGTTGGTTTGCGTTGCTGGCGACTGGGGTTGAGAATGAGCCTGAGTCATCAGAGGGCTGGCCAGGGAGAAATCTCCTGAAGGAGGGAGGGTTGAGGTACACTGCATGACCACATATTGGGTGACCAAGGGTGGTGATGCGGGTGTGACATTCTGAGATGAAGGAGATGCCAGCTGGCTTGGTTCTGTGTGTTGCCACACCTTTGTGGGCACATTTGTCTACAGCGTGGCCTGGTATTTTGAGGGGAGGAGGATTATGCCAACAGCATTTTGGAATGAGGCAACACCAGTACCTTAAGGCCCTGGAAAGCTGACTGTCTGCCTGCCTCCTGGAACTATACAGGTTGATGGTGAGCCTGGCCCACTCCTCACTGCCCCACCTGAGGAAAGTCTGAGGTAAGAGGGTGCAGGGTAGCGGTAGAAAAGCAGTTGGGGTCGGAGGTTGCCAAGGATCGGTGCAGATTGTAGCAGCTGCTGAGGAAGGGGCTAACAAAATAAACATTAAAAAATAGGTGGGAGGCCAGGAGCCTGAGCAATATGGCGGCAGACCTATAACACCTTACTTTTACTACTAAAAGTAAATAAACCTAAATTTCTGGGCAGAGATATTTCAGAAGAAAGACAGGAATCGAAGGCAGAATACTGGGATCTCAATATGGGAAACCCTCGCAAAAAGCAGCAAACTCAGGGGACAGGGCAAAACAACTTTGGATCCTCCGACCACGAGGTCCATCTCAACCAAGCTACTTCCACATCAACAGGGAATGAGGAACGCTGCAAAGCCCAGGCCTAAAAATTAATAGGCTCATACAGGCAGTTTCGGGATTAGATGGGAATTTGATTCCTCACACAGATTAAAATATATAGGGTGTGAGGTCTGTAATTAGGATGAATTTTGTCATAAAGCTATTTGTGAAATGTTTTAAGCACAAAATGATTTATAAAGCCTCCTTCATTTATGCATGCCTTTGTTCCATCTTGGTTAAAGTTCAAGATGCATAGACAGTAGTTTAATCTTCTTTGAGTATAACTGCTCCATAGAGCCACACCTTTGGTACTGTGGCTGTAGGCATCAGGACCACTTGAAACTTTGCCGGCCGGGCCGCTTGTGTTGACTCCATGTCAGCAGCATCTGTATAATGTGGCTGCCACCCTCTCTCTGTCCTTTCCGCTCTGTACAGTTCATCACATCCATAAGGAAAAATGCTGTTTTTCATGGTTTCTTTATTTTCTTCCTTCGTAATTGTTGCTTGCTGTTATCGGTGATGCAAAGAAGCAGGAACTACATTTGCCAGTCGGTGCAATACCAAAATCTGCAAGGATGACACTGTGTGTGTGTGTGTGTGTGTGTGTGTGTGTGTGTGTGTAGCGCTGCAAAGCAGTGTACTATTTCAGGTGATTTAACCAGGCCACATGGAGATGCTGTTGAAATGTTCTAGGTGCATTTTTGCAAAAGTGGAGACTTTCCAGCATTCAGTGCCTGCTTCTGGCCCAGTGTCACTATCCTGATCCTCTACTCTGGTGACGTCCTGCAGTTCTCTGGCAGGTACACTATCACCAGCCCACTTTGCCTCTTCCATATCGAAGGAAAGCATCCTAAGTCCTCAGCATCAGAACACCACCATAAGAAACTAAGGAGAGGACTGCTGTGTATCCTCATGTTCCTGGCTGCCAGATCATTCCAATGATAGAGGTATGTCTTTAGCCTCTTCAGTGGCTCCTGTGGACCTCTCCTTGACCATCATTACATCATCAAGGTGTGGTCTGGCTCGGGCTTATCTGCCAGTGGAGATGTACATCTGTTGATGACAAGCATTTTCCATTGTCGTCTGTGGCGTCAGCCCCCACTGTCCTCGCAGTCAGCAATTCCAGCACTCAGATCTACTGTTTCGGAGATATTCCAACAGCTAATCTCATCTCTTCTGTTGATAGCACTGCAGTGGTCATTGCTCCCTGAGCATACTATTCAGTCTGTGCCACTCCTTCCCTGCCTCCTAGGCAGCCAGTAGATACCCTCCTGTTGTTCTCAGCCTGAGGTTGATGACTTGTAATAACCTTTGATCTAGTTCACAGTTAGCAGGATTTTAAAGTGATGAAACTGATCTGGATAAGCCTTTAAACTTGGACTTCAGCTGTTCTCTGTCTTCTTGCAGTGAGGTTTCTGTGCCTTACACCCCTCAGTCCCTTCCGGAGGATTCCTCCTTCCTGGCATTACACAGAGGTCGGTGGAGGTTCTGGGCTTTGCAGCTGGAGAGAAGGATTCCATAAAAAAAATATCTCCAGTTTCTAGAGGTGTTCTCTGTCCATCTGTTGTGGTTTCCCTTTATATCCTGCTTTGGAGGATGCCACAGTGGTTGTCTGGTATAGGCTTGGTAACCTGCCAGCAGTGCCTCGCTAGGCTGATAAAATGTGCCCCTCCTTATACTTCTTATTCTGTCTCCCAATCTGAGATGGATTCTGTGGTTATTATGGCGGCTCATGGTTGTGCAAAAGCTTATCGTCATACAAGCTCTTTACCTCCTGACAAGGAGTCCTGGAAGCTCAATGTTATGTGCAAGAGGACCCATGTCTCTTCCTCCTTAGGCTTTTATATGTATATAGCCAGTGATCAGGCATATATCATAAATGTCAAAACAGTTTATGGAAATCTATCTCTGCCATGGCTGATAAGCTACCAGATAATCCCCTGATAGAGAAGATAGCCAGGACTACTGCTGCTGGTATGGACACAGGGAAGGATTTGCTCCGCTTGGCCTAAAATGCTTCATATATTTCTGCCCACGTGTCTGCCTCGGGCATCTCCTCAGATGATACTCCATGTTAAGGGTTGCTGGTTTTGCTCCTGTCTGTCCGAATTCCTTTTTCCAGCCATAAAGTATTTGGACATGATATGGAGCCAGCTGTTCAGGATCTACAAGCTTTCTGTGATCCCTCACTCTGTGAAGTCTCTGACCCTCAGACTGCGAATGGCTGCAGCCTCTCTTTATAAAAGAGAAGTCACCAGGAGGACTGGGACCAAGTCTGGTGCCTTTCCTTCCCTTCCTAGACCTAGCCATTCATCTGCCTAACCCAAGGCCCCAATAGTGCTGCTAAGGCTAGCAGAGCTCCGGCTGTGCCAGGCTGCTCAGGATTTCTGTTCATGAAACACTGTTAGTTATTCCCTTTGTCCTTTTATTTAAAGGCTACCTAAACAGTCTTTTTGTACCGCACCTTTCCCAAAACCTTACTGCAAGCGTAGCCCAATGGGAGTACTCTTATATAAGAAAGTACCTTACAGTTGCTGATTCTATACCATTTTCATTTTTGAACCTCAGTAATCAGGAAATGTTTAAACCTGATCGTGCTAATTGGATCCCGTGGACTACACTGTACATGCAACAGGATGATGTGATTCAAGCAAGTCATCAAGTCCGTTGTACTGAAACCTGTGGAGCCTAAGATTTAATGTCTAAACTTAGCGCTTTATGTTCACCTGGTCATCTCTATAGATATTTACTCTATACATTAGGTAGTTGCTGCCTTTTATTTTGTATTGAGTGGTCAGCCCCAAGATGACTGGTGACCTTTCCTCTGTTAAGATGCTGTTGTCCAAAGCAGGATGATGCTCGCTGTGTGATTTTCCACTGCCTGGGATGTACTTCGCCAGCGTACTCTCATATTGTGTGTGTTGTTTGCCCTGTTCCCTTATATGGGCTCCTTTGTATTTGTGCCTTCCATCAACTATGCTTATTGTAATGCTTAGTAATCATTCCAAAATGTGACTTTGTGGAGGGATATCCTTGAGGAAGATAGGTTTGTTCTACTGTAACAGCAGATTTCAAGAGACTCTGCTCCAGAGCCACAGCTTGCCCCTCCCACCTGCCCCTCTTGTTTGTATATCCTCATAAGGAATATATAGTGACAGTCTGGTCATCTGTAGAGCACTAGAATTATGTAGTGGTTACTGTAATATTTTATTATACATCGCCTTTCCCATGTGTCTTTTGTATCTGGCTCCCTGGTGTCTGCAGGCATGTCTTGTCATGAGAGCTTGTCTCCGTGAGGGATACAGTTGAGGATAGGTGGAGGAGTCCATGTTGTATAGATGGCATTGACATGGGTGACCCCTTCTGGTAAAGGTTTCTGAGTGGTCCTGATGGCCAGTGGCTTACAGTGATAAAGATGTGGCTGTCTTGTGGAGATTCTCTTGAAGCTCTGCTGTTACAGTAAGTAATCAATCTTTCACTACCATTTGTCATTTTATGAGAAATTGTCACTCATACTGACTGAGACTAGGATGAGGCTGCCCTCGATATCATCACTTACCCTGCTAGCACAGGTTTAAATGATGTAGTAACATGAGTTTAAATGAACTTGCCTTCTTGCATTTTATTTTTGCAGAGTTTTGGCCAGTAGAAGTGGTGGTCAGCCATCGTGGAGCCCAACAGAGCAGCTCCTAAAGATTCTGGGAAAACTCCCAAGAAATATTGATGTAGATATGCCACTCTTATCACTGAGATAACAGTGCATGGTTAGCATAGTAATATTTTAATGATTGGCAAGTATCATAATCTTGCAGATGATACAGCAGTTTGGTTCCAAAAATAGCAGAATTGTTTTCAAGATTAATATCCCCATTTAAGTCATTAAAAGTTACTATAATGACTGCACATTGCTGTTTTAAAATTCTTAGATGGCACTATGTTGGGCTTTACAGGAACCATCATCACTTCTGCATTTGTAGAAACTCTGCAAATATAACAATACAAGAAGACAAGTTCACTTAAAATTACATTACTACCTCAGTTTAAGACCTGGACTGGCAGGGTAAGGAATGTTCAAGGGGCAACTGGGGCACTGCTTGATGCTGGAGGCGGCCAATTTAGAGGTAATAAGGAGGGCACTACTTCACTGAGGGTGGTGGGTCCCTGGAATAGGCTACCGGAGTGGGTGGTTGAGACATCAACAGTTGGGGATTCAGGAGTGTATGGGATAACTACAGTATGTGGGTTTAATAGAAGGAGGGATAGATTCCCAGATGGGAAAAGAGACCTGGAATCTATATAGGGGAGTGGGAAGTCATGGATGTGGGGTGTAGGGTGGTAGAGTCAGGGCTACCTATGGGGAGGGGAAAAGGGCATACTAGATGGGCCAATGGGGTCCCTTTCTGCTGACAGATTTCTATGCTTCTGTACCATTTACCCTTGCCAGTAACCTTTAACACCAAACCCTGTTTCCTGAAACTGTGTCTGAGTGTGCATGACTCTAGTAACAACTTTGGAGTGAAAGAAAAATCATTAAGGTAGCAGATCACACCAGTCTGTCCTGTAATAACTGACCTGTAATCATTGAAACACAGCAGAAACCGTGGCTGTCCGCAGTGTAATTGATTAAACCAGTGGAAGTCATTCTGCATTCTAGTAGTAAGATAAGCTTGGATTTATCATCCAGTGTCACTTGCTGATAATCTTGTTACGATTGTTTAGTGAGTTTGTTTCCTTCATTTTAGCATAGTAAACAAATCTGTTGTCTAGCAGCATGGTACTGGTCGATAGCCAGCCCAAGGGGTTATTGTCGCCTAGTAATTCTCACAGATCTTGACCTCCTTCTGTTTTGGGTACACACACAATATTTATTGTCCCATTTGTTGTCAGCTGATGGGAAATGATGCCCTCTTTTTCCAGGTTTTTTTTCCGTTGCTGGTTTTTCTGGTTTCCTACCGTATATAGGCACAGACCAAACCTTGCAAAATGTTGGCACCACTCTTCTGATACCTGTAGTGTAGCTTCAGTACTAACTTTTAATCAACCACTTGCCTGCTTTGACCACAGTAGTATACTTCAAACACATCCATTCTACTTCATCATTAATTATATGACCTAGATCAGTCTAGCTTTAACTTCTGAATTCCGTCTTTGAGTCATAAATGGAAGGTTACTCTTTTTGCCATGTACAGATCTAAATGTAGACCTGGTCATATTGCATTTTACAGTAAGAGATTCTTCCTAAGATTTACTGTACTTGATCAGTGTAAGTTTTAGCACACAACATACTGGTAGTAGCTTCACGTTTGTAGTGTTTTCAGAAATAATCAACATTTTATTCTAATTGTAGACCATTCATTTTATTAGCTGATAAATATGGAATAGTGTATGGGTGATCTGTACACAACAAGGCTGTGTTTTCATTAGGAATGAAATGACATCATAGAGACCTTGGAAGTGAAGCTCAAGATCTCTGATGTCATCCCGAGATGAGAAACACAGACTTTGGGTATGGCTACCCATATACTGTTTTATATGCTATATGGTTAGTCCTTATTGAAAAGATGCATTGACTGGGGTTAGTGTACAAAAGACAAAGAAAAAGTGAAAGTTAATAGAGATTCCCTTTGCTAAAACTGCTTTCCCGCTTCACACAACCAGTTACACTCTGTGAACTGCTCACAAAATTGCTGACATTTCTTCTGAATTGGTAAGCTAGTCTACCAGTTCTTAGCTCGTTTTAAGAAAAATTACTCACCTAGTCTGAATGACTTTAGTAACCGTGAGTGAGGAAAACAAGTTTAGGAAGCAAAGACAGTTTGATGTGGCTGTAACACAGGGGATACTGCAGCTGCATGGTTCAAGGCTGAAAAGTTGTTGTGGTATTGCTGTGATGTCAGAACGCTACCATGGCAACTTTTCACGACCTTTGAACTGTACAACAGAAAACTGATTGTATGGAAATTTTAGTTATTTATTTAAAAACTGTTAACCAGGAAAGGTGCACTGAGACGGCTCGATTCCAGGTGTGATCCGGGATCCGGGGAGTACAGAGAATAAACTTACAAAACATCGAATACAGTTAAATGGGCTACATTACAGAATGCAGGAACAATACGATGAACAGGTAAAAATTAACTGCATGGATTAATGCAGTGATATGTGACAAACATGGGAGGATAACATAAGTGCGCAGTGCCAGGCAGGGTAGTTGACAGTGCTAGTAGGGTCCAGAACAGACCTCGGGGGGTCACAAGTAGCCTCAATTAAGGGGTGGGCAGAGAGAGAGGACAGAAGGTCGAGAGGGAGTTGACAGTGACAGAAGGGAACATGAGATCCATACACAGTAGGGACTAACCATATACTGTTAGTTTTATATATCGCTATCACAAATTGTTGTCGAGTGCAGTCTTGTTTTCCACCGACCAGTCTTCCTCGAGTTTTCTGTACTGCAAGAAGGCAAAATCCGTGTGTAGATGTGATAGGACTTATAGTTCTCAGGTAGTGATTCTTTAAAGTGGCTTATGTTTATTGATGCATGGACTAGTGTGATCCTGTATGTTGGCTCTGGCCTGGTGTATCATCTGCGTCAGATCCTACACTGATATGACTTTAATTGGCAGTGCTGCGATGTAAGATCTGTCTCATTGCACTGGTAGCAAGTGATGTGATTTGCAGCTTGTATTGTCCTCAGTGACTTCAAGACATTTTATGTTTGCTTGCATGTGCAAGAAACATAGTGCTGCCATCCGAGTTCTTTTAGGTGTGGCACCCTGTCTTCCATTTCAGTCAGTGTGTTTGCAGGTGTGGCCACAGTTCACCAATGAATGCTGCAGCTGTCTATGACAGCGGTTGAAAATGCACTGACGCACAGTTGAAAGGGAGAGACTGCTTCAGTGAGCAGCTGTAAGATGGTGTTAATTAGCATATTGCCTGCAATCCTGCTTGTATATCGTCTCTGCTTTCTTTTCCTGGAACATAAATTCAGTTTGAAGTGAACTTTACTAGGACTGTCTTTCCTGGAGGAGACAAGTGACTAAAATGACATCCTTGGAATGTTTCCAAAAAGATCTAATTGCCATCCTTGGAATGTTGAGTCAGAGTTCAGGGTAGGAGCAGCATTGACAAAAAGCAGGAAAACAGAACCCCAAAGAGACTGAAAAAGTAGATGCAGTTGTCTGTTGGCACACCTGATCAGTATTGTAATAATATTCCCAACCCTCTGAGTGTCTCTGAATAGTGCTCACCCCCATTACACAGTATGGCTGACGAGGTGCCCAATCCCCCGGCTCGCTCCCCTCACCCAGAATTCTAGGTTCCATGCTGGAAGCCCACCCCAGCGCGCCATAAGTGAGAATGACGATAGGGGTGCCCAATCCCGTGGCTCAATTAAACCCCCCAAAGAAACAGATCCAGTTGCCACACTGGGAGCCCAGCGGGCACATGTCTGTATGGTCGACGGGGTGCCCAGTCCCCATCGGCTCCACTCGCCCCCCACAAAATCTTGCAGCTGTCATGCTGGGAGCCCACCCTAGTGTGGCACAAGTCCTGTGTTGTCTTTCTGAAAAGAAAAAAAGGTCCCTCATTGATTGTCTTGCCCCCAACCCGTGCCCACTCTCTGCACATCCACCTCCCCACCCCACCTCACCCCATACTTACCTCCGAGTCTGGTGCGACGATTTTTGTGAACCGGAACACGCTTGCACACTCCAAAGCCGGCCGTGAACTGAAGAAATGCCAGTAAGCTGTATAATTGAATAAATCGGTTTTTTCAACTTTGATGCATATATCAGACATTTTGGAATTCTGGCACCACATTCTCAACATGGGTTTTGGGACCCCTCCTCATGAATTCACAGCACTGTTATGGCATTAATACGGCCCCGAAGGTGATTCGCGGTCACTCACAGCATAATACCTTCCGGGACGTTGTAAACGCGACCAGTGTCAGTTCATGAGGTAGGCCCCAAAACCATATGTTAAAAATTTTGGTGAAAAAATTCCCAAAAGTGACTGATTTGTAAGCGCATTGCGCAGTTCCTACGCACACTCATAAGTAAGTTTAATTTTTAATATTTTCACTCCAGATTTTCAAAAGTACCACTTTACCATACCTCCTTATGAGCAGTACAGCTATTTTTCACATAGCGCAAATGACGCAGTCGGTATGTAAATCAATGTTTGGGACAGATTAAGAAAATCACAGTGACACTGTTCATGAGCAGAGGTCTTAAAATGGCTATATTAAAATTTGGTGACAAAAGTCCATAAAATGACTGTATGCAATGAGCATTGCACAGTTTCCACGCACCCTCGTAAGTTCATGAATTTGTAATATTTTCAGTCCAGATTTTCACCACTGGTATTTTTCACACTTCCTTATGAACAGTACAGCTGTCATTTTCACACTATGGCCAAATGGTTTCGCACTTCCAGCGCAGAAATGAGTGGTCGCTGTGGAAATCACTGTTCGGGACAGATTAAGAAAATCACAGTGACACTGTTCATGAGCAGAGGTCACAAAATGCCTGTGTTGACAATCTGCTGGTAAAAAAAAAAATCCCCAAGCTAATTACATTACGGGTGTGCTGCACAGTTTCTACTATGATCGACTTCGCCAGTTTTTAATATTTTCACTGCAGATTTTCAACATTGCCATTTTTTACTCCTCCCCATGAACAGTACAGCTGTCATTTTTCACATTCTGTTCAAATGTTTTTCGCACCTGTGGTGCTAAATGGCATAGTCGCTGTGCAAAATCAGCTTCGACTAACAAACTGATATTGCCACTGTTCATGAGGTGGGAGTCCAAAAAAAAAACATGTTGAAAATTTGGAGTGAAAATACTTACAGCGAGTGTTAGGGTTTCCGACCATAGCATCCGCCTGTAGAGACTGACAGGCATCAGGGGTGTGACTTGGGATTGTCGTCTGTAATGCTCATACCATTCCACCCCCACACACACACCCTGCAGCTAGTGAGGGGCATCGAGGTGTGCCTTGGACTCTTCCGGCCCCAAAGTTCACCCCATTCTCCTATACAGCACCCACCTCGCCATATTTCCTGATGGAATGGGGTGAACATATGGGCCAAAGAACCTAGGCACACCGTGACACTTGTCGGTGTCTGCAGGTAGGGTGTGGTGAAATGACGTGGCCGTTATGACCAAAGGCACACCCCAGTGCCTGTCAGTCTCTGCAGGGTGGTGGTAGTGGTGTTGGCTTCAGTTCAGTACTTAACTGCCATTCCTATTATGCAGCTCTGTAACTCCTACACTACCAATGCCAGCAAGCAAACATTCGGCATTGACAAATGCTTATTATAACTTGATTCTGGCGATGAAATTGTAAGCTGTGACTAGTTGCTTCAGTGGTATTATAGCTGTTGTGAATGCCTTATGCCAGGGCAGGATTTCAGTATGCAGAGTATTCAGTAAACAGCTGCTTGGCTCCTGACTGATGATGCTGCTGCATACAAATTTGCCCTCACTTGGTCATCCAGACTGATTCCCAGTTTGCAGAAAAAACAGTTAATTTAAACATGCAGTATACTACTGGTTCTAACCTGTTTCTGCATTCAGCTGCACAATGTCATCCTTTTAGCGATCACATTTCTGTTTGGCAAATAATCCCTCAAGAGTTGTGAGAAGCTCTGGAATCCAGTCCTACCTGAATTCTGTGGAAATGGCATCTCTAAACAGGACAAATGGTTTTGCTCTAACCATCGATAAGCAAATGGCTTTTATGTTCATTTTCAGTCTAATTACGGTAATCTTTATTCATAATGCGACAGTTCTCTATATTCAGCAAATTTCAAGTCTTACTGCTTGCCAATACTTACAATTGTTCTTCTTTTGCTTCTGTACGGTAATTGCTGAATAACTGTTATGTATAAAGAAGAGCTAAAGTTCTCAAAAAACAATGTTTTTGCTTAAGTCAAAAGAACTGTGTACAGTGAATTGCCATCTTTAAGCATAGCAGATTCTGTAATCACACAGCACAAAGCTGATATTTCTTAGTGGCAAATAGACACACAGGCAACTGGACAGGATTGTATATCTATAAAACAGAGGGCTATTAATAGTCAAGGAGCACTGTAAAGCAAATTGAAAGACTATTTTGTAACCTCTAAAATCTCTTTAAAACGTTACGTGACATTGGCATGTCTGCCCTGAAGTCGGTAGGTTGTTTTGGGGAGTAAGACTGGTTACAGAGAGGGCTTCTCACACACACCTCTGGGTGGGTGGGTGGTTTGGGTGAAGCTATGAAAAGGAAAACCGCTATTGATCCAAACTGTTACATTCTCATTGGCTCCTTTCTTCTCTGTAACTGTCAAATCTGTTTTGGGGGCTTTTAGAGAGGAGATGAAATGGCGGAAGTGGGCTGATGAATGGCTTGTTCACCTGATTTCTCCAAAGCTGTACCGTACCCAAAAGAGGCGCTGGCCTCATTCAACTACATCAGTCCGTGAGGAAAGTTTGGAACATTTGAGGGTTTTGCTAAACACGTGGAGCAGCAGCCATGTTCTTCATTGGCAAAAAGACTCAAGAGCAGGTAAGATCCTGATTTTCTCTCTTTCTCAGAGTCTCAGTCTCACCCCCACCCTTCTGGAAGAAGATTTTTTGTGTTGCAGGTGCTGTTGCAGCTAAAGTACATTCCCGTCCTGAGTGTGCTGTTGGCAGACACTGCATGAAAAGCATGGGGTGTGCTGCCTTGGCTGACAGTCTGTAATGGTAAATCCTTGTCATCAAACCCACCCAGCAGGATTAGAAGGTGCTCTGAAACTCCTGTACTGTACATGTATATGAAATGGTTATAACAATGTCTGCTGTGAGTAATTTGGTTGAGAGAGCAGCAAAGCTTACCAGTTCTGCCACCCAAAGGCTCACAGAACACACTCTTTATGTGCTTCTGACCATTTGGATCACTTCTTTCTGTAGCGCTCCACGTTGTCAGTGGGTAATCATAACAACTGCGTATGGTGCACCCCTACCAGGGAATGGCACGGCCTAAGCTTTAGAATGTTGGGCACATGAGGATTCCATGCACTAGCAGCAACTCCCCAGTTAAGCTGTGCCATTTAACGGGAGAGAGCTGCCTTCCTTCTCTGAAGATTTCAGGTTCCAATATGGGAGGCAGTATAACTCAGTGGTTTAAGGCTCTGAGCTGCAAATCTGGAGACCTGGGTTTGAATCCCACAGCCCCCACTTGCATACTGTGTGACCCTGAGCAAGTCTCTAACTTCCTGTGCTCCCAGGTCGCACTTCTAAATAAGCTTTCAGCTTAGTGTGTGTCTCTCCTGGTTAAACAATTTGAAAAAATAAATATTCAAGACTTCAGTTTGGACTGCAATTCTGTTCTGCAGGTTGGGGCTACCTGTTTCAGGAGCACCCTAAATTTAAATCGTACCTGTTAAGCTGCTGCTTTCAAATTGAATAACCTGCCTTTTTCTCATTCCCTGTGTGGATTGTGAGACAGTTATGCCTTGCTAGAGGTGTTTTTAATGGTCTTTTAAAAACTTGTTAAAAGGAAAAAAAAAAAATGCCACAGGTAGGTACAATTTAAATTATTGGGAGCTTAGGGTCTATAAAACAGGTATGCCAGACGCCTAATATCAGAAGCAAGCACTCCCATCTAGCTCGGGAAAGTGTATACGTAGTTAGAGCTTTTTGAAATTCTTGGAATTTTACAGTTGCGGACTGTTACTGTTGTGGGGAACAAAAATTATCAGTAACACAGTAGAGTCTGGATTTTTTTTCCTGTCACAGTTTTCAGTTATTGGCACAATGGCTTACAGGAGATCATAAGTTCAAACAACATGAAGTCTTGCTGTATTCTGACTATATGCAGTTAGCCCCAGCACTTGAACTGCCCCAGAGAGTAAAGGGTTAACTGTATGCAAAGGCATAGAACGTTGAGCTCGAGTCGGTTTTCAAACCTCTGTCTGTGGCACTCTGAAGTGTAACCATCAGATTTCTTACACCGCCTAACTGTGAAGTCGCTCCGAGATTCCTTCTGCACTTCAGTTCGGTAAAAGTTTGAATCGGTCGGTTCTTTCAACCCACTGCTAGTAAATCGGTATTCTTGCTCTGTCTCAGTACCAGTAAGTGGTGTTGTAGGTAGTGGTAGTTTTCTTAAGAAATTTTTATTTTTCGGTTCTTTGCGGTCGGTCCGGTTTGGAACCGAAACTTATCTCTATTATATATATATATATATATATTATTGTTTGACTGTGTGGTTTTTCCAGTATTTATCAGTTCTAAAAAAAAAAAAACTGGGTTTTAGGATTTTTTAACTGACCCGCGGACACGTTGAACTGATAAGTTTGCAGCTCTGGCTTAACTGCTGTTTGGGGTGACTTTATATTGGAAGGCATGTCTGAGAAACCCAAAGAAAACCAGACCCACTGGGTTTCAGCACTGTACTGAGTGTAAGGAGGCCTTTGCTAGCCGACCTCACCCGTATGTGTGTATTGTCTGGGGTTTGACCACCTCAAGGAAGACTGTCAAATATGTAAGAACTTTCCCAAAGCCACTCTGGAAAAACGTTGAGTAGGCCATGGGAGAGGAGGCGGATGGCCAGCCTGGTTTGGTTGCGGCGAACCTGAGGAGGGGCCCACTGACCAGGGCGATACCTCTTGAGCAGGCGGAAAACTGATTCTGCGGAATCAGTTCAGAGTAAAGAAAAGGAAATCAGCCGGTTCGATCCGCTTCCCATGGTCCGACCGCTGATGAAATAGTGAAAGCAATTTCAGTTGTTCAATCGCTTGCCGGTTCCACCAAACCGTCTCTGTTCAGAGCCGATCGGTTCAGTCGGAGTGTATTTGCTTCAGAACTGGATCCTGAGGCATACTATGAGGATGATTGGGAGGAGGATGAAGATTATGAAGAGGAACAATGTGAAGGCCTAGATGAGCCAGTAGAGCCTGACATCTCCCCAGACGGGCCTTCTCTAGGCTTCTCCTCCCAGGCTTTCTGAGTCCCTTCCCATTTCTTGTTTTACAAGAAAGTGGCTGAGACTCTTAAGCTTCCTATGGAAAAAGGCTGATCAGGAGAACCTGACTATCTGGAAATGATGGATGTCCCAGAGTCAGAGAGTCTATCCTTTACACAAATCTTTGGGGAAGCACACACAAAAAGTTCTTCAGTTTTCTACATCCATTCCTCCTGTGGAAAAAATAATTGACAGGAGGTATGCTTTGTCAGGTCCTGGGATGGAATCCCTTTCATCTACGTAGCAGCCATGTTGGGGTAGTACAAACTGCAGCCTGTGACAAGGCTAATATTCCTTTGGTATCTTACCCCAAAATAAGGATTCCAGGAAAGTGGATGCCATGGCAAAAAGCAGTACTTGGCATCCTCTTTGGGACTCAGGCAATCTAATTACATGGCATACACTGCCAGGTACCAGAAATCTATGTGGGATATGGTTCTGGAATGGGCTAAGGATGCCCCTCCCAGCTGGCCAAGGAGCTGAAGCAGGTGGCTGCAAATGGTATAGAGGCATCTAAGGTGCAATTCCACGCTGCTGTTGATTCCAGTGATGTTCATTCAAGGGTCATGCTACATCTTTCTCCATGAGGAGATTTGCTTGGCTTAGGTGTACCAACCTCTCTCAGGATACCCAGGCTAAGGCCATGGACTTTCCTGTAACTGGTAATTCTCTGTTTGGGGAGCAAACAGAGAACTACATGAAGAAAATGGACGAGTACAGGACCACCTATAGGAGTGCTGCAGCCAAACAGAAGCAGACCACTCTTCAGAGGCAGCAGTTTAGGGGCAGGGCAGGCCTTTTACCACGCTCAGGCCTCCTCCTCTTCTTTCCAGCAGAGGGGGTTCTTTAGGGAAAGAGGTAGGCATTGGGGTAACCAGGACCCCATCAGCTACACAGTCCAAGCCCCTGCCAAGCAGACACCCTGAGGTGTCAGACAGGGTTGCCTCCCTAATCCCAGTAGGGGCAGGCTGGCTCACTACCCCAGGCCTGGGAGTCTATTACTTCAGACAAATGGGTCCTGGAAGTAGTAAGCCAGGGACTTGCTCTCAGTTTCAAAGGTTTCCAAAAATAAGAGCAGAGTCTTTCAGTCCTCCCTCTTCCTTGGAGACAAAGGCCCTAGAGGCAGAAGTCTCCTCTCTTTGCAAGCAGTAGAGAAGGTACCTCTTGTCACAGAGGAAAGGACTGTATTCAAGATACTTCCTTACCCAAAAAGACAGGGAGTGGTGACCCATATTGGAGTTAAGGTACCTGAGCAAATATTTGACAAAACCAAATTTCAAAATGGTGACTCTGGGAGTAATTCTTCCTCTCTGAGACCAGGAGTCAGGCTAGCCTCCCTGGATCTCAAGGATGCCTACTTCCACCATACCTATCAGACATTCCCACAGAAAGTACCTCAGGTTCGAGTTGCCCTCAGACCATTACCAGTTCAGGGCCATGCCCTTTGGCCCAACATCTGCTCCAAGGGTGTTCAAAAGTGTTTTGCAGTGGTGGTGGCATTACTCAGGAGGCAGGTCATCCTTCTGTTCCATATCTGGATGACTGGCTTCTGGTGGGCCAGTCCTCAGACCAAGTCAAGTCAGCTTTAGAGGTCACCCAAAGACTTGTAGAATCCTTGGGCTTCATTCTGAATTTAGAGAAGTCTGTTCTAGAGCCAGCCCAGCTTCTCACCTTCATAGGAGTGGAAATAGATACAGTTCAAGCAAGAACATTTCTTCCTCCCTCAAAGGTTCAGTCTCTGGTCACTCTGGCCTCCTCTTTTCGTCCTCTCTGGTGTCTCATCCAGCCAGACACTTTCTATAGCTGCTGGGACACATGGCAGCTTCCACAGCAGTAGTTCAGGAGCAAGATTTCAAATGAGGGATATTCGGTTTCATCTCAGATCTTTCTGGTCTCAGAAAAAGGACCTCTCTCCAAATTGGTTCCAGTCTCCGAAACCCTGGTTCAGGCCCTTCAGTAGTGGTTGGACAAGGGCAATCTTGGACAAGGGTACCCTTCATAAGTCAGGTCCCTTCTGTGATTCTCACTACAGGCGCCTCTCTCTTGGGGTGGCAGGCCCACCTAGATCATATCACAACTCAGGGAACTTGGTCACACCGGGGTCCCTTCTGCATATAAATCTTCTCGAATTAAGAGCTGTCTTTCTGGTACTTCAGACATTTTCAGCAGTTGTCCAAGGGAAAGTGGTGCAGATCAGAACAGACAGTACCACAACCATGTGGTACATCAACAAACAGGAGGCACTCGGTCCTCTGCCTTGTGCACAGAGGCCATGAAAATGTGGTCTCTGGCTTATTCCCTACAGGCTTCCTTGATGGCTGTGCACCTTCCAGGGAAGGACAACATTCTAGCAGATGCTTTTCAGCAGGTTTTCTCAGGGTCACCACGAATGGACCCTGAATTCTGTCATTCTTTAAGTCATTTTGAGGAGATGGGGCACCCCAGAGATAGATCTCTTTGCAGCCCCAGACAATCTTCTTTTTTTTTTTTTTTTTGCCTCCCTTCCTGGCTGCCTACTCCTTCTGGTCCCCTAACACCTGTCCCGACTCCCATACCAGCTATCACTCATATGGCAGTCCCCGGGTAACCCAGCGTATCGATTCGCTGTCGGGTCCCTCCTCCGAGGGGAAGGCACCGTGGGAGTGGCTAGCGCACTTTCATTGGCCGGTACTGCTGAGGCTGCCGGTCATGGGATCGGGCGGCATCGGAGGGCAGAGGGGCCATCATCCAGCCAGCCAGGGAGTATTTTCCTGGTTTTCTTGTGGGGAGTGACGTCCTGACATCAAGGCATACGCCAGACGCCTGCCACTCCCCTTGAACTCCGTATCAGGCGTCACTACTGTGCTCCCAGCCTCCGCCAGGAGTCAGCATGCACCGATCGCGTCCCCACCCTCCCCAGAGAAGGAGAGCTGTCCCCGGACACTCCATGCTCTCCTCCCGGCCCGGCCCTCACGCGAGTCCGTTCCCGAACCGGGTCGCCAGCGTCGCAGATGGAAATCAACCGCTGCGGGGCCGGCCCTATCAACTCCCTCTTAATTGCTGCAGAGCACCCTTCTGGGTCCTGTTCCCCAGGATGCTCTTCTACTAGATTGGACAAAAAGTTTCTGTATGCATTCTCCTTTTCCTCTGATATTCAGGGTACTGTTAAAGATCGGGTCCCAGCCCTGCAAGGTGATTCTGGTAGCTCCAGACTGGGCCAGACAGCCTTGGTATCCTCTTCTGTTGTCACTGTCAGTAACACTGCCCTTGTGTCTTCCCAGGCAGTAATCTCCTCACCTCCTCTCAGGGAGGATTCTGTACCCAGCCTTCAGACTCGCAGGCTCAAAGCCTTGCTTTTGAAGAGCTAGAATATGCAAGTTTGCATCTGTCCCAATCAGTCTTGGATATTTTAAAAGTTAGCAGGAAGCCTGCCACTAGGAAGACATACAACTCCAAATGGAAGAGGTTTGGTTTCTGATGTTCCAGTAGGCATATTAAGCCAGAGGAGCTGGCTGACATTGCCACTGTTTTGGACTATTTGGTACATCTTAACAGTTTAGGCCCCCAGCCTACTACTCTTAAAGTACACTTGGCAGCTGTGTCTGCTTTTCTTTCTGCTGGTAAGGCCTATTCCTAGCTTCTCATCCAGTTTTCAAGAAGTTCTTCAAAGGCTCGGTCCATGTTAGTCCTCCTTCTGGGAGCCTACTCCTTCTTGGGATCTGAACATCTGTATTGCACAGCTTATGCAGTCCCTTTTGAACCTTTATCTTCAGCTGAGCCGAAATATTTGACTTGGAAAACTGTATTTCTGGTAGCCATTACCTCAGCTAGGAGGATCAGTGAACTACAGGCCTTATCAGTGGAACCTGATTTCATTTCCTTTCATAGGGATAAGGTGGTCCTTACTCAATAGAAAGTTCCTTCCCAAGGTGGTGTCAGACTTTCATCTGAACCAGTCTATGTCCCTGCCTGTCTTTTTCACTGATCATTCTTCCTCTGAGAGAGGAGGCTACACAGTCTGGATGTGAAAAGGGCTCTTGTTACTATATTGAGCATACTAAAGCTCATACAAAGGATTGTTCTCAATTAATTATTTCTCACTTATGGTGAGGTGGGAAAGGCAAGCTTGCTACCAAGAGGTCTATTGCCAGGTGGATTGTCTCTTGCATTCAATTCTGCTTTTCTAAACTTGGGAAGGAGCCTCCTCAGGGCTGAGGGCTCACTCTACCAGAGGTACAGCTGCTTCTATTGCTGCAGCTAGAGAGATACCGTTAGTGGAGATATGTAAAGCAGCTACCTGAAATCTGTTCACACCTTCACCAAGCATTACTCTTTGGACATTCTGTCACGAAGTGATGCTAGGTTTTACCGACTGTGCTGCAGAGCCTGTTCCCAAAATAGGTTCTCCAACTCCTCCTCCAAGGGGTATTGCTTGGTAGTCTGCATATAGTCAGAACACAGCAAGACTTCATGTTGTTTGAAGAAAAAATTACTCACCATAGTAATGTTGTTTCTTGTAATGGAGTCTTGATGTATTCTGACCTCCTCCCTGCCCCCTCCTGGAACCTAGTAGTTTTGGGATGTGGTGGGGCAGCCCCAGAGGTGTACTGGACATGCCTCCATCTCTTAGGGGTTTGTTTTGGTTTGTTATTAAGCATTTTGGTAAACCACTGCCTGTTATGTTCTTTCTGGGTGTTCTCGACTTGAGTATTTTTATTTTATTTATTTATTGTAGTCTAGGATTACAAATACCTTTGAGCCGAGGCTCTTTACAAAGGTTCCACGTCAAGAGAGTACAAACATATTAGGCTAAGCTACATTGGCCTCAACATAGGCAAAAAAAACACAATGATAAAGAGTTTAGAACATCCAGTGGTTCAAGTGATACATCACAGTAATAAAGTAGTGAATCACATAGGTTGGGATAGGTTTGGAGATCTATAAGGAGTCGGGGCGGGGGTTGGAGGAAGGGAGGGAGGGCAGCAGCTTAAAAGAAACTAGAATAGGTTCACAGCATTGTGATAGAACAAAGGAGAGGGGTGGTGGGCCACAAGAGGAAGAATGAAAGTTAGGAGAGGCAGTGAGATGAAGATGTAGACTTGATTTGAAAATCTTCTGACCCTAAAGCTTTGCTTTGCCATTTAGCACAAAATTTTGGAAACAGTTTCTTCCTTTGAGTTAGTTAGTTTAGTGTTTGTAAGACTCTGACTGTTACATTTCAGAGTACTACAGACAGAGGTTTGAAAACTGAGCTCGAGCTCAATGTTCTATGCCTTTGGATAGAGTAAACCCTTTACTTCCGGGGCATCAAGTGCTGGGGCTGACTGCATATAGTCAGAATACAGCAAGGCTCCATTAGAAGAAACAACATTACTATGGTGAGTAATTTTTCTTATGAAAAGATGCAAGACCTGCAGAAGGGTGATGAGGCCCTCTCCCATAGGTACATATTGCTTTCATTGTGTTGCCCAGCATAATATTTCTCTCACTGTACCCTCCAGCTGGTCCTCTGAGCTCGGGGGTGGTGGTGGTGGTCACTTGGTCTGTCTCTGGCAGTGGCAAAGCAGAATTGTGAAAAATCTCTATTGCTCCTCGGTGAGCTTTGAGCCTCGATGTCCCGCAGGACATCATGACAAATACACCCAACCCCAAACAGGACCCCTCAGGTCAGGGGCTCACACAGGCACGCCCAGGTGCGACACAGCAAGAGCAAATATGTAGGCAGACCCTGACCCTGACCTTTGAAGGCCAGGATGTGGATTATTGGGATCTTCGGAAACTCCTGACCTTAAAAAATTGCTTAGACAAGGAGGACGACCTGTCTGAGGAGGAATTAGAGGAAGGAGAGTGGACGAGCCCAAACCAGGATTCAGATTCCACCCTTCTTTGATAATTAATAAGTCCTTGTCCTTTTTGATAGTCGAGGCTTGTAGATCCTTACAGCTAAAGGAGGAGCAGTCCGTAGAGACACTGGATGTTAATCCATTCTGTCAGCATCCTTCTCTGCTCCAAAATGTTTCCAGGTTTTCCATAGTGACCAAATTATTGAACAAGAATGGGCAGGTGTGGATGAGAGAAAAAAATCTTCCCAATGCAAAAACTAGGAATTATTCTTTTTTAGAGGAAAGGTCTTGCAAGTGCCCCCCGCAGACAAGACTGTTTATAATTCTATAAAACACACCACCATTCCAATGGAGAGTGCTCGTCACTGTCAGATTTGGTACCACATAGTGGATGGTTACCGCATGCAGGAGGGTTTTTGCTTCTACAGGCACAAACATTTGTCCCTCCTATACTTCATTTATTGTTGCCAGAGCCTTAAACCTCTGGGTCACAACACTGACTGACTGACTTCATTCCTCTTGATTCGGAGGGTGTGAGCATTTGCAGCTGGCGCCATGGCATCTTTCTTCCTGGGTGATTCCACAGTGGACAATTTGTGCATGTCAGCCTGTTCCGCCTACCACAATGTTGGCCATGAGGGCCATGTGGCTCGGACATTGGTCTGCTGACCAGTCTTCAAAGATGAAACTGTTTAGCCTTCCTTTTAAAGGAAGTTTATTGTTTGGATCTGATCTGGATTCTATCTTGCAGGACATGCAGGATAAGAAGGGCCACCTCCCAGTGTCAAAACAGCAAAGCAAGGCCACAGCTCCTCAATGAGGCCAGATTGATGGTTGGTGCAGGCAGCCTGGAGAGGGTATTGTCCCTTTGGAATTTCGATACCCAAAGAAGCAAAGGTGCTTATTCAGGCAATAGTGGTTACAGCAATAGAGGATCCTTTCCCAGGCACCGTAGAGGAGGACCAGCACAAAGACCTGGTACCTCACAATGAAAGTACATGGGTCCATCCCTGTCCCCTTCCCTTGGTGGAAGACTACAGGAATTTCTTGCAAGATGAGCCCAAACACTGACAGATGCCTGGGTTCTGGAAATCCTTCAGCTGGGCTATGCCATAAAATTCTTAACAGTTCCCTCAAGGGATGTTTGCTGCCGTCCCTGGTGTCAAAGCAAGAGACAAAATGCCAGGTGGTGTCAGACACTCTGACCCACCTCATTCAAATCGAGGCTGAAGTTCTGGTTTCACCAAATTCAAGGGTTCTACACCATCTATTTCTTAGTTTCCAGAAAGTCCGGGTTTCGGGCCCATTCTGGATCTGAAGCATCTGAGCAAGTTTGTTCACCACAGAGGTTCAAGATGGAGTCTCTGAGGTCAATAATTTGGGTCGTTCAACCAGGGACTTTTTAGCTCGATAGATCTGACAGATGCTTACCTTCACATTCTCATCTGTCAGTCCCACCCAGAAGTACCTCAGGTTCTCGATACTGGGCCAACATTTCCAGTAAAGGCACTTCCATTCGACCTTTAAGCGCCCCTCGAGTTTCGAGCTGTTGATGGTTCTGGTGGCTCAACTACAATGGGAGGGTCATCTTGTTTACCCTTATCTGGATGACCTGCCATTCAGGCACCAATATTGTCCCTTGCAAGGAAGTCTGTGTCCAGGACCCCGGAGATCCTGGAATTGTATGGCTGGATAGTGAACAGGGAAGAGCTCCTTGAACCATCTCGGTCCTTAGAGCACTTGGGGTAGTCTTGACACGAAAGTAGGGAGGGTGTTCCTATCACCCTCCCTGGAGGAGATGTTGCTGTTGGATATACGGTGGCTCAGAAATCGGTCCTCAGCATTGACCCACAGTCTGCTTCAGATTCTTGGCCTCATGGCGGCAACAATAGGCTTAGTTTCCTGAGCCCTCTTCCAAATGTGGCTCCTTCAAATGGAGCTGTTGGTGGCCTGGGACCCGTCACTGGAGGACTGTCAAGCCAGGATTCTCCTCACCCCTCAGCTACATCACTTCCTGAGTTTGTGGATGAATGTGCAGAATCTCAAGAAGGTTATTCCATTGGAACTACTGCTGAAAGTGTGATTCTCGTAGTGGATGCAAGTCTGCATGGGTGGGGGCAGTCCTAAACCAACTTCCCACTCGGGATTTGGTCCAGACAGGAACAGCATCTCCACATAAATGTCCTGGATATGGGGCAGTTGGCTTATCTCTACTTCATTTCTAGTCCAGACTTAGGAACACTGCAGTAAAGTGCGGTCAGACAATGCATCACAGTGGCATACATAAACAACCGAGGAGGCACAGAAAGCAACAATGCTTCGAGGAGACCTCCGTGCTCTGAGCTGGGCAGAGGAGAACCTTCTCTCTCTTTGTTGGCAGTGCATCTGGCAGGGGAATCTGAACATTCGGGTGAACTGGCTAAGTTGTGAAAGTGTTCACCCCGAGAGTGGCAGTTGAACCCAGAAGTGTTCACATTATTAAACAATCAGTTCAGACAACCACAGATAGATCTGTTTGCTTCAAGCCACAATGCTCAGACCCACAGGTTCTTCAGTCGATATTGGTGTCCGCTGGTCGTGGACGCTCTGACTCAGGAGAGGTCCTTTCGCAGAACGTATGCCTTTCCTCCACTGCCTCTCCTTCAGAAAGTCTTAAGAAAATAAGACACTCTGGCAGAAACTTTCTTCTGATAGCACCAGAGTGGCCAAGAAGACAGTGGTTCTCAGATCTAGTGTACCTAGCCCAGTAAGTACCGTTATGCCTTCTGGTAATAGGACCGCCTGCTGCAAGGCCCCATTCTTCACCTGAACCCAGGTTCAATGCAACTTGCAGCCTGGCTCTTGAAAGGAGGAGGCTCCTAAAATTAGTTTTTCACTGAAGGTAGTTGAAACCTTGATGGTGGCAAGAAAAACCTCTACTTCAACTGCTTACACCCAGTCTGGACAATCTTTTCCTCTTGGTCCAGTGCGTAAGATATTTTTATTTATTATACTTTCTGCCCCAGCCACAGATGACCCAGCACTTCGGCTAGTCACGGACCTCGCCTCCACATTAGACCGCGCCGCCTCGGGATACCCCTGGCTCGGCCCCCCAAGCTGGGTGCGGCGCTGCCCTGGTACAACACCGCATGTCGGACTAGGTCCAGAGTCGGTCCTGGAGGTTGATGAAGGTCAGGGCAGGCTTCATCTAGGTCGCCCAGGGAGAATTTTTTTTTTTGTAGGCTGTACGCGGGGGCGGAACGCGTAATGATGTCCATCGTCCGTCCTGCCCTCCGAGTAACTTCCTAATGCCGTTGCTGCGGTAACTCTGGCTCTGCCAGGGGTCCATCAAGCATCGGACATTTGCCTTGCCCTCCCCTGGAGAAGGAGAGCAGTCCCTGGGACACTCATCCTTTTCCCCAGCCTGCCCCTCCAACGACTTGGGTCCATTCTGAACCCGGGTCGCCGCATCAAAGCGAATTCCAACCGCTGTGCCGACGGGCCGCCATGGGAAAGGATTTAAACCTTCTAAAGCCTCCGTTCCTCAAATCCTGGACTTCCTTCAGGAGGGCATGGATAAGGGGTTGGCATTGGCGCACTGAGAGGTCAGTTTCCGCTCTCAGAGCTTCCTTGGGGTTCTCCCTAAGAACAAATAGGTTATTCGTTTTGTGCACGATTGGCAGGAGCAGACTGCTGTTTCGATCCCCGGTCCCCGTGGAATCCTAACTTGGCTGTGAATGCCTCTGTGTTGAACCCTTCGAGCCACTAGCATCCATGCCACTGGATGTATTGTCCTACAAGGTCTGTTTCTTGGTGGCCATATGTTCAGCCAGGAGGGTGGTTGAACTCCAGTCCTTGTCATGTAAGGAGCCTTACTTTAGTTATTTATTTATTTAAGGAATCAGATACACCTTTGAGCCAGGGCTCTTTTACAAAGGTTCCATGTCAGGCTACTTGAAACATTAGGACAGGCAGTGGTATTGTGCAAAAGAGAAATAAACATAGCAGCCGGAGGGCTTCGCAATTACCAAAACATCACAATTGTGCAAATCACTTCTATCACAATGTAAACAATATAGATTCGTGATAGGTAGCCATCCGACAAAGGGAGGCGAGGCCAGAGGCTGGTGTAAAGAGGGAGTGGGGATGGGTCAGAGTCAGCGAGGAGGTGTGTGGGAGGAGAGAGGGAGGGATAAACCATTTAGGTGTGGCAGTCGAGGAGGCACAGGAGATGAGATATTGATGCAGGCTGAGCTTAGACACCCAGGGTTGCTTTGCTGGTAACTTCTGCTGGCAGGGTGTTGAACCAGGAGGCAGCACTGAAAAAGGATTGTTGGCCTTGGGTAGTCCTGCAAAGGGAACAGTGAAGGAGAGGTTGTTTGAATTCCGGTTTGTCGTGGCCACCATATGGTCTCAGCAGTGCCTGTGATCCAGGGGTAGTAGGTCCAATGTTTGCTTTTTGCTAGGATGCAGGTTTGATATTTAATTCTGCCAGATAGTTGGAGCCAGTTAGCATGTTCAGTAGATCTCGAGGTGTGTGTAAAGCGGTTTGCAGATGTTTGGAGACTACATGCCTTGTTTAGTGCTGTGGCGATCGGCCGGAGAGCTGTCCGTGGCAGACCCATAGATCACAAGCCCATAGTTTATTATAGAGATTACTGAACTGTGAATGGCAGTGCTTAGGGTTTCATCCGTGAGGCAGTTCTTGTGTCTATAGAGCAGGCCTATGCGGGTATTCACAGTTTTGCTACGTAGTTATGTTCAGAGTATCCAAGTGTTGGGTCAAGAATCACCCCAAGATATGTAAATAGATGTACTTGTTCAAAGGTGGCCCCTTTACCATGCATAAGGACAGTGTGGTGCTTAGGATGGTTCCGTCCCTAATCCCGAAAGTGCCCACAGATTTCATATAAACCAGGAAATTTGCCTTCGTCTTTCTGTCCTCATCCTTCTCATCCCAAGGAGGAGGAGTTGCATAAACTGGACCTGAGTTGGGCAGTTAAGATCTACCTTAAACACACATCTGAATTTCATAAATCAGAAAGTCTATTTGTGCTGTTCGGATCAGACAAAAGGCATCTAGACCCACCCTAGCTAGGTGGGTGAGGGCCTGTGTTGCTAAGGGCTATGTGGCGAAAAAGAAGAGGCCTCTGGCTCTTATCAAGGCGCGCACTGCACCAGAGGCGATGCTAACTTCCTGGGCGGAGGCGGCCACAGTCTCAGAACTATGCAAGGCAGCACATGGTCCTCAGTCCACACATTCACGAAACATAAATTGGATGTTGAGAGTTCAGCTGACGCAGCTTTTGGTTGCAGAGTGTTGCAGGCAGCAGTTCTAAGTAATTCTGAAGCATCTTGTGTATGGGATAATATTCTGCCCCTCCAGGTTTTGTCTGGGTACTGCTTCTTAGAACCTAGTTGTTATGATTACTAATTGACAATGTGGAGTGCTACAGAAAGAAGAAACTAACATCATACTTACCATAATTTTCTTTCTGTTAACTCCAGCATTGTCAGTGGGACCTGCCCAGGAGCTTGGGTTCTGAGGGAGAATCTTATCCTGCATGCTAGGAGAGAGGTCTGTTTTTGTAAAATCTCCACTTGGATCTCTCTCTCTATTCTGCTGCACTGTAATCTGATAAGTATATTTGTAGGCTGACTTGCCATTTATCTGCAACCGCAGGTTAACAGGTTTTGTTGATTTATTTGAGGTGTGTTTCTTGTTGCAGATTAGTGTCTCTGCATTGATTTAATAAAAAAAAAAAAAAGATAGGACATGTCTCATTGTGTATTAGTTTCAGTTCACAGATTTATTATTCTTGTTAGCCATGCTGCAACTCCATGGTTTTCTATACAAAACTGAATATTTCAGGCTTCCTTTGGTCCATGAAATCCATCCCTTCCCAAATGATGGATAGGAAGGTAATGCAGAGTTTTATTATTACAAGTATGTGATTTTTTTTTTTTTTTTTTATCGTATATGTGTGTAGCTCTCATGGCACTGTGGACGAAGTAGTAACTGGGAGTTGCTGCTAGTGCATGGAATCCTCATGTGTCTAACATTCTAAAGCTTGGGCTGTGCCATTCTGGTAGGGGTGTACCATACCCAGTTTTTATGATTACCTATTGACAATGTTGGAGCCAACAAAAAGGAAATTACGGTAAGTATAAATTTAATTTCTTCTTTCCTCTCATGCATTGGAGACACTTATTCGTGGATTATAGTCTCACGCATAGCTGCCCTGGAAACAGGCACATTTGGGTGCTTTTTTAATTTTTAGTAATAATATAGTTTTGATCGAGCAAATATGTTATTATTGCTGCCTAGACCACTCTTATAGTTTTAAGAGTGGCCTCACTTAAAATTTTAGGGTACTGAAACAGGTCACTTTCATCATGGTTCTCATACCCTAGGAATGCATGTGAGACCACTCTTGCACTATAAGAGTGGCCTCTCATGGTGTTTAATATACAATAAAAGACTCGCAACCATACAGATAAACATAACAAATCATGAATTTATCTTCTGAAATGGAGCTTCTATTTTACAAATTAAAATGTTTTGTTTTACGTGTATATGTGGATGCCAATGCATCTCTTCACTTTTAAGAAAGTCACCTGATGGCCACCTGTCGGAGCAGTGGCTGCATTGGCACTCTCAATGCTGGCAACCAGAGTTTGTGCCCCGAGCCCAGATTGTCTGTGGGTTGCAGTAGTAGATGGACCATCTCAAAGTATGCTGTCCTGGGAAGGGTGGATCGTGCCACCTGCTGAATTATTGCCACCTGGGTGACCACAGGTTGCAGTACAGGTGAGAGCATGCAGCACATATGGGAGGAGGGAATGTGCATGTCAGTGCGTCAGGCTTGCTGCCAGCTGATAATAAAGGCACTCTCTTAGAAGAAAGGAAAGTAAGGGGAAAAAATCTGGTACAGATTGGGCAGATAACTTTCCAGCTGCCCATCTCTGGCTACTTCCTCCCATGTCCAGGGATGACCTGGGGCCCCGCCACAGTGGGTGGCTGGATTGCATGGGGCAATATGCTGAGAAGTGGAAAAGCATAACCCTGCCTTGGGGGCAGGGGACAACACAACAGTGAGTCACAGGTGTCTCTGAGCTCTGTAACAGCCAGGCAAGGGGAGCACAGATGACAGAAAGATGACCCTGATGGAAGCCAAAGTAGGTCCCAGTCATTAGGTCAGAGGAGGTAAAAAGATGGAAGAGGGAAAAATCTTCACTTCGCACTCTCTTTAGGTGCCAGGGCCAATGAACCGAAGGTGAATCATCTGAATGTACTGTAAATGTCATTATAAATCACTAAGGTGATTTCAGCCAGTTAGGCGCCCAGAGCCACTGTACCTCTTATCCGGTTTACAGTACGGCTCTCATGCAGGAGCGTTAGGAGGAGCGCTCCACTTTAGCACCGGAGAGGGAGAAGGCACAATAAAATTAAAAAAGAAAAGACTACGCATACATCACTAGAGTAAACTCAAGTGAGTTATAAGAAGATAATAGGGCCTACAAGGGCTGTCTCTTATAGTATGGCACTGCCCTGTGAGGTTTGCAGATAGAAACGCCCGCTTGCAGTCCATTCACTCACGCTCATGCTTTGAGTCTGTTATACTATAAGAGGCACTCCTCGGAGGCCTCATTAAAAAGAGATTGTAAACTATTTCTTAATTTAAAATATCTTTAAATTTTTTAATAAAAAAAAAAAAACTTGAATGAGTTGAACAATCCATGTATTGCTCTCCTGTGATTTTAAGATGCCCAGCTCACAAGTAAATCAGTGCTGATGATTTATAAAGCAGACACACATGCTGTACTGAGTGAAGTGGAATAGTCCAACAGAATTTAGCATTTTTGAAGCTGGCAAATGAGCCCCCAAAAAAAAAAAAGAGTTTGTTTGGAGGAGAATAGAATTGCATAATTGACAGTGTGATTCTGGTAATCTTAACATGTTGTATTTGCATGAATTTGAAAATGGTACTAAACATTGGCACCAGTAGTGCTTTTCGAAAAGTGCAAGGATTCCATGTTTAACCCCAATTCAAAATGGCATCTCAGAGCCGATGAGTAAATGGTTTTGATTAATTTAGATCTTCGAGGATATCTCCTCCATTAATCCACATCTTTATAACTATAGCCACCAGGCACTAGGGACTGCATGGAAACATTTGCTAGCTGGGAGGTCATACAACGATGTCATGCATCACAGTCTGTATAAATGTGAGCGGTCCCATCATTCCTCAGTTCTTTTCCTGTCAGCTGACCATCCTCTCTAAACTTGCTGAAGGAAACGCCAACTAGCCATTGCCATTTATAAGTGTATTTCATCATCTCTGCATGCCAGCGAAGTTGAAAAATCCTTTATTTCTGTACTGTAAGTGTGGAGAAAATTTATAAAGAACATAGCACTTACACAGTCTGTGTGTGCTGCTTTGTCCTTTCTCACAATGTGAGGACTTGAGTTTTTGCCAGAGTTTCTTTCTTTTTTTTTTTTACTTTTTTTTTTTCAATTTATCTTGTACATGATAAATAAAAAGAGCATGTAGTAGGCAGTCCAACAAATGAATACATTTCCTTTTAGAAAAGAACATCTTTCTCTTTAATCAGAGGAATTCTGTGCATCAACTACATTACAATACAGCATAAGGGGTGTCCTTCAGTCATGATATACTAGATTGGCTATATCTGTATAAAAATGCTGTGTAATTGGCCCATGAGCACATGGCTAAAACAAATGTAAATTGATTGTCCAGCAGTTAAGTCCAAAATAAGTATTGCCCTAAAATTTAGTTTGCCAGAGTTTCAACCAGTGTACAAGGCAACGCCACAAGAAAGCTCTAGAAAATTACCTTTTCTGTAAAACTTTTAATAGTCATGGAGAAGAAACAAGACTTAAAATTCTACCTCCCTCAATATCGGCTGAGAAATGGTCGCCAGTCAAGGGACTGGGACAGGGAACGGTTAGCGCTGCAGCCCTCCTCGCTGTCAGGCCACAAGTACCTAACATAGCACAAAGAGATCTTCACCACTGAGGTTCCAGGTCACTGGTGAGACAACGTTATTCAGCTGTATCATTGCCCGCTTTGGTGGCGTTGATGACAGCCCCCACCCCCAAAAACTTTTGATGAGACACAAGGTCGAGGCTTGGTTCAGGTGGTGGTGTGCCTACTATGGACAGTACAACACCATCATCGCTGATTAAGGCCCATCAATGCAGCTGGTCTCTGCCCTTTTACAGGAGCTAGCAACTCTGACACTGCTGATGTCATTCTCAGAAATGATGCAATGCATTCTGCCTGGCCTACTATTGCAGGCCACCAACTGGGCATCCAGCCACGAAGTCCTCGTTGATGGCTTCTTCAGGCACACTGCAGATTCCTGCCTCTCAGTTGCTGCTGGCATCACCAGTGCATTCTGCAGTGTCCGTTGTCGATGGAGACGTCACCGACGGTTGAATATAATCCTGGCCTCGTGATTTTATAGGAGGAATATGAGGAGAACAATATGGGCACCGTGCTCTGTTCTGTCTCTCATCCCACAGTGAGGACTCAGTGGTTTATGCCCTGAGGTCTCCTCCTGAGGATTCTGCTTTTCGAGTCATGGTGCAGCAAATGCAGACTGCCATGGGCTTTGCTGTGAAGAGGAAGATTCCACAAAAGAAATTTGAGGAATTTTAGAGGTCCCTCACACACCCTCCATAATAATTTCACCTATTTATTTTGTTGTTTAACCAGGTATAGCACACTAAGCTGAAAGCTTTTTACAGGAGCGACCTGGGAGCACAAGGAGGTTAAGTGACTTGCTCAGGGTCACACAGTATGCAAGTGGAAGCTGTAGGATTCAAACCCAGGTCTGGTCTGCTGGATGTCACCAAATTTGCAGCTCAGAGCTTTTGACTGCCATGCTATACTGCCTCTCTATACCTATATACCCTGCATTAGAGGATGTAACCTTGCTGCATTATACAGACCAAACTCACTGCCTGCAGTTCCCAGAAAGGCTGATAAGCAGCATCCTGCTCCATTTGCTAAACTTCATTATGCACCAGCCAGAAACTGACTCTGTAGTCGTGTGGCTGTTCATGATGGGTCCAGATCACCCAAACAGATGAGTACTTTAACTCTGATAAAGAATCTAGGAGGTTGGATGTGATGGGCAGGTACATATGCTCTGCCTCACTGGGCCTTAGAATTTCAAACTATCCAGCCTATATTATCAAATATCAGAACAGCTTATGGAAAGCTGGCCAGTGCAGAGGCAGGGCATTCGTCTGCAACGCTGAGGACCTGGGTTTGGGAACGGACTCAGGATGCTGAGGGCTGGCCGGGGAGAAGAATTGAGCATCTTAGGGACTGCTTTCCTTCTCCGGGAGGAGGGGTAGAGTGTCTGGCACACCATGACCTCTACTGGAAACTGGGGGTTCCATTGTGCTGGTGCTGCCACCTGTTTGGGAGGGGGGCATCATTGCACGCCCTGGGCCCCAGGATCTCTGCCGCAAGCCAACAAAATTCTGGATCCCAACACATGATGCCTTGCTCCACCGCCAGCCCTGCTGCCAACAATGTCTGTCGGGGAGGGTCCCCACTCCCATGGCCCCACTCTGGGGAGTAAGCCAGGGCAAGATAGGAAGGACCATTTGGAGGGGGCACCAGAGACGCCCTGCCCAGGGTGGTAAGCCTGGGTATGTGGGGGTGACAGCTTGCAGGCAGGGCTGAGCTCCCTTTGGGGAGGGGTGCTGGACCATTAAAATAATAATACAACAATAATAATAGAAAGCTTTGCCAGATAGTTCTGCCAAGAATTAGTTACTAAACCTAATCTCTGGTACTGAAGTTAGCAAGCATGTGCTGTGCCATCTATATGATGTCTCTGATGCTTCTGTGAGGGCTGCAGCTCTGGCATTTGTATGAGAAGATATTCCTGGCTCAGAGTTGTAGGATTCAGCCAAAGATGTGCATCTGAAGTTTTGAATGCCCTTTTAGAGGGACAAAACTGTTTGGCTGTGATGTTGAAGAGGTCTTCAGGATTCAAAATGACCCTGAGGTCTGTCAAATCACTGTATCCCACTCCTGCCAAGGTACATGGGAGGGATCCTACATCAGCCTGCTGCCAGAAGTGGCCAAGCCTACGGTCAGCAAGGCCATGGCAGAGGACGTGGCCTATTGCCAGGTCCACACACCCCAGGTGCACATACAGAAGCACCCAAAGCAGTTGGTACTGGTGGCAGTGCCACCACCAACTCCACATCTCTTACTCCGGAGATACCCCCACTTTCACTGTTGCCTCCAGGAGTGGTTGTGGGAGGTAGATTCTCCCTGCATCTTAAACAATAGAGGGAGCCAACAACAGACAAGTGGTTACCGGAGATGATTACAAGGGATATGCTCTAGAGCTGCTAGAAACCCCTCCAGATCATCTTCTGCCCTAAGTTTTCCTCCAGACCATTTGTCCCTTCTGAAGGAAGAAGTTTAGTCATTAGTCCGAAAATGGGCTATAGAACTGGTTCCTTCTCGACAGAGAAGCAAGGGTTATATTTTAGGTACTGCCTGGTCCCAGAATGGACAGGGATCTGCATCCTGTGTGTGATCCTAAGTTCTACATTGAATGCAGAAAGTTTCAAATGGTATCACTACAAACTTTGATTCCCCTTCTGCAAATAGGGGACTGGATTTGTTCTCTAGACATGAAGGATACATGACGACATACCTTCATAAAGTTGAAAAATCCCACAGGCAATACCTCCGCTTTGTGCTGGAGGGGAATATTACCAGTTCTGAGTATTGCCCTTGTCTTGTCCCGCATCACGGATCTTTACCAAATGCTTGAAACGTGTCAGCAGGCCGTCACAAAGAAGGCCTATATATATTTCCCTTATGTGGATGACTAGCTCTTGTAGTGCCAGCTCCAGGGAAGCTGTCCTGCATACCTTGTCTCATATAAGGCAGTTGTTCGGAGGAATTAAGAGGATCACAGTAACTGTGCCGAAATCTGTACTAATTCCCTGCCAAAGACTGCAGTACAAAAGGGCAACCTTGGGCACAGAGAAGGGATGCAGTTTTACTGCCACAGGATGGAGCAGAATATCTAATTGCTCAAGCACAGTTGGTGTAAAGGAGTTGCTATGTCTCTGCAAGAACAGTGTTACGTCTTCTGGGTCACTGGCTCACCTCCATATGAGAATTTCTCAATGGACACTTGGGTCCAGTGGGATCAGCTGACGGATTAGCTGGGCCAAATGGTTCTCATCACATCCCCGCTTTGCAAGCATTATTGTGGTGGATGGATTGTGAAAACCTATTAGGGCATTCCATTCCTTGTACCAGCTCTGTACAGATCTCACCACGGATGCCTCGGCCCGGCTGGGGTGCAAATCTTGGTCCTTACCAGACACAGGGATCATGGCGAAGGTTGAGGCCTAGTTACATATAAACGTGACTGGAGATTAGATCTGTCCTGTGCAGCCTCCAGGTATTTCAGGAGCGTCTGTGCCCTGGTCCACTGTTCAGTACAGATGGACAATGCCAATGTGATGTATCACATCAACAAACAAGGGACACTCTTCCCCTACCCCTCTGCAGGAAGCAATGAGAGTATGGTACTGGATTCTGTCACACGGGTTACAGCCGTCAACTGTGCATCTTGCAGGGCTCCAAAATGTCTTCACAGACAGGATAAGCCAACCAGTGACTTCTGTGGTAGATGACTCTCCACAAGATGGGGTCATCCAGAGTTGCACCTTTTGCATTCCCACACAACGCAGAAGTGCCGTGCCTCTGCTTGCTCACCCAGGACCTGGAGTTTTCTGGTGAGACACGTTATTCCTCTCTTGAAAGGAAAATTCCTGTATGCATTTCCCCAATTTCTAATATAGAGGGTGCTGCTCAAACTGTGGGTGGAGGGTGCCACTCTCATTCTTGTTGCTCTGCTCTATTCATTCATTCATTCTCGATGACAAGTACCTTTATGCACAGGACAGTTCATTTACAAAGGTTCCACATGAGAGTTGGACGGGTGGACTCATACAGACAGAGGATAAACATAATTGTTACAGATGTCAGTAAAGCATCGCTATACAACATAGGTAGAGCATTCTCGGATGCAAATTTTAAATACAATTCAGGTGGTATAAACTAAGTAGAAGAAGAGTGTGGATAGAAATTGGAGAGGGTTAGAGATCGTGTGGGAAGGGTAGCAGCCAGGTGGTATTGTCATGTGAGAGGAGAGGTAGACTGACATGGGAGTGAGTAGAGTGGGGGTTAGCATAAGGGTAGGGTGAGAAACAGTGCATACGGAAACAGGGAGAAAAGAGGGGAGGCAGAGCTACAAGGAGAGAGTGCCAGGTGGTCAGGAGGGCCCTGATCCAGACAAGAAATTTTGAGATGAGATGTAGGTAATGGAAGCAAAACAAAATGGAGATGGAGCAAAGACTTGAGGCCTCGAGACCATGGTGAGGAGGGCTAGCTTCCAGGAGGGCAAAGCTGTAACTGAGTAAGGCAATTTACAGGTGTTCCATTCAAGATGTGCTGGGCAGGAGGCGTTAAATGCGGTCAAATGTTAGGCTAGTTAGTTCAGAACCTAGGCCATTTAGCCAGTTAGGGGCTCTGTAGAGGAAGGACCGCTGGCACTGTGAAGTCTGGAACCGGCATACAAGTAGGAGCTCAGTATCTGATGCCCAGGTATGGTGGACTTGAGGGATCTGGGCAGAAGGGAGGAGACTACAGTTGGTAGAGCTCTACTGAGAGGTTTTGGTTCAGTAAACATGATTGGTACTTGATCCATTCTTGGAGATTTAGCAAGCCAGCTTTGTGTAAAGATCACCAGTGAGTGAGGCGGTCTGAGTTCATGATGAGCCTACAGGCTTTGTTCAGTGTTAAGTTTAGCCTTTTAGTGATGTAGTAGAGGCAGCTCCATAGATTACCAGGCCGTAGTCAATTGTTGATAGTACCGAACTGAAGACGGCAAGTTTAAGTGCCTCCACAGTCAGGTACCTTCTATGCCTAGATAGCAAGCCTAATTTAGCACCCACAGACTTGTCAATGTTCTCAATGTGAGGTACCTAGGTGAGATGGATGTCCAGGGTTACACAGAGATATCTGAATTGTTCAGGGGGCTCCAAGGTTGTTTTTACTGTCAAGACATGAGACCTATATTTGTGGTGGGGAAGAGAACAACAGGAGCTTAGTTTTTTGAAGTTCAGGACAAGTTTGTGCATTTGAAACCACTTTTCCACTTCCAGGAAACCAAGCTGGAGATCGCCTTCGAGCATGGCAGAATCAGAGTTGTTTGTATAGATGACAGCATCATCAGCATATAGGAGTGTTCTTAGTTGACAGGAATGAGGCAAGTTGTTTAAAGAGAAACTAAACAGGAGAGGACCAAGGATGGACCCTTGTGGGACACCAGAATGGACTTATTTGAAGTTCAGAGATGACGTTAGATATCTTCACCTGCTGTGATCTGTCAGCAAGATAGCTCCCAAACCATTTTGGTGTATTTGGTGAGATGCCGACTGAGGCAAGCTGATTGAGGAGAAGATTGTGATTCATGGTGTCGAACGCTTTCATGAGGTTAATAAATGCAGCACCAGCAAGCTTGTTATAGTCGAAGGACTGATGGATGAAGCTGGTAAATTCCAGCAGGACAGTGGTAGTGCTGTGCTTTTTCCTGAAGCCATATTGCTGAAGACATTGTAAGGCGATTTTTTGAGGTGGTCTACCAGTTGGTTTGAAACTATCTGTTCGAGGACTTTCGATAATGGGGGAGTATTGATATCGGGTCTGTAGTTAGTGCTGCATATGATCATCGGATTTATGCACAGGAATGACCAGCGAGATTTCAACACCTCAGGGAACTGAGTTAGAGAGAGAGACAGATTTAGAATCTTGGTGATTGGTAGGAGAGCTTCATCAAGTGTAAGTGCCAGGAGTTTGAGGCCCAGCAAGTGGCCTCATCAGCTATGGTTTTCACTTCTACAACAGATGGCAGTGGAGCCTCTGTACCCTTCCTCTGTGTGGGGCCTGTTTTCACAGGACAAGGGATCCTAGGTACATCTGGACCTGAAGTCTGCATCTCCACATGTGGCTCCTGAAGACATAGCTACTGCTTGGGTTATCCCTAATTTTGCTGATGTTCTGTTTGCAGCCAGAAGTCTTCTCTTGGACATATGTATTCCTTGAATTGGAAGCGTTCACTTTGTGGGCTGCTTCCAGAAATTTGACCCATTTACTTGCCCTGTGAATGCTGTGTTGAATACTTGCTGCCTCTGTCACTCTGGTCTACAGTATTCTCACTTAAGGTGCATTTGGTCGCTATTTCAGCTTTTCATGCCCTTATTGAGGGTTGTACGGTGGCCCAGTTGGAGGTCTTCCGCAGATTTTTGAGATGTATTCTGCATATGAACCCTCTCATCTGCAATCCAGTCCTGCCTTGGGACTTGAATTATGTACTTGAGATAGACATTGACTCCTTTGAGCCAGCCAGAGTTGTGGCTTGTGTTTCCTGTCATGGAAAATGTTATTTTTAGTTGAAATGATTTCAGAGCTTCAGTCTCTAATATGTGAGCCTCCTTATTTGATTTTTCACAAAGACAGTTTCATTGTGCACAAATCCTAAGTTTCTACAGAAGGTTCTATATGAATGTATATTGAATCAAATTATGCATCTTCCTGTTTACTACCCTGAGCATGCCATCAGGGTGAAGCACTGCTCCATGCTTTGAATGTACTGAGAATACTCACATACTGTGTGAATCAGACAAGAACTGCAGAAAGTCCTCTCAGCTTTCTGCTTCATTCTTCCTTAGAAAGGGGCACTCTTGTGTCTAAACAGTGCCTGTCAAATGGTTGGCACATTGTATTACATTCTGTTATAGGAATTATGGTAAGGAACTTCCTGGTGTGGTTCGTGATCACTACACCAGGGAATGGCCACTCTGTTGCTTGTTTCAGAAATGTTTCTGCTGCTGACATTTGTTCTGCTGCCATCAGAGCACTTTCCACACCTTAACTAAACATTACAGTCTAGGCATAGTCTCTCATAGACATGCTGGTTTTGGGTTTGCAGTACTGCAAGGCTTAATATCCTGAATGTATATCAGACTGTGACCACCTCCCAGTTTGAGTTGGGACTGCTTGGGAATCATTCTAAAGGTGTGGACTAATGGACAAGATATCTTCAAAGAAGATAGAACAGTTATGTACTTACTATAAAAGTAGATCTTTGAGGGAATCTCCTCCATTAGTCCATGCCATCCCTTCCTCCATCCCTTTCTGCCTCAATGATGGTTGGCCTAAAATTGTGCCTGAAGCTGATATATGTGCATTATATATCCTGCCCAGTGCCTGGGCTGGTCTCATCTCCTGGTTCTCAATGGTTGGAGGTTTTTGAGTCTATCATCTGGCAGGAGCTGAGGAGTGATGGGGCCACTCACGTTTATGTAGCTGTTGATGCATGACATCATTGTGGGTGGCCCACAGCTAGCAAAGTTCATGTGGTCCTAGTGCCTGGTGGCTATAGTTCCTAAGGTGTGGACTACGGAGGAGAGTCTCTCAAAGATCTACTGTTACGTAAGCATGTTACTTATTTCTTCTTATTAGTATCTTACATTTTGTATAATTTGCTTCAGTTTGAGTGCTTTCTGTATTGTACAGTCACAGTGTAATAGATTTTCAAACACAGAAACAAATGAGACCTTGGATGTTTTCAAAGCGTGTGAGTGAGTATTTTTACTGGTTCCCTAAGCCACTCCAAAACTACATCCTCTAACCAACAGGGAGTTTGTCCTTCCAGTCTGTGGGTGCAGGTCCCTCAGGTGGGTCATAGTCCTTCATCTGGCAGATTTTTTTAATCCCATCCTGAGTACTCCACCACAAGTTGTCATCTGATGCCCCTCCTTATCTCACAATCCTGCCTATACCTCCCCTCTGGTCACCCTGGCAGTGAGACTTGGTACAATCCCTCACTTGAGGAAAGGTGCATCCTATGGGATGCTCAGTCTTCCTCCCTGGACAGCCCTCTGATGAACCCAGCATGTTCCCAAGCTTGGGTTGCTGGTGTCAAGAAAAGTAGCCATATCGCTGCACTAAAGGGCCGCCCAGTGTGCTTTTAATTTTGATATTCCCTCTCCCCAGCTGACCAGTGATACAGCAGCAGCACATTGTGCTGCCACCTGCAGTGTTGACGATGCATGTGATCCCAGGAATCCCGTGCAGTGTGACCAGCTTTTTGGGGGTCAGCATGTCCCAGAAGTGAGCTTTGTAATCTTTAGTAGGAGGGTGCTTACTGCCAGCCCTCCCCCACCACACACAGACACCAGAAGTGAGCTTTATCTTAAGTGGGTGCTTACTGCACAACCATACGCACTGCCCTCCTCCTTGAAAGCCATTCAAGGGATGAAATTGGTGTGTACTAGAAAGTTAGCCACTTGCTTGTCCTTCCAGATGGAGGAAGGGTGGCAGCCATGGTGACCCCATATGTTGAGGCTGGGGAGGAATTGTGGAGGGGAAATAATCTTTACTATACATCCCCATCCAGTTTGGGCTCTCCCTACTATCATCCGGGACCTGGCTAGGAGGATATTCTGAGAGGCAGTGAACACCATAGCAGTGACTCCGTTTCTTGGATCAGGCAGTGGAAGAATCATGTTTTCCCATCCATCCCTTCATGATGATCTCTCTTTCTCCCCATTTGTGTCCCTCTGTCCCCTGTCTCTGTAATCTCTGAGCTGTTGATCTACAGCTGGACCTCAGCCCGCCCCACCCCCCACTGAATGACATGCATACATCTCCCAAGCTGCACAACAAGGTCACTAGAGTATGACCAGAAGGGGACTTGTCACTGCAGGCAGTTTCATCACCTGACCCAGAGCCAGAGCATGTCATCATTATAATGCTGCTCGAACCCTGCTGGCTAGAGGAAGGGAGAACCAAGTTGGTGATGGAGCCCAGATCTATGCAACATGCTGCCACCGCACAATCAGACCAACTCGTTGCACAGTTATTATTGCTACGTGGTGTGACACCAAGTGTCTCTAGATCCTAACTTGATTTTTCTAATTTCAGACACAATCTTCAGGATGACGTCAGACAGGACCTGTATAAAGCAGCGGATCATTGGGTGCTGCCATTGGCAAGAAGAGGAAGTTCATGGGAGGGAGCCAGCCTAACTTGCTGACCTGGTAATGAAATAAATCAACCCATATTACACATTTAGGCTGGCTAGTGGTGCACAGCAGTCTGGGTGACTTAAATAAGTAGGGACAAACTAAGAGTTCATAGGCTTCAGGTGCCTGGTGCACTGACTAAACAGTAGGGATTTTTTTTGAGGGGTAATTTGGTATTTAACAGTTTATCTATGTAGGCTACCCAACTGAGATGCCCTTTCTCATTTTCTGTTAGATCCTGCGCTTATCCTTTTTTTTTTTTTTTTTTCACAGCTGTGTGAACTGAATCACTGAGAGGTTAAGTGACTTGCTCACAGCATACAAGTGGCTCTTATTGGATTGAAACATGGCCTAGACTTGTGAAGGAGAACTGTTTGCCTGCCCTCCTTGCCTAAGGATGGGGCAGAAGATGACCAAATGACAGCAGCAGAGGGAGGATGCGTCCTTGTAGTGACTTCAGGTAGCTGGCAGAGCTGGGCTCTGAGACAGGTTAGGATAAGAAGAGACAGATTGTAGCCATATTCCAGTGACCTGGCCTCCAGCATAATTACCTAGGAGGCATGTCTTAGTGTTGCTGGAGGGTGAGGGTTTCTAGAAATTACTTAACTGGTGTGAGGCATGACTGGTGAGGTTGTCCCACCTCTTGCATGCTTAACCACATGAGCCAAAAGCTTTTGTGTGGTTTGCCATGTGCTTGGGATTACTGGATGGCAACCCCTCCTCCTGACTCTGCAGCATTTTTTTTTTTAATTAAATAGTTTTCAAATGAGCCGGCACAGCAGCAAAGCATCCGTCTCATGGCGTTTACATCCCGGTTTGGGGACGGACCCGGGAGTCGGAGGCCGGCCGGGAGAGCGGGATTGAGTGTCCACGGAGTACTGTCCCTCCCTGGGGAAGAGTGTCCAGCGCAGTGAGGACCCCTGGTGGAAGCTGGGGCCCCAAGGCTGGGCTGTTCACATGCATCGGGGGTGGGGCGACACTGGCGCCACTGCACATCCCCTGACTTCCAGGGAGGAAAAGCACTGGAAGAAATACCGGCTGCTAGTGATGCCCGCTCTGCGCCGCTCCTCCACTCAGACTGAAGTCTGCTGGGGGAGACAAACCAGGGCTTCACGACCCGTGCTGACATGGAGGGATCACCCACCGCGGCCCCAGCTGGGAGGGCTGGTGATGAGAGGAGTGGTGGGTGGGTCGGGACTGGAGCTTGTGCCACATAATGGGAAATTTTTTTTTTAAATGCATGTGTTCTTGCAGCAATAGAAGGGCACATATGCAAACCATGTAAATACAGTCTATATGCATGAGTTCTAGGCAAGCTGGGCTGGATTCCAGAGTTCAGTTGTACAGCTGTCATTAAGGATCATGTCTTGTCTCGGTTTTCCCCTAGTACTTTCATTTATTTAGACAAAATCTGGAATACCTTTGAATCAGAGGCTCTTTACAGAGGTTCCACGTCAGGAAAATTAGTGCAAATAGTAAATACAGAACTTTAAAAGACAAAACAAGATTAATTGAAAGTAGCTTAAACAAAATCGAAAGGTAAGTCTTGAATGCAAGACCAGAAAGTGGTACATTGGTCCATTCTTAACAGTACACTAAGAATGTTACGTGCGTGTGTTGATAGTTACATACACAATATATTTAGAGGCATAACATGGAATTGGCAGTTGTTTTGTCATAAGTGCAGGTCTGCAACAAATAAATGATGAGGCACTTTGGACCTAAAGAATAAGTGCACCCCTTAGAAGTAGGGGGGATACTAGAGGTGGGAGAAATGGGCACAGACTGAGTGAAGGAATTAGGGTTGTGGGAAAATCGTGGGTTGTGTGAAGAGTGCGTAGAAATGTAAGAATAAAGGGTGAATGAGTATGGGAAGCACCAGGAAAGTAAATAAGTATACTGCCAGAGAGGGTACAGTGGACTGTTGCAAATTAAGAAGCTTTAGCAAGGCTAAGGTGACCAGAGACGGCTTATGGAGGAGTTTGTTTAGAAGGGGAGGGAGGTGGGGTAAATTAGAGAGAGTAGGAGTGAGGAGTAGGAGATGCAGAGAGCAAAAGCCTGAATAACCTGTCTTAGCCACAGAATATTGATGGGGAAGGGAGAGGAGCTAGTAATAGAAGGAAAGAAGGGGGGAGATGTAACTAGAGAAGCAGAAAAGTAGGTAGAGGGAAAAAGATAGAATGTTGGATAGGGAAATATTAGAAGAGGTAGAGCTGGGAGGGATGAAAGTTATACAAGAAAGTTGAAAATGGGTGGAGATAGAATGTAGGTTTAGAGGAGATGTGAAGAGAGGAAAGGAAGGGGAATTTGAGACGGTTAGAAAAGATTGTAGGTAAAGGGAGAAAGGAAGGTAAAGAAGAGGTTTGACATGGGGGATGCTAGGACTAGCAGAGTGGAGATAAGTAAGTGCTAGCAGTCGCAACTACTGGAGGAGGCTAGATAGGTCGTAGTTTCACCTTAAATGGGTCTAGTTTGAGTTCATTATGTAGATCTACATTGAGAGAGTTAAGCCAGAGTGGTACATGGTACTCATAAGAGCTGGCCTAGGGAAGTCCTACTGAAAGGAATTTTTAGGGAGTGGTTGTTTGTTCCCTAGTGCTCCTAGTTTGATGGGGTAAACAGAGAAGGTTTTGTACTCCCAGAGGAGTGAGCCTAAGGGAGGACTTCTTTGCAAGGAGGCATACTTGGTACAGAATACAAGAGTCCAAATTAAGCCATTCTGTTTGTGAATATAGATCCTTATGAGTGGGCAAGCCGGTGAGCTCAAGCATGAGTCGACAGGCCTTATTCAGGGTTGTTTTAAGTTGCTTTAGGGCAGTTAGGTTTGCAGCCCGCACACTACTAGGCCATAGTCGATCGCAATCACAGAATTAGACACTGCAATTTTGAGAGCCTTCTTGGGAAGAGACTGTTTATTCCTGTACAGTAGGCCCAGTTTTGTATTAGATAATTTAGTCACATGCTCAATATGTTGGGTGATGGATGGGGTACTATCTAAAGTTATTCCTGTGCACCATGTCAAGAGAGGGATTTAAGGTTATTGAGGATTTTAAATTGAGAACCCTGTGTCTGTTTTGGGGATGCAAAATCATCATTTTGTTTTTTGTAGTTGATGAATAACTTGGAGTTAGGAACCATTTTCGATTTGGAGAAATTTGACTGCATTACTGAGTCTAGTGTGGTAGGGTCTTGTTGGCTAGTGTATAACACTGTGTCATCAGCGTACAGTAGTCATTGTCTGCTATTGCTTGAGGTAGGTGGGTTAGGAATAAACTAAAAAGCAGCGGGCCTAATATGGAGCCTAGGGGCACCCAGTGATGACGTCATGCTGATCTGAAAGAGCTTCTGATATTTTTGCTTATTGGTCCCTACCAATGAGATAGCTCCTGAACAAGGAGGCAGTATAGTGCAGTGGTTTAAGGCTCTGAGCTGCAAACCTGTAGTCCTGGGTTTGAATCCCACAGCCCCCACTTGCATACTGTGTGACCCTGAGTAAGTCACTTAACTTCCTTGTGCGCCCAGTTTGCACCTGTAAACAAGCTTCAGCTTAGTGTCTCTCTCCTGGTTAAAAAAACAGGCTATAGATTCAGAGGACAAACTCATAGTGGATAATTGGTTCAGAAGAAGCTCGGATTAACGGTATCAAAGGCTTTGGTGAGGTCAATATATGTAGCCCCCACCAAAAGACCTTTGCCCAGTGCATTATGTATGTAACCGTTAATTCCAGTAAGGCGGTAGCGGCGCTATGTTGCTCCGGCATTGCAGATTTTACTTCTCAAGATAGTCTGTTAATTGGTCTGCCACAACTCGCTCTAGTGCCTTTGACAGTAGTGGCAGAATAGAATGGGATGGTAATTTGAGACATTAGTACGATCCCCATTTTTATGTTGCTTGCACGCATGTGCAAGAAACATAGTGCCATCATCCGAGTTTTTGGAGGTGTGGCAGCCCTCTTCCAATTCAGTCAGTGTGTTTGCAGTGGCGGCTGCAGTTCTCCAGCCGCTGCTGGGGCTGTCTATGACAGCAGATGAAAATGCAGTGGAGTACAGTTGAAGGGGAGCTACGTTTCCAGTGAGCAGCGATAAGATATCGCCTGCTCTGCACGCATACCCCCTACACACACGCCGCCTTACGCATACTGCGTGCTCGCCTCGCACACACTGTATAGCCGACAGGTGCCCAATCCTCGCTGGCTCCACTGGTCCCCCGGTGAGTACAGGGTGCCACATGGGAGCCCACCCCAGCGTGGCAACAGATGCTGTTGCGACAGGAATGTGCCCAGTCCCGTCGGCTCCACGCCCCCAACCAGCCATCCTTGTGCCACGCTGGGAGCCCCACCCCAGCGTGGCAAATGTCCCGCGACGCCGCCATTTAAAAAAAAAAAAAAAACCTGAAACACAAAACGGTCCCTCGCTGTCTCTGCCCCCACCCGCCCACCCACTGCGCACCCTGCCTCCCCACACCCTCACCCCATAATTACCTCCGACTCCGCGCGACGATCTTCGATGGACCGGAAACACGCCTGCACTCTTCAAAGCCGACTGCGAACTGAGGAAATGCCGGTAAGCTGTATAATGGGATAGATAGGTTTTTTCAACTTTGCTGCATATCTCAGGCATTTTTGGAATTTTGCACCAAATTTTCAACATGGGGTTTTGGGACCCCTTCATGAATGCTCTCACTGTGCGTGGCGTTAATCGGGCCCAAAGGGTGATTTCGCAGTCACCGCGCCGAAATCACCTTCGGGACCGAGTAATGAAACGACATTGCCACTGTTCATAAGGTGGGCTCTCAAAAGTCTATATTGAAAATTTGATGGAAAATTCAAATGACTGTTTTATTTAAAAGCATGCGCTATGCAGTTCCTACGCACGCTCGTAAGTTCGCAAATTTTAATATTTTCACTCCAGATTTTCAACATTGTCCTTTACTACACCGCCTTATGAGCAGTACAGCTGTCATTTTCACATCTCGCCCAAAACATGTTTCCACCCATGAAGCGTAGAATGGCGCAGTTGGTGTGCAAAATCACTGTATGGGACACATTAAGAAAATCACAGTGACACTGTTCATGAGCAGAGGTCTTAAAATGGCTATGTTGAAAATTTGGTGAAAAAAGTCCTAACAATGACTATTTCTGACGTCGTTACTGCACAGTTCCTCTCGTAGGTTTGCAAATTTTCAATGTTTGCACTCCACTGACTTCCAAATACCTACACAGCACATACAAGCAAGCAACATTCAGCATTGACAAATGCTTGTTATAAACTGAGTTACTACGGTAGCTTTCCAGAGCCTAGGGAAGTTTCTTGTGGCGAGGGATAAATGTAGTACTTTAGTGAGTGGAGCTAGGATGGTGTCCAGGGTGAGAGAAACTAGTTTTAGATCTAGCAGATCACTGCTGGCTCTGGAGTACCTAGATGGAAAGTCTATTAGTTTTTATTTCAGTGACCTTGAAACTCTTCTCTTTGTTTCCTTTGAACCCCTTTTTGTCCCTGAGGCCGCTGAGGTTTATCTCTATTTTTCACCCATTGGAGGTGTTTCACCCTCCCCAAACCAAGGAACAAATCTTGGGAACTCCAGCTGCCTTTCAGTGAGGTCCTCCTCCAGGGCACTCCCTACTGCTTGTGAACACCTTCAGGAAATACCAGCTATCTCTGAACAAGTAGTGGGAGCAGCCCAGGTTATAGTCTTCTTTGTGTGTAACCAAAAAAAAAAGTGGGGAAGGAGAGCATTTACTGAGCATTAAATGAAGCCACAGTCTTATTTAATGTACCGGTACTTCCATGTTCCTGACTTGTTCACATGATCCCAACATTTCATTGTTAAGGCTTCTTGAGAGAAGCAGGCAGTGTGTGTAGTTGCTGTGTGTGACTACAGTATAATTCTGTATTCACAAAATAAGATTCAAAGGCAGCAGACCTTACAAGAATATTAGGAGCACTGGAAAATAAGTTTAACTGCACAGCCAGGCAGCAGGAACAATGAAATGTGCTATATCTGCATCAGAGGAGGAGAAGGACCTGGGAGTGATGATCACTAGTGACCTGAAGCACTCCACGCATTGCAAGAAAGCAGCAGCAAAGAAAACAAGATGCTGGGATGCATATCTAGGGGGATCAGTAGTAGGAGAGAGGAGGTTATACTGCCCTTGTACAGGTCACTGGTAAGGCCACATGTAGAGTGTGGAGTTCAGTACTGGTGCCTGCACCTCAAAAGGACATTAACCTCTGCTGGAGAAGGTCCAGAGGAGGGCTATAAAGATGATAGTGGGTCGTAGGGTAAGGCATATGAGGAGAGATTGAGGGCACTGAACATGTACTCCTGGAAGACAGGAGAGAGAGAGGAGACATGATTGGGACCTTCAAGTACTTGAAAGGGATAAACAGGTTGATAAAAGGTCTCTTTAAGCTGCGTGGCAGCCATAACATGAGGGCACAGTCTTAAGCAGGAGGGTGGGAGGTTTAGGAGTGAGGTCAGGAAGCACTTCTTCACAGAGAGGGTGGTGGACACTTGGAATGTGCTGCCAGAAGAGGTAATCTCGTTGAAGACAGTGGAAGCTTTAAGAGAGGCTGGGATAGGCATAGGAGGAAGGTAAGGATCATGGGTAGGGAGGATGGGAGAAGTGGGAAGGGAGGGCAGGGACATTAGCTCAAGCTGTGGACCCTGCAATGCGAAGCAGACTTGATAGACCAAATGGCCTTCTTCTGCTGGCTTCTTCAGTATGTTCATATCAAGAGCAAACAATTGTTAAAAAGCACTCTCCTGAAGAAGCCATAATGGTGAAATGGGGTTAAGTGGATAATAAAATGGAAGTGTATTGAATAACATGGACTGTGGTTTGATTTAAAGTTGAGTGATCAGCTCCTCCTTTTCAGAAGAAGACCTTAATCCATTCTGTGCACCAACCACAGCAGCATTCTACCTTCTTGGTCAACAGAAAGCAGTCATTGCCAGGCATACACCTAGTATCTTCTCTGATTGTGAGCATGTCACACCCCAACTTGTCTCTACCCTTACCATCCTGGGGATGGAGTTGCTAGGTCTGGGACCAGGAACCCAAGTTAATTTCTGTTTAACAGTGCTTTTCCCCTGAAATAAGAACATATTTTTCTAAGATATGAGAACTTTCCACTTTAAAAGACTGATTTTATGGCTGAATGTTTAAAAAAGTTCTTGTACCTGCTGATGGTGTTATGAACAAGGTAACCACAAAATAGTTTAAGCCTGGTTTTGTTGTAGAGAGAACAGTAATTTTACATGTATTTACATGCCTCCACTTTAATATCAGTTGTATTACATATACAATAATGGATGGGGAAGTGTGCTTAATGAGAAATCAATGGTTGCCCGAGGTGTGGGATGCCCCAAGGGTTTATTAAGGCATCCCACACCAAGGGCAACCATTAATTTTGAATTTAGGACACTTCTCCATCCCTTATTATTTATAATTGCTGGTTAGCAATTTTTCCTATTTTTCTGTACTGTACCCTGTCTCACTGACCCTGAGAAAAAACACATACACACACATTCATTCACTCTTTTCTCTTCTCCAGGTTTTTTTTTTTTTTTTTTTTCCTGTAGAGGTGTTTTATTAATTCAGCTTGTGCTTTCTTCATAAAAGTTGAAAGTTTAGATTCGATCAGCGCTTACCCTAGTCAGCCAAGTCGGACTCTGAGCCCTTCCTGGTGTCGGTGGCAGTCCTGTTCCCGCAGCTGCTGAACGGCAGAATCAAGTAGATACAGTTTTGGTTTTAAAATCTTTAAGTTGTGGACCGTGGAACTCGTAAAAAGAAAAGGAAAAGCTACGAACGCTCCATCTGGCAGCTTCTTGATATTCTGGTTAAGGAGCCATGTTTGAAAAAGCAATTAACCCGCCCAGGAGGATAAACAGCCAATGACAGAACGGCTGTTTCTGATTGATCAAGGTATGCTGCTACAGCCCATGGGTTATAACGGTAAATTATAACTGGTTCAGCCTATTGAGAAATTGCTGACCAGTTATTATAGTATGGTAATTACATTTTGGTGAGAAACTGATGAAGGGTGGCCCGCCCAGTTGTGCAAGCTGGTAGTGCATTTCAATGCTGGAGAACCAAAGATTAATCCTAATCTCAACTCACCTGCCCTAGGCCAGTAGGACTTGAGGCTCGATACAGAGGCATTCTGCAGCAGCAGCACCTCTTACAGTGGAAGATGTGGTGATATTCATGTTATGCCCCGATAGTACTAACATCACAGATAGGGTCACTTAGGATTGAGGTGGGTGTGACAGAAACGGAAAAATTGCCCCTCACTGTGAATGACGTGGCCACTACAACCTAACTCCTAGTTTACTGAATATCCAGAGCCCCCTGCTGCACTCTGCCCAGAGCTTCCCCACTGGGGCCGTAGGCACATGCAAGTTGGAGGCTCTGGAGCCAGGGGAGGAGGGGAGAAGTCTAGAGATTTGGACAGCTTAGCACGCTGGACTAAAAACATAGAAAAGGAGAACTTTACAGGCGTAAAAAGACCTGCAGGCCATTACATCTGCCTGGACCCTACCAAAGCCTTGGCTGGAAGCTTCCTGAAAGCCAGCTGGCAGCCATCTTTAATGTTCCCTATTTTTTTCTTTTTTATACCAGTACTTCTGAACTAGAACCACTCAAGCTGGATCAAATCCTTATGGAGAGATTAAATGCTGCATGCAGCAATGTTAATCTATTGATAGAAGGAGGGTCAAGATGAAGAAAATAAGTGTTTTCTACTCCATTCATTGTAACCAATTATTTTTATTAATTTGCACCTATAGACTCCCTGAAGCTAATGTTTCATGGCTCAGTGCCATTTCTTAGGCGTGAATATGAAACTGTGATACCTCTTTTTTTTTTTTTTTTTTTTATTTCTGCTGTTTTCATTCAGTAATTATACTTCATGGCCGATAGTCTTGTGTGGGTCTCAGCTTACCCGGCCCTCCCTCTAGTTTCTTGATGCGTGCTCTAGATCTCTGTTTCATTTGTATTTCAGGCTTTCAAGGAACTGTCACCTCATGCACTGTAATAAGTTTCAAATTGTATGTTGCTGAAAATTTAATTAATAAAATAATTGATTGTACTGACTGGAGTAGAATGCACTTCTTTTCTTTACCAAGATTGATGTTACCACATTACAGTTTGCCTGCTTCATTAATCTTTTTTTTTTTTTTTTTTTTGTAGTTTATTAGTTTTAATAAAGCCTGAGAAGCTTGGTCCAAAGCATGGATACAGCAGAAAAATGAAAATGCATATATTACAATATGGTAAATAGTAACCACGTGCCTAGTTTGTTACATCAGTGGGGTATTTTTAACATATCACCACTTACACATCATGTTGATAAAACAAGCACCTGTAATGACTGCATAGTAAACAGATCATGTAACAAGCAATAGTACTCGACAGGGGCGTAATGAGGGCTGATGCCATAGGCCCTTACAGCCCTGGAAGGTTCGGTATGCTCATACTGCCCACCCTGGAGGGTGTTATTAAGCTTAGAAAATGGGCTTTGTGGTATTTTTATATGGGAGTAAATAAACTTAAAAGAAATTAAAAATACTGTAAAATGGTTAGTCTTAGTGTTGTAAAGTAGTCCCTCCGCTTCTATGATGATCCATCTGCTGTTGCACCCCTGACACAGCCATTCTCTTCTGCTGCTCCCCCACTCCACTAGCTCCAGTACAGTTTCCTCATCATAGTAATTCTTTAAACATAAAAAGTGTTTTCTGTGTTTCTTCAGGTATTACAAAATGGCCAGTACAGTTTCCAGGACAGAAAAGCTGCTGTGTCACTTCTGCTTTATTTTATTTAGTCAGCTGGTGGATGGCAGAAGGATTTGCGAGCAGTCGGGCATGTGACATTGCATGACCCTCTTATGTTGAACCAGGAAGTGAAGAATTGTGACTGCCAGAAGAGAGACAGCAGCTCTTTAAATTACTGTTTTTTTTTTGTTTAACTGAGCAGCACAGTTATCCTTTTTATTTGGGCAACAACTGCTTATGTTGGAGACATGTCATTTCTCAGTAGCTTGTTTACCGTTTGGTGCATTTGAAGGACAAGCGGCAGACTGGGATGTCTGTGACAGAACGGGAGGTTCCGTTCTCAAAACAGCAGCAAGGAAAATGTACGCAGTTACTTTAGTATCTGTGGATGTTTTCTGTGCTCTGGGGGTGGTTGATCTGTTTAAAATGTAGTGAACAAAACAGAGACTGGGGAGCATGGCCAGCTGCCAACTCGCCCGCTAAGCGATACAAAAAATGGATTTTAAGTTGAATATTCCTTCAGAATATCATGATGCAGTTGGCATGTCAGGCACTTGTTTTGCGGGGCTCTGTTAGTTACTGTACTCCTGGCAGCTAGTCAGGTTTCTTAAATTTTAAAGCCCATTTTCTAAAATGAATATAGAATCCAGTAAATGTCCCATGCCACTTCTTATTGGCATTTAAGTCTGAATATCAAACAGACTATCTAAAGAAAAATATTTCTAGCATCATGGCACCCTCTGAAGCATATATAAGGATAATAGATCTTGCTTGAGGGCTCTTTGAAAAGGCAACACCACTAGAACTGAAGCTGCCAGGTGCCAGGACCATATGGAAAACTTCTAGCTAGCAGTCAATCATGGGGACCGGCTCTGCCGACATCAACACGCTGACATCTGCCTATTCTATAAAGGCTGTGATCCCCAGACCTACCTCAGTTCTTTCCCATTGTCAACCACGCACGTCAGATCTTCATGGACACCTGTTTCAGTCAACTGCCATTTTCTTGCGTTTTATCTGTGCTTTATTTTTTCTTTTCAGTGATTAAAACATCGAGCTTTCATTGTTTTTTCCACAGAGTTTGTCTTCTCAGCCTCGTCTTCCGACTGGCCGACTAACTGTACCTGCAGCAAGCAGATTCTGCCAAAGACAGTCACTCTTTGTGCCTGCCAGCTCTGCTTAGGCCTAACCACAACACCAAGGCCTGCTAGCACTGCCAGAACTTCAACCAGACCACCGCGAATGCTGCTTGAAGACTCTGGAAAGTTACCTGCCAGAAGTTGGCAGCGATGGAGAAGGAGCTATAGGCCAAAAGGTCTTCTACCTCCTGGCTCAGTCTTCTGCGGCATCCTCTTCTTCTTCTCCTTCCCAGAAGAAGAAGAATTGAGTGGAAGCATAAGCACAGGGACTGTCGTCTGTCAGCCTCGCCCGTGGTTGCCGTAGAGACCGACATCACCTCTGGGTCTTCCTTCTGTTTGGGGGTATCGGTCCTTCCTTCCTTCTCAGCCCTCGCACCCTCCAGGCTGCCAGTGGTGTAGCGACCTGCCCTCAACTCTATTTCAGGCAGTGTCTCTTCTGGGCAGTGGACTTCATCTCCTGCCTCCCAGCCCCAGGCCCTTATCTCCCACGGGTCCTCAGCCAGGCAGCCCGGCTGGGGTTGGCACCTCTGGTGGCAGGTCCCTCGCCATTTGCCCAGGGCAGTTGCCTTTGTCAGCCCCAACTCTGGGGCGGTGCTAGCCTTCCAGGCATTGCCCGGAGCAAGTCTTCCCCACAGATGCTGCTCTCACTATTGGGGCAAAAGTCAGCTACCTCCTGGGAACAACCCAGCCTTTGTCACTTAGGCCAGCGCCAAGCCTGCTGACACCTAAGCCGACTACTCGGCCATTGTCGCTCAGTCTACACCACAGCAAATGCTGGCTGGCTTCTCAGCATCCACAGCCAGCACCTGGTGGCCCACGCCAGCTCCTCCACTAACATATCTGTACTCCCTCCTCAGTATCCTTATCCTACTTATAATCCACCCCGCTGGTGGATTATAATGCTCTTTAATGCCTGGTGGTCCCTCGTGCAACATAAGGATGCACCCAGAAGGCCTCCTCCCCCATCCTTCCCGGGATCCCCACCTCAGGATCCAGACTGGGCAGAACCTAGTGACCCTTGTACCATGAGGTCTTCTGGGGGCGTACTGATGCTAGCTGTGGCTGGCATGTGGATGACCAGAGCCCCAGGCGCCAGTCCCTGACAGTGATCGTCCAGGGACGACTCTTCTTCGTCTTCAGTCTCCTAAGGGCTCCGGGGACTCCTCTGAGGGAAGGACCAGGCCAGGAGGCCCTAAATCCTCCTGATGACCCCTCTTTCCTTGACATCATCGTTCTATCCAATCCCTCATGGGATGGGAAACAGAGGAGCTTGACCCAGAGTGCCATTGCTTGGCAATATAGCTCAGTAAAAGACCCTCCCTTGGTGGTACCTCCCTTAACTGACTCTTATGAAGACATTACTAAGGTGATGTGGAACCACCCTTCTTCCACCCGGCTTTATCCAAGAAGGTGGATTGCCTCTGTCATGCGCCCGTGGGCAAGCTCTTCCTCAGGAACACGCCACAGCAGATACTGTGGTCATAAGCAGCCCACGACTGCACAGAGAGACCCCAACATCTTAGTACCCACTCCCTGACAAGGAGTCTAGATAGCTAGACCAGTGAGGCAAAGAATGTATGCCTCTGCCACTCGAGCAGTTAACTATTTGGTCCATATGGTGCAGTACCAGAATGCCCTCAGGGATCAGGAAGAGATCTGGTTCAAAGCCTTTGGAGGACTCTACCAAAACATTTGGCCCAGCTCCTGAAGTTGGGGTCAAATGTGAGTACCCATGTCCTGCAGGCAGCATATGACACTGTTTATGCCTACAGGTGTGGGGTGAGAGGGATTTACCTTAGTCGCCATTCGTGGCTGAGGGTATCTGGCTTTGTGCCTGATGTTCAGGATAGCATCTTGGATTCCCCTTTCAGGGGTTCCGTCCTGTTTGGGGAGATGCCCAAGACATTCTCTCGCCTCCTGGAGTCAGGCAAAGCCCTTAGATCAGTTAATTCCCTCTCCCGATCTCAGCCTTGGACTGCCCAGCGTCAGTTCTTTCATCGGTACTCTCACCTGCCAGCTAAGGGGCCAGCAGGTGAAAGCCCTTCAGGCACAAGGCCCACATCCCACCAGCTGGAGCGACTGCTCCTAGGGCCCCTAAGTGCCCACAGACACTCTACCCACCCCTGGGTCCACTGCCAGACTCCTTGTTCGACACCCCCAAAGCAGGGATCTTGGGGAGGCGGTCAGGGTCGGTTCTCCTTTATCTCAATGTGTGGTGATCAGTGACCTTGGATAAAGTCTGTGTTGCAGCTTATCAAGCACAGTCACACCCTAGAATTTCTGGAAACCTCCCAGAAAATGCTCCTTGCTCTCCCACTACCCTTGGCCCACATCTCCCTCATCCGGGAAGAGATTCAGGCTTTCCTGAGCAAAAGGCCGTAGAGCCTGTCCCTCCGGCTCAAGTGGAAGGGGGTTCTAATCCCATTTCTTTCGTCCCCAAGAAAATGGGAGATCTGAGGCCAATCCTGGACCTCAGCCACTTGAACCTGTGCATAGTACAAGCACTTAAGGATGGGCACTCTCCAATGAAGGACTGGCTCCGCCCTGGATATGCAGGATGCCTATCCTCATATTCAGGTCTTCCCAGCCCACCACTGCTTCCAGGAGGACCAGTTTCAGGCCCTTCCTTGGCACCTCTGGTTTTTACCAAGTGCCTGGTGGTGGTGTCATGGCTCTGAGGAGACCAGGCTTCACGTGTTCCCTTACCTGGATGACTAGCTTCTGACAGCCCCTTCCAGGGACCTTCTGCTGCAGACCCTGGAATGCACTTTTGGCTTTTCCAGGCCCTTGGGATTTAAGCCTACCAAAGTCTCTCTCTCTCTGTGCCAACGCCTCCAGTATATTGGGGTAGTCCTGGGCTCTTCCCAAGGCACAGCCTTCCTACCAGCAGACAGGGTGGAATGCTTGATAGAGCAGGTCCGTCTAGTCTCCTCCAGTCGTCAGATCCGGCCAAGTGTTCCTCCACCTGTTGGGGCACATGGCCGCTTATTCCAGTTCCCTAGCTCGTGGCATGTAGTTCCCCAAAAGAACCCTTTGGGTCCAAGGGGACCAACACACCAGCGACCTGTATCAGCTGGTAATGGTCTTTGACCTGGTGAGGAGAATCTTAGGTAGTGGCAGAACCCTGCCAATGTCCTGTGAGGGGTCCCCTTTAGGATTTATTCCCTCAGCAGATCCTCACTCTGGATGCCTCGGATCTGGGCTGGGGTGCTTACTTGGCCGACTGTTGACCCAGGGGACCTGGTCCATGGTGGAACAACATCTCCACATCAGTGAGCTGGAGATGCGGGCAGTTCTTTATGCCGTGCAGGCACCCACCTTCTTCCTGGCCCACTGCTGGTGCAGATGAACCGTCTGTGATATACTACAGCAACAAGCAGGGAGCCACTCATTCTTACCCCTTTGTTGGGAAGCAGTGAGAAGTCTGGTATGGGCCATCGAGCATGACCTGGAACTCTCAGCCGTCCATATTGCAGGCAACCAAAACACCCTGGCGGATAGTCTAAGCTGCTCCTGGTCAAGGGCTCTCAGAGTGGGAACTTTTGTCCTCTGTGGTGAAGATCTGTTCAACAGGTGGGGCTTTTCCAGAATTGGACCTTTTACGTCCCCACTGAACTCAAACCGCTGCTTTTCTGCTTGCCTCGATCCAGGGCCTGGAATGTTTTGGCGCAGTGTGTTGTCCTGTCCTGGGGGAGGTTCCTATATGTCTTCCTCCCTTCCCACTCCTGCAGCTAGTTCTTCTCAAGCTCCAGTCAGAGGGACAGAGATGATTCTCATAGCTCCCTACTGGCTACATCAGATTTGGTTCCCCTGCTACAGCAACTGGCAGTGGAACCTCCAGCACCCTTGCCCCTGTGCACCAACTCTCCCAGGAACAGGGCACCCTGATCCATCCAGACCTCATGTTCCTGCATTTACATCGTGGCTCCTGCAGACTTGGCTATCGCCTGCTTTGTGGTTTCTTCCAGGGTCACTGATGTCCTGGTGGGTGCTAGAAAACTTCCACTAGAGCCATCTGTGCTTTGAAGTGGAAGTGCTTCTCCCTCTGGGCCACTGTTTGCCACATGGATCCCTTCACTTGTCCAGTGAATTTAATTTAGGAGTACCTTCTCTCCGTTTTGGACTCAGGCCTGGGTACTCCTATCATAAGGTGCACTTTCCACCATCTCTGGGTACCGTGCACCTATTTAGGGCAAATCTGTTGCTCTGCTGGAGGTATCCTGCACATTCTTAGAGATATCCAGCATTTGAGCCTCCCATTTGGGATCCTGTCCTCCATGGGACCTCCTTATCATGCTGGAAAAGCTCACTCTGCCTCCCTTTGAGCCAGCTGCAAGTTGCCAACTGCACTTTCTATCTTGGAAAGCATTATTTTTAGTTGCTGTACCTCTGCTTGGAGGATTTCTGAGCTTCAGGCTCTGATATGCAAAGAGCCTTATTTGGCTTTTCACAAAGATAGAATGTCTTTTGCATACTAATCCTAAGTTTTTGGTGTCTGGGTTTAATGTTAAACCAGTCCATCCATCTACCCATTTATTTCAGAGTATTCTTTTTTTTTTTTTTTTTTTTTAATTTACAGTTTCTGTTTGTTTTTTTTTACCTGTTTTCTTCCCTGTTCCTTGGGGGCCCCAGCACACATGCCTGTGAAACTGGCTAAGCCCCTTCCGCCTCTCCCGTGGCTATCTCCGGAGCTCCCTCAGGTTGGTGTTGCCATCCGTCCTCCACTGGGTGGCGGCCAGTTGCCGGGAGCCTCCAGTTCCTTCCAGGAGGAGGGTTGCCTTGCAGTAGCTCGATCTGCTCCTTACCTCCCGCCAGCCAACCCTTGACAACACGGGCTTGTTCCCAACCAAGGTTGCCCTCAACCCTCAGTGCCACTGGCCAGCCTGTTCCCTGAGCATTCTAATCAGGGAAGGCTTGCTCCATACTTTGGACATCCATTGGGTGCTTAGACATTATATAAACTGCACCCAGACTTTTAGGAAAACTAACCAGTTGTTTTGTTTCATTTGCCCTTGAGAGAGGGGGGACACCCATTTCAAAACAGTGTTTGTCAAAATGGTTGACTAATTGCATTGTTTACTGCCACAAGTGCAACAAGCCCTTGTCTGTGGCGGTAAAGCCACTCCACCAGAGGTATGGCTGCCTCCACCACCTGCTTCAAGAATGTCTGTGCTGCAGACATCTGTGAGGATGCCACCTGGAGTTCTGTCCATACTTTCATCCAACACTATAGCCTGGACATTGCTTCTTGATGCGGGCCAGATTTGGTCTTACTGTCCTTCAGGGCCTTCTTTCCTGATTCTTCTGCTGTTGCCTTCTGCCTCCTCCCGGCTGCCTTTTCAGTCAGTTCTGGTACTGCTTGGGACTCGGTCCTACTGGTGTTGCCTGTTGCAAGAGCCCCCTCAAAATAGTAGTTATGCAAGAACTTACAGTAACAGTAGATCTTTGGAGGAGCTCTTTCAGCAGGTGCTGCTTTCCCTCCGTCATTCCCCATGATAGTTTCTTCTCCTTTGCTCCTCTTCTGCTTTTCCTCAGCTCTGAAGAACTGCCTTGGTTCTCCTTTTGCCACCTATTCTGGGATCTCCAGTGGGAAAACTGAGGTGGGTCTGGGGACTGCCCCTTTATAGGATAGGCGGACGTCAACGTTGTTGGTTCCCATGTGATAGACTGCTAGCTAGAACTTTCTGTGTGGTTCTGGTGCCTGACATCTTCAGTCCTACTGGTGTTGCCTGCTGCAGAGCTCCTCTCGAAGATCTACTGTTACGGTAAGTTCTTAGTAACTGTACTTCTAGGAGCGTGGATATGTTGTTCATCCACACTCTCTGGCATGTCCCTTGCCCCTTTAAATCTCGCCGGAAAGTCTCTCAGGCTGGCTCCTCCCACCCACCCGGTGGTAAATACTCTGCTCTGCCCCATGATGCCAGACTTTCCTTTCTGCTGGAAGATTCGGGTTCCTCGTGCTATCTCAGCAGTTCGTAGGCCCTGGATTCTCAACGTTGGTTTTCACCACCAATTTCCTTAAAACTCATTAGAGTTTACGATTCCAATCCTAGCACATCGGACATGGAGGACAAATCAACCCCTGGATTTCTGTGGCCAGAAAAGTCGCACCAATCCCACACCTCATGTGTCTACTACTTAGGTGTTGTACATGACACCACCTCTTGCACCATCTGTTTGGCCTTCCATCACAAGCGTCCTGGGCGACCGCAAGGTGTGCCTAAAATTAGAGGAGACCGGAGCTCGTAATCCACGGTGAAAGTCGAAGGAGGCAAGGTGGGGCGGTATCGTGGCTACGGGATCCACCGAACAGCTCGAACAGATGGCGGCTTTTCGAAGAGGAAGCTGCTCAAGCTTCGCCTGCCAAAGTTTCTTTGTACCTCTCAAACTTGGCTCTACCTTTACCTGGTCCTTTTGGGAGTTGTGCCAGTCTCTCCCACCAGGAGAGGTGCCATAGGCTCGCACTCCTCCTGCCCTCGGAAGAGGGACAAGGATCCCAAGTCGTCTCTCATCTAGAGGAAGATGTTCCTGGGACAGAGAGGTCCGAGTCACAGGAACATGCGGTCTTGACTTGGGTGCGAGATCGCTTCCTCGTTGCCGGCTTTTTGGACCTTCTGTCCGGCCAGGCACCGAGACGAGAAGCGGCTGAACCGGCGGGATCACTCTTGACCCAATCGAGCCGTTGTCGCGACCCCTTAGAAAGGATGCCTGTCCTTTCCTTTCCTGATGAGGAGAATCTGCCCTCGGGTGTCCCGATCGAGGGAAAAGTGCGGAACCTCAGTTCTCTCTGACTCCAGCATCTCCCGATCGGACTAACCGACCCGTCGGCCCCGATCGAGGACTGGGACCTCTTTGATCGAAAAATCGAAGAAAGGTCACAAGCACTCTGGGAAGAGGCGTCTCCATCGATCCTCATCCTCCACAGATGAGGAGAGACTTTGACAAAACTCATGGCGTTATGAGCATCTCATGTTGCAACAGCTGATTCTGACTGGTCAAAAGCTGGCTCCGCCCGGCAGTACCGGCCATTACTTGGCCTCTACCTCTCAGGCAGATGCCAACCCCTCGGAACTGAAGCCTTAGTTTCCCCTGTGGGGCCAGCACGTATTCCAGCTCGGCCTGTTTCGGTCTCCCCACCTATTTTGGTGGAACCACCGCCTAAGCAGCCTCAGGAGGAGCCCTCAAAGAGGACCGGACAGACACGGACTGCCCTGTTGTCTATCCATCACTGTTGTCCCCGATCGCCCTCAATGCATCGGGGAGACATAGGTGGGAGACCATTATATCCTGACTCTTGGGACTCAGATGCCACTGGGTTGCACTCGCATCCTGGGAATGATGAGCCATCAGTGGCAGGTTTGGAGGAAGGTCCTTCCTCCTTTCAGGTCATCCTCCGCCTGATTTCGAATCTACCGAATGCCCTTGAAGCCTATCCAAAGAAGGCAGAATACCTCCCCACGGATATCCTAAAAGGGGATACCCCGGCGGAGGCCTTTCAGTAGCCAAAGCCATTGTTGGCCTGGCCTTTAGCTATGGCAGCACCCTGTCTCTTGTCCAGCTCCGTCTGCCCGCATAGCCCGTAATTACGGTACCCATGGGGTCCCTGGTGGGGTTCACAGAGCATCCCTCGGACGAAAGTCTTGTGACTGCTTCTGTGTTCAGACGCACTGGTAGCTCAGCCGACACTGACTGCCCTCCGGACAGAGAGTCCAAGAATATGGACCATTCTGCCTGGAAGGTCTATGTGGCCTCATCCTTAGGCTGTCATCAGGCCAGCTCGGCTGTGATCATGGCACACTTCTCTCATGCCCTCTTAAGGTCATTAGATGAAGTCCTCCCTCATCTCCCAGTGGACATGCAGACCACGGTGAAGCAAGTCTGTGACCAGGGCCGTGCTGTTGCAAAACAGCAGCTCCAGAGCCCTGGACATTGGAGATTCCTGTGCCTGCTCCTTAGCAGCCGCGGTGGCCACTGCCGCGGGGCCTGGCTGAGGTTATCCTCCTTTCCAGTGGATACTCAACACAAGTTAGCTGGCGTGCCCTTCTTAGGCAACGACCTCTTGGTCCAGGAGTGGCTGGTCACCTCCAGCGCGCCACAGCAGTCCAGTGCCACCCTGGATGCTTCCTCTCTGAAGGGTTCTTTGGGCAAGAACCAGCAGAAGTGCAAGAAGAAGCCTTTCAGCACTGTTCCCCTGCGGTTAGGCAGCCCTCCTTTCAAGGAGGCCAGCAGCAACAGCAGCAGCAGGCTCAGCTTAGCACCCCAGGCCCAAGCAGGGTCCCAACAGCCCCATAAAGGAGGCCGAGGTGCTGGTCCAGGAGCTTCCTTCTCCTCTAAGCCTGCTTAGTGACGGGTTGGGAGTTGCCGCCCCTACACCCATCACGCCAGCTCTGGGTCCTCCCATGGGGCCGGCTCCACCAATTTCTTTCCGCCTGGTCTGGTATCACCTGGACAGGTGGGTTCTGAAGTGGTCGGTCAGGACTGCCTCTGGAATTCGAGCAGTACCCTCCCAGCCGAGCCCGCACCCCTCGGGAGGAAAGGATCTCAGCTTGCACTCAGTTGGCCGCCGGGACAACATTGCTCACGCCTCCGCAGGCGGTAGCTCAGTGCTGGATCCTCCTACAGACCCAGGCTTCGTGTCCAGGTACTTCCTGGTGCCCAAGCGGACAGGGGGTTGGTGCCCCATCCTAGATCTCCATGACCTGAATCAATATTTCAGGTCTTGCACCTTCTGGATGGTAACTCTGAACCAGATCATACCATCCTGGAGTGAAACATGTGGTTCTGTTCACTGGATCTGCAGGACACATTCTTTCACGTCCCAGTCCGTCCATCTCACCAGAGGTTCCTCCACTTCAGGGTCGAGGGATCCTGTATGAGTTCCGAGCCATGCCGTTTGGCCTGTCATCGGCCCCACGGGTCTTCACTAAGTGCATTGCAGTGGTGGCAGCCCATCTTCAGCGTCGAGGAGTTCAAATTTACCCTTATCTCGATGACTGGCTCTTGGCAGGTTCCTCCCTCCAGGAGGTGGAGAGGTCCAGGATCTGGCTGTCCGAACTGCTGCCAACCGCCTCCTCATCAACGAGGCCAAGTCGGAACTCGTGCCCTCTCAGGTGATGGGCTTCATCAGGGCAGAGCTAGACTCTCGTCAAGCCAGAGCTCGGCTCCGGCGGTAGGGTGGAGGTTCTTTCCTCCTTTGCCCTATCATTTCTGGTTGGGCACTTGTGCCCTGCCGGGACACTTTACGCCTTCTGGATTACATGGCAGCATGCAGCTCAGTGGTCCGTTGGGCCAGGTGCTTTGTCGCCCGCCCAGTGGACTCAGCACCAGGGTCATTTCGACAAACTGATCACTGTAACCCAGAAGATGTAGGACGCTCTCCAATGGTGGACCGCCCCAGAACGGTTGCGGAAGGGATCCCGTTTGTCCGCCCAGAGACGACGGTCGTCCCTGATGACAATACCTCCCACATGGAGGACAGGGGTCCACGGGTTCTGGACCCCGAGGAGTCCCGATGCCACATCAACCTGTTGGAGCTCAGAGCAGTCAGACTGGCACTGTCAGCTTCGCTCCTCAGCTCCGGGGTCAAGTGGTTCAAGTCCAGACTGACAATACCACGACCATGTACTACCTCAGCAAACAGGGCGGTACACACTCCCATCTGCTACGCAAGGAGGCGCCCAAATCTGGACCTTTGTCAGCCGGTTGAGGCGGATCTCCTAGCCATCCATGTGGCAGGAGTCTCGAACCAGCTGGCGGATGCTCTCAGCCGCTAGGCCAGACATCCCACAGTGGTCTCTCCATCCAGAGGTAGCTTACAATCTGTTGTCCCGTTGAGGCAAGCTGTTGGTGGACCTATTTGCCTCAGGAGAACACCAAGCTGAGTCTGTACCATGCCCGCCCGCCCCCTCAGCAGGGCTCACTGCAGGGGATGCCTTCTCGAGGCTGTGAACCCCAGGCCTCCTCTACACCTTCCCTCCATTTCCCTTGATCCACAAGGTGTTACTCAAGGTGAGGAGGGCCAAGCCAAGGTGATCCTGGTAGCCCCAGATTGTTCTCGCCAGTTCTGGTATCCAGATCTCCTCAGCCTCAGCTGCAGGACCCCGGGCGGCTTTGTACATGCCGGACCTGATATCATTGAACCAGGGAAGGTATTCCATCCGAACCTTCAGTCCCTGCACCTCACAGCCTGGTACCTGAGCTGGTGAGTTCCAGGCTCTGGGTCTTTCCGAAGATGTCTACACCATGGTGGAGGCATCTCGTGAAATCGATCAGGAAGTGTTATGCCTTCAAATGGAAAAGGTTTTCCATTTGGTGTCAAGGTAAGAGTCTGGAACCCTTATCCTGCTCCGTGGCTAACATTCTAGACTACCTTTGGTTCCTCTCCAAAGGGGTCTCAGGTCATTGACCCTTCAGGTGCACCTGGCAGCCATTTCTGCTTACTGGGCGCGGGCCGGTCAGCCAACAGTGGCACAGGAGACAGTGGTCGGTGCTTTTTCAAAGACCTGATCATACATCCTCCGTGTGAACCTCCACTTCCGTGGGATCTCTTGCTGGTCTTGGCAAAGCTCATGGGCAAGCCATTCGACCTCATGCACAAGTGTGAGCTCTCACAGTTGTCGTGGAAGACTGCCTTCCTGGTGGCTATCGTGTCAGCCAGAAGGACAGGGAGCTCCAGGCACTTTCGGTGGACTCCCCTTATTTGGTCTTCCACAGGGACAAAGTTGTCCTGTGCCCCACCTAAAATTCCTTCTGAAGGTGGTTTGAGTTTCATCTTAACCAGGTGTTGACTCTAACTACCCTACCTACACCTCTGGACGCTGAGTACAGGTTCCATACTCTGGACCTGAGCGGCGCTCTCCTATTATAAGGAGCGGACGGCAGAAATTTGGGGAGAAGTTCGCTAGTTGTTTGTCACCTAGCTGAAGCCGCTTGGCAGGCCTGCAGCTAAACGGACCATTGCTAGATGGATTACATCATGCATAGCCTGTGTTATGAGTTGGCGGGCAAGGAGCCTCCACAGGGATAAGAGCTCATTCTACCTCGGCCATACGGCTGCATCGTAGCTGCTTCCAGGACATCCCTATCCAGGAGATCTGTCAGGCTGCTACCTGAAGTCAGCAAACACCTTCATTACCCACTACCACATCGACCTTGAGTCACGCTGGGATGCTGGTTTGGGGCCTCGGTTCTCAATCTCGGTTTCCTAAATAGTGGTGTGTGCCTTGCCTCCCTCCTCCCGGAGAACTGCTTGGAGTCTGCCAGGTGTGTGGATGAACAACATATCCACGCTCCTAGAAAAACAGGTTGCTTACCTGTAACAATAGTTATAGGGTGGTATCTGATCATCCACGCACCCACCTGGTCTCCCGGCTTTTAGGCGCACCACCTTGCTTCCACCAGGCTAAGATCTGCGCCATGGGGCGAGAGCTGAGGTATTTACCACCCGGTAGGTGGGAGGAGCCAGCTTGAAGACTCTCCGCGAGATTTAAAGGGGAAAGGGACATGCCAGAGAGTGTGGATGAACAACATACACCACTCCTAGACCTACTATTACAGGTGAGTAACCTGTTTTTCTTACCCAGGGTCCTTTAGCATCAGTAACTATTGCAGTCAGCTGGATAGCTAGCACTGCCCTGGAGGTAGAATGTATGGTAATGAGATTTATGAACTAGCTAGTCAGGCTGAAACTATGGAATGTGATGAGCAGAGAGAGGGAAAGAGACTACTCTCTCTCTCCTGACAAGAAAAAGTTGTTTTTCTTGAGACTGGTAGCTATTTGTTAGTTTCCTATAATTTTAGCGTGCTGAGTATCTTTATTTAGGTTTAGCGGTTCCCTCAGTTTCTGGGAACTGCGGTTTTCTCTCGGTTCCATGGTTCCTTTTTTTTTTTTATTTTTTAAAAGTTTAAGTTATCGACTCGTGTCTAGTGTTTCCGTGGTTCCTGTTACTTATTTTTATCGCAGTTCCTTTTTTGAGCAGGAATCGGTTTCTGTATATTTTACCTCAGAAAAGTTGTGGTAATTTACCACAAGGGAACCGACCTTTGGACTTTAGATTTAAATGGTTCAGCATTCTTTTAGGGTTTTCTGTTAATTGGGCTTGCCAGAAACCGTGAAGAAAAGGACTGGACCCACAGGTTTTAAAAATTTGCTTGAACTACCATAGAATTTTAGCTAAAGCTGACGTCTCTTGACCTGTGTTTAAAGTGCTTAGGTCCAGATCATTACTGATCTTACTTCGAGAGGAAGCTGTTGCAGCAGGTAACACAAGTAGGACTGACGCCACCTGGCGGTGGTTCTCTGGTCTTCTAGCAGTACTGACATGGGAACACCCGGCGTCACACTATATAAGGGAGTTCCCCACGTGTCAGTTCTTTCCTGCCGCCTTACGGTCCTGGATTAGTTCGCCTGGTTACCACGCATCAGTACAGATTGCTGTCCTACTATTCTCCACCGCTTTCTCGATTTTTCTTTCACTTATGTCTTCATCCTCTAAGGGCACATTAGCAAATGCTCCTGCAGGCGGCAGATCCTCGGACGCCATTCCGTGTCTTTTTGCCTGGGACCCGACCATGACACTGGCACCTGTCCCACTTGTCAGGCCTTTAACTCCCAAACACGCATCAGGCGACAAAGGCCCTTTCCGCCTTTTAGCGGAGTCCAAATTGGCTGCCATGGAACATAGATTGTCCTCGGGAAATCTGAGCAATCACCTGCCCCAAGAAGCACCACAAACATCGGGAGCACCAGGAGCGAGAGAGGTCTCGATCTAGGCCCAGGTCCTCTGGCTCAAAGTCTGGGTCGTCGAGGCATGATTCCCGCTTCACAGCCCTTAGCCATCTACCACTGGGTCTGTGGTGACTAAGTCCTCCGGGACCATTCTCCAACCACTGAAGGTCGCCCTCCACCGAGAAGGCCTCCTCGGCGGGTGCAGGTAAGTTCTCCTGCTCGGCCACTGCCTCCACGGCCGACCTCTGGGAGTCACCAAGGCCTCGGGTCTTCGCCGGCAGGCGTTATCTCTGCTGCCCAAGTCTAAGGACTCTGACCATCATCCGCCTCAGGCGACGGCCGACATTCAGTCAAAAGTCCTCCAAGCATCACAGACATTCCGATCATCCCATGGTTCTGCCACGGGGGATGTCCGATGGATTCTGAGGACAAACGGACACTGGATAGGCAGCCTGGCGCCGCTCCTCCAGCCTCCAACCTTCCTCCGGCAGAGGCTGTTCTGCTGCCAGTTAAAGTGGTCCTGATGCTGGTTACACTGGCTCGCGACCCCCTCTCCACAGCAGATGCGGTCCACCTGACATCTGAGCTCAGCGAGGGGCAGCTGATGCCCTCGTTGTCACCTCAGAGACCGACACCAGTGCCCTCGGACACGGCATCCGTGGTTCGGACCCGACATCGGCACCAACTCTAGTGCACCTCCTCCTCCTCCTGTGCCTGGTTCCCTAAAATTGAACCTTTCGCAGGTTAAGAGCTTTTTCTCACTGGTGGGACACTGTAAACGTGATCTCCCAGTGGGTGTGCCTCCTCCACGCTTCAGCCCACCCGGTTCCACCTACTCCAAGGAGCCCCAATCCAGACCAGGTCCCAGTCTCTGAGCCTTCAGATCATGAGGCTGGGAAGGTCTCAGCACCAAGAAGCACAAGGATAAGAGACACAGAATGACCAGGTCCAGGAGTTCCTCCTGCTCTCCCTTTCCAGACAAGAGGCGTAGAGGAGACGACACAGATTCCCCATTCTCTTCATCCTTGGTTTCCTATGTTGACTCCGACATGTCTCTGCCCGACTCTGGTGTCGAACCTGATCTAGGGACCCAGAGGGCATCCCAGTTCCTCTCCTGATGACCCCAGCTTTATGGCGGTGGTAAGCACATCCAGGCAAGCATGGATTGGGACACTGAGGCCCTGGACCCAGAGCAATTGTGGTTGGCTAAATACCTCCACCAGAAAAACCCTAAGCGGTGGTCACCCCCAGTGATGGACACCTTTGAGGATGTCACCTACGCTACCTGGAAGCATCCTCACTCCTCCTCTACCATGCCCAAGAAGGCTCACCAGGCCCCTAAGGATCATCCTTCTTGGCCAAACCACCTGCAGCTGACTCTGTGGTGATTTCGGCAGCTCACGATCATTTGCAGAGGCCCAAGCACCTGAGCACCCAGCTGCCTGAAAGGGAGTCTAAGCGCTGGATTCCATGGGACGCCAAGGTGTACTCTGCAGCCACCTGCAGTATCGGGAGCCTCAACTTCCTGACACATATGGTCCAATTCCAAAAGCCCTCTGGGAACAGGGAGTGGACATTGTGCAAAACATGCCCGATTGCCCTCAGCAGGCCGAGGCTTGCCAAACTGCTTCAGACCAGCTCAGGCGTAGGTACTGCATTCTGAGGTCGGCCTGTGACTCTGCCGGACACCTCTTCAGGGCTGCTGCTACTGGCATTTGCTTCCAGCACCATGCTTGGTTTCGGGTCTCTGGGTTTGATCGAGATGTGCAAGCAAACATTCTGGATGCTCCTTAAAGGGCCCCGTGCTCTTGGGAAGACACAGAGAGGATTATTACCAGACTACAGGACTCGGTAAGGCCATCCAAACCATGCAGTCCATGTACCACCGAAATGGGTGAACTCGCAAGCCCGTTTTCGTGGCCATGGGGACATCAGCCTCAGCAGCCTCACTACCAGTCCCATCCGCAGTGAGGTGGCTTTAGTCGCAGGGGCGGGGCCAGGGGTTCCTCTGCCTCCTCCTCTTGGCAGGCTAAAGAAGCATGCGCCCCCACACTGCCTGGCTATTCAGGTGACCCTGCTCTCCTGGATGCCTTGTTGGGAGCCAGTCAGAGAGCCTCTCTTCTCTCTACACAGATGCCTGGAGTCAAGTGACCTCCGACCAGTGGGTCCTCGAACTCGTGGGGTTTGTGCACTCCATAGAGTTCAACGCCATCCCTCTGGACAGACCACCACCCCATCCCACTACCCGAGGAACACGGGTTCTGATCCAGAGGAGATCAATCCCTGCTGGACAAAACGCCATTGAGTCAGTGCTCGGCCAAGGAGAGAAATGGTTCTTCTCCCACTTCTTCCTTGTCCGAAGAGTCAGAAGACCTCAGACCCATTCTGGACCTTAGTGAACTGAACCAATGGGTCTCGTATGAAAGATTCTGTGGTCTCCCCTCCCCACTCTCTTGCCTCTAATTTGGCAGGAGACTGGCTGGCATCTCTAGATATGCGGGATGCTTATCTGCATATCCCCATTGCCAGGGTCATCAACTGTTTCTGACATTCAGATTCGAAGGCAAGGGCAACCAATTCAAGTCCTTCCCTTTGGTCTCTCTTCAGCCCCAGGGTATTCACCAAGTGCTTGGCGGTGGTCATCATGGCGCTGAATGGGCCACCTAGTGTCCCTTATCTGGATGACTGGCTCCTCAGGTCCCGCCTGTTGGAAGCCATCAGGGACTCCCTCTCTTTTTTCAGCACCTGGAAATCATGGTAAACAGGGACAAGTCTCAACTTCTCCCATCCCAGAGGCTTCAGTTCATAGGAGCTGTTCTGGATACCACTCTCGGAAGGCTTCTCCCTTCCAACAGAGCGAGTCGCATCCAGGTCTTAATGTACCAAGTCTCTACACCCTCAAGGGTCCCATAAGACTCCTTCTCAGGCTGCTAGGGCACATGGCAGCCGCCATCGTTTCAGTTCCTCTGAAGCGGCTGTGCATGTGGACCATCCAGTGGTCATTAAAGAGTCCAGTGGGATCAGACAGGACGAATTGGACACCTCTATTCAAATCACGGAGCTGATCCGCGGGAGTTGTGCTGGTGGATGTCATAACAAAACTTGCTGGCAGGTTTTCCCTTCGGTCGGGACCTGACCCAGATTCTGACCACAGACGCATCGTCCTCGGGATGGAGTGCCCATTTGGGGACTCATTGTACTCAAGGATCTTGGTCCCCAATGAGGAGGATCTGCATATCAATGTTATGGAACTGAGGCGGTCCTGAATGCTCTCCAGGCCCTAGCCTCGGTCCTAGTGCCGGGTCACCTGTTGATTCAGATGGACAACACTTCCATGATGTTCTACATCAACAAACAAGGTGGCACACCTTGTACCCCTTCTGCTGGGAAGCTGTGAGGGTGTGGGACTGGGCTCTGCAGCATCAGCTCTTCTTGACGGACATTCACGTTCTGGGAGAACTGAGCGTGTTGGCCATGCTCAGCAGAACCAGATCACAGGCTCATGAATGGGTGCTGCTTCAGAAAGTCACAGATCAAATCTTCTGCCAGTAGGGGACACCAGAGCTAGATCTCTTGCATCACAATCCTATGCAAAACTGCCCAATTTCTGCTGCTAGGTCCAGAGCCTGGAGCTTTCTGGCAAGATGCATTGTCCCTCTCCTGGAAGGGAGATTCCTCGTGTTCCCTCTCTTCCGCTCCTGCAGAGTACTTCTCAAGGCGCAGTTGGAGCAGTCCACTCTCATCCTGATAGCCCGCTTTGGCCCCATCAGATTTGGTTTCCATTGTTTCAGCGTTTAGCAGCAGAGCCTCCGATGCCTCTTCCAATTTCAATTCAACTTCTGTCCGGGAAAATGGGTCCTTGGTCCATCCGGATCTCGCTCCCTTCACCTGCATGCCTGGCTCCTCCAGACCTAGCAAAACCAGGTTTGAAGTGTCTGGTAGAAGTAAACGTTTCTGTATCTGGGCGCAGCCAAGAAGGTGGATCCTTTGGTCTATCCGATCAGTTCCGTTTTGGAATACCTGCTTTCCCTTTCAGAGTCAGGTCTCAGATCTTACTTGAGAGGGCTCTTGCAGTAGTTAATTACATATAGGACTGACCGGCAGGCATCCGGACCCGGAAACATTTCCAGCTAGCAGTCCCATCAGGTGACTGATGTCAGATAGCGTCAGTATAAAGGCGGCCCTCAAACCAGTCTTCCAGTTCTTTCCACTGTTTACTTGAAAGTTCCTTGCGGAAGAGTTCCATCGCTTGTCAGTCTTTCGTCGGTCAGTTTTACCAAACTTTTGACCATTTTTGCTTCAAAAGTCAGTGTCGTCATCCCCAACACCTTCGAATCGCATAAAAATAATTGTGACTCGTGTGGTTCCCGAACTGCCGCATAAGGGACGGACACTCCTTGCACTCTTCTGCTTAGGCTCGTTCACCCTGTGGAGAAGTGCCAGTACTCCCATCAGTTCAGTCCAGCTACCTGAAATGGAGGCAGCAGTCCCTGGAGGTCTGTATTCTCAAGAAAAGATGGCTTCCATGGAGAAGGAGCTGAAGAGTTAAGGCAGACTTCTACTTCTCCCGAAGGCCATAAGAAAAGGACAAGGACTGGGACTTGATCTCCATGGCTTCCACGACTGCGGCTGGAGTTGCAGTGCTTAAGATAACGTCCCCTCCGAGGACCATTCCTCTATGACTGTCTTTGCGGCGCCAAGACAGTGTCGCCCCTTCCATCTGGCTCACGCACGGGCCCTCGGGTGCCTCCAGGGCAAAGGAGGCTTCCGCTCCCGGGAAGGCCGCTGCTCGCAGCCCTCTGGGTCGGCGGCTACACTAAGTCAGGCGCGGTGCCACCGATGTCCACCCAGACAGGATCGATCGGCGCCAGCTCCTTCGGGAGGTGCAGGGTCCCTCACACACCCATCAGGTCGCATCCCCAAGCGACCCGCAGGCCCAAGTTCCGATAAGTCGGACGCCTGCTCCTCCGACACCCGCCCAGATCCTGCTGATAGCGGACATCAGCCCCTCCATCGGACGCCCAGTGAAAGAACCTCGTTGGACCCCTTGGGCCAGTCCAATGTCCCAGGCTCACCGCCACGCATGCCGTTGCCTCCGCATCTCCGCTGTTGGACCCGAGAGTTTTAACCCTCCATCCCCAGGCGATATGGAGATAGATGCGCTGCTGTCAGGGCTCCCTCCTATAGGGCCAGACCCCTGATGCTGGCTCCGATGCCGCCTACCTGGCGCCGCCAGGCGTCCCCTTTGCCAGATGCTGGGCCTGATGCCCATGGGGCTACCTTTACCTGGCCCACCTGCTGGGCCTTCCAGGGCCTTCTGCCCGCCAAGAGCCCCTGGCCCGGGTATCAGACACCGCCTAATCCGGTGCTGCCCTACCTGGTACCACAGTACCCAGCACGCTTATCCAACGCCGCAGTACCGGCGCCTCACCTCCAATGCCAGGCTTTCTGCCATCGGGTTATGGATACTCGCCTTACGGATACCCTCAATATCCATATCCCCTCCTCCTCCACCGCCCTCAACACAGTCGCGGTGGACTTGAAGAGACTCTGGCTGCCTGGTGGGCTGAGGCCAGGCTCAGCTCACCAGGGAGTAAAGCCATCTTCTGGCACGGACCCTGCACAGGATCCCTGTGCTGGAGACAGGAGACTCCTCCCTTACCCGACACCAGAGGTGAACCCTCGGGCGGGAGTGGGAGGATATGCTCCCCAGAGGGCTTTCCAAAGGGACCATCCCCCACCCCGTGTTGGGAGAGTCTTTCTCCTCTCGTCTGAGACCTCTGTCTCAGACTGAGAGGTGCTCCCATCCTGATGACAAGCCTTGTATTCCAGATCGTGCCAGGCCTAGGACTCCTCCGAAGGATCCTTTTTTTTTGGTAGTTACTGAGAAAGATCCAGGAAGTTCATCAGTGGCAATCTCTGGAGCCAGATCCACAGCGTAAGAAGATCGCTGCCCACTTGGATCTGCCGAGATTGCTCCGACATTGATTCCACCCTGGATTAAGCCTCACACAGACCTTGTTTCCAGTATTTGGAACCAACCGTCGCGTCACCCACCCCCTTCGCGGAAGGCAGATCGGCTGTATCAGGCTCCTGAGGAGTAGATTCCTTGAATGTACACCCCAGGCAGGCGCTGTCGTGATTAGCGCCACTCACGGCTGTTCTGCCAATCCCAAACATCTCAGCTCGGCTCCACCTGACAAGGAGTCTCAGCTTCTGGACCAGTATGGGAAGAAGGTGTACACTTCTTCTACCCTGGGTATTAGGGCCCTGAACTATGTTGCTCATATGGGGACTACCAGAAGATGATCCTCACCCAGGTGGAATCAAGATTGGACTCCTTCCTGAGTCTCGGACCAAGCAGGAAGTGGCTGACCTTGTCCGCTCTGCTAGTTTGGCCAGTCAGGACATGCTTCGTGCCACCTACGATGCAGTGGATGCCGCTGGGCGGAGCTTGGCTTCGCCGTGGGTCTTGGCGTCATGCCTAGCTCCAGTGTCAGGATTGGTCCCTGAGTGCAATCTGCCATTCAGGATCGCCCTTCGGGGTTGGTGCTGTTCGGTGGTGATGTCAAGGACATCATCACCGACCTGCAGAAGAAGGTACTGCACCAAGTCTGTGGAGCGCTGTACAGACCCCCTCAGGGACAGCATCGCCCTTTTTGTCAGTGTTCTCGACCAAAAGCAAAACCACAGAGCAAGTGGGCCAACAAGCATCTGGCCCCTCCAGCAACCCGCCGCTGCACTGCCCCACCTCCTGACTCTTCCACTCTCCCATGGCCTCTGGACTCTCCAGAGGAACCAGTAGGAGGAGGTTCTCCTTCCATCTACCAGGTTGGGAGAGGATTACATCAGATGCTTGGGTGCTCCAGCTGATAGCAGCAGGACACTCAATCGAGTTTATTCAGAAACTGCCCGAAGACCTCCCCAAGTTGTCTTACTCTCTGGAACATCTTCCTCTGGTCCTGGAAGAAATTTTCTCCCTTCTTGCGAAGGTGGCAATAGAGCCAGTCCCCACCCACCTTTGGGGGACAGGTTACTACTCATTTCTTCCTAGTTCCAAAGAAGACTGGAGACGTGAGGCCTATTTTAGACCTCTATTCCCTGAACATGTTCGTGGATTACAAGCGCTTCAGAATGCTCTCCTTGCAGAGCCTTCCACGCTTCTTCGACAGGGACAGTGGCTTGCGCTTTGGATATGCAGGATGCCTACCTGCACATCCCTATCCGCCTAAGCACCAAAAATTCCTTCAGTTTTCTTTTCAGGGGACCACTACCAATTCAAGGCCCTCCCATTTGGTCTTTCCTCGCCTTCCCAGTGTTTACAAATGACTGTCTGTGGTAGTGGCCCACCTGCGCACCGGAAGTGCAGATATTCCTGTACCTGGACGAATGGCTCCTGGCGGCCCCATCCAGGAGGAACTTCTCGCTCTCTTTCCTTTACCCTGCAGGTTTTCACCAGCCTGTGTATCACAATCAATCAAGTCCCATTTGGTCCCTTGCCAAAGACTCCAGTTTATCGGGCAATCCTGGACACTACCATCGGCAAGGCCTTTTGCCTCCAGACAGGATGGACACTCTCCAGACTCAAACACGTCTGTTGTCCAGTCGCAGAAGGTCGGTTCCAGGTCAGTCCTTCCTCCTCAGGCTCATGGCAGCTGCTATCCCGACAGTCCCTCACGCTCGGCTCCATATGAGGATCTCTCAGTGGGCGCTTCGGTCTTAATGGGACCAAACAATGGATGACCTACCTAGACCAGGAGGTTGTAGTCTCCGATCCCATGATCAGGGACTTGCAATGGTGGATGGTGCAAGAGAACCTTTGCTGGGAGTTCACTTCAATATCAAACCCCTCCCAGACATTGACAACAGATGTCTCAGGCGGGGGCTGGGGAGCCATCTAGGGTCTGCGGGACTCTGGGCACCTGGTCCAGACTCGAGCAGACTTTACACATAAATGTGCTCGAACTCAAAGCCGTCCTGTATGCTCTCAGGCTCTCGCTCCTCCATTCTTCCTGGTCACCTAACAGTCCAGGCGGACAACATGTGTGTAGTCTGGTACATCAACAAGCAAGGAGGAACTCGTTCCTACCCTCTGTGCAGGAAGCAATGAGAGTTTGGAGTTGGGCCGTTCAGCACAACCTTCACCTGACAGCAGTTCATGTTCCAGGAGTAGAAAACACGCTGGCAGACCACCTCAGTGGGTCTTCAGCCAGAGCCTCGAATGGGAACTGGATCAAGAGTAGTAGAAGATATCTTCCTGCGCTGGGAACCCCTCAGGTAGACCTGTTTGTGTCTCCTCAAAACACAAAACTTCCTGCCTTCTGCTGGCTCGCTCTGAAGTGAGGCACTTTCTGGCGGGGCCGCTCTGTCTCTCGATTGGAAGGACAGATTCATTTATGCCTTCCTCCAATTCCCTTAATTCTGAGAGTCTTGCACAAACTCGGGGTAGGAGGGCCAGATGATCCTCATCACTCCATTCTGGCCCAGGCAAGCTTGGTTCTCTCTTCTGCAACAATTTTCAGAGGAACCTCCACTTCCTCTATCACAGCACTTGCTGACCCAGGATCAGGGACCCTTGTTCATCCGGGTCTCAAATCCCTTCAGTTGCATCGTGGCTCCTGCAGGCGTAGCTCAGGCCTGGTTGGGGTTTCCCTCTCGTAGCAGATATTCTGATGGAGGCCAGAAATCCTTCCACTAGATCCATGTATGCTATGAAGTGGAAACGCTTTGATTTGGGCCTCATCAAAGGACTTTGAGCCTTTCTCTTGCTCAGCTGAAAGAGTCCTGGACTACATCGTCATCTCTTTGACCAGGGTATCAGCCATTCCTGTTTGAAAGTCCACATGGCAGCGATTTGACATACCATGTCCCTTTGGAAACAGGACTTTTGCTCAGTTGGACGTCTCTAAGATGTTCCTCAGAGGGTTCTCCATTTAAGACCCCCTATCCTCATTCCTGCTCCTCCTTGAGATATGAACTTTCTTCTCAAGAGCTTATTCTGCCTCCTTTCAAACCAGCAGCTTCAGCAGACTTGAAGTTCCTCTCTTGGAAGACTCTCTTCCTAGTGGCTATATATTCAGCTTGTTTCCGAGCTTCAGGCCCTGATGTGCAAAATCCCATATTTGATTTTTCACAAAGAATGTGTGGCTCTAGTACCAACCCTAAGTTTCTCCCTAAGGTGGTAGCGGAATCTCGCTGAACCAATCCATTGAGCTACCCGCTTTCTTTCGCAACCCTCCAGTCAAGGGAGTACCTCTTGCATACTTTGGATGTTCACAGAATACTGAGATATTACACTACTAGGACTAAGGATCTCAGAAAATCTGATCAGCTTTTGTCTCTCTTGCTCACAAAGAGAGGGCAGTGCAGTTCCCAAGCAAAGCCTTTCTAAGTGGTTGGCTCATTGTATCACTTTCTGTTACGACAAGAATCACAAGACCCTGCGGTTCAAGTCAGTGGTCACTCCACCAGAGGAGTAGGCGCCTCTACGGCTTGTTTAAGAATGTGTCAGTGGCAGACATCTGCACAGCTCCGACTTGGACTTCTGTCCATACCTTTACACAACATTACAGTTTGGATATTGCCTTTGCCGTAGAGCAGGCTTCAGGTTGGCTGTAATCCAAGGTCTTCTTTCATAAGACCCATTCAGTGGGAGGTTACATTGGTTGGATAGTTTTCCTCCTCCCAGAGTGCTTTTCCTTTTCCAGACTGCCTGGGATTCAGTTCTATATGTAATTAACTACTGCAAGAGCTCTCTCAAAGTAAGGTAGTACAGTTACATAAGAACTTACCGTAACAGTAGATCTTGAGAGAGGCTCTTGCAGTAGGTAATCGTTCCGCTCTCCATCCCCTTAGCTTTTCAGCTCCTTTTCCAGGAAGGGAAATATCCGCTTCTCTCTCTTGCTTTTGACCTTTGGCGGAAAGAACTGGAAAGGCGGGTGGGGACTGCCCCTTTATACTAGCGTCACACCTGACATGGGGGCGGTCCCCTGCCAGAGCCTGCTAGCTAGAAATTTTCCGTGGGGTCCTGATGCCTGCTGGGTCAGTCCTATATGTAATTACCTACTGCAAGAGCCTCTCTCGAAGATCTACTGTTACGTAAGTTCTTATGTAGCTGTAATTTATTCCTCCATTAAGGTATACCTGGCCGCGTCTCTGCTTATCGCATGCGGTCCAGGGTAAGGCGGAGCTCAGATGGAGGTATCTAAGGCTTTTCTTTGCGGGATTCTTCATATCAGACCCTGATCCGGGATCCTGTCCCTCCTTGGGAGCTGCTCTTTGTCCTGGAGAAACTAACGCTTCCCCTTTAGAACCAGCCATGGAGGCTGAGCTCGTTTCCTCCTGGAAAACTTTTGGTAGCCATTACTTGATGAGGTGCATTCAGAGCTTCATGCTCTTATGTGTAAGAACCCTATCTTATTTTCATAAGGATAAGGTCGACCTTCACACTGACCTGAAGTTTTTGCGAAAGTAGTTTTGGAGCTCACCCTCAATCAGTCCGTTCAGCCTCTGGTGTATTGCAGAGTATTCGAACAAAGGGAAGCTCTGCTTCATTCCTTGGACATAAATAGGGCATGTCACTGTTATCTAGCTAGGACAGGGGGACAGGAAATCCGATCAGATTTTCGTTTCATTTGCAGAGGTCCTTAGGTTGTTGCCGGTTACCAAACAAGCGCTTTTGCACTGGTTGGTCAACTGCATCACCTTTTGTTACCAGAACCACAATAGGTCTGCTTCTGGGCGATCAAGGCTCATATTACCAGGGCAGTCGCCACTTCCTTTACAGTGCTAAAAGGATCTCAGCAGCTGACATTTGTGCCGCCACTACATGGCACTCTGTTCACACTTTTGTCAGGCATTCTAGCCTGGACATCATTTCAGACACAGAGCAGGGTTTGGCCTCACAGTTCTGCAGGCTTGGTCTCTTGAGGATCTCTCCTGCTTTTTGCTGACTTCCTTTTCCACCTCCCAAGGGTTGTCTTGAATTTATACTGCTTGGGAATCAGTCCTACTTGTGTTACCTGCTGCAAGAGCTTCCTCACAGTAAGATAGTACAGTTACACAAGAGCTTACCGTAACAGTAGATCTTGAGAGAAGTTCTTGCAGCAGAGTATGTTTTCCTCCTCCTTCCCCAGGGACCAGGCCTTTTCCAGGTCTACCATTTCCTCTTCTGTGAGGAAAGTTTGTGGCAGATTCCTGAATTTGTTGCCTCTTGCAATCCGTTTGCCTGTTGGGGAGCGTGCGAAGAACTGGAGCACGTGGGGAACTCCCCTTTATATAGGGTGAAGTCAGGGGTGGAGCTGACAGTGGGGCATTCCCTCGTCAGTACTGCTAGAAGAAGGATTTGCCGAGAACTGCCACCTGGTGGCGGTCCTACTCATGTTACCTGCTGCAAGAGCTTCTCTCGAAGATCTACTGTTCTGAAAGTTCTTACATAACTGTACTTTCTTTGCTCCAAATTCTGTTCAGAAATTTTAGAAATAGAGCAAAAGGCTTAGAAAATGGCAGAAGGGTCTTTATCTGTCCCAAACACAGACCCAAGGCTACCGATGAGGGGCCTATAAAAATAAAATAATGCAGGTGCAGATGAGGCATCTTTGAAGTCTAAGCCTGGTACAGGTGCTGATGAAGTGCCTTTGAAGCAAGAATACTAAGCCTGGCACTGATGAAGTGTCTTCTAAAAATAAGGCTAAAGGGCTGATGAAGTTCCTAAATCAAAAATTCAAGGTACTGATGAAGTGCCTAGTTCTAAAAGAAACCTGAACAAATCTGAACTGGCATCAAAAGTTATGTAAAGAGAAAAATCCTGTTGCTCCACCAGGCGGTTGCCAAAGGTGAGGCTGCAATGAGAAAGCAGTATAAAGGTAAGACAAAAATATTGAACCCTAGGAGAGCGCCCTTAAGATTTTCCAGGGACAGTCCCTCTATGGAGGATATGGCAAAGCCTCACCTTTACCAAACTATCCAGGGCATGGGCTCTGATTTTTCCTAGGCAAACCCTTCTAACGCTCCTCTGCTGTAGGGGATGATGAAGTAGATGATGATGACTTTTATGAACCCCCTGATGACACCTCGGAGGTTAAGGTCCTGGAACCAGATGCGTCTTCTGGTCCAAATTTGGGGCTTCTCCTGACCAGGATGATGATTCCTCCGTTTTCTTTCCTGCAAACATGGCAGACACTCTTGATCTCCCTCTCAAGAGTCCAGCCAGGACAAGGAGGAAGACCAGGACTATAGAGATGAAAGGTCTTCCCCTCCTAAGATACTGGTTCTTCCTATTTATAAATCCTTCAGGAAGAACACCATGAAAATTCTTCAAACCCCCACTTCTGTACAAGGGGTTGAAAAAGGGCCGACAAAAATACCAGTTTTCAAAACTGATACAGAATTTCTGTTTGTGCACCCAAGTCATGAAGGAGTGGTGCAACAAGTAGCATGTAATAAGGCTGGGGTTCCTCTTTCTTCCGGTCCCTGGAAAAAGATTCTAAGGCGTGATTTTATGGGAAGGAAAACATATACTTCAGCCTCTCTCCTCTTCGCCTGGCCTCTTACATGGTTTATTTAGCCAAATATCAGAAGGCTTTGTGGAACGCTGTATCAGCCATTGTCAGGACGAGGTTCCAGATTCCATGGCTAAGGATTTAGTGGAAACAGCTAAAACAGCTCTGAAGCCACTAAATACCAGTTCCACATGGCGGATGACAGCAATGATGCAGCCTCAAGGGTTATGGCCCAGGCTATTTCCCTGAGGCGTTTTGCTAGCTCAGAACAACAAACCTATCACAAGACACTCAGTCCAAAGCCATAGACTTTTCTTGTGACAGAAATCTTCTCTTCGATTCCAGGACTGAGGAGTATATGAAAAGGTTGGCGAATACAAGGCAACCTATCAGAGTAACACTACCAAGACTGTGCCTCAGGGGCCCACAAACCTCAACACGGGTAACAGAGGCAGGGGTTACTTTCCCAAACCTTTACTCCTTCCTCCTCAGTTTGACCTCTCATAGTTCAGGAGTTACTACAGAGGAAGAGGCAGGAGGGGCTGCCCAAGCGAGTAGTGCTGCTGCCACAGAACTCTGGCGGACACTCCAGGCTCACAGCCTGCCAGCCCTCCTCCTTCAAGACCGTAGCAGCTAGCCTGGGACCCATTACAGATTTGCTGCCCAAGCGGGTAGCACTGCTGCCACAGAACTCCGCGCCGCTCCAGGCTCACAGCCCTCCAGCCGTCCTCACTCAAGATCGCAGCAGCTAGCCCGGAACCCATTACAAATTTGCTGCCCAAGTGGGTAGCGCTGCTGCCTGTTGTCGAGGCACAGGTCAGGAAGCATAGGGAAAATCCAGGACCAGTTGTAAAATTCCACAGAACTGTTTATTTGTAGTTACAGTAACATAAAATAAACCTGTTCAGAATAACTATATTCAGAAGCAAAATAAAATCTCTTGTAAAAAAAAAAAAAAAATCTCCCTTGCAGCTCAGCTTAGCTGTTTTCATAACTGTTTTCAATCCCCATCCTTTACAAGCATCTTGTTTGTAAATTTCAGGAACTGCTAGAACATTGAAAACTTCCGAGGTCCCACAGCAACTGTAAAAGCTCAGGCATTTGCACCCAAGTAACCTCTAGCATTTTACAATTATCTCAAATTATAAATATATGCATTTCAACAGTAACACAATTTTCTAAACAAAAGTGATCCCAATATCAGCTACATTTTCATATATTGATTTGCACATATTCTTATATTACCAGATCTAGATATGCAAGGGAGGAAAAACAGAAAGCAAGAAAACAGACAGTGAGAGGCAAAGGATTGCAAAATTGTTCGGGTTGATCAAGTCCAAGTCTCACAGAAAAATTTGGTTGCCCAACTAGACAGAGGGAAGAGAGAAAAGGAAAGAATACAGATCCTTGCATTTACACACTTTCTCCAACAAATGGGACAGGGTTCTATCTTCCCTGTCACATATACCCCCCACTAGGTTTCCAAAACTGTCTATTCCTACTAACATTTTCTACTTTCAGAAATTAAGCACATTTGCATCCATTTTTCTAACAGTACAGCAAAAGTACAGTTCACATGCACAGTTTTTTTTTTTAAAACCATCAGAACCCTCAATTCCTGATCCATATCTTGACAGAAAGTCAGCATTGCTGTTCTTTCTCTTTACCAGATTTGTGAATCATAGAGAATTTAAATGGCTGCAGTGCCAGGTACCACGTGTGATTTTGGAATTTTATCTTTCATCTGGTTAAGCCAACAGAGAAGATTGTGATCAGTTACAAGAACAAAATCAGTTCCTAGCAAATAAAATTTGAGGGACTCCATGGACCACTCTCCTGCTAAACACTCCTTTTCAATAGTGGAGTACCTTTTCTTTCTGTCATGCAATTTCCTACTTATATACAGAATAGGATGTTCTTTCCCATTCTATATTTTGGCTTAGAACTGTACCTAGGCCTGCCTCGGATGCATCTGTTTGTAGCAGAAATGGTTTCTCAGAGTCTGGGCTTCTTAAAACAGGTGCTGAACATAATACAGCCTTTATAGCTTGAAACTTTCATCACACTCTGGGGTCCATTTCACATTGTTTGGGTACCGTTTCTTTGTGAGTTCTGTGAGGGCAGTAGCCAACTCAGCAAAGTTGGGAACAAATCTCCGATAATAACCAGCCAGACCTAAAATGATCTGACATGTTTCTTTGTTTTAGGTACAGGGCTGTTGGCTACAACTTCTATTTTAGAAATCTCTGGTTTGACTTCTCCATTTCCCAACACATAGCTCAAATATCTAGTTTCCTGCATGTCCAATGCACATTTAGTAGGATTGTCAGACCTGCATTTCTGATAGCTTGGATAACTGCTCTATGTGTTCCACGTGACTTTGCCAGTCTGGACTGTACACCACGACATCATCTAGGTACGCAGCACAATAACCAGTGTGAGGAGATAAAATTACATCCCTGTACCGCTGGAATGTAGCTGGCGCACCATGTAAACCAAATGGCATGGTGGTGAACTGATAAAATCCTATAGGGGTGGCAAATGCAGTTGTATCTCTGGATTCCCTAGCTAAAGGTATTTGCAGTAACCCTTGGTTAGATCGAGGGTACTGATATACTTTGTACTCCCGCCTGTCCATCAAATCATCTATTCTAGGCATAGGATAACTGTCAAATTTGACACTTGATTAAGTTTCCTGAAATCAGGCAGATTCTAACACCCTTCTTTTGTTTACAATTACCATGGGAGATGACCAAGCACTCCTCGACTCCTCAGTGATACCCAGTTCTTTCATTTTTGTATTTCCTTAACCACATCAGCTTTTAACCACTCTGGCAACCTGTATGACTTTTGTCTAATAGGATGAGCATTCTTTGTCACTATTACATGCTTGGCCTGGTACCATGGTAAAAGTACTGTTAAATGTCCTTAGCACATTACAGATGTCTACAGTTTGTTCTGAGGTTAGGGAAACATTCACATTTACAGCATCGACATTTACAGTTTGTTCCAGTCTATCATAAGCTACATCAATATGTTCCTTATCAGTTTCTGGTAAAACTAGCAAAGCAGCTTTTGGCATTTTCAATCCATTTCTTGAGGAGATTAGCATGGTATATCTTAGAAGGATTTTTCTTGTCAGGGTTTCAATCTCATAGTTAACAGTGCCAGTCGTCTAAGAACCTAATATGGCCTTGCCATTTCTGTTGTGGGTAACAGTAGCAAAACCTTTTCACCTGGCTCAAACTTTTTCTTTTACCCCATGGTCATAATATACCTTCTTCTGATTTTGAGCCTCTTCCTGATTACTATGGGCAGTTTCAACATATTTTGCCCGTTTCTTTCTTAGGGCATACATATAAGAAGATATAGGCTGTTTCTGAGTGGGGTTATCTCCCATGTTTCTTTATCACATCCAGTGACCCGCTTGGCTGCCTACCATACAGCATTTCAAATGGTGAAAACCCTGTTGATGCCTGTGGCACTTCTCTGTAAGCAAAAGTAGGTAAGGCAAGTTATAGTCCCAATCTTTCCTTCCCTTTACAAACCTTTTTAACATGCATTTTAGGGTTTGGTTAAAATGCTCAACAAGACTGTCTAAGGGTGATAGGGGAGGTTCTTTAGAGTGATACCTAGCAGTCTGTACAGCTCCTTAAGCAGTGCAGCATCACCATTACTACCCTGATAAGTAATAATTTCTTTAGGTATGCCCACTCTGCTGAAAATTTTGACTAGCTCTGCTGCAACTTTTAGCGGCTGTAACAGTACGCATTGGAACTGCTTCTGGGTATCAGTAGCATAGTCGCATACTACCAGGATAAATCTATTACCCTTTTTAGTTTTGTCTAAGGACCGATCACATCATTGCAATTCTCTCAGAAGGCTTATCTATTAAGGGTAGGGGTACCAGGGGCACCTTGTCTTTTCTAGTGACTGGGGCTACTTTCTGACCCTCCTTTGGAATTACAATAGGTAGCAACATCTTCATGAATTCCCAGCCAGTAAAACCTATACAGCGATCTGGCAGGTGCGAGCCCTCACTGAGTGACCAGCCATAGGACTATCATGTGCTATCTGTAACAATTTTGTTCTATACTTCTGTGGTATAACAGATTGTTCTGTCTGTTCCAGTGTCTGAGGTTTAACCCAAACTCTGAGTAACCCATTACATTTTTAAACATTGGTCCATCCTGTTTTGGTTTTACCCCTAGCTGCTTCAAATAACCTGAGAGAAACAACGTTGGCTTGTACTGAAAGAAAATCACAATCAGTTATCAATTCAGTTTCAGCATTTTCATATTTTAACCTTTCATGTCCATCAGTCATTTGTTGCCATAGTTTTTCAGGCTTTGTCTTTCTTTCCTGGATTTTCGGATCTTGGAGCTGTGCTCAAACAAATCAAATCAAAATCACTGAAAGGAAAACTGTCCCCACCATCCTGAAATTTTCTTTGCCTGAGCTCTTGTCACCGCAGCTGCTGAAACATCAGGACTTACTCCCTCTTTGATCAGTTCAGTAAATCCTGGAAAATCATTTCCAGTAATCACAGGTACAGGTAACTTTGGTACTCCCCACTTTCATTTGGTGCGACATACCCTTACTAGTCAGTCACTTGGGTGGTGGGATAATATCAGTGTCCCGTGGATGCAGAAGACACCAGTACCTGGTCCCTTTGCACCGTATTTTCCCAGCATTTTAACATGCACTAGGGTCTGTCTGCTTCCTGAATCAGTGAGTCTCTTTACAGTCTTGTTCCCCACCTTCACATCTGTTAGGTACTTGCCCCAGTTTGCCAAGGACAAATCTGCTCCAGTGCCACTCTTTATTACAGCAGTTTCTTGCAAAATGGCCTGGCTTATTACAGTTCTAGCAGATAATGTCTTTTGGCACAGATTTGTTACTCCCACCAGAGTTCTTAGCAGCTTGGAATTTAAATGGGAAAATAGTTTCTTACTGGTGCTTAGCTGTTGCCTCGCTGCTGTGGCATCTGTCTGGCTATTTGGTAGTCCTCAGCCAAAGAAATGGCTTTTTTCCCCACTCTCTGGTCGGTGCTCCTTTACCCACAGCTTCACATCTGTAGGCAAGATGTTGATGAATTGCTCCATGGCTAATGTGTCTATGATCTATGGGACCATTTTGCTCTCTGGTTGGATCCACTTCATCAGGAGTTCTGAGTCGGATGAAGGCTTCTCGAGGATTGTCAACGAGTTGTACCTCAGAGTTCGAAATCTTTGCCTGTAGGTCTCTCTGGAGATGTAGTATCTTTTCAAGATTTTGCTTTTCACCAGGTAATAGTTTTCTGACTGTGCAGTGTCCATACTGCTGACGGCAAGCTGTGCTTTCCTTGTCAGGTACCAGTCTGATTGTCCATTGCTGCTTTGGCCACTGGCAGGCTGTGGCAACTCTTTCAAAGGTTGTCAGGTATGCCTTGATATCATTTGAGGGACACAGCTGAGTAAGTTTAATGGCTTTTAAGTTGCTTGCATTTTGTTGCTCATCTGGATCTGTGCTGGATCCTCTGCCATTGATAGCTTGCAAGGCATCCAGCCATCGCTGCTCCTGTCGTTGCATCTCTTCTCTCATCTACTGCTTCTGTTGCTGCAGCTCTTCTCTCCTCAATGCTTATAACCGTTGAATTTCTTTTCTCTGTGCTTCTCAGTCTCTTTGTTGCATAGCCCACCATTTGAAAAAAATCCATGGGCTTTCAGGTTCTGTCACTGCCTGTTCTTTTTCCATGACTTGTGCTGGCTGTACAGTCTCAGACTAGACTTCTGTTGCTGCTTGTTTGGCTGCCATTCTCCTGATAACACTCCTGGACTTGCTGCTGCAGAATCCATACCTTCCTCTGTGCTTCCCTGGTACTAGGTCCAGTACCCATGCACAAACTCCTGTCTTAGGGTATGCATGGCTTAAGTCCCACTTAGGCTGACACCATCTGTGTCGCCGAGGCACAGGTCAGGAAGCATAGGGAAACCCAGGAGCAGTTGTAAAATTCCACAAAGCTGTATTTGTAGTTGCAGTAACATAAATAAACCTGTTCAGAATAACTATATGCAGAAGCAAAATGAAATCTTTTGTAAAAGATAAATAAATAAATAAATCTCTCTTGCTTAGCTGTTTTATAACACTTTTCAACCCCCATCCTTTGCAAGCATCCTGTCCTTTGTAAATTTCAGGAGCTCCTGGAACATTGAGAACTTCTAAGGTCCCACAGCAACTGCAAAAGGCTCAGGCATTTGCACCCAAGTAACCTCTAGCTTTTAGTTATCTCAAATTATAAATGTATACATTTCAACTGTAACACAATTTTCTAAACAAAAGTGATCCCAATATCAGCTACATTTCCATATATTGATTTGCACATATTCTTATATTACCAGATCTAGATATGCAAGGGAGGAAAAACAGAAAGCAAGAGAAAACAGACAGCGAGAGGCAAGGATTGCGAGACTGTTCAGGTTGATCCAGTCCGAAGTGTCTCAGGAAAATTTGGCTGCGCAACCAGACAGAGGAGAGAGAAAGGAAAGAATACAGATCCTTGCATTTATACACTTTCTCCAACAAATGGGACAGGGTTCTATATTCTACCCTGTCACACTGCCACGGAATTCAGCGAGCGCTCCAGGCTCACAGCTCCCAGCCCTCCTCCCTCAAGACCGCAGCAGCCAACCTGGGACCCATTACAGATTTGCTGCCCAAGTGGGAAGCGCTGCTGCCATGGAACTCCGGCAGGTGCTCCAGGCTCACAGCCCACCAGCTCTCCTCCCTCAAGACTGCAGCAGCTAGCCAGTGACCCATTAAGATTTGCTGCCCAAGCGGGTAGGCTGCTGCCACAGGAACTCCGGCAGGTGGTCCAGGCTCACAGCCCACCAGCCCTCCTCCCTCAAGACCACAGCAGCTAGTCCAGGACCCATTACAGATTTGCTGCCCAAGCGGGTAGCACTGCTGCCGCGGAACTCTGGCTGGTGCTGCAGGCTCCAGCCCACCAGCCCTCCTCCCTCAAGACCGCAGCAGCTCACTTCAGGTGCCCATTACAGGTACGATCGGCCTCCAGAGGAGCCACAGCTCGTATGCTGAAAATTTGATTGCCTCCTCAAGACAGGAGCAGTCCAGTGACTGATTGCTTCCCCTCGGCCTAGCTAGCCATTGGCGGGCTTGTCCCAGCGTGTTTTTTTTGAGTGCCATTTACTTGCACCTTTTCTTATCCAGTGTAATTTGTACTCTGTAATTTGTGAAATTTTTCATTTCAAAAGTTTAATATGAAGTCCTGTAGTAGTTCCCAGGAATTATTGTTTTGATTTGTAGAGTTTAGCTGGTCTCCATAAGTACCTCAGGGCATGTTTAACTACTTTTTAAAACACTGTGCATGTGAAAACTGTTTTATCTGTTAGCGTAGTTGGCTCCCTACTCTCTCACCCAAACCTGTACTATCTCCTCCCTCCTCTCACTTCCTTTCAGCCTCTGGGTCCCTAGTGTTACTCTCGGCCCCTGCTCTCTGCCTACCTGTCCTCTCCTTAGCTGTTTTCTACCATTTCTCTCCCTCCTCAGCCACATCTAACGACATTTCTCTGCCCCAGCTGAAACACCTACCCCCTCCGCCTCTGGCGTCCTCCTTTGCTGATCACTTCTCCTAAACTTTGTTTCCCTCTGCATCTCTGGCGCCAGGTCCAGACTACCCCCTCAGCTCTCAGCACACACCTCGTCATTACCTGCCTCCTCCTCAAGTGCTGAACACCCATTTCTCCACTTCATCCCCTAACTTTTGTTTCCAGTCCTAGGACCTCCCATCATTTAAGCAAAGGTGCAAACCCTAGCCCGTATCTAATCTGTCTCTCTCTCTCCCCTCTCTTTCAGATTTGTTGCCCAAGTGGGTAGCAGCTGCTGCCTATGGAACTCCTGCAGGCGCTCAGGCTCACAGCCTGCCAGCCCTCTCCCTCAAGACCGCAGCAGTTAGCCCAGGACCCATTCAGATGCGATCGCCCTTTGAGGAGCCAACAATGGCTTGTGGAAGCCGGGCATTTGATTGGCTTCCCAAGACAGGAGCAGTCCAGTTTCTGATCGCCTCTTCAGCCTAGCTTGCCATTGGTTGGGCTTGTCCCAGCGGAGTTTTTTGACTGCCGTTTACTTGCGCCTTTTTCTTATCTGGTCTAATTTTGTACTCTGTAATTTGCACCTCACCCTCCCCCACCCTGGCCTCTATTAAATACTACTCCTCTCCCCCCCATCACTGCCTCCCCTTAGACCTGGGGCAGTACACGGCCTTTCCCCTACAGGGCTACCCTCGCCTCCCCAAAGGAGCAGCACACTCACCTACCCCCCCAGACATCCTCCTATTTACTGCCACTTCATCTAGTTGAATCCTCCATTTCTGCTGCTGTAACTCCAGTTAGCTGGACAAGGGCCAACCCCAAAAAAAAAACAGCTAATCAAAACTTAAAACCACAGCATGTTGTCAGTCACTAAAATGGGTTTCTAGGGACATGGATATGTTGTTCATCCACATCATTGGCAGTATCCTTGCCGCTTTAAATCTTGCGGAAGGTCTTCAAGCTTGCTCCTCCCACCCACCGGGTGGGTATAACTCTGCTCGCCCATGGCCAGATCTTCCTTACCGCTTGGAAGCTCAGGTTCCCTCCTTAACGCTCTGCGTTTGCGACTAGTTCCTATTTCTCCGTTTGCAGTTTAAAATAAAAATTTGCAAAAGACTTCAGTCTTGATCCCTCGCGGCTGCGATGGACCATCGACTCGGTTCGGAGATGCCCATGCGGATCAGAAGATGTCTCGGACGGATCCACACTCCACGGTGTCTACTGCTTAGGCCTTGAGCACGACCCGCAGGCTTGCGACCTGTGCTCATCTTTCCATTCCACGTCCCGAAGACCGTGCCCGATTGCAACTGGGCCGTCCAGAAGCGTTCCCTCGGTGAAGTCCAAGGAGGCCGGTTGGCGGTGTCAGCAGCCGGCGGGCTCGGCGGATCAGCTCGGCGGATGGTAGCCTCGAAGAGGCTGGCTGAGCCGTATCTTCCTCGGCAGCGGCATTTATCCCGCTCTCTCTGGGTTCTTCACACGGCTTCTTTTAAGGAGCTTTGTCTGTCCCTCTCCACTAAAGGAGAAGGGCCTCGTCTGCTGGACCTTATTCGGTCCAAAAGAGGACAAGGTAGAATCCCTCGTCGACGGCTCTTGGGGCCGGGAAAGGTCCCTCTCCCGGGCCGTGCGTCCGTCGGCTTGGTCGACCGCTCGGCTTGACCACTGGCCTCACGTGTCCCGTCAGGTCAGTTGACCGAGACTCCCACTGATGAAGTCGAGATTTTCTCGACCCATTGACCAGGCTGTAGCCTTTAGCAGCCCGGATTCCCTCTCCCGGTTCCCCGGGAGGTTGAGATCCGGTGGGCTCGTCTGTGCCTCCGGTTCCGGACCCTCGGATGGACCTTCCAGGCGAAGAAGTGCGGTTCCGGCCGACACCTCCCGCACCGACCCGGAGATTCCGGGACTCTCGGTCTCGGTCTCGGACCTCTTCGCCAGTCCAGCCGTTCCCACCGTCATAAGCGGTCTCGGTCCCTGACACCGTGGCCCGGCGTCGCCGCTCGTCCTCGTCCTCACTCCTCGGATGAGAGACCCGGCGGCGTAAATTCATACGTGTGATGCGAGACCTTATGTATGCAACAGCTCCTCCTGGCGGGGATAAGCCGACTCCAGGCGCTCCCCGGCCATTAAAGTAAGGCTGTCACGGGCGGCCGACACAACCCCTCGACTTCGAGGGCCCTATACCCAGGCGGTTGTTCGGCCAAAACCAGCTGCTCCACCGATTCCGGTGGAACCTCCGCCCTCCACAGCCACCACTGGGGCTCCGACCAAGGATTCTCGGTCGGCTAAGGGTTTACCCCTCGGCTGTCAGTTACCCTCCTCCCGACCGACCTCGGCAGGTGAAGGTGGCTCCAGGCCAGGGCAGCTCTTGAGGACTCTTCCGAGTCGAAGATGATTCCTCCTTCTTCTCAAGCGACTGGACTTGGAGTCTTCAGGAGATCAGTCAATGGGCGATAGCCCGTCGTCCTTCCTAGGACAGCTTGGCTCATCTGGAGTCTACGGGATGGAGCTCGAACCCGTTCCAAAGCAGGCCAGGTATCCCCTCCACGGAGATTCTGGACCGAGGGATTCTCCGGCGGAGGCCTTTCGGTGGCCGAGGCCATAGTGGGTCCGGCACTGGAACTTTGGCAGCACCTGCTTCCTGCCCTGCGCCTTGGCCAGGATGGCCAGAAGTATCTCGGTCCCACGGTTCCTTGTCCGGTTTTGAACACCCCTCTGCTGAGGGGTTGGTTACCGACAGCGTTTTCCGGTAGCGCCCGGCTAGCGCCAGGGATGTGGACAAACCTCCATGACAAGGAGTCCAGAAATGGACTACGTCCGGGCGAAAAGTCTCACGCTGCGTCCTCTCTCGACGCCGTCAGGCCAGTTCGGCCCGTCCTCATGGCACATTTTTCTCATGCCCTGTTGGGCTCCTGGATGAGGTCATCCCTCATCTTCCCGCCGATCTGCAGACTACGGTTAAGCAGGTGCGGGACCAGGGCAGGGCAGTGGCCAAACAGCAGCTCCAGACTGCTTTGGATATAGGGGACTCATGTGCCAGATCGGTGGCGGCGCAGTGGCTATCGTCGGCGGGCTTGGCTGAGGATATCCACCTTTAGCCCGGATACCCAGCACAAGTTGGGGATGTTCCCTTTTGAGGACTGACCTCTTGACGCCCTGGGGTGGAAGGTCACCTGCAGAGGATCGAGAAGTCCAATGCCACCTTGGACTCGGTCTCTTCCGCTCAGAAGGACAAGGCGCAAACCACAGCCTAAGCCCTTTCGTCCTTCTGTGCCCCAGTAGCGCCCGGCCCAACAGCGTCAGGGCCAGCAGGCTCGGCCTAGGCATCCCAAACCCAAACCGCCCGGCTTCCTCTAACAGGAGGCAGGGAGGAAAGGGCCCAGGAGGTCCCTCGGCGGTCCCTCCTCCAAGCCTGCCCAGTGACGGGCTGAGGTGTGCCCCCATCCCCGTCACCTTACCCTGGGTCCCCTTGAGGGGCTCCAGCACTTCCGTTCCACCTGGTCCGCTGTTACCACGGACAGGCGGGTCTTGGAGGTGGTGGGAAGGCGCCTGCCTCTGGAATTCGAGCAGGCACCACCCTTCAGAGCCGTCGCCCCTCGGAGGCTCGGATCCCCAGCCTCACTGGCGGCTCGTCGAGCCGACATCCTCTCCTCCTCCAGAAGGAGGTGGTAAGAGAGGTGGTGGACCCTCCTTCAGACCCAGGGTTTGTGTCCAGGTACTTCCTGGTTCGAAGCGGACGAGGGCTGGCGCCCATTCTAGACCCCCACGACCTAAACAAGTTCCTAAGGTCTCGAACCTTCAGGATGGTCACTCTGGCTCAGATAATACCATCCTTGGGAGCGGCGTGTGGTTCTGCTCTCTGGACTTGCAGGGCCGCGTTTTCCGTCCCTATCCGTCCGTCTCACCAGAGATTCCTTCCTTCCGGCGGAAGGATCTCTCTTGAGTTCAAGCCATGCCCTTGCAGCTTGTCTCCAGCTCCCAGGGTCTTCACCAAATGCATGGCAGTGGTGACAGCATTCCTCTTGGTGCGAGGGTCAGGTGTACCCTTACCTGGACGACTGGCTGATAGCAGCTCCCTCAGGAAGGAGGCGGTGGTCAGAGATCTGGCCCTCAGGTCTGCTCTCAACTGGGCCTCATATCAGCGAGGCCAAGTCGGAACTCGGAGCGAAGCAGGTGATTCTATTCATCGGGCGCAGCTGCGACTCTCTTGAGCCAGGCGGCTCGGCCGGACAGGGCCGAGGTTCTTTCCTCCTTGCCCGATCATTTCTGGTTGGGCAATTCGCCCTGCCGGGACTTCCTCGCCTCCTGGGTCTCATGGCGGCCTGTACCAGCGTGGTCCGTTGGGCCGCTGGAACATCACGTCCCTTCAGTGAGGACTGGCCAGCCAGTGGTCACACGCTGCGATCCCTTGGACCAGCTTGGTCGGTGACACAGGGATGTGGAGCGCTCTCCAGTGGTGGACCGTTCCAGATCATTTGCAGGAGGGCATCCGTTTCGTCCGCCCGAGCCAGCGGTCTCTCTGTCGACCGATGCCTCTCTGATGGGTTGGGGTGCCCATCTGGGGAACACGGCTCATGGCCTCTGGTCCCAGCGGGAGTCGATGCCACATCAACCTGCTGGAGCTCCGGCGGTCCGCCTAGCTCTCACCGCCTTTGCTCCGTTCCTCCGGGGTCAAGTGGTCCGAGTCCAGGACGGACAATACCACGACCATGTACTATCTAAACCGCCAGGCGGGGCGCGCTCCATGCTTCTATGCAAGGAAGCTCTCGCATTTGGTCACTCGTGCGCAGCCTGGAGGCGGATCTCCTAGCCATTCACGTGGCAGGAGCCTCCAACACCCTGGCCGATGCCCTGAGCGGATAGGGGCTGCATCCCAGTGGTCTCTCCTGCGGAGGTAGTACAGCATCTGTTCTCCCTTTGGGCACACCTCAGGTGGACCTGTTTGCCTCCATGGAGAGCACGAAGGCTGAGTCTGTTCCATGCCGCCCCTCAGCAGGGCTGCTGCAGGGGATGCCTTCTCGAGGCAATGGACCCCGGGCCTCTTTCGCCTTTCCCCATTTCCCTTGATCCACAAGGTGCTCTCAAGGCAAGGAGGGACAAGGCGCAGGTGATCTAGATAGCCCCAGACTGGCCTCGCCAGTTCTGGTACCCAGATCTCCTCAGTCTCAGCTCCAGGACTCTGGCAGCTTCCAGCTCGCCCGGACCTGCTCTCAGTCAATCAGGGAAGGTGTTCCATCCGGACCTTCAATCCCTGCACCTGGCCGGCCTGGTTCCTGGCGGCTAGGTTCCAGGCCTTGGGTCTTTCCGACGAGGTCCTCAATGTAGTTGAGGCGTCACGTAAGGAGTCGACCAGAAAATGCTATGCCTTCAAATGGAAAAGGTTTTCCATTTGGTGTCAGAACAAGGGCTTGGACCCTTCCTCCTGTTCCTTGGCAAGCATCTTGGACTATTTATGGTCCCTTTCTAGTCAAGGGCTTGGGTGGCGACCCTAGAGGTGCACCTGGCAGCCATCTCTGCTTACCGGGCGGCGGGCGGGAAGCGGTGATGGCGCAAGGAGAAGGTGGTCTGGCGCTTCAAGGCCTTGATCACATTTCCCTCCAAGGGAACCCCCACCTCCGTGGGATCTACTGCTGGTACTGGCAAAGCTCCATGGGCAAGCCATTCGAACCTATGCACAGGTGTGCTCTCTCTCACCTGTCGTGGAAGACCGCCTTCTTGGTGGCTATCACGTCAGCCAGAAGGATGGGAAGCTCAGGCGCCCATCGAGTCTCCTTACCTGGTCTTCCACAGGGACAAGGTTGTCCTGCGCCCCACCGAAATTCCTTCCAGGTGTTGACTCTGCGGTGTTCTACCCCAATCACACCTCGGAGGCGAACATAGGCTCCATACTCTGGACCCTAGAAGGCGCTCGCTTATTATAAGGAGCGCGACGGCTGAAATTGGGAGAGGTTACCAGCTGTTTGTCACCTACGCTGAAGCCGCATTCGGCAGACCTGCAGCCAAGCGGACGATAAGCAGGTGGGTAACCTCCTGCATAGATCTCTGCTATAGAGTTGGCGGGCATGGAGCCTCCAGAGGGATAAGAGCTCATTCCACTCCGGCTTATACTGCTGCAACGGTGGCTGCTTCCAGGGACGCCCTATCCAGGAAATCTGCAGGGCTGCTACCTGGAAGTCAGCAAACACCTTCATTACCCATTACCACATCGACCTTGAGTCACGCCGGGATGCTGGTTTTGGGCCTCGGTTCTCAGTCTCTTTCCCAAGTAAGTATAGAGGTGTGCGTCTTGCCTCCTCCTCCCGGGAGAACTGCTAGGAGTCTGCCAATGAGTGTGGATGAACAACATATCCATGTCCCTAGAAATACAGGTTACTCACCTGTAACAGGAGTTCTAGAGAATGGTATATGTTGTTCATCCTACATTCCCTCCCGACCTCCCGGCCCCGACGCACAACCTGAGCTTTCCAGCGGGCCAGATTCAGCGCCATGGGGAGCTGAGTTATACCACCCGGGTGGGAGGAGCAAGCTTGAAGACCTTCCGGCAAGATTTAAGGCAAGGATACTGCCAATGAGTGTGGATGAACAACATATACCATTCCTAGAACTCCTGTTACAGGTGAGTAACCTGTATTTACTAACCCTCATCATCCCTTTCCTTGTACTCATGTTGGGCCAACAACTTATGGATTAGGACTCTCACTATTATTAGTCCTGGCTCCACCCTCCCTACAGACTCGTAATCCAGAGGTACCCGCACTGAGGAATGCCTTAGGCAGGACTACAGAATCCCACCAAAAATCCTCGTACCCACAACACCCAACAAAATTCACATTGCTGCCCTTCTGTGCTGTTGAACTTTGTAGCTGACTCAAAATCCACACTGGGTAAAAGCAAAAAGATTTTGCAGGGTTCGGTGGGCCCGCATTCTAAGAAAACTGCTACTACTACTGCTTCTGCTAATCTCGGGAACATTCACCCAAACCCAGGGCCACCAGGTGCCAGGCCTCTACTAAGACAGGGTCACCTCAGAATTATCTCACAAAACATACACAGTCTCTTCAACAAACTACCACAGTTCCAGGCCTAGGTGGAGTTAACACAACCAGTTGTTATAGCTCTTACTGAAACGTGGCACTCACCTAAGGTCAGTAATGCCTCAGTTGCCTTAGACAGCTACAGGGTGTTCCGCCATGACAGACTGTCTAAGCAGGGTGGTGGCTGTGCTGTATACATGACAAATAAGCTTAAAGCTCAACCACTGCATAGCAGTTTTCAAAACAGAGAGGCACAAACTTTAACCCTAAAACACACCTTGGGCAAACAACACAAAGTCCTATTACTGTCCACGGTTTACATACCTCCTGGTGCATCCAAACAGGTACCGAGCAAGTACTCAGCAACCTGGAGCAATATAACAACAACTGGGAGCATATTATTGTTGGTGATTTTAATACCAACTGACTTTCTGACTCCTTCACAGTCTGATCAGGTGTCCAGACTCTACCTCACTCAGCTAGTACCACAAGCCACCAGGTTTAACTACAAAACAGGCACAAGCACGCTAATCGACTGGCTGCTAACTAGCTGCCAGGCACATCTCCAGGTCACTGTACTTCCTGACACCCTTAGCGATCACTTTTTGGTGATGTGCACCTGGTTGAATAAGCCACCACTGGTGCCCCTAAGGTCTCACACAACCGCTCCCTGAGAACTGGGCAACTGGACTCATTAGACAATACCTGCAGTTGGCAGATTGGTCACCCTTAGACAGAGCTGAGGACAGGAACCAAGCCCTCAAATTCTTCATCACAATCTTTATGAAGGCCTACGATATCTTGCCCCTACAGAACAAAAAAAAACAAAAACAAGAGGAACTACCAATCCCTGGTTCACTGGCACCATTCTCGAGCACATGAGGGAAAGGGATAACCTGTGACATAGATCCAAATCTTCTGATAGCAAGGCAGATCTTGCTAAATACAAGTCTGCCAGAAACGTATGTACCAAGCTAATCCGAGTAGTGAAGGCAAGCAACTACAATGACCTACTAAAAAGGAGCTGGGGCGGGTAAGGACTTCTGGGACTCAGTGAAAACTCTTACAGGAAAAGCCTCCAAAGCTCAGCGGGCTTAATTGTCACCGCCTCAAGAGACTCATGAGCCGGGTTACATTGCTAATGCATTAAAGCATGCTTTCTCTGACCCAAGCACTTTTCTTCCTAGGGACTATCTGTCCCCCTACCACTAATCAGACACGTACTACTGCCCCCTCCCTCAACCCAAAGCAGTGCTCCTCCTTTCTACTTCAGACAGCTGACCAGAAAAGACGCCATCAAATATGTAAGCGTATTTTCGGTAAAATAAGAATACGGAGTGACCTTGTGGACATAAAGTTGGTTGCACTCGTTAAATGAATTGGCTGACCCACTTACTAAAGTTTTCAGTACCTCACTAAGGTCGGTGTGTTCCCAGACAAGTGGAAGAAGGCTGTGGTCACCCTGTCCTCAAAACAGGTGATGCCATAAATCTAACAAACTACAGGCCTATCTCTATAGTCCCCCCACCTCTGTCAAAGGCCTTGGAAAGTGTCGCTCTGACCAGCTTACGGAATACCTTACACAGCATAACCTACTTTGTTTCCAACAACATGGGTTCCGGAAAGATCATTCCACCATTACCACCCTAATTGACTACACCACCCAGCTATACAATGCCTTCGATGAGGGCCTAGCTGTAGGGTCGATCTTCATAGACCCCACAAAGGCGTTTGATACTGTGAACCATCAACTCCTTCTGGAATACCTACCTCTGTTGGCTCTCCATGGATATGGTCACCTGGTTCAAGAACTACCTGTCCGACAGGTTATCACAAGTCAGAATTGGAGGCTTGCTATCCAACCCACGGCAGTGACTCTTGGAGTCCCTCAAGGCTCGATACTGGGTCCTTCTGTTTGGTCTCTTCATCAACTGCCTGCCCTCTGCCTGCTCCCCACACATGGTACTTTATGGGATGATGCTGTCATCTCCGTGAATGGGACAAACCTTCCGCCATCAACCATGAGCTCAAGCAAACTTCCACAGGCTCGAGGGTGGTTCCATAATTGTTGTAACTGCAAAAAAAACAAAGAGCATAGCTCTTTACACTGCCACAGAACAGGAAGACATTCGGCTACTACAAATTCAGACTTCTAAAGGGGTTCTACTTGAGTAGGTCAACACCTTTAAATATTTCGTATCCACAGACAGTACTCTTTCTCAACACACTGAGACCCGTAGTCAAATCTGCCAATGCAAAGTTAGGTGTTCTTTATCGATGTCACTACCGCCACCTGAGGTACTGAAGCTTGTAACCCAAAGCTCAGTACTATACTCTATTGACTTAGGACTCCTAATCTACTGTGAGGGGACACCGTCCTAAAAGGGTAAAACCCTGCTGAATAAGGCTTGTCGGATAGTTCTGAGTGCTGATCGCTGGACACACACATGTGACCTCTACAAAGCAACTGGATGGCTACCCTTTCACCTCAGGGCCCAATACCAGGCCCGCCTTTTAGGAAAGAAAGCCTTACTAGGGCGTTCCCGGATTCTACTTTGTGCCTCTTTAAAATAGACCAGCCAACTGTTAGTACTCGGACATCCTCTAGGAGCTTGCTTGCTGTTCCTTTCAAGTGCCTCAACAGCACAAAGGTCCCTGTCCTTCAGAGGGACCTAAGTGGATAAATGACCTACCCCTGACCTCATCGAATGCCAAAGGTCAGCAATTTCAAAGCTGGTGTCCGCACATCTTGCTCTATCCTGCATGTGTGACTGCTCCTCTTAACTCAAATGTACTACATACACCTATCAACACACTCCTTTTCCCAACACCCTCCTGACCACCCCACCCATTTTCTCTATTCCTTCTCCCATCTTTCCACCACCCTCACCCACCTCCTCCTTTTACTACTCCTCTCTCATTCTGACCCCTAACTTCTTTGACAAAGCCTCCCAGGCTGCAGCTACTCATGCTATCCTCCCAAGTCCCTATCTGTGCCTTCCCATACCCTGGCTCGGTCTCACTCCAACCTAGAGCTGCCTACCCCGTCCTACCTTCTTGTCTTGCTAGACTATCTCTTGAACTGGCGCATAAATTTCCTTGGGTATTTCTAAGCTTCCTGGAATCAAAAGTGTATTCTTTGATTATGAAAATAATTCTATGTATGTAACCAGAGTAACCCTGAAACCCGCTAGATTCATTTTCTTTACAACTATATATTATGCTACGAACATACAAAATTTGCCAACAGATAAAGGCCTAGAGGTCTATCAAGTCTGCTCGAATGTGCAGCTAGCACCCCTTATTCTGCAGCTGCCCTCCTTCCACCCTTCCCTTCATTAACCCTCCCCTTGTCCTGTCCCATCCTCGCTTGAAGCAGTCCACTGTTCTACTGCATACCACTTCAGCAGGTAACGATTCCACCCAGCCACCACCTCTCTCTAAAAAGTGTCTCCTCATCTCCCTCCTGAACCTTCCTCGCCTCCAGTCTCATATCATGGCCCCTGGTGCCCTCCCTCCCTACTTTGAACAGCCCTCTGTACCCATCTTGTTTATTCCTTTCATGTATTTAAAGGTTTCAGATGTATTTGTATTATACCTAAGTTACTGCTGTTATTTTGTCTGTCTTGTACCTTGTCAAAAAAAAAAAAACTACTTCTACCCTGCTTCTGACACTCTGCAGAAGCCCTGACTCTCAGTTCAGGTCGCCTCCCCTCTGCCTGCAGGGGCAGGCTCTCACTACCTCCAGTCCTGGACCTTGTTACCACAAACAGGCAATTCTTGGAGGTAGTGGAAAGGGCCTGTCTCTTCAGTTCAAGTTCCTTTAGGGATGGCATCTGTTTGGTTTTCTAAACCTCTAACTCCAACAGAGAAGATTCTGTTGGAATTCAATGTAAATCTTTTCAAGCAGAAGTGGTGGAGCAGTGCCTGTCCATCAAAGGGACAAAGGACTCTACTCCAGGTACTTCCTGACTCAAAAGAACAGCGGGAGTGGCAACCTGTTTTAGACCTCAAGTTTCTAAACCGACACCGTCCTTGCTAAACTCTTTTGTCCTGGGTCAGCCCAGGCCAGCCAGACATTTCATGCAGCTACTAGGACACATGGCATCTATGTTAGCTGTGGTCCCAGGGGTCCGTTCAGAATGAGACATTCAGCACTACCTAAGGTCTCGCTGGTCCCAAAGCAGAGAGTCCCTGTCCAAATTGATTTGTTACAAACAACTTGCTACAGTTTCTAGACTGGTGGAAGGACTGTACCACCCTGTCAGTAGGGTTCCCTCCCTCAGAAATTATCACTACAGATGCTTCTCTTCTTGGATGGGGAGCTCCACTGGATGACTGTTCAGTCAGTGGCTCCTGGACTCCACAAGAGTCACAGGCCCACATCAGTTTGCTGGCGCTCAAGGCCATTCTTCTGGTTCTCAAAGCATTTGCTTCACAGATAAAGGGACTAACAGTCCAAATCAGAACAGACAACGCCACTGCTAAGTTTTACATAAACAAGCAGGGCGGCACAAGGTTCGCCACCCTATGCCTGGAGGCCATGAGGATTTGGGATGTAGCCTATTCCTGGCAGTCAGTCTGTCAGCCATACATCTCCCAGGAAAGATAACACCCTGGCGGATGCCCTCAGTCACATCAGCAAGGGACACAGTGAATGGTGCCTGAACAAACAAATGTTGGCTACAGTGTTCAGGAGGTGGAGCACACCAGAAGTGGACCTGTTTGCCTCTCACCTGAACCATCAGCATCCTCTGTTCTGTTGCAGGCCCCCAGCACTGGGAACTCTTCCAACAGATGCCTTAGTACTGTAATGGACAGGAAAGTTCCTTTATGCCTTTCCTCCTTTTTTCTGATTTTCAGAACTTTGTTAAAGCTTAGAAATCAGCCTGCAACAATGATACTAGTGGCACCAGACTGGCTGAGGCAGGTATGGTACCCTCTGCTGATGTCCCTGTCTTGCAGCAAGCCCAATTTGTCTCCTTCTGTCTCTTCCCTAGACAGGGTGTCTTATCCAGGCCTGAAACCCCTTCACCTCAAAGCCTGGCTCTTGAGGAGTTAGTTTCAGACACTCAGTACTCCGAGCAAGTGCTGAAGATCCTGAGGATGTCCAAAAGCCTAGTACAAAAGACATATGCAGGCCTATACTGGCGTGATGGTCTGCATCTGTCCAGGAGGAACCAGGTTCCTAGGTGATAGGTTTAAATGTTTTCGTTGGCAAGCATTTAAACTAGCCAAGGGGAGGCACTGGAAAGGAGAAGGAAATCCTAAGGCCCCTCAAAAAAAAAAAAAAAAAATTCAGGGTAGTAAGGAGGTAAACATCAAGATAGAGATGTTGATAGGGAGAAGGGCAGGGGTAAATGGAGAAAATGACAAAGGCAATAAGGACAGGGATGGGGCAAAAGGGTAAGGCCATCAAGAAATGGAGGGTAATGAGTACCAATGCCTCGTAGTCTGGGCAACAAGCTCCCTGAACTGGTGGCCTTAATGGAAGAGGATGCCTGGATATCAGTAGCAGTCACAGAAACATGGTACACAGAGAACCATGACTGGGATGTTAACATACCAGGGTACACAACCTGCAGGAGAGATAGGGAGGAGAAAGAGGGAGGAGCAGCTCTCTGTGTGCGGAAGGGATAAAAGCAACGGAACAAAAGAGTAAACAGGGAGGAGAGGAGGCACTGTGGGTCACCTTAGAGACTGGAAATGGCACCACAGTCCTCACAGGGTTGTATACAGACCCTCACGTCAGGTTGAAGGATGGACAAGGATATGATAGAAGGCATCCTTAGGATGGCAGAAAAGGGAGATACTGTTGACGGGGACCTGAATATGCCAGATGTTAACTGGATCACTTTGCTGCAGCCACATCCAAGAGCAGGGCCATTCTTGATGCCCTACAGGTGGCATGCCTCAGACAGCTAGTTTTTGAACCCACTCGTGAGGGAGCAATCTTAGACCTCGTACTCTCAAATGGGGACAGTGAGAGGATGTCAGATCTAGAAGTGGGTAGCCATCTGGGAACAAGTGACCACCAAACAGTGTGGTTCACGATAAACTCAGCTACAGAGTCAAGCCATACAAAGTGAAGGTACTGGACTTCAGGAGGGCTGCCTTTGGCAAGATGGGAGAGTGCCTTAGAAGAGCACTAGCAAACAGGCTAGAAGAAGGGGTGGAGCAACAATGGGAAACATTAAAACTGCCATCACAGAGGAACAAGCCTTTGTGTGAAGCAAATAAATCAGAGCGAAAGATGAAGCCACTATGGTTCTCAAAGGAGGTGGCAGGAAGGTTAGGGAGAAAAAGATAGCATTTAGGAAGTATAAGGAAACACAGAAGGAGCAGGACAGAGAACTAACTGTACCAGTTAAGGCAGAAGGAAGCAGGGAGGAAGTCAGAATAGCAAAGGTCCAAACTGAGGAAAAGATAGCCAACTCGGGTAAGAAGGGGATAAAACCTTTTATAGATACATCATGGAGTGTAGAAAGACAAAGGGAGGGATAATGAGGCTGAATAGAATGGACGGTGGGTGGGCAGAGAGGGACAGTGAAAAAGCAGGGATACTGAACGAATACTTCTGCTCAGTATTCACAAAAGAGGAGGAGGGGAGGTGCCTAATCCAATTAACAGAAGCACTCTGGATGGGGTTGATCCCAGTCCTTTCACAGGAGAAAGGGTTCTGAAAGAACTCCTAAAACTGAAGGTGGACAGAACAATGGGGCCTGATGGAATTCATCCAGAATTGTAAAAGAATTAAGGGAGAACTAATGACACCACTGACTACCCTTTTAACAAATCATGGGAGGATAGTGTGATACCTGAGGACTGGAGAAGGCGGTTGTGATTCCCTTCACAAAAGTGGGAGCAAGACAGAGGCAGTAAACTACAGACCTGTCAGTTTGGCCTCTGTGGTAGGAAAGTGATGGAATCACTTCTGAAGGAAAGAATTGTTGAGTACCTAGAGGCCAGTGGGGCACAGGACCCAAGGCAGCACGGATTCACAGCGGAAAGGTCATGTCAGACAAATCTAATAGATTTCTTTGACTGGGTGACCAAAGTAGTAGACCAGGGAGGGCTGTGAACATGGTCTACCTAGACTTAGCAAGGCATTTGACACAGTCCACACAAAAATTAATAGTCAAATTAACCTGCCTAGGAGTGGGTCCTAGGGTGGTAGCCTGGGTAAAACATTGGCTGGACAACAGGACACAGAAGGTAATTGTAAATGGAGTCCACTCTTAAGAAAGAGGGGTTACTAGTGGGGTACCACAGGGTTCAGTATTGGGTCCAGTCCTTTTAATGTCTTTATAAGTGACATTGCAGAGGGACTAGAAGGAAAAGTATGCCTCTCTGCAGATGACACAAAGATCTGCAACAGGGTTGATACAAAGGAAGCGTGGAAAGGATGAGAAGGGACTTGGCAAGGTTGGAGGAATGGTCAGACATATGGCAGCTTGGATTCAGTGCAAAGAAGTGCAAAATAATGCACCTGGGAAACAGAAATCTAGGAGAAGATTACACAGTGCAGGGTAGTAATGACAAAATGGAAAGGGACCTGGGGGTAATCATATCAGATGACCTTAAGGTTAACAAGCAATGTGAGATGGCAGTAGGGAGGGCTGGGGAATGCTGGGATATAGGGAGAGCATCACCAGCAGAAAAGAGGAAGTTGTTATCCTCTGTACAGACAGTTGGTGAGACCCCATCTGAGTACTAGCGTCTTGTTCTGGAGACCCTATCTCCACAAGGACATAGACAGGATGGAGGCAATCCAGAGGAGGGCAACTAAAATGGTGCAGGGTCTGCAAGAGAAGCCATACGAGGAGAGACTAAAGGAGCTTAATATGTATACCTTTGAGGAAAGGAGGGAGGGGGACATGATAGAAACTTTTAAGTACCTCAGTGGAATCAACAAAGTCCAAGAGGGTAGCATCTTTCAGAAAAGAGATGTGCAAGAACAAGGGGACACAATTTGAAGATAGAGGGGGACAGCTCAGGGGCAATGTGAGGAAGTATTTCTTCACAGAGAGTGGTGGGCGCATGGAACAGCCTTACTGAGGAGGTTGTGGGGTCTAAAACTGTGGGAGAATTCAAGAATGCATGGGACAGACATAAGGCAGTTCTTGTGGGGGTTAGGAAGAAATAGGCTGTTGGTTAACTAGGATCTGCAGCTTATCCTGTAGATGGATATTACCTGCAGACTAGGTGGGTCAAGCGGTCCTTATCTGCCGTCAAAGTCTATGTTTCTGTGTAAATAAAAGATTTTCCATCTGGTGCAAACAGAAGCACATTAATCCTCTTAAGGCTTGATTCCTAATATCTTGGATTGCTTGGTATACCAACAGGACTCTGGGTTGAAGCCTTCCTCTTTGAAGCTTCATCTGACTGGTGTTTCAGCTTATCTCTCTGTGGGGATGACCAAGTTGATTTATTCACAACGGTCTTCAAACAGTTTTTCAGAGGTCTTCTTCATGCTCAGCCCGAGTAAGGGAACCTATGACTCCTGGGTGCCTGAATCTCTATTGTCAAGCTTATGGAGCCACCTTTTGAGCCCATGGCTACGGCCCACATTAAGTATGTGACCCAGAAAACTGTGTTTTGGTGGCCATCACCTCTGCTAGAAGGATCTCGAGAGTTGCAGGCCCTCTGCACTGAGCCCAACTATTTCATTCTACACAGGGACAAGACTGAGCTCAGGACTAACAGAAAATTCTTGCCTAAGGTGGTTTCTGAATTCCACCTTAATTAATCCATCACCTTACCTGTGTTCTTCACAGAAAAATCCACTCCAGGGGGCAGAAGCTCCACAGGCTGGATGTCAGAAGGGCCCTGCTCCACTGCTTGAGCACACCAAGCAGTCCAGGGGCTGTTCCATCCAGCTGTTCCTCACCTATGGGGAGGTAGGCAGAGGAAGACCAATCACTAAGAGAACTATCTCTTGCCAGATAGTCTCCTGCATTCGATTCTGTTATGACAAGGCTGGCAAGCAGCCCCTGAGGGCCTCAGAGTCCACTCTACTAGGGGTACTTCTGCTTGGTGGCAGCTGCTAGGACATTCCCTTCTGAAGTCTGCAGAGCAGCAATTTGGAAGACTGTGCACACTTTCACTAAGCATTATTGCTTAGATGTGCAGTCTAGATCTGATGCCAGGTTTAGTAGGGCAGTCCTGCAGAGCCTTTTTCCTAAATAGATTCTCTGCCTGCCTTCCATCAGCACTGCTTTGTAGTCTGCAATAGTTACTGATGCTAAAGGACCCCTGGGATAAGAAGAAAAATAACTCACCGTAGTCATCTTTCTTCCAAGGTGTCCTTTAGCATCAGTAACTCCCACCCATCCTCCCAGATAACCTTCGGAAGAAAGCTCTTCTGCCTTAAAAATGTTCAATATATTAAACTTTGGATTGCATTTTGAGCAAAGTTTTTACGGTTCTGGTTATTATAAATGTTTTTATTCCTGTTGGTTCCTTATTGTGAGCATTTGCCCTTCCTGTCTTCAAAATATTCTGAAACCTCCTTCCCTATTTCTTCTCAGCACATTACATAGCTCCAGTCTGATTGGTTAATTCATAAATCTCATTACCATACATTCTACCTCCAGGGCAGTGCTAGCTATCCAGCTGACTGCAATAGTTACTGATGCTAAAGGACACCTTGGAAGAACGAAGATTACTACGGTGAGTAATTTTTCTTCCAGCATCTCATGGCATCCCCGATACATGATACAGTAAATATAATGTAATCGTTGAAAACATTAACAGCACCATCTATGCACCGATACATAATACAGCAAATACAGTGTAATCATTAAAACATTTATAGCACCATCTAAGTCTTCTAAGATGATCACTGATGCCTAAAATATTATATAGTCCTAAAAGACTAATAGAACCATCCCCAAAAAAAAAAAGCTCCCTCCAACCTAGGTGCCCAGTTTAGCTAAATAACTAGAACAATACCCAGGACCGACAATAAAACATGCCCCGGTCCAACAGTTACAATTCTCAGGCCACCTATCAGACAAAGACTAGTATGAAAATAAGGGGGCAAGGGAGGCGAGGATAAAACAAAGTATGAAGCAGGTACCATAAAGTCCTACTAATAAGTTCTGAGCAAAATGTTCATCAGCATATTTACACAGGGATAACAAAAGCACTCAGTTTAAAGCACTTCCAGAAGGAAAATGTTGTCCAACATGTAGTCACCACCCACCCCCAATCAACTCCTACTCCATAAACCAAAGTTCATTATCCCAACTCTTCTTTGGCCTTCAACAGAGCTTTCTAGAAATCTTCCCTGATCTTAATGATCAAGTTACCTGCTTCAACTGGATCCCAAAAATGTATACATTGCCAGACTAAACAGTTTTAAACTTTGCTAGGAATAGCTATGAGTGCATTACATCAAGTTCTCATAGGATGCTCCTTAAGCCATTAAAGGTCTCATGCCTAGCCCTTGTTACAAAACTTAAATCAGGGTACATTGAGATTCTGGATCCATCGACCTCCAGCAGTCCCTTTTCTGGGATGCATTCAGCTACTGATCCCTCACATGAACCCTTGAGGTCTGCATTAGAAAGGCCCAGGTGAGTCTGCAGATTCAGCTCTCCAGTGGTGCATCACTCCATAGGCTGTTGATAGTGATGGTGGTGACTCCAAATGGACTTTCTCTGCAAGCCAGGAACCTGTAGATTGCACTGGGTCATCCCATTCTGCTGTTTTGGCACCCAGTTATGTGAATATTGGCAAAGTGGGCATGGTTCCTCAGATTTTCTTGGCTGTACCTGAGCATTTAGTTCTCCTTCACCATGCTCACTGTTACAGCCACTGCCTTAATCGCTGCATCTTTAATACCATTTGCCCCTGGCAGTTTAGTCGTTTCTGATCACAGTCTGTCATTTCAGCCTGGAAGTTTGTTAATTAGGAGTGGGCAGACTTGGCTTTCTTTGGTTTAGGAAAGGAGGGTCAGAAAGAGCAGGCAGCACAGCATCATTTGTTTGCCTGGGAGGAAAGTGGAGATCCGTAGCCTTGGGTTCCCAAAGGTGTTGAGTACTGGATGGTTTTATTCTCCATAATGCCAACATCCACAGAATTTATTGATGGTGATTCCTGTTGACAGTGGTTATAGGTATTTTACATGACTTACAGTGCTCCAGCTGCCTGGATGTCAGGAAGATTGCAACAGACAACCCTTGGTATTTTATGTCTAGTATTTCCTGTATTCTTATCTTGATTTCAGGGAAAACATTGGTTACTAAGTTATTACATATAGAATAAATGCTAGAAAAGTTGTAGTTTAAAAATAATGTAATTATGAATCAAATGAGCTAATAAACCAGATGACCGTGCCAGAGAAGAAATTAGAAGTCAAATCTCTATATATTAGAACTGCTGTGTTTCCTCACTGCTGTCTCTTATTCTCCTGCAGGCAGTATATGGAGTTCTGAGGGTGATGGAGGGTCTGGAAGCATTTGAAGACCTAATGACTAACACCAAAATCAAACCGTGGTACCTTCACATGGAAAATGCTATCCAGGCCCAGATGGGAAGACTCTGAACCCACTGATCTGCCCCACACGCACATTTTGCCCAAGGGAGTTGTAATGGGGCAGATTGGTTACTTGCACAAAGGTGTGTGAAAAGGAAACAGAAGAATGATGGCTGGCACTACCCACCTGTGCTAAGTTAATGTCAGCTGGAGCGAACTGACACATTAGGACACTCAAGTTAGATGTTGGGGTTCGCCTCCTTCCCTGTCTGGATTCACACAACCTTCCATGGTTGCACAGATCTCACTGATAGGAAAAGCTTGCGCTCAGCTGGAGGTCTCGACTTAGATTTTATTTCAGGTGGTCATTCAGTTCTCTTTTACGTTGCAGGTAGCTAGAGAATATTCTTGGCTGGCCAACAGTTTGGCTCATTTTACATTGTTGCTTTGGGTGAGGTGGTTGTTTTTTGCTTCTGTGCTGAAACGTTAAGGTGCCCCAGCTGTTGGCCAAAGTCACAGTATAGAACTGGTCCTTAGAATCCTGCATTCTGAATAAGCTTTAACTTGGTACCCAGAGACAACACGACCAGTGGATAAAAACAAGTTCTGCTAATCAGAACGCACCTACTTGTACCAAATACAAACTTGAAACTGAAAGGGATATTTACAGGGCTTTATAACCTGCAGCAACGCAGGTTGCACCCCACGCACAACTGCTGACATGATTGCACACACTCCAGCACTATCAGACTAACCTCATGCCGAATCGATAAAGTTGCAGTACTGTGACCACAAATTCAGAGGGCTTGGTATGTTTAAAAAAAAGGCTGGGCTACCGAATTACAACTTTAGGCAAGCTGAGTACTGTAGCCTAATACTGCCTAAGCACTAGCACCCCATGTATAGGACTATTTTGTATCTGTTTTAAAAGTTTTCTTTATTTTTTAACATTTTCCTAAAAACACATTTTATAAGCGCAGTAAGACACGACTTTTGGCCTTTTGCCTTACTATGTCCCTGTGAGCACGGTAGTGCCACCACAATTAACACTGCTAGTATTTTTTTGCTTACATATAATAATGTTTGGTACTGCTGTCAGATTAAAGCAGTTGCTTCGTTTTGACCTAACAGAGGTGGTCAGAGCATTATAGTGGCTGCACCAGTGCGAGTCCAAGTTCAGACTTCTCAGTCTGTAGCTCTGGCTTTATCTGGTGACCTGAACTTATGCACCTGCCAGAGAGCCAGAAGAGAGGAACAAGCTAATTGGAAACCTCTGTAGGAATTCTCAATTAAATAAGCTCTATGTCCATCCAACTGGCCTTACCAGCCCTCGGAGATTTACTTTAGAAACAAGTTGGCAGATTGCCAGATGGCCTAGTGATAGCACGTCTTGCTACATGTTGGCGACTCTGGTTCAGGAGTGATCCCAGAATGCCAGCAAATAAGCATCCAGTGATAGAAGTTGCTGCCTGTGGCAGCGCATCCTCAGTTGGGGTGGGTCAGCACTCTGCCTCTGTGGCATTAGCAGACCTGTGGTAGGACTTTGGGAAGTTCACCTTCCAGTCACAGGGAAGCTAATGTTACACAAGGCCCCTGGTGCCATGAGCTGGTGGGATGGCATTCCTATAGAGGATAAAAGCCCAACTTCAGTCCGAAGGACTGACACTGCATGCCAGGCCCAACATCATGCAACCAACTGCCACAGGATTGTGTGTAGATGCTACAGGCATGCATGCATGCTGTTGGGGACGTAGAATACAGCCCTTACCTGGAGCTCCCATGCCACAGAGGGCATTAACCATTAGGGTACAGGCAGTTGGGGTGTCAGCAGTCTGAGTGATATGGCTGAATGGCTGCCAGCTAAGGTCCCGATGAGGTAGGTGGGAGGTTGGTGAGAAGAAAAGGCTCTATAGAGGAGAACCCTCCCCCAAAAACAGGCTGGGAAAGTAAGATCCATACAGATTTCAGAGATCATGCTGCGTATGTCCTTGTGTCCTTTTCTGTCCAATCTCCTTTGAGAAGCTAGGATTAATTTATCAGTACTTTATTAATATGCTAAATACTTTCAGAAAATCTGATGCATATTAATGAGGTACAGATCTGAAAGTTAGCAAAGTTTATATAGGCATTTTTTTTTTTTAAAAGAATGCACTCGGGTGTGAAAAAAATATCCAGTGATGCAGCAGCATCAGCACCACAATGCACTACCTTCCTGGAGACGGGTTTGCATGGAAGTCCATGTCATGGAGGTGAGGTGTGTGACACCAGAGAGGAGGGCTCGGCCGCTTAGCATTTGCACACAACTTGCCTTCCAACCAAGAAGATGCATTAGCATCAGATATGAAAGCAGAACCTCACCCGTCTGGATGAGTGCAGCTGTGGTAACGGATATTCAAGGTGGGGAACAGCGAGAAATGGAAAATATCAGTGACACAAACAAATACCCAGTGACCACTGAGTAAATAAGTGTTACTGTAGGTATTCTTTCCTGTATCTGCATAAAATTGCTGCCATCACCATATGAACTTTGGCCACTGGAAGTGTTGGTTAAGGCCACTTGATCACCAAACTGCAAAAGGATGTTTAGCACTTTTCAACTCCCAACAATACGGCAGTGGTGCAAAAGTGTGGTGCAGTCTGAAAAGAGGCAGTGCAATAGAACAGATGCACTCAGAGTCAGGACTCTGTTGCTTTTGAGAATTTTAATACAGAAAAAAAACACTGCAAGTCAGGAATCCGTTACTTAAATGAATTTAATGAAGTTCCACTCAGAACAGTGCTGCTTTGTACTGTCACCGCAAAATCCACAGCTACTGCTCGATTTTGCTGCATATGAAGCTGCATTGCAAAGCTGTTATGTAGTAGAACTTTATTAAATTAATTTAAACAACTGATTCCAGACCCTGAGTCTTACCAGTTGATGTTTGTATGATATTCAACACCTCTGAATGCAAACTCCAGAGATCAACTTTGCCCATTATACAGTAGGATTGACTTTAATCCAAGTGCATGGTCCATCACAGTAGCCCTGCCTTCTTACAGAATGGATAGTTTGGGGCGAATTTTCAGTTGTCTGTCCTCAGAAGAACAGAGCATTGATTTATGCCCTGGTTCAATGGTTATCAGTGAAATGAATCATGCAGGAAGAGTGTGAGAAACCTGGAGCGCATCTTTTATACAGTGCCAGCTGTCCATCCAGCAAATATAATGGGATTGAGAAAATGTAAAATTACTGTAATAGGTCCATCATGACATCTGGTGTAGCGTGGAGACTGAGAAAACTATGAGTAAATTAACATATCCTGTCATGTATATGACATTGGACTAGATTGAAATTGTGAGAGTTGTAATTTATTGGTATTGCAATAAAAGTTACCTCTTTGCAGAATACCGTGTATATGAAAAGGGCAGAATGATGAGGGATGCACGCCTTACACTTCAGCTGCCCCTGATGTTTAATCGGTGACTGAGGTAGTAGTTCATAGCTAGCAACATCACTGTTATTTCAGAGCAAGCAAGGGATTACGATTTCTGTTACAGACTAAGCATCAAGAACGGATGATTCTAAGGTTCAAAGTCTGAGCTTTAATGTGGATATCATTGGATAAAAAGGAGTGAAATGGTTTGAAATGATTTATTTTCTTTTACTTTATAGGTTTGCTTTCTACACTGTGGGCAAGCTCTAGTCCCCCCATCCCATCTAATTTTTTCCCCTCCTGGGTTGGATGTTTCATGCATTTCTGCATGTTGGACCATCGGAGAGTCCTCAGGAATTACACACACGCACACTGTGGGCGGGAAGAAGGCAGGCATCCCACACTCGCTCCCAGAGTACACCCTTGGTTAGGAGTGAGGTACCCTGTGGCCAGTTAAATACTGTTGCTCTTACTTGGACAGCTGTCATTTTCCCACAGCCCATTTTTCTCCCTTCCTACAGCCCGAGCACTTCCTGACAGGATATACATGCATACGACAGCTGCAGTACAGTACAGCCTAGAGATTAGAGTAACGAGCTGTGAATGAGCTTGGTACATCCAGCAGACCTAGGTTTGATTCTCCCAACCTCCGTGCATATTGTGTGACTCTGAACAAGTCATTTAACCACCCCAAGTTCCGGGTCACCCCTGAAAACAGGCACTTGTGCCTAGTAGGCCTTACCGGTTAACAAAGAATAAAAAATAAATATATACATTCCTGTGGAAAGGCAAGTCCCGCCCACTACAGGGGTTGTTGAGGAATTGAACTCCATGCCAGTACCTCCCAGCTCCCTCAGACAACCTAGACAGCTCCTGAGTCCACTCCTAAACCCAGGTTGCTGATGTGGCAGTGTGATGTGCTACCCTCTGGGCTTCGGCCGGCCCCATGACAAGCTCTTCTTCAGCCTGTCTCTGAGTCCTTCATCCCATGCCTATTGGGGTGATCACCACTGGTTCTAGATCCACTCTGTTCTCTTGTAAACTCTTAGTCTTACCACTTCAGGTGTGGTTGGCTGTAACATTCCCAATTTTGGAGGGGTCCGAGGTCTGGGTTCCACAACTGGGTTAGAGGAAGTATGGTAGCACCATCTGACTGAGCACCACCATTGTTTTCACCTGTTTTCATTCCTGTACACCACCAGCCCAGTAGGGCACATCCTAAGACCAGATACCTTTAATGCCAGTTTGGATGTTTGCTGGGACCAAGCCCACTCACCTTGCTCCCACTCCGCACTAGCATAGGACTGGATGTCAACACCAGTGCATCCAGAATTGGCAACCTAATTCACACTAGCAGCGGATTTTACTTAAAAATACTCATCCGTGTTCAAAAGTAAGAAAATACATTTCTAGGGACATGGATATGTTGTTCAATCCACACTTATTGGCAGGTTCCTTGCTGCTTTAAATCTTGCGGAAGGTCTTCAAGCTGGCTCCTCCCACCCACCGGGTGGTAAAACTCTCGGCTCCGCCCCATAGCGCCCTGATCTTTCTTACGCTTGGAGCTCAGGTTCCCTCCTTAGCGCTCTGTGTTTTAGACTGGATCCTAACTCTTCGGTTCGTCCAAAATTGGTTTTGAAGTTTTCTAACTCGGTCTTCATCTTTCCTCGCGGCTGCGATGGAAAATCTATTCCGGCTTCGGAGGTGCCCTTGCGGGAGAAAATGTCAGGACGGATCGCACTCACGTCGTCTACTGCCTTGGCCTGAATCACGACCGCGAGCCTGCGGGTTGTGCGCTCTTTCTCGGCCAGTGTCCTGGATGATCGCTGCCGTTTTGAAGCTCGGGCGCCCGAGCGCTTTTTCGCCGTAAAATCTAAAGAGGCTCTTGGCAGGTGTCCGCGGCTGGCTAGAGATGATCGCCCTGAGGAGGAGGCGGCCCAGGCCTCATCTTCCTCCTCCTCGGCCGCGGCATTTATCCCACTCTCCTGAGTTCCTCGTGTCACGGCTTTGTCAGTCCCTTTCCACAAAGGAGAGGGGCCTTCGGGACATTCTTCTAGGCCCAGAAGGAGGAGTCAAAGGGTAAGTCCCACCGTCGGCATTCGTGGGAGTGGGAGAGGTCCCCTTCCCGGACAGCCGACCGTCGACTTGGTCGAAGTTGTGGCTGAGGCCGCTGGCTTCCGCGGTGTCCCGTCAGGCCAGCCTGCCGAGACTCCCTGTCAGCGCAGTCGAGATTTTCTCAATCCGTTAGATGGGCTGTCGACTGGTGAAACCAACAACCCTCCTTCACGGTTCCCCGGTGGATCCGAGATCTGCCTGTGCCTTCTGGGCCGCAGTCGGTTAAAGTGCCTGAGCGAGGGAAAAGCAGGTGTCCCCTGCCCTTCCCGACCACCCTCGGTCCCCGAGGGTCTCAGTCTCCGGTCTAGCCCGTTTCTGCCGACATCGGCTGTCTCTGTCTCAATACGAAGTGAGCGGCGACACCGTTCCTCCTCATCCTCTTCCTCGGATGAGGAGGCTTCGGCGTAAATTGCGCCCGGTGCTGCGAGAGCTATGTGGCAGCAGTTGCTGTTGTCTGGGCCTAAGCCGACTCGGTCCAGACCCGGCCATCAAGTGGCTGTTGCCGAATGACGAAGCAACCATCGCCCCAATCGAGTGCCCACTCCAGGGCGGTTGCTCGGCTAAAACCAGCTGCTCCACCGATTGTGGTGGAACCTCCGCCTCCACAACCCGAAGTCTGGGGCACCGACCAAGGATTCTCGGTCGGCGTCACGGCCTGCCCCACAGGTTGTCGGTCACCCTCACTCCCAACCGTCCTCGGCAGGTAGAGGGTGGCTCAGGGCGAGCAGCTCTTCGCAGAATCTTAGGAATCGCGACCACTCTCCCTGTTCTCCAGGCAGGTCAACATGGAGTCCTCCGGGGCCAGTCATTGGACGATAGCCCATCGTCCTTCTTGGGTCTGCTTCAACTCATCTCGGAGTCCACCAGGATGCAGCTCGAGCCAGTGTCCAAGCGGGCAAGTATCCTGATGGAGATCTGGACCGAGGATACCCACGGAGGCCTTTCGGTGGCTGAGGCCATTGTCGGCCCAGCCTTGGAGCTTGGCAGCGGCCTGCTTCCTGTCCTGCACCCTCGGCCGGATGGCCAGGAAGTATCTGGGTCCCTACCGGCTCTTTGCCTGGTTTCTTGGAGCACCCCTCTGCTGAGGGTTACTCTGAGCAGTGTTTTCCAGCGTTCGGGAATGCTCAGGATGTGGATAAGCCCCCGACAAAGAGTCAAAAGCTGGACTTTGCGGGCGCAAGGTGTGCGCTGCGTCCTCCCTCGGCCTCCGACAGGCCAGCTCGGCCGTGCTGATGGCACACTTCTCCCACGCCTCTTGGGCCCCTGGACGAGGTTGTCCCTCATCTCCCGACCGACCTGCAGACCACAGTCCGCCAGGTGCGGGACCAGGGTAGGGTGGTGGCAAAGCAGCAGCCGGACTGCTCTGGACATAGGTGATTCTTGTGCCAGGTCAGTAGCGGCGCGGTGGCCATCGCTGCAGGGCGTGGCTGAGGATATCCACCTTCACGGCGGATACCCAGCACAAGTCGTCGGACATCCCTTCTTGGGGACTGACCTCTTGACCCTGGGTGGAGGGACACCTCCAGCGGATCGAAAAGTCCAGTGCCACCCGGACTCTTGTCACCTCCGCCCAGAGGGACAAAGGCCGCCGTCAGCAACAGCAGAGTCCTTCCTCGCCTCGGCCCCTGCATCTCGACCGGGACAGCAGGCTCGCGCTGCATCCCAAACCCAAGCGGCGGCTTCCTCCAACAGGAAGCAAGGAGGTAAAGGCCTAGGAGGTCCCTCGGCCAGTTCTTCCTCCAAGCCTGCCCAGTGACGGGTTGAGGGGTGCCGCCCCAGCCTCGTCACTCCTCCCTGGGTTCCCCCATGGGGAGCGGCTCCGCCACTTCCTTCCGCCTGGTCGCTATCACCACGGACCGCTGGGTGTTGGAGGTGGTAGGAAAATGCGTGCCTCTGGAGTTGAGCAGGCTCCACCCTTTGAGCAAGTCACCTTGCCCCTCGAGGGGGCCGCGAGGGTCCATAGCCACCAAGCAATAAGCCCGCCGAGCTGATATTGCCCTGCTCCTCGAAAAGAGGTGATCAGGAAGGTGGCGGATCCTCCTCCAGACCGGGGTTTGTGTCCAGGTATTCCTGGTCCCCAAAGCGGATGGGGCTGGTGCCCCATTCTCGACCTGCACAACCTGAAAGTTCCTAAGGTCTCGGGACCTTCAGGATGGTCACTCTGGCTCAGATAATCCCATCCTTGGAACAAGGCGTGTGGTTCTGTTCCCTGGACCTCCAGGACACGTTTTTCACGTCCCAATCCATCCATCTCATCAGATTCCTCCGCTTCAGAGCAGAGGATCCCTTTACAGTTCGGGCCATGCCCTTGGCCTCTCCCTAGCTCCAGGGTCTTCACCAAATGCATGGCAGTGGTGACAGCATTCCTCTTGGCGTAAAGGGTCCAGGTGTACCTACCTGGGCGACTGGCTGAGTGCAGCCCCTCCAGAGTGGAGGCGGAGCGGTCCAGAGATCTGGCCCTCCTGGTTTGCTCTCAGATTGGCCTCCTCATCAACGAGGCCAAGTTGGAACTTCGTGCGAGCAGGTGATTCTCTTCATCGGGGCAGAGCTCGACTCTCTTGAGCCAGAGCTCGGCTCGGCGAACAGGGCGAGGCTCTTTCCTCCTTTGCCCAGTCATTTCTGGTTGGGCAATCGCGCCTTCCGGGACTTCCTCGCCTCCTGGGCCTCATGGTGGCCTGCACCAGCGTGGTCCATTGGACCCATTGGTACATCGTCCCCTTCAATGGGACTGGCCAGCCAGTGGTCTGCAGCTGCGATCTGTTGGACCAGCCCTGACAGTGACCCAGGAGATGTGGAACACTCTCCAGTGGTGGACGTTCCGGCACATCTGCAGGAGGGCATCCATTTGTCGCCCGAGCCGCGGTCTCTCTATTGACCGATGCATCTCGGATGGGTTGGGGTGCCCATCTGGGGAACAGAGCCGACCTCTGGTCCCCCGGGAGTCCCGATGCCACATCAACCTGCTGGAGCTCCGAGCGGTCCGTCTAGCTCTCACACGCCCGGCTCCGTTTCTCTACGGTCAAGTGGTTCAGGTCCAGGCGGACAATACCACGACCATGTACTACCTGAACAGCCAGGCGAGGCGCGCTCCATGCTGTTATGCAAGGCTCTCCGCATTTGGTCCCTACGTCCGCAGCCTGGAGGCGGATCTCCTAGCCATTCACTTGGCAGGAGCCTCCAACACCCTGGCTGATGCCCTAAGCCAGAGAGGGGCTGCGTCTCATGAGTGGTCTCTCCTGCGGAGTGAGTACAAGATCTTTTCTCCCACTGGGGCACGCCTCAGGTGGACCTGTTTGCCTCCAGGGAGAATGCGAAGCTGAGACTGTTCCATGCCCGCCCCCTCAGCAGGACTCGTTGCAGGGGATGCCTTCTCGAGGCCATGGACCCCGGGCCTCTTCTCGCCTTTCTCCCATTTCCTTGATCCACAAGGTGCTTCTCAAGCGAGGAGGGACAAGGTGCAGGTGATTCTGGTAGCCCCAGATTGGCCTCGCCAGTTTTGGTATCCAGATCTCCTCAGTCTCAGCTCCAGGCTCCCGAGGCTTCCAGCTCACCGGACCTGATCTCAGTCAACATGGGAAGGTATTCCATCCGGAACTTCAATCCCTGCACCCTGGCGCCTGGTTCCTAGTAGCTAGAGTTCCAGGCCTTGGGTCTTTCGGCGGAGGTCCTCAACGTCGTTGAGGCATCCCGTGAGAGTCGACCAGGAAATGCTACACCTTCAAATGGAAGAGATTCTCCATTTGGTGTCAGAGGAAGGAGCTTGGACCCTTCTGCTTGTCCTTTGGCAAGCATTCTGGACTACCTGTGGTCCCTTTTTCAGCAAGGGCTTTGGTCGTGACCCTTAAGGTGCACCTGGCAGCCATCTCTGCTTATCGGGCGCGGGCGGGAAGCAGTTAGTGGCGCAGGAGGAAGGTGGTCGGGCGCTTTTCAAGGCCTTGACCACATTTCCCCTCCGAGGCAAGAACCTCCACCTCAAGTGGGATCTACCGCTGGTACTGGCCAAGCTCATGGGCAAGCCATTCGAACGATGCACAGGTGTGATATTTCCCACCTGTCGTGGAAGACACCTTATACGTGGTGGCTATCCGTCAGCCAGAAGGATGGAAGAGCTCAGGTGCTTTCCATAGAGTTTCCTTACCTGGTCTTCCACTAGGGACAAGGTTTCTGCCTGCGCCCCACCGAAGTTCCTTCTGAAGTGGTGTGAGTTTCACCTTAACCTGGTGTGACTGCCGGTGTTCTACCTCAGTCACACCGGAGGCCGAATATAAGCTCCTACTTTGGACCCTAGGCAGAGCTCGCTTATTATAAGGAGCAGACGGCTGAAGTTCAAGGAGAGGTTTGCCAGCTGTTTGTCACTACGCTCAAACCGCACCTGGCAGACCTGCAGCCAAGCGGACGATAAGCAGGTGGGTCACCTCCTGCATAGATCTCTGCTATAGGTTGGTGGGCATGGAGCCTCCCAGAGGGATAAGAGCTCATTCTACCGCCCATACCGCTGCTCGGTAGCTGCTTCCAGGGATGTCCCTATCCAGGAGGTCTGCAGGGCTGCTACCTGGAAGTCGGCAGATGCCTTTATTACCCACTAATGACCTTGAGTCACGCCGGGATGCTGGTTTTGGGGCCTCCGTTCTCCAGTCTCTATTTCCCAAGTAAGTATCGGGGTGTCTTGCCTCCCTCCTCGGAGAACTGCTAGGAGTCTGCCAATAAGTGTGGATTGACCAACATATCCATGTCCCTAGAAATACAGGTTACTCACCTGTAACAGGAGTTCTAGGAATGGTATATGTTGTTCATCCACACAGCCTCCAAGCTCCGACACACAACCTGGCTTCCAGCGGGCTAGATCTGGCGTCATGGGAGCGAGCGAGTTTTACCACCGGGTGGGAGGGAGGAGCCAGCTTGAAGACCTTCCGGCAAGATTTAAAGCAGCAAGGAACCTGCCAATAAGTGTGGATGAACAACATATACCATTCCTAGAACTCCTGTTACAGGTGAGTAACCTGTATTTATTTACAAAACTGGAGCAAGATTGCAATTTCTCCCTATTCAGCGTATAGGAGAATGGGATGATTGATTGTGCCTTCCTGCGATGGGCAGTGCACTGAGGCATATCAGCAAGCCACTAGAAGGACATAAAAATGGAGAAAAGCACTACAAAAACAGTACTGAACACCCCAGAGTGTATATATAACTGCTTTATCAGCGGATAAAATGACCATTACCATAACAACTGCATGGCATGAAGGATACAGGGTAAGCCTCCAAGCCATGTGTCCTTTCAAAGCTGACTGTTGGCCCACATCCCCATACTCCTTCAGACTGTCCCCACCTCTTTCGAGACTAGAGAGGGCGTCCCCAGCAGAAAGTCTAGGATGCCTCTCCAGTCTCTTTCATTTCTTCCATTACTCCCAGAGGCACGAGAGTCTTGGAGGGTGCATGCAGTGGAGCGCTCGTGCATTCTGAAACCATGGCTCCTTCCACCTCCCTGACCTACATCTTCCTCCCATACATGGTTGCTGCCACTAAGCCTCCAGCTGGTTACAGCCAAGAGCCGGGAAGGCCCACCAACCTGATCCAAGAGAGGAGAGCTGCCCGGCCAGACAGCTGCTCAATCCACTCAGCTCTCTGCCCCACCATCCCCAGCAACCCACATTCATTCTTGAACTCAGATCGCTGATGTGATAAAGTAAGGCACTTGACAGTGCCTCAACCCTCTACCCACAGGGCTGGCTAATAAAGCATTTTTATATATGTTCTGGTGAGTTCAGTGCTGGTTTTTGTAGTGCTTTTATGTTGCTTCTAACCATGGCACTCCTTTGAGTGGAGTTGAAACTGCAGCCCTGTGTAAAAATGGAGTGCCTGTAGGCTATTTGTACAAGCTTTGGAGCACTTTTGAAAAAAAGCAGAGATCTTCAAGGATACCGCTTCCCTTAGGTCCACTTCTGAAACTATACCTGTGTCAGCGCTAGGACCACAGGAAACTTTCTACTAGCCAGTGTCGCCCATGACAACATCTCGCATCATCCTCTGCATAAATGTGGGTGGCAGCCTCTGCTCAGTTCTTTTGCTGCTATCTAGCATACTCATCAGACCTACCATGGAAACAACAAAAAACTAGTCATTGTTATTTTTTATTTTAGTCTTTGGTAACCGGGTAGGCCCACTAGGCACACGTGCCTGTTTTCAGAGGCGACCTGGGAGCTTTGGGCAGTGAAGTGACTTGCTCAGAGTCCACAGTATGCAAGTGGAGGTTGTGAGACTCAAACTCTGGTCTGCTGAATGTGTCAAGGTAGTTCACAGTTTGTTCCTCTAGCCTTTAGGCTATACTGCCAACCCGTTGTTATTTTTCTGTTAAGTAATCACTAAATCTTTAGTGATATAGATACCTCTGCATGCTGCCAAAAGCAACGACATTGTTCTGGTACTGAATGCAGAGAAGAGATTTACAAAGATGATGCACACACAGTGTCTCGTCTGTTTAGGCCTCTTTCACAGCGTAAGGACTTGTGAGATTTGCCAGGGCTTAAATCAAGCAATTGACTGAAGCAAAAAAGACAGGCAAAGTTTTATTAGAAACTCTAGTGGCCATGGAAAAAGCCCAGGGTCGAAGCTGTCTCTCCATGTCATTGACCAATTTGAGGCCGTCGAGTTGAAAGACCATGAAAAGACCGGTCATCAAAACACGTGGATAAGGACAGATCTGCTTCATGAGCAAGGTCTAGGTTGCCGTCACAGCCTGTAGTTCTCTGTCTACCTCGTCATCGTTCTCCCAGCAGCGGTCATGCCAGCTCCACCGACTAGATACCAGGGTCGGGCTTGGCTTGGGTATTTCCATACCTACTATGGATGGTACATTGCCATTGTTAACCAGTCCAGGCCTGTCATCAACTATAGTTCTCCACGGCCAGGGCGGTGTCAATGCATAAACAGTACTGGCATAGTTTGCAGGTATGATATAGTGCGTCTTCCAGGCTTGCCATGCAGCCTGCACTGCTATCGATGGGGTTTCCTGCATTGCAGGCCCCATTGATACCGGCTGGTACACAGCAAATATCTCCTGAGAAGCATCCTCCGGCATTGCCAACAAGGTCTTCAATTCCGTCAGTGACAGGGATGCCAAATATGAGGAAGAATGTAGACCTTATAATGGAGGAGGATTATGAAGAGGAGGGTTATGGAGAACAACATTATGCTCCATGTTCTAGGTCCACAGTATCTTCATGTAGTGAGGACTCTGGTGTATACACCAGATCTCTCCTGAAGACCCTACCTTCCAAACTATGATGGAGCAAATGCAGCATGCAATGAGATTTACTGTGGAAGAAGATTCCACCATAAAGAAGTTGATGGACTTTTAGAGGTATCACATACTCCATCCATCCATCGTTTCTCCAGTTTACCCTGCATTGGAGGATGCAGTATTTGCTGTATGGTACAGGCCAAATATTATACCAGATGTATCCAGAAAGGCTAACAAGTAGTACCCTGCTCCTGCTGTCAAGCCTTATTATGCCAACTAGCTTGAAACAGATTCTGTGGTCATAATGGTTGCCTGTGGTAGATCCTGGGCAGCATAACACATGAGCACCCTGCCTCCTGATAAGAAATCCAGAAGGCTTCATGTGATGGGCAGTGAACACATGCCTCACACTAGACCTGTGTGTTGCTAACTGTGAGGCCCACATGATCAAGTATCAAAATAGCATGTGGTAAGCTGCCATTGCTTCTTAATTCCTTCCAGAAGGAAATGCAAAGAATGAACTACTGATGAATTTGAATTCTGGAGCTGAGGTAGGCAAACATCTGTAACAGTTGGCATATGATGTTTCAGATGCATTTGCCAGGGCACCTGCCACTGGTATTAGCAAGAGAAGGCATTCTTCATTTATTGGCGGGGTTTACAAGTGATGTGCTGCGAACAGTTCTGAATGCTCCTTTTAGATGCACTAAACTATTTGAATGCCATGTGGAAGAGGCAATATGAGGCCTTCAAGTCTCTAAATGACTTTAAGGTTAGTCAGATCCTGTATCCCATACCTGCTAGAGGTCAGGGGAAGGATCCTTTCATCAGCCTGCTACCAGAAGTGGCCATCAAGCCTACCATAAGCATGGCTGAGGTAAGGGTGGCAGAGCCTTGCTAGCCCCCTCCCCAGGAGCCCATTCCAAAGTATCAGAAGTTGGTGACTCTGCCCCTCTGGCTCAGCATGACTTGTATGGACCACCCCCACCACTTCAGCCGCAGGAGGTGGTGGTAGAGGGTCACAGATGAATGGGTCCTGGAGATAATTATAATTCGACATGCTCTAGAGTTTAGAGGCCCCGCCCCCAGGCATCCTCCATCTTTTTCATCTTATCTGCTGGGATATCTATCCCTGCTAAAAAAAAAAAGAGATACAGCCCTTGTTAACTGTGTGCCACAGAACTTTTGCCTTCTCGCCAGAAGGCAAAGGTTCTACTCCAGAAACTTCCTGGTCCTCAAATGGACAGGCGATCTCAGGCCTATGTTAGATCTGACAGACCTAAACTTCTACAAAGAACACAAGAAATTTCAGATTGACTCCTGCAAAATCTGATTCCTATATTGAACCATAGTGACTTCTTTAGGGTCATTGTATTTCTAATCCCAGCTCCAACTCAAACTCTCACTTAGGATGCCTCAGGATTCAGATGGGGAGCACATCTGGGCACTTGTCAAATGCACGGTTCATGGACCCAGGTGAAAACCAGATTACACATAAATGTTCTGGAGATAAGAGCCATCTCCAGGCTTTCCAGGAGCTTCTGATTTGGGATCATTTAGTACAGATGTACAGTATATCATCAGTGTGTAATGCATTACATACACAAATGAGGGGTACTCCTATCCCTTGTGTTGAGTAGCAATGAGTGTGTGGTGCTGGGCACTGTAACATGGCCTAGAGTTATCAGCAGTGCATCTCCCAGGGGTCCAAAATGCCTTAGACAAGCTGAGCAGGTCACAGTCCAAGATGCACAAATGGGAACAGCCAAACTCAGTGGTGTATGACCTCTTGGGGTTGTCAGAGTTGGACCTTTTGCATTCCCACACAGAGCAAAACTGCCACATTTCTGCTCACACCAAGGGCTGGAGTTTTTGATGAGATTTGTCCCTCTCCTGGAAGGGGGTTTCTATACATTCCCTGCCATCCCATTAATACAAGATTACTGAAACTGCAGATGGGGAGGGTGCGGCCCTTATTCTCATTGCACCTCTTTGGCCTCGATAAATATGGTATCTGCTGCTCCAACAACTAGTAGTGGAGCCTCCAGGACCCTTGTCTCTGTGCAGAGGCCTGTTGTTACGGGCAAGGGGTCTCTGTCCACCCTGACCTGAAGTCCCTGCACCTGCATGCCTGCCTCCTGAAGACATAGCCATTGCATGGTTTGGGGTACCACCTAAAGTATGATGTACTGGCTGCAGCCAGAAAACCTTCCACCAGACATGCATACCCTTTGAAGTGGAAGTGCTTCACTTTGTGGGCCACTTGCAGACATATGGACCCATTCACCTGCTGGTAAATGCAGTGTTGTAATACTTGCTGTCACTGTTGGACTCTGGTCTGCAGAATTCCTCACTGAAGGTTCATCTGGCAGCTACATCAGCTTTCCATGCCCCTGTTCATGGGCTTATGGTAAGCTCAATTGGAGGTCTCCTGTACCTTTAGGAGGGTATTCTGCAAATGAAACCTCACATTCATAATCCAGTTCCAACTTGGGACCTCAGTTATGAGCTTGAAAAACTTACTTTAGCTCCTTTTGAGCCAGCCATGAGTTGCAGCGTATGTTTCTTTCATGGAAAGCATTTTTTTAGTTGCAGTCACTTTGCCTTGAAGAATTTCAGAGCTACAGGCTCTAATGTGGAACCTCTTATTTGATTTTCCTTCTTTATATATTAATCTAAATTTTTCCAAAGGTGGTATCTGAGTTTACACAAAATCAAATCATCCACCTTCCAGCTTATTATCAGAGCATGCCAACTGGGGTAAAACATTGCTTCATGCTTTGGATGCACATAGAATCTAAGATACTATATTGCTTGCACCAAGGGCTGCAGAAAGTCCTCTCGGCTATCTTTCCTTTGTTCCTGGAGAAAGAGGGCATCCATAATCAAAACAGTGCTTATCCAAATGACTTGCACATTGTATTACATTCTGTTATAGGAAGTATGGTGAGGAACTTCCTGAGTGCGGTTTGTAGTCATTCCACAAGGGGTACTGCCACATCAGTTCCTTGCTTCAGAAATGTTTCAGTGACTGGACGTGCACTGCAGCCCCTGGAGTACTGTCCACACCTTTACTAAATATTACAGTCTGGCCATTGTTTATTGTGGACAGTGGGCTTTAGCCTTGCTGTTCTACAGGGCCTGTTGACATGAGCAGACTGCACCATCCTCCCAGTTGCCTTTTGGGACTCATTCCAAAGGTGTGGCCTAAGGAATAGATACCCTCAACGAAGATAGAACAGTTACATACTTACTATAACAGTAGATCTTTGAGAGACTCTTTCCCTTCAGCCATGTCTGCCTTCCCTCCTCTTTTTTTTTTTAATCAGCTGTAGGGGAATATAGCATCCCATTCTGCCTTGGAAATTTCCTAGGCTGCTATCTTCAGTGCCTGTGTCTGCTTAATATCAGAGGCTCTGGTTTAATCTCCTGACTCCCAAGAACAGTGTCCTTTGAGCACAGTCTTCAGCGGGGAACTGAGGAGAGATGGGCCTGCCCATGTTTATGTAGACACTGAAGTGTGACATCCCGTCTCTCCCCACCCCAGCTTGGCTGTCCTGTTCCTCCAGCCTTTTGCTACCTGGGCACCTTCTGTCTCTCCTCGGTTCCTTGGTGGGACTCCTGTCTCCTATGGCCTATGACTAGGGAAAGAACTGAGGAGGGACAAGAGGCTGTGACATCAGAGCCTGATGTTGGCGGGGCAGCCCCTACTAGACTGCTGTAGAAAAGCTTCCATGTAATCCTAGCACTGATGGCTAAGTTCCATAGGTGTGACCTAGTGACAGAGATTCCCTCAAGAACGTGGTAGTTCTTGTGTAGGGTTTATGCACAAACAGATCTGCCCCTGGCAGCTTCATTAGCAGAGGGCATAGATAGCTGTTATGATTCACGGATGGCAACAAACCGAGATCAGTGCTTCATGAGGGACTGAGCTGAGGGATTGGAGGGAGGGCGATGCAACATTTCGCCAGTCACAAGGTGAACTTTCACTGTTAGAGACTTGGAATAATGGCAAGTTTGTGAGCAAAGGCACCCCAAAAAAAAAACTTACCTCTAAGACCACACCTCAGCTATGGGGCCCTGAGCAGTGCTCAGTGCTGACCTCTCATCCCTTGCCCCGCACTAGAATCTGGACACCCTACAGTAATGCACAAGGTAAAAGGACATTTATGAGTACAGGGTTTTGTATTGAAGAGGGTTAGGCATAACCACCACAGAACGGGGCAGGTATGCATGCAGTACAATTGAAGAATGCTTAAAAGAGGATTAACTCGAGGCAGACAGAAGGCAAGAAAAAAAAAGGTGATCTGGGACTGGGGGGAGGGAGGCACAACATAGATGGTATCACTCTGTCTTCAACCAGAGAAGTTGGTCTGGGTATGCACTGTTCACTACAGATACTGATTCTATGCCCCACCCCACCCCGGCAGGTGCATACTTACAAGGGTGGCAGGTGCCCACAAGAAGCTTACTTTTGTACTGTGACATCACTGGGGACCCCAGTGCATCTCTCCGATATGTGACCATGAGCATAGGATGATGTCCGATATAGACTTGAGAATAAACAACCCATAATGTGTGTCGGGCACTGTCTGGACGGATATGGGTGACACTTCCCTCGTCTTATTTTTCCCAGTAGCACCCAACAAAGAGAACCGTTCTATTTTATGCTATTAGAGTTCAGATTGTATATATAGTTGGATTGTTACCCTGGACCCAGATGTTTACTTTGTTTCTGTACTCCGTGTTCACCTAAGGAAACTCTGTGTAGGCCCTGTAGGGGACAAGCAATATCTTTTCATTTCAGGTTAAACAGAGCTGACTCTTCCACATGTAACATACTTCCTACCACCCAAAGAAACATGAGTGAACCCTCAGGTTACCATTGTAAACTGGATCTACATCTCACTAGCATCATTTGGAGGCTGATCCTTCCGCATACAACACAGCTCTCTACCACCCAAGGAAACACAAGGAAACTCTTGGGATGCCACTGTAAACTGGATCTACATCTCACTAGCATCATCCTATCCACCATCCCATCCTAAGAAGCTCATTGGTTATGGCTAGTAAATTCACAAAATTCAGCACATAGAATGTGAAGGGCATTCACTCCTCCATCAGAAGGAGGAAGGTACTAGATCACCTCCAAAGGCTGAATACGGGTAACCTTCATTCAAGAAGCACACTTACTGAAACCAAAGCCGACAAACTCAAGTCAGCCTGTGTGGGTCAGGTATGCAGCAGCTCATACAACATGAGCGCAGTGGGTGGCTATCCTGATGCACAATGGCATAGACTTCAACCCCTAAACCCACAAAACCTGCAAGGCAGATATATAATCACAGTGGAAGAGTTGTGGGACATAGTCACAATGCTGTATATATGGGCCCTCTTACTCAGAGGCTAGTAAAGGTGGCCAGAGAGCATGGGGGGCATGAATGTAGTACTCAGTGAATTATTAGGTCGGAGTAAGCCCCATCAGGCTCCAGACCACAAGCATCCATTGCTTTATAAGAGCTAGCTATTGCAGACCTGTGGAGTGTGGTACATCTCTGAGATAAGAATCACACCTTTTTATTTATTTATTTTGAGTGCCTTACCTCCTTGGCTGGGGTGAGCCTATGGTTCCCCACTCAGGTCTTGCTGGCGGCTCCTGCATTGGGCGCCGTGCCTGAGCTACCACCTCCTCCCTTCACCCTCTCTTTAGGCCGCATCATGGACCTCATCGCAGAAGACCAAGAGGTCAGGGCACAGAGGGAGCTCCTGGGAGCGACTGGTGTAGTGCAGTGGCCAAACCGTCAGACGCGACCGGAAGATTCAGCCCCCAGTCCCACACATAGCATGGGCATGCAAGGACGCCAGTGACGCTTATGGTATGCGCTCCACGCTGGACGCCTGCCCACGCTGACCCTTCTTGCACTGCAACTCGCCTTGGGACCCCCAGCCACCGCTAGGAGACAGCACATTTGTGGGTGTTCCTCCTTATATCCCTGGAGGAAGAGAGCAGTCCCTGGGATGCTCAGTCTCCTCCTGAACCCGGTCGCCGGTAGCGCGAGGTGTGGTGTTCAACACCTCACCACCACGGGTCTGGCTAAGGATTACACCTTTGCTCAATTCCACACAAGGTGTACACCAGAATAGATATCTAGTTTATGCCATCTGCATGGTTAGGAGACATAGGTGAACTCAGAATTGAACAGGCTGTTGTCTCAGATCACAGTCCCAAAACCTTTGTGTGGTTCCCACCAGACACCAGTAAACCTGGCAGGGACACAGACACTTCAGTACATCTTTCCTCAGGGACCCAGCTTTCTGCACCCAGCTGCATACAGACATTGGTTAGCATCTGGAACACAACAAACCCATGGGCACATCTGCAGTAGTCTGCTGGGGTGCTCTCAAAGTCTTCATTAGAGGCAAATGCTTCGGACATGCTGCAAGGCTAAAGATAGGGACCGAAAGAACTGGAGGCCTTATTGCAAGACTTAGAAACTAAATTCAGAAACACTGACTACAAGAGCCAGGAGCTTCTAACTAAGATAGTGAGCTCAAAACTGAAGATCAACATGCACCTACACAGAAAGCTGAACTTGCCCTCTTTAGGCTCCATGAGCCTTTTGGGAGGCTGGAGACAAGCTGGGAAGGCTCCTGGCTTATCGGCTCAGGAAACTGCAACAAAGGTCTTGAATTGTATGTGTGAGGTCTGCTGATAATAAAGCCATCAAGGACCAAAGGAAATTAATGAAGCCTTGCAAAAAATTTTTAATAACCTGTACACCTCAGAGGTGCTCCACCAAGGAGGAAGTGAACTCCTTCATAGGAAAACTAAACTTGCCCTCCATTGAGGAACCACAGAAAGCAGAGCTGGACAAACCTGTCACTAAAGATGAACTGGTGGCAGCCCTGGTCAGCAGGGAGGCCCTGGTGGATACTGGGATGCATACGGGAGGCATCACCAGTAGAAAACAGGAAGTTATTATCCCTCTGTACAGACAGCTGGTCAGACCCCATCTGAGTACTGTGTGCAGTTCTGGAGACCCAGTCTTGCAAAGACATAGACAGGATGGAAGCTGTCCAGAGGAGGGCAACTAAAATGGTGCAGGGTCTGCACGGGAAGACATATGAAGAGACTTGCAGACAATATGTATAGCCTCGAGGAAAGGAAGGAGAGGGGGACATGATAGAAACTTTCAAGTACCTCAAGGGAATCAACAAAGTCCAAGAGGGTAGCATCTTTCAAAAAGAGGTGTGCAAGAACAAGGGACACAATTTGAAGATAGAGCGGCTCAGAGGTAATTTAAGGAAGTATTTTTCACAGAGAGGGTTGTGGATGCATGGAATGGCCTTCCAGAGGAGGTCTTGGAGTCAAAAACAGTGGTGGAAATCAAGCATGCATGGGACAGTCATAAGGCAATTCTAGGGGTGGGGGTAGAAGAAGTAGGCTGCTGGTTAACTAGGATCTGCAGCTTATCCAGTAGGCAGGAAATGGGCAGACTGGGGGCCAAGCGGTCCTTATCTGCCAAATTCCCATGTTTCTATCCTCGGGTGGCCCCTGGCTAGCAAAAGTTTCCACGCCTTACTAGCTGAAGTGGATATAGTTCCAAAGATGAAGCCTAAGGGAAGAGATTCTCTCAAGATTTACTGTTACAGTAAGTACACATCTGTTCTGGTAGCGACTGCACATAACTCTGGTGCTTCTTTCAAAACAGCCAGACAGGTCCTGCAGAGCCTTCATTTAGCATAAAAGAACAAAGTCCAGTGATGTAGGGATAAAGGAGTTAGTTTACTGTATTGGTGATTGGGCTTGTCTCCAAAGCTTGGGACTCCCACCTTGAGACAGGTGACATGTCTTTGTTAGATTATGTTTATCTTGGGGAAGGGTAGGTGGAAGACCCTGCCACAGCAAGGCTGCTTTCTGGTGACCTGGAGGAGGGCTGTATGGGCAGAATTAAGTGGTTTGGTAAATGCTACCATCATTGTGAAGTCTAATGTTGTGGGGAAAGATGGTTTCCAGTATCCAATCTGAAATCTGCACGGGTTCCTGGGAATGGAACCAGAAGTTACATGACAGGCCACACCTTGAGGAATGGAAGAAAAGATGGAAAATCAGGTGGAGTTCAAGTGGATGGCATGGTCTCATTCACCCAGTTGGAAAGTACAGGCCTCTGGGTCTTGTTGAAGGTGGGCAGCATGCTACTTGGTTCTGCCCAGCAGGGTAGTTTCAAAAACACTGGCGTCCTCTACAGGTACATGATGGAAAGAGGTTGAAATTCTCCAAAGGTGATGTGATCTAAGCATTGTGGTAGATATCACCAGAGGAGGAGGAGGAATAGATGTCATTACTTTCCTATAAAAAAAAAAATTAACATCAAAACAAGTCCTTCAACATATCATGCTGTGTTGCCTTACACTACCATAGCTCATAACTGTTGTATGATTATTTTTTAATCCAATTTACTCTACCATTTGTCGACAAAGTCCTTCAACACTCCGTGCTCTGCTTTGTTCCTTTACATTGCCATAGCTCATAACTATTGTGTAACCATTGGTGTGCAGTTGCCAGTCAGCTTGCTGCCATTTCCTACTTCTATCTTGTGTACAAGTGTGCTGTTATGCCAACCACCCTGACACACTCCCGCTGCTGGCAAACATCTCAGTAAGCTCTTTTCACAGTTCTTGTCCACTGGTTTCACTTATAAGTAAAACACAAAATTCATGGAAATTCACTGATAATTCAAATTACACAAATCACAATTTGGAGATATTTACAGGTATGCAGTGCTCTAAGACAGGTGCTATCCCTGTATCAAGGTTGGCCCCACCACTTCATAGGGTTGGGGCTGAGAAGAGGGAGACTATCTAGGTATACTGCCTGCTGAGAGAGACCTGAATGAGGTTTCAAGACATAGCAAAGGCAGGTGTGGGAAAATGAACTGAGGATGCAAATTTCTGAACATAATTGGTTGAAATCTTGGAAGTCATATCCGTCGCTAAGGACATTCAAGGTAAATGCATTCAGTTTTAAATAATGCACATATTATACAGGATCCCGCTGAACTCAAAATATGAAACTAATTTCTGCTGATACTTGCTGGAGATGGGCTGCACCAGCCACAGATCCTTTGCATATATTGCAGACTTGTGGCAAGCTCGGGGCATTTTGGGAGGGAGTACAGAAGGTGGCCGTGGGGATCATATCTAACACAACAAACACATTTGGGGTGGGTAACTCTGGATTCTTCCTAAATCGGGCCAGCTAAAAGAAATAGTTATAAAATAACTGGGTGGGGACAGAGACAGTGTCAAAGTTGAGAGAAAGCAAGACCACTCCCTGGTTGGTGGTTAGTGTCTGCAAGGAGGAATCACTGCTGCTTTTCAGTCCCTCACTGCAGAGTCAGACACATCAGGACTACAGCAGGGCTCTCTCCTGGTTGGTGGTTCGTGTCTGCAAGGGAAGAATCACTGCCACTTTTCAGTCCCTCACCACAGAGTCAAAGGGCTCCAAACCTGAACTGCATCAGAGTCTGTGGTTTAGAAAGTACCTTGCTTTCTTATCACTCACTGCCAACCGAGCTTCATATCTGAACTGCACCAGAGTCAGTAACAGAAAAGAACCTCTGCTTCTCTGTCTCCCTGACGTGATCTTGGGATTTAAATCCTAACCATTACAGCAGAGGCATCTGCCAGCTGTCAGGGCTGAGACTGCATAGGCTGTATTTAGTAGTGTAGGACTGAGCATAAAATAACTAACTCACCTGATTGTTTTCCATCCAACACAGGACACAGCGGAGTATCCCACCCATCCCGTGCTCATCTCTATTTATTGATTGCATACCAGGATCTAACTTCCTGCCAAGCACAGAAGTGGCAGAGCTCGAGACAGTAGGAGGGATAGATAAAAAAATTTCCTTTTTCTAGGGGCGTGGATATGTTGTTCAAGCCACACTTTGTGGCAGGTTCATGCCGCTTTAAATCTTGCTGGAAGGTCTTCAAGCTGGCTCCTCCCACCCATCCGGGTGGTTAAACCCATAGCTCCACCCCATGACCCAGATCTTCCTTACGCTTGGAAGCTCAGGTTCCTCCTTAGTGCTCTGCGTTTTAGGCCTGGATCCACTCTTTGGATTTCTGGAAACTAATTTTAAAATTTACAAGACTGAGGTTGCGTCTTCGCTCTGGCTGCGATGGACAATCGACTCTCTGCTTCCGTTGGTGCCCTTGTGGGCAGAAGATGTCGGACCGATCCACACTCCACGTGCGTCTACTGTCTGGGGCTTGGCCACGATTCGCGAGCCCTGCAATTGTGCAGAAATCTTCCGGCTTCGGTCTTGAGGACCGTGCTGCCAGGAGCTACTTCTCGGGCGCTCAAAAGCGGTACCTGTTGGTCAAGTCTAAGGAGGCCGTTGGTCAGTGTCCAGCGGGCTCCCGCGAACAGTTGGAGCAGATGATCGCCCTCGAGGAGGAGGAGGCGCCAGGCGCTACTTCTTCCACCGGCAGAACATTATCCCGCTCTCTTGGGCTCCTCCTACACTGCTTCTTTTAAGCAGCTTTGTCAGTCCCTCTCCACTACGGAGAAGGGCCATCGGGACATACCAGTGGGTCCAGGAAAAGGATTCTAAAGGTAAGTCCCACCGTTGGCGTTAAGTGGGAGCAAGAGATCTCCTTCACTGGACCGTCGACTCTCGACTCGGTCAAGGCTGTGGCCGCTGGCTTCACTGGTGTCCCTGTCAGGTCAGCCGGCCGAAACATTCTCGACCCGTTGGACGGTTTGTCGACTGGAGAAGCCGACAACCCTTCTTCACGGTTCCCCAGTGGTTACCGAGGACTTGCCTGTACGAAGTCCCGGTTAGGTCCCTGCACGGGGAGGGGTGGGTTTCCCAATTCCTCTCTAACCACCCCCGGAATCCCGAAGGTCCTGGTCTCTGTCCTTTTCCAGGTCCAGCCGATCTTGGCGGTCTCGGTCTCAGCACCATGGAAGCGGCGTCGCCGCTCATTCTCTTCGTCCTCTTCAGAGATAGGCTCTACCCAAGTTGCTTGACTCTGAGGACTTTATGTGGCAGCAACTTTTATTGACGGTAACAAGCCAACTCCATCACCTTCTCCGGCCATTAAGTGGCTGTCACGGGAGTGGCCAAAACAACCGTGTGGTAGTCTGAGCCGACCCGGTGCAGTTGTTAGGCCAAACCAGCTATTTCACCCATTGTGGTGGAACCTCCGCCTCCACAACGAAGACTGGGGCTCCGACCAAGGATTCTCGGTCGGGTCAGGGCTTGCCCCACAGGTTGTCGGTCACCCTCTCCCGATCGACCTCGGCAGGTGGAGGGTGGCTCAGGCCCTCGGCAGCTGTTCGCAGACTCCTCGAAGTCTGATGACTCCTCCCTGTTCTCCAGGCCCCTTGACCTGGAGTCTGCAGAGGCCAGTCGGTGGGCGAGCCCATCCTCGTTTTTGGGTATGCCGACTCATCTGAGTCTACTGGGATACAGCTCGAACCCGTTCAAAATGGGCCACGTGTCCCTTACGGAGATACTGGACGAGGATTCCCCGGAGGCCTTTCGGTGGCGAAGCCATTGTTAGCCCAGCCCTGGGTTGTGGCAGCAGCCAGCATCTTGTCAGCGCCGGCCAGGATGGCTCGCAAATCGTGGTCCCCACCGGTTCACTCTCCGACTACTCAGAGCACCCCTCTGCGGAGGGGTTAGTGACTGATAAGCGTTTTCCGGCGTTCGGGAGCGCTCGGGACGTCGGACAAACCGCCCAATAAGGAATCAAAAAGTTGGTGCACAAAATGTGGAAGGTTTACGATGCTTCCTTACTAGGCCTTAATCAAGCTAGCTCGGCCATTCTGATGGCACATTTCTCCGTGCCCTTATGGGCTTCCTGGATAAGGTGATTACTCATCTCGGCTGACCTTCAGACAACTGTCAAGCAGGTGCAGGATCAGGAAGGGCAGTGGCTAAACAACAGCTACAAGCTTCATTGGACATTGGTGACTCTTGTGCCCGATCAGTAAGCGGCCGCAGTGGCCATGTGCGCAGAGCTTGGCTGTGGATCTCCACCTTCACGCGGACACCCAGCACAAGCTGGCAGGCGTTCCCTTCCTGGGCACTGACTTGTTCAGGCCGGGTGGAAGAGCCATCTCCAGAGGATCAAGAGTCCAATGCCACCTTGGACTCTGTCACGTCTGCCCAGAAGGACAAAGGCCGCCCGCAGCAGCGTAAGCCCTTAGCCCTTCTGCTCCTGCAGCGCGTCCGGCCCAGCAACACCAGCATCAGGGCTAGCAGGCTCACTGGCCACCCTAAGGCCAAGTCTGCTGCTTCCTCTAGTAGGAAGTCTGGAGGCAAGGGTCCAGGAGGTCCCTCAGCAGGCCCTTCCTCCAAGCCACCTGCCAGTGATGGATTGAAGGGTGTCACCCCAACCTCATCACTCCTCCCGGGTTCCCCTGTGGAGAGATGGCTCCGCCTCTTCTTTCCGCCTGGTCATCACCACACGGACGCTGGGTGCTAGAGTGGTCGGCAGGGGGTCTGCCTCTGGAATTCGAGCAGTTCCTTCTCTATCGAGGCCACATCGCCCCACAGGGGCTACAGGTTCATGAGCCTCTCTGTCAGCTTGTTGAGCCAACTTTGCCTTGCTCCTCCAGAAGGAGGTGATCAGCGAGGTGGCGGACCCTCTCCAGACCCAGGGTTTGTGTCCAGGTACTTCCTGGTCCCAAAAGCGGATGGGGCTAGCGCCCCATTCTCGACCTGAACAAGTTCCTAAGGCCTTGCACCTTCAGGATGGTCACTCTGGCTCAGATCATTCCATCTTTGGAACCAGGCGTGTGGTTCTGTTCTCTGGACCTTCAGGGCGTGTTCTTTCACGTCCCAATCTGTCAGTCTCATCAGCGATTCCTCCACTTCAGAGCAGAGGATCTCTTTCGAGTTCGGGCCATGCCCTTTGGCCTCTCTCCAGCTCCCAGGGTCTTCAACAAATACATAGCAGTGGTGACAGCATTCCTGCGGCAGTGAGGGGTCCGGGTGTACCTTACCTGGGCGACTGGCTGATTGCAGCCCCTCAGGTTGGAGGTGGGCGGTCCAGGATCTGGCCCTCAGGTCTGCTCTCAGATTGCCCTCCTCATCAGCGAGGCCAAATCAGAACTTGTGCCATCGCAGGTGATTCCAGTTCATCGGGGCAGAACTCTACTCTCTTTGAGCCAGAGCCCGGCTCCCGTGAGACAGGGCCAAGGTCTTTCCTCCTTTGCCCAATCATTTCTGGTTGGGCAATTCCGCTCCCTGCCGGGACTTCCTCGCCTCTGGCGGCCTGCACCAGCGTGGTCTGTTGGGCCCGCTGGCATATGCATCCTCTTCAGTGGGGCTGGCCAGCCAGTGGTCACAGCACTCGGTCCTCTGGACCAGCCAGTGACAGTGACCCAGGAGATGTGGGCGGCCTGCAGTGGTGGCTCGTTCCAGCTCATCTGCAGGAGGGTATCCCGTTCGTCCGCCCGAGCCGGCGGTCACTCTACGACCACTGCCTCTCTGATGGGTTGGGGTGCCCATCTGGGGAGCTCAGAGCCCACGGCCTCCTCAGGAATCTCAATGCCACATCAACCTGCTGGAGCTTGAGCTAGCCCTCACCGCCTTCGCTAGTTTATGACGGGGTCAAATGGTTCAGGTCAGGCGGACAACACCACGACCATGTACTATCTCAACCGACAGGGCGGGACGCACTCTTGCCTCTGTGCAAGGAGGCTCTCACATTTGGTCTCTCGTGATCAGCCTGGAGGCAGATCTCCTAGCCATCCATGTGGCAGGAGCTTCCAACAGTCTGGCCAATGCCCTCAGCCGGATGGCTGCATCTCACTGAAGTGGTCTCTCCTGCCGGAGGTAGTGCAAGATCTGTTCTCCCATTGGGGCTCCCGCAGGTGGACCTGTTAGCCTCCAGGGAGAATCTGAAGCTGAGGCTGTTTCCGCCCGCCCCCTCAGCAGGGCTCGCTGCAGGGGATGCCTTCTGGAGGCCGTGGAACCTGGGCCTCTTCTACACTTCCTTGATCTACAAGATGCCTCTCAAGGTGAAGAGGACAAGGCGCAGGTGATTCTGGTATCCCAGACTGGCCCTGCCAGTTCTGGTACCCAGCTCTCCTCAGCCTCAGCTCAAGCTCCGAGGTGGCTTCCAGCCCGCCCGGACCTGCTTTCCATCGACAGGGAAGGTTCTCCTTCCGGACCTTCAATCCCTGCACCTGACGGCCTGGTTTCTGGCTGACTAGAGTTCCAGGCCTTGGGTCTTCTCGACGAGGTCCTCAACGTTGTTGAGGGCGTCCCGTAGGAGTCAACCAGAAAATGCTATGCCTTCAAATGGAAGAGATTCTCCATTTGGTTTCAGGACAACGGGCTGGACCCTTCTTCCTGTTCCTTGGCTAGAATTCTGGACTACCTGTGGTCCCTTTCTCAGCTAGGGCTTGAGTCGGCGACCCTTAAGGTGCACCTGGCAGCCATCTCTGCCTACCGGGTGCTGGCCGGCAAAGCAGTCTGTGGCACAGGAGAAAGTGGTCGGGCACTTTTTCAAAGCCCTGAACCACATATCCCCTCGGTGTGAGAACCTCCACCTCTGTGGGATCTACTGCTGGTATTGGCCAAGCTCATGGGCAAACCATCCGAACGATGCACAGGTGTGACATTTCTCACCTGTCGTGGAGACGCCTTCTTGGTGGCTATCCACGTCAGCCAGAAGGATGGGAGGCTCCAGGTGCTTTCCATCGAGGTCTCCTTATCTGGTCTTCCACAGGGACAAGGTTGTCCTTCGCCCCACCACGAAATTCCTTCCGAAGGTGGTGTGGAGTTTCACCTTAACCAGGTGTTGACTCTGCGGTGTTCTACCCCAGTCGCACCTCGGAGGCGAATATAGGCTCCATACTTTGGACCCTAGAAGCGCTCTCTTATTATAAGGGCGAACAGCTAAAAGTTCAGGAGAGTTCGCCAGCTGTTTGTCATCTACGCTGAAGCAGCACCTGGCAGACCTGCAGCCAAGCGGACGATAGGCAGGTGGGTCATCTCCTTCATAGATCTCTGCTAAAGGTTGGCGGGCTTGGAGCCTCCCAAAGGGATAAGAGCTCATTCTACCCGCCATACTGCTGCTTCGGTGGCTGCTTCTAGGGATGTCCCTATCCAGGAAATCTGCAGGCTGCTACCTGGAAGTCAGCACACACACACACACACACACACACACACACACACACACACACCTTCATTTCCCATTACCATATTGACCTAGAGTCACTCTGGGATGCTGGTTTTGGGACCTTGGTTCTTCAGTCATTATTCCCTAAGTAGGAGTGCGTGCCTTGCCTCCCTCCTCCCGGAGAACTGCTAGGAGTCTGCCACAAAGTGTGGATTGAACAACATATCCATGTCCTAGAATACAGGTTACTCATCTGTAACAGGAGTTCTAGGAGTGGTGTATGTTCATCTACGACCCATCGACCTCCCGGCTTCAATGTGCAACCTGGCTTCTAGCGGCTAGATCTGGCATCATGGGGCAGAGCCGAGGGTTTACCACCTGGGTGGGTGGGAGGAGCCAGCTTGAAGACCTTCGGCAAGATTTAAAGCGGCAAGGAACCTGCCACAAAGTGTGGATGAACAACATATACCACTCCTAGAACTCCTGTTACAAGTGAGTAACCTGTATTTTTTGTCCATAATTCCACCCAGCAGCTGCCAATGGACATTGTCAGCTGCCTGTACTATAGGACCCTCTTCACCAAAACAATCTTCCATGGCTTGGGTCACTGCTTACCATGTTGGAGAATAGGTGACCCAAAACTCAACTTCAGGCTGCATGGAATGAGATAATGTACCTCAAATTCCAATTGCAGGGTTCTAAATGGTATAGCGTTCCTGCTCCACACCACCAGTGCCAACCAAATGCTCCTCTCCCCAGAGGAACACTGGACCATGTGGGTGGCAGGTGGTCAGGAATGGAGGCAAGATGCAGAACATTTACCCTAGTAATCCTACACCAGTACAGTTAACAAACAAGTACTGACCTCTAGCATCTGGCTCTGGCAAAAGGCAGAGGAGAAAACAGACCCGTATAAATCCGAACACATTATGGCACCATACAACCACACTCACACCACCTTAAAAGCAAAAACACCAATAGGAAGCGTGTCATCATAGGGGACTCTGATTTGTGGGCAGATTCCCACCTGATGTCAAATGGGCAGACAAAAGTGCTGGTCAGATGTCTCCGGGAGCATCAGCATGGAGGGACACAAACTGTTTTGTCAAAATAATACACAAGGAAGAAGGGACAAAAATGTCCTGGTCCATTTAGGAACCAATGACCTTGTTAGCAAGTCAGTGGGCGAGGTCAAGCAGCATGTAGCCAAATTAGGGGACAAGTTATATCCTTTTTCATCCAGCCTTGCCTTTGCTGAGGTTCTGCCTGTATGGAAAAAAGGGAAACAGGCAGAAAATTGGGGAAAAGGAACTGGGCCGAACTTAACATCTGGCAGAGGGACTGGTGCCACACAAAGGGTACCACTTAGTCGGAAACTGGCAGAACTTCTGGGAGAGGGAGTTCTTAAAGTTTGACAACCTTCACCTGGCAAAGGAGGAGGTTAGGGCACTGGGCCAAAATTTGGTATCCATGTGGAACATTTAAACTAGCCAATGGGAGATGATGGCAAAACCATGATCCGATCTCGGGAAGCAAATAGTCTTGCCCATCAGCTAGCAATACACCTACAAAACAAAATCACAGAGTATCACAGAGGAGGAAGAAATAAAACTCAAAAGGGTCCAAAGACGACTGAAAAGGTACAAAGAATAACCAGCAGGGTGGGGGCAACTGGGCAGAAAATGGAAATACAACGGTTTGGAAAGCAATGTGCACAAGCATGTAGTCTGGCAAACTTCCAGACCTTACTGCCACAGTAGCTGAGGCAGGACTAGACTGGGTTGCGTAACAGAAACTTGGTTCAGTGATCACCATGCCTGGAAACAACTATCCCAAGTACCTATTTAGAAAGGACCATAAGGGAAAAGGGGTAGCAACCTATGAGGAAGCTATAAATGCCACAGAGATACAGAGGGAACAAAGGAAGCAGAGGCCCTGTGGCTCACAATTGGGGCTGGTAACAAAGCACCCATCTGGGTAGGAGTGATCTACAGACCCCTTCCCAGGAAGAGGCAATGGATAAGGAGATCCTAGAGTCCATTCAAAGGCTATCAGACAAGGGCACATAGTGCTGGTAGGGGATTTTAATCTACCAGACATTAATTGGAGCTCCCTCTCAGCTGCATCTGTAAAAAGCAGGGAATTGCTAGCTGTACTCCAGGGGGCAGGACTTCATCAGCTCGTGAAATCTCCCACAAGGGAGGATGCAATACTGGACCTAGTATTTACCAATAATAACAGGGTGATAGACATCAAAGTTGAGGAACCCATGGACTTCAGTGACATCAGCAGGCCGAATGGCTGCTAACTCGAGCTCTATCGTGTGGCTACATAAATCTACTTACATGCTTCACCATTAACATGCCTTCTCCAGCCAAAACGACGAGGATGAAAGCGGGAGACTCCAGAACACCCGTACAAAATGAAAAGAAATGCTTCAGTCTGAGCAGCAGGAAGCTGTGGAGGTTCTGAACCTGCAGATGCCCATAAGCAGAGACATCGCGTGAGGGCAGGAATGCAGGCAGACTTAGCCTCAACGATCATAGCAAACTGCCCTCACCATTCAGAAAATCGACCACAATCTATCAGAGCTCTGTTCGGATATCAGCTGTATCGATCATAAAATGGACCAGTTGGAGCTCTATTTAACACAAACCTCAGAGCAAACTGACAGGCATGATCGCTGATACTATATCTTCTGGTGAGGGACAGTGAGCTAACTCGACTCGATGACTTGGAGAGCAGGAGCAGGCGCCAGTATATCCATGTTTACGGAATCCCAGAGGATCTGAGGCCAAACACAAAGCTACTGCAACCTTTCTTCAAGAAATGCTCCATGAACTGTTGTCCCTCCTGGAGGATCTGGGCGTAGCAATGGATCGGGCCCATAGATCTCTAGGGCGAAGCCCTGTAACCCAGAGGCCAGGCCCAGATCATTGATCTCACGCCTCACCTCCTACCGGTCAAAAGAAGAGATATTATGCCGAGCCTGGCAACAAGGGGCTCTACAATATCATGGCCAGAGGGTCACCATAGATAGCGACCACACTTCCTCAGTCCAGGAAGCTAGGCGAGTACTCTGGCTGATAATGAAGCAGCTTAGAGCCAAAGGTATAACAGCGCAAGTCCTCTACCCAGACAGACTGAAGGTGGAAACCGAGAAAGGCATCAATGTGTTCCTGACCTGCTGGCTGCCTCACAGTTCCTTGAAAATCTTGGCGTCCACACCATCACTGAACAAAGAAAAATGGAACAAGACATCTTACTTGAGAGGGTTTTGACGGTAGGTCTTCACATATAGGACTCGCCCCCTGGTGTCTGGTCCATACGGCAAACTTAGATAGCAATCATCAGTGGGGACCACCCCCAACATTGCAGCATCGTGGCGTCAGCCCGATTATAAAAGGGTGGTCCGGCCCGCTCACCGGTTCTTTCCGCTGTACGCCTCAGTCACATTGGCTCGCATCAGAACAGCATTCTAATGTCTGTTTTATGTTCTCGAAGTGTTTCTTAGCCTCTTGAAAATTCTCAAGATTTTTCTTCAATTTGATGTCTAGACAGAAGAAAAAGTGCTCAAAGTGCGGGCTCAAATCCCATGCAGAGGCGACCATTCCGCTGCCTCCTCTGCCTCAGTTGAAGCATGGCGTCCAGGAGTGTTCCATCTGCCAGGCCTTCAACCAGGCGACCAGAACCAGGCGCAAGAGGACCCTCGAGGCCCATCTTTTGACCCGACGCTAGGCATCTATGGAAAGGAGCTACAAATACTCAGGAAAGGTCGTCGTCACCAGCCCGAAGAAAAAGAAAAAGTAAGGAAAAGCATCGGGACAGGAGTCCGCCGCCATCTGAGAGGCCGGCAACCGTGAGTACTTTTTCAGCTGCTCCCGTCTTCGCCTTTGGGCGGGCCCTCTCCCCCTCCTGCCAAGGTGAGCTGGCAGCGGGGTTGCCTCTTTGGAGGTGGTAATTCTGTCATCTGATCCTGCCAGTAAGTCACCCCTCATCTCTGGCGAAGGCGCACTGCCTCCCGATCAGACTCGCGGCAGCCTTCCAGCCGTCTCTAGCCTGGCTGGATCTGTTCCTTCAGGCGGCTCCTCCGATGCCCACATAGATCCGTCCACTCTCCCGTTGGGCTCCAGTTTGGTCCTCGATGAGGGACTAGTCAACCCCTCATCTCCCAGGGTCCTCACCTAGATGCCTGCCACCCGACCCTTTGCTGTTTGCTTTAGCAAAGTCGCATTCTGACCTACCGTCGGGGGCCCTTCATATCCCCCATGAGGTCTTCCTCCGTTGCTAGAGTTCATTCCACTGCCACAGAGGACCCAGGTATGGAGCCTCCACCCCCAATACTTCAGGCGTGCTCCAGGCCCTGATGAACCAGACAAAAGGACCCAAAGAGGCATTGCTTGGGAACCCTCTTTCCACCTTGAGAAGCGCCCTTCAATCAGTTACTTAATATGCGACCGGGCCAGGTGCCTCCGTCGCTAGGTTTCCAAATGCCGGGTTTTCAAGCGCTGGGCTTTCTGACATCGTCATTCCGACAATGGGTTATCCTACTCCAGGACATCCCATGCCAGGTTACCCAGGGTACTCATATTACCCGTCCTGGCCCTATCCTCAGTACCGGGTTATTCGAGTTATCAGCTACCACCTCCTCCGTGCCGGAACCTGAGTCCGTCCTCGGTGGTGGAAAGAGGCTAGAGCACAGCTTGTGTCGGAATTAAGACAGCGGTGAGGGAGACACCTCTGTTAGGGTGACCTCTCCACCGCCTCCTGCTACCAGAGCCTCTACCTCTATTGCGGCAGGCATTACTGAACCAGACCCTTCCGTTCCTTCTGGCTCTGATTCCTCTGACACTGGTTCCGACTCGGATGTGTCAGACCCCAGATCTCCATGGAGGTTCCTCCAAAAGACTCCCCAAGTCTCCTCCGAGGATCTTTCTTTCGGAGACCTGCTACGTTCTATTCAGGCGGCTGGTGGTTGGCCGTCCAAGAGGTTGATCCCCAAAGCGTCCAGCAGAGCACCTGGATCTGGCCACCTCAGACCCTATTCCCATTCCACCGTGGATGGGACCCCATGGACCTTGTTACCACAGTCTGGCAACAACCGTCCTCCATTCCACGATCTCCCACAAAGCTGACCTACGTATTATCCCCGGAAGAATTTTTCACCTGAACTCCCATCCAAGGCTGATTCTATGGTCATCACGGCAGCTCACAACCGTTCAGCCCAGCCCAAGCATCTGAGTTCTTAGCCTCCCAAGGACTCACGCCACTTCCACCAGCTTGGGCACAAAATTTTCTTAAAGGAGCATGCCTTAATTAAGTGCCTCGCACATGGTCGCTTTCAGAAAGCTTCTTTGGATCTAGAAAGGACCTCCAGGATGTTCAAGATGAAACCCTGAGGAAGAAGCTCTTGGATAAAAGTACAGATGGGGAAATCCTCGTGTCACCACGCCCTTTGGGCTACTTACGACTCGGTGGATTCAGTGGCAAGAGCAGCTACCACGAGGATTGCCTCCAACACCTCTCCTGGCTCCGTATAGCTGGACTGGCGCAGGACGTGCTGTCCTCTCTGTTGGATGCCCCTTTCAGGGGTTCCGTCACTTGGCGGCGATGCTAAGGACATCATTACTGGGCTGCAGGAGGTGGACGCTCCTTGCAGGATGTCCATTCCTTATATAAGGCAGGACAGAAAAAGCAGCCCTTTCGCACCAAAGAAGGTGGAACAAATCCCAGGCTAGCGTCCAGGCAAAGACGTGCACCTGGATTGGGAGCCACAACCCCACAGACCAAATTTCAAAAACAGGCCTCTGGGGCAAAGCTCCCCTCCCTCGGTGTCCTGACTCCTTTCCCTCCTTCTGCTACCTCCAGTACATCAGGAGGAACTGGTCGGAGGAGGTTTGGCCTCCACCTGGAAGGCTGGAGGTCCACCACTGCAGACAGTTGGGTGCTTCAGCTCATCCAGTGAGGTCACTGATAGAATTCAGTGAAATTCCAACCACCAGGACGGTCCTTCTATCCCTGGGATCAGGTTCCCATAGTCTGTCAAGAGATTCAGGCACTTCTCCTAAAGAAAGCCATAGAGCCTGTCCCGTTAAGCCAAATAGGAAGGGATTCTACTCCCACTTCTTCCTGGTTCCAAAGAAAACAGGTGACCTGAGACCAATCCTGGACCTCAGCACACTAAACATCTTATCAGGTACAAGAAGTTCGTATGTTGACCCTTCAGGGCTCCTTCCCTGCTCCATGAAAACTTTTGGCTGTGCTCCCTGGACATGCAGGATGTTCATATATCCCTATCCTCCTGGCCCACCACCGCTTTCTCTGCTTTGTTTCCTGGAGAAACATTTCCAGTTCCAAGCACTCCTGTTTGGTCTTTCTTCAGCCTCCCGAGTGTTCACCAAATGCCTAGCAGTGGTGGCGGCCATTCTGTGCCACCAGGGCATTTATGTCTTCCTGCACCTGGACTGGCTCCTCTCAGCACCCTCTCCTACCAGCCTGGAAGAGGCTCTCTTTCACTCTGAGCTTGTTTGCTTTACTGGGCATAACGGTCAATTTTCCCAAGTCCCAACTAGTACCCTCACAGAGACTCCAGTTCATTGGAGCTGTACTAGACACAGTTCAGGGCAAGGCTTTCCTACCATCAGATTGGGCTGAGACCCTTGCTTCTCAAGCCGCACTGGTGGCACAGGCCCGATGGATCTCTGCACACTCGATGCTTCATTTGTTGGGTCTGATGGCCACCATTCGACAGTCCCAATGGCCAGGCTTCACATGAGGGTCACCCAATGGTCTCTTCGAGTCCAATGGGACCAGAGGATGGACGACATGAACCAAAAAGTCATGATCTCCAACAGCCTCCAGAGAGATCTACGCTGGTGGCAGGATCTCTTGAATTTGTCGAAGGGGTCCCTTTCCTTCTGGCAGTTCCAACTCAAATTCTCTCTAGGACGCCTCAGATCTGGGCTGGGGTGCTCATCTGGGGTCTCACAAGACACAGGGTCTTGGTCCGATCAGAAGCTGATGCTCCACATCAATGTTCTGGAGACCAGGGCAGTTCTTCGCACTCCAGGCATTCCAGTTGCTGCTGGTTCCGGATCTATCTTGGTACAGACGGACAACATGTACACTGTCTGGTACATAAACAAGCAGGGAGATCCAGATCTTAACCCTCTTTGCCAAGAAGCCATGAGGGTGTGATACTGGGCAAGTCAGCACAGCCTTTATCTGACAGCAGTTCATGTTCCAGGTGTCACCAACATCCTAGCGGACAGTCTCAGTTGATCAGTGGCCCAGGCCCATGAGTGGGAGCTAAAGTCAGAGGTAGTCGAAGATCTCTTTCTTGATGGGATCGCCAGAGATGGATCTGTTAGCCTCCCACAAAAGCCAAAACTACCCATCTTTTGCTCGCCTGCTCCTGGGTATGGTGCTTTTTGAGACGCACTGTCTCTTTCATGGACAGGGAGGTTTCTGTACATCTTTCCTCCCATTCCTCTAATTCAGAAGGTCCTGGTGAAACTTCAACAAGAGGGCCCACGCAATCCTGATTGCTTCTCTTGGCCATGCCAAATTTGGTTCCTCTTCTGCAACAATTGGCACTGGAACCCCGGTTCCTCTGCCCATTCACACGACCTTCTGACCCAGGAGCAGGGCACCCTGGTGCATCCGAGCCTTCAGTCTCTCCACCTTCATGTGTGGCACCTGTGGACATAGCAATTTCTTGCTATGGGGTCTCTTGCCAGGTTCAAACATTCTAGCGGAGGTCAGAAAAACCTCCACTAGATCCACTTGCAGCTATGAAGTGGAAGAGATTCACAATATGGGCCTAAGCAAGGAGCTGGGATCCATTTTCGTGCTTGGCATCCCAGGTTCTAGAGTACCTTGCACATCTGTCTGAGGCGGGCCTTAGCTATTCCTCCATTAAGGTCCACCTCTCTGTGGTGTCAGCCTACCACCTCCCAGTGGAGGGCAAAACCTTGGCTCAACTGGAGGTTGCCAAACCTTTTGAAAGGCATCCTCCATTTGAAACCTCCGATCTGGAATCCTTGTCCTCCCTGGGACCTGAATTTCATGCTCGAGAAGCTGACGTTACCACTGTTTGAACCAGCTTCTTCTTGCGACTTGCGCTTCCTTTCCTGGAAGACCTTGTTTTAGTGCTGTCACTTCAGCTAGGAGGGTTTCGAATTACAGGCCTTCGATATAAAGAACCTTATTTGATTTTTCATAAGGACCGAGTAGTCCTTCTGACTAACCTTCTTTTTTTGCCCAAAGTTGTTTCAGAAACCACTTTGAACCAAAGCGTGGAATTACCAGTATACTATCCACAGTATTCCAACAGGGAACATCTGCTGCACACGCTTGATGTGCACGGATCCTAAGGTACTACATGAACAGGACTAAAGAGGTTGGAAATCTAACCAACTGTTCATAGCCTTTGCTCCTCAGTGCCAGGGCAGGCTATTTCCAAGCAGACCATCTCCCGATGGCTCGCTAACGCATCCATTTTTCGCCCTCGAATATGGAAGTCCCTTCCGGGGCAGTTAAAGGCCACTCACCCGTAGCGCGGCAACCTCTACTGCCTTTTTCAGGAATGTGTCCACGGTGAGATCTGTGCTGCGGCCACCTGGTTGTCTGTTCACACCTTCACTAAGCATTACAGTCTGGACATTGCCTCTCGGCAGAACTGGCTTTGGACTTGCAGTCCTGCAAGGCCAACTGTCATGATCACTCTTGGTGACTTCTCCTCCTCCCGGATGCACCTGTGCCTTATTTTTCTTTGGGACTGCTTGGTATTCAGTCCTGTATGTGAACCTACTGCAGGAACCCTCTCGAAGTAGAATATAGCAGTTACGAAAGAACTTACCGTAACAGTAGATCTTCGAGAGGAAGTTCTCTCAATGGAATCTAGTTCCCTCCCTCCTTCCCCAGTTTTTGGATGCTTTACTTTCCATCCTATCTAGTCGGCTGGACTAGAGTGGAAGTAGGGTCTTTGGAGTTCACTCTGGTTTTCTCCTTACCTATCTTTAGGTCTCCGTTGGAAAAGAACTGGAGAGCGGGTACGGGACGCCCCTTTATAGTCAGGCTGATGTCACGGCGCCCGACAGCGGGCGGTCCTCATGACGATTACTATCTACAGGTTTGCCATGCGGACCTGATGCCAGGGGGCGCAGTCCATATGTGAAGACCTACTGCAGGAACCTCTCTCGAAGATCTACTGTTACGGTAAGTTCTACGTAACTGCTATTTACTTGTTTCCAGCGTGGTCGGTGGCTCAGAAAGGCACCACGCCGACTGGGCTCCTTGCAGAAGCTGCCCTAATCGAACCTGAGATCTGACGCTGCACCCTGCTCCATAGGTATGGGAATCCTCATGGTGAACAAAAAGGCAGCCCATCTGAGGGAGGAGAGTGAAGATCCTAACCTGCCATGTGGTTTGGCGACCTGAGGGGAACTAGCCACAGACTGGCTGCTGGCATATCTTTCCATTTTTGGCGTCTCCCTTGAATGTTCCCAACCTGATGGCCCCCTTCTGCCCAGCGACTCCATCCTGACTTCTCCAGATACATGCCTCTGATTGTTAACTTGATTGAGGCATCTGAGACAGTTGCTTAATGCATTGGGAGCAAACAACTGGGTTCCCCACCCATTCAGGTTAACTGGTTTATTCCATGAGTCAGAGTGCAATTACCAGAGGCGGGATGGGGGAGAGGTGGCCAAGGCGGACTAAGGGCACTTGCTTAACGTGATTGGTGATGTCCTTGTGGGGAGGTGACATCCAGGAGAGCAAATGGGGGGAGGGGTTTTCACCTTTCTCAGGGTATTTGTCTCTAACTTGTGGGGACAGGCTGGGGGTAGAATTCCTTCCCCATAGTCTCAAGCTGCTGGGGTGGGCCTGTCTGGGAGGTGGTCGGGCCAGCAGGGAGGTGATCCTTCAGCTCTTTTCATCTGGGGGTCCTGCTCCGGGTCGCTGGGTCTGACTAATGCTGGCACTCCTGGGGGCCGCCTTCCTTCCATCCTGCTCGTTATCCGGTGGTGTGTTTTCCTGCCTAAGCCTACCGGATGCTGCAGAAGTGTCTTGTCTGAGCTGGAGGGATAGTAAGGAACTGAAGTATTACCCAGGGTCCTCCCTGTGTGACCGCACACCTGGCCCATTCTACCACAGCGCGGATGATCTTCAGGTTGCGGAGGGGAGCGAAACCTCCTGCTGTTACATCGTCTACCTGAAGGGAGTATATTCATGGCAGCGCCCCAACTGGGTACCCAGAGACAGGCAAGTGGAGAAATAACTGTAAATTGGGACATTATGCGATGATGACAGTGTTTAATGTCATGGAGCGCAGAGGGGACTGGCATGAGATTACTTTGTTACAATAGCGTGTCTGCTGACACCAAAAGGGCACGGCCCTTCAGGAAGTTCCCTTGGGCTAGTAGAGAGTCTCGTACTTGTACTAAGCTCCCTATATTCTGTCACCTGTGTGATGACCCATAAGTTGGAGAGTTTTCAGCTTAGCCATGGAAGTTGAATCAATACACTTGCGCTAGGCCAGCCTCTGGGTCCTCAAGCCAGGGGTCTCCTCGCTGTCACTTCGCTTCCTCCTTAGAGAATGGGGCACTGCGTCTTGTTTATGCCCACTGTTGGGCTTTTGTGGTTACAGGTTCAATGTTAAAGTTGTTTAATTGTGTTTTAAAGGGGTACACAATTGAATACAAAGATTTTATTCTGGTCATGTTGCACAACTGGGTCCATCAGTGTCAAAGATCAAGGTTTGTGAGGTCAAAGTCTGGAAATGGCTAGCCACAATTCTAGAGTTCTCTCATATAATATTAATGGGAGCACCAACCCTGTGAAGAGAAAGCGCTCTTGAGATATCTGGCATCTCAGAGGAGTGATGTGAGCTTTCTTCAAAGAGACCCACTTGTTAGCCAGCCGGTGGTGCTGAGGGTTGAAGTGTTGGGCGCCACACCTCGCCACACCGGTGACACGGGTTCGGGAATCAGCCCGGACCGCTGGAGGTCGGCGAGGGAGAGAGAGGATCAGTGTCGAGGACTGCTCTCCTCTCTTGGGAGGATCCAGGGCAGCCCAATGCAGCAGTGGCCCCAGTGGAGACCAGCAGCACTGCTATGCACAGGGGCTTACAAGCTTAGGCTGGCGTTTGGCGGCTGCCTTCCCGGACGTCAGTGGGAGCACTCACGCCGGGGTTAGGCAGCATTGCATGTCCCACATTGGGAGTAACAATACAAATACCCTCCAGCCTGGATGGCGAGGCCTTCCAGAGCCTTGCCACCACGCCCAACACTGAGCCCCGCCACTGCCCCTTCGATCTCCTTGGGACCTTTGTCCCCTCGGGAGAACAGTGACGTCCTTGAGGATGGCAGGGTTCACAGTGGGTGGTAGAGTGGCACCGCCAGCGAAGAGGCCCGAGAGAGTTCCGAGTCGCCGGAGATAAACAAAGTTAACAAAAAAAAGAAGACCCACTTGTCACCTCCCGAGGCACTCAAGCTGAAGTCCAGGAACTACCCACAGGTATTTCATTACTCACTGCCAGCTGGTAGGAAGAGAGGGTTGCCATCCTTGTGGCAGCCTCCTTTCCCTTCGAGGTGGTGGAAGACCAGGTGCAAGATCGTCCTGGCAATAGCGAGTCCAGGACACACTGATCACCTTGGAAATGTCTGTGCCCCTCTGGGCTCCCCTCTCTCTTTTACTCCTCCCTTGCTCAGTTGGTGGCTGAGAAAACAAAAGGAGTACTGATCATGGGAGGAACTGGAATTTAGTGTTTAACAGGTCACTGGACACCACCTCAAAGATTCTGAATCCAGATTATAGAAAGGCGTGCTCATTTAAGAAGATCTTTGAGCAGGTGCTGCTGGTGGACATCTGGCGGAAAAAATATCCCAGGGCTAAGGACTACACTTATTATTCCCCAGGTTTAAAATATTCTCTAAGCCAGACACTTTTTCACCTTCTCCAGGGACCTCCCATGCTTCCCCTCCATGTGGGTGGGGACCTCCTCCCTGTCAGACCACAACCCCATATTTTTAGAAATAGATCTTAGTCTACTGCGAAAGCTTAATTGTCTCTCTCCTTTGAGGCCAGGCCATAGTTAAAGAACTCAAACAATATATCACCAATGTAATAACGGAAAATGATACAGGGACGTATCTCCACAGATTTTATAGGATACTTAAAGGCCACAGTCAGGGTAAACTTATTGCCATTGCCTCTGCCAGGAAAAGATAGTGGCACGAAAGCACCAAGAACTCTCCGCACAAATTAAGGTCCTAGAGGATGCTCAAAAGTTAAATGGGAACATACTACAGACTTAACTCTACAAAGAGTGCAGAAATGATTTAAGGAAATTGCAGCAAGAGGAAATAGAAAAGGCCCTTTTGACTTAAAACAAAAATACTATGGGGGTCCGAAGGGTTCCTGACTGCTAGCCTTCGTCTTAGGCAATATGCAGCCAGGGCCACAATTACCAAAGTGGTATCTCAACCTCAGGTCTCTTAGTTAATAAGCAAACCCAGATTGCAGAGGCCTTAGTCTCCTACTACTCCAACTTGTATGCTCCCAAGGAGACAACAAGGAAGAAAACTGAAATTTCTGGACTCCCTTCCCTCCCTGTCCTTTCCCGGCAAAGGGTCAGTCCTTATTTCAACAAATCACACAGTCAGAAATTATGCAAGCCATTAAGACCCTCAAAGCAGGTAAATGCCCTGGGCCAGAGCGGCTTTAGTGCTGAATTCTACAAGACCTTTGGGAAGGAAATGGTCCCTCTCCTGTCAGAGGTCTTCACTGAGGTCTGGTGGGACGGGAACCCTGTACCCCTTCCTGACAATATCGACCATCTCCTTAATACCCAAGGAAAATAAAGACCCCACTCGATGCTGAATCATACAGACCCATTTCTCTACTTAACTCAGACTATAACATTTTCACCTCTGTTATAGCCTCCAGATTAAACTCCCTTTTACCAGACCTGGTGGCTTTGGATCAGATGGGCTTTGTTTCTGGCTGACAGGCCCCAGATAGTGTCTGGGTGGCCCTAAATATAGTAGACTCCATACATTGTAGTCACCGCCCTCCTGCCTAATGAGCCTAGGCGGAGAAGGCCTTTGATAAGGTCTCCTGGAGTTTTCTGTTCATAGTCCTCGAGGCCATGGCCTTCCAGCAGCCCTTCATAGATAGTATTAAGGCACTATACACCGGCCCCCAGGCTTATGTCAGGGTGAGTGGTGGTATTTCTACTCGACAGGGTTGCCTCCTTTCCCTCTCCTTTCGCTCTCTATAGAGGCCCTGGCGGAAGCTATACGCCAATCAGAGGAGATCAGGGAACTGAGGTGGGAAGGTTGGACCGAAAATTTCATTATGTGCGGACGATGTCCTGCTCTCCCTGTCGAATCCAGAGGAGTCCATCCCATGGGTGTGGTCTGTTTTGGAGGAGTTGGGAGGCATGCGGGCTATACACTCAACAAAACAAAACAAGAAGTTCTTAGCTTTTATTACATCCCCTCATGCTCAATCTTGGGAATTCTCCCACTGGATTGGGTGGCAGGCAAGATGAAATACCTGGGCACCTATATTACCAAGCATCTCTCCCAGCTGTTTAAAGCAAATTATAACCCTCTAATAAATCAGATGACAAAGGACTTTGAAAGGTGGTCTCTAATAAACCTCCTATGTACACCAAAATACAATCAATTTCTATGAATATTCTCCCCAGGTTTCTTTACTTGTTCCAGCGCCTCCCCTCCTCATAACCAGAGCACAATTTCAGGTCTGGCACAGGATGCTCATAAGGTTCATCTGGAACAATAAGAGGCCAAGAATTAATCTACGCATTCTGCAGACACATAAAAAAGCGGTCGGTCCCTCCCGATTTGGACTATTATCTGGTGACACAGTTGAAGATGGCCCTGCAGTGGGCCACTCCAACATATACCTCAAACTGGAAATTAATGGGCAGGGGTGAGGGAGGATGGGCAAGGCCCTCCTCTAGATGCCAGAGTAGTGACTCCTTGGGGACCTATGTTGACCCTCCTTCGTACAATGATCAACAACATGTTGCTGCTATACATAGAGCCTGGCAGAAGCACAAGCTCAGGAAATCCATCTGGCCCCTATACAGACTGCCATGGACCCCAGATTTTACGCCGGCTCATCTAGACACACTTTAAGGTCTGGGACAAGCAAGGTCTGACATACCTTGGGCACTTTATGCAAGGGACTGTGGTTCTGGATTTGAAACTCTGAAAAACACATATGGCCTTGACACCTTGATCACTTCAGATTCTTACAGGCTAGGGCTCACATCCACAAATGTCAGGAGGTGGACCCAGATCCTACCGAGCGCCTTTCCTTGAATACATGAGAATGATGATGGGTGGGCTGGTGCAGAGGGTCACATCTCGATAATTTATAAATCATTGGCTGCACTGAGAAAGGACCCCTAGATAAAATTAAATCTAAATGGGAAGGGAGTCAGGCTCAGACCAAGGGAGGTAGATTAGAGTAAAGCGTTCAATATCGCCTCAAAAACCACTAGGTCTCCCTTTGGCAGGAGTTTGGTGGAGAGTGAGGGTGTATTTTCTTACCCCATCACTTCTCCATAGGAGACCCCACCCACCCCACCTGTCTTGGAGGGTTTGTGGGAGGAAGATCGCATCACTTGCATATCTTTTGGAGGTGCCCCAGGATGAGGCCTTTTTGGAACAGGGTGATGGCTGTCCTGACGGACTTCTTTATGCTGGACCAGCCATTGGACTGGCCAGAGGCCATATTGGGTATCCCATCTCTGCCCCTTAGAGGACTGACTCTATATCTCTGGGCCATACTGTTGGCTGCGCCCATAAAGCCATCACCTGAGTTTGGCTGAAACCTGACCCACCACCCTTAAGTCTTGGATTCAGGTTATTCAAAGAATCTCTGACCTGGAAGAGCTAACCTTTAAAATTAACCAGCAAACACATATCTACACTCAGAGTGGACAGGATGGTTGGTCTGGCTGGACGTACACCGAATCCAGACCTCGAGGCACTGGAAGTGTGAGGCGCTTTAGTCTCCCAGCATAAGGGCGGAGGAGATGGAACCTAGGGCCTGGACCCCATCTGGGAGGTGTGAAGTTGGTGCTCCACAGCCTTATTTTGTATAAAATCCTGTGAAATAATGATTTTTATTGATGTTATAATACACTTGAACTACCTCCAGTATGTGTAATTAACTGTTTTCAAATCAAATGATGAACTTGTTACTGAATGGACTTGTGCTTTTATATAGCTTGTGTATGTACCCATTTGTTGTTAATAAACTTGAGTTAAAAAAAAAAGTTGGGAACCCATCTAGTAACAAGTGACCATCACACTGTATGGTTTAGGGTAAACAAATTCAAGGACACCATGCACTCAAAACTGAAAGTCCTCACTTTCAGAAAAGCAGATTTCAATAAGATGAGAGCCTGTCTAAAAGAAAATTTAAGCAGACCAGCTGAAGGGTATGTGGCAGAATATTGGGCCTGGCTAAGGAGGGCATTAACATTAGTCACATCACAGTGCACGAGACAGGTTAGCAAGTCAAAGAAGAGAAGAAACCCACTTTGGTTCTCCAAGAGCGGCAACCAAAGTGAGGTAAAGAGAAGCGCCTTCAAAGCGTACAATGATTCAAAAAAGGACTGTGATTGAATACAGTACAAGGAAAACTGAAAGAAGCAGGAAGGCAATAAGGATTGCAAAGGCTCAAACAAGAAGAGAAGAGCGCAGGGAATAAACAAGGTAAACAAAACCTTTACAGATACATAAGGAAAAAAGAAGAAACAGGTGCCATCAGAATTGCAAAGGGGATGGGTAGCTAACAGAGAAAAAGGCAGATACACTAAACCAGTACTTCTGCTCAGTCTTCACGAAGGAAGAAGAGGAAGCGGACCTTCACTAGGAAAAAAACTAAACCTTTCAGATGGTGTGGACATGAGTCCTTCACAGAGGAAAGGGTTCTGGAAGACTGAACAAGTTGAAGTTAGAAAAAGCACTGGGGCCAAGTGAGATACACCCAAGAATTCTGAGAGAGCTTAAGAAAGAACTGGCAGCACCACCACTAGCAAAACTCTTTACCTTGTCATTGGAGACTGGGGAGATCCCAGAGGACTGGAAAAGGACTACGGTGATGCCACTGCACAAGAGTGGAAGCAAAGAAGAATCGAAACTATTGTCTGGTTAGCCTTACCTTGGTGGGTAAGCTAATGAAATCCTATTAAAGGAGAGAATAGTAGCATTTTAAAAGCAAGCGATCAATTACACTCAAAGCAACATGGGTTCACAGCAGGAAGGTCCTGCCAAACAAACCTGGTCAGTTTTTTGACTGGGTCACTAGGGTGGTAGACTGAAGAGGGCAGCTGATGTAGTCTTCCTTGATTTCAGCAAGGCCTTCGACTCCGTGTCACACAGGAGAGTGGTCAGTAAACTAGGACACATTGAAGTGGGACATAAAATAACTTCCTGGGTGCAAAACTGGCTAAGTGGGAGGACTCAGTGGGTACTAGCGAATGGCACCCTGTCAAAAGAGGCCATGGTCACAAGTGGAGTGCCACAGATATTGGTGCTGGGACCAGTCCTCTTCAGTGTATTCATCAGCGACCTTGCCAGAGGGCCTGGAGGGCAAGTGGGCCTGTTTGCAGATGACACGAAGATCCGCAACAGAGTAGATACTCCTGATGTGTCAGAGGATGGAATCCAACCTCAGGAAACTAGAAGAATGGTCACGAAACTGGCAGTTGAAATTCAATGTGAAAGAATGCAAGGTCATGCACCTGAGAAAATGTAATCCATGGAAAGTGTACTTAATGGGAGGGAACAGCTAATTTTGACAAAAACGAATGTGATTTAGGAGTCACCGTTTCTGATAACATGAAGGTAAGCAAGCAATGTGAAAAGGCATCACTAAAAGCTAGTGGAATCCTGGGTTGTATAGGAAGGGAATCACTAGTAGGAGAAGGAGGTGATCATGCCACTGTATAGATCACTTGTGAGACCTCGTCTGGAGTGCTGCATCCAGTTCTGGAAGCCTCACCTCAGGAAGGACAAAGAGTAATTGAAGACTGTGCAGAGAAGGGCAACAAAATGGTACACGGTTTGCATCAGGAACCATACGAGGCAAGGCTGCAAAGGCTCAACATGTACTCCTTGGAGCAACGTAGGGAGCGGGGGACATGATAGAGACATTCAAATATCTGAAGGTTCAGATACAGAACCTTTTCAGGCGAAACACCTGTACCAGGACCAGAGGACACAACATGCTTCTCAAGGGAGGTAGATTCAGGAGCAATGGGAGTAAGTACTTCTTCACAGAGTGAGTGGTGGACGTGGAATGGCCTACCCCAGGAGGTCGTGGGAACAAAGGCAGTAAGGAATTTAAACTAGCATGGGACAGGTGTAAGGGTATCCTCAAGAAAAAAAAATGGGATAGAAGAAATGGGAGACTAGATGGATCCTGCGGTCCCCATCTGCCGACATATTCTATGTTTCTACTCCATCTCCCCAGTGATGGAATAGCCCTGAAGACAGGGCCAACTAGCTGGTAATGAGAGATTGGTGCATTTTGCTATTAACAAAATAAATTCTATGAAATCTGGGAGCCTTTCTTGCAGCTTGCTAGCTGTGACATTCCAAACATGAGAGGTTACCCCCAACAGTAATACTGTGAAAAGGATCAAACTAATCTCCAACTTGGGAGCAAGAATAGTGCTAAGGGCGTGGATACAGTTCACTATCCGCACTTTGGTAGTTCCACTGGAGCAGGCTTATTTGTCAGACATCTTCAAGCTTATGCTTCTCCTACCACCGGGTGGTATATCCTCCAGCTCTGCCCCATGATGCCAGATCATTCTGCTGGAAGGACAGGTCTTGAGGGTATCCTTTGTATTAGCACTTTTGGCAAACATTTCAACTTAAAGTCTACTGTTAAAATCCTTATCTCAGCATTGCCTCTGGATAATGTGCAAGATTGTGACTAGAAGAACAGAAACAATATACGCCGACCGGTGGCGCTGAGGTTAGTGCTGGGCGCCTTACCTCGTGGGCAGCCACCGGTGACCCGGGTTGTGGAATGAGCCTGACTCCATCGGGAGGTCATGAGGGCGGAGCTGGATAGAGCTGCCAGCAGGCAGGCTCTCCCTCTCTGGGGAGGCGATGTGGCATCCCTCGCCAATGGTGGCCCCTGGTAGAGGCCACAAGTGGCATGGGCTTAGAGGTGCCAGGCGCTAGGCCATGGGGTGGGGAAAGGGTCATGACCGGGGCTGTGGGTGCATGCGCACCTCCACGTGCATCGCTCCTACTCCTGGGGGCCTGGGAGAAAAAAATGGAGGAAGAAAATGCTCCTGGGCCAGGCATAAGGTAAGCGCCGGCTATTCTGGGTGGACGGGTCGGGGGTCGGTCGGATGGGGGCTGACTGGAGGAGCATAAAAAAAAAAAAAAAGAGAGAGAAACAACTTGGTTTCCAATTCATGCGTTCAGTGCTGGCAGAAACTGTCAGCCTCAGAACTCAGCATGTCTTACCTGTACTGATTTGTAGGGTAGCATGATGTGGCGGGTTGCAGCTCTCATCAGGTGATGCTCCTACTGTCGCTGGAAGATCAAAATGCAAGACTCTCCCTCAGTCATGGCCCTGAATTCTGCAGATGTGGAATTTTCTGCAGAATTTGCATCATCACAGAATATACATAGTGCTGCAGATTTCATTGTCCTTGGTGAATTTTCATTCAGATATAGTTTTCCATAATACCTGGTTCCCATCCCCATCTCGTTTATCCTGAAGCCCTCCTCTATGCTCTGCATATGTTGTCTTCAATGACATCTTTTAACCAATGGCAGGACTGCATTTTGCCACAGAAATGAAAAAAATCATGCTGCAGAAATAAAATGCTGCAGCAGAAACTTAGAAGCCCTGCCACAGAAATCAGGACAAAGTGCCACAGAGCACTAGGTGCCCTGCCATCAGTTGACCCTCTGAACTGGATTGATCCAAGGCTGCAAGAAGCCCTTGAGGGCTGCTGGGTCACATTCATAGCTTATGACCCTGAGGAAGAGGTGATTGCAGCCATGGCGAGTTCCTTGTCAGTCTTGGCGCTGCTGTTGGCTGGGGCCAGTGTCTGAGGGTCTTTGGAGGATTTTTGAGAAATGTATCGGGTCCTCCAGACCTTCAGAGAGCCCTTCTCACTGAGTAAGAAGCATACGTGCCACTGGCACAGTTCATGGGATTGGGAACAAACTTGTTCCTTTCACTACCTTGACTTCCCCAACCACTTGACTTTGGTCGAGCTCCCTTATGTCAAAGGTCAGGTGGAGACCTCACAGTACCCCTCAGCCATGTCAACCTTGACTCTGGTCAACCAGGCAGTTGAGATCTTTCTTGAGCCCGTTAACCGACTGTCAGAAAGGTTGATGATGAGCCGATCTCCCAGATGCCAGTGCTCTGGTCCTCACTCAGTAGGATGTGGCTCAGTCGATATCAACATATGAACTCGCCAGCAGATAAAGGCCTTTCGGTCTACTGAGTCTGCTCGATTGTGCAGCTAGCAGTCCTTATACTGCAGCTGCTTCTCCCCTACAGTGACCCTCCCCTTACCCTGTCCCATCCCCTTTTGAAGCAGCCCACTGTATTACACCTCTGGTAATACGTTCCACCCTGACACCACCCTCTCCGTAAAAAGTATCTCCCATTTCCTTCCTGAACCTTCCCCCTTCAATCTCAGCTTGTGCCCTTGGGTGTCCCTCCCTCTCCTTAACTGGAAAAGCCCTCCGTGTCCATTCTATTTATTCCCTTCCTGTACTTGAAGGTTTTCAATCGTGTCTCCCTTTTCCTCCTCTCCTCCACAAGTACATGTTCAACTCCCTCAGCCTACTCTCATAGGGAAGTCCCCTAACTCCTGGATCATTTTGTTGCCCTGCCCTGCACTGCTTCAGTAACCTAGTGTCCTACTTCAGACACGCCACTTGAGATGGTCTAACTAGTGACCTATACAGCAGCAGGATCACTTCCCCCGGAGGATATGCCTCTGGTAATACAACCCAGCATCCTGTTAGCCTTTGCAGCTACCTTTCTACATTGTGCAGAGTTGTTCATTGCTCCTGTTATGATCACCCCTAGATCCTTCTCCTCCTCCATCTTGGCTAACTGCACCCCCCAAAAGCTGGTAGCTCCTCCTTGGGTTTTTGTTCGAAATGTGACATCTTGCATTTCTTGGCATTGAACTGCAGCCTGCAAGTGTCTGACCAGGCCTCCAATTTTACCAGATCATTCTGCAACCCCTGCCACCCTCTAAGTCATCCACTACTGCTCCCATCTTGGTGTCATCTGCAAACAGACTGATCTTGCTCTTGATGCCTATTGTAATGTCTGCTATGAAGATCCCAAACAACACCGGCCCCAGTACAGAGACCTGTGGCACCCCACTTGTCACTTCCCTAGGCAACAGAACTCCACTCCCACCACCACCTCTGCTGTCTCCCTTGCAGCCAGTTCCTACCCATCACACCATCTTAGCTACGGCCCCTGTGCCTTCAGCTTACTACCTAGCCTCCTGTGTGGCACCAAATCGGATGCCTTACAGAAGTCCAGGTACAGGACATCACTGCATGGTCCCGTCTAATTGCCTGGTAACCAGGCAATTAGAGAGCCATGCACACGTGATAAAGCCTGGAAGACCTTTAAGAGATCTGGGGTACATACTGATTGGATTATTTATCATCGGTGCTGCAATTTATGCAAAATAAAATAAAGGTGGCCAAAGAGACTATCTTATATCTTTACAAGAAACAAACCTTACCACCCCTAAAAGCTTCTGGCGCCAGATGAATACCCTAATAAAATGTAGAGAACGCATTGTTCCCGAACCATGACCACTAATGGAGCCACTTTCACAACACCTCTGGACATTGCCACTGGAATAAACAACTTCTTTACAGACCTTACTCCCTACAAAACACGGTCTTCCCCCTCTTACTCCTACTACAATACCAATCAACATCAACGAGACCAACCGTCCCTCCTTTCATATAAAGCTACCACCAATTCTGAGGTCCTAAAGTTGCTCAAGAGACTCAAATATGATAGCTCTCCAGGCTTTGATACCATGCCCCTAAATTCCTCCGCATTGGGGCATGCTCTTGCCCTGTCCATCTCGATGCTAATCAATCGATCTTTCATCACCCACTCTATCCTGACAAATGGAAAACAGTGGTAGTGGTACCTGTCCACAAATCCAGCCTATTTGATATAGCCCAAAACTAAAGACCAATTTCTATCCTCTGCCCTATTGCAAAAATTCAAGAATGAATCCCGTATGACCGGTTGTACTCATTCCTTGAACAAACAAACTCTTCACAGACTTTCAGCATGGCTTCCATAAACACATAGAACCGACTCTCCCTCCTTTGCATCACCTCTGACTTGTTCAATAATATGGATCTGGGCCAAGCCACCAAGCGCAGTCTTTATGGACCTAACTAAGGCCTTTGACCTTGTTAATCACCCCTGCTAATAGCTACACTTCACCACATTGGACTGGATAACAACTCCTTGTGTGGTTTTCAAATTACCTAGCAAATTGTTCTCAATGTGTCAAATGGGCAAACACACTATCCCCTCTAGCACCAATCACTGATGAGTGCCAAGAGGTCCATACTTGGTCCCCTACTATTTTCATATTCATCAATTACCTGCCTCTTAACCATGGTGGTGCATCAGTACAACTCTACACAGATGATGCAATATTCTACAGATCTTCAAGGATATCGCTTCCCTGACCGTAAATCCTGAGCTAGATTTCCACGCCCTAGAATCTTGGTTCTTAAATAACCAACGGGTTCACAATGAGAAAAAAAACAAAACTATGCTCTTCGTCACACTTCCTTCAAAACTCCATATGACACACCTTTCCTCTTAAAAACCTCCTTGGGTACTCCCACTGGAAAATGTCTCATCATTCAGATACCTGGGATTCACGCTGCAGTGAGAACCTAGTGCTCAAAGCACACATAAACAACACCATCAAAACCACTAATCAAAAACTTGGGCTGCTCTACGCTCAGCACCCTACCTCTCAAAGCATGCCAGGTGACCACTGCCTCACCACCCTACTCCCTGGTCTATTCTGTACGGCACCTGTCATCCACTTGGTTAAGGCTCCGTTATTGAACAAACTAAAAAAGGCATGGACCGTTGGCGCAGTGGTTGGATTTCCACTTTCATGACGATGGCGGCCAGGTTGGGGTGGATTCGGGTCACTGGAGAGCTGAGCTGGGGAGAAGGCTTCAGCGTCCTAGGGACTGCTCGCCTTCTCCGGGGAGGCGGGAGGGGACGAGATCCATGGCTTGTCTGACCCCAGGTGGAGCCGGGATACAGCAAGCTGGTAGGACAGACCAATGGGGGAGCTATGTGGCGGACATGGTAACTCCTTGGCGGCAGGGCACACACACAGCACAGAAAAGCCAGAAAAAGCACCACCGGGCGGCGGTTGATGGAGCTCTAGTGCCAGCCCTAATTGTGATGGTCTGCCCGACCACCAGGGGACTCAACGAAATGTGAAGATGTCGGGACGCTGGGCCCCACCCCATACCGCCTGGGACATGTACAGCTTCATGGGGAACCTCAGGGGATTCAGGTAGGCCAGTCATGGAGGGCCACTTAGGAGTCTCCGAAGCGCAGCTCCAGGGTGGGGGAAGGAGGAAATAGAAAGTTAAAAAAAAAAAAAAAGACATACCATAAGATAGCTCGCTTTGCTGCCTTGCCCCCCTTTCTCACCCACTGCCTTGTACTCAACAAGCTAAGTTGGCCAACCTTTGACAAATTTGACTTCCCCATGCACTGTACCACCTTTAAGTTGATTCATCAGCCCCCTCCCAGTCTGATGGGCCTGCTATCCCTAAAACCTACCCTTGTGTATTAAGATCTTCTAGCCTACCATTACTGGAGCTCCGAAGGCCAGGCTAAATATAGGCCAAAGATCCCATGCTGTCATTGCCCCCAGAATTTGGAACAATTTGCCCCACCCTCTACTTTCCTGAAAACCGTTAACCAATTCAAAAAACTCTACAAGGATGAGTTCTTCAACCCCCAATGTAGAGTAACTGTTATTCACAAGTAAGGCCACATGTGACTAATGTTATGTGTCTCTTTCAGTCTCCCAATGGTCACAAACAGCTTCCCTTCTCTCCTATCTCAAAGACAAGCTGTTCTCCCACTCCTCACTCCTCCTCTACCTAGAATAACATCTGACTGTAACCTGAACCCCATGGCTCTAACCAAATGCAGTTGAATCTGGCTATTCTTAGTTATCTTTCTGTTTAAATTGTTGACATCTGGTATGCGAATGGCATAAATGTCCCTACACATGGTATAAAATGTTAATCTGCCTCCTGTCTCCCTGGCTACATGCAAACTGCCTGTAATCCTGAATCCTTTGGTTGTGTGCCTACTCGGGCACTATTGTTATTACCTATGGCTTAGCTGTATATCGTGACTCACTGTACTATTCTATGTGTATTATTGTATTCTGTTTTGTTCTTAGAATTTTTTATTCCTCAGGTCGTCACTGAAAAGGGACTTTGTCTCAGTTGACCTACCGGTCATCAAAATTCAAATAAATAATAAATACCCAATCATGAGTACTCCACCAGGTTGGTCTGACAGGATCTGCCGAGACAAACCCATGTTGCCTGCTGTCCTGCAGCCCATTAGCCTCTAGGAGGGAAACCAGCCTCTCCTTCAGGATTGTCTCATCAGCTTTCCCATGATGGATCGAGGCTTAATGATCTGTAGTTCCCGGCTCATCTTTGGGGCACTCTTGTGGAGGGGTGCCATGTGTGCCATCCTCCAGTCCTGCAGGTACACTCCCCCAAGTCCAGGGAGGCATTGAACAGGTCTGCCAGGGGTTCTGCCAGGACTTCTGCTGGGCTTGCTAGCTCCCTTAGCACCCTATGATGTATGCCATCTGGCCCCAGTGCCTTGTCCACCCTAAGTGCCCTCAATCTCTCCAGTACCCTGCCCACTGGGTTTCCTATCACCTCTTCCCGCCTTGCCTACCCCTGCAAGCCCCCTGGGTACTGCTCCCCTTTCTCTTCAGTAATACTGAGCAGAAGTACTTGTTTAATGCTTCTGTCTGTCTGCTGTAGTATCCACCCCTCCCTTTTAAACCTCACTATTTGGTCTTTGCAGCTCCTTTTCTCCCTGATGTACCTGAAAAAGTTCTTCTCCCTTCTTTAATGCCCTGTGCCAGCTTGAGTTCCCAGGATGCCTTGGCTGTCCTGGTCACCTCCTTGACTCCTTCAGGTATTCCTCTTTGTCACCCCCTCCCTGTTCTTTTGTACCTTTTAAAGGACTCTATTCTTTCTTACTTTCTCCATGACCTCCCTGCTCACCCAGCTAGGCTTCTTGGCCTAGCCCTCTTACGCTGGACCCTTGCACGTGTTGCATTTGCTTCCTCTATACCCCATTTAATGACCTCCCACCTCTGATTAGTGTCCATATCAGGAGTAATCTTGGCCAGATACCCCAGTACTATTTCCCTCATCCTCCTGAAGTCGGCCCTTCTGAAATCTATCACCCTTGTGCCCAGTCCTACTCCTCTTTCCCATGTCTATCTTGAACCACACAGTGGTGGTCACTTCCCACCAGCAGTTCCTCCACCCTCCGTTCCCTCACAAACTCATCATTCGCCAGCCCGAGGTCAAGGGTGTTCCATAACCTGGCAGGCTTATTGACCATCTGCAATAGGAAGCTGTCCTGGAAGGCATCCGAGTACCTGCTCCTTCCTATTTGTGGTGGCTGGGGTACCCAATCAACTCTGGCAGATTGAAGTCCCCACAATCACCATACTGCCCTTCCATAAGTCCTTCTGATCTGTCCCACTAGAACCTATCTAACTCCTCAGACTGACAGGGTGGCCTGTACACCTCCCATCCTGAGGATCCTATTTTTGGAGTCCTGAGCTGCACCCATAGTGACTCTGTGTTGCCTTCATCCCTTCCTCCCTGACACACTTCAGACCTTCCCTCACACAGCGCCACCCCCTTTCCCTTTTACCTTGTCCCACGAAATGTCCCGTATCCTGGTACTGCCAGATCCTAATCATGGTAATAGGTGGCCCACGTCTCAATTATGGCATCCTATCCACCTCCCCAACTGCCATGAGAGCCTGTAACTCTGCTGTTTTGTTTCCTAAGACTCCTAGCATTCAGGGTTACCACTCTCACCAGCTTCCTTACCCCCCACCTGCCTGTTGGGATTAAGCAAACAGATACTTTATTAGAAGTAGAGGGGTCTCATTTAGGTTACTACATCAACTTAGTTGCTAAATCAGTAGGAGGAGAGAGGTTAATTGGGGTGTGGCTCAGGAAGTAGAAAAGCAGGTGACTCAATTACAACTTCCTGCTGCTAGCTTTTGGAAGACAGAAATCTTGCTTTTAGAGCAAAAGCATCTGACTAAAAGCTACAGTTTTTCTTACTAATTTACACTTATATCTCAGCAGAGTCAGTGCCTGTTGGGATTAAGCAAACATATACTTTATTAGAAGTAGAGGGGTCTCATTTAGGGTTAAAAAAGAAAGTCAGTGTGTGTTTCTGTGTTGGGGAAGGTTACTACATCAACTTAGTTGCTAAATCAGTTTTCTTACTAATTGCCCTCCATCCCACCCTCACCATCCCACCCTAAGCCAGTTCTACTTTTATAGCCACAGGATTTGACTGACAACAGGGACTTCCTGTTTGGCAGTAGGAAGGAAGGATCATAGAAAACATTAGTTTTGTCAACCCTGAAGAAAAAGTAGCCCCCAGCTGCTGGAGGTCTGACTCAGAGCAAGGAAGAAAGAGACTACTGAAGAATACAGTAAGTTGCTGTCCCAGAACAGGAAGGTGAGAGTTGTAAGGAGAGGAGAGAAGTAAGCATACAGAGCAACAGGAGAGGGACACAAAATAAGACATAATGGGAGTGGTGCAGTGCAATGGCTATGGGGTGGCAGTGTTCTGGGAGACATTCTGGAGGTTCTTGATGCTGCCCTATTTGCAGACACCTCTCTGGTCTGAGGAAGGAGGTTGCCCATCTCCAGGCTGACCTGGCTAGGATTCATGAAACCTCCTCCCCACTACCTCAGAGGTTGCCAAGAAAGAGCAGCTGGACCAAGGTGGGCTTAGGGAGGAGAGGGTGGTGGAACAGAGTTGCATCCCTCCAGCTGTACCTCTCCACAATTCATATGCTGTTCTGGAAGATAGTGGTTCCTCTATGGAGGTACCTGCAGTGGAGCCAAGGAGGATGCTGAGAACCTCCACAAGGAGGAGGCCACAGGAGGTGGCAAGGCCCACAGGAAAGGAAACAACTCCTGGTAGGAGACTCAGTCATTAGGGGGTAGAAGTGGGGGAGGAAGGGAGAGAGACGGATGTGGTGCCTGCCTTGCACCTCAGTTTGGAGGGACAAGAAGCAAATCCTCAGGATCATGGGAGCAGCTGAATGAGGGAGGGAGCTGGATGCCATTGACCACCTAGGGACAAATGACCTGGCTAGGAATGGGATCAGAGTAGTGCAAGGGAGTTTGTAGAGTTGGGGAGGGCCTTAGACAAGTAGCACATACAGCAACCTTCTCGGAGGTGCTGCCTGTCTATGGCAAGAGGGTGATACTAAGTGCTCCACCATGGAATTCAGTGAATGGTTGAAAAACTGGTGTGGAGCTCAGGGTTTTGGCTTCATTGGGGACTGGGGAGCCACCTGGAGGAATGCAGACCTATACTGGTGCGATGGTCTGCATCTGTCCAGGGGAACTAGGATCTAGGTGATAGGTTTAAAGCAAGCATTTAAACTAGCGAAGGGGGAGGCACTGAAAAGGAGCGGGAAATCCCAGCCTCCCCCACAAAACATGGTAATTAGAGGGTAAACACCAAAGCAGAGAAGTCATTAAGGAGCAGGACAGAGGTAAATACAAAAAAGGCAAAGGCAGTAAGGACAGGGATGGGGCTAAAAGGTAGGCCATCAAAATGGAGGGTGATGAGCACTAATGCCCGTAGTCTGTGTAACAAGTTCCCTGATAGTGGCCTTGATGAAAGAGGGATGTCTGGATATTGTGGCAGTCACAGAAACATGGTACACAGAGAACCTGACTGGGATGTCAACATACCAGGATACACAATCTACAGGAGGGCCAGGAGAGTAAAATAGGAGTAGGAGTAGCTGTCTATGTAAGGAAGGATCAAAACAACAGAACTAAAGAGAAACAGGGAGCAGATGAGCCATCTGGGTCACCATGGAACAGGAAATGGCACCACAATCCGCATAGGGTTGTATACAGACCCCATCTTGGGAGAGAATGGACAAGAAAATGATAGAAGGCATGCTTAGAATGGCAGAAAAAGGAGATATTGTTGATGGGGACCTGAATATGCCAGTTGTTAACTGGAGCTCCTTTGCTGCAGGCACATCCAAGAGCAGGGTCATTCTTGATGCTCTACAAGGGCATGCCTCAGACAGGTAGTATTGGAACCCACTCGGGAGGAAGCAATCTTAAACCTGGTATTCTCAAGCGGGGATGGAGAAAGAATCTCAGATTTAGAAGTGGGTAGCCATCTGGGAACAAGCGACCACCAAACAGTGTGGTTCACGATAAACACGGCCATAGAGTCAAGCCATACAAAAGCAAGAGTATTGGACTTTAGGAGGGCTGACTTTGGGAAAATGAGAGAGTGCCTCAGAAAGCACTAGCAAACAGGCAAGAAGGAGGGGTGGAGGAACAATGGGGAGTAATCAAAACAGCTATCACAGAGGCAACAAGCCTTTGTGGAAGCAAATCAACAAAACACAACAAAGAAAAAAACACTATGGTTCTCAAAAGAGGTGGCAGGGAAGGTTAAGGAGAAAGGATAGCATTCAGGAAATACAAGGAAACATGGAGCAGAACAGAGAACTTATCAGTTAAAGCAGAAAGAGGCAGGGAAAGCAGTCAGAATAGAAAAGGTCCAAACCAAGGAAAGGCTAGCCAACTCTGTTAAGAAGGGAGATAAGACCTTTTATAGGTACGTTAGGGAGCGAAGAAAGACCAAGGGAGGAATACTGAGGCTTAATAAAGGGAGGAATGTGGGCAAGTGTGACAGAGAAAAGCAGGGATACTGAATGAATATTTCTGCTCAGTATTCACAAAAGGAAGAGGAGGGAGGTACCTAAACCAAACAAGAGAAACACTGTGGATACGGGTCAATACCAGTCCATTCACAGAAGAAAGGGTTCTAAAGAACTAGTAAAATTGAAGGTGGACAAAGCAATGGGGCCTGATGGGATCCACTCAAGAATTCTAAAAGAACTAAGGGTAGAACTAGTGACACCACTGACCTCCTCTTTAACAAATCATGGAAGGATGGGGTGGTACCTGAGGACTGGAGGAGGCAGATGTGATTCCTCTTCACAAAAGTGGGAGCAGGGCAGAGGGAGGGAAACTGCAGACCAGTTAGTTTTGACCTCAGTGGTAGGGAAAATGATGGAATCACTTCTGAAGAGAATAATTGTGAGTACCTAGAGGCCAGTGGGGCACAGGACCCAAGACAGCATTGATTCACAGCGGGAAGGTCATGTCAGATGAATCTAATAGATTTCTTTGGTGGGTGACCAAAGTAGTAGACCAGAGAGGGCTGTGGACATGGTCTACCTAGATTTTAGCAAGGCATTTGATACAGTCCACACAAAGATTAACATACAAGTTAGCCAGGCTTAGAGTGGGTCCCAAGGTGGTAACCTGGATAAAAATTGGCTGGACAACAGGGCATAAGGGTAGTAGTAAATGGAGCCCACAGTGAAGAAAGGAAGGTTACAAGTGGGTACCTGAGGGTTCAGTACTGGGACTGGTCCTTTTAATGTCTTTATAAGTGACATTGCAGAGGAACTGGAAGCAAAGTATGTCTCTTTGCAGACGACACAAAGATCTGTAACAGGGTTGATACAGAAGATGGAGTGGAAAGGATGAGAAGGGACTTGAGCAAGGTTGGAGTAATGGTCAAATGCATGGCAGCTTAGATTCAATGCAAAGAAATGCAAGGTAATGCACCTGGGAAACAAAAAACCAGGGAAGAGTACATCATGGGGGTGAGTGACTGACAACAACAAAAATAGAAAGGGACCTGGGGTTATTATATCAGATGACCTAAAGGTGGCTGGGGATACTGGGATGCATAGGGAGATGCATCAACAGTAGAAAACAGAGTTGTCATCCCTCTGTACAGACAGTTGGTGAGAACCCATCTGGAGTACTGTGTGCAGTTCTGGAGACCCCATCTCCGCAAAGACATAGAGTGGAGGCTGTCCAGAGGAGGGCAGCAAAATGGTGCAGGGTCTGTACCAGAACTGATCTGAAGAGACTAAAGGAGCTTAATAGTATACCCTTGAGGAAAGAAGGGAGAAGGGGACATGATAGAAACTTTCAAGTACCTCAAGGGAATCAACAATGTCCAAGAGGGTAGTATCTTTCAGAAAAGAGATGTGCAAGAACAAGAGGGCACAATTTGAAGATGGGGGTGGCTCAGAGGTAATGCGAAGTATTTTTCACAGAGAGGGTTGTGGATGCATAGAATAGCCTTCTGAGGAGGTCATGGAGTCAAGAACATTGGGGAATTCAAGAATGCATGGGACAGACATAAGACAATCCTAGTGGAGGGTAGGAGGAAGTAGGCTGTTGGTTAACTAGGATCTGCAGCTTATCCATCAGGTAGGAAAATGGTCAGACTAGGTGGGCCAAGCAGTCCTTATCTGAAATCAAATTCTATGTTTCTATGTTACCTGCTCTCCTTTTTAGCATCTTCTCTTAATCTCTCCTAAGTCCCTGCTGCCAGCATGGGGTAAGCTTGTTTGGCTTCCTGCCTTAGGATCCTGCCGGACTCCTGCCCACTTGCCACCCCCACTACTAGTTTAAATTCTCATTGTTTGCTAAGTATTCCTCCAGTTTCTGTTTCAAGACCCTCCTTCCCTCCTTACTTAAGTGAAGTCTGTCCTTGCCGTAGAGATCCTTGCCTCCCAAGTCCTTTTCCACCCCACCCCACCAGCCCATACCCTTTGGATGGACACCATTCCCTTAACCCGATGTTAAATTCTTCTATCCTCAGCTTCCTTGGTGCTCGCCCTGGGTACAGGAAGCACCTCTGAGAAGGTTACTGATCTTTCCTGCCTCCTCTGAAATGAGCTCCAGCTCCTCAAAACCTCACCTGGACTACATTTACCGTATTACCTGCCAGGTCATTAGTTCCCAAATGCAGAACTATGTGAGGGTTTCTCTCTACCCCTCCTAGCATACTTCAGAATGGATTGCCCCACCCTTTCTGCTGTCATGCCTGGCATGGCCTCCACCATATTACGTCTATGGCTCTCCCCTTGCTCCCCATCTGATCCCTTCAAATTGAATCCCCCAAGCACTAGGATCCACCTTGTTTCCTTGTTCTGCTGACCTTGTCCATCCTTATCCTCTCCTGCCAGGTCCTCTGTTCCCAAATGCATTGTCGCTGTTCCCCTTCCACCCCTATCTCTGCACCGCCCTACCCATTTCCTGATTCCCACCCTCTCCACTGGGCTCCTCCTGCCACTTCCCCTGATGCATCCCTCCCTTTCTCCTCATACCTCCCTCCTCCCCTCCTTAGCTACTGTCCCCTGTCCAGTCTCCTCGCTCCTTCCCCCTTATCCTTAGCTATTGAAGCCCTGCCCCTTTAGTCACCCTTCCAATGCCCTCTGGATTGTGGGTGATCTCTTCCTCACCAGCTTTGTCTATGAGGTCCTCCTGCTTCATCTCCTCCAGTGTAGCCATCACTGAGAACCTGTTGCGTGACTCCTTCCCATGCTCTGAGTCCTCCCTGGCATACTGTTGAGAGGCCGCATTTGCTGCCTGCTCTAGGGCCTTTCCTGCCCCTATTCCCTATCATCCTCCACCCTTCATCTATACAGTGTAAATCCTGGGGTGGCAATATTGGTCCATTTACCCTTCCCCCACCCCTTTGGCCTGGGTTGCATGCAGTCTTCTGGGGCACTCCCATGTGCCCTCAGTCCTGGATTGATCCACCAATCTGTACCTTTCCCTCATCTTATCTCTGCCTTAACCACCTAATCTCTTCCTTGAGCTGCTTAGGTTGCCTGCACACCAGGCATCCTCCATCTCTCCATGCAACCCTTAAAAGATAACTGCCCCACCGTTGTTGCAGCCTACTATCTTCCCATGCCCCTACCTGACCCCTACCACCCTTCCAGCCTGCCCCTGCTTCATACTGTCCGTCCTATCCCTGGGACGTTCCCCTTACTAGGGCTAACCATGTTATTTTCTGCCCCTTTTCCTCCCTTTGAACTGATCTGGAATGATCAGTCAGTCCCAGATGCGCCACTCGCTGCTATTCCTATCCTGTAATTCTGCATATATATCAATGAGGCTATTGCTTGCGCTGTGCTGCCTAACTGTTCCTGCCACTTTAAGTAGATGTGGCCTGGTCTTCTACTATAAAGGCAGGGTGGTTGGAGAATGGGGGTGGGTGGGGAGTTGTTCCTTTGATACTCAGTGTCTACAAAACAATCAGGTAAAAAAAATGACAGTCTTCTGTAAACTACAGAGCAAAAACTCATAAACCTACCAGTAAACAGATTCTCTTAGTCCTGCTCACACAAACTAGCAAATCCAGCTGGGACGGCTGTGGGACCAGCCTCAACTGGTAGTCATGCCTCTGAAGTGGATACTGCTCAACATAGCTCGACATGTCTACTACAACCTTCAGAGGACCCTTCATGATGTCAGCCCACGGGTTGATGGTTGAAGCTACATTGCACTCAGTCTTGCCCAACCAGAAGGTGCCGCCACGATATTCCTCGACATCCTCATCCTCTGGCAAAGAGGCAGTGCCACAAGATGCAATGGCGCTACAAGGCTCCTCCAGCAGCAAGAGGACCATTGCGGGGTGGGGTAAGGCTCTCACCCTGTGGACCTCGGTCACCAGGCAAGTGGCAGGCATGCCCATGTTGGTCCACCCAAGGCACATGTCTCCAGTAACTGCTTCTCCTCCAATGTGGGTAGAGCCACCACCACTGCAGCTTTGGTGGGTGCTCCCACAAAGTACTCCATACTGCTGCCAGCTTGCCAGGCTGGCTTTCGGTAGTGATCAAGCAGTCCATAAATACAATGGTGGTCCATGTTAGAAAACAGCTCATGGGCCATTTTTGAGAGTCCTTGGATGACTCTGAGTGACTGTCCATGCTTTCCTCGAGGACCCACACTTTGACTATGGTTCGATCAAGGAAGTGTCCACCAATGATGGGCCAGTGTCATTTTGGGCTTTACCCACCTCATATCGGAGATCATGAGTATGCCTTTGCAGCCAGTTCAGAAGCAGGCTATTGACCCCTTTACTGATATCCTGGACAGGGTCATTGTCCCAGGGTTTCCTTTCCCATGGCTGAGGCCATTTTGGGATTGGCCTGGAGCTTTGGCAGTGTCCAACATCCTGCCTGGTCCCACAACCTGTATGGTCAAGTATGCAGTCCCTACAAGGTCCTTTCGGAGGTTCTCAGATCACCCTTTGCCAAAAGATTGGTCTCAGACTCAGAAATCTGGTGGCCAAGGGGACATGGGCAAGACTCTGGACAAAGAGTCGAAAAAGATTGACAATGTGGCTAGAAGGCCTGCGCTGCCGTGTCATTGGGTCTCCATCAGGTGAGCTATACTATGATGATGGCCAATTGTGGCCACGACCATCAACTGCCAGTGTAGGTGGTCAGAGACCAAGGTCAATCACTGGTTAAACACCAGTTCCAGATGGTTCTGGACAAGGTGACTCATGTCGCATACCAAGGCAACAGCCGTTGCAATGTGTCACAGGGCCTGGCTGAGACTTTCCACCTTCTTAATAATAATAATAATATACTTTATTTCTTAAGCGCAATTCACAAAATCAAAGCGCTGTACATAAATAAGAGCATCGTAAAACAAAATAACATAACTCAGAATTAATACAACATAATTTAGATAAAACAGATTTAAAATTAACAGAAATACCATCGTTACATACAGAATGCTTGCTTAAATAAAGTACATTTTAGGCCTGCTTTGAAGCTCTTCACGGGTGGATACCCAGCACAAACTGGCTAATGCCCTCTTTCTGGGCACCAGCCTTTTGGCCCTGGGGTGGAGGGACATCATACCAGTATTGAAAGTCTAGTGCCACCCTGAATTCTGGGGTATCATCCCTGAAAGCACAGAACATAAGTAAAAGACCTTCCAGTATAGGTCTTTCAGCCTTGATAGCAGCCCTAAGCAGGGGCAATACCAAGCCTGGCACCCAAAGCCCAAGTTCGGTGGCCAGGGGCCAAAACAAGGTGGGACAGGAGAAGTTGTGCCTCCTCAGAGGTTGTCCAGTAAAGGGTCGGGGGGTGACATCCTCCTGCCTGTCCAGTCCCTGAGAGCTCAGCTCCCAGTGGGGTGTCAGCGGAGTAAGCCACTTCTATCTACAGCAGGTCCATCATTACTATGGGCAAGTGGGTATTAGAGGTAGTAGGCAGAGGGTTGCCTCTGGATTTTGAGGCAAGGCAACTTTATTTATGAAGTGCACTTTCCGAAGGCACAGGGCACTGTACAGATAGTTTAAATCAAATAAATACAAAACAAGCAAAACATACTAAAATAGGATATAAAACTGAGTAATAAAATACATAAAATATGAAATGTTGCTAACTCACTTGTTAGTTAGCTGGGAGTCTTGTTTAAATAAATAATTTTTCATTGAGGTTTTATAGGCCTCCACCAAGTGGGCCATACAGATATACCCAGGCAGTGAGTTGCACGGCATTGGAGCCATATCAAAGTGCTCTGTTTCCTGATAGTCTTGAAGGGGGGCAGTGAGCAAACCCACATCTGTGGAGTGGAGGGTCAGACTGGGAGGTGAGGCACCAGCAGATCTTTCAAACAGATCCGTGTTAACAAGCATATCTTAAAAGCTAGTGTGCTGCCCAAAACTAATACTAGTTTTTAAAAGCAGTCAACCATTTCCTTGTATATCTGAGGTAGTTTTCTTTTCTGTTTGTTCAAAATAGAAGATTGTTTACCTGTGGTTGCCCCTCCAGCATGTCACCCGACAGTGAATCCTGAAAACAGACCATTACAGCAACTGTCGCTGTAATGGTCTACCCTCGATGATGCCTTTCTCCCAGTGTTGTGCCCTTCCCGAACAACTCCGATCTGGAGTTGATTATATAGAAATCTAGGGGGAGGACGTAGCCTACAAAAAACACTTCATTTGGGATGGCACAATACCGTGTCGGTCACTGTGCTGTCACAGGCAGAGGTCAGCAAATTCACTGCTGACCTTCAGTGGTGCTTCCATTTACCTGATGTTAGTAGTTGTGATGTGTAGGACAGTCTCTGCTGGCAGCTGACATTTCAAACCCCAGGGAGTCTTACTGTATTCTGACTAATGCCGTTAGCCCTTCCAGTTGAACTGCCGGAGAGGAAAGAGTAAAAGCCTATAAGCTAATAGTGGAATGTTCAATAGGCTCGAGTTTGATTTTTCAAACCACTGTCCTCGGTACATTCTATGTAACTGCCAGATTATTCTTTATTTTGCCTGGAGGTTTCTCCTCAGCTTCCTTCGGTTGAAGTAAACATTCGATGGTTTTTCAAACTACCATACATTTTCGTTTCAAACTTCTGTCCTTGATTTGAGTTAGACTAGACTAGGTTTTACTTCAGTTTAAAGTCTTTCAGTTTCTGATCGGTCTTTCATAACCGGAAGGAAAACAAACACATTTATTTACTGTTTGAGGTAAAGGTTAGGTTTTTTACTTTAAAATCTTGTATCTGGGACCGGTCTAGTTTTGGTTTAAAAAACTGATATTTTACTTGGTTTTTCCTTGGTCGCTAATCCATCTGTTAATCAAAACTTGTATTTTCTTTCCTTATCCAGGTCTAACCACCATCTGTGGATAAGTGCTAAATTTTAGTGTTTAGGGTTATGTCACAGATAGGGTTACCAGACACCCTCTTTTACCCGAACCGTCCTCTTTTGGCGTCCAGAATTTTTGTCGGGTGGATTTTTAAAGTGGTGCTAATTTGTCCGGGTTCTTGGACTTCCGGTGGTGGCACTGCTGCTTCTGTTGGTTGCCATGGCAACTGTTACCATACCACCAGACCAGGATGGAGGAGAAGTGTGCGTCAGTGCGTGTGCATCTGTCTGCGACCCAAGTCCGACTCTGCGCATGTGGCATCTCTGCTTAGGCTCCCGCGTGCAGGATTTGAATTGGCAGCCATTTGCTAGCCTAGTCTATGAGCAGAAAGTCCAATCCATCCGACCGACCTCCTTGCAGCGCAACAACCAGCAGCTCATCTGGCTCCTTGGACTCTGTCCATCATCTCCACAACCGTCCAGTTTCCACAGGCGGCTTATTCTGCTGCTTGCCTGCTGTGTTGAACTTGTTGCTGCTGGGCTGGCTGCTGCTATTTAGGTGGCACGGCGGCTGGCCACCCTCCCGCTGCCCGCCGTAGAGTAGTGTCAGCCAGCCCACAGCCTTAGCCCCCGAGGCTGAGTCCGACCCAACCCCAGCCCACCAGGCAGGCGGCCATGCCACCATGCCCATGCCAGTATCGATTGACTCAGCGATCACGCCTGTGAGCCGAGGGGCACAGCAAGCCAGCGCTAGTGTGTGTGAGGGAGCACAGGAGGAGTAGGACCGTGGTCCACCGTCCAGAACTCAGGAGGACTGTCACTGCAGCAGGACAGGAAGGATTCAGGAAGCAAGGAAGGCTCTAAGGTAGGATTCAAAGACCAAAAAAAAAAAGGCCCCAGACCACAAGCAAGTATATTCCCTGCAGCTGGCTAGATTTTATTTTCCTCCTCTGCAGTCCTGCTGTCCTTTAGTTCTTTGGGCTTGCTTGGCTTCGCTTGTTGGTTGTTGCAAGTAAGTGCAACCTACTCTCGACCGCCTTTAGTTGCTGTCAAAACACCACATCACTGAAAGGGGGTTGTTAAGGACCAGGTTGCTTCTTGTTGTTGCTCTCGTGGTGCTTTTTTTAAATTATTATTTCTGCCCTCAGATCTTATGAATGATGATTGCTGGTTCATGTGATTTTATTTGTCCTCCCACCTGTAGTTTCTGTTCAAATTCTGTGTACTGTCAGACTAGTGCCAGTGGACCCAAAATACAGCTAATAAATCTGACCACCTGAGAGGGTGGAGTGGTAGAGCAGGACTGAAAGGCTGGCTGCTGTGCCACCGCTGATTTAAGGGCATAGGGCTGCACTTGTAATCCATCCTAGGTGTGGTGTGGCTGAGGGCAGGGGATGGTTGAGGGCATGGGTGGTGGCTGAGGTGTGGGAAGGTGGCTGAGGTATGAGGCAGAGGGCACAGGGCAGGGTGGCAGAGGTGTGAGGGGGTGGCTGAGGGCACAGGATGGTGGCTGAAGGTGTGGGAGGTGGCAGAGGGCACAGGACAGGGGTAGCAGAAGGCGTGAGGGTGGCTGAGGCACAGGGTGGTGGCTGAGGTGAGGGAGAGGTGGCTGAGGGCATGAAGGGGTGGCTGAGGGGATGAGGTGGTGGCTGAGGCATGGGGAAGTGACTGAGGGCATGGGGGTGACTGAGGGCACAAGGGAGGCTTCTTTTGGCTTCAAAATCTGGTAACCCAGTCACAGAAACCCATGAAAAGAACCGTCCCACTGGGTTTCAGCATTGCAGTGAGCCATTTGCAAAGGCTGACCAAAATCTCATTTGTGTATTTTGTCTAGGGTTTGATCAACTGAAGACAGACTGTGAAATTTGCAAGAACTTCCTCAGTCTACTTTATAGGCAGCTCACTAGACTGAAGGAGAAATGGCTGAAAATCCCTGACATGGATGGTCGGTCTGGTTCCACAACAAAGAAAAACGAGTGGAACTGGAGGGGTGCCCTCTGACCAAGTGAGACCTCCTCGACCAAAGAAAGCGCAGAGACAGCCCCCCGAAATAGTTTCTGCTAAAGAAAAGAAAAGTACCAGTTCGAACTAGAGACTTGCAGTTGTGGTTCCAACTGCTGAAGAATACACGAATGCTATTCGCATCATTCAGTCTCTCAGACCTGTTCCTGAACCGGTTCAGTGTTCCTTGACTCATTTCTTTAGTTCAAATGCCTGGTACTTCTCTTCCCTCCAGTTCATATGGCCCTGAGGCATTTTGTGAACAGGAGTGGGAGGGTGATGATGAAGAAGAAGAGGACTTGATGAATCTGAACCTGGAGTCTCCCCGACCACCAGGGATTTGAGTCTCCCTTTAACAATCTGGGGACCCTCCTCCCATTATGCCTTTATGAAAAAGGTGGCAGAAGCACTGGAGCTGCCTGCCCAGGAGGCTTTGGAGGAGGAGGAGGAACCAGACTATATCAAAATGATGGATGTACCTGCTACAAAGAGACTTACAATCCCTATACATAAGTCTCTTAAGAGGCAGACCATGAAAATCTTTCAGACCCCTACCTCCATTCCCCTGCGGACAAAAGCGATGGACAGGAGGTATTTATTGGCTGGTAATGGGACTGATTTTTGTTTAGTCATTGCAACCATGCGGGAGTAGCTCAAGATGCAGCCTGTGAGAAAGAAGGCATACCTTAGCCTCTCACCTCCTGATAAGGATTATAGGAGGATTGATTCAATGGCCAAAAAGGAGTAACTTGGTGCCTCCCTGGGCATCAGGCAAGCTTCTTATATGGCATACATATCCAGATATCGGAAATCTTTATGGAATCTGTTCTGGAATTGATCAAGACCGCCTCCTCAGCTGGCAGCAGACTTGGAGGAGGTTGTTAAGAATGGCATAGAGGCATCCAGAAACGAGTTCCATATGGCTGTGGATCCCAATGACAGTGCCTCTCGGTTATGGCCACTATTGTCTCACTAAGAAGGTTTGCCTGGCTAAGGTACACAAACCTTTCTCAAGACACTCAGACAAGGTCCTGGACTTTTCCCTAGTGCAGAACTCACTTTTAGGAACAGACAGAGGCCTACATGAAAAAAAATGGATGAGTACAGCTTATAATAGTGCTGCAGCCAGAGAAACTGCCACTCCACAGAAGCAACATAGGGGAGGCGGCGGCAGGCCCTACCAGGCATTTTTACCAGACTGAGGCCTTCCTGCCTACCAGCAGCAAAATGCCACTTAGGGTAGAGGCAGAAGAGGTGTCAATTGTGCTGGCTCTAGCCCTCAACCCAAGAACCCTGCCAAGCAGAGACCCCTTAGGTGATTGTCAGGGCCACCTCCCAATCCAGTAGGGGACAGTCTTGCTTATTACTTCCAGGCATGGCAAGCCATTACCACAGACTGAAATAGATTTGGGAAATGACTTTTAAATATCGGGCAGCGATTGCTTGGAACAGCTTCCCTTGTCAGTGGAGGGACATGACATTGTCTGTTAATACATTCAAACAATATGTCAAACCAAAACTGCACGAATACTGCTGCTACTGGGGTTAGTGGCAGCACTTTTGTACATATATTTGGCATTATGTTGAATGTCTTGTCTTTGTAAGTCATTCATTTGTACATAGCTGTGTATTTTTTAGCCTATATCCTTGTGCTGTAGTTTATTGTAAACTACAGGATTGCTATGAAAACAGGGCTTCTTTGGCCCTATGGTATATATTTGCCTGCATAAATAAAGTTGTTTTACTACTACTACTACTACTACTACTACTACTACTGAATCCTGGAAGTAATAAGCCAGGGCCTTGCTCTAAGCTTCAGGTTATTCCCAAAACAAGAGTTAAAGTCATTCAAACCTGCTGCCAATTCAGAAACAGCTCTGCTGGAAGCAGAAGTGTCCACTTTACTGCTAGACAGGGCAGTGGAATCTGTTCCAGTCCCTCACAGGGAAAAGGGTTGTATTCAAGTTACTTTCTAACCTTGAAGAAAATGGGGAGTGGCGGTCCATTCTGGATCTAAGATACCTCAACAAACATCTGACAAAACCAAAGTTCAAGATGGTCACTCTGGCTATGATCCTTCCCACTCTGAGACAAGGGTATCCTTAAGGCTGGTATCCTTAGACCTGAAGGATGCCTACTTTTACATCCCCATCAGACAATCTCACAGAAGATATCTCCGGTTCGAGGTTGCCATTGGGACATTACCAGTTCAGGGCTCTGCTCTTTGGCATGACCTCAGCTCCAAGGGCTTTCATAAAGTGCTTGGCAGTGGTCGTGGCTCATCTGAGAAGAAGGAATTGCAATGTTTCCTACTTGGACAACTGGCTAGTCGTAGATCGCCCTCAGCAGGTACAGGAAGCCCTAGCCATTACACAGGACACTCTGCAGTCTCTAGGATTCTGGTAAACCTCAAAAATCAGTTTTGGAACCGGTTCAGCTCCTAGATTTCATAGAGGCGAGCTGGACACAGTTCAGGCAAAGGCTATCCTGCCACAGGCAAGGGTGGACAGCCTAGTTCAGTTAGCAGGCTCTTTTCGCCTGCACGTCCCTTGACCAGCAAGGTATTTTCTCCAACTCTTGGGCCACATGGTCAGTAGCTACAACAGTGGTCCCAGGGGCCAGGTTTCAAATGAGGGACATTCAGTTTCACCTCAGGTCCTTCTGGTCGCAGAGAAGGGACCTCTTTCCAAGCTGGTGCCAGTGACATCCACCTTGCTGCAAGTCCTGCAGTGGTAGCAGGACAGGGACAACCTCAGAGCGGGGTCCCATTCCTACAGCAGCATCCTACTGTGGTACTGACCACAGATGCCTCTCTTCTAGGGTGGGAGCCCACCTGGGAGACCACACTGCACATGGTACATGGTCCAAGCAAGAATCTCTCCTACATATAAACCTGCTAGAATTCAGGGCAGTGTTTCCGGCATTTCAGTCATTTGTCACAATGGTACAGGGAGGGTGGTCCAGGTCAGAACAGGCAACACCACCGCCATGTACTACATAAACAAACAGGGATGAAGAGGCCATGAGGATCTGGAGTTTGGCCTACTCCCTCAAGGTCTCCCTGGCAGCAGTTCACTTGCCAGACAATGTCTGACAGATGCACTCAAGCAGAATCAATCAGAGCCACCATAAATGGGCCTTGAACAGGCAAGTCCTGTTCACAGTATTCAGGAGATAGGGCACTCAGAGATAGACCTCTTTGCAGCCCAATCATCAACTATCCCAGTTCTGTTGCAGGCCATGAGTACTGGGCTCAGTTCCTCTGGATGTACTGCTTCTGGACTGGACTGGACAGGCAAGTTTCTGTATTCCTTTCCTCCATTCCTCTGATCGAACTCAGATGTCAGCTAAATGATCCTTATAGCTCTAGACTGGGACAGGCAGCTGTGGTACTCACTGTTGCTGACCCTGTCGACTACCAGTCCAATCTGCCTTCCCAGGAGGCACAATCTCCTGACTGCCTCCCAGGGAGGATCCTGTACCCCAACCTCAAGTCCCTCAGACTCAATGGCTGGCTTTTGAGAACCTAGAGTATGCAGGCTTGTATCTTTCTGAAGGGGTGATGGATATCCTAAGGGTCTCTAGAAGCCTTCTACCAGGAAGACTTACACTTCAAAATGGAAAAGGTTCTCTATCTGGTGTTCCCAAAGGGGTACAGATCTATAGGAAGCTGGCTTGGTACACAGTCCTGTTGGACTATTTAACCCACCTTCATTCTCTAGGCCTCCAGCCTTCTACCCTCAAGGTGCATCTGGCAGCTGATTCTGCCCACCTTTCAGCAGGGAAGGGCCCTTCCTGGCTTCTAATGCTATTTTCAAGAAATTTTTAAGGGTTTCTCCACTTGCATCCTCCTCATAGGGAACCTACCCTTCTTGGGACCTGAACATCTGCACAACACAGTTGATACAGACCCCTTTTGAACCCATGTCTTCAGCAGAGCTTAAGTATCTGATGTGGAAAACTGTCTTTTTGGTAGCTATCACTTCAGCAAGAAGGATCAGTTAGCTACGGGCCTTGTCTGTGGAGCCTAACTACATTGCACTCCACAGGGATAAGGTTGTTCTCAGAACAAATAGGACATGCCTCCCCAAAGTGGTTTTGACTTCCATTTGAACCAGTCCATTACATTGCCTGTTTTCTTTACAGATCATTCTAGTTCAGGTGCTATCCCAGGGCTACTACCCCTGCCTGCTTGACTACTAACAGGTTGAGGGGCCTAGGTTCTATGGTGGGTGCCTCCACCCAGAGGTCAGGGTTTGTAGAGGTTAGACTAGCTTGGTCACAGACCTCTGGGACACTGAGACCCCTTTTATTCCCTCTAGTGGCTCACACAGTACACAGGAGTTACAGTCCCAATACCCCACATATACGCACTGTTCACTCATAAAGTACCACTTACCCTCGAAACTGATTCTGCAGCACGTCTGAGGACCCCCTGTAAAACAAGGTTAAACAACATACACAGCGAAATACAATACTGTTTCCATAAGTACCAACACCACAGACAGTATGTAGTATAACAACAACAAATCTGATTTATTTGGGGACAGTAACACAGGAGAGGAAATCAGGTTAATTGATGGCATTAAAATCACAGTACTGTGCACACATACAGGGTCTGAAAAGTCACACTCTGGGTACCCAGGTTGGGGGCTAGCAGATCCGTTGCCTGGGGTTGGCGGCGGTGCAGATGGATAGGGCCCTGTAGAAGAAAATATATGCACAACACCCATTTGTAATTTGGAGCCAGATGGCTCAGTCCATGAAGCAGTGAAACAACAAGAATTAGATGACACACTTGTGATTGAAAACAGGCTGCAGAGAAATACCTTGATTTGTACCACAATACCGAAGCTGACGACCGGAGGGTGGATGTTCTTCTGATTGCCAGAACAACAGGGCATGGAGACAAGGTCCTTATGACTGGACCACTGCAGTTGATAGCAAAGGGATTCAGTCCGAGATAAGCTGGGGTTTGCTTCCAGCTTCAACACACAGCACACAGTACAGGGATTTTAAAGAAGATTCTCACAAGCACTACGCACATTCATATGTAAAAGGAAAGTACTATACCAGGCAGGCTGCCTCGATCCCGATCGCACTTACTGCAAAATACCCAGGAGCACACACAGCAGCTTCAGTTCCTGACAGACTGAGCACGATTCAAGCAATTTCTCCAGTTTTCTACAGGGTAAGCCTGGTTTCCACACTTCTGGTGCTTCTTTCTCCTCACAGCTCAGATTCAGACCAAACTGGCACTCACAACAGCTGCAGGCCGAACCTCAGGGCCTCACACATGCTTCAGCAAAACTATACATCGCAGAAGAACAGAGCTCCTTCTCTCTTCACTGTCACAACTGATCTGAGCTGTCCAGTAACAGAGCAGGGCATTTCCTTTAGCTCCACACCATTCTGTTGGCTGGTTCGGCTGTCACTCACAATAATACTCCCTCTGTTGGTGAAAAAGGCGCCAAGGTCAAAACTACATTTCCCAGAGTCACTGCCCATACAATCCCTTGTGGCTGGCTCAAAATTGAGAGTCCAAGTTTCGATTCATCCACAGGCTCCATTTTAGGGTCTCCTATCATCCTGATTGGTCCAAGTCAGCAATTCAGGACCAAAATGAAAGAGCTATACTGAAACAGTTTGTGCTGAAATGAAGACAGGTTAGACAAACTACATTTTCTCAGTCACTCTAAATGATTTCTGGCAGACGGTTGTTATATCTTTCAACAGGCTCCCTCTGCACATGTAGCAACAGCAGAGACGGAGCGAATTTGACAGCAGCTTGGCAGTATTCGAGCATTAAATACATAGTCCCCATACAAACTAATTAAGTCTGCAAGCAGACAGCTCTTAAAGAGACAGTACTTGGAGGCTCAAATAGCATTCACTTGGAACCACATTTAAACAGCTCAGACACCGAACACCGCCCAGACTTGGAGCATACAGGCAAGCTCCTGGAAGACTTTTGGGAACCCCCCATTTGCAGGGGTTACACCCTTCCTGGCCTGGAAAATTTGGCATCCGTGTCAAGTAAGTACCCCATAAGTTTCAATACAACCATATACATTTACTTCAGTATCACATTAGGCTTATACATGTAATCATCAGTCAACATATCACCTTACCAGAAACACATTTCTGAAACTTTCAGTACATCACTTTTACACAGTATTATACACACATTGTACCATAACTCAGGTTATTATCTCCTGTACATGAAACTTGAAAGAGGGCCCTTCCTATCAGCTACCTGAGGCTTGATGGGGCAGGGCACCATACTTAGAATGCAAGACAAGTAATCTGGAGTTAGCACTTATGCTCTGTTTGGGCAATGAGCTCAGGGACACATGCACTCCTTTATGGACAACATTGAGAGGCAAGTCTACAGGCCTCCCAGGAGAATCATAGCTGAGGTGTACCACAGGTTTTACAGCTCAACCAGTCTTTCTAGGGGAGCTGTTACAGTCGCTGCACTTTTAGCCTCACTCTCAGCACTGTCTTCATTTGCCGGGGTTTCTTTCAGGGTAGTAAGGTTAGAACTTGGGGCACTATCAGCTCCAGTAGTTGCAATTTAAGGGTCACAACACTTGTTTCACAGGGAGGGCTGTCTGGCACTGGCAGTGAACAGTCAGGGCACTCAAAATACTCTTCTTGTTCTGGGGTATCACCAGTCTGTTCCAGTTCATCATTTTCATCCTCTGAGAACTCATACAGTTCCACCATGCACAGTGATTCCATGTCACCGACTTGATACTTTGCACTTCACTTTCTAGGAGCACTGGCTCCAAGGACAAAGCTGGGGGCTTAGGCAGTCCAGAAGGCCCAGCTTCCTCTCCAGGATTGACTAGGAGATTGCCCAAACAATTGACTCAGTTTGTAAGAAGGGTAGTATTCAAAGTCACACTCACTTTCCTCTGACATGGACCTGACAGTCATGTTCAACTGGGACTCGTTGGGGGAACACTTTAACTCAGCATCTGTAGGTGCAGACTTTCTTTGCTTTTGCTTAGCAGCAGCTTGGGTCACTGGTCCAGAGGGAGCACTTTCTGAGGGCTCAGACTCAATCAGATTTATCCAATGGGCAGTAAATGATTTCTATGCATTGTTTTAACATCTTTTAATTATTCTCAGGCCTTACTTTGTACACAGGCAGATCATCTAGTTTGCCCACTACTACGTGGGGGAGATGGTGCCACCTATCAGCAATCTTGTGTTTGCCATGCAGTCCCAGATTTCTTAGCAATACCGATCTCCTCCTGGAGTTCCTGTATACTCACCTTTTATCATACCTTTCTCTGTTGGCCAGATTTCTTTTGGCAGCCATGGTTTGAGCCAGTTGGTATGCATAATTTAGCTGGGCTTTTAACTTTTGCACATACCGTAAATGGTTATCAGCTCGAACCCATCAGGAGAAACTCCAAAACAAACATCAACTGGATCTACTGGTAGTTGGTCTTCTCTTCCAAACATCAGGTGAGAGGGGAGAACCCAGTGGCATCACTTTTGGTGCAGTTGTAGGCATGTACCAGGGTACTAATTTGTTGGCTCCATCTAGGCTTGTCCTTTGGGTGGAGGGTACCTAGCATATCTAGCAAAGTGTGGTTGAAACATTCAGGCTGTGGGTCCCCTGGGGTGGTAAGGGTGGTTCTGGACTTTCGCACTCCCCACAGAGAAAGTATCTCTTTGATCAGACGACTCTCAAAGTCCCTCCTTGATCAGAATGGATTCTTTGTGGTGCCCAATAGTGAACAAAAAGTTTTTACAAGTACTTTGGCCACAGTGGATGCCTTCTGGTCCTTGGTGAGAAAAGCTTGGGCATATCTCGTAAAATGGTCAGTGACTACCAGCAGATTACTGATATTTCTTTGATCTGGCTCCAAACTCAGAAAGTCAATACAGACCGGCTCCATGGGGCGCTGGTGGTGATGTTAACAAAGGGGCAGCCCTCTGGGGCAAAGCTTTCTCTGTAAGCAGCGACTACAAGTTTTAATGTGTTGTTCAAAATCAGCCCCCATCTTAGGCCAACAGAATCTGGATCTCACCAAGTCAAGTGTTCTGTCTATGCCAAGGTGCCCATATGGTTGTGTAGGGACCTCAGCACCAAGTCTGGGAAGGCAGTGGCAGAACTAGCTGTTTATCTATTTGTCCCCTCTATCTACTGTTTCTTGGACAACGGTCTATTAATCAGTTTCAACTTAGGACCTTCCTTGTATAACAATGCAGTTTTCAAATCAGTGGAGCATAACTTGGATACATCTTTCCCTGCATAGAGGGCTTCTAGAACTGATTTGATCATGGGATCTCAGGATTGAGCCCGCTGAATACTGTCCTTGTCCAGCTGAGGCAGCGCATCAATGTCTATTGCAGAAAGTGGCAATAAGCAGGTACGCAATTCTCAGAGGGTCCCAAACAATCCACCATACAGTCCACTGCATCCGTGGACATTTGTTCCTCCCTGTCAAACTTCTGGCAGAGTGCTCAAATATCAGGTTCTGACAGTCTGACCCAGTCATTCCAGGGAACAGGCCTCCAGGAGAGCATCAGCATCTATGTGGTTCAGGCCTGCTCTGTATTCAACAGCATAGTCGTATGTAGATAATGCAGAAAGCCACCTATGGCCAGTGGCATCCAACTTAGTTGAAGTCTGCACATAGGTCAAAGGATTATTGTCAGTTTTACTAGTATCTTAGCCCCATACAAGTACTCGTGGAATTGGTCAACAATAGCCCACTTCAAAGCTAGGAACTCTAACTTATGTACAGGATAGTTCTTTTCAGATGGGGTCAGGCTTCTACTGACAAAGGCCACTGGTCTCAGTCCATTCTCGTGCTCCTGTTGTACAACACAGCCCTCAAGCCTTGCAGGCTAGCATCAGTGTGTAGGACACAGAGCTTTGCTGGATCTGCAAAGGCAAGAACAGGAGCATGGGTAAGTTGATATATAATCTCATGAAAAGCAGCTTCACACTCAGGTGTCCATCTTGCCCAAAAACTTCATTAGGATGGAAATATACTCTCTCAGTCTCAGGGGAATTGACCTCTTGTATTTTTGTGGGTAGGAGGTAACCTTGAGTAGGCTTAAGTAAAGGATGGATCACTCTTGAATAGTCCTTGATGAAGTGGCGATAGTAGCCACAGAATCCCAGGAATCTTTGCAGTTCTTTAGATTGTGGGGCTGTGAGCAGGTGGTCAAGGCCTCAACTTTACTTGGGTCGGTCTCTATTCCCTCGGTGGAGACTATATGCCCCACATACTTTACAGAGGTTTGGAAGAACTGACACTTATCGATGGACAGTTTCAGGCCAAAGTCTTCCAGTCGGTCCAACACCTTTAATAATCTGCTCTCATGTTCCTCTAGTGAGCTACCAAACACAATAACATCATCTAGGTACACCAGGCACTCTAACAAGTTCATGTCCCCATTGCATGCTCCATCAGTCATTGAAAGGTGGCTGGGGCATCTGAAATCCTTGAGGCATCCTTATGAACTCATAGAAACCAAGTGGGCAGATAATGGCTGTCTTCTCATGGTCTTCCGGGTCATCGGGATCTGGTAGTACCCACTCGCGAAGATCCAGCACAGAGATCCACTTGCTACCATTCAGGCAGTCTAAAGCATCCTGGATGCAGGGCATTGTTTACTGATCAGGGATAGTCCGCCGGTTCAAGGTGCAATAATCCACGCACATCCTTACTGTCCCATTCTTTTTCTCACTACCACAATAGATGAAGCATATGGGCTTCTAGATTCTTGTATTACACCAGCAGTGACCATCTCTTGCAGATGCCGTCTCACATCATTTATGTCAGCAGGTGCCAGGCGTGAAACCTCTCAAAAAATGGCCTTTCATCATGAGCCGGATGTGGTGCTCAGTTCCTTGCACACATCCTACGTCCCATTCTTTGAAAGAAAACACCTGGTCTCTCTGGGCAAGCTTCTCACTGATCCTCATTTTCCATTCACCTAGCAATAGAGAGTCACCGAAATTGAACAAGTCGGAGGCCACTCTGTCACCCTTCCCGAACACTTGTTACTGGGTAACACTGCAGTATCTGCACAATGTACATGAGCCAGGGTGCAACCTCTATTTACTCGAATCTCTCTATCAGACACATTATGAACTTGAACCATTACCCTTCTGGCATAAGCATGGGCTCTGGCAGGCAAAATAGTTGGCTTGACCAGCAGTCCTTCCGGCAATTTCCCATTGCCTGGTGCATCCAGCACAGTATTTTATTCTTGACATCCTTTCTGATACAGACTGCTCCCTGTAAGTACACTGGGCATTTGGCACCAAAATCAGAGACTCAGGATCCTTCTTCCAGACAATTCCAGCGGTTCCTCTGGTTCCACTTTGTCAGCATTTCTCTGGGCATCGTCAGCCTTCCTGATCAAGGCCGGAATTCTCAGAGCTCTACCAGTCCAGGACCCTGTTTCTCATGACACACTCGCCAACTGTCCAAACATATACATTCGTCCCAATTAGTAGAGGAATCCCATCATACAGTCCGTAGGGGAACACACTAATGCCAGGGTCTCTACTTGCTCTGCCACTCCAGTCGCAGAGGTGGGAAAGCACAACCAAATTCGGATATAGCCAGAGTAGGGATAGGTCTTCTCACTTAAACCCCAGACATGCAGTCCTTCCAACGGTTGTAAGGGTACATCATACAGGTGCTTCTGATACCAGTTCTGAAACATAATTGTCACTTGGGAGCCACTGTCCAATACAGCTCTTGTAGACACCCCATTCACCTTCACAGTGGTCTCCATGGAGGGACCCACTATTCTGGACCAGTCTGAGAGGCGGTAGCAAGGGCCTGAGCAGATGATCTAGCCACAAAGTGACGTGAGTTAGCATTTCTGGGACCTTCACTGCGGTCATTTCGTGCACCTCTTAACCACTGTTTGGTACTCCAAAGCTCTCGTTGTAGGCATCTCACCACTCTCTCCAAGTCTTTCTGAGACTGGCATTCCTCTCATGTGCCCATCCTTCCCACAATTATGGCAAAATATGTCTGCTGAAGTTTGGGGTGACCAAGGCATCACATTGGGAGCTGTGGTATTGGTACTATCAATAAAAACTTTGGTGCCACCTCAGCCAGCGGTGGGTTGGACATTTGGAGACATCTCTTCAGTTCCCTCACCTCCATAGCCAAGACATCAAGTTTTGAACTGTCGACAACATGAGGTGCCTCCATAGCAGAATCAGTCGGGCAAGTGTCAGTGCCCGTACTGTAGGAGCGGCCTTCATAATGAGACTGTCTGTTGCTTTCCTAATCTCCCTCAGCAGCTCCTCCCAGTGCGGGACATCTGTAACTCCCTCTCTGACTGGGCCCCTCTTGGCTAACATGGGGACCTCGGATTGAGTCATGAGATTTTGATGATTCTGGGCCATCAGCATCTGACCCTGCACCTGGAGCAGGGAGGTAGCAGGTACAACTCACGAGGGCTCTGAAAACCTCCTCCTCCTCAACTTCCTGCACCTCCTCATCAACACCTGGAAAGGCAAGGGACTGGATTTCCTTTGATGCAGTTGCAATTGAGTGACACCCAGCTGGAGTGACGGGCAGAGCAGAGTATATGATCCAGCCTTACCAGGTCCACTTCACTAGATGTCCAGCCCCCTTCCAAAAATGGTCTGTAAGATCCACTCTAATCGATCCATATAGGCAGATAACAATTCCCCGGCTGTTGTCTAACTTCTCTAAGTCTCCATTTCAAGGCCTCAACATTAGTGGTACCCCCAAACACATTCTCAGGGCGACTGTGTACTCTTGGGCTTTGGCGTCAGGGGTTTGAGGACCTCAGGGAGTGAAAGGTACATTGGGCGGGTCCTGGGGCTTCCCCAGGTGGGCCCTTTTTTTGGTCTCCGAGCATTGCCAGTCTTGTACCGCAAGAGCAGCAGAATCTATCCAGGTCTCCAGATCAACTTCCCCCATTTGGAGTAGGGTGGATACCAGAAAATACCATGAGCTTGTGGTAAGGTCCATGACTACTTGCTGGCTCGGGGCAAGTATAGAAGTTGGCAAGAGGACAGGGGTTGAGCGGGTGTGGATGTTGTTGGGGTGGTACACGCCCAGGTGGCAAGAACAGTTTCTTCAAGTCCTCCACAGTTTTCCTTCCTCTAGCAAACATTTAGCAAATTTCTCCTCAAAAGTTTCAGATACCGAGGAAGCTCATTCCCTCTCGGTCTTTACTGTCCTTAGTTATCACTCTTCAGGTAGTGAGGGCTCCTCTGGGGTAATAGTCTGTGGCATTTGGAGCTATCTATGGGATCCTTATACTCTACTAGAGCCATGAAAGTGTGAGTGAGCAGATTAGCATGTCGACCCACCACTGCAGGATTGTGTAAACCTTCCACCTTAGAAAGTACCCTCTACAGTGTCGTTACTGGTACCCAGTGGGATGTCCAAGATAAGTATAGCATTTTGGGGTTGACCTCCTGCCCAGTACACCACTCCACCAAGTGGTGTACAGCCACTTCTGTCGGAGTAGCCATTTATTTTTTAACAGTGATTCATAAATGTGGCCACTAGAGGATGCTAATTCCAGCGGTGCCTCCAAGATGTAACCCCAGGTAGCACTATCCCAAGGGCAACTGCCCCTGCCTGCTTGACTACTAACAGGTTGAGGGGCCTAGGTTCTATGGCGGGTGCCTCCACCCAGAGGTCAGGGTTTGTAGAGGTTAGACTAGCTTGGTCACAGCCCTCTGGGACACTGAGACCCTTTTATTCCTCTAGTCGCTTGCATAGTACATAGGAGTTACAGTCCCAATACCTCACGATACGCACTGTTCACTCATAAAGTACCACTTACCTTCGAGACTGATTCTGCAGCACGCCTCTGAGGACCCCTGTAAAATAAGGTTAAACAACATACACAGCAAAATTCAGTACTGTTTCCATAAGTACCAACACCACAGACAGTAATCTGATTTATTTAGGGACAGTAACACGGAGAGGGAAATCAGGTTAATTGGTGGCATTAAATCACAGTACTGTGCACACATACAGGGTCTGAAAAGTCACACTCTGGGTACCCAGGTTGGGGGTGCTAGCTAGGTCCATTGCCCGGGTTGGCGGCAGGTGCAGATGGATAGGCCCTGTAGAAGAAAGATATATGCACAACACCCAATTGTAATCCGAGCCAGATGGCTCAGTCCATGAACACACACAGACGCTTCAGTTCCTGACAGACCGAGCGCGATTCAGCAATTTCTCCAGTCTTCAACAGGGTGAGCCTGGTTTCCATACTTGTGGTGCTTCTTTCTCCTTACAACTCGGATTCAGACCAAACTGGCACTCACAATGGCTGCAGGCCAAACCTCAGGGTCTCACATGCTTCCTGCGTGAAACTATACACTGCAGAAGCACAGAGCTCCTTCTCTTCACTGTCACAACTGATCTGAGCTTTCCAGTAACAGAGCATGGCATTTCCTTTAGCTGCACACAATTCTGTTGGCTGGTTCGGCTGTAACTCACAATAAGACTCCCTCTGTTGGTGAAAAAGGTGCTAAGGTCAAAACTATACTTCCCAGAGTCACTGCCGTATAATCCCCTTGTGGCTGGCTCAAAATTGAGAGTCCAAGTTCGATTTGTCCACAGGCTCCATTTTAGGGTCTCCCTATCTTCCTGATTGGTCCAAGTCAGCAATTCAGGACCAAAATGAAAGAGCTACACTGCAACAGTTCATGCTGAAATGAAGACAGATTAGACAAACTACATTTTCTCAGTCACTCTGAATGATTTCTGGCAGACAGTTATATCTTTCAACAAGGCTCCCTCTGGACATGTAGCGACGGCAGAGATGGAGTGAATTGACAGCAGCTCGGTGGTATTCGAGCATTAAATACACAGTCCCCCATACAAACTAATTAAGTCTGCAAGCAGACAGCTCTTAAAGAGACAGTATGGGAGGCTCAAATAGCACTCACTTGGAACCACATTTAAACAGCTCAGGCGCTGAACACTGCCCAGACTTGAAGCATTTGGGCAAGCTCCTGAAGACTTTTGGGAACCCCCATTTGCAGAGGGGTTACAAGGAGAATGCAGGCTGCATAGGCTAGATATGAAGAGGGCTATTAGCTACTATCTATGTTGAACAAAGGCCATAGGAATGAGTGTACCTAGCTGTTCCTCACCTATGGTGGAGTGGGAAAAGGCAAGCCAGCCACAAAAAGGACCACTGCAAGATGGATTGTGGCCTGAATTCAGTTCTGCTATGGAAAACTGGGTAAAGAGCCACCAGTGGGCTTAAGGTTCCTTCCCTAGCGGGACAGCTGCCCACATAGCAGCTGCTAGAGATGTCCCTCTACTGGAAATCTGCAAAGCAGCTACCTGGAAAACTGTTCATACATTCACAAGCACTACTGCCTGGACACTCAGGCCAGAAGTGATGCCAGGTTTGGAACAGCAGTGTTGCAGCACCTATTTCCCAAGTAGGCTCTGTGTCCACCTCAAGGAGCACTGCTTGGTAGTCTGCATTAGTCAGAATACAGTAAGACTTCCGGGGTTTGAAGAAAAATTAGCATAGTAATCTTGTTTCTTTAAAGGGAGACTCACTGTATTCTGACCTCCTACTTCCCCCTACCAGTACCTGGGGGCACTGTGCTCCAGCTGCTCTTTTGATGATACTGAGCCACAGGAGTGGTTATTCTTGGGCATCTGTGACTTGAGTCTTTTCGCCCTATTTACGGGTTCCATAGTAATTAGCACAATGTTAGTTACATATTGTTGTTTAGTATAGCTTAGTTATTATTGTTGTTATAGTTGCTCGTAAGAATCTGACAGTTACATAGAATGTACCGAGGACAGTCGTTTGAAAACCGAGCTCGAGCCTATTGACGTTCCACTATTAGCATATAGGCTTTAACTCTTTCCTCTCCGGGCAGTTCAACTGGATGGGCTAACTGCATTAGTCAGAATATAGTAAGACTCCTTGGAAGAAACAAGATTACTATGGTAATTTTTCATCTATCTCTATACTCACCTCGCATCATCAGCATTGTGACCTCACTGACTGTGACATCACTGCTGCTTAGAAACAACCAGTCAGCAGCTGTCAGGTCAGTCACCCTATGATGTCACAGTCGGTGAGATCACAATGCTGATGATGTAGTGTGGGATGGAGATAACTATGTCAACTGCAAGGCTAAGAGCTGTTCTGTGGTTCTGTCATAGCGGCGATTGCACAAAGGCGATCACCGTTATGATGAATATACATTGGCAAAATCTATTTTGCCGATGTACACCCTGGTGCACAAACAAAAGGGTGCCAGGGACTTATATTTTTATGTTTATGCAGGGAGCCGGCCCCTGCACCCCTCACTATAGGATTCTCAACTCCATGAGGTACATGTCTGGGGTGCAAATTTAAAAATAAATAAATTTGGGCCAGGCACAACAAAATGTATGCATGCCCGAATCCAGCACCCTCGAGCTGAAGCCTGCAACCCACCCACCACGGGGCAGTTCGGCAGCCCGTCACCAAAATGCACCACACAAACCCTCCCTCCCTTCTGCCGTGCTCACTCCCCATGCGTGTGTGTGTGTATATAATATATATATATATATATATATATATATATATATATATAGCGACAGAATGTCGCTATACCTGCAGTCGCCCCCATCCACTAGTCGCTTGATAAGGTGCCACTACTGAGTCGCCTTTTTGGTGTGTGCGTCAATAGCGAGCACCCTTATCACGATATACCGCTTCACACATCCAACATAATATTATCACATGGAAGATTTTCTAACGAGCAAAAGAAAACAGAAAAATACTTCAGAAATAAAAGTTACAACTGACTACGTCTTAAAAATTTGTATTCATTTCCTGTCTGCTTGTTTTGGCAACACTAGCTCTTTAATGGTGATGTGCCACCACACAGGCAGTCAGTGCAGTGCCTGAGGGCTGACATAATGTGGTCACTCCAGAGAAGACCCCACCACCAGCTGGGCTGCAGCATTCTGGACTAGCTGAAGGCATCACATCAACCTCCAGATCATCCTAAGTAAAGAGTGTTACAGTAGTCCAACCTATAGGTAAAAAAGCATGAACTGTCATTTCCAGGTTAGCAGGAGCCAAATGCGGTTTGATCCTGGTGATTTTTCAAAGATGGTAAAAGCCAGATCAGAGCACTGCCGACACCGTTGTTCTAATGTCAGCCTGCAGTCCAAAATGACTCCAAGATTCTTAACTGTATCGACAGCTGTGGGAGATATGCCACCCAATAAAGGAGAGCTACAACACCTCTCAACACTGCTGAGCCCCACTGACCCGGCTCAGTCACCATGACCTCTGTCTTACCTGGATTTAAGACACAGCTAGTTGGTGGCCATCCAGTCATTTATCTCTAGCAAGACATTGCCCCAGCACTAAAGCTTCATCATCTCACCAGGGGAACAAGGCCTGTACAGCTGAGTCTCACCTGCATAACAGTGAAGCTCAGCACTGTATCATCTGATGAGCTCCCCCAGGGGTAACGGCACACAGAAAACAAAACGGAGCAAGGATTGAGCCTTGAGGAACCCCACAAGACAGCGCAGAAGCCTGAAAATGACGCTACTTAGGGCAGCCTCTTGCATTCTCCCAGTAATGTAGGACTCAGAGCGGTACAGAACTGTTCCATTGAAACCTCACACAGTTCCTCAGCCAATCAAATAGCACCCCATGGTCCACAGAGATCCAAGAGGAGCAAGATGGAACAAAGTCCTCGGCTTCTCACCAGGAGGAAATCATGAGTCACCCTGACATGTTTCTTTGTTTTAGGGACATTACTGTTATCTACAGCTTCTGTCTTGAAAATCTCTGGCTCTACATCTCCATTTCCCAAAATGTAACCCAAATGTCAAGTTTCCCACATGCCTAATGCACACTTGGTAGAAGTAATGGTCAGGTCTGCATTTTTAATTGATTGGATAACTGCTCATAGGTGTTCTAGGTGACTTTCCAGTCTGAACTGTAAACCACAACATCATCCAGGTAAGCGGCATAGTAACCAGTGTGAGGGGCTAGAATTATATCCATGTACTGTTGGAAAGTAGCAGGTCGCCATGTAAACCTAACAGCATGGTGGTGAACTGACAATCCAAATGGAGTAGAAAATGTAGTTTTGTCTCTGGATTCGTTAGCTAGGGGAATGTGCCAGTAAACCTTGCTGAGACCGAGGGTACTTATGTACCTGACACTTCCCAATCTGTCTACCAAATCATCTATAGGCCTAGGATAGCTGTCAAATACAGGCACTTAAATAAGTTTCCTAAAATCAAGGCAGATTCTTACTCCTCTTCTTTTTTTTTTTACTGTCGTCACTGGTGATGACCGACCACTCTTGATTCTTTTAGTGATACCCAGCTCTTTCAGTTTGTGTATTTTCTTAACCACCTTTGCTCTTAAAGAGCTGGTGACACATTCAGGAGAACATTAACAAAACCTAATATTCAGACACAGTCCATCTTGCATTTCCCATTAGTGCTATATTCCTCCTCCCCATTGTTTATTACTAAGGTCATCTGTAGAAAACAGGATATTTGCTCCTGATGAGTTAGTCTATTCCTGCTACTTTCTCCCTACCTGAAGTCATAGAGCACTATTTGTGATATCACAGTTCCTCATAGCAACAGATTGTGATGTCACAACAGAGGAGTGAATACGCTTATAGAGGCAGATGTACTCTAAAGGAACTCTAAGGGAAAAGATCATGTACTCATGCAAATTTCCATAGTAATAGATAATGGGACAGAGAAATACATAAAATATAAATGGAATGCAGGCAGCATCTTACCTAATTATTTTGTTTTTAAAGTTTTCTTTGAGGTGTCAGTAGCTCTCCAACCGTTTTGGTAAGCTGTATGTCTTTTGTCTAATAGGGTCAGCATTATCTGTCACTATTATGTACCCTATCCCTGTTGCTCAGCCTGGCACTGTGGTAAAAGTACTTTTAAATATCTGCACAAGTTATGAATTTCTGCTGTTTGTTCAGAGGGCAAGGAAACCTTCACCTTTACAGCATCAGAATTTACAGTTTATTCCAGCCTGTCATAAGCTATATCAGTATTTTCTTTAGCAGTTTCTGGTAATACTAACAAAGCAGCCTTTGGTGGTTTTCAACCTATTTCTTCAGTAGGTTAGCATGGTATATCTTAGAAAGGATTTTTTCCTCTCAGGGGTCTCAGTCTTATAGTTAACGATACCAGCATGTCTAAGCACTTTATAACGCCTCACCACTTCATTAACAATTTATAATAACTGGTCAGCAATTTTTCCTATGGGCTGGACAATTGATACGGTTGTTATGGCATTTACCCTCCCTCATTGGCTCTTGTCTTGCTTGTGGGTGGGCGTAACAGTTTAAAAACATGGCTCCATCTCTAGCTTACTGCGGGCCCCACACAACATGAGTTTTCAGCATAGTTTTTTATATCTGGTTGATCCTGCCTGAAAAAATTGCTGCCCAGTGTATTATAAAAAATAAAAGATTGGGGAAGGGGGGTGCCAAGAGAATTTTATACACCCTCGTTGTGGGATGCCTTGATAAACCCGAGGGAGAATTATATCCCACAACTCTGGTGTGCATTAAATTCTCATAGCACCCCTTCCCCATCCTTTATTCTCTATGTATTCTATAGTGGGTAACATTAACAAACCTTTTCACCTGGCTCAAACACTTTTCCTTTTACCCCATGGTCATAATACACCTACTGTTTTAAGGATTCTTGCTGATTATTGTGGGCAGTTTAAGCATATTTTGCCAGTTTCCTTCTCAGTGCACAAACATAAGATATAACAGATTCTGAGTGGGATTATCTTTCCATGTTTCTTTTATTATATCTAGTGGCCCTTTAGGTTGTCTACCATACAGCAGTTCAAAGGGTGAGAAATCTGTTGATGCTTGTGGCACTTCTCTGTAAGCAAAAAGCAGGTTAAGCTAAGCACTGGTCCCAATCTTTTCTTTCACAAACCTTTTTAACATGCGTTTTAGGGTTTGGTTAAAATGCTCAAGAAGACCGTCTGAGTGTGATGGGGGCTCTTATGGACGTTAATACAGTACCTAGTAGTTGGTACAACTCCTTCAGTAATGCAGCACTAAAATTACTACCTGATCAGTAGTCATCTCTTTAGGTATGCCCACTTTGCTGAAATTTTACCAAGCTCTGCTGCCTCTTTTGTGGCTGTGACAGTCGCATTAGAACTGAGTCTGGGTGGCGAACAGCATAGTCATATACTACCAAAATGAATCCATTACCCATTTTACATTTTGTCTAAGAGGCCAACCACATCTACTGCAATTCTCTCAAAGATACATTTATCAAGGGTAGGGGCTCCTCATCGTTTTTTAGTCATTGGAGCTACTTGCTGACATTCAGTACAAGAACTGCAATAGGTAGCAACATCTTCATGAATTCCAGGTCAGTAAAATCTGTACAGCAATCTGGCAAGGGTACATAGGTATGATCCCTCTTTGAGTGACCAGCCATAGGACTATCATGTGCTGTCTGTAACAACTCAGTTTTGTACTTTTCATTTCTAACTGTTCCTGCATCTGAGGATTGACACAAACTCTGTTCAGCAGCCAATTAAATTTTTAAACATTGGTTCACCCTGTTTTGTTTTAACCCCAGCTGCTTAAAATAACCTTGGAGAAGCATCATTAGTTTGCTCTGAAACAAAATCACGGTCAGTTGTCAGCAGGGTCACTGGAAAATTGCAGAGATGTTTTTGCAAACATTGTGAGAAACTGCGAGGTTCTCCTATACCCTATGGCCCAGATATTCAAACTGCACCAAAAAGTGCGCGCAGTGAACAAGCATAAGTCCACTGCGCCCCATGTGCAAGAAGCGCAATATTCAAAAACTGCACAGGTCAAGATGCGCCTGCAGCATGACTGAATATCGTGCCACCTGCGCCATAGCGCAACCAGGGATGTGCAGTGGTGCAGTTCAGATGCACCATAGCGCAACCAGGGATGCTCAGTGGAGCAGTTCAGATGCGCCATAGCGCTACCAGGGATGCTTAGTGAACAGGGTAGCAGTGCAACAACACAACCAGGGATGCCCAGTGGAGCAGGGCAGCAGAACAACACACAACCAGGGATGCCCAGTGGAGCAGGGCAGCAGTGCAACAGCACAACCAGGGATGCACAGGGACAGGATGCAGTTGCCCACCACCCATGCCACAGATGGGCAGAGGAGCACACAGCAGAACTGTACAACTGGTGGAGAGTTGGAATAACCACCAGCCCGTGGATACCAGCAACAAACCTGGCCGGGACATGGTGCCCCAGACACACCCCTGGCAGCTAATGACCAGCACACAAGGAGGTCCCACCACCGTGCCACACCATCCCACCAATGCAGAGCACACCCTGCACCGTGATCCCCAGACACCCTGCCCAGGAGCAGCGCCCACCTGTCAGGACACCCCATGCATGCCACCACCTCCACTGTGACAATGCAACCCTGTACACCACAGAACCATGCAAGGCAGCCCCACCATGAACACCCATCAGCAGGTGGCAGCAGACAGCGATGCAACGACTGCATACACAGTGCCACCACGCACGTCCCCTGAGGTACAGCTGAGAGACTGACCATGCGTTGGCACACAAGGTACTCAACACGTGACAGGACATGCCCTGACCCCATCACCAGTGGTACAGCACCCTGCACACCCTCCCAAGGACAAATCTCGACCTAGCACTGGCCACAACAGCCAGCGCAGACACCCACAGTGGTGCATGGAAGCATGCTCACACAGGATACAACACAGTGCATGGACAAACACCCACCCATACCCAAGGGCACACCAACACAGGGACATAGTAACGGGGAACCAAGCCCCCAGCGGCGTGGCCCACAGAAATCGTTGTACACGGCCAGCACCCTCCATGGCACAGGAGTGCCAGCCACCCTGACGCAGGCACCATGGAGCTGTACGCCACCAGCATGCGCCCGGAGCACAAGTGACAGACAGTGGTGCACATCCCCGCGACACACAGGCGACAGCATGGAGTTGGGACAACAACAGCAGAGGCCACAGTGCCGCCCGAGGCAGACATGCACCACACAAGTGACAGGGAGCAACCTGGCATTGTGCTGGGTACAGTGGCTGTCCAGCATGAACAGCACTGACATGCCAGCGGACTGTGCAGGTCACAGACATGCAAGGTGTCAGCTGCACAGGCCATGGACGGGCTGACAGGTGCGCCATGGACACAGAGCATGCACCATGGACCACTGCACACAGTCATCCAGTGCACAGGAACAACACACATGCCACAGACCGTGACTGATAGCTACTCCCACACAATAGTCACTTCCCCACGGACACAAACACCGCCCATGACTGCACCACCCTGACGCCTATGCACACCAATGCAGTTGAGCACCTTTAGCCTGCTGCAAATCAGAGACCACTACAGTAGGCATAAAAAGCAAATGTATTTAAAAGATCAAAACAACTATTTACAGCTATTTACAAAAGGTTGGGGAGGCCACAAACAAGGTGGGGGTGGGTAAGGGCAGGGTGAACAAATGGTAGAGGGACGGAGGGGTGTGAGGGTGGTCCAGGGGGGTAGTGGAAATCATGGGGTGAAACATGCTCAGCGGAGCCTTGCTCCCGCTCTGATCCGCCTCCCGCCATGCCTCCGTTGGACTCCCAGATGGTCTATGCATTCCAATATCTCCAGGGCCCTGGCCACCTGCAGTATCTCCTACAGCATCCGTTGGATGGTCTGCAACTGCCATCCACCTAGGACAAGAGGAGAGAGTCAATAGGTGTGAATGCACAGCCCCTGCAGCCCACCCACTGTGCATGGCATACAGCCGTGGGACATGCCTCAGTGATGGTGTAACCACCCACAGTGATCGTGTCCACAAGACCTGCCACCCAGGTGCACACAGCAATGCAGACACTACACACACCCACCACCCCAAGTCCAGTACAGCACCACCGTGGCTCTACAGTGACATGGCTATGCGGTAAAGGCAGTGGCACAGCCATGTACCCGTGCACGCATGGACCACCATTGACGCACTCCCAGACATGCAGTGCCACTGGACAGTGCTGACTGTACCATGTTGCATGCATGGCAGTGGTGTCAACGGATGGTGGCCATGCCCGCTGCCCGTCCTGTTACACAGCATGCAAAAAATCATGGATGTAAGGCACTCACCATCATCAGGCTGGTCCCTGCGCTGGTCTTGTCCGGCCGCCCTTGCTGCATGATGTGCCTCACACGCAGCCTCCCTCCCCTACCTGCGCCCGGTGCTCCTCAGGGCCTAGGGTGCAAACATGGAGAGAGGAACATCAGTACAATCATGTAGCAAAGTCCCCGCCCCTGGGTGTGTGCAATCCCACACAGCCATACCCATCTGCCCCCACCCCTACCCACCACCACGGCCCACACTGGATGCCCCTGTGCTGGACACATGCCACATGATACCCGTATGGACATTAACAGTGTATGGATGGGGCACCTACCTGGCTGTGGGACGCGCTCCTCCTGGCCAGCGTGACCACAGGCGGGCAAGCCTGTCCGGGGCCCTATGCTGCAGGTCTCATAGTGGTGCCTGCACTGCTCGGCCGTGCACTCTATGCCGCCTCGCCTCCTCCAGGGCCACCACCACCTCCTCCCACATGGCACTCCTGGCCCTGTCCAGGAGTGCCTCCTAAAGAGCAGCAGCATGGGGCTCCATCAGGTTCACTAGGTTGGCCAGTTCGACCCTGGCTCCAGATTGGTGCCCGTCTCCGTGCCATCCTCCAATCTTTCAGTATCAAAATGGTGCTCTGTAGCGCACATCTGCCGCGTCACGGATGCTTAGCGATACTGCGCTGCCATTCCCCATTAATGCTGTCACTGAACAGCGATGAGGTGCACCATGCGGATGCAATGGTGCCTAGAGACAAAGTTGGCACAGGGTCAGGGGTCTCTCGCGTGGACCGCCACAGCCCGATTGGTACTCACTGCATGTAGCGCGCCTGTGTGGCACTTCCTGTAGCAGCCTACCGCTGTGGCCCCACGGCACCCCAGTGTCAGAGCACCATACATATGAACAGTGCAGTAGCACCACCAGCACAATGGTGGCCGTGTCCTGCACTGCGTCCTGTGCACAGCCGTCAGCAGCATGGCAGGCATCAGCGTCAGCACCCGGGCATGTGCCGTTCAGTGTCCACTGCGCATGTCACGAAATGCGCCCTTGCCTGAACACGTTCAACACAATGGCACAACAGTGCGATATTCAGCCGGCATATGCAAATCAGCTAATCAGCTATTCAATGGCGAGATACTGCAATAGCATCCACTTAAAATTGCCTCGCCTCATTTGCATGCGTTGCGCTATATAAATCGACATTGGGCTGCAGAGGCCATAGTCTGGTATTGCAGTCTATTGTGCTGAGTTGCATGCTGTTTGGGAGTGTGGACTGTGGTGTGTGGGAGATGCATGGGACTGCACAGTCACAGGCAACACCTGTCATTCCCACAGGATCAATGATGAGCGACTGTGAGGTGGAGGAAGAGGAACAGAGACGTGGGAGGAAGAGGAGGCCAAACTTCACCAAGGCAGAAACAGATGCCCTGTTTGAGACCTACCTTGACCAGGAGCTGCTGCTCAGCGGACAGCAGGAACACCACAGGCCCATGCTGCTGCATGGGAGAAGTGGCGCATGCCGTCAACCTGCATGGCAGCCACCAGCGGTCCATGCAGGAGTGCAAGAAGAAGGTGGGCATGGACAGGCGGAGGATTAAGGATAAGGTGGCTGCCATCAGGAGCGCACGGGCTGCGACGGTGAGGGACAGCCGGCCGTGCAACATCTGACCTCACAAGAAGAGCAGGTTGCTGGCAGCATGTGGCGTTGTGCCATCGAGGGTGTTCCAGGTGGTGGATTCCAGATGGGTGGTAGCCGTCCATAGCATGGTAGGTCCTGATCTGTCACTGGGGGATGACACAGGGTAGGGCAGAAACATTAATGCTACTGTGTTCCTTATAGCTCCTGGCGTCTACATGCGGTGGTGGGCTCGTCCACTGAGGGTGATACCATGGACACAGAGGAGCCCATCCACCTCCACAGGTGTCCAAGGGTAAAGGCGACAGTGGGCCCGCCTGGCTGTCCGGACTGATGTTGGTAGAGCAGGTGCAGAGGAGGCCCTGCCTGTCTCCCAGCATCCATGGATGCCAACATGCTGAGACTTGGACTGGTGCGGATCCGTCACTGATGATGATGGAGCTCATCATCATGGACAGTGATACGTGTGGGCCATGGGATGCCCACACAGCAGGTTACAACACGGGCACAGCCATGGGTGGTGCCGTGAGAAGCCTGCGTGACATCACAGTCCCAGCCTGTGCCTGTCTGCACCAGTGGGGCAATACTGGTGTGTGTCCAGGACAGTGGGGCTGTTGTGCCGCTGCGGCGCACCATTGAGCCCTGCAGAGCAGCAGCTAGAGGGGCAGTGTCAGTAGTCGGCCAATGGCCATGGGGTACAGTGTTGGGGGCGGATCAGTGCACCGCCTGTGGACATGCCCAGGCATGGCCCTGGTGTGCAGTGCCCACCCTCAAGGGTGCTGCCCACCAGGGCTGTGAACACCGTGAGGACAGCATGCCAATCAGGCAGATGACCACACCCGCATACTCCAAGATTCAGTCGATCAGCAGTTGTAGCTTGTGATGGCGGTGGATGCACTCAGTGGCCCCGCGCCAGGCAGAGGGTGGCGCAGCAGGGACACCAGTCTGCTCCTGGCAGGGATGGACCAGCTGCGGGAGGATGTGATCGCCGCCACTGACAGGCTGACACAGACAATCACAGCTGTCATGGCCACAGTGGGCACACAGTTGTTGCCCATGCGTCCCAGACACCCATGATGCAATGTCCACCCGTCACCCGCGTAGTGCAACACCTTTTTTTTTTTTTTTTTCACTTTCTCTTTATTCTCCCCTCCTCGTAGCTCTCCCCCTTTTGGGAGACACCTCACGGCCTTATCAGCCCTCGCTCACTACCTGAGTGACCGGTGCAGTCCATCCCCATGGAGCCGTGGTTTTACCCCCAGGCGGTGCGGGTGGGAGCCCTTACACCCGATGCTTCTCTGTGTTTCATCGGCATGCTGTCTCCGGGCAAGTAGGGCATTGAAGGTCGGGCCTGGTGCTCCATCTACTAGGAGGCTGCAAGGTTTTTTTCCTGATGTTCTCTCGGCGTGCAGGTCCCGGACGTCCAAGGCGCTGAAGTGCCGACATAGCCTGTCGCCCCCTGTTGGAGCATCGGGCTTGCTGTACCTGGTCTCCACCGGGGCAGACAGAGCGGCTCTGTGCCCCGGAGGGGCGAGGCAGTCCTTGGGACGCTCAAGTCCTCCCCTCGGCCGCCCTCCAGCACCGGGTTCATTCCTGAACCTGGGTCACTGGCGTTGCAGCGACACCCTCCTTGTCGACACGGGTTCAGCTGTGGGCATCCTGAGCATGCCTGGTGCAGGCATGTTCAGTGTCTGCAGACCTCTGTGCGACACAGTCACATTCCACGTTCACGCATGGCGTAACCCCTGGTGGACCATCGGTGCCACCCGTGAGGCCATTGGTCAGCCCTTCATTGCTGGCGGGTCTTGGCGGGGCCGCCACGCATCTGTGGCAGCCGTGGCACTATGGCGCATGACGGACCTGGTTCCCACCAAGACTACTGTCTGATGCTGCCCTGTGTGCAGTGTGTTGTTCAACGTGCAATGCGGGTTGGTACCAGCCCTGCACACACACACACATTCCATCTGCACACCCTCCCGGCCGCTGGCCACTGTGGCGTGTGCATGATGATGCCTACGTTGCACTGTCCACCACTGTGCAATGGTGCCCAGCGCCTGACACATGCACAATGACAGGCACTGGGCGTGGTGGTCTGTGGACGGTGTGTGGCTAGGGTGGTGGTTGGGGTCAGCGTGCCTCCTACCTTTGTCCATGTATTGTGGGGTGTGTGTGTGTGTGTGTGTGTGCGCGTACCATCTGAGACCTTGCCCATCCCTGATGGCCTGTGCGGTTCCATGCTCAGCCAGTACTTTTCGACATGCACCCCTGGGGTTTGTCCATGCGTGTTTGTGGGTTGTGCCTTGCCATTGGTGGTTGCACATGGCCCCATGACTTACCTGGGTTGGTTGAAGTGCTCCTCTATGATGGTGTCCCGTGCAGCTCGCCATCCGGATCAGTCGGGGTCCCTTCGACCAGAGGGGCTGCCCATCACCATCTTCACCAGCGTCCTCATCGTCCCCACGCTGTCCCCTCTTCGACCTGTACAGCTATCCCACAGTCGTTGACCATGTTGTGCAGGATGAAATGGGCCAGGAATAGCCCACAGGCCTTTGAGGGGCTGTACTGTAGGGCACCGCCAGGCGTGTCAGGCAACGGAAGCGTGCCTTCAGCATCCTGAACACCCATCGATGACATTGCATGTGGTGGCATGTGCCTCATTGTAGCGTTGCTGCGATGGGGTCGCGGAGCGCCCGGTATGGTGTGAGCAGCCAGGGATGGGTGGGTATCCACTGTCACCTGTGTGTAGAGGGTGGACATTAGTTTGGTGATCAGCGTCGCCTGCCATGAGCCATCTGGGCCAGTAACCATGTCACCTCTGACTATGCCTCCCAAGATCCATGTCTTTCTGTGTGATTTGAATACTCACCCACTAGGTGGCCAGTGGGGATGTCTCCACTCTCGAACCTGTGGCACAGTGCTGACTGGTGCCAGATGAAGGCATCATGTGCTCCCCCAGGGTGCATGGCACAGACACTGGTTATCGCCCCTGGCGCCGCACACCACCTGGCAGTTGATGCTTGCATACCCCTTCCGATTTATGTATGCTGCCCTTTGGGGCCAGGTGGCGTCGCGGATGGCCACATGGGTGCAGTCAATGGCCCCGAGCATGCCAGGCATATGTGCTACCCTGCGGAACTCCTGTATGTTTGCTGTGCGCTCCGCCAGTGTGCTGGGGAAATGGATGTACTCCACAGCATGTGGCAGCAGTGCGCTGAGGATTGGGTGAGTAGGCGTGGCGCAACTGACTGGGTTATGCCTGTTGTGTCCCCTGTTGGTCTCTGGAAGGTACCCGTGGCGAGCAGGCACATGACAGCTGTCACTTTGGTCTCTACTGACAGAGCATGGCTCCGTCGTGTGGGTGCCTGCATCACATCACTGCACAGCTCACAGAGCCACCTCAGGATCGCCCGGTTCAGAAAGTACCAGCCCACGATCTCAGTGTCAGTGCACAGTTCGAAGCTGGTGTGGACTCGGTACTGTCTGTTGGGGGCATACCACCGATGGGCCCTTCCCCAGCCGCGCCCTCCTGCTGCCTGCCTTCTCACCCTTCATTACTGCCTCCATCTGAATGGAGGCACTAGCTATTCCCTGGCTTGTGTTACCCCCAGCAGCTGTATTACGGTCCCCCTGCTGTCCTTACTGCTACTCCCCTGCACAGGAACACCTCCCAGTACTGGACGTACTGCCCACTGTCAGTGCCCTCAGTCCAATGTGGTACTTCCCACTTTCGTCCTGCGCAATGGCACAGGCTCCCACTCCTTCCCTGTTCCTGGTGGTTTCCAGGTGCTCTGTCTTGCTCCTGCCCTGTCCTGCCCAGCTACTGTGTGCCTGCCTGCAGTTCTCCCACATGTGGCTTTCCTGTAGCGTTCTTGCACCTCTCTCTTGTTCCTTTTTATTTGGATAATTTCCGCTTCTGGCGCCTTCGTTTGCTCCCCTATTAGCATGCTGTTGGGAATATCCTTTTCATCATTTATTCATGGTTTCCTCCCTTCAGTTGTGCATGCATTCATTACCATTGTGCTCTTCGCATTTGCAATTTAGGCGCATCTGCCTCCCGCTGAATATCGCTAATGGCACATTTTCGGACTGCGCTGGTGCATCCCTGTTGCGCATGGCGCAACCCTTTGAATATCTGGGCTCCAGAGTTCTCCACAATAAATCTTTTGTTGTTTTGTGGCATATATTAGTATAAACTACTAAGCGAATACACTGCCACTTAAATATGTTTTAAACATGAAGCAAAGCTTGTGTTCCTAAAAGAATACTAAATTGATTGATGTGCTGCTTGTCTTCCAAAATTTAAAATATCTGCCTCTTATAGTGCTAAATAGATTTTATTTAGTGAGCCATAAAATCAATATTAAATAAATCCAGAACCAACAAACGTCTGTTTCTAGATATATAATGAAACCTCATGAACAGATATTTACTCTGTCTACTGTTAGCCCACTTTGGTGCAAGAAAAATAACGAGATAAGAGTGGTCGAAAATCAAGTTTTAGTAAAGAAAAAGATGGTAAAATATTTACTGTTCATAATTTGCACCGTGGTACTGTACATTATTAAAATCACATATTAAAACATTAAATCATACCAATGTTATATTCATTACATCGTACAGTAGTCAGGGTACCCTCTAATTTACCTTTGTTTTACTCTGGCTGCAGTGATTTTGTTTAGTTAAAGCTAAATGCTCAGACACATTTTATTTATTGAATTGTTTCACCAGGAAGACATACTGAGCAAGATTTGCAATTTCCAGATGTATCCGGGGAGGGAAATGATAATACAGCAATAGCAACAATGTTAAGCCATCAACAGGAAAACAATGGCAAGTGCAACAATGCAGTAATGATAAGCTTGTTTTCAGACTTTAGTCAAGTTTTATTGTGGTCTTTAATATACTTACATACTAACATACTAATAAGCCAGCAAAGTAGGCCCTCTTGTCTATCAGAATCTTTCAAGTGGGATCAGTGCCCGTATCAGGCACCGTCCGACCTCCCTCCACCCACCAAGTCCCCCTCCCTGGCGGGTACTGAGATGCACCCTCCCCATACCTATCCCAACCTCTCTTGAATCCCCCACAGTTTCAACAGTCACCAGCTCTCTGGGCAACACATTCCATGGTTCCACCACCCTCTCAGTGAAGTATTGCCTGCTTGTCTCCCTTAGCCTCCCACTGACCAGCCTCATAGAGTGCCTCCTGGTGTTCCCCACTTCCCTCAGCTGAAGCACCCCATCCCGGCCTACCCTATTTATCCCTTTGAGATATCTGAAGACCTCAATCATGTCCCGAAGTCCCTCTTCTCCTCCAAAGAACATAGGTTGAGCTCCATAGCCTCTCCCTGTAGGTTGGTCACAGAGGCCCTATACCATCTTGGTCGCCCACCTCTGGACCCTCTCCAGAAGAGCAACATCCCTTTTAAGTAAGGACACCAAAACTGCACACAGTACTCAAGATGCAGTGTAATCAGGCAATTTTACAGCAGGAGGAGCACCTCCCGGCTCCTTGATGTTATCCCCTGGCTATACACCCCACCTCTTTGCATGTGAATATCTACTGTATGTTGTAGATTGTTAAGAGCGGGATTAGACTTGCTTTAACTCTCTGTGCATAATAAAGGAGACAGAGTCTTACCCAACCCTGTTGCAGATGGGGCTGTCAGAAGAGTTTTGAGAGTGAGGACCTTGAGGCTTAGGAAGGTCCCATTTTTTCTGTTTTATGTCCAATGCAGTACAAGCATAGTTGCATGGGCCTTCACTTGCAGCCTCAGAGCTTGCTGAGGGCATCGAACCTTGAAAGGAGGGTGAGTGTAGTTCCCCTTAGGAGTATGTACCTTTAGAGGTCCATCAACCTCTGGGTATGCCAGTTTTCTGTGCCCTTGGAGGACTGGGTCAGCTGGTCTGCCTTGGCATTCCAACAAGGAGGAGTCAGTTTCTGAACTAAATGGGCACATACTGGTGATTGTCACTTGATGGGAGATGTTGGCATACAGTGCCATCATCCATTGTTCTAAGTTTCTCTACAGAGCCTGGCGATGTATAAATGTACTTATTTGTGGCAGATGCTGTGGTACAAGACCCTGAAATGGGGCTGCCCTCCCCAGCAGGAGAACAGAATAAAACAATCTGGGTTTGTCTGAGAAGAGAACTGCGAAGGACAGAGTTGTGGCAAGAAACTGAGGATATTATCTCTTTTGGCAGTTAAAGTGCCTTGGTCTGGCATCCAGCAGTGCCCTCCTCTCAAGTGAGGACAAGTGACTGAGTTGTCTGTGAATTCCTGTCAGTGCTTAGGAATATCTCAGAGTGTTTCCCTAGATTGGGATTGCCCAGAAGGTCTGAAGATTGCTTATTGGCACCAGAGCATCTACCCACCCTCTGTGGGTGAAAATTTAAAGTTCAGAGGATGGGGAAAAGTGTCAAGTAAATAGACTCTGTGGGAAGACAGAGTTTATTCAGTATCTATGTGCCAGAATGTCAAATAGTGCTGCACTTTCAAAAGCACTTGGACCATTTAAATTGCCAGTTTTGGGAGGAAATGGGGGAAAGATAAGCTAGTGTATACCAGGGTCCACACCCTTCCTGCCTGGAGTGGTGGACTCCAAGAGAGACACAGGTGCCTCCAGTGGTACAAGTAACATGCCAGTTTGTATCCCACTAGGGTTGCAGCGAAGCCAGAAGTCTGAAGAGGGTTCACCTCAAGGTGAAAAGTGGAAAGACTGTGCTGGCTAAGAAAAAAATTACTCACACAGTAATCTTCTTTCTTCCATGGGATCCTTTAGCATCAGTAACTTTTGCACTTAGCTGGCTAGGTTCAGTTGCCCTGGAGGTGTGCCTTTAAGAGATTTTTAATGAGCATAGGGCCAGCCATTCAAAAGACAGGAGAGGTGTGAACTGAGTGAGAGCTGTTGACTGCTTCAGAATTTTCAAGAAAAACGAGCAAATGCCCGAAAAGAATTAACAGGATTCAAAAACATGCAAATGTCCAAAAGTGGAAATAGAAACAGCAACACGGGTAAAACTCATCAATAACAAACACCAAATTTGGTAAAGGTGACATAAGAGCCCTTCTCCGACAGGTGAACCGGGAGGAAGGGTGGGAGCTTACTGATGCTAAGGACCCCATGGAAGAAAGAAGATTACTGTGGTGAGTAATTTTTCTTCTTACTCCAGGAGTCCTTTAGCATCAGTATCTTTTGCAGACTACCAAGCAGTACCAAGTGGGAGGCAGGCAGAGAACCTACTTAGGAAAGAGGCTGTGCAGAACTGCCCTGCAAATTTGGCATCAGATCTGGTCTGCACATCCAAACTGTAGTGTTTCACAAAGGTGTGCACAGATTTCCAGGTAGCTGCTTTGCAGACATCCAGTATGGGAATGTCCTTGCTGCTGCAAGCGAGGCTGCAGTGCCCCTGGTGGAATGGGCCCTGAGTCCACTGGAGGTTGTTGACCAGCTTTCTCATAGTAGAATCTAACACAGAGACCAACCAACGAGAAACAGTTCTCTTGGTAGCTGGTCTTCCTCTGCCTACAGATAGTATCAGTGGCTCAGAAGGTAGCACACTCACTCTGAGGCTGGAAGATCAGAGGGCTGTGGGTTCAGTTCCACATCTGGCACTTTGGTTAATATCCCAGTACTGACACTATAGTGCAGCATGAGAGGGTGCTGCACTTCTGAGTACGTCTTTCAGATGAGATGTTAAACCGAGGTCCCATCTGCCTGGATTGGTGGTAGTTCAGGTGGATGTTAAAGATCCCATGGCACTTATTGAAAAGAGTAGGGAATCTTTTATTCAAAAGTGAAAACAAAATGTACAGAAATGTATTGCTTCATGCATACACCATAAAGAAAAAACAAAAGAAGAATAACAGCATACTTGAAACTACAAACAAAAATAAGCTGTTACTGTACACAACCCTGTCTCATCCCCATTAAAAAGTAGGGAGTTCAATAAAGAAAAGAAAACATACAAGAACATGTTACATCATGCAATTCATAATAAAGGAAAATCAAAACATAAGGAAGTATTACAGTATACAGTAACATGAAACAGAAAATATCTACATTAGTAGATAAAAACCATCCGACTCCCAACTCAGTCCAAATGAAAAGGCAGGGGAACATCACAATACAAAGAAAAATAAACTCAGGAAAAAATCCAGAGCAGAAATCCCAGTAGCGTCGGAAAACCCCAGATGGTAATGAGGCCTGCTCAGAGCTATATATAGATAATACAAACCCCACCAAATTTGGGTTACTGTTTGAGTGTGAGTACACACTTTTGTTGCAGCAAAAGCACATCTGGCCTGCCATAAATAGTAGCGGCAAAAGGCAAAAATCAAGCGCAATGTACTCGGGTGATAGGACTCAGACCAGAAGGATAGGCCGCCACAAATTAAAATATCATAGGTGAGAGTAGAAAGGGTCTTCTCTTTCCACTTGTGAAGGAGAAGGTCCAAACAGGTCACGTAGAGGGCAATCAATAAAAACATGAAACATGGTTTCAGGAATAGAAGAGACACAGTCACGAAGACAAGTTCTTTCCTCCTGAGTTTATGTTTCAGGTTATCCCAACACCTAGCCTGACGTGACATGAAAGCCAGGTCACATCCCAAACCCGCTGTTGAATATGGGGATCAGTCAATTTCGAAAGACACAAGAAGAGTCCAGAACAGAGCCAAGAGGGTTCCATAACACGGGAGGTCCAGAAAGGATGATCCCAGAATAGACTGATATAGTTGCTTCCTGGGTGAAGAAAGAAGCATCGTGAGGTCAAAACCATTGGCGAATCTTTAAAAAGTCGGGATAATAAACGAAGGAGATTATATTTCCGAAAATTCCGGGAATCTCCGTTGCGGAAGACACCATGCTGCACACAACAGAACAGCACAATGATGGAGAAGGAAAACCAAAAAAGCGGCTGGGCTTGCAATAAGGAAGGAAAAGTGGTCTTGAGAAACAACCACTGAAAGAAGACCAAAGGTTCAACATCCGAACACTGCCATGGCTATAATCAAGATACATGTAATTCCTTTTCACGGGTTCAAGCAACTACCCCAGAAGCCCTGAAAGAAATCATTATACAAACCAGCTTCCAAAAAGGAACCGGGAAAACAGAAGCCAAGTGAAGAAATAGAGGAAGGACAAAAGTTTTCAACAGCAAAACTCGTTTCCGTTTAGAAATAGTATGACCCTTCCAGGAAACAGCAGTGTGAAAAGCCTTGTCCAAAACAACAGTCCAGTGGGTGAGGGCATCATCCGGTGCACCAAGGACAGCCCTAAAATCTTGATGGGGTATAACAGACCGGTACCCCAGCAATACGATGAGTAGAAGTAGGAGAACTAGGAGAGCAACAATGGGAGGTATACAGCGGAGCTTTATTTGAAATTCAACCTAGAGCCAGATACCGCTCAAAGTCCAAGAGGAGATGGAGTAAGGCTGTCTCTTGAAGTTGTGGTGTGGTGAAAATACATAGGTCATCTGCATAAGCTAACACCGGAGGTACAGGCGCAGATAAAAAGAGAGATGAGGAATAGAAGGATGATGCAAAATCCTGCAGTAAAGGGATCAATATGAAAAAGCGTAGAAAGAGGACTCAATGGGCAACCTTGCTGAACTCCAGTCCTACTCAAAATGAGGGACAAGGGTGCCATTCACATAAGGTTGGATCCCGCAGTAGAATAAAGCAATTTGAGCCACTGGATGAAGCGACATGGGATACCATAGTGAGAAAGGACATGGAAAAGATAATCATGGTTCACCTGTGGACGCCTTCTCCTGATCTAGAGAAAGAAGAAGTGAGGAAGAAGAAGAAGCTGAAAGCAAAGACATCCCGTGAAGAGAAAGATTCAAACGATGGAGCGATGTGGAATAGCACAAGTCTGAACTTCAGAGATAACATGTGATGCAACAGGAAGAAGTTGATGGAGCAAAACAGAGGCAAAATCTTGTAGTCTACGTTCAAAAGGCTCAGTGGTCTCCAATTCCGAATATCTGCCCTATCCCCTTCTTATACAAAAAAACATGATGGCATCCGAGAAGTGTAGGGGAGAGAATGAGAAGAAATAATAGCATTAAAAAGCACGGTAAGGAAAGGAGAAAGGATATCAGAAAGCGTAAGGTAAAGCTCTGCTGTTAGACCATCTGATCCTGGAGAAGTGCATCGTTTTGCTTTTGATGGCAGTCTGGACCTCCAACAAGGATATCGGGGCAATCAACCTGGTACAGAGATCTAGAGGGGAGAAGAGAGAAAAATCAAGAAAAGAAAAATCCAGAGGTGAAGTCACTGTAGGGGTACCAAAGGCACTTTCAGATGTGAAAAACCTTATCCTGAAGGGAGGTAATAGTATCGTAAACAGATGCAGAGTCAGGGTCTACAAGATGGTCAATATGCGTGGCCAACACTCTGTCAGAACAACGCATAGATGTCAAATGAAGCTTTGAAGACCCAGTGCCACAAGAGGCCTCTAGGCGCAAGGAGTGGGCTCTATCATACTGGTACACTTCCATCTGGGTCTTCAGGAAGCAATAAGAGGAGAGATCAAAACCGGACTCAGGCGCTCTCGAGATAGTATCCTGTAAATGTTGTCGTAAAAGTAAGTACCGTTGACAAAGAGGCCAATTTCCTCCTAGCGTGCTGAAGAAAAAGCGCTTGAGATCCAGTTTGGTATCTTCCCACCACGGAAGGGGGTCAGTATAAGCATCTAGCACCGAGGCTCAGGCCAAAAAAAAATCCCGACAATCCCGAGCGAGACTAGCATCAGACAACAAGGAGCTATTCAATTTCCTATGTGATGAAACGACCAGAGGGTGAGAAGCAGTAGAAGGAGAGCAGAGCATGGAAATGGCCATGTGATCCGAGGTTTTGCAGGAACAACTTTAGCCTGGTGACCTTGACATTCTGTGACAGAAAGAAAAAAATCAATACAAGTGGCACAGGTCCTCTGTGATAGGTTTAGCTCCGTGGGGTGTACCTCACAGTAGCATCCTTTTTTTTTTTTTTTTTTGCTCTTTACTCCCGAGCTGCCTGCGCCCCATTTCAGCCCGGTCACGACGCCCTGACCTCAGCCCCCAAATCAGCCTCAGCCCCGATACCCCATGGCTTTCCCCCGGTGGGGCCTGCAGCTCACCCGGTATATGCAGGCACTGGGACTAGGTTGGGGCCTCGGCCTGGGGGCACATTGAGGCATGGCGAGAGCTCATTCTCGGCGGGCAGCTCCTCCATTTTCCCTTTTTTTTTTCCGGGAGGCGGGGTCGTGCCATGATGTCACCATCCGCCCCGCCTCCAATGGGTTGTCGGCGTCGGTTTTGCGTGGGAACTCCCGGCCTCCGCCAGGGGTCCCCAGCGACTACACCCACCCTCCCGGAGAAGGAGAAGCTGTCCAGCGGATGCCGATCTCACTCCCCGGCCCGGCCCTCCGACGGCCGGGTCCATTCCCGAACCCTGGTCGCCGGCGCCGCAAGCGAAATCCCACCGCTGCACCGACAGGCCGGCCAAGCCATCCTTAAGAGAGACAGTCTGAAGAATGGTACATAGAGCAGTAGAGTCGCCAAAAAGTTTCTGGGTGGACCCCTCTATCCGCCAGGAAAGACGCAGGTTAAATCCCCAATGTAAAGATGGCGGGAGGTATGTAAGTAAGGTTGTAAAGATCTGAACAAGTCAGAGCATGCAGCGATACTTTGGGGTGCATAAACATTCAGAATCTGGAGTCGAGGCAATGGAAAGTGCAGTCAAGCATAAGGACTCTACCAGGAACAATGTCAACCAGTCAGGTAGCAGTGCAATCAAAACCAGAAAATAAAATGCCCAGACCATCACAGGAATCCACCCCGAGGACCAATAAGAAGGGCCCTGGTCCAACCTGAGAAGCCGAGACAATTCGTAATGGGTCTCTAATCTGGTATCCTGGAGCAAATAAAAATCATGAGGAGATCCAAAAGGTATTGTAAAGGGTGAGAAGTTTCCTCTGAAATTTCATGCTGCATACATTAAGCATAAAACAGCGAGGCTCAAACACCCGACATAGGAAAAGAGCAGAACATGAAAAACTAAGGAAAAAACCCGCAAGAACAAACTAAGAAAATCAAGTAACCGCAGATCGCTGTCCAGTGTTGGGTCTGGTGGGAGGATCTCGCTGGGAATCAGAGGAGTAATCCATGTGGATAGAAGAAGCTTGAGAGGACTCAGAATCATTTTTCCTCAGTATGTCACTCCACTGTTTCTGTTTCGTCAAGGCCTGGTACGGTTCCTAGTCAGAATGGACTGTAGGAGGGGACCAGGAGCCTTCTGCTTGCCTTTAGACTTGCCCGCTTACCTGGGAAACCTCCTCGAAGGGAACCTGGTCTGCAGGGGAGGAGGGGCATAGGGTCAGATGGGGTAACAATCTGTAGATCCAGGTCTGAACTGGATGGGACTTGGTCCTGTGGCAAAGAATCGGCCGTACAAACTGGAGGAATCGGGGAGGGCACTTAGATCCCAGAGCTCCTCTGCAGCTGACGAAGGATCTGAGATTGGATATCGAAATAAGGGCCACCTGGTCCTGAAGTGCGATCCAGTCTATTGTGGTCTGCCCAAGGGCACAGGAGGTAGGTATGTCCGGACTCATCACAGAGGTTACATTTCTGTGGATCTGGACAGCCAAGGCTGACATGACCATAGGCCAGACAGAGAGGCAGCGGGGTTTATGCAGAGTGTGCCAGGTTTATACAGTCCACATTTAAGGCAGGTACAAGGCTGGCCGGGTAAAACACAAACCCCTGTCCTGACCAATGTAGAAGCTGCCTGGCAAGTGGGTAATACCCGGTCTGTTTGTCTTAATTGTACTTTAACCTTCAACCCCAGTCCAAGCAGAGTCCTCGTCCAAGATAGTTAAGGAGCCTCAAGGATATCACAGCAGTGCTGCTTAAAGCCAGTATTGGACATCCACTATCTACTCCCTCATTGAAACAGAAGAGTAATAAGTTTAATAGTAGGTTTAGTAAGGGGAATGAGCACAAAGAGATCCATAAGGCTGAGATCTCACCAGTTCATATTTAGTCAAAATCTCTCTAGGTGTACACATTTTTAAAACTAATGTCATATATAGATTCCCCTTAACATATAAAAGCACACAATTAGCTACTTAAGATGCCCAAGAGTCTCTTAACATTGAGTGTAAGACAGTTTTACGATCAGGAGCATCAGAAAGGTCACCAAAAATGAGCTGGGGCACCCAAGTTCTGAAAAAGATTGCTAAGCGAAAGGGCGATCTTGCAAAGTCTCACTTGTAGGCAGAGGCTGAGCTATGTCATTCTTGCCAAGTTGGGACACAATGTCTGAGGTAGAAAGTACAAGCAAGGGCTGAGGAGCAGAACCATGGTCCTGAGCAGCGCAGGTCGTTAAAGGAAGAGGTGGTGGCCAACATTGGAGTCCTGGGTGGGAGTTGAAAAATCCCTGTGTGGTAGCAACTGAGGAGGCATGGACGGTAGAGAAACAGATAAAGGAAGGAATAGGAATCGAGGCACTGTGAATAATGTCCTGTGTGCTAACTGCACGCGAAGACCAAGGTGCACCAGGAGTGGTTGCATCAGCCCGCAGCCATAAAGCAGAAGCTGGGGACCAGGCTAAGTCTGAAGAGCCATTAGTTCCATGGACCGAGAGCAGGGAGAAAAGGAACCTTGATGCGTCTCGGCAGAACAGGTAGGGTTCACAGTATGAGCAGGTGACAGAGTAGAAGGTAAGCGTAGTAGAAAGCCCAGTTGGAGAGGAAATCAGCAGTGGGGCTGGATGAGGCGTCATCTTCATGCACAAAGCGCTGCAGGAGAAAGCGATGCTGTTTGGGAGAAGGCGTGAATGTGCAGGGGACAAGGAAGCAGTACTAGGCTCAGGAATCGGTGCTGAGGGGTTCACGGAGACTGTGTAACATCCGCGGTAATAGCAGCAGTGGAAGACTGAAGCACCACAATTGAGGCATCGACAGGAGGCACAGAGTCTAAGAGACCATTTCTGTAATCCACAGCAGGAAGTAGGCTGAAGAGCAGGGAGCTGGAACCTGGGGACAGAGAGCAGCATTTCCACCACCTCCACCAGGATCTGGAACAGCAGCCATCTTGGAGTCACCGGCAAAGGGTCCCCCTGCTCACAGGGAAGCAGAGTAGAGAATTTTATTGGTAATAAAGTGGGCTTCATTACAAAAAAACAAAACAACTCAATAAACAGAAACAATCAAACAAAACAAATCAGTTAACAGAAGAAAGTATCAATGTTTCAAAACAATACAGCTACGAAGTGAAAAAAGTAAAGTCAGACTTTTACAGAACACAAAGCAGCCCGAATATTACAAAATACTTCATGAATGAAATAGTTTTTGGTGTAACACTAGCAAACATCTGACATACCATAAATAATAACGAATAATAGCAAAATTATATATAACCTTCAACATGATACTTTCTATTAAACGTTATTACGTGCAAAACCTGTATGTTCATAAGAAGAGGCCAACAAGGGTTCTGCTTGATTAGCAGATAGGGTAGACCAGACTTCCAAGAGAAGGGCATTCACAAAATAAATGTTGCTGAGTTTCACAAACATTGAGGTAAGAGGATCTAGGACAATATCTCAAAGACAAGGCTTTATGCTTATGATTGTTGTTATCCCTAGTCTATCATGGTTGCATAACCATACCATATCCCATAAATCTGATGGCAGCCGTTGATTCAGCAGTTGGTGGAGTACCCAGGGAGGCGATCCAGAGGGGCAGAGAGGGAAAAACAATCTCCTCCGACCTCCAACCTCCAAGAAGATCATCATATAGTTGGGTCTAGATAAGATACAAAAGTCCTGAGGATGAAGACACCAGGTCAAAGGCCATCTTAAAACTCTCTCTTTCCATAAGAGGGGATCAGTTGGGATTTGAAATAACCCTTTATAGCGGGCTTGCTGGTGCATCAAGGCAGAAGGAGAACCATGCTAAAAAATAGGGCTTCCAAAAACAGTCCCTGGTTTCCTTTGCCCACCAGTATAATGAAGAAAAAAGGCTGTAAAAAAAACAGGGGTGGATCATACCAAGTCCACCTTCCTTGACTGATCTGTAAATAATATGTCTTTTAATGAGGTTTAGCCTGGATCCCCACAATCCTTTTGAAAAAAATTACGTTAATCTGGAAAATAGGAAATGGGCGGAGACACATAACAAAGATGCAGGAAAATCGGTTATAACCAGAGTTTAAGGGCACAAGCCCGTTTCTTCTTCCCAAGTAAATGCTTTTCCACCCATTATCACATTATCTGCCATTTGTAGGGCAAGATTCCAATTATAGATATCGCGGATCATCACAGCAAAAAATACTAAATCGAGAAAAAACATTAGTGGATACCAGAAACACCAGCATAAAGAGGCCCGTGCTTAGGGAGAGTATGCCCTAGTGGTACACAAATGCACTGTATTAAATTTATCTTAGAACCTGAAACAGAAGAGATGCCTGTAAAACCTGAACAATATCCTCTTGTTTTGGTGGAAGAATCCACAGCCAAGAATTAAAATCGTCATAAGCCCTAATATTTTAAGTGGTAAGGAGGGGAGTACCAGAGCAATCCAATAATCTGTGGGCAAGAAAAAGGCTCTCAAAAGTATCAATAAAAGGTATATAATAAGGACTTGAACGGGCACCTAACGTACCCACGGGCCAGAATAGTAGGGGCCAGCCCTATCCAGCAGTTCACATTAGGACGATATTACAACATTCCTATATAATAAGCAAACCAGGAAAGGAAGCATACCGGGAACCCAAAGCCTTCTAGGGCTAGAAACTAAGAACTCATGAGAGACTGTATCAAATGCTTTTCCAGTCTAAACTTATAATCCATCCTGTTACAGCATTTTGTTGTCCCAAATAAACAATTCTCTCAATAAAATCAAATTGTCAGAAAGATGCCTACCTGGGATACCACAGGTTTGAGTTGGCTAATCATGTGTGATGCCAAAGTAATCATTCTAGATAAAAGAATTTTGGCAAGGATCTTATAATCCACATTAAGCAGACTGATTGGTCTCAAATTTGTAATGTCAAAGGGATCCCCTTTTTTCTAAACAGTAAAAATCAATAGCGTCTTTCATAGAAGTAGCCAAGGCATCAGAATGTAACATCCTCATTATAGAGAATAGTTAGAACGGAACAAGATCAGCAGAGAAAGTCTTGAAAAATGTGGGGTTAGGCCATCAGACCCGGAACAGAATACGATTTTAAACTAGTAATGGCCGTAATACCTCTGGTTCAGTAATGACCAAGAAAGCTTGTTTGATCAGAGTCAAAGCTGAGTAAGGACAGTGGCCGAGAAAATGATCCGCATTGTCAAGGTCAGCTTTAGTACCAAACATGTTGAAAACATAATTTTCAACACAGTGAAAGCAAATCCTCAGGTTTCTTAAGTAACTCCCGATGGAGACAAGAGAGGTAATGATTTAGCTTCAACTCTATCTTTACAGGCCTTAAAGCAGTTTAAACAACCTTTAGTAAGATGGAGTGCCAAAGCACTCCTGACCCAAAGAGTCTACGATTATACTGGGATAACCTCATGTTGGCGCTGACCTCACTAATCTGAGAGCTAAAATCATGAGTAGTAGAGCTAGCTAAAGAGAATAGGTGCTGTAGCTGATGCCGTGATGACAGATAAGACAAATATTTAGTATTCTGTTTTTTGCCGCTACCTTCTGAAAAAACTGTTTCAAGCTTAGCTTAGATTCCTCCCACCAATCCATCCCAGTATCATAAAATCAACTACTGACAACTGAGCTGTAAACTCTTTGTGCCAAAGTTTAAGAAAAAGAGGGTCATTAAGTAGAGGAATCATTAAGACGCTAACTGGCTTTCTTACATCTAGGAGCAGAGTCCCAGGAAAAAAGTGGCACATAGGGCAACGTGATCCGAAATTCGGTAGCCACAGTTGTACAGGAAAGTAAAATCAAAATCTTAGATAAAAAAAGAAAATCTATCCAGTATGTAAGACCCTTTAAAAAGTGGACCCACCTGTTTTTATGGATGTCATAAACATCCACAAGCTTGGCCATAGAGACCACACTATTTAAAACACAGAGTCACAAAATAACTTGGAAGTCTTTAGCCTCGATCTGTTTGATGAGGCATAATTGAAATCTCCGACCCATAGGAGTAATCTGGATGAAAAAAAGGTAGGGCTTAATTTGGTGAAAAAGGGAAGCCCTCTGAGCCTTGGTTTGGTAGCGTGGGTCCCAATCATACGAAATCTCAGATTTATGAAAATCTAATAACAAAAGCTCTACCAGGAGAAATATCTACAAGTCTAGAGACTATGGAGAAATAAGAGCTGGAGAACAATATCCCGACCCCATCACAAGTATCAGGTCCAACAGACCAAAAGAAGAGCCTGCAGTCCATGCCTTAGAGGCCTGGAATAATTCCCCATGGGTCTTTAATCTAGTGTCAACAAGGCAGATAATGTCACTCTGTAAATCAGAAAGGGTTAAAAATCCCTAATTTTCTCTTCCTTTAATACTGTTCACATTTAAGAGATAGATCTTTAAGGAAGACAGGATTTAAGTAATAGGTGGTGACTACCCTTATCCAGTCAGATGCCTAGCACGCTTTGCAATGGGATCCGTATCAGCCCCATCACTCCCCCATCCGGGAAAGAAAGAAAGAGAGGAGAATCCAGTATCCTCACCTCCGAGTCTTTGTCTGAAAAATCTGTGGCTAAAACCGCAAATTTGTTAGAGGTTTGCCAGTTCCGTGCAGGGGTTCCTTACTACAGTAGCAACAGCTAAACCCTTCTAGTCCGTTTATGGGTAACAGTGGTAAAACTAAAATTATCTCCCCTTGCCCGAGAGGGAGAACATATCCATATCTGGAATAACGGGTGTAGTATCAGGGAGACCACAATGGCAGTAGGAGTAGGTATAACAGGAAAAGAGGTTGGAAAACTGGAACAGAAGAGACATCTCCAACTACTGGAGGAGTAACCTCTGAATTAGAGGAAGCTAGACTATGGGCAAGTGACTGTTGAGCAATAAAATAATGCCATCATGAGAGGGACAATCTTCTCTGTTATGAGAGGCCCAGGGGCACCTGCCATCACGCGTGGCCAGTCCCATCACATAAGTTACACTAAATGAATTAGTACATTTAGCTGCAACATGACCCTATTCAAAGCAATGGCTACATTTATGGGTATCTCAAATCAACATAATGGGTACGTGACCACATTTTAAAACAGGACTTGGGTTGTCCGCGTAAAATGAAGCCCTTGTCTTTACCTAGAAAGAAAAATTAGGCAAATGTCATGGGCCAGTGTTAGTGGAAAAAGCTTAACGGACCTTCCAACTGCCATCCCAAATCTGTTCAGAGTCTAGATTAGGGGTAGGCCTATTCAAGACTTCACAGCGTTTGTTTAACCAAAATAAAATGTCTTCAATGTGAACTCCTCATTTTAAAAACAACAGTAATGTTCGAATGGCAGGTTTGGTGAGAGGGATGGCCTGGAAGGGGGACCAAATGGTGTAGTCTGAAGTTTGTCATATTGGGCCCAGAATCTATCAAGCCCAGACATTTGTTTAAAACTAACATCAAAATTGGAATTACCTATATTAATCAGGGCAAAAATCTCAGAAGAAAAACTTCATGGAACCCTTAAGGAGGGTTTTTAGCTATATACAAGCGATCTGGTGGGAGTTCTATCCACCCTTATAAAGCAACGTGCTGCATTCCTCCTAGGTTCAGGTCGCCTTTGGAGGAAAATAAATCAGTAAGTTTAAATGTTGAACTTTTAGGTGCAGCAACAGTAGGTAACAAAGTAGGTCCTGAGAAAACAGTAGTGGGTTCAGGTACAGTAGAAATAGACTTAGAAACAACAATAGTGTCACTAGTAACAGTAGAAGAAGAAAGAGTCACACCGGGGTTCGTTGGAGCTCAGGTCATTATTCTTAGCAGAGTTTTGAAGCATATTAATGTAGACAGGGTCCTGAGAATCAGGAGTCCAAGTCCCTTCAATATCTCTTTCCCAGCCAGCATGTAATAAAGCTGACTCTGGTGACCAGTCTAAATCAGTATTTTGGCCAGATTTAATTTTCTTGGGGAATAAGAACCCCTCGTTTGGACCAGCCAGGTTCCTGTAGCTGAGAAAAAAATACTATGGGTTTCTCCAAAGCAAGCGGAAGCAGTTGTGGTGCTAAAGTCACTTACAGAGCAGGAATAGCTGCAGGGATTTCAGAATCTGGCTTTTCCGATGTCGGTGGTCGAAGTGGGTCATTTGAAGTAGTCGAGAAACAGCGGTAGGGGTTGAAGAGAATTCTCTACAGCAGGAACAAGCCCGAATCCATCGGTGGGCCGTCGACGGGGGCTTTCCAATGCCGGACGTCGCGAGAAGGAGAAAAAGGAAGTGGCGTCCGGGCGATGCCTGCGCAGAAACTCTCAATGCGAATCTAAAAGCTGCAATTGCAGGACTAACGCTCAGCTGCTCCTGAAGACTGGAACTGAACGCTGAGCCACTTTTGCACATCAGGTAGACTGGAAACAACTTTTTAGGGTCGTTGAAGAACGGAGTCAAATTCAAAAATAGTCGTATTACTAACATCAGCTACAGCAAGACATGCATCTGGGGCCTCTTCTTGAGAAGGTAGCACAGAGGAGGAGGCCGACTCCCTGAGCTAACAGCGTCCATCTCCTCCAGGGATCATGCGAACTGGCCATCTTGCAGCCAGCAGCAAAGGCTCCACCTACTCAGAGTAGAGGAATATCCCAGTGTCCTGGCCAAATTTCCTCATTCACTAAAAATACCAACGGTTTATCTAGTTCAAGGTCAGTTGGCATTCATTTGTATTCCCTTCCCCGGTCGTGCTCTGAAAATAGGCAGGATTTGTCTAGTGCACTTACCGGTTAACAAAACTACATAAATAAGTATGCTCTAGGTAGTGAAAGATGGCTCTTCTGATATCCAAGCTGTGGAGCTTTGCTCGCCAGGTGTGGATGGCTCAGTAAAGAAGACAGGCAGAGTAATGGACTGGTTCAAGAGAAACTCTGAAACCACCTTTGGCAGAAATTTCCTATTTGTTCTGAGGTCAACTTTATTGTTGTGAGGGATGATGTAATCGGCTCAGTGCACAGGGCCTGTAGCTCTGAAATCCTCCTGGCAGATGTAATGGCTACCAGGAAGATGGTCTTCAGTTACAAACTTGATGTGGGCTGTGGACATAGGCTCGAAGGTGGATTCATGAGCCTATCTATGCAAAGGTTCAGGCTCCAAGGAGGAACAGGCTCCTGGTTGAGGCTGGAGGTGCAAGAGCCTTTGAAAAATAGTTTAAAATGTCATGGTAAAAACTGATTCCTTCTTTCCCACCGACAGGTAGGCTAAAATTGCCGCCAGGTGTAGCTTGAGTGAAGATGGTTTCAAGCCTGACGCCTGTAGGTGTTCCAGGTAGTCTAGCAGCTGAGGGTCTGAAGCTGATAAGGGTTTGACCTTTTCGCTTCTGCAACATAGGAAAACCTTTTCCATTTGGCTGCATAAGTCTTCTTAGTGTTCGTTTTTTAGCCATCCTCAGTATCTTGATGACCTGTTCAGAGTACTGTGAGGATGGAAACTCTAACTCCTCAAGAACCAGGCTTTGAGGTGGAGAGAGTGTAAGTCTGGGTACTGCACTCCTGTCTGAGGAAGGGTCAGCAGGGAGCGAGTTGGAGGCAGGCAAATGGGCCTGTTGCAGGACACTGAGAGAAGGAGAGGTACCAGGCTTGTCTGGGCCAGTCAGAGCCACTAGGATCATGCATGCAGGCTGCTGCCTGAGTTTCAGCAAAACTGAATATCAGGGAAAGGGAGGAAATGCGTATAGGAACCTCCCTGACCAGTCCAGGATCAGGGCATCCAGAGGAAGTGTTCCCGGAACTGGGGCCTGCAACAGTACTGAGGAAGCTGAAAACTGAGAGGCGAGGCAAACAGATCCACGTCTGGTGTGCCCCACTGCCTGAACACTGTGGCTAGTACTTGCTTGTTCAATGTCCATTCACTCTGACCTTGACTGATGCGGCTTAGAGCATCCGGAGTATTGAGTTTGCCTGGGAGGTGAATAGCTGAGAGGCTGACTCCCAGGGAGAATGCTAAAGACCAGAGCTCAGAGCTTCCAAACAGAGTATTCCTGATCTGGTACCACCCTGCTTGTTTATGTAGAACATTGCAGTAGTGCTGTCTGTTCTAATTTGAACCGCCTGCCCTTCTATGCTGGGAGTGGAAAGCTTTGAGAGCTAGTAAGACTGCTCTGAGTTCCAAAGATTTATGTGCAACTGTGACTCTGGGGAGTCCAGTTGTCACTTACTGAGGCACAGTCCAGATGAGCTCCCCAGCCCAACAGGGAGGCATCTGTGGTGATCACCTTGGTAAGAGGAGCTTGAAATGGAACCCTGCCTGCAAATTTGCAGGTCCTTCCACCACAGCAAATTTTGGAGGAACTGCTCTAACACTGGTATTAACTTTGAAAATGTGTTGCTTCTCTGAGACCAGCGAGCTCTGAGGTAGGCTTGCAGGAGTCTCATCCTGTACCTGACCCCTGGGACTACTGCAGTCATAGAGGCCATATGTCCCAGACATTTGAGGAAATGTCTGGCTGGTCTAGGCTGTCCTGGGTGAAAGAATCTGCCACTGAAAGAAAATCTGAATTCTTTCCTGTGGGAGGAAAGCATATCCCTTCCGAGTGTCCAGCTGGGCCCTATGAAGGTGAGCAGCTGGGTGGGTCCCAGGTGAGACTTCTGAGATTTACCAGGAAACCTAGAGACTCCAGCGTGTGTTCTGTGAGGGAAAGAGATTCTTTAACTTGGCAAGGAGACTTTGCTACTATGAGCCAGTCATCCAGATAGGGGTAGAGAGCGACATCCAATCTCCTGAGATGTGCTGCTACCACTCGAGACACTTGGTAAAGACTCTTGGGGCAGAGGACAGACCGAAGGGCATTGCAGTGAACTGATAGTGACCCAAGAAGAGTTTGAACCTGAGAAACTTCCTGTGAAATCTCCTTATGGGTATGTGGAAATAGGTGTCCTTAAGTTGAGGGAGGCTAGCCAGTCGCCTGCTGTAAGGACTGTATGACGAGTGAGAGTGACCATTTTGAATTTGTTTTTTCAGATGTTTGTTTAAATATCTGAGATCTAAGATAGGTCGCCACTCCCCAGTTTTCTTTGTGTCAGAAAATACCTGGAGTAGAGGCCCTTGCCCTTCTCGTGGTGGGGACCCTCTCCATTGCTCGTAAAGCCAGAAGGTTTTGTACCTCCATTTCCGACAGTGGTATCTGTGATGTGACAGAGGTCTTGACACCTGGGTACGCTTGAGGTCTGGCAGCTGCTTGAACTGTAATGACAGACCCTTCTCCACTATCTCCAGCACCCACTTGTCCGACATGATGAGGGACCAGTGCTGAAGATAGTGAGGAGTCTGCCTCCAACCGAAACGGGAGGCGACCTGGACACTCACATCAGGACTTAGACTGAGAGGCAGATGGCTGGGTAGAGGTGGATCTTCTTTGGCACCTTCTGCCCCTACCTCTGAAAGACCCCTGTGCTGGCTAAAGTCAGATTGGGGATAGGGACTGTAAGGCCTGACAAAACTTCTGCCCCTACCGCCCTGGTACGGGATCTCTGAGGGGTAGTGGATTTAGGCTTGGATGAATGGCTCTGCCAGGAGGCCGTGTATTCATCAACCTTTTTCATGTAGTCAGTGGTTCTGTAATCAAACAACATATTCTGATCACAGGGAAAATCCATGGCCTTGTTCTGAGTGCCTGCGGTCAGGCCAGGTTGTTCTAAGCCAGGCGCTCTCAGATCGCCCTAGAGGCTGACAACATTATTGTCATCTGCCATGTGGAATTGGCACACAGTAGCTTCCAAGGCAGTTTTTGACATCTCCACCTGCTCCTGTACCACAGAATCTGATCCGTTATGGCGATAGCCTGGACAGATTTCAAAGGGCTTTCTGATATCTGGCTGTGAATGCCATGTAAGAAGAAAGCCTGAGAAGCAGGAAAGCTGTGGCATACATTTTCTTTGCTATAAAGTAATTTTCTTGGAATCCTTGTCAGGGGAGAGCGCGACAAGGAGACTCCACTTTTCTCACAAGCTGCCTGCTGCACTATACCTCGTGACTAGGGTGTGCTGACAGGAACTCGGTACCATTTTTAGACAATTTATATTTTCTCTCAAGCCGCTTATCAACCCCTAGTACTGAAGTGGGATGTTGAAGCAACTTCATGATATTTTTCAAATGCATTATAGATAGGACGACCAAGGTCTTTGAGGATGAAAGACCCTTCATCTCGCTATATTCTTCATCAACATCCTGGTTGGGCTCCTGTGTAGGGAGGTCCAGGGTAGCCATATATTTTGTATAAATGAAAACATAGAGGAAGGATCCTCGTGGTCACCTGGGGATCCCCAAGGCAAGGGTCCGGGGACTCCTGAGGCTCGAGGCCCTCAAAATCCATGTCAGGGCATCATAGAATTGATCATCATCTACGTCACCCTCACAGACTACAGAACCGAGAACTGTGGAAGAGTGCTTGCCAGCCCCAGTAAATAGAGGACCCATCTTTTGAAGGGTCTGAAACAGTTACCATGCTTTTCCATATCTTGCACCGAGGAAGAACCTCGCAGTTTGTAAGTGCTTTGTTTTTCTGAATGCTTTAAGCTGCCTGTTGTCTCACTATTAGCTTTCCTAGGAGCAATGGGAGCATATCTGTCTTGACAGAGTTTCTTTTTAGCCACTTCATCAGAGGCTTGATCAAGCTTCCTTTTTCGTCCTCTTATTATTTTCAATTCGTGAGGAACTTCATCTTTGGAAGCTTTATTTTTGACTAGGATCTGGAGGTTCCTCAGCACCTCTGATTTTGGTATTAGTATTTTTGAATGGCCCCTCATTGGAAACCTTTGATTTATCCTCAGCCATAATGTCAAAGGTTTGTCTGCTATGTTCGCCAATTTAAGCGAAGCAAACCAGTTCTGGACCTATGAACTGAGTGCAAGTTTCAGTGAAAATGCCACCAACCAGTCCTGCCCCAGTTAATAAACTCTATTACCAGTGCCTTTTTTTTTTGGTTGTAAAACTGGGATCTATACCAGTGCCAATCTTAATAGAAAACCAGTAATACTCAACTGCCACAGGTGGCTGCTGGACCCTTGTGGACAGTCCTGACACAGATGATACCAAGGTCCAGTAATATAACAAAAAGGTTTCCGTAATTGCCTATCTAGAGAAAACTCCCAGGCACTGTTTAAGTTTGAAAGCTACTGTAGATGCCTCGTGGTAAACCCCGCGAGGTCTGAGATAAAAACAAGGCAACTGTCCCCAGTTTGATGGTTCCCACAAGAAATTAGTCAAAATGAAGGAAACCGTCGAAAATAAACACCTGCGATAAATTAGGCTATAAAGTAAATAGTCGAGGTAAAAATAAAGTCTAAATAGCGCCATCGCTAAAATAAAATTTGCGAAGCGCTAATGAAAAGTAAAAGTTGTCACCAGCACACTAAAGGAAATGATTTATGAGGAAAACTTTACCCAGATAAGCGCTAGAAGGCTGTCAACAAGAAAAGTTGGGAGACACTCAGAGCAATATGCTCAGTCCAGCGGAGAACAAATTCTGAAGCAGTCAACAGCACTCACTCAGTTCACACCACTCCTGTCTTTTGATTGGCTGGCCCTCGCTCATTAAAAAATCTCTTAAAGGCACACCTCAGGGCAATTGCACCTAGCCAGCTAAGTGCAAAAAATTACTGATGCTAAAGGACTCCTGGGGTAAGAAGTACAAGGTTTCAGAAAATGAATTTTTATCATCAAAACCTGTGAGCTCACTTTTGTAGAATAAAAGTATCCTGTTTTGTTTTAAACCCCTGTTGGGACATTTAACTCTGTTCATTACTGAGTTCTGCTAACCCTTTATAGTGTATAGTAGACCCTTATTGTGCATGGAAACCGAAGTTATAAAAATGTTGTTCTGCTGCAGTTCAAAAGGTCATGGAATGTGATCGACCTACTGCAGCAGAACAACATTAAAACTCTAGAGGTTCCACACACTCAGTCGCTACCTTTACTCGGCAGAAATGGCTGGCTCCACACTCCCAGCGGCAGAGTAGAAACAGTCACATCACAGCCTCAAAACACACAGGATCAGCCAGATATTTTGAAATGCTGGGATCAACAGATATTTTGAGTTTGAAAAAGAAAACGAGCGATCCTCAAATGAACTCCTCTGCTTAGCGAGACCTACTGACCACCATTTTATTTTTCTTGGGAATCCCGGCCCACACAGGAATGACAGCCAATAGAAGGCTGCTCATTAAACAAGGACACATCTGTTCCCTAGCAAGCACGCACACCACCTAGCAAGCAGCCCTAACTGAAGAGCATGATGGAGCAACAAACTTTTTTTCGTATTTTAAAAGTAAAACCCTAATTGAAAATGGGGACTATACACTATAAAAACAGCACATGGGCAGCCTTATGCGCAACCAGTCTATTGTGCCACCTCAGGGTTTTGATTGCCTTGGATATCTCAAGCTTCGCTCTCGAGGTCTGAGGTAATCAGAACCTTTCTGTGGCACAATAGGTTGGTTGTGCATGGTTGCCTATGCACTATTTTTCTATTTCTTGCAGCCTTGGCCGCCCTATGTGCCAGTGGAGCCCTGGACCTCAGCTTCAGCTCAGGAGGTCAAGTAAGTGTGCTTTGGTATTTTGTGTAAGTCCCTCCCTGACAACATTGCTGCCATCATTTTACCCCTAGACCAGGGAGGAGGGCTTACAGTAGCATAACAGTAGTTTGCTTCTTAGGGTTAGCTGGTATAGTTGTGGTGTTTCTTTTATCAGTTTGTTTGTGTTGGCGGCTCTGCTCCCTCCAAACAGGAGTGTTTAGTGGTGGCACTGGCAGAGCCTAACTATAATATATTAATAAAAAAAACATTGCAACCATACCAGTTAACCCTAAGTAGTGTACCTAGCATAATGTACTTATTTATTTATGTATTTATTTATTCAAAGGGCTTACTAGGAAAGACATACTGAGCTGGTAACAGGAAGGAGGAGGAGTGAACAGATATAAAATACAGAGTAAAATACATAGCATGAAAAAATATGTCAAAGACAAAGCAATAATGTTTAAGAAAAAAATTGCCAAATAATAAATCTAGAAACTGGCGAGCAGGTAAATATTAATCAACATATTGTATTGCGTTACATTAACTAAGCTGGTCTTGTAATCTTCACAGTCACTCCATTATAAGTCTAATATTCATGAGCCTAGCAGGCTCCTGGTTGGCTACTGGATTGGTCATTAACATCTTAGAAATGACCGATCTAGTAGCCACAATGCTGAAAAGTAAGTACAAAAAAGCAAAACCTCTAATGTTGAAAATGATACTGCAATTAGACTTACAGTTGCAATGACAACCTGGAAGGTGGTCATGCACTTGAATTAACGACCAGCTGGAGGAGGTGTTTCCCCCCATCAACTAGTAGTGGGGGTGATACTGTAACACTCGGACCCATGCAGGTAGTGTAGTGGCTACTCACAGAAATAGTGTACATTACCATATATTAATGGGTCACATGTTTCCCCATTGAAAAGCCGTGTATTAAATCCCGTAATACACATATGTGTATAAGAATTTAATACACGGCTCCTTTGTGTCAGACTGTCGGAGGTACCTTGAGAAGAGGGAGTGGTCCAGATCCCTGCTGTGTGCTAAAGTTGCCCTTTTATTTTTAAAAATAGATTCGGTCCTTCATTGGTGGCACCCACAAGGAGCCACATACTTACTCCACACTGTCCGGCCAGGCCAGCCGAGATCGGAGCATCGAGGGCAGCAAAGCCCCCAAGTATAAATTAACTGAACCCCGCCGAAGTGCTACAGTACTATCACCCCAGTAGTTAATACCCTGGAAATCACTGGCTTCTCTGCTTCCCTGTCTCCGCTGTTTAGCAGGGTCTCTGTTACCTTGCTGCTCTTTCACCTACTACTGCTAGATTAAACTACTAGAGGAGCCCTACTAGATGTGACCTCTTCCCCACCTTAACTTAGTTTACTTGCTCAAGCTTCTGAATACATTTGTCTCCTTTGACTTTTATGACCTGTATATTTTATCTGTTTTATTAAGCAATAAGGCATTACCAAGGGTTATGTTAATGATCTGTTAATCACCTTCTAGGGTGTACTGTGGCACGAGGTGTAGCCGAGTGCCACATGCCCCTAGAGGGTGATTAACTGACCAATAACATAATAACTGGGAGTGTCTTATTGCTATTATAATAAAAACTGTTGTTAAACAGTGTTACACCTCGCTCAGCATATGGTTTAAGCTCTACAAGTATGTTAATAACGTTTAGTGCTGTGCTGTCTTCCTTTGTTACGTTTTATTTCCATGTCTTTTTCCCAGCACGCCTCTGAAAACGAGTCGTTTCACAATTCGGCTGACGTTTCCTGGTTAAAACTTGCAATTAATTAATTAAGACGAGTACCCTCTCGCTCATCAAGCATACACATAAACTGTTTGGCTTCGTTGCTACGGTAATCCAACATCCGTTACCAAGAGCAGCGACTTCAGCATATTCTTCCGGGTCAAAACGTTCGCCAATCATAAGATGGGAGAGCTGTAAAGGGGTTTGAATGAGCCTATGAGAGGTGATTATGGAGCGTCCGGAAGTGAGTGAGTGAAGCCGAAGCTTTGAATAGGAAGAGAAACTAAACTGTGGTTTGCATGTCCGCTTCTCATTGAGGATCTAATTGATTTTAATCGAAATAGCTGAATTATTTCACATGGTAAGCGGCAAACAGTGATAAACTGAATATTAATGAAAAAGCACTCATTCCGCCCGCTGCATAGTCTATGTGGAGACTGACCGTGTCCTGTCTCTAATAAGCAAGCTTCCATCAATTCTAATAGTTATGTTTAAAAGTACCTGATGGGAATGGACATTGAGACAGTGCTACATATTAACTAACCATTTTTGCTCAGTGTGTGGTACGCAAACGCACACTTATTCGCTTCACTGGCTGTTTCATTATTCAACTTTGCTGATAAATTTAAGAAGGTTGAGATGATTACCTACTTGAGTGCACTAACTTAAGTTTGCAGCTTTGCTTAAAAACCGCACAGCTCTGAAAGTCCTCCTTGGACTAGATAATGTGGGAGAACAGGGTAATGTGTGACGGGCATTTCTATATGAATAAATAAAACAATCTTGCTCGCTAAATACTTATTTTATTAGCTTCTGCAAACTGCGACAGTGAAGAACTATGGGCTAGTAACATATGTAGAGGGGCATGGCATAGCAGCACATTACGCTATTTGTGTTACTTGTGATTAGCTAGGATGGCTGCCTTTTTCTTTGTTTGAATTGAGTAATAGAAACATTGCACTCGTGTCAGCTAACCTTAGATAGCACAACAAACGTAAGGTACTGTGCGATGCTGGTTGGGCTGGTCTGTACGCCTCTGCCAACCCCTGCAAAACTACAGTACAAACTCTATGAAAGCAGGAAAATTAATTTTTGCTGAGACTTGAAGCCTGTTAAAATGTATTTAGAACATAAATACATAAACTAATCACTATATTCTAACCCTGTAATTATGCTCCAGAATGTGTCACCAGGTTGTTCTGCTTGCCTGGAAGCGTCATGTTATGTTTCTGTCCTTTTGGTGCAAAACTAAGGCACACACATCGGGCAAAGCAAAAAAAATTGTGGTTCTGGGGTATGGGTGAAAGGGACTGCTGGAACTAGGCCAGACCAAATCAGTGAAAATCTGGACTGGACTTCAGTTGCACACATTTTTGACAATCTGCCTGGATGGCCTGGTCCGTCTTTCACTGATGTGGTCTGGATCCAGTGGAGCGGTTTTGACAAGTCTCGGACTTGGTGAAAACTGGACAGTCTGAGCCAGAGCAGAATCAGGCACTCACCACCTCAGATAACCACCTCCTTTGATAAAGGACAGATAGTCCAAAACATGTTAGGCGGGCATATTACATGAGGTGTTTGTCCACACTTCCTGTGTCTCTGTCTATAAATAAAAATGACTTTAAGAAATTTATTGGAGCAGTGTGATGTCCTTCTGTTGAAATAGTGAGTGCCTAATTGTGAGTCTGCCAACAATTAGAAGTAGTAGTACTACCGTAGTGGTGGAGGTGGGGAATCAAGTGGCAAGGGAGTAAGCAGTCTGTGGTGGGGGTATAGCCCTCCCCCGATCTGTCCCTGCTCACATCACCACCCAAGATATGAAATCCCCATCCACCGCTTTTTCCTGTCCTGTAGAAACTGCACCCGCCTCCCTGGACTTGCTTTAATTGTTCTGGTCTGGTTTTCACTAGATTCTGTGTTTCTGCCCTCTCAGTGGCAGCAGGTGGCTGCTGCTGCCCGAGAACCACAAAGTTGCAGTGCACTGAAGAAGGCAGAGGCGGACTAAGAACAAACATAAACTTTCAATTCATATTTTATTCTGACAAAGATGGTACAAGGCACTAACAGGCAACACCAGGGCTTAGGTTAGGACCCCAAAGCTTCGACCAGGGGTCTTCCTCAAGAGGTTCCCCTATTGGCTCCAAGATGTGCTCCAAGTTCCTTGCACTGCAAACATACAGTATTGCTGTGTAAGGAATTACACATGATTAGGTGTGCAGTTGTGCTGAACTGCATGCTCTAGGTGGGTTGTGAGTCACAATGCCACCAGTGTCAGTGACTCAGCAGGTTGCCCACTTTCTTCTGAGGCCAGAAGGTGGTAGATTCTAGCCCACCACCAGGAACTTGGGGTTAATCTTAATACTGATGCTGTAATGCAGCAGTAAGGTTCTGCACTTCTGAGGTGCAGTCTTTAATTTAGTTGTTTAACCAAGTATAGCACACTAAGCTGAAAGCTTTTTTACAGGAGCGACCTGGGAGCACAAGGAGGTTAAGTGACTTGCTCAGGGTCACACAGTATGCAAGTGGAAACTGGGGATCTAAACCCAGGTCTGGTCTGCTGGATGTCACCAGATTTGCAGCACAGAGCCTTAGACCACTATGCTATACTGCCTCCTAAAAAGAGATGTTTTAGATGAAACATGAAACTGAGGTCCCATCTGCCTGTTCTGGTGGTTGCTCAGATGGACATTAAAGCTCCCATGGCACTTCTCAAAACAAGTAGGGAATTTTTCCTGGTGCCCTGGCTACATTTCCCACTCACTTAAAATACTACCAACTGAAATAAACCTCTGACAAAGTTCTGGGGTGGAGTGAAACATGGGTCAGTGACAGTCTCAACAGCCATTACAGTCACCATCCAGTATGTGTCTGACTTGTAAGCAGAGTTGCACTTTTGTACCTTTGCACCAAAAATTGAGAGGCAAATGATGAAAGTCTAGTGTTTTTATTCTTGGAGTCCTTTGAACAGGAGATGAGTTCTTTCTTTCGATTACATTGTACTGCCAACAGCTGGACCTGATTCAGTATTTCAGTTTGCCCGGGTGAGGCTGAAAAGCAGAACTGCCTAGCCCTCCTTTCCCAGTCAACAAAACTAAAATCTGTGAAGTTACAATATTCCCATGATGTGACACCCTGCAGTGTATTACTGCTATTATATGATGAAAACAAGAGCACTTGAAATAGTAATACGTTTCAATTTAATCATGTTTCAGATAATGATAATACATCTGGGGAAGTCTGAGCAACCATTACCCTGATCAGGTGAATTTTAGGGAGTAGGCTACAAATATTAGCGTGTAATAGATATCATGACACTTGGGTAAAGTAGTTGGGGTGGCAGTAATTTGAGTAGGCTGCAAGGGTCCTGGATTTAGCTTGATATCACCACTAAGTTGCAATAACAGAAGACATAGTGGGCAGGATTTCACAAAAAGCCAAAAGTCCTGCAGCTACGGGAAAAGGGCCTGCAACACTCTTGAGCGCGGTTGCATGATATTTATAAAGAAATTTTGAGCAGGTGCAGAATTTCTCGTGAAAATCCCGCAGCTGCAGAAATTGTGCACATGCTGAAAATCCGCAATCTGGATCTGCAGCTGCAGAAATAACTAGGAGGCACAGCAATAGTGAATTTAATTAGCTAGAACAGCAGACTTTAACAGGGCTGCCATAGAATGAAGCTGAAAGCACCCACAAAGAGACCAGCAACCAGTCCCTCAGCAGGGACCATTGCAGCATCACAGGTACCAGCAATACCATGGCACCACAGTGGCTAACTATCATTACTGGTCCTCCCTCCCGGGGTGTTCCTGTTGCCTGCAGGGTAGCACTCACTGCAGGCTGGCCAGGCTCTACTGCCTGTGGGGCTCCGCCATGGGTTGCACTGTGTCTGGTGATTGTGCCTGCTGCCATACCATGGCAATGTGTGTGCTTTAGTTGCTGCTACAGCAACCACTGTTATACTATCTGGGATGCCATTACCTGTGCCTCACCTCCACCTTAATTGATTCCAATTGCTGGGGCACTACTGCAGTTTGCTGAGGAAGAGTTGCACCTCATTCCATTGTGCGTAAATTTTTTTCCGCAGCTGCGGAAAAAACTGGTTGTAAATAGCCTTTCAGGGACTGTGCCTTGCTTATCTCACACCTTTTTTCCTCAGGAACTTCCAGCTGCACTTTTTTTCCAGTCTTTAGTGCTGTTTCTGCAGCTGCAGAGGTTTTGTGAATAGCACTCTGTGCAAGTTCCCTTTGTTTCCATAACTGTGGCAGTTTTGGGGACTTAGGGAAGGTTTTGCACCTTCAAGCTTTGTGAACCCAGCCTAGTGTTCTTAAAGAGTATAAAAAGCTCATTTAAATTGTTTTTTTTTTTGGGGGCATGTGTCAGAGTGGTGGTTTTGAAAAGGTGGATTTTATAACTTCAGGAGGATAGGAGCACAGAGGTAGTTGTTAGCAGCAGGCAAGGATGGATGTTAAAGTCTGAAGTGAGATGAAAAAGAAAGAGGAGGGACAGGAAGGCGAGTGATTGGCGTTGGATACAGAGAGGGTGGATAATAGCATAGAATGTAGGGAATCTGCAACATAGTGAAAGAAACAGGTAGTACCATGAACAGTAATAAATTAACATTATAATAAACACTAGAGCCAATGATTTTCCATTTTGAACATTGCCAGTTCCATTTGGCAGAATCTTAAATCCATTTTCCCCAACTGAGGAAAAATCAGCATGTTTATACAAAAATTTGGTTCAGAATGGGCGGTTTGTCCAAAAAGCTTGTCAAAGTGGATTTTTTTCCCCATGAATATTGGCTCCCAAGTGCTGGTTTAAAAATGACAAATTCCATTTTTACCTGGGTTTTCCACTGAAAGCGGAAAATCAGTGGCCCTAAAACACTATGGTGGGATATTCAAAAGGGTTGGCATGCCACCAATCTTGATTGCTATATACAAAGGGACATGTTGCGCGCCTAACTCCCGATCGCCGAGGCACATCGGTAATGTACGCGGCACAAGTGCAAGGCGCCGCATATGCAGCATCCCGATATTCAGCCCGGGATGTGAGGTGCATATGCTGGCACAACCCTGCCTTGGCGCTGCTCAGGGGGCGCAAAGATGTGCCTGGTAAATCACGGACAAGTCCTGGCCACCCACAGGTGAGCTGCCATACAGGGCGCAACACAGCAGCTGCCTGCTGTGGAGGCCACCCGCCCACCCAGGACACATTCCACTTGCCCCTGCCCAGGGAGCTGTGCACCCCTCGCCCGTTCGCGAACATATGTGAGTGTAAGCCCTGGTGGTCCAGTGGACTACTGTCCAGTGCCCGATTAGGGCTTATGTTATAATAATCCCTGGTGGTCCAGTGGACTGCTATCCAGTGCTTAATCGTGGGCATCGTTAAATATCCTGGTGGTCAGTGGACCGATACCCATCGCCCAATTGTGGGCGTACAATAAAATCCCTGGTGGCCCTGTAAAAACCCCCAGCGCTCGATCGCGGGTGGAATGAACAAAGGACACCTGGTGGTCCAGTGGTACCCCTCCCCACCCACCCACTGAGTTCCCGCCACCTGCACCCCCAGTCAGCGGTGGGCGGCACCCTACAAGCCGCCCGCTGACTGACAGCATACACATTTCGGGCCTGTGTAGTACAGTGTGTGGACCAGTAGGCGACAGACCCTACTGTGGCGCTGTCAGTTGGCGGGCGGCCAGCTTGCGGGCGGGGTGTTGCTGCCCGCTGCTGACTGGGGGTGCAGGGTGGCGGGGACCAGTGGGCGGGTGGGGATGGGGTACCACTGACTGCCAGGGTGTCCTTTGTATATTCTGCCCGCAATCGGGCGCTGGGGGGTTCCACTGACCACCAGGGCATTTATCTACCTATGCCCGTGATTGGGCACTGGATAGCGTCCACTGGACCACCAGGGAATTATAACCAGGGAGTTTTAACTTATGCTCGTGATCGAGATCAGTCCACTGGACCACCAGGGATTGATTTACACATGTCTGCGATTGGGCGAATGGGTGCGAGCCCTCTGAGGAGCTGCAGGGCGTCGGTTCTTGATGGCTGCAGCCTGGCAGGCGCCAGGCGCAAGTTGCTGGGGATTGCGTACCCCTCATGCAAATGGGGCCATAATGACATGCAAATGGCCCCATTTACGCCTTGCATGCATAATGGCCTCATTTGCATGCCCACGGTTGAATCTCAGTTGCTGCGCCTAGCGTAACTGCCCTTGCACTAGCGCAGCCCCCTGCTCCCCTTCTGCCACTTGTGCTGGTGCAGTGCCACTGTGCTGTGCGCGTAATGCGGCACCCTCAGTGCCATATTCAACGGTGCTGAGCCATGGCGCAGCACTGTTGAATATCACCTGGTTCATGCTCTGGCTCAGCCCAGTTGCGCTATGCGCCCAGGCTTGCGCCCTGCTGCGCAGTCTGAATATCCCACCCTAAGTCAGCAAGACAGGTTACAGATGCAGTATAAGGATTACCACGCTCTGATACTAGGCCTGTACAGTGGATACATTGTGTAATCTAGCTAAGCAGGAATACCTGACAGGGGTCCCAGTTAGACTAATAGTAGATACCTATGACAACAGCACGCTAGTGCTACAGCATGCAACTAGCAGCAGCAGCATCTCCTCCTAAAAATCATACAGACAAATTGCTTTCTATTTGCACTGTTGGGTTTAGCATTTAAACTGCATTAAACCTAGTAGTCAAGTTAAGGGACAGGAGGTCAGGAGGGGGGCAGGAGGGATCAGTCCTAGGAACTGTCCTATTAAATATGTTCATTTGTGACATAAGGGAAGGGAAGGTATCCGGGGCATGTTGTGTCTCTTCGACACCATAAAGCTGTATAGCAAGGTAGATCAAAGGGGGCTCCAGATAGACCTAGAGAGGTGGTCGTAGGTTTGGCAGATGAGATTCAACACCCAGAAGTGAAAGGTAATGCACTTAAGGAGATGGAACCCATGCACAGAATACTGGATGGGAGGGTTGGGCTGGACACAACTACAGAAGAGAGGGTCATAATCAGTGACCCCCTAAGCAAATGAGTAATTGTAACAAAGCATATACTGTAGCAAGGTGCTGAAGATACTAGGGTGTATATGGAGGGTTTCTGGCAAGAGAGGAAAGGTGATTCCGTCCGTCTACAGATCGCTGGTGAGACCTCACCTGAAACACTGTGCTCCGTTTTGGAGTTGTTGCAGAGAAGGGTTATCAAGATGATCCAGGGAGGAGCAACTGGTGGCCCTCAATATGTACTCGCTGGAAGTCAGGAGGTAGGGACATGACAGAACCTTAGGGGTGTAAACAAAGTGACCAGGGAGGACCAGTTTGTAAGAACTAGGGACACAAGTCACTAGGGGGCACAACTGGAGGTTGGTGGGGGGTGCATGTTCATGAGAGACTTGAGGAAGTTCTACTTCACGGAGGGATTGTGGAACAGACTGCCAGCAGAAGTGGTGGGGCAGCTACCCTTAACAGGTTTAATAAGAGCTGGGACAGGGCAAGTAATTCAGTCCTAGGAAGACAGTAGTCCAGATAAGGTAAGAATAACAGCCTCCGTGGCTTAAAGTAAATTTCTGACCTATCTGAGACAGCTACCACTGCATATAATGATAGCTGCCCTCTTCCGCTATTATTCTGTCCTGGTTTTACGAATAATAGTATCCTGTACCTTAGTAATATCCCTTGTAATTTCATTTATACAGTGAAAGCTCTCAGCATTGCTAGTGTCCTGGTTTGGTCACCACCCCGCCTCAAGCACGTAATGATGTGTGGGGAGGGCGTGGTGTACGCCAATGAAATGAATGGGGCTTGATTTCCCCATTGTTTTTAAACTACAAAATGGTCATGGCGATTAATGAAGGACACTGCTTAACTAACATGGCCCTTGTTAGTTGAGCAGTGTCCTTCATTAATTGCCAAGTGACCATTTTGTAATTTAAAACAAATGTGAAATCAAACCCATTCAGTTCAATGGGCGCCTGTGCTCTCCTGGCCACACGCCATTATGTGCTTGAACGGGGGGCATGGCCAGACTAACCTGGACACTACAATGCTGAGGGCTTTCTACTGTACAGATGAAATGACGAGGATGTTATTAAGGTAATGGATACTTTTATTCGGTAAAACCAGGGTAGAATAATGGCTAATGAGGGCAGCCACCACTATGTGTGAGTGGTTGCCTTACATTGGAAATTTCCTTAAGAAATATTCTTTAAAATAAAATTAAAAATTAAAAAATTTAAATGAGTACTGGTACTCCTCCTAACACTTGAAATGTTCTGCACCCTATGGAATAGGATTTTATAATATTGATGAAAAAGAGCATTTTGTTTCCAGATTTAAAGCACTTGTACACATTCAAATCTTGTTTTACTTGCTGTGTATTTCAAAATTGGTGAGTAAATTACTTTTACCTGCCAATATTGACTGGACCACTGCTGGGTGTGGGTGTGGGGAACAACACAGGATTGAGGTGAGAGAGTAGGGAAGAGGGAGCGACTCACCAGTACAGTAGGTCAGTGGGATGAGGTAATATAGTAAGTAAGCAGTAACACATGACAGGGTGTGGTTATTGGGACATTACTGCACCTTCCCCCACTCTGTAGGTTGGAGGCCTCGTGCTTTTCAAGCACGGGTGTGGTAATTACTCAACAGCCGCAAGTCCTAAAGTGTATTACTGCATTTATAAAATGACACAAAAATAATAAAAACAGAAGACTAAAAAATCTGTAAACTAAGAAAAAAATAAATCTTTATCATACTACGTTGGTTCTCACACCAGACAGCTGGGTTTGTCCCACCAAAGGTGTCAAATTGGCTGGCAGGCAAGTCACTCAAGTTGTTAGTCAAACCTTTTTGTTTTCCCCAGCTGTCTCAGTTACAAAACAAGTTTTGAGACTTGCAAGGCACGTTCAGACCCATACAGTTATTGCTCAGTTACTGCCCAGGTCTAAACAGCTATTGACCAATCAGATCACTGGAGTTTTCTTGCCCATTTTGTTAGGGCAGACTCCCCCCTTCAACATATTCTCTTCTTTTAGGGCTGGCCTGGTGGCTCTGAGGGTTGAGGTGCTAGATGCACACCTCGCGCCATGCTGGTGACCTGGGTTGGGAGTGAGCCCTGACTGCGAGGAGTCGGCAGGGGGAGAGAGAGAGAGAATCGGCGTCAGAGGACTGCTGTCCTCTGTCAGGGAGGATCCTGGGACAGCCTGGCATCATGGCGGCCCCTGGTGGAGACCGGAGGCACTGGCACACAGGGGCTTGCACACAAGGGAAGAGCGTTGGGGCTGACTGCCTCCTGGATGTGGAGTGGGAGCATCCATGTCACAGGCTGGGCGGCATTGCACATCCCACGCCTGGGGCATAACACAAGAGGAATCCCTCCTGCCCAGATAGGCGACTGCTCTCTGCGCCCGCACCACATGCCCAAAACTGGATCTCTGCCTCTGCCCTTCTGAGTCTCCTCACGGACCCTGGCCAGAGAGGGCTCGCTGAGGAGAAAGTAATGCCCTTGAGGAGGTAGGATCACAGTGAGCAGTAGAAGCGGGTTGATAAGTAGCCTGAGAGAGTTCTGGGTCTGGAGTGCTACAAAAGAGTTGACAAAAAACAAACATATTCTTTTCCCACAGGGGTCTGGTGGGATCCTTCTACTGTCCCTGCCAATCTCATTTCCTGTTCGCCTAGACTGTCCCAACTACTCACCTGGCCTGGCCTCCTGGCCCACCTGTGACACACTGCTGTGCTGCTCTCTGGCTTGTCCCTCCGGGCTCGGGTTGCCTTCTGCCTCTGTGACTTACTTCCCCACTTTCCATCTGGCCACCCGCAGCAAGGTGAGGACCTGAGATCCCTAGTCGATGGTGGTGCAGGTCCAGTAGTGTACGTGGTGGGCGTCAGGCAGGGGTTTTCATCTGCCCTCATCCAGTTTGAAATGTCCCTTGTTTTAGTCCTGCCTCCCCAGGAGTGTGCTGCATCAGTGGATGCCAGCAAGCGGCGTGGTCACCTAGGTGGCAGTAGAGCAGCAAAACAGCAAGTCCCTCTCCTGGGAGGAGGATGCTCCGTCTTCCTCCCCTGGTCGGCCTCTGATGGCCCTGGCCCATTCCTGAACCCAGCTCGTTGGCATTGCGAGTGGTAGCTCTACTGCTACATCGAGCGAGGCCTTCACAAGGATGACTTGATGGACCTTTTGGTTTCCTTCCGCCATCAAATTCTATGTTTCTAATGGATTGCCATGCCATTTACTGTCTTACTGTAGTGCTGATTCTGTACCTCTCTCGCTTCCCTCACACCATTGCTTTTGTACATGAGAAAGTTTTCTCTGGTGCTAATTCTGTACCTTCCTTCTCTTCCTTACTCCTCAGAATGCATCTATAAACAAGACTTGTTTTGTTCACTGTATTGCTCACTTCTTTAAAAAAATCAAATAAATAATGATCTTTTAAATCATATAAATTGTGTTTTAGGCAGGAACTTTTCTCCTAAAATTGAAAACACATGCCACATTTACTTGCAGGGTTGACTGAAGATTGCTATTGGTGAAATTAGCTTGCAGAATTATAGGTCTTGTCTAAAAGCTGCTCTCTCAGCCAGATTTATGTCAGTTATTCTTCCATCCTATCTGGAGATAGAAAAGTATCACTACTAGATACTGACACGGAATCCCAACATTCAGGATCCCGAGTTCGGCAGCCCGACACACACCTGACAGAAGGAAGCTGGTGCTGATGGGTAAGGTAGGACTGCTACCTACCCCCAGTCAAGCACCACAAGGAAGGAGAAAATACGGAAGCTGGCAGACTGTTCTGTGGTGTGGAGGCTAGGCCACTGGCAGCTCGCGCCAGCATGGTGCTCTCAACTCCAGGTTCTGTTCCCGGAGGGGAACATTTGTGTTTGCACCGTTGTTGCCCCCATAACTTTTTTAACATATTCTGAGGTCCACTTCCCTTGAGTTGATTATTCTGGTTATGGGGGAGGGAGCATTGCACTAAGACTCTGTCATTGTCTTCTCCTGAACTCGGGCTTATGGAGTTCAGGAGACTGACTGTCAGGATTTTGTAGTAAATTCGATGGAAATCTTCATAATTTTTGTATTGAGAAATGCACCAAAATAAAATACATCATAAACTTACAACAGTGAGCTTCATGAGAAGAATACAGCATATTCTTTCTGAGGCATGCAGATTATACAAGCTTACGTTCATACATAAAGGGCAGAAGGTAACTAATTTCCATTAATTCTATGGTTAATTATCGACGTTTTAACTTTAAATAGAAAAGAGAAACTAAAGCTTATATTTTAAGAAAAGTATAGTGAGGGGAATAAGGTAGAGTTAATAAATCGTAAGCCCCAGTGACTTGCTTAAATGGGTTTCAGATTAACTCAGAAGTGTCTGCTTGGTCCTTAAAGTAATAATGAATTCTTTCAGCCTTATAAAGTCAAACATAAAGTTAAACCAGACTCTAAAATGAGTTGGGGACTACTGTCTTTTCAAGACATCCATATACATCAGAAATATCCAAGATAATATGATGATACAGTAGAATTAGGAGTAATGTGAGGAAGCCTTTTTCATGCAGAGTAGAAAACCTGTGGAACAAAACTCCCAATGGAAGTGCTGAAAGTAGGAGTGTTGAATCTTTTATTTATTTAGCTTTTGCTTACGGGTAAGTACACTAGACAAGTGTTATGCCTATTTTCAGGAACGACCGGGAGAGTACAACATGAGGGACAACAGTCAAGGAGACATGGCAAAGAGAGTACAGTTTTTGTCACAGTAAACAAACATGTGGGAGATGCATCATTTGATGCTAGAGAAGCAATACAGTAGTAAGCACATTTCAGATTATACACTCTAGACTAGCTAGTTCAACTGCCAGATATATACAGGTCATCATACATAGGAGTGGAGCATAGCTCAAGACTGGATGGTCATAATATAACTTATAACATTGTCGTATATACACCCCCCTAGGCTAGTTGGCTGTGTGGGTCAGTTCCTCAGGGATAACAACATTACTGGGAATGGTATTTAATTAACTAGAGAAGGGAAGATTCCTGGAGGTTTCCATTTATTTTACCCAGTGTTGAATGCTGCAGCAGCCTTGGTGGCAGGAGACAAAGGCAATGGACCCCTGGTCTTTTTTTGTCTATCCCTATGTTCCTATAACTTATCTAAGTTACAAATAACATGACAGACCAGGGAGTATCATTGGGGAAAAGTTAACCTTTTGGAGTCAGCAACAGCTATAGCCATCAGTACTGTGAGAAAGCTCAAACTGTTGGCGTCTGTAGATCGACAGGGCAGAGCAGTGCTGTGGGAAAAGTGGTGAGCCCAGTGGCCGTATGTAGCATGGGCTGAGCAGTTCTGTTGGGAAGCTGCAACTATGAAGCCAGGGTACTAGGTGTATTGGAGATAGGGTGATAAACTAAGAATGATGGATTAATTCAGTGCTTTGATTCTTGTTCCCTGCACTCACTTTTAGCACAGAAGAGCTATGAAGACTCGTTCCTCCTCACCTCCGCTCCATGTCCATGTGGATGACAGCACTCCAGTACATGTGCATGTCAAGAAGAGCCAGAGACTATCACCGCTAAAGCTGCTCAGGTAGGAAGAAAACATCTTGGATTGTAGGATAGATTTTTTGTAGCCCACCAGAAAATGCTAAGGCAATTTTGTTAGCCACAGATGCTCTTACGATGTTATTCTTATCAATAAAAACACAAAGATATTTAGCTGAAAACTGCTTTAGCACTCCACACCAATGTCTGGAGAAGTCAGCTACATGGATGTTACAGTATGAAATTCTGACTGTATAACAATTGTCACAAATACTGTGGTTATTGTTTTACCTCAATATTAAAGAGTAAGTAATTTTTGTATAAAAGATATCTTCTCATAGTTGTGGGTCCATCAGAATTGGTGCAGAATGGACAGTTATTCATGAAAACACAAAAGCATGAAAACCATGGTATACCATGAACTACAGTTATCGACCTCACAAAGGCCTTTGATATGGTCAATGACCACCTTCTGATTGCACAGTTATCACTCCTTGGTCTATTAAAGCACACAATCGCAGGTTCAAAAGCTACCTTAGTGAGCGATACCAACAGGTGAGGATTGGGGATGCCATATCAACCAAGCTCCCTGTCAAATCTGGAGTTCCACAAGGCTCTATCCTGGGCCCTCTATCGCTTAGTATTTTCTTAACTTACCAACCGCCTGCAGGACAGGATTCTGCTGTACGTGGATGATGCAGTCATCTACTCAAGTGATGCAGACCCCACCATCTGGAGAGTCCACTCCAGAACAGTTTAACAGGCGTGGAGGCCTGGTTCAGCTCTCAGAAATTAATCCTAAATTATAATAAAACTAAAACGATGCTGTTCCATGGCACTCATAGAAGTACAAAACCGACGATAGTGATCAGCAACTGTGCAGGAATAGCTCTGGAGCAAACAAGTGCTTTTAAATATCTGGGAGTTACCTTAGACAGCACTTTGTCATATGCCACCCATATAGACAATATAGAGCCGCAAACACCTGGCTTGGGCTCCTATACAAGCATAAAGCACTGTCTGAAACCTGAAGCACTTAATATGACTATACAGAGCTCAGTACTCTCCGTCACCGATTACGGGCTTGTAACTTATGGGTCAGCCACTGATTCTATGCTTCAACACATGGCAATGGCCCTCAATAAGGCTTGCAGGCTCCTCACAGGAGCAGCGCATGACACATACCTGTGACATTTTGCACAGGCCAGTTGGCTCCAGTTGAAGGATAGAATTTTTACCAGACCTGTCTCAGAACTAAAAAGGTCCCACTTGTTCTCATGCCCCAGGAGTACAAGAAATCTTAAGACAGTCCGATATCCCCGCCAAACCAGAAGTTCGGAAAGCCAAATTTTCCATGTGCCCCCACTGTCGAACTTCTCAGGTCAGCGCTCCTTTGCAGCTAGAGCTCCTAAGTCGTTCAACACACTGCCTGCTGACATTTCCAAAGTAGGGTCCTTGAGTATGTTCAAGTGCAAACTTCGTGAACTTCTACAGGCTAGATCCAGTTGTGCTTGCTTTAATTAATCTCTTTTCCCCGCCCACATAATAGCAGTTAACACTGACCACATCCCTACACCCATGCTCAACACTCCACCTTCCACTCAGCACTAACTGCCACCCTCACTCACTGCCATCCTGTCTCTCTACTGGCTTACATGCTGTCCTTCCTCACCTAACCCCCTTTCCCCCTTTCTTAATGGCCTGTTGACTCGCCTCAATCCTACTGCTATAAATCTTCACGTTCACCCCTCACTCTCCTCCTCCCCTCAATCCACCCCTTCACTCCTTCTTTATTTTCCCTGTCATCTCTTGCCATAGTTTCTTACTACCTACTCCCCAGCCACTCCTATCACCCACTTACTCTCCTCTGGTTACATTCTATGCCGCCTACCAACCTCCCTCCCTCTCCTATAACTTGTCTGTAAACCCGGTCATATGGGGGATGGGTTATCCGGACCTATTACCAGCTCAGTACCTATATGATCTTAAAACGGAGCATAAATTGTACACTGTTCGCTTGCACTGATGTCTATAGCTAGCTGATTTGTCACTGACAAAGGTCTTTGGCTGCATCTCATTATTTTCACTCGCTCTCATTGTGTGTAACTGTGTGCTAAGTGTACCAATCGATTTCTTTTCTTATTGTACTATATCCATCTATGTTTATTGACGTGGAACCTTTGTAAAGAGCTCCCGGGCTCACAGGTGTTAACTTGGGAACTTACTGCCATAACCGTTGTTTTTTTTTTTTTTTAATTATTAAAATTGCCTGCAGTATGAATACTGTGACTTGATGCCACAATATATAGTACAGCCAGTAGAGTACTGTGACATCCCCTAGTCAACAAGAGAGGATTGTGACTGACCAGATGGCACATTGCTGGGTGCCACTTGCCATGCCAGTGAAACAAGGTTGCACTCTGAGCCTGGGACATCATTGAAGGCCTACAGAAGGAAGATGGACAATCCCAGAGGATACTGTCTGCTTCTGAGGTGGGTGGGTTCCACTTACCAGTGTAACATGGTTACCTGGGTGACTGCAGGTGGTAGTGCTGTGGTGGGGTGGAGTGAGACTAAGTATGTGGTGTCACACCTGGTCCTCACTGCTTCCTTCTTGGCAGGCTTCCTTGGGGAGTAAATGGGAGACCTAGGGAGTCATAAGGGATAAGTAAGGGAGTGGCAGAGAAAGTGCCATAGACCCGGAGGGTCTACAGTGTAACAAGGGCAGACTGGATGGCCCATGTGGCCCTTATCTGCTGTCAGGTTCTAAGTTTTTATGGAAAAGGCGTTTGCTTATTGGACAGCTGACTCTCTACCCTCTCTACCCCAGGGACCGTCTTGGGTGTCTCTGCCCTCACTGATGGTGGCTGGATTTGAGGAATTGGCTGGATTTGAGGAATCAACTGCATAAGTGCTGAATGCCAGGCTCCACACCAGATGGCAAGCCAGTGAGAATTCTGGAGTAGAAACATAGAAGTTGTCGGCAGATAAGGACCCATAGGCCCATCCTGTCTGCCCTTTTTTTTCTACCCTATGAATGTGCCGTGGGCCTGTACTCTGTCAATGGTCTATCTATTCATACTCATCTGTATTGCTCCCTTGTGCTGCAGCATCCGTTTGGTGTCTTGTTTGTGGAACAAAGCAGCTCTTAAAATGGGTAGAAGTGATTAGCAGCAGCTGAAGGAGGTCCTGGTTGGAGCACAAAAGTAGGAGCTGGGGGATAAAATTAGAGAGGGTTGTATTGATTCATCAGTTGAGATACGCTCATGACATTGGCATTCTCAAGCCTTGTTATATTTACTCACTGATGGACTGCAGTTGTTATGTTTGCATAGCAATATTGTAAAGTTAATGCAGCAAAGTGTTTGCCTAGTAGTTGTTTTACTCTTTGCTAATTTTTTTCTTATTTTTTACATGTGATTCCCTTCACAAAAGTGGAGCAAGACAGAGGCAGGAAACTACAGACCTGTCAGTTTGACCTCTGTGGTAGGAAAATGATGGAATCACTTCTGAAGGAAAGAACTGTTGAGTACCTAGAGGCCAGTGGGGCACAGGACCCAAGGCAGCATGGATTCCACAGCGGAAGATCATGTCAGACACAATCTAACTGATTTCTTTGACTGGGTGACCAAAGTAGTAGACTGGGGGCTGTGGACATGGCCTTCCTAGACTTTAGCAAGGTATTTGACACAGTCCTGCACAAAGATTAATAAACAAATTAGCCAGCCTGGGAGTGGGTCCCAGGATGGTAGCCTGGGTAAAACACTGGCTGGACAACAGGAAAAGAGGGTAATAGTAGCAGTGAAGAAAGGAGGGTTACTAGTGGGGCACATGAGGGTTCAGTACTGGGACCGTCCTTTTTAATGTCTTTATAAGTGACATTGCAGAGGGACTGGAAGGAAAAGTATGTCTCTTTGCAGCTGACACAAAAGATCTGCAACAGGGTTGATACGTAAGGTGGGGTGGAAAGGATGAAAAGGGACTTGGCAAGATTGGAGGAATGGTCAAATGTATGGCAGCTTAGATACAACGCAAAGAAGTGCAAAGTAATGCACCTGGGAAACAAAACCCAGGGAAGAGTACACAATGGGGGTGAGATACTGACAACAAAAATGGAAAGGGGCCTGGGGGTACTCATAGCAGATGACCTAAAGGTGGGCCAGCAATGTGAGAGAAGGCAGTAAAGAGGCTGGGGATATTGGATGCACAGGGAGAGGTATCACCAGTAGAAAACAGGAAGTTGTTGTCCCTTTGTACAGACAGTTGGTAAGACCACTTCTGGAGTACTGTGTACAGTTCTGGAGACTCCATCTCCACAAAGACATAGAGGCTGTCCAGAAGAGGGCAGCGAAAATGGTGCAGGGTCTGCACCAGAAGACATATGAAGAAAGACTAAAGGAGCTTAGGATGTATAGCCTCGAGGAAAGGAGGGAGAGTAGGGACATGATAGAAACTTTTAGTACCTTAGTGGAATCAACAAAGTCCAAGAGGAAGCATCTTTCAGAAAAGAGATGTGCAAGAACAAGGGGCACAATTTAAAGATAGGGGGGACGGCTCAGAGGTAATGTGAGTAAGTATTTCTTCACAGAGAGGTTGTGGATGCATGGAACAGCCTTCCTGAGGAGGTTGAAGAGTCAAAAACTGGTGGAATTCAAGAATGCATGGGACAGGCATAAGGCGGTTCTAGTGGGGGTAGAAGGAAGTAGGCTGTTGGTTAACTAGGATCTGCAGCTTATCCGTTAGGTAGGAAATGGGCAGACTAGGTGGGCCTAGCAGCCCTTATCTCCCATCAGATTCTGTGTTTCTATATTTTAGATGAAGGGTTCTGTGCTACCACTAAACCACTCTGACGTCCTGTCTGGTGGACTGAGGTTATGGAACTAACTTTAGGTGAACATTTGCTCATAGTATGGGTCTAGAATGATGATGCCTGGTAAACCACAAGATTTTCTCCTCTACAGCCTACTCTCCTTTACCCTCCTCTAGGATGTACCCAGAAATGTCAGTTTTGTGCACAGTCTCCTACTGTGCCCCCACAACTGTTGCACACAAATTATATTGTTTCCAGTTTAGATGTTTCATCTAATCTCTAAAAGATTGTACATGTATATCTACGTCCTAAGTAACAAGTGTAAATGGATAGAGACACTACTCAGTACCCAACAGTAGATAAAATACTCCAGAGTAGTATGATAATGGTCTCAAAAAGGTATATGGTTTGGGACAGATACTTAAAAATACTGTACACAATTGTATACAGTGAGTATGCCTACCTACACCCTTGATCCCTTCTTCAGTTTTGCACGGACATACCAGGTGCTGTACACATACACATCTACATTTATACATACTCTGCATAACTGCATATGGATATTGTTATCCAGCAGTGAAGCTGTCCTCTCCCTGAACCATAACCTCTGTAACTGACCTCATAAATCCTTGCTCAGTGCTGGTTGAGGCGCCCAGTCCCGGGGAGGGGCACATGATTTGCTAATAGAGCAGAATTTTTCCACATCATAATTGGTTGACTACCCTTGATTGACTAGGTGTATCTACATGCAGTCACTTCCATAGTGATTTCATAACAGTATGTGGAAATTTGATTTCTCACATGAGAACTGTGCTGAACCGAAAGTAATTTTTACAATAGGAGCATTTTTTTTTTTTTTTGTACTGGTTCTAATTCTGTTATTGTTTCTTTTCTTATAATTATTTTATTGAAGAATTTTCAGTTTTCAACAGAAAGGCATACAAAGATATGAGATGTGCAAAGAAAGTCAGTAGTGGTACAGTATTGTCAGTGATGTAGTTACCAAGATGTACCAAGAAAAAACAGCATGCTTAGATCTAACAAAACTGCTAATCAACAAAGGTACATCAGAGAGTCTCTCGCTATATCTAGTTTACGACTTTTCATTTACTCCTTGTTTCTTAAAAAGAACAGTACTATATCTATAAAATATGTTTGTTTTTCTAGCTTGTAAATGTCATCTGCTATATCATACCATTTCTGAAGTGTAGATTGTTTAGGTATCAACCACAGTCTGGTGAGGACTTTCTTGGCACAGTTAAGTAAAATTAATAGCTTATATGTACACTCCTGTGGCCTACATGCTGGTGGTGGGATGTATAAACAGACCATAAAAGTTGTTACCATATTTGGGCTGTCAAATATGGTTTCCACCATTCTATACATCTCAGGTCAATACTCTTATCACAATAGGGTAAGACCAGAAAGGATGATACTGAGCTGCCCTGTCTTCCCACATTTTCTCAACAGCAGCCAGTTTCAGGAACCATATAATGAATTTGGACTGCTGGTGTTCTGAATTACCTCATCACGACACTTCAGGAGAACTCTCTCATATACTGTATGGGGCCATGGTAACCTTGTATGCCGTTTAAGGTGTATTTGAGTGAGGCTGGCCGGTGGCATTGAGGTTGAGACACTGGATGCCACACCTCTCACCATGCTGGCAACCCATGTTCGGAAACTAACTCTGGTCGGCAGGGAGGGAGGGATTGAGCATCCGGGATCTGCTCTCCCTCCCGGGGTGAGCACTGGGGCTTGCATCCTCACCAGTGGCCCGATGGAATCAGGAGCCCTACATTGGCGAATTGCCATTACTAGGGGCGGGCGGTGGTGGACATCAGCAAGTAGGTGCTCAGACGCCATTGCATATCCGTGGCCCGAGGGAGCAACACACAAGGAAAACCCCGATGGACCAGTGGAGGCAAAGAGATCCCGGGACCATTGCCCACATCCGCTTCTGGACCAGCCCTTCACCTGATCTTCCATTTTCTCACCGGACCCGGGACCGTCCGTCTAATCCCAGACAGGCCGCCAGGTGGGTGGTGGAGCCCTCCCGAGAGGAATGATCGGGTGAGGGGGCTGGATGAGTCCTGGGACCAGGAGGGAGACCCGGTAGGAGGGTTGTTTCAAGCTGGGAGTAGAGGTGGAGGTGGTGTGTGTACTGTGGAGAGATGCCCTGGTTCCACGGTGCAAAATGGACCTTACAAAAAAAAAAAAGTGTATTTGAGCTGTATTTTCTCTGTATGTGCTGAATGAAATTTCTCATTCCATTTTCTTAATATCGAAACTGAGGATACTTTGTTCAAGTCCAACTTCCATTTGTATAAAGCCTCTATAACATGATGATGAAGCGCCCCTTATGGTGTGCCCCATGATTAGTGCCTGTAGCTCTTTAAGTTTTCAGAATTTGTCTTTCTTGAGATTTCAGGGTCCCCACATAGCACTGAGCCTGTAAGTACTTAAAGTGTTCTATTTGAGGCAAGCGATATTGTCTTTGCACATCCTGAAGGGTCCGCATTCAGGCAGTCTAAAACTGGTGTAGGTAGATGAGTCCTAGCCTTGCCATGATTTAAGAAAGATAGCGATCCTCTTCAGGGAACACCTAGCATCTGTGGAAAGAGCAGTTGTCCAGGTCAACAGGGTTTGCACTCCATCTTTTACTGAGGCGGTGTCACACCAGTAAGGTTTCTTCTGTGTACAAACTAAATCGGTAGATGAGGAGGGAAACCCTAGGGCAGGCATACAATATTTTATCAATCCTAATTCTGTTACTTTTCATCTATATAGACCTATTAGTGATTTCAGTGGGTGTTTCTGATTGACAGTGTGTGTTCAGTACCATTTTAGAACTGTGTGATGTAGTTCATGTCCCTCCTAATCACAGAGTTCTGTAGTGGAACATAGATGCATGGATGCATTGGCCATCAGTGCAAGAACAGAGCAAGATTATTAAATTACATCATACAGTTTTAAAACGGCACTTACTACCTGGGTGTAAATCACAAACACTCATTAGGCTGGCCCGCAGAAGCAGTGCATCCGTCTGCGACACCGGCGACCAGGTTTTGAAGCGGACTTGGGGCGTCAGAGGGCTGGCCTGGGGAGAAAGGATTGAGCGTCGTGGGACTGCTCTCCTTCTCGGGGGTAGTGTGTCTGGCACACGCGGGATCCCTGGCAGAGGCTGGGGATCCATTGTGTCGGGCACCGTAGCAACCTGTGGAGAGGCGAGGCGGACGCGAGTCATCATTGAATGTCCCTGCCCCTGTGGTAAGCCCTCACACAAAAATCCCAGCCCGAGCGTGAAGCCCCACCTGCCCCCGCTGCCAGTAGTGTCTGCTGGGTGGGGTTCCACTCCCATGGCCCCACCTGAGGTAAGCCAGGCACGTTATTAAGGCCCTGTGGGGCGCCTGCTGGTGTCCCCACCCATGAAAGTAAGCCTGGGCATGTGGGGGCGTGGCGGGCAGAGGCTCAGCTCCCTTTGAGGAGTGGGGATGACTAGGACATAAAAAACAAACGCTCACTAGGATAACTTAAAAACTAAGCTAGAACAGTAGCAGTTTTGGAGTCTGTATTAAAAATCAGTTTCTACTGGGAACATGACTCACAGGTTCAGTGCAGTTCTCCTTTAAAGAGCAGTGGCAGCTTACAATATATGTGCTTTTACTTTTACTGTTAGTGTGTGCTTCGTAATACCATGCTTTTTTTTTTTTTTTTTTTTTGCAATTTCTGTTTATGCCATCTTCTCTCCGGCCCTCTTAAGCCTCTCAGGCCCTGCGAGAGACCCCTGACCCTCCCAGTAGCAGTCACCTACCTCCATGGAGCTCTGGCTTTGCCACCCCAGGTGGGAGGTTTCCCTGAAACTTGCTCGACTCGTCGGGTGGTGCCACAACTAGAGATGTAGGCCTGGGGAGCTCCCACAGGCTGTCATCACAGAGGCACTGGGGCCATTTTCCTGGTTTTCTCCCCACCCACGGAGATGCTGCATATGAGGACGAAAGGTGACCTTGCCCAGACCATGCATGTGTCCGGACACTGGCGTTGGTAACGTCTTCCTCCCATTGCCCTTCCATCCACACTGCCATCTGTGGTCACCCAGGTGGCAATATTGTGAGTGAGACAGCACCCTCCACCCCAGAGAGCGAGCATCTGCTGGGATGCTCAGTTCCTCTCCCCCAGCAAGCCGGCCCCCGATAACCCAAGCTCGTTCCGAACCCGAATCGCTCAGTGGTAGCGCTGTTGATGCACTGGCGGGCGGCTTTAGCTATTTTTCTTTAATAAGAAAAAATTATATAGACTTAGCATAGCACAGAGCCAGTACAGTATACTCCCGATTTTCTGAACTCCGATTAACTGAATCTCCAGTTAATCCAAATTAGATTTATGTCTCCCCATCTACACTGAATGGTAATTCACGGCAAAACAAACTTAAATGGTGTTGCGGTTAATTTTTCAGTAAATGAGCTGTTAAAACCAGTTCACACTACACTAATTAGGCGCAATTGTAGCTGCTAGATGTTTCAGTACTCCTGTCCGCACTGTCCCACATCATTGTTGCAATTGCAAAACGGAAGAGAACAGCGATTGATATCTCCTGAAAGTTCCAGATTCTGGAATGCTTGGAGAACGGGAGAAAACCGTGGATGTTGCCTGTAAGTTTGGCATAGGCAACTCTACGGTATGTGACATTAAGAGAGCAAAGGGAAAAATTTGAGACTTTCCTCCTCTCTTGACTCGACTGACTCCCTAAGCAATGAAAAACAGTGAAGGGTATCGGGATGAACAATTGGATCATGCACTGTACATGTGGTTCGTGCAGAACCGTACAAGAGGAACTCCGATCTCCAGTCCCATCTTGCGAGAAAAAGGCATTACAATTTCACCACAGCTTGAATGGAGGGGACGCGCTTCAATGCAGCGAGGGCTGGCTAAATCGTTCAAGCAGCGTCACAGCATCAGTTAATTGTCTGTTGCTGGAGAGATCTTGTCCTCAGCTAATGACTCCATTGCCCTTTCAGAACTCTGCTCACTACAGTCATGACAAATGAGGGTTGACACCATCACAGATGTACAGTGCTGATGAAACTGGCATTTTCTGGAAGCTCTTGCTCGAAAAACATTGGCTGCAAGCAACAAAAGTTTGTACCAGGGTTTAAAAGAACAAAGACTGGCTCACGGTGCTTGGGTGCACTAACGCATCTGGGAGCCACAAACTTAAACTGCTGGTCATTGGAAAATCACTGAAGCCAGGATGTTTCAAGCACATTAACCTTGAGCAGCTGCCTGTTCTCTACCGTGCACAACCAAGTGCATGGATGTCAGCAACAATCTTTAAGAACTGGCTCTTTGAGGACTTTGTACCCACAGAGTGCACACACCTAAGGTTCCTCAAACTTCCACCTAAGGCTATCCTCCTCCTGGACAATGCCTGAGCACACCCTGATAGTGAACAGTTGAAAAAAGAGACTCCGGTATCCGCTGTTTATCTACCTGCTAACACAACTGCAAATTACAGCCCGTAGAGCAGGGAATTCTTGCCACACTGAAGCGTATTTACAGTGGCAAGCTTCTCTCCTCTGTGCTTAACAAAGAGAACAATGAACTGGCATTACAAGATCTTATCAAAAATTTCAGTAAAGGATGCCTGCTCGTCCTGGGTGAATCGTGGTCAGAGATCTGCTCAGAAACCATTGGCGTTGTTAGCAGAAAGCAGCTGTGCTAACAACACCACTGCCATGGTCCCACCTGTGCCACAGTGGGAGGAAGCTGCCCAGATTGTCCAGGAATTGATCACACCCTAGACATACCTCAGGCAGCAGTGGAGAACTGGATGGCCTGCGACTATGGACGAGGGATAGGGCGATCTCATGGATGAGGACGTCGTAACCATTGCAGTTAACCCGATCAGTGTCTTTCATAGATGGAGAGCCAAGCAGACACAGACTACCTCCTCATGCTTTTGTTGAGACAACTCCGTTTGTCTTTTATGCTCTCTTTTCTTGCTGTCTCGGGCCGCAGCATTCTGATGGTGTCATATTAGTCTGTGGTAGAATCATTTATAACCCAGCTCTTTACAACAAGGTAGTCCTCATATCCTTCCATCCCAGCAGACCGGAAGGAATTCTGCCTCACACCAGTGAATGGAGGCACACCTATGTAAATAATTGACCAGGAGGAGAGAGACCTTCCTTGGAGATCCTTTGCTGTTACTTCCTAACCTTCAGTTGTTTTGCCTCCATGAGACAGCAGGCCACTCGAGTAAGGCCCTGGTCAGTCAGGGTGGAGTTTCCTCATTTGGTTTTGGCTTGACTTTTGTCAGAGAGGACCAATTCACTTAGTGTAAAGTTGCAACAGCTGAATTTTAGATGTTGAGGTGGAAAAGGCAGGGTTACTAGAACAACAGACAGCATCAGCCTAGTGATGCACTGGGCCTTTGATCTGCCATGGGGACTGCTGTAATCTCCCTCCTGAACCAGCCTGTCACTGCCAGCCAACTCTCTGGTCCTCTTAAGCACTTGCATCAACTGTGGGGAAGAGTGTCCCATTGAGCTATTGTGGCATTGGAAAACTCTATAGGCTCAAGTGAGAATGGTGGTAGCAGACTGCAGGGCAGCTAAGTTCGAGTCATCAAATGCCTGAACTGTGGGAGCCGATGAAACCCTCCTCCCTTGGGTCTTTTGTGATTGCAAGGCAGATGTTAGGAATGGCTTGAAAATGGAGGTAAGTGTTCGGTCACAGTTCAGCAGTGATGGCTAGTAGTTAGTGATGGGGTGGCTTGATTCCACTTTGGGTGGGAAAATGCCCAGTCCTCTCACCTCTCCGCCCCCCACAAGGGCCACTGAATTTATTAATTCAGCCTTTTTATTCTTTGTTTCTCCACCTACAGCTGGGTGGCCCCATCTGGCTTCTTGCCCCAAGCCTCATCTCACCCATCCCAGGACCTACCTTCCACTTCTTGTACTTCCATGTGTTGGTGGGTGTTTGGGTGGGTGGTGCAAGCATGCCATCATTCTACCTTCCTCAGGTTGTCTTCCCTCCCGAGTGGTTTTCTCCTCAGGCCACCATAAATGCGACCTGCACCTGGCCAACCTGGAAGGTGACCACTGCGACACCACCCAACCTCCACTAGGTGGTACTCAAGCAGTGTTCACGTCCCAAAAAGGAGCAGAGCCATCATGTGCTGCTCAGTCCTACCTTTCCCGACCGGCTTCGGCAATCCCAGTTCATTCCTTAACCCGTATCACTGGCAGTAAGATCCCCTGCCTCAGCTCGCCATGTCGCTTGACTAGCTTTAATTTGTCCTTTCTAAAGACCCAGACACAGAAAACATTGATGCCATGACAGAGCACCATAAGAAAGAGGTCCCCAAGGGGTGTGATGGTTAATCTCATCAAGAAGAAGGGTTTCAGGCATAAGGATCAGAGGCACAAGAATGCACAGGTTATAATCAGACTTATCCTCATAATCTTTGCATCATATAGTGCAAGGTGGCAAAGGTGGAGACTATTTAGGGACAGGTTTTCCTTATAGTCTAATGCATCCTCCTCTTGTTGGTCACAGGAGTCCTTAGACTCTTAAGTAAGAGTTTTCAGGAACATAGCTCTAACTCAGCAGATGCCCCAACATAGTGAGGAATGCTGTGGCACTACACAAAGTAGGTTCTGAAGAGCACAAAAGGTCAGGCTCTTAGCTTCTAGGGAATCAAAGGGCTGGGTATTTGTTGTCCACCCAGACCTGGTCCTCAGAATAAGGAAGGAATGGTTGTCCTAAAGAAACATGCAGATGCCTAGGTTCCTAGTCGCTACTGAGGATTTATAAGTTCATCTGGTATAATTTGAATGCAATCTTTGCAGTACTTAATTCAGACTGGGCCTTGGCATCTCTGGCACACAAATCAACCCTCCCAGTCAAAGGTAATACTTTTCAAAGGATCCATGACATATCTGCCCTGTCATTGTGGATGGTTCTCCACATATGTGGCAAGAGCAGTGAATCACAGACTGAGACTCTGTATGTAGCCTTAGATAAAGAAGAAGAGGAAGGATCAGGTTAGGCACACACAGCAAAGCCTGGATAGTGCCATCTTTCCTAGCTGACACAGCCTGAATGCTGTTTCCCAAGCCAGCAGGTCAGTGGCCACTTGCCTCATTGCCAATAGGACAGTGTGGTTTAATATCAATGACAGATGTGGCAATTAATTTCTTCTTTGTTTTTATTAAAGCAGAAAGCAGTACAACCAATAACAGTACAGCACAATTGTAAGAATCCATATTTGAAAGTGCTCTCAGAGAAGTCAGTTCAAAAAATCTCTTAGTAAAGGTCAAAACTAAGAGTTCAAAAAGAAAGGATAAACAGCATATTCCTGAAAACCCAGAAGTCCCTGTCATCGGGTTGCATCTGCTACAGCACTAAGATCTTACAATAATTCCACAAGACAGGCATAACCTGGGAAGATTACGATAAATCTGCGGGACAAAGGTCTCGTCGTAACACATCGTTGTAAGTAACCCTGTTTTTCCATTTAGCTTGAAACTGAGGAGTCCTACCTTGATGGATAGCTGTGATACAGTCCATGTTGTAGATTTCTAATGCTGTGGTTCACCACATCACTATAGAAACATAGAATTGTTTGGCAGATAAGGACCAGTTGATGTACCCAGTCTGGACATTTTACCTTACCTGCAGTATCACTGTAGAGACCCTACTTGATCTCGGTTCTTTTCCTCCCCATTCCTTTCCACAAGATTTCCTTATGTCTGTCCCATGGCATTCTTGAATCCCACCACTGTTTTTGCCCACCACCTCAGCTGGTGGGCTTTCCAGGAATCCAGAACTCTTTATGTGAAGATGTGTCCTCACATCTCTCCTGAATCTACCCCCAATCCAACTTCATAGCATGTTCTTTTGTTCTCGTGCACTTTTTTCTCCCCGTAAAATACTTTCCTGGTGCACCTTATATACGCTCGTGAGGTATTTAAAGGTCTCTGTCATATCACCGCTCTCCATCCTCTCTTTTAGGGTGTACATATTGAGCTCCTTTAGTTGCCTTGTTTTGGACCGCCTCTACTTTGTCTTTGTCCTTCTGGAAATGTGGCCTCTAGAACTGTACACAGTATTCAGAGGCTTAATTTGCATCAAAACCTCATTGTTTTTAAGCCTCTAAGTATAAATAGGCCCACGGGTGGGGGCATAATTGGGTACCAGAAGAGGAAATATAGCACCATGGAGGAGAAACCAGGAAAGAAGTCAAAGTAAATCTTCCAGATGAGTAGCAGTATGTCTTCAAAAGGAATGAGGACAGGGAATCACCAAAACATATTGTATGGTCCACCTTGTACTATCCCCACTGATCTAACACTGCCCATATTGTGGTGGCTAAAATGTATATAAGATTGCAGGAGTTCTGAAAATCTATACCTGCACTTCCAGGCAAACTCCCTGCACTGTACCAAGGACCTACTTTTTAGGGCTGGATGAGCATACTTTAACAATGCTTACGTGGAATTGGGGTATCTAACTCTCAATTCCACTTATCTAAAATGGATTGTGTAGGATCTCCTAGGTTCCTGGTGTCCTCTATATAAATTATCGATTAAGTGTCCCAAGAGACCCCTTGAATAGAATCCATATAAAGTTTCAAAAGCAAGCGGGTAGGGTCAGGGAACTGGGATCTATCTTTGGGCTCAGTGAGATACATTCTGACCTGCAGGTACCAAAAGCCAAAAAGAAACATGAGGAAGAATTTCTTCACAGAAAGGGTGGTGGACAAGTGGAACACCCTGCCAGAGGAAGTGGTGGGGCTGAAACAATCACAGGATTTAAGAATGCATGGGATAGATATAAGAGAATTCTGGAGGTCAGGGGTAGGGGCAGCAGACTTCTAGAAAACATAAAGGGAACTTACAAGCTCAAATGGGCAGAATGGGTGGGCCATAGTCCTTATCTGCCGAACACTGTCTGTGTATCTATGTATAAAGTTTTCCTGAGTGGTGTAATAGGGTTGAATGGGACCCTGTCCCAATTGTTATGGAGAGTTTGAATTCAGGGATCTGTTTTGTTGTTTCCTTTCCCGTCTCTTGTCTGTCTGGTTGCACAACCAAATTTTCTCGTGAGACCTAGGACTTGATCACCCCGACAGTCTCGCAGTTCTTTGCCTCTCATTGTCTCTCAGTCTTCCCTTGCTGTTTCTGTCTTTTCCTCCCTTGTATATCTGCTGATATAAAAAATATATGAGAATCATTATGTGGAAATGTAACTGACATTGGGATTCCTTTGTTTAGAAATTATATAGTGTTACTGTTGAAATGTATATATTTATAGTTTGAGATGATTGCAAAAGCTATTGGGAACTTAAAGGGTTAACCTGAGAGCAGTTTTAAGCCCTTTTTCAGAAGCTGTGGAGAAGGGCCTCAGTTCTGGAACATTGTGTTCTTGCTGCATCTACGAAATTAACAAGAACATTTTAGAAAAAAAGGATGCTTGTTAAGGAGGGGTTGCAAAGACTTATAAAAACAGAGCTGTAATTTCTTGCAAGAGAGAGAGATGCAGAGATTGAAGGAAAACTCTAATGGATCTTCTCTGTTTATTCTGCCTTTGTAAATAGTTATTCTGAACAATTTTATTTTTCTATGTCACTTCTAGTACTAATAAACACTTTTGCGAATTCTACAACTGCTCCTGGTTTTCATATGTTTCCTGACCTGTGCCTCGATGACCAATGGTAAGACCATACTTCTGCTGCAGCTCCCAAACTGGACACCCATGGGCATCGAAAAATGTAAATATATACGTTTGTCTCCATTTAGAAAAAGTGTGGTCAGTTTGTATAGGGAGAAAGTCAGAATCTGCTGATAATACCCTGCAAAAATAAAGGCAAGAAAAGTTGTGGAAGCTGTTGTAATTTCAACCAAGCTTTCAGAGTTTAAGCTGTGAAATAGGTGTAGTTTCCTGTGGGAATGGGGCAGTTCAGTTACTGAAGAAAGTGACAGATGTCAAACATATCATTGATGACAAATTGCATTTGTTTCCAGGGCATGATAATGGTACACAAGTGTGAAGCTTGGGCATAGCTGAGCAAGTTAGGGCTGTTGACCCTCCTTGAGAAAATGGTAGATGGAGTATGGAAAACTATTCATGAGGGATGTCCACCCCTGATAAAGTGTGATATGATCTTGTTCCAAGAAATGAAATAATGCAAAGAAGCAATAAGGGGTAGTGTCTGGAACAAATAGAAGAAGGTAGGTATATTCATCTGTAGCGTCTTTAATTTGGAGAAAGGTCCGCTCCAGTCAGAAACATCTTCCATCATTGCCTTGGTGAGAGTTTCGTAGTTTAAAAGTTTGAGATTTTGTAAATCTTTAGGGTTCTATCCCTAGGTATTTATTTTAGTACTCCTCCACCGTAAAGGAGGTCCTGCTGGAGAGTTAGGGAAGGTGTATAATAGAGAGGAGAACTTGCAGTTGGCGGTCAAGATGGTCTTGGACCAGGAACATTCTATTGCCAAGCAGCAGCTCCAAATGGCCTTGGACATTGGCGACTCCTGCACCAGGTTTGTGGCTGCAGCAGCAGCAGCTGCTATGCAGTGCGGGCATGGTTGAGGATCGACACCCAACATAAGTTGGCGGATGTCCCTTCTTGGGTACTGACCTGTGTGGTCCAGGGTGGACTGTCACTTTATCCGGATCGAGAGATCCAACACCACTCTGGATTCCATTATGTGCTCTCACAAGGACCCTAACAGCCCAAAGCAAAAGAAGAAACTGTTTTAGTTTTGGCCCTGCAGCGCCTCCACCCATACTGCTACAGAACCAGGCCTCCCTGCCTGTCCTGTTTCCAGCCTTGGATTCCAGTCTTGGATTCCAATGGAAGTCGACTTAACCACTTCTCACGTGCCTGGTCCGTCATCACATCAGACAAGTGGGTGCTTGAAGTGTTGCATCATGGTTTGCCTCTAGACTTCAAGGCTCTGCCTCCCTTTAGAGCCCATGCACTATGGGAAGCTGTGGTGTCCCTGGACATGCTGTCCGCCCTTCGGAGGACATCGCCCAGCTCATTCAGAAAGGTGCAGTAGCCCTTGTCCTGGACTCCATGGCTGGTCTAGGCTTCATTTCCAGATATTTCCTGGTTCAAAAACAGATGGGAGCTGGTGCCCCATACTGGACCTTCATGATCTCAACCAGTACCTGAGGAAGCAGAAGTTCTGGATGGTCACTCTGAACCAAGTCATTCCATCCCTAGAGCAGGACATGGGGTTCTGCCCTCTGGACCTCAGGATGCCTTCTTCCATATCCCGATTCATCTATCCCGGCAGATCCTTCCGGTTCCACTCAGAATGTGTGATTATGCGAGTTCTGAGGCCATGCCCTTGGCGCCTCTATGGCCTCAGGGTCTGCACCAAGTGCATAGTAATTGTGGCAGCATTTCTGCGGCCTAAGGGTCCAGATGCACCGTTATCTGGACGACTGACTGATCACTGGTTCGTCCCAAGAGGAGGTTGAGCAGACCAGGGATCTGGCCCTCCAGAGTTGCTCGGCCTTGAGTCCCGGTCAAATTTATAGACATACGGGTAAATATTTATTAATGCACAAAAATTTGACATTTGTTTCACTGATATAAGGAAATAATCAAAACAGGGTACATCACACTAAATAGTGTTAAAATTACAGATTCAGTACAAACAGTATAGTTTAGAATTAAGGAAATAATTATGATTAATTAAGATTTAGTTAACTGCATATATAAAACTTATTAGTCAGTGACCTAAGGCTGTAGAATTTCCTGTTTAGTATTACATTGATAATGACTACTTATACAGTTACATGAGATCATGACTTTCTGATCTTATACAGGTGTGACCTTCAGTGTCACTTAAAGGAGTTCTGCTGGCTTAAGAAGACCCAACTGCTTCATAGATCAGGACTTCCTGTACAGATTCTCCTGCAGTCACCCTAAAAATTACCATTTTAGTTAGCTCACAGCTCATTAAATTCTAGAAACCCCCAGTGCAGCTGGTATTTTCAATCATGGTGCCCCAGTCATCGCGATCTTGCTAGTGATAGCGTGCCACAGCCTGCCTTATCATTGTTCCTATTTATGTAAAAATAATCAATGCTCTATATCAAATGCCCATCGGTAGTTTTACATTACCCCTTAAATGCCATGTGTATGGCTGGTACACATGGTATTTAGACAAGTTTGGGGGCTACTAATGGGCATTTGATATAGAGCATTGATTATTTTCTGTACATAGGGACAATGATAAGGCAGGGGCTGTGGCGTGTCATCATCTCGCATCATTACTAGCGAGATCGCAATGGGGCTGGGATGCCATGATTGAAAATGCCAGCTGTTCTGGGGCTTCCAATTTTTTACGAGTGAGCTAACTAAAATAGTAATTTTATAGGGTGACTGCAAGTGATCTGTACAGTGAAGCTCCTGATCTGTGAAGTGGTGGGGGCTTCACTTAAGCCAGTAGTACTCCTTTTATTACTGTCACAGTCTTCCAAAGTCAGACTCATTTGAACTCAACTACATTTCATGGGGTCAGCATTATACATATATGCAATAACACATTGGTATGCCCTAGCACAAATGCAGCCTCATTGGCCTTTATTTCTTTTGCATTTGCGGTACTTGGTTTACGGCCACTTTTGGCTTTTGTTCCTTTGGTTCATCATATGCGGGACTAGGCTGCCTTCTTTATTGGACTTGTAAACAAAACTATCAGCCTGGAGACTGTAGACAGACTTGCCACCTTTCAGTGGATATAATCCCATTTTCTAATGAGCATGTGCTGGTCGAGCAAGCTTTTAAATGCTGCCATATTGTTGGCTCCCACCACCTCCATTGGTAGCAATTCCACTCATTAACCACTCTCTGGTTATACCATCTTCCTCTCCTTTGTGTGTTATAATTTTCACCTTGTAGCTGATAGGCATGAAGCCTGGTTGCCTTGTCCAGCCCTTCTTGAAGAGCTCGCCCAAACAATGTAGGGTCAGGAAATACTGGATTTGACTCGTTAGCCCTTTTACTGACTACTGTCTGGTGCAGAGCATGCAGCTTGTGAAGTCTAAAGGCATCCTCTGTTGGTGACAGAGTCCATAGGTCACCCTTTGTCGACACATACAGGTGAACTCTGAGTGCATCAGGCCACCACTGAACTTGTCTCTAATATAATTTCATGAAGAACTCGCGCTGCTGACATGACCTCATCAGTGACAACTAGACTTACTCCAGGTTTGCCATAATCTGCTAATGCACGAAGGTTGGCTGCATTTTCAAGGCAACTTTTAGAGCGCTTCTTCCCTCTTCTTTTTTTTTTCTTTTTTTCCATAGATACTTAATCGGCGAACAGGGCATTAACTCAGCCCCTCCTGTAACTCTAGCCCCAGCCAACAGTTACCATCCACCCCAGACCCCCATGGATGACCCTCTGTGGCGGGGCCAGGAATGGAGCCCCCTCCTTCCTAGAGCACAATCCAAATCAGGACTGGTGGCACAGAGCAGGCGTCATAGAGTCCCTGTCCTCCATTTTCCGGTTTGTTCCTGTGGTTCCCTTCAACATCAGCATGAGCTTGCGCGTGTGGGGGCATCCGCCGCCATGCCCTGCCGGCTACATGCCAGTCCCTGCCTGCATCGCCCCACCAGAGGCGATCAGGTGAATGACAGACCCTCTCTCACCCTGCTGACCCCTGGTGGCCCTGGCTCATTCCTGAACCTGGGTCGCCGATGGCAATCCAGCACCACTGGGCTGGCTGCTTCTTCCCTCTTCTGAAGGGATAGCAGACAGTATCACAGCCAGTTAAGATGCAAGCACTAAGAACAATTGATGTGAGTTGTGATCGTCCGTGTTGCAAATAGTGCTAAAGAAGCTGCTATTGAATGGCATGACAGGTACATGCCCATCTTCTGAACCCATAGCTCTTCTAGACCAGCCATCTGAGTGCCATAGTAGATGCGCATTACGGTTACATCAGTGTCTGTGGCTGCTGTTAATACTCTCTAATATCCAAGTGTGTTTACACTGTGTGTGATATGGGAGATTATTCTTGTATCTGCTGCTTCATGTTTTGTGCATGACAATTCAGGAATTACTACCACGTCGTCCTTTGAGACAAGAGCGGGATGGTCAGCGTCCTAGAACAATCCACCAAGAATCCAGTCTATCCTTCTGGTAGCTGAGTGTTGTGTTTTACCCAAGCACCTCCCAAAAATCAAGGAGGCGTTTCTTGTTTTGGAAACTGGCAATGATCTTTCCAACAGGGGTTGGGCAAGGATTCCCGAGGTTCATATGCTCTGCTGTTTGCACGATGAAGCTTTTCATGTTTTTCTTGCTCCTCACTTTTCAAGCTTACTGATGGACTAACATCTTACCTCTCTCTTACAATGGTGATGCAGTTGCAGCTCTCTGGCTTTATTTGAAGTAGTGTATCAATATACTTGTCTTGCAAAGTCGCCAAATGTCGACTATCAAGGCTTTTGTATTGTTGAACAAATGCCATTGCATCAGCAATTAGTATAGTAGGTTCATCTGAAGATGTCAGGTTAACTTCTTCTGGCCACAGGTAACTTTAGAACAGCCAGGTAATCAGCTTTGTTGCCTTTTGCGCCGGACAGCCTTGAGGTAGGTCGGCATGTGGCTCAAAAGAGCAGAGGGATATTTTGTCCATTCGTGACTGAAGGCTTCTACCTTTTGTCATCATCAGATCTTGGATAAAGCACAAGTTCCTGAACACACTGCTCTCCTTTTAGTAGATGCTTTTAGCTTTCTGAATGTGTGAGGGTGTTTTGGCTTTACTGCAAAATGTCTGAAGCTTTACAGTTTTATTTTTCGCTACCACTCTGTTGTGCTGCAGTTAAGGCTGCAATGCCCTTTTCCTTGGCTACAATTAGGCCATTTGATGTGGACTTTTGACCAGGAGAAATGTTCAGAAGATCACAGGTGAATGGACTGATCATTCTGCCAGTTACCACATTCATCATTGTTTTAATTGCTGTACTGTCCTTCTGTGCTGTATACTCGGTCTCTATGGTGTTTGTGATCATCAGTGCTGTGAAGGTGAGCCATCACCTTCGTTTGTTCAGAGATTGCTGTCAGTGCTTGTAATAAGCGTAGGTATTTCTCCATAGAGGCAGGCTGCGAGTTATGCCATGGAAAAGCTGGTTTTGGCATCTTTATTTTACGTCTGCTCGAGGGGCCATATCAGTCCACACATAAACTTACCAACTGTTCGAGTGTACAGTGAATTTGCCAAATCTAAATGCTTCAGTGATGTCTGGCGCTATGGTTGGCAGGTCTTTCATAGTGGACAGAAAATGGGGAATGCAGGAAACATATTTGTGATGACCAGCAGGCACAAGATATGGAAGCATTTTCTCAACTCGACCAGGTGCTGCTCCCAGTGTCCAGCTCTGTTTTGAAAGATCAATGTTCAGGTGAATGGGCTGAGGATGCATGTTAATTAGATTTAATATAAGGAAGTCAAAACAGTAAGAAAATAATTACCACACATGCCACTGATCTTTAAAGGGACACTGTTAACCTTTTTGCATCATATTTTTAGGTAAAACCCCATATTTTATGCTTGCTTATCTTCTATAAAATTAATTGGTGTTGCTGGTTGTTTTATCTGCCTCCTTGCTTATTAGAATTGAAATGCATGGTGATGTGTAGGTATATCCAGCTTTGTTTTGCTTCAAATCATTGAACTCCTCTTATTGCATACTTCTTGACCATTAGTAGCTGTAACGCTAAGCCCTTCAAAAGGCAACTACCTCTATTCCTCCCATCTACCACACAGTGACTGCCTCCCATAAGCATTGCTCTACACCCCTACCCTATCAGTAGCTGTAACCTGCTTTTCTGGCCTTGCTTTCATGGCACCAGCCTGCCCCCTCTCCCTTTGCCCCCGCTCCCACCATCCCTCCCTAAGGACACATTCTTATCTGTGCCCCTGTCCCCCTCGCTCTTTCCATCCTTGTCTGACAACGGCACCTACCTGCTGGCTTCTTCCTGACTTCCTCCTACAAATATAATGTTCTACCATGAACTCTGTTAAAACTAGCTTATGTTGTTCTACTTAACATATTGACTGTACTATTTAGGCCTTAGTAACCGACATGTTAAGTTTGTAACCATTGTTCACCTTTGTGTTATGTCAACCTCCATCCTCTGACGTGGAACCTTTGTAAATGAGCAGTCCCTGCTCAAAGGTATTGTAATCCTAGAGTTTAATAAATAAATAGACACCCTTAAACAGTGCAGCCACTCATGATACAATACTCTCCTCTACTCCCTCTGCATAATGAGTGACTAGATTGTGTTGAGGGTGCTCCTGAGTCCAGGAGAGATTCAGTGGAAGTTGGTCAAGAAATGTAAACAGACGCGTTTTGTTGTAACACCAGTATGTTGGGCACTCAGTTTTTCACTTTTTAAGCGAAAAGAATGATTTGAAGCAAACTACCAGCTGCATCAGCAGTCTCAACAGAATGTGAACAATCATAAAAGTGCTTTTAGACTAGGGACACTTTGAGGTCTAAGAAGGTTGACAGTGTCCCTTTAAGCCATCAGCTATCTATCTTACACATGTCCCTTTACAGAGGAGAGAATCCTGAAAAGACTTGCTAAGGGGCTGGACAGGGTACACCCAAGGGTACTGAGGGAACTCTGGGAGGTACTGGCTGCACCTCTGACAATCCTTTTTAACAATTCTGTAGAAATATGAGTGGTTCAAGAGGACTGGAAGAAGGCAGGCGTACTCCTGTTTCACAAAAGCAGTAGGGAGGAGGCTTGTAACTATAGACCAGTCAGCCTGACAGTAGTGGTGGGGAAGCTAATGTCACTGCTAAAAGAAAGGAGTGTGGAGTATCTTGAAGCCAGTGGTTTACAAGACCCAAGGCAACATGGATTCATGGGGAAGGAGGTCATGTCAGACAAGTCTGGTAGATTTCTATGACTCGTTGACCAGGGAACTAGATCAGGGTGGGGCAGTAGACATGGCTTGCTTAGATTTCAGAAGGCTTTCAACACTGTTTCACATAGGAGGCTCATAAGGAGACTGAGCAGCTTAGGAATGGATCAAAGGTGGTAAACTGGATTACAAATTTGTTAATGGATAGACAACAGAAGGTGGTGGTAAGGGATTTCACTCTGGGGATGGAAGGGTGGCACCAGAGTGCCACAGGGCTCGGTACCAGGACCGGTTTTCCTTAATGCCTTTATAAGTGATATTGTAGATAAGTTGTAAGAGAAGATCTACCTCTTTGCAGATGACACCAAAGTCTGCAGAAGGATGGACATTTCAGAGGGTGGAGAGAATGTGCAGAGACCTGAGAAAGAGTAAGGAGTGATCAAGGGCATGGCAGCTGAATTTCAGTGCAAAATCATGCAGTTGGGGTAGAAAACCCAGAGGTGGAATGCTAAATGGACGGTCATCAAACAGTAAAGGAAGCTGGGAGTAATCATATCTGATGACTTTAAGGTGGCGAAGCAGTGCAGTAAGGCAATGGGTAGTGCCAGTGGATGTTGGGGTGCATAGGAGAGGTATCATCAGCAGAAGGAGGGAGGTGGTGTTGCCGCTGTATTGTTGCTGTTGAGACCGCTGTATTGTTGCTGTTGAGACCCCCACTCAGGAATACTGCGCCTAGTTCTGTAGACCACATCTCAGAAAGGATATAGAATCGAGGCAGTCCAGAGGAAGGCAGCTAAAATTGTGCAGGGTCTACATCAGAAGCCCTAAAATGAGAGACTGAGGACCTCAATATGTACATGCTGGAACAGAAGGGAGAGGGGGATGTGATAGAGACTTATAAATACCTCATGGGTGTAAATAAGGTACAGGAGGGAAGCATTTTTCAGAGAACAGCCCAAGGACAGGGAAATTCAGTGATGCTGGAAGAGGTAAATTCAGAAGAGATGCGGAAGTACTTGTTCACTAAAAAGCGGTGGATGCCTGAAACGGTCTTCAGTGGAGGTGGTGGGGGTGAAAATAGCAGGTGTCAAGCATGCATGGAATAGAAATAAGGAAATCTTAGTGGAAGCGGGGGGTGGCAGTAGACCAAGCAGAATCTGCTGTGACAGTATAACAAAGGAAAATGGGCAGACTGGGTGGGCCAAGTGGTCCCAAATTGTCTTCAAATTCTGTTTCTGGCTTGAGCCCGGCTAATTCAGCTCCCCTTTGATGGTTTTAATCTCTCTGGAGAAAGCCCACTCGGTGGCGCTGAGGGTTGAGGTGCTGGGCGCCACGCCAGTGACCTGGGTTTGAGAACGAGCCCAGGTAGCGGGGGTAGGTGGGAGGAAAAGATTGGCGTCTGGATGGACTTCTCTCTTCCGGGAGGCTCAGGGTAGTGATTGCTCTTAGGCGACCTTTGGTGGCGGTCGGAGGTGCCACGACATAGCGACACCACATACGTGACAGGGCAGAGCTGTGGCATAGCACTGCCTTGACGGCCACGCCTGCATGGGGAGACAAAACAAGGATAAAATCCCTCTCTGGAGCGGTGAGATGACGGAGGCCTCAGGGCGTGCCCACATTCCATCACCGGTCCAGTGCACCCAGGACTCTCCATGGGCCACCCGACAACAGGTACATACCTCTAATTACAGAAAGAGCCACCAAGGAAGGGTGGGCCCCTCCCGGGGGTGATCCGGAGGGCTGGACCTGACCAGTTGTTGGGGAGAGCCTGGGAGATGCTGGGAGTGAGGCACAGCCCAAGTAGGGATTCCAGTGCCCGAACCCTGGGGGGAAGAGTTGGGGGGATAAAAGAAATGCATCAAAGACCTGGGCAGTTTTGGAGAAGGTGCAAAAGAACCTGGCTGTGGGTTTCATAAGGGAGAAGGGGCATACAAGAAGCAGCTGCTTGGCTAGCGGCAGTCCTTTCATGGTGAAACATTAGGAAAGCAGAGTGGTTTCTCCTGGGGTTTCAAGGAGTGAAAGGCATAGGCACTGACTCCTATGTGGGTGGCCAGCAGGGAAAACAGTCAGCTTTTTTTTTTTATATAAACACTTTTATCCTCCTTCCTGCCTCTGACTGCCCCCTTGTCTAACCCCCCCAGCCCATCTTCAGGTATCACTGGGAGTTACCCTGGCCCGGTCACTGGTGTGGTGCCTACGGAGGTGGGTCATCATCAACACCAATAAATGAGATAAATAGTATAAGGGCATCCAAGCTATGGAACTCTCTTCCACAGGATTTAATAAATTTAACTAACTTGATACATTTAAAGCAAGATTAGATAATTGGTTAAACCAACATAAATAAGCAGTGATCCTCTGTTGAGGGACAATCCTGATGGGCTTTGGCCTTTTTTGTCCCATAATAATCCAGTAAATCTTGCAGCCAGAGGTGTTTTCCTCATTTCTCCCTTTCCCGTTGCTGGGCGCTGCGTAGAGGCGTGTGTGCGTCCTAAGTTCCACAGCACCTCCCCTATGTCTGGCCCCTCTGACCTGCACTACCCTCTGGCCTCTACCTGGGGTAGTCATTCAGCCGGAGTGCCTAGTCTCCCTGCCCGGAGCGAGTGAGCAGTCTCAGGCGCTCAATCCTCTCTCTCCTGCCGACTCCTGATGGCCCGTGCTCATTTCTGAACACGGGTTGTGGCGTAGCACGAGGTGTGGTGTCCAGCGCCTCAATCCTCGCAGCACGGGCCAGGCGACAGTCCAGCCTCTTGAGATTCACCAGCCCACATCAGGAGCAGTCTGTTGGACGACCACCTGCAGCATTTTGGTAACAGTACATTCATATGTTTTCACAGTCTCTAGTGGCATCTGCTTATTTACTAAAACACTCACGCTCACTGTTAAGCTAGTTTTTATAGTGATGCTTCTATTCTTTTTTTTTTTTTTAGCAAAAGACTCTAGACAGGAAACTAAAAGGAGAGATTGGTAACCTCGAGGCAACAGCCAAAGTGAAGACAAGAGTGCCCTGGATTCCACCTGGGAAAGCAGCCCTGTGGACAAGCGGCTACAAATGGGAATGCGTATTAGCCTTCAATACCAGAGGCAACTTTTTCTTTGGTGATAGGTACCAGTTTTCATTCACATGGGGATAAATGATGCTGTTTCAGGCTAATGGCCTGCAGCTGTAGTAGCCTGTGCCAGGCACAAGGGATGGTCAACATAGGGTCATAAATGGGCTACTGATTTAGGAATGTTTGGAAGTGGAGTCAGTGTGGCTGATGGGAATTTGTACCCTTGCTTAAGAGGTTGAAAAAGTGAAGAGGCTGCATTGGGTATTGCTGCTTTTGTAACGGTCAACTTATATTGTAAACTATACAGTATTCATGACATGTGATGAGGCTTCATGGGAGAATACCAGCACTTTGTTTAATTTTCCACTTTTGCAAACTGTCCTCATCCAGTGCAGGCTCTGCCTTCCTCATCCACTACCAGAGGGCTGTAAACTGCAGACCCCACTTTAGTCTGTGACATTATAGAAACATAGAAGTTGGCAGATAAGGACACCGAGCCCATCCAGTCTGCCCATTTCTTTTCTACCTTATAAATGTGCCATAGTCCTCTGCTGACAGTGGCCTATCTATTCATAATCATCTGTATTGCTCCCTTATGCCTATCCCATGCCTGTTTGAAGCCCTGCACTGTATTCATAGCCACCACTTCCTGAGGTAGGCCGCTCCATGCATCCACCACCCTTTCTGTGAAAAGAACTTCCTCATATTACCCTTAATCGGCCTCCTCTAATCTCATGCAGTGTCCTCTTGTCCTGCTATTTTTCTTATATTGAAACATGTTAGACTCTTTCACCTTGTTAATGCCCTTAAGGTGTTTGAATGTTTCGATCATATCACCTCTCTCCCTCCTTTTCTCTAGAGTATACATATTGAGCTCTGTTAATCTGTTCTCATATGTCTTCTGATGCAGTCCCTGCACCATTTTGGTTGCCCTTCTCTGGACTGCCTGCATTAGTTAATGTCCTTGTGAAGGTGTGGCCTCTGTACTGCGCAGTATTCCAGATGGGGCCTAACCAGTGTCTTGTAAAGAAGATTATTATCTCTTTCTTCGACTTGTGATATCCCTACTAATACACCCTAACATCTCTCTAGTCTTACCTACTGCTTTAGAGGTCTGCTTGGATGATTTCACGGTCATCAGTGATGATGATGCCCAAGTCTCTTTCTTCCTTTGTGACTGCCAGCAACTCCCTCCCAGCCTATAGGTGGCTTCAGGGTTTCTCTTCCCTATGTACATGATCTTGCACTTCTCTGCGTTAATCACAGTTGCCACTCTTCTGACCATTTTGCTAGTTTATCCGGATCTCTTCTCATTTTGCCCACCCCATCTGGATCATCTACTCTGTTGCAGATCTTGGTGTCATCTGCAAACAGACAAACCTACCCACTAGTCCATCTGCAATGTCACTGATGAAGATATTGAAGAGGACTGGCCCCAGGACTGATCCCTGAGTACCCCACTTGTGACTTGCATCTCTTCTGACTGCATGTCATTTACCAACACACTCTGTTTTCTGCCCGTCAACCAGTTTGCCACCTATTTGACCAACTTCTGACCCACCCCAAGCCTACCGAGCTTGTTTATCAATCTTCTATGTGGAACAGTGTGAAAGCTTTGCTGAAATCGAGGTGGCGACATCAACTGCCCCCCACTCTGGTTACCCAGTCAAAGAAATCTGGGAGATTAGTTTGACAGGACCTTCCTTTGTAAACCCATGCTGTCTTGGATCCTGTGCTCCTATGGATTCCAGGGGTTACACTATCATTTCCTTAAGGAGTGCTTCCATAATCTTGCCCACTACTGAGGTAAGACTGACTGGTCTGTAGTTCCCTGCCTCCTCTCTGCTACCACTCTTGTGGAGTGGGATCACATGAGTCCTTCTCCAGTCTTCTGGGACCTCTCCTGTGCTCAGAGACTCACTAAACAGTTCTGCTAATGGCTCTGCTAGTTCCACCCCTTAGCTCCTTTAGTACCCTGGGATGTATACCATCAGGTCCCATTGCCTTGTCCACCCTAAGCTTAGCGAGCTTTTGTAGGACCCTTTCTTTTGTGAAGGGAGTAGTGCTCACCTCCCACCCCCTTGTGTCCATGGTGCTGAGCTGTGGGCCCTGCCCTACCTTCTCTTCAGTAAATACTGAGCAAAAGTATCTATTTAGGATAGATGCTTTGACAGGGTCCTCCTCCTCACATGCCTCTTTTCTCCTTTGAGCTTAGCAGTATCCCTTGGACTTTCTCCTTTCACTAATGTATCTATAGAAAGTCTTGTCACCTTTTTACTGTTTGTGCTAGTGTTTCCTCAGTTTGGGACTTTGCCTGCCTTACTGCCTTCCCTGCTCCCTTAGGGCAGTTTGGTATGCCTCCCTATCTTCATCCCACTGTGTTCCCTTATATTTCCTGAAGACCAGCCTTTGGCTCTGATCTCTTCTGCTACTGAATTTGAGAACCAAAGTGGTTTCCTTCTTCTTTTGCACTTCCTTCTGTCTAACACAATGGGATGTTGCTTCAAGTATTGCATCCTTATGCTTGCCCACTTTGCCTGTACCCCTCACCTGTGTTTCTTTTTGCCAGGGCTAGCTTTACTCTGTTGGCCATCTTATCAAAGTCAGCTCCTCTGAAGTCCCATATTTTGCTTTGGAATGGCATGATTTAGTTGTAATGGCTAAATTGAACCATACCATGTGATGGTCACTGGCTCCCAGGTGACCTTCTACTTGGAGATCTGTGATCCTTCCCTGTTAGTCAGTACTAGATCTGGGATAGCCCTGCCTCTTGTGGGTTGTTGTACCAATTGTTTGAGGCCCTCCCCTGCAGGGAATCCACCATGTGTCTAGTTCTGGCAGATGTTCCTGCTGGTATTGACCAATCTGTATCTGGCATGTTGAAGTCTCCCATTATCAGAACCTCCTCTTTAGCTGTCATGTTTTATATATCTTCTAACAGTAATGTGTCTGTGTCCTCCCCTGGTCTGGGGCCTGTAGACAACCCCAGTTCTTATGGCTGTTCCATTTCCTGTTTCCAGGGTGACCCACAGTTCTTCTGGCTCCTTATGTGTATTCTGAATTTCTGTAGCTTTGATATTTTCATTGACATACAGGACCTCCACCCCTTTTTGCACCTCGTCTCTTCTGAACAGTACATAGTCAGGTACTGAAGTCTCCCAAGTGTGGTTACTGGTAAACCACGTCTCACTAATTTCTACTATGTCCAGTTTAGCCTCTGACATTATTGCCTGCAGGTCTGGGATCTTATTTCCCAGGCTGTGAGCATTGTGTACATGATTTTCCATTGGCCAGATTTGGTGTGTTGGTTGTTGGGTAGGTCTGGCATTTCCCCTGCGCGTCGTATGGGGAGCGGATCTTTTTCTTACCTGGTGCTGCAAACATGCTGAATCCCTGTTTGACCACTAGCTGAGGGGAGGGGTGTTCTTCCCATTTGGCGGTATGAGGTGCTGCCCCTCTCCCCATTGCTAGTTTAAATATTCTGCAAGGCGTCAAACTTCTTCCCATGCACTGACTCCTCCTTAGTCAGATGCAGTCCATCAAATTTAAAAAGTTTCGCTCCCAAAACTGTTGCCAGTTCCTACAAATCTGTGTCCTTTTCCTGGCACCAGCCCTTGAGCCACATGTTAGCTCCCTATCTCCCCTTCTCTGACCTTCCGTCCATCTGCCCCCTCTCCCAGACTGGCAGGATCTCAGAGAAGGAGATGCTGAATGAAATGGATGATAATTTTTCACCCAGCCTGGTCAGGTGTTCCTTGGTCTCCACAACTGACCGTCTAGCAAGATCATTTGTCCCTATGTGTACCAGGATGTCAGTGTTTTCTCCTGCTTCCTGAACAATTTTAGCAATGCGGTCAGTGTCTCTCCATGCTGATGTACCTGGGAGACATCTGACCATACCCCTAGCTGGAGATGGTATCAACTCCCGAATCATGGAGTCTCCTATGATCAAGTTTTTGGATTTCCTTTTTGCTTTTTGTGTTGGTTCCTGATTTGGGTGAGTTTTGTTGTGCTAGCTCCTGTGCTGCAGTGTCATGCTCAAGAGTGTCTCTGCCCTTTGTTTGATTTGGAGATAAAGGCAGATACCAGTTTGTAGTGTTTATATGGTTTTAGAGGTAATATGTTGGAGAGCACCGAGTGATGGGGCACCCTATTTGTCCCTCCTAACCACCTGCCAAAGTCCCAGACCAACTACCCTCTGCAGTCGAGGTTCTTCTGTTGGATGTTGGGAAATGGCGGTGGTTTTATAATGTATTTCCTCTTGAATATGAAATTTGAGGCACACAGTCTCTGCCCATGCTGCCGGAGCTGAGCCCTAAGATCTCCAATGGCCCAGCATGTAGGACAGTGTCCTAAATCCTGTAAGACTGTCCTTCTGAAAAGTGTTCCACAGTACCTGCAGTTAATGATATCCATTCCAGATAAGTTGCTGGGTTTATAACCTGGTCAGAGTAATTAGAAGGAAGAAAATGCAAGTAATGGTTTGATTTTGTGTTTTGTTTTTGTATACCTTGTTATAACAAGTTAAATTACTAGTGCCCTGTAAATGAGCTCACCTTGTGGATGCCCCATTGATGCCCCTTTCTGCTTTGCTACAGGAAATGTGACGACTGTGGTACCCTATAAAAGGAGTGTAGTGTGGGTGGTTGGGGATGGGGTGGGTGGCTGGGCCCTTCCCGTGCTGAAAAAGAACAACCATGAATGAAAGAACAAGGAGGTAAGACAGAAACAATCAGTCAACAACAAATGCAGTAACCCTGAAAGCTTATCCTAATGTTAGATAAAACTGTAAAACCTGTAAAGCGCCACCTGTAATAATTTCAGAGAAGATATACCCTGTAAGAAACACTTTGCTACAGAAAAATAAAGCAGTAACAGAAGATATACCTTGCAAAGACAATTTGAATCAGAAGATTACAGCAGTAATCTGTTACTTACACTAATAATAATGCAGAAGAAGGTATACCAGCAACAACAATTTGAATCAGAGAAAAATAATGCAATGAAATGTTAGCAACAAACAGCAGCAATCCCTGTGAGTTCAAAAAAAAATAACACACAGTAAATCTGTTTAGCCAAAGAAGTCTTAATCCTTTCCCTTGCTCTGGTAAGGTTATCTGCTCTGTCCTTTCAAGCAATCTAGAAGGAAAGAGCTGAGGTGAAGCTAGTGCTTTGGACAGCAAACCAAGTCTTCACTGCACTATTTTAGTCTCTGGTGCTGAGAGGTTGAGTTCTCACCTACTTGATCAATAACAAATACCATTTTTAGGGACGTGGATATGTTGTTCAATCCACACTTACTGGCAGGTTCCTTGCCGCTTTAAGTCTTGCGGAAGGTCTTCAAGCTGGTTCCTTCCACCCACTGGGGTGGTAAAACTCTCGGCTCTGCCCCATGACGCCAGATCTTCCTTACCGCTTGGAAGCTCAGGTTCCCTCCTTAGCGCTCTGCGTTTTAGGCTGGGATCCAAACTCTTCTGTTAACCCGAAACTAATTTTAAATTTTACAAGATTTTGGTCTTTATCTTCCCTCGCAGCTCGATGGACAAATCGACTCCCAGATTCGTTGGTGCCCTGCCAGATCAGAAGATGTCCCGGACCGATCTGCACTCCACGTGCATTTACTGCCTGGGTCTTGGCCACGATCTCGCAGGCCTGCAACTTGTGCAGGTCCTTTTCGCTACGGTCTTAGAGGACTGCGCTGCCAGATTACAACTCGGCGCCCTGAGAAATGTTATCCTCCAGTCAGGTTGAAGGAGGTCCATTGGGCAGTGTCATGGGCTGCGGCTCGCTGACTAGCTCGAACAGATGATCGCCTCGGGAGGAGTCAGCATCATCATCCTCGGTCGTGGCATTTATCCCGCTCTCTTTGGGTTCCTCCTACAGGCTTCATTGGAGCTTTGCCAGTCCCTCTCCACCAAGGGAAAGGGCCTGGCACATTCCCCTCGGTCCAAAAGAAGGACTTCAAGGTAAGTCCCAGTGTCAGCGTTAAGTGGGAGCTGGAGGGGTCCCCTTCCCAGATAGTCAACACTCGACTTTGGTCAAGGTTGCGGCTCAGAGCGCCCAGGCTTCACGTGTCCCGTCAGGTCAGCCAGCGAGGCACCCACAACGCTGCCTAGATTTTTCTCGACTTCTTCGGATGGTCTGTCGACTGGAGCAGCTGACAACCTCTTCACCACCGTTCCCCGTGGAAACAGAGAGCTTGCCTGTGCCTCCTGTGCCAGAGTCCCCAGTTAAGGTCCCTGAACTGAGGGAGGAGTGGGTTTCCGCCCCTCCTCCTCAGACCCACCCTCGGAATCCCGAAGGTCTCGGTCTCAGTCTCGGACCTATTTGGGTCCAGCCGACATCGGCGTCTCTGTCTCGGCACCATGGGCGGCAGCACAGCTCATCCTCGTCCATCCTCTTTGAGGATAGGCCCGGCGCAAATTGCGTCGGCACTACGAGGATCTAATGTGGCAGCAGTTCATTTGTCCAGGAAAAGCCAACTCCGTCGCCTTCCCGGCCATTAAGTGGCTGTCAGCGGAGCGGCAAACAACCTTGTAGTAGTCGAGGAGCCAAAGCCGGCACTGGTTGTTTGGCGAAACTGGCTCGCCACCCATTGTGGTGGAACCCCGCCTCCACATCCCTAAATCTGGGGCCCCAACCAAGGATTCTCGGTCAGGTCAGGCTTGCCCACTGGTTGTCGTTCACCTCACTCCCGATCAACCTCGACAGGTGGAGGGTGGCTCAGGCGCTCGGCAGCTGTTCGCAGACTCCTCGAGTCTGGCGATGACTCTCCTTGTTCTCCAGGCCACTTGACCTGGAGTCCACTAGGGGTCAGTCGGTGGATGAGAGCCCATCGTCGTTCCTTGGAATGCTTGACTCATCTCAGAGTTCACTGGGAATGAAGCTCGAACCCTGTTTCAAGCGACCCAAGTATCCCTCAGGAGATACTGGACGAAGGATTCCCCACGGAGGCTTCCGTGGCTGAAGCCATTGTTGGCCTGGCTCTGGAGCTTTGGCAGTGGCCAGCTTCTTTTCCAGCACCTTGGCCAGGATGGCTGGGAAGTATGCTGTTCCCACCGGTTTACTCTTTGGTTTCTCGGAGCACCTCTCCATGGAGGGTTAGTGACCGACAGCATTTTCAGCGTTCCGGGGCGCTCGGGATGTGGTCAAGCCAGCCGATAAGGAGTCCAAGAAACTGGACTACTCTGGGCGGAAAGTCTATGCTGCTTCCTCCCTAGGCCTTCATCAGGCCAGCTCGGCTGTTCTGATGGCAGACTTTACATGCCCTTTTGGGCTCCCTGGATGAGTGATTCCTCATCTCGGCTGACCTTCAAGCGACGGTCAAGCAGGTGTGGGATCAGGAAGGGCTGTGGCCAAACAGCAGCTCCAAACTTCCTTGGACATCACTGACTCGTGTGCCGGTCAGTAGCGGCCACAGTGGCCATCGTCTCAGAGCTTGGCTGCGGATCTCCACTTTTATGGCGGATACCCAGTACAAGCTGGCAGTCGTTCCTTCTGGGTACCGACTTGTTCGCCCCGGGTGGAGGGTCATCTGCAACGGATTGAGAAGTCCAGCCACCTTGGACTTGGTCATGTCTGCCCAGAAGGACAAGGCTGCCAGCAGCAGCGTAAGCCCTTTCGGCCTTCAGCCCCTGCGACGCGTCTGGCCCAACAACACCAGCATCAGGGCCAGCAGGCTCGCACTTGGCACCCCAAAGCCAAGCCTGCTGCTTTTTCCAGCAGGTAGCAGGGAGGAAAAGGTCCAGGCTCGCTCCTCAGCCGGCCCTTCCTCCAAGCCTGCCCAGTGCCGGTTGAGGGTGTCGTCCCCAACCTCGTCACTCCTCCCTGGGTTCCCCCTTGGGAGGATGGCTCCGCACTTCCTTTCACCCTGGTCCGATATCCCACGGACTGCTGGGTGCTGGAAGTGGTAGGAAAGGGTCTGCCTCTGGAATTCGAGCAGTCCCACCCTATCGAGCCATCGCCCCACAGGGGCTATGGGTTCCGCAGCCTCTCTGTCAGCTCATCGAGCCAACATTGCCCTGCTCCTCCAGAAGGAGGTGATCAGGGAGGTGGCGGATCCTCCACCAGACCCAGGGTTTGTGTCCAGGTACTTCCTGGTCCCAAAACTGTCGGGGGCTGGCACCCATTCTAGACCTACACAACCTGAACAAGTTCCTAAGGTCTTGTACCTTCAGGATGGTCACTCTGGCTCAGATCATCCATCCTTGTAACGAGGCGTGGTTCTGTTCTCTGGACCTCCATGGCAGCGTTCTTTCCGTCCCAATCCATCCGTCTCACCAGTGATTCCTCCACTTCAGAGCAGAGGGATCCCTTTATGAGTTCCGGCCATGCCCTTCAGCCTCTCTCCAGCTCCCAGGGTCTTCTCCAAATGCATGGCAGTGGTGACAGCATTCCTCTGGTGCCGAAGGGTCCGGGTGTATCCTTACCTGGACTGGCTGATTGCAGCCCCTCCAAGCTGGAGGTGGAGGCGGTCCAGGGATCTGGCCTTCCAGGTCTGCTCTCAGATTGCCTCATCAACGAGGCCAAATTGGAACTCTTGCCGACACAGGTGATTCAGTTCATCGAGGCAGAGCTCGACTCTCTTGAGCCAGAGCATGGCTCCCAGCAGACAGGGCGAGGTTCTTTCCTCCTTTGCCCAATCATTTCTGGTTGAGCAATTGCGCCTGCCTGGGACTTCCTGTGCCTCCTGGGCATCATGGCGGCCTGCACCAGCATGGTCCGTTGGGCCCTGCTGGCACATCGTCCCCTGCAATGGGGGCTGGCCGCCAGTGGTCACAGTGCTCCAGTCCTCTGGACCAGCCAGTGACAGTGACCTGGGAGATATGGAGCGGCCTTCAGTGGTGGCTTGTTCCAGCTCACCTGCAGGAGGGTATCCCGTTTGTCCGCCCAGAGCCGGCGGTCACTCTGACAACCATGCCTCTCTGATGGGTTGGGGTGCCCATCTGGGGAGCTCAAAGCACATGGCCTCTGGTCCCTCAGAGTCTCGATGCCACAGCAACCTGCTGGAGCTTCAAGCGGTCCCTAGCCCTCACCACCTTCGCTCTGTTTGTATGGGGTCAAGTGGTCCAGGTCCAGACGGACAACACCACAACCATGTACTACCTAAACTGCCAGGGCAGGACACACTCCTTGCCTCTGTGCAAGAGGCTCTCCACTTGGTCTCGTGTGAGCAGACTGGAGGCGGATCTCCTAGCCATCCATGTGGCAGGAGCCTCCAACACTCTTGCCGATGCCTGGCCGGATGGGGCTGCATCTCATGAGTGGTCTCTCCTGCGGAGGTAGTACAAGATCTGTTCTCCCACTGGGGCACTCCTCAGGTGGACCTGTTTGCCTCCAGGGAGAATGCAAAGCTGAGGCTGTTTCATGCCAGCCCCTCAGCAGGGCTCGCTGCAGGGGATGCCTTCTCGAGGCCGTGGACCCCGGGCCTCTTCTACCCCTTTGCTCCATTTCCCTTGATCCACAAGGTGCTTTTCAAGGCTAAGAGGGACAAGGTGCAGGTGATTCTGGTAGCCCCAGACTGGCCCGCCAGTTCTGGTATCCAGATATCACAGCCTCAGCTCCAGGCTCCTGAGGCGGCTTCCAGCCTGCCCGGACCTGATCTCAGTCAACAAGGGAAGGTACTCCACCTGGACCTTCAATCCCTGCACTTAATGGGCTGGTTCTTGAGTGGCTAGAGTTCCAGGCCATGGGTCTTTCCGACGAGGTCCTCAACGTTGTTGAGGCATCCCATAAGAGTCGACCAGAAAATGCTATGCCTTCAAATGGAAGAGATTCTCCATTTGGTGTCAGGATAAGGGTTGGACCTTTCCTCCTGTTTCTTGGCTTGCATTCTGGACTAACTTTGGTCCTTTCTCGCTAGAGGCTTCAGTCGGCTGACCCATAAGGTGCACTAGCCATCTCGCTTACCTGGCGCGGGCCGGAAAGCAGTCGGGCGCTGGAGAAAGTGGTCAGGTGCTTTCAAAGGTCTTGATCACATCCTCCGAGTGAGAACCTTCAGTTCCGGGATCTACTGCTGGTATTGGCTAAGCTCATGGGCAAGCCATTCGAACCAATGCACAGGTGTGTTTATCTCACCTGTCGTGGAAGACCACCTTCTTGGTGGCTATCATGTCAGCCAGAAGGATGGGAGAGCTCCAGGCACTTTCCATCGAGTCTCCTTATCTGGTCTTCCACAGGGACAAGGTTGTTCTGTGCCCCCACCGAAAATTCCTTCTGAAGGTGGTGTCGGAGTTTCACCTTAACCAGATGTTGACTCTGCCGGTGTTCTACCCCAATCACACCTGGGAGGTCGAATATAGGCTCCATACTTGGACCCTAGAAGAGCGCTCTTTATTACAAGGAGTGGACGGCTGAAGTTCGGGAGAGGTTTGCCAGCTGTTTGTCACCCACGCCGAAGCCGCAGATCTGGCAGACCTACAGCCAAGCGGATTATAGGCAGGTGGGTCACCTCCTGCATAGATCTCTGTTATAGGTTGGCGGGTATGGAGCCTCCCAAAGGGATAAGAGCTCATTCTACCCGCCATACTGCTGCTTCGTGGCATCTTCCAGGGACGCCCCTATCCAGGGAATCTGCAGGGCTGCTACCTGGAAGTCGGCACACCCTTCATTACCCACTACCAGATCGACCTTGAGTCACGCCGGATGCTGGTTTTGGGACTTTGGTTCTCCAGTCCTTATTTCCCAAGTAGGGGTGTGCGCTTTGCTTCCTCCTCCGGAGAACTGCTAGAGTCTGCGGTAGTGTGGATTGAACAACATATCCACATCCCTAGAAATACAGGTTACTCACCTGTAACAGGAGTTCTAGAGTGGTATATGTTGTTCATCCACACAACCCACCTGACCTCCCGCCTTCACATGTAATCTGGCTTCCAGTGGCTAGAATTGGTGTCATGGGGTGGAGCCAAGAGTTTTACCACCCGGTGGGTGGGAGAAGCCAGCATGAAGACCTTCCGCAAGATTTAAAGCGGCAAGGAACCTGCCAGTAAGTGTGGATGAACAACATATACCACTCCTAGAACTCCTGTTACAGGTGAGTAACCTGTATTTTCCTCCGCTCTAACCTCCCATCATAGGCACTGCTGTGTCAGCATTGCACTGAGCCATGATGTGTTGATCACACCCTGAGTGGCATTTACCTTCTAAGTTTTTAGATGCATTTTGTCTATGAGGTGGAGGGGAGGTGAGTCCTGTTGAGGTGTGATGTGTATCTCTCCCCATTAAAGCATAATATACTACTACAGTACCATTGGGTAGGCCCCATAGCATCACTTAGGGGAAAGTATTCTTCCTTCCCACCCTGATGATGGGGTCACCCCACAGTGTGGGAAGGCAGTGGGAAAGGCAAACCAAATGGATGCATAGGAGAGGTGTCACCAGAAGAAGGAGGGAGGTGATACCACCCTGATACTTCATTGGTGAGGCTGCACCTCAGTACTGTGTGCAGTTCTGGAGGCCCCATCTTGAAAGGACAGGGTGGAAGCGATGCAGAGAGGGCAACTAAAATGATGCAGGGCCTGCATCGGAAGACCTATAAAGAGAGGCTTAAGGAATTAAACTTGTACTTCCTGGAGGACAGGAGGAGGCGGGGAATATTTATTTATTTATTTATATTGTTTCACCAGGAAAGGCATAGTGAGCAAGAACTGCTTGTCTCCGGTGCGACCTAGAGGGAAGGGTACAGTGGGAAGAGGACAAGGGTAGTCCAGGTCCTGATATGTATACATACAATTACAATACAATTGAAAACATTTGACAGAAATAGTTGGGTGTAGATGACAGTTTACCCTGACTTATTGTATAGTACAATTACATGGGGAAGTCATGCTTTATAACTTGAAAATGAATACTTAGATAATACAGCTGCATATGTTTGACAGGAATAGGTGAGTGGATTAATACATATACCCTAGTAGTCGAGAGTAACTGTTACAATGAGGAAATCCTGCTAAGGTATTGGTTGTGATATATAATGAGATAGGGTAAGTGCAAGCTAGTTAGCTCAAAAGTTGGGATCAAGTGCAGTAGTTTGGTGTGGTTAGCAGTAGCACCATTGGGCTGTATTGGGAGAAGAAATATAGAAGTGTCTGAGGTAGAAAGATTGGAGAGTTAGCTGCAGGAGCAGTTTACTGAGCAGTGGTTGGCAAGGGCATAGGATAGTGAGCGGATGGAGGAAGAGTGGTGAATTTCAGAGGGAAGGAGTTCCAGAGTTGAGGGAAGCGGTGAGAGAAGGTGGCCTGGCCAGCTTGGGTCCGACGTCTGGGGACTAACAGGAGCCGGGAGTCTAGGGACCTCAAAGCATAGGTGGGTGCCAGAGGGGCGACAGTACAGAGGTTAGATACACTGGGAGGGTACCAAACCAGTTCTTTGAGATAAACTTGGCACAGTGTATTAGGCGGCGGCCTCAAGGGAGGGAGAGCAAGGAGCAGTTTAGCTCACAGCGGTGGTGCGAGGAGGAGCGCCAAGAGCGAACAGGCAGAAAGTATTAAAAAGGGTATCTAGTTTGATAAAACTGACTTGTGCGGCATTGTTAAAAAAAAAAAAAAAATCACAATAATCAAGGAGGAAGTATCACCTAATGGATAAGCTCATGATGGACGGATAGGGGAGGCTAGAATGGTTCGATATAAAGCTCCAAGCTAAGCGGACCACTGGCTCTGCGGCGCCGGCGGCCGGAGTGGGAGCGGATCCGGGTGTTGGAAGGAGCTGGGGGGCAGGATTGAGCTTCTTTAGGACTGCTCTCCTGCTCCGGAGGGAGGGTCGAGTGCTCGGCATTGTGGACCTCAGTGGAGGCTGGAGGTACCACAAGTGCTCTGGCGCCTGCTGGAAGGGAGCAGGGCGGACACTGGCCGTCATGTACGTTCCGCCGGAAAAACAGCAGAAAATTCCTTGGCTCCCCGCTACTGAGCCGGCTCCAGTTCGCTGACCCTCTGGCCACCTAAAATTCCGCCACGGCAGCCCCATTCGGGAGGGGTTAGTCCGAGCTTGTGGGATTGGTGGCTGGGGCAGGGGCAATCCCGCCACGGGTTAGGGAAGCCAGGGCCAAAATGAGAAAAAATAAATAAATAGAGCTCCAAGCTTGGGGCAGAGTTTTGTTAGTATAGTGTCTACATGGACATGCGAAGGTAAGGTGGCGGTTAAGCCAAACTCCAAGATACTGGAAGGAGGTGACGTCCTCTAGCTCTGACCCATGAAGGGTGTGGAAAGGGAAGGCAGGGAGCCTGACTAGTCATTGAGATGTACCAAAAGTCATAGTTACAGTTTTTAGCATTTAAGAGAGCTGGTGAGAGTTGAACCAGAGCTGGACTTTGTTAAGATCCGCTTGGAGGGTAGAGGCAACTGGGAGGAGCCTGAAGAAATAGGACAGTATTGTCCGTATACATGTGGATCGGGAGGCGGAACAAGTTTGGGGTAATGCTGTTTAGAAAAATAGAGAATAGGGTAGGCCCAAGCAGTGATCCTTGGGGACACTCGTGACATGGGGAGGGAGGGGATATGGCATCCGCAGTCCTGACTGATTGAGTGCGGTCTGTAAGATAGGCACTGAACCAGGCAGTAGCAGATGTGGAGAGGCCAGAGTCAGAGAGGCTAGATAGTAACAGAGCGGGAGACTGTATCAAGGCCTTGGCCAGATCGATGAAAATGGCAGAGATGATGAGACCTCTATCCATTCCATATTGGATGGTGTCAGTGAGCCTTAGTAAAAGGAGGCAGTGGAGTGATCTTTCCTGAATCCGGACTGGTAGTGTGTGAAGAAATTTGAATCGGAGATAGGAGGTTAGCTGGCTAAGCACTAAGTGTTTTGCAGCTTCTCCAAAGCAGGGAGGAGGAGATTGGCCAATAGTTTGAAGTGGAGGAGGTGGCGCCTTGTAGAGAGGGATGACAATGGCGTGCTTCCAGGACAGAGGGACAGATGCAGTGGCTAAGGATAGATTTAGGAGGTAGGCAGTAGGGGTGGCTATGGCAGAGGCAGAGGAACAGAAGTCTGGGGTCTAGTCCATCCGGGAATTCCCATTTGAGGGGCTTAATGTTAGTAGGGCTTCTAAAGCTTCATCCGGAGAGATTTCCTGAAGGAGAAATACCTGTATTTTGAGGTAGTTTTTGCCCTGTGGGTGGTGGAGATGGTGACATGGGGGTTAAGGAGGAAAGGAGCAAGGAAGCGCAGGTAGAGAAATATGTTAAACTCAACAGTGACTGAGATAGGATCTGAGAGTGTGGAGTTGTTTACACTAAGAGAGGCGGGCTTGGCCTCTGGGGGTGAGAAGAGGGAGTGTATGACCTTCCAGAATTTGGAGGGGCTATTAAGGTTAGATTGGAGGAGGATCTAAGTACTCTGCTTTAGCTAGCCGAGTTGCTCTAGTGCACATGTTGCGTACATACCGGTAGTGGGAGAGGTCCTGAGGCAGGGCTGAGGCTTTGAAGGCTCGCCATGCTGAGTCATGAGCATTCTTACAAGCTGTGAGCTCTTGGGAGATCCAAGGCAGGTGGGTACTGTACCCTAGTAATGTCGAAGCGGGGTGTGGGAGTCCCATATCTTAAGGAACGTGTTTTTAGTGAAGTAGGGTGTCATCTATCAGGCTGGGGGGAGGGAGCCAGTTAGCTAGGACAAGGTAATTTAGGAGGGAGCGAGGTTTAGGAATTTGAATGACCGTTGGACTAAGAACTTAGGGGGATTTGAGACGGTGGATTTTGAGAACAAGGTAGATGACATGGTGATCACCATAGAGTCAGGAGTAGGCCTGTTTGGATGACTCTGTGAAGATGGGAGGTCAGAGCCCAGTCGATAAGGAAGTGGTTACCTGATTTAAGGTTTAGGCGGGTGGGCTCAGTGATGAGTTGGGTTAAATTGAGGGCAGTGACATCCGTCTGGGTTTGTTGAGGGCGGGGCTATGCTGTTTAGGTTAGGTCACCCATAGATATAATTCCCGGTGGGTGCTCGTGGAATTGATTTGTGTAAGAAGGTCAGTAACAGTTGTGGAAGGGGTGCCTGGTCAGCAGTAGATTCTGGCAACAAATATGGGCAGCGAGAAAGGTAGTGTGAGCTGGAGCAGCGAGAGTCTGCATTTTTAGGTTCAGTTTTAGATAAGATTATTTCGTAGCGTATGTCCGAACTTTATGAAGACTGCTGCACCACCACCTGTCGTGGGCCCTGTTCTGGCAGGCCATCGTAACCAGGGATTGCGATTGAGGAGTCGGGAATGTTTTTGTTAAACCAAGTTTCAGAGAGGATGAGGACATCAGGGCATGTAGGGCAGCAAGAACTTGTAGCTGGTCGATTTTAAGTGGTAGGCTACGTAATATTTAGGTGAAGGAGATGGAGGCCTTGTGGAGGGATGGGATGCAGGGTGGAGGTGCCGGTGAGGTTGGTGAGGATGTGGTGGTCGGGTCCCGGATTTGGGTGTATGTCTTCCGCTATGAGAAGGAGGAGGGTGAAGGATAGGTGTTGGACTAGTATACGGAGGTAGCTTGGAATGGAAGAGCCCTGCCGCGAGTGGGGCAAGGATGGACATTTGTGTGGGTAACAGGGGTGGAAGCAAGTAGGTGCAGGAGAGTCCAGGAGGGGAGGCCTGATTAGAAAGGGGGAGTATAGTGGAGTGTGCCCAGGTAGGAGTTGGTAGAAGAGAGCGAGGGTTGAGGGGCAAGGAGGAGTTAAAATATAAGCTAAGGGGAGGGGGCATGGGAAGGGTAGGTGGCATGGTGGAGAGGAGTGTGGGAGGCAGGAGAACAGACAACTGAGTAGAAGTAAAATGCTAGCCACGGTGGACATGTTGCTGGGATTTTGTAGCAGCTTCTTGGACAAGGAGGTCATTACGAGAAGAAAGGAGCCTGAGATTGGCTGGGACGAATGTCTTGGTTGGCCCCTAGGAGGGCAAATTGCCAGTAGGCCTAGGAGGTGAAATGGGAGAATGGGAATTTAGAGTAGAGGGGAGCCAATGGAAGGCTGCAGGAGACTGGTGGGAGGGTGGGGTCGAGGAAGAGGGCGGGAGAGAGAGTATTTAATCAGTGGAGGGGTGAGGGGCTGAGGTTCTGGTCTCAGTCGGTGGCTGGACAGGAGCCTGCCAACGCTGGGAGCTGTAGCAGCCCTGGTCAGAGTGCAAGTAGCTGGGGAGAGAAGAGAAGCGAGGTTAAATAAGGGAAGGAGACAAAGGCGAAAATTTAGAAGGCAGTAAGAGGTGTGGGGTTTTGGGGATTTAGCAGAACAATCGCCTTGGAGAAATTGGGCACCAAAGACAGTTGGTTCAGTGGGGGGTTTACAGATTCAGAAAGGAGCTGCAAACACTTAGCACTCTAACTTAGAACCCAGATTTACATTTTTTTCCTTACTTTACACGGGCAGGTTTCAATTTAAACAGTAAAATCATTGTAATTTCATAGTCTGAGTCCTGTCGGCAGAGAGAGATAGGGGAGCCAATCAGCTGCGACTGCCAGGCGGCACCTGCAATCCGATAGGGTGCACTTTCACTGTACCTTGAGCTTAATTTTGTCCGGGGTCCTGGTCTCAGTGGCGGCTGGAGAGGAACCTGCCGACCGCTGGGAGCTGTAGCAGCCCTGGTCAGAGGGCAAGCAGCTGATATGATTGAGACATTCAGATATCTTAGGGGAATAAACAAGGTGGAGGAGGAGAATATTTTCCAGAAAAAGATATATTCTAGGACTAGAGGTCACAATATGAAATTGGAGGGGTAGGTTCAGGAGTAACCTCTGAAAGTTCTTCTTCACTGAAAGGGTGGTGAATGATTTGAACAGCCTCCCAGTGGAGGTGGTTGGGGAATAAATACAGTCATAGGCTTTAAGTCTGCATGGGATAAACTCATGGGTATCTTGGATAACAGAGGGGTGGACAATGCTCTCCAGTAGTGGCTTGGGTAGCACTACTAGGGGTGATTTACTGGCGGACTAGGTGGGCCAAGAGGTCTTTATCTGCTGACAGAATCTATGAATCTGCTGGCCCGTGGTGCTGAGGTGCTGGATGCCTTACCTCATGCCAGTGATCTGGATTTGAGAATGAGCCCAGGTCGTTGGAGAGCCAGCACGGGGGCAGGATTAAGCAGCTGAAAGCAGCTCTCCTCTCCCGGGAGGATTCTGTTGCCGCTGTAGTTTCACTGCCCCTGGATGGAGGTCCGTGGGCAGGCAAGTGGCGCAAGCAGTAGGAGGGTGTCCTGGTACACGGCGTGCATGCATCTACATGTGCGCGCAGCCAGGACAGGGCTGGGAGAAAACGGGGTAAAAATTGGGGATAAATCTATAAATAAAAATAAAGAATCTATGACTCAACCTGCACCCTTCCTCCAGTTAGAGGGTGAATGAGGGTTGCCTTCACAGCTGGCGCCAGTGGTGCCATGTGATAGGTTGGTAGCTGGTGCAGGAATGGAGGTGGCGACATATGCAGCGCCCATCAGATTTCAGTGCAGGAATCTGAGGCTTATACCTGATAGTCTCCCAAGTGGCAGTACAAGATGCAGCCTGCTGCTGCCATGCCACTGGTCTGGCTTTCTGGCATTTCTGAATTTTCACAGTGTATTTTACCAGCTCAACATTAGAGGCCGAGCACCGCTCCATTCCTTGGACTTGAGGCAAATGCTTGCTTACTACAAAGAGTGTATAGTTTGAGTTCGGAGAGATTCGCCAGCTGTTTGTCACCTACGCTTGAAGCTGCACCTGGCAGCCCGGAGCTAGCGGATTTACTGGCAGGTGGATAATCTCGCATCGCACTCTGCTATAGGTTGGCTGGTGAGAGCCTCCTGCTGGGCTTAGAGCTCATTCCAGCAGACATGCCGCTGCCTTGGTGGTTGTTTCCAGGGACGACCTATCCAGGAGATCTGCAGGGCTGCTACCTGGAAGTCCGCACACACCTTCATCCCCTATTACCACATCGACCTTGAGTCACACTGGGATGCTGGTTTCAGGGCCTCGTTCTCCAGTTCCTATTCCTAAATAGGGGTGTGCACCTGTCACCTCCTCCCAGGATAACTACTTAGGAGTCTGCCAGAAGTGTGAATAGTACACCATGTCCACACCCCTAGAAATGAGGGTTCTAGGGACATGAATATGTTGTTCAATCCACACTTACTGGCAGGTCCCTTGCCACTTTAAATCTTGCCGGAAGGTCTTCAAGCTGGCTCATCCCACCGACCTGGGTGGTAAAACTCTCGGCTCTGCCCATGCGCCTTGAATCTTCCTTACTGCTTGGAAGCTTGGTTCCTCCTTTGTTCTCTGCGCTTTAGGCCTGGATCCAAACTCCTCGGTTAACCCGAAACTAATTTCAAAATTTACAAGACTTGGTCTTTATCTTCCTCACAGCTGCGATGGACAAATCGACTCACTGATTTCGTCGGTGCCCTGTGGGCAGAAGATGTCCCGGACCGATCTGCACTCCACGCTCATTTACTGCCTGGGGCTTGAACATGATTCGCAGGCCTGTGACTTGTGCAAGTCCTTTCGCCACGGTCTTAGAGGATCACACTGCCAGACTGCAACTTGGCGCCCGAGAAACGTTATCCTCCGGTCAAGGGGAGGCCCATTGTTCGGTGTCCACGCTCATGGCTCGCTGAACAGCTCGAGTAGATGATCGTCCTCGAGGAGGAAGCGCCCAGGCCGCAGCATCATCTTCATCGGTTGCGCATTTATCCCGCTGTCCTTGGGCTCCTCCTACACGGCTTAATTCAAGGAGCTTTGTCAGTCCCTCTCCACCATGGGAGAAGGGCCTTCGGACATTCCTCCCGGTCCAAAAGAAGGACTCTAAGGGTAAGTTCCATCGTCGACGTTCGTGGGAGCGGGAGGTCCCTTCCCGGATAGTCGACACTCTACTCGCTCGAGGTTGCGGCAAAGGCTGCTGGCTTCACGGTGTCCCTGTCAGCTCAGCCGGCTGAGGCACCCATTGACGTAGTCAGATTTTTCTCGACTCGCCGGACGGGCTGTCGACTGGAGAAGCCGACAACCCTCTTCACCAGTTCCCCGTGGAAACAGAGGACTTGCCTGTGCTGGAGTCCCTGGTTAAGGTCCCTGAACTGAGGGGAGGCGGGCCCCGCCCCTCTCAGACCCACCCTCGAAACACCCAAGGTCTCGGTGTCGGACCTCTTCCTGGTCCAGCTAACATTGGCGGGGTCGCGTCTCGGACCGTGGAAAGCGGTGGCGCTGCTCATCCTTGTCTTCGCTCCTTCGGAGGATAGGCTCCGCTAAAATTGGCCGGGCACTACGAGGATCTAATGTGGTAGCAGCTCCTTTGACCGGAATAAGCGACTGCCGCCTTCCCCAGCCATTAAGTGGCTGTCACCGAGCAGCCAGGCAACCCCTCGCTAGTTTGAGGAGCCAAGCCTGCACCTGTCTTCGGCTATAACCGGCTGCGCCACCCATTGTGGTGGAACCCCAGCCTCCACAACCTAAAACTGTGGCCCCGACCAAGGATTCTCGGTCGGGTCAGGGCTTGCCACATCGGTTGTCGGTCACCCTCACTCCCGATCGACCTCGGCAAGTGGTGGGTGGCTCAGGCCCTTGGCAACTGTTTGCAGACTCCTCGAGTCCTTGTTCTCCAGGCCGCTTGACCTGGAGTCCACTGGGGGCAGTCGGTGGACGAGAGCCCATCCTCGCTTGGAATGCTTCACTCTCCTCAGAGTCCACTGGGATGAAGCTCGAACCTGTTTCAAATGGGCCAAGTATCCTCACAGAGATACTGGACCGAGGGATTCCCACGGAGGCCTTCCTGGTGGCCGGCCATTGTTGGCCCTGGAGCTATGGCAGCAGCCGCTTTGTCCAGCACTTTCAGCCAGGATGGCTCGGAAGTATGGTGTTCCCACTGGTTCACTCTCGCGTTTCTTCTGAGCATCCTCCGCTGAGGGGCTAGTGACCGACAGCATTTTCCAGTGTTCCGGAATGCTCGGGATGTGGACAAGCCACCAGATAAGGAGTCCAAGAAACTGGCTACAACGGGCGGAAAGTTCATGTGGCTTCCTCGCTAGGCTTCGTAAGGCCAGCTCGGCCGCTCTGATGGCACACTTTTCACACGGCCTTTGGGCTCCTGGATGAGATGATTCCTCATCTCCCAGCTGACCTTCAGACGACGGTCAAGCAGGTGCGGGATCAGGGAAGGGCGGTGGCCACAGCAGCTCCAGACTTTCCTGGACATCGCTGACTCATGTGCTTGACAGTAGCGGCGGCAGTGGCCATGCGCCGCAGAGCTTGGCTGCGGATCTCTAACTTTACGGCAGATACCCAGCACAAGCTGGCAGATGTTCCTTCTGGGTACCGACTTGTTCGGTCCCGGGTGGAGGGTCATCTGCAATGGATCGAGAAGTCCAACGCCACCTTGGACTCTGTCACGCCTGCCCAGAAGGACAAAGGCCAACAGCAGCAGCATAAGCCCTTTCAGTCTTCAGCCCCTGTGGCACGTCCGCCCAGCAACACCAGCATCAGGGCAGCAGGCTCGCACTTGGCACCCCAAAGCCAAGCCTGCTGCTTCTTCCAACAGGAAACCAGGAGGGAAAGGTCCAGGCGGCTCCTCAGCCAGCCCTTCCTCCAAGCCTGCCCAGTGATTGTTTGAGGGTGTCACCCCCAACCTCGCCACCTCCCCGGTTCCTCCCGTGGGGGACGGCTCTGCCACTCCTTTCCGCCTGGTCTGATATCACCACAGACCGCTGGGTGCTGGATGTGGTAGGAAAGGGTCTGCCTCTGGAATTCGAGCAGTCCCCACCCTATCGAACAGTCACCCATAGGAGGGGCCACGGGTCCACAGTTTTCCTGTCGCCTGTGAGCCGACATTGCCCTGCTCCTCCAGAAGGAGGTGATTAGGAGGTGTGATCCTCCACTAGACCCAGGGTTTGTGTCCAGGTATTTCCTGGTCCCAAACGACGGGGCTGGTGCCCCATTCAGACCTACACGGCCTGGAACAAGTTCCTAAGGTCTCCTACCTTCAGGATGGTCACTCTGGCTCAGATCATTCCATCCTTGAACGAGTGTGTGGTTCTGCTCTCTGACCTCCATGACGCGTTTCTTCACGTCCCAACTGTCCCTTTCACCAGCGATTCCTCCACTTCAGGGCAGAGGGATCCCTTTACGAGTTGCAGGCCATGCTTTTCGCCTCTGTCCAGCTCCTAGGGTCTTCACCAAATGCATGGTAGTGGTGACAGCATTCTCTGCGGTGTCAAGGGTCCTGGTGTACCCTTACCTGGACGATTGGCTGATTGCAGCCCTCCAGGCTGAAGGCGGAGCAGTCCAGGGATCTGGCCCTCCAGGTCTGTTTCTCAGATTGGCTTCTCATCATCGAGGCCAACCGAACTCATGCCAACGCAGGTGATTCAGTTCATTGGCAGAGCTCGACTCTTTTCGAGCCAGAGCACTGCTCCCGGTGGACAGGGCAGAGGTTTTTCTCCTTTGCCCAGTTATTTCTGGATGGGCATTGCGCCCTGCCCGGGACTTCTGCGCCTCCTGGGCCTCATGGCGGCCTGCACCAGCGTGTCCGCTGGCCTGCCGGCACATGCATCCCTGCAATGGGGCTGGCCGCCAATGGTCACAATGCTCCAGTCCTCTGGACCAGCCAGTGATAGTGACCCAGGACATGGGGAATGCCCTCCAGTGGTGTATCGCTCCGCTCATCTGCAGGGGTATCCCGCTTGTCTGCCCAGAGCAGACAGTCACGCTAATGACCGACGCCTTTCTGATGGGTTGGGTGCCATCTGGGGAGCTCAGAGCGACGGCCTCTGGTCCCCTCAGGAGTCTTGATGCCACATCAACCTGCTGGAGCTCGAGCGGTCCGACAAGCCTCTCACCGCCTTCGCTCCGCTTGTAGGGGTCAAGTGGTCCAGGTCCAGACGGACATCACGACCATGTACTACCTAAACCGCCAGGACAGGACGACTCCTTGCCTCTGTGCAAGGAGGCTCTCCATCTGGTCTCGTGAGCAGACTGGAGGCGGATCTCCTAGCCATCCATGTGGCAGGAGCCTCCAACACTCTGGCCGATGCCCTAAGCCAGATAGGTGCTGCATCTCACGAGTGGTCTCTCCTGCCGGAGGTAGTACACGATCTGTTCTCCCACTGGGGCACACCTCAGGTGGACCTGTTTGCCTCCAGGGAGAATGCGGCTGAGGCTGTTTCATGCCCACCCCTCCCCAGCAGGGCTTGCTGCAGGTCGCCTCTGGGGCCGTGGACCCCAGGCCTCTTCTACGCTTCTTCCCCATTTCCTTGATCCACAAGATGCTTCTCAAGGCGAGGAGGGAAGGCGCAGGTGATTCTGGTAGCCCCAGACTGGCCCCGCCAGTTCTGGTATCCAGATCTCCTCAGCCTCAGCTCCAGGCTCCCGAGGCGGCTTCCAGCCCACCTGGACCTGATCTCGTCAACCAGGGAAGGTACTCCACCCGACCTTCAGTCCCTGCACCTGATGGCCTGGTTCCTGAGCAGCTAGGAGTTCCAGGCCTTGGGTCTTTTCCAACGAGGTCCTCAACATTGTTGAGGCATCCTCAGAAGAGACGATGAGAAATGCTATGCCTTCAAATGGAAGAGATTCTCCATTTGGTGTCAGGATAAGAGGTTGGACCCTTCCTCCTGTTCCTTGGCCAGCATTCTGACTACCTATGGTCCCTTTCTCAGCTAGGGCTTCTGTCGAAGACCCTTAGGTGCACCTGACAGCCATCTCTGCTTACCGGGACGGGCCAGAAAGCAGTCAGTGGTGCAGGAGAAGGTGGTTGGCGCTTTTTCAAAGGCCTTGATCACATATCCTCTGGTGTGAGAACCCCACTCCGTGGGATCTACTGCTGGTATTGGCTAAGCTCATGGGTGAGCCATTCAAACCTATGCACAGGTGCGATATCTCCCACCTGTCGTGGAAGACCGACTTCTTGTGGCTATCACGTCAGCCAGAAGGATGGGAGAGTTCCAGGTGCTTCCATCGAGTCTCCTTATCTGGTTTTCCACAGGGACAAGGTTGTCCTGCGCCCCACCCGAAATTCCTTCCAAAGGTGGTGTCGGAGTTGCACCTCAACCAGGTGTTGACTCTTCTGGTGTTCTACTCCAGTCACACCTCGAGGCAGAATATAGGCTCCATACCTTGGACCCTAGAAGAGCCTCTTCTATTATAAGGAACGGATGGCTGAAGTTCGGGAGAGGTTCGCCAGCTATTTGTCACCTATGCTTGAAGCTGCACCTGGCAGACCTGCAGCTAAGGGATGTATAGGCAGGTGGGTCACCTCCTGCATAGCCTCTGCTATAGGTTGGCGGGCATGGAGCCTCCCAGAGGATAAGAGCTCATTCTGCCCGCCATACCACTGCTTCGGTGGCTGCTTCCCAGGACGTCCCTATCCAGAAATCTGCAGGCTGCTACCGGAAGTCAGCACACACCTCATTACCCACTACCACTTGACCTTGAGTCACGCCAAGTGCTGGTTTTGGGACCTCTGTTCTCCAGTCCTTATTTCCCAAGTAAGTATAGGGGCCGTGCTTGCCTCCTCCTCCTGGAGAACTGCTAGAGTCTGCCAGTAAGTGTGGATTGAACAACATATCCATGTCCCTAGAAATACAGGTTACCACCTGTAACAGGAGTTCTAGGAATGGTATATGTTCATCCACACCACCCGCCCGACCTCCCCGGGAAGGCTTCGGGACAGAACCTGGCTTTTACAGCAGGCTAGATCTGGTGTCATGAGGCGGAGCCGAGTGTTTTACCACCTGGGTGGGTGGGAGGAGCCAGCTTGAAGACCTTCCGCAAGATTTAAAGCGCAAGGAACCTGTCAGTAAGTGTGGATGAACAACATATACCATTCTTAGAACTCCCTGTTACAGGTGAGTAACCTGTAGTTACTTGCCTGTAACTGTAGATCTTACTTCGAGAGGGCTCTTGCAGTAGGTAATTACATATAGGACTGATGTCGGCAGGCGGCAGGACCCGACGGAAAAATTTCTAGCTAGCGGTCCCTGGCGAGGGACCTGCCTCACGTCAGGCGACTCAGCGTCGGACGACGTCGGTATAAAGGGGCGTCCTGGACACCCGCCTTCCAGTTCTTTCCTGCTGCCAGCTCGTGCAGCGCCTCACGGTAGTTCGTGCTCCAGCCCTGTTATTTCAGTCGGTTTTTCCCGAAAGTTATTAGTATTTTTGTATCGATTTACGTCAGGTGAACGTTGGTTTATGTCGCCCCTTCCAAAATAAGTGCGATTCGTGGCGACCAACTGCCTCACAAGGACGGTCACTCTTGCCTTTTTGCTTAGGTCCCACCACACGGTCTAAAAGTGCCTGCATTTCCGCATTTCAAGCTGCCACCCCAGACGACGCCAGCAGTCTTTTGGAAGCCCATCTCCTTAAAAAGAAGATGTCTGCAATGGAGAAGGAGTTGAAGGCTTAGGCAGGCATCGACTTCCCAGAAGGACACAAGAAGCGGATAAAGAAAGGCACAGGAGAAGGCCTCATTCATGCCTTTCGGCCGGAGCCGCTGTTCAGGTAACGCCCCTCCGGGGGATCGCTTGACGGCAGCCTCCATCAGCTTTGGAGGAGGCGCTGCCTGCCCATCGGGTCATGCCGAGTCCCCGGCACCTCTGGGCAAAGTGCGCCCTTGCTCCAGTACCGCCGCAGGCTTGCTGCCTACTGGTGCGGGCACCTCCTATAACTGACATCGCTCCTCCGACGCCCGCCCAGGAGAAGGCCGCCAAGACGCCCTACCTTCGGGTGGCGCCACGGCAGTGTCCCCTCGACTGCCGCTTCCACCGCCCGCCTCCCACGAGGGACCCCTTGTCGGACGCCGGCTCCCTCTGGCGTCCGCTGATTCAGCCCCTTGCCACGCCGGCCTCCGACGCGCGCTGGCTACGGAGCTCACGACAGACCCTCCATCATCTGTCGCCCCAGGTTCCCCGCAGCTCTCGCTGTCAGTCCGGGAGCCTGAGTCGCCTGCCTGACCCCGGGATTTTCCTCGTCCCTGGAGTGGTGCATCGGGATGCTTTTCCGCTGGCCAGACCCTCCTCCCACTGAACTGGATCTGAGCCGCCCCTCGGACATCGACGCCGCCCCTCCTACCGGCGGGATATTCTCTTCCATCGACTTCACCCCCCACGGGCCTATCACTGTTGATCCGCCTGCGGGCCTTTACTGGCGCCTGCTCCGCAGCTCCTCCCGGTACCTGGGTATCCACCGCTAGTATCCGGACTGGCTTTCATCCGGTCCGCAGTATCCAGGTGCAGTTGCAGTACCCGACCGCAATACCCGGTTCGTGTATTCCCGCAGTCGGGTTATGGATACCGCCCACGGATATAATCTGTCACAACTATTCCCTCCTCCTCACCGCCCCCAGGCTGCCGGTGGATCTTCGGAGACTCTGGCTCCTGGTGGGCTGGAGGCCAAGGCTCAGCTCACCAAGTAAGTGAGAGCCTCATGGCGACGGTGACACCTCCAGTCCTATACGCCTGAGACAGCACACTTCCTTCTCCACCGGATTCCCGAGCTCTTCCCTGGCCCAGAGAGGGCAGGACACGCGTCCAGGAATTCCCCCTTAAGAACCCATTCTCTCCTTAAGCGAGCTAGAGTCTTACTCTGCTTCCAGTTCTTCTTCTTCTTCTTCTTCTTCTTCTTCTTCTTCTTCTTCCTTCTTCTCCTTCTCCTCCTCCTCCTCCTCCTCCTCCTCCTCCTCCTCCTCCCTCCTCTCGGACTCCTCGGATTCCTCCGACGGATGCTCCGAGAAAGACCACGAGCCTCGCCTCCGTCCAAGCCCCCGCCGAGGACTCCTCCCAAGTCTTCCTCCGGAGGATCCTTCCTTCACGGAGTTACTCAGGAAGATCCAGGAAGTACATCAGTGATGTTTTTGAACCAGATCCTCAGCGGGTTAAACTCTGCGAACATCTGGATCTGCCCTCACGGCCCCTACTCTAGTGCCACCCTGGATCGAGCCTCAGCCACCTTGTTTCCACTATTTGGAAACAACTGCTGGATTTTAGCCCCACTCGGAAGTCCAGCAGGCTATACCAGGCCCTGAGGGTGTAGATTTTTGATTCTCACCCCGCAGACTCTGTGATTCAGCGCCGGTCACGGCCGGTCAGCACCCTAAACATTTGAGCTCGTCTCCCGGATAAGGAATCTCGCCTTCTGGATCAGTATGGAAGGAAGATATACGCTTTCTTCCACACTGGGAATCTGGGCCCTGAATTATGTAGCACATATGGGGGATTACCAGAAGGCTATCCTTACCAGGCGGAATCTAAGATCGGCTCCTTACCTGACTCCCTAGTCAAGCAGTAGTTAGCTGATCTAGTCCGTTCTGCCTGTTCGGCCAGTGTCACATTCTGAGGACGACTCTATGATGCAGTGGACACCCGAGGGAGGAGCTCCTGCTCACGCTGTAAGTCTTCGGCATCACGCCTGGCCCGCTGTGTCAGGTTTGGTCCCGAGGTGCAGTCAGCAATCCAGGAAGCACCTTCAGGGTTCAGTGCTGTCATGTGATGTCAAGGACATCATCACCGATTTGAGGAGAAGGGGACGGCCTCAAATCTGTGGATTCATGTACTGCCCCCATCCTCGCAGCGCCATCCTTCTTGCAGACGCAGCCAGCCTCAGCGAAACCCCAAGAAGGCGAGCCACCAACGCCGGGCCCCCGCAGCTGCCAGGCCCCTGCCGCCTAAAAAGTAGCGGGTGCCCCAGCTGCGTGTGCTGCCCCACCACCTGACTCCTTCCTCTCCCACCGCCTCCAGACTCCCGGAGGAACCGGTAGGAGGAGATTTCTCTTCACCTTCCAGGTTGGGAGAGGATAACATCGATTCATGGGTGCTTCAGATTATCACGGAGGGCACTCCATAGAGTTTCTACAGAAACCTCCACCACCCTCCTCTGAAGTCCTCTTACTCAAGGACCATCTTCCTTTGGTCAGGAAGAAATTTCTGCCCTCCTTGCGAAGCGGCTATCAGAACCTGCTCCTCCTCACCTTCACGGACGGTTACTATTCCCATTTCTTCCTTGTACCAAAGAAGATGGGGATCTCAAACCCATTCTTGATCTCGGCTCCTGAATTTCTATGTAGAGTACAAAGTTCAGGATGCTTCCCTTCAAACCCTTTTGCCTCTTCTTCGGCTGGGCCAATGGCTTTAATGCGCTGGATATACGGGATGCATACCTGCACATCCCGTATTGATTCCTCGCACCGGAAGTACCTCCGGTTTGCTTTCTCAGGGGACCATTACCAATTTGGGCACTCCATTTGGTCTTCCTGCTCCCCGAGTTTTGACCAAATGCCTGGCGTGGTAGCGCCCACCTGCATACTTTTGGGAGTTCAGTTCCTCACCTGGACGACTGGCTCCTGCGGCCTCGCCCAGGAGGAACTCCTGCATTTTCTCTCCTCACCCAGCAGGTTTTCAATTGTCTGGTGTCACCATCAACTATTCCAAGTCTCATCTGGACCCCTCCCAGAGACTTCAGTTCATTAGGGGCAATCCTCGATACGACAGTGTGCAGGCCTTCCTTCCTTTGGACAGGGTGGCCTCCTCTAATCACAGATTTCCTGCTTTCGGAGCATAGGAAGGTTCAGCGAGTCGGTGCTCCGTCTTTTGGGGCTTATGGCAGCCGCCATCCCACAGTTCCCAGCGCTGCTCACATGAGGATCTCTCAGTGGACTCTCCGCTCTTAGTGGGATCAACTCGTGACGACCTAGATCATGGCAGTACTCCAACCAGGGAGAATATTTGCTCCATACCATGGATGTTCACAGGATTCTGAGATACTACACCGATGGGACAAAGGTTCTCAGAAAGACTGATCAGTTGTTCGTCTCTTTGCTCACAAGAGGGAAGGCAATGGTGTTTCAAGCAATGCCTGTCTAAGTGGTTGGCTCATTGCATCCCTTTCTGTTATGACAAGTACAACAAGACCCTTCGGGTCAAGTCAGAGGTCACTCCACTTGTGGAGTAGCAGCCTCTTGACTTGTTTTCAAGAATGTGTCTGCGGCAGACATCTGTGCTGCCGCCACTGTAGACTTCGGCCCTACCTTTATGAAACATTACAGTTTGGACATTGCCTCTTGACGTGAGCAGGCTTCGGGTTAGCTGTCTTGCAGGCCTCCTATCTTGAGGTTTGCAAGGTTTTGCTACTTCTTGGAGTAGTTCCTCCTCCTGTGCCTTTCATTTGTTCCAGACTGCTTGGGATTCTGTCCTATATGTATTACCTGCAAGAGCCCTCTTGAGTAAGATGGTACAGTTACGTAAGAACTTACCGTAGCAGTAGATCTTAGAGAGGCTCTTGCAGTAGGTACTCTTCCTGCCTCCATCCCCTAGGCTTTTCAGCTCCTTTTCCATTGATGGAAATATCTGCTTCAAACAACATGAAGTCTTGCTACATTTTGACATATGCAGTGAGTCCCAGCCTTCAACTGCTCCGGAGGTGAAAGAGTTAACTTTCCATGCCAGGCATGGAATGCTGAGCTCGAGCTCGGTTGAAACTCTGTCTGTTGTTCTTCAAACTCAAACTGTCAGATTCTTTACTGCGCTCACTGAACAGTTGCTCCGAGATTTCTCCTTCTGCTCAGTTCATTTTGTCGGTTAAAGTATTGTTTTCTCGGTTTTCAACGAATTTAAACTGCAACCGGTCAGTTCAGGCTCTGTCTGTGGTATTTGTGAGTACTAGATAGGTTTACATTAATTTTCTTCATGTGGAACTTGTTAACTGTTTATCGGTTCGGTTTGAACCGATCAGGTTGTTTTAAATTATCTTAATCTGTGATTTAGAGTGTAGTTACCGGTTCTTATTGATTCTAAAAAACAGATTTTATTACGTTTTTCCACAACCCGTGACACTGTTGGGAACCGATAAGAGGGTCTTGCTCATGGATTGCCATAAACGGTAAGTCTGGTTAGGACTGGCACTGTGTCTGAGAAACCCAAAGAAAAACCGGCCCACTGGGTTTCAACACTGCAGTGTGTGGGGAAGTCTTTGCCAAGGCTGACCCCACACCACCTGTGTTTGTCTGGGGTTTGACCACCTCAGTGCAGACTGCCAGATTTGTAAAATTTTCCTGCAGCTACCCTGGAAAAGAGAGTTGGTAGGCTCAGGAAAGGAGGCCAAAAGTCCGCTGAACCGATGGCCAGCCTGGTTCTGTTCCAACCGAACCAGAGGGAGTGCCTCTGACCAGGGCGAGATTCCTCGGCAAAGAGACCCAACTCTGAGGAGTCGGTTCCAGCAAAAGGACTAGGAAATCAGCTGGTGTGGAGCCAAACTTTCCTCTCCAACCGCTGAAGAAATAGCCAAAGTGATTAAAATTGTCCAGTCCTTTCCCGGTTCCAACCGTAACCGCACTATCAGGTACTGTTCGGCCGTTCCACCGGTTCAAAAGTATGATTTAGAGGAATATTATGAACCGGAGGAGGGGGAAGGAGGAGTGAGGAGAGTGAATGTGGATTTGAAAGTCTGGATGTGCCCATTGACCCGGACATCTCCCCAGACAGACCTTCAGGAGTGTCTCCTCCTAGGCTTTCTGAGTCCCTTCTCATTTTATCTTTTATAAAAAGTGGCTGAAACCCTCCAGCTCCCTATGGAGGAAGCTGTGGATGATCAAGAGGATCCTGACTATGTGGAAATGATGGCTATCCCAGAGTCTAGGAGACTGTCTATTCCTTGCATAAATCTTTGGGAAACAGACATTTAAAATTCTAAAACTCCTCACACTATATCTCCTGTGGATAAGAGAATGGACAAGAGGTACACATTGTCAGGCTCTGATACGGAGTTCCTTCACAACAATGCAGCCATGTTGGGTAGTGCAGGCTGCAGCCTGTGACAAGGCAAATATTCCCTTGGCTTCACACCCCTCGACAAGGACTCAGGAAGATTGATGCCATGGCAAAGAAACAGTACATGGCAGCATCCTTGGGACTCAGACAGGCAAATTATATGGCTTATGTTGCTAGATATGAGAAATCCAGATGGGGATACTGTTATGGCTGACAAAACAGGTCCCTGGCCAGCTTGCCAAGGAGCTGGAGCAGGTGGCTGCTGATGGTATTGAGGCATCCAAGGTGCAATTCCATGCTGCAGTGGACTCAAATGATGTGTCATCAAGAGTCATGGCTACATCTGTGGCACTTTATGGAATGGCTTGGCTCAGATGTACTATTGGAAATATTGAAGGCCTTCTAGGAAACCTTCCACCAGGGCTACTTATAATTCAAAATGGAAAAGATTTGCATGTATGTTGTGCTGGTAAGATATTTCCCCAGAATCTGCTGACGTGCCTACCATCCTGGATTAGTTGGTGCATTTGAATTCCTTAGCTGAGACCAGCTACCCTAAAAGTGCATCTGGCAGCTTTGTCTGCTTTTATTTCAGCAGGTAAGCCCTCTTGTCTTTCAGCTCACCCTGTATTCTCCAAGTTTTCAAGGATTGCTTCACACCAACCCTCCATTCAGGGACCCTGCCCTGCTTGGGACCTTAATGTTTGCATTGCTCAGCTTATGAACCTCCTTTGAGCCTTTGTCTTCAGCAGAGCTTAAGTACTTGACTTGGAGACTGTGTTTCTGGTAGCCATCACTTCTGCCAGACGACAATTGAATTACAAGCTTTGTCAGTGGAGCCTGATTTTATCTCCTTTCATAGAGATAAGGTGGTCCTCAGGACTAACAGGAAGTCCTTGCCTAAGGTGGTTTCAGATTTTCACCTTAATCAATCTATATCTCTTCCAGTGTGCTTCACTGACCATTCCTTCTCTGGCGAGAGGAGGCTGTACAGCTTAGATGCTAAGAGAGCCCTTAGTTACTACATAGAGCTTACCAAGGGTCACAGGTTTGACTCTCCAGCTGTTCCTTACTTTTGGTGAGGTTGGTAAAGGGAAACCTGCCACTAAAAGATCCATTGCCAGGTGGATTTTCTCTTGTATCCAATTTTGCTATGAAAAACTGGGTAAGGTTCCTCCCTCAGGCCTGAGGGCTCACTCTACCAGAGGTACAGCTGCTTCCTGGCTGCTGCCAGGACATCCCTATTCTAGAGATATGTCAAGCAGCTACCTGGAAAACAGTTCACACTTTTACTAAGCATTACTCCTGGACATCCAGGCTAGGAGTGATGCTCTGTTTGGTACAGCTGTGCTTCAGAGCCTATTTACTAAGTAGGTTCTGTCCTCCTCCATGGAGGTACTGCTGTGTAGTTCAGCATATGTCAGAATATAGCAAGATTCATGTTGTTTGAAGAAAAATTACTCACCTTAGTAATGTTGTTTCTTCTAATGGAGTCTTGCTATATTCTGACCCTCCCTCCTGCCTGCCCCTCTCAGAACCTCTGTTTTTGGGCTGTGGTGGGCAGTGCAGTGTTGGCACTTAGTAGTTGCCCACCTTGTTGTTTTTCCCTCCTTTCTTGGGGTGACTTGGTGTTGTGTTTTTCATTTTTTGGGTCTCCTGACTCGAGTCTTTGTTTTGGGACCAAAAATGTGTTCTTATGTTTAGTAGCAGTTGGCTAATGTAGGTTTACAGCTTCAACACAGGACCTCAGTGAGTTTAGCTCGTAAGGTCTGATGGTTTGAGTTTGAAGAACAACAGACAGAGTTTCAACCGAGTCGAGGCTCAGCTGCCTCCATGCCTGGCATGGAAAGTTAACTCTTTCACCTCCAGAGCAGTTCAAGGTTGGGACTCACTGCATATGTCAGAATATAGCAAGACTCATTAGAAGAAACAGCATTACTAAGGTGAGTAATTTTTCCTCTCTCTCGTCCGGGCCTGTGGCAGGAAAGAACTGGAAGCTCGGGACCGCCTTTGCTGCAGTGCGTCCGGCGGGGGTGGTCGCCGCCAGGACTGCTAGCTAGAAATTTTTTCAGGGGTCCTGCCGCCCGACGCCAAGGTCCTATATGTACTACCTACTGCAAGAGCTCTCTCAAGATCTACTGTTACGGTAAGTTCTTACATAACTGTACTTTCTAGGAGTGGTATGTGGTGTACATCCACACAACCTTCCTGGCAAGTGGCATACTGAATCTCTATCCTGCATGTAAGACCTGGCGTCATGGGGGGCAGTGCCAGGAGGATGCCACCTGGCTGAGTGGGAGGAGCAGAAGATCTTCCGGCCATTCCTTAAAAAGGATTCTGCCAGAAGTGGGTGAATGTGCACCATATACTCACTCCTAGAACTACGTGTTACAGGTGAGTAACTCTCATTTCTAGGCACATGGGTATGGTGTACTTATCCACACTTCTGGCAGAATTTCTTCCTGTAGATTCTGTTGAAGGTCTTCAAGCTGGCCTCCCACTCAGCCAACCACCCAGGTGGCATCCTTTGGCACCGGCCCTGTGATGCCAGATCTTCCTTTTCCGCTGGAAGAAGCAGGTTCTTCCATTGCAGCTCTGTGCTTGGTGTAGGCTCTATTGTTGTTTTTCAAGAACTTGGTCTTCGCTCTCTCCGCTTTTTTCCCGTAGTAGTATCATGGATTCCACCATTTCTAAGTCAGCACCTGGTTTTAAGGTTTGTTTGTGTGGTCAGAAAATGTTAGCACAGACCCTCACGCCAGGTGCGTTTACCTGCTGGGCCATGAACACTATTTCCAGGCTTGCGGCCTGTGCGCTCTTTCACCCTCCACTTTGGAGGATCAGTACGCATGACTTGTTCTTGGATGTCCGGACAAGGGATCCTCCTGTTTGGTCTAAGGACACCTGGTCTCCACGGCTGTGGGGTTCGCTGATCATTTGGTGTTTTTTTTTGTAAACTTTATTTAAAAACAAAGTCAGCATTTCATACTTCCAGAGAAATTAGTTCAAGATGTCCAGATCAAGATGTCTACAGAAGGTAACAATATCTCTGTAGTTAAGACAACACTAAGTAGTATTATGTTGTAACTAATGAGGTAGTACATGGCATGATGTAATTTGCCTAATTAGTTTATCCAAAATAACTAATCTTGTAATAGAATGGAAAATATTAACTGAGAGGTTTTGATCATTAGTATCAAGAACAGATGGAGCCAGTGGATCTCAATTCTATTCCTGTCTTTTAGGATACAGGGAACCATCTGGCTCCAAGGCCTACTCAAGGAGACCAAATCTGGCCAGGTACTGGTGTGTTCCAATTTCATGCATTGCATTATATCTTTAATCCAATGTGCTACTGAGGTCACTGAATCTAACCTCCAGTGCTGCTCCAGGACCTGCTCCCTACTACAATTCCCAGTCTATGTAAAGGGTGATTAAGTAATTCCATCTTTCCTCTCCCTTGGTAGGTCCAACAATACATCTGTTGGGTCAAGATAATCTGGCTTCCCAGGATCTTTGCCAACAAAGATATTATCTCTTGCAAAAACTGTACCTTCGGGTATGCCTATATCGTATGATAAAAGGCACCCTTCAAACAACATGAAGTCTTGCTGTATTCTGACAAATGGAGTATGACCGACCGGATCAGCTGCCCTGGAGAACAAAGAGTTAAACTCTATGCAAATGCATAGAACGTTGAGCTTGAGCTCAGTTTTCAAACCGCTGTCCTCAGTACATTCTAGTAACTGATCACATTCTATACTCCGCTGGCCTGTAAAGTCGCCTTGAGATTGCTCCTCTTCTGCTTCGAGTCGAAGTGTCCTTTCATCGGTTGTTTCTAACCTCCGTTTATTTGTTTTATCTAGTTCAAACCTCTGTCCTCTGGTATAGCATAGGTTTTCTCGGTTGGGTAAGTCTTCGGTTTCTGATTGGTCTGTGCACCATGAGTGAACCAAATCTTTACTTTTCCTTGGAGGTAAGGTTTAACTGTTGTTTCTTCTTGTTTTGGGATCGGTTCAAAGTTTTGAGAAAAACGTGTTTTTCTTCTTCTCGGTTTTCTTTTCTCCTGCACTAAATCGTTGGTTGGTCAAAACTTTGTATCGTTCCTTCACCTAACTAAGCCACCAGGGTAAATTTAAATAGTTTCTTTAATCAGGCCTGACTAAGCCAGTTTCGGATGAATCTGCATCGGACATTGCTTAACTGGCCTAACTAAGCCTTTTGAGTTAAGCACTAAATTTTTAGGGTATGTCAGAAACCCAAGAAAAAATGGTCCCACTGGGTTTCAGCATTGTGCCGAGTGCAGGGAGCAATTTGCCAAAGCTGATCCGCACTTAGTTTGTATTGCTTGAGTTTCATCACTTGCAATCAGACTGTGAGATTTGTAAGAATTTCCCCAATCTACCCTTGACAGAAGGCTGGGTAAACTGAGGGAGAGAATGGATAAATCCTCTCAAGAAGGTCAGTCCGTTCAACTGAACTGTCTGAACTGATTAAGGACCCATCTGACCAAGGTGAACTTTCGTCGGTTAAAAGGTGGGCAGAGTCTGCCCCAGATTCTGTGCCGTCCAAAAAGGTAGAAAAGCAATTGAACTCAGATAAGCAAGCAGTTGCGGTTCCAACTGCTGAAGAGATTGCAAAGGCCATTCGCATTGTTCGGTCACTGCAGCCCAGTTGGGGTGAACCGCTCAGCGACCGGTTGTGCAGCCTTGGTTCAGGTGCCTGCTGGTTCAGGTCCCCATATTCTATAGACCCTGAGGAATATTACTCAGAATGTGAGGATTGTGTGGAGGAGGGAGGAGGATGAGGGTGAACTCACTGAGCCTGAGGTTCCCCGAGCATCCTCAATATGAATCCCCTCCTCATCCTGCTAAGGAGGCTACCTCCCATTTCACTTTTATGAGGCAGGTAGCAGAGATTCTGCAACTGTCTGTCCAGGAGGCCAGACAGGAGGAGGATGAAGAGGAAGACAACAGGGAAATGATGGATATCCTGTGTCTCAGGGACTTATGATCCCTATCCACAAGTCCCAGAAAAGGCAGACTGTTCAGATTCTTCATACCCCTAATTTAGTCCCTCCTCTCGATAAAAAGATGGACAGGAAGTATGTCCTGGCTGGCAGTGGTACAGAATTTTTCACTAGCCACTGCAGTCATGTGGAGGTGGTTCAGGCTGCAGCCTGTGAAAAGGCTGGCATTCCTTTTCTTCCCACCCTCCTGACAAGGATTCAAGGAAGACTGATTCACTTGCCAAGAAGACTTACTTAGCATCCTCCTTGGGCATAAGACAGCTTCTTATATGGCCTAGGCTTCCAGATTTCAGAAGTCCTCTGGGAGTCTGTTGGGATGTGGGCTCAGGAGGCTCCCCAAGCTGGCAGCAGACCTTCAAGAGCTGGTCAGCAGAGGGTGCAGGCATCTAAGTCCCAGTTCCACATGGCAATGGACTCCAATGATGCAGCCTCTTGGCTATGGCCTTTTCTATCTCCCTTAGGCGTTTTCCTGGTTAAGGTGTACTAATCTTTCCCAGGACACACAGAATAATGCCTTGGACTTTCCCCTCACTCAGAATTCATTGTTTAGGGACCAGACAGAAGCCTCGTGAAGAAAATGAATGAATACAGAGTGGCATACAAAGTGCTTTTGCCAAAGAAAAGTCTGCCACTTTTCAGACAGCAGGTCAGAGGAGGTAGAGGTAGGCTGCCATACCCCAGACCCTTCCACCAGGCCAAAGCTTTCTCCTCTTTCAGCAACCCAGGGGTTTCTTCAGGGGAAGAGGCAGGAGAGGGACTGACTGTGCTGGTTCCACCTCCCAGTCCTCTACCCCTACCAAGCAGACACCCTGAGAAGTCTGCCTGGCCACCTCCCCAACCCCTGTGAGGTTGGCTGGCCTACTACCTCCAGGCCTGGCAATCCATCACTTCAGACAGATGGGTCCTGGGGTAGTAGGCCAGGACTACCTCAGTTTTAAACAGTTGCGAGCAAGAGCTTTTAGACCTGCCAACCCTTCAGAAGCAGCCTTGTTGGAGGCAGAGGTTTCACTGTACTTCTCTCAAGGGCAGTGGAGCCTGTGCCCTCAGCACAGGGAAAGGGGTTGTACCCAGGTACTTCCTCGCCTTAAAGAAAATGAAGTGGTGGCTCATCCTAGATCTCAGATACCTGAACAAACATCTCACAAAGCCAAAGTTCAAAATGACCACTCTGCTACGATCCTGCCTACCCTAAGGCAAAGGACTGGCTGGCATCCTTGGACCTAAAGGATGCCTACTTCCACATCCCCATCAGGCAGTCACACAAATACCTCAGATTTTGACTGCCTTTAGGCCACTACCAGTTCAGGGCCATGCCTTTTGGCTGACCTCTGCACTAAGGGTGTTCACAAAGTGCCTAGCAGTGCTAGTGGCATACCTAAGAAGGCAAGGGGTTATGTTACCTCACCTGGATGACTGGCTGCTGGTCGGTCAGGCCCCCAGCTGGTAAAGGAAGCCTTAGATCTCACCCAGGATACACTTCAGTCTCTAGGGTTCTTGGTGAATCTCAAAAATCAGTCTTGATACCTGTTCAGGTTCTGGACTTCATAGGGGCAGAACTGGATACCATCCAGGAAAAAGGCCTTCTGGCCTCCAGAAAGGGCACAGGCCCTCATCCAGCTCGCAGAGTCCTTCCACCTTCGAGTCCCTCGCCCAGCAAGACACTTCTTGCAACTGGGGCACATGGCCTCCACCACAGCAGTGACACCAGGGCCGGGTTCCAGGTGAGGGACATTCAGTTTCATCTAAGATCCTTCTGGTCCCAGAAGAAGGATTCCCTGTCCAAAATTATTCCAGTGTCTGCCACCTTACTGTAAGCTCTCCAGTGGTGACAGGATATGGGCAACCTCAGAGTGGGGGTCCCTTTCTTCAGCAGGCTTCTTCCTTGATGCTGACAACAGATGCCTCACTACTGGGCTGGGGGCTCACCTAGGGACAGCACACAGCCCACGTAACCTGACTTCACCAGGAGCATGTTGCATATCAATCTCCTGGAGCTCAGGGCAGTGTTCCTGGCAATTCAAGTATTTGCTAAACTATTACGGAGCAAGGTGGTGCAAGTGACAGACAGACAACACCACCACCATGTATTACATCAACAAGCAAGGAGGACGAGGTCCTCACTGCTCTGTACAGAGGCCATGAGGATTTGGAGTCTGGCCTACTCCCTGACATTTCCCTGTCAACAGTCCACTTTCCAGGAAGGACAATGTCCTGGCAGATGCTCTCAGCAGAATCAGCCAGGACCATCACAAATGGGCCTTGAACAGGCAGGTCCTCCTGTCAATTTTCAGGAGGTGGGAGTGCCAGAGATAGATCTGTTTGCAGCAATCGACGCCCACCAGTTGCCCCAGTACTGTTGCAGACCTCCCGCTTAGGGCTCAGTGCCACTGGAGGCCCTGCTGTTGGATTGGTCCCATAGGTTCCTGTATGCTTTTCCCCGATTTCCAGGGTTCTGATCAAGCTGAGGTCTCAGTCTGCCTCCATGATTCTTATAGCCCCAGATTGGGCCAGACAGCCATGGTATTCGATGCTACTATCTCTGTCAGTGGCCAATCTGATTTGCCTCCCAGGAGGCACAATCTGCTGACATCCTCTCAAGGGAGGATCCTCTACCCCAATCTCAAGTCCCTTACGACTCATGGCTTTGCTCTTGAAGACTTAGAGTATGCAGGCTTGCATCTCTCTGAGAGTGTTCTGACATCCTGAGAGTGTCCAGGAAACCTTCCACTAGGAAAATCTACTCCTCAAGTGGAAAAGGTTTTCCATATGGTGCTCCCAAAAAGACCTGGACCCACAGCAGACTGGGCTTCCAGTGCTCTTGGATTGTCTGTTCACCTCAGTCGCTAGGCTTACAGCCGCCTCACCCTGAAGGTGCATCTGGCAGCTGTCTCTGCCTACGTGTCGGCAGGGAAGGCCCCTTCCTAGCTGCACATCCCATTTTCAAGAAATTCTTTAAGGGGTTGCTCCTTCTCCATCCTCCTCACAGGGAGCCTACCCAGCCTGTGATCTCAATATATGCTTAGGTCAGCTTTGCAGCCTCCCTTTGAGCTCATGTCTTCGCAGAACTCAAGTTCTGACTTGGAAGACTGTATTCTGGTGGCTATTACTTCGCTAGGAGGATTAGTGAGCTCCAGGCTATATCAGTGGAGCCAATTACATTGCACCCCACCCCCAACAGGGACAAGATTGTTCTCTGAACCAATAGGAAGTTTCTCCCAAAGTGGTCTCAGACTTCCATCTCAATCAATCCATCACACTACCTGTGTCTTCACAGACCATTCCATTTCTGGTGAACGAGGCTTCTTGTCTGGATGTAAAGAGAGCTATCGGCTACTGCATGGACAGGACAAAGGAACAGAGGAAGGACTGTTCCCAATTGTTCCTTACTCACGGTGAGGTGGGTAAGGGCAGACCAGCTACAAAAGGACCATAGCCAGATGGATTGTGGCTTGCATCCAGTTCTGCTACATTAAGCTGGGGAAAGACCCACCAGCAGGCCTGAGGCCCATTCCACTAGAGGGACTGTTGCCTCAGTGGCAGCTGCCATAGATATCCCTTGCTGGACATCTGTAGAGCAGCCACCTGGAAGACTGTTCACACATTCACTAAACACTACTACCTGGACACGAAGGCCAGAAGTGATGCCAGGTTTGGCACAGCAGTGTTGTAGAGCCTATTTCCCAAATAGATTCTGTGCCTACCTGGGGCACTGCTTAGTAGTTCCATTTGTCAGAATACAGCAAGACTTCATGTTGTTTGAAGAAAAATTACTCACCTTAGTAATGCTGTTTCTTCTAATGGAGTCTTGCTATATTCTGCCTCCCACCCTGCCTCCCTTCCAGAACCTGGGGAAAGGGTTGGGCATCTGCACCTCAGTTATGTTTTTCACCCACCAGTGGGTAGTGTGTTTTTTTTTTTTTTTTGCTTGGGCAGCTGTGACTTTAGTCTTCATGCCCTGTTGATTTCTGTATTTGCCACTGAGGGTGATTAGGTCTGGTTATAGAGTTTTTTCATATATATGGCATTGGTAGCTTTGTAAGAATCGATCAGTTACTAGAATGTACCGAGGACAGCGGTTTGAAAACTGAGCTTGAGCTCAACGTTCTATGCATTTGCATAGAGTTTCTTTGTTCTCCCAGGCAGCTAAACTAGTCAGTCATACTGCATTTGTCAGAATACAGCAGGACACCATTAGAAGAAACAATATTACTATGGTGAGTAATTTTTCTTCAAACAACATGAAGTCTTGCTATATATGACATATGCAGTGAGTCCAACCTGAACTGCTCCGAGCTGCCCGGAGGTGAAAGAGTTAACTTTCCATGCCAGGCATGGAACTTTGAGCGAGCTCGGTTGAAAACTCTGTCTGTTGTTAATCAAACTCAAACTGTCAGATTCTTTACTCCGCCTCACTGAACAGTCGCTCCGGAGATTTCTCCTTCTGCTCGGTTTGTTTGTCGGTTAAAAAGTATTATTTTATCGTTTTTGACGAATTAAACCGCAACCGGTCGGTTCAAGCTCTGTCTGTGGTATTGTGAGTAATAGATAGGCTTACATTTATTTTGTTCTGTGTGGAACTTGTAACGATTTCGGTTCGGTTTGAACCGATCAGGTTATTCTCAAACTTACTAGTCCTTATTTAGAGTGCGGTTCCCAGTTCTTATCGGTTCTAAAAAAGCAGTTCATTATGTTTTTCCACGACCGTGACACGGTTGGGAACGATAAGGGAGTCTTGTTTACGGATTGCCATAAGCGGGCAAGTTTGGTTAGGCTGGCACTATGTCTGAGAAACCCAAAAGAAAACTGGGCCCACTGGGTTTCAGCACTGTAGTGTTTGTGGGAAGCCTTTGCTAAGGCTAACACACACCACCTGTGTGTATTGTCTGGGGTTTGACCACCTCAATGCAGACTGGCAGATTTGTAAGAATGTTCCTGCTGCCACCATAGAAAAGAGAGTTGGTAGGCTCAGGAAAGGAGGCCAAAAGTCCGCTGACCGGATGGCAGCCGGTTCGGTTCCAACTGAACCGGAGGAATTGTCCCTCTGACCAGGGCGATACTTCCTCAAGCAAGCGAAGAGCCAGCTCTGAGAAGCTGGTTCCAGCTAAAGGACTAGAAAGTCAGCTAGTGTGGAGCCAAAAGTTCTTTCTCCAACTGCTGAGGAAATAGCTAAAGCAATTCAAATTGTCCAGTCACTTTCCCGGTTCCGACCGAACCGACACCATAGGAGGGCGCTCGGTTGGCGGTTCCACGATTCAAGATTATGATTTTGAGGTTTTTATGAACGGAGGAGGAAGAGGAGTATGAGGAGAGTGAATGTGGTTTTGAAGGTCTGGTGTGCCCAGTGAACCGGACATCTCTCAGACAGACCGTCAGGGTTTTTCTCCCCAGGCTATCTGAGTCAACTCTCATTTTATGTTCTATAAGAAAGTTGCTGAAACTCTCCAGCTCCCTGTTGAGGAAGCTGTTGATGACCAAGAGGAGCCTGATTATGTAGAAATGATGGATATTCCAGAGTCTAGAGACTGTCTATTCCTTGTATAAATCTTTTCAGAAACAGACAGTAAAATTCTAAAACTCCTCACACTATACCTCCTGTTGATAAAAGGATGGACAAGAGGTATACATTATCAGGCTCTCATACAGAGTTCCTCACACAGCAATGCAGCCATGTGGGGGTAGTGCAGGCTGCAGCCTGTGACAAGGCAAATATTCCCTAACCGCACCCCTGTAAGGACTCCAGGAGGATTGATGCCATGGCAAAGAAACAGACATGGCAGCATCTTTGGGACTCAGACAGGCACATTATATGGCTTATTCTGCTAGGTACCAGAAATCCAGATGGGATACTGTGCTGGCCCTGGCAAAACAGGTCCCTGACCAGCTTGCTAGGAGCTGGAACAGGTGGCTGCGGATGGTATTGAGGCATCCAAGGTGCAATTTCATGCTGCAGTAGACTCTAATGATGTGTCATCAAGGGTCATGGCTACATCTGTGGCACTTTGCAGAATGGCTTGGCTCAGATGTACTACTCTGTCACAGGATACCCAGTCTAAGGCCATGGATTTTCCTGTTGTGGGCAATTCTCTGTTTGGGAGCAGACAGAGAATTACATGAAGAAAGTGGATGAATATAGGACCACCTATAGGAGTGCACAGGCCAAGGAAAGGCAGGCCACTCTTCAAAGGCAGCATCCCAGGGGCAGGCCTTTTCATAGGCCTTTTACCAAGTCCAGGCCTCCTCTTATGCTTGTGCCCAGAGGGGTTCTTTAAAGGGAGAGGCAGACGGGCCAAGCAAGCCTGCTTCTACCCCTCAGGCCCAAAGCGCCTGCCAAGCAGGCACCCTGATGGGGTGGCCAGGCTGATTCTCCACTCACCTGTGGGCAGGCTGGCTTACTTTGTCCAGGACTGGAAGTCTTTAACATCAGACAAGTGGGTCCTGGAAGTAGTAAGCAAGGGACTGGTTCTCAGCTTCAAAAATTCTCAAGATGAGAGCCAGGTCCTTTCCACCTGCAAATCCATCAGAGGCACTTGCCCAGAAACAGAAGTTTCTACCCTCCTGGCTCTCAGAGCTGTGGAAAGGGTTCCACCCCTACACCAGGACAAAGGTTGTACTCCAGGTACTTCCTTACCCCAAAAAGACAGGAGAATGGTGGACATCCTGGATCTCAGATACCTAAACAAGCACCTTTTAAAACCAAAATTCAAAATGGTGACTCTGGGAATTATGTTACCTCTCTAAGGCCAGGGACTGGCTAGCATTCCTGGACCTCAAGGATGCCTACTTCCATGTTCTATCAGAAGCTCCCATCGAAGTACCTCAGATTCGAACTGCCCTCAGGCCATTACCAGTTCAGAGCAATGCCCTCGGCCTCACCTCTGCCCCGAGGGTATTCACAAAATGCCTGGCAGTAGCAGTGGCCCACTTAAGAAGGCAAAGATTGCCATCTTTCTTACCTGGACGACTGACTCATAGTAGGCCAGTCTCCAGACCAAGTCAAACCACACCTTCGTTAACTCAGCAAATGCTCACATCTCTAGGTTTCCTTCTCAATCTTCCAAAGTCAGTTCTAGAGCCTGTCCAGCTTCTCACCTTCATAGGTGCAGAACTGAACACAAAGAGGCCAGAGCCTTCCTTCCTCTGGACAGAGCAAGGACCTTGGTGTCTGTGGCCTCCTCTTTCACCTGCAGGTCTCTCGACCAGCAAGGCATTTTCTGCAGCTCCTGGGGCACATGGCTGCTTCTACAGCAGTTGTGCAGGGAGCAAGATTTCAGATGAGGGACATCCAGTTCCATTTGAGAGCCTTTTGGTCCCAAAGGAGAGACCTCTGATCAAATTGATCCCAGTGACTCAACTCTGATCCAAGCCCTTCAGTGGTGGCAGGACCAGCGCAATCTGATACAGGGGTCCCTTCACCCTCAGTCTCACTCCTTAATCCTTACTACAGATGTATCCTCTTGGGGTGGGGAGCTCACATGGGCGATCTTACTACCCAGGGATTGTGGTCCCTCAGGAATCTCTGCTCCACATCAATCTGTTGGAACTCAGAGCAGTTTTCTAGCACTTCAAGCTTTTTCCACCTCTGTTCAGAACAAAGTTGTACAGATCAGAACAGACAACACCACCACAATGTGGTACATCAACAAGCAAGGAGGCACTCGGTCTCACGGCCTTGTGCAATCAAGCAATGAAGATGTGGTTTCTGGCGTACTCCTGAACACCTCCCTTTACAGCAGTTCACCTCCAGGCAAGGACAATGTCCTTGGCGGATGCTCTCAGCAGGATTTCCCAGGGCCATCATGAATGGTCACTGGATCCCTTAGTATTGGAGGTAGTATTTGCCAGATGGGGCACCCGCAGATAGATCTTTTGCAGCCCCAGACAATCACCAACTTCCCTTTTTCGCTGCAGGCCCCAGTGTTGGGCTCAGTCCTCTGGATGCCTTCCTTCTCAGTTGGGAAAGGAAGTTTCTCTATGCTTTTCCCCTTCCCTCTTCTGTTCAAGGTGTTAGTCAAAATCAGATCTCAACCCTGCAAGATGATCCTGATTGCTTCAGATTGGGCCAGACAGCCCTGGTACCCACTCCTTATGTCCTTAGCAGTCCATCTTCTCCTGTGTCTTCCCAGGAATCACAACCTGTTAACCTATGCTCAGGGAGGGTTTGGTACCTGAATCTCAAATCTCTCAATCTCAAGGCCTGGCTCTTGAAGAGTTAGAGTTTGCTGACCTACACCTCTCTCAAGGTGTATTGGATATATTGAAGGCTTCTAGGAAGCCATCCACCAGAGCTACTTTATAATTCCAAATGGAAGAGATTTTCCATTTGGTGCTCTAACAACATTTTTCCCCAGAATCTGCTGACTTACCCACAGTCCTGGATTATAGGTGCATTTGAATACTTTGGGTCTGAGGCTAGTTACCCTAAAAGTGCACCTGGCAGCACGTGTCTCCTTTCTTATCAGCAGGTAAACCCTCTTCTCTTTCGGCTCATCCTGTATTTTCCAAGTTTTCAAGGGTTGCTTCCACCAACCCTCCATTCAGGGACCCTGCCCTGCCTGGGATCTTAATATTTGCATTGCTCAACTTATGCAACCCCTTTGAGCCCTTATCTTCACAGAGCTTAAGTACTTGACTTGGAAAACTGTGTTTTGGTAGCCATCACTTCTGCCGGCATGATAAGTGAATTACAAGCATTGTCAGTGGAACCTGATTTTATCTCCTTTCATAGAGATAAGGTGGTCCTCAGGACTAACAGAAAGTTCTTGCTAAGGTGGTTTCAGACTTCCACCTTAATCAATCTGTGTCGCTCCCTGTGTTCTTCACTGACCATTCCTCCTCTGGCAGAGGAGACTGCATAGTTTAGATGTCAAAGAGCCCTTTGTTACTACATAGAACGTACCAAGGGTCACAGGTTTGACTCCTCCACTGTTTCTCACTTATGGGAGGTTGGTAAGGAAACCTGCCACTAAAGATCCATTGCCAGGTGGATTGTCTCTTGTATCCAATTTTGCTATGAAAAACTGGGTAAGGTTCCTCCCTCAGGCCTGAGGCTCACTCTACCAGAGGTACAGCTGCTTCTCTGGCTGCTGCCAGGGACATTCTATCCCTAGAGATATGTCAAGCAGCTACCTGGAAAACAGTTCACACTTTTACCAAGCATTACTCCCTGGACATCCAGGCTAGGAGTGATGCTCGGTTTGGCACAGCTGTGCTTCAGAGCCTATTTCCGAGTAGGTTCTGTCCTCCTCCATGGAGGTACTGCTGTGTATCAGATATAATTATAATATAGCAAGACTTCATGTTGTTTGAAGAAAAATTACTCACCTTAGTAATGTTGTTTCTTCTAATGGAGTCTTGCTATATTATGACCTCCCCGCCTGCCCCTCTCAGAACCTTTACTTTTGGGATGTGGGTGGGCAGTGTAGTGTTGGGCACTAGTAGATGCCCACCTTATTTTTCACCCTCCTTTTGGGGTGTTTGGGTGTTATGTTTTAATTCTTTGGATCCCTGACTTGAGTCTTTGTTTTGGGACCAAGAAAATGTGTTCTTATATTTAGTAGCCAGCTGGCTAGTGTAGGTTTACGCTTCCACACAGAACCTTAGTGAGTTTTGCTCGTAAAGATCTGACAGTTTGAGTTTGATTAACAACAGACAGAGTTTTCAACTGAGCTCGTGCTCAAAGTTCCATGCCTGGCATGGAAAGTTAACTCTTTCACCTCCGGAGCAGTTCAAGGTTGAGACTCACTGCATATGCTATAATATATAAGACTCCATTAGAAGAAACAACATTACTAATATGAGTAATTTTTTCTTATGGGCCATGCATTTAGGACAATGGTCTGATTGAGAGCGATCGATTCTGTTTGCTAATACTGGAGTAAAATAAGTTCTATTCAGAATATTATAGTATATTACTCTGTCTGTTGTTCACGGAACAGGTCATACCCCACTTTATAATATTAAGTTCAGTCTCCCCTGTTAAGTTTCTGGACTCGGTCCAACTCCCATTTATTCTTAAGTTGAGTAAAGGGGTCTGGGAGAGCACCAAAAGTAATTTGTAACATTACGAAGTGGTTTTGAATGTGCACTCTTAGGCGTCTGGATTAAGACTTCCTCAGAGAGAGCTGACTGATTGGATTATAGAGTAGGCACTCGGTTATGGCCCTTAATTTATCCTTGATTTGAAAATACCTTAAAAATGGGATGCATTCAGGTCATACTTGCTGGCTAGATCCCAGAAGTCCAGAAGAGTACCTCCTTAACATATGTAAAATCAAATAAATCCCATTTAATCTGCAACATCCAAGAGAATGTCTCACCAGGGTGGGACCTAGTCGTGATTCCACAGGTAGTGTAAAATGGAGCGCCTGGGGACAAGAGGTTGGAAAATTAAGAGTTTTATGAGCTGTATTCCAGGCCAGGAGAGAGGCTCTAGTAAATGGGTTTTAACCTTGATTCCTGATTTTGCCTGTGCTGGGGTAAATAATTGGTTGTATATGGGCATGCTATATTTGTAAGATTCTAATTCTACCCATGCCCTTTTGAAGTTATCATTTGTGTAAGATCTTACAGGAAAGCCAGTTGGGTGGCTAGATAATGTAATTGGCGGTTCGGTAGGCCCAAGCCTCCCTTGTTCACTGCGCACTACAAAATTTCTTTAATTCTAGGGACATGGATATGTTGTTCATCCACACTGTCTGGCAGGTTCCTTGCCACTTTAAATCTTGCGGAGGTCTTAAAGCTGGCTCCTCCCACCCACCTGGGTGGTAAAACTCTCGCTGCGCCCCATGACGCCAGATCTTCCTTACCGCTGGAAGCTCAGGTTCCCTCCTTAGCGCTCTGCTTAGACTGGATCCAAACTCTTCGTTAACCCTAAACTAATTTTAAAGTTTACAAGACTTGGTCTGTTTCTTCCTTCAGCTGCTGCGATGGATAAATTGACTCCTGGTTTTCAGGCGGTGCCCATGTGGGCAGAAGATGTCTCGGACCGATCAGCTCTCCATGTGCCTTTTACTGCCTCGGGCTTGTCCACGATCTGCAGGCCTGCGATTTGCAAGTCCTTCTCGGCAAATGTCCTTAAAGACTGTGCTGCCAGGCTCCAACTTGGGTGCCCAGAGGCGTATTCCGCCCGGTGAAGTCAAAGGCCCGTTGGAAGCGGTTTCGATGAAACGTGGGCTTGGCTGAGCAGCTTGAACAGATGATTGCCCTCGAGGAGGAGGAGGAGGCAGGCCCAGGTCAGCATCTTTCGCCTTCCTCGGTCGCAGCATTTATCCTGCCTCCTCCTTGGGCTCCTCCTATACGGCTTCTTTTAAGGAGCTTTGTCATTCCGCTCCACGAAGGTGAGGTCCATCGGGACACTCCTCTCGGTCCAAGAATAAGGACTCGAAGGTAAGTCCCACCGTCTGCGTTAGTGGGAGGCGGGAGAGGTCCCCTTCCCCAGACAGTCAACTTTCGACTTCGGTCGAGGTTTTAGCTAAGGCCACTGGCTTCCACGGTGTCCCCGCCAGGTCAGCCGCTGAGACACCCACGCATTTAGTTGAGATCTTTCTCGACCCGTTGGACAGGCTGTCACTGAGAAGCTGACAACCCTTCTTCACGGTCTCTCTGTGGAAACCGAGACTTGCTTCAAACATGGAAGTCTTGCTATATTATGACATATGTAGTGAGTCCCAACCTTCTAACTGCTCGGAGGTGAAAGAGTTAACTTTCCATGCCAGGCATGGAACGCTGAGCTCGAGCTCGGTTGAAACTCTGTCTGTTGTTCTTCAAACTCAAACCGTCAGATTCTTTACTCTGCCTCACTGAACAGTCGCTCTGGAGATTTCTCCTTCTGCTCGGTTCATTTTGTCGGTTAAAGTATTGTTTTCTCGGTTTTTCGACCGACTTAAACTGCAACCGGCTCGGTTCAGGCTCTGTCTGTGGTATTTGTGAGTACTAGATAGATTTGTAAAATTTTCCTGCAGCTACCCTGGAAAAGAGAGTTGGTAGGCTTAGGGAAAGGAGGCCAAAAGTCGCTGATCCGGATGGCCAGCCGGTTTGGTTCCAGCTGAACCAGAGGGAGTGCCCTCTGACCAGGTGAGACTTCCTCGGGCAAAGAGAGCTGACTCTGAGGGTTGGTTCCAGCAAAAGGACTAGGAAATCAGCTGGTGTGGAGCCAAAACTTTCCTCTCCAACCGCTGAAGAGATAGCCAAAGTGATTCAAATTGTCCAGTCGCTTTCCCAGTTCGACCGACAGGTGCCATCAGGTAAGCGCCGGTTCGCCAGTTCCACCAGTTCAAGACTATGATTTAGAGGAATATTATGAACCGGAGGAGGGGAAGAGGAGTATGAGGAGAGTGAATGTGGATTTGAAAGTCTGGATGTGCCCATTGACCCGGACATCTCCCCAGACAGACCTTCAGGAGTGTCTCCTCCTAGGCTTTCTGAGTCCCCTTCTCATTTTATCTTTTATAAAAAGTGGCTGAAACCCTCCAGCTCCCTATGGAGGAAGCTGTGGATGATCAAGAGGAGCCTGACTATGTGAAATGATGGATATCCCAGAGTCTAGGAGACTGTCTATTCCCTTGCATAAATCTTTCGGGAAACAGACTTTTAAAATTCTAAAAACTCTCACACTATACCTCCTGTGGATAAGAGAATGGTCAAGAGGTACACATTGTCAGGCTCTGATACGGAGTTCCTTTCACAACAATGCAGCCATGTGGGGGTGGTGCAGGCTGCAGCCTGTGACAAGGCAAATATTCCCTTGGCCTCACACCCCGGACAAGGACTCCAGGAAGATTGATGCCATGGCAAAGAAACAATACATGGCAGCATCCTTGGGACTCAGACAGGTAAATTATATGGCTTATGTTGCTAGATATGAGAAATCCAGATGGGATACTGTTATGGCTCTAGCAAAACAGGTCCCTGGCCAGCTTGCCAAGGAGCTGGAGCAGGTGGCTGCTGATGGTATTGAGGCATCCAAGGTGCAATTCCATGCTGCAGTAGACTCTAATGATGTTTCATCAAGAGTCATGGCTACATCTGTGTCTCTTCAGAATGGCCTGGCTCAGATGTACTGCCCTGTCACAGCATACCCAGTCTAAGGCTATGGATTTTCCTGTTGTGGGCAATTCTGTTTGTGGAGCAGACAGAGAATTATATGAAGAAAATGGATGAGTATAGGACCACCCATAGGAGTGCACAGGCCAAAGAAAGGCAAGCCACTCCTCAAAGGCAGCATGTCAGGGGCAGGAGGAGGCCTTTCACCAAGCCCAGGCCTCCTCTTCTGCTTTTGCCCAGAGGGGTTCTTTGGAGGAAGAGGCAGAAGGGGTCTAGTAAGCCTGCTTCTACCCCTCAACCCAAAGCCCCTGCAAACAGGCCCCTGATGGGGTGGGCAGACGATTCTCCACCACCGGTGAGGCAGGCTGGCTTACTTTGTCCAGGACTGGAAGTCTTTAACATCAGACAAGTGGGTCCTGGAGTAGTAGGTCAGGACTGGTTCTCAGCTTCAAAAATTTCGAAGATGAGAGCCAGGTCCTTTCCACCTGCAAATCCATCAGAGGCACTTGCCCTAGAAACAGAAGTTTCTTCCCTCCTGGCTCTCAGAGCTGTGGAAAGGGTTCCACCCTTACACCAGGGCAAAGGTTTGTACTCCAGGTACTTGCTACCCCAAAAGACAGGAGAATGCCGCCCATCCTGGATCTCAGGTATCTAAACAGGCACCTTTAAAACCAAAGTTCAAAATGGTGACTCTGGGAATTATTTTACCTTCTCTAAGGCCAGGGACTGGTTAGCCTCCTGGACCTCAAGGATGCCTACTTCCATGTTCTCATCAGAAGCTCCCATCAAGTACCTCAGATTCAAACTGCCTCAGGCCATTACCAGTTCAGAGCAGTGCCCTTCAGCCTCACCTCTGCCCCGAGGGTGTTCACAAAATGTCTGGCAGTAGTAGCTGCCCACTTAAGAAGGCAAAGATTGCCATCTTTCCTTATCTGGATGACTGGCTCATTGTAGGCCAGTCTCCAGACCAAGTCAAACTACACCTACAAGTAACTCAGCAACATCCTTAGGTTTCCTTCTCAATCTTCCAAAGTCAGTTCTGGAGCCTGTCCAGCTTCTCACCTTCATAGGCGCAGAACTGAACACAAAAGAAGCCAGAGCCTTCCTCCCTCTGAAAAGAGCAAGGACTTTGGTCTCTGGCCTCTTCTTTCACCCTGCAGGTCTCTCGACCAGCAAGGCATTTTCTACAGCTCCTGGGGCACATGGCTGCTTCTACAGCAGTAGTGCAGGGAGCAAGATTTCAGATGAGGGACATCCAGTTCCATTTGAGAGCCTTTTGGTCTCAAAGGACAGATGCTCTAACCAGATTGATCCCAGTGACTCAACCCTGATCCAGGCCCTTCAGTGGTGGCAGGACCAGAGCAATCTGAGACAGGGGTTCCTTCATTCCCCAGTCTCATTCCTTGACCCTTACTACAGATGCATCCTCTTGGGGTGGGGAGCTCACATGGGCGACCTTACTACCCAGGGGTTGTGGTCCCCCAGGAATCTCTGCTCCACATCAATTTGTTGGAACTCAGAGCAGTTTTTCTAGCACTCCAGGTTTTTTCCACATCTGCTCAGAACAAGGTTGTTCAGGTCAGAACAGACAATACCACTACAATGTGGTACATCAACAAGCAAGGGGCACTCGGTCTACGGCCTTGTGCACGAAGCAATGAAGTTGTGGTCTCTGGCTTATTCTCTGAACACCTTCCTTATGGCAGTTCACCTCCCAGGCAAGGACAATGTCCTAGCGGATGCTCTCGCAGGATTTCCCAGGGCCACTTAATGGGCACTGGATCCCCAGTACTGGAGGTAGTATTTGCCAGATGGGGCACCCCTCAGATAGATCTCTTTGCAGCCCCAGACAATCACCAACTTCCCTTTTTGCTGCAGGCCCCCAGTGTTGGGCTCAGTCCTCTGGATGCCTTCCTACTCAGTTGGGAAGGAAGTTCTCTATGCTTTCCCCCTTCCCTCTTCTGTTCAAGGTGTAGTCAAAATCAGATCTCAACCCTGCAAGATGATCCTGATTGCTCCAGATTGGGCCAGGCAGCCCTGGTACCCACCTCATGTCCTTAGCAGTCCACCTTCCCTGTGTCTTCCCAGGAATCACAACCTGTTAACCTGTGCCCAGGGAGGTCTGGTATCTGAACCTCAAATCTCTCAATCTCAAGGCATGGCTCTTGAAGAGTTAGAGTTTGCTGACCTACACCTTCCAAGGTGTATTGGAAATATTGAAGGCCTCTAGAAACCTTCCACCAGGGCTACTTATAATTCAAAATGGAAAGATTTTCCGTATGTTGTGCTGGTAAGCATATTTCCCAGAATCTGCTGGCGTGCCACGATCCTGGATTAGTTGGTGCATTTGAATTCCTTGGGCTGAGACCAGCTACCCTAAAAGTGCACTTGGCAGCTGTATCTGTCTTCTTATCAGCAGGTAAGCCCTCTTCTTTTCAGCTCACCCTGTGTTCTCCAGTTTTAAAGGGTTGCTTCACACCAACCCTCCGTTCAGGGACCCTGCCCTGCTTGGGATCTTAATATTTGCATTGCCCAGCTTATGCAAACCCCTTTGAGCCATTGTCTTCAGCAGAGCTTAAGTACTTGACTTGGAAAACTGTGTTTCTGTAGCCATCACCTCTGCCAGGCGATAAGTGAGCTACAAGCATTGTCAGTGGAGCCTGATTTTATCTCCTTTCACAGAGATAAGGTGGTCCTCAGGACTAACAGAAAGTTTTTGCCTAAGGTGGTTTTAGACTTCCACCTTAATCAATCCATATCTCTTTCTGTGTACTTCACTGACCATTCCTCCTCTGGCGAGAGGAGATTGACAGTTTAGATGTCAAAAGAGCCCTTAGTTATATAGAACGTAATTCGAGGTCACAGGTTTGAATCCTCCAATTGTTCCTCACTTATGAGGAGGTATAAAGGAAACTGCCACTAAAAGATCCATTGCCAGGTGGATTGTCTCTTGTATCCAATTTTGCTATGAAAAACTTGGTAAGATTCCTCCCTCAGGCCTGAGGGCTCACTCTACCAGAGGTACAGCTGCCTCTGGCTGCTGCCAGGGACATTCCTATCCTAGAGATATGTCAAGCAGCTACCTGGAAAACAGTTCACACTTTACCAAGCATTACTCCTGGATATCCAGGCTAGAGGTGATGCTCGATTCAGCACACAGCTGTGCTTCAGAGCCTATTTCCTAAGTAGGTTCTGTCCCTCCTCCATGGAGGTACTGCTGTGTAATCTGCATATGTCATAATATAGCAAGACTTCATGTTGTTTGAAGAAAAATTACTCACCTTAGTAATGTTGTTTCTTCTAATGGAGTCTTGCTATATTAGCGACCTCCCCCAGCCTACCCTCTCAGAACCTCTACTTTTGGGATGTGGGTGGGTGCAATGTTGGCACTTATAGATGCCCACTTTATTTTCACCTTCTTAGGGTGCTTAGGTGTTATGCTTTATTTTTTCTTTCTTGAATCCCTGACTTGAGTCTTTGTTTTGGGATCAAGAACAAATATGTGTTTTGTAGTTAGTAGCCAGTGGGCTAGTGTAGGTTCACGGCTTCCACACAGAACCTTAGTGAGTTTTTGCTCGAAGATCTGACAGTTTAAGTTTGAGCTACAACAGACAGAGTGTTCAATTGAGTCGCTCTTGGTTCCATGCCCTGCATGGAAGTTAACTCTTTCACCTCCGGAGCAGTTCTAACCTGGGTTATACTGCATATGTCATAATATAGCAAGACTCCATTAGAAAAACAACATTACTAAGGTGAGTAATTTTTTCTTCCTGGGTACCAACTTGTTCGGGCCTGGGGTGGAAGGCCACCTCCAGAGGATCGAGGAGTCCAGTGCCACCTTGGACTCGGTCACGTCTGCCCAGAGGACAAAGGCCGCTGGCAGCAGGATAACCCTTTCACCCTTCTGCCCCTGCGGCACGTCCAGCCCAGCAGCACCAGCATCAGGGCCAGCAGGCTCGCATTTGACACCCCAAAGCCAAGCCTGCAGCTTCCTCCAGCAGGAAGCTGGGAGGAAAGAGCCCAGGAGGTCCCTCGGCCAGTCCTTCCTCCAAGCCTGCCCAGTGATGGATTGAGGGGTGTCGCCCCAGCCGTCACTTCCCCTGCGCCCCCGTGCGGGGACGGCCCGCCACTTTCTTCTGCCTGGTCTGCTATCACCATGGACCGCTGGGTGTTGGAAGGTAGGAAAGGTCTGCCTCTGGAGTTCGAGCAGGCCCGCTCTTCCAAGCAGTCGCCCATGGGGGACTCACGGGGTCAGCAGCTCTCTGTCGGCCCGTCGAGCCGATATTGCCCTGCTCCTCCAGAAGGAGGTGATCAGGAAGGTGGCAGATCCTTCACCAGACCCAGGGTTTGTGTCCAGGTATTTCCTGGTCCCAAACGACGGCGGGTGGCGCCCATTCTAGACCTGCATGACCTGAACAGATTCCCAAGGTCTCGAACCTTCAGGATGGTCACTCTGGCTCAGATCATTCCATCCTTGGAATGAGGGGCGTGTGGTTCTGTTCTCTGGACCTCCAGGGCGTGTTCTTTCACGTCCCAATCCGTCCCACCAGCGATTCCTCCGCTTCAGAGCAGAGGGGTCTCTCTTGAGTTCTTAGCCATGCCCTTCGGCGTTTCTCTAGCTCCAGGGTCTTCACCAAATGCATGGCAGTGGTGACAGCATTCCTGCAGTGTCAAGGGTCCAGGTGTGCCCTTACCTGGACGACTGGCTGGTTGCAGCCTCCTCCAGACTGGAGGTGAGAGGTCAGGATCTGGCCCTCCAGGTTTATCTCTCAGGTTGGCCTCCTCATCAACGAGGCCAAGCCAGAACTTGTACCAAAGCAGGTGATCCAATTCATCAGGGCAGAGCTCGACTCTCTCAAGCCAGAGCACTGCTCCTGGTGGACAGGCCGAGGTTCTTTCCTCCTTGCCCAATCATTTCAGGTTGGGCAGTTGCACCCTGCCTGGGACTTCCGGCACCTCCTGGGCCTCTAAGCGGCCTGCACCAGTGTGGTCTGTTGGGCCCGTTGGCACATGCGCCCCTGCAGTGGGACTGGCCAGCCAGTGGTCACAGCGCTGGTCCTTTGGACCAGCCAGTGGCAGTGACCCAGGAGATGTGGATCGCTCTCCAGTGGTGGATCGCTCCAGCTCATCTGCAGGAGGGCATCCCATTTGTCCGTCCCGAGCCGACGGTCTCTATCGACATACGCCTCTGATGGGTTGGGTGCCCATCTAGGGGAGCACAGAACGGCCTCTGGTCCCTCGGAGTCCCGATGCCACATCAACCTGCTGGAGCCTTGAGCGGTTTGTCTAGCCCTCACCACCTTCGCCTCGCTTGTACGGTCAAGTGGTCCAGGTCCTGACGGACAATACCACGACCATGTACTACCTAAACCGCCAGGGCGGGACGTGTGCAGCCTGGATGCGGATCTCTTGCCATCCACGTGGCAGGAGCCTCCAACATTCTGGCCGATGCCCTAAGCTGAATAGGAACTACGTCCCACGAGTGGTCTCTCCAGCTGGAGGTAGTACAAGATCTTTCTCCCACTGGGGCGCCTCAGGTGGACCTGTTTGCCTCAGGGAGAATCGCGAGCTGAGGCTGTTTCATGCCCACCCCTCAGCAGGGCTCACTGCAGGGAATGCCTTCCGAGGTCATGGACCCGGCCTCTTCTCCCTTTCCCATTTCCCTTGATCCACAAGGTGCTTCTCAAGGCGAGAGAGACAAGGCACAGGTGATTCTGGTAGCCCCAGACTGGCCCCGCCAGTTCTGGTATCCAGATCTCCTCAGCCTCAGCTCCAGGCTCCGAGGTGGCTTCTAGCCTGCCCGACCTGATCTCAGTCAACCAGGGAAGGTATTCCATCCGGACCTTCAATCCCTGCACCTGATGGCCTGGTTCCTGAGTGGCTAAAGTTCCAGGCCTTGGGTCTTTCGACGGAGGTCCTTTATGTCGTTGAGGCATCCCATAAAGGAGTTGACCAGGAAATGCTATGCCTTTAAATGGAAGAGATTCTCCATTTGGTGTCAGGGCAGGGGCTGGACCCTTCCTCCTCTTCCTTGGCCAGCATTCTGGACTACCTATGGTCCCTTTCTCAGCTAGGGCTTTGATTCGGCGACCCTTAGGTGCACCTGGCAGCCATCTTTGCTTACTGGCGCGGGCCGGAAGCAGTCGGTGGTGCAGGAAAAGGTGGTCAGGTGCTTTTCAAAGGCCTTGATCACATATCCTCCGTGTGAGAACCTCCACCTTTGTGGGATCTACGCTGGTATTGGCTAAGTTCATGGGCAAGTCATTCGAATCCGATGCACAGGGTGAGATCTCCCACATGTCGTGGAAGACCACCTTCTTGGTGGCTATTACGTCAGCCAGAAGGATGAGAGAGCTCCAGGCGCTTTCCATCGTGTCTCCTTATCTGGTCTTCCACAAAGACAAGGTTGTCCTGTTCCCCACCGAAATTCCTTCCGAAGGTGGTGTCAGAGTTTCACCTTAACCAGGTGTTGACTCTGCCGGTGTTCTACCCAATCACACTGTGGCGAATATGGCTCCATACTTTGGACCCTAGAAGAGCTCTTATTAGAAGGAGCGGTGGCTAGTTCGGGAGAGGTTCACCAGCTGTTTGTCACCTACGCTGAAGCTGCACCTGGCAGACCTGCAGCCAAGCGGACTGATAGGCAGGTGGGTCATCTCCTGCATAGATCTCTGCTATAGGTTGGAGGGCATAGAGTCTCCAGAGGATAAGAGCTCATTCTACCCCATACCGCTGCTTCGTGGCTGCTTCCAGGGCATCCCTATCCAGGAAATCTGCAGGCTGCTACCTGGAAGTCGGCACACACCTTCATTACCCACTACCACATCAACCTTGAGTCACGCCGGGATGCTGGTTTTGGGACCTCTGTTCTCCAGTCCTCATTTCCCAAGTAAGGTGTGTGCCTTGCCTCCTTCCTCCCGGAGAACTGCTAGGAGTCTGCTAGTAAGTGTGGATTGAACAACATATCCATGTCCCTAGAAATAAAGGTTACTCACCTGTAACAGGAGTTCTAGGAATGGTATATGTTGTTTATCCACACCACCCACCCGACCCCCACCCCGACGGTAACTAGCTTCCAGCAGGCTAGATCTGGTGTCATGGGGCGGAGCGAGTTTTACCACTGGGGTGGTGGGAGGAGCCAGCTTGAAGACCTTCCAGCAAGATTTAAAGCGGCAAGGAACCTGTCAGTAAGTGTGGATGAACAACATAATACCATTCCTAGAACTCCTGTTCAGGTGAGTAACCTGTATTTTCTCCCCCAAGGCAGCCTGGGGAATCCTCCTCTCATTATTTATTCTTTAAAGGTTGCTGATACTTTACAGCTGCCTACTCTGGAGGCAGCTGAGGAGGAGGAGCCAGACTTCATTGAAATGATGGATGTTCGGACACTAAGAGACTTTCCATACCTTTGCACAAGCCTCTTAAGAAACGAACAAAATTCTGCAGATGCCAACCTCTATCCCTCCTGTGGATAAAAGGATGGACAAGGTATATGCTGTCCGCAATGGTACAGGGTTCTTGTATAATCACTGTAGCCATGTAGGGGTAGTTCAGGCTGCTGCCTGTGATAAGGCTGGCACTCCTGGCTTCGCACCTCCTGAAAAGGACTCTCGAAAGATTAATGCCATGGCCAAGAAGCAGTACTTGGCTGCTTCACTGGGTATTAGGCAAGCTCCCTACGTGGCATAAGTAGCCAGATTTCAGAATCCAGATGGGAGTCTGTTTTGGAGCTGGCTAAGAATGCTCCACTTCAGTTAGCCAAGGACCTGAAGCAAATAGTCAAGGATGGCATTTAAGCTTCTAAAGTTCAGTTTCATTCAGCTGTAGATTCAAATGAGTGTATCCTCTAGGGTTATGGCAACTGCAGTTTCGTAAGAAAATTTTCTTGGCTTTGATGTACCAATCTTTCCCAGGACAGTAGGTCAAAAACTATGGATTTCCCTGTTGTCCAGAATTCTCTGGGGAGCAAACAGAGGCACACATGAAAAATGGACGAGTAGAGGTGACTTATAAGAGTGCAGCTGCTAAGGAAAAGGCTGCAACTCCACAGAAGCAGCAAGCTAAGCTAGACAGAGGTAAGCCTTATCAGAGGCCTTTCTACCAGGCCCAGGCATTGCTGGCTTACCAGCAACCAAGAGAGTATTTCAGGGTAGAGACAGGAGAGGTGTATGCAGGCTGCATCCACCTCTCAGTCTAGGACTCCTGCCAAGCAGACACCCTGATGTGTCAGTCAGGGCTGCCTCCCCATTGCCAGTAGGGGCAGGCTGGTTCAGGCCTAGCAAGCCATTACCCCAAGTGGGTCCTGGAGTAGTAAGCCAGGTACTTGCTCTCAGTTTCAAACAGTTTCCGAGAACAAGAGCAAGGACATTCAAACTTCCAGCAGTTCAGAGACAACTCTTCTGGAATCAGAGTTTAACACATTTCTGGAACACAAAGCTGTGGAACCTGTTTCTTTTCTTCACAAAGGAAAAGGGTTGTACTCAAGATATTTTCTTACACTAAAGAAAACTGGGTAGTGGCGGTCCATTCTAGCTCTGAGTTACCTCAACAAGCATCTGACAAAACCCAGATTCAAGATGGTTACCTAACCACGATCTTTCCTACCCTCAGGCAAGGAGATTGGTTGGCTTCCTTGGATCTCAAGGATGCATACTTCAATCAGACATTTTCACAGAAAGTACCTAAGGTTTGAATTGCCCTTTGGCCACTATCAGTTCAGGGCAATGCCCTTGGCCTTCCTCGCCCCCAGAGCATTCACAAAATGCCTGGCAGTGGTTGTAGCTCACCTGAGAAGGCAAGAAGTGGCTGTTTCCTACCTGGATGACTGGCTAGTCATGGGCCACTTCCCAACAGGTAAGGGGGTCTTGAGTCTAGTGCAGGATACCCTCATATCCATAGGATTCCTGTTAAACCTGAAGAAGTCAGTGCTGGAACCAGTCCAGATCTTGGATTTCATAGGAGCAGAGCTGGACACAGTTCAGGCAAAGGCTCTCCTGCCAGTTGGAAGGGTAGACAACCTCATACAACTGGCAGACTCTCTCTCACCTACATGTGTATCGTCCGGCAAGACACTTTCTCCAGTTCCTGGGACACATGGCAGCATCCACAGCAGTGGTTCCAGGAGCCAAGTTTCAGATGAAGGATAATCAATTTCACCTTGGGTCCTTTGGTCCCAGAGAAAGGATTCCCTATTCAAGCTGATCCCAGTGACAGCCACCTTGTTACAGGCATTACAGTGGTGGAAGGACAACCTCAGGGAGGGGATACCATTCTTCCAGCAATCTCCTACAGTGGTTCTGACAATGGATGCTTCCTCCTGGGGTGGGAAGCTCATTTAGGGACCACACTGCTCATGGGACAAGGTCTCAACAGGAGTCTTTTCTCACATCAACCTGTTGGAGCTCAGGGCAGTGTTCCTTGCGCTTCAGTTATTTGTAAAAATGGTACACGGGAAGGTGGTTCAGGTAAGGACAGACAATACCACCACCATGTACTAACTCAACAAGCAGGAAGGACAAGGTCCTCTGCCCTGTCTACGGAGGCAATGAAGATCTGGAGTCTGACTTATTCTCTCAAGACTTCCCTCACAGCCATGCACTTGCCAGGCATGGACAATGTCCTGGCAGATGCCCTCGGCAGAATAAATCAGAGTCACCACGAGTGGTCTGTGAACAGGAAATACTGCATACAGTGTTCAGGAGATGGGGCACACCAGAGATCTGTTTGTAGCCCAAGACAATTATCAGCTATCCCAGTTCTGTTGCAGACCTCCAACTCTGGGGTCTGTGCCCCTGGATGCACTGATACTGGACTGGACAGGCAAATTTCTGTATGCCTTTTGGCCATTCCCTCTGATCTTCAGAGTTGATCAAACTCAGAAGCCAGCCATCATCAATGATTCTGATTGCACGGACTGGGCCAGACAGCCCTGGTATCCCATACTGCTGTCTCTGGCAGTCACCAGTCCGATGCCTCCCAGGAGGCACAATCTTCTGACCTTCTCTCAAGGGAAGATCCTATACCCCAACCTCAAGTCCCTCATGCTCAGGGCCTGGCTCTTGAGGACCTAGAGTATGCAGGCTTACACCTTTCTGAAGGGTCCTGGATATTTTGAAGGTTTCCAGAAAACCTGCCACCAGAAAGACTTATACTTCTAAGTGGAGGAGATTTACTATCTGGTGTGCACAAAGGACATAGATCACAGGCAGCCGGACTGGCAGTTCTGTTGGACTCTTTAGCCCACCTTCATTCCTTAGGCCTTCAGCCTTCTACTCTGAAGGTACATTTGGCAGCTGTTTCTGCCCATCTCTCTGCAGGAAGGGCCCTCCCTGGCCTCTCATGCAGTCTTCAAGAAGTCCTTTAAAGGGCTACTCCACCCACACTCCACAGGGAGCCAACCCCTTCTTGGGATCTGAATATCTGCATAGCACAGCTAATGCAGCCCCTATTTGAACCCATGTCTTCTACTGAACTCAAGTACCTGACATGGAAAACTGTCTTTCTGGTAGCTATAACCTCTGCAAGGAGGATTAGTGAGCTACAGGTTTTGTCAGTGGAGCCCAGCTACAAAGCACTCCATAGGAACAAGGTTGTCCTTAGGACAAACAGGAAATTTCTCCAAGAGGTGGTTTCTAACTTCCACCTGAATCAGTCCATGACATTACCTGTCTTCTTCCCTGAACATTTCTAGTTCAGGAGAATTCAGACTACAGAGTCTGGATGTTAAGAGGGCTATTGGCTACTATCTGGATTGGACAAAGGCCCATAGGAATGAGTGTATTCAGCTGTTCCTCGCCTATGGAGAAGTGGGAAAGAGCAAGCCAGCCACCAAGAGGACCATTGCTCAGTGGATTGTGTCTTGCATTCAGTTCTGCTGTGGCAAACTGGGGAAAGAGTCACCAGCGGGCCTTAGGGCTCACTCTACCAGGGGACAGCTGCCTTTATAGCAGCTGCCAGAAATATCCCCCTGCTTGAAATTTGCATGGCAGCCACCTGGAAAACTGTTCACACATTCACTAAACACTACTGCCTGGACACCCAGGCCAGGAGTGATGCCAGGTTTGGCACAGCAGTATTGCAGAGCCTATTACCTAAGTAGGTTCTGTGCCCACCTCCATGGAGCACTACTTGGTAGTCTGCATATAGTCAGAATACAGCAAGACTTCATGTTGTTTGAAGAAAAATGACTTACCACAGTAATTGTGTTTCTTCTAATGGAATCTTGCTGTAGTCTGACCTCCTCCTGCCTGCCTCCCCTACTAGAACGTGGTGGGGGGCACTGCACTACAGTTGTTCCCTTTAGTGCTGCACCACTGGGGTGGCATTTTCTTGGGCATCTATGACTTGAGTCTTCTGATATGCCCCATTTTTAGGTTATTAGTCATTTGACACTTATTTTTATTAATGTCCAATATTATTTGGTATAGTTTAGTAGCCACTATTTTAGTGCTCGTAAGAATCTGGCGATTACATAGAATGAACCAGGGCAGGGTTTGAAAACCAGCTCAAGCTCAACATTCTATGTATTTGCATATAGTTAACTCTTTCATCTCTGGGGCAGTTTAACTGGGAAGGCTAACTGCATATGGTCAGAATACAGCAAGACTCCATTGGAAGAAACAAGATTACTATGGTAAGTAATTTTTCTTCTATGCTGTCAAAGCTTTTTCCGTCTAAAGCTAGAGAGCCCCCTCCCTTTGCCCAGCGATACATGATATTTAATATACATTGGAGATTAGGTTTGGCCTATCTACCACCAACTAAACCACCCTGATCCTGGTGCACCAAGCCCAGGAGCACCGCTCTAATCTATGCACCAATATTTTAGTCAGGATCTTATAATCCACGTGAAGTAATGAAATAGGGTGGTAGGAGCCACATTTTGGGGATCTTTCCGGGCTTGGGTAATACTATAATCATAGACAGCTGTTGTGAATCATGAAGCTGACCTCCTTCCAGTGTCTCTTGGATCATAGTAAGCATCAACCGATGCAGTTCATTCCAGAAGGACTTATAAATTTCAGACGGGATTCCGTCCGCATCCGGGCTGTCTGATCTGGAGGACCAGATGGCTTGCTGCAGCTCCCCTCAGTGACTGGCTTCTTCAAACTGTCTCCTGTGAGTGGATTCAGCGTGGAGAGGAAGACATCATTTAGAAGGGTACTGGGTGCGGCCGGTGGCACTGAGGGTTGAGCTGGACTCCACACCTCGCGCTATGCGCGACCCAGTTTGGGGCGAGCTTGGGTGCGGAGGTCAGCAGGGGCGGGTCGAGGATTGAGCACCCGCTGGGCTGTTCTCCTCCCGGGGAGGTTGAGGATTGCCAGTGCCAGCTGCTCCCGTGGAGACCGGGGCACTGCAGCACGTAGGGCAGCACACACTCATTGTGGCTGATGCAAGGGCAGGGTTGCCATGCACCATTTGCGTCGGGATGTCGCCACATTTGGGGTATGAACACCAGAACAAAGGAAAAGTCCGGTCTGCGGGGTGGCGTGGCACCTGCCCCTATGCCATGGTTGGCTCCGTCCTGCCTGGCCTTCCAGGTTCCTCCTGACCCTCACCCACAGCTGGAGACTACGTGTGCAAGAGTGCCCAATGAGGAGGGCGGCCCCACCCCAGAGGGGTTAAGCAGGGAGTGCTGACTGTGGGCTGAGGGGAGGGAGAGGAGGCTCAGGTCGGAGGACTTCAGGCAGGGCAGGAACAGACAGGATGCCTGAGAGGCCCCTGAGACTGCAATCAGAGGAAAAATAGTTAAAAAAAAATAAATAAATAAATAAAATAAAAAATGGGTGCTGGGGATGAGTCCACGGTGCTTGTGTGGTATGTGGGGTCTCATAAAAGCTTTTAAAAGCTATTAATCTCTTGTTGGTCTGAGGTAACAGAGCCCTCGGACACTTCTATTTTAATATTACCCTGTCAGCCTGTTTCTTCTTAAGTTACCATACCATCCACTTTCCTGTTTTGTCCCCTCAAAGTAGGAGCGAGAATTTGTTACTTCTACTAAGTCCTTTCTCGTCTTTGAGAGACTAACCGATTTTAAAGTGCCTTTCAATCTTTTTAGTGTAGTGAGGTCTGCCTCCCTCCCACCTTCATCATCTTTGCCTCTAACTCAGCTATCCTCTGCTCTAAGTCTGTCTCCTCTTAAGTTCCTGTTTCCTCCTATGAGCTACGTACCAGATTGTTTCACCTCTTACTAAGGCCTTCATTGCATCCCAAGTATTTGCTACAGAAGAATAATCAGTTTTATTTATGACAACAAATTCTAACAATTTTTGAGACATTTGTGCGAGGTATTGGAGGATCCACTAGCAGTGTGGATCCAATATCCATTGGTGCACCGGGGCTACGCCTCATTCCAAATGGCAGGAGACCGACAAAGGGTATGACTAGAGATCAAGATGGGACCATAACCAGCTTCCAATCAATCGCCAGTTCATTTAGAGGATATCAGCAGATAGTCAAGCCTCATGTATATATTATGCACATGGGGAAAGAATAACTTCTTGGCATCTGGGTGGCAGTGCCTCCAACATAGTCTGCTCAGCAGCCAGATGTCTCACTGCTGCTGCACTCCGAGGTGGGGAGTAGACGCTGACTGAGTGGTCTAGGACCAGATCCCAATAGATGTTAAAAGCCCCGCCTATTATTATGTTATCTGGATAAAGGGCTAAAGCAACTGCCAGGTGGTGGAAAAATTAGGGCAGTCATAATTTGGTCCGTATAGGACACAAGGTTAATTGTCTCTCCTCCACTGTGGCATCGACGATCGTACTAACCCTGTCGTCCGAGAAGGATGAATGGACCTTAACTCTCAGGAGGGTGGAACCATATAGCCACCCCTCTGACCTTAGAGGTGAATGGAGCTACAATTAGTGTCCCACCCAGGAAGTAGCCAATCGCTCCACTTCCAGTTTTGTCACATGTAACTCTTGAAGAAATATTACATTTCCTCTAACTTTTGTAATAGAGGCCCCTACACTTTTTCTTTTCACAACTGTTTTGAGTCCGTTGACGTTTCATGATACAAGCTTAAAGACCCCATAATTGCAACAAGATGGTATGTACTACATTATGCACACGGATTAGTGTCAATACTGTGCTAGATCACATTTTTAATGATTGCTGACCTTGTAATTTTAAAACAACCAAACCATTCCCCACAACATCCCTCCCTCCCTCCCTCTTTTCTATAGCAGCCCAAAACATAGAAACCTGTAAACAACTTTGAAACACCTCCCAAACTTTCCCAAACTCACTTAACATTTTAGTTCTTCCCAAAACTTTCCTGATGACCTTAGGTCACAGAATGCCAACATTTCCCACTACTTTACGTGGATGTGCTTTATTACATCCCCCACCCAATATTATCTTCTCTTATTTAATAAAACTAAAACAGAGATTGATTCATCCTACTTTGCTTATAAGTAGGTAGAAGGAGGGACAACAATCGGAGTTACATATAAAAAGGCTCTCATATTTTATGTGTACTCTTCGAGCCAGGGTGTACTAGGCACACCCTGATTGGGAGCTCCCCAATCATACACCCCTGGTCACCAGAACCTGGAAAAGTCACTTCTCCAACAAAACATTGTAGGGTGAGTTGAAACCTGTGCTATTGAGGGGTGGCAGACCCTATGAAATGCCACTTTTAGGCATAGAACTGCTCTCGAGTAGTCAGGGAATATACTCACTTTACTTGGCTGGATCATAATTAGGCCTTTCTTCCGAGCAGCCTCCAGGACTTCCTGCCCGTCTTGAAAACAAAGGAATTTTACAGTGATATGCCGTATCATGATCAGGTGAAGGCTTAGGACCTGGAGACTGGTGAGCTTGTTGAATTTCTAGGGAAAGGGTTTCGCAAGGAGAGGGTTTATTGGAGCCATTTTGAGGAATGCAGCACAGTTGTTACCTCTAAGCCCTCTGGCACTCCCACCAGCCTAAGGTTGCAGTGTCTTTCCCTATTTTCATGGTTGTCCAAAATTTGCTTTAATGTGTCAACTTCTTTTGTAATTGTAGCACATCTGAAACAGTGTGGGACATGCTATCCTCCTGTGTACTTAGGCGAGACTCCAACTCTTTAGCGGGCGCCATGCTTTTCCACTGTATCACTGATGGAGTTAACTGTTTGCTGTAGAAGGATTAATTGTGCCAACATACTTTCAAACCCTGCCTGCATCTTAGTGGATAGTTCATATCCTTAATTAGTTTTTCTAATGCAGAGTAAGTAGATGAGGGTCCCAGCTCTCTCAGTTGCCCAGTGCTTGCGGTTCTTCCACCGCGTGGTTGCTCGGGTTGCTGGCGGTCCAGGCCTTGGTTTTCTGCAGATCCCCATGCTGTTATAAAGTTCAATTTGGCCTGATTTTTGAAAAGTTGTTTGCCGTTGCCATTAGGAAAGGTGCTGTAGTGCCTTTATCTAGAAAAGTTGTTTAGGAGCAGGATGATAATATAATTGAGTGGATGGATGTAGGAGCTCCTGAACTAAGCATCCATATTGTAGTTCAGCTTGGCCACGCCCCAGTTGGTGGCTTTTGAAGAAGCTGCAGCTCAGGCTGTGGCTGGCACTTCCTGTGTCCGCTGCTGGTCCTGCTGGAGCGCTGGTGCCTCTTTACTGGGGGTTCCAAGACTTATGCCAGTCCCATCCTACCCTTGGGGATGACCTTTCCCCTGGGTCTAAATCCTCCAAAAGAGGACTCCAAGGTAGCTTAAAAGTCCTGTCGCATGGTCATGGGACTGCAGGTGCTCTCGGACCTCAGTTTCCTGTGATCTGCTCTCATGATCCTCATCGAGTCGGCTTCGGATGACGCCTCTGTCCAGGCCACAGGCCCTATGGCATCCCCATTGGGCTTGTTGGCCAAGATGCGGCTGACCAGGCTGTCAAGATCTTTCTCAACCTGGTCGACCTATTGTCGCAGGACGAGGGAGATACTTCCCACTCCAGGACTCGGGTCCTGCCTTTTCAGTCCCAGGGTGGGTCAGATCAGCTTCCTGAGCCAGTCTCTAACCCTTAGGGACACCGCACTTTCGGGACCCTAAGCTGCCCTCGCCAGTTCCCGCCTTCTTGCCACCTCAAGAGGCTTACGGTTGAGATCTGAAGTTGTTGGTTGAGCAGCCCATGCCGGAGCCACGGTCTCACTCTCAAAACTCAGGAAAGCGGTGTCACTGCTATTCCTCCTCTTCGGGAGGACTGGCTCTGCCGCAAGTTGCATCAGCACCACAAGGAGCTCTGTGGCAGCTGCTCATTTTGGGTACTGGTCTAAGCTGGTGCTGACCCTCACCCTGAACTCCCTGCGCTGCCACCTCGACCCAAACCTGTTCCAGCCTCGGCTGATTCCTGCCTCTCTGCCTATTCAGGTGGAACCCTGCCGATTCAGCTGAAGGATGGTCCCCATCTAAGGACGCCACTACCACATACTGAGCTTCCTTGATGGTTGTTTGTCATGGCACTCGGGCTGATGAGTCCCACAAGGTTAATGGGGACTGGGAGTCTGCCAGTCTTCGTAATCCTCGGAATCTAAGGGTTCATCCACCTCCATGCACCTGGCCTGTTGACCTGGAGTCTGGCTGAAGATTTGTCAATGGACAATGGTCCTACCTCTTCTGGGGCCATGCTTCACCTGATTTCCAGAAGCTACGGGGATCAGTTAGACTTGTAGAAAATGGGCCAAGTATCCCTTACGAAATCCTTGACTGGACGACACTCTGGGGTTGCCTTTCCTGGTGGCCAAGCCATTCTTGGGCCCACATTGAGCTCTGGCAAGGTCCAGCCTCCAGCCCTATGCCATCAGCCCATATGGCCCTGAAGTATGAGGTCCCTACAGGATCCTTCTCTGGGTTTACTGAACACCCATCGACTGAAGGCTTAGTTGTGGATTTGTTCCGATGGACATTCAATGTCGGGATGTTGACTAGCCCCCGACAGGAAATCCAAGAAATTGGATTATGTGGCCAAGAAGGTGTATGTGGCCTCGCTCTCTGCCTCAGTCAGGCTAGTTCAGCCTTAATGATGACCCACTTTCCCCATGCCTTGCTGAGCACTCTTGACCTGGTGCTCCCTCTGCTCCCGCTGACCTTCTATGACGGTCAAGCAAGTCCGAGATCAAGGCTGTGCAGTTATTAAACAACTCCTGACAGCCATGCACATTGGCGACTCCTATGCCAGGTCCGTGGTGCAGCCATGGCTATACACTGCCGGGCTTGGCTGAGGACCTCCCACCTTCACGGCGGGTACCCAGCACAGATTGGTGGATGTCATCTTCCTGGGACTGACTTGTTTGGGCCAGAGGTGGATGGTCATCTTACTAGGATTGAGAAGCCCATTGCCACTTTGGACTCCATCACTTCAGCCCAAAAGGACATTAAGGGCTCTAAGCCCCAGAAAAGCCCTTTCAGCCCCACTCTACTTTCACGGCTAGCCATCCCAGCCACAGGCTGGACACCTGCTGGCCTGGTGTCCCAGACCAAAGTTTGTCGCTTCTGTGGTCCGGAAGCCTGGCAGTCAAGGTCCAGCTCGCCTCCGCTGGCCCTGCCCCTGCCTCCAGGTCTGCCCAGTGACAGGTTGGGGTGCCCCTCCTGCCTGTCCTGTCTCCTCTGGATCTTCCTGGGGCCAGTACTATGAACAATGGGTGCTAGAAGCAGTAGGTCAGGGCTTGCCTCTGGAGTTCAGAGCTCTTCCGCCCAGCTGAGCCCACACCCCTGGGGAGTGCGTGTCTGCAGACATGTTGTCCGCCTCTTTGGGAGGACATCTCCCAGCTCCTCCAGAAGGAGGTGGTGGTTCGGTCCCAGATCCCCAGCTCATCCAGGGTTCATATCCAGATATATCTTACTTCAAGGTATCTCTTGCAGCAGGCCATTACCAGTATGACTGTAGCTGCTAGGATCACATGGAAACTTTTTCTAGTTAGCATTCTACCAGAGGGGCCATTTACCTCTGACGCCAGCCAGTCCTGTAGAGGCGGTGGCCCCATACCTCCCTAGTTTTTGCCGGCCTTTGACCAATGGGACCTCGGACTGCTAGAACTGCCACAGCCAGTCTACCACCATTTTCCCACATTTACCAGTGGGACCGGTACACAGATGCTCTGGATCAGCTAGTTATGGTTTCCGCACCCATTCTGCTAGGTCCTGTTGTGGTGGCTGGAGCCCAACAACCTGCTTTGGGGGATTCCTCTGCATTTCTCCCCTCAACAAGTCCTGATACAGATGCCTCAATCTCGGCTGGAGGGCACACCTGAGGGGTTCACCAACCCAGGGCACATGGACCAAGGCAGAGAGGACACTCCACATCAACGTTCTAGAGATGCACGAGTCTTGAACACCCTGCAGGCCTTTCAGACTCAGCTGTTTCTGGGCCCGCTGTTGGTTCAGATGGACAACATGTGCGTAGTTTATTACATAAACAAGAAAGGGGGACTCATTCCTATCCCCTATGCAGGGAAGCAATGATAACCTGGTACTGGGCCATAGAACACAGGCTGGTGCTCTCTGCCATTCATGTTGCTGGCGTCCAAAACGTCCCAGAGGATAGTCTACGATGGTCTTGGTCCAAAGCCCACGGTGGGAGCTTCTGACCCGGTGATCAAAGACCTCTTCAACAGATGGGGCCATCCTGAGTTGCACCTTTTCTGTCCCCACACAACCTGAAAACTGCGGCTTTCTGCTCACTAGATCCAGGGCCTGGAATTTTCTGGTGGATGCATTGTCCCTCTCTCTTGGAAGGGAGTTTCCTCTACACCATCCGTCCCTTCCCACTTCTTCAGAGTGCCCTAATCAAGTTTCAGATGGAAGGGCTGCCATGATCCTGATCGCCCTTCTGTCCTCGTTAGATCTGGTTCCCCTTGCTTCAACAGCTGGCAGTGGACCCGGTCTCCTGTCCCTATGCACAGGCTTGCTCTCCCAGGAGCAGGGCACCCTGGTCCATGTAGAGCTCAAATCACTCGATCGCCAAGCATGGCTCCTGAGGATGTAGGCATCGCCAGTTGTGGGTGTCACCAGGCTGGCATATGTTCTGGTGGTGGCTAGGAAATCCTCCACCAGGGCCACTTACTCTGTGAAATGGGAAGCGCTTTTTGGGCTGCATCCCACCAGTTGGATCCTTCGCCTGTCAAGTGGATCAGGTGCTGGAGTATCTGCTGTCCCTCTCGGACTTAGGTCTGTGGTACTCCTCGATTAAGGGTACAGCTTTCTACCATCTCTGCATACCATATACCTGTTGAGAGCGTTCAGTGGCTGTCACGCACTTTCTTGAGGGCATTCTGTATTTGAAGCCTCCATTCCGTGATTCTGTCCTGGCTTGGGACCTCAACTTTGTGTTGGAAAAACTTCGCTGTCTCCCTTTGAACCGGCTGTGTCTTTATGAGCTAGCGTTTGTCTTGGAAAACATTATTTCTAGGGACATGGATATGTTGTTCATCCACACTTAGTGGCAGGTTCCTTGCTGCTTTAAATCTTGCAGAAGGTCTTCAATTGGCTTCTCCCACCCACCGGTGGTAAAACTCTCAGCTCAGCCCCATGGTCGCAGATCTTCCTTACCGCTTGGAAGCTCAGGTTCCCTCCTTTGTGCACTGTGTTTTAGGCCTGGATCCAAACTTTTGGTTAAACCGAAAATCCTACTAAATTTACTAGACTTCGGTCTTTTTCTTCCTTCGTGGCTGCAATGGACAAATTGACTCCTGGATTTCGTGGTGCTTTGTGGGCAGAAGATGTCTCGACCGATCTGCACTCCACGTATGCTTACTGCCTTGGGCTCGATCACAATCCGAGGCTCTGCGAGATTGTGCAAGTCCTTCCTGTAAACATTCTTGAAGACCGTGCTGCCAGACTTCTAACTTGGGCCCGAGGCGTATTCCTCTGGTGAAGTTGAAAAGGCCCATTGGGGCGGTGTCCTGTGGCAGGGCTCAGCTGAGCAACTTGAGCAAATGATCGCCCTCGAGGAGGAGGCGGTCCAGGCGCATCTTCTTCTTCCTCGGTGGTGGCATTTATCCCGCTCACCTTGGGCTTCTCACACTGGCTTCTTTCAAGGAGCTTTGTCCAGTCCCTCTCTACTAAGGGAGAGGGGCCATCGAGACATTCCTCTCGGTCCAAGAAGAAGGACTCTAAGGGTAAGTCCCACGTCCGGCGTTCATGGGAACGGGAGAGGTCCCCTTCCCTGGAGAGTTGACACTCGACCTGGTCGAGGTTGCGGCTAAGGCCGCTGGCTTCATGGTGTGCCTGTCAGGTCAGCCGGCTGAGACACCCGTCGATGCATTCGAGATTCTTCTCGACCCGTTGGATGGCTGCCGACTGGAGAAGCCGACAACCCTTCTTCACCAGTTCCCTCGGTGGAAACTGAGGACTTGCCTGTGCCTCCTGTGCCTGAGTCCCGGTTAAGGTTCCAGAGCCGATGGAGGAATGGGTTTCCCGCTTCCTCCCAGACCCACCCTCAGAAACACTGAAGGTCTCGGTCTTGGACCTCTTCTCGGTCCAGCCGATTCGCCCGACATCAGCGGTCTCGGTCTCGGCACCGAGGAAGCAGCATCACTCATCCTCGTCATCGTTCTCCTCGGAGGATTGGCCCGGAGCAAGTTGGGCGTCGGCGCTGGTGAGATCTGATGTGGGAGCAGCCTTCTGGACCGAGAACAAGCTACTCAGTCACCTTCCCCGCCATTAAGTGGCTGTCACCTGGCGCGGAAACAACCCTGGTGGTCATCGAGGAGCCAAAACCGGGCCAGTTGTTCGGTCGAAACCAGCTGCACCACCCACTGTGGTGGAACCCCGCCCCAGCCAAAAGCTGGGGCTCACCAAGGATTTTCGGTTGGGTCAGGGGTTGCCCCATTGGTTGTTGGTCACCCTCACTCCCGATCATCCTCGGGAGGTGGAGGGTGGCTCAGGCCCTCGGCAGTTGTTTGCAGACTCCTCAGAGTCTGACGATGACTCTTCCCTGTTCTCCAGGCCTCTCGACCTGGAGTCCACTGGGGACAGTTGGTGGATGAGCCCATCCTCGTTAATGGGATTGCTTCGCTCATCTCAGAATCTACTGGGATGAAGCTCCAACCCATGTCAAAGCGGCCAAGTATCCCCTCTCGGAGATACTGGACCGAGGGATTCTCTCACGGAGGTCTTTCCTGTGGCCGGCCATTGTTGGCCTGGCCCTGCAGCTATGGCAGCAGCCGACTTTGTCCAGCTCCCTCGGCCAGGATGGGCAGGAGTATGCCATTCCCACCGGCTCACTCTCCGATTCTCGAGCACCCTCTGTGGAGGGATTGGTGACTGACAGTGTTTTCCGGTGCTCCAGAAATGTTCGGGACGTGGACAAGCCACCCGATAAAGAGTCCAAGAAACTGGACTACTCCGGCTGTAAAGTCTCACGCCGCTGCTCTCCTTAGGGCTCGTCAGGCCAGTTCGGCCGTATTGATGGCACACTTTTCCCACGCCTTTTGGGCTCCCTGGATGAGGTGATTCCTCATCTCCGGCTGACCTCCAGACTACGGTCAAGCAGGTGCGGGATCAGGAAGGGCGGTGGCAAAGCAACAGCTCCAAACTGCTCTTGACATTGGAGATTCTTGTGCCTGGACAGTAGCGGCCCGGTGGCCATGCACCACAGAGCTTAGCTGCGGATCTCCACCTTCACGGCGGATACCCAGCACAAGCTGGCATACGTTCCTTCCTGGGTACCGACTTGTTCGGTCCTGGGGTGGAGGGTCATTTGCAGAGGATCGAGAAGTCCAATGCCACCTTGGACTCTGTCACGCCTGCCCAGAAGGACAAAGGCCGCCAGCAGCAGTGTAAGCCTCGGCCTTCTGCCCCTGCGTGCACGTCCGGCCCAGCAACACCAGCATCAGGGCCAGCAGGTTCACACTTGGCACCCCAAAGCCAAGCCTGCAGCATCCTCCAGCAGGCCGGAAGAGAAAGGCCCAGGAGGTCCCTCGAGCGGTCCTTCCTCCAAGCCTGCTCAGTGACGGGTTGAGAGGTGTCGCCCAGCCTAGTCACTCCCCTGGGTGTTGGAAGTGGTAGGAAAGGGTCTGCCTCTGGAATCGAGCAGGCCCCACCCCCATCGAGCCGTCGCCCAGGGGGGGCCATGGGGTCCATAGCTTCTCTGTCGGCTCATGAGCCGACATTGCTCTGCTCCTTCAGAAGGAGGTGATCAGGAGGTGGCGGATTCTCCACCAGACCCAGGGTTTGTGTCCAGGTATTTCCTGGGTCCCGAAACAGATGGGGGCTGGCATCCCATTCTAGACTACATTACCTGAACAAGTTCCTAAGGTCTCGAACCTTCAGGATGGTCACTCTGGCACAGATCATTTCCATCCTTGGAACGAGGCATGTGGTTCTGTTCTGTGGACCTCCAGGACGCTTCTTTCACGTCCCAATCCATCCATCCCACCAGCAATTCCTCCACTTCAAAGCGGAGGAGTCCCTTGTGAGTTCCGGGCCATGTCCTTTGGCCTCTCTCCAGCTCCCAGGGTCTTCACCAAATGCATGGCAGTGGTGACAGCATTCCTGCGGCACCGAAGGGTTCGGTGTACCCTTGCCTGGACGACTGGCTGATTGCAGCCCTCCAGACCGAGGTGGAGTGGTCCAGGGATCTGGCCCTCCAGGTCTGCTCTCAGATTGGCCTCCTCATCAACGAGGCCAAGTCAGAACTTGTGCCAACACAGGTGATTCAATTCATCGGGCAGAGCTCGACCTCTTCAAGCCAGAGCACGGCTCCTGGCGGACAGGGCCGGGTTCTTTCCTGCTTTGCCCAATCATTTCTGATTGGGCATTGCGCCTGCCCAGGACTTCTTGGGTCTCATGGCAGCCTGCACCAGCATGGTCCATTGGACCCGTTGGCACATGCGTCCCCTACAGTGGGACTGGCCTGCCAGTGGCTCACAGCTCCGGTCCTCTGGACCAGTCAGTGGTGGTGACCAGGAGATGTGAACGCTCCAGTGGTGGATCGTTCCAGCTCATCTGCAGCAGGGCATCCCATTTGTCCGCCCCGAGCTGACGGTCATTCTAACGACCGACTCCTTTCTGTTGGGTTGGGGTGCCCATCGAGGAGCACAGGCGCATGGCCTCTGGTCCCCTCAGGAGTCTTGATGCCACATCAACCTGCTGGAGCTTCGAGCAGCCCGACTAGCCCTCACCACCTTTGCTCTGTTTGTACAGGGTCAAGTGATCCAGGTCCAGACGGACAGTACCACGACCATGTACTACCTAAACCGCCAGGGCAGGATGCTCCTTGACCCTGTGCAAGGAAGCTCCACACTTGGTCCCTCGTGAGCAGACTGGAGGCGGATCTCCTAGCCATCCATGTGGCGGGGCGTCCAACACTCTGGCTGATGCCCTAAGCTGGATAGGTGCTGCATCTCATGAGTAGTCTCTCCGTGAGGTAGTACATGATCTGTTCTCCCACTGGGGCACACCTCAGGTGGACCTGTTTGCCTCCAGGGAGATGTGAAGCTGAGGTTGTTCATGCTCGCCTCAGCAGGGCTCGCTGCAGGGGAATGCCTTCTCGAGCCATGGACCCCAGGCCTCTTCACGCCTTTTCCCCATTTCCCTTGATCCACGAGGTGCTTCTCAAGGCAAGGAGGGACAAGGTGCAAGTGATTCTGTTAGCCCCAGACTGGTCCTACCAGTTGTGGTATCCAGATCTCCTCAGCCTCGGCTTCAGGCTCCTGAGACGGCTTCCAGCCCCCGACCTAATCTCAATCAACCAGGGAAGGTTCTCCACCCAGACCTTCAACTTGCACCTGACGGCCTGGTTCCTGAATGGCTAGAGTTCCAGGCCTTGGGTCTTTCTGACGAGGTCCTCAGCGATGTTGAGGCATCCCATAAGGAGTCGACCAGAAAATGCTACGCTTCAAATGGAAGAGATTCTCCATTTGGTGTCAGGATAAGGGTTGGACCCTTCCTCCTGTTTCTTGGCCAGCATTTGGACTACCTGTGGTCCCTTTCTCAGCTAGGGCTTCAGTCGGCGACCCTTAAGGTGCACCTGGCAGCCATTTCTGCTTACCAGGCATGGGCCGGAAAGCAGTCGGTGGTGCAGAGAAGGTGGTCGGCACTTTTCAAAGGCCTTGATCACATATCCCTCCGTGCGAGAACCTCCACCTCCGTGGATCTACTGCTGTATTGGTCAAGCTCATGGGCAAGCCATTTGAACCGAGCGCAGGTGTGACATCTCTCACCTGTCGTGGAAGACCGCCTTCTTGGTGGCTATCATGTCAGCCAGAAGGATGGGAGAGCTCCAGGCGCTTTCCATAGAGTCTCCTTATCTGGTCTTCCACAGGGACAAGGGTGTCCTGCGCTCCCACCTGAAATCCCTTCCGAAGGTGGTGTCGAGTTTCACCTAACCAGGTGTTGACTCTGCTGGTGTTCTACCCCAGTCACACCTCGGAGGCTGAAAATAGGCTCCATACTTTGGACCCTAGAAGAGCGCCCGCTTACTACAAGGAGCGGATGCTAAAGTTTGGGGAGAGGTTTGCCAGCTGTTTGTCACCCACGCTGAAGCTGCACCTGGCAGACCTGCAGCCAAGCGGATCTATAGGCAGGTGGGTCACCTCCTGCATAGATCTCTACTACAGGTTGGCGGGCATGGAGCCTCCCAAAGGGATAAGGGCTCATTCTACCCCCATACCGCTTGCTCGGTGGCTGCTTCCAGGATGTCCCTATCCAGGAAATCTGCAGGCTGCTACCTGGAAGTCAGCACATTTTCATTACCCACTACCACATCGACTTTGAGTCACGCTGGATGCTGATTTTGGGACCCGGTTCTCCAGTCCTTATTTCCCAAGTAAGGGTGTGCGCTTTGTCTCCTCCTCCGGAGAACTGCTAGGAGTCTGCCAGTAAGTGTGATAGAAACAACATATCCATGTCCCTAGAAATACAGATTACTCACCTGTAACAGGGGTTCTGGGGTGGTATGTTGTTCATCCACACAACCCACCCAACCTCCCGGCTCGATGCACAACCTGGCTTCCAGCGGGCTAGATGTGGCGCCATGGGCGGAGCCGAGAGTTTTCCACCCGGTGGGTGGGAGGAGCCAGCTTGAAGATCTTCCGCAAGATTTAAAGCTGCAAGGAACCTGCCAGTATGTGTGGATGAACAACATATACCATTCCTAGAACTCCTGTTACAGATGAGTAACCTGTATTTTGGTTCTCCCGCTCAGCCTCTCCTCCGCTCCTTGAGTCTTCACATATTGCTTGTCAGTAGTGGCTGCGGCTGTAAGGTACCAGGGACATTATGTTCTCCCTCACCTGGACCTGGTCTTGCTTGCAGCCCCATCCAGGTCACGCCTCTTAAGCTCTCGGAGACACCTATATTCTATTCTGAGATCTGGGGATCACCCTGAACCTTCCAAAGTCTTCCCAGAGCCCAGCCAAAAGCTTGTGTTCATAGGAGCGGTCCTGAATTCGGTCCAGGGCATGGCTTTTCTACCCCAGAGAGGGCGATCGCTATGGAGATTGCCCGATCGGTTCTAATAACCCTCCGGTCCCAGCCAGACCTTCTTCAGACTTCTGGGGCACATGGAGGCGGCTATTCCTATCACTCCTCTGGCCCACATCCACATGAGAACCCCACAATGGATGCTCAGGGTGCAGTGGGATCAATACTCAGCGACCTAGACCACATGTTCAGAGCCACAGAGCCAGTAAAGAGGGCTCTGCTTTGGTGGTTGGACCCGATAAATTTGGGAAAAGGGATCCTTTCCATCTGGAGCCCCGAATCAGACTCTTTCAATGGATGCCTCGGATTTGGGTGTGGGGCTCACCTGGGGGCCACCAAACGCAGGGTACCTGGACCCCATGGAGCGCAAACTCCACATCAGTGTCTTGAGATGAGAGCAGTCCTCAATGCGCTACATGTCTTCCAAGGAACCTTGTGCCAGGTCTCTTTGTTCAGACGGACAACATGGTGGTCGTCTTCGTATCATCACAAGGGGGAGCTCCTTCTTACCCTGTGCAGGAGGCGATGAGAGTCTGGTACCAGGCACTGGAGTGGCACATCTCTGTCCGCAGTGCACGCTCCAGGTGTCCTAAATGACTTGGCCGACAGCTCAAGCAGGTCTCGTCCAAGGCACACGAGGGAGCTGCTACAATCGGTAGCGGACCAGCTCTTCGACACATGGGGTCATCCAGAACTGGACCTCTTTGCGTCACCACGCAACGCCAAACTGCCAGTTTTCTGCTTGGTGAGCACGCCTTGGTGTTTTCTGGCCAGACGATTGTCCCTTTGTTGGGCAGGGAGGTTTCTTTATGCCTTCCTCCCTTTCTCTTGTCCAGAGAGTCCTCTTGAAGTTACAGGCCAAGGGGGCTCAGATGATTCTAATTGCCCCCTATGGCCTCGGCAGATTTGGTTCCCACTACTTCTCCGGCTTGTCCACGGAACCTCCAATCCCTGCCAATATGCTCACAGTTGCTGTCCCAGGATCAGGGCTCACTGGTCCATCCCGATCTCTGGTCTTTGCGCCTTCATGCTTGGCTCCTTCGGATGTAGCAAAGTCCAGGTATGGGATATCCCAAGAGGTGGCGGACGTACTCATTTCAGTGAGGAAGCCTCACTCACTCCACTTATGCTATGAAGTGGAAGCTGCTTGCTTATGGGTGTCATCTCACTGTCTGGACCCTACCTGTCCAGTGAACTCAGCATTGCAGTATCTCCTCTCCTTATACCAACAAGGCTTGAGCTACTCCTCCATAAGGTGCACATGTGGGCTATTTCTGCTTTTCACACCTTTTGGGGACAGAACTTTAGCCCAATTGGATGTGACTCGCACCTTCTGATGCAGGATTTACACATGAGACCTCCCATTCGGGATCCTATCCCACCCTGGGACCTCCTATTTGTGTTGGAGAAGCTTATTCTTCCTCCGCTTGAACCTGCAGCTGATTGTGAGTCATGCTAACTTTCCTGGAAGGTTTGTTTTTAGTTACCATTTCTTCTGCTCAAGAGTTTCTGAGCCCAGGCTCTGATGTAAAGAGCCGTATTTAATTTTCATAGGGAAAGGGTTTCTCTCAGAACAAATCCAAAGTTTCTTCCTAAAATGGTCTCGAGTTGACCTCAACCAGTTGGTTGACCTTCCAGTTTATTTCTCTTCTCCTCTAATAGAGGAGAAGGCCTTCACACTCTGGATGACCACAGGGCCCTGAGGTATTACCTTAAGCGCACGGCTACTCAACGAATCAGAGCAACTCTTTGTGGCATTTGCGCCACAACACTTTGGGTAAACTGGTGTCCAAGCAGACCGGCCTCCAAGTGGCTTGTCCACTGCATTACATTTGCTATGAGAAGCACAGTAAACCCTTCCGGTCCGTTAGGGTCACTCCACCAGAGAAGTTTCTGCTTCTTTTGCTGCTCATGAATGTCTCCATTAGGGACATATGTGTGGCCGCTACCTGGAACTCTGTGCACACTTTTAGTGAAGCACTATAGCCCGGACATTGCATCCAGATGCCGTGCCAGCTTCGCCTGGCAGTCCTTCAGGGACTCTTGTCTTAACTTGCTGTTTCCAGCTTATTATTCTTCTTCCACCATCCGGGATTCGCACCTCCTTGGTGCGGAACTGCTTGGGATTTGGTCCTAATTATATACCTGCTGCAAGAGCCCCACTCAAGTAAGATAGTACAGTTACGTAAGAACTTACCATAACAGTAGATCTTCGAGAGAAGCTCTTGCAGCAGGTGTTTGCTTTCCGCCTTCATCCCCATATGAGGTGTACAGATCGTCATCTTCAGGCTTCGCCTCTTTCTCTTGTCAGGGCCCATTTGTGGGTCTTGGCGGGGAACTGGGTGGAGTTGGTCCCCTTTATACTCATGGCCGACGTCAAGTGGAGTCAACGCCTGCTGGGGAGAGAGGTCCCTGCTGGGTACTGCTGGCTGAGAATTTTTCTGGTTGGTCCTAGTACCCAAGTGCATTGGTCCCAATTGTAATAGTCTGCTGCAAGAGCTCCTCTCAAGATCTACTGTTACGTAAGTTCTTACGTAACTGTACTTTCCTCCATGGCTGTAGGCTTCCATTGGTAAAATAAAAAAAAAAAAAAGCAAAATGGCCTTCAGCAACTCTGTGAAAAGTGAACAATCTATGTAGCTGATCTTTGGCACCTCACAAGGGTCTCACATGAATGGTGATGGAGCAAATTAAAAACATAAAGAAATTATCCAAAGAGTCTGAGGAGGAAGAGAGAGAGCAGTGAAGAACAGACTGAGGTTTGTCCTTTGAATTTGTTTCACTCTAGGGTCCAACCCACCGCTTGGAAATAACACCAGCGGATCCCTAGAAAATGCACTCTGTGCTGCGCTGAGTGATCTCTCTCCACAGATGAGGAGGATGCTTTTGCATGGCAAAATGAATGAGTATGAGAAGAAGATAGACAGCTTGATGAATGAAGTGGGGACACTGAAAATGAGGTAGTGCTTCTCAATGAAAAGTCTGTTTTACATCAAGATGAAGAGCAAAATATAGTGACTTTTTATAGCAGCCTGTCAAATTTACCAGTCCAATCCATGAATCCTAGTGAGTTACAAAATAACAGCTGTCATAGCCACAACTGCACACTTGGCACTGGTTCCAAATCTCAAGAAGTCCTGTATTTGAATTTCATGGGAAAAATCTGCAACATGGTGGACAAACTGAGGGTGGAAAAATAAGGACTGATTTGCAGAAGTTAGAAGAATGGTCAAGTGGCTGGCAGCTAGAGTTCAATGCTAAAAGTGCAAAATCATGCACTTGGGGCACAAAAACCAGGGACGTTTGTACCAATTAGCAGAGGAGGTACTGACAACCACCAAACAGGAAAGGGATCTGGGGTAATAATTTCTGATGACCTGAAGCTAGCCAAGCACAGTGAAAAGGCAGTGGGAAAGGCTAATGGAATGCTGGGGTGCATAGGGAAGGTATCACCAGTAGGAAGGAGGAGGTGATATTACCCTGTACAGGTTACTGGTAAGACCACATGTCCAGTACTGGAGGCCCCATCTCCAGAAGGACATAGATAGGGTGGAGGTGGTGCAGAGTAGGGCAACCAGGGACGGTGCAGGGACTGCAGGAGAAGCCTCACGTGGAGAGACTAAAAGAAATGAATATGTACTCTCTGGAGGAAAAAGGGAAAGTGGAGATATGATAGAAATGTTCAAGTACATAACTGTTATTAATAAGGTACAGGAAGGTAGCATTTTCCACAGAAAGCCAGACTCGAGGACAAGGAGTCATGCTATGAAACTGAAGGGGGAGACTCAGAAAGGATTTGAGGAAGTATTTCTTTATGGAGAGGGGTGGTGGAGGCCTGGAACGGCCTCCCAGAAGAGGTGGTGGGTGCCAAAACAGTTGCAGGATTCACGATGCCTTACAGCTACAAAGGGACCTTTGAAGTAACACAAGGTGGGGAGACTGCAGGTCATGTAGGCTGCAGTGGCATTATAGGTGGAGAAAATGGGCAGACTGGATGGGCCAAAGGAGTCTTTATTCATGGACAACTGTGTTTCTGTGATCTTCTGGAGTATCTCAGTCATCAGGTCGCACTGTAGGAACTTTACCGCCAGTGAAGCAGGATCCACATGGAAGATTTTCAGCAGTACAACTTGGGCCACCCACACCGACGCCACCAACCCAATATAGGTGTGAGTGGCCCTGCCCTCCTCAGTTCTTTCCCATCAACTCCGCTTGCATGGGTCTTCATGGAAGCTCCGATGCAGTTATGTGCCCTTTTTGCCTTTGGCTTTAATTTACATTGTTTCTGTTTTAGAATCTTTTTTTTTTAGAAGATTCCCCTATACGGAGTTTTTTCTCCTACTTTCTATTTCTACGCCTTTACTGTCTCCCAACCTCTGCTCCTTCAGGCCACCAAGGTGCTCTGCTTCCTCGACCCTACCGACTGCCCTGGAGTCTGCTCCTAGAGTGCCACACACTCGAATCCTCAGGGTCCCTTGACGCCCGGATTACCCCAGGCGGGCGAGAGGACCCTCCTAACCTCCTCTATCCCTGAGTGATCGAGGTTGCGCACAGCAGAGTCTGCCCATTATCAGTCAGCGGTGGTGAAGAGGCAACGTGGTCGCCATCTAGGAGGCATTGAGAGATGTTTTTCCTCCTTTCTCTCTAGAGAGCCCGACGTGCAGTGGCGTCAATGCACTAATGTGCAGACATCTGCCAGCTCCCCATGTTAATGCCTATACTGCGAACACCCAGCTTTCGCCGGTGTCACTGTAGTGCGGCGCGATATCCCTAATCCCATCCCGAAGGAAGGAGAGCTGTTGTGGGATGCTCAATCCTTCCTTCCCCTGCCAGGCCCCGACAACCTAAGTCCATTCTTGAACCTGGCTGGCGCGGCATGAGGTGTGTCATCCAGTGCCTCAACCTTCCGCGCCGACTGGCCGGGCTGAGAGTCCCCCCACCTCAGACTAATCCTCTCTGTGTCTGCTGTCTTGGGCCTGACATCATCATCTTGGACTGTGAGGCTCTGTCAGCTTTTTTCGCCACCTGCCCTCTGGTGCAGAAGAAAGCTCTTCAAAATTCCTCGCCAGCAGATCCTTCAAGCCTGCAGGCTTCCAGGCCCATGTCCAGCCCTTGGGGACTAGTCGTCAGATGTGGCTGTGATCACTTCCTGGCATTCCCGCTCCCGATGGCTCCTTCTTCTTTAGGGATTCCTCTTGATCGCTGTAACCCGTCGAGGGCCCTACCAGACCCATACCGACAGCGCCGCACCACTTCCCCAGCTGTCTGGTCTCAGCTTCTCGGAATGCCCCCGACGCTCCCAGCCCTGATGTCTCCTTCTTCTTCTTCAGGGTTCCTTCTCGATGGCTCAGACCTTGTTGACATCGCAGTCCAGGTCTTTTCCCTTATCAGAACCATACCGACAGCGTGGCCGCCTGCTTTGTTGGGCGGCGAGTCGGGCGACTTTTGGTCGACAGTCCTTGCTCCGTCGATGACTGGCTCATTGATGACAGCCCTCCCTGTGGTCTGATGCTTTCCCAGGCCCCAAGTTTCAGGCTGTTCAGGTTCGCGCGATGGGCTGTGTCCTGTGTCATGGACCCTTTAACCGATAATGACTCTTTCTACCATCATCGACCTCATGATACCTGTTCCTCGATCAACCCTCCCTTCACGGCCTGATGTTTCTCCAGGCCTCAGATTGTGGGATCTTCGTGCCCAGCCCTTCGGTGATGTTGTTGTGCCTTGTGCCATTGACCCATCTGCCATCAACGCCACCTTCTGTTGTCGCCTGCTTTTATGGTACCCATTCCATCATCCCATCGGTTTGGCGCTTTGCGACCTGGTTTGCCCTCATGCTCAATGGGTTATTCCTGCAGTCCGCTGTCAAAGCCTTGCTCTTGGATCCTGAACCTGAGCATGTTGACGCTTGCAGTGGCTACCATCCCAACTCTTGTTGCCGGAGAAAGAGGAGGAGGAGAACGAACACCCCCTTCTGACAGGTCCACTGTCCCTCAGTGAGTGAGGACTTAAGAGCGTAGTCCCAGTCTCCTCCTGGGGATTTTACCTTCCTTATTACATGGCCAGGTTTGTGGTCATTAGGCAGCTCATAGCGTCTAAGCTGCACAGGCACATTAGCTCCCTCCCACCCCAACAAAGCACCCTGCAAGTTTGCCCTTGGGGACCAGAAGGTTTTTGCTTTTTCCACCTCAGGGCTGAGGATTGCCTACTACCTCCCACTTGGTGGGATATCGAGTACTGTCTGTTGGAAGGGCAAGGTGGTTGTCCCGCCCTCCCTGTTTGCCCTCAGGACATGCGGTCCCTGGCGCTGCAGTACAGAGATTTTTAGCAAGCACCTCATCAGGGCACTCTGCAATTTCTCTAATACAAGTTCCAGGGCTGCTGCCTCAGGCCTTTGCCTTCGGAGGCACCCTGGTTGCAGTCTGCAGTATCCTGGCTGATATGCAATAGAGGGTGCTTGACATCCGTTTTCCGATTCCAATTTACTGGACCAGATATTTGGGACATCATTAACTGGTTGCAGGTATGCGACAGGGCTATCAAGTCTGTCCATGCGATCTTTCATACTCCACCTCGAGCAAACAGAGCCTCCCTTTTGTAAGGTGCCCCTACATCAGGGCGAACTCCTGGCACCTAGGTAGCTGATGATCTTCCTGTGCCTTGCTTGCTACCTCCACTTCGGGTTCAGCAGTCTTGCACCCTAGGAGTGATTGTCCAGCCCTGCTGCCTGTCCCACCTCCACTGGCTCCTGGCGGACCCTCCTCTTCTGGTCCCTGACCAAGAGGTGGCGTCAAAGCCCAGTTCTCCCTCCATATCAGTTATTGGAGATCCATCTCTTCAGATGCCTGGATCCTTCAGATTATAGACAGGGTTACACTCTGGAGTTTGTAGAGACCCCTCCCTCCCAGAACCTACACTTTCCCTGGACAGGATCTGTGGTCCCACGGGATCTTTCTGGTTCAGCCAGCACAACAAGCTCTAAATGGTTATCCTGCCGGGTTTGCTGCCCTGTCTCAAGCAGGGTGACTGGCTGAGCTTCTTGGATATGCAGGATGCTTACCTGCATTTCTCTAACTCTCCATCATACAGAAGATTTCTGCAGTTCCTTTTTCAGTGGGAGCTCTTATCGGCTCTTCATAATCAGTGTCTGTGAGTTACATCCAGTTCCTTATGACAGGCAGGCCTTCGGAACCATCTTCTCAGGGTCAGCTGCTGATCCAGACGGACACTTACAGGTGTTGCTGATTACACCAGTCAGCACTGGGACCCTACTATCCCCATGCAGGAGGTCATGAGGATATGGTACTGGGTCTTAGACCACAGTCTCTGCCTCCCGGCAGGCCACATCCTGGCAGGCATCATGCTGTGGTATCTGCCTCTGTGGACCAAGTCCAGCATGCACGGGTGGGAGCTCCTCTCATCTGTCACTTTCCAGGGCCTGAAGTTTTCTTGCTTGAGACATGTTATCCCTTCCTACAACGGAAGTCTCTTCATACCTTCCTTTTCAGAGTGTGTAACCAGGCTCCTCTTGCAGGGCGCCAGCATGGTCCTGATGCCCCTACTCTGGCCACAGTAGATATGGTTTCTGCTGCTGTGATAGCTGGTGTGATTCCTGGTACCTCCTCTTCTATGCAAGGACCTATTAACGCAGGATCCGGGGACCTTGGTTTATCCCAATCTCAAATCCTGTGTCTGCATGCTTTGCTCCTGAGAACATGGCCATCGCCTGGCTGGAGCATGTCACAGAGTGCAGCAGGCATCCTCGTTAGCTCAAAGTCCTCCACTAGGACTACTTATACTATGAAGTGGTAAAGGTTTGCTCCCTGGGCAGCCAAGCATCCACTGGACACCTTTTTCTGAACTACCTAGTGTCCCTTCCTGGCTTTGGTCTCAGTACTCCCCCAGCTAAGCTGTACCCCGCTATATCAGTCTTTCATGAGCCAGCAGGTGAATGCATTCTGCTCAGTTGGAGGTGTCCTTCACACTTCTCAGGGACATCCCACATCTGAGCTCCCAAATCCATTTTCCTGTTTCGGCTTGGGCTCTGAATTTTGTTTTCCGATAAAATGACCCTGTCTCTGTCTGAGCCAGCCGTGTCTTGCAGATGGGCTTTCTCTCTTGGAAAACGTGCGTTTATTAGCTCTTTCCTCTGCTCTGAGGTTTTTCGAGCTTCAGGTTCTTTTGGTGCGAAAGAGCCCTATTGATTCCCTACAAAAACATGGTGTATCTGCGCCAGACCTATCCTAAAGTTTTCTTCATATGGTGGTGTCTAGACCTACTCTGAACCAATCCACCTACCTTATAACCTTTTTTCCTGAGCATGCTAATCTCAGGGATGAGGGTGCTAACTCAGTATGTCAGGTGTGCGCAGGAATTTTGAAGTGTTATGCACTTTGACTATAGAGCATAGAAAGTGAGCAACTTTTCACCCTTTTGCCCCAGGCAGAGCGGTCGTTCAGGTTTTCAAAATGAACAGTGAAAGTTCATTTCACAAGGGCATGGCTTCCTCTGTGACCTGTTTCAAAGGGGTCTCAGCCACTGGTTTCTGTGCTGCTGTCCCCTGGAGTTTTGGCCATACTCTTTCAGTCATGACAATCTGGATGTTGTCTCTAAGTCCATGCAGGTTTCAGCAGGGCTGTGTTGAGAGGCCTCTTATCCTGCACATCAGTTGGCCTTCCTCCCAGACTGTTGCCTTGCACTTGTAACTGCTTGGGATTACGTTCAGCGGTGTGACTTGATGACTGAGAGATACCCTGAAGAAGACAGAACAGTTACGTAAGAACTTAAGATCTTTGAGGATCTCAGTCATCAGGTCTGCTTTCCTCCCACTATCCCTTTTAAGGGTTCTTATCTCAGAAACTGGTCTTTCTGGTTTACCCAGCCTTTTATTTTGGCCTGTGCACAGCTTCTCTCTCTCTTTTCTCTCTGTCTCTCTGAGGAGGAGGAAGGGTCACCACGCCTATATAGAGTTGGTGACGCCCAGGGCAAGCCCCAGTTGTGCTGCTGAAAATCTTCCGGTGGATCCTGCTTCAGCGGCAAAGTTTCTACGGTGGGACCTGATGACTGAGATTCCCCGAAAATCTACTGTTACGTAAGTTCTTACGCTAACTGTTCTTTTCCATGTTACTTCCTGGTCCTGAAACGGGGTGGGTGGAGGGGAGGCTAGTGCCCCATACTGATCTGCATGATCTAAACCAGTTCACGTGGAAGTGAAAGTTCCGGATGGTCACTGTGAACCAGATTATACCATCCATGGAGCAGAGAATGTGTATCTTCTTCGAGGATATCTCTTGCAGCAGGTCACACCTTAGGAACCTTAGCTATCAGGTGCCAGGACCACTTGGAAGCTTTTTGTAGAAGCAGTCTCATCAGTTCTCCCACGGTGACATCACTACGCTGACGCCCTATATAGCTGTGGACGGCCTCACGCCTCCTTGTTCTTTTTCCGGCTGTTGACCATTGCATCAGACTCTGGGCTCCGTTGTTTCAGTCGACCACCATTTGCTACTCTCTGCCGATTCACAGTTTGTTGTTTTTCTTTCCCTAGAGCCTTATCACTTTAGATCTTACTGAAGTTAGAGCTCTTGCAGGAGGCAATAACTAGAAGAACTAAACCACCAGACGCCAGGACCCCATGGAAACCTTCTAGCTAGTAGTCTTCAGCGGGAGCAGCCCCCAACATCGGCCCTCCCGAGATCCGCCAGTGGTATAAATGGGACAGTCCCCAGCTCCACCTCAGTTCTTTGACTGCCGTCGACCCGTTTGCATCGGCTCCTTGGACACCTTTTCACAACAGTTCAACCGCTTCGCGCCTTGCATTTTTGCTTAATTGTTGATGAAAAGTCTTTGAGTTTATTCCCTTTCTGCATGTCTTCATTTCTCTTGTCATCCGTTTCATCCACAGAACAATGAAAATCCAGGTGTGCCTGTGGCAAGCGCTGCCATCGAAGGATGGCCATGAGGCCTCGCCTTTTTTCCCTAGCCCAAACCACGACACCGTGGCTCATGCGAGCATTGTAAGCAGTTTAATCAGTGGACTCTGATCTACTGCCAGAAGGCTCTTAAGGCACACCTCCTTGAGAAGCAGCTGTCGCTATGCAGAGTCAGCAGCAGGGAAAAGTCCCGGGATGCTCCAGGTCCCTCGACACAAGAAGTCATCGCCTGATCCTCATCCCACGGGGATCAGACAATTCCTCCTGGCCTGCCCATATCTCCACTGGCAGCTAGCATCCAAGCCCCCACTGTTGTTCTGGTGTCTGGCAGAGGCAAATCAGGGTCAGGACTTCGGTCTCACTCTAACGCCTCTTAAGGTGAAGGCCACATCAGTAGCATCACCCTCCACCTTAGGGGCAGGGATCAGTCAGAAGCAGGAGTACGATACTTCTGCTTCTGCCAGGTCCGACGATGGACTCTTCCAAGGCCTTGGAGAAGGCGCCCGTCGTCAAGGGCAGGCATCAGGGTCACACAACCACCAGATGCCTCTGCCCTGCACTAGGAGTGCCTTCTCCTAAGGCCCTGGCCAAGCAGATCAGCTCGTCCCACCTCCGACTCCGCTAAGCAGGCTGCTGCGAGTGATCGCAGTTTTCTCTGGCGATCGGGCTTCGCCTGCCTCTTCGCCAGCCTGTTCTCTTGTTGCCGATTGACATAGACTCCGGCTCGAACCTAGGTTAGACGAGATCTAACTACCCTCTGGCTTTTCTGCTGCCTTGGATGCCGACACCCTGACGCTAGGTGCTCTGATGTCAGGCAAATCTAGACACCAGTTCCACAGTCACCAGCTGGCTCGTCGGGACTGCAGTTCTCTAAGGACCAGATCCAGGAGCTCTTCTCCTTTTTTGGAACCAAGTTAAAGGGGACTTGCTCCCTCCCAAGGAGCCCATAACTGTCGAACTGGAGCCGAGCTGGATCAAGACAAGGACCTGGAGTCAAAACAACCGACTTCTGCTCCCAGGAGCCGCACTCTGAGCCCAAAGGACCACCATGGTAGACCACTCATACAGAGGGCAGAGCCACCACAAGTATTCCTGCCTCTTCCAGTCATCGCTGTCACCAGTCTTCCAGCGGACGCCAGCACTGCAGCGGATGCCGGTCCCATAACCGACATCTCTTCCGCCATCTGTGCACGGTCAGAGTGCGCCTCGCTTGGGGCGCCAAGATGTCAAATTCACCGCCTCTTCCTCGAGGTCCGCCCCGAGTTGGAATATTTAGTGGGGGTAGGGGGCACAGCTCTCACATATAAATGGATCGGAAAATTTAAATCCTGGTGCCCTAATAATGGGCACCTTCAGACGGGCGTGCTCTGTGGGTGGAACCAGCCAACGGTCCCATGACAGATGTCGCTCTACCTCTTCTTTTCCCTCTTGGTGAACTCTAGCAGCAGTTCCTCACCCTTGAGCTTGGACCATTCGAACCTAGGGTCGCCCTTCCTAAGCCAGACACTAAGGACACCCCCAGGTCGCCTCCTTATGACCTGACATTTGTGGACATCATGAGGCACATCCAGGCCTCAATGGGTGGAAGACAGAGGACCTGGATCCGGAGAGGTGGAGGCTGGCAAGGTACCTGAGGCAGAAGGCGCTCAAGCTCTAGTGGTGTCTCTCTGGTAGACACTTTCCAGAACTTGACAAGGTTAACCTGGAAGCACCCATCTACTACCACCGCCATTTCCAGGAAGTTGGATGGGCTGTATAGAGCCCCTAGGGAAGAGCCTTTCCTGGCTGAACATCCCACGGGCGGACTCTATGGTGATTACGACTGCTCATGATAGATCAAAGAAGCCTAAGCACCTGAGCACTCAGCCTCCTGACCAGAAGTTGAGATTCATTGACCAGATGGGCAAAACAGTCTATTCGTCCCTCCACTTGCTCCATCAGGTCCCTTAACTTTCTCACACATGGTGCAATACCAAATTGCCCTGTGGGAGAAAGGTAAGGATATAGGCTCTGCCAGACTCTGCACAAATATCTGAGCTCCTGGATCTCCTTAAATCGGATCTGATGTAGGCGCCTCGCTCTGCGTGCCTTATACGATACTACAGTTACAGTGGCCAGAGGCGGCTTCAGTGTTTGCCTCGGCACCATGCCTGGCTTAGAGTCTCTGGATTCTCCCAGGATCTGCAGTCGGGCATTTTGGACCTCCCTTTAAGGGCTTGTTCCTCTCTGGAGATGACAGAAAAACTGACCACCCATCTCAAAGACTCCGGGAAGTCCATTTGATCCATCCAAAAATGTTTAAAGGGGACCAAAACCCTTAAAAGTGGCCTTTCAGAAGCCCTCAGGTCAGCAATCCCATAACCAGCCTCAGCAGAGGGGAGGCTACAAAAGAAAGGCCACCTCCCAGACTCCTGGAAGCTCTGCTTCCCGAGCCCCAAAGTCCTCCCGGCCCCTCTGCCTACTCCCAGAGCAATGCAGTGATTCCTTGCCAGACCCCCTCCTCCAGCAGAGTCAGTGGGGAAGTCGAGGGCTCACTCTCCCTTCATCTCAGAGGTTGGAGCAAAATAACGACAGACCTCTAGGTTTTACAACTCACAGAGAGAGGTCATACTCTGGAGTTAGAACAATGCATCTGGAGACTCCACCAGTGTCCTCCCACTATCCTCATTCTCATGTGCCCCTGATCAAAGGAGAATTCAGGCCCTTCTGCAAAATGGGCTATAGAGCTGGTCCCTCAGCTAAAGGGGACAGGGATTTCACTGTCACTTTTCTGGTTCCCAAAAGACTGGGGACCTTTGGCCCATCCTGGATCTCAGCTCCTGAACAAGTTTGTCAAGTACAAGAGGTTCAGGATGGTCACCCTGCCAGGCCTGATCCCTCCTGCACCAAGGGACAGGCTGTGCTCTAGATATGCAGAATGCATACCTGCTCATTCTAGTGTTCTCACCCACAGTAGGTTCCTGCGCATCCTCTTCCAGGGCTGCCGTTAACAGTACTGAGCCTTGCCATTCGGCCTATCCTCCGCCCCAGAGTCTTCACCAAGTGTATAGTGGTGGTGGCTATGGCTTACGCTGACAAGGCCATACGCTCTTCCCTACCTATATGACTGGCTCCTAGCAGCCCCTACAAGAGAAGAGCTGGTTTGCACCTGAGACATTTACACTTTCCGAGAGTTGGGATCACCCTGAACATCCCAGAGTCATCCTCAGGCCCAGCCAGAGACTCCAGTACATCGGGGCAGTCCTAGACACAGTTCAGTGCAAGACCTTCCTCTTCTCAGACAGGCGGATCGCTTTCAGATCTGGCCTGAATGGTATCCTCAGCTCCTCATGTCCCGCCCAAGTCTACTTGAGGCTCCTCGGCCACATGGTGGCAGCCATCCCACGGTTCCCATGGCTTGCCTCCATGTGGGTCCCTCAATGGATGCTCAGGGTGCAATGTGACCAGAGGTCTGATGACCTAGATCAGATGGTCTTGGTCTCCGACCCAGTTCCAGGACACTAACTTGGTGGCTGGACCCTCTCAGTCTTTGACAGAGGTCCTCTCCAGCAGGAGCCCCCAAGATGAGTTCTGACCTCCGACGCCTGGGGTCCTCGGTTAGGTGTTCTGTGGAACAGTCAGACCCAGGGACCTGGTCACCAGACTAACAGTCGCTCCACATCAGTGTTCTAGAGATGTGAGCAGTCCTGAATGTCTTACAGGCCTTTCAAGCGGACTTGATTCTGGGCCTCTACTCATTCAGATGAGACAATGTGTCTGTAGACTTTTACATCAGCAAGCAAGGGGGGACTCACTCTTACCCCATCTGCAAGGAGGCAACCAGGGTCTGGTATTGGGCACTGGAACATCACCTCAGACTCACCACTGTTCATGTTCCAGGTGTCCAAAACGCCTTGGCCAACAGCCTAAGCAGGACTCTGTCCAGGGCTCAGGAGGGAGCTCCTTTAGTTGGTGGCAGACCAGCTGTTTGACAGATGGGGCCATCCATAGTTGGACCTCTTGCGTCCCCACTCAACACCAAACTGCCCAGAGTTTGCTCACTAGATCCAGGGCCTGGAGTTTTCTGGCAACTGCATTGTCCTCTGTTGGACAGGGAGGTTTCTCATGCATTCCTCCCTTTCCCATTCTACAGAGGATCCTTCTGAAGTTACAGGCGGAGGGAGCAGAGATGATTCTCATTGCCCCCTTTGGCTTCGGCAGATTTGATCCCCACTACTTCAGCAGCTGGCAGTGGAACCTCCTCCCCTGCCTCTGAGCTCGCACTTGCTCTCCCAGGACCATCTGGACCTTAAGTCCCTGCATCTTCATTCGTGGCTCCTGCAGACCCAGTGAATGGCTAGATACGTTTTCTACAAGGTAGCAATGTCTTGATGGTGACCAGGAAACCTCTACCAGATCGCTTTATGCCATGAAATGGAAAGGTTCTGCCTGTGGCTACCGATGCCAGATTAATCCCTTTTCCTGCTCCTAACTCCGAGCTTGAGTATCTGCTCTCTATTTGAACAGGGCTTGAGCTACTCCTCCATCAAGGTGCACCTTCCGCCATCTTGGCATACCATGCACCAGTGGAGGGTAAAACTCTTATTCAACTGGATGTGTCCTGTACCTTTTTGCGGGCATTTTGCACTTAAAGTCTTCCATCTGAGATCCCATTCCTCCATGGGATCTTTTCTTCTGTTGGAGAAGCTCACACACCCTCCTCCGTCGAACCAGACACCTGAGTGCGCAGCTACGCTCCTGTCATGGAAAGTGCTATGTTAAGCTGCAGTTATTTCACTCAAGAATTTTAGAGCTTCGGGCCTGATGTGTAAAGAGCCTTATTTTGTTTTTCATAAGGACATGGTGTCCTTGCATACATATCCTAAGATCTTACTTGAGAGGGCTCTTGCAGTAGGTAATTACATATAGGACTGATGCTGGCAGGTGGCAGGACCCCTACGAAAAATTTCTAGCTAGCGGTCCCTGGCGAGGGACTGCCCCCACATCAGGTGACCGCGTCAGGAGATGTTGGTATAAAGGCTGTCCTCGACACCCGCCTTCCAGTTCTTCAAACAACATGAAGTCTTCTATATTATGACAGTAGCAGTTTGTCCCACCACTAGAATCTGTTCGGAGGTGAAATGGTTAATACCATTCCAAAATAGAACTTTGAGCACGAGCTCTAAGAAGCAGCTCTATCCGTGTAATTTCAAACCTGAACTGTCAGATTCTTTACTCGCCTCAGTGAACAGTCGCCTGGAGATTTCTCCTACCTGCTCGTTCATTTCTCGGTTTAAATAGTGTTTTCTCGGTTCGATTCAACCGAGAATAGTTTTATTTTAACCGCAAAACCGCTCGGTTCAAGCTCTGTCTGTGGTAATCGTGAGTAAATTAAAGGTTTTGTCTGTGTGGAACTTGTAAGTTTATCGTTCGGTTTTGAACCCATCAGCTGGGTTTAAAACTTATTAACTTTAAAGTTTAACATTTTAGACTCTGTTCTCGGTTCTTATCGGTTCTAAAAAACGGATTTTATTACGTTTTTCCAATACTCGTGACACGGTTAAGAACTGATAAGGATGTCTTGCCTGGCACTGCCGCTTAAAGGCAAGTTTTTCTGTTAGGCTGGCATTATGTCTGAGAAACCCAAAAGAAAACCGGCCCACTGGGTTTCAACTAGTGATGTCTGTGGGAAGTCTTTGCCAAGGCTGACCCACACACCACATGTGTCTATTGTCTGGGGTTTGACCACCTCCAGTCAGACTGCCAGATATGTAAGAATTTCCTGCAGACACCCTGAAAAGAGATTGGGCAGGCTCAGGAACGAGAGGTAAAAGTCCGCTGACCGGATGACAGCCCGGTTCGGTGCCAACCGAACCGGAGGGAGTGCCTCTGACCAGGGTGAGACTCGGCAAAGAAAAGCTGGTTCTGAGGAACCAATTCCAGTAAAGAAAACAAGAAAGTCAGCAGGTTTGGAGTCCAAAACCCTTCTCCAACTGCTGCAGAGATAGCAAAGCCATACAAATTGTCCAGTCACTGTTCAGCTTCCGCCGAACACGCCACTATCTGGCAAAAGGTCGGTTCTCGTTCCAGTGGTTCAGGAATATGACGTTGAGGAATTTTATGAACCAGAGGAGGGGAGGATGATTATGAACAGTATGAATGGCTGGGAAGGTCTGTGCCTTTGAACTGGTATTTCCTCAGACAGACCTCTAGAATCTCCTATGCTATCTGAGTCCCCATCTCATTTTATGTTTTGCAAAAGTTGTTGAAACCTCCAGCTTCCTTGGAAGAAGCTGTGATGAGCAAGAGGAGCCTGATTTTGTAGAAATGATGGATATTCCAGAGTCTAGAGATTGTCTATTCCTTTGCATAAGTCTTTAGGAAGCAAACAATAAAAATTTAAAAGCTCCTAATTCTGTGCCTCCTGTAGATAAAAAGATGGACAGAAGGTACACATTGTCAGGTCCTGATACAGAATTCTCAGCAATGCAGTCATGTTAGTAGTTCAGGCTGCAGCCTGTGATAAAGCTAATATCCCCTGGCTTCACATCCTCCTAACAAGGATTCCAGGAAGATTGATGCCATGGCAAAAAAGCAGTATATGGCATCCTCTGGGACTCAGCAAGCAAATTATATGGCTTATGTAGCTAGGTATCAGAAATCTAGATGGGATACTGTTATGGAATTAGCCATGCAAGCCCATGGCCATTGGCTAGCTTAACCAGAACAGGTGGCTGCTGATGGCATTGAGGCTTCTAAGGTACAGCTCATGCTGCTGTGGATGTTAATGATGTTTCCTCTAGGTCATGGCCACATCTATAGCTTTTCGTGAGGTTGGCCTGGCTCAGGTGTACTAGTCTGTCACAAGATACCCAGACTAAGGCTATGGATTTTCCTGTGGTGGAAATTCTCTGTTTGGGGAGCAGACAGAGAATTACATGAAAAGATGGATGAATATAGGACTACTTACAAAGTGTCTAAGCTAAGGAGCGGCAAGCCACTCCTCAGAGGCACACTCTAGGGTAGGGATAGGCCTTCACAGGCCTTTTTACCAGACTCAGGCCCTCTGCCTATGCTCAGAGGGGCTTCTTCAGAGGCAGAGGCAGACGAGGTGGGCAGGCCTGCTCCCACCCCCTCAGCCAAAGCTCCTGCTAAGCAGGCACCTGATGGGGTGCCCAGGGCCGATTCTCCTTACCGGTAGGGGCAGGCTGGCTTACTTCAGTCAGAACTGGGCTTCTTAACCTCAGACAAGTGGGTTCTGGAAGTAGTAAGCCAGGGTCTGGTTCTCAGCTTCAAAAGTTTCCCAAGTTGAGAACCAGACTTTTCTACCTGCAAGTGCTTAGAGACCTTTGCTCTGAAGCAGAGGTCTCAACCCTGTTGGCTCTCAGAGCAGTGGAAGGGTTCCTCCTGCACCAGGGCAGGGTCTGTATTCCAGATACTTCCTTACCCCAAAAAGACAGGAGAATGGCGCATATTAGACCTCAGATATCTGAACAAGCATCTTTGAAACCAAAGTTCAAAATGGTAACTTGGCAATGATTTTATTCTCCCTAAGGCCAGGGACTGGTTAGCCTCCCTGGACCTCAAGGATGCTCTATTTTACCGCCCCAATCAGAAGCTCCCATCGAAAAGTACCTCAGATTCGAACTACCGCCAGGTCATTACCAGTTCAGAGCAATGCCCTTCGGCCTTACCTCTGCCCCAAGGGTATTCACAAAGTGTCTAGCAGGTGGCAGTGGCTCACTTAAGGAGGCAAAGGATTGCTGTTTTTCCTATCTAGACGATTGGCTCATTGTAGGCCAGTCCCAGAACAGCTAAAATCTCACCTGCAAGTTACCCAGCAGCTTCTCACCTCCCTGGGCTTTCTGCTAAATCTACTAAAGTCGGTTCTGGAAACGAGTCCAGGTACTCACCTTTATAGGGCAGAGTTGGACACAAAGCTAGCCAGAGCTTCTTCCCTTAGAAAGGGTGACGAATTTAGTGACTCTGGCCTCCTTCACCCTGCAGGTCTCGACCAGCAAGACACTTTCTGCAGCTCCTGGGACACATGGCTGCATCCACAGCTGTTGTGCAGGGAGCAAGATTTCAGATGAGAGACATTCAGTGTCACTTGAGAACCTATTGTCTCAGAGAAGAGACCCCTTCCAAGTTGGTCCCAGTGACTCGAACCTTGATCCAGGCCCTCCAGTGGTGGCAGGATCAGAGTAATTTAAGATTGGGGTCCCCTTCATTCCCCCTGCTCACAATTTGACTCTCACTACAGATGCTTCCCTTCTGGGTTGGGGAGCCCACATGGCTGACCTTTCCACTCAGGGAGTGTGGTCCCCCGGAATCTCTGCTCCACATCAGTTTGCTGGAACTCAGAGCTGTCTTTTTAGCTCTTCAAGCATTTTCTGCATCTGTCCACAACAAGGTGATACAAGTCAGAACAGACAACACCACAACAATGTGGTACATCAACAAACAGGGGGCACTCGGTCTTGGCCTTGTGCACCGAGGCAATGAAGTTGTGGTCTCTGGCCTATTCCCTGAACACTTCCCTCATAGCAGTTCATCTTCCAGGAAGGACAATATCTAGCGGATGCTCTCAGTAGGATTTCCCAGGGCCATCACGAATGGTCCCTGGATCTTCAAGTGCTGGGGATAGTCTTTGCCAGATGGGGCACCCCTCAGATAGATCTTTTGCAGCCCCAGACAATCACAAACTTCCTCTGTTCTGTTGCAGGCCTCCAGTGTTGGGCTCAGTCCCCTGGATGCCCTTCTCCTGGATTGGGAGGGAAGTTTCTTTATGCTTTCCTCCTTCCTCTCTATTCAAAGTATTAGTCAAAATCAGATCTCAGCCTTGCAGGGTGATTCTGATTGCCCCGGATTGGGCCAGGCAGCCCTGGTACCCATTCCTTCTGTCACTGACAATCCATCTTCCTTTGCCTCCCAGGATTCACAACCTGTTAACTTGTGCCCAGGGAAGGGTTTGTATCCGACCTCAAATCCACAACCTCAAGGCCTGGCTCTTGAGGAGTTAGAGTTTGCTGATTTACACCTCTCTCAAGGTGTTCTTGAAATCCTAAAGGCTTCCAGAAAGCCTTCCACTAGGCTACTTATAGTTCTAAATGGAAAAGGTTTTCCATTTGGTGTGCTAGGAAAATATTTCCCAGAATCTGCTGATTTGCCCATTGTATTAGATTACATGGTCCATCTTAATTCCTTGGGTCTCAGACCAGCTACCCTGAGAGTCCATTTGGCAGCTGTATCTGCTTTTGTGTCAGCAGGAAAGTCATCCCCTCTTCCACTCACCCTGTGTTTTCCAAGTTTTTAAGGGATTACTCCATACTAATCCACCCTTTCGAACCGCCCTGCCTGGGACCTTAATGTTTGTATTGCCCAGTTAATGCAACCCCTTTGAACCTCTGTTTTCTGCAGAGCTAAGTATCTAACTTGGAAAACTGTTTTTCTGGTGGCTATCACTTCTGCTAGACTCATAAGTGAGTTGCAAGCCTTGTCAGTGGAAACTGACTTTATTTCTTTCCATAGGGATAAGGTAGTCCTTAGGACTAATAGGAAGTTTTACCTAAGGTGGTTTCAGATTTCCATCTTAACCAATCTGTCTCCTTCCAGTATTTTTCACTGATCACTCCTCTTCTGGTGAGAGGAGGTTGCACAGCCTGGATGTTAAGAGAGCTCTTAGTTACTATATAGAGCGCACAAAGGTCACAGGTTCGAATCCCTCCAACTTTTCCTTACCTATGGTGAAGTTGGGAAAGGCAAACCTGCCACTAAGAGATCAATTGCCAGGTGGATTGTCTCTTGTATCCAATTTTGTTATCAGAAACTGGGCAGAGATCCCCTCTGGCTTGAGGGCTCATTCTACCAGGGGTAAGCAATCGTCTCTAGCTGCTGCCAGAGACATCCTATATTAGAGATATGCCAGGCTGCTACTTGAAAACGGTAACACTTTACCAAGCATTACTCCCTGGATGTCCAGGCCAGGAGAGATGCTCGGTTTGGCACAGCTGTTCTTCAGAGCCTATTCCCTAAGTAGGTTCTGCCCTCCTCCATGGAGGTACTTGCTGTGTGTCTTACTGCTGTCATAATATAGCAAGACTTCATGTTGTTTGAAGAAAAATTACTCACCTTAGTAATGTTGTTTCTTCTAATGGAGTCTTGCTATATTATGACCTCCCCCAGCCTGCCCTCTCAGAACTTCTACTTGGGTGGGGTGGGGCAACTTAGTGGGCACTATTTTATGCCCTTTTAGCTTTCTCCCTTTTGGGAGTTTGGGTGTGTGTTTTATTATACTGTTGTTTTATTCTCATGTTGTTAGAATTGTGTTAGTAGTTCTGGTCCCCTGACTTGAGTCTTGGGTGTTGGGACCAGCAATGGTTGTTAATATTTAGGTAGCCATTTGGCTAGTGTAGGTTACAGCTCCACACAGACCTTAGTGAGTTTTTGCTCAGAAGATCTGACAGTTCAGGTTTGAAATTACACAGATAGAGCTGCTTCTTAGAGCTCGTGCTCAAAGTTCTATTTTGGAATGGTATTAACCATTTCACCTCCGGAGCAGTTCTAGTGGTGGGACAAACTGCTACTGTCATAATATAGCAAGACTCCATTAGAAGAAACAACATTACTAAGGTGAGTAATTTTTCTTTCTTAGTCACAAGTAGCACCTCATGAAAAGTTTGTGCTTTGTTAGCCCTATCTTCATCGCTTTTTACCGAAATAATTGCTTTTTTCCAACTACCGTCAGTACCATCGCCGGTGTATGTCGTCCCTCCACCCTCCGAGCACAAAAATAAGTGCGATTCGTGGCGCGCCAACTACCGCATGCAAGGGCGGCCATTCCCTGTGCCTGTTCTGCTCTAGGCCCTGATCACCGGCCGAGACGTGCCAGCACTGCCTCAGCTTCAACGCTGCCACCCGAAAGGCAGCAGCAATCCCTGGAAGCCCATATTCTGAAGAAGAAAATGAGTTCAATGGAAAAGGAGCTAAAATAACTGAGGCAGCGTCCACTTCCCGAAGGCCATCGAGAAGGAGAAGGAGAGGCACTGGGACATGGGCTCCTCTACGCGTCCCTCGGAGTCGCTGAGACAGGTAACGCCCTCTGGGGACTGCTCCACGGCCGCCTCGGAGGTTTCGAGGCCGCCCTCCCTGCCTGGCTCGTGCTCGGCCTCGGACACCTCCAGGCAATTGGAGGCCTCCGCCTGGTTGGGCCGCAGGCTTGCGACCACCACTGTGGGCGACTGTAAGTCGGGCGCCGGCTCCTCCGACGCCCCGCCCAGAGAGGGCCGTGTAAGAGTCCTGGCCTTTCGGGCAGCGCGTTTCCACTCCACCGACCAGGCCGATTCCTCTACTCGACCTGCCTCGTGATAGCTCATAAGTTGGACGCCAGCTCCTCCAGCGCCCGCTGGGAGCTTCCCCCTAGCCACACTTCAGCTCGCCTGACGTCCGGCTGGCGAAGGAACCGACGACAGACCCTCCCATGTCCGTCATACCTGGTTCCCCGCAGCCTTCGCTGCCATCTGGGACCCAGAGTCTCCCAACACAACCCCGGGATTTCTCCTCCATCCCCGGCTGCTGGGGATCTTTCTCCTCCGTCAGTCTTCCCCCACCTGGTGCACGGATCTGACGTGGCTCCCCAGATGCCAGCTCCGGCGCGGCCCCTCCGACATTGGTACCTCAGCGCCAGGGCCTCCGCGTCGGCCCTGACGCTGGCCCTCACTCGACTGCAGGAGACATCCCGCCCCTGCCGGGCTCTCCGCCCCGGCCCTCCAATGTGGACCCGCCTGAGGCCACCGGCCGGGCTGTCTGCTCTGGCAGCCCCCAGCTCCCGGTACCCTCCATCCTATCCGCGCCGCGTGCACTCCAGGACCGCAGTATCCGTGCCTCAGTACCTGACGCTAGCTTCCCGACACCGCAGTACCGACGCCACAATACCTGACACGGGCTACCGTAGCCGGTTTTGGATATGCTCCATCACGGTTATAACCCGTATCCTTATCCCCCGCCTCCTCCTCCACCGCCTTGCGGCCGCCGGTGGACCTGCAGGAGTCTCTGGCCTCTGGTAGGCTGAGGCCAAGGCTCAGCTCACCAAAAGGTCGAGCCGCCTTCCGACGACGTGCCATCCCAGGTTCCTGTATGTCTGAGGCGGCACACTCCTCACCACCTTCGAGTCCAGGGTTCTTCCATCTGGATCCAGAGAAGGGCAGGACACTTCCCTGGGACTTCCTAGGGTCCGCCTCTCCCGGTCGGAAAGGGAGTCTTTTTCTCTCATCCTCCTTCACCCTCTGACTCCTTGGATTCTTCTGACGGTTGCTCTGAGAGACGAGCGCACGCCTCCGTCAAGCCCAGGCCAAGGACTCCTCTGGAGGATCCTTCTTTACGGAGTTGCTTAGGAAAATCCAGGAGGTTCATCTAGCAGCATCTCCTGAACCAGATCCTCAGCGCCTGAAACTCACTGAACATCTGGTTCTGCCCGTGACAGCTCCTACCTTGGTGCCACCCTGGATAGAGCCTCAGCCGACCTCGTTACCACAATATGGAAACAGCCGTTGGCTTTAGCCCCACTTCCTGGAAGTCCAGACAGGCTATATCAGGCTCCAGAGGGTGTTGATTTCCTGATTCTCACCCTCGTGCCGACTCAGTCATGATTAGCGCCACTCTCAGCCAGTCGGCAAACCCCAAACATCTTAGCTTGTCACCACCTGATAAGGGATCACGCTCTAGATCAGTATGGGAGAAAGATTTACGCTTCCTCCATGCTGGGGATCAGGGACCTGAACTACCGGCCATATGGGGACTACCAGAAGGCCATTCTGACTTGGTGGAAGCAACTGACTCCTTGCCTGACTCCCAAGTCAAGCAGGAGTTAGCTGATCTTGTCCGCTCTGCTCATTCGGCCAGTCACACATGCTTCATGCGGCATACGATGCAGTGGACACTGCTGGGCAGAGCTCAGCTTTCACTGTAGGCCCTCGGCGTCATGCTTGGCTCCGTGTGTCAGGGTTGGTCCGGAGGTGCAATCTGCTATCCAGGAAGCACCCTTCGGGGTCGATGCTTTCGGGTGATGTCAAGGACATCATCACCGATTTGCAAGAAAAGGGGCGACACTGAAGTCAGTTGATTTCATGTACCGTCCCCATCAGCAGCAGCGCCTGCTCTTTCGCAGACGGAATTGGCCAAGGGCGAAACCTCAGGAAGGCGGGCACAAACGCCGGGCCCTCACAGCTGCTAAGCCCTCACCAAAAGCATCGGTGCTTCAGCTATGGCGCTGCCCCACACCACCTGACTCCTTTCCGCTCCCACTGCCTCCGGACTCTCCGGAGGAACTGGTAGGAGAGGTTTCCCTCCACCTTCCGGGATGGGAGAGGATAACCACAGATTCTTGGGTGCTTCAGCTCATAGCAGAAGGACACTCGATAGAGTTTCTTCAGAAACCACCCTGCCACCCCCGGTTGTTGTATTCACGGGAACATCTCTCTTGGTCCAGGAGGAAATTTCGCCTCCTGCTGAAATAAGCAATAGAGCCCGCCCCCTTCATCTGCGAGGGACGGGTTACGATTCCCATTTCTTCCTGGTCCCAAAGAAGACAGGAGATCTCAGACCAATTTTGGATCTCAGTTCCTGAATCTTTTCAGAGAATACAAAAGGTTCAGGATGCTCTCTTGCAGAGCCTTCTGCCCCTCCTCCAGCCGGGTCAATGGCTGTGTGGTTTGGATATGCATGGATGCTTATCTGCACATTCCATTCGCCATCTCATCGCAAATAACCTTCATTTTGCATTCCAGGGGACCACTACCAGTTCAAGGCGCTCCTGTTTAGTCTATCCTCGCCCTCCGAGTGTTCACCAAATGCCTGGCGGTGGTGGTGGCTCACCCGCGTACCAGGAGTGCAGGTTTTCCTGCACTTGGACGATTGACTCCAGGCCTCGTCCAGGGAGGAACTTTCTTTCTCTCCCTTACCCAGCAGGTTTTACCTGCCTGAGTATTACCATCAGCCATTCCAAGTCTCATGTGGACCCATCCCAGAGACTACAGTTTATTGGGCGATCTACTCGACTCACGGGCAAGGCCTTCCTACCTCCGGACAGGGCGCCCACCCTCCAGACCCAAATAAGTTCGCTGTCCGGACCGAGGACTGTCTCTGCAAGGTCGGTCCTTCACCTTCTCGGGCTCATGGCGGCTGCTATCCCGATGGTTCCTTGCTCCGACTCCACATGAGAATTTCTCAGTGGACTCTATGCTCTCAATGGGATCAGCGAGTGGGCGACCTCGATCACCCAGTTCTGGTCTCCTCACTGATGCTTCAAGACTTGCAATGGTGGATGGTTCGAGAGAAACTGTTTCAGGGAGTTCCTTTCTTTATCCTCCCCTCCCAGACTCTAACCACAGGCGCCCTGGGCGAGGTTAGAGGCCCATCTAGGCCCTCATCAGACCCAGGGCTCCTGGTCCAAGCTAGAACAAGCTCTCCACATCAGTGTGTCGAAAGTCAAGCAGTGCTGACGCCTGTCCAAGCCCTTCACCAATACATCCTTCCCAGCCACCCAGCCATCCAGACGGACAACACGTGCGTGGTGTGGTACATCAACAAACAGGGAGGATTTGGTCCTACCTCTTTGCAGGGAGGCAATGAGGGTTTGGGATTGGGCAACACAACACGACATTCACCTCACGACAATACATTCTGGAGTCGACAGCACCCTGGCAGACAAGCTAAGTCACTCTTCTGCTCTGACTCCAAGTGGGAACTGGACCAAGGGTCCTAGACAATATCTTTCACTTTGGGGAACACCACAGGTCGACCTGTTCTCATCCCTCTAAATGCAAAACTTCCGTCTTCTGCTCGCTCGTTCCAGAGCGAGGCGCTTTAGAGCAACGCCTGTCTCTAGACTGGAAGGACAGATTAGTCTATGCCTTTCCCCCAATTCCACTTATCCCACTGAGTCTTGCAGAAACTAGCTTCAGAAGGAGCACAAATTATTCTGATCGCTGCTTTCTGGCCCAGGCAAGTTTGGTTCTCTCTTCTACAACAATACTCAGAGGATCCTCTTCTTCCTCTCTCTAGAGGTTTACTGACCCAGGATCAGGGGACCCTGGTCCATCCAGGCCTCAAATCCTTCAACTGCATGCATGGCTCCTGCAACTTAGCCCAATCCTGTTTTGAAGTGTCTCCCAAAGTGGCGGAGATTTTGGTGGAAGCCAGAAAACCCTCCTTCAGATCCACTTATGCCATGAAATGGAAAGATTCACTATCTGGGCTGCTTCCAAGAATGTGGAACCCTTCTCCTGTTCAGCGGGCTTCTGCTGGAGTGTCTAAGTCATCTGTTTGACCTGGGTCTCGGTCATTCTTCTCTGAAGGTACACATAGCGCTATTTGACCTACCACGTTCCTTTCGCAGACAAACTTTAGCTCCAACTGGAGGTCTCTAAGACCTTTCTCAGAGGGTTCTCCATCTGAGGCCCCCCATCCGACTCCTGCTCCCCTTGGGACTTGAACTTTGTTCTCAATAAACTTACTCTCCCTCCTTGAACCTGCAGCTTCTGCGGATTGAAGTTCCTTTCATGGAAGACTCTCTTCCTGGTGGCCATTACTTCTGTTACGGCGAATTTCTGAGCTCCAGGCCCTGATGTGCAAAATCCCATACTTGATTTTCACAAGGAGCGAGTTGCCCTTCACACAAATCCTTAGTTTCTCCCTAAAGTAGTAGCTGAGTCTACTCTGAATCAGTCCATAGTTACCTGCCTTTTTCGCAATACTCTAATCAAGGGAGTATTTACTCCATACTATGGATGTTCACCGGATTCTGAGATACTACACCAACAGGACGAAGGATCTCAAAAGACTGATCAATTGTTCATCTCTTTGCTCGTAAAAGGGAAGGCAATGCTGTTTCCAAACAATGCCTGTCTAAGTGGTTGGCTCATTGCATCACTTTCTGTTATGACAAATATAACAAGACCCTACCTGGTCAAGTAAAGGTCACTCCACCAGAGGAGTAGCTGCCTCAGCGGCTTGTTTCAAAAATGTGTCTGCAGCAGACATCTGTGCTGCCGCCACCTGGACTTCCGTCCATACCTTTACTAAACACTACAGTTTGGATGCTGCCTCTCGCCGTGAGAGCAGGCTTCAGGCTGGCTGTTCTGCAAGGCCTCTTGTCTTGAGGCTTGCACAGCTAGAACTGCTTTTTGGAGTAGTTTCTCCTCCCAGTGCCTCTCTTTATTTCAGACTGCTTGGGACTCAGTCCTATATGTAATTACCTGCAAGACCCTCTCGAAGTAAGATAGTACAGTTACGCAGAACTTACCATAACAGTAGATCTTGAGGAGAGGCTCTTGCAGGCACACCTTCCCCGCCTCCATCCCCCAGGCTTTTCAGCTTCTTTTCCAGTGAGGGAAATATCCGCCCTCTCTCATCCTGCCTTTCTGGCCCGTGGCGAAAGAACTGGAAGAGCGGGCGTTAGGGATCGCCTTTATACCCGGCGTCTCCTGAGCGCGGTCACCTGACATAGGGGGTCCGCCAGGACTGCTAGCTAGAAATTTTTCCGCGAGGTCCTGCCGCCTGCTGGCATCAGTCCTATATGTAATTACCTACTGCAAGAGCCTCTCGAAGATCTACTGTTATGGTAAGTTCTTACGTGAATCACTTTTTTGCCTAAGGTGGTGTTAGAGTTCACCTAAATCAAGACATCTACCAACCTGTCTGCTATCCCAGTACTCTAATTGGGGGGTGGGAAGCGTTGTTGCCACTCTCGACGCTCACAGGATGGTTCGTTATTACTTGAATCGCATCGCTGCCTTGCAGAAAATGGATCAATTGTTTGTTTCATTTGCACCCAAAACTCTGGATACTCCATTTACCAAACAGACTCTGTCTAAATAGTTGGTCAACTGCATAGTTTTCTGTTATAACAAGTACAACAAGCCCTTACCAGGACTGGTAAGAGGTAATTCCACCGAGAGAGCCACTTCCTTCGCCTCGTTGAAGAACGTTTCGAAGCAGACATTTGTGTAGCAGCAACCTGGAGCTCTGTTCACACCTTAGTCTAGCATTACAACTTGGACGTGGCTTCCAGACATAGGACTGGCTTTGGCCTGGCAGTTCTCAGTGCCTCCTGTCCTAAGCCTCTAGTTGAGCATTTTCAGCCTCCTGGACTTGCCTGCCCTTCTCCCTTGATTGCTTGGGACTCTGTCCTTATGGTTATTGCCTGCTTCAAGGCTCTAACTCTAAGTAGATGAGTACAGTTGCAAGAACCTGCATAACAGTAGATCTTACTTGAAGAGTTCCTGCAGTAGGTCATTATTAGTAGGTCATTACTTACAGGACTGCCCTCTGGCATCAGGACACACGGCAAACTTTTCCAGCAGTGTCAGGCGGGGACCGCCACCTAACGTCACATGACGGACGTCAGTGTGACTCTATATAATGGAGGTCCCTCGCCCGCCTTCCAGTTCTTTCCTGCCATTGACCAGCGCTGGTACCTCGCAGTATCATCCAGCTTTGTTGATCAGCATTTTCTTGTTTTCATTCGTGTTTCACAGTCCGAATTTGGCACCTTATGTCTTCTCCGTCTCCGCCTCCAAAGGCAAAGAAGTGCACCAAATGTGGGGCTCAAATTCCACAGAAAAGGCCATCATCTCTGCCTTATTTGTTTATGCCCAGATCTCGACACATGGCCTGTCCAGTACCAGTCTTTCAAGCAGGCCATTACTTAAGTAATGACAGCAGTCTCTGAAGGCCCGTCTTCTTAAATCCAGAATGGCTTCACTTGAGAAGGAGATGCAAGAATTCGGGACTCAGCTTCTTCCCCTAATCAGACAAACAGAAGAAGAAAAAAAAGAAAGAGGCACAGAGAAAAGGGCGCCATGAGGACGGGACCAATCCTCAGCTAGCAAGCCTTGACTTGCAAGGCCCTCTTCCACCACCCACCCCTCGTGGTGACCCAGGCAGCTTCGGGACAACCTCCAGTGTTGCTGTCTTCCAACCAGTCTCGACCAGTAAGTCGTCCGCTGGCTTCTCCAGTGAATGCCTGGTCCTTGTTGGTAAGTCAGACCCCGGCTCCTCGGGTCTGCCCGCCGCTGATCAGTCAGACTCTGCCCCAAAGCAGTCAGTGGTCTTTCCAGTCAACCGATAAGCCGCTCGAGGGTCCTACCTCCACCACCCAGTCACTGTTTTGCCTGGTAGTCAGTCGTCTCTGGCGACCGTCGAAATGCTCTCCCGTCGGGGCTCACGCCATCTCATGCGATGTCTGGCAGAGCACGCTGGATTCTTCGTGTCAGCCCTTCCTCCTGGGCCCTGCTGGGAGACTTCCCATCCACCTCCCGGTGGTTTCTCCTGCCCAGCAGCCTGAATCTGGGACAGAGGAGGAGGAAGAAGGATGCCTGGAAGTGGTTCTCTCTTTGCCTACTCCACGGTGGTCCCTCAGATCCCCCCTTGACTGATACTCATCCTTGTCAGCTACCCCTGACATCTGGTTACCTTCTGCCTGCTGCTCCTTCCTTAACGTCCGCAGCACCGTCCCGTACCACCGTCAGCTCCCTCCATCAGGGCCCATTGATTGACCTCTTACGCGGGTCTGACCTCATTGGGTCTAACGTCAGCTAACCCCACGTCAGGAGCCCCAATGTTTATTCCTTTTCGATGGCTATCCCAATGTCAACTATTGTGACGTTCAATATTTATTCTGGCCCTTCCAGGCCTCTTGGTCAAGACTACCATTTGGACCTTCTATTTTCTCTGGACATCAGGCATTCCTTCCTCCATCATCAGGCACATCGATGCCTCATTATTCCCAGGGCTATTTTCCTGGGTACCAACAGGGATACCCATATTATCAGGTACCCCTCCTCATTATGCGGGTTCGGGAGCTCATTTTACTGTCCCCAGCTAACCGCCGCCTCTCCTCCATAACCAGACTTCCAGTCACTGATTCAGTCATGGTGGAAGGATGCAATGTCACAGCTTTTCTCAATTTGGATCATAGGCTTCCTAGTCTGGTGGTGGTGCCCCGACTCCTCCATCCCCTGCCCCTCGGCATATGGTGCATGTCTTGGGTACTACCCTCAGGATATCCTCTTCCAGACTTTGAATGTCCAGAGGGTGAGGCCCCCCACCCGACTCTGAAGCTGATACATCCAGTCTTTCTTGGACGGCTATCCTCTCCCCTGGGGCAAAAGTCTCCTAACTCCCCTCTGGAGGACCCTTCTTTATGGAGCTCCTCCGTATAATCCAACAGGCAAGTGGTTAGAATGCTGAGGATCAGTATCCTATGTGGAAGTGCTTGGCTAAGCATCTAGATTTAGAGGCGGTCTCCCATTCCAGTTCCTCCTTGGATAGCTCCACACGAGGACCTTGCATCCACTATCTGGAAACTGCCACCTCCATTCCTGCTGTCCCTGAAAAGCAGACAGGATATGTTGCTCTCTGAGAGGCGTCCCTTTTCTGGACTCTCACCCCAAGGCAGATTCAATAGTTATTACTGCGCTCATGACCGCTCAGCTAACCCTAAGCACATGAGCACGTCCCCCGAAAAGGAGTCCAGACAATTGGAGCAGTTTGGTAAAAGGTCTACTCTTTTGCCACGTGTGCTCTTTAAATTATGTGGCACACATGGTATCCTTTCAAAAACCTTGGCTAAGTTGAGGACAAGATCTCCTCCTGTGTGACTCTAACCTCAGAGCTAAGATCGCTAAAGGCTTCGTCTCTGAAGATCTCTTGTAGATATGCTCTCAGGGCCACCTCACGATTCAGTGGATGGGTGGCCCACTCCGGCTACTGCTGTTAGCCTCTGGAGGTGCGCTTGGTTGTGCATCTCGGCCTATTGGCAGACATGCAAGCAGCCATCCAGGACACTACTTTTAGAGGATGAGTCCTCTTTGGAGGGACACCAAGGATTTGATTACAGGCCTCCAAGATATTGGGCAGGTCCTCAAATGAGTCCACTCCATGTATGGGCTGGTACTCCCAGAAGCAAACCTTTTCGGTGCCAGTTCAAGCGCCAAGGGAAGCAAGCAACCCCAAAGAAACTGAATAAAAGGCAAGCCACTGGCTCCTCATTTTCCTCTCCACTGGCCGCCAAGACTCAGAGACTGGCAGGAGGGGCCTTGCCCCTGCCCTCTGCCTCCTGACTTACCCAGTCTTCCCTCCCTCTGCTTCAAAGCATGGAGCCAGTGGGGAAGATTCATCCTTCACATCCAGGAATGGGAGGCATCACCTCGGATGCGTGGGTCCTACAGCTCATTTCTCAAGGGCTACGCTAGAGTTCCTGGAGCTTCCTCCAGACTCTCCGCCTGGTCACTTCACTTTACTCCCTGCCAAGCACCACTGGTGAGGAGCAGATCAGGACTCTGGAACGAAGGCAGCTGTCGAACCAGTGCCAGTCGCCCAGAGAGGAAAGGGTTTTACTCTCACTTATTCCTGGTCTTGAAGAAGACTGGGACCTCAGACCTATCCTGACCTCAGCAGTCTGAACCTCTTCGCCAAGTACAACAGGTTCAGAATGTTGATTGTTCAGAGCCTCGTGCCCCTTTGTAGCAGAATCACTGGCTCTGTGCTCAGGACATTTAGGACGTTTACCTGCATATCCTGATCTTAACTGGCCACGCCGTTTCCTGTGTTTTGTTTCCAGGGGAGCACTTCTAGTTCACAGCCCCCTTTGGCCTGTCCTCAGCACCCAGGGTTTTTACCAAGTGCCTAGTGGTGGTGGCGGCCTACGCTGCCAGGGTATAGCGGTGTTCCCCTACCTGGATGACTGGCTACTTTCAGCTCTGTCCAGAACAGCCTTCTGGACTCCCTCTGGGTTACCCTGGACCTTTTTCCTGACTGGGGATCACAATCAGTCTCCCCAAGTCATCTTTAATGCCCTCTCAGAACCTTCAGTTCATAGGGGTGGTTTAGCACGGTCCAGTGCAGAGCTCGCGTCCAGATCTCTTCCGGCCAGAGCATTGTCTATGCTTGCTGGGCCTGATGGCAGCCTCTATCTCCACAGTTCCTTTAGCCAGGTTGCATACGCGGATCTCCCAGTGGACTCTTTGTGTTCAACGGGATCAGCGCTTGGACGATCTGGACCATTCCATTCCTTTTGGTCTCCAGAGCAGTCAAGAGGGATCTACAGTGGCGGTTAGACCCTTTGAATCTGTCTAAGGGACTTCCTTCAAGTCTCCTCCCCTCCCGTGGACTCTCACCACAGGCCGCTTGCCAGGGTTGGGGGTGCACCTGGGGACCACCAAACTCAGGATTCCTGGTCCCAGCTGGAGATGTCCTTGCACATCAACATTCTGGAGATGAGGCGGTCCTTTATGCCTTCAAGTATTTCAGACCATCCTTTCGAGAGGACACTGCTAATCCAGACTCGACAATATGTCTGTAGTCTGGTACATCAGCAAACAGGGAGGCACCTGATGGTACCCTCTATGCAGGAGGCGATGTGGGTGTAGAATTGGGCAGTCCAGCATGACCTGTTTCTTACAACCATGCATGTTCCAGACGTTCACAATATCCTGGTGGGACAGCCTCAGTCAGGCGTTGTCCCCGCTCACGAATGGGAATTAAGTCAGGAGGTAGCAAAACTCTCTTCCAGAGGAGGGTCACCCAGACATCGATCTGTTCGCCTCTCCATCCACGCAAAACTTCTCAGCTTTTGCTCGTTTGTTCCAGAGCCTGGAGCTTTCTGGCATGACGTGTTGTCACTATGCTGGACAGGGAAGGTCTTATCGCCTTCCCTCCCTTTCTCATTCTTCAGAGGTACTTCTCAAACTCCAGGCAGAGGGGCTCAAATGATCCTAGTTGCTTCTCACTGGCTGAGGCAAATTTGGTTTACACTAATGCAGCAGCTCTCAGTGGAATCCCCAATTCCTTTGCCTCTCAGGCACGACCTGTTACTCGGGATTGAGGCAGGTTGGTACATCCTGGTCTCAGGACATTGCATCTTCGATCGTGGCTCCTTCAGACATAATCAGAGCTTGCTTTGGGGTCTCCCAATTGTCGCTCAGGTCCTGGTGGAAGCCAGAAAACCCTCCACCAGATTTACCTATGCTATGAAATGGGCGTTTTTCCATCTGGCGACTTCCAAAAGCTGGGATCCTTTACCTGCTGTGCTCCTTAGGTCATGGAATACTTCCTACCACCTGTCTGATTTCGGTTGTTCGTATTCTTCCTCAAGGTTCACGTGTCGTCCATTTCGCCTACCACGTGCCAGTGGAGAGAAAAACGTGGCCCAGTTGGAGGTTTCTAAGACCTTTTGAAGGGATCCTCCACCTAAAACTTCCCATTCTAACCCCACCCACCTTGGGATTTGAATTTTGTGTTAGTGAAGCTTACACTTCCTCCTTTGAACCAGCTATGAACTGAGACATGCGCTACCTTTCTTGGAAGCGCTATTTTTAGTTGCCATTACTTCTGTTAGTAGGATTTCTGAGCTTCAGGCCCTGATGCATAAGGAGCCTTATTTGATTTTCCATAACGACTGAGCGGTCCGCTGCACTCAATCTAAGCTTTTTCCTAAGATGGTTTCTGAGTTCACTTTAAACCAGACGGTTGAACTCCTGGTTTATTACTCTGCTCATTTGAACAGGGTGGAGGATCTCCTTCACACCTTGGATGTCCATAGAATCCTCAGATGCTACCTTCATAGAACCAAGGAGTCCAGAAAGTCTGATCAGCTTTTTGTCTCCTTTGCCCCAAATCCTTAGGATTGGCAGTTTCTAAACAGTGCCTTTCTAAATGGCTAGGTAACTGCATTCACTTCTGTTACCAGAAGTACAACAAACCTCTTCCGGGAGGTTAGCGGTCACTCTACTAGAGGCATGGCTACTCCCACGGCATTCCTGTGGAATGTTTCTGCAGCAGAGATCTGTGCGGTAGCAACCTGAAGTTCCATCCATAACTTCACGAGCATTACAGTGTGGACATTGCCTCTAGGCGCAGGGCCGGGTTCGGCCTTGCTGTCTTGCAGGGCGACTGTCTTATGCTGGTCCTCTGCTGTTTTCTCTGTTGCTTCTCCTCCTGTGACTCTCTTGGTCTCTCCATGAGTGACTGTTTGGGATTCAGTCCTATAAGTAATGACCTACTGCAGGAACCTCTCGAGTAAGATAGTACAGTTACGTGAGAACTTACCGTAACAGTAGATCTTCGATACAGGTTCCTGCGGTCAGTCTTCCTCCCTCCCTCCTTCCCCCAGTTTTCTGCATTTCTTTCAGCCATTCTGAACTGGGCTCCAGGTTTCATCCTTTCTTCTGTCTCATCCCTTTGGATCTCTGGTGGAGAACTGAGAAGGCGGTGTGGGGACGGCCCACTATATAGGGTCACGCTGGACGTCCGTCACATGACGTTGGGTGGGTGGTCCCCACGGACACTGCTGGAAAAGATTGCCAGGCGATCCTGACTCCAGAGGGTGCAGTTCTATAAGTAATGACCTACTAAGTAATGACCTACTGCAGGAACCCTCTCCAAGATCTGCTGTTACAGTAAGTTCTTACATAACTGTACTGTCTTCGAGAAGAGCTCTTGCAGCAGGTGCTGCTTTCTCCCTCCTTCCCTCCCCTGGCTTTCTCTCTGTTGTTCTTTTCTAGGCAGAACATGCCCAGTTCTCTTTCCATTCCAGACTCTGGATCTCCGTCGGGAGAACTGAGGTGGGGCTGGGGACCGCCTCCTTTGTACCATTGGCTGACATCAGGGAGGCCGACATCGGGGCAGTCCCCTGCTGAAGACTGCTAGCTAGAAGGTTTCTGTGGGGTCCTGGTGCCCGGTGGCTCAGTCCTTATGGTTGTTGCCTGCTGCAAGAACTCTTCTCGAAGGTCTTCTGTTATGGTAAGTTCTTACGTAACTGTACTTTCTAAATTGATCCCTTGCTTTCCTTTGCTTATGTTTGGTTCGGATTCGCTTTTCCGTCGCTGCCAGCTACGGGCAGAAAATCTTCAACAAAGATTTTTCCACAACTCCTGTGTCTGTTTATTTATTTTTATTTTATTTTATTGAAGAGAATCAGAATTATAATCCTTGAGTCATAGACTCATTTGCAAAGGCTCCACGTCACTGCAGAAAGAACAAACAACATTTACTGATAATATACATAGGTACAGTTTATACAATGCATCATGGATCTTAGAGTGGATTTTGGTCTTAGCTATGACCAAAGGTAGTTTACAGATTTGAGGGTCCTAAATAGAACCCCAAGTCAGATTTTATATACTTAGTGATTGTGAGGCCTGGGGAAGTTGTCAGGAGTAAGGCACAGTGTCACCTTAATGGTTGCAGTCAATGGCAGCTGATACAAGTAGGAGGTCCTTGAGACCAGATTTAAATTGGCCAAGACTAGGGGCTAGGAAGATAGAGGCTGGTATGCTGTTTAGCCAAAGGGGCCAGTATGGAAGGACGTTGGCCTAGAGGCCCCGACCTGTGGGGGACTAGGAGAGAGATGCCAGTGGTAAATCTTGGGGTCATTCTGTGTGGGATAGTCTGGATGAGGGGTGGAGACCTTTGGGTGCTAGATTCATGAGAATTTTTTTGCTTGGAGGGTGGTGTGATACTTAAGCCTGTCTTCAAAGGTGAGCCAGTTAGCACGTTTGTAGAACTCACATGTGTGGGTGTCCTATCACTCCTAGTGACCAGTCTGCAGGCTTTATTGAGAGCAGTGTTGATGCTCGTGAGGGCGTTTAGTCGGCAGAACCATAAATCGTAATGCCATAGTCGACCAAAGATAAGACAGAGGAAGTTACAGCAAGATGTAGGGCCTGAGAGGGTAGGCAATGCTTATGTCTGTATAGGATCCCCAGTCTGGTGTTTACAGCGATGTGTGTGTGGTAGGTGAGGATGTCCAGAGTGACACCCAGGTATTTGAAACTAGAGGCCTGTTCAAGAGGGAGGCCCTGGGAGTTTGAAATGAGTTAGCGGGGCACTGCTGAGTGGTCTTTGGCAGTGAGCAAAGATCACTGATTCTGCCTTGTTGTAGTTAGTACTAGGCGGTGCTCAGAAAACCAGGATTCAATTTCACTAAAAAAGCTTTGTAGGGCTGATTGAAGGGAGTTGGGATGGGGTGTTTCCAGAGCAGTACTGCATCGTCACATAGAGCAAGAGCTTCCCTTGCAAGATTGAGGGAGGAAGGAGTTCAGGAAGAGTGTGAAGAGCAATGGGCCGAGAATGGACCCTTGGGGACACCCGATTGGACTGGTCTTTCGGAGAAAAGGGTGGCATTGATTTTAACCTGTTATGTCCAGCCAGAGAGATACTGTAGTCCTTGAACCAGGATGTGGCCTCAGGGGAGAAATGTAGGGAGGGAAGGGCATGGAGCAGAAGTGCGTGACTGACTGTATCAAGGTTTTGGTCAAGTCGGCGATATTGCTTCTGCTATGGGACCCTGCTCCAGGGCCTCGTGAATGTATGAGAGATAAATTCCAGGTGGGCTGTGGTGGTGCTGTATCCCTCCGGAACCCATGTTGTTAGTGGCAGGACAGCGTGTAATTGGTTAAGTAGTTGGTGAGCTGGTCCGACACAATTTTTCTTGAGCCTTTGGGGGTGGGGGCCGAGATGGGTCGGTAATTGCTGCTGGAGGTAGATCCCCACTTTTCAGTATGGGGTAATATAGCTTTTCCATGGCGTGGGGAAACGGCTGAGGGCGATCAGTTAAAATTTTTGTTAGATGTGGAGGTTTCATCCAGGGTTAGTCTGAGTATTCTGAGGTCAGTAGTCACTGCTATGCGTGCATTCATCAAGGCTTTGGTGAGGTAGCATTTAGCCTCATTGTACCTGAGATGGTTCTTAGTCGGAAGGAGGGAATGCGTACAGCAGAGGTGTCTAGGTGGGCATTGGGAATTGGGTCAAAGAAGTTAAGTGGGAGGATGTGACTGAGGTCTGAGAAGGTGGTATTAAGGGCATTGGATATGGCAGTGGGGTCCTGGGTTGAGGTGCAAATCCACTAGGATCTGTGAGGTGCTGGGGACACAGTTTTCCTGCACAGCTTTTATATTGTGCCAGAATTTTTGCCCTGAGCCCCAGGTGGTGGTGAGGGCATGTTTGTAATAAGTGGCCTTGGCTGGCCGTATGGCCCAGATACGTTGTTTCTGGCCTCTCTGTAGAGTTGCCTGTCCTGGGGCAGCTATGAGTCCATGGCTCTATGCCAGAGGTTCTATAGTGCATCAGATTAAGCAGGGACTGTGAGATCCAGGGAATATCCTTGTTTTGAAAAATATGCCTTGTGTATGGGGCAAAGATGTCACAGGCAGCGTTAAAGATAGTAGATAAAGGAGAGGGCAGTATCAACAGAGTGAGCGTCATGTATGGGTGACCAGTCACAGGAGATGAGATACTATTTTAGGAGGGCGAGGAGCACCTTTTTGAGTCGCCTCTGTACTGTTACTTTAGGGAGGCCAGGTGGGAGTTTATTTGACCACCAGCAGGTGACGGGAGTGGTCACTTAGGGCGCTGGAAGCACTCTAACCTGGGAGAGGTTCTTGGTGTGGTTGGTGAGGATGAGGTCTATAAGAGAGGAGGTCCCAGTTCTGGGGTCAAGTCTGGGGGAAAGGATCACCTGAGTGAGGTCATAGACTAGAACAGTGTCTTTGTAGGTGGCAGATGTCGGGATACCCAATTCATGTTGAAGTCTCCCATGATAATGAGCTCGCTATTAGGAGGGAGATGTATGAGGCTGGAGAGAATGGAGTCAAAGGCTGGCTTTTGGTTACTGGGGGATGTAAACAGCTATAATGTATAATGTTTTCCCATGATTGCCAAGTGTGATTTTAATGGTAGTGGATTGGGCATCATTGGTTGGTGGAGGAAGGAGACCGGTAGGGCTTGCAGCATGGTTTTGACATAGATGGCACACCCACCTCCTCGTTTGCACAGTCTGTCTGTGCGAAAGATAGTATGAACACTGAAGGTAACAGAGGCATCAGGGATGTTTTTGAGCCAGGTCTCTGATAATGCTAGGATGTCAGGGTGTGTTGAGCAGTCCAGCCCTGGAGAGGGGTAAATTTGCTTGGGAGGCTGCAGATATTGAGGAGGCTAGTTGTAGGCTGCCTAGCTTGCCCTCTGTTGTAGCACCAGGAGTGTATGGCCCGGGTTTGGATGCACATTGCCTGACAGTAGGAGGCAGATGGAGAATAGCTTGCCTAGTAGCTTGGGTGCAAGGCGAAGGGGAGTATGGAAAATGTGGTTTTTGGTGGGTCTTACAGGTATAGGGAGGGTCCTTAGAGATGGGCTAGAAGTGCTGGGGTGAGAGGAATGGAGGCTGAGGTGGAGTGATCAGTGGGCGTGAGAGGTGAGATCCTGGGGTCAGGAGGCAGTTCTGAGTAGGTTGGAGGTATAGTAGGTGCAGACTAGTTTGTGGTAGTCGGAGCTTAGGGGAGCATAATAAGTGGACAAGCAGGGAGCCAGTCATTGGGGTCCCATGTATGTGACTCATTGACTGACTGGGGAGCATGGAAGGGGGTGGCGTAGTGAAAGGGTGCAGTGTGGCAATAGCGACTAGCATCTGCAAGTAGATATGCATGTTATTCCAGTGAGAGATACAGGATTGGATGGGAATGATGACCACTAGTGGTGAAAGAGTATAGGCAGCAAGTGGGAAAGTGGGCTGATTGGTTTTACCGATCATGTGACTTTCTATAAAAACTAAGTTTGCCAAGGGTGGTGGTGGGGCAGTGGGGCAGCTGGCGCAGAGCACCCAGCGAGGCTATAAAACTGCATATCAGCACTCGATGTGAGAGCAATGCTGTCGGTCCGTACCTTCAGTGTGTCGGCGTGGGAGGGGCAGCTTCTGGACCCTCACGACCTCCCTAACTGTGGCCCAGCTGTGGATAAGGAGAGGGAGAGCAAACATTATATCCAGGTAGGAGGCTTGAGGAGGCCAGCTTAAACTCTAAACTCCCTAATTTACAGGGGAGGCACCACGCAGATATCGAGGCGATGGTTGCACACACATATATTCCCTTACTTCAGAATTGGAAGCACACAGCATTTACTCTCCGATTGAATTACAAAATACAGTCAGCCCTTTGTACTGAGAGTGATCCAACTGTTTTTAAACATACAGTGAAAGACTTAGTCAGGAGTTAAATTAAATTAATCTTACAGTTAGACTTGAATCTGCATGCAGCGTTTGCTCTGGAATTGCTTTTAAGCACACTCAGGCTACAGCCTACAGTGAAAGACTTAGTCAGGAATTAAATTAAAGTGATCTTACAGTCATAATTTTGCCTTTAAGCATGCAGCGTTTACTCTAGAAATGCTTTTAAACATACAGGGCAGGATTCACAAAGAAGATGCACAGCACCAAGTCCGCTTTTCAGACCCAAAGCGGTGGCATTCACAGAAGGATGCGCCATACCAAGCACCAAGCTCAACACCACTGTGAATCACCACATAGGACACAACGGAAGATCCCAGAAGCGACCGCCGCATCCAGAGATGTCCAGGCAGGTAGGCAGCCCTGCAGCCACACAGGGAGCCAGCAGAACAACTGGAGCAAAACAGTAGGGCAGGAGGAGCAACCATAGAGCTGTCACAAACAGACCCACGGACCAGTGTTCCCATTAAGGCTGCAGATCTGGGGTGCACTGCACCCTCTTCAAAAATTTTCAGGGGTACAAAATAAATTATAAGGGTTTATTCTACCATTTGTACAACATTTTGTGGGGTACATATACTTCAAACAGAATTATGGGGGTACAGTGCACCCCTTCACACAAAAATTTACTTGAATTTCATAATTTGTACTTGACTCAAGTACAGATAGGAGTAAATAGGAACACTGCCACGACACAGGTGTAGAGTAAAACATGTTTACAAAACATGATGACCTTATAAACTGTACAGATCAAATGCCAGAAAAGGAACAACAACATCATCAACAACGATATCCACAGATGGGGATGAGGGGAGCAGGGACGGTAGGAGGGCGGGAAATGGGACAGAAACAGGGGACAGGGTAGGGCAACTATTTACACAGGAAGGCCCCAGACAGTGGCAGGGGACACTAGGCAGTGCCCGTGCCCTGCCACGCAGCACCCTGGCATGGCCGAGGCGCAGCACAACGCCCACTGCAGCTGACAGGCACCGAACAGTCCGTGTAAGAGGGCGCAGGACCGCCCTGGATGGTCACACGGATCCTCTGGTCCACATCCACTGGCACAGCACCACCACCATCACCACCCGAGCAGCACAGCTCCAATTGTGACCAGTTCATGGCCCTAGGCACCATTCTCCCAGCTCAGGCATCCTACACTGTGTACATACAGGTGGCAAGGTGCAAACAGGGAATGCACTGTCCACTGACCATTATGCGCCATGAAACAGTGATACGCGTGCAGAACACTGCGCACTGAACATGATGCGTGATTGCCCGCTGCCGACGGACCGGCGCTTGCGCATGCCACCACTCTATGGGCGCACGCCAGTGACATATACCGTGCATAATGCACGATCTGTGGGAAGGACGGACAATGCAGCATGGGCTGGCGATTGTGGGACTTGTTGCGCCGATACGGTACATGGCACCGCGATTGTCAAGCACGCCATGACGCACCGGACTATGGCGGAACGGTGCATAATGGCGATGTGCCATAACGATGTGAGAGGGATGTGCGTGTGGACTGCCCCAAGCCATGCAGATGCGCCACCCAGACCATGCATGTGCTGGGAATGTGCCGTACTGTGGTTGGCGCATCACACAGATGCTCTGTGCAAAGTGAGATGAGCTGGGAGTAATATGCTATTCAGAGAAACGCGTCAAACAGCCTCATCAACCATGCATGAGCATCTCAGCCGATTAGCATCTCATTAACAGGTGCTCAGGCCTCATTTGCATGCCCTGAGCCATAAATGCTCCTAATTCAGCAGGCTGAGACCAGGGTACTGAGAAGAGTCATTGCCTACAGAGTGAGTATACTGCCACAGTCACAGGGCTACAGCACACACTGGTGTGCCTGCATCAGAGTGTGCACAGCTGATGGTGCCCCAGTATACCACATGTGGGACCAGACTACCATCAGGTGGCCACCATGGCAACACGTGTTGTACAACCCCAGGGATGTATCCGCAGGCGACATTGGACAGGTCCCTGCCAAAGCCGCGGCGGAAGACCATGTCACTGGGACACGCACAGCACATTCCAGGCACCGCTGCACAACGGTTGGCATTGCACCATGGCGGTGTACTGACAGAGGGATCAACATGTACAGAGGACAACACAAAGTACACAGGGACACAGGGATGGGATGTATGGCTGGGGTGGACTGCACTGTGAGGTGCATGCAGCGCCATGACACATGTATGTACGTCGAGACAGTGCAACACCTGTGCAGGCACAGTGTCACCACTGCCAGCACGCACACTGCCGCTGTGCAAACACTGCGTGCCACCTCATGGCAGTCCCCTCCACCCTGCAGCCAACACAGTGGTGGCACCCAGGTATGATGGTGCACCATGGTGGTGGAACACACACTGCTGGGGTATTGGGACACACACACACGCAGGCAGACGATTATCACACACCCTCTGGTGGCTACATGGTACCCACCACCCCGTCGTGCCATGTGTGGCGCGATGCACCACCCTCATGGACCGCACACCATGGTGCATGTCTACCTGTGCCTGGCAGCCCCACCGTGGACCCGGCACAGCCACCAGCACCACAGACCATGGTGAGCCTGCAGACAGTGGGAGACTGGTGTGGGTATGTGGGTACACCTGGGCAGGTCTGACACAGGATTGCTTCTACCGACAGTGTATTGAATGTCTGAGGTCAAGTACCACCTCCAGGCGGCAACCAAACTTCACGCGGGATGAGGAGAGGGTACTCATCGAGGCATGCCATCTACACCTGGATGTACTCACTGGCAGGGGTGGCAGCAGGATGGGCGTGCAGAGGGCTGGGAGGAGGTGGCCGGCCTGTGAGCGTGGTCGCACCATGCAGCCACACAGTGCAGGAGTACAGGAAGCATTGGAATGACAGCGGAGGAGGGCCAAGAGGTGGCCAGCATCCAGGCCTCCCTACGGTGGACAGGAGGTGGACCAGCCTCGGTGGCACAGCTCAGCCACTTGAGGCCCTCCAGGCTGTCAGTGTGTCAGGGCGATCCGTGCATGGCGTCCTGTGGTGGCTTCCAGGCAGGAGAAAGGCCCGTCGCAGCATGGTGAGTAGCTGTGCACCCTGTCCGCACCCACCATGGACAGGCGTGTGTACCCAGCGGTGTGTGGCTGACTGTGCATTGTGTCATGTGCGTCCTGTGCGTAACCATGTCTCCTTTCTCTCTTCCACAGCTCCGTCGCGACTCCATGGGCGTGGCCATGGCGACTCTGCAGCCCCATAGGCAATGATGCAGGCCCGCCATGGGCGGTTGACACTGGCGTGGGCATGTCGGGTCTCGCGTGTCCATGCCCCACACCACGGTTATGGTACCTGTGGCGGAGGGCCTGTGGAGCCTCCACCAGCGACGGCGTACTGCAGGTGGTACATCTCATGGTCGTGGGGCCTGGCTTAGTTGTCTGATGGTGACCCAGATGAGGTATGGACATAGCGGATGCACTCATTGTGCTTGCAGGGTGAAGCATTGGCACGACACATGTTCCACCGTCAGCAGCGCCACTGCAGTGCACACAGCGCGGGGCCGCTATGCATGGGACCCTGGTGCCAGCGGCGTTCCCAACGTGCTGGACACCAGTGCAGTGGTGGCACGAATACCTGGGGCTGTGTGTGCCATGCCCTTGCACCGCTTCCCAGCCCAGTGCTAGCAGCATCAGTGGCATCCAGGCAGGGCACCAGTGAGCATGCACCTGCTACAGTGGGTCCACTGGATGGCGTGCATGGACGGTATATGCCAGTGCCCAGCCGTGATACGCACACAGCACAGCCTGACAGGGTGCGCCCACCGCCTGTGGATGACCCTGGTGAGGCCTACCATTCCCCAGTTTGGCTGGCGCCATCCCCATGCCGCATCACCTGCCGATGACATGGGTGTCTACCATGACCTGTTGCAGGCAACTGTGGATAGTCAGAAGGCACTCCGGGCAGTCATGGTCCAGGAGTATGAGTCCGGCGTGGCATGCTCAGATGCTGGCTGAGACCGCCTCATGCGGGTGGGCATGACAGCAGCCATGGAAGCGGATCGCAGCTGCTGCAGAGGCAATGGCTGCTTCCACAGCATGCCACGGACAACGTCGTCCAGTCGGGCGCCCAGGAGCACGTCCTGGACACCCGACAATGGGAACAGGTGGGCCAGTTCCAGCTCCACCCAGTCGGATAGATCTCCTCCCAGGCTAGATCTCAGTCCCTCCGGTGAAAATCGGACATCGGGGGCTCCAGTTCGGTCTCTCTTCAGCCCTTGAAGACCCAAGTCCAAAGATAGCCGGCTGTCCGGTTCAGTCAGCCAGGTCTGCCACAAGCACCAGTCTAAGTCGGTCTAGGCCTAGTACTGACTGTCACAAACCCACTCAGCAGGTCAGCCTCCACTCCCAAAGTGCCAGCCTCACGAGTGTAGTCTTGTGAACATTTAACAGAACAAGGTAACCCTCTTGTCTGTTTTGTGGGTTCAGTCAACGTTTGGTCTCAAGTCTTGGAGGGATTCAAACTGTGAACCTCTTGCTAGCATACCCAATGCAGGCTCAGATAATTCTGTCTTGAGGCCAGATATCTTTTCCTAGGGGCACCTAACCAGGTGTACAGAAATGAACCCTTACAAACTGTAATGAAAGACCTCAGATTTAAAACGCTTACCTTTTCCAGTTTGGTATCACCATTCAAGCTATGCACAGTGTCTGCTTTAACCATATATACTCTGCTTGTAAAGGAAAGAAATCAAAGACAGACCAAGTAGGCTATAAAATAGAGTTTTACTAAAATAGATAAAAATATGTAACACATAAAATACAGAACTATTATACCACAAGACATAAAAATTTCTTAAACAAAACTGGTTTTAACAGTGAAATTTCTTCTACAGTACTTAGATTTTCTCTCTCTCTAAATATCTGCTTAAAGTGCTCACATTTGTTTCTTTGTCAGAGTCTAGATAGAAGTGTCTCTGAAGGAAAACAGAATAATGTTTAAAAGCTGGTTCTAGGAACATGGATATGTTGTTCTTCTACACTGTCTGGCAGGTTCCTTGCCGCTTTAAATCTTGCCGGAAGGTCTTAGAGCTGGCTCCTCCCCACCGGGTGGTAAAACTCGGCTCGCCCATGGCGCGTCAGATCTTCCTTACCGCTTGAAGCTCAGGTTCCTCCTTAACGCCTCTGCGGTATGACTGGATCCTAATTCTTCGGTTCTCCGAAACTTATTTTAAAATTTCAAGACGTCATCTTTCTCCCTCACAGCTGCGATGGACAAATCGACTCCCGGATTTTGGCGGTGCCCTTGTAGGTAGAAGATGTCAGGACAGACCCGCACTCCACATCGTCTACTGCCTCGGCCTGAAACACGACTGCTGAATATCTGAGGTCATACCGTTCATTTTGTGTGATCCTGGAGGACTGCGCTGCCCGGTTCAGCTTGGGTGCCCGAGAAGCACTACCCGCGGTTAAGTCGAGAGGAGGCCCATTGGGTGGTTACCGCGGCGGCTGGCTCAGCTGAGCAACTCGAGCAGATGATCCGCCTCAAGGAGGAGGCGGCTCAGGCGATCATCCTCTTCCTCAGTCTCGGCATTTATCCCGCTCTCACTGGGTACCTTGTATTCAGCTTCTTTCAAGGAGCTTTGCCAATCCCTTTCACGAAGGGAGGGCTATCGGGACATTCTCTCAGTCCAAAAGTAGGACTCAAGGTAAGTCCCATCGCCGGTGTTCGTGGGAATGGGAGAGGTCCCCTTCCCCGGACGATCGACTTGGTTGAGGAGTTGCAGCTAAGGCCGCTGGCTTCACTGAGCGCTCCCATCAGGCCAGCCGCCAAGACAATTTGTACCCATTTATGAAATTAGATTATTTATTTATTTTATTTAGTTTTTGTTTACCAGGTAAGTGCACTAGCCATAGGGATGACTATTTTCAGGCACTGACCCGAGAATTACAGAACAAATTACAGGAATTTTCAGACAGTAGCAAATACAGAAAAAAGGTACAAAAGCAAGGTAAGATAACATCAGGATTTCCATATCATATGGGGTACAGAGTTTAGAGATTACAAAACAGAGGTAGCATTGGTTTGCCCAGTAGGTAAAAACCATCTTTGAAGTTAAATAACCAGGTAAATAGCATTAATATGCCAGGTAAGGGCCCAATCAGAGAAACTGGACTAATTCTTCACACACCCCAAGAGGTTGGGGTGAGACATAGGTACAACTGTAAGAAACATAAAATTTTCTGAAGGAGAGAAAAAATAGTACAATACAACACAACATGCAAACAACAGGATCCATTTCTGGGCATTAAACATTAGTCATTTAGAGCTTAAGTGCCTGGAGTAAGGAGATCAGAGTTACATAAGGGAAAAAGTGGCAGCTGATGCAGGAGCCATGTTTAGGGGGTTGAAGCAGGTACAGGAGACCTGACTAAAGAGGAAGGAGGAATATTTGATTTTAAAATTGACATGACTAGGAGCTAGACGGACATCCAGAGGTAGGGAGTTCCAGAGTTTGACTGCCGAGTGTGAGAAAGCTTAGGGTTCCTTTGTTTGATTTGCATCTCGTTAGTAGCAGCAAGGCTTTATCAGACGATCAAGACTGTATGAGAAAGGCAATGGGATAAGCAGTGAGGCAAGTGAGAAAGGGGTACCTAATCTGAGAATATTATCAGTCAGGCAGCCAAGAGCTAGATCTCGAACTGAAGTAGGGGTAACCAGTTTGGTCGGCATAAAGCTGACAGTAATGCTTTGTCCAGGGGAGGCAGACACATACCTGCAGATGCTATTATATGTGGTATTCCATTTCTTAAGGAGCGAGTGGGATGAATAGGTAAGTGACACACCATAAATTAGCGATGGTAGCAGTATACCACGAGCAATGGCTAATCTAGCTGACTGTGTAAGGACATAACTTGTTTTGTAGGCTACCCCAATTTAGCATTGACTACTTTACAGGTAGCAGTTATGTGCTTGTCGAGCTAAGGTTTTCATCTAGGAGGACACCAAGATACTTGAAAGAGCGCATGATTCAAGGACCAACCCTCCCTGACCAGATACCTTTAATATGTCACGATTTTGTTTTAGTTTGGTTGGAGTTCCAAACAGCTTGGATTGAGTTTTATTAGCATTAAGGATTAACTTGTGAAGGAGAGCCAGGATTGAGTAGACATGAGAGCAGATGAGAGAGTTTGGATTATGTGGTCAATGTTCTTGTCACAGCAGTACAGTACCAAGTCATCGGCATAAAGGATCATGGAACAATTTGGGATAGCTGTTGAGATGCTATTTATAAAATGGAGAAAAGAAGGGGCCCAGTATCGACCCCTGAGGGACACCTAGGTTGACTATTCAGATGAACTGAATCTGACAAACTGAGTTTCTGTTTGATAGGTAGCTATTAAACCAGGCCACTGAGTTACGAGAGAAACCAAGGGCTTGTAGGCTTTCAAGTAGAAGAGGGTGGTTGACAAGGTCAAAAGCCTTAGTGAGGTCAATGTCCATTATCCATAGCAGTTAGGATATCATTTGTTAGCGGCAGCAAGGCAGTGGCGGTGCTATGACCTTTCCTAAGTCCATGCTGAATTGGAGAGGAGGTTATATTTAGTCAGAAATTCAGTTACTTGGATAGAGACTAATTTTGCATAGGACAGATAGTACGGTTATTGGCCAATAGTTAACCATAACCCTTTTGTCACCTTGCTTTGAACTGGGGGTTACTTTGGCAACTTTTCCAGATCGATGGGACTAATCCAGTGCAAAGCGAGAGGGTGAAAATTCTAGATGGAGGTTGGGCAATGAATGGTGCTGCCAGTTTTAAGAGTCTGGGCTCAGTGCCATCAGATCCCACACTAGTTTTGTCAGAGATAGAGTTCAGTGCTTCAGTACTTCAGATTTAGTTACCGCCTTAAAGTAAAAAGGTGGGAGGAACGAGGATGCAATGGGTGAAGTAGGTTTAGGTGAGGGCTGTGTGGGGAGGAACGTGGATGTGAGGCTGGACAGGTCAGAGAATTGTCTGTTGAATGCTTCAGCATGGTCCTAGGGTCATTACAGTGGACACCATTAATGACCATGTCGTCTACAAGTTGAGTTTTCTTTGATCCGAGGAGTTTTTACATGTGCCCAGAATTTCCTAGGGTCTCCAGAGGCTTCCAACAAAGCCTGTTACAGTAAGAGCTTTAGCTAGTCTGATCTGCTTTTACAAGCAGTTCTCTGCACCCTAAAGGTCTGGAAGTCAGTATCGAGACCAGATTTTCTAAAGCGTCTCCAGCTCTTGTCCCTAGTATGTAGTGCTGCTAGGAGATCTTTGTTTAGCCACATAGTAAGTTTTGTTCGAACACGCCGGGTCATGAGAGGTGTATGACTATTTTGGATTGCTAGAAATTGATCTAGAAAATAGTCTAGAGCTGATTGGGCATCCAGGGGTTGGGAAAGATAATGACCAGTCAATAGACGAAACTTCATGCAGGAACTTTGCCTGGTCTAAATTGGCGAGTTCCTGAAGGTGATATAGTGTGGTGGCAGAGATTGGGAGCCTGAATGTTGCCATATGCAAAAGACAGGGGAGTGATCAGATATAGAGTCTGGAAGGATGCCTGCATCAATAATTCTGTCAACCCTATTTGTTAGTATCCAGTCCAACAGCATTCTGGATGTTTCTCTTGGGGAGATCCTTGTGGGCACGGCTATGACTTGGTGGAGGTGATATTGTTTCTGTAAGTGAGCTTGAGTTTGCCCTAGCCAGTTGAGATTCATATCCCCAAGGATTAGTAGCTCACTATTCCTGCTATATTTACTGCTTCATCAAGTAAGTTTATGAGGGCAGACAACCCACCCCAGGGGCGGATTGTAGGCAGTGATTATATGTAGTTCTTAGGGCCAAGAAGTAGGAGTGCATGAAGGGATTCACATTTGGACGATAGAGAGCCTTAGTGAGACGTTGAAATGAGTCTTGTAAAATAACGCCACCCCCCACGCTTTGGGGATATTCTGTCATGCCTGAGTAGATTATAGCCCTTTAACGAGCAGAGAGTCTGGGGTGGAAGGTTTGAGCCATGTCTCCGAGAGGCACAGTATGTCTGGGTTGTGCATGAATACCCAAGCCTCTAGTTCAGGGAGGTTTAGCATTAGGCTCCTAATGTTAAAGTGGGCTATGCGAAGCACTGTAGTGGTGGCCCAGGAGACATTGTTACTTGCCTGAAGACTTGAGGACCAGGGTTCAGTTCCACATCCCCAGCCAGTAGAATAGTAAGCAGCAAAGATACCGTAGCTTATGATGAGAGCGCAAGAAGATAGGAGGGACTTTAGAGCTGAATGTAAGAACATAGGTTACAAGCTGATAAATGCGATATCTGGGGATCAGTAGTGGAGTGAGATCAAAGTGATCAGTGGGTCTGATTAGTTGATTAGAAAGCGGAAGTCATAATTAGGGCATAGCTGTTTGTAGTAAATATGGGAACATTGTGGCAGGGAAACTATAGCCATGAAATGGAGTAGTAGACAGGTTACCAGTGAATGCATAGAAGTCCAAGACATGATGTGTAGTCACAGGAGAATTCACACTTGTGAGCAGAGTTAGCTGCTGGAGAGAGGAGAAACACAGGGGCATTTAATGTAGAGCAGTGATCCTGTGCATAAACAGAACAAGATGCCCCTAGTGGCAGATAAATATAAGGAGCAGATGGCAAAGTGGCCTGTTAGTTTCTGCAACTAACAAACAGTGAAACTGACAAACAGTAAGCTATATAAGAAAATGCAGAGATAGGGTGGGAGGGTGAGGGGAGGGAGCGCGCACGCGCCAAGTGGATTTAGCTGAGTGAGACACGGATTGTTTGTTCAGAGCGGCACCCATTTTCACAAGAAAAGAGCTTCTGCAAGTAAAGTTAGTCTTGCAAGAGCTGCTGTGCAGTTTTTAAAATCAGACGAAAGTTTACATGTGGTAATGCTCAAGGTAGCAATCCTCTCGATGACCTGAAGGGGCTCCGAGAACAGGTTTTTCCAGAGTGTTTTAGGCGCCAAAACAGGATTCAAACAGCGCGGCGCTGCTTACCTCGTACCGAGACCACCAATGTCAGTGGGATCGGCTGGACCGAGACGATGTCCGAGACTGAGACCCTCGGTGTTTCCGAGGCGGTCTGGAAGGCGGGGACATGACCGTCGGACAGGCTGTCGACTGGTGAGGCCGACAACCCTTCTTCACCGGTTCCCTTGGTGGAGACCGAGGACCTGCCTCGCCCCGGTGCCGCAGTCCCGGTTAAAGGCTTCAAGCGAGGAAGAGCGGGTGTCCCCGCCCCTTCCAGACCCGTCCTCGAAACACCGAGGTCTCCGTCCTCGGACATCGTCTCGGTCCAACCGATCCCGCTGACATCGGTGATCTCGGTCCCTGCACTGAGGCAGCGCGCTCATTGCCTCGCCTTCCTCGGAAGAGAGAGGCTTCAGCAAATGTGCGCCGACGCTTACGAGGACCTGATGGGCAGCAGTTACTTGTCCGGGAACAAGCCGACACCGCCGCCTTCCCCAGCCATCAAGTGGCTGTCACCTGAGCGGCGAAACAGTCCCTCGCTGTAGCCGAGATGCTCAAGCCTGGGCCGTTGTTGGCTGAAACCAGTTGCCCCACCGATTGTGGTGGGACCTCCGCCTCACAACCAAAATCGGGCGTCGACCAAGACTGTTGGTTGGGTCAGGGCCTGCCCACAGGTTGTCGGTCACCCTCACTCCCGACCATCCTTGGCAGGCGGAGGTGGCTCAGGCCCAGGCAGCTCTTTGCAGACTCCTCAGAGCGATTCCTCCCTGTTCTCCAGGCCCATTGACCTGGAGTCCTCGAGGGCCAGTCGATGGATGAAAGCCCATCGTCCTTCATGGGTTTGCTTCGCTCATCTCGAGTCCACCAGGATGCAACTCGAGCCAGTATCCAAGCTGGCTGCATCCCTGACGCGAGATACTGGACCGAGGGATTCACCCACGGAGGCCTTTCCGTTGGCTGAAGCCATTGTTGGCCCAGCCTTGGAGCTCTGGCAGCAGCCTGCTTCCTGTCCTGCACCTTCGGCCAGGATGGCCAGGAGTATCTCGGTCCCTACCGACTCTTTGCCTGGTTTTCAGAACACCCCTCTGTCGAGGGGTTGGTCACCGACAGCGTTTTCTGGCATTCCGGGAGCGCTAGGGATGTGGACAAGCCCTCGACAAGGAGTCAAAAGCTGGACTACGCCGGCGCAAGGTGTGTGCTGCGTCCTCCCTTGGCCTCCGCCAGGCCAGCTCGGCCGTGCTGATGACACACTTCTCCCACGCCCTCATGGGCTCCCTGGATGAGGTGATCCTCATCTCCCAGCTGACCTGCAGACCACGGTCCGGCAGGTCTTGGGACCAAGGTAGGAGCAGTGGCTAAGCAGCAGCTCCAAGCGGCTCTGGACTTGAGACTCCTGTGCCAGATCGGTTGTGGCCGTGGTGGCCATGTGCCGCAGAGCATGGCTGAGGATATCCACCTTCCCGCGGATACCCAGCACAAACTGGCAGATGTCCCTTCTTGGGGACCGACCTCTTGACCCTGGGTGGAAGGTCACCTCCAGCGGATCGAAAAGTCCAATGCCACTCTGGACTCTGTCACCTCTGCCCAGAAGGACAAGGCGCGCCGACAGCAGCAGCACAAGTCCTTTCGTCCTCTCTGCCCTCTGGTCACGTCCGCCCAACAGCACCAGCACCAGGGCCAGCAGGCTCGCGCTGGCATCCCAAACCCAAGCCAGCGGCTTCCTCCAACAGGAAGCAGGAGGTAAGGCCCAGGAGGTCTCGGCGGTCCCTCCTCTAAGCCTGCCCAGTGGCGGGTTGAGGGTGTCTCCCCAGCCTCGTCACTCCCCTGAGTTCCCCCATGTGGGATGGCTCCGCCACTTCCTTTCTGCCTGGTCCGCTATCACCACGGACTGTTGGGTGTTGGAGGTGGTAGGAAAGGGCCTACCCTGGAGTTGAACAGGCCCGCCCTTCCAGGTATCGCCTCTCGGGGGCTCTGGGTCCACAGCCTCCCTGTCGGCTCAGCCGAGCCAATGTCCCTGCTCCTCGAAAAGAGGTGATCAGGAAGGTGGCGGATCCTCCTCCAGACCCGGGTTTGTGTCCAGGTACTTCCTGGTCCCCAAGCGACGGGGGCTGGCGCCCATTCTCGACCTGCATGACCTGAACAGGTTCCTAAGGTCTCAGACCTTCAGGATGGTCACTCTGGCTCAGATAATCCCATCCTTGGAGCGAGGCATGTGGTTCTGTTCTCTGGACCTTCAGGACTCATTCTTTCACGTCCCAATCCGTCCGTCCCACCAGAGATTCCTCCACTTCAGAGCGGAGGGATCCCTTTCTGATTCGGGCCATGCCCTTGGCCTTTCCCTAGCTCCCAGGGTCTTCACCAAATGCATGGCAGTGGTGACAGCATTCCCCTGACGCGAAGGGTCGGGTGTACCCTACCTGGACGACTGGCTGATTGCAGCCCCCTCCAGAGCGGAGGTGGAGCGGTCAGAGATCTGGCCTCCAGGTTTGCTCTCAGGTTGGCCTCCTCATCAACGAGGCCAGAGTCGGAACTTGTGCCAAAGCAGGTGATACAGTTCATCGGGGCAGAGCTCGACTCTCTCCGAGCCAAACACGGCTCCCAGCGGACAGGGCAGGGTTCTTTTCTCCTTTGCCCAGTCATTTCAGGTTGGGCAATGCGCCTGCCAGGACTTCCTGCACCTCCTGGGCCTCATGGCGGCTTACACCAGCGTGGTCCGTTGGGCCCGTTGGTACATCGTCCCCTTCAATGGGGCTGGCCAGCCAATGGTCACAGCACCGAACCACTGGATCAGCTAGTGACAGTGACCTAGGGATGTGGAGCGCTCTCCAGTGGTGGACTGTTCCAGCACATCTGCAGGAGGGCATCCGTTTGTCCGCCCGAGCGGCGGTCTCGCTATCGACCGATGCCTCTCTGATGGGTTGGGGTGCCCATCTGGGGAGCACAGAGCGCGCGGCCTCTGGTCCCTCGGGAGTCCCGATGCCATATCAACCTGCTGGAGCTTGAGCGGTTTGTCTAGCTCTCACCGCCTCGCCTCCGTTTCTATGGGGGTCAAGTGGTTCAGGTCCAGACAGACAATACCACGACCATGTACTACCTAAACCGCCCAGGCGGGACGCGCTCCATGCCTCTGTGCAAGGAAGCTCTCCGCATTTGGTCACTCATGCGCAGCCTGGGCGGATCTCCTCGCCATTCATGTGGCAGGAGCCTCCAACACCCTGGCTGATGCCCTAAGCCAGATAGGGGCTGCGTCTCACGAATGGTCTCTCCTGCGAGGTAGTACAAGATCTCTTCTCCCATTGAGGCATGCCTCAGCGGACCTGTTAGCCTCCAGGGAGAATGTGAAGCTGAGACTGTTTCATGCCCCCCCCTCAGCAGGGCTCGCTGCAGGGGATGCCTTCTCGAGGCCGTGGACCCGGGCCTCTTCTCGCCTTTCCCCATTTCCCTTGACCCACAAGGTGCTTCTCAAGGCGAGGAGGGACAAGGTGCAGGTGATTCTAGTAGCCCCAGACTGGCCCAGCCAGTTCTGGTATCCAGATCTCCTCAGTCTCAGCTCCAGGCTCCCGGCGGCTTCCAGCCTGCCTGGACCTGATCTCAGTCAATCAGGGAAGGTATTCCATCGGACCTTCAATCCCTGCGCCTGATGGCCTGGTTCCTGAGCGGCTTGAGTTCCGGGCCTTGGGTCTTACCGGCGAGGTCCTCCAATGTCGTTGAGGCGTCCGTGAGAGTCGACCAGAAAATGCTCGCCTTCAAATGGAAGAGATTCTCCATTTGGTGTCAGGGCAAGGGCCTGGACCCTTCTCCTGTTCTTTGGCAAGCATTCTGGACTACCTGTGATCCTTTCTCAGCTAGGGCTTGATTCGTGACCCTTAAGGTGCACCTGTCAGCCATCTCTGCTTACGGGCTCGGGCCGGGAAGCAGTTGGTGGCGCAGGGGGAAGGTGGTGAGGCGCTTTTTCAGAAGCTTAATCACATATCCCTCTGGTGCGAGGAACCTCCACCTCCGTGGGATCTACTGCTGGTATTGGCTAAGCTCATGGGCAAGCCATTCGAACCGATGCACAGGTGTGACATCTCTCACCTGTCGTGGAAGACCGCCTTCTTGGTGGCTAGCACATCAGCCAGAAGGATGGAAGAGCTCCAGGCGCTTTCCATCGAGTCTCCTATCTGGTCTTCCACAGGGACAAGGTTGTCATCGCCCACACCTGAAATTCCTTCCGAAGGTGTTGTAGGAGTTTCACCTTAACCAGGTGTTGACTCTGCGGTATTCTACCCCAATCACACCTCGAAGGCCGAATATAGGCTCCATACTTTGGACCCTAGAAGAGCACTCGCTTATTACAAGGACGACTGAAGTTCGGAGAGAGTTCGCCAGCTGTTTGTCACCTACACTGAAGCCGCACCTGGCAGACCTGCAGCCAAGCGGACAATAGGCAGGTGGGTCACCTCCTGCATAGATCTCTGCTATAGGTTGGCTGGCATGGAGCCTCCCAGAGGGATAAGAGCTCATTCTACCCGCCATACCGCTGCTTCCAGGGATGTCCCTATCCAGGAAATCTGCAGGGCTGCTTCCTGGAAGTCAGCACACACCTTCATCACCCACTACCACATCGACCTTGAGTCACGCTGGGATGCTGATTTTGGGGCCTCGGTTCTCCAGTCTTTATTTCCCAAGTAGGGGTGCGCCTTGCCTCCCTCCTCCCAGAGAACTGCTAGAGTCTGCCAGACAGTGTGGATGAACAACATATCCATGTCCCTAGAAATACAGGTTACTCACCTGTAGCAGGAGTTCTAGGAATGGTATATGTTGTTCATCCCTACCATTCCCCGACCTCCCGGCTTTGGCCTTTCAACCTGGCTTCAGCAGGCTAGATCTGGCATCATGGGGCGGAGCCGAGAGTTTTACCACCGGGTGGGTGGGAGGAGCCAGCGAAGACCTTCCGGCAAGATTTAAGGCCAAGGAACCTGCCAGACAGTGTGGATGAACAACATATACCATTCCTAGAACTCCTGTTACAGGTGAGTAACCTGTATTTTTCCCCACCTATTTGCATGAGGTTACCTAGCTCCTCCTGTCAGAATATATAAAAAATATATATCTATATAAAAACAGGATGTCTTTTCCAAGTATTAAATTCTGCAACCTCAGCATAACTCATGTTCTTATTCAAATGACATTTTCTTTGATCTCATGAGCATCTTCCCTTCCCAGGACATCAAGGCATCTTTATGATTTCGCACCAGTGTACTAAACCTGGTTTCCCGCTCAAAAGCGTCATAAAAGGGATACTGATTTCCCTTTAGCAGTTAAAGCTATAATGAGACGTAGAAAAACAGGAGATTCCTGATCAAGGCCTGTTCTACTCTGTAATTAGCTCCTGGCCTTCCACGTAACACCTAGTATCTAAAACCCTTTGTGTGTGTGTGTGTGTGTGTGTGTGTGTGTGTGTGTGTGTGTGTGTGTGTGTGATCTCACATGCTGTTTCAGCATTTCTCATGGGAGGCAGTTCATAACCCATTTTATTTTACAAAAAGTGATCATACAGCACTCATAACTATCTATCCGTCACACTGGCACATGAGACTGGTGCGGGGCGCGAGCGTTCGGTCTCTCAACCTCCAATGGGCTACAACCCCCAGGAAGACATCAGAGCTGACGTCCCTCAAGCAGATGTCAGAGGCGACAGACGCCGGACCAAGCGCCCGCTAAATGACCTGAGACCCAACGCCACCCCCGCCTGCCATCATACACCGGTCACTGGAGGACATTGAAGAGGTCAGGCACACACCACTGATGACCAGACATCGGAGACATTGAAGATGTCTGACTACCCCAGGGTCCGATCCCGACCCAACTACACCTCAGGCACGGCACCCACCCTAAGGATGGGCAGGCACCCGATGCCAGGCCTGTCGTCCGGGCTCAATATTCAGGAGGTAAAGAACTTTTTACCTTCTGGTGGGATACTATTAAAAGGACATGGCACCTACAAAGCTAGAGGACCTCCAAGGGCAGTGACCCCTGAACCCAAGGATCCTATCCCACCATCCAGGGCAGATCCAAGGAGAAAGCGGTCAGGGCTAAGAAACCACACTCCAAGACCCTTCAGGGTCCCCTAGTGATCACAAATGTAAAAGGCCCAGATGGAGACCCTGCCCTTCGTCTGGGGATGATTCACGTCCAGATATGTTGGACACCTCTTGGTCTCCGTCTCCTTTCAACATTCCGTCACCAGATCCTGTGACCTCCCTAGGTCGCCACCAGATGATCCCTCATTCTCTGACATAATGAGGCATATTCAAGAGAATATGGGGTGGGAGACAGAAGAGCTGGACCCCGAGGCAATGCCTGACCACGGTATTTGCGGCAAAAGGACCCCAAGCCTGTGGTGGTTCCACCCTGGTGGACACTTTCCAGGACACAACCAGATCTGCATGGAAGTGTCCGCTGTCCCCTCCAGTGGTTCCCAAGAAAGCTGACTGCCTTTATAGGGCCCTGCTGAACGATCCATATCTGGCTCAGCAACCCGTGTCTGACTCAGTCGCTATCATGGCCTTGCATGACCTTTCATAAAGACCTCAACACCTTAGTACCCAGCCACGGACCAGGACTCCAAAGAATTGGATTCTCTGGGTTTGGCGCATATGCGTGGCTGCTACATGCTCCATTCGGTCCCTCAACTATTTATCGACATGGTGCAATTTCAAAATGCACTCTGGGACCAGGGTCAAGACCTGTTTGAAGGATTTTCCGGATGGCGAGAAGGAGGAGCTATTAAACCTCCTTCACGAGGTTCAGATGTTGGGACCCAAGTCCTCTGGGCTGCCTACAACTCGTCGGACTCAGCAGCAAGAGTGCCGCTACAGGTGTTTGCGTCCAAGACACTCTTGGCTGAGGGTCTCTGGGTTTACCGGATGTCCAGAAAGGAATCATGGACACCCCTATAATGGTTCAGTTTTGTCTGGTGAAGACTCCGACAGAGTCATCACTAAACTGCAAGATGCCGGGAGGGTTGTTAGGACAGTACAGGCAATGTATAAACCTAGGCCTGGCTCCTTTCATAGGAGCCAGAACCATTCGTTGCCAACAGAACAAGCAACATCCTCGTTCGGTCAACAACCTAGCGGGCAATTATGAACGAAAGAACCAACCTAACTACTCTGGAGGTCAGGGTCAGAGAAACCCAAAATCTATCCAACCTACCTGAGCCAGCACCGCCACAGCATGACTCCTTCCGGCCCCTACCCCACCTCTGGATCCAAGGAAGAAAGGGTCGGGTCGAGTCGCTACCACCTGTCAGGGTGTGCAGAGATCACCTCCGATTGGTGGGTTATTCAACTCTTAAGTTGGGAGCACTCTCTAGAGGTTCCTCGACTGCCCCGTCAAGACCTCCTCTGCTTCAAACAACATGAAGTCTTGCTGTATTCAGACATAATGCAGTTAGCCCAGCACTTGAACTGCCCGGAGAGGAAAGAGTTAACTCTATGCAGAAGCATAGAGCGTTGAGCTTGAGCTCGGTTTTCAAACCTCTGTCTGTGGTACTTCCCATTGTAACCGTCAGATTCTTTACTCCGCCTAACAGTGAAATCGCTCCGGAGGTTTCCTCTGCTCAGTTCGGTAAAAGTAAAGCATTCGGTTTAAACTGCATATTTTTGTTATTTTCAGATTTCCAGCCTACAGTACAGGTAGTGTGTAGATAGGTAGTGACTGTGTTTTATTTTGGTGAAAAAGTGAAATTGTTCTTTTCTTGGTTTCTTTCTGGTTGGTCCGGTTTGGAGCGGACCTTGTTAATTTAATTTTATTTTTCTGGGATTAGTGGTGTTCCAGTACCGATCAGTTTCACAAGAACCGGACCTCTTGCTGGTTCTTTTAAAAGTCTGTGACACGGTTTGTAACCAATCAGTTATTATATTACCTGGCTTGAAGCTGCAATAGGGTAATTTGTTAGGTTGGCCATGTCTGAGAAACCCAAGAAGAAAACGGTCCCACTGGGTTTAACACTGTACTGAGTGTGGGAGGCCTTTGCCAAGGCTGACCCCACCTCATCTGTGTTTATTGTCTGGGTTTGACCATCTCAAGTCAGACTGCCAAATCTGTAAAACCTTTCCTAAATCCACTCTAGATAAAACACTGAGTAAGCTGAAGAAAGAAGTCTGTAGATCCGGATGGCCAGCCGGTTCGTTCGTGCCGAACCTGAGGAGGTGCCTACTGACCTAGGCGATACCTCCTCGGCAAATGGAGAGCCAACCCGAGGGGTCGGTTCTGTCAAAGAAGAAGAATAAGTCTGCTGGTTTGGATCCTGTATCTCACTCTCCAACCGCTGGATGAAATAGCCAAAGTGATTAGTATTGTTCAATCGCTTAGACAGGTTCCATCCGAACCGTACCACTGGTTAGGTGGTCGGTTCGGTTGATCAGTCTCCTCCGGATTAAGAGCCAGACGCTTATTATGAGGAGGGGATGGAGACAAAATCTATCCGGTGGTGGTGGTGGATGATGATGACGACGGGGGTCTGGATGTGCCCATTGAACTGGACATCTCCCCAGACAGGCCCTCAGGTGTGTCTCTTCCCATGCTCTCTGAGTCCCTTCACATTTTTGTTCTACAAAAGATGGCAGAAACCCTGCAGCTTCCCTTGGTTGAAGCTGCAAAGGAGGATGAAGAGTCTGATTTTCTGGAAATGATGGACATCCTTGAGTCCAAAAGGCTGTCTATCCCTCTTCATAAATCCTTGAGGTAACAGACACACAAAATTTTACAAATTCCTAATTCAGTACCCTATGGATAAGAGAATGGACAGGAGGTATTTGTTATCAGGCTCAGCTCGGAGTTCCTTTATAGTCATTGCAGCCATGTTGGAGTAGTGCAGGCTGCAGCCTGTGACAGGGCTAACATTCCTTTGGCTTCACACCCCCGATAAGGACTCCAGGAAAGTGAATGCCATGGCCAAAAACAGTATTTGGCATCATCTTTGGGGCTCAGGCAGGCTACCTTTATGGCCTATACAGCCAAGTACCAGAAATCCAGATGGGATACAGTTCTGGAACTTGCTAAACAGGCCTCTCCCAGCTAGCCAAGGAGCTGGAGGAGGTGGCTGCTGATGGAATTGAGGCATCCAAAATGCAATTTCATGCTGCTGTGGACTCCAGTGATGTGGCATCTAGAGTCATCGCTACATCTGTGTCTCTCAGAAGACATGCTTGGCTCGGATGTACTAGCTTTTCACAGGATACCCAGACTAAGGCCATGGATTTTCCTGTAGTATGTAACTCTCTGTTTGGGGAGCAGACCGAGGCTTACATGAAGAAAATGTATGAATACAGGACCATGTACAGGAGTCACAGGCCAAGGAAAGGCGGCTACTCAGCACAAGCAGCAGTGTAGGGGCGGGCAGGCTTTTTCAAAGGCCTTTTACCAAGCCCAGGCCTCTCTCCTTCCCACAGAGGAGGTTCTTCAGAGGAGGGGCTGGAGGGGATGAGCAGGCTGCTCCGCCTCCTCCTCTCAGTTTAAGGCTTCTGCCAAGCAGACACCCTGATGTGTCAGCCGGGTCGACTCCCATTTCCAGTAGGAGGCAGGCTGGCACTACTTCCAGGCCTGGAAGTCTGTGACCTCAGACAAGTGGGTCCTGGAAGTAGTAAGCCAGGGACAACCCTCAGCTTCAAAAATTTGCAAAAGAGGCCAAGTCTTTCCCTGCATCAATCTCAGAAACCCTTGCCCTAGAGGCAGAGGTTACCTCTTTTCTACCTCTCAGAGCTATAGAAAGTTCCTACTCAGCACAAGGAAAAGGGCTATACTCCAGGTACTTCCTTACCCCAAAGAAAACAGGGAGTGGCGACTCATCCTAGACCAAAGGTATTTGAACAAACACATTTCAAAGCCCAAATTAAAAATGGTAACTCTGGGAATAATTCTTCCTCTCTAAGGCCAGGGATTGGCTAGCATCTCTGGACCTCAAGGATGCCTACTTCCATATTCCTGTCAGGTGCTCCCACAGAAAATACCTCGGGTTCGAGTTGCCTTCAGTCCATTACCAATTCAGAGCCATGCCATTCGGCTAACATCAGCTACAAGGGTGTTCACAAAGTGCCTTGCAGTATTGGTGGCTTACCTCAGAAGACAGGGTATCACCATCTTCCGTATCTGAACGACTGGCTCTTAATGGTTCAGTCACCTTTACAGGTCAAGTCAGCTCTTCAAGCTACCCAGGACCTACTCAGCTCCCTGGGTTTCTTCTCAATCTTCCAAAGTCTGTCCTCGAACCAGTTCAACTTCTCACCTTTATAGGCATAGAGTTGGACACTGAATAAGCAAAGCCTTCCTTCCCCAGGCAAGGGTGAGGCCCTAGTGGATCTCGCTTCCTCCTTTTGACCTCAGGTCTCCGCCCAGAAGACAGTTCCTCCAGCTCCTGGGCCACATGGCAGCTTCCACGACAGTGGTGCAGGGAACAAGGTTCCAGATGAGGTACATTCAGTTTATTTTTTTTATTTTTATTTTTTATTATTTATTGCTTTTGCAAGTAAAATTTACAAAGCAAAATTGTACATAGGAGGATAGCATAAAAGTTTACAGTACAGACAATATATTCTTATAAAGATCTTGTATCTGACACCCCTTTTAAGTGTACAACATGGGATGGAATTACAAAATTAAAACATATACTGATTAATTTCACCCATTGCATGCGGCTAGGAAGACCAACAAGGTATCTTAACAGACTGAGCAAATAGGTTTCCCTACTACCAAGCGACTATAAAGTCTTACTGATGCCCTCAATTCAGTCTACTTATTCCAATCTTATACCCAAAACTCCCAGAGAAATTATTAATTTCCCTTTACCAGACAGATCCCGAATCATTATAAAGCACCAGCAGCATTGAACAGGAGTTAAGTAAAATATTTGTTTAAACCCTTACGTGCCCCTTTTACACCCAACATGAAAAGAACAACAATAGAAGAACTAGGTATAACTCCCTCATGTTCTTATAACGTATTACAAATGCAAGTGGAACTGAACTTAACCTGCTGTAATAACTTCCCCATATATTTTCCCCAGAGGAGTGAAGACCAGTGTCGTCATGTTAAATAGTAAACGAATCAAAATTAGCTTAACAGTTGCATTTATCACAAAGCGGGATCGGATTGCAGTCAAAACAAACAGTCTATACACGATGCTCTCAGTTCAAAAATGGGCCATTAACTACATGAGCCAAGTCCCTCGTAAGTCTACTTTACCCGGATACCCCAGATGATCAGTCGCCCGTCAGACAAGGTTCCTTCTTCTTCTGTCCCCAGCTCCAGTTCAATTTTCTGGACCATCTTGCCAGCGTCCTCACGGTTCATTGAATAAATTCTGCTGCCCATTCCACATTAACGGAGTTTAGCGGAGAAGTAGCTGGTGCTGCACTTTAAGTTAGCGCAGCCAGCTCCGCAGCCCATCGAAGGCCTTGCAGCGTTGGCGGTTCCTGAGCGAGAGGTCGGAAACTGCATGACTTCGTCTTTGCCATATTTCAGGACCCTCACGGTGGCCGACAGTGCAAGAGCCCAATCTCTGTTCCCAGTTGCTGTGCACACTATTAGGAAGGTTCTTGGAGTCGATGAATCTGCTGCAGCTCTTCTAGGAGTAATTCTGTAAGCCTTTTCCAGGGATAGAGTAGGTTCAGCTTCGTCAAGCTCCAGTATGGCAGGCAAAAACATTCTGGCAAAGATCAGGCTGTCCTCCTTCAACATTCTCTGACAGTCCGATGACTCGTAAATTACGCCTGGTTCTCTACTGTCCCCAGCCTTTGACGAAGGTGTGAGTTTTCTTTTATTAATTTAGTAAGTGGTATCTGTCGATTTAAGGATGGAAAATTTAGGCGTTGAACAACAGCTTCACATTGCTCATTCGGTTTCCAAAGTAGAGACTCTTGGGTGAGAGCATCAAACTTTTTATCTAAGTCCTGCACTGTTTTCACGAGCTGATGGAGCATGAAAAGTATGGAAGCTAGTGAGGTCCTCCTCGGGTATCTTATCAGCCGAGTCCCTACTCTCCATGCTGATCAGGCCTCTCCTCCTTGTTCTGCTTTTTAGGAGCAAAAAGTTGCCAGCTGGAGCCCGAGCCCCATTAGTTTTGCCATCTTGTCAATTACAGGTAATCCAAGCACTCTAGAGCAGTTTCTGGTATTTTAGAAAAGAATAGGTTTGAGTTTTAATAGTTTTTAAAATTCTTCTCTGGGAGCTTCAGGAGTTTGGTGCTTCCTCTCAGCAGCGCCCTGGACATTCAGTTTCATCTAAGGTCTTTTGGTCGCAAAGAAGGATCCGCTACCAAACTGATTCCAGTGACTCAGACTCTGGTCCAAGCTCTCCAGTGGTGGCTGGATCAGGACAGCCTCAGACAGGGGTTCCATTTCTCCCTCAGGTCCCATCAGTGGTTCTAACTACGGATGCTTCTCTTCTAGGGTGGGGAGCCCACCTGGGAGCCCTGACAGCTCAAGGGGTCTGAGGTCTCACAGGAGTCTCTCCTTCATATCAATCTCCTGGAACTTGGGCAGTTTTCCAGCCCGCAGAGCTCTGATTCAGTCGAGGCAAGGTGGTCCAAGTCAGAACGGACAACACCACCACAATGTGGTACATCAACAAGCAGCGAGCACTCAGTCCTCGACCTTGTGCATAGAAGCCATGAAGCTGTGGTCTCTGGCCTGTTCTCTTCAGACTTCTCTGGTAGCAGTTCACCTTCCAGGGAAGGACAACGTACTAACAGATGCTCTGAGCAGAATTTCACAGGGACATCACAAATGGTCCCTAGATCCCCACATCCTGAAGGTCATCTTCTCCAGGTGGGGCACTCCAGAGATAATCTCTTTGCAGCACTGGACAATCATCAACTTCCTCTGTTTTGTTGCAGACCTCCAGTCTTGGGGACGGTTCCCAGGATGCTCTCTTTTTGGACTGGAGGCGGGTTTCTCTATGTCTTCCTCCTTCCCTCTGCTGTTGAGAGTTCTGATCAACATCAGGCCTCAACCCTGCACAGTGATACTGGTGGCTCCAGATTGGAAGCCTTGGTATCCTCTGCTGCTGTCCATGTCGGTGTCACATCCCTGTCTCTGCTCAGGACATACAATCTCCTGTCCTTCTCCCAGGGGTGGATCTGGTACCCCAATCTCCAGTCTCTCAATCTCAAGGCCTGGCTCTTGAAGAGTTAGAATATGCAGCACTACATCTTTCTCAGGGAGTTCTGGATATTCTGAAGGTCTCAGGAAACCTTCCACTAGAAAACTTACAACCCAAATGGAAAGGTTCAGTGTTTGGTCCTCTAAGAAAGGCATCCTGCCTGATTCTGCAGACATTTCCACAGCCTTAGACTATCTAGTTCATTTGAATGGTCTGGGCCTTGGGCCTGCCACTCTGAAGGTTCATCTAGCAGCTGTCTCTGCATTCCTTTCAGCAGGGAAGGGCTCTTCCTGTAGCATCTCATCCTGTTTTCAGAAAGTTTTCAAAGGACTGGTTCACATTAACCCTCCTTTAGGAGCCCACTCCGCCTTGGGATCTTAATGTCTGCATAGCTCAGCTATGTAGCCACCCTTTGAACCTCTGGCCTGGCTGAATTGAAGTTCTTCACCTGGAAAACAGTGTTCTGGTAGCTATTACTTCTGCCAGGTGGATTAGTGAGTTACAGGCTCTGTCAGTTGAACCTGACTTCATCTCCTTCCATCGGGACAAAGTGGTCCTAAGAACCAATAGGAGGTTCTTGCCCAAAGTGGTATCGATTTTCATCTGAACCAGTCTATATCTCTTCCTGTGTTTTCACTGACCATTCTACTTCAGGTGAAAGAAGGTTACACAGTCTGGATGTTAAGAGAGCTCTTAGCTACTACATTGAACATACTAAGGCACACAAGAAATGACTGTCTTCAATTGTTTCTCACTTATGGTGAAGTGGGAAGGTAAGCCTGCCACTAAAGAACTATTGCCAGGTGTATTGTTTCTTGTATACAATTTTGTTATGGCAAGTTGGGTAGGATGCCTTCAGGTCTGAGGCTCACTTGACTAGGGGTACAGCTGTTTCTGTAGCTGCGTCAGAGATATACCTTTGTTAGAGATCTGTCAAAGCAGCCACCAGGAAAACAGTACATACTTTCACAACATTACTCCTGGACATCCAGGCTAGGAGTGGCTTAGGTTTGGCACAGCAGTACTACAGAGCCTCTTCCCAAAGTAGGTTCTGCATTCCCTCCTCCATAGGAACTGCTTGGTAGTCTGAATTATGTCTGAATACAGCAAGACTTCATGTTGTTTGAAGAAAAATTACTCACCATAGTAATGTTGTTTCTTCTAATGGAATCTTGCTGTATTCAGACCTCCGCCTCCCCTCTCAGAACCTGGGTTTTGGGAAGTGGGCTGGCAGGTACAGTGTTGCACCTCAGGGGTGTACCTTGTACCCTCCCTCTTGGGTGGGGTAGATGTTATTTTTTCTGGTGTTTTATACTTAAATATTGTCACTACCTTTCCTTCTTGGATTCTCAACTTGAGTCTTTTGGGCGAAAAAGAATCTTTGCCCTTTGGCTATATGTTTGAACAATTTCCATACTATAGTGTATTAGTTAGTTTGCTTGTAAAAATCGATTACACTGGGAAGTACCTGAGCGGAGGTTTGAAAACCGAGCTCGAGCTCAACGTTCTATGCTTCTGCATAGAGTTAACTCTTTCCTCTCCGGGCAGTTCAAGTGCTGGGGCTAACTGCATTATGTCTGAATACAGCAAAACTCCATTAGAAGAAACAACATTACTATGGTGAGTAATTTTTCATTCCGCTACTTGGTACAGCATGCCCTGCTCATCCAGCAGGAGATCTCGGCACTCCTCGACAAGGATGCCATCGGTCGTACCTGTGAACCAGAGAGGAGGAGGATATTATTCCACTTCTTCCTGGTTCCCAGAAAGCAGGGGACCTGCACCCAATCCTGGACCTCAGCGATCTCAACACCTTTGTGGTACAGAATTGCTTGCATGGTCAACCTACGGGTCTCATCCCATGCTCAAGCAGGACGCAGCTCGCGTCTCTGGACATGCAGGATGCATATCTACATCTCCTCACCCGTGCACAGGAATTCCTGCATCGCCGAGGTTTCTGGGGCGCCATTATCAATTCTGAGCACTCGCCGGGTCTCTGTCTTTGGCGCCACGTGTCTTTACTAAGTACCTGGCAGTCGTGGCAGCACTTAGGAGACAGGGCCATTATGTCTTCCATTATTGGATGACTGCCTTCTCATGGCGCTTCTTCAGAGGCTCTGGTGAAGGCCATTTACACACCACTCACTATTCCAGTCATTAGGGCTCACCATCAGTCGGAGAAGTCACCCCTCATCCCCTTACAAGACTGCAGTTCACTGGTACAGTTCTGGACACCCACCAGGAAGAGCTTTTCAGCCCGAGGACAGGCGGTATGCATCAGGTCCTTGATCGGACCATTACAGCACAGAAACTGGTTCCTGCATGGACCATGCTGCAGCCTGCTTGGACACATGGCAGCTGCCATTGCCACAGTTCCCCTGGCCCGCCTCCACATGAGAATTACTAATGGGCTGAGAGCCCAATGGGACCAGAGGCAGGACTACTTAGACCAGCTCATCTAGAGTCACAAAGCCAGTCATTCTGGACTTAGTGGTGGTTTGTCCCAGAGCACCTCTCTGAGGAAGTCCCTTCTTGGTGTCTGCTTCAGCTCTGACCCTCACCACGGATGCCTCGGGGTCTGGTTTGGGGAGTTAGCTAGGCGGAACAAGGACCCAGGGAACTTGGTTGCGTCTGGAAGCTCACCTCCATATCAGTGTCTTGGAGATGAGTGTGATCCCATCGCCTTACAGGCTTTACAGGTCAGAGATCCCATTGAGTCACATGTTGGTCAGATGGACAGCACCTCGGTGGTGTATTACATCAATAAGCAAGGAGGCACTCACTCATACTTCCTTTGCAGAAGAAGCGAGGTGTAGGATTGGGTACTACAGCACAGTGCCACGATTACCACAGTACATGTTCCTGGTGTGGACAACACCACGGCAGATCTTCTGAGCCAGTCTAGGGCCAGATCTCATGAATGGGAGCTGCTGCAAGAGTGCTGAAGGACCTGTTTCAATGATGGAGGACACGGACTTAGACCTATTCTCGTCCCCATGCAATGCAAAACTGACCAGTTTTTTGCTCGCTAGATCAGGGCCTACTATTTTCTGGTGAAATGTGTTGTCCCTCTCTTGGGCAGGCAGATTCCTCTCGCTTTCCCGTCCTTCCCTTTGATCCAGAAGGTTCTCCTTAAGCTCCAATCAGTTGTCAGTGTCAGTGGCTCAGTAGGTAGCAAACTCGCTTCTGAGGCCGGAGATCGGAGGCTGTGAGTTCAGTTCCCACATCTGGCACTTGAGTTAATATCCCAGTACTGACATTGTGTGCAGCATGAGGTGCTGCTGCACTTCTGAGGTGCCGTCTTCGGATGAGGCCGTTAAACCGAGGTCCCATCTGCCTGGATTGGTGGTAGTTCAGGTGAATGTTAAAGATCCCATGGCATGTGTCGAAAAGAGTGGCGAATTTCCCCAATGTCCTGGCCATTTCCCTCATTCACTAAAAATACCACCAACAGCTTAATCTGGTTCAAGGTCAGCTGGCATTCATCTATATTTCCCTCCGTCGTGCCTGAAAATAGTCAGGATTTGTCTAGTGCACTTACGGTCAACAAAACTAAATAAATAAAAGAACGGTGTCGATGATCTTGGTGGCACCATTTTGGCACAAACAAATTTGGTTTCCGCTTGCTTCACCAGTTGGCTCAGGAACCTCCCTTACATTACCTGTCAGCTCGCACTTGCTGTCTCAGGAGGTCGGTTCCCTGGTCCATCTGAACCTCAATCGCTGAACTACGCCTGGCTCCCAATGACTAGCCATTCTTGGGCAGCGGGTCTCGCAAACAGTTGCAGACATTCTGGTAGCGGCTTGAAACCATCCACTCATGCTACTGGCGCATGAATTGGTGGAATTTTGCCTCTGAGCTCGGGCTGTAACCTGGATCCTCTTGATGCCCCAAGAAGTCTGTTTTGGATTACCTCCTATCCTTTTTCAGTCGGGATTGGCGTATTCCTCTCTGAAGGTACATTTCTGTGCCATTCTGACGTACTCATACACCAGTTGGTCAAAGGTCACTAGCTCAGCTAGAGGCCTTATGTGCTTTCTGCATGGCATTCTGCATCTGAGACCTCGCATAAAGGACCCATTTCCCTTGGGACCTTCTTTTTGTTGTGGAGCACCTCACGCTACCTCCTTTTGACCCAGCTGCACATTGAGAGCTCGCTTCCTTTCTTGGAAGGCGTTATTTTTAGTTGCTGTGACTTCAGCAGGGAGGTTTCAGAACTCAAGCACGTAAGTGTAAAGAGCCTTATTTGATTTTTATAAGGATAGGGTGTCCTTAAGGACCATTCCTAAGTTTCTTCCCAAGGTGGTCTCAGCCTCAACCTTAAATCAGGACATTGACCTTCCGGTGTGCTTCCTAGTCATACTAATGGGGAGAGCCCTTCTGCACACATTAGATGTGCATAGGATCCTCAGGTTTTATCTTGCCAGAACTGGGCCGTGCCGGTAGTCGATCAGCTGTTTCTGTCTTCGCCCTCAGGATGCTGGGACCTGTGACTAAACAAACACTCTCTTAAGTCGTGGTAAATTGCATTATGTTCTGTTACCAAGCGTAATGAATCCTTGCTGGGATCGGTTAGGGGTCATTTGTGAGAGGGGGGTAGCTACCTTCTTTGCTTTGCTGAGGAGCGTAGTAACATCAACCATTTGTGCAGCTGCCACTTGGGTTCAGTGTACACTTTCATTCGACATTGCAGTTTGGACATTGCCTCAAGGCGCAGAGCAGATTTTGGCCTGGCAGTCCTCCAGGGACTTTTGTCCTAAGAGGTATCCTTTTGGGATCTCTTCTATCCTCCTCCCAACTGGACCATTTATACACCCTTACTGCTTGGGAATCAGTCCTTGTGGTGTAACCTTACTGCAAGAGCTGTCTCTCGAAGTAAGATAGTACAGTTAGGTAAGAACTTACGCAACAGTAGATCTTCGAGAACAGCTCTTGCAGCAATAATTCCTTCCCACCTTCCCTCAGGAGGTTTGGTTTTCCACAGCGTCTCAGATGTATCAGATTTATTAGTCCTCCTCTAGAAGCAGATCCTCGGTCTCCCTTCTGAATCACATCACTCGCTGGGAGTCTCGGGCGGAGAACTGAAATATGCTGGAGGACTGCCACTTATGAAGTATCTGGACGGTCAAGTAGGCTGATGTTGGGGCAGTCCCTGCTGTATAGCTAGCTAGAAGTTTTCTGTGGGGTCTTGCTGCCTGCCATCTTCAGTCCTTATGGGGTAACCTGCTGCAATAGCTGTTCTTGAAGATCTACTGTTACTGTAAGTTCTTACGTAACTGTACTCTCTTATGTAACTGTTCCATCGCTGGCATCTCATCCTGTCTTTTGAAAGTTCTTTAAAGGCCACTGCACCTTCACTCTCCTTAAGGGAACCAGTGCCAGCTTGGGATCTCAACATTTGCATTGCCAGGCTGATTTCCTCCCTTGATCCAATGGCACCCTGCAGATTTAAAGTATGTCACTTGGAAAGCTGTTTTCCTATTGGCTGCAAACCTGGAGACCTGGGTTTGAATCCCACAGCTCCCACTTGCATACTGTGTGACCTTGAGCAAGTCACTTAACTTCCTTGTTCTCCCAGGTCACACCTGGAAACAAGCTTCAGCTCAGTGTGCCTTTTCCTGGTTAAACAATTTCCCCTTTCCCCATTGGCCATTACTTCAGCTAGGCGGTAAGTGAGCTTCAGGCCTTATGCACAGATTTGAGCGATATCTCTTTCCACAGGGACTAGGTGGTACTCGGGACTAATGGGAAGTTCCTTCCTAAAGTGGTATCAGAATTCCATTTGAACCAGTGTATCACATTGCCAGTCCTTTTCACTACCAACTCCAGTTCAGGGAGCAGAGATTGCATAGCCTGGATGTCAAGAGGGCACTTTGCCACTATTTGGATAGGATCAAGTCCTACAGACCAGAGGTTACCCAGTTATTCCTCCCTCTGGGGAAGTGGGTAAGATAAACCAGCATCTAGAAGGACCACTGCATGCTGGATAGTAGCCTGCATACAGTTCTGCTACAGTAAACTGGGTAAGCAGCCATCCCTGGGCCTCAGGGCACATTCTACCAGGGAGGCACAGCTGCTTCTGAAGCTGTAGTCGAGGATATATCCTACTGGAAATTTGCAAAGCATCTACATGGAAAACTGTTCACACATTTATCAACCACTACTGATTAGCTTATTCAGTCCAGAAGTGGAGCCAGGTTTGGCACAGCAGTTCTCATGGAGCCTTTTATACAGTAATTGTTTCTTCCTTTAGTACGGCCGTGTATTTGTAAATATGTTTTATTCTCTACTGTTTTAAAATGTAATGACTTTTCTGTCAATCAGTAAACCATGATTTTGAAAATTTTATGTTTCTTCAAGGGATCACTAGTCTGCTTGAGCTCCCATCCTGCCTTCCCTACCAGAACCAGGAAAAAGGGACCTCTTGTCTTGCATCCCCACTGGTCACTATATGGCCTATTACCTATTGTTTTTAAGCTTGATGGTTAAAGTTTTTAAAACCAGTTTCGTTTTTTGTTGTCCTTTTACAGGGACCATTCTTTAGGAGCCCCCATGTGGGGTAGGGTGTTAAGTAGTTAGTTAAGGTGCCTTCACTTTGATAGACTTTGTAATGAATCTGAGCACCTTAGAGTGCAGCAGTTACTATGGGCAACAATTTGAAATTGACACGCGAGCCAATGAGAGTTCCATCATTTACACACATTCCATTCTCTCCAAGTGTTCAACACTGATGGCTGACTGCATTATTTAAGCAGACTGAGTGATCCCTTGGAAGAAACATAATTACTATGGTGAGCAATGCTCCAGATAATGCTGGCAGGTAGGAGTAATTTGCTCACCAGTTTTAAAATATAGTGAGTAGAACAAAATTGGGATGCATACGAGTGCTGCAAATCTGGAAAAAATGCTCCTTTTGAATCACCTGTTACGTTATGAAGCACTATTCTTTGGAGTGTGGAGTATTTACAAGCGTTGGGTGATACTGATACTCATTAAAAATTTTCTTCTGCCGGCTCGTTGGCGCAGTGGTTGTTTCTGCTTGCGGCCTTGGTGACCCAGTTTCAGGCGGACTCGGGTCGCTGGAGAGCCGGCCGGGAGGGAAAGGCTTGAGCGCCTGCCACTGCTTGTCTTCTCCGTGGGGGAGGGATGTGGCCTCGCTGTCTGCTGCCTCCTGTGGAGGCCAGGAGAGCAACAGTTCAAGCGAGCCCCACTGCACACAGGACATGGTGAATGTCGGCTTTGGTCTAGATGTCTGTGGCACATCACGCCACCTGGGGAGAAGCGGAAACCCCAGCCTCCTGGTTGGCGGATGAAGGCTGCGGCTCCTGCCGGCGTGAGTGCCCTGATGCCCCGGAATCCACCTCAGCAGTGCCTGGGGACTGATCGAGTAGCGTGCTGGTTTCTCCTCCCGGTGCCTTCCCGCTGAGGAGAGGGACCCATCCAGTGAAGGGATACACTGGGCCACCCCTGGGATGGCTGCAATGTGGGGTGAGTGGAAGGTGGTCAGGGCGGGGGAACATGAGCAACGGAAGGAGAGGCAGGCCAGGGGCAAGTAAGGAGCAAAAAAAAAATTTTCTGAAGAGTATTTCCTAAAATGAGGTTGAGTAAAACAGGTTGATACTCCCTTATCTGGAGCTCTGACGGTGGTAATTTTTCTTCTGGTTCCCAAGCGGATGGGAGGCTGGTGCCCCATCTTGGTTCTGCATGACCTGAACAAGTTCCTGCGTTCGCGTACTTTCCAGTGGTCACTCTGAACCAGATCATTCCATCCCTGGAGCAGGACATGTGGTTCTGCTTCCTGAGCCCTCCAGGATGCCTTCTTTCACGTCCCATCCGTCCATCCCACTGGCGATTCCTTCAGTTCACGCATAGGGGACTGTCACAATTCTAGGCCATGCTCTTCAGCCACTCTCAGTCCCTGGGTCTTCACCAAATGCGTAGCAGTGGTGGCAGACTTCCTGAGGCACCGAGGGGTCTGGGTGTACCCATTACCTGGAATATTGGCTGATTGCAGGCCCTGCGGTGTGTGGGTGGGCGATCCGGTGATCTGGCCTGCCAGACCTGCTTGAACCTTGGCCTCCTGAGGCCAAGTCAGAACTCATATCCTTGCAGGCGATTCACTTCATCTGGGCAGAGCTCACCTTTGCTGAACCTGAGCCCAGCTCTGGCAGACAGGGAGGAGGATCTTTCCTCTTTTGCCCGATCATTTCAGGTTGGGTAGTTGCACCCTGCCATGGTCTTCCTGCACCGCCTGAGGGTACATGGCGGCTTACACCAGCGTGGTTTGTTCTGCCTGTTGGAGAATGCGCTCCCTGCAGTGGGGGCTGGGCTGTCAGTGGTCTCAGCATCAGGGCCACCTCGACCAGTTGGTCACAGTGACCCAGCCGATGAGGGATGCCATCCAGTGGTGTTTTCCTGGAACATCTGCAGGAAGGAGTCCTGTTTGTCTGCCCAGAACTAACAGTCACTCTCATGGCCGACACCTTCCTGATGGGCTGTGGTGCCCACCTGGAGGAACACAGGGTCCATAGCCTCTGGTCCCCTGAAGAGTCCGATGTCACATCAGCCTGCTGGAGCTTTGGACTTTCCGCCTGGTCCTGACAGCCTCGCTCCACCTCTCCGAGGTCAGGTCATTGAGGTCCAGACAGACAATATGACGACCATGTACTGTCTCAACAGACAGGGTGGGCTGCATTTCCTGCCTCTGTAGGAAGCTCTCCACATCTGGGCCCTGTGCTCAGCCTCAAGGTTGACCTGCTGGCTATTCATGTGGCGAAGTGAGCAGTCAGCTGGCAGATCCCTCAGCCATGTGGGTGAGGCATCTCGGAGGTAGTCGACCATCTGTTCTCCAAGTGGGGCACCCTCAGATGGACCGGTTTGCCTCCCAGGAGAGCACCAAACTGAGGCTGTTTTGTGCCCACCCCACAGTGGGGAATGTTGCAGGGGATGCCTTTGCGAGGCCCTGACCCCGGGCCTCCTCTATGCCTTCCCTCCCTTTCATCTGATTCACAGGGTTCTGATCAAAGTTTGGAGGGACAAGGCATGGATGATTCTGGTGGCTCCAGACTGGCCTCGCGGTTCTGGTACCTCGATCTCCTCAGCCTCAGCAGCAGGCCTCCGTGGCATCTGCCACTTCACTTGGACCTGCTTTTGTGCTCTCAGGGGAAGGTCCTTCACCCAGACCTTCATTCCTTCACCTGACAGCCTAGTTCCTGAATGGCTAGAGTTCCACATTCTGGGTCACTCCGATGAGGCCCTCCAATTAGTGGAGGCCTCTTGGAAGGAGTCGACTCATTGGTGCTGTGCCTTTAAATGGAAGAGATTCTTCATTTGGTGCCAGAGTGGGGAGCTTGACCTCCTGTCCTGTCCTGTGGCTAGCATCCTCGATTACTTGTGGTCCCTCTCTCAGTTGGGCCTTCAGTCAAGCGACCCTCAAGGTGCACCCTGCAGCCATCTCTGCATACCGGCACGGGCTGGTATGCCGACAGTGGGCAGGGAGAAGGTGGGCAGGCACTTCTTAAGGGCCTAGACCACATTTCCCATCTGTTGCATGAACCACCACCACCTTTGTATCTGTTGCTGGTGTTGGCTGTGCTCGTGGGCAAGCCATTGAAACAATGCACAGGTGTGAGATGTCACACTGTTGTGGAAGACCACCTTCTTACTGGCCATTACTTCTGCCAGAAGGATCAGTGAGCTCAGACACTCTCAATGGAGTCTCCTAATTTGGTCTTCCACAGGGACAATGTTGTCTTTCACCCCAACCGAAGTTCCTTCCAAAGGTTGTCTTGGAGTTTCACCTGAACTAGGTGATCAGTCTCCTGGTGCACTTCACCAACCACACTTGGAGGCCAGTACCTACTCCGTACTCTGGACCTGAGGCAGTGTTTGCCTATTTTAAGGAGTGCACAGCTGGAGTTCGGGGAGAGGTTCATTAGCTGTTTGTCACCTACGCTGAAGCTGCACCTGGCAGACCGGCAGCTAAGCAGATGATTGGCAGGTGGATTGTATCCTGCATCAACCTCTGCTATATGTTGGCTGGTAGGGAGCCTCCCAGGGGTCAGGGCTCATTCCACCAGACATACCGCAGCCTCGTGGCTGCTTCCAGGATGTCCCTATCCAGGAGATCTGCAGGGCTGCTACCTGAAGTCAACACACCTTTCATCTGCCATTACTGCATTTACCTTGAGTCGCTCTGGGATGCTGGTTTTGGGTTCTTCGTTCTCAAGCTCTGTTTCCTAAGTAGGGTGTGTGCACCTTGTCCCCTCCTCCTGGAGAACTGATTGGAGTCTGCCAGTAGTGTAGATAAGTACACCATATCCACGCCGCTAGAAAAATAAGTTACTAGCCTATAACTGTAGTTCTAGGAGTGGTGTATGGTATACATCCATATGACCCACCTGATCTCCCCTGGGAAGTGGCACACTTGTCTGGCTTCCATGGTCAGATCTGGCATGACGGGCAGTGCAGGGAGGATACCACTTGGGTGGTGGTAGGAGCCAGCTTGAAGACATTCTGGCAAGTGTTAAAGGGAAAGGAATTCTGCCAGTAGTGTGGTTGTGCTCAACATACCACTCCTAGAACTACAGTTACAGATGAGTAACTTGTTTTTCTGCTCACTTGATCCAGGGCCTGGAGTTTTCTGGTGAGACCCATTGTCCCTCTCTTAGAAAGGGAGGTTCCTTTATGCCTTCCCTCCCTTTCCTCTGATCCAGAGAGTACTGATCAAGCTCCAAATGGAGGTGCCACGTTAATCCTGGTGGTTCCTTCTGGCCTCCTCAGATTTGGTTTCCACTATTAACAGCAGTTGGCCGTGGGCGTCCGGTACCTCTCCCCTGTGTTGGATTTGTTATCGCAGGATCAGGGGACCCTTTCCATTCGAACCTCCAGTCTCTCCATCTGCATGCCTGGCTCCTGAAGACATAGCCATCACCAGATTTGGAGTCTCTCCTGAAGTGACTGATATCCTGGTGGCTGCCAGGATGTCCTCCACCTGGGCGACTTATTCCATGAAGTGGAAGCATTTTGCCTTGTAGGTGGCTTCCTGTCCTCTGGATCCATTCACCTGTCCAATGATCTAGATTCTGGAGTATCTGCTGTCCCTGTCGGATGCTGGCTTTAAATATCCTTCACTTAAGGTGCACTTGTTAGCCATATCAGCCTTCCATGTGCCTGTTGAGGGCCATCACAATTGTGGTTGGACGTGTATATACTTTCCTGAGGCGTGTGCATTGAAGTCCCGGTCCGCAATCTTTTCCTGGCCTAGTACCTGAATTTAGTTTTAGAAAGAAACTTATGTTTGGCTCCTTTTGAGCCTGTCTCGACTTGAGCTACGCTTTCTGTCATGGAAAGTGTTATTTTAGTTGCCATTACTTCTGCTTGTAGGATAGCCTAGCTGCAGGCACTCGGTGTGAGCAGCCTTATTTGATTCTCCACAAAGATAGGGTGTCTTTGCATACTAATCCTAAGTGTTTGTCAAAGGTGGTGTCTGAGTTTACCTTAAATCAAATCCATCCATCTGCCTGTTTTTTTTTTTTTTTTCCTCTGAGCATGTCAATCCAGGAAGCATTGTTCCACACTTTAGATGTGTCTTAGAATTCTGTTACTATACTCATCGTATGAAGAACAATAGAATGTCCTGGCAGCTTTTTGTTTCATTCGCTGAAGCAGTGATTGTCCAGCTGGTTGGCATACTGCATAATTTTTTGTTACAGGATGTACAGTAAGGAACTTCTTGAGGCTGTTAAGGGCCACTTTACCAGGGACATGGCTGCTTTGGTTGCCTGCTTCAGGCGTATCTGCAGCGGAGATTTGTGCAGCTGCCACTTGGAGTATTGTCCACACTTTCACAAAGCACTACAGTCTGGACAACAAATTTTGGCCTGGCTGTGTTGTAGGGCCTCCCTCCTAGACGCCTGTCTTCCAACCTCCCATACTGGTCCCTTCTGCAGTACTGCTTTGGGGTGGGCAGAGTTCATGATGTGGAAATTCCAGTGAGCATGGTGCTGAAAGGCCTAGGGGCCCTGCGGGTAGATAAGGCACCAGGCCCAGATGGCATACACCCCAAATTTCTAAAATAGCTAGCAGAGGTCCTGGCAGAACCACTGGAAGACTTGTTTAACACTTCTCTGAGGGCAGGTTGCGTGCTCCGTGACTAGAGGATGGCACATGTAGAGCCCCTCCATAAAAGTGGACCCAAGGATGAACCTGGCAAACAGAGGTGAGAAAGAAGTAAGTGCCTCAGCTGGGAACTGAACCCAGGCCACTGGAATACCATTCCGATTAGCTAACCAGCTGCGCCACTGAGACAGCTGGAACCTGGACTGTCCCGAGCACATTACTCTTTCTCAAATGCAGCCCAATGGCAACACAAATATTTACTTATAACAATCATACAGGGTTGTGCATTTGAGAAAGAGTAATGTGCTCAGGGATAGCCCAGGTTCCAGTTGTCTCAGTGGTAACAGCTGGTTGAAGTAATTGGAACGGTATTCTGTGATGGCCTGGGTAATAAGTCCCAGCTGAGGCACTTTACTTTTCTCGCTTCTGTTTATATGTGTTCCATAAATATGCACACGCACTTCTGTGTAATTGTTACTGATGAACCTGGTAACTTTAGACCAGTTAGCCTTACCTCCATTGTGGGAAGTTGATATAGACCATCCTTAAAGAGAGACTAGTAGCCTTTCTGGAAGAAAATGGTCTCCAGGATGAAAGACAACATGGGTTTGTCTTAGGCAAATCCTGCCAGACCAACCTGGTTGACTTTTACGATTGATAACTAGGGCACTGGGTGAGGCCAAGTGGTGGATGTCCTGTATATGAATTTCAGTAAGGCCTTGATTCGATTGCCACAAGGAAGGCTAATTAACAAATTGATTGTCTGGGAGTAGAGGTGAAGCTGGTGGCATGGATCAAGAACTGGCTGCTGGACAGACAGCAGATGGTAGTGATGCAGGGAAGATCTCTCGACTCCCAGAGCTGTAACTAATGGAGTACCACAAGGCTTGGTATTGGGCCTCACGTTGTTTAGCATCTTTATTGCTGATATCTCGGACAGGTTTAAGAACAAGATTAGCCTATTTGCCAATGAAACTAAGATCAATGCGGTGGTGAATGACAGAGGGTTGGCTGGGGTTACAGGAGGATCTGGCTGAACTTGGCGCTGCTCAGACACATGGCAGTTGGGGCTCGATGCAAAGAAGTGCAAGGTCATGTACATGGGAGCCAGGAACCCAAGATACTGTTATCAGCTGGAGGGGTGCAGTTATCCACTACTGAGGAAGAAGGATCTTGGGTGCTAATCACTGGTCAAATGAACCATATAGCGCAGCACAGGAAGGCAGCAGCTAAGGTGAGCAAGATGCGGGTGTATTGCTAGAGGTGTTGCCTCCAGGAGGAGGAGGTCATCCGCCGCTGTACAGAGCACTCGTGAGGCTGCACCTGGAGTACTGCATGGAGTTCTGGTGCCCCTATCTAAAGAAGGATATCAAACTTTTCCAGGGGTCCAGTGCCGAGCAACCAGGATGATCCTTGGATGGAGGACAAACCAAATGCGAGAAGAAACTTGGTGAACTCAACGTGTACTCACTGGGGATAGGAGGGAAAGACGTTGTATGATCGAAACATTCAAATATGTAAAGGGCATAAATAAGGTTGGTACAGAGGATTATTTAGATTGAAAGGAGGGAGGAGGGAAACTAGAAGGCACAGTCTTAAATTGGAGGGTGGAAGATTCAAGAGGAGATGAGAAGGCACTACTTCACGGAGAAGGTGGCAGAGTGAAAGCGTGCTGCGGAGGAGGTGGTGGTCTTAAATATGGTGAGTAGCTTTAAGAGGGGTGAGACAAAGTTGGGTGGAAGGTCATGACGGGAGGATACTGGGGGTGTCAGCAAACTGGGGCGAGGAAACAGTTGTACTGAGTGGAGTGGGCAGCTGCTGTATAATATACTGATAGCTGCACACTCGAGCAGAGATTGATAGATGAATAGGCCTGTATCTCCTGTCATTTTTCATATGTTCATAAGACTGTTCCAGTGACTGAACATGCTCAGTGGAAGACTGTCCAAGTGTGGATGTGCACAGAGAGAGACAGAACTTTGGTTACAGGTAACCTCCATTTCCAACCTCCATTTCCATATGCTGGTAACTGGGAATTTTATGCTGGTGAATATTTGCTTAGGTTGAACTGAAGAAGAAGGACCACCTGCTGGAGAAACAAACTGAAGAGCTAAATGTCACTAAAAGAAGGTAGAGGAGCAGGACGAGGAGCTGGCGGAAGTCACCCAGGAGTTGGTTGTGACAGAACAGGAGAACACGCGCCTCCGACGCAGCATTGAAAGGATGTTGAAGAGACAGACTACACCAGGTAGATACCCAACTTATCTGGTGTTCTTTGCTTAGAATGTAGCTCCGTTGAGTAGAGGAACTGTGATACCACAGAACGCAGTTTTAGGGGTGTTAGTGTTATCTGTCGAGGTTAAAGGTCTCAGTAACCCAAGGTTAGTCAACTCTTCCTTGGTCACTAAAATGACAACAATAAAAGCTGCAGACATGCACAGTAACAAAGTACTAATGTGGGTGCTGCAAAATGTGTTGCAGTGAGACCAGTAGGTGGCTAGGCGTATCACTGAGGTGAGATGCTTATCCCAGGGAAGTAAGGTACAGGCCATACAACATCCATGCACCCTTGCCAGTCAGCGATGGAGTGGACTTGGTGTCATTTTCAAGAGCAACTGGTGGTGCAGTCAGGGCAGCTGGTAATGCATTTGTGATAACCCTAATGACCACGGTGGGAGGTGGGGGAAAAGAATAGGTAATAGGGACTTTAGCTCCTACAAGAGAAAATGTATTTTTCTCCAGTTTATCCAGTGGGCATGATGGTGTCTACATTAAGAAGGATGCCTATTTTTATTTCTAGCACTGTTTGTTGCTTTCTATCTGACCATGTCTTCCATTGATCTCCACCAGTGACTCCTGCTCAGTCTCAGAGCCCCAACTGACCTTAACTCCCTAGTACACACACACCCTAGTGCAGCCCTAGTTCCCCAGCATGGTTCCTGAGATGGAGTCCTGCTTATCTGCATCATGGCAGGCACAGTCCCAAGATCTAGCCAGCAGCTTTGGAGCAGTGGCATCCTGGAAGTGTTCAGGAAGCAGTGGAATGGGACCTGAGATGGCCATTAGGAGCAAGGTGGGATGTCATCTGTCCGTCCCATGGCTCCAAATTCCCATTTCGCCAACTTTTTAAGGCCTTCAAAATGCCGTGTGTGGCAGAATTTTTTATTTTATTATTTTTATTATTTTTTTCTTCTTCTGCTGCCCTGCCACCCCTGCTCCAACCAAACCCCTCCCAGCCCCACCATCTGGCCATATAGGGACCATCTCCCTGCATAACCCCACTGTGCTGCTGCCTAAATTCCTTCAGGTGGCAGGGGAGCAGTGGATGCTGTTACCTCCTCCCCGAGGCAGGAGAGCTGTCCTGAAATGCTAAATACTCTGTCCCCTGCCTGGCCCCCAAATTATTTGCATCCATTTCCAAACCCAAGTCACCAGCATGGCAGGAGGTAAGGTGTCCAGTGCCTTTGCCCTCCACTCCACTGGGTGGGACTACATTTCTTGATCTATCTGTACCTCCTGGTGCTGGTGTTCCTCCTGAATGGCAGGCGGCACAGGACTTAATCAGGTGTAATGGCATCTCACTTGAGAATTTGTCTCTCAACTGTCCCTCATTATAAGGGATGTCCTTCATTCTGTAAAGCAGAATTGCTTTGTCCTTCAAAAGAGGTGCTGTCTCATATTGCAAACTCAAGACTTCAAAGCAGAAACTTACGATAATCTGTAATGCTGCAGTAAAGCAGAATTATTCTTTGCACAAATAAATGCACAGGTTTCCACTGTGTTCTGTGCTTGTGCTCCATGATTTGATGATGTGTCCCACATTTTGAGGGCCAGTGGCCTATGATGACAAAAGGTTGAATGTTATTCTTGGGAAGGTTAAGTGGTCAACTGTTGACTGAGGAAGAGGGAAAAATCACACATTCAGTGTTCGAGCCAACCATGGGTGTTCAAAAACAGGACTCCCATCAATGATGTCTCATTAGAAAAGCATCATCTCATCAGAGTGTGATGCCCTGGAGACAGAACTTTATGCTAATTTCCAAATGTAGAATTGCAAGTTCCATCTCTGCACTGTGGTCGCACTCCCTGCAGATCTAACATAAGATTTGTTTCTGCACTAAAGAGAGCAGTTGCCCCAAAGTTAGATTCAGCCTTCTGGTCAACAACTTTGTTTACTCTTTATATTGTTTATTATTTTATTTCTAGAGTTAGATTTTTTGTTACTCTGCATTAGAGTGTTTATTTTTTAAATTTGATATATTTTGCATTTTGTTGGTCCGGTTCCTGATTGATTCCAGGAACCTGAGAAGGCCATGTTATAACGCAGCTCCGCCAAAAGAAAACCAACCACATTTATTTAAAAAACTTTAAAGCAGCCAGCCAGTGGCGTGGGGCTGAGGCATCATGCCTTACTTCCTGTTATGCCGAGCCTGTGTTGTGATGCGGCGAGTTGCCGAGGGGTCAGCTGGGTAGAGGATCGAGCATCTGGAGGACAGCTGTCCACTCCTGGGAGGAGGGACACCAAGGTCGGCACACCTTGACACCTAGTGGTGGCTGGGTGTCTGAGCGCCTGGGTCCCGTGACGTTAGGGATAGGGAGGAGTAGTCAGCCGGCTTGCTGTGGGTGGAGTGCACACAGCTTGCCCACTGCTGACACCAAATGCTCCGCCTCTGGGGTGGGAGGGAGAGAAGCTGGAGGGATAAAATGGCCTAGGTGGCTGGATGAATGCCGACCCCCGCGGGCAGCGCTCCCGCAAATGGCAGGCACCTCCCAAAACCGGATCCGTGTCGGTGGATTGAGTGACCCTCATGCCCCGCCACAAGGTAAGCTGTGGAGGACGACAGGAGGTGCACTGCGTAGGGGAGCACAGCGTTGGGGTCAATGAGATGGTGGGCCACCCAGGATGGGAATAAAGGGAAAACAATTTACAAAAACTTTCATTTTAGTGCTTTTAGTGGTTTTATTTGTCTCACATGTAGTTACACGGTTCCCAACTGAAGGAAGCCTAACCACGGTTTAGATAAAAATTTTAACTGCTTTATGTTACGGTTTTCACACATTCTGAGAGAAAAATATTTTATTAAAATACGTTTAAGACCCGAACTGAATACCTCCATTTAACAGGTCTTACAGTGTTTGTCATGACTGATAGACCTAAAAATGAAAAAGACCAACAGGCTTTAAAATCTGTGCAGATTGTTTTCAGCTCCTGGCAAAGGCAGACTGTAATGAGCTTTGTCTAAAGTGCCTGGGTCCAGATCATCATTTTGTCAATTGAGAACTCTGTAAAGTTTTGCCCTAACCCCCCAAAAAAAGGACTTTAAAAGAGAAGGAGTTACTGACTTTACGGCTTCTCAGTCTGCCTGTATGTCACCAAAGCACAATAAAGGCTCAGAGGCAGTTTCTAGTGATGGTGGAAATCATTTGGTTCCTCTCAAAAGCAGCTGTCCCTGTCAAATGGACAGATAAAAAGGTAAAGCTGCTGAGCCATCAGATAAGCATGGTAAGGATAGTAAAGATACCAGTGTGTCCGAAAGGGGAACCCTGATCCCAGTGATGGCAAAAATATAAATAAATGAGCCTCAGAGCAAGAACTGAAACCAGTGCCTGCTAAAAAAAGGAAAACATGTCTGTGCCACATCTCCTGCAAAGGAAAAGGAGCAGGCAGTGGATCAGAGGCACATGCCCTTGACAGAGGACATGACTAAGATATGACAGTTTTTCTAAGCCTATCGAGCTATAAGAAACTTTCTTAATATACCTGCCCCCCAGCTCCATTTCCGACCACTTGCCTGTGGAGCAGGAAGATGTATATTACAGAGAAGGAAAAGGAGGGTGAACCCATGGAGCCAGTGACCACGGTGACCCAGATGGCTCACCTGATCAAGAATTTGGTTCCCTCCTAGGCCCACAGATGATTATACCTCTTGCTTCACATTCATCAAACAGATGGTGAACACCCTTAACATTCTCTCGGAAACTGTGGGGAAGGAAGAGGAAATGTAGATCTAGGGACATGGATATGGTTCACATAACTACTTTTCTGGCAGTTCTTCCCTATGAGCTGATTTGCTGGCAAAGCTCTCCCATTACATAGTTGATGTGCCCTCTGCTCCACCCCATGATGCAAGATCTTCCTTTCTGCTGGAAGAGTCAGGTCTCCTTCCTCGCAGCTCTGCATGGGGTAGAACCCTCTGAGTGCACCATTGGCAAGCTTGGTAAAATTGTTCAGTAAAGTGATTTCTTTTAATTCAGTTCCGCTCTTGTCATTGATGCTTCATGGAACACAAGGACTTCAAGCTGGTTCCCAGTTTTAAGTGGTGCATCCAATGTAGCCAGAAGATGTCTCTGCTGGATCTGCGTGTCGTGCCACTACTGCCTGGGGGGATCTGCATGTGTCGTGTCACTACTGCTTGGGGCATCACATGAAGTTGCTGCTTGCAGCCTGTGCCATGCTTAAACTACCTCTCGTCCCATGGATGACCACTAGGCTTGCCTTCTTCTCAACCAGCTGGTCAATTGGTTCTCCAAAGTGAAGACCAAGGCAGCTTGCAAAGCAGCCCCACAGTGGCAGGGTTCAGTGGCCCAGCTAGTAGCAGTGGAGAGGCAGGGGCCAAAGACGCAGTGGGTACCTTGTATTGGTCTCAGCACTGCTCTCACTTGGGCCCAGTGTTGAGCACCCTTCACACCAGTCGGTCAAGGAACTGACCACCGACCATGGGCTGGTGTCTTTTGGGGCTCTTCTCCAGCTTGTGTTGGAGCCCATGGAAGTTCCCTTGGAGCCAGTGCAGAAAAGGGCCCCATACCCTTTCACCCGACATGCTGGATAGGAATGAATCCCAGGAACCGCCTTTCCTGTGGTGGAGACCATTCTAGGACCGGCACTAGATCTTTGGCAGCACTCAATTTCCTGCCTGGCACCCTCAGCCCATATGGTCTGCAAGTATGTGGTCCCTAATGGCTCATTGTCCAGAGTTTCTTTTGGTCCATCCTTTGGCCAAAGGTCTGGTTGCTGATTCTGTGTTTCAGAAGTCCAGTAATACAGAGAGGTGGACAAGCCCCCACAAGGAGTCAAAGAAGCTTGACCACATGGTGAAAAGGTGTATGCTGCATCCTTCCTTGGTCTCTGTCAGGCAAGTTGCACTGATGATGGTCCACTGTGGTCACTGACTGATGGAGTCCTGGATAATGTCCTCCTTACCTGCCTACCAACAGGCAGCTTGCGGTAAAAGTGGTCTGAGACCAGGGTCAGCCACTGGCCAAACACCAGCTGCAGTCGGCCTTGAACATTGGCGATTCCCATGCCCGTGCATGGCAGTGACTGTTGCAGTGCATCACAGGGCCTAGCTGAGGATCTCCACCTTCGTGTCAGACACTCAGCACAAGTTGGCTGATGTTCCTTCCTGGGCACTGACCTCTTTGGTCCTGGGGTGGAAGGGCACCTCACCAGGATCGAGAAGTCCAGTGCCACCCTAGATTCTCTGACTTCCTCCAAGGCGGACCAGAGAGGGCAGAAACTAAAGAAGAAACCCTTTCAGTTTTGGCCATTTCTTACCCCAGGAGTCCTTTAGCATCAATAACTATAGCAGTTAGTTGGCTAGGTGCAACTGCCCCAGAGGTGTGCCTTTAAGATAATTGGCATAATGAGCTTGGGCATCAGCCAGTCAGAAAAAAGGAGGAGTGTGCCAAGAGGGAGCAGCCTGAAGGGCTTCAGAATTTTTCTCCGCTGACTGAGCAGCATTGCCTCAGAGGGTGTCTGAACTTTCCTTGTTGACAGCCTCGTTTTGCTTGTCCTGGTAAAGTTTTCCTCACAAACTTAATTTTTAGTGGGCTGAGTGTAATTTTACTACTTTTTAGCAGTAGTTTCTTTTTACACATCTGCGTTATTTTTACCAGTAACTACATTTATTTATATATTTACACGCATCTGCATATTTTATATACATTTTTACCACAAATGTGTATTTTTGACAGTTCTTCACTATTTTGACGCTATTCTTGAAGGAACCATCTAATTTTAGCGTTTTCCTTTACTTTTACCTCCAAATTGCGATGCCTTCTGAGAGGTATCAGTTTGGATTTTCAAACTTTGACAGTTATTGCTGGGTTCTGTGTGGATTGGCTTGTCAGAGATTCCCCAGAACTAAAAGAAATTTGGACCTATAGGAAAAACAGTGTGTCATCTGTCTCAGGGTTGGCTTAACAGCTTTTCAACAACCTGTGCCTCAGATATTTTGGTCCAGATCTACTGATTCTCTTTGCACAAATTTGGTGAGAAACAGAGCAAAGAGACCTAAAAATATATTCTGTTGGCACCCTTTGCAAACTGTATGAGTGGCCTTTCGGCACCATGCATTTCTGCTAAAGTTGAACCAGCATAATATTCTGTGATGATTTGCATATGCAGCCCATGGTGCTTTGCATTGTGGGGCATGTGTGATTTTGTATTTCTTTGAAACTTGGCTTCCCAGCCAAATGCCCTTTAGGTAGCCATTGCCTCAGTGCTTGCACACAGAGGTTCTTTGTCTTTTAAAAAATATATATAATATATATGGCTGAGGAAAAATCAAAGGCTACCGATGAGGGCCATCTAAATTTTTAAATTTAAAAGTCCCCAGCAAATAAATAAAGCTTCCAAAGGAGCTGATGAAGTTCCTTACAAATTAAAAAATAAATAAATAAGGGCACAGATGAAGTGTCCAAAAGAGGAAGCATGATCAAGCTGCTGATGAAGTGGCTAAAAGATAGTTTGTAAAGACAAAAATGTTCCTGTTCCTCCTGGGAAAGCCAATAGTGAGACAACAGGTAGCTTAAAACAAAGAAAACAAAGCATATACAGCTACTGTCTGCGCAAGTCCCTACTGTGCAAGACTTGCCAAAAGCATGGCATGTTCTTCAGACCTTACAAAAGATGGGGTCTATGTTTACTGGGGCTAGTATGCACTCTTCTACAGTTCTCTATTCTGGAGACTGTGAGGGTGACACAGATGATGATGAATAATTTTGTGATGCCCTGACATGAATTTGAAAGGCCTAGAACCTGATGTGTCCACTACCCTCTTTTTGGAGCTTCCTCTGCTAACCAGGAAACTCCCTATGCTTACATTTATCCAAAACTATGCTAGACACCCTGGACCTCCCTACTCTGAAGTCCAACCAGGGTGAGGATAAAGATTACAGGAGATGAAAGGTCTCCACCTCCTAAAAGACTGGCCGTGCCTATCTATAATGAAAAATATAAATAAAAATACCATGAAACTGCTTCAAACCCCACTTCTGTGGCAGGGGTTGATAAGCGGACAGAAAACAAAAATAAAAATAAATATATTAATTGTCTAAAACAATGCTGAGTGCCTGTCTGTACATCCCAGCCATAAGAGTATAGTGTAGCATGCAGCTTGGAGAAGTTAGGGTCTCCTTGTCCTCCTTACCCGGACAAGGACGCCAGAAAAATAGATTTCATAGCAAACCAGAACTGCTTGTCAAACTTTCTTCCTACACAGCTTTACAGCCAAATATCAGAAAGCACTGTGGAATTCTATCCTGGCCATTACCTGCAAGGGATTGGATACAGTGGTACAGGAGCTGGTAGATACGGCAAAACTGCCCTGGAAGCTATATAGTACCAGTTCCACGTGGCAGATGACAACAAAGATGCCGCCCAGAGCCATGGCCTGTGCCATCTCTCTGAGGCACTTTGCCTGGCTTAGAACTACCGGTCTAACCCAGACACCCAGTCTAAGGCTATTGACTTTCCTGTGATCAAATCATATTGTTTTATTCCAGAACAACTGACTGCAACAAGGCCTCTTGCTAAACTAAGCCCTCCTGCCCCTGGAAATTCCACTCGAGGGGCAGTAGGGCAGAGGTTATTTTCCCAGGCCTTATTATTCCCTACCCACAGTCTGACTTCTCTCAGTACAGGGTGCTTTCAGAGGTAGGGGCAGAAGGGGCCAAAGAAGGGTCACCTCTACCCAGCCAGCAGCTTCACAGTCTATGCCCTGATGTGAGTGTATACAGACCTCAAGTGTACCCAGATGTCAAGGCTCCAACTCCAACACAGGTGTTATTGTTGGAATTGGTGGTAAAAAGTATTCTAGCTCTGTGAGTGGTGGAGAGGTCCCGCCCACGAGAAGAAGCAAGGGCTCTACTCCAGGTACTTTCTGACACAAGAAAACTGGGGAGTGGTGACCTACCTTGCTGTTAAACCCAAATTCAAGATGGTCACTCTGTTACTAGTCATACAGTCCTTAAAGTAGAGACTGGCTAGCCTCCTGGACCAAAAGGACCCCTTTTTTCCATATACCCATAAGGAGGTTTCACAGGAAGTTTCTCAGGTTTAAACTCCTTCGGCCACTATCAGTTTGCTGTGGCCTTTCAGCCTATCCTCAGCCCAGGAGTCTTTATAAAGTGCCTGGCAGTGGTAGCAGCACCACCTCAGGAAGCTGGGCATCTGTATCTACCCCTTTTGATTGGCTCATAGTGCCAAAGTCTCCTCGTAGGTTAGGGAGTCCCTTCCCTTTACAGGGCTCACTCTGGAGTCTCTGGGTTCCCTGGTAAATCTAAATAAGGTCTCACCTGGAACCCACCCAGCTATTCACCTTCATAGGAGCTCAGCTGGACACCCATAAAGGTTATGCCTTCCTTCCACAGGTGAGAATTCAGACTTTCCCTCAGTGGCATATTCTTTCGTCCAAGGACAGCCAAGACCAGCCAGACATTTCCTCAGGCTATCGGGACACATGGCTTTAATGCTTGCAGTGGTCCCAGGAGTCTGGTTCAGGATGCAAATCTTGCAAGCCTACAGTATTTTAGAGCTCGTGATCTCAAAGAAGCAGCAATTTTTCAAAGCTGATACGGTGACAGAGCAGTCTCTTCAGTCCCTGCTTTGGTGGAAGAATTCTGCAAATTTGGCAGTAGGATCACCTTCCAAGCTCCGCCTCCGACAGAGGCGATCACCACAAATACCTCCTCCTGGGCAGGGGGCTCATCTGGACAGTGCCTCAGTGAGTGGCACCTGGACTCTCCAAGAGTCACAGTTAAGTATATACTTTTATTTTTATAATAATATTTTTTATTAGTCACGAGGACATTTATACATAGAAGACATTTGCATAGATATATTCGCTCAGTTTATATCATTATACATTGGACTTAAAAAAAAAAAAAAAAATCTCCCAGCATCAGGACTAATTAATCCATGAACTAGACAAGTCTCGTTTAACATTTCTCAGTATTGATTTGATTATTGATTAGTTAGGAACAAAGTCTGAATAAGTGCTTAACTGATACATAATCCATTTTCTCCATTTTGTATCAAATACCTCACTCTATCCTGTACTCTGGCCACCATCCTCTCCATCCTATATATCTCTCTAGTCAAGTTTAGCCACTCTCCTTAGTTGGCAGCCTATTCGTTCCCGTAGTCTGGTTATTACCTTTTGCTGCCAATATTAGCAATGTAGTTTGCAGGTATACATTCTTCTCTACTTTTAAACCAAATGGGTAGTAGCTGTCAGTATATACCCAGAGGTAAAAGACCTGGGTTGTCATATATTGCCACCAGCTCCTAAAGTACCTCCTCCCAATAAGGACCCAGCATGCTGCAAGTCTAAAATATGAGTCTGGTCTGCATGTACTGCTCCATATCCTCCAGCACTTTCCGTCAGGATCGCCTGTAAACTAGCTACCACAGCAGGAGTCCGGAAAATCTATATCGTGATTTCCATGCAAATTCTTTCTAATATGGGGATCCTGAGGCTTTAAGCATAAGTGGGTAGGCCATCTTCCAGTTAGTAACCAGTAGGTCAGTCCCAATTCCAAGGACCAACGGTCTCTAATCGACTCAGTAGAGTCTTCTAGTTTCTGTCCCAAAGCAAGGTAGGCCAGACTGATACCGTGGTCTAGAGTGGTGCCTTGTCTCTGTGATAGAAGTCATTTTATTATTAGTGGGGGTTCGCTACTCTGCCAGTGCTTCCTCCATTGACAGCAAATAAGATTTTTAGCTGCATATACTACGAAAGAAGCCCTGGGGTATTTTATACTGAGCCTGGAGCTGGACAAATGAATAAAGGCCCTGTGAGCCTAATAATTGAAAAATATGTTTGATATTATATTTATACCACTGTGTTAAGGATCTATCCAAAGAATTGGGTGGAAAGGCACTATTCACTGCAAGGGATCTCAGGAAAAGTGCCTCCATGGGCAATAATCTTTATTGAGTACAGTCAGCCACTGCTTAAACACCTCTGCAGTATATTATGGGAATTTAGAGAGAGGTATGCAACCAGGAGGATGTCCAAAGAGACAAGTCCGTCAGGTCTTCTATGCCATTCCAAGTCATCTCAAACTGCTTCAGGGCATAATATAATTGGGTTTCAACCAGGACAGTAAGATCTTCAATTTAGAAGCTCTGGCATAATTCAGAGATTCGTAAGTTTAACCACCTGTCTTTTGATAACTGTAATAGAGATACCGAATCCTGGGAGATTTCCCTGCCATATAAAGCTAGAGATCAACCTATTCCAAGCCTGAAAATAAGTCTGTGTTGGGAATAATGGAGTGTCTGCAGATAGAACAAAATCAGGAATTATCTTTTGTTTAATAGTTTCTATTCGAGCTAGAAACTCAAAGATATCTGTGACCATCGGTGAGGTCCTCAGTTATGTTTTGGGTTAGAGATTCAAAATTTGCAATATCTGCATGTATCTGATTTTTAGTAAGATGGATCCCAAGATTCCGCATCAATTGTTTATACCACTTAAGGGAAAGGCATGTTTTAAAGCAGGGGAAGAGATGTAGTTACACAGTAGTACCTCTGTTTTTGTTAGTTAATTTTATACCCTGAGATTTTACCGTACATCTCCAGTTGTTCCCAGACCTTGGGATTGATATATCCGGGAGGACAAAGTGAGAAGGATATTGTCCGTAGATGGTGAAATTTTATGGTTTGTGCCTCCCATAGGTATGCCGTCAATCTCCGGATGAGCTCTAATGGCTTGGGCTAATGGCTCGAGATACAGAGCAAATAACGGTGAGAGGACATCCTGACGAGTTCCCTCTGTAGAGGAAAAGGTCAGCGATAGAGCCATCTAATTTTAAATAAGCCCAAGGGTGTTTATACATATTTTGCAGTTGTTATATGATCTCCAGGAAAGCCAAACTAGACAAGGTAGAAATGGCCAGGCCACCCTGTCAAATACTTTTTGGTGTCCAATCCAATGAGTGCCAGGGGAATCGAACGCCGTAGCTGGCATTTTAAGTAGATGTGTTCGCGACTGCATCATGAACCTATCGCTCTTAATAAAGCCTCCTGATCATGATTGATCAATAAAGGCATGATGTTTTCAAGTCTGTGTGATAGCACAGACATGTACATTTTTGAAATCAAAATTTAACATTGAAATGGGCCTGTATGATGAGGGTAGGGTAGGGTTTTTGTTTTGTTTAAGTATAGCAGCTATCATTGCATATTGCCAAGAAGGGGAGGAATACCTCCTTCCTGTATCTCATGGATAGCCTGGAGTAATGGTGGTAGTATTTCTTCTTTATGAGTTTTATAGAACTCTGACAGCTATCCATCTGGTCCTGGAGCTCTCTGGGTCTTAGCTCTCGCAACACCTCTATCTCAATCAAGTTAGTAGGGCTCTCAAAATATCTATCTGGGAGGTAGTCAATTTGGGAAGCTTTAAGTTGTTAAGGTATGCCTCTATCTGTTGACTACAATCTTTAGACTCTGCCCTATATAAATCCGATAATATTCAGCCATGACTTGTCTAATGATCTTAGGGTGATGTTCTAGCTTCCCATAGTAGGGTCTTGCATGGCAATAACACAGGCTCTAGCCTTATGCATTCCAAGTTTACGGCCATATTCCTGGCTCCTTTAGGGCCCCTCATGTGCTGTGAGTCTGAGATAAAGAGCTGTTGCTCTACTTTCTGATCTGGGTATTTCTGAATTTTTTGTTTTATTGTTAGTAGTTGTACCTTTACAGTTCCATCCCTCGGCATATAAAGACTGCAGTACTTTAACTCCCCTGGGCTTAATAAGCTGTGCCCCTCTCTATTTTTCCTTGATGAATGAATAAGTAATAATATCCCCATGCAACACTGTCTTAAGGGTATCCCACTGAATCGCTGTCGAAACATCTGGGTCACTATTCTCCCCAGGATCTGTGGGATCCTGTCTTTAACCATTTGATTAAACTCTGGAGCTCTCAGGTGCATCAGTTGAAGCGCCAGAAGTTCGCTGTATGTCCCCCTACCAAATCAAATTTGGCATATACTGGGGAATGATCTGATAATATGGTTGCCCCATGCCACACGTCATGTAATGTTTCTAGATGTTCTGCTGTGGTAAACATATAATCTAGTCGAGGCTCCACCTTTGGTCCCAGTGCTATATGGGTATATTCTCTCTGTGTGTAACAGTGAGCCAGATGTCTACCAGCCCTAAAGAAGCAATTGTACCCGCAAGTACTTCTGAAGCGGAGTTAACCCTATGAGAAAGATAGACTGAGACACATCCCTTGCAGGGTTCAGAGTAGTATTCAGGTCGCCTCCCCCATCAGAAATTGACCCTGGAGGATCTCCAAAACGTGCAAAAGAAGTCTGAGCCAATCCCTTTGAGGTCCCCGGGGAAATAAACGGATGCCAGAGTAACCAGGCAAGCTTGAAGCATGCCCGTTGCAGTAGTGAATCGTCCCTCTGGGTCTGTTACCTTCTGATGGAGGTTGAATGGTACCCCATCTGATCAGGATGGCTGCTCCCTGTCTCCTGCCCAAACTGTGAGATGACGCTATCACTGTGGAAACCCCAGTTGGTGAATTTTTCATGCTCAGAGAGGACAGGTGAGTCTTCTGCAAAAATATGATTTCAGGATTGTCTCTTTTAATAAATTGTATCAAGCGGGATCTCTTAACTGGGCTGTGGATCCCATTAATATTAGGGACAATATCAGTGATGATTTCCCATTTTGTATCATTAACAAGTATTTTATATTGCATAAACCCAGTTTCCTACTGTTATCCTACTCCTCTAGCCCTATAGGCAACTATGCCCTGAGAAGTTGCATTTCCATCTTCTGAAAGGTTCCCAAAGTGAACTCTCGCTTTGGCAGGGCTGCTAAGCTTTACACTGTCCTCCTTATTGGAACAAACTGCAAAACATTCTAAAATTAAGACGCCCGTCAGTATATCTACCTTCAAGTATTTATACTCCAGTCTCTGGAATGCACAGTGCAGTTCTTTTCCTGACCCTAATTTGTCGTCATGTTAACCACCTATGTTGTCTCCATTTCCCTCATAGTTTTAGTCCACTTGATCCTACTCCTCATCAATCCCTCTCAGGATACTTTACAATTTTCTCATGTTCATACATTATTGTCCCCTTTTCCCCTACCCCCACCCTCAGTGATCCCCCACCTCTTTCTCTATGTCATATCCCTATCTATGGAGCTACCCTCCACCGTGAAATCCCCTCGCCTTCAGATTATACCTCCTCCTGTAACCCCATCTGCCACAAGCTGGACGCTCTATGGCCTTTCTTGGCTAGATTTATGCTTGTCACTGGCAAGTGGACGCCTTGGTATTCCTCCACAGTGGATATGGACTATATGAAAAGTACAGTTACGTAAGAACTTACCGTAAAGTAGATCTTGAGAGAGGCTCTGCAGTAGATAATTGCATATAGGACGGCTCGAGGCAGGACCCCAAGGAAAATTTCTTAGCTAGCAGTCCTGGCGGACTGCCCCACGCCAGGTGAACGGCGCTATACGACGCCGGTATAAAGGGGCGGTCCCGGACGCCCGCTTCCAGTTCTTTTTCTCGCAGGCCCGAAGGCCCGGACGAGAGAAGCAGACATTTCAATGGAAAAGGAACTGAAAAGCCTAGGGGATGGAAGGTGTTATTATTGTAAGAGCCTCTCTCGAAGATCTGCTGTTACGGTAAGTTCTTACGAACTGTACTATTCACTCGAGAGGGCTCTTGCAGGTATCATATTATGGACAGAATCCCAAGCAGTCTGGAACAAAAGAAAGGCACCGGAGGAGGAACTGCTCCAAAAGTAGCCAATAATCTAGCAGGTCTCAAGAAAGGAGGCCTTGCAAGACAGTCAACCCAAGCCTGCTCTATGGCAGAGGCAATGTCCAAACTGTAATGTTTAGTAAAGGTATGGACTGAAGTTCCAAGTGCGGCAGCACAGATGTCTGCCGCAGACATGTTCTTGAAACAAGTCAGAGAGGCTGCTACTCCACGAGTGGAGTGACTTCTGACTTGACCCGGTAGGGTCTTGTTGTACTTTGTCATAACAGAAAGTGATGCAATGGGCTAACCATTTTGATAGGCATTGCTTAGAGACAATTGCCTTTCTTTGTGGAGCAAAAGAAACAAACAACTGATCAGTCTTTCTGAGATCCTTCTTCCTATCGGTGTAGTATCTCAGGATCCTGAGAACATCCATGGTATGGAGCAGGTATTCTCCTTGATTGAGTACTGCGTGAAGAAGGCAGGTAATTCAATAGACTGATTCAAGGTAGATTCGCTACCACCTTCGGGAGAAACTTAGGATTCGGGCTGAAGAGCTACTCGCTCTTGTGAAAATCAGATAAGGATTTTGCACATCAGGGCCTGGAGCTCGGAAATTCGCGAGCAGAAGTACGGCCACCAAGAAGAGCCGCTTCCACGATAAAAACTTCAAGTCTCATGGAAGCCGCAGGCTCAAAAGGAGGAAGGGTAAGTTTCTCGAGGACAAAGTTCAAGTCCCATGGGGAGCTGGAACTGGACAGGGGCCTGAGATGAAGGACCCTCTGAGGAAAGTTTTGGATACCTCCAGCTGTAATGCCTTGTCAGTGAAAGGGACATGGTAGGCTGAAGAGCCGCCATATGGACTTTCAAAGAGGAGTGACTGAGACCCAGGTCAAAAGATGACGATGTACCAAGCAGAATGGTCACAGGGCAGGAAAAGGGTTCCACGCTCCTGGCCGCAGCCCAGATAGAAAATCTTTTCCATTTCATGGCTTAGGTGGACCTAGGAGGGTTTTCTTTGCCTCCACCAGAATCTCGGCCACCTTAGGAGAAACGCCAAAACAGATTGAGCTTAGGTCTGCAGGAGCATGCATGAAGCTGAAGGGACTTGAGTCCCGGATGGACCAGGTCCCCTGATCCTGGGTCAGCAATCCTGGAAATAAAGGAAGAGGAAGGAACCTCTGAGTATTGTAGAAGAGACCAGAAAGGAGCGATCAGAATCATTCTCGCCCTTCTAAAGCCAGCTTCTGTAACACACGAGGGACCAGAGGAATTGGGGAAAAGCATAGGACTAATCTGTCCTTCCAGCTTAGAGATAGAGCTGCTCCAGAAAGCTGCCTCGCCTGGAACCAGCGAGCAAAAGATTGAAGCTTTGGCGCTTTGGGAGGAAGCTTAACAGGTCTCATCTGAGGAGTCCCCAAATCTGGAAGATGCTTTTAGAACTTTTTGTCCAATTCCCACTGCGGTGGTAGAGCCGACGAGCGACTTAGTCTGTCTGCTAGACATTGTCGACTTCCGAACATGAATCGCGTGAGTGAAGGTTGTGAAGCTGCCATCCCAAACCCTCATCGCTCCCTGCACAGCTGGTAGGACCGAAGTCCCTCCCTGCTTGTTGATGTGCCACACACGCATGTTGTCCGCTTGGACAGCTAGGTGACCGGAAGGATGAATTGGTGAAGGGCCTGAGAGCATACAGCACTGCTCAAGCTCGAAAGCACGTTGATATGAGAACTATCTCCATCTTTGACCATAGGCCCTGGGTTCGGTGAGGACCCAGATGGCTCCAACCTTCGCCTGAAGCGCTCCGCGGTCTGGGGAGGGATGAAAAAAGGACCTCCGAATAGGTTCCCTGGAACCATGCACCATTGCAAGTCTCTTACCATTCGAGGAGATCAGAACTAGATGATCTAGATCGGCTCACCCGCTGATCCCACTGAGATCGGAGAGTCCACTGAGAGATTCTCATGTGGAGGCGCGGAACCGCCGGATGGTCACGCCATAAGCCCCAGTAGACGCAAGCACTGACCCGCCTGACCCTCCCAGCCCGAGAGGAAATCTGTGACTGGAGGGAGGCCCACCTGTCGGGAGGCAGAAGCGCCTTGCACAGAGATGTGCCGAGAATTGCTCAGATGAACTGGAGCCTCGTGAAAGCTCCAGGTGAGACTTGGAATGTTGATGGCATACCCAGGCCGTGAAAACCTGCTGGGGAGGGAAATCAGGAGTTCCTCCTTGACGAGGCCGCCAGAGCCAGTTGTCCAGTTAGGGAAAACCTGAGTCTCAAAGAATGCAGATGGGCCGCTACCACCACCAGGCATTTGGTAAAGACTTAAATGAGGAAAGACCAAACCGGAGCGCCCTGAATTGGTAGTGACCCCTGAATGCAAAACCTAAGGTACTTTCAAGTAGGGTGAATTGGGATGCAGGCACGATCCTGCATATCTAGTGCACAGCTATCTGGCCCAAGCAGGGGCAAAGGTTTGAAGGGAAAGCATCCTGAAACCTTGTATTCCATATACAGGTTCAGAGAGCTGAGATCGAGAATAGGTCTGAGATCTCCCTTCTTTGGTACAAGGAAGAAGTGGAATAGTAACCCGTCCCTAGGAGGTGAGGGGGACGGGTTCTATAGCCTGTTTCGCAAGGAGTGCCGAGATTTCTTCCTGACCAAAGGAAGATGGTCCCTTGAGTAGCGGGAGTTCAGAGGGGGTGACGCGAGGTTTCTGTAGAAACTCTATGGAGTGCCCCTCTGCTATGATCTGAAGCACCCATGAACTGGCATGTTATCCTCTCCCAACCCGAAGGTGGCGGAAGAACCTCTCCTCCACCGTTCCTCCGGGCGCCGGAGGCGTGGGAGAGAGAAGGGTCAGGTGTGAGGCAGCTACGCAGCTGGGGCACCCATTGCTTTTTTGGGCAGCTGGGGCCTGGCAGCCATGGGGGCCTCGACGCTTAGTGGCCCGCCTTCCTGAGGTTTCGCTTGAGGCCGCCATGCCTGCTAAAGGGACAGTGCTGTGGGGATGGGGACAGCACATTGAATCAACGACGGCGGGGCCGCCCCTTCTCCTGTAATCAGTGATGATGTCCTCTGATCACCACCGAAAGGCACAGAACCCTCGAAAGAGTGCCTCTTGGATCGCTGATTGCACCTCCAGGACCAGACCTGACGACACGGAGCCATGCATGACACCAAAGGTTGATGGCAAAGGCAGAACTCCGTCTCTCGCGGTGTCCACTGGTCGTAGGTCGCCCCCAAATATGACAACTGGCTGAACGAGCAGAACGGGATCAGGTCGGGCTAACCCTGCTTGACTTGGGAGTCAGGCAAAGAGCTCGATCTTAGATTCCGCCTGTAAGGACGGCCTTCTGTAATCCCCATATGTGCTGCATAGTTCAGGGCCCTAATCCCCAGTGTGGAAGAGCGAGATCTTCCTTCCATACTGATCCAGAAGGCAAGATTCCTTATCCGGGGAGACGAGCCTATGTTTTGGGTGCTGACCGACCATGGGGCGCTAATCACAACCTGAGTCTGCACGGGTGAGAGTCTAAAAAGTCTACACGCTCAGGAGCCTGGTATAGCCTGTTCGAAACTTCCTGGAAGGGGGCTAAGCCGACGTGTTGCTTCCAAATCATGGAAACAAGGGCATGAGGCCGATCCAGGGTGACACTAGGGTAGAAGCCGAAGGGGTAAGTCCAGATGTTTCATGAAGTTTAACCTGCTGAGGATCTGGCTCTAAAAGTGCTACTGATGGACCTCCTGGATCCTCCTGAGCAACCTCGCGGGAAGGATCCTCCGGAGGAGTCTCGGCCGGGGTTGTACGGAGAGCGTGGCTCATCGCCTCTTTGGAACATCCATCGGCCTCCTGAGGAGCCCTGGAGAGAAGAGGAAGAATCTGAAGCAGAGTAAGACTTCCTACTCGACTAGGGGAGAACGATCTCTTGGGGAATCCTAGAATGCGTGGTCCGGCTCTCTGATCCTGAGGAAAGCCTGGAACCGGAGGAGGAGAGGAGGTGCTGTCTGATGCTACGGGAGCCGGGTGGCACCTGCCTCCAGAAGACTGCTCGACTTCCTTGGTGAGCTGAGCCTTGGCCCAGCCCACCAGGAGGCAAGAGTCTCTGAAGATCCACCGGCGGCCTAGGGGCGGTGGAGGAGGAGGAGGGGAGTTGCTGCAATGGAGGAAATCCGTAGGGGAGATCTGTAACCCGCTGCGGGTATACCAGAGCCGGTAGTGCCGCGCCGGTACTGCGCAAGGCTAGTCGGCACTCGGTACCGCGGCGCAGGATGCTGCGGACCTGGGAAAACCGGTGTCGATATGACGCGGATGCCCAGGCACCTGGAGGAGCTAAGCGGAGCAGACGGCCCAGCTGGGTACTCCACGGGCGGATTCAGCTGGGATAGGCCTGGGGTGGAGGGCCCGTGGAAGAGGAATATCCCCGCCGGAGTCGGAGGCCGTGTCGGAACCGCGCCGGCGGGCTGGCGTCGAGGAGCCGACGCCGCCGGGCGCCAGGAGCCGCGCCAGATCCGCTCTTCAGGAAGAGGATCGGACGGTAGCCCAGGGTCCCGAGCCTCATCCGGGACGGAGGGGAAAATCCCCGGGTCGGGCAGGGGGACTGCCCTGATGGCAGCGAAGGCTGCAGGGAGCCCTGCACATAGACGCGCAGGGTCTGGCCGAGGGCTCCGAGGCTCGCGCACGCCAGAGGAGCCGGCATGTGGCTTATGGGTCAATCCCGGCGGACGCTTAGAGCGGGCGTCCTACCTCGGGTCCTCGCCGGAGGCGGCCGAAAGATGGGAGGAGGCCCGTCCGCTGCCTGGCAGGGTCGAAGCCTTAGCGGCCTTCTCCGCGCGACGCCAGAGAAGCCGACGTCTGCTTAAGGGAGGTGCCTGCACCAGTAGGCCGCAGGCCTGCAGCGGTACTGGGGGCTGAGTCTCCTTTGCCCGGAGACACCTGGCGGCTCGAACGTGAACTCGATAGAGGCCGACGTCTCCTCCAAAGCCTTGAGGCTATAGTCGGTGATCCTCGGAGGGATGTTATTTTGCTCATGGCATCTCGCCAGAGTCATGGAGGAGGGGCCTTCTCCTGGTGCCTTCCTTGTCCCGCTTCTTATACCCTTCAGGGAGGCTCACGCCCGCCGTTTCTTCAACCTTCTCCATCGCGGGATACTTCTTTTTTGAGGAGATGGGCCGGCGGGATGCAAGGGCTGCTTATGGTGTCCGCTATTGAATCAAGGCGGCAAGGGTGTGGACACTTGTTGACTGCGTGGTCGGGGCCTAAGCAGAAAAGGCAGAGGAGTGACCGCCTTGGTGAGGCAGTTGGGCACCGCATTTAGTCGCACTTATTCTTAGAAGGGACGGCACATAAACCGGACGCTCACCTGACCGAAAGAAGAATAAAATTTATACTGAAACTTGTTCGGAAAACCGATGAAGTAACAGGACTGGCAGATAAGAACTTAACTGTGAGAGAGCTGCACGAGCTGACGGGCGGAAAGAACTGGAAGGCGGGCGTCCAGGACCGCCTTTATACCGACGTTGATGACACCAGTCACCTGACGAGGGGCGTCCGCCAGGGACTGCTAAGCAGAAATTTTTCACTGGGGTCCTGCCAGTCAAGGCCAGTCCTATATGTAATTACCTACTCAAGAGCCTCTCAAGTAAGATCTGTATTTATGTATTTGTGTCTATTTTGTGTATTTGGATTCTTCATGTTATGGTTTCAAACAACATGAAGTCTTGCTATATTATGACATATGCAGTGAGTCCCAACCTCGAACTGCTCCGGAGGTGAAAAGTTAACTTTCATGCCAGGCATGGAACACTGAGCTCGAGCTTGATTGAAACTCTGTCTGTTGTTCTTCAAACTCAAACTGTCAGATTCTTTTCTCCTCTCACTGAACAGTCGCTCTGGAGATTTCTCCTTCTGCTCGGTTCATTTTGTCGGTTAAAGTATTATTTTCTCATTTTTGACTGAATTTAAACTGCAACCGGCGGTTCAAGCTCTGTCTGTGGTATTTGTGAGTACTAGATAGGTTTACATTACTCTCTTCTGTGTGGAACTTGTAAACTGTTTATCGTTCGCTTTGAACCGATCAGGTTGTTGAAATATTTTATTCTGTCATTTAGAGTGTGGTTACTGGTTCTTATCGGTTCTAAAAAAAACGGAATTATTTACGCTTTTTCCATGACCTCGTGACAGATGCTGGGAACCGATAAGAGGGTCTGCCTAGTGGATTGCCATAAACGGGTAAGTTTGGTTAGGACTGGCACTATGTCTGAGAGAACCCAAAAGAAAACCCGCCCACTGGGTTTCAACACTGCAGTGTATGGGGAAGCCTTTGCCAAGGCTGCCCCCACCACCTGTGTTTATTGTCTGGGTTTGACCACCTCAATGCAGACTGCAGATTTGTAAAAATTTTTCTGCTACCCTGGAAAAGAGTTGATAGGCTCCAGGAAGGGAGGCCAAAAAGTCTGCTGCCGGATGGCTCTGCCCGTTCGGTTCCAACCGAACCAGAGGAGTGCCCTCTGACCAGGCGAGACTTCCTCGGGCAAAGGAGACCACTCTGAGTGGTCGTTCCAGCAAAGGACTAGGAAATCAGCTGGTGTGGAGCCAAACTTTCCTCTCCAACCTCTGAAGAGATAGCCAAAGCGATTCAAATTGTCCAGTCGCTTCCCGGTTCCATCAGGTAGCGCCCGGTTGGCAGTTCCTCCGGTTCAAGACTATGATTTAGAGGAATTTTATGAACCGAGGAGGGAAGAAGAGTATGAGGAGAGTGAATTTGGTTGAAAGTCTGGATGTGCCCACTGACCGGACATCTCCCAGACAGACCTTCAGTAGTGTCTCCTCCTAGGCTTTCTGGGTCCCCTTCTTTATTTTCTATAAAAGTGGCTGAAACCCTCCAGCTCCCTATGGGAAGCTGTGGATGATCAAGAGGAGCCTGACTATGTGGAAATGATGGATATCCCAGAGTCTAGGAGACTGTCTATTCCTTGCATAAATCTTTTGGGAAACAGACTTTAAAATTCTAAAACTCCTCACACTATACCTCCTGTGGATAAGAGAATGGACAAGAGGTACACTTGTCAGTCTCTGACACGGAGTTCCTTTCACAACAATGCAGCCATGTTGGGGTAGTGCAGGCTGCAGCCTGTGACAAGGCAAATATCCTCTTGGCCTCACACCCCACCCCGGACAAGGACTCCAGGAAGATTGATGCCATGGCAAAGAAACAGTACATGGCAGCATCTTTGGGACTCAGACAGCAAATGATATGGCTTATGTTGCTAGATATCAGAAATCCAGATGGGATACTGTTATGGCTCTAGCAAAACAGGGTCCCTGGCCAGCTTGCCAAGGAGCTGGAGCAGGTGGCTGCTGATGGTATTGAGGCATCCAAGGTGCAGTTCCATGCTGCAGTGGACTCAAATGATGTGTCATCAAGAGTCATGGCTACATCTGTGGCACTTCGCAGGATGGCTTGGCTCAGATGTACTAGCCTGTCACAGGATACCCAGACTAAGGCCATGGATTTTCCGTTGTGGGTAATTCCCTGTTTGGGGAGCAGACAGAGATTACATGAAGAAAATGGATGAGTATAGGACCACCTATAGGGTGCACAGGCCAAGGAAAGGCAGGCCACTCCTCAAAGGCAGCTTCCCAGGGGCAGGCAGGCCTTTTAAGAGGCCTTTTACCAGCCAGGCCTCCTCTTCTGCTTTTGCCCAGAGGGGTTCTTTTAGAGGAGAGGCAGGCGGGTGCAAGCAGGCCTGCTTCCACCCCTCAGCCCAAAGCCCCTGCAAGCAGGCACCCTGATGGGGTGCCAGGGCCGATTCTCAACTACCTGTAGGGGCAGGCTGGCTTACTTTGTCCAGGACTGGGAGTCTCTGACATCAGACAAGTGGGTCCTGGAAGTAGTAAATCAGGGATTGGTTCTCAGCTTCAAAAGTTTCCAAAGATGAGAACCAGATCCTTTCCATCTGCAAATCCACCAGGCGCTTGCCCTAGAGGCAGAGGTTCTTCTCTCCTGGCTCTCAGAGCTATGGAAAGGGTTCCACCCCACACCAGGGCAAAGGTTGTACTCAGGTACTTCCTTACCCCAAAAAGACAGGAGAATGGCGGCCCATCCTGGATCTTAGATACTTAAACAAGCCTTTTAAAACCAAAATTCAAAATGGTGACTCTGGGAATTATTCTACCTCTCTAAGGCCAGGGGACTGGCTAGCATCCCTGGACCTCAAGGATGCCTACTTCCATATTCTCATCAGAGCTCCCATCGAAAGTACCTCAGGTTCGGAGCTGCCCGTCAGGCTGTTACCAGTTCAGAGCAGGTGCCCTTTGGCCTCACCTCTGCTCAAGGATATTCACAAAATGCCTGGCAGTAGCAGTTGCTTCTCCTAAGAAGGCAAAATTGCCATCTTCCCTTACCTGGACGACTGGCTCATAGTAGGCCAGTCCCCAGATCAAGTCAAGTTACACCTACAGATAACTCAGCAACTGCTCACCTCTCTAGGTTTCCTTCTGAATCTTTCAAAGTCAGTTCTAGAGCCTGTCCAGCTCCTCACCTTCATAGGCGCAGAACTTGAACTAAGAGAAAGCCAGAGCCTTCCTTCCTTTAGACAGGGCAAGGACCCTGGTCTCTCTGGCTCCTCATTCACCCTGCAGGTGTCTCGACCAGCAAGGCATTTTCTACAGCTCTCTAGGGCACATGGCTGCTTCTACAGCAGTAGTGCAGGAGCAAGATTTCAGATGAGGGACATTCAGTTCCATTTGAGAGCCTTTTGGTCTTAAAGGAAAGACCCTCTAACCAAGTTGATCCCAGTGACTTCAACCCTGATCCAGGCCCTACAGTGGTGGCAGGATCAGAGCAATCTCAACAGAGGGTCCTTTTGTCACTCAGTCTCACTCTTTAATCTTTACTACAGATGCATCCTCTTGGGGTGGGAGCTCACATGGCGACCTCACTGCCAGGGGTTGTGGTCCCCTCAGGAATCCCTGCTCACATCAATCTGTTGGAACTCAGAGCAGTTTTCTAGCACTTCAAGACTTTTCCAAATCTGTTCAGAACAAAGTTGTACAGGTCAGAACAGACAATACCACCACAATGTGGTACATCAACAAGCACGAGGGCACTCGGTCTCGGTCTTGTGCACTGAAGCAATGAAGTTGTGGTCTCTGGCTTACTCCCTGAACACCTCCCTTATGGCAGTTCACCTCCCAGGCAAGGACAACGTCCTGGCAGATGCTCTCAGCAGGATTTCCCAGGGCCATCACGAATGGTCACTGGACCCCTGGTCTTGGAGGTGGTATTTGCCAGATGGGGCACCCTCAGATAGATCTTTTGCAGCCCCAGACAATCACCAACTTCCTTTTTGATGCAGGACCCCAGTGTTGGGCTCAGTCCTCTGGATGCCTTAGTTCTCAATTGGGAAGGAAGTTTCTCTATGCTTTTCCCCACTTCCCTCTTCTGTTCAAGGTGCTAGTCAAAATCAGATCTCAACCCTGCAAGATGATTCTGATTGCTCCAGATTGGCCCAGACAACCCTGGTATCCACTCCTGCTGTCCTTAGCAGTCATCTTCCCCTCTGTCTTCCCAGGAATCACAACCTGTTAACCTGTGCTCAGGGAGGGTTTGGTACCGAACCTCAAATCTCTCAATCTCAAGACCTGGCTCTTGAAGAGTTAGTTTGCTGATTTACACCTCTCCCAAGGTGTAATGGATATCCTGAAGGCTTCTAGAAAACCTTCTACCAGGGCCACTTATAATTCCAAATGGAAGAGATTTCCATATGGTGCTCTGGAAAGCATATTTCCCAGAATCTGCTGATTTACCCACACTCCTGGATTACATGGTCCACTTAAATACCTTGGCTGAGACCAGCTACCCTAAAAGTGCATCTGGCAGCCGTGTCTGCTTTTATTTCAGCAGGTAAGCCTCTCCTCTTTCAGCTCACCCTGTATTCTCCAAGTTTTCAAGGGATTGCTTCACACCAACCCTCCATTCAGGGACCCTGCCCTGCTTGGGCCTTAATATTTGCATTGCTCAGCTTATGCAACCCCTTTTAGACCTTTGTCTTCAGCACAGCTAAGTATGACTTGGAAAACTGTGTTTCTGGTAGCCATCACTTCTGCCAGGCCTTAAGTGAATTAAGCTTTGTCAGTGGAGCCTGATTTTATCTCCTTCATAGAGATAAGGTGGTCTTCAGGACTAACAGGAAGTTCTTGCCTAAGGTGGTTTCAGATTTCCACCTTAATCAATCTATGTCTCTTCCTGTGTACTTCACTGACCATTCCTCCTCTGGCAGAGGAGGCTGCACAGTTTAGATGTCAAAAGAGCCCTTAGCTACTACACAGAGTGTACCATGGGTCACAGGTTTGACTCTTTCCAACTGTTCCTCACTTATGGCGAGGTTGGTAAAGGAAACCTGCCACTAAAGATCCATTGCCATTGGCTCTTGTATCCAATTTGTTATGAAAAACTGGGTAGTTCCACCTCAAGCCCTGAGGGCTCACTCTAGCAAGGTACATCTGCTTCCTGGCTGCTGCCAGGGACATCCTATTCTAGAGATATGTCAAGCAGCTACCTGGAAAACAGTTCATACTTTTACCAAGCATTACTCCTGGATATCCAGGCTAGGAGTGATGTTCGGTTTCTACACAGCTGTGCTTCAGAGCCTATTTCCCAAGTAGGTTCTGTCCCTCCTCCATGGAGGTACTGCTTTGTAGTCGGCATATGTCATAATATAGCAAGACTTCATGTTGTTTGAAGAAAAATTACTCACCTTAGTAATGTTGTTTCTTCTATTGGAGTCTTGCTATATTATGACCTCCCCTGCCTGCGCTCAGAACCTCTGTTTTTGGGATGTGGGTGGGCAGTGTAGTGTTTTCACTTAGTAGGTGCCCATTTGTTTTTTCACCCTCCTTTTTGGGGTGACTTGGTGTTGTGTTTTCATTTTGTGGGTCTCTGACTTGAGTCTTTGTTTTGGGACCAAAAATGTGTTCTTACGTTTAGTAGCCAGTTGGCTAAGTGTAGGTTTACAGCTTCCACACAGGACCTTCAGTGAGTTTAGCACGTAAAGATCTGGACGGTTTGAGTTTGAAGAACAACAGACAGAGTTTCAACGAGCTTGAGCTCAGCGTTCCATGCCTGGCATGGAAAGTTAACTCTTTCACCTCCGGAGCAGTTCGAAGGTTGGGACTCACTGCATATATCATAGTATAGAAGACTCCAATGGAAGAAACAACATTACTAAGGTGAGTAATTTTCTTCTTGCTCTGTTTTCTTTTCTTGTTATTAGAACGTCTTAGTACTTACACCAATGTGAATGTGTTTATATACAGTTATATATATGAAATTTATATATGTTTATGATGATACCCTGACTTTGTCCTAATCAAGTCCATCTTGTAAAAGAGCTCTGCTCAATGGTGTTCGCCTGGATAAATAAATATTTTAATTGATTGATATCCTTGTCACCCAATATAGTAAACATCTCCTCTCCATATATTCTCAGCACAAATTGCTGGTAATGAGTTTCAGCACAAAGCAAGCGCCAAAATAGCCTTTTGTATGTTCGAGTCCTCATTGCTAATTTAACAACATATACAAAATAATATACCATAAGATAGGGTACAAATGTTCAAAACATATTTGTATACTTTACAAAAGATCAGTAATAGATGACAGTATTTATCCCCTCTAGTGGTGATTTGGTGGTACTCCGACCATGTATTGTTTCCAGCTAGGTTTAGCACATTATCTTAATTACGTGTTGGCCTGCGGGGAGTAACAAAAGTAAAAGAATATTGGCTCGGGAGAATTTGTAACTTTCATGCCTAGGTTTCATCATAACAGTGCAGCATTAACTTATTTACATGGATTACAGAACAAGTCTGTAATGACTCCCTAGGTAGGAAGGGATCTGACTCCTCCTGTGCAGGGATGAATGCTATTTTCCTGTGGGGAAGCTCATGAGGCCAGCGTGGCCCCAGCACTATGTACAAAAATTAGTAACATGGAGCAGGCAAACAACATGCGCGGCGCTGGACTGCCAAATATATTGATGCTGTTCCGATATCCGCTGCGTGACTGTCACCATGTTGCCGTCTAACTGAATGCATCTCCATTAGCTTGCTTGAGTTTGTACTTCAGTCCCATTTCCTTTGATTAATATCTGTGACTAGCATTCTAAATTCTAAGATTCAGCCCTTATAACATCGCACCACCTCGCAGCTTTTTAGATGGCTCAAACAGCCGCTCTGAAAGTAAGTGCATGCCCAGACTCTCGCCGTGGCTGGAAGATTACCAGAGCCCCTTTCTTAGAGAGTCAATCCGGGGCAGTCCTCTGGAACTTGAGTAAAAGTTTCTTAACATCTTGTAATGTGGAGTAGCCTTGTCTCTTTCTGGTTTGCATGTTCTGCGCTTTCTCCCACGATTCCTGACTTGAGTGCCTCTAGGTCCCGAGTTTCGATGTTATCCGCTGTGGTACCACAATGTTCTTGGCCTGGAGAGCTTTGCTGGCTTCCTCTTGAGTTTCAAATGTTTGTGGGCCTTCAGGAAACATCATTATAAGCTTTGCAGGATATGGTGTAGAACTTCAACTGCTGCTGTTTCAGGGTGTGAAGTTTCTGGGCATAGGCCCTCCTTGTTGCTATTTGTGGGGAGTAGTCATATCGAAATAAAGACGTCTGCCCTTGTATTGAATGTCCCCATGCGCCATGCTCTTGACAACAACTGCTGTTTTACTCGTGAGTTTAATAGCTTGAGCACTATAGAGCGTGGCCTCTGATCAGTATGTTAAGGTTTTGAGGTGAGGGCTCTGTGAGCTCGTTCTTTGTCTAGTTTGGTGGCTGGATCAAGTTGTAGTACCTCCCGTAATAAGTATCCACAAATTTAAGCATATCATGTCCTTCATCCTCCTCTGGTACTCCGTGAATGCGTAGATTATTTCTCCTTGATCTATTCTCAAGGTCTTGATTTGTCTGTTAATAGCTTTTGTTCATTTATTAAGTGCACCACAACTCTCTCCAGGCTATCAGTTCTTGTATCAATTTCTGTGTGAGCCGACTCCAATTCAGATATCTTCTGATTTATTTTAGCCAGTTCTGTGGATAGTTCAGTGCGAAAGGAGCAACTTCATCTCTGAATGCTTTAAGTTCTGCCAGGATTGCAGCATTGCTGGGTTGTCCATTAGGAGATAGTGGTGGCTCCGTCATGTCTGGTAGGCCGGAATCACCAGTCTGAGAGTCTTTCACTTGTGTGATCTGCTGTGCAGCTAAAACAGTTGATTTTTTCTTTTCAGTTCTGTAACTTCTCTAGCCTCTTGTATAAAAAAAATTTTCTGGTTTTGATTTGTTTTGTACTGATTCTGGGAGTTTGTTTTTTTTTGTCTGGTCCCTGGAGCTTGATCTTTCAGTGCTGCATTCCAGCCGACAGCTCAGCAGGAAGTCTCCCACAGTTACATATATACCCTCTGGAACACAGAGGAATCTTTCTTGCTCTCCAAGCATATGCTCCTGTTATAAAAGGGCAGACTGTACAAACTCAGACACCCCTACGAACATACATACATACATACAAAAGCCAGCAGAAGAAGGCCATATGGTCTGTCCAAGTCTGTTTGTATTGCAGGGTCCACAGCTAGAGCCATCATGGCCCTGCCCTCCCTCCCCACTCCTACCATCCTCCCTACCCATGATCCTTACTTTCCCTATGCCTATCACAGCCTCTCTTAAAGCTGCCCACTGTCTTCAATGAGATGACCTCTTCCGCAGCATGTTCCAAGTGTCCACTGCCCTCTCTCTGAAGAAGTGCTTCCAGACCTCCTTCCTAATCCTCCCACCTGCCAGCTTAAGACTGTGTCCCTCATATTATGGTTGCCACTCAGCTTAAAGAGACTCTCCTTATCAACCTTATTTATCCCTTTCAAGTACTTGAAGGTCCCATTCATGTCCCCTTCTCCCCCGTCCCTGCAGGCAGTACATGTTCAGTGCCCTCAATCTCTCCTCGTATGCCTTACCCTGCTGACCAGCTATCATCTTTGTAGTCCTTCTCTGGACCATCTCCAGCAGGTTGATGTCCTTTTGAGGTGTGTGCACCAGTACTGAATTCCATACTCTAGATGCGGCCTTACAAGTGACATGTACAAGGGCAGTATAACCTCCTCTTTCCTACTACTTATCCCCTAGATATGCATCCCAGCATCATGTTTGCCTTTGCTGCTGCTTTCTTGCACTGCGTGGAGTGCTTCAGGTCACTAGTGATCATCACTCCCACGTCCTTCTCCTCATCTAATGCAGATACTCTGACTCCACCCAGGTAGTACTCTGTCCTGGGACTATCGACTCCAGTATGCATAACCTTGCATTTCTTGGCATTGAAGCTAAGCTGCCAGATCCTGAACCACCTCCCCAGCTTTTCCAGATCTTCCTGTAAGTCCTGTATCCCTTCTGCCGTGTCCACTCTCCCACAGAGCTTGGTGTCATCCATAATGGGCACATTTTAACCTTAATGCCATCTCCAGTGTCATTGATGAAGACATTGAACAACACTGGCCCAGCACTGACCCTCACGGGACCCCACTGGTTACCTCTCCAGTGCCATATAACCCCCCACCAACAACCACCCTCTGGGTTCTGTCCCTCAGCCAGTTTTCCACTCATCTGGCCATCTTTTCCCCAGCCCCAAGATCCACCAGCTTCCTGATCAACCTTTATGGGCACAGAGTCAAAGGCCTTGCTGAAATCAAGATAGTGGATATCTACTGCTTGCCCCGTCTGTCGCCTTAGTGACACAGTCAAAGAAGTCAATCAGATTTGTTTGACAAGATCCCCGCCCCCACAAACTCATGCTGTCTCTCATCCTGGAGACCATGCTCCTCTAGACATTCCACCAACCTTTCCTTTAGTATGGTCTCCATGAGCTTGCCTACAATGGAGGTCAGACTGACTGGTCTGTAATTCCCTGAGTCATTTTTTCGCCGCTTTTGTGGAGGAGCAGTACATGTGCTGTTCACCAATCCTGCAGTACCACACCTGACTCTAGTGAACTATTAAATAGGTCTGCCAGTGGCCCTGCCAGCTCCTCAGCCAGTTCTTTAGTACCCTTGTGTGACAGGGTAGAATAGGACCCTGTCCCATTTGTTTTGGAGGAAGTGTTTAAATGCAAGGATCTGCATTCTTTCCTTTTCTCTCTTCTGTCTGGTTGCACAACCAAATTTTCCTGTGAGACCTCGGACTTGTTCAACCCGACCAATCTTGCAGTCCTTGCCTCATTGTCTCTCAGTTTTCTCTTGCTGTCTTTCTTCTTTGCATATCTATATCTCTAATATAAAATATACGAGAATCAGTGCATAGAGGACGCTGATATTGGGATCTCTTTTGTTTGAAAAATGTTTAGTGTTGCTGTTGAAATGTATATATTTATCAAAATAAAAAAATCAAATTTATTTGTAGAGCGCTTTTCAATATATTAAAGCGCTAATACATATCAAGAATAAAACATCAACTAGAATAAATAATGACATAAAACAGTAACTACAACCATAAACTTATCCAAATACTAGTGCAAATAAGTGGCTTTTCAGAGATCTCTTAAATGATTCCCACGGACAGGCACTCTCTAATCTGACAAGGTAGAAATTCCACAGGGTTGGGGCCATAAAGAAAAGCCCTGGCCCTGGATGATTGAAGACGAACTGTGGGAATCTCTAGCAATCTCTGCCAGTGGAGTGGCGGTAAGAACAAAGGAGATCTTGCAGGTAGCCCGTCCCTGACCGTGTAGGTCTTATAGGTCAGCAACGTGACCTTGAAGATGATTCACCACCGCACTGGCAGCCAGTGCAGTTTGCGTGAGTGCACAGGTATGGTAATGGCATGTTCTTGGTAACCCAGTCAACAACCTTACCTTACCAAATTATAATTTGAGATAACTGTGGGAAGCCAGGGGTTATTTGAGTGCAAATGCCTGAGCCTTTTGCAAAAGCTGTGGGGACCTCAGGGCGTTCTCAATGTTCTAGCAGCTCCTGAAATTTACAAAGAACAGGATGCTTACAAGGATGGGGTTGAAAAGACTTATAAATACAGCTAAGCTGAGCTGCAAGGGAGATTTTATTTTGCTTCTGTATGTAGTTATTCTGAACAGGTTTATTTTATTTTATGATCTTACTTGAGAGGGCTCTTGCGGTAGGTAGTACATATAGGACTGGCGCTGGCGGCGGCAGGACCCCACGGAAAATTTCTAGCTAGCAGTCCCTGGCGAGGACCGCCCACGTCAGGTGACGGCGTCATCGACGTCGGTATAAAGGCGGTCCGGACACCCGCCTTCCAGTTCTTTCCGCTGTCAGCTCGTGCAGCTCTCGCAGTGAAGTTCCTATCGCTCAGTCCTGTTACTTCGTCGGTTTTCGAAAGTTGCAGTATTTTGTATTTTATATTTTCTATCGTCAGGTGAGCGTCGGTATATGTCGCCCCTTCAAAAATAAGTGCGACTTGCGCGGCGCCTAACTGCCTCACAAAGAAGGTCACTCCTCTGCCTTTTCTGTTTAGGCCCTCACCACGCGTCGACAAGTGTCCGCACTGTCTACATTTCAACGCTGCCACCCGCTGATGACGCCAGCAGTCTCTCAAGCCCATCTCCTCAAGAAGATGATGTCCGCGATGGAGAAGGAGTTGAAGAAACTTGCAGGCGTCAACCTCCCTGAAGGGCACAAGCGGGACAAGGAAAGGCACCGGAAGGCCTCCTCCTCCGGCGGCTCCGGCGGAGTCGCGGGCAGGTCATTATCCCTCCGGGATCGCCACGGCAGCCTCAAGGCTTTGAGGAGGCGTCGGCCCTCCTCCCGGGTTCGGCGTTGAGCCCGCCGGGTGCCTCCGGGCAAAAGGAGGCTCCAGCCCCCAGTACCGCCGTGAGGCTTACGGCCTCACTGATGCGAGTGCCTCCCATAAGCGGACGTCGGCTCCTCCGGCGTCCGCCGGGAGAGGCCGCTAAGGCGCCCGACCCTGTGTCCAGCTGTGTCCCCATCGGACCGAGCCTCTTCCCATCCTCGGCCGTCTCCAACGAGGGACCCTCGTCGGACGCCTGCTCCTTCTGGCGTCCGCCGTGATTCGCCCCTAAGTTACATGTCGGCTCCTCTGATGTGCGCGGGCCTCGGAGCCTATGGCAGACCCTGCTTCTGTCGCATTAGGTTCCCCGCACTTCGCTGCCATCAGGGGAGCCCGAGTCCCCCTGCCCGACCCTGGGATTTTTCTCCTCCGTCTCCGGATGAAGCTCGGGATCCTGGGCTACGTCCGATCCTCTTCCTACAGAGCGGATCCGACGCGGTGCGGCTCCCCGACGCTGTCCCAGACACCGCCCCACCGATGCTGTTCCGACACCGCCCCTGCGACGCCGGGCGGGGATATTCCTCTTCCATTGGGCCTCCACCCCACTGGCCTATTCCAGTTGATCCACCCGTGGAGTACCCGGCTGGGCCATCTGCTCGCAGCTCCTCCAGTGCGCCTGGTATCCGCCGTCCTATCCGAGCCGGGTTTTCCCAGGTTCACAGTATCCTGCGCCCGCAGTACCCGTGCCGACTCTCCGACGCCGAGTACCCGATGCCGGTATTCCCAAGCCGGGTTACGGATACTTTCCCTACGGATTTCATCCATACAACTATCCCTCCTCCTCCCTCCACCACTGCCCCTAGGCTGCCGGTGGATCTCCAGGAGATCTTGCCTTCCTGGTGGGCTGGAGCCAAGGCTCAGCTCACCAAGAAGTCGAGAGCCGTCTTTACGGAGACGGTGCCACCCCGGCTCCCGTGACGCCCCAGATGGCACACTCCTCTACACCTCCAGGATTCCGGCTTTGCCCTCGGGATCCAGAGAGGGGCAGGACACGCCCTGGGATTCCCCTAAGGAACCTGTTCCTCCCCTAGATGAGCTAGGGAGTCTTACTCTGCTTCAAATTCCTCTTCTTCTTCTCTCTGGACTCCTCGGAGGTCTCCGATGGGGGTTCCGAGAAAGACGACGACCGCGCTCTCCATCCAAGCCCGGCCGAGGACTCCTCCAAGTCTCCTTCCTTCACGGAGTTGCTCAGGAAGATCCAGGAAGTCCATCAGTGGCGTTCCTTAGAGCCAGATCCTCAACGGGTTAAACTCGCCGAACATCTGGACTTGCCCCTCACGACTCCTACTCTAGTGCCACCCTGGATCGAACTCACGCCCACCTTGTTTCCACTATTTGGAAACAACCGTCGGCTTTAACCCCACTTCCTAGGAAGTCCAACAGGCTATACCAGGCTCCGGAGGTGTAGACTTCTTGGACTCTCACCCCGTGCAGACCTCGGTTGTGATTAGCACCGCTCACGGCCGGTCAGCACACCGAAACATTTGAGCTTCGTCTCCCGGATAAGGAATCTCGCCTTCTGGATCAGTATGGAAGGAAGATCTCACTTCCTTCCACACTGGGGATTAGGGCCCTGAATTATGTAGCACATATGGGGATTACCAGAAGGCTGTCCTTACCCAGGCGGAATCTAAGATTGATTCCTTGCCTGACTTACAAGTCAAGGAGGAGTTAGCTGACCTGGTCCGCTCTCCCTGCTCGCCAGTCATCATATTCTGAGGACGACCTCACGATGCAGTGGACACTGCGAGATGGAACTCTGCATTCGCCAGAAGTCTTGGCATCATGCATGGCTCTGTGTGTCAGGTCTGGTCCCGGAGGTGCAGTCAGCAATTCAAGAAGCATCTTTCAGGGTTCTGTGCTTTTCAGCGGTGATGTCAAGGACATCATCACTGACTTTCAGAGAAGGGGACGGCCTCTAAATCTGTTGATTCAATGTACCGTCCCCATCCCCTACAGCGCCCGTCTCTTTTCGCAGACGCAGCCGGCCTCAAGCAAAACTCAGGGAAGGCGGGCCACTAAGCGTCGGGCCCCACAGCTGCCAGGCCCCCGCCGCCCAAAAGCAACAGTGCCCCAGCTGCGGCGCTGCCTCACACCACCTGACTCCTTCCTCTCTCACCACCTCCGGATGCCCCGGAGGAACCCGGTAGGAGGAGGTTCTCCCTCCACCTTCTGGCTTGGGAGAGGATAACATTGGATTCATGGGTGCTTCAGATCATAGCAGAGGGCACTCCATAGAGTTTCTGCAGAAACCTCCACATCACCCCTCTGAACTCCTCTTACTCAGGGACCATCTTCCTTTGGTCAGGGAAGAAATCTCTGCTCTCCTTGCAAAGCAGGCTATAGAGCCTGGCCCCTCACCTCCACGTGACGGGTTACTATTCCCATTTCTTCCTCGCATTCAAGAAGACGGAGATCTCAGACACATTCTCGATCTCAGCTCCCTGAACCATATGTGGAATACAAGAGGTTCAGGATGCTCTCCTTCAAACCCTCTTGCCCCTGCTTGCTGGGCCAATGGCTTTGTGCACTGGATATGCAGGATGCGTACCTGCACATCCCATTTGCCCTTCGCACCGAAAGTACCTCAGGTTTGCGTTCCAGGGGACCACTACCAATTCCAGGCGCTCCTTTTGGTCTTTCCTCATCTCCCTGAGTCTTTACCAAATGCCTGGCGGTGGTAGCGCCCACCCACAGCTTTTGGGAGCTCAGGTTTTTCCCTACCTGGACGACTGGCTCCTGGCGGCCCTGTCCCAGGAGGAACTCCTGCATTTTCTCTCCCTCACCCAGCAGGTTTTCACTGGCCTGGGTATTACCATCAACCATTCCAAGTCTCACCTGGATCCTTCACAGAGGCTCCAGTTCATTGGGGCAATCCTCACCACAATGTGCAAGGCCTTCCTGCCTCTGGACAGGGGCCTCCTCCAGTCCCAGATTTCCCTCCTATCGGAACACAGGAGGGTTCCGCGAGTCGGTGCTCCGTCTACTGGGGCTTATGGCGGCGCCATTCTGACGGTTCCGCCGCCTCACATGAGAATCTCTCAGTGGACTCTCCGATCTCAGTGGGATCAACGGGTAGACGACCTAGATCATCTGGTTCTGATCTCCTTGCCGATGGTAAGAGACTTGCAATGGTGGATGGTTCAAGAGAACCTATTCTGGAGGGTCCCTTTTTCATCCTCCCCGATCAGACTCTGACCACGGACGCTTCAGGTGAAGGTTGGGCAGCCCATCTGGGTCTCACTGAACCCAGGGCCTATGGTCAAACTGGAGATAGCTCTCCACATCAAAGCGTGCTCGAGCTTCGAGCAGTGCTGTATGCTCTCCAAGCCCTTCACCAATACATCCTTCCCGTCACCTAGCTGTCCAAATGGACAACATGTGCGTGTGTGGTATATCAACAAGCAGGAGGGACTTCACAGTGGGAAGCTAAGAGGATTTGGGAATGGGCAACCGCTTCACAACCTTCACCTCACGGCGATACATGTGCCGGAGTCGACAATGTCCTGGCAGACAGACTAAGTTGCTTCGTCGGCTCTACCACACGAGTAGGAATTGGAAAAAAGTTCTAAAGCATCTTCCAGATTTGGGGACTCCTCAGATATACCTGTTAGCCTCCTCCCAAAAGCATAAGCTTCCAATCTTTTGCTTTGCTCGCTCCAGAGCGAGGCTTCTGGGCGACACTCTATCTCTAAGCTGGAAGGACAGATTTGTCTATGCTTTTCCCCAATTCCTCTGGTCCCTCGTGTGCTGCAGAAGCTTGCTTTTGAAGGAGCGAGTATGATTTGATCGCTCCTTTCTGGCCCAGGCAAATCTGGTTCTCTTCTACAACAATACTCAGAGGTTCCTCCTCTTCCTCTTCCCTTTATCTCCAGGATTGCTGACCCAGGATCAGGGGACCCTGGTCCATCCGGGGACTCAAGTCCCTTCAACTTCATGCATGGCTCTTGCAGACCTAGCTCAATCTCGCTTTTGGCTTCTCCTAAGGTAGCGAGATTCTGGTGGAGGCTAGAAAACCCTCCACTAGATCCACCTATGCCATGAAATGGAAAAGATTTTCCATCCCGCTGTGTCCAGGAACGTGGAGCCCTTTTCCTATCCTGTGACCATTCTACTTGAGTACATGCGTCATCTTTTCGACCTGGGTCTCGGTCACTCCTCTTGAAAGTCCATATGGCGGCTATTTCAGCCTACTATGTCCCTTTCACTGATAAGGCATTTGCCCAGCTGGAGGTATCCAAAACGCTCCTCAGAGGGGTCCTTCTTCTCGGCCCCTGTCAGGACTCAGCTTCCCCTGGGACTTAAACTTTGTCCTCAGAAACTTACCCTCCTCTCTCTTTGAGCCTCGGCTTCCGGAACTTGAAGTTTTATCATGGAGACGCTCTTCTTGGTGGCCATTACTTCTGCTCAAGAATTTCCGAGTTCCAGGGCCCTGATGCAAAAATCCCTTATCTGATTTTTCACAAAGAATGAGTAGCTCTTGCACGAATCCTAAGTTTCTCCCGAATGTGGTAGCGGAGTCTATCTTAAATCAGTCTATTGAATTACCCGCTTTTCACGCAGTACTCAATCAAGGAGAATACCTGCTCCATACCATGGATGTTCACAGGATTCTGAGATACTACACCGATAGGACGAAGGATCTCAGAAAGACTGATCAGTTGTTCGTTTCTTTCGCTCACAGAAGAGAAGGCAATGCTGTCTGTAAGCAATGCCTATCAAAATAGTTGGCCCATTGCATCACTTTCTGTTATGACAAGTACAACAAAACCCTCCCGGTCAAGTCAGAGGTCCTCCACTGTGGAGTTGCAGCCTCTATGCTTGTTTCAAGAACGTGTCTGCGGCAGACATCTGTGCTGCCGCCACTCTGACTTCAGTCCATACCTTTACTAAACACTATAGTTTGACATTGCCTCTCGCCATAGAGCAGGCTTGGTTAGCTATCTTGCAAGGCCTCCTTTCTTGAGGCCTGCTAGATTATTTGCTACTTTTGAGTAGTTCCTCCTCCCAGTGCCTTTCATTTGTTCCAGTCTGCTTGGGATTCTGTCCTATGTAATTACCTACTGCAAGAGCCCTCTCAAAGTAGATAGTACAGTTACGCAGAACTTACGTAACAGTAGATCTTGAGAAGAGCTCTTGCAGCAGGTACATATTCCGCCTCCATCCCCTAGGCTTTTTCAGCTCCTTTCCATTGAGGAATATCTGCTTCTCTCGTCCGGGCCTTCCGGGCTGTGGCGGAAAGAACTGGAAGAGGCATCCGGGACCGCCCCTTTATACCGGCGTCGTGTGATGCGGTCACCTGGCGTGGGGCAGTCCTAGCCAGGGACTGCTAGCTAGAAATTTTCCGTTGGTCCTGCCACCGGCGTCAAGCGCCAGTCCTATATGTAATTACCTACTGCAAGAGCTTCTCTCGAAGATCTACTGTTACGTAAGTTCTTACGAACTGTACTTACTGAACTACAAATAAACAGTTTTGTGGAATTTTACAGCTGCTCTGGGTTTTCTATGCTTTCTGACCTGATACCTACCGACACCTTTGATGTACTCTGTCCAGGCCTGGTGATTTGTCCACCTTCAATGCCAGCAGCCCCTCCTCACTCTATCCTCCTCTATCATTACATCTGTATGTCCCCCCAATTCCTCTTTTCCTCCTGAAGGCACTGGTCCTTCATCCTACCTAGTGAAGACATCAGAGAAGCATTCATTTAGTATCTTTGCTTTTCCCCATTATCTTCCACCCTTTCCTAAGCCTAACAATCCCTTCCTTCTTGTCCCTTTTCTCTTGTATATCGAACAAAAGCCTTCACCTTCTTAATTCCTTCAGCTGTCTGCAGCTCCTTCTGTGCCTTTGCTCCCAGATTTCTTACTTGCCTCATTAGCCAACCTTAGGTAATTTTCCTATCCACTTCTGTCTTGGTCTTCCTGAATTTTCTATAGGCCAACCTCTTTTCCCTTACTGTCTTGACAACCCCAGAACTGAGCCAGCTGGGCTTTTGGCCTTATGTTCTTCCCCTGAGCCTAACGACTCATCTGTGGCAACCAGTTTTCCTTCTTAATGATGGACCATCTTTGGTCCACCCCATATCTGCTCTGATGCCCACCAGATGGCTCCTTAGCATTTCGCCCATGTTCTCAAGTCTACCCTCTTGAAATCCAAGATTTTGGTCTTAGTCGGGATGCTTTCCATTCCATATCCAACTGGAGCCACCCAGTGGCTCCCTGACCATTATTTCCTGTACATGCTCCCATTTGTGAGCACCAGATCAAGAATTGCCTCAGCTCTTGTTGGTTCAGTGACACCCTGAGTCAGGAACCCACTCTGCAGTCCTTCAGGATCACCTGACTCCTAGCACGTGTTGTGGACGGTATGCTCCAGTCCACCTTGGGCAGGTTGAAGCCCCCTCACAATTACAACCTCTCCTTTCCTCGCAGCTTCCAGTATTTGTGAACTCAGTTCCTGTCCTCTCCTCATCCTGACTGAGTGATCTGTAAAACGCACCCAACCTCACCTTTCTCCCTCTATTGGACCTTAACTGAACCCATAATGCCTCCGACTCCTCCTCGCAGGTTATTCCTCCCGATATAAACTGCCACCCTCCCTCTTCCCGACTACCCTGTCCTCATGTTTACTTTATATCCAGGGATCGCGAGGTCCCAGTCATGGTGTGATGTTGCCCAAGTCTCGTTACTGCAGCTGTCCACCTTCCTGTCTGCTAATGGTGCCTGCAGGTTGTCCATCTTGTTTCCAAGACTTAGCACATTCAGAGACACCACCCTCCACCTAGAATTTGACCTTCCTTCTCTTTCCTCTGTTCCTCTATTCACATGTATCCTCTGTGTGCATCCTCCATGTACCCTTGTTATGTATTCCTCACCCCTCCACCTTTGCTAACTGCACACCACTGCAGTATTTTACATAACCAAGCAGGGTGGTACCAGATCAGGAAATACTCTGTTCAGGGCTCTCACAATCTGGTCTCTCACCTTCTCCCCGGGAGTCAGCCTTTCAGCTGTTCACCTCCCAGGCAAGCACCATATCCTGGCAGATGCTGTAACTGCATCAGTCAAAGTCAGAGCGAATGGACTCTGAACAAGCAAGTACTAGACACAGTGTTCAGGTGGTGGGGCACTCCAGAAGTGGATCTGTTCGCCTCTCCTCAATTTGCAGCTTCATTAGTACTGTTGTAGGCCCCCAGTCCCGGGACGCTTCCCTGGATGCCCTGATCCTGGACTGGTCAGGGAGGTACCATGTAATCCCTCCTTCCCCGATACTCTGGGTATTGCTGAGCTCAGACTACAGCCTGTTTCAATGATTCTGGTGGCTCGGATTGGCCCAGGCAAACTTGGTGCCTCTCCTTCTCTCACTGTCCTGCAGCAAGCACATCTCGCCACCAACGCACTCCTCTGCTGACCCTTCCCCACACAGGAGTGCATTATCCAGACATACACTTTCTTCACCTCAAGGCCTAGTTCTTGAGGGTTAGAGTTTCCATCCTCTCAGTACTCTGAGCAAGTCCTTATGACCCAGAGAATGGCAAAAAACCTAACACAAAGAAAGATTTATGTAGCCAAATGGGAAGGGGTTCTCCTTTGGAGCAAGAGCAAAAGGTCAATCCTCCTTACAGCTTCAGACCCCAGCTATTGGATTACCTGGTACATCTGCAGGCATCAGGCTTGAAACCCTTCCCTCTCAATCTACACCTGGCTGCAGTTTTGGCTTATCTTTCGGTGGGAAAGAAAAGTCAATTTTTCCCACACCATATTCAAACAGTTTTTCAAGGCCTCCTGCACCTCCAGAATCCAGTCAGAGTCAGTCCTCCTTGAGCCTGAATCTTTGCATCGCCAGGCTCATGGAACCACTTTTTGAACCTATGGCCACTGCCCATCTCAAGTTTGTAACCAGGAAATCTGTCTTCCTGGTGGCCATCACCTCTGCCAGGAGGATTTCAGAGCTACAGACCCTGTGCACTGAACCTAATTACATCATTCATCTCAGAGACAAAATTGAACTCAGGACAAATAGGAAGTTCCTGCTAAGGTAGTCCCTGAATTTCACTTTAACCTGTCTATTACTCTACCTGTCTTCTCACCAAGAAATCCACCCAGGCAAGCAGAAGCTCTCAGTCTGGATGTTAAAATAGCTCTCTTTACCATCTAGAGCATACTAGACAGGTCAGTGGCCCTTCCACTCAGTTGTTCCTCACCCAAGTGATGTAGGCAGAGGAAGATCAGCTACCAAGGGAATATTTCCCACTGGTGTCTCTTGTATTAGAGTCTGCTATGAAAACGCTAATCATTAACCTCCTGTGGGGCTGAGGGCCCACTCCAGCAGGGGCACTGCAGCTTCTGTGGCAGCAGAAGGAGACATACCCTTGGGATGTTTGCACAGCGGCTACCGGAAATCTGTACACACATTCATTAAGCAGCACAGCTTAGATGTGCAGTCCAGATCTGGTGCCAAAATCTGCAGGCTGGTCTGCAGAGCCTCTTTCCTAAGTAGGTTTTCTGCCACCTCTCACTTGGTACTGCTCATTGGTTTGCTAGTTACTGATGCTAAAGGATTCCTGGGGTAAGAAGAAAAAATTACGTGCACGTAGTAATCTTCTTTCTTTCAAGGGGTCCTTTAGCATCAGTAAGCTCACCCTTCCTCCCCTGCTCACCTTTGGAGAAGGGCTCTGTTCTCAGTTTTATCACCAAAACTGGTCTTTATTGAAGAGTTTTCAACTCGTTATTTATATCTGCATGTCTTTGAATCCTGTTGGTTCCCTTGGGACATGTGCCCATTATCTTCAAAAACATGCTGAAGCCCTTCAGGCTGCTCCCTCTCAGCACACTCCTCCTTTTTCTGATTGGCTGATGCCCAGACTCATTATGCTAATTATCTTAAAGGCATACCTCCGGGCAGTTGCACCTAGCCAGCTAACTGCTATAGTTACTGATGCTAAGGACCCCTTGGAAGAAAGAAGATTACTATGGTGAGTAATTCTTTCTTCCATCACAGCATCCTAGGCAAGAGCAGCCCGAGCAGGGGCAGCAGAAATGCTTGGTGCCCTAAGACCAAATTCCGCATTCAAGGTCCCAGAAAGGGCAGGGGTAGGGAAGTAGTTCCCCTCTGGCAGCAGCAGCTGGTGCCCCTCCAAATGCCTAATGACAGGTCAAGGGTGTTCATCTCCTGCCCATCCAGTCCCTGCTTCAGGTACTGGTTGGGGGTGGCTTTACCACGTCTGGCATCATTGGTCTATCATTGCCTCAGACAAATGGGTCCTAGGAGTGGTGAGCAGAAGGTTGCTCTCAACTTTGTGGCTGTCCTGCCTACCAACTCTATGCTTCCAGGAGTCCATGGTGTTGCAGGACATGCTGTCCACCCTCAGGAGGATGTTGCTCAACTCCTCCTAAAGGAGCCATAGCCCATGTCCCAGACTCCATGGCAGACCAGCAAATTCCACACTGATCCCTCACAGTTGATACACTTCATAGATACATAGATGCTGATGGCAGGTAAGGCCTTCGCCCACTTAGTCTCGCCCATTTGAGTACGTTACTTTGCTTTTTCAAGATTCTCTAGAACTGGGTTGTCCCCTTCCCCACTACAGGTATCATCCTATGCCAATCCCATGCATTCTTAAATCCTGTAATCGTTTCAGCCTGTACCGCCTCCTCCGACAGGGCTTCCATTTGTCCACCGCCTCTCCGTGAAGAAATACTTCCTCACTTTCCCTCTGAATCTTCTTCCTCCAGTTTCATCCCATGTCCCTAGTCCTGGACTCTCTCTTTCTGAAGAAGAATTGTGTTTCTAGGGACATGGATATATTTTTCATCCACACTGTCTGGCAGGTTCCTTGCTGCTTTAAATCTTGCCAGAAGGTCTTCAAGCTGGCTCCTCCCACCCACCGGGTGGTAAACTCGCTCCACCCCATGACGCCAGATCTTCCTTACCGCTTGAAGCTCAGATTCCTCCTTAACGCTCGTGATAGACTGGATTCTAATTCTTCGGTTCATCCGAAACTCGCTTTAAAATTTTCAAGACTGGTCATCCTTTTCCCTCGTGGCGGCGATGGACAAATCGACTCTCCGTTTTCGGGTGCCCTTGTGGGTAGAAGATGTCCAGGATGGATCCGCACTCCACGTTTGTCTACTGCCTGGGCCTAGAACACGACCGCGGGCGCTACGAATCATGCTGTTCGTTCTCGATAGCGTCCTGGAGGACTGCGCTGCCGGTTGAAGCTTGGGCATCCCGAGAGGCTATTCCGGTAAAGTCGAAAGAGGCCCATTGGGAGGTTACTGCGGCGGCTGGCTTGGCTGAGCAGCTCGAGCAGATGATTGCCCTCGAGGAGGAGGCGCCTGCCATCTCCTCCTCCTCAGTGTGCATTTATCCACTCTCTTTGGGTACCTCGTATTCTGCCCGTTCAGGAGCTTTGCCAATCCCTTTCCACAAAGGGAGAGGCCATTGGGACATTCCTCTCGGTCCAAAAGAAGGATTCTGAGGGTAAGTCCCATCGTCGTACGCTGGGAGCAGGGAGAGGTCCCTTCCTGGACAGCCGACTGTCGACTTCGGTCGAGGTTGCGGCTAAGGCCACTGGCTTCACGGCCCCCGCCAGGTCAGCCAGCCGAGACTCCCATCGACGCCGGGTCAGATTTTTCTCGACCCGTCAAACGGGTTGTCGACTGGTGAAGCCGACAACCCTTCTTCGCCGGTTCCCCTGGTGGAGACAGAGGATCTGCCTGCGCCCCAGTGCAGCAGTCCCGGTTAAGGTGTCCGAGCCGAGGGAAGGCGGGTGTCCTCCGGCTCCTTCCCAGGCTCCGTCCTCGGAAGCACCGGATCGATCTCGGTCTCGGACTTCTTCTTGATCCTGCCGACATCGGCGGTCTCGACAGCGAGGCAAGCCGACGGCGCCGTCGCTCGTCTTCCTCCTTGGAAGAGGAGAGGCTTCGTAAATCGTACGACGCCACGAGGACCTGATGTGGCAGCAGTTACTTTGTCCAGGAGCAAGTGACACCAACGCCTTCCCGGCCATCAAGTGGCTGTCACCCGAGCGGCTGAAAGAACCTCTCGCTGCAGTCGAGATGCCCAAACCTGGGCCAGTTGTTCGGCGAAACCTCCTGCCCCACGATTGTGGTGGAACCTTCGCCTCCACAACCAGAATCTGGGGCCGACCAGGACTCTCGGTCGGGTCAAGGCCTGCCCACAGGTTGTCGGTCACCCTCACTCCCGACCATCCCGGCAGGTGGAGGGTGGCTCAGGCCCTAGGCAGCTCTTCGTGGACTCCTTGAGTCCGACGACGACTCCTCCCTGTTCTCCAGGCCGGTTGACCTGGAGTCCTCTGGGGCCAGGCACTGGACGAAAGCCCATCGTCCTTTATGGGTCTGCTTGCGCTCATCTCGACTCCACTGGGATGCAGCTCGAGCCCAGATCCAACGGGTCAAGTATCCCTGATGGAGATACTGGACCGAGGGATTCACCCACGGAGGCCTTTCCGTGGCTGAGGCCATTGTAGGCCCAGCCTTGGAGCTTTGGCGCGCCTGCTTCCTGTCCTGCGCCCTCGGCCAGGATGGCCAGGAAGTATGCAGTGCTTCTGCGGCTCTTACCGGTGTTGGAACACCCTCTGCCGAGGGGTTGGTCACCGACAGCGTTTTCGGCGTTCCGGGAGCGCTAGGGACATGGACAAGCCCCCGACAAGGAGTCCAAAAGCTGGACTCGCAGGCGCAGGTGTACGCTGCGTCCTCCCTTGGCCTCCGCCAGGCCAGCTCAGCCGTGCTGATGGCACACTTCTTCCATGCCCTCATGGGCTCCCTGGATGAGGTGATCCTCATCTCCTGGCTGTCCTGCAGACCACGGTCCGGCAGGTTCGGGACCAGGGTAGGGCGGTGGCTAAGCAGCAGCTCCAAACAGCTCTGGACATAGGAGACTCCTGTGCCAGATCGGTTGCAGCCCACGGTGGCCATGCGCGCAGAGCATGGCTGAGGATATCCACCTTCACGGCGGATACCCAGCACAAATTGGTGGACATCCCTTCTTGGGGACCCGACCTTTGGCCCTGGAGTGGAAGATCAACTCCAGCGGATCGAGAAGTCCAATGCCACTCTGGACTCGGTCACCTCCACCCAGAAGGACAAAGGCCGCCGACAGCAGCAGCAGCACAAGCCGTTTTGTCCTTCTGCGCCTGGCAGCGTCCAGCCAACAGCACCAGGGCCAGCAGGCTCGCTAGCATCCCAAACCAAGCCCGTGGCTTCCTCTAGTAGGAAGCAGAGAGGTAAAGGCCCAGGAGGTCCCTCGGCCGGTCCTTCCTCCAAGTCTGCCCAGTGAAGGGTTGAGGGTGTCGCCCCAGCCTCGTCACTACCCTCTGGGTTCCCCCATGGGGGCGGCTCTGCCACTTCCTTTCTGCCTGGTCCGCTATCACCTTGGACCGCTGGGTGTTGGAGGTGGTAGGAAAGGGCCTGCCTCTGAAGTTCGAGCAGGCTCCACCCTTTCAGCAGTCGCCCCTCAGGGGCCACGCGGGTCCCATCCTCGCTGTCGGCCCACCGAGCTGATATTGCCCTGCTGCTCGAAAAGAGGTGATCAGGAAGGTGGAGGATCCTCCTCCAGACCTGGGGTTTGTGTCCAGGTATTTCCTGGTCCCAAAACAGGCGGGGGCTGGTGCCCTATTCTCGACCTGCATGACCTGAACAGGTTCCTAAGGTCTCGGACCTTCAGGATGATCACTCTGGCTCAGATAATCCCATCCTTGGAGACGAGGCATGTGGTTCTGTCCCTGGACCTCCAGGCGCATTCTTTCACGTCCCAATCCGTCCATCTCATCAGAGATTCCTCCGCTTCATAGCGGAGGATCCTTACAAGTTCGGGCCATGCCCTTGGCCTCTCCCTAGCTCCAGGATCTTCACCAAATGCATGGCAGTGGTGACAGCATTCCTGCAGCGTCCGAAGAGTCGGGTGTACCTACCTGGACAACTGACTGATTGCAGCCCCTCCAGGCGGAGGTGGAGCGGTCCAGAGATCTGGCCTCCAGGTTTGCTCTCAGATTGGCCTCCTCATCAACGGGCCAAGTCAGAAGTCGCCAAAGCAGGTGATACATTTCATCGGGCAGAGCTCAACTCTCTTGAGCCAGAGCACGGCTCCCGGCGGACAGGGCCGAGGTTCTTTCCTCCTTTGCCCAATCATTTCAGGTTGGGCAATGGCGCCTACCGGGACTTCCTGTGCCTCCTTGGCCTCATGGCGGCCTGCACCAGCGTGGTCCGTTGGGCCCGCTGGTACATGCATCCCTTAAGTGGGGACTGGCCAGCCAGTGGTCACAGCACTTATCCGTTGGATCGGCTAGTGACAGTGACCCAGGGATGTGGGAACATTCTTCAGTGGACCATTCTGGCACATCTGCAGGAGGGCATCCCATTTGTCTGCCCGAGCTGATGGTTTCTCTATCGACCAATGCCTCTCTGATGGGTTGGGGTGCCCATCTGGGGAGCACAGAGCGCACGGCCTCTGGTCCCTCGGGAGTCCCTATGCCACATCGAATCTGTTGAGCTGAGCGGTTTGTCTAGCCCTCACCGCCTTCGGCTCAGTTTCTACTGGGTCAAGTGGTTCAGGTCCAGACGGACAATACCATGACCATGTACCACCTAAACCGCCAGGAGTGGACACGCGCTCCATGCCTTTGTGCAGGAAGCTCTCCGCATTTGGTCTCGTGCAAGCCTGGAGGCGGATCTCCTCGCCATTCACGTGGCAGGAGCCTCCAACACCCTGGCTGATGCCCTAAGCCAGATAGGGGCTGTGTCTCACGAGTGGTCTCTCCTGCGAGGTGGTACAAGATCTCTTCTCCCACTGGGGCACGCCTCAGGTGGACCTGTTTGCCTCCAGGGAGAATCGGCTGAGACTGTTTCTGCCGCCCCCTCAGCAGGGCTCGCCACAGGGGATGCCTTCGAGGGCGTGGACCCGGGCCTCTTCTACGCCTTTCCCCATTTCCCTTATCCACAAGGTGCTTCTCAAGGCGAGGAGGGACAAGGCGCAGGTGATTCTGGTAGCCCCAGACTGGCCCGCCAGTTCTGGTATCCAGATCTCCTCAGTCTCAGCTCCAGGCTCCGGCGGCTTCCAGCCCACCGGACGTGATCTCAGTCAATCAGGGAAGGTATTCCATCTGGACCTTCAATCCCTGCACCTGACGGCCTGGTTCCTGAGTGGCTAGAGTTCGAGGCCTTGGGTCTTTCCGATGAGGTCCTCAACGTCATTGAGGCGTCCTGTAAGAGTCGACCAGAAAATGCTCGCCTTCAAATCGAAGAGATTCTCCATTTGGTGTCAGGTCAAGGGCCTGGACCCTTCCTCCTGTTCCTTGGCAAGCATACTGGACACTTGTGGTCCCTTTCTCAGCTAGGGCTTCGGTCAGCGACCCTTAAGATGCACTTGGCAGCCATCTCTGCTTACGGGCGTGGCCAGGAAGCAGTCGGTAGTGCAGGAGAAGGTGGTTGGGCGCTTTCAAACGCCTTGATCACATATCCCTCCGGTGGAGAACCTCCACCTCTGTGGGATCTACTGCTGGTTTTCACTAAGCTCATGGGCAAGCCATTGAACCGATGCGCGGTGTGACATCTCTCACCTGTCGTGGAAGACTGCCTTCTTGGTGGCTATCACATCAGCCATAAGGATGGGAGAGCTCCAGGCGCTTCCATAGAGTCTCCTTATCTGGTCTTCCACAGGGACAAGGTTGTCCTCGCCCCACCAAATTCCTTCCAAAGGTGGGTCGAGTTTCACCTTAACCAGGTGTCGACTCTGCGGTGTTCTCACCCCAACCACACCGGAGGCCGAATATAGGCTCCATACTTTGGACCCTAGAAGAGCTCACTTATTACAAGGAGCGACGGCTGAAGTTGGGGAGAGGTTTGCCAGCTGTTTGTCACCTATGCTGAAGCCGCACCTGGCAGAACTGCAGCCAAGTGGATGATAGGCAGGTGGGTCACCTCCTGCATAGATCTCTGCTATAGGTTGCGGGGCATGGAGCCTCCCAGAGGATAAGCTCATTCTACCCACCATACGGCTGCATGGTGGCTGCTTCCAGGGACGTCCCTATCCAGGAAATCTGCAGGGCTGCTACCTGGAGTCAGCACACACCTTCATCACCCACTACCACATCGACCTTGAGTCACGCCGGGATGCTGGTTTTGGGGCCTCGGTTCTCCAGTCTCTATTCCCTAAGTAGGGGATGCGCCTTGCCTCCCTCTTCCCAGAGAACTGCTAGGAGTCTGCCAGACAGTGTGGATGAACAACATATCCTTGTCCCTAGAAATACAGGTTACTCACCTGTAACAGGAGTTCTAGGAATGGTATATGTTGTTCATCCTGTGTTTCCACCACCTCCCCAGCTTGACACTCAGCTTAGCGTGCTTGATCTGGTGTCATGGGGCGGAGCCGAGTTTTACCACCGGGTGGGTGGAGGAGCCAGCTAGAGACCTTCCGGCAAGATTTAAATGGCAAGGAACCTGCCAGGCAGTGTGGATGAACAACATATACCATTCCTAGAACTCCTGTTACAGGTGAGTAACCTATATATGTTTCAATCATATCCCCCTCTCTCTCCTCTCCTCCTGGGAATACTTATTTAAGTCTTTTAGCCTGTGCTCATAGGTTTTGTGATGCAATCCTTTCACCATCTTGGTTGCCGTCCTCTACTGCCTCTACACTGTCTATGTCCTTACATAGGTAAGGCCTCCAGAACTGGACCCTATACTCTAGGTGTGGTCTCACTGATGTCTTGTATAGTAGATTTATGACCTCTTTTCCTGCTGGTGATCCCCTGCCTATGTGTCCTAGCATCCGATTTGCTTTTCCTGCTGCCTTGTTGCATTGATTCCCTACCTTGAGGTCATCAGAGATGATAACCCCTAGGTCCCTTTCCTACTTGGAGCATTCTGCTCCCCTCCCAGCTGATATGTTGTTCAGGGTTTTGTGCTCCATATGCATTATTTGCATTTTTGTGTTAAATCTCAACTGCCAATCCCTTGACCAGTCCTCCAGCTTCTGCAGATCTCTTCTCGTTCTCTCCCCACCCATGACATCCACCCTGTTACAGAGCTTTGTGTCATCAGCAACCAGGCAAATTCTCCTTCAGGTCTTCTGTCATGTCACTGATAAAGATGTTGAAGGACAGGACTCTGCACCAATCCTGTGGCACCCACTGGTCATCTTCCCTCTGTGTAGTGACAGCCATTTACCTCCACCCTCTGTGTCCTGCCATTCAGCCAGTTTGCCACCCACCGCACCACCATTCTACCCAATCCCATGTTACTCAGCTTGTTTAACAGCCTTCTGTGTGGTACAGTGTCAGAGGCCTTGCTAAAGTCAGATAGGCCACGCCACTGCCCGCCCCCAGACCAACTCCTTGTCACCAGTCGAAAAATTCAGTTAGGTTAGTCTGGCATGAACACTCCCCAGTAACACCATGCTGCCTCAGGTTCTGTAGACCGCTGGCAACCAGGTGTTTCACTATTTTCCTTCAGTAGTATTTCCATGATCTTCCCCACTACTGAGGTCAGGCTGACCAGTCAGTAATTTCCCCTTCCTCTCTGTTCCACACTTTGTATAAGGGGACCACATCTGCTGTCCTCCAGTCCTTGGGTACCTCTCCTGTTTCCAGTGAATGGCTGAATAGGGTTGCCAGAGGTCCAGCCACCACCTCCTATGCTCTGTCAGCATCCTGGGGTGTATATTATCTAGCCCGATAGCATTATCGATTCAAACAACATGAAGTCTTGCTATATTATGACAATTGCAGTGAGTCTCCATCTTTGAACTGCTCCGGAGGTGAATAGTTAACTTTCCATGCAGGCATGGAACTTAGAGCGTGACTCGGGTTGAAAACTCTGTTGTTCTTCAAACTAAACTGTCAGATTCTTTACTCCGCCTCACTGAATAGTCGCTCCGAGATTTCTCCTTCTGCTCTGTTCATTTTGTCGGTTTTAAAGTGTTGTTTTGTCGGTTTTCAACCGAAATTAAACCTCAACCGGTCGGTTCAAGCTCTGTCTGTGGTAATGTAAGTAATAGATAGGTTTTACATTTAGTTTTCTGTGTGGAACTTGTAATTCATTATTGGTTCAGTTTGAACCGATCAGGTTGCCTTAAATCTACTAGTCCTTTTTGAAGTCGGTTCCGGTTCTTTATCGGTTCTAAAAAATACGGATTTCATTACGGTTTTCCTCTACCCGTGACATGGTTGGGGAGCCGATAAGGGTGTCTTGCTTGGCGGATTGCCATAAGCGGGCAAGTTGGTTAGACTGGTATTATGTCTGAGAAACCAAAAGAAAACCCGGACCCACTGGGTTTCAACACTGTAGTGTTTGTGGGAAGCTTTGCTAAGGCTGACCCACACACCACATGTGTCTATTGTCTGGGGTTTGACCACCTCAATTCAGACTGCCAGATTTGTCAGAATTTCCTGCTGCCACCATAGATAAGAGTTGGTAGGTTCAGGGAAGAGGCCAAAAGTCCGCTGATCCGGATGGCCAGCCGGTTCGGTGTAACCAACGAACCGGAGTGTGCCCTCTGACCAGGGCGATGCTTCCTCGAGACAGCGAAGAGCCGGTTCTGAGGAGCCGTTCCAGCAAAAGGACTAGAAAGTCAACTAGCATAGAGCCAAAGTTCTCTCCCCAACTGCTGAAGAAATAGCTAAAGCAATTCAAATTGTCCAGTCTCTCTCCCTGGTTCCGACCGAACCAACACCTTCAGGGAGGCGTTGGTTCGGCCCGTTCCACCGGTTCAAGATTATGATTTTGAGGATTTTTGTGAACCGGAGGAGGGGAAGAGGAATATGAGGAGAGTGAATATCGTTTGAAGATCTGGATGTGCCCATTGAACGGACATCTCTCCAGATAGACCCTTAGGGTTTCTCCTCCAAGGCTTTTGAGTCCCCTTCTCATTTCATGTTTTATAAAAGTTGCTGAAACTCTCCAGCTCCCTGTTGAGGAAGCTGTTGATGACCAAGAGGAGCCAGACTATGTAGAAATGATGGATATTCCAGAGTCTAGGAGACTGTCTATTCCTTTGCATAAATCTTTTCGGAAACAGACAGTAAAGTTTAAAACTCCTCACACTATACCTCCTGTGGATAAAAGGATGGACAAGAGGTATACCTTATCAGGCTCGACACTGATTTCCTCACTCAACGATGCAGCCATGTGGGGTAGTGCAGGCTGCAGCCTGTGACAAGGCTAATATTCTCCTAGCTTCACCCCCTGAGAAGGACTCCAGGAAGATTGATGCTATGGCAAAGAAACAGTACATGGCAGCATCTTTGGGACTCAGACAGGCAAATTATATGGCTTATGCTGCTAGGTACCAGAAATCCAGATGGGATACTGTGCTGGTCCTAGCAAAACAAGTCCTGACCAACTTGTCAGGGAGCTGGAACAGGTGGCTATGGATGGTATTGAGGCATCCAAGGTGCAATTTCATGCTGCAGTGGACTCTAATGATGTTTCATCAAGAGTCATGGCTACATCTGTGGCACTTCGCAGGATGGCTTGGCTCCAGATGTACTACCCTGTCTCAGGATACCCAGTCTAAGGCCATGGATTTTCCTGTTGTGGGCAATTCTCTGTTTGAGGAGCAAACAGAGAATTACATGAAGAAAATGGATGAGTATAGGACCACCTATAGGAGTGCACAGGCCAAGGAAAGGCAGGCCACTCCTCAAAAGCAGCTTCCTAGCAGGCAGGCCTTTTCATAGGCCTTTTTGCCAAGCGAGGCTTCCTCCTCTGCCTGTGCTCAGAGGGATTCTTTAGATGGAGAGCAGACTGGGTACAAGCAGGCCTGCTTCCACCCCTCAGCCCAAAGCCCCTGCCAAGCAGGCACCTTGATGGGATTGCCAGGGCCGATTCTCAGCTACCTGTAGTGGGCAGGCTGGCTTACTTTGTCCAGGACTGGAAGTCTTTAACATCAGACAAGTGGGTCCTGGAAGTAGTAAGCCAGGGACTGGTTCTCAGCTTCTAAAAATTTCCAAAGCTGAAAACCAGATCTTTTCCACCTGCAACTCCATCAGAGCACTCGCCCTAGAAGCAGAGGTCTCTACCCTCCTGGCTCTAAGAGCCGTGGAAAGGTTCCTCCACTACACCAGGGCAAGGTTTGTACTCCAGGTACTTCCTTACCCCAAAAGACAGGAGAATGGCGGCCCATCCTGGATCTCAGATACTTAAACAAGCACCTTTTAAAGCCAAAGTTCAAAATGGTGACTCTGGGAATTATTCTACCCTCTCTAAGGCCAGGGGACTGGCTAGCTTCCTGGACCTCAAGGATGCCTACTTCCATATTCCCATCAGAAGCTCCCATCGAAGTACATCAGGTTGAGCTGCCCTCAGGCCACTACCAGTTCAGAGCAATGCCCTTCGCCTCACTTCTGCTCCAAGGGTATTCACCAAATGCCTGGCAGTAGCAGTTGCCTACCTAAGAAGGCAAAAGATTGCCATCTTTCCTTACCTGGACGATTGGCTCATAGTAGGCCAGTCCCCAGACCAGGTCAATTTACATTTTCAGATAACGCAGCAACTGCTTACCTCTCTAGGTTTCCTTCTGAATCTCTCAAAGTCAGTTCTAGAGTCTGTCCAGCTTCTTACCTTCATAGGCGAGAACTGAACACAGAGAAGCCAGGGCCTTCCTTCTCCTGGACAGGCAAAGACCCTAGTCTCCTGGCCTCCTCATTACCCTGCAGGTCTCCCAGCCAGCAAGGCATTTTCTGCAACTCCTAGGACACATGGCTGCTTCCACAGCAGTTGTGCAGGAGCAAGATTTCAGATGAGGGACAGCCAGTTCCATTTGAGAGCTTTTTGGTCTCAAAGAAGGATCCTCTTACCAAGTTGATCCCAGTACTCGAACCCTGATCCAAGCCCTACAGTGGTGGCAGGATCAGAGCAACCTGAGACAAGGGGTTCCTTTTGTCACTCAATCTCACTCTCTAATCCTTACTACAGATGCATCCCTCTTGGGGTGGGAGCTCACATGGGCGACCTCACCACCCAGGGTCTGTGGTCTCCCCAGGAATCTCTGCTCCACATCAACCTGTTGGAGCTCAGAGCAGTTTTCTAGCACTTCAAGCTTTTCCAAATCTGTTCAGAACAAGATTATACAGGTCAGAACAGACAACACCACTACAATGTGGTACATCTACAAGCAAGGGGCTACTCGGTCTATGGCCTTGTGCACCGAGGCGATGAAGTTGTGGTCTCTGGCTTACTCCCTGAACACCTCCCTTACGGCAGTCCACCTCCCAGGCAAGGACAATGTCCTGCCAGATGCTATCAGCAGGATTTCCCAGGGCCATCACGATGGTCACTGGATCCCTAGTCTTGGGGTAGTATTTGCCAGATGGGGCACCCATGAATAGATCTTTTGCAGCCCCAGACAATCACCAGCTTCCTCTTTTTTGCTGCAGGCCCCAGTGTTGGGCTCACTCCCTGGATGCCTTAGCCCTCAGTTGGGAAGGAAGTTCCTCTATGCCTTCCCTCCTTTCCTCTCCTGTTCAAAGTGCTAGTCAAAATCTGATCCCAAACCTGCAAAGTCATTCTGATAGCTCCAGATTGGGCCAGACTACCCTGGTATCCACTCCTACTGTCCTTAGCAGTCCATTCTCCCCTGTGCCTTCCCAGGAATCACAATCTGTTAACCTGTGCCCAGGGACGGGTTTGGTATCCAAATCTCAAATCTCTCAATCTCAAGGCTTGGTTCTTGAAGAGTTAGAGTTTGCTGATTTAAACCTTTCCCAAGGCGATGGATATATTGAAGGCCTCAAGGAAGCCTTCCACCAGGGCTACTTATAATTCCAAATGGAAAAGGTTTTCCATATGGTGCTCGAAAAGCATATTTCCCAGACTCTGCTGATCTTCCCACAGTCCTGGATTATATGGTCCATTTGAATTCTTTGGGGCTGAGACCAGCTACCCTGAAGGTGCATTTGGCAGCTGTGTCTGCTTTTATTTCAGCAGGTAAATCCTCTTGTCTTTCAGCTCATCCTGTATTTTCTAAGTTTTTAAGGATTGCTTCACACCAACCCTCCATTCAGGGATCCTGCCCTGCCTGGGATCTTAATGTTTGCATTGATAAGCTTGTGCAACCCCCTTCAAGCCCTTGTCTTCAGCTGAGCTCAAGTACTTGACTTGGAAAACTGTGTTTCTGGTAGCCATCACCTCTGCCAGGCGATAAGTGAATTACAGGCGTTGTCAGTGGAGCAGGAGTTTATCTCCTTTCACAGAGATAAGGTGGTCCTCGGACTAACAAAAGTTCCTGCCTAAGGTGGTTTCAGATTTCCACCTTAATCAATCTATTTCTCTTCCAGTGTACTTCACTGACCACTCCTCCTCTGGTGAGAGGAGGCTGCACAGCCTAGATATGAAGAGAGCCCTTAGTTACTACATGGGCGTACCAAGGGTCATAGGTTTGTCTCCTCAACTGTTTCCTCACTTATGGCGAAGTTGGTAAAGGAAGCCAGCCACTAAAGATCCATTGCCAGGTGGATTGTCTCTTGTATCCATTTCTGCTATGAGAAGTTGGGTAAAGTTCCCCCCTCAGGCCTGAGGCTCACTCTACCAGAGGTACAGCTGCTTCTCTGGCTGCTGCCAGACATTCCTATTATAGAAATATGTCAAGCAGCTACCTGGAAAACAGTTCACACTTTTACCAAGCACTACTCCTGGACATCCAGGCTAGGAGTGATGCTCGGTTTAGCACAGCCGTGCTTCAGAGCCTATTCCTAAGTAGGTTCTGTCCCTCCTCCATGGAGTACTGCTGTGTAGTCTGCAATTGTCATAATATAGCAAGACTTCATGTTGTTTGAAGAAAAATTACTCACCTTAGTAATGTTGTTTCTTCTAATGGAGTCTTGCTATATTATGACCTCCTCCTCCTGCCTGCCCCTCTCAGAACCTCTGTTTTGGGATGTGGGTGGGCAGTACAGTGTTGGCACTTTTTGATGCCCACCTTGTTGTTTTCACCCTCCTTTTGGGTGAATTGGTGTTGTGTTTTTGCATTTTGGGTCTCCTGACTCAAGTCTTTTTGAGGCCAAAATGAGTATTTATGTTAGTAGCCAGTTGGCTAGTGTAGGTTTACAGCTTCCACACAGAGCCTTAGTGAGTTTTAGCTCGTAAAGATCTGACAGTTTTGCGTTTGAAGAACAGACAGAGTTTTCAACCGAGCTCGTGCTTAAGTTCCATGCCTGCATGGAAAGTTAACTATTTCACCTCCGGAGCAGTTCGAAGATGGGGACTCACTGCAATTGTCATAATATAGCAAGACTCCATTAGAAGAAACAACATTACTAAGGTGAGTAATTTTTCTTCTTATTCCTGCTAGCTCCTTTAGGACCCTTTCCCAAGGAAAGGACTTGCATCCATGTCTATGATCTTTCTGCCCTCTCTACTCATTTCTGGCCTATTTCCACCCCTCCTCTGTAAAAACAAAGCAGAAATATCTGTTCTAGGGATGTGGATATGCTGTTCATCCACACTTCTTGGCATGTCCCTTTCCTTTAATTCTTGCGGAAGGTCTTCAAGCTGGCTTCTCCTACCCACCCAGTTTGAGCTGGCCACTCAGTGGACTCAGTGCCACAGTCATTTCGACCAGCCGATCACTGTGACCCAGAAGATGTGGGCGCTCTCCAGTGGTGGACCGTCCCAGACCGGTTGCAAGATGGATCACATCATGCATTGGTCTGTGCTATGAGTTGGCGGGTAAGGAGCCTCCCAGAGGGTTAAGGGCTCACTCTACCCACCATACTGCTGCTTGGTGGCTGCTTCCAGGACATTCCTATCCAGGATATCTGTCGAGCTGCTACCTGGAGTCAGCAGACACCTTCATTCCACTACTGCATCGACCTAGAGTCATGCTGGGATGATGGTTTTGGGGCCTGAGTTCTGCAGTGTCTTTTTTTTCCTAAGTAGGGGTGTGCGCTTGCCTCCCTCCTCCCGGAGAACTGCTTGGAGTCTGCCAGAGGTGTGGATGAACAACGTATCCATGCTCCCTAGAAGAACAGGTTACTCACCTGTAAAGGAGTTCTAGGAGTGGTATATATTGTTCATCCACACACACCCACCAGACCTCCTGGCTTTAGAAGCACAGCCTTGCTTCAGCGGGCTAAAGATCTGGTGTCCTGGTAGGGCCAAGGTATTTACCACTCAGGTGGGTGAGAGGAGCCAGCTTGAAGACTTCCGGCAAGTTTAAAGGAGAGAAAGGGACATGCCAGAAGTGTGGATGAACAACATATACCCTCCTAGAACTACTGTTACAGGTGAGTAACCTGTTCATTTGACGGGCACAAGCCTTCCCGGCTCTACCTCGACCATTACTTGACTTTCACCTTCCAGGCCGAAGCTGACTCCTGTGGAGCCGATTAAGTCGATTCCTCCACCATGAGCCGGCAAAACCTCTGGTTTGGCCTAAACCGATCTCTCCACGATTTTGGTGGAACTGCTGCCAAAGCAGCCTCTGTGAGGAGCTTCTTCTAAAGGAAACTAGACCGGACACCGGGATTCCCTGCTGTCTCCGGTCACTGTCACCCTGACAGCACTTGGGTTGAGGGTGATGTGGCGGTCGACTGCTGCATCCGGATTCTTCGATTCTGATGAACTGACTTCCATTCTCATCCAGGGATGATGACTTGGCTGGTGGGATAGAGACGGAGAAAGGTCCTTCATTCTTTCAGGGCATTCTTAGCCCCATCTCTGAGTCTACAGGGATGCCCTGGAGCCTATCCAGAAAAGGAGGAGTACCCTCTCACTGACATCCTCAAGAGAGGGGATACCCGACAGAATCCTTTCCTGTGGCCGAGGCCATTGTTGGCCAGCCTTAGAGCTTTGGCAGCACCCTGCCTTCTGTCCAGCTCCATCTGCCTATATGGCCTACAAGTATGCGGTGCCCATGGGGTCCCTTATGGGTTTACAGAGCACCCTTCGCCGAGAGTCTTTGACTGCCTTTGTGTAAAGGTGTACTGGTAGATCTTCCTGGACTAAGTCTTCATCACTCATTCACACTAGTGGGATAGCGCCTCTGGTGCTAGGACCAAGTGGAGTCCAAAATTTTCTGAAGGGTCAGCACGAGGTCGGGACGCTGCATGTGCTCTTTCCACGAGACTGACTCGGCGCCTGTGATAGACTATCTCTGTGTCGATCCTTCAACCGCCTCAGTTCCTTTTCTCCCACCATCGCGTGTGCTTGGATGTCGGCGCCGCTCATCTGCCAGAGTCAAAGATTTCGTCTATCGACAGTAGCTTTTAGTGTTTAATTTAACTATTTAGTAGTAATTTCTTATTTTATGAACAAGAAAAGATTATGAATAAAAGAAATTCTTTCCTGCCATCAACGGAGTCTGCCCTTAGGTGGTAGCGGTGACGGTAGGAAGACTTCGTTTGAAAGTTGTTATGGCAGAGTGGCTGTGCCTGGTCCACCACCCTTAAGTAACTGGGGAGGGTCTGACTACTGACAGTCCTGTGCTCAGGGATGGGAGACAGTCCACCAAGCATGAATTTAGCGGTTCCAGGGATCGGCTCTGCTTAGCCTGAGCTCTTCTTCCTCGTGTGGTGAAGAAGAATCAGTGCCGCTTGAGGTTGCCCTTTGGTATGTCTGCACGAGGATTGTTCATCGGAAGGCGATAGGCCTGAACCGATTTTGTGGGTTCCCCTTGGCCCGCTCCTAACAGCCGCATTCTAGACTCGGACTCCATCTCTGTCCTCGTTGGAGTTCGCGAGCAAGTTCACCTCTGGGCCGCTCCTGTGGAGCAGGGGGTTTGACTTTCCTTTTCCTGGCTGTATTCCTATTTTCGGGGCCTCTGGGCCTCTGACCCGTTGGACGGGCTGGGTCAGTTGGATCATGATGGTAGCGGTGCCCTCTGGGCGCCTTTGCCATCCGTGTCGGCCCTGTGCCTACCCTCTTCCTTTACCATGAGTAGGCGCCCGGCATGGGCACCACCTTTTCCTTCTCCCATTTTCTCCATTAGGCTTTTTCCAAGGTGTTTTCTTGGTGCCGTGTCCGGCCATTGGTGGCCATTGGTTTGGCATCGGTGCGTGGAGCAGCGGCTGGTGTTTGGGTTGGTACGGGAGCCAGCGCTGTGGATCAGCACCATGGCTTGGTGCGGCGCTCGGTGCCATGGGCTCTGTGTGGTGCTGTGGGTGCTGTCAGTGGTGCCTTCATTGTTGGTGCGCGGATGCCCGGTGCTTGTGGGTGGTGCGGGCACCCATAGGTGGCATGAACCCGCGGGTGCCGCTGAGCACTGCACCTCGCACCTGCGGTGGTGCTGGGCACCCACAGGTGCCATGGGCTCATAAAGTATCTTTGGTGCCATGGGTGTTCATGGGTACCGTGGGTGCCTCGGGTGCCATTGCTGCCATAGGTTTCTTGGGTGCCATGGCGTCAGAGCACTCTTCGTGCCCTTGCTGCCATGGGTGCCGAGGATCCCTCGGGGTTTTGCCATGGGTGTCCTGTGGTGTCTTCCAGGTTGGCATGGGTACTGCTTGGTGTCCTCCTGTGCCACAGTAGCGTTGGTGCTGTCTGACAGAACTAGGGCAGATCTCCGTTTACGGACCTCTTCTTCCGCGGGACTTGGCAGCAGGATGTTTCCGCCAGAATGAAGTTCTGTTCTGCGGATTATTTTTTCACACACCTTAGTGGGTGGCGGTCTGCATCAGGTCTTGTGTCATCCAGTGGTTTTCCGCTGATGGGGCTCTTCTGTTTTGTTCTGCCAGCCGAATTTCTCATTCTGCTCAACACTTTCTCAGCTCCCTCAGTGGTGCCAAGCTCCTTGACACCCTTCCTGGTGGCGGAGTCTCTAGTGTCTCTGACCTAGACCTCTCTTTGGGGTCCTTCTATGGTAGAAGTGCATCTAGATGAGTCTCTCCCTGTCCTTCTGGTCAGTGATACAGCGGATGACTAATTTTATATACTGAAGGACCGCCCTCTCTATCATCAGAGTCCAGTGATGAAGCTCTTTCAGTAGTTCCTCAGTAATAGAGTCCACCATAGTGTTCAAACTGCATCCGTGGACCATACATCTCTGCGTCTAGACTCTTTCAGTCATCAAGACAATTACGCTCTGTGGAACATTCAATGGTTGGGAGATGCACAGACTCTTCCATTCCTTTTGATAGGGATATACAGCCCCTTCTGATGCTGCCCCTCTGGTGGCTGCTGCAGCACTAGGTGGTTAACATCTGTCTAGCTATTATTATTAGTCCAGTCAAGAGTTCAGTTATGGATCCTCAGGCTCCTCCTGCTCCATGAAGGATGACATCCTTGTCATTTCTGTATCAGGCAGTCCTTGCCAAATAGCAACCTGCAACCTTGTCAGGCTCGGACTAATGATGAAAAAAAAAAAAATTAGAATTTTCACAGCACAGGGCCTAGTCGGAATTTCCCAATACCACACTTTGGATCTGGTCAGGTTCCGCCTCAACCTGAGGCGGTCATCCTCTAAACTTGATAAAGGTACCTGATTTCTTCCACCCCTAGGGGCAGTCCGATCAGTGGTGGTATGGCTCACCTCTTTCTCTGAGAGATTTCTCTTATTTGAGATATTTCCAAAACCTAGGCATCTAACCAGTCTGTTAGTCCCTCTATTTTTATCAGGCTTTCTTCTCTTGATCAGAGCCTCGCAGCAATGAAGTGACTCTTCAGCGAGTGGAACTTAGATTCCTACTTCATGCTTGCTTCAACAACAGGCGATATGCTCCTTTCTTGATCATAGGTCAAGTAGGTCTTTTCGAGATAGCTTCTCAAATATTCCACCTTCAGTTCCTGCGCTTTGGTTTCGAGCCAGTTGCAGCTATCCTCTCCGACTGTGTGATGGAGCTGTGATGTTTATTTTTTCAACAAAGCAAACTAGAGTCCTCCTCCTTCCTTCAGGGAGGCCAGAGCAAGTAGTGCCCACCGCATTGAGCTACTTCTGCTGCTATTCAGTCACTTTAATGAATGGGTTAGCCCTAGCTTGGTTCTGCTGTGTCCCTCCTCAGGCAGCATCTGCCTCTATTGCCTTACAAATCCAGCCCTGTTTTTCTGTGAATGTTTTTCCACAGTGGACACATCCTCCTGTACACTTTCCTTTCTTCCCTGAGGTTCAGAGACTGCTACTACAGTTATAACACAGGGGCAGGATGATTCCTTTTGGAATATGCAGTGGCTAGGATCTGATTCTTCTAGACCACCACAAGAGGCTTCTAAGTTGTGCTTTGCCTTCCATCAGGAAGGTTTCAGTGACTAAGTGGAAACTATTCTCCTTGATGGGCTAACCCCACCTGGACCTTCTTTTACTCACCAAGTTAGTGGTTCAAGTGCTCCTGGACCTGTTGTTTTCAGGTCAGCCATACTTAGTAGTGGGGTTCCATCTGCGCTTTTCTGTCTACCCTGAACCAGTACACTTTACCTCCGGCTCTTGCAGTTCTGAGGTTCTTTTACATTAGCTTAGTACATGTCTTTGACAATATTAATTTTGGTCCTATATACCAATTGTGAGTCAGGTTCCGCGCTCTCTCAGAGTGGTTGCGGCTTCCTTGTAGAGTTTCATTTGTGCCCATTGCATGTCGTCTGCAAAGTGGTGAGTTACAACCTATGTTCCCCTAAGGTGTTAGCCCTTGCACAGCAGTCAGAAATAACCCTTTCAGCTTCAGTAGTAGTAGCGCACAAAGCAGCTGACAGGGATCCTCATGTTCATGAAGTAGTGACTACAATCATCACTCAGATTTAAGACTCAGACAGCAGGATATGAAAGTGAATGGGAAAGAAACATTGTATGCCACCGAGGCCACAAGCCATTAACTTTATCAAGCCAGCAGTCTCGCTCTTGCTCCACTTATTGAACAATGGAACTGATCAGCAAATTCCAACTCAATCGGCTTTGCAGTTGCGACAATGTTTTCGGCTTGACAGCTCTTTTCAGTAAGACAGTACTTGATAATGAGCGGTATTCCTTGCTGGTCACAGAAATGGCATGTTTTATTAGTTTGGTAGATTCCCCAACAAAGCAATGCGAGAGATTCTCTGACATAGAGTATAATTATATTATTTCAGGTTTAAGTTGCACAACTTCAGTGCAATCTGCCTCCTCCCCAAGCAGCATCTTACATACAAGATGTGTTTATAATGGATTTAAAGCCTCACCCTTGAAAGCGTGTTCATTTTTTTTCAGTAGAAGAAAATGGAAAACTATAGTTTTTGTTTACAATAAAAACATCAAAGCAACCTACTGTCTGTTTGTGTCATTTTTTATGCATTTGTTGGGGGCTGGGATGGGTATAACCTTCTCAATTAGCAGGCTGAGACACTGACTGTACATATGTCTAGAGATGAGATTGCACTTCTCTTTTAAACAGGGTGTCACATTATACACATTTGAGATTCAATGAATTAGTGCTTGTAAAGGTTGCCCATATTGGCTACATGGGGACAATAATTCTAAAATGTACAACAAGAAATAGCAGTGCAAAAATGTCCTTTTCATTTAATTTCATAAATTCAGACTAAGCTTAGTATAGATCCGAGTGGAAGAGAAATACAGTCTCCTAAATGCATCTCCTTTCTCATATCACACTGACTCTTACCTACTGCATTGCAAAAATACATGTTAAACCCCACTGAGCTTGACAATGCCCAGCATAGTCATTGTAAACCATACCTAGGTTAAATAACATCACATACAATTATGCATGCATCTATCAAAGATCCCATTGCTAAGTACTGTTTTAAGAAGATGTCCAGCCGGAATGCCACATTGCCATAACAGTATTAAATGATGTACTTTTGGAGTTGGCAGAGTTGTCCAAGATGTTTCAGAAAGTGGTCTAACAGTTGAAGCTGTACAGATTGCTAGGGCAAAATAAAAGATCAGAAGCCAGTACCTGGGTGAAACTGTCTACTGAAGCCAACTAGTAAACTGCTTTTGGCTAATTGCACAGCTGGAGTAAGCAAAGCAGCAATTTTGCAATTCATTGGCCTGTTATGTGACCATCTGGACAGCTGATTTCCTGCAGGTGAACTTTCTGACTGATCTACTTTGACTTTGCAGCAATGCCACATTGCAGCTTTGAGTTTGGCTTATCAAATATTGGGAGACTGTATAGCAAATATCAGGACTATTTATTTTCATCAGTGGACCAGGCAGAAATTGTTAGCCAGTACAATGACTTCAGATTTATAGTTGCTGAAAAATAAAGGGAGGATCATTAAAATCCTTTACTGACATGATCCACTTTGCTTTGACTAGTGTGCAGTACAGCATGGTGGCTAAACTTATTGATGTACAGTATGTGCTACATTCCAAGCTAAACATAAAGCTATCATGCATAGAGGTTCCTACACAGTCTTATCCTTCCCCAGAAGAGAGTCTCCATAGGAGGTGCAGAGTGAGAGGATATGACAGCTCAGAGAAAAATCTTGGGTGTGATAGAGGATCATGTACTGAAGTAGAGAGAAGTATGGCTAAGTAGGACCATAACTATCGTTGGGTGGAAGGTTTCACTCAAGGATTCTCATAGGAAAGTTAGGGAAGATTTGTTGCTGCTCTTGGAAAGAGCATTAGGATTTATATCTCCAGAAACATGGTGGAGTTCATAAAGTTGTGTGGAGATCCTGAGTCCACAACACAAATTGATATTACATTTAAAAATCCTCATACAGCTAGCAGCTTGCTGTCTCTGGCCAACAAGCTGGATTGTTTGGGAATACATTCAGTTAACACATAACACTTGGGTGAAGTCTTTTCTTGGTTTAAACAGACTAAGGATAGTCCAAAATCAATCTTAGAGGCAGATAACCCTCTGACTTTGGAAACCTAACTGACCTAATACCTGCTACTTGTGGCGTTATTGATTAAGCCTGACAAATACAGCCTGTAGATAATATCAAACAAATGAACTCTGAATGCCAGCTGGATTTGGATAGAGGAGCTGAGAATCGAAGCGTGGATGACCTTTCTATACTTTCATGGAATACTGAAGGCATCCATCTTAAAATAATTGACCATGAAGTCGTGAGATTTCTGGATAATTTTGATATTATTGGAATGCAAGAAACATGATGCACAGAAAATGTAACTCCCAAACTGGCTGGATATTCTGCCTTTACTCTGCCAGCAACTAAAGATAAAAAGTTTGGAAGGTTTAAAGGGTTATTTCCTTTTTATCAAAACTTTGCTAAATTTTCAGGCTCTAATGATTAGCAAGGGACAAGAGAAGATCATTCTCTGCAATATATACTTTCCCTTGCAATAAAGCTACTGATCCCACTGACCTTTTCATACAGGATCTGAAAATGGTACTTGACGAATTGTCAGATAAGAGTATACCTTGTCCTATAATTATTTTGGGAGACTTTAATGCCAGAATTCCTTTTCATTTTTGGAGGATGTATATTGAGATATGATCCATACAATATCTATAATTAATCCAAATCTCATATACTAGGACTGCTCAGGATCTAAAATCTAACCTCAGAGGTAGGAATTGTGAAGGAGCTTGGCCAGTAGAAATTTCTGCATTTTAAATGGGAGAACTCAGGAAATCTAGTTGGATCCTTAGCATTAGAGGACCTACTGGCTCTTCAACCCCTGGTCAGGTTTGGGCCAATTTGGAAGCAGTAGTGCTGATCCAAAAGTTAGAGGTCATGGATAGATTGGAATCAGCACACTGCGCTATTGTAATTAACATCAAATGCCCTTTAGAACTTTAAGGAGTGAGGCACAACAGGAAGAGAGTCTGGAAGTCATAAAGAAGAAGGATTGGATGGGAGCAGATTCATCAAGCTAGTTTGAAGAAATTCTTAGTACAGGAGTCTTAGGTGATATTCACGAGTTGGTCCTGGAAAAAGTAAGGCCTTTAATATTTTGGAGGTTGGGACACTGTTCATTCTTTACTTGGACCTAGATGTAAAACAACGTGTCATCCTAGGTCCCTTTATAAAAGTCTTAGTTTAATTCGGTATACCTACAGGCAAAGAAAGAGTTTGGAGAAAACTAAGACAGTATAAGAAGAAAAGAAATAAGTCTGCAGCAGATTTTAAATTGCTAAAGAGTGAAAGAAAAAATATAGTAAATTTCTCGAATGGGAGAGACATAAACATACTCGGGACTTTGGGGAAAAACTGAGGCAGGCTGTTTTGGATAGGGGTGGAAGCGTTTTGGAATATAGTTGCCCAGGGATATAATAGATATGCCAATATGATTGAAACCTGTATTACACCTGAAGTTTGGGCATCTCATTTCTCCAAGCTCTATTATTCTCATGAAGAGCAGGAGACACCTGATGCTTTCAAAATACAGGAGGATGACATTTTCTAAGACCTGTTTTGATCACAGAGGATGAAATCCAGTTGGCACTGATTGGCCTTAAGGCAAATAAAGCACCAGGTCTCTAGGTGATCTCTATAAGGTTTTACAAACTGATGGATTCCTTTTCTTCTTTTGCTGTTTAATGGCCTGGTTTGGGGTACTCTTACCCTGCCAGTTGGGCAGGTAGTGTTATCTTCCCAATTTTTAAAAAGAGGATCCGAATGACCCAAGGATGTATAGGCCTATTAGTTTGATAGATGTTTACAGAAGATTTTCTCTAGGATAAATTTGGGCAGATTGCTGTCATGGGTCAAGGACAAATCAGAATTGAATGAGGCACAGAATGGTTTCTGGAAGGACTGTTCTACAGTACAACATTATTAGGTACTTCAGCATCTGATCTGGAAGTATACTAAAGTGAGAAAAAACAGATTATATTGCTGTTTGTGGACTTCTTCTTGGCCTCGACAGGACTAGTAGAAAAATCCTTTGGGCTACATTAAGGGATCTGAAGTTGGAGGCCTCACTTCTTGATGTTATTAATAGACTCTATGAAAATATGTGGGCAAGAGTCCAGTATAATCAATATGGTCATCTAACTGATAGATTTGAGACAAATGTGGGGGCAGACAGGTGTACTGTATTTTGGCCCCACTCCATTTTTATCTACATTAATACAGTCTTGGATCAGCTAGGTAACCCAGATTTTCATACTCCAAAATTAATGATCAAAGGAGTGAATGTTTAGTATATGCAATTTAGTCTTGCTCTCTACTTCAGTCCTAGGTCTTAATAGAAAATTGGCTCACTTTGAATCTCTCTGTTCTCTAAGGAAACTAAAAGTTAATCTCGCAAGACCAACATTGTAGTTTTTGGCTCTCAGACAATGAATATGGTAGGCTTTAGGCTAAGCGGTAACCATATAGACACTGTTAAGTGTTATGACTATTTAGGTGCCCATTTGCCTATAGCCCATCTTGAGACCAAACATTTGGAGGCTATTCAATTTAAAATGGGATCTTCTGTAAATGCCTAAAAATATTTAACGGCAAGATGGGAAGTCATCGGTGAGTGGGGTATTAAGAGTTGTTAATGCCAAAATAAGAATGAGCATGTTATATGCCTCTGAAATCTGGGATTATACTAAGGTTAGTGAATTAGAAAAAAATTTGAATAAACTCTATAGAGACATCTTAATATTTTTAAATGGAACTCCAAGCTGTTTTCTTGCCTTGGAGGTAGGACAACGTCCTTGACTTCTCTCATCTGTGAGCGACAGATTCTCTTTCTGTTGAAACTTTTCTTTGCCCCAACAAAGATATCCCAGAATGTGTGTAGTGAAGCCATCAAATTGGCCAGCATGGGATATGTACATCTCTTTATTCAACTTATTAAGGAAACAATAATGCTGGCCAGATTGGGCCACCTCTTGTATAAAATTTATATGAGACCATTTGAGGAGATTAGGCAGGATGTCAAATTGAGGATTATTGATTTAAGACATCAATTATTTCAACTCTCCAAGCTTAAGCTATATGGATTTTATAAAAAGTAAAGATTTCAGGAGATATGAGCCATATCTCTTTTTAGCCTGCCTAAACAAAGAAGAATCTATACAAGATTCAGAAATGAAAACTATAATGCTCAATGCATTCATTTCAGAACAAAGAGAGGTTACTTTCTCCATATTGTAAATGTAGAGTGGGGACTATAAATGACCTCAAACATGTGGTACTCTTCAGTCCTAGGTATGAATCAACTAGGAAAAACTGCTGGGTGGATTGTTAGGGGCTCTCAGCTTCCCCTGGAGGATCATTTGGAATAATTGTTTACCATGAAAGAAAAGAACATGGTAGAGATCTTTGCAAGATTTTAATCTCAACTCATTTGTAAAGTTTATTAGGGGAACCTGAAGTCCTCTGGAGTTTTTATGTGAAAAGGTACTCTGTTAAATTGAATTGCACTGTAAAGATATTTAAGTTCCGTGTTGATTTATTGTCTATTTATATTTATTACGTATTTTGTCCTGATTTTAGTATATTGTAACTGCTTTATGCTGAACAATAAATTGTACTACTACTACTACATTCCAAGCTTCTAGTGCTGACTGTGAAAGAGGCGTCAGCCTCATGAACTGCATTAGAGCAAACAAAGAAACTGCTTGGAAGAAAGACATTTAGATATGCTGATGCAAACAAAATTGTTTAACATCTGGTGGAAAAATAGATCTTAATAAAATATAAGTCCACTGGATGAATGGGAAAGACAGGAGAGAAAAACAGTAAATGTTGATTTCTTAGCAGTGCATCATCAGCAGCACCCTTTTAGATCCATGCAAGACTCTAAAATGTAAATAATTTACACATGCTTCCAGTTCAGTACTGTTATGGCACATAATACACATCCAAGCTTCAGACTGTGTCAGAATGTATATTTATACTTTGCATGGAGTATTTGAGTGTTTAGTTATGTTTTCTACTGTTTACTGACAATAAAATATATCACTTGTTTGGGCCACCTAATTTGCGTAAATGAATCATTTTTTTGCACAAAGTGCTGCACACACATATCTCGCACCCACCAGAGACTAAAATTAGAGGAACATTAGTTACAACTCAAGCGCTTATCTTGTAAGCCTTATATTCTGGATAAGCTTTGCAAGACAGCTCTTCTTATTAACAGGACAGTCCTTGGCGTCCTTTCTGCGTGAACCCTATCTCCTGCCAGCCTACTCAGGGTTATTGGTTTTAGCTTGGTAATCTCCACTAGTGTGAATGAGTGATAGAGACTTAGTCCAGGAAGATATGGAAAGTACGTACTTACCGTAATTATTGATCTTCTTGGACAGTCTCCATCACTCATTCACCCACCATCCCTGGGTTCACTGCGTTTTCTTTCCTGGTCTTCATGGCCCTATGGTTGGACTGTGAAGACATTGTTATTTGACCTTTCTTACAAAGGCCATCTGGGCCCTCTCAGGTCCAGAAACTCAGAATGATTTATTCTCATTAGTTACGCTGCACCTCCTCAGTTGAAAGGTACTGAGGTGGTTGGAGGGTTGATGCCGAGATGGCCTACACAGGCGAGTCACTCGGTGCTGACCCTTCAGAAAATGTTTGGCTCCTGCTTGGTCCTAGTGCCTCTGGCGCTATCCCACTAGTGTGAATGAGTGATGGAGACTGTCCAAAGATGATCAATAATTATGGTAAGTACATAATTTCCATTTCTACCGATACTGACAGACCCCTGAGAAGGAATCAAATATTTGGATCACTCTGCTGGAAGGTCTGTGTGACCTCATCTTTAGGCCTCCATCAGACAAGTTTGGCCATCATCATGGCACACTTTTCCCATGCCCTTTGGGGTCCTTGGGACGAAGTCCTCCCACATATCCCAGCGGACATGCATACCACAGTCAAGCAGGTCTGGGTCCAAGGCCGTGCTGTTGCCAAACAACTGCTCCAGACAGCTCTGGACATCGAGAATCATGTGCCCATTGGATTGGCGAACACAGTTGCCTCTCACTGCAGGGCTTGGCTGAGGCTCTCCTCCTTTCCGGTGGATACTCAGCACAAACTAGCTGATGTGCCTTTCCTGGGCACTGATGTCTCGGCCCAGGTGTGGCTGGTCACCTTCAGCGCATTGAGCAGTCCAATGCCACCTTGGATGCCACTTCTGCTAGGGTTCTTCTGGTCCTAGAAGCAGCAGCAGAAAAGAAGCCTTTTCAGCACCCTTCCTTTGTGGCCCAGCAGTCCTCCTTTTAAGGGGGCAGCAGCAGCAGGCTCCAGCTTGGCCCGGCCCAAGCCAGACCCTCCCAGGCCCATAAGGGAGGCTGAGGTTCAGGCCCTGGACCCTCTGCCTCCAAACCTGCCCAGTGACTTGGGAGTAGGGTGAGCCCCACCGTCACACCAGCTCTGGGTCCTTCCGTGGGGGGCTGGCTCTGCCATGGACAGATGGGTCTTAGAAGTGAATTCGAGCCAGGGACTGCCTCTGGAATTTGAGCAGTACCCTCAAGCCGAGCCCATGTCCCATGGGAGAGAGGGTATCCACCCACACTCACTTCGGCTGTCCGAGGCGACACTGCTCAGCTCCTCCTCAGGGAGGCAGTAGCTACAGTGGTAGATCCTCCAGTAGACTCAGGCTTCGCTTCCAGGTACATCCTGGTTCCAAAATGGACAGGGTTCTGGCACCCCATTTAGATCTGCATGACCTGAATTAGTATCTCTGGTCATGCACCTTCCAGATGGTCACTGTCCCAGATCATACCTTCCCTGGAGTGAAACATGTGGTTTTGCTCACTGGATCTCAGGACATGTTTTTTTTTTTTTTTCCGTCCCAAATCCATCCGTCCCACCAGCAGTTCCTCCGCTTCAGAGCCGAGGAACCCTATCACAGTTCGAGCTATCCCATTCTGCCTGTCATCAGCTTCACGAGTCTTCACCAAATGTATTGCAGTGGCGGCAGCCACCTCAGGCGTTGGGGTTTGTGTGTTTGTGTGTGTGTGTGTGTGTGTGTGTGTGTGTGTGTATGTGTATGTGTGTGTGTCAGAATTTCCCTACCTTGATGATTGGCTCTTAGCAGGTTTCACCCAGCAGGCCCTCAGACCTGCTCCCATCTTGGCCTCCTCATCAAGCGAGGTCAAATTGGAACTCGTGCCTTCTCAGGTGATGTGCTTCATCGGGCAGAGCTCGAGCTCTAGTCAAGCCAGAGCTCGGCTCCCGGTGGCAGCGGAGATTCTCTCCTTCTTGGCCCATTCATTTCTGTTTGGGCAATTGCGCCCTCCGGGACTTTCTCCTTCTGGATTACATGGCGGCGTGCCCTTTGTGGTCCATTTGGCCGGTGCTTGTCCGCCCCTCCAGTGGGAGCTGGCCACTCCAGTGGACTCAGTGCCACGGTCATTTTGATCAGCTGATCACTGTGACCCAGAAGATGTGGGATGCTCTCCATTGATGGACCGTCCCAGGCCAGTTGCAGGAAGGAATCCGTTTGTCCGCCGGAGCCGAGCGGTTGTTCTTATGACCGATGCCTCTCTCATGGCTGGGGAGTGCACATGGGGACAGCAGAGCCTATGGGTTCTGGACCCCGAGGAGTCCTGATGCTACATCAACCTGTTGGAGATCAGAGCATCAGACTGGCCTTGTCAGCTTTCTCTCCTCAGCTCGGGCTCAAGTGGTTCAAGTCCAGACAGACAATACCACGATTATGTACTACCTCAACAAACAGGGTGGCATGCATTCCCGTCTGCTATGCAAGAGGCGCTCTGAATCTGGACCCTTGTCATCCGGTTGGAGGCAAATCTCCTAGCCATTCATGTGGCAGGAGTCTTGAACCAGCTAGCGGATGCTCTCAGCTGTATAGGCCAGACATCCCACGAGGTCACTCCATCCAGAGGTAGCTTACAATCAGTTCTTCCGTTGAGGTAGACAGATGGTGGACCTTTTTACCTCCAGGAAAACACCAAGCTGAGGCTGTATCTACCTCCCCCTCAGCAGGGCTCACTGCAGGGGATGCCTTCTCGAGGCCATGGACCCCAGGCCTCCTCTGTGCCTTCCGTCCATTTCCCTTGATCCACAAGGTGTTACTCAAGGTGAAGAGGACAAGGCGAAGGTGATCCTGGTAGCCCCAGACTGGCGCCAGTTCTGTTACCAGATCTCCTCAGCCTCAGCTGCAGGCCCCGGGCTGACTTTGTACACGCCGGACCTGATATCTCTGAACCAGGGAAGGTTTTCCATCCAGACCTTCAACCCCTGCACCTGACAGCCTGGTACCTGGCGGCTAGAGTTCCAGGCTTTGGGTCTTTCGAGGATGTCTACACTGTGGTTTAGGCATCTCGAAAGAAATCGACCAGGAAATGTTATGCCTTCAAATGGAAAAGATTTTCCATTTGGTGTCAGGAAGTAGGAGTCTGGACCCTTATCCTTTTCTGTGGCTAACATTCTTGACTACCTTTGGTCTCTCTCCAAAGGGTCTCTGATCACTCGACCCTTAGGGTGCACCTGTCAGCCATTTCTGCTTACGGGCATGGGCGGTCAGCCCGGCGTTGGCGCGGGAGACAGTGGTCGGGCGCTTTTCAAAGGCCTGGATCACATATCCCTCCGTGCGTGAACCCCTACCTCCATGGGATCTCTTGCTGGTTTGGCAAAGCTCATGGACAAACCATTCGAACCCATGCACAAGTGTAGCTCTCACACTTGTCGTGGAAGACGACCTTCCTGGTGGCTGTCACATCAGCCAGAAGGACAGGGAGCTCAGGCTCTTTTGGTGGACTCCTTATCTAGTCTTTCACAGGGACAGGGTTGTCCTGCGCCCCACCGAAATTCCTTCCGGAGGTGGTGTCAGAGTTTCACCTTAATCAGATGTTGATTCTGCGGTGTACTACCCAATTATACCTCGGAGGCTGAGTACAGCCTCCATACTTTGGACCTGAGATGGCTCTCTCCTATTATAAGGAGGACAGCAGAGATCGGTGAGATGTTGCCAGCTGTTTGTCACCCTCGCTGAAGCCATTTCTGGCAGACCTGCAGCAAAGCGGACGATTGCTCGATGGATAAGATCTTGCACTAGTCTGTGCTACAAGTTGGCAGGCAAGGAACCTCCAAAGGGATAAGAGCTCATTCTACCGCCATATCGCTGCATCAGTGGCTGTTTCCAGGGACATCCTATCCAGGAAATTCGGGCTGCAACTTGGAATACAGCAGGCACCTTCATTACCCACTACCACATGGCACTTGAGTCACACTGGGATGCTGGTTTTGGGGCCTCAGTTCTCAGTCTCTGTTTCCCAAGTAGGGGTGTCGCCTTGTCTCCCTCCTCCCAGAGAACTGCTAGGAGTAGGCAATAAGTGTGGATGAACAACATATCCATGATCCTAGAAAAAACAGGTTACTCACCTGTAACAGTAATTCTAGGAGTGGGTATATGTTGTTAATCCATGGACCCACGACCACCTGACTGTGGCACTACTAACCTGGCTTCCAGCGGGCTAAGATCTGGCGTCATGGGGCAGAGCGAGGGTTACCACCTGGGTGGGTGGGAGGCACCAGCTTGAAGACTTTCTGGCTGATTTAAAGGAAAGGTACTCTGACAACAATTGTGGATGAACAACATATACCACTCCTAGAACTACTGTTACAGGTGAGTAACCTGTTTCTGCTCACTGGATCTCCAGGATGTGTTTTTCACGCCCCAATCCATCCGTCTCACCAGCGATTCCTCTGCTTCAGAGCAGAGGAAACCCTTCTTGAGTTCCAAGCCATGCCATTCAGCCCTGTTATTGGTCCCACAGGTCTTCAATTGCATTGCAATGGTGGCAGCCCACCTCAGGCATCGAGGGTCAGAGTCTATCCGTACCTCGGCGATTGGCTTTTGGTGGTTCCACCCAGCAAGAGGTGGAGAGGTCCGGGATCTTTCCCTCTAAACCTGCACTCAGCTTGGCCTCCTGAAAAAGCGAGGCCAAGTCAGGCTCGATGCCTCGCGCGGTGATATGTTTCAGCGGGCAGAGCTCAACTCTTGCCGAGCCAGAGCCAGGCTCCCAGCGGACAGGGTGGAGGTTCTCTCCTCCTTTACCAATCATTTCTGATTGGGCACTTGTCCCTTCCTGTCACTTTCTCGCCTTCTGGGCTACATGGCGGCCTGTTCCACCATGGTCCAATGGGCCCGGTGGCATATGCACCCCCTTCAATGGGAGCTGGCCGCCCAGTGGACTCAATGCCTTGGTCAATTTGACCAGCTGATCACTATAGCGCAGAAGATGTGGGATGCGTTCAGTGGTGGACCATCCTGAATCATTTGCAGGAAGGATCCCATTTGTCCACCCGTGCCGCGATTATCCTCACGACCGATGCCTCTCTCTCTCACGGTTTGGGGAGCCGACATGGGAAACCCAGAGCCACGGGATCTGGACCCTGAGGAATCTTGATACCATATCAACCTGCTGGAGCTCAAGCGGTCAGACTGGCGCTGTCAGCATTCGCTCAGTAGCTCCTGAGTCAATGGCTCAAGTCCAGATGGACAATACCATGACCATGTACTACCTCAACAGACAGGGCAGCATGCACTTCCAGCTGCTGTGCAGGAAGCGCTCTGCATCTGGACACTCATGAGCCAACTGGAGGCAGATCTCCTAGCCCCCACGTGGCAGGAGCCTCGAATCAACTGGTGGATGCTCTTGGCCACGTAGGCAAGACATCTCACAGTGGTCTCTCCATCCAGAGGTAGCTTACAACCTGTTCTCCCACTGGGGCACACGATGGTGGACCTGTTTGCCTCCAGGAGAACACCAAGCTGAGGCTGTTTATGCCCACCCCTCAGCAGGGCTGCTGCAGGGGATGCCTCTCGAGGCCGTGGACCTCAGGTCTCTTTTATGCCTTCCCTCCATTTCCCTTGATCTGCAGGGTGCTTCTCAAGATGAGGAGGGGCAAAGCACAGGTGATTTTGGTAGCCCCAGACTGGCCCCAGCAGTTCTGGTATCCAGATCTCCTTGGCCTCAGCAGCAGACTCCCGAGGCGTATTCCAGCACGCCCAGACCTGATCTTAGTCAGGGAAGGTATTCTATCCAGACCATCAATCACTGCCTGACAGCCTGGTACCTGAGAGGCTGGAGTTCCAGGCTTTAGTCTCTCTGAGGATGTACTACAGTAGTGGAAGCATCCAATAAGGAGTTGACCAGAAGTGCTATGCCTTCAAATAGAAAGGTTTTTCATTTGGTGCCAGGGCAAGGGCTTGGACTCTCTGTTCTGTCCTGTGGTGAGCATTTTAGACTACCTTTGGTCTCTGTCCAAAGGGATCTTGTTCTTGACCCTTAAAGTGCACCTGGCAGCCATCTCTGCTTACTGAGCATGGGCCAGTCAGCACACAGTGGCACAGGGAGGCGATGGTGTGGCACTTTTCAAGGGCCTAGATCACATATCCTCCAGTGCGTGAACCTCCACCTCTGTGGGATTTACTGCTGGTTTTACCAAAACTCATGGGCAAGTCATTCGAACCAGTGCACAAGTGTGAGATGTCACACTTGTCATGGAAGACGACCTACCTGGTGGCTATCATGTCCGCCAGAAGGACTGGGAGCTGCAGACACTTTCGGTGGAGTTTCTTTACCTGGTCTTTGCACAGGGACATGGGTGTCGTCGTCCCATCTGAATTCCTCCCGAAGGTGGTGTCAGAGTTTCACCTTAATCAGGTGTTGACTCTGCCTGTGTTCTACCAGACTACACCTCGGATGCTGAGTACAGGCTCCATACTTTGGACCTGAGATGAGCTCTCTCCTTTTACAAAGCGAGGACAGCAGAAATTTGGAGAGAGGTTCGCCAGCTATTTGTCACCTACGTTGAAGCCGCACCTGGCAGACCTGCAGCAAGTGGACGATTGGCAGATGAATTACATCTTGCATTGATCTCTGCTGTAGGTTGGCGATGAGAGTCTCCGTAGGACTAAGACTCATTCCGCCATACCGCTGTATTGATGGCTGCTTCCAGGATATCCCTGCCAGGAAATCTGAAGTGCTGCTACTTTGAAGACAGCTAACACCTTCATCACCTATTACCACATCGACCGCGAGTCACGCTGGGATGTTGGTTTTGAAGCCTCAGATCTTACTTTGAGAGGGCTCTTGCAGTAGGTAATTACAGATAGGACTGAAGCCAGCAGGCGTCAGGACCCCATGGAAAATTTCTGCTAGCAGTCTCTGGCGGGGCCTTCATGTCAGGTGACCGTCGGTATAAAGGCGGTCCCCATGCCTGCCTACCAGTTCTTTCCAGGTTAGCTCATGTAGACTCCTTGCAGTTAAGTTCACTGCTTCGCGATCTATAAATCCACGTGGTTACCGCCTATTCTCTTTTTTTTTCTTCAGAATTTCATCAGCTTTTACCTCAACTTCCGTGTGTAGAAACATAGACTTTGCGGCAGATGAGGACTGCTTAGCCACCTAGTCTCCCATTTCCTACTTAGAGGATAAGCTGCAGATCCTATTAAACCAACAGCCTATTTCTTCCTACCCACCACAAAAAGTGCCTTATGTCTGTCCACGCATTCTTTTTTTTATACTCAAGTTTATTGACAACAAATGGGTACATATCATTTATATTCATCAGACCCAGTAAGCTGCCAATTCAGGTTGCAGCCAGTACACAGTACATTAATTAATTATTCCTCATAAGTATACGACTTCTTAGGTCTATACAGTACAATTTTATCACACTGTCCACTTTATATAGGATTCGATACAGTTAATGATCTTGTCACCTCACGCTTTAATAAGTCAACCTCAGATAGTTGTTCTCCGGCCCTCCCCCCCCAGCCAGACCCTCCTCCCTTCACCCCGACTCAGAGAGTTGTTTCTAGATGTGTGTTTCTCCAAAGACACCATCTTGTCCATCTTCTTGTGTATACATGCATTTTATGATTAAGTTTGAAGGTTAACTCCACCATCTCTGAAATCAAGTATTGTCTTGTGCCAAGTCTGTAGTGAGTAGGTCTGGTCTGCTCAAGAGTGAGTTATGGTTTTATGTGCTGCTATTAGAAGTATTGTTCATAAATAGAGGGCGCAGGTCTGCCAAGACCTGGGTGAGGTATACCAAAATCAGGTTTGTACACCTCAAAGGTTGATCTATTGAAAAAATATCTGTTAGAGCAGTCCGTATCCCCCCCAGAAGATTCCCAACCGGGCAGTTCCAGAAGACGTAAGTAGGTCGCCCCTGTTCATTACACTGTCTCCAACATTCTGAAGTCTGCATGGGGTCTCTTTGTGCAGAGCTGCCGGTGTGAGGAAGAAGCGTGTCTTTACCTCCATTCAAACTCCTGCCAGTAAGGGAGCTTGTGGTTTTAGTGGTGACACAAAAGCCCTATTCCAGTCCTCTCCTCCAGGCCAAATTCGCTCTCCTCCACCCACCTAGCCTTAATTCTATGTAGGGGTCCTTTTAAGTCGTGATATTGCTTTATAGATGATTGAAATGAGCCCTTTTGGGTCTGACCTGACAATTGTTTGAATGCAGTCCAGAAGGGGCGCTCTAGGCGAGGTGTGGTCTAGGCTCTGACACTGGTTTATGTATGCTCTTACTTGCTAAAATCTGAAGTGGTCCGCCTCCCTGGGCGTATAAGTGTCTCTGAGTGTGGCGGAAAACCTGTTCTCCCTGGATAAATTGTTCTAAGTGAGTTAAACCCAATCTTTCCCAGGTCCTAAAGTTATGATCTAACTTTGCTGGAAGGAAGTCAGGGGCCCATGCTATTGTAAACAGGGGCAGAGAGAGCCTGTCAATTTATATTTTTGCCAGATCCTATGTGTGGCGGTTATGGTGTTTCTAACACCATCATAAGTGGGTGTAGATGTATTCCTAGTCGACTTCTAGGTGTCGGGACTCTCACGTCCAAAGGAACTTCCCTCCATCTCTCCTAGTTCAATTGCCTTCCAATTTGAGAAGTATGAAGGAATGGACCAGCACAGGGCCATCTTTAATTGGGCTGCAAGATAGTAATCCTCTAAATCCAGCAGTGATCTACCTCCTTCCCCTATGCGCCTGAAGCACCTTAAGGTTGATCCTAGGCCTTTGCCATTCCAAACAAATTTAGATATTAGTTTATGCCATTTAGAGAATTGGGATTTACTTATATGTACTGGCAGGCATTGAAACAAGTAGAGGAACCTAGGAAGAACATTCATTGTTATTATCTGGATTCTAGAATACATTGGTAGGTTGATTAGAGACCATTTCTCAAAGTCTTTTTAATGTGGTCTATTAGGGGAGTATAGTTAGCCTTGAAGAGCTGGGAGGGGTGTTTAGTTATTAACGTGCCTAGATATTTCATCTTCCTGCCTCCCACTTCAAGGGTAAGGCTCGTAAGATTGTTTGGGATGGGGTGTAGTAAAAGGAGCACCTCTGTCTTGGTTTTGTTAAGTGAATACCCTCCTGTCTCCCAAACTCCTCCAAGACGGACCACACCTCAGGGATGGAGAGTTCTGGATGTGCAAGAGAAAGAGACGTCTCATCCACTTATAGGAGATTCTCCTCTCCACTACCCCAACTCCAATTCCCCGAATAGTTTCTGACTGACAAATGGCCTCTGCCAAAGGCTCAATATAAAGTGCAGACAGCAGTGGGGAAAGGGGACAGCCCTGCCTGGTTCCCCTCAGTCTAAACCTCTCCGACAGGCTTCCATTCACCCTAATGTATGCCTGCGGGCCAGTGTATAATGATTTTATACCATCTATGAATAGGCGGAAAGCCATAGTCTCCAGCACTAAGAATAGAAACGCCAGGAGACCTTATCAAAGGCCTTCTCCGCTCAGGCTCATAAGGCATGCTGGGGTTTGGGCCCAATGAATAGAATCAATAGTGTCCAGAGTGGTCGGACACTATACAAGCCTGGCGTCCAGAAACAAATCCCGTCTGGTCCATGTTGAGCAGGTTCGGTAAAAGTAAGTTTAGTCAGGAGGCTATAATCGAGGTGAGAATTTTGTAGTCTGAATTAAGTAGTGAGATGGGTCTGTAAGATTCACATCGAGTTGCGTCTTTATTATCCTTATGAATCAAAGAGATGGTGGCATATTGCCAGGAGGGTGGGACAGGGATCCATCTCCCCAGATGGCCGAGTAAACCTCTGAGAGGAGGGACCACCTCCTTTTAAAAGTTTTGTAAAACTCAGCACTGAAACCATCTGGCCCAGGACATTTGCCCGTTTTAAGTGTTTAATTGTGTTTAAATTTCCAATTGAAAATTGGTCTGGTTAAGGATTGGCCGCCTCTTGTGAGAAAGCAGGAGCGAAAGGGATGTCAAAAACTTCTCCTCTCAGCAGGGATGTCTCTTCAGGGCTTGGTACAGGTTGGAAAATATGAGACTAAGGCCTTAGAAATATCAGTCAGTCTAGTGCCCATTTTACCTGTAGTTGGGAGATTATTTTAGTGATAGTGGTACTCGCCTGATGCCAGCTTTAGTCTGAAGGCCAATAATTTGGTTGCCCTAGGCCCTCCTTCATAGAACTTCTGTTCAGAAAGTATAAGGCCTTCTCTACCTCAGCTCTTTGAAGTTCCCCAATTCCCTCCGCTTTGTATTGAGTTCCTGGTTTCTGTTCTTATCCCATTTGAGCTTTTGTGCATCCTCTAGTTGTTTAATATGCAACAAAAGTTCTTGCTATCTTTATTTACCCTCCTTTTTTTGCAGAGGCAATGGCTATGAGTTTCCCCTAACCATGACCTTAATAGTGTCCCAGACCATCTACGGAGAGTCCCCCTTTATCATTTTCCTCTAAGGTTCTGGCAATATGTTGTTTAATTTCCTGGACTATGTTCTTGTCTTGGAGGAGTGAGCAATTCAGTCTCCAGTGTGTCTTTTCGTTGGGAGATTAAGGTCTATTTCTAAAATATCGGGCTATGATCCGAAATTGTACAGGTCCCCACCCACATGGCAGAGAACTCAGTCAAGCTCTGTGAAAAAAGTAAAAGTATCCAGCCTGGAAAAATCTTAAACCTAGGGGAATAGCAGGTATATTCCCTAGTCCTGGGATACTTCTCTCTCCATACATTAGCCCCCTTGTTCCAGTATTTTTTTAACAGAGCGGGCTTTTCTAATATCCGCTGTTGGTATCTGAGAAGTGGTGTTGAGGGCCCTGTTAAAAATTAAGTTCCATCCCTCCCATAACCAAAATACCTTTGCCTTTCTACTATCAGTTGTATTAGGGAGGGTAGAAAGAGACTGGTGAGCCTGGGGGCGTAGACATTGGCAAGTGTGATCATAGTATCCTGAATCCTACCAGTAGCTATGATGTATCTAGCGCCCTGGTCCTCCACCACCTCCTGCACTTCAAATGGAAATGAAGCCTCAAGTAAATTGCAACCCCTCTTCCTGCCTTTCTGAAGAGAGGAGGTGAACACCTGGGAAATCTTTTAGATTTCAGCTTCAGTGTTCTGAAGGAGATAGGTGTGTTTCCTGAAGAAAATTGACCCCACAATCTTGAAGCGACAAGTATCTCAGCAGCTTCTTTCTCTTTATCGGACTAGTACAACCATTTATATTAAATGAGATAATTTTTGAAGGCTGCCTAGTCATGTGATATATTTATATTTTGCCATTTTGCTTTGCTGTACTTACCATGTTTTCCTGACTGAGGTCTGGTATTGTTTTGACAATTAGTACAACTATTACCCAAATAACTAACAACTATAAATTGCAAACGAGCTTTTCAACCTTGTAACCATATAATTCTAACCTGTTTCACTAACATAACTCCCACATAGGAATGGAACTGAAACGCTTTTGTGAGTAGTCGGGTAATATGGCCCGGTCTATCCTCACAGAATATAAGTTTTGCTGACTTCCTAGGTTAAGCTGGAAGGAGTCCATCTGTAGGCGTTAGCCTTTAGTGCTGAAAGTAGGGGACTCAAATAAATCAAGAGGCACCCCATTAGTCCCGAAAACCCTCTCAGGACACAGCCCCATGATGCCAGTAACCAATCCAGCTGGCAGAGCCTACTTCCTCCCCCACCTGACATTTTGAGTAAAAGTTAAATGCTAGATAAAGATGCAAAGCTTTTTTCCCTTTTTATTAGGGCGGAGAGTATACCTCCCCTTCCCTGGAGGCCTGAACACAACATAGGAGCAAGATATTGAGAGATCCTGAGATGCAAGATGTTGTCTCACTGAGCTCCATGTTTCCCCTGAGGGCGATAGGGCATAGCCCCATCCAGCCCCGCCGACCATGGCCTTTGGCGTAGGATTGGGCCTGTTAGTCTGGAATACATCCGGCCAGGGAAGCCTCAAGATCTCAAGTCATAAAGGAGGAAAACCCTCCCTGTCCCAACAGCAGGCCTCAACCCTCCTCATAACACCCAGCACACCCCGATTCTACCTCCTCCAGATGGTACACACCTCCTCACCCTCTTTAAGCGAGAGGCTTCCCTTTCTGGCTTCTTTCCTCCCGAGGCCCCCCCCACCAGATCGGGCCAGGGGCCCATTTTCCATAATTAAGGTTGCAGACATCCTTCACGGCGAAAATCACTCAGTCCAGATCCAAACAGCTACTTCCCTCAGAGGATTCGCCGGTCACAGGCTCTAGGGTGGAGGGACACACCCCAAGGATACAAGGTGAAAATCAACACGCTGTTGTCGGGGTGCCACCACGAGGAGGATCCGATTGGCCAGAAACACGAAAGTCCAAAGCAGACAACTGTCTGCCTGATAGAACATTTAAATCAGGTATGCATTGTCTCTGGTTGGCTGAGATTCAGGTCTTCTCTCAGGTGCTGCGCTTGTTTATTCACTCTGGAGGGTCACCATATCTTGAAGCAGCGATGAAATGTCCGGCGTAGATCTGATGAAGGACTTTCTTTGCGGATCCTGGAAGAGTCGCCTTTTTGTGCCACCAACCACGCAGATGCAAGTAAATCTTTTCCAGCTTTTCTTTATACATATGGGAATGGGTATTGAAGCGACTCTAGGTATTGGGATGCAGTGAGCAAGTCAGGAAGATTTTCACCCCTTATCTGTCGTTACTTTCAATCGCAAGGGAAGAGAACCTGAGCTTTGATAGATTTGGCCCTTAAAAGCTTCACTTTGAGGCCAGAGAGCTCTTCGTGCTTCTTGAACTGAAGTGGTATGCTCTCGTTATCAAGGCGATTCTTTTGGCCTCGGTAGGTCAAGGGGCTTTGTTGCCAGGCACGTCTCAGCACCTCCTCCTTTGACTTGTAATGGGTAAAGCGTGCAATCAGCGGCCATGGCCTAGCATTAGGATCGCTGGTCTCTGGTGCCAAGGATCGGTGGGTGCGATCCATTGAGAGGTCGAGTTCCTCCAGGAGGGCATGAGTTCCCTTAGTAATTCCTTCAGGAAAGCCTCAGTGTCTTTGTGCTTATCCTCTGCACCCTCCGGGATCCCATACAATCTTACATTCTGCCACCTGGACCTACCCTCTAGATCACAATTCTCTGGGTCATCTCTCTGTCCCTGGCCAAAGGTACAGCAGTAGAGCGGTCATACCTGTCTGACTGTTCCGACGTTTGAGTTAGGCTGAGTTCAAGATGCTCCGTCTTGTGATCAATATTATTTAGCTCGCGGAGGTCCGAAAGCTTTTGATCTATATTTTGGACCATTTGCATAATTGTTTTAATGAGTTCCAGTCAGTAGGCCAGCTTCATGCTGAGCGCTGATGTATGAGGCCATCCGCTCCCGTTCGGGGCCTCTACCTTATCTTCCTGCTCCGCTTGCAGCAGTTCCTCAATTTTTGTATTAGAGTTGAGAGAGGGTCTATTAGCCTTCATTCTGGTGATTTTGGCTGGGAAGGCATCAGTTATCTTAATGATGGCTTCAGATTTTGTCGTTTGGGTAGGAGTCGCAGAGCTAAAGCTGCCAGCCAATAGCGTCGCCAGAAGTCTGTCCATGCATTCTTGAATTCTTTCACAGTTTTAGACCCCCAACCTCCTCAGGAAGGCTGTTCTGTCGTCCACCACCTCTCTGTAAAAATACTTCCTCACATTGTCCCTGAGCCGACCCCACCTCTGTCTTCAAATTGTGCCCCTTGATCTTGCACATCTTTTTCTGAAAGATGCTACCCTCTTGGACTTTGTTGATTCCAGGTATTTAAGCGTTTCTATCATGTCCCCTCTCCCTCCTTTCCTCAAGGGTATACATATTAAGCTCCTTTAGTCTCTCCTCATATGGCTTATCTTGCAGACCCTGCACCATTTTAGTTGTCCTCCTCTGAACTGTCTCCATCCTGTCTGTGTCCTTGCGGAGATGGGGTCTCCAGAACTGGATGCAGTACTCTAGATGGGGTCTCACCAACTGTCTGTACAGGGTAACAACTTCCTCTTTTCTACTGGTGATACCTCTCCTTAAATATCCCAGTATCCCCCAGCCCTCCCTACCACCTTCTCACTTTGCTTGCCAAACTTAAGGTCATCTGACATGATTACCCCCAGGTCCCTTTCCATTTTTGTTGTTCTTACCTACCTCCCCCACTGTGTAATCTTCCCTGGGTTTTTGTTTCCCAGGTACATTACTTGCACTTCTTTGCATTGAATCCAAGCTGCCATACTTCTGACCATTCCTCCAACCTTCCAAGTCCCTTCTCATCCTTTCCACACCTCCTTGTATCAACCCTGTTGTAGATCTTGTGTCATCTGCAAAGGCATACTTTTCCTTCAGTCCTCTGCAATGTCACTTATAAAGACATTAAAAGGACAGGACCAGTACTGAACCCTACGGTACCCCACTAGTAACCCCTCTTTCTTCCAGAGTGGACTCCATTTACAATTACCTTCTGTGTCCTGTTGTTCAGCCAATGTTTTACCAGGCTACCACCCTGGGACCTACTCCCAGGCTGGTTAATTTGACTACTAATCTTTTGTGTGGGACTCTGTGAAATGCCTTGCTAAAGTCTGGGTAGGCCATGTCCATAGCCCCTCCCTGGTCTACTACTTTGGTCACCCAGTCAAAGAAATCAATTAGATTAGTCTGACTCAGCCTTCCTGCTGTGAACCCATTCTGCCTTGGGTCCTGTGCCCCACTGGCCTCTAGGTACTCAACAGTTCTTTCCTTCAGAAGTGATTCCATCACTTTCCCTACCACAGAGGTCAAACTGACAGGTCTATAGTTTCCTGCCTCTGTCTTGGTCCCACTTTTGTGAAGGGGAATCACATCAGCCTTCTTCCAGTCCTCAGGTACCACACCATCCTCCCATGATTTGTTAAAAGGGTAGTCAGTGGTGTCACTAGCTCTCTGCTTAATTCTTTTAGAATTCTGGGGTGAATTCCATCTGGCCCCATTGCTTTGTCCACCTTCAGTTTTAGGAGTTCTTTCAGAACTCTTTCTTCTGTGAAAAGACTGGTATCGACCCCCTCTCCAGAGTGCTTCTGTTAATTGGATTAGCGCCTCCCCACTTCCCTCTTTTGTGAATACTGAACAGAAGTATTCATTCAGTATCCCTGCTTTTCACTGTCACTCTCTGCCCACCCACCATCCATTCTGTTCAGCCTCACTATCCCTCCTTTGTCTTTCTCATCACTGATATACCTATAAAGGTTTTATCCCCTTCTTAACCGAAGTTGGCTATCTTTTCCTCAGTTTGTGCCTTTGCTATTCTGACTTACCCTCCCTGCTTCCTTCTGCCTTAACTTGTACAGTTCTCTGTCCTGCTCCTTTGTGTTTCCTTATACTTCCTAAATGCTATCTTTTCTCCCTAACCTTCACTGCCACCTCTTTTGAGAACCACAGTGGCTTTTCTTTCGTTTGATTTATTTGCTTCACACAAAGGCTTGTTGCCTCTGTGATGGCAGTTTTGATATTCCCCATTGTTGCTCCAACCCTCCTTCTAGCCTGTTTGCTAGTGCTTTTCTAAGGCACTCTCCCATCTTGCCAAAGTCAGCCCTCCTGAAGTCCAGAAACCTCACTTTTGTATGGCTTGACTCTGTAGCGAGTTTATCGTGAACCACACTGTTTGGTGGTCACTTGTTCCCAAATGGCTACCCACTTCTAGATCGGAGATCCTCTCACTGTCCCCATTTGAGAGTACGAGGGTCTAAGATTGCTCCGTCATGAGTAGGTTCCAAAACTAGCTGTCTGAGGCATGCCACCTGAAGGGCATCAAGAATGGCCCTGCTTTTGGATATGGCTGCAACAAAGGTGCTCCAGTTAACATCTGGAAGATTAAGGTCCCCATCAACAGTATCTCCCTTTATCTGCCATCCTAAGTATGCCTTCTATCATATCCTTGTTCATTTCCTCCCTGACATGGGGGTCTGTATACAACCCTGTGCGGATTGTGGTGCCACTTCCTGTCTCTAAGGTGACTCACAGTGCCTCCTCTCCTCCCTGTTTACTCTTTTGTTTCAGTTGCTTTTATCCCTTCCTTTACATAGAGAGCTACCCCTTCTGCTCTCCGTCTCTACTGTAGGTTGTGTACCTTGGTATGTTAACATCAAGTCATGGTTCTCAGTGTACCATGTTTCTGTGACTGCTACGATATCCAGGCATCCCTCTTCCATCAAGGCCACCAGTTCAGGAGCTTGTTGCCCAGACTACAGGCGTTGGTACTCATTACCCTCCATTTCTTGATGGCCCTTACCCCATTTGCCCCATCCCTGTCCTTATTGGTTTGTCACTTTCTCCATTTACCCCTCGCTTCTCCCTTTCGACATCTCTATGTTGATGTCTACCTCACTAGTACCCTGATGTAAGTCCCCGACTCTCTCCGAACACAAAAACAAATCGCGATTCCTGCTCGCCAGCTCCCACGGATGGACACTCCCAGTGCCTTTTTGCCTAGGCCCTGACCACCCCGTCGAGAAGTGCCAGCTTTGCCAACAGTTTAGCAGCCACCCGAAAGTGGAAGCAGCAGTCCCTGGGGCCCATGTTCTCAAAATTAAGATGACCTTCATGGAAAAGGAGCTGAAAAACTCAGGCGGGCCTCTACTTCTCAGAGGGCTACTGCAAGAATGAGGACGGGACTCCTCTTCTCGGTCGCCGTGACTCGGCTGGGGTCAAAGGTGCTGCAGGTAACGTCCCTCTGGGGATACTCCGATGGCCGCCTTGGAGGCTTCAAGGTGATCGTCGACCCTCCTGTTGGTCTCTGGCCCTCGGGAGCCTCCAGGTCAAAGGAGGCAGTTGATCACTGATGAGGCCGCCACCATCGCGACCTTCTGGTCTGTGACCCGGTAAGCAGGCGTTGGCTCCTCCGATGCCCATCAGGTAAGGCCGATAAGGCGCCTGACCTTTCGGCGATGCGTGGCCTCCAGTGCCCACCAAGGCAGCCCTCCATCGCGGCCTTCGCTAAGTATAGGTCCGAGCAGCCAAACGCTGGCTCCTCTGGACGCCCACCAAGATCCTGCTGGTGAGCGGATGGCCACTCGGCATCAGAGCGATGCGGACCCTTTGGGCCTATCCATCGTCCGAGCTCACCGCAGCGTTCATTGCATTCCGAGGTCCCAGCGTCTCCCTTGCTGGACCCGGGGATGGTAACCTCTTCCCGGGCGACACAGAGATGTTGGCACACTGCCGTCAGGTCCCCCTCCTGCTGGGCTGGATGACCCAACGTCAGATCCTCGGGCGCTGGCGCGAGGCACGCCCCTACCTGGCGACATCCCTTGCCGGACACTGCCCCTACACGGGCCTCCCGTTCCGGGCCGCCACTGGGCCACTTTCAGGGCCCTCTGCTTCTTCAGAGCCCCTGGTTCCTGGGTATCCGACCCCGTCATATCCGATGCCGTCATACCGGGTCCGCAGTATCCGGCGCCCAATACCCGATGCGGCCTATCTGGCGCCACAGTACACGGTGCCCCAGTACCCAACGCCAGGCTTCCTGCCATCTGGTTACGGATATGTGCCGACGGATACCCTCAGGTCCATACCCTCCTCCTCCTCCTCCACTGCCCCTTAGCCGCTAGTGGATCTGAAGGAGACTCTGGCTTTTGGTGGTCTGAGGCCAAAGGTTCAACTCACCAGGAAGTAGAGAGCAGTCTTCCGGCGCGGACTTTGTTCCGGACCCCGATGTCGGGGCCGAGACTCCCTCCCCTCCTCCTGACACCAGAGGCGAGCCTCCAGTTCCGGGGAGGAGGATCGCTCCTCAAGGGTTTCCCAGGGGTCCGTTCTTGCCCAGCGCGGAAGGAGTCCACTTTTCTTCATTCTCCTCGGATGACTCCGGTCGCTCCGATCTGGATGACAAGCCACGCACTCCAGACAAGCCCAGGCCAAGGACACCTCTGATGTCCCTCTGAGATCCTTCTTTCCTGGAGTTGCTGCGTAAAATCCAGGCTGTTCATCAGTGGCAATCCTTGGAGCCAGATCCACAGCGTAGAAACTCGCTGCACACCTGGATCTGCCTGAGACCGCTCCTGCTCTGGTTCCACCCTGGATTGAGCCTCATGCCAACCTTGTGTCCACCATTTGGAAGCAACCGTCGGCATTAGCTCCCCTTCCGAGGAAGTCGGACAGGCTATATCAGGCTCCTGAGGGTGTTTACTCCTTGAATTCACACCGCAGAGAGCTCATTCCGTCATGATTAGCACCGTTAACGGCTGTTCGGCTAACCCCAAGCACTTGAGCCCGCCACCACCCGGACAAAGAATCCCGCCTTCTGGACCAGTACAGGAAGAAGGTTTATGCTTCTTCTACTCTGAAATCAGGACCCTGAATTATGTTGCTCATATGGGGGATTACCAGAAGGCGATCCTTAGCGGTGGAAACTAAACTGGAATCCCTTCCTGAGTCTCAGACGAAGCAGGAAGTGGCTGACCTAGTCCGGTCTGCGCGTTCAGTCAGTCGGCATGGTGCTTCATGCTATATGCGGTGCAGTGGATGCTCGGTCTCAGTGGGATCAGTTGGTGGGCGACCTAGATCAACAGGTTCTGGTCTCAATCCCTATGGTTCGGGACTTGCAATGGTGGATGGTTCAGGAGAACCTTTGCCAGGGGTTCCCTTCTGTCTTTCTCCCTCCTCTCCGATGCTGACAACAGGCGCCTCGGGTGAGGGTTAGGGGAGCCCATCTGGGGTCTCCACAGGACCCAGGGCTCCTGGTCCAGGCTGGACAAACTCTTCACATCAGTGTGCTTCGAGCTTTGGGCCATGCTGTATGCTCTTCAGGCTCTGCATCTGCTTCCCGGCATCTGGCTGTCCAGACGGACAACATGTGCATAGTCTGGTACATCAACAAACAGGGAGGAACGTTTCCTACCTCTCTGTAGAGAGGCGATGCAAGTTTGGGATTGGGCAGTGCAGCACAACCTTCACTTCATGGCAGTTCACATCCCGGGGTCGAGAACACGTTGGCAGACCACCTCAGTCAGTCGTATGCTCACGCTCACGGTGAGAACTGGATCAGGGGTAGCAGGCGATATTTTCCTATGCTGGGGAACACCACAGGTAGACCTGTTTGCATCTCCTCACAACAAAAATGTCCTGCCTTCTGCTCGCTCGCTCCAGGGCATGGCATTTTTTTGGAGAGAACTCTGTCTCTAAACTGGAAGGGCAGATTTGTCTATGCCTTCCCCAGATCCCCTTGATTCTGAGGGTCTTACAGAAACTCAGCTCAGAAGGAGCTAGCGTGATCCTAATTGCTCCTTTCTGGCCCAGGCAAGTTTGGTTCTCTCTCTGCAACAGTATTCAGAGGAACCTCCTCTTCCTCTGTCGCAACTTTGCTGACCCAAGATCAGGGGACCCTGGTCCATCCAGGACTCACTCCCTTCAGTTGCCGTGTGACTCCTGCAGATGTAGCTCAAGCCTGGTTTGGGGTTTCCCGCTGGTGGCTGAGATTCTGGTAGAGGCAGAAAGCCCTCCGCTAGATCTGCCTATGCCATGAAATGGAAACGGTTCTCTATTTGGGCCTCTTCCAAAGATTTTGAGCCGTTCTCTTGATCTGTTAGGCGGTTTCTGGACTACATGCTCCGTCTCTTTGGTCTGGGTCTCAGTCATTCTTCTCTGAAGGTTCACATGGCGGCCATCTCCGTTTACAGTGTTCCTTTTGGGACAGAACTTTTGCACAGTTGGAAGTCCCTAAGACTTTTCTTAGAGGGGTTCTCCATTTGAGATCCCTATTCGTGTTACTGCCCCTCCTTGGGATTTGAATTTTATTCTTGAGAGCGCTACTCTGCCTCCTTTCGAGCGGCAGCATCAGCAGACCTAAAGTTCCTTTCATGGAAGACTCTCTTCCTAGTGGCCAATACTTCTGCTCGAAGGATTTCCGAGGCTCAGAGCCCTCATGTGCAAAATCCCATATTTGATTTTCCACGAGAGGCGTGTGGCTCTGCATACTGACCCTAAGTTTCTCCCTAAGGTGGTAGCAGAATCTCGCTGAATCAATCCATTGAGCTACCTGCTTTCTTTATGCAGCATTCCCATCAGGGGAGTACCACTTGCATACTCTGGATGTTCACGAATTCTGAGATACTACACACCCCAGGACGAAGGATCTCAGAAAGACTGATCAACTGTTTGTCTCTTTTGCTCATAAAGAGAAGCAATACTGTTTCTAAGCAATACCCGTCTAAATGATTGCTCATTGTATCCTTTCTGTTCTGAAACTTGGACTTCTGTCTACACTTTTGAAACATTGCAGTTTGGACATTGCCTCTCTCTGCAGGCCGGTTGGCTTTCTGCAAGGTCTTCTTTCCTAAGACCTTCACAACCAGAGGGTCTACTTTTGGGTAATTTCCTCCTCCTTTTCTTCTTCTTCTTCTTCTTCTTGTTCCAGACTGCTTGGGACTCAGTCCTATCTGTAATTACCTACTGCACGCCTTCAAGTAAGATAGTACAGTTACGTAAGATCTTACCGTAACAGTAGATCTTATCTGTGTCAATCTTCACCATTCATCACAGATGGGTTATCTGGCCAGAGGTCAGGATCCCGGGGAGTTTTTTTTTTTTATAAAGGGTAGGTGGAGCCGACACACGTCGGCGCCGCCCTCGAGGCTGACGTACTGCGTGGGCGCCGGGGTTGGCTGTTGGGCTGTGTCGACTCCGCCTGCCTGCCAGTTCTTCATCTCCGCCATTGAGGTCACCTAGTGGGAAGCTTCAAGAAGATTTTAGGCCTGTTTACATTCTTAGCCGTCGGCGTTAAGTCCGTCGGCTACCTGCGTTCTGTTTTCTGCCTCCACTCGATGTCGCCCGGTAAGATCTTTCCTTATTGTTTGAATTTTACCGCGTCGAGTCTGTTTTGGTGTTTTTCCGTAGGTCATGTCTCGGTCGGAGGGCAAGAAGTCTTGAAGACAGATTGACCCCCATGTGACAGTGCCCATGCGGCGAAAATTCTCCGTCACCGACCAGCACGACCCGGTGTGTTGCGTGTCTTGGCCGCTTCATGACATGGACTCTTGCGATGCCTGCTTCTCCATGGACGCTGGGTCCTCAAACAGCCAGCGTGGAAAGTGGGGCGCGAGCTCCGCCCGACTTTCAGGGGGTAGGGTTACTTTTCGTTTGGCAAGCAGCGCTCTCTCGGCCTTTCCTCCGGGTCCCTCCGGTTCTATACAGACCGAGGAGGAGGGAGCCTCAGCTACTTAGCCTGGTCATTGCGAGCTCCTTCGCCGGCGCGGGAGGCCCGCCCGCTCCCCAGGGAGCGGGCAGGAGCGCGCCATGGCAATCGCTTCTTCGGGTGAAGGCTCCCCGGTGTCGCTTCCCGCAGCTCGAGGCCGGTCGGCGCCATCGGTCGGCACCGTCGGGCCTTCGGCGCCGTGGGCCCTGATAGAACCATCGTCGATACCACGACTTCGTCGCTCAGCGCCATGGGCTCGGTCGACACCGTTGCTGGCGCCGACACTGTTCGCTGCGCCGTGGGACCAGATCCGCGTTGTCTCCGCCATGTGTCACCTCGGCGCCCGTGTCCTCGGGGCTCGGCACCGTGGGGCCTTCGACTCCTCCTGTTGGTGCGTCCAGCGGCGCCGTCCCATCTCTCGGCACCATTTGTGGCATCGAGGGGCCAGCGGGCGCTGTGTTCGACGCCGCATCCGCCGCCGGGGCGTTGTCGATGCTGCCACGGTCCACCGGTGCCTTCAGCGGTGCCGTGGAGCAGGTGGCATCGGTGCGAGGTCCGCCTTTGGGTACATCATCGGTGCCACCACGAGTCCTCGGTGCGCCGCGGCGCACCATGGAGCGGCATCAACGCCAACGGTGCAGCTGGTGCTGTTGTCAGCGCGTCCCTGTCCTAGTACGCTCCTGGTGCCGATGGATCCGGATGGTGCAGCGACTGGCCCTGACATTGGACCTCTGGCTCGGGCTGGGGCCGTGCCTCCTGCAGATCCACTCCGTGGGGCTGCGAGGGCACTGGCACCGACTCGGCACTGCGGTGGCTTCGGGCCGGTGGCAGGACAGTTCTGCCCGCCCTCCCACGGTTTGGCTCAGGCTTGATTCTACCTCTTCAGAGTCGAGTCGAGCTCCAGTCGGACGGGCAGCCGCACCCTCAGGGTTGGCTGCGGACGTGGGCAGCACAGTGGTCTCGTTGACGAGTCTGAGCCAGCCTCCTCCTGAGGAGAGGTCAGTGGCCCCGAGACTGGGGTCAGTGGTGCTGACCAGCAGGCAGTGGTGCGTGCCACCATGGCTCTGCAGCCTGGTCTTGGGGGTTTCATCGATCCCTCGGTTGTGGTACCCCTCCAGTGGTGTGTCTTGATCGCCCGACTTTGGGGCTCATTGAGACGCCTGCAGGGGGAGGTACTGCTCCTGGGTCTCCCTTCCGGGGCTGTCCAGAGATGCCAGCTACCTAGGCTGGCCCTCTTGAGGAGGAGGACTCTTTCAGACTCTGGGGGTTGAGGGGTGTCGGATCGGCGCGTCAGCCTTTTCTGGGGTCCACCTGGGCCCTGGAAGGAGCCGTAGTGCAGATTTTCACTCTTCCCCCTCGGTTCTTTGAGGAGTCCCGTTCTTTTGAGGCAGGGGACCATCCTTCTGGACCTTTCTCGGCCCGGTCACCTCACTGGTGGGATTCTTCTGGCGCAGCCAAGGCAATACCAATGTGGTTGTGCAGCTGTCGGCTATGGGGTCTTCTGGGGCACCTTCCTCGGGTGCTCACGGTTCGCTCCCTAGCCCTGGCGGAGGTCAGCCGACTTCTTTCTCAGCTCTGCCCCCAACCCTCTGCCACATTCTCCTGTGCTCCCAGGCATTCTCGGTCCCTAGCGCCCTCTCACCTGGGAGCAGTTCAGGAGCGGTGGCTTCCGGTTCCCTGCTTACGTTAGGGCAATGGACAGCCAGGTTTTCAACCTCCCCCTGCAGCCACCCTCTGAGCACATGGTGACCTCCAGCCCCTCATCCCCTCTTCAGGGGAGAGGAACCTTCTGTCCACATCTCTCCGGCTGCTGATCTCTTGGAGTATCAGCGTTTCCTCGTAGAGTATGTTGGAGTTGCACCTTTCACCCTCCACTATCAGCAATCCTGAACATGCGGCCACGCCTTTCTAGGTGATTTTGGCGAGGCCACCCTTGTGGTGCCGGCTTAGCGGCTCCCTTCGGGGCGTCGTTGCGTTTCTGGCAGAGGCCCTTCTCCGGAGTTCCTGCCCCAAGGGATCTCAGCCAGAGGTACTGCGCACCCCAGAGTCCCAGGTTCCATGCCTCATCCACAGTCTGGTTTGGCCTTGCGGATACTCCTGATGGGCTTCTCGCCCTTCACTGTGACCGGCCCCAGATCAAGACTCCTCGATTTTGATTTTTGGGGAGGAGGACCTTCTACTCGGCACAGTTACTCTTCTCTATTTCTGCTCATCAGGCCCACTATGCAGCCTACAACAGGTTCTTGTGGTCCAGGCTAGGTCAACTCCTAGCCTTATTGCCTGACTCGGAGCAAACCAGACAAGCCATCGCACTCTCTGCACGTGGCCTGGAGCTAGCAGGCACCAAGCGAGGGCATCTTATGACGCCAGCGAGGTAGCTACCAGGGTCGTAGGGACAGCGATCTGCACTAGGCGATCGGCATGGCTCAGTCTTTCCCGGTTGTCACCCTTGGCCTGGCGTGGGGTGATTAGCTCCGCCCCACCAGGAACCTGCCTTTTCTCCCGTAGAGTGAGACGGCGCTTGTCGGCAACTTCCTTCCTCCGGGGAACTCCGCTCTCTCTCTCCCCACCTCGGGCTCTACAGGCCCTGAAGGTTCCCATAGTGTGTCACCCACTGAGGGCTAAGGGACTTTGTCCCTTAGGGTGTAAAGAAACAACCCCCTTCGAGGGCTTAACTCACCATCTGTGATGAATGGTGAAGATTGACACAGATAAGATAGAAAATTACGTGCCTACCGTAATTATGATCTTTCTGTGTCTTCACCATTCATCCTAACCCACCATCCTCCTGGGGCCTCAGTCTCTGGGTCCTCCTCCCTCTCTGTGACCCCCCCCTCCTCCTTAGGAGGCGGGGTAAAGGGGACACACAGAGAGTTGTTTTCCAATGAGAATAGACAGCTTGGCGGCACTCCTTCTCTACTACTTTGTCTCACACCCGATGGGGTGGAGTTGTAGTTGCCCTCCTTCTGTCTCCTCCTGGTTTCCATCCAACTATTTCTCTAAAAAAAAAACAAACTTTTTTCACCAAACATCTTTTCCTGAGAGAGTACTAAATCCCTGTACCCTGTCCTTCCTCCAGAATAGCCGACTCTGCTTCTGGGATATTTGCAGTTATTCTATGCCTTGAATTCTGGCAGAGAGCTTTGCCACTTCTTGCAGTTCCTATACAATCTGGTGGACGGACAAGGGTCTTGGATACCTTGTTACTTCTCACTCTCTCCTAAATTCTTTCCCTCCCTACCCTTCCCTTCTTCCGCTTCCAGAGATTGGGGCCCCTACCCAATCCCTTAGTCTAACCTCTTCTTTGCTGTCCTCTCAGTCGTTATTTCTCCTTTTAGTTCAGTCATCCTTTCCTTTTTCTGTCCCTTGGACCTCTTGTCCCACCCTCCATCCCTTCCTCTTACCTCTCTGGCGACTCAGAACTGGAAGGCAGGTGGAGTCGACACAGCCTAACGGCCAACCCTCAAGCGCCCACGCAGTCACGTCGGCCTCGAGGGGCGGCGCCGGCCAGTGTGTCGGCCCACCTACCCTTAAAAAAAAAAAAAAAAAAAAGTTCTCATGGGTCCTGACCTCCAGCCAGATAACTCATCTGTGATGAATGTGAAGATACACAGAAAGATCATAATTATGGTAGGTACGTCATTTTCATATCTTGAGAGAGGCTCTTGCAGTAGGTAATACCTTCGCCCTCCATCCCCTAAGCGTTTTCAGCTCCTTTTCCAGGGAAGGAAACATCTGCTTTTTTCTCATCTTACCTTTTTGGCATTTGGCGGGAAAGAACTTGATGGCGGGCATGGGGACCGCCCTTTATACTGATGTCAGTCACCTGACATGGGAGCAGTCTCCTGCCAGAGACTGCTAGCTAGAAATTTTTCCATGGGGTCCTGGCGCCTTCCAGCTTCAGTCCTATCTGTATTACCTACTGCAAGAGCATCTCTAAGTTCTACTGTGTGTAAGTTCTTATGAACTGTACTTTCTCCAGTCTCTGTTTCCCAAGCAGGGGGTGCGCCTTGCCTCCTCCTCCTGGAGAACTGCTTGGAGTCTGCCATGAAGTGTAGATGAACAACATATCCATGTCCCTAGGAAACACGTTACCCGCCTTAACAGTAGATCTTACTTGAGGGCTCTTACGGTAGGTGATGCATTATGGGACTGGCGCTTGACGGCAGGACCCCACCGCAGGACAAATTTCTACCCTGGCAGGGGACCGCCCCCGTCAGGTGATCGCGTCGTATGACGTCGGTATAAAAGCGGTCCCGGACGCCCACTTCCAGTTCTTTCCTCCGTCAGCTCAGCGTAGCACCTCGCGGTGAAGTTCATTTCGCTCAGTCCTGTTACCCGTTGGTTTTCGAAAAGTCTCAGTATTTTTGTATTTGTATTTTCTATCGTCAGGTGAGCGTCGGTATATGTCGTCCCTTCAAAATAAGTGCGACTCGTGTGCGCCTAACTGCCCTCACAAGGACGATCACTCCTCTGCCTTTTCTGTTTAGGCCCCGACCGCGAGTCGACAAGTGTCCGACTGCCTTCACTTCAACACGGCCACCCGAGACGGACGCCAGCAGTCTCTCGAAGCCCATCTCCTCAAGAAGAAGATGTCCGCGATGGAGAAGGAGTTGAAGAAACTTTGGCAGCGTCGACCTCCCCTGAAAGGGCACAAGAAGCGGGACAAGAAAAGGCACCGGGGAAAAGGCCTCCTCCTCTGCGACTCTGGCCAGAGCCGCAGCTAAGGTAACTTATCCCCTCGGGGATCGTCCAACCGGCAGCCTCAAAGGCTTTGAAGGAGGCGTCGGCCCGCCCATCGGGTTCGGTCCGAGCCGCCGGGTGCCTCGGGCAAAGGAGGCTTTAGCCCCAGTACCGCCCGAGGCTTGCGACCTACTGGTGTGGGTGCCTCCATAGCGGACGTCGGCTCTTCTGGCGTCCGCCGGGAGAAGGCCGCTAAGACGCCTGACCCTTCGGGTGGCGCGCGCTGCTCTCCATCAGATCGGGCCTCCTCTCCCTCGGCCCGTCACCGATGAGGGACCCCAGTCAGGCGCGGCTCCTCTGGCATCCGCCGGGACCGGCCCCTCAAGTCAACGTCGGCTCCTCCGATGTGCGCCTGGCCTCTGAGCCTCACAGACCCTGCCACGTCTGTCGTACCAGGCTCCCAGCCTTCACTGCCATCAGGGGAACCAGTCTCCCTTGCCTGACCCGAGGATTTTCTCCTCTGTCCCTGGATGAGGCTCGGGATCCTGGACCACTGTCCCGATCCTCTTCCTACTGAGCTGGATCGGACGCGGCTTCCCTGATGCTGGCGGCGCCCGCTCCGACACCAACCCCTCCGGCGCTGGCGGGGATATTCCTTCCATCGGGTCCTCCACCCACGGGCCTATCACGATTGATCCACCCGTGGAGTTCCCGACTAGACGTCTGCTCCGGCAGCTCCTCCGGTGCCTGGGTATCCGCCATCCTATCCAGCGCCGGTTTTCCCAGGCCCACAGTATCCTGCGCCACAGTACCTGGCCGACTCCACCGACGCCGCAGTACCCTGTTCTGGTATTCCCGCAGCCGGGTTACGGATCACTCTCACAGATTCCATCCGTGACAACTATCCCCACCTCCTCCTCCACTACCCCTCGGGCGCGGTGGATCTCCAGGAGACTCTGGCCTCCTGGTGAGCTGAGGCCAAGGCTCAGCTCACCAAGGAAGTTGAGGCAGGTCTTACGGTGGCGGTGCCACCCCAGCCCCACTCCCCAGGCAGCACTCCTCTCCGCTTCTGGATTCGGGCTCTGCCCTCAGGATCCAGAGAGGGCAGAACAACGTCCAGGATCCCCCTAAGGAACCGTTCCTCCCCTAGACGAGCCAGGAGTCTTACTCAGCTTTCTTCTTCTCTCTCCCGGACTGCTTGGATGCCTTCGATGGGTGTTCGAGGAAAGGCGGCGGCTGCGCTCTCCGTCCAAGCGAGCCTGGGACTCCTCCGAAGTCTCTTCTGGAGGATCCTTCCTTCACAGAGTTGCTCAGGAAGATCCAGAAAAGTCCATCAGTGGCGTTCCTTAGAGCCAGATCCTCAACGGGTTAAACTCGCCGAACATCTGGACTTGCCCCTTACGGCTCCTACTCTAGTGCCATTCTGGATCGAGCCTCATGCCCACCTTGTTTCCACTATTTGGAAACAACTGAGTTTAGCCGCCCACCGGAAGTCTAACAGGCTATACCAGGCTCCGGAGGGTGTAGACTTTAGACTCTCACCCTCGTCAGACTCTGTTGTGATTAGCGCTGCTCGGCCGGCCAGCACACCAAACATTTGAGCTCATCTCCCCGGATAAGGAATCTCGCTTCTGGATCAGTATGGAAGGAAGATCTATGCTTCTTCCACACTGGGGATCAGGGCCCTAAATTATGTTGCACATTGGGGATTACCAGAAGGCTGTCCTTACCCAGGCGGAATCCAAGATTGACTCCTTGCCTGACTCCCAGGTCAAGCAGGAGTTAAGCCGACCTGGTCCGTTCTGCTCGTTCGGCCAGTCGTCATATTCTGGGGCGACCTACGATGCAGTGGACACTGCAGGATGAGCTCTGCGTTTGCCATAAGTCTTGCGTCATGCATGGCTCGTGTGTCAGGTCTGGTCCTGGAGTGCAGTCAGCAATTCAAGAAGCACCTTTCAGGGGTTCGGTGCTTTTGGTGGTGATGTCAAGGACATCATCACTGACTTACAGAGAAGGGGACAGCCCTTAAATGATTGATTCAATGTACCGTCCCCATCCCCACAGGCGCCGTCCCCTGCAGCAGAGCCGGCCTCAAGCGAAACCTCAGGAAGGCAGGCCACTAAGCTCGGGCCTCCACAGCTGCCAGGCCCTGCCGCCCAAAAAGCAACGGTGCCCCAGCTGCGGTGCTGCTTCACACCACCTGACTCCTTCCCTCTCCCACCACCTCCGGACGCCCGGAGGAGCTGGTAGGAGGGAGGTTCTCCCTCCACCTTCCAGGTTGGGAGAGGATAACATCGGTTCATGGGTGCTTCAGATCATAGCAGAGGGCACTCCATAGAGTTTCTGCAGAAACCTCCACGTCACCCCTCTGAACTCCTCTTACTCAAGGGACCATCTTCCTTTGGTCAGGGAAGAAATCTCTGCTCTCCTCGTGAAGCAGGCTGTAGAGCCTGTCCCCCCTCATCTACACGGGACTGGTTACTATTCCCATTTCTTCCTCGTACCAAAGGCGATGGGAGATCTCAGACCCATTCTTGATCTCAGCTCCCTGAACCTATATGTGAATACAAGAGGTTCAGGATGCTCTCCCTTCAAACCCTCTGTCCCTGCTTGGCCGGGCCAATGTCTTTGTGCACTGGATGTGCAGGATGCGTGCCTCACATCCCCATTCGCCCTTCGTGCAAAGTACCTCAGGTTTGCGTTCCAGGGAGACCACTACCAATTCCGGCGCTCCCTTTTGGTGCTTTCCTCGGCTCCCAGTGTTTACCAAATGCCTGGCGGTGGTAGCGGCCCACCTGCGTACTTTGGGAGTTCAGGTTTTCCCTACCTGGACGACTGTCTCCTGGCGGCCCCATCCAGGGAGGAACTCCTGCATTTTCTTTCCCTCACCCAGCAGGTTTCACTGGTCTGGGTATCACCATCAACCATTCCAAGTCTCACCTGGATCCTTCACAGAGGCTCCAGTTTATCAGAGCAATCCTCGACACGACAATGTGCAAGGCCTTCCTGCCTCGGACAGGGGGACCTCTCTCCAGTTCAGATTTCCCTCCTATCGGAACACAGGAGGGTTCCGGTGAGGTCGGTGCTCTGTCTACTGGGGCTTATGGCGGCCATCCCACGGTTCATACGTGCCTCCACATGAGAATCTCTCAGTGTACTCTCCAATCTCAGTGGGATCAGCGGGTGAGACGACCTAGATCATCTGGTTCTGATCTCTCGCCAATGGTAAGAGACTTGCAATGGTGGATGCTTGAGAGAACATTTTGGGGGTCCCTTTTTTCATCCTCCCCGATCAGACTCTGACCACCGGGCGCTTCAGGCGAAGGTTGGGGAGCCATTTGGGTCCTCACTGAACCCAGGGCCTTTGGTCAAAGTTGGAGTTAGTTCCCCACATCAACGTGCTCGAGCTTCGAGCAGTACTGTATGCTCTCCAGGCCTCCACCAATAACATCCCTCGGTCACCCTAGCTGTCCAAATGGACAACATGTAAAGTGTTATGGTACATCAACAAGCAGGAGGGACTCTGTCCTACCCACTGTGCCGGAAGCGATGAGGGTTTGGGAATGGGCAACTCTTCACAACCATCACCTCACGGCGATCCATGTTCCGAGTCGACAATGTCCTGGCAGACAGACTTAAGTCACTCGTCGGCTCTTCCACATGAGTGGAATTGGATGGAAAAGTTCTAGAAAACATCTTACAGATTTGGGGACTCCTCAGATAGACCTGTTCGCCTCTTCCCAAAACACAAAGCTTCCAATGTTTTTTCGCTCTCTTCAGGCAAGGCGCTTTCTGGGACGCTCTATGTCTAAGCTGGAAGGACAGATTTGTCTATGCTTTTCCCCAATTCCTCTGGTCCCTCATGTGCTGCAGAAGCTTGCTTTGGAAGGAGGAGAATGATTCTGATCGCTCCTTTCTGGCCCAAACAAATTTGGTTCTCTCTTCTACAACAGTTCTCAGAGGTTCCTCCTCTTCCTCTTCCTCTATCTCCAGGGTTGCTGACCCAGGATCAGGGACCCTGGTCCATCCGGACTCAAGTCCCTTCAACTTCATGCATGGCTCCTGCAGACCTAGCTCAATCTCGTTTTGGCGTTTCTTCTAAGGTGGCGAGATTCTCGTGGAGGCTAGAAAACCCTCCACTAGGTCCACCCACGCCATGAAATGAAAAGATTTTCCATCTGGACTGCATCCAGGAACATGGAGCCCTTTTCTGTCCTGTGACCATTCTACTTGAGTACATGTGTCATCTTTTCGACCTGGGTCTCAGTCACTCCTCTTTGAAAGTCCATATGGCGGCTATTTTAGCCTACCATGTCCCTTTCACTAATAGGGCATTTGCCCAGCTGGAGTATCCAAACCTTTCTCAGAGGGGTCCTTCATCTCAGGCCCCTGTCCAGATTCGCTCCCCCTTGGGACTTAAACTTTGTCCTCGAAAACTTACCCTTCCTCCCTTTGAGCCTGCGGCTTCCATGAACTTGAAGTTCTTATGATGGAAGGCGCTCTTCTTGGTGGCCATTACTTCTGCTGCCAAATTTCCGAGCTCCAGGCCCTGATGTGCAAAATCCCTTATCTGATTTTTCACAAAGAACGAGTAGCTCTTAGCATGAATCTAAGTTCCTCCCAAAGGTGGTAGCGGAATGTACCTTAAATCAGTCTATTGAATTACCTGCCTTCTTCATGCAGTACTCCAATCAAGGAGAATACCTGCTCCATACCATGGATGTTCACAGGATTCTGAGATACTACACTGCTAGGACTAAGGATCTCAGAAAGACTGATCAGTTGTTTGTCTCTTTTGCTCACAAAGAGAAGGCAATGCTGTCTCTAAGCAATGCCTATCAAAATGGTTGCCCATTGCATCATTTCTGTTATGACAAGTACAAGACCCTACGGGTCAAGTCAGAGGTCACTCCACCCGTGGAGTAGCTGCCTCTGCGGCTTGTTTCAAGAATGTGTCTGCAGCAGACATCTGTGCTGCGCCACTTGGACTTCCATCCATACCTTTACTAAACATTACAGTTTGGACATTGCCTCTCGCCGTAGAGCAGGCTTGGGTTAGCTGTCTTGCAAGGCCTCCTTTCTTGAGGCTTGCAAGATTTTCCTGCTACTTCTTGGAGTAATACCTCCCGGTGCCTTTTCCTTGGTTCCAGACTGCTTGGGATTCTGTCCTATATGAAATTACCTACGCAAAAGCCCTCTCGAGTAAGATAGTACAGTTACGTAAGAACTTACCGTAACAGTAGATCTTCGAGAGAGGCCTCTGAATAGAATTACTTCCCACCCTCCATCCCCTAGGCTTTTCAGCTCCTTTTCCATCAAGGGAAATATCCGCTTCTCTCTCTTCGGGCCTGTGGCGGGAAAGAACTGGAAACGGCGTCCGGGACCGCCCCTTTATACCGGCGTCGTGCGGCTGGTCACCTGCGTGAGGCGGTCCCTGTGCCAGGACTGCTAGCTAGAAATTTTCCGTGGGGTCCTGCCTTGAGCGTCAGTCCTATATGTAATTACCTACTGCAAGAGCACCTCTCGAAGATCTACTGTTACAGTAAGTTCTTACGTAACTGTACTTTCTAGGAGTGGTGTATGTTGTTCATCCACATTGACCCACCCGACCTGCGCACAAACCTGGCTTCCAGCGGTTAAGATCTGGCATCATGGGGGGGCGAGCCGGTGTTACCACCCAGGTGGGTGGAAGGAGCCAGCTTGAAGACCTTCCGGCAAGAATTAAAGGGGAAAGGGACATACCAAGAAGTGTGGATGAACAAATATATACCACCTAGAACTATTGTTACAGGTGGAGTAATCTGTTTTTCAGTATGTCTACTTACTGTAGTCATCCTCCACTCTGCTCGCCCTCCCCTTCAGCCTCACTATCCCTCCCTTTGACTTCCTTTTGCTACTACCTGTAAAGGTTTTGTCCCTCTAACCACAGATTTAGCAATCGCTCCTCTGCTTGTGGTTTGGCTTCTCTTGCTGCCCTCCTGCTTCCCTTTGCTTCTCCTGGTACTTCTCCCTATCCTCTTCTGACTCTGTCCTTTCGTATTGTCTGAATGTGATTGTTTTGGCTTTCACCTTCTCCGCTACTTCCTTGGACTACCATAATGGTCCCTGCTTCCTCTTCCCTTACTAAACCTGCTTTAAGATAGTTGTGTTGCTCTTGCTATCCCTGATTTGCATACTGCCCACTTTTCCTCCACCCCAATTTCCACCATAATCCAGCTAGTGCCTCTTTCAAGCATTTTCCCATTTGCCCAAAATCTGCCCTCCTAAAGTCTAGGATACGCATTTTTGTGTGGCTATGTTCTGCTCCTTCAGTTATGAAAACCACAGTGACCGTGGTCACTGTTTCTCAGGTGTTCCCCACTGTGACCTCTGTCACACTGTCCCCTTTGTGAACACCAGGTCTAGTAGTGCCTCCTGCCTTGTGGGTTCTGTGACCAGTTGCTTAAGGAGATCCCTGAAGGAGTCCAAGATTAATTTATTTCTGGCTGACGCCACTGCTGGGAGGCTCCAGTCCACATCTGGAATGTTGAAATCTCAACCAGCAGTACCTCCCCTTGTTCACCATCCTTTGGATAGCAAGCATTATCTCCCTATTCTGCCGCCTTCCCTGGGCTGGTGGTCTGTAGTTTCATCTTCGCGTATGGCTGACCCTGTTTTCCTTTCAAGCTAACCCACAGTACCTTCTCCCCGCTCCCCTTCAATCTCTGTGACCTTGTTATTTTCACATAAAGTGCCACTTCTCCACCCTTCCTGCCTATTCTGTTCTTCTTGAAAAGGTTGTAGCCTGGTATGGCCATCTCCCAGTCATGGTTATCATTATTCCACATTTCTGTGATGGCCACAGTGTCCAGGTCTGACTGTGCCATGGCTGCCTCCAGGTCCTCCATCTTGTTTCTGAGGTTCAAGCCATTGGCACACATGGCTCCCCATGATGTGACTTCCTTCCCTGTCCTTTATCCCTATGCCCCTTTTTCCTGGGCATTCCTTTTCTCTGGGCCTCCTGCCTCCTGCCCTTATGCTTTATTCTACCCTCTGTCTGTCTGTCTGTTCCTTGATCTCTTGTGTAGAGGATGTGCTCATGTGGGGGTTACTAAGCCTTCTGACCTTCCTGGTCTCCTCCCACCGTCCAGTTTAAATGCTTGCTACAGAAACATTGAAACCTCTCACTTAGGACTGAGGTGCCCTTCCTGGATGGATGCAGGGTGTCTTACGTATACAAGCCTGCATCATTCCAGGTGGGGCCCCAGTCCCCATGAAGCCAAACCCCTCCTTTCCACATCATTCTTTCAACCAGGAGTTGAATGTTTGAATGGAGTGACCTAGCCTCCCCTTGCCATGGACAGGTAATATCTTGAGAGGAGACTGAGTGTGCTATCTGCTTTTAGGCCCCCCAAGTTTCTGAAATCTTCCTGGTTTCTGGCTACCTCCACCTTTTTCCTTATTAGGTCATTTGTTCCCAGGTGGACAATGACATCCAGATCTTGCCCCTTATGGCGCTCAGAGTGCCGGCATTAAGGATGCCTCAGTTCCTTTGGGAGGATATCCTCAATGGGTAGTCTCCGGCGGGGAACTGAAGAGGGAGTGAGTCCGACCATGGCTATATACGGAGGACGTTGATGTGATGACATCACTGTGGGTGGTCCTAGTAGACTGCTAGCTAGAAAAGTATCTGTCTGGTCCTAGTGCCTGGCAGCTATAGTTCCAAAGGTGTGACCTGCTGAAAGAGATTCTCGAAGATCTCCTGTTATGGTAAGTTCTTATGTAACTTCTTTCTGAGTGCAGAGAGGGTGGTAGGAGAGACATGCTTGTAGGCGGTCTGCTGATTGATCATGCTCAGTGGAAAACTGCCCAAGTGTGGATGTGAACTGAATACTAATAGTGGAATATGGATACAAGTAAGTAACCTGTATTTGAGGGCTGCTAGCTCAAAGGCCAGTAGTGTATTATGCTAGCCTTTTCCTCTGCATTTCCTTCCGTAGGTTGGGCGTGAGCACCTGCAGCAGGAGAAGGACAGGTTACTGAGGAAGCTGGTGGAGGCTGAAATGGATGGCGCTGCAAAACAGGTCACTGCTCTGAAAGATGCCATGAACAAGCTCCAAATGTGAGGATTCTATACTTTATTTGTATGTTACTGTTGTCTCTAAGACCACTCCACGATTGTATAACTCTCACATGCATTCTTAGGGTATGAGAACAAATGAACCAAAGGGTGAGTAGTTCTGACACCATAAGAATTTATGTGGTACCACTTTACAACTTTAAGAATAGTCTCATTTGCTGTGTTAATATATTATTGGTCAAGGCTGATCAATAATATATTAACATTAAGAAAACTTCTCCCAGACATGCCTGTTTCCAGGGCAGCTGCCGTCAAACTCTTTACAATTACTAAATAAGTGTCTCATGCATAGGGAAAAGAACATTCTGATTGGTCAAGAGTGCCCCTCAATATATCATTTTCATTATTCTTTCCCTTCCAGCAGGAGCCCTTCCCAAGAAAAATGTTAAATATGTCTTTTAAAATTTAGATGACACTTCGAAAGCAGCTGCTGTTTGCTAGACTATGGGATAGTGGGTCCCAACTAGCTACCTATTAGTGTCTGCTATTCTGAGCAACATCTACAATCCCACTGCTAGTCGCTTTACAGGAAGAGCAGCTTCTGAAACAGGAAGGTTCTGCCATTGCATTACCCACAGTAAATGTATTAGCCTGTGCTGTGTTGGCAGCTGTGAGAAATTTGTCCCAAAGAGCTGAGGAACTCTGCTGTGTGGTTAGACACTTAACTGTAAAATAATAATCCTTACACTGATTCATTGCCTGTCAGACATTTTAAGGACTGTGTCCACAGGGTGGCATCAGTGGGGAGTGAGTGGCATATTGGGGCCTCCTGTGCTACATTTACAGAACAAATGATGGGCACCAGAAATCCCTAAGCAATTGTATGTGACAGGGTGTCTGGGCATGCTGGGATTTCTTGGATACTGCACCTCATGTCTGCAACAGCTCAAGGTGTTTGTATAGTTCAGTATGCCCAGACACCCTGAAGTATACTGCTGTCTAATAAATAATCAGAATTTAAAATACAGGTTTGAAACAGTTTTAAGTTGTATTGACAGGGTGTGCTGATGTATCAGGATAATTGTGTTGCTGTTCACAGCTATAATGCTGCTGGGGGTGACTTTACAGTTCATGAGTTCAGAGATCATGTGGTTTGTTGATGTCCTCAGAACCCTAAGATTGAATTCTCAACTTTGTTCACAGTTCCTCAATTTTTTTTGTATTCTTTTTATTCATTATTTGAACCTCTCAGCTGCCCAGCCACAGCCCTTTTTAGGTCATGCTACATAGACCATCTCCAGCCTGGACCTTACAAATCCCTGTTATCTGCCCGTCATGAACTTTCTTACTATAGGGCCTTCGCAGTGGGGGAACCACTTCCCCCCTCCAGTCAACTTCAGGTTCAGTGGCAGAGGACTGCTTGTGGTGGGTGGGCACAGCAGTGCCTGAGCTGCCTGCTTCATCTTGCGGGATGGGATTTTCCTGATGGTCTCCTACCCCAAGGACATATGGTTGTGGAATGCATGGTACATCACATGGTGTGCATCGTGCGCAAAGTCCCTGTGTCTTTCTTCCTACTGCCATCCTACAGGTGGTACTTGTGCAGTGGGGACTGGTTGACCACACACATCGAGGAGGAACTCCTTGCTAGCCCTCCAGCATCCCAGGCTCATTCATAAACCCAGGTTGTGAATGGCATCCCTGGTGTTGTGCGATGGGTCATCCACAGTGCCTGCATTTTCTATTTTATTTTGCATAGTACATGGATCTGTTTGGGCACAAATTTTCAAAGCAACAAGACAGATTTTCTTTTGTTTTACTTATAGTTTATGCTACTACTCCTGAACTCCCCTGCAGGTGGCTACCAGCCAGCCCTGTACCAGACCTTCAGTAACACACCTCCCTTTATAACCCACTGGCTTACTACCCATTGCAGGACTTACCTGGACTGGTGGGAGTAATCCAGGTGAGGACTAGATCCTCTGATGAGGGCCTTCAGGGTAGGGTGGTTAGTTGGCCTAAGTCTGCCTCTTTATTGTGCTGCACTCTGGGGATTTATTTTTTCGTCGTTGTCCCATCCCTTCTAGAGGATATAGATGCACTAGGGTTTCCAGTGCACAAGGACATGCAAGCATGGGACCCCAGTTAGTATCCTTCTCTCCCAAGTGGTGCCTTACCTGCAGTATCACCTGTGGTCATCCAGATGGCAATAGGGTTACCACCTGTCCTGATTTCACAAGACAGTCCTGATTTGGGCAGCTGTGTCCTGCAAAAAACATGAAAATTCTACATGTCCTGATTTTATAGTAGAGAAAATCTAACTTTCCATTAAATGTTGCAGAAAACTACAATATCTTAACTAAAATACTTTAAAATGACAAGAAACATTTGAAGCAACTAAGAAACTACAATATTAGCCTTAATTCTGACTATATAGAGGAAACAAGTCTGTTGCATTGGTTGAGGTTATGTACTGTCCTCCGAAAATCATGTTTCAGTAAGAAATGCCACACTTTGGGCTTCTGAAGAGGTGGTAACTCTAGATGGCAACATTACAGTGAGGATGGTGTCTTCCATCCCCAGAGAAGGAGAATGTCAGCTGGGCCACTCGATTCTCCTCTCTGCTTGCTCCTGTCACCCCGGGCTTGTTTGAAACCCGGTTGCCAAGATGCGAATAGTAGTCTTACCACTGCAAATCTGGCCCAGTGGTACTGCCACACAGGCAAGACAGGCTTGTGTCACCTGAGTTTCATTCTCGAGCTAGTAGAGTCTGAGATCACTATGGAAGTAGTGTTTTCTGAACTTCAGGAGGGATGCAGCCCTCCACCCCTATCGCCTGAACACCTCCTCGCATTGGATGTCGAGGAACACACAACGTCCTAGGGGAGCAGGGCAGAGGTGTGGCACCATTATGTATGCCCATGACTCATGCCCCGGTAACCTGTCAGAGTCCCAGCCCCAACTTTGGATCCTGAGGGTGATGGAGCCGTGTCTCCACCATGGGGAGGCTGTGGTGATGTAAGGAGGTGGTATCGAGACCCTGTGGTGGCTACGGTAATGTTGGTGTGGGACTCCATGAGGTAGGCAGAGGGATGCAGTTTATTTTAGTGTAAAAGAATAAAGAAGATGGCTGCTGCTGCCCTCCACGTCACTCACTGGGAGACTTTTCTCTGCAGCAGCACAGCAGGCACCACAGAACACGGAATACAGTATAGTGCAGCCTGAAGAAAAGCCTGTCTTTTGGGGTGTAAAAGGATTTTATACAACATATGTGAGACCGAACTAATCATTACAGATAAGTTACTTACTTTAGTCACTGAAGCATTCTAAATGAGGATGAACAGAATAATAGGAAATCATCAGTAAAAAGCTATAGTTCTTTTGAGGGATTCTGGTGACACCATATACTAAGAAGCCGAAGCTGAAGTTGTTTGTAATGTCATCAGAATCTACAGATGGAATAACGAGCCTAGTTGCTGATGGTTTCTTATCTTTTATTTTTAGGAGCTTTTGTAACATGATGTACGATAAGGAGTTTGTTTTATGTATTTATTTTGATGATTAAGGTTAGTAGATTATGAAATATAGTATGTTAAACTTATTGTTTTTTCTTAAAAAAAAACAAACAAGAAAAATATTTTTAATGATTCCTTTAGCTAATTTGAACTGCATGTATTAATTGTTTGTATATTTATGCATTAATTATTGCATATATGTGTTACGTTCTTATGCTGTAAATCTTATTTTTAAAATAAAATATTAGGCAAAAAAATTAAAAACGTCACTGAACATTCCATTTCATAATACCATAGACCTGATGTCCGAGCAATGGTATTATGACTTTCTGATATCAGAATGATGGTGTTATGAGATCTTCAGGGATATCTTCTCCATTGAGACACACTTTTGGAAATGTAAGACATTGGCATCAGGATGACTCAGAAACTTTTGCTAGCCAGGGGCCACCTGTGATGACATGCAGCATTGGCACCTATATAATCATGGGTAGCCACATTGTTCAGTTCTTTCTTCTACCTTTGACTGTTCATAGGGCCTGCAGATAAACACTGTCATTTTCTATGACTTTATTATTTTCTAACATTACTTAACTTTTTGACGTCCTTTATGCCATCCTCAAAGGAACCTTTATTTAGGTTTTGTACTTGCGGCTGCAAGATCTACAAGGATAAACTCAGATGGTTTGTGTTTGGGCCTATCCCACAATGTCCGGGCCTGCAAGATTTGCCAGGGATTCAGCCAGGCCACAAGGAGATGTCGAAAAGAAGGCTCTAAAGCTTCATCACCATCAAGGCCATGGAAGCTATATCCAAGACCACGGACTAAAACTAACTTCTCCATCATGCTGGACTGCCTGTGGAAAAGAAACTCTCTGGCATTCAGCCATGCTGTCACTGCTATGATCGATGAGGACTAAAGCAAAACAAGGATAAGTTGTAAGTCCTCTTTTCAACCACCACCACAATTATTAGGATAAAGCTAATGCTTTGCTAGTGAGATTGAGGTCTCTATTGAAGGAGGTGTAAGTCTCATCATCATCCACTCCGCAGTGACAACTACAGTTCTAGGGACATGGATATGTTGTTCATCCACACTCATTGGCAGTATCCTTGCCGCTTTAAATCTTGCGGAAGGTCTTCAAGCTTGCTCCTCCCACCCACGGTGGTGTATAACTCTCGGCTCCGCCCCATGGCATGAATCACTTCCTTGCAGCTTGGGAGCTCAGGTTTCCTCCTTAGCAGCTCTGCGTTTCACGACTAGTTCTATTTCTCCGTTTGGGATTTAAAAATAAAGAATTTGCAAAGACACAGTCTTGATCCCTCGCGGCTACGTGGACCATCGACTCCAGTTTCGGAGATGCCTGCACGGGCAGAGATGTCTCGGACGGATCCACACTCCCGTGTCTACTGTGGGCACGACGACCACGCCGGGCTTGCGACCTGTGCTCATCTTTCTCATTCGATCTCGAACCGTGCTGCCCGATTACAGCTGGGTCGCCCGAAGCGCTTCCTCCGTGATCAAGAGGCCCGTTGGCGGGAACCACGCGGCGGGCTGGCGGATCAACTCGGCGGATCGCCTCGGCGAAGAGACGGCGCAGGCGTATCTTCTCGACACGCATTATCCCGCCTCGGGTTCTTCCACGGCTTCTTAAGGAGCTGTCATCCCTCTCCACTAAAGGAAGGGCCTCGTCTGGACCTTATTCTGAACAAGAGGGACAAGTGAATCCTCCGTCGGCTCTTGGGCGGAAGTCCTCCCCGGGCGTCAATCGGCCGTCGACAGCTCAACCACCACCGCTCGCGGTGTCCCATCAGGTAGTTGACCGGGACTCACCTGATGATCGAGGTGCCGACCCATTAAACAGACTGTCGCCGCCGCGGAATTCCCCTCCCGGTTCCCCGGAGGTTAAGATCGTGAACCGTCTGTGCCTCGGTTCGGAGCCCTGGATAGACCTTCGAGCGAGAAGTGCAGTTCGGCCGACACCTCCCGCGACCCGGAAATTCAGGACTCAGTGCGATCTGGACCTCCCAGCGGTCAACCGTTCCCGTCACAAAGCGGTCTCATACAACCACCGCGATAGCGGCGTCGCGCTCGTCTCGTCTCCTCACCGGAAGAGACCAGCGTAAGTCGTCGGGATGCGAGGACCATATGTTAACGGAGCGCCACAGCGGGAATGAACGGCTCAGCCCCGACCATTCATGGCTATCCGGGCAACGGCCACCCCTCGACTTATCCGAGGGCCTATACCAGGCGGTTGTTACGGCCAAAACCAACTGCTCCACGATTCGGTGGAACCTCCGCCCTCCACAGCACCAATTGGGGCTCCGACCAGGATTCTCGGTCGGCTAAGGGTTTACCCATCGGCTGTCAATTACCCTCACTCCCGACCGACCTCGGCAGGTGAAGGTGGTCAAGCCCAGAGCAGCTCTTCGAGGACTCTTCGAGTCCGAAGATGATTCCTCCTTCTTCTCCAAGCAACTGGACTTGAGTCTTCAGGAGGTCAGTCAATGAGACGATAGCCCGTCGTCCTTCCTAGGACTACTTGGCTCATCTCGAGTCTACCGGGATGAACTCGAACCCGTTTCCAAGCAGACCCGGGTATCCCCTCACGGAGATTCTGGACGAGTTCTCGACGGAGGCGCTTTCCGGTGGCCGAGGCCATAGTGGGTCCAGCACTGGAACTTTGGCAGCGCCACTGCTTCCTCCCTGCGCCCGGCCAGGATAGGCAGGAAGTATCAACGGTCCCCCTACGGTTCCTTGTCGGTTTTTGAACACCCTCTGCTGAGGGTTGGTTCCGACAGCGTTTTCGGTAGCGGCTGGCGCCAGGGATGTGGACAAACCTCCTGACAAGAGTCCAAGGGTGGACTCGTCGGGCGAAAATCTCGCTTCGTCCTCTCGGCCTTCGTCAGGCCAGTTCGGCCCGTCCTCATGGCACATTTTCTCATGCCTGTTGGGCTCCCTGGATGAGGTCATCCCTCATCTTCCCGCGATCTGCAGACTACGGTTAAGCAGGTGCAGGACAGAGAGCAGGCAGTGGCCAAACAGCAGCTCAGACTGCTTTGGATATAGGGGACTCATGTGCCAGATCGGTGGCGGCCGCGAGTGGCTATCGTGTCGGCGAGGCTTGGTGAGGATATCACACCTTTACGGGATGCAAAGCACAGGTTGAGGATGTTCCCTTTTTTGGGGACTGACCTCTTGACCCTGGGGTGGAAGGTCACCTGCAGAGGATCGAGAAGTCCAATGCACCTTGGACTCGGTCTCTTCCGCTCAGAAGGACAAAGGCAGCAAACCACAGCCTAAGCCCTTTCGTCCTCATGCCCCAACGCCCGGCCAGCGAACAGGCCCAGCAGGCTCGGCCTTGGCATCCGAGCAAAGCCGCGGCTTCCTCCTAACAGGAGGCAGGGAGGAAGGGCCCAGGAGGTCCCTCGGCCGGTCCCTCCTCCAAGCCTGCCCAGTGGCGGGCTGAAGTGTCGCCCCCATCCCGTCACCTGCCCCTAGGTCCCCGATAGAGAGACGGCTCCGCTTGCTCCGTTCCACTGGTCCGCTGTACCACGGACGGGTGGGTCTTGAAGGTCGTGGGAAGAGGCCCTGCCTCTGGAATTCGAGCAGGCACCACCCGCTCAGGGCGTCGCCTCGAGGGGCTCCAGATCCCCAGCCTCACTGGGCGGCTCGTCGAGCCGGCTAGCAGCTCTCCTCCTCCAGAAGGAGGTGGTAAGAGAGGTGGTGGACCCTCCTTCCAGACCCAGGGTTTGTGTCCAGGTACTTCCTGGTTCGAAGCAGACGGGGGCTGGCGCCCCATTCTCGACCACGACCTAACCAAGTTCCTAAGGTCTCGAACCTTCAGGATGGTACTCTGGCTCAGATAATACCATCCTTGGAGCGGCGTGTGGTTCTGCTCTCTGGACTTGCAGGACGCGTTTTTTCACGTCCCTATCCGTCCGTCTCACCAGAGATTCCTCGCTTCCAGGCGGAAGGATCTCTCTTGAAGTTCCAAGCCATGCCCTTGGCTTGTCTCCAGCTCCCAGGGTCTTCACCAAATGCATGGCAGTGGTGACAGCATTCCCGCGGCGCCGAGGGGTCGGGTGTACCCTTACCTGGACGACTGGCTGATAGCAGCTCCCTCCAGGAAGGAGGCGGGTGGTCAAGAGATCTGGCCCTCAGGTCTGCTCTCAACTGGGCCTCCTTATCCAGCGAGGCCAAGTCAGACTCGAGCGAGCAGGTGATTCTATTCATCGGGCGCAGCTCGACTCTCTTGAGCCAGGCGGCTCCGCCGGACAGGGCCGGGGGTTCTTTCCTCCTTTGCCCGATCATTTCTGGTTGGGCATTCGCCCTGCCGGGACTTCCTGCGCCTCCTGGGTCTCATGGCGGCCTGTACCAGCGTGGTCCGTTGGGCCCGTAGAACATCGATCCCCTTCAGTGGGGACTGGCCAGCCAGTGGTCCAGCGCTGCGATCCCTTGGACCAGCTAGCCGGTGACACAGGGGATGTGGAGCGCTCTCCAGTGGTGGACCGTTCCAGATCATTTGCAGGGAGGGCATCCCGTTCGTCCGCCCCGAGCCGGCGGTCTCTCTGTCGACGATGCCTCTCTGATGGGTTGGGGTGCCCATCTGGGGAACACGGGCTCATGGCCTCTGGTCCCCAGCAGGGTCGATGCCACATCAACCTGCTGGAGCTCAGCGGTCCGCCTAGCTCTCACCGCCTTTGCTCCGTTCCTCCGGGGTCAAGTGGTCCGAGGTCAGACCGGACAATACCACGACCATTATACTATCTAAACCGCCAGGGGAGGGCAGCGCTCCATGCTTCTATGCAAGGAAGCTCTCCGCATTTGGTCACTCGTGCGCAGCCTGGAGGCGGATCTCCTAGCCATTCACGTGGCAGGGCCTCCAACACACAGCCGATGCCCTGGGCGGATGGGGCTGCATCCCAGATGGTCTCTCTACCGGAGGTAGTACATCTGTTCTCCCTTTGGGGCACACCTCAGGTGGACCTGTTTGCCTCCATGGAGAGCGCGGCTGAGTCTGTTCCATGCCGCGCCCCTCAGCAGGGCTCGCTGCAGGGGGATGCCTTCGAGGCAATGGACCCGGGCCTCTTTCACGCCTTTCCCCATTTCCCTTGATCCACAAGGTGCTTCTCAAGGCGAGGAGGGACAAGGCGCAGGTGGTCTGATAACTCCAGACTGGCCTCGCCAGTTCTGGTACCAGATCTCCTCAGTCTCAGCTACCAGGACTCCGCGGCAGCTTCCAGCTCGCCCGGACCTGCTCTCAGTCAATCAGGGAAGGTGTTCCATCCGGACCTTCAATCCCTGCACTCACGGCCTGGTTCCTGGCGGCTAGAGTTCGAGCCTTGGGTCTTTCCGGGAGGGTCCTCAATGTAGTTGAGGCGTCCCGTGAAAGTCGACCAGAAAATGCTATGCCTTCAAATGGAAAAGGTTTTCCATTTGGTGTCAGAACAGGGCTTGGACCCTTCCTCCTGTTCCTTGGCAAGCATCTTGGACTATTTATGGTCCCTTTCTAGTCAAGGGCTTAGGTCGGCGACCTAAGGGTGCACCTGGCAGCCATCTCTGCTTACCGGGCGCGGGCGGAGGCAAAGTCGATGGCGCTTGAGGAGAAGATGGTCTGGGCGCTTTTTCAAAGGCCTTGATCACATTCCCCTCCAGTCACGGAACCCCCACCTCAGTGGGATCTACTGCTGGTACTGGCAAAGCTCATGGGCAAAGCCATTCGAGCCTATACAGGTGTGCTTTCTCTCACCTGTCGTGGAAGACCGCCTTCTTGGTGGCTATCACGTCAGCCAGAAGGATGGGAGAGCTCCAGGCGCTTTCCATCGAGTCTCTTACCTGGTCTTCCACAGGGACAAGGTTGTCCTGCTCCCCACCGAAATTCCTTCGAAGGTGGTGTCGGAGTTTCACCTTAACCAGGTGTTGACTCTGCCCGGTGTTCTACCCCAATCACACCTCGGAGGCCGGAATATAGGCTCCATACTCTGGACCCTAGAAGGGCTCGCTTATTATAAGGGCGCCACGGCTGAAAGTCGAGGAGAGGTTAGCCAGCTGTTGTCACCTCGCTGAAGCCGCATCTGGCAGACCTGCAGCCAGCGGACGATAAGCAGGTGGGTAACCTCCTGCATAGAATCTCTGCTATAAGTTGGCGGGCATGGAGCCTCCCAGAGGGATAAGGCTCATTCTACCCGCCATACTGCTGCTGTGATGGCTGCTTCCAGGGGACGTCCCTATCCAGGAAATCTGCAGGGCTGCTACCTGAAGTCAGCAAACACCTTCATTACCCTACCACATCGACCTTGAGTCACCCGGGATGCTGGTTTTGGGCCCTCGGTTCTCAGTCTCTTTCCCAAGTAAGTATATGGGGTGTGCGTCTTGCCTCCCTCCTCCCGGAGAACTGCTAGGAGTCTGCCAATGAGTGTGGATGAACAACATATCCATGTCCCTAGAAATACAAGGTTACTCACCTGTAACAGGAGTTCTAGGAATGGTATATATTTATCCCCTACATTTCCATTTCTCAACCCGGCAGCACAACCCTATGAGCTTGTGGCAGATCTGGCGTCATGGGGGCAGCCGAGATTATACCGGGTGGGTGGGAGAGCAAGCTTGAAGACCTTCCGGCAAGATTTAAAGCGGCAAGGATACTGCCAATGAGTGTGGATGAACAACATATACCATTCCTAGAACTCCTGTTACAGGTGAGTAACCTGTATTTCAGGAGCATGGATATTGTACTATCCACACTCTTGCAGAAATCTTTCCCATTTAAGAATGGCCAGAAGGTCTTTGAACTAACTCTTCCACACCACCCGAGTGGTATGATCCTGCCATTGCCCTTTGATGTCAGGCGTTCCTTTCCGCTCCATGCTTGGTGTTGGCCCTAAAAACTTCTTTGCATTTCGCATCTTCATGCTTTGCTGTTTGCTTAGTTATGGAGTTGAATGATCCTAAATTGAGCCCAGGCTTCAAATGGTGCCTTGCAGTCAACAAATGTTGTGCATCCGCACATTGGCTTATTTACTGCTTTGGGTGGACCATGATCTGCAGGCTTGTGGCCTGTTTTGCTCTGTCCTTCCCAAAACCCTGGAGGATTGCTATACTCATCTCCTGCTTGAACACCTGGATGAACAGGACCACCGGTTTGCTGCAAGTAAGTCCGTTGTTTGTTCTATTCATCTTCCGCTGCAGTGGGCTTGGCTGGGCAACTCGCTGCCCTTGAGGAATCCTGTGGCTCAGGCCGCTGCAGGCATGTTGTCTGCAACTACCATTGTTTACATTGGTGCCTCATTCACTGGGGCATTCTGAGACCTATGCCATCCCTTCCGACCCATGAGTCTAAGTCCTCCAAATCTTCTAAGTGGGACTCCCAAGTCTAAAAAGTCCCACCATGGATCATGGGACCACAAGTGCTCTCAGGACTTGGGTTCCCGCGTTCTCCCAGTTTGATGGCTGTCCAGCTTTTGGCTTGACCGATACTTTGGTCCTGGCCACTGGCCTACGATATCCTCATTGGGCCCATCGGCTGAGACTCGGGTTGACCAGGAGGTTGAGATTTTACTCGAGTAGGTTGACCCGTTGTCGTGGGACGAGGGGAGAATTCCTCTCAGGATCCGGTCCTGCTATTGTCTCTTCAGAAGGGTTGGACCAGTGTACTGATCCAAACCCTTCACTTTCAGAATCAGACTTGTTGGAGCTACCTTGGCATGCTTCGCTGACCCCTGCTTCTCCCTGCCATCGGTCTCCCCAATGGTTGAGGGTCAGGTTGCGGTCCCATATCTTGAGGTCGTGCAGTTCCGACATCAGTCCGCTCTCAGCACTAGGGCAGAGGCGTCATTGATGCTCGTCCTGTTTCTCCTCTGTGGTGGAGGATCAGCTGTGTTGTAAGATATGGTGCCACTATGAGGGTTTGTCAACAGTTGCTGTTGTGATGGGCAACAGGCCCCTTTAGTGCCCGCCCTCCTTGAAGTTTCCTTGGGCAACACCGCCTATCCCATGTCAGCACCTCCGTTCGGCAAATGTCGGTTTCCCACTCATTCGGGTGAGCCTTCACCTCCACAGCCCAAGGATGGGGCCCCCTCTAAGTCAGCTCAGCTGGCCACTGAGTTGCCCCATCGGCTGTCCGTCACTGTATCCCAGGCTGAGAAATCTTGCCGAGTCGACTTGGAGGCTCACCTAGTGTTTGAGGAGTCCTCGAACCCAAAACCTCTTCGATGCACTCCTGTCACACCTCCGGCTTTGACCAGGACTCCAGGGAGGAACCTTTGGTGGACCAAGGGCCTACCTCCTTTGGTACCTTGTTCCGCCTTATCTCTTGAGTCTATGGGGACCCCGCTGGAGACAGTCCAGAGTGGGCTCACTACCCCTAATGTAGATCCTTGACAAGGATGACTCTCCTCTGTCACCTTTCCAGTAGCAGAGACCATCCTAGACCCGTTTGGAGCTTTGGCAGCATCCTGCTTCTTGCTCTACTCCATCGGCCCGTATGGTTGCAAGTCACGGTCCCTACTGGGTTGTAGTCCGGATTTACTGAACATCCTTCTGTGGAGGGTTGGTTGCCAACTCTGTCTTTAGCCACTTGGCAATGTCGGTGATGTGAGTAAGCCTCACGATGGGAATCTAAGAGCAGGACCACCACGGTCAAAAGGTCTGTGCGACCTCTTCTCTCGGCCTGCAAAGCAAGTGCAACACTCCAGATGGCCAACTTCACCCATAGCTTGTTGGGTACTCTGGACCTGGTTATCCCAGCTCCCAGCTGAACTGCAGACTCTGATCAAGCTAATGCAAGACCAAGGCCAGCGGTTGCCAAGCAGCAGCTCCAAATGGCCCTAGACATTAGCAGTTCTTGTGCCAGGTGAGTGGCCGCTGCAGTGGCTATGCACTGCAGGGCTTGGCTGCAATCTCAACCTTTATGGCGATACCAGCACAAGCTGGTGGATGTACCCTTCCTGGTATGGACCTGTTCAGGCCTGGGTGAGCGGACATCTCACTCGGATCGAGAAGTCTAACACTACCCTGGATTCCATCACCTCCACCAAGCAGGAGAAAAGGCCGAAGCAGAAAAAGAAACCATTTCAGATTTGGCCCTCCTCTGTCCCTGTAGTCCGATCCATGCCAACCCTAGTGGCTCAGCAGCAGCAGTCCTGGCAGCCTCAGTTAAAGCTCTCTCTTCGGACACCAGACAGTCTAACGAGAAGAGCCAGCAGCTTCCTTAACTGCCCCTCTTCTGCCTCCTGGCCTGTGAAGTGCGTGTTTGGGGTTGCCTCTCCCTGCCCATTCTACCTGCTCTGGGGGTCACTTTGCTTCCGCCAGGTCTGCCATTATGATGGACAGGTAGGTCCTCAAAGTGGTTGACAGTGGTCTGCCTCTAGAGTTCTGGGCTCTTTTATCCAGCTTAATGTCCATGCCCCATGGGAAGATGCAATGCGCCTGGACATGTCCACTCTAAGGGAGGACATCCTCTTCCTTCTCCACAAGGAGGTGGTGGTTCATATCCAGGATGCCATACCCAGCCCAGGGTTCATATCCAGATTTTCTTTTTGGTTCTGAAGCGGACAGGGGTTGGCATCCCATTCTGGATCTGCATGGCCTCAGTCGGTTGCTGCAGCCACACGTGTTCCATATGGTCGCTCTGAACCAGATCATTCCATCCCTGGAGCAGGATATGGCTCAAACCCCAGGAAATCTTGCTGTATTCTGACTTCAGCAGTATGGTCTCATCATAAGACTGCCCTGGAGCGAAATGGTTACTAGAACCTATGTTAATCATAGAATGTTAGGCTCAGAGCTTGGTTTTCAGACCACTGTCCTGGTAAACATTTACAACCGTCCAGATTCTTTACTTTGCTTGCCTAGTAAAGACACCTCGCTTCTCCATCTTTCTTGAAGATTTTATTTTGTCGGTTTTCTGAAGTAAAAGTTTATTTCTGTTTGATTTTAAAGCACTGTCCTTGAGTTTACAGGTAGATTAATCTAGATTTAGTGTTATTCCGGTAAGTTTTCTCGGTTCTTTTTAACTGGGAGGAAACCAATTGTTTGTTTATTTTTGGCACTTTTAGTTTTACTTTTAAACCCTTTTGAGTCCGGTTGATTATTTTGTGGAGAAACCGGGATAACTCTTGTTTGTTTTTCTTCGGTCGCTAAACCGACTGTAAAATAAAAAGCCCCAAAAAGTACTATTATTATTTGTGTTGTGGCTTAGACTCACTAGATTCCATTGTTAGGGGTTTGGTTGGTATGTCACTTCCAAGAAAAGAACTCACCCAGTGGGTTTTCAGCATTGTACAGAGTGTGGGGAACCATTTACTAAAGCGGATCCTCACTTAATTTGTGCTCTTTGCCTGGGATTCGATCACTTACAGGCAGATTGTGATATTTGCAAAGATTTTCCTCAGTTGACACTGGATAGGTGCTTGAACCAACTGAAGGAAAAATGTCCAGAAAGCTGCTGACCAGCTACGGAAAAGCTTCTATGTCTCACAAGGAGAAGTGTAATGAACCGAGTGAGCAGCCCTCTGACCAGGGTAATGGTTCCTTAACAAAAAGAAAACCACAGAAACTGCCACTGAACTGGTAAGTTCTGCTAAAAGAAGAGAGAGAAGCACTCAGCTAAGGAACCGCGACCGACGGTTCCAGCCGTTCCGACCACAGAAGCTATAGCTAGTGCCATAAGCTTTTACAGGCGTTGCATACCGTACCACAGTATCGGTTCAGCACCCTGGTTCGCAGCTGTTGGTTCCGGATTCAGGTTCACTCTGGTTCCGGTTCACTGGAACAATCGACTGATGTTTTCCTGAGGATGACGATGATTATGATGATGAAGAGGATGACTTTGGAGAACCCATAGAACCAGAGGTTTGTTTTGATCCCTATGGTGCTGATTCACCGGATGAGGCAGTGGAAGATTACTGTAACCACTTTGCCTTTTGAAGCAGATGGCACAGACCCTGGACCTCTCCACTCAGGAGTCCACAGAGGAGGAGGAACCAGATTATATGGAAATGATGGATGTTCCAGTAACAAAGAGGCTCTTGTTGCCCATCCACAAATCATTAAAAAGACAAGCCACAAAAATCCTGCAGACACCAACATCCATCCCCTCAATGGACAAGAGGATGGACAGAAAATATTGGGTGCCCAAAGCAGGAGCTGAGTTCCTTTTGGACATCCTAGCCATGAGGGATGATGTAGGCTGCTGCTTGTGACAAGGCAGGCATCCTTTGGCATCTCATCCTCCTGAGAAGGATTCCAGGAAAATGGATTCCATAGCCAGAAAATCATACCTGGGGCTTTTTAGCCATTAGGCAGGCTACCCACATGGCTTATGTGTCCAGGCTTCCTACATGGCTTATGTGTCCAGGCATCAGAAACACCTTTGGAACACAGCACTTGAGATAGCCAAAGCATGTGCTGGACCTATGGCATCCGATCTATCAGAAATAGCTAAGAGGGGCATTGAAGCCTCTTAAGTGTCAATTCGCATGGCAGTAGATGCCAGTGACATTGCAGCTAGGCAAATGACTACCTCAGTGTCCCTGAGGCTCTTTGTGGCTGAGAGCAACAAACTTGTCTCAGGATACCCAAACAAAAGCACTGGATTTCCCTGTGAGCCCACATCCCTGTTCGGGAGTAAACTGAGGCTTACGTGAAAAAATGGATGACTACAGGTAGCTTACAAGAGTGCTGCTGTCAAGGAAAAGCAGCAACACCCCAGAAATTCAAAGGAAGAGGGAGGGTAGAGCCCATACCCTTCTTCCAAGCACAAGCCTTGCCTTCCTACCAACCACAGAGGGGTACTTTAGAGGCAGCGACAGAAGGGCGCAGCAGGGCTGGCCCCAGCACTCAGGCTAGTGCTCTGAGGCTAAGAGACTCCTTGAGAAGTCTGCCAGGGTCGCCTCCACACTCACAGTAGGGGGCAGGTTGGCTCACTGCCTCCAGGCCTGGGAATCCAGCACCACAGACAAGTGGGTCCTGGAGGTGGTGAGCCAGGTCTTGCTCTCAGTTTCAAATTTCTGCCCAGGTTGAGAGCAAGATTACTTAGACCCACCAACCCATCAGAGACATCTCTGTTAGAGGGGAAGTAGCAAAGCTCATTCAGGATCACGCAGTAGAAACCTGTTCCATTGCCCCAGAGGGAAAGGGTCTCTACAAAGATACTTCCTCACTCTAAAGAAAACAGGGGAGTGGCGACCCATGCTGGATCTCAGACATTTAAATAAACACTTGACAAAGCCAAAGTTCAAAATGGTCACTCTGGCTACCATCCTCCCTTTACTCTGGAAGGGAGACTGGCTGGCATCCCTGGATCTAAAGGATGTCTACTTCCATATTCCCATCAGGCAATCACACAGAAAATACCTCGGGTTCAGATTACCATCAGACCATTTCCAGTTCAGGGCCATGCCTTTTGGCCTGACATCAGCTCCAAAAGTGTTCACCAAGTGCCTGGCACTAGTGGTGGCACACCCTAAGGAGACAAGGGGTTACAGTCTTTCCATACTTGGATGGCTGGTTGGTGGTAGGTCAGTCTTCCCAGCAGGTGAAGCAGGCACTAACCACCACTCAAGATATTCTGGGGGTACTGGGTTTCCTAGTAAACCAGAAAAAGTCAGTGCTGACACCAGTTTAGCTCCTGGAGTTTATAGGAGCAGAACTGGATGCTGTGAAAGGAAGAGCCTTCCTCCTCGGGAAGGGCAGATGGTCTGATTCAGCTGGCAGGCAGTTTTCAGCTTCATACCCCCAGACCAGTAAGACAGTTCCTCCAGCTGTTAGGGCACATGCGCAGCAACAGGATCAAGATTTGAAATGAGGGATATTCAGTTCCATCTCAGTGCTCACTGGTCTCAGAAAAGAGACTCTGTCAAAGATGGTACCAGTCACAGAAACCTTCCTTCAAGCTCTGCTATGGTGGCAGGAAAAGTCAACCTCAGGGAAGGCGTCCCCTTACTCCAGCTTCCACCAGCAGCAGTTTTGACGACAGATGCCTCCCTCCTAGGATGGGGTGCCCACCTGGCGGAGCATACTGCCCATGGTACCTGGCTCCAGTAAGAGTCACTGCTTCACATAAACCTGCTGGAACTCAGGGCAGTTTATCTGGGCATTCAGTCATTCGCCTCTATGCTACAGGGCAAAGTGGTTCTGGTCCAGAAAGACCATACAACTACAATGCACTACATCAACAAGCAAGAGGGCACAAGGTCCTTCCCCTGTGCACAGAAGCCATGAAGGTATGGAACAGGCGTATTCCCTGGGAATTTCCCTATCAGCAGTCCATCTCCCAGGAAGGTCAACATCCTAGCAGATGCTCTCAGTAGAATCAACCAGAACCACCATGAGCATTCACGAAACAGGCAGATCCTGCAAGTTGTGTTCAGAAGGTGGGGCACCCCAGAGGTGTTCCTCTTCGCAGCCCCAGACAATCACCAACTGCCACTGTTCTGTTGCAGGCCTCCAGCAGTGGGTACAGTGCCACTAGATGCACTCCTGATGGACTGGATAGGAAGTTTCTGTACGCCTCCCTCACCATTTCCCCTTGCTGCTCAGAGTACTGAACAAGCTTAGGGTTCAGTCAGCAACAATGATCCTCATAGCTCCAGACTGGGCCAGGCAGCCTTGGTACTCTCTGCTGCACTGACCCTGTCAATATACAGACCAATCTCCCTGCTCAGAAGGCACAACCTACTGACCTCCTCTCAGGGCAGAGTTCTGTTCTCCAATCTCCAATCCCTCAGGCTCAGAGCTTGGCTCTTGAGGACCTAGAATATGCTGACCTACACCTCTCTGAAGGGGTGCTAGAGGTACTGGGTATTTAGAAAACCTTCTACCAGAAAGACCTATTCGTCTAAATGGAAGAGGTTTTCTATTTGTGCGGGCAGAGACAGATAGACCATCGCCAGGCTGGCTTAACAGTAGTCCTGGACTCTCTGGCACACTTACATTCCCTGGGCCTTTGGCCTCCACTCTTAAGGTGCATTTAACAGCTGTCTCTGCTTACCTTTCTGCTGGAAAAAGGGCATCCCTGGCTGCCAACCATGTGTTCAGGAAGTTTTTCAAGGGCCTACTGCACTTGCATCCCCTCACAGGGAACCCACTCCTGCATGGGACCTTAACATATGCATAGGCCAGCTGATGCAACCACCTTTGAACCCATGTCCTCAGCAGAGCTTAAGTGTGTGACATGGAAAACAGTGTTCCTGGTAGCCATCACCTCAGCTAAGAAAATCAGTGAGCTCCAGGGCTTGTCCACAGAGCCAGACTACATAGCAGTCCACAGGGACAAGGTGGTCCTTAGGACTATAGGAAGTTCCTCCCTAAGGTGGTCTCAGACTTCCACCTCAATCAGTCCATGACTGTGCCAGTCTTCTTTACTGATCATTCCAGTTCAGGAGAACGCAGACTGCATAGTCTTGATTTCAAGAGAGCTGCCTATAAGCTACTACTTGGATCACATGAAGAACACATGCTGGACAGGATCCAGCTTTTCCTGACCTATGGAGAAGTGGGAAGAGCAATCCTGCCTCAAAGAGGACCATTGCCTGTTGGATTGGTGCCTTATCCAATTTTGCTACAGCAAGGTGGGTAAAGACCACTCCTGTAGGCCTCAGGGCCCACTCTAAGGGGTAAAGCTGCTTCTATAGCAGCTACAAGAGATGTCCCTTTGTTAGAAATCTGCAGAGCAGCTACCTGGAAAACATTTTCACCAAACACTACAGCCTGGATACTCAAGCCAGTAGTGATGCCAGGTTTAGCAAAGCAGTACTGCAGAGCTTGTTTCCTAAATAAGTTCTCTACCTTCCTCCAAAGGTACTGCTTGGGTAGTCTGCAGAAGTCAGAATACAGTAAGATTTTCTGGAGTTTGAAGAAATAATTACTTACTGTAGTAATCTTGTTTCTTCCAAAGGAATCTTACTGTATTCTGAACTCCCACCCTTCCTCACCTGCTAGCACCTCTAGGTACTGCAACACAGCTGTTCATGCTGTTTGGAACCTGTATGTGTTTTCTTTTGGGCCTCGTGACTTGAGAGTCTTAGTTTTGCCTACATTTTAAAATAAAAGGGAATAATTGGTGTTGGGTGTTGTTAATTTGTTGTTTAATTATTAGTATAGTTTAGATAGCTTTATTCTGCATGCATATAAGAATCTGACAGTTTATTTTTTTTTTTTTTTATTTTAGTTTTTGTTGACCGGGTAAGTGCACTAGACAAATCCTGCCTATTTTCAGGCACGACCGGGGAGAGGGATACAGATGAATGCCAGCTAACCTTGAACCAGATTAAGCTGTTGGTGGTATTTTAATGAATGAGGAAATTGGCCAGGACACCGGGAAATTCCTACTCTTTCGATAAGTGCCATGGGATCTTTAACATCCACCTGAACTACCACCAATCCAGGCAGATGGGACCTCAGTTTAACGTCTCATCCAGAAGGCGGATGTAGAATGTTTACCAGGGACAGTGGTTTGAAAACGAGCTTGAACCTAACATTTCATGATTAACATAGGTTTTATTAACCATTTCAGCTCAGGGCAGTCTTATGGTGAAACCATACTGCTGAAGTCAGAATACAGTAAGATTCCCTTTGAAGAAACAAGACTTTTTTTCTGCTCTCTCTACCTTCAGGATGCCTTCTTCTTTGTCCCCATCCACCCGTCCCACTGATGGTTCCTCCATTTCTGTTCAGAGGGACCTTATACGAGTTCCAGGCCAGGCCATTTTGCCTCTCCTCAGTGCCCATCTTCCAGGATGGAGCTGGAGTGGTCACTGGTCTGACCCCCCAAACCTGCTCAGCTCTCAGTCTCTTGGTTAACAGGCCAAATCAGAACTCATTCCAGCTCAGGTGATTCTGTTCATTGGGGTGGAGCTAGACTCCTGCTGGCTCCGGCCCAAATGCCAGCGGACTGGGTGGAGGATCTTACCTCCTTTGCCCACTCATTTTGGGTTGGGCAAGTGCACCTGCCGAGACTTTCTGTGCCTCCTGGGCCTGATGGTGGCATGCAGCGTGGTCTGTTGGGCCCATTGGCAGATGCACTCCTGCAGTGGGGACTGGCCTGGCAATGGTCTCAGCACCACAGTCACCTTAACTAGCCAGTCTCAGTGACCCAACAGATGTGGGATGCCATCCAGTGGTGGCAAGTCCCGGAACATCTCCTGGAAGGAGTCCCCTTCATCCACCCATGACCGACCATCACTCTAATGACCGATGCCTCCCATCTGGGTTGGGGTGCCCTATCTGGGGGCCCACTGAGTCCACGAGTCTGGAATCCGAGTCCCGCTACCACATCCAGCCTGCTGGAGATCCGGGCAGTGCATTCAGGCGTGATGGCGTTCATTCCGCATGTTCAGGGTCAGGTTGTCAGGGTCCAGATAGACATCATGACCATGTACTACCTCAGCAAGCAGGATGGGATGCATTTCCTTCCTGTGTCAGGAGGCTCTGCATCTGAACCCTCGTTCACTGCTTGGGCGCATCCTTCTGGTGATCCATGTCACTGGTGTGTCCAACCAGCTGACCGATTCACTCAGCCAAATGGGCAAGGCATCATACAAGTGGTCCCTTAACCAGGAGGTAGTGACCATCTGTTTGCCCAGAAGGGCAACCCCAGGTTAACCTCTTTGCCTCCAGGAGAATATGAAGTTGAGGCTGTTTGTGCCACCCGCGAGTGTGGGACACTGAAGGGATGCCTTCATGAGGCCCTGGACTCTGGGCCTCATGTATGCCTTCCCTCCCTTTCCCTGATCCAGAGGGTGCCGCTCAAGGTGAGGAAGGACAAGGCACAGGTGATCATGGTGGCTCCAGACTGGCTGTGCCAGTTCTGGTACCTAGATCTCCTCTGCCTCAGCAGCAAGCCTCCATGGCGCCTTCCTCTCTGCCGGACCTGCTTTCTTGTTTCAGGAAAGGTGCTCCATCCGGACCTTCAGTCCCTGCACCTGACAGCCTGGTTCCTGAGCGGCTAGAGTGCCAGGCTTTGGGTCTCTTAAGAGGTTCCCTACATTGTTGAGGACTCTCAGAAAGAGTCGATTCACAAGTGCTGTGCCTTCATTTGTAAAGGTTTTCCATTTGGTGTTGAGGCAGAAGATAGACTCCTTGTTCTGCCTGGTGGCGACATTCTGTACTGCCTTTGGTCCCTCTCTCAAGCGGGGCCTCCGGTTGGCGACCCTCAAGGTGCACCTGGCTGCTATCTCTGCATACCAGGTGCGGGCTGGTAAGCCAATGGTGGAGCAGGAGAAGGTGTTTGGGCACCTTTTCAAAGGCCTGGACCACTTGTCCCTGCCGGTGTGTGAACCCCACTAGCTAGGGACCTGTTGCTGGTCTTGGCTATGCTCATGTGCATGTCATTCAAACCCATGCATATAGCCAGCCGGTGGCACTGAGGGGTTGAGGGGTTGGCGCCACACCGTGCCATGCCGATGACCCAAGTTCGGGGCGAGCTCGGGAGTTGGTCATGCTCATGTGCATGTCATTCAAACCCATGCATATAGCCAGCCCGGTGGCACTGAGGTTGGCGCTGGGCGCCACACTTGATATGCCGATGACTAAGTTTGGGAGCGAACTGGGAGTCAGTTGGCAGGGGAGGAGAAGGATTGAGTGCCAGCAGGGCTGCTCTCCTCTCCTCTCTCCAGGTGAGAGGGGCGGTTGTCTGCGGCACTCTGGTGACCCCTGGCTGATGCAGGCATGGTTGCCGTGCGCCCATGGCGACAGGCGTGCTCCCTGCGGGAGGGGTTTGGGCTCACATATAGAAATACCCCTCCAGCCCAGATAAGCGATGGCCTGCCAGTTTTCCCGCCCACTGCCCTTGGTTACCGGGTTGTAGTCTCTTCTCCCCGACCGGGGAACCATAACCAACTTGAAGATGGCGGGGAACACAGCGGGTGGTAGAGCAGGTCGGCGGTGCATTGACCTGAGAGAGTTCCAGACTGGGGGCTAGAAACAGAACAGTAAAAAAAAAAATGCATAGGTGTGAGATGTCACATCTGTCATGGAAGACCACCTTCTTGGTGGCTATCGCCTCCACCAGAAGGATCAGTGAGCTCTAGGCACTTTCAGTGAAGTCTCCTTACCTGGTCTTCCACAGGAACAAGGTTGTCCTCTGCCCCAACCGAGTTCTTTCTGAAAGTTGTTTCGAGTTTCACCTTTACCAGGTGATGAATCTTCTGATATACTTCAAAACCTCAACCTCGGAGGCTGAGTGCTGTCTCCATATGTGTGACCTGAGGCGTGTGCCGCTTATTATAAGGAGTGCTTGGCTGGAGTTCAAGGAGATGTTCGCCAGCTCATCCTCACCTACTCTGAAGCTGTACCTGGAATACTGGCAGCTAAGCGGAAGATTGGTAGGTGGATAGTCTCCTGTATTGACCTCTGCTATAGGTTGGCTGGTAGGGGGCCTCCAGTTGGACTTAGGTTCTTTCCACCAGACATACCATTGCCTTGGTGGCTGCTGCCAGAGATGTCCCTATCCAGGAGATCTGAAGGGCTGCTACATGGAAGTCAGCACACACCTTCCTGTCCCATTACCACATGACTTTGAGTCACACCGGGATGCTATGTTGCTTCTACTGCCTCCATTGCTGGCTTCATGGATTGCTCCCATCTTCGTCACAGATGACTACAGGGTGTTTGATCTTCTTAATTGGGAGTACGATTTGCAGGATGATGAAAATTATAATGATCCCTATGATGTGGGATTGCCTTCCAGCTCTACCTTGTCTTCCTGCAGTGAGGACTCTGTGTTGTATACCCCAGATCTCCTCCTGAGGATCCCTCTTTTCAGGATGAGCTCAGACAAATCCATGATGTCTTAGGATTTGAAGCATAGGAGAAAGACTTCACTAAGAAAAATTAAATGGAGATCTTCTTTGAGGATATCGCTTTCATCAGACCACACCTATGAAACTTGGTCTCCACACACTAGGACCACACAGAAACTTTTGCAAGCAGTCCTCTGGGGCCACCCATGATGACTTCCTGTATCAGGACTTCCCATATAAATATGGGTTGCCCTTCCCTCCTCAGTTCTTTTCCGCTGTCGACCATATTAGGTCAGACCGTGCACGAAACTCCACCATAACAGTCGACCACTTTCTAACATTTCTCTCCTTAATTAGCCATCACTTTATAAAGTGATTTTTGACTACGTGTATGTCAACTAAAGAGCCATTTTACAGTTGGGAAAAGCATGTTTATATGTAGAAACAATGGATTTACTTGTGTGCATTTATGATAAAATAGTCCTTCCACCCACTGCAAATGATGTCGTAGATGATGTCATTGTATTACTGCTGGACAAAGTTTGTTCTTTGCTGGCATCAAGATTCAAGATATGGAATGTTCATCATGGAAAGTTTCTCATGGATATATGGATTCAAAATTCTGCTCAGTTCCACTGACAGAATGTTTCCCTAACATACTATGCATACACACACACACCAACAACGGCCTCTGTCATAGCCAGAGACTCAATTATTTTACTGTCAGGCAAGCAGAAGAGATTTTGATGAGCAGGTAAAGAAAGAAGGGAATTTTCTTGTCAGCAAAGAAACAGTTTTGGTGAAAACTATAAACAATATTTACTGTTTCTGATCTGTTTATGTGTGTAAGGAAAGTGTGATGATCATGGAAATAACATCTAGTTAATTTGTTTTATTTTTATTCAACATAGTTTTATTGTTAGGGCCCAGTTGAAGGTTTTTATAGTGTAAAGGTAGCAGCTGTGACACTTGGACAGCTGGTTCTGATTGCTGTATGATTTTTGTAATATAAAAATGTAGTGTGATTGTCTGTCATGAACAGTCCTGTGCCTGGGATGACAAACCCACCCACCAGGTATCAGTTCAAAAGACAGGATATATGTTAAACAGATCTCTGAATGCAATTAACTTGTCAGTTTGCTTTGAAGCCAGGAACTAATATATCCATTTATGACGTCCTCAGGAAAGTCAGTTAATTGCACCTGGTGTCATAAAAAGTCCTTTGATGTGTTTGAGAAAGAAACTGCTCATTGATCAAAGGGACTGAGAAATCACAGTCTTAATTGAGTGTCATCATTTGGAAAATGAGTGGTGCTGGAGTCACAGAATTCAGTACCTTGATGGGAATTCCTGTTTATTGTGTGTGTGTGTGTGTGTATATATATGTGTGTGTGTATATATATATATATATATATATATATATATATATATATATATATATTATATATTATGTGTGTGTATATAAATAGATATATATATATATATATATATTTTTTTTATGTATCCTGAAATGGAGAAGCTAGATGATGACATCATGAAGGGGTTGAACACAGCATTTTAAACTGTAGTCTGTATTCCATTTAGAGACACACGTTTGGACTCTGAAAAGGCAACATCAGGCACTGTTGGAAGGTATACATGAGAAAGACAATTCTAAGTGTACTGTGGTAGGAGATTTTGTTTGCACTTTAAACCTTTTTTTTTTTTTTTCAGTGATTTGTATGTTTTGTGATATATGGTTCTGTATTTACATTTTACATTTTATCTATTTTAAGTAAACATCTCATTTTAGAGACTACTTGGTGTGCCTTTGAAATTCTTTGACAAATGAAGCATATATGGTTAAAGGTAACACTGTGCAAAGCTATTGGTAATACCAAACTGGGAAAAGATGAGCGTTTATTCTGAGGTCTTTCATAGAGTTTTAAGGGTTCATTTTGTACACCTGGTTAGGTGCCCATAGGCAAAGATATCTCCTCCCGAACAGCAGAATTATCTGAGCCTGTACATTGAGTCGCTAGCAAGAGGTTCACAGTTTGAATCCCTCCAGAACTTGAGACCAAAGTTTGATTCGAACCCACAAAACAGACAGGAGGGTTACCCTGTTCTGTTAACTGTTCACAATACTGCGCTCTGAGGTTGGCACTGTGGGAGTAGAGGCCTGACCTGCTGAGTGGGGTTGTGACAGATTGGTTGGCAGTGGTGTGATAATTTTGATATTACAAGCTTTTATTGTTCAGTGTGTCAGCTTGAGACCATCAGCTCACTTGCAAAGAAAGAAAAAGGCAGTGATTTATTTTAAAAAGGAGACAGAACTATATCACTTGGCGTACAGTCAAGTTCCTACCCATTTTATTTTTTTTTCAAAGTGCAAGTCCGAGTAGCCGTAGTTAGGGAAGAAGATGGCTTCCAACTACAGAGCACACTGTAGACTACTTAAAAGCAGTTGTGTGGGGACAGAGGAGTCCCGTTTGAGGTGAAAGCCACCAAACAGAACCTCGTGGATGCCTGATGGTATGAATGCAGAGCATCGAGTCACAGACAGTGACTGAAAAGGACTGAACCTTGAGTGTGGCAGGGCTAGCGGCCAGTGCAGTGTCCAGATCCGATGAGGAGGGCAACAGTGCCAGTGAATGGCCACGCAGCAGGGAAATGTCACCAGTATCCTGGATCCAGAAGTACTCAGGCTGCAGATTGAGTTGCGCTGAAATGGAGCTGGAGTTCCAGGAGAAGAGAGAACGAGAGGCGAGAGGCAGAGCAGGAACAGCGGGAGGCTGAGCATGAGGAGTGGTGCAGCAGAGCTGCAGAGGAGAAGAGGGAACAAGAACAGAGGAGGCAGAGCAAGAATGCCGAGAGCAGAGTGAGAACAGAGAGAGACGCTTGACCGTGAGGAGCATGAGCACCAGAGGCAACATGAACTGGAGAAGCCATGACTCCAACCAGCGGCATCAGAGCAGGTAAGTGGCTTGGGTTTAACTGGGACTACAGGACTGGGTTACAAATTGAATTCAAATTGATAGCCAAATTTAAAGAGGGAGGATATGGATGCCTTTTAAATTGTTTTGAAAAAGTTTGTATTCAGTCTAAAATTCTAGGGAGCCCTGAGCTTCCAGCTATCCCCTACTTACTGAGCAAGCTCGGGATGCATTGGGTCAAATGGACAATGAGGACAGTGATGATTACAGCAAACTTAAAGCTGCACTGTTAAAGAAATTTGAATTAACTGCTGAATCATACAGAGCTAAATACTAAGCTCAGGAGAAGCCCTGACATGAGCTACGAGGAGCTAGCCACGAAACAATGTCATTTTAAAACGCTGGTGGGAAGGAATTGAAGCAAACTCTGTTGATAAATTGAAAATGTGATTCTGTTAGAACAGTTTTTCTGGGCATGCCCAGCAGAGCTGAAAACCTGGCTGGAGGACCGAGATCCCAGAACAGTGCAGAGGCTGCTGAACTCTTGGACCGCTATGCCAAGAGCAGACGACTGCTGTGAGAGTAAGGGCGGGTGGCAGCACAGAAAGGAAAAGCGCACCTTCAGGGCAGCTAAAACCCTCACTGCCTCCACAGAAACCAGTTAGCCCCAGGTTTCAGAGAAAACATTTCTCTGAGAAAAGAAATGAATGTTGGTTGTGTAAAGAAATGGGGCATATTGCAGACAGTGTTCCAAAAGGACGAGCAATAAGATGCAAGGTGGTGCTAGGAAGGAAGTGGGTTGTTTGTGTGTCCCTGGAAGCATGCCTGTGAACATGAGGGAGCACAGGCACCCAGTCATGGTGAATGGTGTACAGATGCAAGGTTAAGGGACACAGAGGCATCCTGACCTCGGTAGGGGATCTGGTACAGCATGGTCAGCTTATACCCAATAAATACGTCACTGTACAGGACTTTAATGGTGAAGAGAAAACATTGCCACTCGCTAGTGTTCTCCTAGACTGGGGTGAAACGGGGAACTGTGCAACAGGTGGCTGTGGCCAAAACCTTAGCAGTGGATGTGATGCTGGGCAACAATCTCAAACAAGGCATGGTGTGTGCAGTTACCCTAGGCAGCGTGCAAGGGAACACTATAGTTCCCTGAACCTCCCAGAAGCCATTGTGGAAACCACTGAGAGGCTGGTTCCCCAGCCTGTCTCTCCAGATGGGAGATTAAGGAAAGGGGGTAGAAATTTCCCCAGTAGCAGTTAACCACACAGCTATGGAGGGTTACTCCGAAGAGGGAGGGTGACTCATTGTCAGAGGGTTGGGACTGACAGTGATCCTGAGTGCCTGACGCTAGTGCTAGGGACCCTAGTTTAGCGACTGAAGGGACCTGTCCCATGCCTTGGGAATGTGTGGGGTTTGCAGCTGCTCAGAGAAGTGACCCTGGTCTAGAAGCTGAGTGTTTGGGCAGACTGGACGGAGCACAGGGAGGTGACGGCAGACATAAGGTTTATTGGTATAATGGACTTATGTATAGTCAGGCTGTGCAGACAGAGGGAGGGTGCTAGGCAGGCAGCTTATCGTTCCCTAGGGTATCATGAGCAGCTGCTCAAGATTGCACATGATATTCCCTTCTCTGGCCATCTGGAGATCGTCAGCAGTATGCAGCGGTTGGCCCAGAATTTCTATTGGCCTAACTTCACCCAGCAGGTGAAGGAGTATTGCAGGTCTTGTCACTGGTGCCAAGAAATAGGGAACGGGCAAGAAAACCCAAGCTGCCCTGATTCTATTGCCCATAGTAGAGAAGCCATTCCAGAGGGTGGAATGGATATTGTGGGGCCTTTAAATATCCCCAGCTCCTCAGGAAGAGATTCATCCTGACTGTGGTGGATTATGCAGCTAGGTACTCAGAGGCAGTAGCCTAGCCTCACTGAGGACAGACAAAGTGGCAGATGCTGTACCTGGGATTTTCTTCCATGTTGAGTTTCTGCAGGAGGTCATCACCGATAGAGGGGTCCTTCATGTTGGACCTGATGAAATGTTTATGGGAGAAGTGTGGGTTGGTGCAGAGATGCACGACACATATCACCCACAAGCCAGTGGGCTTGTGGAAAGATTCAGTAGTACCCTGAAGTCAATGCTCTGGGCATTTGCTGATGTTGTTTACATACAGGAGGTGCCCCAAGAGTCGATGGTGATTTTCCCTTCGAACTTTATATGGATGCCGGCACGTGGGGCCCCTAGACTTGATCCGGGGAGGACTGGGAAGGCAAGAACGCCACCCAGGGAACTCTCATTGTGGATCACACCCTAGGTTTAGGAAAGGCTGAAGGAGCTTATGGGGACAGCCCAGAGCAACCTGGCAGCTGCCCAACAGAAACAAAGTGTTGTACGACCGCAGAGCCAGAGCATGCTCATACATGGTGGGTCAAGAAGTCATGGTCCTTATTCGGTCCAGAAAGACGAGCTGCAGGCTGAGTGGGCAGGACCATACAAAGTGGTTAGGAAGGTAAATGATGTGAACTGTATTATAGAGTTGCCTGACAGAAGACAGACAGAAAGAATGTACCATGTCAGCATGATGAAGCCAGATGCAAATAGGGCTGACATGGTGTTTGCAGTGTGTAGTCCTAAGGGACGACTGAAGGAGATCCTTCTGGACTTGCTGGAAGAAAGTAAGCAGGATTCCTCTGTGGAGGCAGTTCAATTGTCTCCCAGCTGACCCCGGACAAGATCCAGGAAATAAGGGAGGTTTTAGCAGACTTTGCCCCATTGTTTGCGCCAAGCGTGGACTAACCCCTTAGTGACTCACGATGTGGAGACAGAATACAGACGCCTACACGGCAGACAGCATATCGGTGTCAGAGGCTGTCCTAAAGGACATTAGGAGGAAGTGGAGGAGATGCTGGATTTAGGGGTAATCAGAGATCCCACCCTGGGCCTCACCTCGTAGTCCTTGTGCCCAAGCCAGATGGCTCTACTTGTTTCTGTGTGGACTATCATGGACTGAATGCAGTCACATAGTCAGATGCCCACCCGATGCCCCAGATGGATGAACTCCTGGACAAGTTGGGAGGGTGACCTACCTTACGACCATTGACCTAGCCGAGGGGTATTGGCAGGTAGAGTTGACAGACAGAGCTAGGGAGAGGTCAGCCTTCATTACTCAGATTGGCTTCTTTGAATTTAAAGTAATGCCTTTCAGCATGAAGAGCATGCCACTTTCCAAAGGTTGGTGAACCAGTTGTTAAGTGGTGCTGAGGAGTATTCTGCATGCGATGCCTGGATGACATTGCCATCTTTAGTGGCAACTGGGATGAACACCTGTCCCACCTTATGGAAGTGTTGAGCAGGATACAGAGGGCGGGGCTCACTGTCAAAGCTGGGAAGTGCCAGGTGGCCATGGGAGAAGTGGCATACCTCGGCATGTGGTAGGCCGAGGACAGCTCCCGCCCTAACCAAATAAAATGGAGGTAATCCAGGCGTGGCCCAGACCAGAAACACAGAAGCAGGTCAGGAGTTTTCTTGGGACAGCAGGGTACTATAGAAAATTTGTACCCAATTACAGTGTCCTGGCTGCTCTCATCTGACCTGGTAAAGAAAATTACCTGTGGGACCAGCCTATGAAGAAGCCTTTACTAGACTGAAGGAGGCACTGTGCATTGCTCCTGTTTTGACAAGTCCTGACTATAGCAAACCCTTCATAGTTCAGACTGACGCCTCAGACGTTGGTATTGGGGCAGTACTGAGTCAGACATCCAGTCGAGGGAAAGATCACCCTGTAGCATATCTGAGTAAAAGTTACTTCCCAGGAACAGGCATACTCCACTGTGGAAAAGAGGTGTCTTGCCATAGTGTGGGCCCTAAAGAAGTTGGAGCCATACTTATATGGGCAGCATTTTGTGGTACAGACTGACCACAACCCCTGGTTTGGCTGACGAGATGGGAAAAGCAATTGCTAAGATGGAGTCTTGCTTTGACATGACCATTCTATATAGGGCTGGAGTGACCAATCAGAACTCAGACGGGATGTCTCATGTCTATGAGGAGGAATTGATTTGGGAAGCTCATCCCATGCAGGGATAGAGCTCCCAAATTCAGTCTAGGTGGGGAGGATTGTGGCACTTGGACAGCTGGTTCTCATTGATCTATGATTTTGTAATATAAAAATGTAGTGTGATTGTCATGACAAATCCTGTGCCTGGGATGAGAAACCCACCCCAGATATCAGTTCAAAAGACAGGATATATGTTAAACACAGATCTCTGAATGCAATTAACTTGTCAGTTTGCTTTGAAGCCAGGAACTAATATATCCATTTTATGATGTCCTCAGGAAAGTCAGTTAATTGCACCAGTGTCATAAGGAAGTGGAATGTCCATTTTATGACATCCTCAGGAAAGTCAGTTAATTGTACCTGCTGTCATAAAAGTTCTTTGATGTGTTTGAGAAAGGAACTGCTCATGGATCAAAGGACTGAGAAATTACAGTCTTAATTAAGAGTGTCATCATTTGGAAAATGAGTCTCGCTGGAGTCGCAGACTTCAACACCTTGATGGGACTTCTTGTTTGTGTATATTGTGTGTGTGTGTGTGTGTGTGTGTGTGTGTGTGTGTGTATATATATATATAATGTGTGTGTGTGTATATGTGTGTGTGTGTGTATATATATATATATATATATATATATATATATTTTTTTATGCTTCCTGAAAGGGAGGAGCTTAGATGATGACATCATAAAGAGGGTTCAAACACAGCATTTTTAAACTGTAGTCTGTATTCCATTTAGACACACACATGTTTGGACTCTGAAAAAGCAACATCAGACACTGTTAGAAGGTATACATGAGAAAGATAATTCTAAGTGTACTGTGGTAGGAGATTTTGTTTGCACTTTAAACCTGTTTTTTTAAGTGATTTGTATGTTTTTGATATATGGTTCTGTATTTACATTTTACTTTATCTATTTTAAGTAAAGGGCCCGTAAACCCAGAGGACAGGGTTTAGGTGGTCCCAAGCTGGACCCTCCTTCTCCAAGCCTGCCCAGTGACGGATGGGGTGGCCACCCCCATACCTGTCACACCAGCTCTGGGTCCTCCCATGGGGACCGGCTCCACCACTTCCTTTCTGCCTAGTCTGCTGTTACAATGGACAGCTGAGTTTTAGAAGTGGTAGCCAGGGACTGTCTCTGAATCGAGCAGTGCCCACCAAGCTGAGCCTGCACCCCACAGGAGGAAATGGTGTCCGTACACACTCAGTCATCTCTCTGAGACGACATCACCCAACTCCTCTGCAAGGATGTGGTGGCCAGAGTGTCAAACTCCCTGTCAACGTAGGGCTCGTTTCCAGGTACTTCCTGGTCCTGGAATGGATGGGGGTTGGTGCCCATTCTGGATCTGCACAACCTGAACCAATTTCTCAGGTCCCACACATTCAGGATGGTACTCTGTCACAGATCATACCATCTCTGCCAAAACATGTGGTTTTGCTCTCTGGATCTCAGGGCCGCTTCCTTTTCATGTCCCGATCCGTCCTTCTCACCAGAGATTGTTCACTTTCAGGCAGAGGGAGTCCTCTTCGAGATCTGAGCCAGTGCTGTTCAGCCTGTCATCACCCCCAGGGTCTTACCAAATGCATTGCAGTGATGGTGGCCCATCTTTGGCGTTGAAGGGTCCGGATGTCGCCTGTCTAGATGACTGGCTCATAGCAGTTTCCTCCAGACAGGAGGTGGAGAGGTCCAGGGACCTGACCTCCAGACCTGCATCGATCTTGGTCTTCTGGTCAATGAGACCAAGTCAGATCAATACCTTCACAGGTGATTTGCTTCATCGGGGCAGAGCTGGCTCTTGCAGAACCAGAGCCAGGCTCCCGATGGACAGGTTGGAGATTCTCCTCCTTTGCCCAATCATTTCTGGTTGGGCACCTGTACCCTGCCCAGGACTTCCTACGACTTCTGGGGTACATGGTGGCCTGCACTGCTGTGGTCCTATGGGCCTGGTGGCATATGCACCCCTTCAGTGGAGCTGGCCAGCCAGTGGACTCGGTGCCATGGTAATTTCGATCAGCTGGTCACGGTGACCCAGAAGATGTCGGACGCTCTCCAGTGATGGACCATCCTAGCACATTTACAGGAAGCGATCCTGTTTGTCCATCCGAGTCGATGGTCATTCTCACGACCGATGTCTCTCTCATGGGCTGGGGTGCCCATATGGGGAATCACAGAGCCCACGGGCTCTGGTCCCCGAGGAATCCCGACATCATTTCAACCTGCTGGAGCTCAGAGCAGTCAGGCTGGCACTGTTTGCATTCCTCCGGCTCCTTTGGGGTCAAGTGGTGCAAGTCCAGATAGACAATACCACGACCATGTACTATCTCAAGCAAGCAGGGTAGTACGCACACCCGGTCTCTGTGGAGGAAGTGCTCCATATCTGGACTCTCAGCATGCCGACTATAGGCGGATTTCCTAGCCATCCATGTGGTGGACACTCTCAGCCGTGTGAGGAGATGTCCAAAGTGGTCTCTCCATCAGAGGTACTACACAACCTGTTCTGCCACTGGGGAAAACCTCAAGTGGATCTGTTTGCCTGCAAAGAGAATGCAAAGCTGAGGCTGTTTCATGCCCACCCCCTCAGCAGGGCTCGCTGCAGGGGAATGCATTCTCGAGGTTGTGGACCCCAGGCCTCTTCTATGCCTTCCTCCTCTTCCCTTGGTTCACAAGGTGATCGTCAAGGTCAAGAGGACAAGGCGCAGGTGCTCCTGGTAGCCCCAGACTGGCCTCGCCAGTTCTGGTATCCAGATCTCCTCAGCCTTAGCTCCAGGCCCCAAGGTGTTTTCCAGTATGCCCAGATCTGATATCAGTCAATCAGGGACAGGTATTACATCCAAACCTTCAATCCTTGCACCTGACAGCCTGGTTCCTAAGTGGCTAGAGTTCCAGGCTTTGGGTCTCTCTGGGGATGTACTCACAGTAGTGGAAGCATCCAGTAGGAGTCAACCAGGAGGTGCTATGCCTTTAAGTGGAAAAGGTTTTCAGTTGGTGTCAGGGCAAGGGTTTGGACCCTTTGTCCTGTCTGGTGGCTAGTATCCTTGACTACCCGGTCTCTGTCCAAAGGGGTCTTGATCTATGACTTTAAGGTGCGCAGCAGCTATCTCTGTTACTGGGCGTGGGCCAGTCAGCAGACGGTGGCACAGGAGAAGGTGGTCTGGCACGCCTTTTAAAGGCCTTGATCATATTTCCCCACTGGTGCGTGAACCACCATCACCATGGGATCTACTGCTGGTACTGACGAAGCTCATGGGCAAGCCATTCGAACTGATGCACAGGTATGAGGTGTCACATCTGTCATGGAAGACAGCCTTCTTATTGGCCATCATGTCAGCCAGAAGGACTGGGCAGTTACAGGCACTCTCTGTTGAGTCTTCCTACATGGTCCTCCACAGGGACATGGTTGTCCTGCGCCCCACCGAAATTTCTTTGAAGGTGTTGTTGGAGTTTCACCTTAACCAGGTGTTGACTTGGCCAGTGTACTACCCAGTTACACCTCAGAGACTGAGTACAGGCTCCATACTTTGGACCTGAGATGAGCGCTCTCTTATTATAAGGAGCGAACAGCTGAAGTTCAGGGAGAGGTTCTCCAGCTGTTTGTCACCTACACTGAAGCCGCACCTGGCAGACCTGCAGCCAATCAGACGATTGGCAGATGGATTACATCATGCATTGATCTCTGCTATAGGTTGGTGGGCAAGGAGCCTCCCGTGGGGATAGAGCTCAATCCACCGCCATACTGCTGCATTGGTGGCTGCTTCCAGGGACAACCCTATCTAGGAAATCTGCAGGGCTATTTACTGGAAGTCAGCAAACACCTTCATTTCCCACTACCACACGACCTAGTGTCACACGGGATGCTGGTTTTGGGGCCCTCAGTTCTCCAATCTCTGTTCCCCAAGTAAGTATTGTGGGGGTGTGCACCTTGCCTCCCTCCTTCCGGAGAACTGCTAGAGTCTGCCAACAAGTGTGGATAGAACAACAAAGCCACTTATCCTAGAAAAACAGGTAACTTACCTGTACAGTAGTTCTACGAGTGTTCTATGTTGCTCATCCACACTGACCCACCCAACCTCCCCGGCTTCAATGCACAACCTAAGCTACAGTGGGCAAGATCTGGTGTCAAGGGGCGGAGCCGAGGCATATACCACCTGGGTAGGTGGAGGTGCCAGCTTTTAGACCTTCCAGCAAGAATCTTAAAGGAAAGGACATGCCTACAAGCGTAGATGAACAACATATACCACTCCTAGAACTACTGTTACAGGTGAGTAACCTGTTTTTACTCACCATAGTAATCTTTTTCTTCCAAGGGGTCCTTAGCATCAGTAAGCTCCCACCCTTCCTACCCTGATAACCTTTCAGAAGAGGGTTCTCGTCTTGCCTTCTATCAATTTGGTTATTCTAAACTTTGAATTACATTTGGAGCAGAGTTTTCATGTTTATTATTCTGGTTCATGTTGTTATATATTTTAAATCCTGTTGGTTCATATCTATGTGGGCATGTGCCCATTTTAGCTTCAAAAAACTCTGGTGCATTCTTCACAGCCTCTACCTCGGCACACCCACAAGCTTCTCTGTTTGGCTAATTCTATAAACTCATTACCATAATCTGCACCTTCGGGCAGTAATACCTGTTAGCTCACTGCAACAGTTACTGATGCTAAAGGACCCCTTGAAGAAAGAAGATTACCAGTGTGAGTAATTGTTTTTCTGTTGCCTGTTTTAAAAATGCATCTGCTGCTGAGATCTTTGCAGCTGCCACCTGGAGTACTATCCACCTTCACTAAACACTACGGGTCTGGACATTGGCTCCTGAACAAGGGCAGGCTTTTGGCTGTAGTCTCCAACCACCCAGACTGTTTTACTGTCAGTACTGCTTGGTACTCATTACATAGGTGTGGCCTGATGAAAGTGATATCCTTGAAGAAGACAGAAGAGTTCTATATTTAACCATAACAGTAGATTTTGAGAGAATCTCTTTCATCAGGCCGTGCCGTCACCCTCCATCCCTGAGGATTTAGAGCCCTGTAGCTCCTGTCTCTTTCCCCAGAAAGGTTTACCTGCTACTTCCTGCCTCACTCGATAGAGCCATGGGTTCTCTCCTGGTTTCCTGGAGTGAGGTCCTCTAAGTATGATCTCCGGCAGGGAACTTAAGAGGGAAGGGCGCCCACGCTTATATGGGAAGTGCCAATGAGGGACGTCATCATGGGTGGCTCCTAGTGGACGTTTTCTTGTGGTCCTAGTGCCTGGCAGCTATAAGTTCCATAGGTGTGGCCTGATGAAAGAGATTCTCTTGAAGATCTACTGTTATGGTAAATAGATAACGGTTCTTTTTTGAGGTTCCCTGTGCACCCCTCCCCATTATGATTCCTCCTACATGTTTTACAGTAGAGGATGCCACCTTTGCTGCTTGCATAGGTCTAATACATTGTCTGCAGTGCTTAGGAATGCTGATAAGCAGTACCTTGCTCCATCTATTTAAGGTGAAATGTCATAAACTATATGAGAATCGTGCTTGTTTTGTTGTGTCTTATTTATGGTATCACATCACATAGAAATTATGAAGCATCTGTAATTTCAAGGATAAGTCATCGACAAACTTTTCCTATTTCAGCCATCACCATAAGAACAAGGACAAAGCTGATGCTTGCTGGTGAGGTCAGATTTTCTTTGAAGGAGAATAAGTCCTTGTCATTGTCTGCTCCGCGGTGATGAATATAACTACGCCCAGTCGGTGGGCTGTTTGACGTTATTGTATCTACTTATGGATGATATGCAGCCCTGTCATCAACGCTCTGCCCTTTGACATTGGTTGTCCCGGCCTTTTACAGGGTGCTGTCAACTCCCAGGTTGTACTGACGATATTCTGTGAACTGTTTCCATGCCTGTTACCATTGTTCCTGCTGACTATTAACAGCTATCCTGTTGACTGGGCCTCCATTGTCAGCACCGTTGTCGCCGACAAGATCCAGAAGCGTAGCTAGTTTTGGGACAGTTAACACGAACTGCAGGCTCGTGAAACAGACCCCATTTTGTATTTTAAAGCTTGTACTAATAACTGTTTGTGAATAGCACCTCATTTAAGGTGTTTTGTAGCTTTTGTGAGGGTTTTGAGTAACGAGGCTGCTCAGGTCCATCACGTGACCGGAGGCTTCTTCCGTTACCCAGTATTTATATCTCGCCCATAGCAAGCGGGCAAGCAAACGGCATTGACGCTGGAGATGCATGCAGAGACGATGCATCCCTGCATGTATCAGGCATGTCTGGCGGACTGGAAGATAGAGGCAGAAATCTCTGTAAGTGCAGCTTAAACAGCACCATTGTTGTTGTTGACATACTAGTCGATAGCTTTCTTAGAAGACTGAGAGGTATTCACAAGAACTGCTTAGCAAGCTAGGCATGTGTTATAGTCCTTGTGCTGATAACTGTAGGACCTCTCCATCTAGGGTTGTTACTTATTCTAGCTGATTCTATCAAGTCACAGCTATAAACCACAGCCAGGCCCTTACCATCTTAACGTATTGGTCTGCCCCCTTATCCTCCTGAATAGATTGTGTGACTCTTTAAAACTTTTCATTAAAAAATATATATATATAGCAAAAAGCATCCTACTCTATTATTTCCCCTTCTTTACCAGTGCCCCTGAGGTTTGTTGTTGCTTTTTCCTGCACTGCGGCATATAATGGCTAATAACATTATGACTCTGTATGGGGAGGTGGGAATTAAATGTCAGCAATGCCTGATGTACAAGATGGAGTGTACTTATCCAGGTTGTGAGGAATTTATATGTGAGAAGTGTAACTACATCACCAACTTGGAGCTACAAATCTGTGCTTTCAACGAAAAACTAGAACTCATTGCAAAGGGGCAACAGGATGTGGCTCGCAGAATATTTGCCATTAACAGTTCACAAACAACATCCCAAGGAACAACCAGCCCAAACACCACAGGCCCTACTACACTAGGCTCCTGTACCCCAACACTAGTATTAGATCCAGCAGTTGTACAACCTATTGCAAACAATGACATAGGCATAAACAAAAATGGGTCAGAGAAGATGATTAACATCTAACTGAAGGAGAAGACTGCTAAAATTGACCATAAACACAAACTAAAGAAGGGTTGAAGAGCTATGGACTTTGAGATTAATACTTACAATCGCTTCCTACCTTTGTTAGACTATGCTCAGGATAACCTAAATCAATGCCATATGGAGGCAGTCCTAAAGACCTCAGTTGCAGATAAAAATTTAAACACTCTTGGAGTAGGCATTAGACATCAGGCAGATGATGTGGGACTATAAATGTCAACCCCATTCCAGTGCAGGTTAACAAGGATGATCTCAGTACTGAGCATTGCCCACTGATCCAGGCAGGGAATACAACAATACAGTCATACTGTCACTCACTTGGTGAGGGTAATTTAGCTAATCCAATAGGGAACAGACCTGTAAATTTTTGCAGACGGCGGTAACTGCTCCTATGCATGTGGAGAGCATAGTGATCATTGACACTGAATCCCTAAAACAACAGTAATTTAGGAAATCATACTGACTCTCCTGAATCAGTGTCAAATGAAATTAATGCTAAATCAACATCTACTAATGTAGCAAGTAAGGCCATCCATAACCAGGCTCCATCAGCTATGCCAATGGACAACGCCAATGCCACAATCTCAACACCTGATGACATGGATATGTCCTATAGCACATCCTCGCCTCATCAAATTTATGTGCTAGGTGACTCTATTGTAAAATATATTGACTACACAGTATGTAGACCAGATAAGGCCAACCAAACCTGTAGCACTTTCAGGGGGCACAAATAGCCAATATTATCAGTATGTTAGATAATATTATGAAAGGTGCAGGCCCCAGTCCTCTTGTGGTTACCCATGTTGGCACTGACAACATAAACAGAGACACCATTGAGGAAATCAAACATGATTTTATAAATCTCACCAACAAACTGAAGGACAAAGGAGTGAGATTTGCTTTTCTGAAATCCTCCCCATACCAAGGCTAGTCGCATAAAAAATAATAAAATTAAACAACTAAACGAGTGGTTGAGGAAGTGGTCACTCCAAAATGGGTATACATGTTTGACACACTGGGAGACCTGTAATAATAATCGTAGTTTATTTAGCTGGGATGGGCGCATTTGAGCAGAAGAGGGAGTCTGGTTTTAGGGAAAAATATATTATCTTGCATAAACAAATCTTTAAACTCAGCATGAAGGGAACATGGATATGGTAGTCACTGCAACAAACAATAAGAAATGCACAACACATAAAAACTGAGCATTGTAAAATAATGCAGGTAAATGCCAGGAGCCTTAATCTATTCAAAAACTAAAACTTGAGACAATTATTTTACGGATGAAACAGATTTGGTAGCCGTGTCAGAAACATGGTGGGACAAGGCTAGTGAGTGGAGTAAAGGAATCAAGGGTACAGACTGTTCATGAACAATAGAAGCAACAAACATAGGGAAGGTGTCTGTATATATGTTAGGGACAGTCTTGACTGTCACCAATCATTCCGGCCCTACAATACAACAGCAGAAATAGAAAGCATTTGGATAAAGCTACAAATAAATAACCAGCCAAAGCTATTATTTGCAACTTCTGTAGACCACCTAATTCTGGGCCAGAATACAACAATTCATTAATAAATGAGATAGAATCTGTGTGTGATGCAGGTAGTTCAGTTATTGTTGGGGATTTCAACTTCCCAGGAATAAACTGAGACAATATGTGTGGTACCAATAGCCAGAGTGTATGCTCATTAAATCTTTTCTAGCTTGGGCTTCAATCAATTGGTAACACATCCAACCAGAGGCAAAATATACTTGATCTTGTCATTGCTAACCTGGATCTTGACCCCTCATATTATGTTAGGCTGCCCACTAGTTGGCAGTGACCATAACTCATTTCAGTTCTGTTTTGACATATGTAAAACAATAACTTGTAGCACCCATTTTGCAGTTATAATAAGGCTGACTTTGAAAAGTAGGTACAATGCTTTAAAAGCAACCAGTTGGGAATGTGCAACAAATAACCTTCTGGATGAAAACGCTTGGGCTCTAATCAAAATATAATCACAGACATAGAAAATACTTTTGTTCCCAAAATAAACAAATACAACAAAATGGTAGGGTCCTGATCTGACTGACTAAATTTATTAAATATCAAATCAGGAAAAAGTATTTAGAAAACTCAAAAAGATAATTCCACAAGGGCTAGGACTCATTACAAAACTGAACTAAAACAACTCAAATGATAAAACAAGAAAAAATACATGATGGAATTCAAAATTGCATATACCATAGGGAACAAGAAAGCTTTTATTCATATATCAACAGACAAAAAATGAATCAAAGCATGTTGGACCCTTAGCTATCAACAGTTCCATAATAGAGGATGACAAATCAATGGCCAACATTTTCAGTGAATACTTTTGCTCTGTTTTCAACAAAAGTGAAATAACCGGATCCGTCATTAGTCATTGGAAATTCCAGTATATACTTTACAAAACAGGAATTTAATGTGCTATAAATAAACTCAAGGTCAATGTTTCAGCAGGACCAGAGAACATCCACTGCATATTTTTAATAGAAATTTCATCAGTCATATTCCACCCCTCTCTGTTTTTAAAACAATTCCATTGAAACTGGTGAAGTACCTCGGGATTGGAGATCAGCAATTGTGGTCCCCATCCATAACAAGCATTTGTCAATGCCGACTGTTTGCTTGCTGGCATTGGCATTGGTAGTGTAGGAGTTACAGAGCTGTGTAATAGGAATGGCAGTGAAGTATTGAACTGAAGCCAACCCCACCACCACCCTGCAGAGACTGACAGGCATTGGGGTGTGCCTTTGAGTCGTCAGGCATAACGCCACACCATTTCACCACACCTACCCTGCAGACACTGACAAGTGTCACGGTGTGCTTGGGGTCTTTGGCCTTATGCGCACCCCATTCCATCAGAAATACGGTGAGATGGGTGCGGTATAGGAGAATGGGGTGAACTTTGGGGCTGAAGAATCAAGGCACACCTCGATGCCTCTCACTGGCTGCAGGGTGTGGAATGTATGAGCATTGCAGGCGAGAATCCCAAGTCACACCCCTGATGCCTGTCATTCTCTACAGGGTGGGGCGTTATGGTCGAAACCCTAACACCTCAGGCATTAGTTGATATTTTCACTCTAAATTTTCAACATGTTTTTTGTGACCCCCCACCTCATGAACAGTGGCAATATCAGTTGGCTGAAAGCTGCTTTTTTACAGCGACTGTGGCATTTAGCCACAGGTGCAAAACACATTCTGAACAGGATGTGAAAAATGACAGCTGTACTGTTAGTTAGGAGGTATAAAAATGGCAATGTTGAAAATCTGCAGTAAAAATATTAAAAAAACAAAAACTGGTGAAGTCACGGCGTGCGTAGAAACTGTGCGGCGCACACCGTAATGTAATTAGTTTGGGTTTTTTACAGCAGATTGTCAACACAGGCATTTTGGGAACTCCGATCATGAACAGTGTCACTGTGATTTTCTTTATCTGTCCTGAACAATGATTTCTCACAGCGACCACGTGATTTCCGCATTGAAAGTGTGAAAACACATTTCGTCATGTTGTGAAAAATGACAGCTGTACTGTTCATAAGGAAGTGTGGAAAAATGCCACTGGTGAAAATCTGGACTGAAAATGCTACGAATTCATGAACTTACGAGTGCGTGGAAACTGCGCAATGCTTACTCGTAACACAGTCATTTACTGGACTTTTTGTCACAATTTTCAACATAGCCATTTAAGACCGCTGCTCATGAACAGTGTCACTGTAATTTTCTTAATGTGTCCCATACATTGATTTGCACACCGACTATGCCGTTATGCGCTACATGCTGCGGAAACACATTTTGGGTGAGATGTGAAAATGACAGCTATACTGCTCATAAGGAGGTGTGGTAAAATGGCAGTGTTGAAAATCCAGATTGCAGATAAAAAATACACAAACTACGGCGTGCGTAAGACACACTGTCAACGCATGCTCAGTAAAACAGTCATTTTAGAATTTTTCACCAAATTTGCAACATAGGCTTTTGAGAGCCCACCTATGAACACTGGCACTGTCGTTTCATTAATCAGTCCTGAAAGGTGATTTTGCGCAGTGACTGCGAAATCACCCTTTGGGCCCTATTAGCGCCATGACAGTTCCAGAATTCATGAGAGGGTCCGAAAACCCCATGTTGAAAATTTGGTGCCAAAATTCAAAAAATGCCTGAGATATGCATTAAAGTTGTAAAACCCTATTTGTTGCATTATACAGCTTACGACATTTCCTCAGTTCATGGTCGGCTTTGAAGAGTGCAGACTTGTTCCGGTCCACGAAGATTGTATCGCCGGCCTCCGGAGGTAAATATAGGGTATGGGGTGTGTGGGGAGATAGGATGCAGAGGGTGGTGCGGATGGGCAAGGAGACTGCCGAGGAATGTTTTTGTTTACAGGTTGTTTTTTTTGTTTTTAAGGAAGACCGCAGCGGGGCGTTTTGCCACGCTGGGGTGGGCTCTAGCGTGGCAGCTGGAGGCTGTTGGGGGGGCCTGGAGCCGACGGGGATTGGGCACCCTTGTCATTATAACAATTTTTGCCATGCTAGGGTGGCCCCAGCCGCGGGCACCTGAAAAGCTTTTTTTTTTTTTTTTTTGGGGGCGTGGAGCCGATGAGGGAATTGGCACCCCGTTGACCATACAGTGTGTGCGGGGAGAGTGCACAAGCATGCAATATGCGTGCGTGTGGGGTGGGGGCGCTGCTCACTGAAGCGGAGCTCTCCTTTCAACTGTACGGCACTGCATTTTCAACTGCTATCATAGACAGCTGCAGTATTCATTGGAGAACTGCGGCCACGCCTGCAAACACACTGACTGAATTGGAAGATGGGTGCCACACCTCCGAAAACTTGGATGATGGCACTATGCTTCTTGCACAAATGCGTGCAAGCAAACATAAAAAGGAAACAGGAGATCTGCTTGTAATTATCGTCCAATAAGTCTAACTTCACTTTGTTGTAGGAAGTGGAGCGTTTTTGTTTATGGGCTTCGTCTCACCACGTGGACCCCTTTCCTGTCCAGTGAACTCCACGTTACAATACCTCCTCTTCTTATACTAGCAAGGCTTGAGCTATTCTTCCATAAAGGTGCACATGTGGGCTATCTCTGCTTATCCGTCCTTTTGGGGACAGGACTCTGGCTCAGTTGGACGTGGCCTGCACTCTTTATGGGGCATTTTGCACCTGAGACCTCCCATTAGGGATCCTATCCCTCCCTGAGATCTCCTTTTTGCGTTGGAAAGATCACTCTCCACCCTTCTTTGAACCTGCAGCAGAGTGTGAGCTGTGTTTTATTTCCTGGAAGGTTTCCTTTTTAGTTGCTCTAACCTCAGCTCGAAGAGTTTCAGACTTCAGGCCCTGATGTGTAAAGAGCCTTATGTAATTTTCACTGGGAAAGAGGTTCCCTTAGAACAAACCCTAAGTTCCTGTCAAAAATGGTCTCAGAATTGACCCTCAACCAGTCGGTTGACCTTCGATCTATTATTCTACCCCTGCCAATTGGGAAGAGGCTCTCCTACACACATTGGACATTCACAGGGCGCTGAGGTACTACCTTCAGCGGACAGCAGTTCACCGCACTGAGCAATTGTTTGTGGCCTTTGCACCTCAACAACTGGGTAAACCGTTGTCTAAACAAACTATTTACTGGTGGCTTGTCTACTGCATAGTCCACTGCATAGTTTTCTGTTGCAACAAATGCAACAAACCTCTGCCAGGCACGGTTAGAGTCATTCCGCTAGAGGAGTCTCTACCTCCTTTGCCTCCTTGAGAATGTCTCTATTCAAGACATCTGTGCAGCTGCTACTTGGAATTCACTGCACACCTTCATGAGGCATTACAGCCTGGACATTACCTCCAATCAAGCCAACCGGCCTGGCAGTCCTTCAGGACTTTTGTCCTAACGTGCTGACTTGCAGCTTTAGGCTTTATCATCTTTCAGTTTATCATCCTACCTCCGGGGCTAGTCACCTTCTTGGTGTGGGACTGCTTAGGATTCTGTCCTAATGGTTATAGCCTGCTGCAAGAGCCCCGCCCTCAGTAAGATAGTACCGTTACGTAGACTTACTGTAACAGTAGATCTTCGAGAGGAGCTCTTGCAGCACGTGCTGCTTTCCCATCCTCCTTTTCCCCGGAGAGTTTTTCAGCATGTCTAGGAGAGGTTTTCCTGGTTCACTTGCTGGGGTCCATTTGCAGGTCTTTGGCGGGTGAACTGAGGTGGAAGCTAGGGTCTGCCCTCCTTTTATAGCATGACTGGCGTTGGGGCGGTGCCAGCGTTGGGGAAGTGATCCCCGCTGGGTACTGCCAGCTAAGTTTTTTCTGGTGGGTCCTAAGGCCTGCGGCATTAGTCCCAATGGTTATAACCTGCTGCAAGAGCTCTTCTTGAAGATCTACTGTTACGGTAAGTTCTTACATAACTGTACTTTATAGTGTATAGTGGAACTTCCCCAAAAATACACAGCTTTTCGTTTTAACACTTATTAGGGAGGCAGTACAAGTTAAATAATTAGGCGCCTTAAAAACAAAGGTTGCATCAACAAATACCTCACGTACCCCAACTGTCAGATTTGCTGCTCGAGGACATGTTTGTGAGGCGTCCGTACTGCAGCAGAGCGAAAAGTCATTCTGCTGCACTGCAGGCGTCACTAGTGCAGCAGAACAACATTTGAGAACGATAGATTTCAGTGTTTAACTATGTTCCACTATACATTATAGACTGATTCTTGCAGATATAGAGGTTGTTCTTGATTTTCTAATAACAGCTAATTCTAATTGTTTAGCTCTGAAAAGTTGATCTTGCTTCAAGAGGAAGCTCTTGCAGCAGGTAACACATATATAGGACTGCGCCACCTGGTGGCAGATCTGAATTTCTTTTTCTCTAGTAGTACCGATCATGGACCGCCTACCTGGCGTTGGCTCTGCCCCGGCGTCACGCAGTATAAAGGGCGTAGGCGGTCCCCGCGATGCTACAGTTCTTTCCGCCAGTGGCAACATGCTAGTCAGCCTCGGCACTCTAACAGTTCCTCAGCCTCTAGAACAGTTGCTTCTTTGTTCGCTCTGCGTCATCCACATTGACCGCCACCGTAACAAGTGCTCTTGCGGGAGATAGATCCCTGCCAAGGATGGTCACTGGGCCTGCCTCTTCTGCCTGGGCCCAGATCACGACACCGCACCTGCACCAACTGCCGGGCCTTCAGTAGTAGAACCAGGATTCGAGACAAAATCGCTCCAGGTCCATTTAGCACAGCAGCAGTTGGCGAAATGCAGCAGAACATGTCCTCTGGGAGGAGTCTCATTTCCCTACTCCCAAAAATGAAGGAGAAGCACCACCGGGACTGGGACCGCTCGCCCTCCAGGCCCAGGTCTTCCAGCTCCCAGTCTGCTGGTCGGTCCGGCTCCTCCTGACATGAGGCCTGGCTTATTTCCCTCAAGCCTTCCGCCTCCTCCTCTCTTTCCAAGGCCACGCCTTGCAGCCCATTCAGATTTGGGCCCTGAGCTCCGGCTCCACAGTGGCGTCTGAGCCCTTGGACCCGCGCCTCTGCTAGAAGCAGTCTGACTCTGGCACCTTGGCGCATAGAGGCCCTCCTACACGGTACTTACTGGCTTCAGGTAAGCAGCCATCCCGATCGGCTTTGGTTGATCACCGAGAGCTAAGCAGTCTTCAGGGCATTCTGCATCTCGGGCATCGTCTTTGCCACCCAAGCATCGACATGACGGTGTCCATCCGTGGAGTTGGACAAAGCGCCATGTGGATAAGCCGCACAAGTCTGCTGATAGGCCTGCCAAGGCCTCTCGCTACCGACCGTCCTCAACCTTCACCGGCCAAGAGACACCCGTTGGAGCGAGGCTTGAGCCAGACACGGATAAACCTTCAGTTCCTCTGCGGCGCGGGCAAGACCACAGTTCGCAGCCGTCATTGGTTCCTCAAGCGTCACCTACAGAGGACCGACTTCTCCCCTCGCGTCCGTTCGCGGTCCACCCGACAACGTCACTGCAGAGGTTTCACCGATGTCACCCGCCCCTCTGACGCTAGACCCTACTGACACCGTGTCCCAGCGAGCCGACCGACATCGCCTCCTAAGCCAGTCTCCCAAGTTGGGGATGTCTCAAGTTAAGGAGCTTTTTCTTACTGGTGGGAGACTGTCAAACAGGACTTAGTCACCCTCCCCTCCACCGCTCCTCCTCCAAAATCCTCTCCTTTTCCTCAGCCAGATGGACAGGTTACACCTATCCCATCTGGGACTTAGGGATAAGAATCCAGCTAGTCCCAGGAAGTGCAAGGACAAGCATAAGAGGACTAGATCAACATCTTCCTCGTTTGCCTTCACCCAGAAGGCCCAGGCACAAGAGGAGGCAACGCCATTCCTCTCCCTCCTCTTCTGATGCCTACGGTGAATCAGAACCTTCTCTTCCTGATTCAAACCCTGGCTTGCTCCCTGGCGAAACAGAGGACCAGCCTATATCTCCTCCCGATGACCCCAGTTTTCTGCCAAGTCTTGCAGCATATACAGGAGAATATGGGATGGGATGCTGAGGCCCTGGACCCGAATGCTTGCGTCTGGCCAGATATCTGTGCCAGAAGGATCCCAAGCTGGTGGTCATCCCCATTGGTGGACACCTTCAAAACTTCACCCTGGCTACCTGGGGCATCCACATGCATCCACATGCATTCTCAGCGGTGCTGAAGAAGGCCAGCCGCTTATACCGGGCCCCGAGGACCATTCTTACCTGGCTGAACACCCACGGCGGACTCCGTGATCATATCGGCTGTGTATGATTGTTTGTAGAGGTCAAGCATCTGAGTACCCAGCCGCCAGACGGGAGCCTAAGCAGCTGGATTCCTTAGGTCACAGAGGTGTACTGCCTGCCACTTGCAGCATTCGCAGTATGAATTTTTGACTGCATGGTCCAGTTCCAAAATGCCCTTTGGGACCAAGAATTGGACATCTTGCAAGGTGTGCATGACTGCCCCCAAAGGGCAGAACTTGCTAAGCTCTTATAGACTGGCTTTGATGTGGGTACCCACGTCCACTGAGCCGCATACGACTCTAAGGACACCTCGGTGAGAGCATCCGCTACTGAATTTGCCTCGTGCCACTCCTGGCTCCGGTCTCAGGATTCGACCCAGAGGTGCAGACTACACTTCTGGACACCCCTTTCAAAGGTTCTGTGCTGTTCGGAGAAGACACAGAGAAGATTATTGTAGACTGCAGGACTCTGGGAAAGCGGTTGCATGGTACAGTCTGTGTACCACCCGAAATGGGAGCTGCCACCGGCCCTGTTTCATGGCAGAGGGGGACATCAGCCTCAGCAACCCTGTGCTCAGTCTCATGCACAGCGGGTGGCTTTAGTTGATTTGGGGGTCACAGAGGTGCTGCCTCTAGCTCCTCTAAAAGGCTAGTCCTCCAGCCACCACTCCCACCCCGTCCCTCCAACTTGCTATGCAAATGACCCTCCCTGCCAGTCTTGTTGTCAGGAGAGCTGGTAGGAGGTCGTTTTCTCTTTACGCCCAAGCATGGAGATAAGTGACCTCCGACCAGTGGGCCCTCAACCTCTTGGAGTTCGGGCACTCCATAAGTTCGGATCTCTGCCCCGGACAGACCACCGCCCCGTCTTACTACCCGAGAGACCACAGGGCTCTCATCAGACAGGAATCCAGTCTCTCCTAGACAAGGATGCCATAGAATGCATCCTGGAGGCAGAAGTGGACTCTGGATTTTACTCCCGTGTCTTCCTGGTTCACAAGAAGTCGGGGACCTTGGTGTATCTTGGACCTCAGTGACCTCAACCAGTGGATCTCTTATCGCAGATTCTGCATGGTGTCGCTCCCGAATCTCTTCCTTCCTTTCGGTTGAGGATTGGCTTTCATCACTGGACATGCAAGATGATTACCTTCATAAAGGTAAAGATCAGCAGCCTCGTCACAATCCAATCAGTACTAACCCCACAACCCTGACTGCACTCACAAACATGGCTGCGGCCTTTACTCATTTAAAACCTTCAGTTAGACCCTAAAAATTAAACTGCTTAAAATTTTAAACAATAATTTGTTACGTTATTTGCCTCATTATCTGCTTCTTATACTCAAATACAAAATATTTAAAAATAAAGTGCCACAGTGCTTACAGTTATAACTTCGGAGTTTCTTTGTTGACATGAAAACCCTCCTCCTATCATTACCTGCTTACTAGGGAACCCTCAGCTGTGTAACCTGCTACAGATACAGCAGATACCCATGTTCCATCTGAGGCCTTCTGATGTGTGAGTGAGGGGTGAACAGTCTGCCAGCAGAAGTAAGCAGAGATTTGAATTCTTATATTCCACCCTAGTAAACATTCCATCTGTTGAGTGTAGAAAAAACAGAAGAGAAACAAGGTGGGGAGAAGGGATGCAATAATATAATGAACATGGAGGCGTAGTGAGGAGATAGGTAAATGTGCGAGTTTGTGACAATAGAGGGTTTAAGAGCTAATTTAAACAAATGTTTTTAGCTGTCGTTATATTTGAAACTGAGATGGCATCCCAAATGCTGGGATGTGTGTATTTTGTTGTGGTGGATGAATGTTTAAAAAAGTAGTTAAAATGTTTTAATATTTTTCACACACACATTCCAGGCTATGCTTTGTGGTGGGATAACATCGCTTCTTGGGTGGTTAAAGGCACCGTTGATGCCTTGTGCCTCACAGCACCCTCGAGGTGTGCTGTTATCCCACCATAGTGTACACCCCTGTCATCTCTTATTGCTTAAATAGCATATTCTGAGTCAGCCCATCATGTATCCCATATGTATCGCTCATTTCAGAAATACAATATGCAGCTCCCCACTGCTAAAACACCCCTGCCTCCTTCTGAGGTTAGCCAACTGTGACTTGTGAGTGGAGCTTGAAAACAATTAGCCTGTCCAGTTGCTTGAGCACCTGGGAGTCCATGGGGTTATGTGAGAGCCACAGAATTCTGCACTGAGGCTGGGGCTTGGCATTCACACACCCCTGCTGACCAACCAAGGGTGCTATCAACATTGGCTGTTAGCCAGAAGGAGGACACGGCTGTGGTGATCCCATCGTAAAGGTGGAGGACACATGGAAACATGGTAAAAACGGGGGTAATTAGTAGTAAACAGAAAAATAAAGTGCTGTTCTGCATTCAATACCTATAAATAACTAGGTTGATTTAGTTAATGCTGACAACTGGAGTTTGTTTTGTTCGCTTAGGAGAAGCGGATGACAAGCTCTGATATTAACCTCCTAACCAGGCAGAAGGAGTTGCTGATCCAGAAACTGGCCACCTTTGAAACAACGAATCGAACACTGAGGCAGTTACTACGGAACAGCACAGCAAGGAGGTGAGAAACAGGAGGAGATCTTTTCTGGGTGCTGTTTTTGTTTATTTGTTTTCTTTTCTTCTGACACAGGAAAACCACCATTTGTACTGAGGATTTATGGACTGACATGCTTGTGGGACTGAGTGGGGACTCACCCATTACATTAGTATCCCAGTGCACAGTTTAGTCCTGGTTACTGGAGGTTGAAGTCAATGGCATGATGTCGCCAATGCGTGCTGTAATGAAGCAGAATATTAATCAGAAGTGTGAGCAGGCACAGTGTCATGGCAGAACAGAGTTGGAGCCTCTGATCCATGTTGCAACCCAAGATCCCACTCTAGAGTCAACTGTTGTCCAGGTGTATTATAGTAGTATAGTTACTGGTAAACTCTTACATCAACCTGATCCACCTCTAAAAACTCGTAATACTTATTTGTGTAAAGTCACAGCCATGTATTGCAGACTTTTCATACTTTCCGCTTTCAAATTAATTGATGCAGCTGGCCCAGTGGCACGGTGGACTGAGGCACAGGGTGCCTTACTTGCCACCATGCTGGGGTTGGCTGGGGAGAGGTATGGAGCATTCCATGGATTGCTCTCCTCTCCTGGCGAGTGAAGGAAGTCATCCTGGCCTCTGACTGCAACCACATGGAGGCCTGGAGGTAGTGCATTTGAGAGTGACTCAAAGGGAGTAGTTACAATTCCACAAGGCATGCTTGCCTCCATATGCATATCCTCACGTGCTGCTGCAGCAGGGACTGTGGGGAAAATGGAAAAGGCCTTACTGTGGCTTCTTATCAAAGAACAGGCAGTTATGAAGTCCTGGCTTGCACGACTGGAAAACCATATAAGGCCAGTTAACAGGAGGATACTAGGCATCCTAGAGGGAACAGAGGGGTAGATCCAGCTACTTTCTTGGAGCACAGGTTACCTGAAGCAGTTGGGCTGGATTTTGCTCCTAATATACTGAGGGCATATCTGATCACTCCCAGGCGGGCCTGTTCACAGGTCGAGGCCCTCATACTGTTTTTTGGTAACTGCCTCATTCATTGTTCGGATAAGATATATAGAGCTGCATGGGACCATGGACAAGTTGACTATGTATAGCAATAAGGGCTGCACCAAAAGTCATAAGAAAAGACTAGAGGACCTCAATATGTATTCCCAGGAGGAGAGGAGAGAGAGGGAATATGATAGAGACATTCAAGTACCTCAGGGTATAAACATAGTACAGGAGGGTAGCATCTTTCAGAAAAGAAGATGTACAAGAACAAGGGGCTGATATGAGGTCGGGATGTAGGCTCAGGGGCAACGGAGGGAAGTACTTTTAACAGAAAGAGTAAGGATGCTTGGAACAGCCTCCCAGCAGAGGTGGTGGAGCAAAAATGGTAGGGGAATTAAAGAATGCATGGGATAGACATAAGAGTACTCTCACAATAGGGAAGAGGGTGCATGAGATCAACTAGGGTCTGCGGTATTGCATTAGGTAGAGAAAGGGCAGACTAGGTGGACTACATGGTCCTTCAAACAACATGAAGTCTTGCTATAGTATGACTATTGCAGTTTGTCCCACCATTAGAACTGCTCCGAGGTGAAAGAGTTAACTTCCATGCAGGGCATGGAACTTAGAGCGCAAGCTCGTTAGAAAAGCTCTGTCCGGGATATTTCAAACTGAAACTGTCAGATTCTTTACTCCGCCTCACTGAACAGTCGCTCCGGAGATTCCTCCTACTGCTCAGTTCATTTTCTCGGTTTAAAGAGTTTTCTCAGTTAAATTCAACAGGATTATCATTATTTTAACCGCAAACCGATCGGTTCAAGCTCTGTCTATGGTATTGTAAGTAATAGATAGGTTTATTTCTGTGTGGAACTTGTAAATGTTTATCGGTTCGGTTTGAACCGATCAGGTTGTGTTGAAACTTTATTCTGAAGCATTTAAAGGCTTTTTAGAGTGCGGTTCTCGTTCTTATCGGTTCTAAAAAAACGGATTTCATTACGATTTTTCCACGACCGTGACACGGTTGGGAACCGATAAGGGTGTCTTGCCTGGCACTGCCGAAAAAAAAAAGGGCAGTTTTGGTTAGGCTGGCATTATGTCTGAGAAACCCAAAAGAAAAACCGGCTCACTGGTTTCAACACTGTAGTGTTCGTGGGGAAGCTTTTGACAAGGCTGACCCACACACCACATGTGTTTATTGTCTGGGGTTTGACCACCTCAATGCAGACTGCCAGATTTGAAGAATTTCCCTGCAGCCACCCTAGATAAGAGAGTTGGTAGGCTCAGGGAATGAGAGGCCAAAAAGTCCGCTGACCGGATGGACAGCCCGGTTCGGTGCCAACCGAACGGAGGGAGTGCCCTCTGACCAGGGCCAGACTTCCTCGGCAACGTAAAGCTGACTCTGAGGAGCCAGTTCCAGCAAAGAGAACTAGAAAATCAGCAGGTGTGGAGTCAAAATCCTTCTCCAACTGCTGCAGAGATAGCCAGGGCAATCCAAATTGTCCAGTCACTTTCCCAGTTCTGTCCGAACCGCCACTGTCTGGCAAAAGGTCGTTCGGCCGGTTCCACCGGTTCAAGAATATGATATAGAGGAGTTTTATGAACCAGAGGAGGGGAGGATGATTATGAACAGTGTGAATGTGACTTTGAAAGTCTGGATGTGCCCATTGAACTGGACATCTCCCCAGACAGACCTTTAGGAGAATCTCCCTAGGCTTTCTGAGTCCCTTCTCATTTTCTGTTTTATAAAAAGTTGCTGAAACCCTCCAGCTTCCTTTGGAGGAAGCTGTGGATGAGCAAGAGGAGCCTGACTTTGTAGAGATGATGGATATCCCAGAGTCTAGGAGATTGTCTATTCCTTTACAAAAACTCTTTAGAAGCAAACAATAAAAATTTTAAAAGCTCCTAATTCTGTGCCTCCTGTGGATAAAAAGATGGACAGGAGGTACACTTTGTCAGAGTCCTGATACAGAATTTCTTTCACAGCAATGCAGCCATGTTGGGTAGTTCAGGCTGCAGCCTGTGATAAGGCTAATATTCCCTGGCTTCACATCCTCCTGACAAGGACTCCAGGAAGATTGATGCCATGGCTAAAAAACAATACATGGCAGCTCCTTGGGACTCAGACAAGCAAATTATATGGCTTATGTTGCAAGATACCAAAAATCTAGATGGGATACTGTCATGGCTTTAGCCAACCAGGCCCCTGGCCAGCTTGCCAAGGAGCTGGAGCAGGTGGCTGCTGATGGTATTGAGGCATCTAAGGTGCAATTCCATGCTGCAGTGGATTCTAATGATGTATCCTCTAGAGTCATGGCTACATCTGTGGCTTTTAGTAGATTGGCTTGGCTCAGGTGTACTAGTTTGTCACAGGATACCCAGGCTAAGGCTATGGATTTTCCTGGGTGGGAAATTCTCTGTTTGGAGAGCAGACAGAGAATTATATGAAGAAAATGGATGAATATAGAACACTTATAGGAGTGCACAAGCCAAGGAACGGCAAGACACTCCTCAGAGGCAGCCCCCAGGGGTAGAGGCAGGCCTTTTACAGGCCTTTACCAAACCAGGCCTCCTCTTCAGCTTATGTTCAGAGGGGTTCTTCAGAGGAGAGGCAGAGGGGTACAAGCAGGCCTGCTCCACCCCTCAGCCTAAAGCCCCTGCCAAACAGGCACGCTGATGGGATGCCCAGGGCCGGTTCTCCATTACCTTAGGGCAGGCTGGCTTACTTCGTCCAGGACTGGGAGTCTTTAACATCAGACAAGTGAGTCCTGGAAGTAGTAAGTCCAGGTCTGGTTCTCAGCTTCAAAAAATTTCCAAAGATGAGAATCAGATCTTTTCCACCTGCAAACCCTCTAGAGACTCTTGCTTTGGAAACAGAAGTCTCAACCCTCCTGGCTCTCAGAGCTGTAGAAAGGGTTTCTCCCTACACCAGGGCAATGGTCTGTACTCCAGGTACTTCCTTACCCCAAAAAGACAGGAGAGTGGCGGCCCATCCTGGACCTAAGATATCTGAACAAGCACCTTTTAAAACCAAAATTCAGAATGGTGACTCTGGGAATGATTTTACCCTCCCTAAGGCCAGGGGACTGGCTAGCTTCCCTGGACCTCAAGGATGCCTACTTCCATGTTCTTATCAGAAGCTCCCACCGAAAGTACCTCAGATTCGAACTGTCCTCAGGCCATTATCAGTTCAGAGCAATGCCCTTGCCTTACCTCTGCCCCAAGGGTATTCACAAAATGTCTGGCAGTAGCGGTTGCTCATTTAAGAAAGCAAAAGATTGCCATCTTTCCCTACCTAGACGACTGGCTCATTGTAGGTCAGTCTGCAGACCAGGTCAAATCACACCTGCAAGTTACCCAGCAGCTGCTTTCACTCTCTGGGCTTTCTTCTCAATCTTCCAAAGTCAGTTCTGGAACCTGTCCAGGTACTCACTTTATAGGTGCAGAACTGGACACAAAGCAGGCCAGAGCCTTCCTTCACCTAGAAAGGGTAAGGACCCTGGTGGCCCTGGCCTCATCCTTCACTCTGCAGGTCTCTCGACCAGCAAGGCATTTCCTACAGCTCCTAGGACACATGGCTGCTTCCACAGCTGTAGTGCAAGGAGCAAGATTTCAGATGAGGGACATTCAGTTCCATTTGAGAGCCTTTTGGTCTCAAAGAAGAGATTCCTATCCAGGTTGATCCCAGTGACTCGAACCCTGATCCAGGCCCTTCAGTGGTGGCAGGATCAGAGCAATCTGAGACAAGGGTGCCCTTCATCCCTCTATCTCACTCCTTGACCCTTACTACAGATGCATCCCTCTTGGGATGGGAGCTCCACATGGGCCCTCCACCCAGGGATTGTGGTCCCTCAGGAATCTCTGCCCACATCAATCTGTTGGAACTCAGAGCTGTTTTTCTAGCACTTCAGGTTTTTTCTGCATCTGTTCAGAACAAAGTGGTACAGGTCAGAACAGACAACACCACTACAATGTGGTACATCAACAAACAAGGGGCACTCGGTCTTCGCCTTGTGCACCGAGGCAATGAAGTTGTGGTCTCTGGCTTATTCCCTGAACACTTCCCTCATAGCAGTTCACCTCCCAGGCAAGGACAATGTCCTGGCAGATGCTCTCAGCAGGATTTCCCAGGGCCATCACGAATGGTCACTGGATCCCGATACTGGGGATAGTTTTTGCCAGATGGGGCACCCTCAGATAGATCTTTTGCAGCCCCAGACAATCATCAACTTCCACTTTTTGCTGCAGGCCCCAGTGTTGGGCTCAGTCCCCTGGATGCCTTTCTTCTCGATTGGGAAGGAAGTTTCTCTATGCCTTCCCCTTCCCTCTCCTGTTCAAGGTGCTAGTCAAAATCAGATCTCAGCCCTGCAAGATGATCCTGATTGCTCCAGACTGGGCCAGGCAGCCCTGGTACCACTCCTTCTGTCCTTAGCAGTCCATCTTCCCTGTGTCTCCCAGGAACCACAATCTGTTAACCTGTGCCCAGGGAGAGTCTGGTATCAGATCTCAAATCCCTCAACCTCAAGGCCTGGCTCTTGAGGAGTTAGAATTGCTGATCTACAACTTTCTCAAGGTGTTCTTGAAATCTTGAAAGCTTCTAGGAAGCCTTCCACTAGGGCTGCCTATAACTCCAAGTGGAAAAGGTTTTCCATATGGTGTTCTGGGAAGCATATTTCCGGAATCTGCTGATTTGCCCACTGTTTTGGACTGTATGGTCCATCTTAATTCTTTAGTACTGAGACCAGCTACCCTGAAAGTGCATTTGGCAGCTGTCTAGGCTTTTATTTCAGCAGGGAAGCCCTCTTCTCTTTCTGCTCACCCTGTATTTTCCAAGTTTTTTAGGATTGCTTCATACCAATCCACTATTCAGGGACCTGCCCCTGCCTGGGATCTTAATGTTTGCATTGCTCAGCTGATGCAACCCCCCTTTGAACCTCTGTCTTCGACAGAGCTTAAGTGCTGACTTGGAAAACTGTATTTCTAGTAGCCATCACTTCTGCCAGGCATAAGTGAGTTACAAGCTTTGTCAGTGGAGACTGACTTTATTTCCTTTCACAGGATAAGGTAGTCCTTAGGACTAACAGGAAGTTTTGCCTAAGGTGGTTTCAGATTTCCACCTTAATCAATCTATTTCACTTCCAGTGTTAGGTCACTGACCATTCCTCCTCTGGTGAGAGGAGGTTGCACAACTCAGATGTTAAGAGGGCCCTAAGTTACTACATAGGCGTACCAAGGGTCACAGGTTTGACTCCTCCAACTATTTCTCACTTATGGTGAGGTTGGGAAAGGAAACCTGCCACTAAGAGATCCATTGCCAGGTGGATTGTCTCTTGTATCCAATTTTGCTATCAAAAACTGGGTAAGGTTCCCCTTCTTCAGGCCCTGAGGGCTCACTCTACCAGAGAGTACAGCTAAATCTCTAGCTGCTGCCAGAGACATCCTATCTTAGAGATATGTCAAGCAGCTACTTGGAAAACAGTACACACTTTCACCAAGCATTACTCCCTGGATATCCAGGCCAGGAGGGATGCTCGGTTTAACACAGCGTGCTTCAGATCCTATTCTAAGTAGGTTCTGTCCCTCCTCCATGGAGGTACTGCTGTGTAGTCTGCAATAGTCATAATATAGCAAGACTTCATGTTGTTTGAAGAAAAATTACTCACCTTAGTAATGTTTCTTCTAATGGAGTCTTCATATTATGACCTCCCCAGCCTGCCCTCTCAGAACTTTCTACTTTGGGTATGGGTGGTGGCAGTCCACTGTTGGCACTTATTGATGCCCTTTTTATGTTTTCCACCTTCTTTTTTGGGGTGTTTTGGGTGTGTGTTTTATTTTATCTTGTCTTCTTATGTTATCTTTTCCTGGTCCCCTGACTTGAGTCTTGGAGTTGGGACCAGTAAAATGTTTAATATTTTAGTAGCCAGTTGGCTAGTGTAGGTTACAGCTTCCACACAGAACCTCAGTGAGTTTTGCTCGTAAGATCTGACAGTTTCAGTTTGAAATATCCCAGACAGAGCTTTTTCTAACTGAGCTGCGCTCTAAGTTCCATGCCCTGCATGGAAGTTAACTCTTTCACCTCTGGAGCAGTTCCAATGGTGGGACAAACTGCAATAGTCATAATATAGCAAGACTCCATTAGAAGAAACAACATTACTAAGGTGAGTAATTTTTCTTGTCTGCCGTCACCTTCTATGTTTGTATGTTTATAAAATTCTCTTCTTGCTGGATTAGTCTCTTTACAAAGGCTCAGAAGAAGGCATTCCAAGGAGCTGACACAGAAGTTGTGAGAAGCAGATATACAATACCAACTCCGCTTCAAGATGTATTCTAACCCCAGGAATCTCTCACTGAATGTTTACACCTTTGCATCTAAGTATCTCCATAGTGACAGGTGCCCTAGAGATGGAACCTAGTCTAATTATAGAATTCAGAATATTGGTTCAAACTCTGCAGCCACGCTTCAGTCTGGCAGTTGGTCAGCTTTGTTTCTCCACCTGGAAGAGTAGTTGCCAAGTCAGGTGCAGTGTTGCTGGTTCTTCAGCCAGTTTATTTATTTTAAAAAGTTGAAGTGTATTTACTGATCTGACTAGGGGTATCTCTTGCAGCAGGCCACACCTGTGGAACTACCACTGCCTGCACTAGGAGCACCTGGAAACTTTTCTAGCTAGCAGTCTATCTGAGGGCGCCCTCTGACATCACCCTCTAATGTCAGCCAACTCTATAAAAGTGGGCAGCCCTGCTCCTTCTCAGTTCTTTTCCTGCTGTCGCACCAATGCACGCAGACCCCAGGGACTGTTGCAGGCTTCAGTCCACCGCCATTTTTCTGAATTTTCCTTTATTTTCTCACCCTAGTTTTTTGTTTTCTTCGATTTTCTAGCATGTCAGACCCATCTTTATCTTCCTTCTGGGCCTGCAAGTTGAAATGCGCTTGTGGGAAGCAGCTCCTGGAGCAGAGCAGCCACTCTGCTTGCGGCGCTGCCTCGGGCCTGTTCAGCACACTCAGGCCTGTGACATCTGCAGAGGCTTCAACCAGGCCACTCGATGCCGTGCGCCAGTGGGCCCTAGAAGAATTCCTCCTCCAGCAGATCGCCAACATGGACTGGGAGCTGCAGGCCAGAAGCTGTCCTCTTCTCTGGCCCCATCTTTGGGGTCACAACCCTCTTTTTTTTTTTTTTTTCAACCAGGAGAGAGAGAGACTAAGCTGAAGCTTGTTTACAGGTGTGACCTGGGCACCCAAGGAAGTTAAGTGACTTGCTCAGGGTCACACAGTATGCAAGTGGGGCTGTCATATTCAAACCCAGGTCTCCAGGTTTGCATCTCGAAGCCTTAAAGGAAATGTCCCACGTACAGTCAGGCTCCACCTCCATGTTAAGTGGGGCCCGATTAGCAGATGCAGTAGAAAAATCAAAAGTAAACTTACTCGGTAATTATTTATTTTAAATTGTATCTGGTTGATCCTCGCCCTCCCTTCCCTGGCGTTTTAGTATGAAGAGCCCTCCCTGGCACGCCCACAAGCACCAGCGGCTGTCCCGTGATGACATTTCAGGCGGGAGAAGCTGGGGTCATCTATAGACTTAATGCAAGGCTCCTTTTAAAATAGCTCGAGGTTGGAGCCTGGGCATTCTGTGCAGTCATACCTGTACTGGCTGACAGGTAGCCCTACCAGTCGGGACTTGGTCTCAGTGTAGCCTGGAGACACACAGATTCTAAAATGGAGCTATTTGAAGATTTGGCAATATCTTCAAATATCTGGCTTAGAATCTGTGTGTGTGTTCACTACACTAAGACCAAGAACCGACTGGAAGGGTACCTTCAGCCAGTACTAGGTATTGAAATTCACAGGAATGCCCAGGCTACAACCAGAGCTCAGGAGAAGAAGGAGAATATTACCCAGACTTTAAACCTCCTGATGAGTCCAGAGCAGTCCATTGAGGACGGGGATGAGGGTTTTCCCTCCACTAACACAGTTTCTTCTGACGGGGAAGAGACCCTAAATACATACCCCAGTCTTCCCCAGATAACCCATCTTTCAGTGGGGTCATGCCAGATTCAGTTGGCCATGGGGTTTGAAACTGAGGAATTGGAACCCTCCGTCACCTGTTGTCCACCTACCTCCGTCTGCCGAACTCCTCCCTCTGGTGGTCCCCTGTTGATTGACACCTTTGAGGATGCCACCATGACCGCTTGGCATCGACTGAATCTTATACTAGTTGTGCCTAGGAGGCAGATAAATTATTCAGGCCTGCCGTGGGTAATTCTTTCTTTGGGGAACAGTCGCAGATAGACTCAGTAGTCATTAACGTGACACACCACCTCCCTAAGTGGCTGAAACATCAGAGTTCCCTCCCCGACAGGAAATCTTGGAGACTGGACCTCTTGGCAAACAGGCTTTGGCCTCTGCCACCTTGGTCATTAGGACCATTAAATATATGGCCATGATCCAGTAGCAGGAGATTGTCTGGGATCAAACCATGAGGTAGTAAAGTCTTTGCCTGAAGAACCAGCTAGCCAACAGCTCCTTCAAGCCCTGAAATCTGGGACAGAGGTTAGCTGGCACCTCCTGTGTTCATCCTATGATGCGGTAGATGTTTTGCCCAGGCAGTGGCAGTGGGAATATGACTGCGCGGCACTCCTGGCTGAGGGTGTCGGGGTTTTGCTCAGGATGTTCAAAGTCCATCCTGGATGCTTCCTTCAGGGGTATAAATTGTTTGGGGCTGATGTCCAGCTATCCTATCCAACTTACAAGCCTCCAGATGCTTTTCTGGTTGGCACATTAATTGTATCATGCTCAATCAAAGAATGCCAGCGGGTGCCCTTTCGTTGCTACCCTCAGACCCTGGCCCGCCTCCAAGCCAACCAAACATAAGGCTGCTTTAGCCCTGCCCGCCCCCTCCTCCCTCCTTTCCAGCAAGGGTTCTAGAGGAAGAGGAGGGTGGCACCAGCTCCTGCCCTGACTCCTTCCCCACCCCCACCCCCAGTGGATCTGGCAGAGGTGGTGGGGGTCAGTTCTCCCTGCACTGAGATAGGTGGGAAGAGATCACAAGTGACAGCTGGGTGCTACAGCTCATAAGCTGTGGCCACATTTGGGAACTCATAGATTGGCCTGAGAGCTCCAGTCCCTCCTTCTTATCCCCCACCCACATCCCATTCTTTGGGTGGAGATTCAGTCCTTGCTCAGGAAAGAGCAATAGAACCCATGCCAGAAGTCCAGCAGGGCAGAGGGTTCTCCTGTTTCTTCCTGGTTCCAAAATGCATGGGCAACCTCCGGACCGTTCTGGACCTCAGAAAGTTAAATTGCCTCATCCAGTACAAAAGATCGTGCTTGGAGGGCTCTTGCAGTAGGTACTAACCATTAGGACCACACAGAAAACTTTAGCTAGCAGTGTCTGGCGGGGACCACCACCTGATGTTACGTGACGGATGTCAGCGTGACACTATATAGTGGACGGTCCCCAGCCCACCCTCAGTTCTTCCCACCATTGACCTGCATACGTCGTACCTCGAGAGAAACGCTGCCTTCAGTTGACCGCCATTTTGGATGAGTATTTCTCCGGTTTTCTTTCTTGCTTTAATTTGTTAGAAAATCTTAACTTTTCCATGCATGTGTCTCCACGCATTCCGAGTCGCATAAGAACAAGTCGATTCCTATGGACCTAATCTCCCTCACAAGGACGACCATTCCCTTGCCTTCTCTGCTGGGACAAGAGTACAAGACAAGGACTGTGAAGCCTGTCAGAACTTTAACCAGGCCACACTGAAACACCACCAACAGGCCCTGGAAGCCCACGTTCTGAAACTTTAGATGGCTTCCATGGAGAAGGAACTGCAGAAGCTGCAGAGATCTTCCTCCTCCCCAGAGGGTTCTTCCGACTCCCACGAAGAAGAAGAAGAAGAAGAAGGACAAGGAGAATCACCGGGATTGCTATCGGTCTTCTTCCCACCCGCATCCTCCTTCGTGGCCCTGCTGTGACGGCAGCCTCCTGCAGGTGCGGGTACCATTCCCCGGCCAAACCTGCCCCTCCCTTGCAAGTAGCAGCCTTCAGGTGAGTGCCTCTGATCCTCTGAGAGCTCTGCCACTCTTAGGCCCCTCAAAGTTTGAGGTCTAGTGTGGTGTCATAGCCTGTTGTTGGTCATCAGTCCCTCTGCGAACATCTCTGGCCCTGGCTGGCTAAGTCGGACATCAGCTCCACAGCCACTGTACTCCATTCGGGCCCCGATAACAGGTCTGACACTGATACTCTGCATCAGCACACTCTGTCGTTTGGCTGCAGCCCTCCCCAGAGGGCTCACCCTCTCGGGAGCCTCCTTCACTGCCTCCACCGGTGGTACCTCCTGGCTCCCCTGCACATTTGGAGCTGGAGGAGGAGGTGCACCTGCCCAACACAACCCCATTGCTGGAGCAGGAATGCCTGATGCCAGACCTCCTCAATAGCCAATGTCTCTTGCACCTCAGGCTTCCCCATCTGGGCTACCTCGCTGCCCCAGGCGCCAGTGGGACTGGCGCCAGTCCTGGCGTTGCGGGCTCTTCAGATCCTCATTCTGGGCCCCATCAGGTACCTCTGCCCCTCCTTCAGGGTCTATGCCTGGCCACCCACCATTGGGACCCCAGTTGGGCCTTCAGCTCCTTTGTCTGGGCCCACGGTTTGTCCACTATCGGAGCATCTGGCAGGTCCATTGGTTACGCTGTCTGGCCCTCTACATGCTTTCTGATGCAAGGTTTCCATCGCCTTACTGCCCTTCACCAGGGTACCTTCCCACCCGGGTATCATGCGCCTGCGTTGCAGCAAATTTGCCGGCGCGGAGCTGTTTGCCTTATGGGATGTTGGCTACCACTACCCAGCGGCGGGCTGTATGATACCGAGTTTCCTTTCAAGGGTTACCACCAGTCTACCAGCCCCGTCCTTCTAATCCTCCACTGCCTCAGCTGGTCTGGAACTGGACAGGCGGCAGCCGGCCACGGCCTCTGCGGCCCGCTCAGATCCTATTCCGAGGTCCCGCTCACCAGTAGAGTCTCGCCCCTCTACCTCGGTACTGACCTTGCATCCTACTGCAGCAGCAGGTGCTGGCAGGGACCAGGCAATCTCCCTTCAGGAGGTCCTTTTCCCACAGGCTTTGTCTCTGGACAGAAGTTCATCGTCGGTCTCTGACTCAGACTCCATTGACTTCTCTGTTTGGGTTTGAGACCCCCCCACTCTGAGGATCCCAAACACAAGTCTCTCCCAAGTCTCCGGAGGACCTCCTTTAGAGATCCTCCGGCAGATTCAGGAGGCAAATGGTTGAAAGACAGAGGACCAGGACCCCAAACACAAGAGTTTGGCGGAACGTCTGGACATGTCCAAGCTGTCCCCTTTGTTCATCCCTCCATGGATTGGATCACATGGGATCTTGCTTCCACTGTGTGGCAGCAATCCTCGTCGGTGGCTGCAGTTGCCAAAAAGCATAGACTGTATGGGGCCCCAGAGGTAAAGACCACCTTTGTTCTCACCCCAAATCAGACTCTGTGGTCATTAATGAAAGCCTACGATTGGACAGCCAAGCCTAAGCACATGAGCACTTCTCCGCCGGATAAGGAGTCACGGCAAATAGACGGTTTAGGCGCAAGGTGTATTCCTCCTCCAGTCTGGCTCTTAGAGCATTGAATTATCAGGCACACATGGTTATGTTCCAGAAATCCATTTGGGACAGTTGAAATGGAATTTGAGGCATTGCCCAATTCTGAGGCTAAAACCAAAATCTCAGTCAGGACAGCAGAAATCTCCTGCGGCACTCTCTAGTGACCAGTGATGAGGTAGGCGCCTCTACCTGGAGTGCTGCCGCGGCCCTTTAGCATGTACTGGTACTTCAGGCTGCGGTATCGGTTTGGCCCAAGACGTCCAGTCGGTCATCCAGGGTGCTTCTTTCATGGGACCCGTCCTTTTTGGTGGCGGCGTCTGTGACAGGGTTGAATCGCCCTGTCCCAGTTCTGGAGAAAGAGTTTAAAAGCAAGGGTCTATTCCATTCTCTGCTTTTCTGTCCCTTCTCTATTTGTGCAGCCAAATTTTCTCGTGAGACCTAGGACTTGATCACCCTATGGTCTTGCAATTCTCTGCCTCTCGTATCTCTACCCTCACTTGCTGTTCTGTCTTTCTTCCCCTCGCATATCTGCTGGTATAAAAATATGAGAAATTTTGTGGAAATGTAATTGATACTAGAATTCCTTTGTTTAAAACTGTGTATAGTTATACTGTTGAAATGATTGCAAAACTATTGGGAACTTAAGGGTTAGCCTGAGATGCAGTTTTAAGCCTTTTGCAGAAGATGTAAACAGGAAGTCAGGTCTGGGTCACAGTGTTCTTTTGCTGCACTTGTTCAAACTTACAAGAACACTGTGTTAGAGCGTGCTATTTTCTTAAACTCCTGCACAGACTTATAAAAGGAGCTGCAATGTTTTGCAAGCGAGAGACATGGAGACAGAGAGACTGAGATTGAAATTGAGAAGAAACCCAGATAGACTTTCTCAGTTTATACTGCTTTATAAATAGTTATACTGAACAATTTTGTCTGTTACTAATAATAAATCACTTGTTGCAAATTTTACAACTGCTTCTTGTGTTCCTGTGCTTCCTGACCTGTGCATCGATGACAGCGTCAAGGACATAATCACAGAACTCCAGGATAGTGGCAAGGCACTCGCTTTGTGCAGTCCATGTACTGCTCGAACCGAAGCCAAAACAGCCATTTCATCGCCAGCAGCGGCCACAATAGCAGCAGCCGCCCAACGTCGGAACTAATGGGCCCAGCAGTGGGTCCACCCCACCAGCCAAGTCCAAAGGCTGCTGGGCTATGCCTCCCGCCTTCTGACTCATGGCAGAGACTCTAGCTTCTGACACTGGCTCAGAGAAATGAGTAGGGGCAGATTTGCCAACCACCTGGCTGGGTGGGAGGCGATTACAACAGACTCGTGGGTCCTTCAGCTTGTCACTCAAGGTCACAACATTGAATTTGCAGAGACCCTCCAAGAAACCCTCCAGCTTTCTCATTACCCAAAAGGCTACATTCTGCTCATCAGGGAAAGATTCAGGCTCTTAGACAAAAATCAGCGAAGGTACTGTTCCTCGGGGCCCAGGCGGAAGGGGTGTGCTCCCACTTCTTCGGGTCTCCAAAAGACAGGGACCTTCATCCGATCCTGGACCTCACACGCTGAACCTGTACATAGAGTACAAGAGGTTTTGCATGCTGACCCTACCGGTCTCCCACCCCTTCTGCAGCAGTGCCATTGGCTTTGTGCCCTGGATATGCAGGATGCTTACCTGCATATCACCATTTTCTCTCCATCACTGCTTCCTGCATTTTGTCTTCCTGGAGAACACTTCTAGTTAAAAGCTCCTTTTGGCCTTTCATCAGCACCCAGGGTGTTCACCAAGTGCCTAGCGGTGGTAGCAGCAGCTTTATGCCGCCAGAGATCTATGTTTTTCCATACCTCGATGACTGGCTTCTGTCAGCCCCTTCGAGGATGGCCTGTGTATTCTCATACTACCTTGAACCTGTTCAGGCAAGTGAGGATCACAGTGAATTACCCTAAATCCCACTTGTTCCTGCCCAATGCCTTCACATTGGGATGGTGCTGGATACTGCTCAGGGTCAGGCTTTCCTCCCTTTGGACTGGGTGGGAACCTTGCATCAACGAAGGCCAGTCAAGTGGCAACAAGCCAACGGACCTTAGCCTCTCGGTTCTACACCTTCTAGGACTGATGGCAGCTATCCCCACTGTCCCCTGTCCAGGCTCCACATGCAGTCGCAGTGGACCCTCAGGAGTCCAGTGGGACCAGAAAACTGACAACCTGGATCATATGATTCTGGTGTCCAGTCCTATGCATCAGGAGCTCCTCTTGTGGCAGGATTTATCCAATCTCGCCAGAGGGTTTCTTTTCAGATGCCCCTGCCACTCGGACCCTGACCATAGATGCCTCCGGTCAGGGCTGGGCGCTCATCTGAGCACTCATAGGACACAGGGATCCTGGTCCGGCAGGAGCTGTCTCTGCACATCAGTGTGCAAGAGATGTAGGCTGTACTTTCGCACTTCAAGCCTTCCAGCCCTTCTCCTCCCGGACTTCTCCTTGTATAGACCGACAACATGTGCGTGGTCTGGTAGCTGAACAAACGGGAGGAACAGAGTGTATCCATTGTGCAAGAAAGCGATGCACTTGTGGCAATGGGAGTGGTACAGCAAAGCCTGCAGCTCAGCAGTACATGTCCCAGGTATTCAAAATGTCTGGCGGACACTCTCTGCAGCACTCAGGCAAGGGCACACAAGTGGGAACTGAGGCAGTCAGTTGTTGACGACATTTTGACAGCCGTTCTCACACCCGTCAAACACTACCCTCTGTCACTCCCACCCTCCTGTTCCACAACTGGCCCCCCATCTCCCACCACCTACTACCTCCCTTGACAAAGCCTCACCTTGGCTGCTAAAACTGCATTCTAGGATCGTGGATATGTTGTTCATCCATACTCTTTGGCATGTCCTCCACTTTAAATCTTGTCTGAAGACTTCAAGCTGGCTCCTCCCACCCACCTGGGTGGTATAACCCTGGTTCTGCCCCATGGCCATGAATCTTCCTTTCCGCTGCAAGATTCAGGTTGCCTCCCTCGTGCTCATGCATTTTGTAGGCCCTGGCTTCAAAACTTCGGTGATTCTGAAAATCCATCTAGTTTGCACTAGCAATCGCGACTATTTACCTTGATTATGGAAGACAAATCTTCCCCAGTTTCTCCAGTGTCCCTGCGACCAGAAGATGTTGCGCACGATCCCCACACTGCGTGCACCTACTGTCTCGGTGTCGACCATGACACCTTGAAATGCAATCTTTGTCTCTTTTCATCCTATCATCCTCGACAACCATCTCGCATGCCTGAAGCTGGGAGGCCGGAGAAATGGAACCCTACTGTGAAATCTGAGGAGGCGCAGTTGCGGGATCCACGAGCAATTGGAGCATGCAGGCATTCAGGAGGAAGTGGATCGGGCTGCAGAGACTACTCTGAGCTTCTTTGTTCCACTCAACCTGTGCCCCATCTTCTCGGTTTCCTTCCGAGAGTTGTGTCAGTCTCTCCTGGCCAAGGGAGAGGGTCCTGCGGGCATGCACTCCTCTCGGTCCCGTAGCGGGAAAGGGACCAGGATTGGCTTCATCCGATGGAGATGCTCTTGGGATCGGGAGATCTCGGTCCCAGGAACTATCAGTCTCAACTCGGTCAAAATTGCCTCTTGGGAGCTGGCTTCTCTGCTTTGCCATGTGGCCAGTCGACCGAAGTGTTTTCGACGATGTGAAAATCATCATCAACCCGATTGACCCTTTATCGCTGACTCTGGTCGATGATTCTCTCGATCGAACTCCAGTTCTTACTTTCCCGGCGAGGAGACCTAGCCTGCTGGGACTCCCATCGAGGAAGTGGTCCCCGACCCGGAAATCACCGTCCCGCCAGTGTGTCTCCTGAGCGACCGAATAGGCCTGTCCGATCTCGATCGAGGTCCAGGACCCCTCTACTGAAAGGCCGAGGAAGAGCCACAAATGCTCTAAAAGAGGTGGCGCCATCGGTCATCCTAAGTCCTCATGGATGAGGAGAGGGGTCGGTGAAACTCCGTCAGCGCTTCACGAGGACCTCATGTGGCGGCAGCTGATTTTGACTGGGCACAAGCCAACCTGGCTTCCACCTGGCCATTACTTGCCTTTAGCCTCCCAGTCCGAAGCGACTCCTTCAGAGCTGATCAAATTGGTTCCCCGCCCCTGAGCTGGTGAAACCTCCGTTTCAGCTAAACCGGTCTCTCCACCAATAGTGGTGGAACCACTGCCCAAGCAGCCTGTGGTAGGGCTCCTTCTAAAGAAGATAGGCCAGAAACTGGGCTTCCCCAGCATCTTTCGGTCACTGTCACTCCAGACTGCCCTCGGCAGCATGAGGGGTGACCTGGTGATCGACTGTTATATTCGGATCACCAGTTAGGATGTGACACAACCTGCATTCTCATCCGAGGGGATGATGAATTGGCTGGTGGGTTAGAGGCGAGGAGGTCCTTCATCCTTTCAGGGCATTTTACGCCTCATCTCTGATTCCACAGGGGTGCCCTGGAGCCAATCCAGAAAAGGCGAGTACCCTCTCACAAACATCCTCAAGAGAGGAATACCCCGATGGAGGATTTTCCTGTGGCTGAGGTCATTGTTGGCCCAGCCTTAGAACTCTGGCAGCACCCTGCCTCTTGTCCAGCACCCGTCTGCCCACATGGCCTGCAAGTATCACGGTACCCATGGGGTCCTTTGCTGGGTTCACAGAGCACCCTTCAGCCGAGGCTTGGTGACCACCTCTTTGTTCAGGCATACTGGCAGTTCTGCTGGCGCTGACTGACCTCCCGAGAAAGAGTCAAACTCTTGGACCATTGGCCAGGAAGGTCTATCTGGCTTCTTCCTTGGGCCTTCATCAGGCAAGTTCAGCCATCATCATGGCACACTTCTCTCATGCCCTCCTGGGGTCTTTGGATGAAGTCCTCCCACATTCCCGTGGACATGCAGACCATGGTCAAGCAGGTCCAGGATCGAACCAAGCTGTTGCCAAACAGCAGCTGAACAGCCCTGGACATTGAGGATTCTTGTGCCTGTTCGATGGCAGCTGCAGTTGCCTCTCATTGCAGGGCTTGGCTGAGACTCTCCTCCTTCCGGTGGATACTCAGCACAAACTGGCTGATGTGCCTTTCCTGGGCACCGATCTTTTCGGCCCAGGTGGGCCAGTCATCTCCAGCGTGATTGAGCAGTGCAGTGCCACCTTGGATGCTACTTTTGCCAAGGGTTCTTCAGGCAGAACCAGCAGAAGAAAAGAAGCATTTTCGCACGCTTCCTGCAGCATAGCAGCTCACCTTTCAAGGAGGACAGCAGCAGCAGCAGGCTCAAGCTTGGTGCCCTGCCCAAGCCCAGGCCCAGACCCGTAAAGGAGGCCGGTTGGTCCTGGATCCTCCTCCTTCAAGTCTGCTCAGTGATGGGGAGGGGTTGCCTCCCCTCTCCCGTCCGCCAGCTCTGATTCCTCCCATGGGGCGGCTCCACCACTTCCTTTCCTCACTTCGGACAGGTGGGTTCTTGAAGTGGTCGGTCAGGACTGCCTTTGGAATTGGAGCAGTACTCTCAAGCTGAGCCGCCTTAGGAAAGAGTATCCACCCAGACTCGGCCGACTCTCTGAGATGACATCGCTCAGCTCCTCCTGAAGGAGGCAGTAGCTCCAGTGGTGGATCCTCCAGCAGATCTAGGCTTTGTCTCCAGGTACTTCCTGGTGCCCAAGCAGGCAGGTGGGGCTGGTGCCCCATTCTAGATCTGCACAGCCTGAATCAATATCTCAGGTCATGCACCTTTTGGATGGTCCTCTGTCCCAGATCATACCATCCTTGGAGCTAACGTGTGGTTCTGTTCACTGGATCTGCAGGGCCGCATTCTTTCCGTCCCAAACCATCTGTCTCATCAGCGGTTCCTCCGCTTCAGAGTCGAAGGGACCCTGTACAAATTCTGAGCCATGCCGTTAGCCTGTCATCAGCCCACTGGTCTTCACCAAATGCATTGCAGTGGTGGCGGCCCATCTCAGGCATCTGGGTGTGTGTGTCAGGATTTATCCCTACCTCAACAACTGGCTTCTAGCAGGTCCCACCCAACAGGAGGTGGAGGGTCCTGGGACCTGGCCCTCAAACCTGCTCCCAACTCGGCCTCCTGATCAACAAGGCCAAGTCAGGCCTTGTGCCTTCCCAGGTGATGGGCTTCATCGGGGCAGAGCTAGACTCTTGTCAAGTCAGAGATCAGTTCCGGTGCACAGGGCAGAGGTTGTCTCCTCCTTTGCCCAGTCATTTCTGGCTGGCCAGTTCGCCCTGCCTGGGGCGTTCTGCACCTTCTGGGTTACATGGCGGCATGCACCTCAGTGGTCCTTTGGGCCTGGTTGCACATGTGCCCCATCCAGTGGGTGCTGGCCAAACCAGTGGACTCAGTGCCAGCTGATCACTGTAACCCAGAAGATGTGGGATGCTCCCCAATGTTGGACCGCCCCAGACCAGTTGCAGGAAGGGATCCCATTTGTCCGCCCCAAACGCGGTGGATTCTCACGACCGATGCCTCTCTAATGGGCGGAGTCCACATGGAGGACAAAGGGCCCATGGGCTCTGGACCCACAAGGAGTTCCGATGCCACATCAACCTGTTGGAGCTCAGAGCAGTCAGACTGGCATTGTCCTTTGCTCCTCAGCACCGGGGTCAAGTGGTTCAAGTCCAGACAGACAATACCACGACCATGTACTACCTCAACACACAGGGTGGCATGCACTCCCATCTCCTGTGCAGAGAAGGCCCACATCTGGACCCTCATCAGCCGTTTGGAGGCAGATCTCCTAGTCATCCATGTGGCAGGAGCCTCAAACCATCTAGCGGATGCTCTCAGCCGCTTAGGTGAGCATCCATGGTGGTCTCTCCATCCAGAGGTAGCTACAGCCTGTTCTCCCACTGGGGCAAACCGATGGTGAACCTGTTTGCCCCAGTTGCACCACCAAGCTGAGGCTGTTCCATGCCTCCCCTCTCAGCAGGGCTCGCTGCAGGATGCCTTCTCGAGGCCGTGGACCCCAGGCCTCTTCTACACCTTCCTTCCATTTCCCTTGATCCACAAAGTGCTTCTCAAGGTGAGGAGGGACAAGGCAAGAGTGATCCTGGTAGGCCCAGACTGACTCGCCAATTCTGGTATCCAGATCTCCTCAGCCTCAGCTGCAGGCTTCAGAAGCTTCCACACACCGAACCTGATATCTCTCAATCAGGGAAGGTATTCCTTCCAGACCTTCAATTCCTGCACCTCACAGCCTGGTACCTGTCGGCTAGAGTTCCAGGCTTTGGGTCTTTCCGAGATGTCTTCACTGTGGTGGAGGCATCCAGATAGGATAGACCAGGAAATGTTATACCTTCAAATGGAAAAGGTTTTCCCTTTGGTGTCAGGGCAAGGACCTGGACCCTTTGTCCTGTCCAGTGGCTAACATTCTTGACTACCTTTGGTCTCTCTCCAAAGTGGGTCTGCGATCATTGACCCTTTGGTGCACCTGTCAACCATCTCTGCTTACCAGGTGCGGGCCAGTCAGCTGGCGTTGGTGCAGGAGATAGTGGTCAGGTGCTTTTTCAAAGGCCTGGATCACATATCCCCTCGATGCGTGAACGTGGGATCTTCTGCTGGTACTGGAAAGCTCATGGGCAAGCCATTCAAACCAGTGCTGAATTGTGCCATGTTACACTGTAGTGGAAGACTACCTTCCTGGTGGCTATCACGTCTGCCAGAAGGACAGGGGCACCAGGCACTTCGGTGGACTCCCTTATCTGGTCTTCCACAGGGACAAAGTTGTCCTCGCCCCCACCGAAATTCCTTCGAAGGTGGTGTCAGAGTTTCACCTTAACCAGGTGTTAACTCTGCCAGTTTACTCCTAACTGCACTAGGAGGGTAGTACAGGCTCCATACTCTGGACCTGAGCCATGCTGTCTCCTATTACAAGGAGAATACGGCGGAAATTTGGGAGAGGTTCTCCAGCTGTTTGTCACCCACGCGAAGCCGCTTCTGGCAGACGTGCAGCAGAGTGGGACGATTGCAAGATGGATTACATCATGCATAAATCTGTGTTATGAGTTGCGGGCAAGGAGCCTCCCAGAGGATAACAGCTCATTCTACCGCTTACTGCTGTAATTGGCTGATTCAGGGACATCCCTATCCAGGAAATTTGCCGGGCTGGTACCTGGAAGTCAGCAAATACCTTCATTACCCATTACCACATCGACTTTGAGTCACGCCAGGATGCTGGTTTTGGGGCCTCAGTTCTCAATCTCTGTTTCCCAAGTAGGGGTGTGTGCCTTGCCTCCTCCTCCTGGAGAATTGCTAGGAGTCTGCCAATGAGTGTGGATGGGCGACATATCCATGGTCCTAGAAGAACAGGTTACTCACCTGTAGCAGTAGTTCTAGGAGTGGTATATGTTGTTTATCCACACGGACCATCGACTTCCTGGCTGTGGGCGCTAAATTTGGCTTCAGCGGGCTGAGATCTGGGTCATGGGGTGGAGAGGTTATACCACTCGGGTGGGTGGGAGGAGCCAGCTTGAAGACTTCTGGCAGAATTTAAAGTGGAAGGGATATGCCAAGAGTGTGGATGAACAACATACCACTCCTAGAACTACTGTTCTAGGGACATGGATATGTTGTTCATCCTCACTATCTGGCAGTTCCTTGCTGCTTTAAATCTTGCGGAAGGTCTTCAAGCTGGCTCCTCCACCATCAAGCAGTAAACTCTTGGCTCCGCCCATGACTCCAGATCTTCCTTACTGCTTAGGCTCAGGTTCCCTCCTTAACTCACTCGTGATAGACTGATCCTAATTCTTGGTTAGCCAAACTCGTTTTAAAATTTTCAAGACTTGGTCATCTTTCTCCTCGCGGCTGCGATGGACAAATCGACTCGGTTTGGCAGTGCCCTTGCGGCAGAAGATGTCCAGGACGGACCCGCACTCCACGTGCATCTACTGCCTCGGCCTGGAACACGACCCGCAGGCCCTGCGAGTCATGCTGTTCATTCTCGATCAACGTCCTGGAGGACCACGCTGCCAGGTTAAAGCTAGGGTGCCCGAGCGCTACCCGCCAGTTAAGTCGGAAGGAGGCCCATTGGGCGGTTACGCGGCGGCTGGCTCGTGAGCAGCTCGAGCAGATGATCGCCTCGAGAAGGAGGCGGCCCAGGCGCATCATCCTCTTCCTCCGGTCACGGCATTTATCCTGCTGTCTCTGGGTACCTCGTGTTCAGCGTCATTCAAGAGCTTTGCCAATCCCTTTCCACGAAGGAAAGGGGCCATCGAACATTCCTCTCGGTCCAAAAGAAGGACTGTGGGTAAGTCCCATCGTTGGCGTTCGTGGGGCGGGGAGAGGTCTCCTTCCCCAGACAGCCGACTTGAGTCGAGGTTGCGGCTAAGGCGCTGGCTTCACCGGGCGTCCCCATCAGGCCAGCCGGCTGAGACACCCGTCGACGGTCAAGATCTTTCTCGACCTGTCGGATGGGCTGTCGACTGGTGAGGCCGACAACCCTTCTTCACCGGTTCCCCGGTGGAGACCGAGATCGAGCGAGGAAAGAGCGGGTGTCCCGGCTCCTTCCAGACCCGTCTCGGAAACACTGAGGATCTCGGTCTCGGACTTCTTCTCGGTCCAGCCGATCCCCCCGACCTGGCGGTCTCGATCTCGGCACCGAGTAAGCAATGCCGCCGCTAATCTCGTCTTTCTCCTCGGAAGAGGAGAGGCTTCAGCACAAATTGCGTCGGCGCTCACGAGGACCTGATGTGGCAGCAGTTGCTTCTGTCCGTGAACAAGTCAACGCCGTCCTTCCTGGCCATCAAGTGACTGTCACCTGAGCGGCCAGCAACCTGCGCCATAGTCGAGATGCCCAAAGCCTGGGCTGGTTGTTAAGCCGAACCTGCTGCCCACCGATTGTGGGGACCTCCCGCCTCCACAACGAAATCGGGGCACCGACAAAGTGATTCTCGGTCGGCTCAAGGCCTGCCCCTCAGGTTGTCGGTCACCCTCACTCCGACCGTCCTCGGCAGGTGGAGGTGGCTCAGGCCCAGGCAGCTCTTTGCGGACTCCTCCGAGTCAGACGACAACTCCTCCTTGTTCTCCAGGCTGGTTGACCTGGAGTCCTCCGGGGCCAGTCGGACTAAGCCACATCGTCCTTCATGGGTTTGCTTCAGCTCATCTCGAGTCCACTGGGATGCAGCTTGAGCCCGTATCCAAGCAGGCCAAGTATCCTCAGGAGATACTGGACTGGGGATTCCCGCGAGAGGCCTTTCCGGTGGCTGAGGCCATCGTCGGCCCAACCTTGGAGCTTTGGCAGTGGCCTGCTTCCTGCCCTGCGCCTTGGCCAGGATGGCCAGGAAGTATCGCGGTCCCTACTGGCTCTTGCCCGGTTTTCTGAACCAATCATTTCAGGTTGGGCATAGCGCCCTGCCCGGGACTTCCTTCACCTCCTGGGCCTCATGGCGGCCTGCACCAGTGTGGTCCGTTGGGCCTGCTGGTACATGCGTCCCTTCAATGAGGACTGGCCAGCCAATGGTCACACGCCTTGATCCGCTGGATCAGCTAGTGACAGTGACCCAGGGGATGTGGGCAGCTCTCCAGTGGTGGACCATTCCAGCACATCTGCAGGAGGGCATCCGTTTGTCTGCTCGAGCCAGCAGTGTCTATCGACCGATGCCTTTCTGATGGGTTGGGGTGCCCATCCAGGGAGCAGAGCGCCGCTGGTCCCCAGGGTCGATGCCATAACAACCTGCTGAAGCTTCGAGCAGTTCGTCTAGTCCTCACCGCCTTAGCTCAGTTTCTACAGGGTCAAGTGGATTCAGGTCCAGACGGACAATACCAAGACCATGTATACCTAAACTCGCTAGGGCGGGACGCTTCCATGCCTCTTGCAGGGAAGCCTCTCGCATTTGATCTCCTCGCAGCAGCCTGGAGGCGGATCTCCTCGTCATTCACGTGGCAGGAGCCTTCAACACCCTGGCTGATGCCCTAAGCCGGATAGGGGCTGCGTCTCACAGTGGTCTCTCCTGCCAGAGGTAGTACAAGATCTCTTCTCCCTCTGGGGCACGCCTCAGGTGGACCTGTTTGCCTCCAGGAGAATACAGCTGAGACTGTTTCATGCCCACCCCTCTCAGCAGGGCTCGCTGCAGGGGGTTGCCTTCTCGAGGCCGTGGACCCTGGGCCTCTTCCGCCTTTCCCCATTTCCTTGATCCACAAGGTGCTTCTCAAGGCGAGGAGGGACAAGGCGCAGGTGATTCTGGTAGCCCCAGACTGGCCCTGCCAGTTCTGGTATCCAGATCTCCTCAGTCTCAGCTCCAGGCTCGAGGCAGCTTCCAGCCTGCCCAGACCTGATCTCAGTCAATCAGGGAAGGTATTCCATCCGGACCTTCAATCCCGCACCTGATGGCCTGGTTCCTGCGGCTAGAATTCCAGGCCTTGGGTCTTTCGGCGAGGTCCTCAACGTCGTTGAGGCGTCCCGTAAGGATCGACCAGAAAATGCTACACCTTCAAATGGAAGAGATTCTCCATTTGGTGTCAGAACAAGGCCTGGACCCTTCCTCCTGTTCCTTGGCAAGCATTCTGGACTACCTGTGGTCCCTTTCTCAGCAAGGGCTTTGGTGGACTGACCCTTAAGGTGCACTGCAGCCATCTCTGCCCACCGAGTGCGGGCAGGAAGCAGTCGTGGCACAGAGAAGGTGGTCTGGCGCTTTTTCAAAGGCCTTGATCACATATCCCCTCCGGTGCGAGAACCTCCACCTCCATGGGATCTACTGCTGGTATTGGCTAAGCTCATGGGCAAGCCATTGAACCAATGCACAGGTGTGACATCTCTCACCTGTCGTGGAAGACCGCCTTCTTGGTGGCTTTCACATCAGCCAGAAGGATGGGAGAGCTCAGGCTTTCCATCGAGTTTCCTATCTGGTCTTCCACAGGGACAAGGTTGTCCTCGCCCTCCACCAAGTTCCTCCGAAGGTGGTGTCTGAGTTTCACCTTAACCAGGTGTTGACTCTGCTGGTGTTCTCACCCAGTCACACCCGGAGGCTGAATAGGGCTCCATACTTTGGACCCTAGAAAGCGCTCGCTATTACAAGGAGGCGGATGGCTGACGCTCGGGAGAGGTTCGCCAGCTGTTTGTCATCTATGCTGAAGCCGCACCTGGCAGACCTGCAGCCAAGCGGACGATAGGCAGGTGGGTCACCTCCTCATAGATCTCTGCTATAGGTTGGCGAGCATGGAGCCTCCCAGAGGGATAAGAGCTCATTCTACCGCCATACTGCTGCATCGGTGGCTGCTTCCAGAGGCGTCCCTATCCAGGAAATCTGCAGGGCTGCTACCTGAGAGTCAGCACACACCTTCATCACCCACTACCACTCGACCTTGAGTCATGCCGGGATGCTGGTTTTGGGGCCTCGGTTCTCCGTCTTTATTTTCTAAGTAGGGGTGTGCCTTGCCTTCCTCCTCCCGGAGAACTGCTGGGAGTCTGCCAGACAGTGTGGATGAACAACATATCCATGTCCCTAGGGTACAGGTTGCTCACCTGTAACAGGAGTTCTAGGAATGGTAGATGTTGTTCATCACCTGACACCGACCTCCCCAGCTCGGCGCAACCTGGCTTCCAGCCAGGCTAGATCTGGCGATGTGGGCGTAGCCAGAGTTTTACCCGCCGGGTGGGTGGGAGGCCAACAGAGACCTTCCGGCAAGATTTAAAGTGGCAAGGAACTGCCAGACAGTGTGGATGAACAACATATACCATTCCTAGAACTCCTGTTACAGGTGAGTAACCTGTATTTCAAACAACATGAAGTCTTGCTATATTATGACGATTGCAGTTTGTCCCACCATTAGAACTGCTCCGGAGGTGAAAGGTTAACTACCATTCTAAAATGGAGTTTAGGCTGAGCTCGTTAGAAAGCTCTGTCTGGATAATTTCAAACTGAAACTGTCAGATTCTTTACTCCGCCTCACTGAACAGTCGCTCGATTTCTCCTACTGCTCGGTTCATTTCTCGGTTTAAACAGTATTTTCTCGGTTAAATTCAACCGAGTATTATTATTTTAACCGTAAACCGATCGGTTCAAGCTCTGTCTGTAGTATTGTAAGTAATAGACAGGTTTTTATTTCTGTGTGGAACTTGTAAATGTTATCGGTTCGGTTCGAACCGATCAGATTAATTAAAACTTTTTAAGTTTAAGCATTTTAAAAGCTTTTAAGTCGCGGTTCCAGTTCTTATCGGTTCTAAAAAGCAGATTCATTACATTTTTCCACGACCCGTGACACGGTTGGGAACGATAAGGTGTCTTGCCTGGCACTGCCATTAAAAGGCAAGTTTGTTGGTTAGGCTGGCATCATGTCTGAGAAACCCAAAAGAAAAACCGGGCCCTGGGTTTCAACACTGTAGTGTCTGTGGGAAGCCTTTGCCAAGGCTGACCCACACACTACATGTGTTTGTGTCTGAGGTTTGACCACCTCAATTCAGACTGCCAGATTTGTAAGAATTTCCCTGCAGCCACCCTGGATAAGAGAGTGGGCAGGCTCAGGAAGCGAGGCCAAAAGTCCGCTGACCGGATGGCCAGCCGGTTCGGTGCCAACGAACGAGGGAGGAATCCCTCTGACCAGGCGAGAGACTTCCTCGAACGCAAGCGTAAAGCTGGCTCTGAGGGCCAGTTCCAGCAAAAAAACTAAAAATACAGCAGGTATGGAGTCAAAATTCCTTCTCCAACTGCTGCAGAAATTACAAAGCTATACAAATTGTACAGTCACTTTCTCGGTTCCGTCCGAACCGCCACTGTCTAGTAGGAGGTCGGTTCGGTCGGTTCCACCAGTTCAAGAATATGATATTGGAGATTTTTATGAACCAGAGGAGGGAGGAGGATTATGAACAGTGTGAATGTGACTTGAGAGTCTGGATGTGCCCATTGAACGGACATCTCCCAGACAGACCTTTAGAATCTCCCCTATGCTTTCTGAGTCCCCTTCTCATTTTTTGTTTTATAAAAGGTTGCGAAACCCTCCAGCTCCCATTAGAGAGCTGTGGATGGCGAGAGGAACCTGATTTTGTGGAAATGATGGATAGATATCCCAGCGTCAGGAGATTATCTATCCCCTTACATAAGTCTTTTAGGAAGCAAACAATAAAATTCTAAAAGCCCCTAATTCTGTGCCTCCTCTTGACAAAAAGATGGACAGGAGGTACACTTTGTCAGAATCCTGATACAGACTTTCTTTCACAGCAATGCAGTCATGTTGGGGTAGTTCAGGCTGCAGCCTGTGATAAAGATTACATTCCCTGGCTTCACATCCTCCTGACAAGGACTCAGGAAGATTGATGCCATGGCTAAAAAACAATACATGGCGGCGTCCTTGGGGCTCAGACAAGCAAATTACATAGCTTATGGCAAGATACCAAAAATCTAGATGATGGGACACTGTCATGGCTTTGGCTAAACAGGCCCCTAGCCAGCTTGCCAAGGAGCTGGAGCAGGTGGCTTCTGATGGTATTGAGGCTTCCAAGGTGCAATTCCATGCTGCTGTGGATTCTAATGATGTATCCTCTAGAGTCATGGCTACATCTGTGGCCTTCATAGGTTAGCTTGGCTCAGGTGTACTAACTTGTCAGGATACCCAGTCTAAGGCTATGGATTTTCCTGTGGTGGGAATTCTCTGTTTGGGGGCAAACAGAGATTATATGAAAAATGGATGAATACAGAACAACATAGAGTGCACAAGCCAAGGAGGCGGCAAGCCACTCCTCAGAAGCAGACCCCAGGGGTAGAGTGGCCCTTTCACAGGCCTTTTACCAAACCAGGCTTCTTCTGCTTATGCTCAGAGGGGGTTCTTCAGAGCAGAGGCAGGCAGGGTGCAAGTGAGGTCTGCTCCCACCCCTCAGACTAAAGCCTGCAAACAGGCACCCTGATAGAGGTGCCCAGGACGATTCTCCACTACACTGTAGGGCAGGCTGGCTTCGCCATGGGACTGGGAGTCTCTAACATCAGACAAATGGGTCCTGGAAGTAGTAAGCCAGGGTCTGGTTCTCAGCTTCAAAACATTTCAAAGATGAGGCCAGATTTTTTCCACCTGCAAACCCTCTAGAGACTTTTACCTTAGAAACAGAAGTCTCAACCCTCCTAGCTCTCAGAGCTGTAGAAAGGGTTCCCCCTACACCAGGCAAGGGTCTGTCTCCAGATATTCCTTACCCAAAAAGACAGGAGAATGGCGGCCCATTTTAGACCTAAGATATCTGAACAAGCACCTTTTGAAACCAAAGTTCAAAATGGTGACTCTGGCAATGATTTTACCTTCTCTAAGGCCAGGGGACTGGCTAGCTTCCCTGGTCCTCAAGGATGCCTATTTCCATGTTCTAATCAGAAGCTCCACCAAAGTACCTCAGATTCGAACTGCCCTCAGGTCACTACCAGTTCAAGCAATGCCTCTTGGCCTCTCCTCTGCCTCAAGGGTATTCACAAAATGTCTAGCAGTAGCAGTTGCTCATTTAAGAAGGCAAAGGATTGCTGGTTTCCCTATCTAGACGACTGGCTCATTGTAGGCCAGTCTCCAGAACAGGTCAAATCACACCTGCAAGTTACCCAGCAGCTGCTCACCTCTCTGGGCTTCTTGCTCAATCTTCCAAAGTCAGTTCTGGAACCTGTTCAGGTACTCACCTTCATAGGTGCAGAATTGGACACAAAGCAGGCCAGAACCTTCCTACCCTTAGAGAGGGTAAGGAACCTGGTGGCCCTGGCCTCCTCCTTCACTCTGCAGGTCTCTCGACCAGCAAGGCACTTCTTACAGCTCCTAGGGCACATGGCTGCTTCCACAGCCTTAGTGCAAGGCAAGATTTCAGATGAGGGACATTCAGTTTCACTGAGAGCCTTTTGGTCTCAGAGAAAGATCCCTTTCCAAGTTGGTCCTAGTGACTCGAACCCTGATCCAGGCCCTTCAGTGGTGGCAGGATCAGAGCAATTTAAGACTGGGGTCCCTTAATCCCTCTGTCGCATTCCTTGACCCTCACTACGGATGCATCCCTTCTGGGATGGGAGCTCACATGGGCGACCTCTCCACTCAGGAGTGTGGTCCCCTCAGGAATCTCTGCTCCACATCAATTTGCTGGAACTCAGAGCTGTCTTTCTAGCACTTCAAGTGTTTTCTGCATCTATTCAGAACAAAGTGGTACAAGTCAGAACAGACAACACCACCCCAATGTGGTACATCAACAAATAAGGGGCACTCGGTCATCGGCCTTGTGCACCGAAGCAATAAAGTTATGGTCTCTGGCTTATTCCCTGAACACTTCCCTCATAGCAGTTCACCTCCCAGGAAAGGACAATGTCCTGGCAGATGCTCTCAGCAGGATTTGCCAGGGCCATACGAATGGTCACTGGATCCCCAAGTACTGGGGATAGTTTTTGCCAGATGGGCACCCCTCAGATAGATCTTTTCGCAGCCCCAGACAATCACCAACTTCCACTGTTTTGTTGCAGGCCCCAGTGATGGGCTCAGTCCCTCTGGATGCCTTTCTCCTAGATTGGGAAGGAAGTTTCTTTATGCTTTTCCTCCTTCCTCTCCTATTCAAGGTGCTAGTCAAAATCAGATCCCAACCTTGCAGGATGATTCTGATTGCTCCAGATTGGGCCAGGCAGCCCTGGTATCCACTCCTTCTGTCCTTAACAGTCCATCTTCCCTGTGCCTCCCAGGAGACACAATCTGTTATCTTGTGCCCAGGGGAGGGTTTGGTATCCGGATCTCAAATCCCTCAACCTCAAGGCCTGGCTCTGAGGAGTTAGTTTGCTACCTACACCTTTCTCAAGGTGTTCTCGATATCCTGAAGGCTTCCAGGAAGCCTTCCACTAAGGACCACTTATAATTCTAAATTGAAAGGTTTTCCATCTGGTGCTCGGGAAGCATATTTCCCGGAATCTGCTGATTTGCCCGTTGTTCTGGACTATATGGTCCATCTTAATTCTTTGGGCCTGAGACCAGCTACCCTGAAAGTTCATTTGGCAGCTGTCTCTGCTTTTATTTTCAACGGAAAGCCCTCTTCTCTTTCCACTCACCCTGTTTTTCCAAGTTTTCAAGGGATTACTTCATACTAATCCACCTTTCAGGGACCGGCCCCTGCCTGGAATCTTAATGTTTGCATTGCTCAGTTGATGCAACCTCCCTTTGAGCCTCTGTCTTCTGCAGAGCTCAAGTATTTGACTTGGAAAACTGTTTTCTAGTAGCCATCACTTCTGCCAGGCATAAGTGAGTTACAAGCCTTGTCAGTGGAGACTGACTTTATTCCTTTCACAGGGATAAAGTAGTCCTTAGGACTAACAGGAAGTTTTTGCCTAAGGTGGTTTCAGACTTCTATCTTAACCAATCTATCTCCCTTCCAGTGTTCTTTACTGACCATTCCTCCTCTGGTGAGAGGAGGTTGCACAGTTAGATGTTAAGAGGGCCCTTAGTTACTATATAAGATGCAAGGGTCATGGGTTCAGATCCCTCCAACTTTTCTCACTTTTGGTGAGGTTGGAAAAGTAAACCTGCCACTAAGAGATCCATTGCCAGGTGGATTGTCTCTTGTATCCAATTTTGTTATCAAAAACTGGGAAAGGTTCCCCTTCAGGCCTGAGGGGCTCACTCTACCAGAGGTACAGCTGCGTCTATAGCTGCTGCCAGAGACATCCCTATTTTGAGATATGTCAAGCAGCTACTTGGAAGCAGTACACACTTTCACCAAAGCATTACTCCTTGGATGTCAGGCCAGGAGGATGCTAGATTTGCACAGCCGTGCTTCAGAACCTATTCCTAAGTAGGTTCTGTCCCTCCTCCATGGAGGTACTGCTGTGTATTCTGCAATTGTCATAATATAGCAAGACTTCATGTTGTTTGAAGAAAAAATTACTCACCTTAGTAATGTTGTTTCTTCTAATGGAGTCTTATATATTTAATCTCCCCAACCTGCCCCTCTCAGAACTTCTACTTGGGTATGGGGTGGGCAGTCCAGTATAGGCACGGTTATGCCCATTATATGTTTTATCACCTTTTGGGGTTTGGGGTGTGGTGTTTTATTCTACATTATTTTATTATTTTCTGGTTCCCTGACTTGAGCCTTTGTGTTGGGACCAGGAATATGTGTTAATATTTAGGTAGCCAGTTGCCTAGTGTAGGTTACAGCTTCCACACAGAACCTTAGTGAGTTTTTGCTCGTAAAAATCTGACAGTTTCAGTTTGAAATTATCCAGACAGAGCTTCTCTAACCGAGCTAGCGCTCTAAACTCCATTTTAGAATGGTAGTTAACCCTTTCACCTCGAGACAGTTCTAATGGTGGGACAAACTGCAATTGTCATAATATAGCAAGACTCCATTAGAAGAAACAACATTACTAAGGTGAGTAATTTTTTCTTACAGGTGAGTAACCTTTTCTTTCTGCAGACTGGGAGCACCCGTCTGAACTGTAACATGATTGTTAAACACTGTACCGCACTTAATTAGTGCTGCAGTAAAATGTTTCTCCATAAGTGTGGTCCTGTTTCTACTCATTTGTACCCTGCTTAATGTTGTAACTGCACACTAATACCACTTGTTAGTTGATGTCTTTCTGTTCTGCAATGTTTCATCACCTATAAATGTCTTGTATTCCTTGTTGACTTGGAGCCTTTGTAAACTAGCGGCTCAAAGGTATTAATCAATTTGAAATAAATAAAATAAATACATAAAAATCTTCAATCAGTGGGGTTTACCAGATCTTGATCTGTTCACCACCCTTCCAGCACAAAACTACCCAGTTTCTGCCTGCTTCTTCCCCGGGCGTGGTGTTTTCTGGTGAGATGCACTGTCTCTCTGCTGGACAGGGAGGTTTTGAACACCTTTCCTCTGTTGCAGAGGGTAGTTTTGAAACTGCAACAAGAAGGGGCCGCACTGATCTTTATAGCCCCTTATTGGCCTCCAAGTATGGTTTCCTCTGCTCCAGCAGTTGGCAATGGAACCTCCTGTTCACCTATCCTCTGCCAGAACCTGATGACAAGACCAGGGCTAGCTGGTCCATCTGGGCCTCAAATCCTTCACCTTCATGCATGGCACCTGCTGACATAGCCGTTGCATGCTTTGGGGCCTCTTCAGAATGGCACAAGTTCTTGTGGTGGCGAGAAAACCATCCACAAGAACTACATATGCTATGAAATCAAAGAGGTTCTTCATTTGTGCATCCGCCAAGGGTTGGGACCCACAGGTCATGGAATACCTGCTGCACCTCTCTGACCTTGGCCTTAGTTACTCTTCTCTGAAGGTACACTTGTCTGCCATTTGTGCCTACCACACTCTGGTGGACAGCAAAACTTTGGCTCAGTTGGAGGTTTCCAAAACCTTTTGGAAAGGAATCCTCCATCTGAAACCCAGTGAGGAACCCTGTTCCTCCATGGGATTTTAAATTTTATTCTTGAGAAGCTCACTTTGCCTCCCTTTGAACGGCTGCAAGCTGTGACCTCGCTTACCTTTCCTGGAAAGTGCTCTTTTAAGTTGTCATTACTTCTGCTGAAAGGATTTCCAAGGTTCAGGCCCTGATGTGCAAGGAGCCTTATTTGATTTTCCACAGAGAACGGGTGACTCTGTGTACAAATCTAAGTTTCTACCAAAGGTGGTTTCTGAATTTACTTGAATCAGACCATACACTTGCCAGTGTATTGCCCGAGCATTCTTATCAAGGGGAGGCCATCGATGCACACACCTGATGTGTACAGAACTTTGTGTTATTACAGAACAGAACAAAGTCAGTCCACAGAGCGGATCAACGCTTTTGTTTCCTTTGCACTCAAAGAGTGGGTGCAGCAGTTTTCAAACAATGTTTATCAAATGGTTGGAAAACTGAATTGTGTTTTATCAGAAGTATAACAAGCCCCTTCGGAAGTTAAGGGCACTCAACCAGATGCATGGCTGCATGTACTGCTTGTTTTAGGAATGTTTCTGCATGGACATTGTGCTGCAGCCACTTGAGCTCTGTCACACTTGCCAAACATTACAGTCTGGACATTGCCTCTCAGTGCAGGGGCGGGCTTTGGACTAACTCTCCTACAGGTCCTCCTGTCATAATTCTGTACCTACTGCAGACCTTTCCTGCCTCCCTGCTTCAGCCTTTGTCTGAATTACACTGCTTGGGACTCAGTCCTAATGGTTAGTACCTACTGCAAGAGCCCTCGAGAAGTAAGATGTACAGTTACCTCAGAACTTACCGTAACAGCAGATCTTGAGAGAAGCTCTTGCAGTAGATATCTCTTTCCTCCCACCTCCCCTGCTTCTACTTATTTTTCAAACAACATGAAGTCTTGCTATATTCTGACATATGCAGTGAGTCCCAACCTTCGAACTGCTCCGGAGGTGAAAGAGTTAACTTTCCATGCCAGGCATGGGCAGCTGAACTCGAGCTCGGTTGAAACTATGTCTGTTCTTCAAACTCAAACCGTCAGATTCTTTACTCCGCCTCACTGAACAGTCGCTTCAGAGATTTCTCCTTCTTGGTTCATTTTGTCGGTTAAAGTGTTGTTTTTCTCGGGTTTTCTACAATTTAAACCGCAATCGGTCGGTTCAGACTCTGTCTGTGGTATTTGTGAGTACTAGATAGGGTTACATTAATTCTCTTCTGTGTGGAACTTGTAAACTGTTTATCGGTTTGGTTTGAACCGATCAGGTTGTTTAAAATATCTTAATCTGTGATTTAGAGTGTGGTTACCGGTTCTTATCGGTTCTAAAAAAGCAGTTTTATACGTTTTTTCCACGACCATGACACGGTTGGGAACCGAAAGGAGGGTCTTGCCTGGCGGATTGCCATAAGCGGGTAAGATTTGGTTAGGACTGGCACTATGGCTGAGAAACCCAAAAGAAAAACCGGGCCCACTGGGTTTCAACACTGCAGTGTGTGTGGGGAAGTTTTGCCAAGGCTGACCCCACACCACCTGTGTTTATTGTCTGGGGTTTGACCACCTCAATGCAGACTGCCAGATTTGTAAAATTTTCCTGCAGCTACCCTGGAAAAGAGAGTTGGTAGGCTCAGGGAAAGGGAGGCCTGAAAAGTCCGCTGAACGGATGGCCAGCCGGTTGGTTCAACCGAACCAGAGAGTGCCCTGACCAAGCGAGACTTCCTTGGGCAAAGGAGACTCAACTCGAGGAGTCGGTTCCAGCAAAAGGACTAGGAAATCACCTGGTGTGGAGCCAAAACTTTCCTCTTCAACCGCTGAAGAAATAGCCAAAGCGATTAAAATTGTCCAGTCGCTTTCCCGGTTCCGACCGAACCGGCACCATCAGGTAAGCGCCCAGTTCGGCCGGTTCCACCTGTTCAAGAGTATGATTTAGAATATTATGAACCGGAGAAGGGGAAGAGGAGTATGAGGAGAGTGAATGTGGATTTGAAAGTCTGGATGTCCCATTGACCGGACATCTCCCTAGACAGACCTTCAGAGTGTCTCCTCCTAGAGCTTTCTGAGTCCCCTTCTCTTTTTATGTTTTATAAAAGTGGCTGAAACCCTCAGCTCCCTATGGAGGAAGCTGTGGATGATCAAGAGGAGCCTGACTATGTGGAAATGATGGATATTCCAAAGTCTAGGAGACTGTCTATTCCCTTGCATAAATCTTTTGAAACAGACATTTAAAATTCTAAAACTCCTCATACTATACTTCCTGTGGATAAGAGAATGGACAAGAGGTACACATTGTCAGGCTCTGATCACGGAGTTCCTTACACAACAATGCAGCCATGTTGGGGTAGTGCAGGCTGCAGCTTGTGACAAGGCAAATATTCCTTGGCTTCACACCCCGGACAAGGACTCCAGGATTGATGCCATGGCAAAGAAACAGTACATGGCAGCATCCTTGGGACTCAGACAGACAAATTATATGGCTTATGTTGCTAGATATCAGAAATCCAGATGAGATACTGTTATGGCTCTAGCAAAACAGGTCCCTGGCCAGCTTGCCAAGGAGCTGGAGCAGGTGGCTGCTGATGGTATTGAGGCATCCAAGGTGCAATTCCATGCTGCAGTGGACTCAAATGATGTGTCATCAAGAGTTATGGCTACATCTGTGGCACTTTGCAGAATGGCTTGGCTCAGGTGTACTAGCCTGTCACAGGATACCCAGACTAAGGCCATGGATTTTCCTGTTGTGGGTAATTCCCTGTTTGGGGAGCAGACAGAGAATTGCATGAAGAAAATGGATGAGTATGGGACCACCTATAGGAGTGCACAGGCCAAGGAAAGGCAGGTCACTCCTCAAAGGCAGCTTCCCAGGGGCAGGGAGGCCTTTTCATGAGCCTTTACCAAGCCCAGGCCTCCTCTTCTGCTTATGCCCAGAGGGGTTCTTTAGAGAGAGAGGCAGGCCAGGTGCAAGCAGGCCTGCTTCACCTCAGCCCAAAGCCCTGCCAGGCAGGCACCCTGATGGGGTTGCCAGGGCGATTCTCAACTACCTGTAGGGGCAGGCTGGATTACTTTGTCCAGGACTGGGAGTCTCTGACATAAGACAAGTGGGTCCTGGAAGTAGTAAGCCAGGGACTGGTTCTCAGCTTCAAAAGTTTCCAAAGATGAGAACCAGATCCTTTCCACCTGCAAATCCACCAGAGGCACTTGCCCTAGAGGCAGAGGTCTCTTCTCTGCTGACTCTCAGAGCTGTGGAAAGGGTTCCACCCTACACCAGTGCAAAGGGTTGTACTCAGGTACTTCCTTACCCCAAAAAGACAGGAGAATGGCTGCCCATCCTGGATCTCAGATACTTAAACAAGCACCTTTAAAACCAAAATTCAAAATGGTGACTCTGGGAATTATTCTACCCTCCTCTAAGGCCAGGGGAATGGCTAGCGTCCCTGGACCTCAATGATGCCTACTTCCATATTCTCATCAGAAGCTCCCATCGAAAGTACCTCAGGTTCGAGCTGCCCTCGGGCCATTACCAGTTCAGAGCAATGCCCTTTTGCCTCACCTCTGCTCCAAGGGTATTCACAAAATGCCTGGCAGTAGCAGTTGCTTCTCTAAGAAGACAAAAAATTGCCATATTCCTTACCTGGCCGACTGGCTCATAGTAGGCCAGTCCCCAGACCAAGTCAAGTTACACCTACAGATAACTCAGCAACTGCTCACCTCTCTAGGTTTCCTTCTGAATCTTTCAAAGTCAGTTCTAGAGCCTGTCCAGCTCCTCACCTTCATAGGCACAGAACTGAGCACAGAGAAAGCCAGAGCCTTTCTTCCTTTGGACAGGGCAAGGACCCTGGTCTCTCTGGCCTCCTCATTCACCCTGCAGGTGTCTCGACCAGCAAGGCATTTTCTGCAGCTCCTGGGGCACATGGCTGCTTCTACAGCAGTAGTGCAGGGAGCAAGATTTCAGATGAGGGACATTCAGTTCCATTTGAGAGCCTTTTGGTCTCAATGGAAAGACCCTCTAACCAAATTGATCCCAGTGACTCAGACCCTGATCCAGGCCCTACAGTGGTGGCAGGATCAGAGCAATCTCAGACAAGGATTCCTTTTGTCCTCAGTCTCACTCCTTAATCCTTACTACAGATGCATCCCTCTTGGGGTGGGAGCTCACATGGGCGACCTCACTACCCAGGGTTGTGGTCCCCTCAGGAATCTCTGCTCCACATCAATCTGTTGGAACTCAGAGCAGTTTTTCTAGCACTTCAAACTTTTTCCAAATCTGTTCAGAACAAAGTTGTACAGGTCAGAACAGACACCACCACCACAATGTGGTACATCAACAAGCAAGGGGCACTCGGTCTCGACCTTGTGCACCAAAGCAATGAAGTTGTGGTCTCTGGCTTATTCCCTGAACACCTCCCTACGGCAGTTCACCTCCCAGGCAAGGAAAATGTCCTGGCAGATGCTCTCAGCAGGATTTCCCAGGGCCATCATGAATGGTTACTGGACCCCTGGTCTTGGAGGTGGTATTTGCCAGATGGGGCACCCATGAGATAGATCTTTTGCAGCCCCAGACAATCACCAACTTCCCCTTTTTGCTGCAGGTCCCCAGTGTTGGGCTTAGTCCCTCTGGATGCCTTAGTTCTCATTTGGGAAGGAAGTTTCTCTGCTCCCCCTTCCCTCTTCTGTTCAAAGTGCTAGTCAAAATCAGATCTCAACCCTGCAAGATGATCCTGATTGCTCCAGATTGGCCCAGACAACCCTGGTATCCACTCCTACTGTCCTTAGCAGTCCATCTTCCCTGTGTCTTCCCAGGAATCACAACCTGTTAACCTGTGCTCAGGGAGAGTTTGGTACCCAAACCTCAAATCTCTCAATCTCAAGGCCTGGCTCTTGAAGAGTTAGTTTGCTGATTTACACCTCTCCCAAGGTGTAATGGATATCCTGAAGGCTTCTAGAAAACCTTCCACCAGGGCTACTTATAATTCCAAATGGAAGAGGTTTTCCATTTGGTGTTCTGAAAGCATATTTCCCCAGAATCTGCTGATTTACCCACAGTCCTGGATTATATGGTCCACTTAAATACCTTGGGGCTAAGACCAGCTACCCTAAAAGTGCATCTGGCAGCTGTGTCTGCTTTTATTTCAACAGATAAGCCCTCTTCTCTTTCAGCTCACCCTCTATTCTCCAAGTTTTCAAGGGATTGCTTCACTCCAACCCTTCATTCAGGGACCCTGCCCTGCTTGGGACCTTAATGTTTGCATTGCTTAGCTTATGCAACCTCCCTTTGAGCCTTTGTCTTCAGCAGAGCTTAAGTACTTGACTTGGAAGACTGTGTTTCTGGTAGCCATCACTTCTGCCAGGCATAAGTGAATTACAAGCTTTGTCAGTGGAGCCTGTTTTATCTCCTTTCATAGAGACAGGGTGGTCCTCAGGACTAACAGGAAGTTGTTGCCTAAGGTGGTTTCAGATTTCCACCTTAATCAATCTATATCTCTTCAGTGTACTTCACTGACCATTCCTTCTCTGGCGGAGGAGGCTACACAGCTTAGATGTGAAGAGAGCCCTTTGTTACTACATAGAATGTACCGAGGGTCACAGGTTTGACTCCCTCAACTGTTCCTCACTTATGGTGAGATTGGTAAAGGAAACCTGCCACTAAAGATCCATTGCCAGGTGGATTGTCTCTTGTATCCAATATTGCTATGAAAAACTGGGTAAGTTTCCTCCCTCAGGCCTGAGGGCTCACTCTACCAGAGGTACAGCTGCTTCCCTGACTGCTGCCAGGGACATCCCTATTCTAGAGATATGTCAAGCAGCTACCTGGAAAACAGTTCACACTTTTACCAAGCATTACTCCCTGGACATCCAGTCTAGGGTGATGCTCGGTTTTTACAACTGTCTTCCAGGGTCTATTTCCTAAGTAGGTTCTGTCCCTCCTCCATGGAGAGTACTGCTTTGTAGTCTGCATATGTCAGAATATAGCAAAACTTCATGTTGTTTGAAGAAAAATTACTCACCTTAGTAATGTTGTTTCTTCTAATGGAGTCTTACTATATTCTGACTCCTCCTGCTCCTCAGAACCTCTGTTTTGGGATGTGGGTGGGCAGTGCAGTGTTGCACTGTAGTTGCCCACCTTGTTGTTTTTCACCCCTCCTTTCTTGGGGTGACTTGGTGTTGTGTTTTTCATTTTGGGTCTCCTGACTTGAGTCTTTGTTTTGGGACCAAAAATGTGTTCTTATGTTTAGTAGCCAGTTGGCTAGTGTAGGTTTACAGCTTCACACAGGACCTCAGTGAGTTTAGCTCAGAAGATCTGACGGTTTGAGTTTGAAGAACAGACAGAGTTTCAACCGAGCTCGAGCTCAGCTGCTCCATGCCTGGCATGGAAAGTTAACTCTTTCGCCTCCGAGCAGTTCGAAGGTTGGGACTCACTGCATATGTCAGAATATAGCAAGACTCCATTAGAAGAAACAACATTACTAAGGTGAGTAATTTTTCTTTTCTTCCTAGCCTTTCCTTTGGCTTCAGGAGCTCACTCCTTTCTCTCGCACCTTCTTAGATCTCTGGCAGGAGAACTGGAGGCAGGTGTGGGACCATCCACTATATAGTTTCACACTGGCGTCTGTCACGTGGCGTCAGGTGGGTGGTCCCTGCCAGACACTGCTAGCTATAGTTTTCTCCATGTGGTCCCAGCCTGATGGCTCTAGTCCTAATGGCAAGTACCTACTGCAAGAGCCTCTCTCGAAGATCTACTGTTATGGTAAGTTCTTACATAACTGTACTTTTGGGTGGTAACCCTTAGGGTTGTTGCCCTCCTGAACAAAGGGATTGGACATGCTTCCTTGATATGCAGGATGCATGTCTTCATATCAAGATATGTGCACTCTACCCAGAATATCTCAGATTTCAGTTTCTGGGGGCACAGTTCCAGTTCGAGCCTGCCCTATGGCTTATCCTCGGCTCCTCGAGTGTTTACCAGGTGCCTAGCAGTGGTCGTGGCTGCCCTCAGGAGACATAGATTTTATGTCTTCCCCTATCTGGATGATTGGTTGCTCAAAGCTTCATCCAGGGACAGGCACATCTGAACCCTGGAACACAACATTCATCTTTTCCAAGACGTAGGCATTATAGTCAGGTTGCCCAAGTCCATCCTAACACCTGGTCATTGACTGTAGTACATTATGGCAGTCCTGGACATGGCACAGGGCATGATCTTCCTTCCTCAGGACAGGCGGATCGTCTCATAGCCCAAGCCAGGGTGATGTTCCACAGCTGCTGTGTCTCTACCAGAGTCTTTATTCGGTCCTGGGTATGATGGCAGCGGCCACAGTCACGGTACCTCTGGCCAGATTGCATATGAGGATCCCCAGTGGATGTTGATAATCCAGTGGGACCAATGTATGGATGATCTGGAACAGGAAGTCCTGGTCTCTTATGGTGGATGGAACCCACCAGTCTTCTCAGAGGATTCTCTTTGCCATTCCCTCCCTCAGCAGATTCTGACCACAGATTCCTCAAAGATAGGCTGGAGAGCTCATCTGGGCTCACATCAAACACAAGGGATGTGGTCCGCATTGAGTCCTCTCTCCATATCAATGTTCTGGAGATGAGGGCGGTGCTTTATGCCCAGCTGGCCTTTCAGACTGCTGTCCCTGGCCTTCTGTTGGTGTAGATCAGACAATGAGTGTCATCCACTACATCAACAAGGAAGGGTACTCACTGTACCTCCTCTGCAGGGAAGAGATAAGTCTGGTACTAGGCTCTGGACCATGACCTGGAACTGTCAGCCATCCATGTTCCAGGTGTCCAGAACGTCTTGGCGGATGATCTAAACCGGTCAAAGTCAAAGACACATGAGTGGGAGCTCCTGACCTCTGTTGTCGAAGACCTCTTCGACAGATGGGGTTGTCCAGAGCTGGACCTTTTGTATCTCCACTAACACAGAACTGCCGCATTTTTTGCTCACTAGATCCAGGGCCTGGAGTTTTCTGGCAAGAATCGTTGTCCCTGTCCTGGAAAGGAGGTTTCTGTCGCCTTTCCTCCCTTCCTGCTGCTTCAGAGGTGCTAATCAAGCTACAGATGGAAGAGCTCGATGATCCTCATCGCCCCCTTTTGGCATCATCAGATCCGGTTCCTTCTCTCCAACAGCTAGCAGTGGAACCTTCAGTGTACATCTTCCTTTGTGCACCGGCTTGCTGTCCCTGAACTGGGCCCACTGGTCCATCTGGACCTCAAGTCCCTATACCTTCACACCTGGCTCCTGAGGACATAGCCATGGCCGGGCTGGGGTGTCACCCAAAGTGGCTGATGTCTTCTACCAGAGCCACTTATACTGTGAAGTGGATCGATTTACGCTATGGGCTTGTTCACACCAGCTGGACCCTTTCACATGTCATGTGAATCAGATCTTAGAGTACCTGTTGCCTTTTGGACTCGAGTCTCTGGGGTACTCCTGTCTTAAGGTGCACATGTCTGCCATCTCTGCTTTCCATGCACCCATTATTTCCAAACATGTGGGTGTATGTGCATTTAATGAGAGACATACCAACAGATGAGAGGAAGAAAAGTAATTGCCTTGAAATTATGTATTTATCTGTGCAGCCACGGTGTGTGCATCTGAGAGAGTAATGTGCTCAGGACAACCCTGTGTCCAGTTGCCTTGGTGGCGCAGCTGGAAGGGTATTCAGGGTGGACTGGGTTCAGTTCTAGCTGATGCACTTCTTTTCTCATCTGTTGTCTTTCATTAAGTGCAGATCACACCCAGGTGTTAGAAATAATGTATTTTTCAAACAACATGAAGTCTTGCTGTATTCTGACTATTGCAGTTAGGTCCTGCCTTTCAACTGCCCGGAGAACAAAAGTTAACTTTCCATGCGCATGGAGCGTTCAGCGTCAGATTTTTACGCCGCCTCACTGAACAGTCGCTCCGGAGATTTCTCCTTTGCTCGGTTCAAAAAGTTGGTTAAAGTGTCGTTTTTCTCCAGTTTCTACCGAATTTCTGCTACTGAACCTGTTTGTTTAAGTCTCTGTCTGTGGTACTGTGAGTACTAGATAGGTTTGCATTTAGTTTCTGTGTGGAACTTGTAAATATTGGATCGGTTCGGTTTGAACCGATCAGATTAATTTAAAAAGTTTTGAATTTATTAGAGTGTAGGTAACGGTCCATATCGGTTCTAAAAATTGGATTTAATTGCGTTTTTTTCCAAGACCCATAACGGTCAGGAACCAATAGGGTGTCTTGCCTGGTGGATTGCCGATAAAGGGTAAGTTTAGATAGGATTGGCCATGTCTGAGAAACCCAAGAAAAACCGACCCGCTGGGTTTCAACACTGTAGTGTGTGGGAAACTTTGCTAAGGCTGATCCCCACACCACCTGTGTATATTGTCTGGGGTTTGACCACCTCGATTCAGACTGCCAAATTTGTAAAAGTTTTCCCAAAGCTACCCTGGATAAGAGAGTAGGTAGACTGAGAGAAAGGGAGGCTGAGAAGTCCGCTGACCGGATGGCCAGCCGGTTTGGTTCCGACCGAACCAGAAGGAGTGCCCTCTGACCAGGGCAAAACTTCTTTGGGCAAAGGAGAGCCAATTCTGAGGAGTCTGTTCCGGTTAAAAGAAAGAGAAGAGAAAATCATCCAGTTCGGATCCACAAATTCTTTCTCCAACTGCTGATGAAATAGCCAAAGCGATAAGGATAGTTCAGTTATAACCCGGTTCCGGCCGAACCGGCACCATCTGTCAGAGGCTACGGTTGGTCGGTCTCCCGATTCCAGATTATACTTTAGAAAATTTTATGAACCGGAGGAGGAGGAGGAGGAAGTATGTGGATGATGATGATGATATGAAAGTCTGGATGTGCCTGTTGACCCGGACATCTCCCCAGACAGACCTTCAGCTGTTTCTCCTCCTAGGCTTTCTGAGTCCCTTCCCACTTTGTTTTACAAGAAAGTGGCTGAAACCCTCCAGCTTCCAATGGGAGAAGCAGTAGAGGATCAGGAGGAGCCTGATTCTGTTGAGATGATGGACATCCCAGAGTCCAGGAGATTGCCTATTCTCCTCCATAAATCGCTTGGGAAACAGACATTTAAAATTCTAAAGACTCCTAATTCCATACCTCCTGTGGACAGATGAATGGACAAGAGGTATACCCTTCCAGAGCTCGGACACGGAGTTCCTTTCTCAGCAATGCAGCCATGTTGGGTAGTGCAGGTTGCTGCCTGTGATAAGGCATATATTCCCTTGACTTCACACCCCCAGATAAGGACTCCAGGAGGACTGATGCCATGGCAAAGAAGCAGTACATGGCAACATCTTTGGGACTCAGGCAGGCTAGCGCTATGGCCTACACAGTTAGATACCAGAAGTCTGGGTGGGACACTGTGCTGGCTCTGGCTAAATAGGCCCCTGACCAGCTTGCCAAGGAGCTGGAGCAGGTGGCTGCGGATGGGATTGAGGCATCCAAGGTGCAATTTCATGCTGCTGTGGACTCCAATGATGTTTCATCTAGAGTCATGGCTACATCTGTGGCCCTTGGGAGGATGGCTTGGCTCAGATGTACTAGCCTATCACAGGATACCCATGCTAAGCCATGGATTTCCTGTCATTGGTAATTCTCTGTTTGGGGAGCAGACAGAGAACTACATGAAAAGATGAGTCGAGTACAGGACCACCTACAGGAGTGCTCAGGCCAAAGAAAGGCAAGCCACTCCTCAGAGACAGCATTCCAGGGGCAGGGGCAGGCCTTTTCAAAGGCCTTTTACGAGCCCAGGCCTCCTCTTCTGCTTATGCTCAGAGGGGTTCTTCAGAGAGAGAGAGGCAGGCAGCGGGAATGAGCAGGCCTGCTTCCACCCCTCAGCCTAAAGCCCCTGCCAAGCAGACACCCTGATGGGTCTGCCGGGCCGATTCTCCAATACCTCTAGGAGGCAGGCTGGCTTACTTTGTCCAGGACTGGAAGTCTCGACATCAGACAAGTGGGTCCTGGAAGTAGTAAGCCAGGGACTGGTTCTCAGCTTCAAAAATTTCCCAAGATGAGAACCAGATCCTTTCCACCTGCAAATCCATCAGAGACCCTTGCCCTAGAGGCAGAGGTTTCTTCCCTCCTGGTCTCAGAGCCATAAAAGGGTTCCTACCCTACACAGAGGCAAAGGATTGTACTCCAGGTACTTCCTAACCCCCAAAAAACAGGAGAATGTCGCCCATCCTGGATCTAAGATATCTGAACAAGCACCTTTAAAACCAAAATTCAAAATGGTGACTCTGGGTATAATTCTGCTGTCTCTAAGGCCAGGGGACTGGCTAACCTCCTGGACCTCAAAGATGCCTATTTTCACATTCCCATCAGGTGCTCCCACAGAAAGTACCTGGGTTGTAGAGTTGCCCTCAGGCCACTATCAATTCAGTGCAATGCCCTTTGGCTAACATCAGCCCCAAGGGTTTTCACAAAGTGCTTGGCAGTAGTGGTTGCTTTCTAAGGAGAAAAAGATCTCCATCTTTCCATACTTGTGACTGGCTCATAGTGGGTCAGTCTCCACACCAAGTCAAGTCGCATCTGCAAATAACTCAGCAAGTGCTCACTTCCTTAGGATTCCTCCTCAGCCTTCCAAAGTCAGTTCTCGAACCAGTACAGCTCCTCACCTTTATAGGGGCAGAGCTGGATACAATAAGGGCAGAGCTTCCTTCCCTGGACAGGGCAGGACGCTTATAGAACTGGCCTCTTCATTCACCCTTCAGGTGTCTCGACAGCAAGGCATTTCCTGCAGCTCCTGGGCCACATGGCAGCCTCTACAGCAGTGATCCAGGGGCAAGATTGCAGATTAGGGACATTCAGTTCCACTTAACAGCCTTCTGGTCCCAAAGAAAGGATTCCTTACCAAACTAGTCCCAGTGACTGGAACCCTGATCCAGGCTTTGCAGTGGTGGCAGGATCAAAACAATTTGAGACAGGGAGTTCCTTTTGTCACTCAGTCTCATTCAGTGATACTCACCACAGATTCCTCCCTGCTGGGCTGGGAGCCCACTTGGGGATCTTGCCACCCAAGGCTGTGGTCACCTCAAGAATCTCTGCTTCACATAAATCTCTTGGAACTCAGAGCAGTGTTTCTGGCACTGCAAGCCTTTTCCAAATCTGTACAGAACAAGGTGGTCCAGATCAGAACAGATAATACCACCACAATGTGGTACATCAACAGCAAGGAGGCACTTGGTCTCGGCCTTGTGCACAGAAAGCAATGAAGTTGTGGTCTCTAGCCTATTCTCTGCAAACCTCTCTGATAGCAGTTCACCTCCAGGGAAGGACAATGTTCTAGCAGATGCTCTTAGCTAGGATATCCCAGGGCCATCACGAATGGACCCTAGATCCCCTAGTTTTAAAAGTGATTTTCTCGAGATGGGGCACTCCACAGATAAATCTTTTTGCAGCCCAGACAATCACCAACTTCCTCTCTTTTGTTGCAGACCCCAGTCTTGGGCTCAGTCCCCTGGATGCTCTGATTCTGAATTGGGAAGGAAATTCCTGTACGCTTTCCCCCTTCCTCTCCTGTTCAAAGTGTTAGTCAAGATCAGGTCTCAACCATGCAAAGTGATTCTGATTGCTCCAGACAGGGCAGACAGCCCTGGTACCCACTGTTGCTGTCCTTAGCAGTCCACCTTCCCTGTCTCTTCCCAGGAATTACAACCTGTTGACATCTTCTCAGGGAGGATTTGGTATCGAACCTCAAAACTCTCAATCTCAAGGCATGGCTCTTGAAAAGTTAGAGTTTGCTTTTCTACACCTTTCTCAAGGGGTTCTGGATATCTTTAAGGCTTCTAAGCTTTCCACCAGAAAGACTTACAACTCAAAATAGAAAAGGTTCACTATTTGGTGCTCTAATAAGCATATTTCTCCAGAATCTGCTGGGTTGCCTACAGTCCTGGACTATAGGTTCATCTTAATGGCTTGGGACTTAGGCCAGCTACATAAAGTGCATCTGGCAGCTGTTTCTGCCTTCTTGTCAGTAGGCAAGTCCTCTCCTCTGTCCGCCCATCCTGTGTTTTGTAAGTTCTTCAAGGGATTGCTGCACACCAATCCCCCTTTAGGGACCCTGCTCCTGCTTGGGACCTTAATGTTTGCATTGCTCAGCTTATGCAACCACCCTTTGAGCCTTTGTCCTCAGCAGAGCTGAAGTACTTGACTTGGAAAACTGTGTTTTGGTAGCCATTACCTCTGCCAGGCGATCAGTGAATTGCAAGTCCTGTCAGTGGAGCCTGATTTCATCTCTTTCCATAGAGATAAAGTGGTCCTAAGAACTAACAGGAAGTTTTGCCTAAGGTGGTTTCAGATTTCCACCTTAATCAGTCTATGTCTCTCCCTGTTTTCTTCACTGACCATTCCTCCTCTGGAGAAGAAGGCTACACAGCTTGGATGTTAAAAGGGCCCTCAGCTACTACATAGAGCGCACCAAGGGTCACAGGTTTGAGTCCCTCAGTTTTGCCTCACATATGGAGAGGTCGTAGAAGGGCAAACCTGCCACTAAAGATCTATTGTCAGGTGGATTGTCTCTTGTATACAGTTCTGCTATGAAAAACTGGGTAGAACCCACCCTCAGGCCTGAGGGCTCACTCTACTAGAGGTACAGCTGCTTCCCTGGCTGCCGGGATATTCTATCTTAGAAATTTGTCAAGCAGCCACCTGGAAAACAGTCCATACATTCACCAAGCATTATTCTCTGGATATCCAGGCTAGGAGTGATACTCGGTTTGGCACAGCAGTACTTCAGAGCCTATTCCCAAAGTAGGTTCTGTCCCTTCTCCATGGAGGTACTGCTTAGTAGTCTGCAATAGTGGGAATAGAGCAAGACTTCATGTGGTTTGAAGAAAAAATTAATCACCTTAATAATGTTGTTTCATCTAATGGAGTCTTGCTGTATTCTGACCTCTCGCCTCCCCTCTCAGAACCTGTTTTTTGGGATGTGGGTGGGCAGGAGCAGTGTTGGCACCTAGAGGTGCCCTTTTCACCCTCCTTTATTTTGGGTGTGTGTTGTGTTTTGTTTTTGGCTTTCCTGACTTGAGTCTTTGCTTTGAAAACAAAAACCCTTATAAATTTAGTTGCCAGTTGGCTAGTATGAGTTTACAGTTTCCACAGAACTTCTAGTGAGTATTGCTCGTAAAGATCTGCGGTTGGAGTTTAAACAACAGCAGACAGGGGCTTCAACCGAGCTCGCTGAATGTTCCATGCTGGCCATGGAAAGTTAACTGTTTGTTCTCCGGGCAGTTGAAAGGCAGGACCTAACTGCAATAGTCAGAATACAGCAAGACTCCATTAGAAGAAACAACATTACTAAGGTGAGTAATTTTTCATCTGTGCAACCACCAGTGTGTGCATGTGAGAAAGGGTAATGTGCTCAGGGCAGCCCAGTGTTCAGATGCCTGAGTGGTGCAGTTAATAGCGCAGGTCAGAATGGTATTCTGGACAGCCTGGGTTCAAGTCCAGCTGAGGCACTTACTACTTTCTTTCATCTGTTGGTATGTCTGTCATTTAATGCACATCGCACCCATGTGTTGAAATAATGTATTTATCTGTGCAGCCACTGTGCGTGCATCTAGAAAGTGTAGTGTGCTCGGGTACAGCTTGGTCTCCTGCTGCCTCTGTGCAGCTGGTAGCGCAATCGGAAAGGTATTTCGGACGGCCTGGGTTCAAATGCCAACTGAGGCACTTATTAATTTCTTTCATTTGTTGGTATATATACCAACAAATAAGAAAAAAGTAATACCAGACTCTCATCACTTCCCTGTAGAGGGTACAAGCTGGGAGTTCAAATTTTGAGTTTGGTGCCGACCGAAGATGTTGGTCACTGACCTGCATGACATGTGCATGGACTGCTTGGGCGGGCAATACAACATGGCCAGGTGCGGTCTTTGCAACAGCATGCTTCTAGAGTCCTTTGTGGACAGGGAGCTCCTTCTCTTGCTGGGTTGTCTTTGAAACAGGATCAAAGACCACCCTAAGAGCCACAAGATGGCCTCGGCTGTGGTCGGCTTGGCTAGAAATCTGTGACCCTTGAGGTGGAAGCGACAGCAGCCATGGTGGGCACCTCCTCAGTCTCGGTGCTATTCCCAACTGGGGCCAGTATCTGATGTTCATTCACTGGAGGATTCTGGGATGTGTGTTTGTCCCTCTAGACCATGGCAGAGAGCCCTGCCCTTGCATGCTGAGAAGCACAAACACTGTCAGCGCCAGTTGTGGGACCTGGAGAGATCATGGTCCTCCTGGTCTCTCAACTTGCCTGACTGCTCAGCAGCTTTTGAGTGCTCCTTTTGTTGAGGGTCAGATCAGGCATGTTGAGGCTCTTCAGTTCCCCCATCAAGCTAGTTGACTTGACTCCAGTCCAGCAGGCTACTGAGTTCTTTCTTGAGCCTGTCGAACCATTGTCAGAGAAGGTAAGGGTTTCCACTTGAAGACCCCTGTGCCCCCGGTCCTCACCCAGGAATCCTTGATATGGTTGGTGTCCCCTTGTGGTCCTCAGCGGTGCTGCCCTCTACTGATGGTTGAGGCTTCCATGCCTGTGCTGCTTAATATGGGCCATCAAGTGGTTTGCTATGGTCAGTTGGGAGGCTTTCCTCACCTTTGACTGGCTGTTCAGCGGTTGAGGTTGTAGCTGAGATCTTGATTGTGGTGTTCTCTGCTTTGATCCCACCTCGACCAGAAGGCATCACCATCAATGCTCCTTGACTTCCTCATCCTCGGGTGAGGAATGGCACTATTGCAAGCTGTGATGTGCTATGCAGAGCTCTTCTGGCAGCAGTGGTCCATCAGCGGGGGTAAGGTAGGGCTCTACCTTCTGGACCTCTGATCACCTGACCGACACCAGTGGCACCCCTGCTGGTCCGAGCAAGCATGTGCCCTGAACCTGCTTCTTCATCTCTTTAGGTAGAGCCACCACCACTGCAGCCAGCGGTGGGTGCTCTGACCAAGAAGGCCTGTTCAACCACCAACTTGCCAGGTCAGTTGTCATGAGGATGATGCCAGGAGAGGATACCTAAGATGTCTGTGGTGAAAAACATTAATAAGAGCCGTTTTGAAGAATCCTCGGATGACTCTGATCATGAGTCCATGGCCTCCTCCAGGTCTTTCCTTGACTGAGGTAGAACTAGTGACACCACTGACTACCCTCTTTAACAAATCATGGGAGGATGGGGTGGTACCTGAGGACTGGAGGAGGGCAGATGTGATTCCCCTTCACAAAAGTGGGAGCAGGGCGAGCTGAGGAAACTGCAGACCTGTTAGTTTAACCTCAGTGATAGGGAAAATGATGGAATCACTTCTGAAGGAAAGAATTGTCGAGTACCTAGAGGCCAGAGGGCACAGGACCCAAGGCAGCATGGTTTCACAGCAGGAAGGTCATGCCAGATGAATCTAATGATTTCTTTGACTGGGTGATCAAGTAGTAGATCAGGGAGGGGCTGTGGACATGGCCTACCTAGACTTTAGCAAGGCATTTGACTCGGTCCCACACAAAGATTAATATACAAGTTAGCCAGGCTGGGGTGGGTCCCAAGATGATAGCCTGGGTAAAGAATTGGCTGGAGAATAGGACACAGAGAGTAATAGTAAATGGAGTCCACTCTGAAGAAAGGGGGTTACTAGTGAGGTTGCCGCAGGGGTTAAGTATTAGGACCGGTCCTCTTCAATGTCTTTATAAAGCGACATTGCAGAGAGACTGGAAGGAAAAGTATGTCTCTTTGCAGATGACACAAAGATCTGCAACAGTTGATGCACAAGGTGGGGTGGAAAGATGAGAAGGGACTTGGCAAGGTTAGAGGAATGGTCAAATGTATGGCAGCTTAGATTTAATGCTAAGAAGTGCAAGGTAATGCACCTGGGAAACAAAACCCAGGGAAGAGTACACATTAGGGGTGAGATACTAACAACAACAAAATGGAAAGGGACTGGGGTAGTCATATCATATGACTTAAGGTGGGCAAGCAATGTGAGAGGGCAGTAAGGAGGGCTTGGGGATACTGGGATGCATGAGAGGCATCACCAGTAGAAAACAGGAAGTTGTTATCCTCTGTACAGACAGCTGGTGAGACCCCATCTGGAGTACTGTGTGCAGTTCTGGAGACCCAATCTCCAAGGACACAGACAAGATTGAAGCTGTCCAGGGAGGCAACTAAAATGGTGCAGGGTCTGCACCAGAAGACATATGAAGAGAGGCTAAAGGAGCTTAATATGTATAGCCTCAAGGAAAGGAGGAGAGGGGACATGATAGAAACTTTCAAGTACCTCAAGGGAATCAACAAAGTCCAAGAGGTAGCATCTTTCAAAAAAGGGTGTGCAAGAACAAGGGGCACAATTTGAAGATGGGGGTGGCTCAGAGAGGTAATGTAAGGGAGTATTTTTTCACAGAGAGGTTGTGGATGCATGGAATGGCCTTCGGAGGAGGTTGTGGAGTCAAAACAGTGGTTGAATTCAAGTATGCATGGGACAGCCATAAGGCAGTTCTAGGGGGTGGGGGTAGAAAGAAGTAGGCTGCTGGTTAACTAGGATCTGCAGCTTATCCATTAGGTAGTGGAAATGGGCAGACTGGGTGGTGCCAAGCAGTCCTTATTTGCCATCAAATTCTGTGTTTCTATCAGTCGAGGGGCTGACTACCAAGCTTGGCCGGTGTCCTTTAGGGGTGTTTCTCCGACTCGTCTGCAGATTCCATGCCTGTCCACTTGAGCCAGTCAAAAGGCGCAAAGTAATCCTTTATGGACATTTTGTACTGGGATGAATCCCCAGGGCTTGCCTTCCCTCTGGCTGAGGCAATTCTGGGACCAGCCATGGAGCTTTGGCAGCATCCAACATGCTACTTGGCACCCTCTGCTATGATCCTCAAGTAGGCATTTTTATGAGATCCCTCTCTGACTTCTCTGACCAACCCTCCATGAGAGGGATTGGTCATGAATTCGTGTTCCAAAGGTCCGGACACCAGGGGATGTGGACAAGCCTCTGGAGAAGGAGTCCACAATGTTGTCCCTGCTGCTAAAAGATGTATCCTGCAGTGTCCCTGGGACTCTTGTCAAGTTAGTTATGCCTTAATGATGGCCAGCTTCTGTCACTCCTTGATGGAGGTCTTTGATGCATTCCTCCCCAACCTCTTTGCTAATCAGCAAATGGTGGTGACAGTCATCAGAGACCATGGTCAGTTGCTGGCTATACACAAGCTCTAGACAGTTCTGGACTTGGGTAACTCATGTGCAAGTGCTATAGCAGAAGCCATCCCCATGCATCTCAAGGCCTGACTGCATCTGTCCCCTTCATGGTGAACACCCAGTTTAAGCTGGCTAATGTCCTTTCTTTGGCCCTGGGGCATCTCAGCATGATTGAGAAGTCCAGTGCCACCTTAAATTCTGTGGCATCATTCCAGAAGGACCTGAAAAGAAGCCAAAGAAACATTGTTTTGGTCCTTTCAGCCACAGCCTCAGCAGCAGCACCAGCAGGGCAGTACCAGGTCTGGCACCCCAAGATTAAGTCTGGGGTCCATGCTCCAAAAAGAGGGGCAGGGGTAGTGGTGTCCCTCTGGCTACAGCCTCTGGTGCCCTGCAAGAGCTGCTCTGTGATGGGTCAGGGTTGTCATCCTTCCACCTGTCGTGCCCCCACTCCATTTTAGGTCTACACAATCTGAACAGATCTCTCAGGCCCATCACCTTCAGGATGGTAACTCTGTCCCAGATCATACCACCACTAGAGCAAGATGTGTGTTTTGCTTTCTGGATCTTCAGGATGCATTCTTTCACATCCTGATCCGTTCATCCCATCGAAGGTTCCTCCGCTTCCGAGCAGAGGAGCACTTTATGAGTTCAAGCCATGCCCTTGGTCTCTCCTCTGGCCCCAGGGTCTTCACCAAATGCAGTGCAGTGGTGTCAGCTTTCCTGAAGTGCCAAAGGGTTCAGGTGTACCCCTATCTGGATGACTGGCTGATAGGTGGGTTCCTTCAGAGAGGAGGTGGAGCGGTCCAGGGACCTGGCCATCCAGACCTTCATCAACTTTAGCCTCCTAATCAATGAGGCCAGAGTCGGAACTCATGCCTACAGGTTATCTGCTTCATCGGTGCAGAGCTCAGCTCTTGCGGGCCACAGCTCAGCTCCTGGCGGACAAGGTGGAGGTTCTCTCCTCCTTTGACCGATCATTTCTGGTTGGGCACTTGCTCCCTGCCGAGACTTCCTGCGCCTTCTGGGCTATGGCAGCTTGCACCAGCGTGGTCTGATGGGCCCGTTGGCATATCGCGCCCTGCAATGGGAGCAGGCTGCTAGTGGTCTAGCGCAGAGGTCACGTACCAGCTGGTCATTGTGACCTAGAAGATGTGGGCCACTCTCCAGTGGTGGCTCATCCCAGAGCATCTGCAGGAAGGGATCCTGTTTGTCCGCCCCAAGCTGACGGTCATCCTGATGACCGACACCTCTCTCACAGGCTGGGGTGCCCACCTGGGGAACACAGTGTCCACGGGCTCTGGATCCCCAGGAGTCCCTATGCCACATTAGCCTGCTGGAGCGCCGAGCAGTTTTGGTTAGCCCTGACCACATTCGCTCAGTTTGTCTGAGGTCAAGTGGTCCAAGTCCAGATGGACAACACCCGACCATGTACTGCCTCAACAAGCAGGGCGGGATGCACTCCTTGCCTCTGTGCAAGGAAGCTCTCCACAGCTGGACCCTCGTGCGCAGCCTGGGAGGCAGATCTCCAGCCACCATGTGGCAGGAGCCTCCAATCAGCTGGTGGATGCCCTCAGCCAGTGGGCGAGGCATCTCAAGAGTGGTCCCTCCACCCTGAGGTAGTTCAGAACTTGTTCTCCCAGTGGAGCACACCCTCAGGTGGACCTGTTAGCCTCCAGGAGAACTCAAGCGTGAGCTGTTTGTGCCCCTCCAAAGCAGGGAATGCTGCAGGGAGATGCCTTCTCAAATCTGTGGACCCCAGACCTCTTCTGTGCCTTCTCTCAATCCACAAACTGCTGCTCCAGGTCAGGTGGGACAAGGCACAGGTGATCCTAGTGGCCAGACTGGCCCCTGCCAGTTTTGTATCCCGATTCTCTCAGGCGTCAACAGGCTTCCAAGGCATCTCCCAGTATGCCCGGATTTGCTCTCCTTCATTCAGGGAAGGTACTCCACCCAGACCTTGAATCCCTGCACCTGACCGCCTGGTTCCTGAGTGGCTAGAGTTCCAGGCTGTGGGTCTCTCTGATGGTGTCCTCAGCATAGTGGGCGTCTAGAAAGGAATAGACCAGAAATGCTACGCCTTCAAATCAAAGAGATATTCTCCATTTGGTGTCAGGGAAAGGGGTTGGACCCTTTAACCTGTCCAGTGGCTAGCATTCTGGACTATATGTGTCTCTCTCTCCCAAGGAGGACTTATGTCAACGACCCTTAAGGTGCGCCTGGCAGCAATCTCTGCCTACCGGTGCTGGCGGTCAGCAGTTGGTGGCATAGAGAAGGTGGTCTGGCGCTTTTCAAAGATCTTGACCACATTTCCTCCGGTGCATGAACCACCACCACTGTGGGACTTGTTGCTCGTCTTGGCAAAGCTCATGGGCAAGCCATTCAAACCGACTCACAGGTGTGACATGTCTCATCTATCGTGGAAGACCACCTTCCTGGTGGCTGTCACGTCAGCCAGAAGGATCAGTGAGCTCCATGCACTCTTGTGGAGTTTTCTTACCTGGTCTTCCACAGGAACAAGGTTGTCCTGCTCCCCAACCCGATGTTCCTCCTGAAGTTTGTGTCAGAGTTCCATCTGAACCAGGTGATGATTCTACAGGTGTTTCTTCCCGAATCACACCTCGGAGGCTGAGCACAGGCCTGAGGTGAGTGCTTGCTTATTCTGAAGGCGCACAGCTGGAGTTCAGGGAGAGGTTCGCCAGCTGTTTGTCCACCCTCGCTAAAAGTCGCACTTGGCAGACCTGCAGCCAAGCGGATGATTGGCAGGTGGACCACTTCCTGCATTGATCTCTGCTGTAGGTTGGCGTAGGGACCTCCCAGTGGGCTTAGGGCTCAGGGCTCATTCCACCTGCCATACTACTGCATCGGTGGCTGCTTCTAGGGATGTCCCTATCCAGGAAATCTGCAGGACTGCTACCTGGAAGTCAGCACACACCTTTATTTCTCATTACCACATTGACCTTGAGTCACGCCAGGATGCTGGTTTTAGGACCTCAGTTCTCCAGTCTTTATTCCCTAAGTAGGTGCGCCTTGCTTCCTCCTCCCGAAGAACTGCTAGGAGTCTGCCAGACAGTGTGGATTGAACAATATATCCATGTCCTTAGAAATACAGGTTACTCACCTGTAACAGGAGTTCTAGGAATGGTATGTGTTGTTCATCACACCCACCAGACCTCCCGCCGTTACACAACCTGAGCTTCCGCGGCAGATCTGGGCGTCTGGAGCGAGAATTTTACCACCCGGTGGGTGGGAGGAGCCAGCTTGAAGACCTTCCGCAAGATTTAAAGCGGCAAGGATACCTGCCGGACAGTGGATGAACAACATATACCATTCCTAGAACTCCTGTTACAGGTGAGTAACCTGTATTTCCTCCTCTCCCATTAAAATACCTCCATACATCTTGAAACCCAATCCTCACCAATTTCTGCACCTTCCTCGCTGTTCCATGTATTGCTCTCGTATTTGTGAAGTAGTATCTAAAGCAGGGTTCAGTGCCAAATTAAGATCCCCCCACATATTATTATGGTGCCTCGGCCCAACTCAAAAGGGTGGTCAAAAGGTCCTATATTCGTGATATTTAGAACCCGTGGGAAATACATGGAGGCCAAGGTGACCATCACTCCCCAATCTGCCTTTCAGCAGAGCGTAGTAACCTTCCTTATCTGCCAAAGTATCCATCTTTTCAAAATGAGTTTTGGCTGGAACCAGAAACACGGTCCCCTTCTTCCTCCTTTATATGAAGATGCCACCATGTCCCTGAAGCCAAATTTCAGCAGTTTGGCATGTTCTTGCTTTGACAAGTGTGTTTCTTTTAAAAATAGTCAGCTGTAGTTTCTTTACAAAGCTCATAACCTTGCTACGCTTAACAGGGTTGGTGAGGCCAGCCATCACTCCTGTAAATGAGATACAGACTGGCTTTCATAAAGCCCTACCTGCGTGCTCATTAAGCTATCCCTCAAACTGGCTAAAGTCATTAACATGAGCACCATCGATACAATTAGGATGATAAGAGTTACCTGGTACAAAAAAATGAAATCCTTAACATTTCCATTAACATTGTCAGCCAACATGGCTTCTATCCAACATTTTAAACAAAGATAGCTGACTTCCAAGGTAGGAGATTCATGATATAGATCTCTGGTTACCTCACACCTCTTTCTCATAGGTCTTAAATGAAAGTGGAGAGTAAGGTGAGGTACAATTTCCTATGCCAAAGCGCACCTGAGCCTCCCTATTGGGTTACTCAGCTCTGCAAAACTATCAAGGGAGAGGGGTGACCTCTCCCTTGAACTTTAATGTGTTGCGATAAACTGATAATAACAGGAAGTTATTAGTAGTTAGAAACCCACAGTTTAGCAACTTAAAAGGTGTCAATACAGTAGGTGGGCTGTAAAGAAAACAAACAAAGCGCAACACACAACTGTTATTGCTTGTCTCTTATCCCATTGGCAGACAACCTTCACCTGTTTTGAGCTGCATATATTCTTTCACCTTGTGGGTATGGGCTAGAAAGCAGATCAGTACCTGAGTGACTACCACTGAGTGCCCCTCCCCGGCAAGCCACGCACATCCGCATGAGAATGCAGCAGCTGGGGCCACATCCACATACCATCCAGAGAGACCGTTTACATTCCTTTATTCATACTAGGAGAGTGTACCAATGATATGAATGAGCCCTCTTCATATCGGTCGGCCGTAGCAGAAATAAGCCTGGTTTCTATTTGATTGGGTTTTAGTCAGTCCCGAGCTGTCAGGCCCTCAGTGCAAACCAGCCCTTACTTACGTTTTAGCTTTTTTTTTTTTTCCTTTTATGTTTAAGCTTCTGCGACGGTCCAATTAACTGACCCTCCAACAGGAATTGTGATCATCGATCAAGGCTCATAACCCTCTGAGCACATCACTCCCCTGCTGTAACGCTGGTCTCCCAAAGTTATTCGGCCCTCAGTCGCTTGCACCAACATGCTTCAGTCACCAGCCTCCCAGGAGCAAGAGCCCCAGCAGCCCCTGACACTGATCACCCCCCATCCCTCCCAATATATATCCGTTGTTAGACCATTCTCAGTTTTTGAATACATCAGCCCAAATAGTACATTTGATTTGCCACAGTTTCAGAGAAAAGGAAAACAAAAAGAGTTCCTTTTAGCTTCATCAGCAACTTGCAGTTTCAGTCCTAAAAGACCAAGTCCACCACCAGATCCCGAATGCTCAAGCCCCAGAAAATGACTGACATTTCAGGTGCCCCTCTTCTTCTATCCCATCTTGCAGCTGCAATCTAGAACACTCTGCTCCTCAAACCCCCAGTTGCTCCGAGGAGCTGTCCATATGTCTCTTTGTGCTACTTGTTCTACAGAAGAAGTGTCCCCTTCTCCCTCGTCCCTAGACCTTTGGGGCCAACAACTGTCCAATTATTATTTTGTAGTTGTCTCCGATTTTGTTCTGCAGGTAAACGGTATGCTGATTTCTAAAGTATGTAGAAACTCCTCTGCTGCTTCTAGCTCTTGAAAGCAATTGGGCCCTTCTCTGTCATTATCTTTAGCCTTGCAGGGTATTCCACGAAGCCTTATGATTCTTTGTTGCAACAACTCACAACAGCAAGACCTGCCTTCATTTATTTAACAGTTGTAGGTATAGTCCTGATCAGTATAAAAGCATACATCTCCAAAGTGAATTTCCTTTTCCCAGGCTAACATTAAACCTCTTCTTTTACCCTGTAGTCTAGAAAAGCTATCACTGTGGAGCATGGTCTTGCCTTCAAGTCCCTAGGGCGAGGGATTAAGGATCTCAGGGCACAAATTATGTTTAGTTCTTTCTTCTGTGGAGGTTCAGGATCTCATGTAAAAAGAACTCATGAATTCCACCATGTTTTTAGACTCTGTACCTTCCAGTAAACCATGGATGCGAATATTATTGCGGGGTTTTATTTTCAAGTTCCTCCAGCTTTTGCTCCAATTTATTTGCCCTCTGGTGAAGGTCGAGCAGTGCAGTATTATGGGGATAGAAACATAGAAACATAGAAGGAACTGCAGATAAGGACCTAGAGCCCATCCAGTCTGCCCATTTCTTTTTCTACCTATAAATGTGCCATCGGCCTTGCTCTGTCAGTGGACCTATCTATTCACAGCCATTTGTATTGCTCCCTTTATGCCTATCCCATGCCTGTTTGAAGCCCTGCACTGTAATCATAGCCACCACTTCTTGTGGTAAGCTATTCATGCATCTACCACCCTTTCTGTGAAAAAGATTTCCTCACATTCCCCCTTAATCGGCCTCCTCTAACTCTCATGCTGTGTCCTCTTGTCCTGCTATTTTTCTTATATTTAAACATGTTAGACTCTTTTCACCTTGTTTATGCCTCTTAAGGTGTTTAAATGTCTCGATCATATCACCCTCTCCTCCTTTGCTCAAGGGTATGCATATTGAGCTCCTCTAATCTGTCCTCATATGTCTTCTGATGCAGTCCCTGCACCATTTTGGCTGCCCTTCTCTGACTGCCTCAATTTGTTAATGTCTGTGAAGGTGGTGGCCCAATACTGCATGCAGTAATTCAGATGGGGCCTAACCAATGTCTTGTACAGAGGGATTATTACCTCCCTCTTACGACTTGTGATTCCCACTAATACACCCTAACACCCCCTAGCCTTACCTACTGCTTTAGAGGTCTGCTTGATGATTTTAGGTCATCAGTGATGATGATGCCCAAGTCTCTCTCTTCCTTGTGACTGCTAGCAACTCCTCCCAACCTATAAGTGGCTTCAGGGTTTCTCTTCCCTATGTGCATGATTTTGCACTTTTGCATTAAACCCAGTTGCCACTCTTCTGACCATTTTGCTAGTTTATCCAGATCTCTTCTCATTCTGCCCACCCCATCTGGATCATCTACTCTGTTGCAGATCTTGGTGTCATCTGCAAACAGACAAGCCTTACCCTCTAGTCCATCTCAGAAGGTCACTAATGAAGATGTTGAATAGGACTGGCCCCAGGACTGATCCCTGAGGTACCCCACTTGTGACTTGCATCTCTTCTGACTGTATACCATTTACCACCACTCTCTGTTTTCTGCCAGTCAACCAGTTTGCCACCCAGTTGACCAACTTCTGACCCACCTGAGCCTACCTAGCTTATTTATCAATCTTCTATGTGGAACAGTGTCAAAGCTTTGGCTGAAGTCAAGGTAGGCGACATCAACTGCTCCCCTTGGTCCACCACTCTGGTTACCCAGTCAAAGAAATCTATGAGATTAGTTTGACAGGACCTTCCTTTTGTAAACCCATGCTGTCTTGGATCCCGTGCCCCTATGGATTCCAGGTGTTGCACTTATCCTTTCCTTAAGGAGTGCCTCCATAATCTTGCCCACTACTGAGGTAAGACTGACTGGTCTGTAGTTCCCGCCTCCCCCTGCTACCACTCTTGTGGAGCGGGATCACATGAGCCCTTCTCCAGTCTTCTGGGACCTCTCCTGTGCTCAGAGACTCACTAAACAATCCTGCTAATGGCTCTGCTAGTTCCTCCTTTAGCTCCTTAAGTACCCTGGGATGTATGCCATCAGGTCCCATTGCCTTATCCACCCTGAGCTTAGCAAGCTCTTGTAGGACCCTTTCTTTTGTGAAGGTAGTGCTCACCTCCCTCCCCTGTGTCCATGATGCTTGAGCTGGGCCCTGCCCTACCTTCTCTTCAGTAAATACTGAGCAAAGTATCTATTTAGGATAGATGCCTTTACAGCGTCCTCCTCCTCACATGCTCCCTTTTCTCCATTAAACACTTAATACCCCTCTGGACTTTCTCCTTTCACTAATGTATCTATAGAAAGTCTTGTCACCTTCTTTTACTGTTAGTGCTAGTGTTTCCTCAGTTTGGGACTTTGCCTGCCTTACTGCCTTACCTGCTTCCCTTAGGGCAGTTGGTATGCCTCCCTATCTTCATCCCGCTGTGTTCCTTATATTTCCTGAAGGCCAGCCTGTTGGCTCTGACCTTTCTGCTACTGTATTTGAGAACCAAAGTGGTTTCCTTCTTCTTTGCACTTCCTTTCTGTCTAACACAATGGATGTTGCTTCAAGTATTGATCATTAATGCTTGCCCACTTTGCCTGTACCTCCTCACCTGTGTTTCTTTTGCCAGGGCTAGCTTAACTCTGTTGGCCATCTTATCAAAGTCAGCTCTCTGAAGTCCCATATTTTGCCTTGGAATGGGATGATTTAGATGTAGTAGCCAAATTGAACCATACCATGTGATGGTCACTGCCCCAGGTGACCTTCTACCTGGAGATCTGTGATCCTCTCTTTGTTAGTCAGTACTAGATCTAGGATAGCCCTGTCTCTTGTGGGTTGCTGTACCAGTTGTTTGAGGCCCTCCCTGCAGGGAATCCACTATGAGTCTAGTTCTGGCAGATGTTCCTGCTGGTATTGACCAATCTGTATCTGGCATGTTGAAGTCTCCCATTATCAGAACCTCCCTTTAGCTGTCATGTTTTGTATATCTTCTAACAGTAATGTGTCTATGTCCTCCCTCTGGTCTGGGGCCTGTAGACAACCCCAGTTCTTATGGCTGTCCCATTTCCTGTTTCCAGGGTGACCCACAGTTCTTCTGGCCCTTATGTGTATTCTGAATTTCTGTAGCTTTGATATTTTCATTAACATACAGGCCACTCCTCCCCTTTTGCACCCTCGGTCTCTTCTGAACAATACATAGCCAGGTACTGCAGTCTCCTAAGTGTGGTTACTGGTAAACCACGCCTCACTAATGCTACTATGTCCAGTTTAGCCTCTGACATTATTGCCTGCAGGTCTGGGATCTTATTTCCCAGGCTGTGAGCATTTGTGTACATGATTTTCCATTGGCCAGATTTTGGTGTGTTAGTTGTTGGGTGAAGTTTGGCATTACCCTGTGCATTGTATGGGGAGACAAACCTTTTTCTTACCTGGTGATGCAAATGAACGGCAAACACTCTGAATTCCTGTTTGACCACTAGCTGAGGGGAGGGGTGTTCTTCCTATTCGACGATGGGGTGCTGCACCCTCTCCCCATTTGCTAGTTTAAATATTCTGCAAAGACGCCAAACTTCTGCCCAATGCACTGACTCTCTTTAGTCAGATGCAGTCCATCAAATTTAAAGAACTTTCGCCCCAGAACTGTTGCCAGTTCCCTACAAATCTGTGTCCTTTTCCTGGCACCAGTCCTTGAGCCACATGTTTAGCTCCCTATCTCCCTTCTCTGACCTTCTGTCCATCTGCTCCCTTCTCCCAGACTGGTAGGATTTCAGAAGGAGATGCCGGACTAAATAGATGATAGTTTGTCACCCAGCTTAGTCAGGTGTTCCTTGGTTCCACAACTGACCGGGCTGGTGAGATCATTAGTCCCTGTGTGTACTAGGACATCAATGTTTTCTCCTGCTTTGTGAACAATTTTAGCAATGCAGTCAGTGTCTCTCCATGCTGATGTACCTGGAGACATCTGACCATCATCCCTGGCTGGAGATGGGTATCAACTCCCGAATCATGGAGTCTCCTATGATCAGAAGTTTTTGGATTTCCTTTGTGCTTGTTTAGTTTTGGTTCCTGATTTGGGTGAGTATTGTTGTGCTAGCTCCTGTGTCAGTAGTGTCCTGCTCTGCAGTGTCTTCTGCCTCTTTATTTGATTTCAGAGATAGAGGCAGATACCTGTTTGTAGTGTTTATATGGTTTTGAGGTAATGTGTTGAGAGCAGAGAGTGATGGGGCACCTGATTTGCTCCTCCTAACCACCTGCCAACCTCCTGGACCAACTACCCTCTGCGGTCGAGGTTTTTCTGTTGGATGCTGGGGAAATGGCGGTGGTTCTCTATCTGTCATGTGGGTATAATCTGACATCACAGTCTCTAAACTTGTTGTCCTCTGTGCTAAGTCCAGTATATCTTGTTTTTGGCTCGAGACATTTTTATCCAGGTGCAGTAAAGTTTCATTCATTTGCTTTAAGGTAGAACATAGTTATTTAGATGTTATCGTATACTCCTCCTCTCCGTGGCATGCCCCTCCGCATCATCGTGCTGCGTTTCCATTGTTAACTAAGTCATCACTGTAGGCCTAACCCGTCAGCATTTTCTGTTGTTTGATTCGCCCCTGAACAATTTTCCTTCATTTTGTGTTTGGTGCATCAGGTAGTCCGTTATTCATGCTTGTTCAACAGGATGGGTTTTCTTTACTTGATTACAACGGATTTAGGTCGGGTTGTAGCGGAGCTAAAAGCTAAGCTGCCACAGGAAGTTGACCAGACCGAAGTCCCTGCCTATAAATCTTGCAATGAAACAAGACCTCTTGACTGTCTCAGAGCAGGGTGTCTAACCTAGATCTCAGATCACTTCATTAAAGAGCATGGTTCTTGGAGAGCTATAGTAATCTAGTCTAAACCCATAAAACTAGGTTCTGGAACTTTTGAAAGTTGCTAGAAGCCTGCAACAGGCCAGCCCGCGGCTCTGAGGGTTGAGGCGCTGGACGCCACACCTCGGATCATGCCAGTGACTCAGGTTCTAGAATGAGCCGGGTCATCAAGGGAAGAAGATTAAGCATCTGGAGGACTGCCTCTTCTCCTAGGGTGGGTTCTTGGATTTCTTTGGTGGCGGTTTCATGGAGGCTGAAGATGAAACACCTGTTTCGGGACAGCTAATGGGGTCTGGTGTCGGGCGGGTGTCTGCGGAGGGCAGGCTCAGTCACTCTGACTGCTGATGCCACTGTCGGCTATACCAGAGGCGGAACAAGGAAAATGGCCTTGCCTCCCGATAGGCAAAGGGGGTACAGGGCCTGCTAACCACTGCCAGTGCTGGAGTCTCTCCATTCACACCTCTGGCTCTCTTCCTGACTGGTCGCCTGCTAGATTATAGATAGAGCACCAGGAGGAGTAGGCAGTCCCACCTCTGGAGACTCACAGCTGGGGGCTGGGTTCAGGCAGTGGACTGAGGAGGAATGGAGGACTTAAGGCATATGGATCATGGTCAAGCTGAGCGTACCCCTGGAGAGAGTTGGGGTGAGGCAGCTAAGAGCACAAAGAGAACTGGAAAGGGAAAAAAGGAAGCCTGCAACAAGGAAAACTTATATGTTGAAATAGAAAGATTCGTATTCAGTGCACACATGTCACATTAATACAATAGATGCAGATTTGTCAGTGGTTTTGGAATACTTGGTACATTTGAAGTCCCAGGGCCTAAAGCTGTCCTATGTTAAAGTTCATTTGGCAGCTGCAACAGCTTTAAAATCAGCAGGCAGAGAAAAATCATTTGCAGTATAGCCTGTGTTCAAGAGATTTTTCAAAGGATTGAACCACTTGCATCCACCTGTGAGGGAACCAGTACTTCCATGGGATTTAAAGTTGGTTCTTACACAACTGATGAATCCTTTTTGAGCCTGTTTTCTATAGATTTCAAAGAATTGACTTGAAAACAGCATTCTTAGCAGACATCACCTCTGAAAGAAGTGTCATAGTGAGCTGCAAACACTCTGTACAGACCCTAACTGAAAGGTGTTCCATAGGGATTACGAGTGCTTAGAACACATGTAAAATTCTTACCAAAGGTGGTCCTCTGCTTTTACATGAACGGTTAGTGACATTGCCTATGTTTTCCCCAAAGTCTTACTCCAGTGTAGGTGAGGAGGAACCACACAGCCTTGATGTCAATCCATCTTTAAGTTTCTACATGCAAAGGACAGAGAGTCCAGAACTGACCACACACAATTATAAAAATAGTTGGTGAAATAGTTTCCTGATTGATTCTAAACATTTTGTGAGGCCTGTGTTAATCTTAGATAACTGTGTGTGTGTGTGTGTATGTGTATATATATATACATACACACACACACACACACACACACACACACACACACACACACACACACACTTAGTCTCATCAAATCCTCAACAGGGTACAACTTTATTTCAAAAATACCTATTTTATAATGGCAATAAGCACTTTCTGAAGGTTATGTTAATGTTCAGTTAATCATCCTTCCTCAGGGCATGTAGCACTCGGCCATGCCTTGTGCCACATGACACCCTAGATGATCTTTAACAGAACATAAACATAACCCTGGTCTTGCCTTTATTGCTTGTTTGTCACTTAAGGTGAGGTAGGAAAAAGTAAACTAGAGCTAAAAGACAATGTCTTGGATTGTCTCTGCATTCAGTTCTGCAGTGAGAAGACTGGCAGAGCAACCCAATGGTTTAGGCACTTTCCTTTAGAGTTACATTTGCCACTATGGCACTTTCAGAGAGATATACACCTCTCAGAAGTGTGGAAAGCAGTTACTTGGTCTACAATGCATTTTAACTCTTACTTACTGTCTGGACATTCAGTCAAGAAGGCATGCCAGGTGTAGCAGTTCTGTGCTTCAGAACTTTTCCCTGAATAGGTTCTTAACACTGCTTTCCAAGTTACTGCTTGTAGTTTGCATAATGTGTGACATCACTAATTCACTCAAATTGCTATTACAAACATTGCTCACCATAGAAGTGATGGTTCTAGTAGAGGTCATACTAGTGAGTCATACAAGCCCTCCAACACCCATTCTAGAACCTTGTATAAAAGAGTTCAGTAAAATTCATATTAAATAATTCTTCAGAAGTGAGTTAATTGTTTATCATTTTTTCAGCATTCCAAACTTTGCAGTTTTGACAGTTTATCATATAGTGATTGTATTTTTTTGTGCAGTTTTGCATTTTATAGGAACACGTAGTATAGGCTAGTTAGTTGGTCACTGCTCTCTTCTGGTCTTCAGCTAGATGTCTGCTATTAGAACACCAGGAGTGTGACCACAGTGCAGAGTTTGAACTTAAACAGTCTTCAGTTCTGTCACTGGGTAACAACACAGGCTCAGATACTGCATAATGTATGACTCAATAATACACTCTAGAAGAAGCATCATTATTACAGTGAGCAATTTTTTATGTTCCGGATTTTACAGACAGATGCCTTGAGACTAGCTGAACAGAAGGAGGTACTATTGAAGAAACTGACTTCTTCAGAGACGGAGAATCAGTAAGTGTGGCTAAATTCTAAGCTTTTAAATTAATTCTAGCCTATTGATGTGCAGGTGCAGACCATCTCTCAGAATTCTGAGTCCACTGCAACTGATTCATACTTTAAATGTTACGGTTTGGTTTCATGAATGCTATTTTGAGTGGCTGTTCTTAAAACAGTTTAATACATCTGTAACTTATCCAGAAAGCAGCAGCCTGGATTCAGTTCAAAGATCAGAAAAGCAAGCACAGTATCCTTCATTATCCTGAGAAGTTGCCACTCGCGTCTGATTAAGCAGAGAAATCTAATAATTTTTTCCATAGAAGTTTTTACTGGGGCTGTGTGAATACCTTTTTCGAATATTGGCGCAATATTACGTTATTCAGATGTCTGGGGGTATTTAAAAATAAAAGAGCGCCTGCCAGCATTAAATAAATGTTTTATCCCTGGTGTCTAGTGGTCCCACTCAACCCCCGCTGATCGCCAGTCCAAAATAAAGAATCCCTCCACTCCTGCCCAGACTCCCAGCATTATCCCCAGCCCCGTCCCCCAAATGTATAAAATAAAAAAAAAAAATTCCTGATTTCCCTGGTGTCTAAGTGGACCTACCCTGTCAGGAAGTGCCTCCTACCGTCTCCCCCAACTCAAGACCCCAAGTGGGCCTTGGCACAGCCCTCCTCAACTCCTGGCCGGCAGCCCGACTGAGTTTTCAATGAATGAGCGTGCTTGTGATATCAAATGGGTAAGATGCACCCCTTACTAGGCCCGGCCCTTGAGCTTTGGCAGCGTCACTTCCTGCCCAGCACCATCTGCCCGCATGTGGCCGTAGTACGCAGTGCCCATGGGGTCCTCGGCGGGTTCACAGAACATCCTCGGCCGAGAGCCTGGTGACTGCTTCTGTGTTCAGGCGCACTGGTAGCTCAGCCGACACCGACCGACCTCTGACAAGGAGTCCAAAATATGGACCATTCCGCCCGTAAGGGTCTATGCGGTCTCTTCCTTAGGCCTTTCGCCAGGCCAGCTCGGCTGTTATAATGGCACACTTCTCTCATGCCCTCCTGGGGTCATTAGACTAAGTCCTCCTCATCTCCCGTGGACATGCAGACCACAGTGAATCAAGTCCATGATCAGGGCCGTCTGTTGCAAAAAGCAGCTCCAGATGGCCCTGGACATCAGGGATTCTTGTGCCCGCTCATTAGCAGCCACAGTGGTCACTCACCACAGGGCTTGGCTGAGGCTTTCCTCCTTCCCAGCGGATACCGGCACAAGTTAGCTGACGTGCTCTTCCTAGGCACCGACCTGTTCGGTCCAGGAGTGGCCAGTCACCTTCAGCACATAGAACAGTCCAGTGCCACCTTGAATGCTACTTCTGGAAGGGTTCTTCGGCAAGAACCAGCAGAAGTGTAAGAAGAAGCCTTCCGCACTCTTCCCCTGCGGTCAGGCAACCCTCCTATCAAGGAGGCCAGCAGCAACAGCAGCAGCAGCAGGCTCAAGCTTGGTGCCCAAGGCCCAAGCAGGGTCCACAGCAGTCCCATAAAGGGGCAGGCGCCCAGGTCCAGAAGCCTCCTCCTCCTCCTCTAAGCCTGCTTAGTGACGGGGTTGCCACCCTACACCCGCCACGCCAGCTCTGGGTCTTCCTGGTGGGCCGGCTCCATCACTTTCTTTCTGCCTGGTCCGATATCACCTAGGACAGGTGGGTTCTCAAGTGGTCGGTCAGGGACTGTCTCTAGAGTTTGAGCAGTACCTCCCAGCTGAGCCCATGCCCCTCAGTAGGAAAGGATCTCTGCTTGCACCCAGTCGGCTCTCTGAGACGACATAGCTCAACTCCTCCGCAAGGAGGCGGTAGCTCTAGTTCCGGATCCTCCTACAGACCCAGGCTTCGTGGTTCAGGTACTTCCTGGTGCCCAAGCAGATGGGGTTGGCGCCTATCCTAGATCTCCACGACCTGAATCAATATCTCAGGTCTCACACCTTCCGGATGGTAACTCTGAACCAGATCATACCATCCCTGGAGCTAAACATGTGGTTCTGTTCACTGGATCTGCAGGAGCGTTCTTTTCACATCCCAATCCGTCCGTCCCATCAGCAGTTCCTCTGCTTCAGGGTCGAGGGACCCTGTATGAGTTCTGAGCCATGCTGCTCGGGTCTGTCATCGGCCCCACGGGTCTTCACCAAGTGCATTGCAGTGGTGGCAGCCCATCTTCTGCTGAGGAGTCCTAATCTACTCTTATCTTGACGACTGGCTCGCAGGTTCCTCTCTTCAGGAGGTGGAGAGGTCCAGGGATCTGACCCTCCAAACCTGCTCCCAACTCGGCCTCCCTGATCAGCGAGGCCAAGTTGGAACTCTTGCCCTCTCCAGGTGAGCTTCGTAGACTAGCTTCGACTTGTCAAGCCAGAGCTTGGCTCCGCGGACAGGGCAGAGGTTCTTTCCTCCTTGCCCGATCATTTGTGGTTGGGCACCGCCCTGCCCGGGACTTTCTTCACCTTCTGGGTTACATGGCAGCGTGCCTCAGTGGTCCATTGGGCCAGGTGGCACATCGCCTCCTCCAATGGGAGCTGGCCACCCAGTGGACTCAGCGACACGGTCATTTCGACCAGCTGATCACTGTAACCCAGAAGATGTGGGACGCCTCCAGTGGTGGACCACCCCAGAACGGTTGCAGGAAGGGATCCTGTTTGTCTGCCCGAGCCGGTGGTCCGCCCCATGACCGATGCTTCTCTCATGGGCTGGGAGCCCACATGGGGACAGCAGGGCCCACGGGTTCTGGACCCTGAGGAGTCCCAATGCCACATCAACCTGTTGGAGCTCAGAGCAGTCACACTGGCACTGTCAGCTTCGGCTCCTCAGCTCCAGGGTCAAGTGGTTCAAGTCCAGATGGACAATACCACCACCATGTACTACTTCAACAAACAGGGTGTCACGCACTCCCATCTGCTGTGCAAGGAGGTGCTCCGCATTTGGACCTCCTCGTAGCTGGTTGGAGGCGGATCTCCTAGCCATTCATGTGGCAGGAGTCTCAAACCAGTGGAGGATGCTGTCAGCCGTCTAGGCCAGACATCTCACAAGTGGTCGCCCATCCAGAGGTAGCTTACAGTCTGTTCTCCCATTGAGGCAAAACCGGGTAGTGACCTGTTTGCCTCCAGGGAAACACCAAGCTGTGACTGTACCATGCCCACCCCTCAGCAGGGCTTGCTGCAGGGGGATGCCTTCTGAGCAGTGGACCCCAAGCCTCCATATGCCTTCCTCCATTTCCTTGATCCACAAGATGTTACTCAGGTGAGGAGGGACAAGGTGAAGGTGATCCTGTAGCCCCAGATTGTCGAAGTGGCTTTGACACCCTCGACCTGATATATCAGTGAATCAGGGAAGGTATTCCATCCGAACTTCAATCCTGCACCTGACAGCCTGGTACCTGAGCTGCTAGGTTCCAGGCTCTGGATCTTTCTGAGGATGTCTACACCGTGGTGGAGGCATCTCGTGTAGAATCGACCAGGAAATGTTTTTGCCTTCAAATGGAAAAGGTTTTCCATTTGGTTTCCAGAGCAAGGGTCTTATCCTGCACTGTATTAACATTCTGTACTATCTTTGGTCTCTCTCCAAAGGGGTCTACGGTCATCGACCCTTAGGTGCACCTGGCAGCCATTTCTGCTTACGGTAGCGGGCTGGTCAGCCGTCATTGGCGCAGGAGGGTGGTCGGGTGCTTCTTCAAAGGCCTGGATCACATATCACCTCCAGTGCGTGAACCTCCACCTCCGTGGGATCTGTTGCTGGTTTTGGCAAAGCTCATGGGCCGTCATCGAACCCATGCACAAAGTGTGAGCTCTCAGATTTGTCGTGGAAGACTGCTTCCCAGGTGGCTATCACGCCGGCCAGAAGGACAGGGGAGCTCCAGGCGCCTGTGGACTCCTTGTGGGCTTTCACAGGGACAAAGCTGTCCTGCTCCCCACCGAAATTCCTTCTGAAGGTGGTGTCAGAGTTTCACCTTAACCAGGTTTGACTCTGCCGATATACTACCCTAATTACACCTTGAGCGCTGAGTACAGGCTCCATATTCTGGACCTGAGACGTGCTCTGTCTTATTATAAGAGAGAATGGTGAAAATTTGTGGAGAGGTTCGGCTGTCTCTTGTCATTGTGCTGAAGCCGCTTCTGGCAGACCTGCAGCCAAATGGACCATTGCAAGGTGGATTACATCATGCATAGGTCTGTGCTATGAGCTGACTTGCAAGGAGCCTCCCAGAGGATAAGAGCTCATTCTACCCGCCATACTGCTGCATCGGTGGCTGCTTCCAGGGCCATCCCCATCCAGGAAATCTGTCGGGCTGCTACCTGGAAGTCAGCAAACACCTTTACCCACTACCACATCAACCTTGAGCTCACACGGGATGCAGGTTTTGGGAGCCTTGGTTCTCAATATCTCTTTCCTAAATAGAATTGTACACCTTGTCTCCCTCCTCGGAGAACTGCTTGGAGTCTGCCAAGTGTGGATGAACAACATAGCCATGCTCCTAGAAGAACAGGTTACTCACCTGTAACAGTAATTCTAGGGTGGTATATGTTGTTCATCCACATACCTCACCAAACCTCCCAGCTTTAGCCACACACCTTGCTTCCAGCGTGCTAAGATCTGACACAAGGGATGGAGCAGGGTATTTACCACTCAGATGGGTGGGAGGAGCCAGCTTGAAGATTTTCTGGCAAGATTTAAAGTGGAAAGGGAAGTGTGGATGAACAACATATACCACTCCTAGAACTACTATTACAGGTGAGTAACCTGTTCATATTCCCCTTACCTGTGAGCCGTGTCTCAAATTCTGTCCCTGCCTCTTTGTTTACTCCATAGCTCACAGGCGTCCTCACCTCTGTTCTCTGCAGAACTAGGCTAGAGTTCATTTCTTGCACTTCACCACTAGGAGAGAGCAGCAGATCCCATAATTCAGGTTATACCCTGTCTTATCGCTATGCTTCCCCACTGGCAAAGAGTTTATATACACCCCATTTTTTCAAGAATAGTTCCTCTTTTCCATATCTTTGATATGTTAACCTTTCTAGGGCCAGATTATTTAGGACCATGGTTTCCATTGCCCAAGAGTAACAGCATGTGAGACCCATGTATTTTGAATACAATGCATTGTGATAATAGTAGAACCCTCACTGTTCTAGATTACCTTCCCATTCTTCCCCCTCCACTTCCTTCACCCAAACAGAGAAACCCCGTGGGTGTCCACCCTTGCCTGCATAGCCCCCATTTACTGCCCCTGCTATTGCTGTCCAGAAGGGTCGCAGCTCCCATTCCCAGAAATAGTGCATGGTACCCTTTGCTATTGCATCTCCCACGTATTGGTGAGATCGTTTGGTGGAATTTGTTCACCACGGTGGCAATATAACCTGTGAGAAATTTAAACTACGATTCCTTAAATTTGTTACACATCAGTAGCCTATTCTGAGACTGGAGGACCAGCCTCAGTTCTGTTCTGAGATCTGGATACCCATATCCCTTTCCACAGCATCTTAACTTTGATAGATCTGTCTTTGAATACATATCTATTCTGCTTCACCACTCTGGCAGTCAGGCCCTTTGGTTCACCCTTACTGTCCAAATCAGATCTTCCAGTGGTTCCAACTGCCCTGTACCATATTCATGTCCCCTCGGGCTGCACTAAAGACCTGAACTGAAAGTATTGGTACCTATGTGTGTCCGGGATGCCATACTGGTCCCTCGGTTCCTCCATGGCCTTGAATCCCCACTTCCCCACAGGTCCCTTAAACAGTGTATCCCACTGTTTTCCCACATCTCAAATTCCCTCCCTCCCTCTAGCCCTGGCAAAGCAGGGTTGCCAACCACTGGGACTAGCCCTGTCACCTCTTTCTCTGCTTTCTCCCTCTTCCCATGCCTCAAGAGTCCAGTCAACCATTGGGTTCCTGTTCTGTACTCTGATACATTCTCCATCCTCCTGGGTCCAGATCGCTGTCAGGTGCACCTGCGTGTCCTCCCTTCCAAATCCACCCAGTTTGCTTCCTTCCCTTGGTGCTCTGCTCTTGAATAAATCTGGACTGCATAGCTATCATACGTTCTGCCAGATAAACCTACTAAAAACTCTATTTAAAACTTTATAATTCCCATTGGTAGCATTTGCATTAGGTATAAAATTCTAGGCAGCACATTCATTTTGAGGAGACTGATGTGCCCAAGCCAGGAAATGGAGAGCACCCTCCATTTCTCCATGACTGCCCTAAGGGTGTGCACTGCGGGCCATAGTTAATTCCATTGAGACCTGCTAAGTCCCTACCCACCTTGATGCCTAAATATGTAAATTGATTCCTGACCACCTTAAATTCCCAAGTGTTACTATCCTTCCACTCCAGGTCCTCCTACCCTAAACATCTCTGATTTGGCTAAGTTAAGCTTATAATCCGAGGGACCAACAAACTCCTGCACCACTGCCAGCAGGGCACGGTACAGTGGTCTACTGGTGTTTAGTAAAAGTAGCGGGTGATCCGTATACAGAGTCAGTTTATGGTGGACACCCGACCGCCCCCTCACTCCTTGTATTCTCTCATCCTCCCTTATCTGGTCAGCTAGTGGCTCCATAGCCAGGGCAAAGAGGAGGAGAAGGACATCCCATTCATGTTACTTTTGTAGTTCAGACATGTTGGAGCGTCCCCATTGGCCAAGACCTGTGCTCGGTTTCGTGTACAACAGCTTAACCATATTAATATAGACCAACCCCAGCCCAAACTTTTTCAACACCTCAAAGAGGTAGGGCCATTCTGTTCGATCAGAGGCTTTTGGGTGTCCATGGACAGCACCACCACTTGTGCGGATGTCAGGTTACCCCATTGAATGACATTTAGGAGCCGTCTCATATTATGGTAAGACTGGCCCCTACACAAACCCCATCTGATCTGTATGGACCAGCAAGAGGTAGGATCAACTCAATCTCCTGGCTAATACCTTTGCATAAATGTTAAGGTCATAGTTCAGAAGTGTTATCGGGCGGTATGATCAACATTCCTCTGTACACTTTCTGGGCTTAGGGAGCACACAGATCATGGCTTGCAGACATGATGTTGGCAACTCATTTTCTTCTACTTCCTCTTCCAACATCCTGGCCATGGCACCTACCAATTCCCCTTGAGTTCCTTATAGTATTCCATAACAACGCCATCTGGGCCCTGCCTTCCCATTCTTCATTGATACTAGGGCTCTACTTATCTCTTCCACCATAATTTTCTCACCCAGTTGTTCCCCTTGTGCCTCTGAGAGTCTCACCTTTCCCAGAAACTGTTCTTTCTAGGGGCGTGGATATGTTGTTCAATCCACACTTACTGGCAAGTTCCTTGCCGCTTTAAATCTTGCGGAAGGTCTTCAAGCTGGCTCCTCCCACCCACCGGGTGGTAAACTCAGCTCCGCCCCTTGGCCAGATCTTCCTTACCGCTTGGAAGCTCAGGTTCCCTCCTTAGCACTCTGCATTTTAGGCCTGGATCCACAGTCTTGGTTAAACCAAAACTCATTCTAAAGTTTAAAGACTTTGGTCTTTTTCCTTCTTGACTCACGATGGACAAATCGACTCCAGATTTTGTCGATTGCCCTATGGGCAGAAGATGTCCCGGACCAATCCAGCAATCCACATGCGTTTATTGCCTTGGACTCGGCCATGACTCACAGGCTTGTGAGTTATGCAGATCCTTCCGGCCGGTCTTGGAGGACCGGCGCTGCCAGTTGCTTTTGGGCCACCTAAAACGTTATCCTCTGGTCAAGTTGAAGGAGGCCCATTGGGCGGTGTCAGCGGTGGCGGGCTCGGCAGAACAGCTGGAGCAGATGATCACCCTCGGCGGCCCAGGCCACATCATCATCATCCTCGGTCATGACATTTATCCGCTCTCTTGGGCTCTTCCTATACAGCTTCTTTTAAGGAACTTTGCCAGTCCTCCCACCAAGGAGAAGGGCCATCGGGACATTCCTCTCGGTCCAAAAGAAGGACTCAAAGGTAAGTCCCACAGTCAGCGTTCGTGGGAGTGGAAAGGTCCCTTCCCGGATGAGTGACAGTCGACTTGGTGAGGTTGCTTGACTAAGGCTGCTGCTTCCACGGTGTCCCGTCAGGTTAGCCAGCTGAGACAGCGCTGTCGACATGATCGAGATTTTCTCAACCAGTCGGACGGTTTGTCGACTGGAAGCCGACAATCCTTCTTCACGGTTCCCCGGTGGAAACCGAGAACGACTGTGTCTCCTGTGCAGTCCTGGTTAGGTCCTGAACCGAGGAAGAGCGGTTTCTCCGCCCCTCTTTGACCCACCCTCGGAATCCCGAAGGTCTCGGACCTCTTCCAGGTCCAGCTGGTCCCACTGACGTCAGCGGTCTCAGCACCATGAAGCAGCGGCACAGCTCATCCTCGTCCTCTTTGGAGGATAGGCTCGGTGCAAGCTGCTTCAGCCTCTCTGATTTAATGTGGCAGCAGCTCTTATTGTCCAGGAATAAATCCATCGCCTTCTCCGGCCATTAAGTGGCTGTCACCGAGGCGACCGAAGCAACCCTCGAGTGGTCGAGGAGCCAAGCCGGCACTGGTTGTTCGGCCGAACCGGCTCGCCACCATTGTGGTGGAACCTCCACCTCCACAACCCGAAAACTGGTTCCCGACCAAGGATTCTCTGTCGGTCAGGGTTTTGCCTCGCAGGTTGTCGGTAACCCTCGCTCGATCAACCTCAGCATGTGGAGGATGGCTCAGGTGCTCGGCGGCCGTTCGCAGACTCTTCAGAGTCTGACAACGACTTCTCCTTGTTCTCCAGGCCACTTGACCTGGAGTCCACTGGGGTCAGTCGGTGGATGAGAGCCCATCCTCGTTCCTCCGAGATGCTCCGCCTCTTCTCAGAATCTACTGGGATGAAGCTCGAACCACGTTCCAAATGGGCCAAGTATCCTCTCACGGAGACACTGGACTGAGGGATTCCCCTAGGAGGCTTTCCGGTGGCGAAGCCATTGTTGGCCCATCCCTGGAGCTGTGATGACCAGCTTCTTGTCCAGCACCTGGTCAGGATGGCTCGGAGGTATGCTGTCCCTACCATTCCACTCTCCGGTTCTCAGAGCACCCCTCTGTGGAGGGTTAGTGACCGACAGCATTTCTGGTGTTCGAGACGCTTGGGATGTGGACAAACCACCCGATAAGGAGTCAGAAATTGGACTACTCCGGTGAAAGTCTATGCTGCTTCCTTACTAGGTCTTCGTCAGGCTAGCTTGGCGTCCTCATGGCACACTTTCACGCCCTTTTGGGCTCCCTGGATGAGGTGATTCCTCATCTCCGACTGACCTTCAAGCGATGGTCAAGCAGGTGTGGGATCATGGAAGGGTGGTGGCCAAACAGCAGCTCAAACTTCTTTGGACATTGTTGACTCGTGCCCGGTCACTAGTGGCGCAGTGGTCATGCACCGCAGAGCTTGGCTACGGATCTCACCTTTATGGTGGATACCCAGCACAAGCTGGCAGGCGTTACTTTCCTGGTACCCGACTTGTTCGGTCCGGGGTGGGAGGTCATCTCAGTGGATCGAAGTCTAACGCCAGCTTGGACTCTGTCACGTCTGCCCAGAAGGACAAAGGCCACCAACAGCGTGAGCCCTTTCGGCCTTCGCCCTGTGGCACATGTGGCCCAGCAACACCAACATCAGGGCCAGCAGGCTTGCCAGCACCCCAAAGCCAAGCCTGCTGCTTCCTCTAACGGAAGCTGGGAGAGAAAGGTCCAGGCGGCTCTCGGCTGGCCCTTCCTCAAGCCTGCCCAGTGGCCGGGTTGTGGGGTGTACCCCAACCTCGTCCACTCCTTCCCAGTTCCCCACATGGGAGGAGACTGCTCCATACTTCCCTTTCCGCCTGGTCCGTTATCACCATGGACCACTGGGTGTTGGAAGTGTTAGGCAAGGGTCTGCATCTGAATTGAGCTGTCCCCACCCTATCGAGCTGTCGCCCACGGGGGCTGCGGGTTCCATGACCTCTCTGTTGGCTCGTCGAGCCGACATTGCCCTGCTCCTCTAGAAGGAAGTGATCAGGAGGTGGCGGACCTTCCTCCAGACCCAGGGTTTGTGTCCAGGTACTTCCTGGTCCCAAAACCGACGGGGGCTGGTGCCCCATTCTCAACCTACACGACTTGAACAAGTTCCTGAGTCTCGCACCTTCAGGATGGTCACTGTGGCTCAGATCATTCCATCCTTGGAACAAGGCGTGTGGTTCTGGTCTCTGGACCTTCAGGGCAGCGTTCTTTCACGTCCCAGTTAGTCCGCTCTCAGCGATTCCTCCACTTCAGTGCAGAGGATCCCTTCTGCTTCTGGGCCCATGCCTTCGGCCTTTCTCCAGCTCCCAGGGTCGTCTCACCATATGCATGGCAGTGGTGACAGCATTCCTATGGCGCCGAAAGGTCTGGGTGTACCCTTATCTGGACGACTGGCTGATTGCAGCCCCTCCAGGTTGGAGGTGCAGCGGTCCAGAGATCTGGCCCTCAGGTCTGCTCTTAGATTGGCCTCCTCATCAGCGAGGCCCAATCGGAACGATAGCCATCGCGGGTGATTCAATTCATTGGGGGCAGAGCTCGACTCTCTCTGAGCCAGAGACACGACTCCGGCGGACAGGGTCATGGTCCTTCCTCCTTTGGCCAGTCATTTCTAGTTGGGCAATGCGCCCTGCCCAGGACTTCCTGTGCCTTCTGGGCCTCATGGCAGCCTGCACCAGCGTGGTCCGTTGGGCCTGCTGGCGTATGTGTCCTCTGCAATGGGGCTGGCTCGCCAATGGTCACAGGGCTCGGTCCTCTGGACCAGCCAGTTACAATACCAGGAGATGTGGAGCGGTCTCCAGTGGTGGCTCGTTCCAGCTCATTTGCAGGAGGGTATCCCGTTTGTCTTCCCAAAGCCGATGGTCACTCTGGCGACCAATGCGCCTCTGATGGGTTTGGGTGCCCATCTGGGGAGCTCAGAGCTCATGGCCTCTGGTCCCCTCAGGAGTCTTGATGCTGGAGCTTGGAGCGGTCCGACTAGCCCTCACCGCCTTCACTCCCATTTGGGCCGGGTCAAGTGGTCCAGGTCCAGGCGGACAACACCACGACCATGTACCACCTAAATCGTCGGGTGGGGCGCACTCCTTGCCTCTGTGCAAGGAGGCTCTCTACACTTGGTGTCTCGTGATTAGCCTGGGCGGATCTCCTAGCCAACCATGTGGCAGGGCCTCCAACAGTCTGGCCGATGCCCTCAGCCGGATAGGTGCTGCATCTCACAGTGGTCTCTCCTGCCAGAGGTAGTACAAGATCTGTTCTCCCACTGGATCATGCCTCAGGTGGACCTGTTTGCCTCCAGGGAGAATGTGAAGCTGAGGCTGTTTCATGCCCGCCCCCTCAGCAGGGCTTGCTGCAGGGGCCCTTCTCGAGGCCGTGGACCCCGGGCCTCTTCTATGCCTTCCCTCCATTTCCCTTGATCACAAAGGTGTTTCTCAAGGCAAGAGGACAATGCTGAGTGATTTTGGTAGCCCAGACTGGCCCCACCAGTTCTGGTATCCAGATCTCCTCAGCCTCAGCTCCAGGCTCTTGGGCGGCTTCCAGCCGCCTGGACCTGATCTCAGTCAACAGGGAAGGTACTCCACCCGGACCTTCAATCCCTGCACTTGGCGGCCTGGTTCCTGGGCTAGAGTTCCAGGCCTTGGGTCTTTCAGGCGAGGTCCTCAACGTTGTTGGGCATACTGTAGAGTCGACCAGAAAATGCTATGCCTTCAAATGGAAGAGATTCTCCATTTGGTGTCAGGATAAGGGGTTGGACCCTTCCTCCTGTTCTTTGGCTAGCATTCTGGACTACCTGTGGTCCCTTTCTCAGCTAGGGCTTGATTAGACGACCCTTAAGGTGCACCTGGCAGCCATCTCTGCTTACCAGGCGCAGGCCGGAAGCAATCGATGTAACACAGGAGAAGGTGATTGGGTGCTTTTCAAAGGCCTTGATCACATATCCCTCTGGTGCGAGAACCTCCACCTCTGTGGGATCTACTGCTGGTATTGGCTAAGCTCATGGGCAAGCCATTCAGAACCAATGCACAGGTGTGATATCTCTCACCTCTACCCAGTCACACCTCGAGCCGAATATAGGCTGTATACTCTGGACCCTAGAGAGCTCTCTTATTATAAGGAGTGGGCGGCTGAAGTTCGGGAGAGGTTCGCCAGCTGTTTGTCACCTACGCTGATGCGCACCTGGCAGACCTGCAGCCAAGCAGATGTTAGGCAGGTGGGTCTCCTCCTGCATAGATCTCTGTTATAGGTTGGGGGCATGGAGCCTCCCAAAGGGATAAGAGCTCATTCTACCTGCCATACCGCTGCTTCGATGGCTGCTTCCAGGGATGTCCCTATCCAGGAATCTGCATGGCTGCTACCTGGAAGTCAACACGCACTTTATTTCCCATTACCACATCGACCTTGAGTCATGCGGGATGTTGGTTTTGGGACCTCGGTTCTCAGTCCTTATTTCCCCAGTAGGGTACGCCTTGCCTCCCTCCTCCCGGAGAACTGCTAGGAGTCTTCCAGTAAGTGTGTATTGAACAACATATCCATGTCCTAGAAATACAGGTTACTCACCTGTAACAGGAGATCTTACTTGAGGGCTCTCTCAAGGCCCTAAAGCCTACTTGTTGGAGCAAAAATGGATCTGCACTCCTCGAGGAAGTGAAAAGAAAGAAGCTCCATAGCAAAGACAAGTCAGTCCGGCACGGTCCTGGTCCTGCTCGCATTCACGGCCCTCTCTGAAAAAAGACCCGATGTCGGCCAAACACCAGTCCGAGCCGGCTGACCACCAAATGCCCGTCGCCGGTTAGGCCTTGAGGACGCTGGCCCGAGGACGGCGTCCACACCTACAGAGAGGAACCCTCGCCTCCACCGCGTCGGTCAGGAGGCGATCACAGAAGGAGGAGCTGACCCAGTCTGAGGACGGATGGGCGAACCGATCCTGTCTGCCATTTGAGGAACCGTCTCCGTGCATATGAGACCCTGGGGAGCCACGCCGGAACCCGACGACAGACCACCGGGCGCCTGGTCCGTCGTCAGGCCTCTGCATATTCGAGGTCAAGGAGTTATTCACCTACTGGTGGGATACCATAAAAGGGATGTGGTTCCCACCTCCTCCTCTTACTCCTCCACCTGTGACTCCATGGCCCTGTGCCCCTACTCCATCCGGGGCTGCAGGCCGAGTACCTTCCCCAGGAGCCTACGGATCCTCTAGGGAGTAGACTAGAAAAAAGGAGACCTCCGTCCAGATCCTCTTCAGGGTCACCCAGCCCAAAGAGACCCAGAAGGCGCGTCATTCACCTTCAACGGAGGACACAGGATCGGACTTCTCGGACGGATCCAGATCCCCTTTCCCTTCATTTGAAGGGTGGAAGTCAATAACTGCGGACCAATGGGTCTTGGACATCATCAGGTGGGGACACACGCTGGAGTTCACAGAGTTTCCGCACACTCCACCAAAGCTCTCCCCTTATCCTCCTCCTCACATTCCACTTATAGAAGGAGAGATCCGGACCCTCTTGCAAAAGGGTAATGAGAGGGTCCCCTTGCATCCAGCGAGGGCAGGGGTTCTATTCTCACTTTTTCTGGTCCCAGAAAAGACACAGGACCTTCATCCATTCTGAACCTCAGTCCTGTAAACCTCTTCATCCAGTTACAAAGGTTCAGGATGGTGACCTCAAGGACTCCTTCCCTTGCTGCATCAGGAACTGGCTCTGCTCTCTCGACATGCAAGATGCATACATGCATATTGGGTCTACCCTCCCAGCGGAAGTTTCTGAGTTCACTTTCAAGGGAGCACTATCAGATCTTACTTCGAGATACAGCTCTTGCAGCAGTTACCCCATTAGGACTGTAGCCGGCGGCGTCAGGACCCACGAAATCTTCTAGCTAGCAGTCTTCAGCGGGGACTGCCTCCGGCCGTCCGCCCCTGACGTCAGGCGTAATACATAAGGAGGCGGTCACTGAGATTCCCCAGTTCTTTCCGCTGTCGACTTGCATGTCTCGACCCTTCAGTTCGTTTCTGGTCTTGTGACGCCTGGTTAAGTTCTTCCGTTAGGAAAAGTTTGTTTCTTCTGCATAGTTGCTGTCTGATGTCCTCCCTACCTCCGTGGAAGGCCATCCATCAAGTATGCCTGTGGGGAAGCAAATCCCATTTAAAGACCCACATGGCCCTGCGTCCGGTGCCTAGGCCCAGACCCACGACACCCAGGCCTGTTCCTGCCAGGGTTCAATAGCGGACCGGATCCGTGTAGAAAGGCCCTGCAAGGCGTTTCTGCTCGAGGAAAGATTAAAGCCATGGACGCGGCCTCCAGGGGAATCTTCTGACAAGGCCGGAGCGACGTTGAGAAGCATAGGGAGAGGGTGAGATTCAAGTCCCGTCTAGGGCCTCTGACTCCCGTAGCTCCGGCTCCCAGTCTTACGCTCTCCTTCCGGGCCCGCTGTCAGCCTCCCCTGCAGCGGTGAAGACTTCTTGAGGTCCTCCTCAGGCCAAGACCTCCAGGCCCTCCGCTTCTTGACTTCCAAGGCCCCTCGAGGTCAGGGACAGCCATCACCACCACAAGTCCGGATCTTCCCTTGTCAATCTTCACCATTCATTACTTCCTGGGGTGTTAGCGGGCCTTACCGCCCGCAGGCTTTTTTTTTTTTTTTAAGTTTACTACGGCACCGCCCTCGAGTAGCGTCATCGCTGGCGGCCGTTAGTAGCGACCGACTCCTCCTCCAACTCAGTTCTGTTTCTCCGCCATCGAGGCAGCACCTGTCGCGTGAAAGCGCTTCAGTGTTTTCTATCTTCATAGTTACCGACTCCGTTTTCCTTTTTCGACGTCTGACACAGACTGTTCTTTCTATCTTTTGGCGCGGTGTATTTCCTACTGTGTTTTAGTCTCGTTGGTTTCGCGTTATGTCCGGTTCTGGAGCTAAGCCTTCTTGAAGGCAGGCGCGCGCCCCTATAATAGCCGGTGCTCTCTGGCGGCATTCTCTGTCTCGGACCGGCATGGCGTTTGCCTTCCGTTGCCTGGGACCCAACCATGATATGGATTAGATGCGGCGCCTGTTTCTCGATGGACGTCGCGTCCTCGAGATCAGCGTTCAAGCTCGTGCAAGGCCCGCCGACTTTTGGGGGTTGACGCCATCACGAGAATCTCGGGCGAGATCTTTGGCCTTCCCGGGTCCCTCTGGTCTGCCACGGTCCGAGGAGGAGGGGTTCCTCATCCTATCTTGCCAGAGAGGCCCCTTCCAGCGGTGTTGGGGGCGTCGTGAGCCCCTCCGGGGCCGCAGGCGCTGACACCGCCTCGGCAGTCACCTCTTGAGTGCAGGCCTCCCCGTGTGAGGCCCTTGGCTTGCCCAGGCCCGGCAGGTGAGACCCTCACGCGCCGCCTCGCGCCGTTTGAATCGGCGCTGTTCCGGATCGGCGCTGCGGCAGCGCCCGGTAATCGAAGCGGCGCTATTCGCCGTTTCGCTTTGGATCGGCGCCGTTCGCGGCGCCGTTGCGTAATGCGTTTTGACCTCGGCGCCATTCGCAGTGCCGAAATGGACATGCAAGCCGGCGCCGCCAGCGGTACCGCCGCCTCCGGCGCGCGGCCGGCTTCCGTGGCCCTCCCAGGCGGTGCGGGCCTGCAGGCAGCTGGGGTGTGGCAAGGTGGGCCTTCCTGCTGCCGGTGTGGGGGCGGTTGTCGCGCAGTACACAGGGGCGTTTGCGGCTCCGTGGCCTGGGGCCCTGGGGTAACATCGAGGTCCTGCTGGTCCGTCCTCCTCGGAGGGCGATGACTCAAATGTGGACCCATCCTGGCACCCCCATTCTTCAGGATCTGGGTCCTCGGTGGCTAAGGGTACCAGGCGGGCTGCGGGCCCCTCCTCTGTCCCCCACACGTCGTCTCCTGGGGTTCCTCGGCTGGGGTGGCGAGTCCCGGGGGCAGGCGTGGGGGTGATGGAGGAGGCTCCCCTCTCTGGAGGCTCGGTGGCAGCTACCCCGGGTGCTGTTGCCTCCTCTGGGGACAGGGGATGTTGCAGTGGGAGAGGGCCCTCAAGATCCGGGTTGAGGGCAGGCGGCCTGCTGCCCGGTCTTCTTTAGCCACCTCAGGGGGTGGCCAGGAGCGTGAGTGCAGGCCCGTCCCTCCCCAGGGTTCTGGGTGCCTCGGCGGCGTTATGCGGACTGCCCTTCTGGATCCATGCAGTCCCGGTGTCGCGCGCAGGGAGTTTCTCCCCAGGGCTCTTCAGGCTCTGCTTCCCCAGGTTCCATTCCTGCGGCCTGGTTTGATATCAGGGATCCCTCCTACTAGGGCTCCTTTCCCGGATTCAGAACCCTCGCAGAGAAGCAGTTGCCTCACTTGAGGTGCCCTCTCCCATCTCTCTGCCTTCACCCCCGCTCCCGGGCCATATCGATCCCTCGGGTCCGTTATCCTAGGAGCAGTTCAGAAGTTCTGCAGCGGCCTTCCCCTCATATGTTAGATACATGCATGGCGGGTCTTCGACTCTCCCACAGCCAGGAATCCTCTGAGCATTCCAGCTCCCATCATCCTCGTCTCCTCCTCTGAGGGAGAGGAACCCCTACTCATCTGTCCTCGATGCTGATTTACAGAATATCAGCGTTTCCTCTCGAGGATGGTGAGGGATCTCCAGATTTCCTATGTTCGGAGAGACAATACCCGAGCAGAGCAGCGTGAATTCCTTGGTGAATTCAGTGCCCAGCATCTGGTGGTACCTTCCTGGCCTACCCCTTCCAGGAGGCGTCTATCCGGTCCTAGCAGTTCCCTGCCGCTTCTTCCCCAGCCGCGGACTGCCAGCGTGGGTATTGTGCCCCCTCTGAGTCTCTAGGTTCCCTTCCACACCGTCCTCAGGTTTGGTATTCCTGGATACTCCTTCTGGGCGCCGTTGCCTGGCCTTCCGACCGCCCACAGTTGGACTCTCTCAGTTCGACCATTGAGGCGAAGAGTGTTCTCTTCTTCTCGTGCAGTGCATGTATTGCATCACATCAGGCTCACCCGCTGCCTATAACGGCATTTGTGATCGATGATGTCCCAGCTGCTGGCATCTATGCCTGACACAGAGCAAACCAGACAAGCGTTGCCCTCTCCGGCAGGCCTGGAGCTGGCAAGACACCAAGCAAGGGCATCTTATAGCGCCAATGAGGTGGCTTCCAGGCTTGCGAGGACAACGATCTGCATCAAGCGAGACGGCATGGCCGTCTTTCAGGTTGTCACCCCTGGCCCGGCGTGAGGGTGATTCGCTCCGCCTTCGGGGACCGTCTTTTCTCTTCCAGAGCTAGGGAGACTTTTACAGGGCTCCCTCCGTCTCCTCGTCTTGGGAGGCACCTCCTAGCTCTTCTCCCATTAGGCTTTCTGAATGACCAGGGTCTTCTCCTTCTGTTTTCTCACCAGCAGAAGGCTGGGGTCTTGTTCCCTCAGGGATTACCTCTTCCCCTCCAGGGGAAGAGGAGCTTAATACTCACCAGGAAGTAATGAATGGTGAAGATTGACAGGAAGATATGAAAATGAGCGTACCTACCGTAATTCTGATCTTCTCTTGTATCTTACATTCATTACTTCTCCATACCATCCCTCAGTGGCCTCTTCCTGTGGCTTCTCCACCTCCCGTCTCCTTCCTCTCTCTGCAAAAAAAAAAATGTTTTCTCTAAAAACTAGGAAAAATTAGCTAATTTTTCAAAAAAAAAAAAAAAATCCTTCTTTTTGAGGGGTTCTAATTCTCAGAAAAATTAATTACTCTAAGATTAAGTAGGCCATCAAGTGGATTGCATTGGCGATCAGACTGCACAACTATCTCTTGCCGTTATCCTGACAAGATATCTCTGGGGTTTGGCCTGGTTCAGGCTATTCAGTTGATCCTGCAATCCCGTGTTCCAGATATTGCCCTAGAGATCAAACCCCCCTCTATTCTTGCCCTGCAGAGCAGAGGAGCAGACACGTCTGTTCCTTTTTCTTTTTAAAAAAAAAAAAAGGAAAAAATGCTGAGGAACTCTTTTGACTGCTATAGGCATCTTGGTTTTGGGGTCATGCAACCAACCTCAAATTTCTTCTGTAAAAAAAAAAAATATATAAAAAGGAAAAAACAAACAAGAGGGAAATGAGAGGTAATCTCCTTCTCGCTAGTTTGCATATTGGTTTCTCCTTTTAAGTGTCCTCCTGGACAATTTTTACAGAAGAGCTGTGCTGACCATATCCAATCGGCCAGCCTAAGCCTTGGCCAGTCTGTCTGAGTCCATTTCTATGCTTAAAAGCGCCTGAAGGCTTACTTTCCTTTTCTAAGTCCCAGAGCAGCACTCCTGCTGCCTGGGAGTTCCTTCCTCCTCGGGTGTCCTCGAATTCTGGGCCTGTCGCGGCCAGGAACCCGAGGGGTATCAACTATCAATGGCATGTTGAGGATAAGGACTATGCCCTCCAAGTCTGTCTAAGCGGGTTTGGTGAACCTTCTCTTCAGCTCTATCTCCGGGATTCTTGCTTCCCTCTTAGTCGACCTTCAGCTCCAGCTAACTATGCTCGTTGGGCATTCGGTCCCTTCAACATCCATCTCTCTCTTCTCTTTCTTCTTCTTCTTCTATTTTCTCATCTCCTTACTTTATCTCTCCTCTAGAGTCGCCCAGGTAAGGAGGCCCTGCAGTCCTAGGCTAGGGATACTTTATCTCTCTGTCCTTCCTCCATCGGCTTATTCCTTTTTCAGTTCATTCTTCCTTGCTTTGCTTTATCCCTTGGCTATCTTGCCTCGCTATCTATATTCTCTGCTCTCACTTTTGCCTCTCTGGCTCACAGAACTGAGTTGGAGGAGGTAAATTAGCTACTAGCAGCCGCCCTCGCATAGGCGTCACTCTCGAGCGGTGCCGTTAGGCAAACTTTAAAAAAAAAAAGCTCCTGTGGCGGAGTGCGTGCCTCCGGCTAACTCCCAGTAAGTAATGAATGGTGAAATACAAGAGAAGATCAGGAATTACGGTAGGTACATAATTTTCATTTCCATACATTTGGAACCCGGCCAGAGTCAGTCTCTTTGCCTCCTCCTCCCCAGTGGAAACCAAAGAGCTGACTTCACTTCTCTGGACACACGTGAACTTCAAGATCTCCTCCAGATGACCCATCGTTCCCGGAGATTATGAGACATATCCAGGAGAACATGGGCTGGGGCCACAGGAACTAGACCCAGAGATTCGCCTTGCCAGATATCTTTGGCAAAAGATCCAAAGCCTGTGGTGGTGCCACCCTTGGTGGACACATTAAGTGGGCGTCACCAAGGCAGGCGTGGAAACGTCTGCACTCACTTCCGGTGATGCCAAAGAAAGCTGACTGCCTGTACAAGGCCCTAAGGAGGACCAGTGCCAGCATCACCCTCTGGCCGATTCTCTGGTAATTACAGCTTCTCATGACCCGGTCCCAGAGGCATAACATTTTGAGCACCCTGCCACGGACCCAGAGTCCAAGCAACTGGGCGCTATGGGCAGGCGCACGTATGCATCCGCTACCTGCGCCATCAGATCCTCAACTACTTAACCCCATGGTACGGTTCCAGAATGCCTTGTGGGGCAGGGACTGGATCTGGCGAAAAAGATGCCAGAAGGTGAGCAGAGGAGGAGTTGCTACAACTCGCCGCTTGCAGGTTGACGTGGGAACCCAGGTGCTGCTGACCGCGTGTATTCCAGGACTCCTCGGCCAGGCGGCAGCTTCAGGTGTATGCCTCAAGAGACACTCATGGCTCCGTGTCTCCGGATTCACCCGGACGTCCAGAAGAACATCCTGGGCGCCTCCTTACCAAGAAGTTCTTTGGTGAGTCCTCAGAAGGTCTCACCAAACTTAAAGGCGGGATGGGGAGCAGTCTGTCAGGCTACTGTACAGAACAAGCTTAGTTCCTTTCTTCAGGAACCAAAGCCGCTGAGGCCGGATGAGAGACAGCAGTCCCAGCAGCCCACAACAGAGGGGCTTCTTCTCCACAGAGCCAGGGGAAGTCGTCCAGCGGGCGAAGCCAGCGACCAGCTAAGCGGCCCAGCCCGCTGGACCCTCAGCTGCCACAGCATGACTCCTTCCCGGCCCCGCCCTCAGGATCAACGGAACACAAGGTCGGGGTCGCATTGCGGACCACCTGCCAGGGTGGCGAGTCCATAACCAACAACAGGTGGGTTCTTCAGTTGGTCAAAGAGGCCACTTTATAGAATTCTGTGGACAAGCCACCCACAAGGCCTCCTCTGCTCTCCGTTACTGGGTCAGCACAGATCACTCATCAGGTAAGAGGTACTCGCTCCTGCAAAGGAGCGGTGGAGTATGTCCCAGAGAACCAGATGGATCCGGATACTATTCCCACTTCTTTCTGGTTCCAAGAAAACAGGGACCTCCGTCCAATCTTGGACCTCAGCGACCTCAACATGTCGGTCACTACAAACGTTTTCGCATGGTGACCCTCAAGGACCTCATTCCCATGCTGAAAAGGACCTTCTTAGCGCCCTGGACATGCAGGACATCTACCTGCACATCCCAGTAGCTCAAGCGCACAGGAGGTTCCTGCGCTTGAGTTTCTCGGCCACCACTTTCAGTTCGGGCTCTTCGTTTGGACTGTCTTCAGCTCCAAGGGTCTTTACCAAGTGCATGGCAGTCATGGCAGCATCTCTAAGGAGACAGGGCCACTCATGTTCCCGTACCTGGGCGACTGGCTTCTCGCGCGCCTCCAAGAGAGGCGCTGTTGCAGGCTATTCAGAGCACCGAGGACCTGTTCCAATCTCTGGGCATTCTTATCAACTCGAGAAGTCTCTCCTCGCACTGTTCCAGAAGCTGCAGTTCATAGGTGCAGTTCTGGACACTGTCCAAGGAAGGCCTTTCTTCCCGATGAAAAAGCGAACCGTCAGATCCTCATCGAGGATCTCTCAGTGAAAAGACTGTCCTCCCTTAGATTGGTCCTTCGCCTTGCTCGGACACATGGCTGCGGCCATTCCAACCGGCCCTTGGCAAGGCTCCACATGCGGGTAACTCAGTGGATGCTCAAAGTGCAGTGGGACCAAAGGCAAGACCACATGCAGCATCCGGTCAGGATCACGAACGCCATGATTCAAGACTGGCAATGGTGGCTGACCCAGGGACACTTTCTGCGGTGTCCTGCTTACAGCGCCATCTTCGGAGGCAATCCTCTCACAGATGCCTCAGGGCTGGGGTGAGGCGCACCTGAATGGGGTGAGGTCCCAGGAACATGGACTCCTCAGGAAGCCCACCTCCATATCAACGTGCTGGAGATGAGGGCGGTCCTTTACGCCCTGCAGGCCTTTCAGTCAGAAATCCTGTCGAGTACTCTTCTGCTTCAGACAGACAACACGGCGGTGATGTATTACCTCAACAAACAAGGAGGCGCACTCTACCCCTTTGCAGGGAAGCTATGAGAGTGTGGGATTGGGTAATCCGACACGCGCGAGCCTGATTGCAGTTCACGTTCCTGGAGTGGACAACACAATCGCAGATGGCCTGAGTCATTCCCAGGCCAGACTCCTGAGTGGGAACTTCTTCAGGAGGTAGCAGAGGATCTGTTTCTTTGATGGGGCACTCCAGAGTTGGACTTATTCGCTTCCCCATCCAACGCAAAACTGCCCAATTTTGCTTGCTAGATCCAGGGCCTGGTGTTTTCTGGCGAGACGCGTTGTCCCTCTCCTGGGCGGACAGATTCTCTACGCTTTCCCTCCCTTCCTGTTAATCCAGAGCGTTCTTCTCAAACTGCAGGAGCACGCAACAATGATCCTGGTGGCGCCTTTCTGGCCCAGGCAGATCTGGTTCCCCATGCTGAGCAATTGTCCCGGAACCTCCAGTTCCATTGCCTTTCAGCTCCCATCTATTGTCTCAGGAGGAGGGTTCACTGGTCCACTCAGACTTACGCTCACTGAACCTGCATGCCTGGCTCCTAGAGACATAACCATTATGCAACCGGGGTCTCGCAGAGGTTGCGGAGAGTCCTTTCATGGCCAGAAAACGTAGCATGCGGCTGTAGCCAACTGGCGCCCGTTTTGCTTGTGGTCTGCAAGCTCCTGGCCTTTCCCCTTCAGAATGCCCAGTGAAGGGCTGCTGGAATACCTGCTTTCCTATTCCATTCGGGTCTCGCCTACTCCTCCATTAAAGTGCACCTCTACGCGATCTCTGCCTACCACTTTCCGGTAGGACAGAGTACAGTGGCACAGCTTGATGCCTCTCGAGACTTCGTAAGAGGTGTGTTACACCTTAGGCCACCCATCAAGGATCCGTTTCTCCTTGGGACTTACTCTTTGTCCTGGAACAACTCACGTTTCCTCCTTTGAACCTGCCGCAGATTGCAGGCCGTTTTCTGTCATGGAAACGTTACTTTTAGTTGCTGTCATATCAGCAAGGAGAGTTTCTGAGCTTCATGCTCTCATATGCAAGGAGCCTTATTTAATTTTCCACCAGGACAGAGTGTCTCTGAGGGACTAATCCTAAATTCCTGCCTAAGGTGGTTTCTACCCTCACTCTCAACCAGGACATCGATCTGCCTGTGTACTTTCCCAAGTACTCCAATAGAGGAGAGGCGTTTCTTCACACCCTGGATGTTCACCGCTCCTTAAGGTACTACCTGAGCAGAACTAAACAGCTTGTAAGTCAGACAACTATTCATTTCCTTCGCTGAGAGGATGCTGGGCCATCCAGTCTCAAAGCAGACTCTTTCTCGCTGGCTTGTCCAGTGTATTTCATTTGCTACAACAGCAAACAGAAGCCCCCCAGGTACAGTCCGGGGCCACTCGACAAGGGTGGCTGCCTCCTTTGCAGTACTCGCAACGTCTCCACCTCGGCCATTTGTGCTGCAGCTACTTGGAGCTCTGTGCACACATTTATTAGGCACTATAGCCTGGATATTACATCACGCGGAGAGCCGGTTTTGGCCTGGCGTTCTACAAGGTCTCCTGTCCTAGAGTCAGGGCTTGTTCAAGATCTCTCTATTCTCCTCCTCCCAGAATGCTTACAGGCGCTATTGCTTGAGAATTAGTCTAATGTATCTCAGTAAGACAGTACAGTTACGTAAGAACTTACCGTAACAGTAGATCTTCGAGAACAGCTCTTGCAGCAGGTACCTTCCGCCTACCATTCCCCTTGGAGGAGGTATGGCCTACCAGGCCTTGACAGGAGCTTACGCTCTTTTCTTCTGATGGCGGATCCTCGGTTTCCCTTCTGATGTCATCCTGTGGCCGGGAGTCTCCGGCGGAGAACTGGGGAATCTGGCGGGACCGCCTCCTTATGTACTACATCTGACGTCGGGGTGGGACTGGCGTCAAGCGTCCGCTGAAGACTGCTAGCTAGAAGATTTCCGTGGGGTCCTGATGCCTGCCGGCTACAGTCATAATGGTGTAACCTGCTGCAAGAGCTGTTCTCAAAGATCTACTGTTATGGTAAGTTCTTGCGTAACTGTACTTTCTCTCATCCATCGTAGAAGAACTGTTCGCCAGATGAGGCTGTCCAGAGTTGGGCCTTTTGTGTTCTCACTCAATGCAAAACTGCTCAGTTCTAGGGACATGGATATGTTGTTCATCCACATTTATTGGCAGGTATCCCTGCCGCTTTAAATCTTGCCGGAAGGTCTTCAAGCTGGCTCCTCCACCCACCAGTGGTAAAACTCTGACTCCGCCCATGGCGCAGATCTTCTTACCGCTTGGAAGCTCAGGTTCCCTCCTTAACGCTCTGCATACAAGACTGGTTCCTATTTCTTTGGTTTACCGAAATTACTTTTAAGGTTTTCAAGACTTGGTCACTTATTTCCCTGCGGCTGTGTTGGACAAATTGACTCCGGTTTCCAGAGGTGCCCATGCGGTGAGAAGATGTCTGGACGGATCCGCACTCCACGTGCATCTACTGCTTGGGCCTTGGGCACAACCCGCAACTTGCGACCTGTGCTCTTCTTTTAGGCCTACCTCCTGGAAGACCGTGCCGCCCGTCTACAACTTGGCGACCAGCGTTATCTTCTGGTAAAATCGAAGGAGGCCGGTTGGCGGTTTCACGGGGCGCGGGCTCGGTGGAACAGCTTGAGCAGATGATCGCCCTGGAGGAGGAGGCGGTGCAGGCCGTATCTTCGCTTTTCCTCAGCCGGCATTTATCCCGCCTCCTGGGATCCTCCTATTCAGCTTCTTTTAAGGAGCTCTGTCTCCCTCTCCACTAAGGGAGAGGACCAACATCTTCAGGACCTTCCTCTCGGTCCAAGAAGAGGACCACAAAGGTAAGTCCCTCGTCGGCGCTCTTGGAGGCGGAGGGTCCCTCTCTCCGAGTTGTCGACCATCGACTTCGTCGATCCTGACGCTTCGGTCACTGGCTTCATGGTGTCCCGTCAGGTCAGTTGACCCGAGACTCCGTCGGCTGATCAATATTTTCTCGACCCGTTGGGCCGGGCTGTCGACCAGTGAAGCCGAAACCCTCACTCCCGGTTCCCCAGCGATGGTTGAGGTGTCGGTGGACTGCCTGTGCCTCCGGTTCGAGTCCACAGTTGAGCCCTCCGAGCCGAGGGAGGCGGGTTTCCGCCCTACCTCCGTAGCCTCCTCGGAAAAGCCGAGGTTCGCGGTCTCGGTCTCAGACTTCTTCTTGGTCCAGCTGATCCTGTCGTCACAGGCGGTCTCGGTCTCTGCACACGTGGCAAGCGGCACCGCCCGCTCGTCGTCCTCGGATGAGGGAGGCTTCACGCGTTGCGCCGACGATACCGAGGACCTCATGTGGCAACAGCTTCTTCTGTCCGGGAGCAAGCCGACCTCGTCGCCTTCCCTGGCTATCAAGTGTCTGTCATTGGAGCGGCGAAGCAACCCTCGCCTTAGCCGGGCGCCTGCTTCCAGGCCTGTTGCTCGGCGAAACCGGCTGCCCCACCGATTCGGTGGAACCTCCGCCTCCACAGCCGTTGTTTGGGGCTCCGACCAAGAATTCTTGGTCTGCCCAAGGTCTGCCCCATAGGCTGTCTGTCACCCTCACTCCCGATCGCCTCGGCAGGTGGAGGTGGCTCAGGCCCAAGGCATCTCTGCGGACTCCTCTGAGTCTGGCGATTCCTCCCTGTTCTCCAGGCGGGTCGACTTGGAGTCCTCAGGAGGTCAGTCACTGGACGATAGCCCTCCGTCCTTCATGGGTTTGCTTAGGCTCATCTCGGAGTCCACGGGATGCAGCTCGAGCCCGTATCCAAGCGGGCCAAGTATCCCCTCACGGAGATATTGGACCTGGGGATTCTCCTACGGAGCCTTTCTGGTGGCGAGGCCATTAGGCCCAGCCTTGGAGATCTGGCAGCGTCCTGCTTCCTGTCCTCGCCCGGCCAGGATGGCAAAGAAGTATCACGGTCCCTACCGGTTCCCTGCCCAGTTCTCGGAACACCCCTCAGTCGAGGGTTGGTTACCGACAATGTCTTCCGGCGTGCGGAAATGCCAGGGGCGTAGACAAACCTCCCGACAAAGGAGTCCAAAGTTGGACTGCGCGGGCGAAAAGTCGCTGCTTCGTCAGGCCAGCTCGGCCGTGCTGATGGCACATTTCTCTCACGCCCTGTTGGGCTCCCTGGACGAGTAGTCCCTCATCTCCGGCTAACCTGCAGACCTCGGTTAAGCAGGTGCGGGACCAGGGCAGGGTAATGGCTACAGCAACTTCAGACTGCTTTGGACATCGGTGACTCATGCGCCAGGTCAGTAGCGGCGCAGTGGCTATGCACCGTTGGGCATGGCTGAGGATATCCACCTTCACAGCGGATACCCAGCACAAATTGGCGGATGTCCCTTCCTGGGACCGACCTCTTCTGCCCTGGGTGGAAGGTCACCTCAGAGGATCAAAAGTCCAGTGCCACTCTGGACTCGGTCTCATCTGCCCAGAGGGACAAGGGCCGCAGACCGTAATGCAAGCCCTTTCGTCCGTCTGTGCCCGCGCACGTCCGGCTCAGCAGCATCAGGGCCAGCAGGCTGGCGCTTGGCATCCCAAACCCAGGAAAAGCAGGAGGTAAAGGCCCAGGAGGTCCCTCGGCCGGTCCCTCCTCCAAACCTGCCCAGTGGCGGGTTGAGGTGTCGCCCCCAGCCTCGCCACCCCACCCCAGTTCCCCCATGGGAGCGGCTACGCTACTTCCTTTCCGCCTTGTCTGCTATAACCACAGACTGGTGGGTGTTGGAAGTGGTAGGAAAGAGCCAGCCTCTGGAGTTCGAGCAGGCCCGCCCTTCTGAGCCGTCGCCCCAGAAGCCTCGAGGTCTGCAGCCTTGCTGTCGGCTGCCGAGCAACGCCAGCTCTGCTCGAGAAAGAGGTGATCAGAGGTGGCGGACCTCTCTCAGACCCAGGGTTTGTATTCAGGTACTTCCTGGTCCCAAAGCGGACGGGGCTGGCGCCCCATTCTCGACCTGCACGCCTAAACAAGTTCCTAAGGTCTCAGACCTTCAGGATAGTCACTCTGGCTCAGATAATACCATCCTTGGAATGCGGCATGTGGTTCTGCTCTCTGGACCTGCAGGACGTGTTTTTTCACGTCCCTATCCGTCCGTCTCACCAGAGATTCCTTCGGTTTTGAGCGGAAGGATCCCTTTTCAGTTCGAGCCATGCCCTTCAGCCTCTCTTGCACCAGGGTCTTCACCAAATGCATGGCAGTGGTGACAGCATTCCTACAGCACCGAGGGGTCGGTGTACCCTTACCTGGACGATTGGCTGATAGCAGCCCCTCCAGACAGGAGGTGGAAGCGGTCCAGAGATCTGGCCCTCCAGGTTTGCTCTCAGGTCGGCCTCCTCATCAACGAGGCCAAGTCAGAACTCGAACCGAAGCAGGTGATTCTCTTCATGGGGCAGAGCTCGACTCTTCGAGCCAGACCACGGCTCCGGCGGACATGGCCGAGGTTCTTTCCTCCTTGCCCGATCATTTCTGGTTGGGCAATGGCTCCCCTGCCCAGGACTTCCTGCGCCTCCTGGGTCTCATGGTGGCCTGCACTAGCATGGTCCTTTGGGCCCGCTGGAACATGCACCCCTTCAGTAGGGCTGGCCAGCCAGTGGTCTCAAGCTGCGATCCATTGGACCAGCTAGTGGCGGTGACCAGGGGATGTGGAACGCTCTCCAGTGGTGAAGCGTTCCAGCTGATCTGCAGGGAGGGCATCCCGTTTGTCCGCCCGAGCCGCGGTCTCTCTATTGACCGGCGCCTCTCTGATGGGTTGGGTGCCCATCTGAGGGAGCACAGAGTGCACGGCCTCTGGTCCCCTCAGGAGTCCGATGCCATATCAACCTGCTGGAGGTCCGGCGGTCCGCCTAGCTCTCACCGCCTTTGCTCCGTTTCTCTGGGGTCAAGTGCTTCAGGTCCAGATGGACAATACCACGACCATGTACTACCTAAACCGCCAGGGCGGGGCGTGCTCCATGCCTCTGTGCAAGAAAGCTCTCCGCATTTGGTCACTCGTGCGCAGCCTGGGCGGATCTCCTAGCCATTCATGTGGCAGGAGCCTCCAACACCCTGGCCGATGCCCTAAACCGGATAGGGGCTGTGTCCCACGAGTGGTCTCTCCTGCCGGAGGTAGTACAAGATCTGTTCTCCCATTGGGGCACACCTCAGGTGGATCTGTTAGCTTCCAGGAGAGCGAAGCTGAGGCTGTTCCATGCCTGCCCCCTCAACAGGGCTTGCTGCAGGAGGATGCCTTCTCGAGGCCATGGACCCGGGCCTCTTCTCACCTTCCCCATTTCCCTTGATCCACAAGGTGCTTCTCAAGGCGAGGAGGGACAAGGCGCAGGTGATTCTGTAGCCCCAGACTGGCCCGCCAATGCTGGTATCCAGATCTCCTCAGCCTCGGCTCCAAGCTCCCGAGGCAGCTTCCAGCTTGTCCGGACCTGCTTTCAGTCAGTCAGGGAAGGTGTTCCATCGGACCTTCAATCCCTGCACCTGCCGGCCTGGTTCCTGGCGGCTAGAGTTCCAGGCCTTGGGTCTTTCCGGCCGGGTCCCCGGTGTAGTTGAGGCGTCCCGTAAGGAGTCGACCAGGAAATGCTATGTCTTCAAATGGAAAGGTTTTCCATTTGGTGTCAGAGCAAGGGCCTGGACCCTTTCTCCTGTTCCTTGGCAAGCATCTTGGACTATTTATGGTCCTTTTCAGCAAGGGCTTAGGTGTGACCCTAAGGAGTTACTGGCAGCCATCTCTGCTTACCAGCGGGGCCGAGAGAGCAGTCGATGTGCATAAGGAGGAAGGTGGTCTGGCGCTTTTCAAGGCCTTGATCACATTTCCCTCTGGTGCGAGAACCTCCACCTCCGTGGGATCTGCTGGTACTGGCAAAGCTCATGGGCAAGCCATTCAGACCAATGCACAGGTGTGATCTCTCTCACCTGTCGTGGAAGACCGCCTTCTTGGTGGCTATTAGTCAGCCAGAAGGATGGGAGAGCTCCAGGTGCTTTCCATGGGTCTCCTTACCTGGTCTTCCACAGGGACAAGGTTGTCCTGCGCCCCCCACCTGAAATTCCTTCCGAAGGTGGTGTCGAGGTTCACCTTAACCAGGTGTTGACTCTGCGGTGTTCTACCCCAATCACACCTCGGAGGCCAGATATAGGCTCCATACTCTGGACCCTAGAAGAGGCGCTTACTATAAGGGCGCCACGGCTGAAATTCGGGAGAGGTTCGCCAGTGTTCGTCACCTACGCTTGAAGCTGCACCTGGCAGACCTGCAGCCAAGCAGACGATAAGCAAGTGGGTCACCTCCTGCATAGATCTCTGCTATAGGTTGGCGGGCATGGAGCCTCCCAGAGGATAAGAGCTCATTCTACCTGCCATACCGCTGCATCGGTGGCTGCTTCCAGGATGTCCCTATCCAGGAAATCTGCAGGGCTGCTACCTGGAAGTCAGCACACCTTCATCACCCACTACCACATCGACCTTGAGTCACGCCGGGATGCTGGTTTTGGGGCCTCGGTTCTCCAGTCTCTTTTCCCTAAGTAGGGGTGCGTCTTGCCCCCCCTCTCCCGGAGAACTGCTAGGAGTCTGCCAGTAAGTGTGGATGAACAACATATCCATGTCCCTAAGTACAGGTTACTCACACCTGTAACAGGTTCTAGGAATGGTATATGTTGTTCATGCACCTGACCACCCGACCTCCGGCTTGACGCACAACCCTGAGCTTCCAGCGGGCCAGATCTGGCGTCATGGGCGGAGCAGAGTTTTACCACCCGGTGGGTGGGAGGAGCCGGCTTGAAGACCTTCCGCAAGATTTAAAGCGGCAAGGATACCTGCCAATAAGTGTGGATGAACAACATATACCATTCCTAGAACTCCTGTTACAGGTGAGTAACCTGTATTTTTGCTTGCTAGATGCATGGCCTGGAGTTTTCTGGCGAGACTCATTGTCCCTCTCCTGGTGGGGAAGTTCCTTTATGCCTTTCCTCAATGTCCTCTGATTCGGGATGCTAATCAAGCTGCAGATGGAAGGGAGGGTGTAGCATGATTCTGGTTGCACCATTCTGGCCACAGCAGATATGGTTTCCATTACTGCAAGAGTTGGCAGTGGAGCCTCAGATTCCTCCGCCCTCTGCAGGGATCTGCTGATGCAGACTCAGGAGACCCTGCTCCATCTGAACCTCAAGTCTCTTTGTTTGCATGCTTGGCTCCAGAGGACATAGCCATCTCCCAGTTTGGAGTACCCCAGCGAGTAGCGGGTGTCCTCGTAGCAGCTTGAAAGCCCTCCAGTAGAGCCACATATGCTATGAAGTGGAAGAGGTTTGCCATCTGGGCTGCCAAACATCATCTGGACCGTTTCTCCTGTCCGGTGAGCCAGATATTGGATTACTTGATCTCCTTGTCAGACTTTGACATCCAGTACTTCTTCCTCAAGGTTCACCTTTTGGCAGTTTCTGCCTTTCACGAACACGTTGATGGCCATACCATAGCTCAGTTAGAGATATCTCATACTTTTCTTAGAGGAATCCTGCATCAATCAATCAATCGATCAATCACATCTTTATTTAACCAGGCGAAACACCATTGAGAAAACTAATTTTCGAGGTGGACCTGGACAGTAAAGTACACAATAGAAGTATGTAAACACATAAGTACATACATTTCTAGACATATTCATACATATACTAGATTTTATGTAAGGTGCAGAACAGTATATACATAAACAAGTACCGATCAAGCATAAAATATGCTGATAATAAACATGAGGGGGTGCTAATGAGTCGATTCCAGTCCACGCTCTCCAGAGGGGAGGTCTGACAATGGACCTTTCTACCGCCTCCTCGAGCCTCTATGACATAAGAGAAATTAAAACTATCTAAAATAAAGTAAAACTTATTTAAAACCTGAGGAAGTCATCGGAAGGCAGGATGGACAACTATGTGATATCTATTGTGGTGAAAGACTGCATTACCACCTGCAAGGGCCAGAGGAATCAACCGCCGGTCCCACAGGGAGAGTACATGCTGCAAATCTCTTTCAGCTGGGAGGTTAGCGCATTAGGCCGTGAGGTCACCCAACAAGTCTTGGCTGCGCTGGAGCCCAAGCTGATCAGTCTGGCCACAAATTTTGATCGACAAACTGCAAGAGCTTGTTGATTTACATGCTACTCAAGCCACCAGACCGAATGAAGCGGAGCAGCGAATTTCTGACCTAGAGGACATGACTGCTCCACTACCAGAACAAATCACAGTAATGCAGGCGGGAGATGGAAGAGCTTAAGGGCTTCCTTGATTACCAGGAGAACTACCATCGCCGCCTGAACTTGCGACTAAGAGGACTCCTGGAGGGACCGAATCTGATTGATTTCTGCGCTAAGGTTTTGCCAGAGCTACTTGGTATCTCTCTGAAGAACGGTCGCCTGAAGCTTGAAAGGGCCCACAGGGCTGTCATGCCAAAACCTGCACCAAATCAACCTCCACGGTAGATAATCATGAGGTTTCACCACTATCCAGACAGAGAATCTATCTTGAAAGCATACCGTGAGCACTCTGAGATTCATACGAGGGCCATCGCTATTTCTCTCACAGGATTACTCTGCATGTCTGTTTAAAGCGACGCCGGGCCTTCAACCCTGTAATGGCACAGTTGCTACCTTTAAAATTAAATATGGGGAGCATTGTATTCCTTTGGGAAGTATCCAAAGTAGAGGTGTTCATTCGGGATCTAAAAAGAAGATAGGCTGATCTGAGCTGGATGCATTGTGCTGCTTTTCATCTGCATGAAATGGATTACCCTGGTTGATTTTCCTGGACATAAAGTCTCCACCACTCGCTCACACTGATGGAAGCTATGCGGTGGCGCTAGGACCTAGTGGGAGCAAACATTTTGCAGGGCTGCTGGCACCAGAGATGGAGCCGCGAGGCTTGGCGCGCGAGCTCCAGCTCGTGCGGCAATGACTATCTCGGTTTTGACCCTTCAACTGCCTCAGTTCCTTTTTCACGCCGTTGAGTGCGCTTCAGTGAAGGCATCGCTGCCGGCTGGGAGTCAACCTTCTGACTAGCAGCATAGTTTTCAGTTTACTATTTTGTAGTATATCTCGAATAAATACCGACACTATAATTTATTCTTATTAGAAAGAAGTCTCAGCCTACATTGATGGAGTCTACCATGAGGCGGTCAGGTGGCGTTGGGAGACTTCGTATGAAAGCTGTTCAGTCAGCTGGGCTGGTTCACGTCCCCACCCTCTCCAGAGGAGGTCTGACAACGGACGGTCCAATGCCCAAGGAGGGGTGGTCCTCCCGGAAGCATATAAAGAAAACTGTCGCATTCTCAGCACCGTTCGGCCTTGAGCTCTTTTTGGCCCACAGGTCAAAAAGAGAAGGCATCACTTGAGGTTGCCCTCTGGTATGTCTGGCGTCAACAGTCAGTCATTTGGGTCAGTTGCGGTCTCCTTCTCCAGAGTTGCGGTTTCTGTTTCTGGTCACCGACCTCTTAGACATCGGAGCCCTTCCCGCCTTCTGGTTGGGCTTCATGAGCAGTTTCATCGGTGGGCTGCTCTGATAGAGCAATGGGCTCGGAGGTTGGTCCAGCTGCCTGGCCCGGTCCTCCAGGGCCCTCAGGCTCTTAGGGGTATCGGGTAGAGGCGGTTGGGCTTCTAGTCATCTGGCGCCTTCTTGAGTGCAGTCTACTCCACGCTCAGCTGTTTCCCCTCACATAGCTGCAGCGCGGGGGCCACACCGATGCCTCTGTCTCCTGGTATTCTTCCTTCTTTCTCCTCAAATCCTAGTTTCGAGCCCTGTGTTGGTTTCGGCACCATTGGTGTCGATGGGTCGCTTCAGTGCCATTCTTGGTGCCGTTAGGATTGTCGGCGCCGTCCTCGCTACGTTAGGATTATCGGCACCCGTCCTTGGTGCCGTGTGGCCTTTGGCACCGTCATTGGTGCTGTGCAGCTTGTTGGCGCTGTCCCTCGGCACTGTTGGGTTTGTCGGCGTCGAGGGCTCTGTCAGCACTTTAGCGGCGCTGGGTCAGGCGCGCCGTGCTCTTTTCGGTGCCGAGCGTGGTGTGACATCTTCCAGTCTTCAGGGCTTCTCTACTCCGAACCTTCTTCCTTCCTCTTTTCCTTCTGATTTTCCTCCTTTCCTGTCCATACAGTCCCTCCTGGGCTGTCAGGAGATGATATTGAGCCTGACCCAGACCTTAGGCTGGGTGATGACATGGAAGGAACAGGATCTAATCTTATTGCAGAGCCTGTGGTAGAGGACCTGTAATTTAAGTCTGTGCTGAAAAATTTGAATTCTACTCTTTCTCTCAGACTACAGACATCGATCTTGGGAAGCTTTTAAGGCTCCAATACCTTCATGTCCTGGAGATCTCTGTGGCTTTAACTCCCTGTACAGCCTTCCTTTGAGACCCTTTCTCAAATGGTATGGAATAATCCCGCTCTCATTCCTTCTGTGGTTAAGTCCATAAATAGAAAATGCACGCTGCTCCTAAGGATCGACCATTTTGACCTCCCAAGCCTTTGCGGACCCTATTGTAGTCTTTGCAGAGAATGATAGGTCGTCCTCCTCAGGCTACTAGCAGCCAACCTATAAACAAAGAATCTCGTAAGATAGATACTTTAGGTAAGAGAGTCTTTGCTGCATCCACCCTGGGTATCGTATTGCCAGCTACCAGGGTTATTTCTCTCAATATTAATATTTTCTTTGGCATTTGCTCAAACAAATGGTAGAAGCTCTACCAGAGTCAGACACTAATTTAGAGCTTCTTCAAACCATTACCAGGGTATCGAGTCCAGCAACTAGCAGGTTAAAGCAGCTATGGACGCTTCGACACTGCCTCCTGAGCGGCAGCGCGGGCATTTGTACCCCGCCTTCACCCTGGCTGTGTACTCAGGCTTCACAATGATGCCCAGCAACAGGTCATGACATTACCCTTCGACGGTATGTATCTCTTCAGTCCTCAAGTAGAGCAAGCTCTAGAGGCCACACAAAGACTAGGTCTGCCATTAAATTGGCTCAACCTGCTTCTGCCCTTCTTGGGGGGTGTTAATAAGCGTCAATTTCACAACCGTCAGTCCTTTCCAGGTAAGGACAGGGAGGTTTTAATAAAACCAAGCCCCTCAGCCTCAAAAGAAAATGCAACAGAAAGCACAAGGGCCCAAAGCTGTTGCTAGCCTTGCTTGTAGAGCAGAAAGCAGCTAACTAAAAGAAGCTACATTTTCTTATTTAACACTTATATCTTAGCAGGAGTCAGTGTCTGTTGAGTTTAAGCAAACAGATATTTTATTAGAAGTAGAAGGGCCTTATTTAGGTTTAAAAAAAAAAAAAAGAATAAGTCAGTGTGTGTTCTGTGCTTGGAAGGGTTCTGTATCAGTTTACTTTGCTAAACCAGTAGGAGGAGAGAGAGCTTAATTGGGGGTGTGGCTTAGACACTATAAAGCAGGTGACTCAAATTACAACTTCCTGTTGCTAGCCTTTTTCTTACTAATTGCCCTCCATCCCACCCACCCTAAGCCAGTTCTACTTTTATAGCCACTGGATTTGACTGTCAACAGGAACTTCCTGTTTGGCAGTAGGAAGGAAGGATCATAGAAACATTGGTTTGTCAACCCTAAAGGAAAAAGTAGCTCACTCCCCTAGCTGCTGGTGTTCTGACACTGAGCAAGGAAGAAGGAGGCTACTGAATAATATAGAAAGTTACTGTCCCAGAACAGGAAGGGTGAGAGTTGTAAGGAGAAGAGAGAATAAGCATACAGAGAAACAGGAGAGGGACACAAAATAAGACATGATAGGAGTGGTGCAGTGCAGTGGCTGTGGGCGGCAGTGTTCGGAAGACATTCTGGAGGCTGCGATGCCCTATTTGCAGGCACTCTCTGGTCTGAGGGAGGAGGTTGGCTGTCTCCAGGCTGACCTGGCTAGGATTCGTGAAACCTCCTCCCCACCCAGGGACCACCAGGGCCAATGCCACTACCTCAGAGGTTGCCAAGAAGAGGAGAGGCTGGACCAGGGTGGGCTCAGGGAGGAGAGGTGGTGGAACAGAGTTGCATCCTCCAGCTGTACCTCTCCACAATTTATTCACTTTTCTGGTGGATAGTGGTTCCTCTACGGAGGCACCTGCAGTGGAGACCAAGGAGGATGCTGGGAACCTTCACAAAGGAGACCCACAGGAGGGTGGCATGAGACCTCACAGGGAAGAAATAACTCCTGGTGGGGACTCAATCATTAGGGGGTAGAAATGGGAGAGGGAAGGTGCCTGCCTGGCACCACGGCTTGAGGACAGGAAGCTGAATCCTCAGGATCGTGGGAGCAGCTGCACGAGGGAGGGAGCTGGATGTTGTTGTCCACCTAGGGACAAATGACCTGGCTAGGAATGGGATCAGAGCAGTGCAAGAGGAGTTTGTAGAGTTGGGGAGGGCCTTAGACAAGTAGCGCATACAGTAACCTTCTTGGAGGTGCTGCCTGTCTATGGCAAGGGTGATGTAGGTACTCCTCACCAGGAATTCAATGAATGGTTGAAAACTGGTGTGGAGCTCAGGGTTTTGGCTTCATGGGGACTGGGAGCCACCTGGAGGGATGCAGACCTATACTGGCGCGATGGTCTGCATCTGTCCAGGGGGAACCAGGATCCTAGAGAGGTTTAAATGCTTCATTGGCAAGCATTTAAATTAGCTATGGGGGCACTGAAAGAGCAAGGAAATCCCAGCCTCCCCACAAACAACACTAATTAGTGAGGTAAATAACGAGGTAGAGAAGTCAATATGGAGCAGGCCAGAAGTAAAATGTAAAAAGGCAAAGGCAGTAAGGACAGGAATGGGGCTAAAGGGTAAGGTCAATCAAAAAGTGGAGGTGATGAATACCAATGCCCGTAGTCTGTGTAACAAGCTCCCTGAACTAGTGGCCTTGATGGAAGAGGGTTGCCTCGATATTGTGGTAGTCACAGAAACATGGTACACAGAGAACCATGACTGGGATGTCAACATACCAGGATACACAATCTACAGGAGGGACAAGGAGGGTAAAGAGGGAGGAGGAGGAGTAGCTCTTATGTAAAGGAAGGGATCAAGCAACAGAACTAAAGAGTAAACAGGGAGCAGATGAGACACTCTGGGTCACCCTGGAGACAGGAAATGGCACCACAACTGCATGGGGTTGTATACAGACCCCATCTCTGGGGAGGGAATGGACAAGGAAATGATAGAAGTCTTCCTTAGAATGGCAGAAAAGGGAGATATTGTTGATGGGTGACCTGAATATGCAGATGTTAACTGGAGCACCTTTGCTGCAGGCACATCCAAACAGGTCATTCTTGATGCCCTACAGGGGCATGCCTCAGGCGGCTAGTACTGGAACCCACTCAGGAGGGGCAATCTTAGACCTGGTATTCTCAAATGGGACAGAGAAAGAATCTCAGATTTAGAAGTGGGTAGCCATCTGGGAACAAGCGACCACCAAACAGTGTGGTTCATGATAAACACAGCCATACAGTCAAGCCATACAAAAGCAAGAGTATTGGACTTAGGAGGCTGACGTTGGGAAAATGAGAGAGTGCCTCAGAAAAGCACTAGCAAACAGGCAAGAAGGACGGGTGGAGGAACAATGGAGAGTAATCAAAACAGCCATCACAGAGCAACAAGCCTTGTGTAAAGCAAATCAACAAAACACAACGAAGGAAAAACCGCTATGGTTCTCAAAGGGTGGTAAGGAAGGTTAAGGAAAAAGATAGCATTCAGGAAATATAAGGAAACACAGAAGGAGCAGGACAGAGAACTTTATCAGTTAAAGCAGAAAGAGGCTGGGAAGGCAGTCAGAATAGCAAAGGCCCAAACTGAGGAAAGGATAGCCAACTCTGTTAAGAAAGGGATAAGACCTTTATAGGTACATTAGGGAGCGAAGAAAGACCAAAGAAGGATACTGAGGCTTAATAAAGGGAGGGAATGTGGGTAGAGGGTGACAATGAAAAGCAGGATACTGAACTAATATTTCTACTCAGTATTCACAAAGGAAGAGGAGGGAGGTACCTAAACCAAACAAGAGAAACACTCTGAAGGCGAGGTCGATACCAGTCCATTTACAGAAGAAAGGGTTCTGAAAGAACTAATAAAATTAAAGGTGGACAAAGTAATGGGGCCTGATGGGATTCACCCAAGAATTCTAAAGGAACTAATGACACCGCTGACTACTCTCTTTAACAAATCATGGGAGGATGGGTGGTACCTGAGGACTGGAGGAGGGCGGATGTGATTCCACTTCACAAAAGTGGGAGCAGGACAGAGGCAGGAAACTACAGACCAGTTAGTTTGACCTCAGTGGTAGGTAAAATGATGGAATCACTTCTGAAGGAAAGAATTGTTGAGTACCTACAGGCCAGCGGGCACAGGATCCAAAGCAGCATGGATTCACGATGGGAAGGTCATGTCAGACTAATCTAATAGATTTCTTTTGACTGGGTGACCAAAGTAGTAGACCAGGGAGGGGCTGTGGACATGGCTTACCTAGATTTTAGCAAGGCATTTGATATAGTCCACACAAAGATTAATACAAGTTAGCCAGCCTTGAGTGGGTCCCAAGGTGGTAGCCTGATAAAAATTGGCTAGACAACAGGACGCAAAGGGTAGTAGTAAATGGAGTCCACAGTGAAGAAAGGAGGGTTACTAGCGGGCACCGCAGGGTTCAGTATTGGGACCAGTCCTTTTAATGTCTTTATAAGTGACATTGCAAAGGAACTGAAGGAAAAGTATGTCTCTTTGCAGATGACACAAAGATCTGCAACAGAGTTGATGCACCAGATGGAGTGGAAAGGATGAGAAGGGACTTGGCAAGGTTGGAGGAATGGTCAAATGTATGGCAGCTCAGATTTAATGCAAAGAAGTGCAAGGTAATGCACCTGGGAAACAAAACCCAGGGCAAGAGTACACAATGGGGGGGGAGATACTGACAATAGTAAAATGGAAAGGGACCTGGGAGTAATTATATCAGATGACCTAAAGGTGGGCAAGCAATGTGAGAAGGCAGTAAGGAAGGCTGGGGATATTGGGATGCATAGGGAGAGGCATCAGTAGTAGAAAACAGGAAGTTGTTATCCCTCTGTACAGACAGTTGGTGAGACCCCATCTGGAGTACTGTGTGCAGTTCTGGAGACCCATCTCCACAAAGACATAGACAGAGTGGAGGCTGTCCAGAGGAGGGAACCAAAATGGTGCAGGGTCTGCACCAGAAGACATACAAAGAAAGACTAAAGGAGCTTAATATGTATACCCTTGAGGAAAGGAGGGAGAGGAGACATGATAGAAACTTTCAAGTACCTCAAGGAATCAACAAAGTCCAAGAGGGTGGCATCTTTCAGAAAAGAGATGTGCAAGAACAAGAGGGCACAATTTGAAGATAGAGGGGGACGGCTCAGAGGTAATGTGAGGAAGTATTTTTCACAGAGAGGGTTGTGGATGATGGAACAGCCTCCCTGAGGAGGTCGTGGAGTCAAAAACAGTGGGGAATTCAAGAATGCATGGGACAGACATAAGGCAGTCCTAGTGGGGGTAGGAGGAAGTAAGCTGTTGGTTAATTAGGATCTGCAGCTTATCTGTTAGGTAGGAAAATGGGCAGACTAGGTGGGCCGAGCTGCCCTTATCTGCCAATCAAATTCTATGTTTCTATGTTTCTAAAGCCCAGGGCCGCCTTCTGAGTTTCTGGCCCAAGCCCCACCTCAGCGGCCCGAGGGGACTCTTTTCAGCTATGTGAGGTCATCTGACTCAGTTCTACAACTGGTGGAAGTCCATAGCATCGGACAAATGGGTCCTCCGGATAATCTGCGAGGGTATTTCCTCAATCTTTCAGAGACCCCTCCGGATCGTTTCCCAAACGACAGCCCAGGCTGTCAGTATTTCAGTCAGAGCTTCTCGCCCGAGATACAAGACCTTCTGAACAACAGGGCAGTAGAAATAGTTCCACTGTATCCAAAGGAACACAGGGTTCTACTCCCATTACTTTCTAGTTCAAAGAAAACGGGGCATGCGCTCATTTTGGACCTCAGAAAATTGAACAAATTTCTTCCCAAGGAAAAGTTCAAAATTTGCTAGGAACCCTGTTACCTTTGTTTATCAACACAACTGGCTAGCATCCTGGACATACAGGATGCTTACCAGCATATTCCCAGTCACCCAGAGCATCACAGACTCCTACGGTTTGTGACTTTGGGCCAGCATTATCAGTTCAGAGTCCTGCCTTTGGGCTGTCCTCGCCCGCAAAGTTTTTACAAAGTGTTGTGCAATTCTACGCAGTGCACCTCAGAAAGATAGGAATATAAGTGTTCCCATATCTGGACGACTGGCTTCTAGCAAGCCCTTCCAGGCAATGAACTCTCGACGCCGTAGCCATGGCCTCAGACTTTCTCACGTCCATTGGAGTCCTGCTAAATCTTAAGAAATCATAGTTGCAACCCTCCCAGAGCTCTCTTTCATAGGAACTCTTCTGGACACCTCCTGTCGAAAAGCTTTTCTACCAGAAGACAGAAGGAGCGATATCCTACAGATGGTCTGATACATCCGCGAGAACAGCTCAGTTCGAGCTATCTCGATGCAACGGATGCTGGGTCTCATGACATTCTCGGTGTTCACTGTACGCCAGCACTTCTCACATGAGAACTCTTAGTGGATGCTCAGTACTCAGTGGTCCCCAGCCACTCACCCGCAGTCATTTCTCATCAAGGTGACAGAACCTCTGAAGAGGTCATTCACCTGCTGCTCATAAGAGGACAATCTTCTGGAAGGTATCCCTTGCTCCCCTGTATCATCAGATTTCCATTACCATGGGAGCGTCCCTGATGGGGTAGGGAGCTCACTGTTAGAATCTCCACACCAAGGCACATGGACTTGGGAAGAATCCCAGCTTCACATAAATGTCCTAGAAATGATAGTCGTCCTTTATGCAGTCCGGACTTTGAAGGACATTCTCTGTCACAAGAACATTCTCTTCAAACGGACAACAAAGCAGTGATGTATTACATCAACAAGCAGGGCAGTGACACTCTTACCTTTATGCAGGGAAGCAATGAGAGTGTGGGAATGGTGTCTAGAGCACAATGCTCTAATTCAGGCAGTCTACCTGCGGGAGTGCAGAACGAGCTGGCAGACCGTCCTAGGCAGAACAGAAACAGATCCTCACAAGTGGTCTCTAGACTCAGCCGTAGTTCAGTCACTATTCGTAGAGTGGGGGAACTCCAGACCTGGACCGCTTTGCATCCCCACTCAAAACAAAACTGCCTCTCTTCTGCTCCAGAAATCCAGGGCCAGGCATCTTCTGTCAGTATGCATTCAGGCTGCAGTGGACAAAACGCTTTCTATACACCTTTCCTCCTCTTCTCTAATTCAGAGGGTACTTAAGTTTGAGTCCCATGGGGACAAAATGATCCTCATCGCCTCTTCTGGCTTCGACAGATGTGGTTTCCATTACTCAACAGTATGTTGGAAACTCCTCCGAGCGCTTCCCTTCAGGACGAACCTACTGACTCAGGGCCTGTGATCCATCCTAATCTGAGGTCGCTTCACCTTCACGCTTGACTCTGAAGAGAGAGACATGAACAGGTTCAATGTCTCTCTCGCAGAGTCTCGGATATTCTTTTGGCTGCACGTAAACCAGCCACTAGAAAAACTTACACAGCCAAATGGAGCGTTTTTCTCTCTGGTGTGCAAGATCCTCTTTGAATCCTTTTTCCTGCCCACCAAATAAAGTTCTAGAGTACCTTTTAGACTTCTCAAATTCAGGTCTACAATATTCTACAGTCAAAGTTCACATTTGTGCCATTTCAGCTTATCATGAGCCAGTACTTTCCTTGTCACTGGCTCAGTTACCAGTAGTAAGATCTTCTTGGATGAAGCCTCCACCACTCATTCACACACCCACCCACCATCCCCTGAGCTCACCTCTATTGTTGGTCTTCATTCCTCAGTCTTTAGGCTGTGAAGACTTATTTCTAGGGACATGGATATGTTGTTCATCCACACTGTCTGGCAGGTTCCTTGCCGCTTTAAATCTTGCCGGAAGGTCTTCAAGCTGGCTCCTCCCACCCACCCGGTTGTAAAACTCTCAGCTCTGCCCCGTGATGCCAGATCTTTCTTACGCTTGGAAGCTCAGGTTCCCTCCTAACGCTGCGTATAGACTGGATCCTAATTCTTGGTTTGCCTGAAAATAATTCTAAAGTTTTCCAAGACTTGGTCTAATTTCTCATGACTGCAATGGACAATCGACTCCTGGATTTCAGCGGTGCTCATGTGGGCAGAAAATGTCCAGGATGGACCCGCATTCCATGTGCATCTACTGCCTCTGCCTAGATCACGGCCCGCAGAGCCTGTGAATTATGTCGATCGTGTCCGGCCAACATCCTAGAAGACTGCTGCCCGGTTACAGCTTAGGCGCCCGAGAGCGCTACCACGGGTGAAGTCACGGAGGCCCGTTGGGCAGTGTTCATGGTGGCTGGCTCGGCTGAGCATCTCGAGCAGATGATCGCCTCGAGGAGGAGGCCTAGGCGCATCCTCATCTTCCACAGTCGCGGCATTTATCCGCTCTCTCTGGGATCCTCCTACAGCTTCTTTTAAGGAGCTTTGCAATCCTTTCCATGAAGGGAGAGGGCATCAGGACACTATTCTCGGTCCAGAAAGAAGGACTCGAAAGGTAAGTCCCACCGTCGAGCGATTCGTGGGGAGGAGAGGTCCCTTCCCTGGACAGTCGACACTCGACTTGATCCGAGGTTGCAGTTAAGGCCGCTGGCTTCACAGTGTCCCCTCAGGTCGGCCGGCCAAGACACCCATTGAGCTGTTGAGATTTTTCTTGACCCGTCGGACCGGGCTGTCGACTGGTGAAGCCGACAACCCTTCTTCACCGGTTCCCCGGTGGAGACCGAGGACTTGCCTGTTCCTCCTGTGCCGGAGTCCGCAGTCAAGGCTCCCGAGCTGAGGGAAGAACGGTGTCACCCGCCTTCCCAGACCTCCGGAAACACAGAGGTCTCGGTCTCGGGTCTCATCTCGGTCAAGCTGATTCCACGACGCCAGCGGTCTGGCGGCACACGAGGTAAGCGGCCGCACGGTCCTCGTCTTCCTCCTTGGAAGAGGAGAGGCTTCGGCACAAATCTGCGCCGACGCACGAGGACTTAATGTGGCAGCAGTTACTTTTGTCCGGGAACAAGCCGCCTCCTTCCCCGCCATCAAGTGACTGTCATCCGAAAGGCGAAACAACCCCTTGCTGTAGTCGAGGTGCCCAAGCCTGGGCTGGTTGTTCGGCGAAACCAGCTACTCCACAGATTGTGGTGGAACCTCCGCCTCCACAACCGAAATCGAGGCGCGACCAGGACTCTCGGTCGGGTCAGGTCTACCCCACAGGTTGTCGGTCACTCTTACTTCTGACTGTCCTCGGCAGGTGGAGGTGGTTCAGGCCCCAGGCAGCTCGTCTCGGACTCCTCGAGCCTGACAACGACTCCTCCCTGTTTTCCAGGCCCCTTGAGGTGGAGTCCTCTGAGGACAGTCGATAGGCCGAGAGCCCATCATTGTTTATTGGGTCTGCTTGGCTCATCCTCAGAGTCCACCAGGATGCAGCGAGCCGATATCCAAGCGGGCCAAGTATCCCCTGATGGAATACTGGACCGAGGATCACCACGGAGCCTTTCTGGTGGCTGAAGCCATTGTTGGCCCAGCCTTGGACCTCTGGCAGCGGCTTCCTTGTCCTGTTCCTTTGGCCAGGAAGTATCGCGATCCTACTGGCTCTTTGTCCGGTTTTTGGAGCACCCTCTGTGGAGGGATAATCACCGATAAGCGTTTTCCACATTCCGGGACGCTTAGGGATGTGGATAAGCCCCTGACAAGGGTCAAAAGCGGACTATGCGGGCGCAAGGTGTGCGCTCGTCCTCCCTAAGCCTCCACCAGGCCAGCTCGGCCGCTGCTGATGGCACACTTCTCCCGCCCTTATGGGCTCCTGGATGAGGTGATCTCCGTCTCCGGCCGACCTGCAGATGACGGTCAAGCAGGTGCGGATCAGGGAAGGGCAGAGGCAAAACAGCAGCTCCAAATGGCTCTGGACATTGGAGACTCCTGTGCCAGATCAGTAGCGCCGGTGGCCCATGCTGCAGAGCATGGCTGAGGATCTCCACCTTCATGGCGGATACCCAGCATAAATTGTGCGGACGTCGCCTTCTTGGGGACTGACCTGTTCGGCCCTGGGTGGAAGCCACCTCCAGCAGATCGAAAAGTCCAGCGCTCCCTGGACTCTGTCACCTCCGCCCAGAAGGACAAGGCGTCAACAACAACATAAGTCCTTTAGCCTTCTTGCGCCTCGCGGCATGTCCAGCAGCAACAACACCAGTATCAGGGCCCAGCAGGCTCAGTGCTTGGCATCCCAAAGCCAAGCCTGTGACTTCCTGTAACAGGAAGCAGGAGAAAAAGGCCCAGGAGGTCCCTTGGCTGGCCACTTCTCCAAGCCTGCCAAACGTCGGGTTGAGGGTGTCGCCCCAGCCTTGTCACTCCCCTGGATCCCCTGTGGAGGACAGGCTCCACCACTTCCTTTCCGCCTGGTCCTGTATCACCACGGACCTCTGGGTGTTGGAGGTGGTAGGAAAGCGTCTGTCTCTGGATTTCGAGCAGGCCCGCCCTTCCGAGCCGTCACCCTTCGGGGGCTACAGGGTCTGCAGCTCTCTGTCGGCTCGCCCGAGCCGACATTGCCCTGCTCCTCGAGAAAGAGGTGATCAGGAAGGTGGCGGATCCTCCACCAGACCCGGGGTTTGTGTCCAGGTACTTCCTGGTCCCAAACGGATGAGGGACTGGTGCCCCATTCTAGACCTGCACGACCTGAACAGGGTCCTAAGGTCTCGAACCTTCAGGATGGTCACTCTGGCTCAGATAATTCCATCCTTGAACAAGGCGTGTGGTTCTGTTCTCTGAACCTCCAGGCCCATTTCTTTCACGTCCCAATCCATCCGTCCCACCACAGATTCCTCCTGCTCAGGGTAGAGGATTCCTCTACGAGTTCTAGGTCATGCCTTTGGCCTTTCCCTAATTTCAGGGTCTTCACCAAATGCATGGCAGTGGTGACAGCATTCCTCGGCACCGAAGGGTCCGGTTGTACCCCTACCTGGACGACTGGCTGATTGCAGCTTCCTCCAGAATGGAGGTGGAGTGGTCAGAGATCTGGCCTCCAGGTTTGCTCTCAGGTTGGCCTCCTCCTCATCAACGAGGCCAAGTCGGAACTCGTGCCAAAGCAGGTGATACAATTCATTGGGGCAGGCTCGACTCTCTAAGAGCCAAACGCACGGCTCCCAGCAGACGGGCCAAGTTCTTTCCTCCTTTCCCCAATCATTTCAGGTTGGGCAATTGTCCCTGCCGGGACTTCCTGCACCTCCTGGGCCTCATGGCGACCTGTACCAGCGTGGTCCATTGGGCCCGATGGTACATGCCCTCTTCAATGGGGGCTGGCAGCCAATGGTCACAGCACTCCGATCCATTGATCAGCTAGTGACAGTGACCCAGGGGATGTGGGCGCTCCAGTGGTGGACCGTCCAGCTCATCTGCAGGAGGACATCCGTTCGTCCGCTGAGCCGATGGTCTCTATCGACCGATGCCTCTCTGATGGGTTGGGGTGCCCATCTAGGGAGCACAGAGCGCACATCCTCTGGTCCCTCAGGAGTCCTGATGCCACATCAACCTGCTGGAGCTGCGGACGGTTCTGTCCAGCCCTCACCGCCCGTCCCATTTCTACAGGGTCAGTGGTCCAGGTCCAGATGGACAATACCACAACCATGTACTACCTAAACCACCAGGCGGGACGTGCTCCATGCCTCTGTGCAGGAAGCTCTCCGCATTTGGTCCTCAAATGCGCAGCCTGGGGCGGATCTCTCACTATCCATGTGGCAGGAGCCTCCAACATTCTGGGCGATGCCCTAAGTCAGATAGGGGCTTCGTCCCTTGAGTGGTCTCTTCTGCCGGAGGTAGTACAAGATCTGTTCTCCCACTGGGGCATGCCTCAGGTGGACCTGTTTGCCTCCAGGAGAATACAAAGCGGAGACTGTTTCTAGGGACATGGATATGTTGTTCATCCCACACTGTCTGGCAGGTTCCTTGCCGCTTTAAATCTTGCTGGAAGGTCTTCATGTTGCTCCTCCCACCCACCGGGTGGTAAAACTCTCGGCTCCTCCCATGACGCCAGATCTTCCTTACCGCTTGAAGCTCAATTGCGCCTGCCTGGACTTCCTGCTCCTCCTGGGCCTCATGGCGTCCTGTACCAGCGTGGTCCATTGGGCCCATTGGTACACGCGTCCCCTTCAGTGGGGGCTGGCCAGCCAATGGTCACAGCACTCGATCTGCTGGATCAGCTAGTGACAGTGACCCAGGGATGTGGAATGCTCTCAATGGTGGACTGTTCCATCACATCTGCAGGAGGCATCCCATTTGTCGCCCTGAGCCGACGGTCTCGCTATCGACCGATGCCTCTCTGATGGGTTGGGGTGCCTATCTGGGGAGCACAGAGCGCACGCCTCTGGTCTCCTCGGGAGTCCCGATGCCATATCAACCTGCTGGAGCTTCGGTGGTTTGTCTAGCCTCACTGCCTTCACTCTGTTTCTACGGGTCAAGTGGTTCATCCAGACGGACAATACCACCACCATGTACTACCTAAACCCGCCAAGGGCGGGGCCGCTCCATGCCTCTGTGCAGGAAACTCTCCGCATTTAGTCACTCATCGCGGCCTGGAGGCAGATCTCCTCGCCATTCATGTGGCAGGAGCCTCCAACACCTGACTGGCCCTAAGCCGGATAGGGGCTGCGTCTCACAGTGGTCTCTCCTGCCAGAGGTAGTACATGATCTCTTCACCCACTAGGATATGCCTCAGGCGGACCTGTTTGCCTCCAGGGAGAATGTAAAGCGAAACTGTTTCATGTCCGCCCCCTCAGCAGGGCTCGCTGCAGGGGATACCTTCTCGAGGCCATGGACCGGCCTCTTCACGCCTTTCCCCCATTCCCTTGATCCACAGATACTTCTCAAGGAGGAGGGACAAGGCGCAGGTGATTCTGGTAGCCCCAGACTTGCTCCGCCAGTTCTGGTATCCAGATCTCCTCAGTCTCAGCTCCAGGCTCCTGAGGTGGCTTCCAGCCAACCACGGACCTGATCTCAGTCAGTCAGGGAAGGTATTCCATCCGGACCTTCAATCCCTGCACCTGATGGCCTGGTTCCTGAGCGGCTAGAGTTCCAGGCCTTGGGTCTTTCGATGAGGTCCTCAACGTTGTTGAGGCATCCTGTAATGAGTGTACCAGGAAATGTACGTCTTTAAATGGAAGAGGTTCTCCATTTGGTGTCAGGGCAAGGGCCTGGACCTTCCTCCTGTTCTTGGCTAGCATTCTGGACTACCTGTGGTCCCTTTCTCATAAGGGCTTGATCGAGTGACCCTCAAGGTGCACCTGGCAGCCAGCTCTGCTTACCCGGCACGGGCGGGAAGCAGTCAGTGGCGCAGGAGAAGGTGGTTGGCGCTTTTCAAAGGCCTTGATCACATATCCTCTGGTGTGAGAACCTCCACCTTTGTGGATCTACTGCTGGTATTGGCTAAGCTCATGGGCAAGCCATTCCGAACCCGATACACAGGTGTGACATCTCTCACCCGTCGTGGAAGACTGCCTTCTTGGTGGCTATCACGTCAGCCAGAAGGATGGGAGGCTCCAGGCGCTTCCATCAAGTCTTCTTATCTGGTCTTTCCACAGGACAAGGTTGTCCTGCGCCCCACACAAATTTCTTCGAAGGTGGTGTCGAGTTTCACCTTAACTAGGTGTTGACTGTGCGGTGTTCTACCCCAATCACACCTCGGAGGCGAGATAGGCTCCATGCACTGGACCTAGAAGAGCGCTCGCTTATTACAAGGAGCAGACGTCTGAAGTTCGGAGAGAGGTTCGCCAGCTATTTGTCACCCTCGCTGAAGCCGCACCTGGCAGACCTGCAGCCAAGCAGATGATAAGCAGGTGGGTCACCTCCTGCATAGATCTCTGCTTTAGGCTGGCGGGCATGGAGCCTCCCAGAGGGATAAGAGCTCATTCTACCTGCCATACCGCTGCATCGGTGGCTGCTTCCAGGGATGTCTCTCCAGGAAATCTGCAGGGCTGCTACCTGGAAGTCAGCACATACCTTCATTACCCACTACCATGTCGATCTTGAGTCACGCCGGGATGCTGGTTTTGGGGCCTCAGTTCTCCAGTCTTTATTCCTAAGTAGGGGTGTGACCTTGCCTCCTCCTCCCGGAGAACTGCTAGGAGTCTGCCAGACAGTGTGAATGAACAACATATCCATGTCCCTAGAAATACAGGTTCAAACAACATGAAGTCTTGCTATATTATGACATATGCAGTATAACCCCAGGTTAGGAACTGTTCCGGAGGTGAAAGGTTAACTTTCCATGCAGGGCATGGAATCTTGACATGACTCGGTTGAACACTCTGTCTGTTGAAGCTCAAACTTAAACTGTCAGATTCTTTACTCCGCCTCACTGAACAGTCGCTCCGGAGATTCCTCCTGCTGCTCTCGGTTTGTTTGTCGGTTTTAAAGTGTAATTCTCGGTTTATTTTACTGAAATTTAACCGCAATCATCGGTTCAGGCTCTGTCTGTGGTATTGTAAGTATAGATAGGCTTATTTATTATTTTTCTTCTGTGTGGAACTTGTAATCTCTTTTCGGTTCGGTTTGAACCGATCAGATGGAGTTTTAAAATTACCTTCTAGTCCTTTAGAGTGCGGTTCGGTTCTTATCGGTTCTAAAAAATGGATTTTATTAGTGTTTTCACAACCCGTGACACGGTTGGGAACCGATAAGAGGTCTTGCTTGGTGGATTGCCATTAACGGGCAAGTTTTGGTTAGGCTGGTACTATGTCTGAGAAACCCAAAAAACCGGACCCACTGGGTTTCAGCACTGTGACCTCTGTGGGAAGCCTTTGCTAAGGCTGACCCACACACCATTTGTATATTGTCTGGGGTTTGACCACCTCAATGCAGACTGCCAGATTTGTAAGAATTTTCCTGCTGCCACCGTGGAAAAAGAGTTGGTAGGCTCAGGAAAGGAGGCAAAAGTCCGCTGACCCAGATGGCCAGCCGGTTCGGTTCCAACCGAACCTGAGGGAGTGCCTTCTGACCAGGCGATACTTCCTCGGGCAAGCGAAGAGCCAGCTCTGAGGAGCCGTTCCAACTAAAAGGACTAGAAGGTCAGCTAGTTTGGGGCCAAAGTTCTTTCTCCAACCGCTGAGGAAATAGCCAAAGCTATTCAAATTGTCAGTCTCTTTCCTCAGTTCTGTCCGAACTGGCACCATTAGGAAGCTGCGGTTCGGTCGGTTCCCCGGTTCAAGATTATGATTTTGAGGATTTTTATGCACCGGGGGAAGGGGAGGAGAGTGCAGAGGAGAGTGAGTGTGATTTTGAAAGTCTGGATGTGCCCATTGAACCGGATATCTCTCCAGGCAGACCCTCAGGAGTGTCCCTCCCAGGCTATCTGAGTCCCCTTCTCATTTTTTGTTTTACAAGAAAGTTGCTGAGACTCTGCAACTCCCTGTTGAGGAAGCTGTTGATGATCAATAAGAGCCTGATTTTGTGGAAATGATGGATATTCCAGAGTCTAGGAGACTGTCTGTTCCTTGCATAAAACTTTTAGGAAACGGACAGTAAAAATTCTGAAAACTCCTCATTCTATCCTCCCTGTGGATAAAAGGATGGGCAAGAGGTATGCTTTATCAGGCTCTGATACGGAGTTCTATCCCAGCAGTGCAGCCATGTGGGGTAGTGCAGGCTGCAGCCTGTGACAAGGCTAATATTCCTTCTAGCCTCTCACCTCCTGAAAAGGATTCCAGGAGGATGGATGCCATGGCAAAAAGCAGTACATGGCAGCATCTTTGGGACTCAGACAGGCAAATTATATAGCTACGCAGCTAGGTACCAGAAATCCAGGTGGGATACTGTCCTGGCCCTAGCAAAACAGGCCCCTGACCAGCTTGCCAGGGAGCTGGAGCAGGTGGCTGCGGATGTGGTATTGAGGCATCCAAGATGCAATTTCATGCTGCAGTAGACTCTAATGATGTTTCATCAAGAGTCATGGCTACATCTGTGTCTCTTCGAGAATGGCCTGGCTCAGATGTACTGCCCTGTCACAGGATACCCAGTCTAAGGCTATGGATTTTCCTGTTGTGGGAAATTCTCTGTTTGAGGAGCAGACAGAGAATTATATGAAGAAAATGGATGAGTATAGGACCACCTATAGGAGTGCACAGGCCAAAGAAAGGCAAGTCACTCCTCAAAGGCAGCATATCAGGGGCAGGGGCAGGCCTTTTCATAGGCCGTTTACCAAGCCCAGGCCGCCTCTTCTGCTTATGCCCAGAGGGGTTCTTTAGAGGAAGGGGCAGAAGGGGTTCTAGTAAGCCTGCTTCTACCCTTCAACCCAAAGCCCTGCAAACAGGCTCCCTGATGGGGTAGCCAGGGCCGATTCTCTACTACGGTAGAGGGCAGGCTGGCTTACTTTGTCCAGGACTGGAAGTCTTTAACATCAGACAAGTGGGTCCTGAAAGTAGTAAGCCAGGGACTGGTTCTCAGCTTCAAAAATTTCCGAAGATGAGAGCCAGGTCTTTTCCACCTGCAAACCCTTCAGAGGCACTTGCCCTGGAAGCAGAAGTTTCTTCCCTCCTGGCTCTCATTGCTGTGGAAAAGGTTCCACCCATACACCAGCTCAAAGGGTTGTACTCCAGGTACTTCCTTACTCCAAAAAGACAGGAGAATGGCCCCATCCTGGATCTCAGGTATCTAAACAAGCACCTTTTAAAACCAAAGTTCAAAATGGTGACCCTGGGGATTATTTACCCTCTCTAAGGCCAGGGACTGGCTAGCCTCCCTGGACCTCAAGGATGCCTACTTCCATGTTCTCATAAGAAGCTTCCATCAAAGTACCTCAGATTCGAACTGCCCTCAGGCCATTACCAGTTCAAAGCAATGCCCTTCGGCCTCACCTCGGCCCCAAGGGTGTTCACAAAATGCCTGCGGTAGCAGTTGCTCATTTAAGAAGGCAAAGATTGCCATCTTTCCTTATCTAGACGACTGGCTCATTGTAGGCCAGTCTCCAGAGCAGGTCAAATTACATTTACAAGTAACCCAGCAACTGCTTACATCTCTAGGTTTCCTTCTCAATTTTCCAAAGTCAGTTCTGGAGCCTGTCCAGCTTCTCACCTTCATAGGCGCAGAACTGAACACAAAAGAAGCCAGAGCCTTCCTTCCTCTGGAAAGAGCAAGGACACTGGTGTCTCTGGCCTCCTCTTTCACCCTGCAGGTCTCTCGACCAGCAAGGCATTTCTACAGCTCCTGGGGCACATGGCTGCTTCTACAGCAGTTGTGCAGGGAGCGAGATTTCAGATGAGGACATTCAGTTCCATTTGAGAGCCTTTTGGTCTCAAAGGACAGATCCCTAACCAAATTGATTCCAGTGACCCGAACCCTGATCCAGGCCCTTCAGTGGTGGCAGGATCAGAACAATCTGAGACAGGGGTTCCCTTCACTCCCCAGTCTCATTCCTTGACCCTTACTACAGTTGCATCCCTCTTGGGGTGGGGAGCTCACATGGGCGACCTTTCCACCTAAGGGCTGTGGTCCCTCAGGAATCCCTGCTCACATCAATTTGCTGGAACTCAGAGCAGTTTTCTAGCACTCCAGGTTTTTCCACATCTGTCCAGAACAAGGTGGTTCAGGTCAGAACAGACAATACCACTACAATGTGGTACATCAACAAACAAGGGGCACTCGGTCTACGGCCTTGTGCACCTAAGCAATGAAGTTGTGGTCTCTGGCTCATTCTCCTGAGCAACCTCCCTTACTGACAGTTCGCCTCCAGGCAGGACAATGTCCTAGCGGATGCTCTCAGCAGGATTTCCCAGGGCCATCACGAATGGGCACTGGATCCCCTATACTAGAGGTAGTATTTGCCAGATGGGGTACCCGCAAATAGATCTCTTTGCAGCCCCAGACAATCACCAACTTCCCTTTTTGCTGCAGGCCCCAGTGTTGGGCTCAGTCCTCTGGATGCCTTCCTCCTCAGTTGGAAGGAAGTTTCTCTATCCTTTTCCCCTTCCCCTTCTTTTCAAAGTGCTAGTCAGAATCAGATCTCAATCCTGCAAGATGATCCTGATTGCTCCAGATTGGGCCAGGCAGCCCTTGTACCCACTCCTCATGTCCTTAGCAGTCCACTCTCCCTATGTCTTCCCAGGAATCACAACCTGTTAACCTGTGCCCAGGGAGAGTTTGGTATCCAACCTCAAATCTCTCAATCTCAAAGCTTGGCTCTTGAAGAGTTAGAGTTTGCTGACCTACACCTGTCTCAAGGTGTATTGGATATTTTGAAGGCCTCTAGGAAGCCTTCCACCAGGGCTACCTATAATTCAAAATGGAAGAGATTTTCCATATGGTGTGCTGAAAGATATTTCCCCAGAATCTGCTGCGCCCACGATCCTGGATTATTTGGTGCATTTGAATTCCTTGGGGCTGAGACCAGCTACCCTAAAAGTGCACTTGGCAGCTGTGTCTGTCTTCTTATCAGCAGGTAAGCCTCTTCTTTATCAGCTCACCCTGTGTTCTCCAAGTTTTAAAGGGTTGCTTCACACCACCCCTCGTTCAGGGACCCTGCCCCTGCTTGGGATCTTAATATTTGCATCGCTCAACTTATAACCCCCTTTTGAGCCATTGTCTTCAGCAGAGCTTAAGTACTTGACTTGAAAACAACTGTGTTTCTGGTAGCCATCACCTCTGCCAGGCGCAAAGTGAGCTACAAGCCTTGTCAGTGGAGCCTGATTTTATCTCCTTTCATAGAGATAAGGTGGTCCTCAGGACTATCAGGAAGTTTTTGCCTAAGGTGGTTTCAGACTTTCACCTTAATCAATCCATGTCTCTTCCTGTGTACTTCACTGACCATTCCTCCTCTGGTGAGAGGAGATTACACAGTTTAGATGTCAAAAGAGCCCTTAGTTACTATATAGAACGTACTAAGGGTCACAGGTTCGAATCCTCCAATTGTTCCTCACTTATGGTGAGGTTGGTAAAGGGAAACCTGCCACTAAAAGATCCATTGCCAGGTGGATTGTCTCTTGTATCCAATTCTGTTATGAAAACTGGGTAAGGTTCCTCCTCAGGCCTGAGGGCTTACTCTACAGAGGTACAGCTGCGTCTCTGGCTGCTGCCAGGGACATTCCTATCCTAGAGATATGTCACAGCTACCTGGAAAACAGTTCACACTTTTACTAAGCATTATTCCTTGGATATCCAGGCTAGGAGTGATGCTCGATTCGGCACAGCTGTGCTTCAGAGCCTATTTCCCAAGTAGGTTCTGTCCCTCCTCCATGGAGGTACTGCTGTGTAGTCTGCTAATAGTCATAATATAGCAAGACTTCATGTTGTTTGAAGAAAAAAAATTACTCACCTTAGTAATGTTGTTTCTTCTAATGGAGTCTTGCTATATTATGACCTCCCCCAGCCTGCTCCTCTCAGAACCTCTATTTTGGGATGTGGGTGGGCAGTGCAGTGTTGGCACTCACTGATGCCCACTTTATTTTCACCCTTCTGGGTGCTTAGGTGTTATACTTAATTTTCTTTCTTGAATCCCCGACTTGAGTCTTTGCTTTGGGATGAAGAACAAAAAGGTGTTTTTGTAGTTAGTAGCCAGTGGCTAGTGTAGGTTCACGGCTTCCACACAGAACCTTAGTGAGTTTTGCTCGTAAAAGATCTGACAGTTTAAGTTTGAGCTTCAACAGACAGAGTGTTCAACCGAGCTCGTGCTCAAGATTCCATGTCCTGCATGGAAAGTTAACTCTTTCACCTCCAGCGCAGTTCTAACCTGGGGTTATACTGCATGTGTCATAATATAGCAAGACTCCATTAGAAGAAACAACATTACTAAGGTGAGTATTTTTCTTACTCACCTGTAACAGGATTTCTTGGAATGATATATGTTGTTCATCCACATGACCCCCGGCCTCCCTGGCCGATGCACAGCCTGGCTTCCAGCGGTTAGATCTGGCGCCATGGGGCTGAGTCGAGAGTTTTACCACCCGGTGGGTGGAGGAGCCAGCTTGAAGACCTTCCGCAAGATTTAAAGCGGCAAGGAACCTGCCAGACAGTGTGGATGAACAACATATACCATTCCTAGAACTCATGTTACAGTTGAGTAACCTGTATTTCTGTGCCTGCCTCCAAAGGTACTGCTTCTTAGTCTGCAAAAGGGTTAGGAATATTGGAATATTCCTGGGGTGAGAAGAAAGTTATGTACCATAGTAATCTTGTTTCTCCCAGGGATTCTCCAATGATCATAACTCTCCCACCCTGCCTCCCTACCAGAACCAGTGGCCTCTGCACTCCATACTGTACTTATAGGGCATGGGGTCACATTTTGGCTTTGCAACTGTGCTTTCAGTGGTCTTTTTCCCTCGCAGGTGATTCTGACATTGGGGACTGTGTGGGTTAAATATATTTATTTATTTTTCTCTCCTAGTTGGATGTTGTTTATGGAGTTTGTTAATTACTAAATTATAATGATTACTAAATACTTTTGGGCCCTGTCTTTCTAGGCTCCACGAAATCTGAGAGTTAGAATGTAGGCAGTTGATTTGGTGACAGCATTTGAAAAGTAGCGTGAGCCAATGATTCTATCATTAGCATAACATTCCATCTCCAGGCAGATCTGGCTTAAAGGCACACTGCAAAGAGTTATGAATATTGGAGTATCCTCTGGGAGAAACAAGATTACTATGGTAAGTAACTTTTCCTATTGCCTACTGCATGAGCCCCTCAAAAGTAAGATAGTGTAGTTACATAGAACTTACCGTAACAGTAGAGCTTTGAGAGGAGCTCTTGCAGTAGGCACTGCATCCCCACCCTTTTCCCAGACTGCTGTTTCTCCATTGCTGTTTTTCTGCTTTTCTTGTTTATGAGGAACCTTCTCGGTTCTCCTATTTCTGCTCATGCTGGGGTCTCCGGTGGGAGAACTGGGATGGGCTTGGGGACTGCCCTTTTATACTATTGGAGTGGTCTCCTGCTGTATACCGCTAGCTAGAAGTTTTCTGTGTGCCCCTAGCACCTGGCAGCTCAGTCCTTATGGTAATTGCCTACTACAAGAGCTCCTCTCGAAGATCTACTGTTATGGTGAGTTATTATGTAACTGTACTTTATAGTAAGCTCTTATGTAACTTAAGTTTAAGGATGGCTTTCCTCCCAGACTGTCTGTTTGCATCTGTAACTGCTTGGGACTCATTCCTGTGGTGTGACCTGATGACTTAGATATCCCAAAGGCGACAGAGCGGTTACGTAGAGCTTACCATAACAATAGATCTTCTAGGGATCTCAGTCATCAGGTCTGTTTTCCTCCCACCATATACCCCTTTGGGGCTGTTTCCTGGAACTGGCTATATGGAGTATCCAGTCTTTCTTATAGGCCTGGGCACCTCTCTCTCTTCTTAGTCCCCATGGCTCGAGCTATGCTCCTTTGTCTTTGTGGGGACTGAATAGAGTGTGATCGCTCACACCTTTATAGGGTTAGTGATGTCGGCAGATTATGTCAGCATGGGCGGCCCCAGTTGTACTGCTGAAAATCTTCCGTGTGGATCCTGCATTACTGACGGTGAAGTTCCTATGAGTGCGACCTGATGATTGAGATCCCTCGAAGATCTACTGTTACATAGAGAATAATGGATGGGGAAGTGTGTGCTATGACAATTTAATTCACCTTGAGGTGTGGGATGCTACATAAACCCAGTGAGCAATTTTTGCAAATCATGTGCTGTGATCCCCTTTCCGCCACAGTCTCTGTCTGTGTCTCTCTCTCTCTCTCTCCACACACACACACAGAGTCTCTGTCTCTCCACACACACACACATACACACACTCTGTCTCTCTCTCTCTCACACAGTGGCACCTTTACTCTAATTCCCTAGCCGCACCCAGTAACAGCCCCCAAACTCTAAATTCCCCAGCTGAGCTGTGCTGCACTCACAGGCCCTCTGTCTCTTGCCCCACAGCACCCTGCTGCTCACTCTGCTCCAAGTTTACATTTTTTTTTAATTTAAAACTAAAATCACGATCACGGTTAGGATCGTGTTTACCTGTAACGAGGCAGACACAGACTCATTGCTGCTGCTGTTGTGTGTTGCCCAAAGCTAGCAAACACTACTTAAAAATGGTAGGGTCAACAAAACAGATAAAAGAAATTTTGGAAGGTGAGGATTTACCTGTGGTGGCTCTTCACTAAGATCTGGAGTCACCATGTTTTTCAAAACTGTTAGCCTGCCCACTCACAAAACAGGAGCCAGTGAGGAGCAGTCGGTTATGTCAGACAAATATCAACTCAGTTAGCCCATTTAAAATTGATCACCAGTAATTATGGTAAGTTCTTACGTAACTGTTCTTTTTATATAATGAGCAGGGAGGTACCAGATCCACAAAGCTCTGTCTAGAGGCAAAGCAAATATGGAACCTGGCAAATCCTCTGGATGCCAAAATAGCTGCAATGCACCTGCCAGAAAGTCAATGTGCTGACAGATTCCTAAGCAGGATGAGTCAGGAATACACAAGGCAGTAGAATGAATGTTATTGTCACGGCATTAGTAGGGTTAATAGCGTTAACTTCGTCATTACTATTTTGGTTATACTGCATAGAAAGAAGTGTGGACTGATTAGTTAGAGGCTGCAGATCTCTCATGCCAACATTTTTGTTCTGATACTGCAGCTTTGAGCTGTCGCAGTGTCTCTAGTTGGGATATAGCTTAACAGTGTGTTATGACTTCCAAGTGACAATGTTGGAGCTAACAGAAAAATAAAATTGCAGCAAGTTTGATAGCATTTTTCATCTCTGCCTGGCCTGCCTCATGACATGAAGATCTGTTCTTGCTCCCAAACTCCGGTCATCAGCACAGCAGCAGCCTATCTGCCATCAGGGAGGCCCAGAATGTCTTATTTTAACCTGATACAAAATTGGTTATGGTAGAATGCTAGTGATCACATGACCATTCTGAGATTCACATAACTGCACAGTACAGATCTGCTTTTTCACACTTTCTGTTGGTCTATTTCTAATAATGTCGTTCATGCTATTTACAAACTAGTATGTAAAGAGGAATTTCTAGCGTGTCTTGCAGAACTGTTGAACATCAAGATTTTAATAACTTTATGTTTTTTCTTAAAGCGCTTGCTGGTTAAGCTCAAGAAATGGAGAAGGAAGTGGATCAGCTTCTTATTCAGGTGCAGACTGAAAGGTAAGTTATTCTTCAAATAAAAAAAAAAAGTCTTTGACTGCCTGGTGGCCCAGGTGAAGCACGTCATGCTCCCACGCTAATTACCTGGGTTTGGGAATGGACTCGTCCTTACAGCCAACTTGCTGGGCATGTGAAAGTGCTGCCTACAGAAGCATCTCACCCAGGGGAGGTTCAGCACTGTGATCCCACCATATTGGCCCATTGCAGTCAGCTGGGGAGCTAGCATCTTTGTGAGGGCAGGCTTGCGTGGCAGCACAGTGTGACCCCAGTGCTCTGGTGTGTCTGTATGTTGTGCCATTGTGGGCTACGGGGAGGTGAAAGGCATCTGTGAGAAAATGATGAATGTCTGCCTGGGACCAGGATGATAAACATTACCTGGGTTTGCTGCCATGGATCCCATGTCCAGCCACTTATGTTAATCAGGGAGGCGGCACCTCACTTCACTGTACACTACCACACAACATGGACAATCTGTGGAGGAAGCCGACTAGAGGCTAGTGGTAGACAGGGCTGGGACATCATCAACTAGATGGACAGACCCAGGGTAGAAACAAGGAAAGGCTAGATAAAAGCAGTCTGTATTTCTAGGGATCTGGATATGGTGCACTAGCCTCACTTCTGACTGAATTCATTCCCTTTTAAATCTGGTGGCGGAGGATATTCAGGCTGATTCCCCCCACCCATCTGGGTGGTAGCCTCCCAGCACCGCCCTGTGGCGTCAGATCTTCCTTTTCACTGGAAGCATCAGGTTCCCTCCATCACAGCTCCATGCTAGGTGTCGGTCCTAAACCTAAAACTTCTGTATTTGGAGCTTTTTCGAAGCGTTTTAGTTCTGTTTTTACTGAATATGGAACAAGAGGATCTAAAATAGGTCCCAGTTTCAAGCAGTATGCAACATGCTTTAGAAAATGTTGCGTTCTGATCTACACTCTGTGTGCCTATACTGTAGGAGTCTAGCACAACCCATAAAGCCTGTGGCCTGTGCTGGACTCCTCAGCCTTGGAGACAACAACCAAGGAAAAATAACACTGTAAGCTGGATAAAGAACACAAAATAATTTATTCACTTAGCAGTGTATCACAAGGAACAGTCTTGGGTGCACACAGAAAGCCTTGAGAACCATTACCCGTCTCCTCTTGGATTGCCTAAACCAAAGGACCCTCCATTAAGTCGTAAGACACCCACAAGGCACTTTCTGTGGCGGTTTGTTCAGCTGCAACTTGCCACCTTCTAGGAGGCCATGGCCCAAGCTGCTTTGTGCACTTTGTCCACCTTGGTTTCAGTGGGCTTGGACACCTTGTTCACCAGGGCATTCGGGACTTATATCAGTCCTACCAACTCTCGGAAAGGGCCTTCCCAAGGGTCTAAATCCTCACAGGGTGCTAAATCTAAAAAGTCCCATTGTAGGTCGTAGGATCAGGAGTGGACTCATTTCTCCCGTTCTCACGCTTCTTCTGGTTTGGCGACTGTCGAGACCGTCAGCTCGACCAATGCTCAGGTGCCGGCCACAACCCCACAGTGTCCCTGTTGGGCTTGCGCGGCTGAGTTGGGGGTAGACCAGCTGGTCATGGTCTTTCTAGACCGGTTGACCCATTATTGGAGGATGGTGGGAAGGATTCCTTTCAGGACTCTGGCCCTTACAGCCCTCTCGTTAGAGGGCGGATCAGCAAGTCAAGCCGACTGGCTCCTTGTGTGCTATCCATTGGGGTTCCTCAAAGCGTCCCACGGCTTCCCATCTCCCCCGAGGACTGGCACATCTTCAGTCAAGGTCCCGTTCAAGCCGACCGGTGGGGCTGAGAGTTGAGGCACTGGACACCACACGGCAACCCTGGTTTGGGAGGCGGACTCAGGTCACCGGGATCGGCGGGAGGAGAGGATCGAGGATCCGGAGGACTGCTCTCTTCTCCTGGAGGTGTGGGACCCAGGGGTTTCCACCATGTGCAGTGGCCCCCTGGTGAGATCAGGGCACTGCACTGGGTGGGATGTAAGTTGGGAGGTGGCAGCAGGCGTCTCGAGACAGGGTTGATGTCACTGCATGTCCACCGTCTCGGGAGCAACCACAGATGAAAAAATCCCTTTAGCACCAGGAGGTAGACAGTGGTCCCCAGGGCAGGCACCACCACCCACCACTGGTCCTTGCCGGTCGGCGCTCCCAGGTCCTCTTCTCTCTCCAGGATCTTGGAGGAGAGAACTCTGTCCTCGATTCCTCTTGGGTGGGGATTCAGGCGTGTGCGGTAGTGCCTGTCGAGCAGGTTTCGCCCAAAGAGGCCCTGGTGTCTGTGGTGAATAAAGAAAGTGTATATACACACACACAACACACACACACACACACACAACACAGTCTCATTTTAGATATAGCTCGCTTGAGGTCGAGGATTCTTGACGTTCTTATCGGTACCATTCAAGCTCCAGGAAATCTTACTGTATTCTGACTTATGCAGTATGGTCTCACCATAGGACTGCCCGGGCGAATGGTTAATAGAACCTATGCAAATGTTGGAATGCTAGGCTCAGAGCTCAGTTTTCAAACCACTGTCCCTAGTAAACAGTTCTAAATCGTCAGATTCTTTACTCTGCTTGCCTCAGTAAGACATCTTAGGAGAGCTCTCCTTCATCGCTTGAAGAAAGTTTATTTTCTCGGTTTTACCTAGTAGTTTTAGTTTATTTTGGTATTCCTATCACTGTCCTTGGTTTTGAGCTAGAATTTGTTTAGATTTTGTTTTTGTATGGTAAGTAGTAGTTTTTCTGTTCAGTTCGTTAACTGAGAGGAAAAACATTCTCCCTTATAGTCTTTCTTAAGTTTAGTCATTTAAATTGTACCGACTCTGGTATAGTCAGTTGTTTGAGTTAAAATTTAACCGGGGTAATTCCTGGTTCTTTGATCGCTTAGCGTAACGAAAAAAAAAAAGTATGTTTACTTTAAAGTTAGTCACTCTTGTTGTTGTTTCTGGTTATGTCACAGAAAACCAAAAGAGAAGCGTGGGGGAACTTTTGCTAAGGCTGATTCACATTTAATTTGTTTATTCTGTCTTGGGTTTGAACACCTGGAGACAGATTGTGAGATCTGCAAAAATTTTCCACAGTCTACTGCCGAAGGCGTTTAAAAGACTGAAGGAAAGGGCGGCTGACAGGGCTGCTGACCCAACCGTTGAACAACCTCTTCAAACAACGTGAAGTCTTGCTGTATTCTGACAATTGCAGTGATTCCCAACCTTTGAACTGCCCTGGAGAACTAAGAGTTAACTTTCCATGCATGGCATGAGCGCTGAGCAGAGCTCGGTTGAAGTCTCTGTCTGGAGTGTTTTGAACTTAAACCGTCAGATTCTTTACTCCACCTCACTGAACAGTCGGCTCCGGAATTCTCCTTCAGCTCGGTTCGAAGTCAGTTAAAGTTTTCAGTTTTCGCCGGTTGTAAACTGAAACAAGTATCCGCATAGTCGGTTCAGTCTCTGTCTATGGTGCCGTGAGTACTAGATAGGAATTGTTCTCTTTTTCTGTGTGGAACTTATGCAAAAGTGTGGTCGGTTCAAGCTGAACCGGCCAGTTGATTATAATTTTGTATACTTAGTGTGTGTTACGGTTCTAAAAAAAAAAAAAAAAAAAATGTTTTAACCGTTTTTTCAATACCCGTGATACGGTTAGGAACGATAAGAGAGTCTTGCCTGGCAGTTGCCAAAAAGGGTAAGTTTTGCATAGGTTGGCCATGTCTGAGAAACCAAGAAAAAATGGCCCACTGGGTTTCAACACTGCAGTGAGTGTGGGAGGTCTTTGCTAAGGCCGGCCCACCTCCCACCTGTGTTTATTGTCTGAGGTTTGTCACCCGATTCAGACTGCCAAATATGTACAAGAATTTTCCCAAATCTACCTTGAGAAGAGATTAGGTAGACTGAGGAAAAGGAGGCGAGAAAGTATAGTTACGTAAGAACTTACTGTAACAGTAGATCTTCGAGAACAGCTCTTGCAACAGGTTACACCATTAGGACTGAAGCCGGCAGGCGTCAGGACCCCACAAGAAAAATTCTAGCTAGCTATCTTCAGCTTGAGGGACACATCGGCAATCGGTCCGCCTCGCATCGCCAGGCGTAGGTACATAAGGACGGTCCCACCAGATTCCCCAGTTCTCCGCCGAGACTTCCGGCCGTAGGGCTGACATCAAATGGGAGACTGAGGATCCACCGTCAAGAAGACAAAGGTAAAAATCCTGATAAAAGGGCTTAAGCCATGCCTCCTCCAAGGGGAAGGTGGGAGGGAGGTACTGCTGCAAGAGCTGTTCTCGAAGATCTACTGTTACGGTAAGTTCTTACGTAACTGTACTTCTGCCAGAGACACAGCTCTTGCAGCAAACCACCTCGATAGGACTGATTCCCAAGCAGTGGCGCTTGCAAACACTCTGGGAGGAGGAAACTAGAAGGTACATTCCAGGTCCTGAATCTAGGACAGGAGACCCTGTAACACGGCCAGGCGAAGCCAGCTCTTCGCCGTGAGCGATATCTGAAGCTATAATGCCTGATAAAGGTATATACAGAGCTCAAGTGGCTGCAGCACAAATGGCAGAAGTGGAAGCGTTTGAAGTGCTGCAAAGGGTAGCCACTCCCTAGTGGAATGGCCCGGACTGATCCGGGAGGGGCTTTGTTTGATATCATAACAGTATGAGATGCACTTTGGATACTGGTTGGCCCATCATCCTTTCCGTAAAGAAGCGAAAAGTTGCTCTGATTTACGAAACTGTTTAGCTCTGTTCAGGTAGTACCTTAAGCTGCGGTGAACATCCAGGGTGTGAAGCAGCGGCTCTTCTCTATTAGAATAATTAGGGAAGTAGACCGGCAGGTCAATATCCTGATTGAGTGAGTGTAGAAACCACCTTAGGCAAAAATTTAGGATTCGATCCTCAGGGATACTCTGTCCGGTGGAAAATTAAATAAGGCTCTTTGCACATGAGAGCCTGAAGCTCAAGACTCTTCTCGCTGGCGTAACAGCAACCAAAACAACGTTTTCCATGACAAAACGCAGCTCGCAATCCATGCAGGTTCAAAGGGGAGCGTGAGTTGCTCCAGGACAAAGAGCAAGTCTCATGGAGGCACTGGGTCCTTAATGGGCGGCCTAAGGTGTAACACCCTCTCAAGAATTCTCGACAGGCATCTAATTGTGCCACTGTGTGTCCCACGGAGGGTGATAAGCTGAAATGGCACAGAGGTGTGAGCCTAGGCACCGGACACAGGCCGAGTAAAGATCCTTGAATGGGATCTGCTTCCACAGGCACACTTCGAGGAGTGACCGGAGGACGGAGAGGACATCAGAGAAAAAACTGAGCACTGAGAGCGAATTTCCTGTAGGAAAACACTTTACCTGGCGTCAGCGCTAGAAGCTGAACGAAGGGTCAAGACATGCAAGTCGACGGTAGGAAAAGAACTGAGGGAATCTGGGCAGGTCCCCCCTTTATATACTACGCCCTGCGTCGGAGGCGGACCGACGCTGGAGCGGAGTCCCCGCTGAAGATAGCTAGCTAGAATTTTCCGTGGGGTCCTGGCGCCTGCAGCTTCAGTCCTAATGATGTAACCTGCTGCAAGAGCTGTGTCTCGAATAAGATGTCGGCTGACCCGATGGCCAGCCCGTTCGTTTCCGACCGAATCGAAGGAAGTGCCCTCTGGACCAGGGCGATACTTCTTCAGGCAAAAGGAGAGTCGATTCGAGGGATCAGTCCTGACAACAAGAAAGCGCAAAGATAAATCGACCAGTTCGGATCCAGAGGTTCATGTTCCGCCCATTCAAGAGATCGCCAGGCGATTCAGATTATGGAATCACTCTGTCGATTCCGACCTATCCGGCTCCTTCAGGCAGGGGTTCGGTTCGGTTGGTTTCCCCAGTTCAATAGTATACCCTTGAAGATTTTTATGAACTGAATTTGAAGAGGAAGGGAATTTGAGGATTATGATGTAAGTGAAGGTCTGGATGTGCCTGTGGAACTGGGCGTCTCCCAGATAGACCTTCAGGTGTTTCCTCTCTAGGCTTTCTGAATCCTTTCTCACTTTATGTTTTACAGAAAGGTGGCTGAAACCCTCCAGCTTCCTATGGAGGAGGCTGTGGAAGATCAAGAGGAGCCTGATTATGTAGAGATGATGGATATCCCAGAGTTCAGAGGCTGTCTGTTCCCTCCATAAATCTTTTGGGAAACAGATACTAAAAATTTTAAAGTCTCCTAACACTATACCTCCTGTGGATAGAAGAATGGACAAGAGGTATACACTTTCAGGCTCAGACACGGAGTTCTTATATCAACAATGCAGCCATGTTGGGGTAGTGCAGGCTGCTGCCTGCGACAAGGCAAATATTCCCTTGGCTTCACACCCCGACAAGGACTCAGGAAGATTGATGCCATGGCAAAGAAGCAGTACATGGCATTTTCTTTGGGACTCAGGCAGGAATTACATGGCTATACAGCCAGGTACCAGAAGTCCAGGTGGGACACTGCACTGGCACTGGCTAAACAGGCCTCCCCAGCTAGCCAAGGAGCTGGAGGTGGTGGCTGCAGATGGGATTGAGGCATCTAAAGTTCAGTTTCATGCTGCTGTGAACTCTAATGATGTTTCATCAAGAGTCATGGCTACATCTGTGGCTCTTAGGAGGATGGCTTGGCTCAGATGTACTAGCTTCTCACAGGACTCCCAGGCTAAGGCCATGGATTTTCCTGTAGTGGGTAATTCTCTGTTTGGGAGCAGACAGAGAATTACATGAAAAAATGGATGAGTACAGGACCACTTACAGGGTGCTCAGGCCAAGGAAAGGCAGGCAACTCCTCAAAGGCAGCAGTCTAGGGGCAGGGCAGGCCTTTTCAAAGGCCTTTCTACAAGCACAGGCCTCTTCTTCTTCTTTTTCTCAGAGGGGTTCTTCAGAGGGAGAGGCAGAAGGGGATGAGCAGACCTGCATCCACTCCTCAGCCTGAAGCCCCCGCCAAACAGACACCCTGATGGGCCTGCCGAGGTCGACTCTCCTATTCCAGTAGGGGCCGGCTGGCTTAATTTGTCCAGGACTGGATGTCTGTTACATCAGACAAGTGGGTCCTGAAGTAGTAAGCCAGGGACTGGTTCTCAGCTTAAAAATTTCCAAAGATGAGAGCCAGCTCTTTTCCACCTGCCAATCTCGAAACCCTTGCTCTAGAGGCAGAGGTTTCTTCTCTCCTAGCTTTAAGAGCAATAGAGAGAGTACTACCCTACACTGGGGCAAAGGACTGTACTCCAAGTACTTCCTGACCCCAAAAGACAGGGGAGTGGCACCCATCCTAGACCTAAGATATCTAAACAAACATCTTTTAAAACCAAAGTTCAAGATGATAACTCTGGGAATAATCCTTCCCTCTCTAAGGCCAGGGCACTGGCTAGCCTCCCTTACCTCAAAGATGCATACTTCCACATTCCCATCAGGTGCTCCCACAGAAAGTACCTCAGGTTTGAGTTGCCCTCAGGCCACTATCAGTTCAGAGCAATGCCCTTTGGCCTAACCTCAGCCCCAAGGGTTTTCACACAGTGCCTGGCAGTAGTAGTTGCCTTTCTAAGAAGGCAAGATTTCCTTATCTGGACGATTGGCTAATAGTGGATCAGTCTCAGACCAAGTCAAGTCTCACCTACAAGTGACCCAGCAAGTGCTCAGTTCTCTAGGATTTCTTTTCAAGTCAGTTTGTCGAACCAGTCCAGCTTCTTACCTTTATAGGGCAGAACTGGACACACTCAAAGCAAGAGCCTTTCTTCCTCTAGAAAGGGCAGAGGGTTCCTATGGAACTAGCTTCTTCCTTCAGCCTTCTGGTATCTCGACCAGCAAGACATTTCCTCCAGCTCTTGGGCCACATGGCAGCTTCTACAGCAGTGGTCCAAGGGGCAAGATTCCAGATGAGGGAGATTCAGTTCCATCTGAGAGCTTTCTGGTCTCAGAAGAAGGATCCCTTACCAAACTGATCCCAGTGACTTGACATTGATCCAAGCCCTCCAGTGGTGGCAGGATCAGGACAATTTAAGACAAGGTGTTCCTTTTGTTGCTTAGCCTTGTTCAGTGGTCCTTACCATGGATGCTTCTCTCCTGGGCTGGGAGCCACCTGGGTCCCTTACTGCCCAGGGGCCGTAGGTCCTCCAAGAATCCCTTCTCACATCAATCTTCTAGAGCTCAGGGCAGTTTTTCTGGCTCAAAAGCATTCTCACAATCAGTACAGAACAAGGTGGTTCAAGTCAGAACAGACAACACCACCACCATGTGGTACATCAACAAGCAGGAAGCCTCGGTCCACAGCCTTGTGCGGAAGCCATGAAGTTGTGGTCCCTGGCTTATTCCTGCAAACCTTTCTTGTAGCAGTTCACCTTCCAGGCAAGGACAATGTGCTAGCAGATGCACTGAGCAGGATTTCTCAGGGCCATCACGAATGGTCCCTGGACCCTCAGGTGTTGAAAGTGATTTTTTCAAGGTGGGGCACTCCAGAGATCGATCTCTTTGCAGCCCCAGACAAGCATCAACTCCCTCTCTTTTGTTGCAGATCTCCAGTCCTGGGCTCAGTCCTCTGGAGCTGTGATCCTGAATTGGGAGGAAGTTTCTGTATACCTCCCTCCTTCCCACTCCTGTTCAAAGTTTTGGTAAAATAAGGTCTCGACCATGCAAGGTGATTCTGATTGCTCCAGATTGGGCCAGACAGCCCTGGTACCTTATTGCTTTCCTAGCAGTCCATCTTCCGTTGTCTCTTCCCAGGAATTACAACCTGTTAACATCCTCTCAGGGAAGGATTTGGTATCCCAATCTTCAGTCTCTCAACCTCAAAGCATGGCTCTTGAAGAGTTAGAGTTTGCAGATCTACATCTTTCCCAAGGGTTCTGGATATCCTCAAGGCTTCGACAGCCCTCCACCAGAAAGACTTACAACTCCAAATGGAGAAGGTTCAGCATTTGGTGTTCTGAGAAGCATATTTCTCCAGACACTGCTGAATTCCCTACGGTTCTGGATTATTTGGTCCATCTTAATGGCTAGGCCTCAGACCAGCTACTCTCAAGGTACACTTGTCAGCTGTTTCTGCATTTTGTCTGTGGGAAGCCTTCCTCACTATCTTCCCATCTTGTGTTCTGTAAATTTTTCAAAGATTGCTTCACACCAATCCTCCTTTTAGAGACCCTGCCCTGCCTGGGATTTGAATGTTTGCATTGCTCAATTTATGCAACCCCCGAACCTTTGTCTTCAGCAGAGCTTAAGTACTTGATTTAGAAGACTGTGTTCCTGGTAGCCATTACCTCTACCAGGCGTATCAGTGAATTGCAAGCCCTGTCAATGGAACCTGATTTTTATCTCCCTTTCACAGGGATAAGTGGTCCTTAGAACCAATAGATGGTTCTTGCCCAAAGTGGTTTCAGACTTCCATTTAAACCAGTCTGTGTCTCTCCCTGTTTTCTTCACTGATCATTCTTCCTCAGGAGAGAGGAGGCTACACAGTTTAGATGTCAAAAGAGCCTTAGTTACTACATAGAGTGTACCAAGGGTCACAGGTTTGACTCCTCCAGGTGTTCCTCACTTATGGAGAAGTGGGAAAGGGCAAACCTGCCACCAAAAGATCTATTGCCAGGTGGATTGTGACTTGTATACAATTCTGCTATGAAAAACTGGGAAAAACTCCACCTCAGGCCTGAGGGCTCATTCCACAAGAGGTACAGCTGCTTCCTGGCTGCTGCCAGGATATCCCTCTTAGACATTTGTCAAGCAGCCACCTGGAAAACAGTCCATACCTTTACCAAGCATTACTCTCTGGATATCCAGGCTAGGAGTGATGCTCGGTTTAACACAGCAGTACTTCAGAGCCTACTCCCAAAGTGGGTTCTGTCCCTCCTCCTTGGAGGTACTGCAGTAGTCTGAATTTGTCAAATACAGCAAGACTTCATGTTGTTTGAAGAAAAAATTACCACCTTAGTAATTATATTTCTTCTAATGGAGTCTTGCTGTATTCTGACCTCTCCTGCCTCCTTTCTCAGAACCTGTTTTGGGAAGTGGGTGGGCAGGTGCAGTGTTGCACCCAGGGCGTTTTTGCTTGCCGTTTCTCCCTTTTGTTTGGGTGCTTATTTATTATTGTTATCTTAGTACATTGGGTTTTGTTTTTGGGTTTCTGACTTGAGTCTTCCTTGGGAACCAAAACTTTTCAGCTAGTTGGCTAGTAGAATTTTACAATTTCCACATAGAATTTTAGTTTAGTTGGGCTCATAAGAATCTGATGGTTTAAGTTCAAAACATTCCAGACAGAAACTTCAACTGAGCTCGAGCTCAGCGTTCCATGCCATGCATGGAAAGTTAACTCTTAGTTCTCCGGGGCAGTTCAAGGTTAGGAATTGCTGCAATTGTCAGAATACAGCAAAACTCCATTAGAAGAAATATAATTACTAAGGTGAGTAATTTTTCTTCCTCCTCAATCTGAACCGGAGGAGCTACCTCTGAGAGGCGATAGTTCCTCTACCAGAAAAACGGCTGCTGAAAAAGCTGCTGAACAGGCCATTGCGGTTAAGTAAAAGAAAAGGAAAAGCACAGGAACCGCAACTCGAAGAGGTGCGGTTCTTTCTGCAGAGGAGATCGCTAATGTGATCAGAATTATTCAGTTTTACAGACTCTGGTTCTGGTTGGCAAGCAACCTGTACTGATCATGGTTCAAACTCCGGTACTACTCAGGTCCCTAGTTTAACAGACCTTGGTGGGGACTGGTTTGAAGAAGAGGACTATGAGGAGGAGGAGGAGGAGAAGAGGATGAGGATTTTGGGAACCTATTGATCCTGACATTTCCCTGATCCTCATACACCAGACTCCCTGATAAGGAACAGATGATTTTACATCCTGTTTTTCCTTCATGAAACAAGTGGCACAGACCTTGACCTCCCAACCCAGGGATCTGCTGAGGATGAGGAGGAAGAGGATTACAAAGAAATTACGGATGTGCCAGCATAAAAAAGATTACTGATGCCACTCCATAAATCCCTGAAAAACAGACCACGAGGTTGTTGCAGACACCCAGTTCTGTGCCTCCTACAGATAAGAAGGCAGACAAAAAGTACTGGGTGGCCAGAACTGGTGCTGAATTTCTTTTTTGGGCACCCTAGCCATGAAGGTGTGGCTACAGGCTGCAGCTTGTGACAAAGCTGGCATACCGTGGTCTCTCACCCTCTAGATAAAGACTCTAGGTGGGTTGATTCTTTAGTTACTAAAAAGTGTACCTAGGGTCCTCCTGGCTATAAGACAAGCCTCTTACATGTTCTCTATAGCTAGGTATCAAAAGAACTTTGGTCTGCTGTGCTAGAGATTGCCAAAGCAGCTTTTCTCCCATGGCTGCTGACCTGGAGGAAGCTGCAAAAGGGGAACTGAGGCTGCTAAATGCAGTTTCTAGGATCGTGGACATGTTGTTCATCCACACTCTTTGGCATGTCCCCTCCACTTTAAATCTGCCAGAAATCTTCAGGGTGGCTTCTCCACCCATCTGGGTGGTATATATCCTCGGCTCTGCCCGTGGCGCCAGATCTTCCTTTCCGCTGGAAGATTCAGGTTGCCTCCTCATGCTCATGCATTGTGTAGGCACTGGCTCTAAAACGTTCGGTTATTCTGAAAATCCATCTTATTTGCATTAGCGATCGTGAATTTGCTTCTTCGATTGTGGAAAACAAGTCTTCCTCACATTTCATCGGTGCCTCGCGGCCAGAAGATGTCGCATAATCGATCCCCACACCGCATGCTTATATTGTCTTGGTGTCGACTATGACACCGAAATGCTATTTGTGTCTTCAAACAACATGAAGTCTTGCTATATTATAGACATTAGCAGTTTGTTCCAGCTCTAGAACTGCCCGGAGTGAAATGGTTAAAACCATTCCAAAATAGAATTTTGTACGAGAGCAGCTCTATCTGTGTCATTTCAAACTTGAACTGTCAGATTCTTTACTCCGCCTCAGTAAACAGTCGCTCGGAATTTCTCCTTCTGCTCAGTTCATTTCTTGGTTTAAAAGTGTTTTCTTGGTTGGATTTAACCGAGAATAGTTTTATTTAACCCAAAAACCGTTCGGTTCAAGCTCTATCTGTGGTAACCGTAAATAAATGAAGGTTTTGTCTGTGTGGAACTTGTAAGTTATCGGTTCGGTTTTGAACCGATCAGTGGGTTAAAACTCATTTAAACTAAAAGTTACTATTTTAGAGTGCGGTTCCGGTTCTTATCGGTTCTAAAAGCAGTTTATTACGGTTTTTGCAATACCGTGACACGGTTAGGAACCCGATAAGGTGTCTTACCTAGCTTACTGCCGTTAAAAGGCAAGTTTTTGGTTAGGCTGGCATTATGTCTGAGAAACCCAAAAGAAAAACCGGGCCCACTGGGTTTCAACACTGTGATGTTTGTGGGAAGTCTTTGCCAGGGCTGACCCACACACCACATGTGTTTATTGTCTGAGGGTTTGACCACCTCCAGTCAGACTGCCAGGTATGTAAGAATTTCCCTGCAGCCACCCTGGAAAAAGATTAGGCAGGCTCAGGAGCGAGGAGAGCCAAAAGGTCCGCTGACCGGATGGCCAGCCGGTTCGGTGCCAGCCAACCAGAGGAATGCCCTCTGACCAGGGCCAGACTTCCTCGGGCAAAGAAAAGCTGGTTCTGAGGAACCAATTCCAGTAAATAAAACAAGAAAATCAGCAGGTCTGGAGTCAAAATTCCTTCTCCAACAGCTGCAGAGATAGCAAAAGCCATACAAATTGTCCAGTCACTGTCTCAGGGTCCGTCCGAACCACCACTATCTGGTAAAGGTTGGTTCGTCCGGTCCCAGTGGTTCAGGATTATGATATTGAGGAATTTTATGAACCAGAGGAGGAGGAGGATTATGAACAGTATGAATGTGGCTGGGAAGGTCTGGGTGTGCCCATTGAACAGGACATCTCCCCAGACAGACCTTTAGAAACTCCCCTATGCTGTCTGAGTCCCCATCTCATTTTATGTTTTATAAAAAGTTGCTGAAACCCTCCAGCTTCCTTTAGAAGAGGCTGTGGATGAGCAAGAGGAGCCTGATTTTGTAGAAATGATGGATATTCCAGAGTCTAGGAGATTGTATATTCCTTTACATAAGTCTTTTAGGAAACAAGCAATTAAAATTTTAAAAGCTCCTAATTATGTGCCTCCTGTAGATAAAAGATGGACAGAAGGTATACATTGTCAGGCCCTGATACAGAATTCCTTTCTCAACAATGCAGTCATGTTGGGGTAGTTCAGGCTGCTGCCTGTGATAAAGCTAATATTCCTTGGCCCACATCCTCCTGACAAGGATTCCAGGAAGATTGATGCCATGGCAAAAAACAGTATATGGCAGCCTCTCTGGGACTCAGGCAAGCAAATTATATGGCTTATGTAGCTAGGTATCAGAAATCTAGATGGGATACTGTTATGCAATTGGCCAAGCAGGCCCATGGCCAGCTGGCTAGTGAACTAGAACAGGTGGCTGCTGATGGCATTGAAGCCTCTAAGGTTCAGTTTCATGCTGCTGTGGATGTTAATGATGTTTCCTCTAGGGTCATGGCCACATCTGTAGCTTTTAGAGGTTGGCCTGGCTCAGGTGTACTAGTTTGTCACAGGATACCCAGACTAAGGCTTTGGATTTTCCTGTGGTGGGAAATTCTCTGTTTGGAGAGCAGACAGAGAATTACATGAAGATGGATGAATATGGGACTACTTACAAGGTGCCCAGGCTAGGCGGCAAGCCACTCCTCAAAGGCATGCCCCAGGGGTAGGCCTTTCACAGGCCTTTCTACCAGACTCAGGCCTCCTCTGCCTTTGCTCAGAGGGCTTCTTCAGGGCAGACAAGGGGTGGGCAGACCTGCTCCCACCCCCAGCCTAAAGCTCCTCGAAACAGGCACCCTGATGGGGTGCCCAGGCGAGTCTTCTGTACCAGTGGGGGCAGGCTGGCTTACTTCAGTCAGAGGTGGGCTTCTTTAACCTCAGACAAGCGGGTTCTGGAAGTAGTAAGCCAGGGTCTGGTTCTCAGCTTCAAAAAGTTTCCCAAGTTGAGAAGCAGACTTTTCCTGCAAGTGCTTCAGAGACCCTCGCTCTGGAAACAGAGGTCTCATCCTGTTAGCTCTCAGAGCAGTAGAAGGTTCCTCCCCTGCATCAGGGCAGGGGTCTGTATTCAGATACTTCCTTACCCCAAAAAGACAGGAGAATGGCGTCCATTTTAGATCTCAGATATCTGAACAAGCATCTTTTGAAACCAAAGTTCAAAATGGTAACTCTGGCAATGATTTTACCTTCCCTAAGGCCAGGGGACTGGCTAGCCTCCCTGGACCTCAAGGATGCCTATTTCCATGTCCTAATCAGAAGATCCCATCAAAAGTACCTCAGATTGAACTGCCCTCAGGTCATTACCAGTTCAGAGCAATGCCCTCGGCCTTACCTCTGCTCAAGGTATTCACAAAGTGTCTAGCAGTGGCAGTGGCCCACTTAAGGAGGCAGAGGATTGCTGTTTTCCCTATCTAGATGACTGGCTCATTGTAGGCCAGTCCCCAGAACAGGTAAACCTCACCTGCAGGTCACCCAGCAGCTTCTCACCTCCCTGGGTTTCTGCTAAACCTACCAAAGTGGGTTCTGGAACCAGTCCAGGTACTCACCTTTATAGGGGCAGAAGTGGACACAAAGCTAGCCAGAGCCTTTCTTCCCCCAGAAAGGGTAAGGAATTTAGTGGCTCTGGCCTCTTCCTTCCTCTGCAGGTCTCTCGACCAGCAAGACAGTTTCTGCAGCTCCTGGGGCACATGGCTGCATCCACAGCTGTTGTGCAGGGAGCTAGATTTCAGATGAGAGACATTCAGTTTCACTTGAGAACCTTTTGGTCTCCGAGAAGAGACCCCTTTCCAAGTTGGTCCCAGTGGTCGAACCTTGATCCTAGCTCTCCAGTGGTGGCAGGATCAGAGCAATTCAGAGTGGGGTCCCTTCATTTCCCCTTCTCACGACTTGACTCTCACTACAGATGCTTCCCTTCTGGGTTGGGGAGCCCACATGGGTGACCTTTCCCTCAGGGAGTTTGGTCCCCAGGAATCTCTGCTCCACATCAATTTGCTGGAACTCAGAGCTGTCTTTTTAGCTCTTCAAGCTTTTCTGCATCTGTCCACGACAAGGTGATAACAAGTCAGAACAGACAACACCACAACAATGTGGTACATCAACAAACAGGGGGCACTTCGGTCTTGACCTTGTGTGCAAGGCAATGAAGTTGTGGTCTCTGGTCTATTCCTGAACACTTCCCTCATAGCAGTTCATCTTCCAGGGAAGGACAATGTCTAGCGGATGCCCTCAGCAGGATTTCCCAGGGCCATCACGAATGGTCCCTGGATCCTCAAGTGCTGAGGGATAGTTTTTGCCAGGTGGGGCATCCCTCAGATAGATCTTTTGCAGCCCAGACAATCACAAACTTCCTCTGTTCTGTTGCAGGCCTCCAGTGCTGGGCTCAGTTCCCCTGGATGCCCTTCTTCTGGATTGGGAGGGCAGTTCCTCTATGCTTCCCCTTTCCTCTCCTATTCAAAGTACTAGTCAAAATCAGATCTCAGCCTTGCAGGGTGATTCTGATTGCCCCAGATGAGCCAGGCAGCCCTGGTACCCACTCCTTCTGTCTCTGACAGTCCATCTTCCCTATGCCTCCCCAGGAATCACAATCTGTTGACTTGTGCCCAGGGAAGGGTTTGGTATCCGGACCTCAAATCCCTCAACCTCAAGGCCTGGCTCTTGAGCAGTTAGAGTTGCTGATTTACACCTCTCTCAGGGTGTTCTTGAAATCCTAAAGGCTTCCAGAAAGCCTTCCACTAGAGACTACTTATAGTTCTAAATGGAAAAGGTTTTCCATTTGGTGTGCTGGAAAAATATTTCCCCAGAATCTGCTGATTTGCCCATTGTATTAGATTACATGGTCCATCTTAATTCCTTGGGTCTCAGACCAGCTACCCTGAGAGTCCATTTGGCAGCTGTATCTGCTTTTGTTTCAGCAGGAAAGTCATCCCCTCTTTCCACTCACCCTGTGTTTCCAAGTTTTTTAAGGGATTACTCCATACTAATCCACCCTTTGGGAACCGGCCCTGCCTGGGTAATGTTTGTATTGCCCAGTTAATGCAACCCCTTTTGAACCTCTGTTTTCTGCAGAGCTTAAGTATCTAACTTGGAAAACTGTTTTTCTGGTGGCTATCACTTCTGCTAGGCGCATAAGTGAGTTGCAAGCCTTGTCAGTAGAAACTGGCTTTATTTCTTTCCACAGGGATAAGGTAGTCCTTAGGATTAATAGGAAGTTTTACCTAAGTGGTTCAATTTCCATCTTAACCAATCCTCTCCCTTCAGTATTTTCACTGATCACTCCTCTTGGTGAGAGGAGTTGCACAACCTGGATATTAAGAGCTCTTAGTTACTATATAGAAGTACCATCACAAGTTGAATCCTCAACTTTCCTTACCTATGGTGAAGTGAAGGCAAACCTGCCACTAAGAGATCAGTTGCCAGGTGGATTGTCTCTGTCAATTTTATCATCAAAATGGGCAGAATCCCCTCTGGCTTGAGGCTCCTCTACCAGGGGTACAGCTGAATCTCTAGCTGCTGCAGAACATCCCTATATTAGAGATAGCCAGGCTGCTACCAGGGCGGTACACACTTTCCCAAACATTACTCCTGGATGTCAGGCCAGGAGAGATCTCGGTTTGCACAACTGTTCTTCAGAGCCTATTCCCAAGTGGTTCACCCCTCCTCCATGGAGGTACTGCTGTGTAGTCCTGCTACTGTCATAATATGCCAAGACTTCATGTTGTTTGAGTAAAATTACTCACCTTAAAGTAATGTGTTTCTTCTAGTGGGGGTCTTGCTATATTATGACCTCCCCAACCTGCCCCTCTCCAGAACTTCTGCTTGGGTGGGGTCCGGGCAACTTAGTGTAGGCACTATTTTGTGTGCCCTTTTAGCGTTCTCCCTTTTGGGGGTTTGGGTGTGTTTATTATACTGTTGTTTTATTCTCATGTTGTTAAATTGCTTATTAGTAGGTTCTGGTCCATGACTTGAGTCTTGGGTGTTGGGACCAACAATAGTTAATAGTATTTAGGTAGCCATTTGCGCTGAGTGTGAGTTACAACTTCCACACAGACCTTAGTGAGTTTTGCTCGTAAAGATCTGACAGTTCAGGTTTGAATTTTCACAGATAGGGGCTAGCTTCTTAGAGCTCGTGCTCAAAGTTCTGTTTGGAATGGTATTAACCATTTCACCTCGAACGGTTCTAGTGGTGGACCAAACTGCTACTGTCATAATATATAAAGACTCCATTAGAGAAACAACATTACTAAGGTGAGTAAATTTTTCTTCTTGGTGGCTGTCATGTCAGCCAGAGAGGGATGGGAAGCACAGGTGCTTTCCATAAGTTTCCATACCTGGTCTTCCCAGGGGACAAGGTTGTCTTTCTCCCCATCGAAATTCCTTCCAAAGGATGGTCCAGTTTCATCTGAATCAGGTGCTGATTCTGCGGTGTTCTACCCCAATCACAACCTTGGAGGCCGAATATAGGATTCATACTCTGGACCCTAGAAGGCTAGCTTATTATAAGAGGCGGATGGCTGAAGTTAGGAGAGGTTCACCAGCTGTTTGTCACCTACACTGAAGCTGCACCTGGCAGACCTGCAGCCAAGCGGACGATAGAGAAAAATTACTCACCTTAGTAATGTTGTTTCTTCCAGTGGAGTCTTGCTATATTATGACAATTACAACTATGACAGCAGGTTAGAACTGCTCGAGGAAAAATAGTTAACTTTCCATGCAGGCATGGAACTTGGAAGCCCAGAGGCTCGATTGAAAACTCTATCTGTTGTGCCTAGCGTAAACTGTCAGATCTTCTGAGCTAAAACTCACTAGGATTCAGTGTGGAAGCTGTAAACTACACTAGCCAACTGGCTACTACATAAACACTCATTTTGTCAAAACAAAGACTCAAGTCAGGAGACCCAAAATAGCAAAACACACCACCAATTCACCCAAAAGGTGGGTGAAAAAACAACAAGGTGGGCATCAAAAAGTGCCAACCCTGTACTGCCCACCCATCCCCAAAACAGAGGTTCTGAGGAGGGGCAGGCAGGAGGGAGGGTCATAATATAGCAAGACTCCATTAGAAGAAACAACATTACTAAGGTGAGTAATTTTTTATTCAAACAACATGAAGTCTTGCTATATTATGAAACGTTAAACTACACAGCAGTACCCATGGAGGAGACAGAACCAACAAAAAAGTGCTCTAACATGATCGCTAAACTAACATCACTCCTAGCCTGGATGTCAGGGAGTAATGCTTAGTAAAAGTGTGAACTGTTTTCTAGGTAGCTGCTTGACATATTTCTAGAACAGGAATGTCTCTGGCAGCAGCGGGAGAAGCAGCTAGTACCTCTGGTAGAGTGAGCCCCTCAGGCCTGAGGGGAACTTTACCCAACTTCTCATAGCAGGGTGGATACAAGAGACAATCCACCTGGCAATGGATCTTTTTAGTGGCTAGCTTCCCTTTACCAACCCGCCATAGGTGAGGAACAGTTGGAGGAGTCAAACCTATGACCCTTGATACGTCTATGTAGTAACTAAGGGCTCTCTTCACATCTAGGCTGTGCAGCATCCTCTCCCCAGAGGAGGGTGGTCAGTGAAGTACACTGGAAGTGAAATAGATTGATTAAGGTGGAAATCTGAAACCACCTTCAGGCAGGAACTTTCTGTTAGTCGAAGGACCACCTTATCTCTTGTGAAAGAGATAAACTCCTGCTCCACTGACAACGCTTGTAATTCACTTATCGTGCGGCAGAGGTGATGGCTACCAAAAACACAGTTTTCAAGTCAGTACTTGAGCTCAGCTGAAGAACAAGGGCTCAAAGGGGTTGTGTAAGCTGAGCAATGCAAACATTAAGATCCCTGAATGGAGGGTTGGTATAGAAACAACCCCTTAAAAAACTTGGAAAATACAGGATGAGCTGAAAGGAAGAAGATTTGCTGCACTGAAATAAGCAGACACAGCTGCCAAGTGCACCTTCAGGGTAGCTGGTCTCAGCCCCAAAGAATTCAGGTGGACCATATAATCCAGGACTGTGGGTAGATCAGCAGAGACTGGGGAAATATGCACTTCCGAGCACCATATGGAAAACCTTTTCCATTTGGATATAAGTAGCCCTGGTGGAAGGCTTCCTTGCGCCTTCAATATATCCATTACACTGTGGGAAGGTGTAAATCAGCAAACTCTAAGTCTTCAAGAACCAAGCCTTGAGATTGAGAGATTTGAGATTCGGGTACCAGACCCTTCCCTGGGCACAGGTTAACAGATTGTGATTCCTGGGAAGGGACAGGGAGGATGGACTGCTAGGGACGGCGGAGTGGATCCAGGGCTCTCTGGCCCAATCCGGACTTTCAGAATGACTTTGCAGGATTGGGATCTGATTTTTGACTAGCACTTTGAACAGGAGAGGAAAGGAGGAAGGCATAGAAATTTCTCCCTCCCAACTGAGGGGCTAAGGCATCCAGGGGAGTGAGTCCAACACTGGGGGCCTGCAGCAAAGAGGAAGTTGGTGATTGTCTGGGGCTGCAAAAGATCTATCCTAAAGGTGCCCCATCTGGAAATACTACTCCCAAGACCAGGATCCTGTGACCATCGGCGGTGGCCCCAGGAAATCCTGCTGAGAGCATCTGCCGGGACATTGTCCTTGCCTGGGAGGTAAACTGCCGTAAGGAGGTTTTCAGGGAGTAAGCCAGAGACCACAACTTCATCCAGCAGTCGCTGCAAGGCCGTGAGCCGAGTGCCCCCTTGCTTGATGATGTACCATTGTAGTGGTGTTGTCTGATCTGACCTGAATACTCTTGTTTTGAACAGATTTGGACAAAGCTTGAAGTGCTAGAAAACTGCTCCTGAGCTCCAACAGGTTGATGTGGAGCAGAGATTCCTGGGGAGACCACAGACCCTGGGTGGTGAGGTTGCCCATGTGAGCTCCCCAGCCCAAGAGGGACGCATCTGTAGTAAGGATTAGAGAATGAGACTGAGTGACAAAGGAACCCTTGTCTCAGGTTGCTCTGATCCTGCCACCACTATGGGGCTTGGATCAGGGTTCGAGTTACTGGGATCAGCTTGGTAAGAGGATCCTTTCTTTGAGATCAAAAGCTCTCAAATGGAACTGGATGTCCCTCATCTGAAATTTTGCTCCTTGCACAACTGCTGTGGAAGCAGCCATGTGTCCTAGGAGCTGCAGAAAATGCCTTGCTGGCGGAGAGCAGGGTAAATGAGGGAGACCAGGAGACCAGGGTCTTTGCCCTGTCCAGGGGAGGAAGGCCCTGGCTACCTGTGTGTTCAGTTCTGTGCCTATGAAGGTAAAGTGGACCGGCTCTAGAACTGACTTTGAGAGATTCAGAAGTAAACCTAGAGAGTAAGCAGTTGCTCAGTTATCTGAAGGTGTAAATTGACCTGGTCTGGGGACTGGCCTACTAAGAGCCAATCGTCCAGGTAAGGAAAGATGGCAATCTTTGCCTTCTTAGGTGAGCAACTGCTACAGCCAGGCATTTGGTGAATACCCTTGGGGCAGAAGTGAGGCCGAAGGGCATTGCTCTGAACTGGTAGTGGCCTGAGGGCAGCTCGAACCTGAGGGTACTCGATGGGAGCTTCTGATGGAAATATGGAAGTAGGCATCCTTGAGGTCCAGGAAGCTAGCCAGTCCCTGGCCTTAGAGAGGAGTAGGATAATTCCCAGTGTCACCATTTTGAATTTTGGCTTTAAAAGGTGCTTGTTTTAAATATCTGAGATCCAGGATGGGCACCATTCTCCTGTCTTTTGGGGTAAGGAAGTACCTGGAGTACAAACCTTTGCCCTGGTGTGGGAGGAACCCTTTCCACAGCTCTGAGAGCCAGGAGGGTAGAGACCTCTGCCTCTAGGGTGAGTGTCTCTGATGGAGTTGCAGGTGGAAAAGATCTGGTTCTCAGCTTTGGAATTTTTTGAAGCTGAGAACCAGTCCCTAACTACTTCCAGGACCCACTTGTCTGATGTTAAGAACTTCCAGTCCTGGACAATGCAACGCCCTGCCCCTACAGGTAGAGGAGGAGAATCGGCCCTGGCAATCCCATCAGGTGCCTGCTTGGCAGGGGGCTTTCGCTGAGGGGTGGAAGCAGACCTGCTTGTACCCCGTCTGCCTCTCCCTCTAAAGAACCCCTCTGAGCATAGGCAGAGGAGGAAGCTTGGGCTTGGTAAAAGGCCTATGAAAGGCCTGCCCTGCCTCTAAGAGCTGCTTTTGAGGTGGCCTGCCTTTCCTTGGCCTGTGCACTCCTATAGGTGGTCCTATATTCATCCATTTTCTTCATGTAATTCTCTGTTTGCTCACCAAATAGAATTTCCCTAACAGGAAAATCCATGGCCTTAGACTGGGTATCCTGAGACAGGGTAGTACATCTGAGCCAAGCCATCCTGCAGTGCCACAGATGTAGCCATGACTCTTGATGAAACATCATTAGAGTCCAGTGCAGCATGAAATTGCACCTTGGATGCCTCAATACCATCCATAGCCACCTGTTCCAGCTCCCTGCCAAGCTGGTCAGGGACTTGTTCGCTAGGGCCAGCACAGTATCCCATCTGGATTTCTGGTACCTAGCAGCATAAACCATATAATTTGCTTGTCTGAGTCCCAAAGATGCTGCCATGTACTGTTTCTTTGCCATAGCATCAATCTTCCTGGAGTCCTTCTCAGGGGTGTGAAGCTAGGGAATATTACCTTGTCACAGGCTGCAGCCTGCACTACCCCATGGCTGCATTGTTGAGTGAGGAAATCAGTGTCGAGCCTGATAAGGTATACCTCTTGTCCATCCTTTTATCCCCAGGAGGTATAGTGTGAGGAGTTTTAAAACTTTTACTGTCTGTTTCGAAAAGATTTATGCAAAGGAATAGACAGTCTCCTAGACTCTGGAATATCCATCATTTCTACATAGTCTGGCTCCTCTTGGTCATCAACAGCTTCCTCAACAGGGAGCTGGAGGTTTCAACAACTTTTATAAAACATGAAATGAGAGGGGACTCATAAAGCCTTGGAGGAGAAACCCTAGGGGTCTATCTGGAGATATGTCCGGATCAATGGGCACATCAGATCTTCAAAACCATATTCCTCTCCTCATATTCCTCTTCCCCTCCCGGTTCATAAAATCCTCAAAATCATAATCTTGAAACGTGGAACAGGCAGACGAGCGCTTACCTGAAGGTGTCGGTTCGGTGAAGCCGGAAGAAGACTGGACAATTTGAATTGCTTTAGCTATTTCCTCAGCAGTTGGGAGAGAACTTTTGGCTCTACACTAGCTGACTTTCTAGTCCTTTTGCTGGAACTGGCTCCTCACAACTGGCTCTTCGTTTGCCGAGGAAGTACCGCCCTGGTCAGAGGGACTCCCTCGGTTCAGGTTGGCACCGAACCGGGCTGTCCATCGGGTCAGCGGACTTTTGGCCTCCCTTTCCTGAGCCTACCAACTCTCTTATCTATGGTGGCAGCGGGGAATTGTGAAAAATCTGGCAGTCTGAATTGAGGTGGTCAAACCCCAGACAATAGACACATGTGGTGTGTTGGTCAGCCTTCATAAGCTTCCCCACAGACACTACAGTGTTGAAACCCAGTGGGTCGGTTTTCTTTTTGGGTTTCTCAGACATAATGCCAGCTAACCAACTTGCCCGTTTATGGCAATCCACCAAACAAGACACCCTTATCGGTTCCCAAGCGTGTCACGGGTGGTGGAAAAAGCATAATGAAATGCGTTTTTTAGAACCGATCAGAACCGGGAAGCACACTCTAAAAGGACTAGTAGATTTTAAATACAACCTGATCGGTTCAAAGCGAACCGATAAAGAATTACAAGTTCCACACAGAAAATAATTAAATGTAAAACCTATCTGTTACTTACATTACCACAGACAGAGCTTGAACCGACAGGTTGCGGTTTAATTTTGGCTAAAACTGAAAATAATACTTTTAAACTGACAAAATGAACCGAGCATAAGGAGAAATCTCCGGGCGACTGTTCAGTGAGGCAGAGTAAAGAATCTGACAGTTACGTTTGAAGCACAACAGACAGAGCTTTCAACCGAGCTTGCGCTCTAAGTTCCAGGCCTGCATGGAAAGTTAACTATTCACCTCGAACAGTTCTAACCTCGGTCATACTGCAATTGTCATAATATAGCAAGACTTCATGTTGTTTGAAGCAGACGGGTCACCTCCTGCATATTTCTCTGCTGTAGATTGGCGGGCATGGAGCCACCAAGCGGATAAGAGCTCATTCAGCGCCATACTGCTGTGTCGGTGGCTCCTTCTAGGATGTCCCTATCCAGGAAATCTGCAGGGCTGCTACCTGGAAGTCAGCGCACACCTTTATTCCCATTACCACATTGACCTAGAGTCATGCTGGGATGCTGGTTTGGGACCTTGGTTCTCCAGTCCTTATTCCCCAAGTAAGTATAAGGGGTGCGCCTTGCCTCCCTCCTCTCAGAGAACTGTTAGGAGTCTGGCAGTAAGTGTGGATGAACAACATATCCACGCCCCTAAATACAGGATCTTACTTGAAACAGCTCTTGCAGCAGGTTACACCATTAGAACTGAAGCTGGCAGGCGCAAAGACCCCACGGAAATTTTCTAGCTAGCAGTATTCAGTGGGGACCATCCCTGATGTGGGTCCCCCCTGATGTCAGGCATCCTACAAAGGGCAGTCCCCAGAATCCCCAGTTCTTTTCCGCGTCGACTCGCCAGCATCGGCCTCATGGTCCCACTCTAGCGCACAGCTGACTAAGAACTTTACAGTTTTACCAACACTAAATGTCGGCATCTCCAACTCCTCCTTCAGAAGGACATCCTTCCAAGTGTGCCTGTGGCAAGCAGATCCCTTTAAGGATCCTCATTTGTCCTGCCTGCAGTGCTTAGGTCTGGACCATGACACCTAGGCCTGCTCCTTCTGTCAGGGGCTTAATAGTCGCACCAGGATCCGCCACCAGAAGGCACTTCACGAGTTCCTCTTGGAAGAAAAATAACATAGTATGGATAAGGAACCTTCCTGCAGAGGTGAATCTACTTCAAAGGCCCACAAACACTGGGACAAGCATCGGGAGAAGGCCAGGTTCAGGTCCCTTAACCCGAGCCTCAGACTTGCGCCCAGCTCAGGCTGCTCTCCCTCCAGGGCTTGCTCTCAGCCCCCTCGTAAAGATTAAGGCTTCAGGCAGCTCTTAGGCTTTTCTGTACCCTATCAAGACTTCAAGGCCTTGACTTCCTCCACTCCCCTCGGGCCTCTTCAAAGTCTTCAGACCGTCACCAGCCCAAGTCTTCTTCCTCAGACCGGGCGGGACCCCGACTCCAGATCGGTTTGCCAGCCTCCCAGGGTCCGGAACCCCGCCTAGGAAGACTAAGGACCTGGCGTCCCCTCAAGCAGGCAGCGGACTCCAGCGTCAGCTAAGCACCTGGCGTCGTCAAACACCCAAAGTCCGTCAGGCGTGCGGAGCGAATACATCGGCCAAACACCGAACATCGGTCAGGCATTCGCCCAAACTGAAGAGCGTCAGCCAAGCACCTGGCGTCAGTGATCGTTCGGTCGAGGCTGCCCCGTCACGGTGGACACGGTCGCTGGGACTCCACAGAGGAGGACCTGGCGTTGCCTGAGGATCAGGCAGGCGACAGTGAGGATGCCGGGCTTCCACAGGGCGTTCGCCCATCCGGAGATGCCCGGACCCGGCGGGGACATCGGCGACAGAGCACTGGCGCCAGGTCCGTTACGGTATGAACATCAAGAGATCAAAGATCTCTTCACTTTTGGTGGAACACAATAAAGAAGGGTATGATCCTAGTTAAACCTCCTCCTCCTACTCCCCTCTTTCCACTGCAGGGGCCTGCAGGATGACCACCGACCCCAAGGGCACACTCCACCTCCTGGGGAAGATCCAAGGAACAGAAGGCTTCCCTCAAGAGCTCCCTCAGGGTCTCCCAGCCTAGCGACCCAGGCACCGACGGTCCACTCCGCCAGGGAAGGATTCTAGACTGGACACTTCAGACACCTCAGGTCTCCTTCTCCACTCAGCATCCCATCACCTGACCCACAAGACCTGCCCAGGTCACCTCCGGATGATCCCTCCTTTTCCGAGATTATGAGGCACATCCAGGAGAACATGGGATGGGATTGGAAGATCTCGACCCGAGACAGTGCCTTGCTCGTTACCTTTGGCAGAAAGATCCTAAGCCTGTGGTAGTGCCACCCTTGGTGGACACTTTCGCAGGACGTCACCAAGGCTGCATGGGAGCGTCTGCACTCCACCCCCTGTGCTGAAGAAAGCTGACCACCTCTACAAGGCCCCTAAAGAAGACCAGCACTTGGTGCAACAAACTCTGGCTGACTCCTGGTCATTCACGGCCTCTCATGGCGGGTCCCAATGACCACAACATCTGAGCACACAGTCACGGACCAGGAATCCAAGCAGTTGAATACCCTGGGGAGGCGCATGTCTCAGCTGCTACATGCTCAGTCAGGTCCCTGAACTATCTGTCTCATATGGTTCAGTTTCAGAATGCCCTGTGAGAACAGGGTCAGGACCTAGTTGATAAACTACCGGATGGCAACAAGCGGAGCTCTTGAACCTCCTCTGCACAGGGTCAGGCGTGGGGACCCAAGTGCTCACAGGCGCATGTGATTCTGCGGACTGCGTCCGCTAGAGGAGTGTGAGGCGTCTGTCTCTGGAGACTCTCCTGGCTCCGTGTCTCTGGTTTCGTCCCAGGCGTACAGAAGAATATTATTTCTAGGGACATGGATATGTTGTTCATCCACTTATTGGCAGGTATCCTTGCCACTTAAATCTTGCGGAAGGTCTTCAAGCTGGCTCCTCCACCCACCTGGGTGGTAAAACTCTCAGCTCCACCCCATGGCCAGATCTTCCTTACCGCTGGAGCTCAGGTTCCCTCCTTAACGTTCTGCGTATAGACTGGTTCCTAATTCTTGGTTTTGCAATTTAAAGTTTTCAACTTTAGACTTGGTCTTCTATCCCTCGCGGCTCACGATGGACCGTCGACTCCGGTTTGGAGATGCCCTTGCGGGCATGAAAGATGTCTCGAATGGATCCGCACTCCCGTCGTCTGCTGCTGAGGCCTTGAGCACGACCCGCGGGCCTGCGATCTGTGCTCTTCCTTCTCGGCCCTCGTTCTCGAAGACCGTGCTGCCCATTTACAACTCGGGCGTCCGGGCGTTTTCCTCCGGTGAAGTCAAAGAGGCCCGGTTGGCCCGGTTTCAGCGGCGGACCGGCAGATCCAGCTGAGCAGATGATTGCCCTCGAAGAGGCGGCTCGTGCCGCTCCTTCCTCGGCTGCGGCTTTTATTCCGCTCTCCCTGGGTTCCTCTTATTGGCCTCCTTCAAGGAGCTCTGTCTGTCCCTCTCCACCAAGGGAGAGGGCCCAACGTCTGCTGTACCTTCTCGGTCCAAAAGAAAGACAAGGTAAGTCCCTCCGTCGACCCTCTTGGGGGCGGGAAAGGTCCCTCTCCCGAGTAGTCGACCATCGACTTGGTCGATCCTCGGCTCCGGCCACTGGTCTCACGGTATCCCGTCAGATCAGTTGGCGAGACTCCGTCGATGCAGTCGAGATATTTCTCGACCCGTTGAACGAGTTGTCGACCTGGTGAAGCGAAAATCCTCTCTCCCGGTTCCCGGTGGGAGTTGAGGATCCCGTGGGCTTGCCAGTGCCTCCGGTTCCGGGCCCTCGGGTGAACCTTCCGAGCGGTGAGACGGTCCCACCCGTCCCTCCTCCGAACCCCATCGGAAAACCAAGGTTCGTGGTCTCGGTCTCGGACTTCTTGGCGGTCCAGCCGATCCTGCCGTCTGGCGGTCTCGGTCTTGGCACCACGGCGAGGCAGCGCCGCCGCTCGTCCTCATCCTCCTCCTCCGGACGAGGGAGAGGCTCCGGCGTAAGTTACATCGGTGTGCGAGGACCTCGTGGCAACAGCTTCTGCTGACCGGGAACAAGCAGACTCCGTCGCCTTCCCTGGCCATTAAGTGGCTGTCACCAGAGCGGCAAGCAACCCTCGACCTTCCTGAGGTGCCTGTTCCCAGGCGGTTGCTCGGCCAAAACCAGCTGCTCCGCCGATTCCGGTGGAACCCCGCCTCCACAGCTGTTATTTGGGGCTCCGACCAAGAATTCTCGGTCGGCTCAGGTCTGCCCATAGGCTGTCTGTCACCCTCACTCGTCGGCCTCGGCAGGTGGAGGTGGCTCAGGCCAGGCAGCTCTTTGCGGATTCTTGAGTCCGGCGTGATTCCTCCTTTTCTCCAAGCGAGTGGACTTGGAGTCCTCTGGGGTCAGTCAATGGGCGAGAGCCCTTCATCCTTTCTGGGCTTACTTAGGCTCATCTCGGAGTCCACCGGGATGCAGCTCGAGCGGTATCTAAGCGGGCCAAGTATCCCCTCACGGAGATATTGGACCGAGCCATCCGAGGCCTTCCTGGTAGCCGAGGCCATTGTGAGGTCCGCCTTGGAGCTCTGGCAGCGTCCTGCTTCCTGCCCTGCGCCTTCGGCCAGGATGGCCAGGAAGTATGCAGTCCCTACTGGTTCCCTGTCCGGTTTGAGGAACACCCTCAGCCGAGGTTGGTTACCGACAGCGTTTTCGGCGTGCGGAAATGCTAGAGACATGGACAAACCTCCGATAAAGAGTCCAAGAAATTGGACTATGCTGGGAAAGTCTCGCTCGTCCTCCCTCGGCCTTCGTCAGGCCAGCTTGGCGTGCTGATGGCACACTTCTCTTATGCCCTGTTGGGCTCCTGGGCGAGGTAGTCCCTCATCTCCTGGCCGACCTGCAGACCACGGTTAAGCAGGTGCAGGACCAGGGCAGGGGCAGTGGCCAAGCAGCAACTTCAGACTGCTTTGGACATCGGTGACTCATCGCCAGGTCAGTCGCAGCCGCAGTGGCCATGCGCCGTCGGGCATAGCTGAGGATATCCACCTTCACAGCAGATACCCAGCACAAGTTGGCGGATGTCCCTTCCTGGGGACCGACCTCTTGACCCTGGGTGGAAGGTCACCTCCAGAGGATCGAGAAGTCCAATGCTACCCTGGACTCGGTCTGTTCTGCACAAAGGGACAAAGGCTTGAGCCACAGCCTAAACCCTTTCGTCCTGCTGCGCCCATCGGCATGTCTGCCCAGCAACATCAGGGCCAGCAGGCTCACGCTAGCACCCCTAACCCAAGCCGTGGCTTCCTCCTCCAGGAAGCAAGGGTAAAGGCCAGGAGTTCCTCGGTGCGGTTCCTCCTCCAAGCCTGCCCAGTAGCGGGTTGAAGGGGCGTGGCCCCCCAACCTTGTCAGCTTACCCCAGGTTCCCCATGGGGCAGGCTCCGTCACTTCCTTTCTGCCTGGTCCGTTATTACCACGGACAGATAGGTACTGGAGGTGGTGGGAAAAGGCCTGCCTCTGGAGTTCAGGGCAGGCCCCACCCTTCAGGCAAATCGCACCTCGGGGGCCTCGGGGTCCGCAGCCTCACTGTCGGCTCGCCCGAGCCGGCCATCGCTCCTCCTCCAGAAGGGAGGTGATCAGGAGGTGGCGGACCCTCCCTCAGAACCAGGGTTTGTGTCCAGGTACTTCCTGGTCCCAAAGCAGACGGGGGGCTGGCGCCCATTCTCGACCTACACGACCTAAACAGAGTTCCTAAGGTCTCAGACCTTCAGGATGGTTACTCTGGCTCAGATAATACCATCCTTGGGGCAGCGGTGTGGTTCTGCTCTCTGGACCTGCAAACAGCGTTCTTTCCGTCCCTATCGTCCGTCGCATCAGAGGTTCCTTCACTTTCAAGCGGAGGGATCCCCTTGAGTTCGAGCCATGCCCTTCGGCTTGTCTCAAGCTCCCAGGGTCTTCACCAAATGCATAGCAGTGGTGACAGCATTCCTCGCGGCACCGAGGGTCGGGTTTACCCTTACTGGGACGATTGGCTGATAGCAGCCCCTCCAAGCAGGAGGTGGAGGCGGTCAGGGATCTGGCCCTCAGGTTTGCTCTCAAGTCGGCCTCCTCATCCAGCGAGGCCAGAGTGGAACTCGTGCCAAAGCAGGTGATTCAATCATCAGGGCAGAGCTCGACTCTCTGTCTGCAGGCCAAAGCTCGGCTCGCCCGGACAGGGCCGAGGTTCTTTCCTCCTTTGCCCGATCATTTCTGGTTGGGCAATCGCACTACCTGCCGGACTTCCCTCGCCTCCTGGGTCTCATGGCGGCCTGTACCAGCGTGGTCCGTTGGGCCCGCTGGAACATCGCCCCTTCAGTGGGGCCTGGCCAGCCAGTGGTCTCAGCGCTGCGATCCTTTGGACCAGCGGTGATGATGACCCAGGGGATGTGGGAGCTCTCCAGTGGTGGATCGTTCCAGCGCACCTGCAGGAGGGCATCCCGTTTGTCCGCCCCAAGCCGATGGTCTCTCTATCGACCGATGCTTCTCTGATGGGTTGGGGTGCCCATCTAGGGAACACCGGCGCCACGACCTCTGGTCCCAGCGGGGAGTCCCGATGCGTATCAACCTGCTGGAGCTCGAGTGAGTCCGCCTAGCTCTCACCACCTTCGCTCCGTTTCTTGAGGTCAAGTGGTTCGGGTCCAGGCGGACAATACCATGACCATGTACTATCTAAACCGCCAGAGGCGGGGCCGCTCCATGCTTCTATGCAAGGAAGCTCTCGCATCTGGTCACTCGTGCGCAGCCTGGAGGCGGATCTCCTAGCCATTCATGTGGCAGGAGCCTCCAACACCCTGGGCGGATGCCCTAAGCTGGATAGGGGCTGTGTCCCACAGTGGTCTCTCCTGCCGGAGGTAGTACAAGATCTGTTCTCCCATTGGGGCACCCCTCAGGTGGACCTGTTTGCCTCCAGGGAGAGCAGGAGCTGAGGCTGTTCCATGCCGCCCCCTCAGCAGGGCTCGCTGCAGGGGATGCCTTCTCGAGGCCGTGGACCCCAGGCCTCTTCTACGCCTTTCCCCATTTCCCTTGATCCACAAGGTGCTTCTCAAGGCGAGGGAGGGACAAGGCGAGGTGATTCTGGTAGCCCAGACTGGCCCGCCAATGCTGGTATCCAGATCTCCTTAGCCTCAGCTCCAGGCTCCCGAGGCAGCTTCCAGCTCTCCCGGACCTGCTTTCAGTCAATCAGGGAAGGTGTTCCATCCGGACCTTCAATCCCTGCACCTGGCGGCCTGGTTCCTTAGCGGCTAGAGTTCCAGGCCTTGGGTCTCTCCGACGAGGTCCTCAATGTAGTTGAGGCGTCCTGTGAGAATCGACCAGGAAATGCTCACCTTCAAATGGAAGAGATTTTCCATTTGGTGTCAGAACAAGGGCCGGACCCTTCCTCCTGTTCCTTGGCGAGCATATTGGACTGCCTGTGGTCCCTTTCTCAGCAAGGGCTTGATCGATGACCCTTAAGGTGCACCTGGCAGCCATCTCTGCTTACTGGGCGCGGGCCAGGAAGCAGTCAGTGTAACCAGGAAAAGGTGGTCTGGCGCTTTTCAAAGGCCTTGATCACATTTCCCCTCTAGTGCGAGAACCTCCATCTCCGTGGGATCTACTGCTGGTATTGGCAGAGCTCATGGGCAAGCCATAGAACCAATGCACAGGTGTGATCTCTCTTATCTGTCGTGGAAGACCGCCTTCATGGTGGCTATCACGTCAGCCAGAAGGATGGGCCTCCAGGCGCTTTCCATAGAATCTCCTTACCTGGTCTTCCACAGGGACAAGGTTGTCCTGCACCCACCGAAATTCCTTCCAAAGGTGGTGTGGAGTTTCACCTTAACCAGGTGTTGACTCTGCCGGTGTTCTACCCCAATCACACCTCAGAGGCGAATATAGGCTCAATACTCTGGACCCTAGAAGAGGCGCTCGCCTACTATAAGGCCCTTACGGCTGGAGTCGAGGAGAGGTTCGCCAGCTGTTTGTCACCTACGCTGAAGCCACACCTGGCAGACCTGCAGCCAAGCAGGCGATAAGCAGGTGGGTCACCTCCTGCATAGATCTCTGCTATAAGTTGCGGGCATGGAGCCTCCCAGAGGATAAAGCTCATTCTACCCGCCATACTGCTGCATCGGTGGCTGCTTCCAGGGCGTCCCTATCCAGGAAATCTGCAGGGCTGCTACCTGGAAGTCAGCACACATCTTCATTACCCACTACCACATCGACCTTGAGTCATGCGGGATGCTGGTTTTAGGGCCTTGGTTCTCCAGTCTTTATTTCCCAAGTAAGTATCGGGGTGTCGCTTGCCTCCCTCCTCCCAGAGAACTGCTAGAGTCTGCCAATAAGTGTGGATGATCAACATATCCATGTCCCTAGAAATACAGGTTACTCACCTGTAACAGGAGTTCTAGGAATGGTATATGTTGTTCATCCCACGACCTGACTCCCGGCCCCGGCCGCTGGCCTGAAGGCTTCCAGCGGGCAGATCTGGTGTCATGGGGTGGAGCAGAGAGTTTTACACCCGGGTGGCTGGGAGGAGCCAGCCTGAAGACCTTCCGGCAAGATTTAAAGCGGCAAGGATACCTGCCAATAAGTGTGGATGAACAACATATACCATTCCTAGAACTCCTGTTACAGGTGAGTAACCTGTATGGCGTCCCATACAGCGGAGAAGTCCTGCTTCGTGAGCACTTGGAAAAGGTTATTACCAAGCTTCAGGGATGCCGGCAAGGCAGTAAGGTCTGTGCAGGCCATGTACAGAGCCAAATCTGGTTCCTTTCATAGGAACCAGAACTATTCATGACGGCAACAACGACAGCAGCCATGTTCGCCAGCAACAAAGGGACACTTTCCATCGTAAAACCCAGTCAAATCCTCCCCAGGCAGAGGTCAGCGATATACCAAACCGGCCCAGCCTTGGGGAACCAACACTGCCACAGCATGACTCCTTCGGCCTCGCCCCTCCTCTGGATCAGCGGGCAGAAAAGGTCGGGGTTGCATTCTTTCGCACTTTTTGGGTGGCGAGTCGATTACCACCAACGGTGGGTACTTCAAATGGTCAAGAGGTCACTTTATCAATTCCTCGACCACCCACTGTCAAGACCTCCCCCTGCTTTCCGTCATTGGTCAGCATGCATTGCTCATACAGCAGGAGCTGCTCACGCTTCTAGGAAGGAAGGTATTGAGCACGTGCCGAGGACCAGAGAGGTGCAGGTTACTATTCCACTTCTTTCTGGTTCCCAAAAGACAGGGGACCTCCATCCAATACTGGATCTCAGCGATCTCAGCGCTAGGTTCTCTACAAGCGCTCCGCATGGTGACCCTTCCAGGTCTGATACCCATGCTCAAGCAGGCGCCTTCCTAGTGTCCTTGGACATGCAGTATGCTTACCTGCACATACCCATTGCTCGGCGCACAGGCAGTTCTTGCATTTCGATTTTCTAGGTCACCATTATCAGTTCAAGCCCTCCCTTCCGGACTGTCCTCAGCACCTCAGGTGTTTCTGATGTATGGCAGTCGTAGCAAGCTGACTCTAAGGAGTCAAGGCCAGTACATGTTCCCATACCTGGACGACTGACTTCTCATGGCTACCTCTCAGGAGGCCTTGATGTCCACCATTCACTGTACTCAGTCTCCTTTCGAGACATTGGGCATCATTATCAATCAAGAGAAGTCACGCCTGGTTCCGTCACAGAATCTGCAGTTCATAGGTGCAGTTCTGGACACGGTCAAGGAAAGCCTTTTGTCCGGGACCGGCGGACACATCAGATCCCTCATCAGGAAATCTTGGCTAAGAAGACCGTCCCAGCCAGACTGGTCCTTTGCCTGCTCCAACATATGGCTCGGCCATTGCAACAGTCCGCTAGCCCATCTCCACATGCGGGTGACCCAGTGGATGTTACAGGGTCCAATGGGATCAGAAGCAAGACCATTTGCAGCTTCCAATTTGGATCACTTGACCAGAAGAATTTCTGAACTTCATGCACTGATGTGCAAAGAACCTTATTTGGTTTTCACCAGGACAGGTGTCCTACGGACAAATCCAAAGTTTCTACCTAAGGTGGTCTCAGCTCTCACCCTTAATCAGGATATCGACTTACAGTGTACTTTCCTAAATATTCTAATAGAGGAGAGGCCCTGTTGCACACTTTAGATATGCATAGGTGTCTAAGATACTACCTGACTAGAACCATGCACCACCGAAAATTTGACCAGCTTTTGGTCTCCTTAAGCCTGCAGGATGATGGTAGCTTCCGTTTGAAACAATCGCTGTCAGGTGGCTCATTCATTGTATCACGTTCTGTTACCAGAAGCGTAACAAACCCTTACCGTGCTCGGTTAGGGTCATTCCACATAGAGATGCCTACCTCCTTTGCAGCCATGAAGAACATGTCCACTTCAGCCATCTGTGCAGCAGCTACTTGGAGCACTGTGCACACTTATCAGGCATTATAGCCTGGACGTTGCATCGAGCGAAGAGCAGGTTTTGGTCTTGCAGTTTTTCTGGGACTCCTGTCTAGGCTTTGGTCCAACTCGCGATCTCTACCTTGTCTCCTCCCAAAGCGAGGATTTCCAGTGTTGCTTGGGAATCAGTCCTAATGGTGTAACCTGCTGCAAGAGCTGTTTCTCAGTAAGATAGTACAGTTACGTAAGTACTTACTGTAACATTAGATCTTGAGGACAGCTCTTGCAGCAGAGTTTCCCTCCCACCATCCCCTCTGGAGGTAGAGTTGTTCCAATATCCTTCTCCTAGGATGAGGTGTTTCTAACACGCTCTGATTATCTTTTGATGGCGGATCCTCAGTCTCCACTTCTGATGTCATCTAACGGCCGGGAGTCTCGATTGGGGAGAACTGGGGATTCTGGAGACCGCCCAACTGTGGGATGCCTGACATCAGGGGCGGGACCGGCGTCGGGGCAGTCCCGCTGAATACTGCTAGCTAGAAAATTTCCAGTGGGGTCCTGGCGCCTGCGGCTTCAGTCCTAATGGTGTGACCTGCTGCAAGAGCTGTTCTCAAGATCTACTGTTATGGTAAGTTCTTATGTAACTGTACTTTACTCACCTGTAACAGGAGTTCTAGAGTGGTATATGTTTTCATCCATCCGACCTGCCTGGCTTGACGCTTAGCCTGGATTCCAGCAGGCTAGATCTGGCATCATGGGGCGGAGCGAGGGTTTTACTACCGAATGAGTGGGAGGAGCCAGCTTGAAGACTTTCCGCGCATCTTAAAGTGGTAAGGTACCTGCCAAGAAGTGTGGATGAACAACATATACCACTCCATTAACTCCTGTTACAGGTGAGTAACCTGTATTTATGTGTGGGGTTTATTCTATTAATAGCAATTTTACCATTTTGTAGTTTTCTTATAATTTTTCCCCAGTAAAGTATACTGCTTAGCCTCTCAGTGTAGTCCCCTTGCCCTTTTTCATATATAAGAAATAAGAGAAGGAGTAGCTGAGGTTTCCTACTCCAGGCTACTGTACTTTCAGCTTGAGATGGCTACTTTCCCAGTTGGTACCTTTTGTGATGTCAGACACACATAGCCTATTACTTTAGAGACAAAGTCCTGGCGTGGTACAGAGTGCATCCTGGTACTACTCAAGGATGCAACTGCCCAGAGTTGCGACCCTTCTTTTTTTTTTAACCCAGGATGCCCTCCTTGGAGGTTGTTTTACCATTGTAGCTCTGGTTCAGGTTATTCTGTATATGTGTACTATCTATTACTGCCTATAGAGGGTGCCACTGAGAAATGGATGCTCTTCCTTCCCTATTAGGTTGGTAGTCTTTTATATTCAGTTGAAATACAAAATCACACATACCCCATAATGCAAAGCATCATGGGCTGTATATGCAAATCAACACAAAATGTTATGCTGGTTCAACTTTAAACAGAAATACATGGTGCCAAAAGGCCTCTCACGCAGTCTGTAAAGGGTGCCAACAAAAACACAGACACGTGTTTCTTCCTCCTGGGACTCATCAGTGTGCCTCATCTGTATGACACTCCAGTGGAATGAATCAGCTACCCTTGGTTGGTCTATCGGGTTTGGGTTGTGGTGAGCCAAATAAAAATATCAGTTCCTTTAAAAATAAAAATATTCAGTTGTTTATTTTCTCTTCATATCTTCTTTTCTATTCTTTTCCTCTATAGAACAAGCACATGCTTGTATGGCCTTGGCCCTTTTCTCCTTATTATAAAACTGGCGTAAGGCGTCAGAAATGTTTATTAATTGTACACACAGCTTACATGGTGTCACACATCTTTATTTGCTAATAGCTGGCGTTGACATCCTGGCCAAGATTTGCTCCTGTGTGGTGTCAGTGCCTCGGCCCTAACATAAAGTAGTAGTAAAATATTTATTCATAAACAAATTTATGAATTGGATACACTCAATTGAGCTCTTTCTCATTTACAATTCGCTCCACAGATTCGTCAATTACAATCATAATCAAGAGCAAAACATTACAATGACAAGTAACAGCGATACAATGAAATAAAATCTAAACACATCCTGAGTATTAACCATAAACCATAAAAGAGTGGTGCAGTATGGAGCAGACAGTCTTTAAGGTCTACAGTTACCATAAGTATTTGTCTTTAAGCTTGGATGTACAAGCGGAATTGTGAAAGAATTATCTCATGTCTGTAATTGCTGTTTTTAATTTTATATCTCTTATAGACCTTAAATGCTTACCTTTGTAAAGCTAAGCTCCCATGGTTCTATACATTTCTCTATAGTATTTTGATTTTATGGTAACATTTGCAACTTAAAGTAGCAAAGTTTTTACTTACACAGGGATAGTCTTGAAAATGGAACTTCAGTTCTAATTTGTATTCACGTTTATAAAATAAACTTTTATTATCATCATACTAAAAATAGGTATAGTCAGATGTGTGGCAGGAAGACAGAAAAGATAAGACCCCAACTCCTGTTGGTTATACCAACCTTATTTTACTGCTGTGTTATCAACCTTCAGAATGAACCATCACTAAGGTCTACATTTTGTCCTCCTCCTGCAGGATCCTACTTACCATTCAGACCCACCATCGGGCACAATCCTCTGTGTGCCACACTAGCATCAGTGTTTTCCAAAGATTGTTTTAAAGGTGTATAGGTAATTCTACATTAAATTATGAGATTCTCTGTTATCCTCTGTATGTGCGAGACCATGCCAGAACAACGTCAGAACTCTCTAAGTCTTTGAAAGTACCAGGGCCCACCTGCAGGGGCAACCTTAGCAAGGAGGCAGAAAACAACAGGCTGACTATACAGATCCGGTAAGATTCTGCTTTTCTAACAACAGGAATGCAATGGATGATGTTACTCTAGTGGCATCAAATCCAGGCCATTGTGATGCCATGGAAACGTAGGTATTTTGAAAGGATGCGCTGTGCACTGTGGTGGTGAGGAGCTCTCCAGCCCTCTCTAATGGAAGATCTTCAGTTACCTCTGAAGTGATTGGATTCCCCTGGCATTGTTTCGGGTATAGACTTAGCTAAGTTTATTAGACTTTACCAAAAAAGTTTTAGCCACTGTTTGTGTTTATTTTATTAGTGTTGTGCCTCGATTCCTGCACTCTTTTTCCTATTTAGTGTTTATTCATTTTTTATTGGTTACTGGATAGTTCTAGGAAGTATGATTTTACTACTTGTTTTTTCATTTGTTATCCCCTCTCGGCATGACTTCCCTGTCCTTCCGCTCTGACCCAGCCCTGTCCCCATTCTCATCCCCTGTGTGCCATATCAGCCTTGCACAGCCAGCATCATTCCCTGCCACATCAGCTAACCTGGTGAGAGACAGCCTGTTGGGACTAGGAATGGCTGGTAGTGGAGAGTGATCCAGACATACTAGCTGTTTTCTTGTTAGGTCATCCTACTTCCTGGCATGCCACCTATGAGTACCTACAACACTTTCCTTTAGGAAGGAAGCTGCTGATGTTGTGTGGTCACATACAGCGTCAAGGCAGTCCCCTTGGCCAACCCATGTCTTAGTGGCAGTGCTGCTGCCTGCCATGCCATTGACCCAGATTTGGGAGTGGACTAGGGTTGCTGGGTGCCGGCTTGGTGGGGGAGTGGGGATCAAGAGTACTGAGGCTGCTCTCTCTCCTAGGAAGAGGAAATTCACCAACTTCGCTGCTGATCATAAGTAGGACTGCCTTTTTTTATTTATTGCCACCACCTCTCTCCAACTTGCCACCCCTCTGTCTCCACCATAGCTTGGACAGTGCTATACTGGCAGTACCCAGGGTAAAACCTCCCTTGCCCCAGAGATCCTTCCACTATAGGGCCCTTCTTTGGTTTAATGCACTCCCAGCCACCATCACTAGCACACCCAAGATTGCCCATTTCAAAGTCGCCTCTGCAACCACCTCCTCAGTGTCCGCCCCTGCAACTGCAACTAGCCTGTGCTCTCATGCCCACTATGACCCAAACCTCTGACAAAGTCCATTATGGACTGCAACCTCTTACAACAATGTCTAATCCACCTCTGCCCATGAATATGATGTATTATACTGTAACGGATGCCCTCTCGTGTTAACAGTGTTTTTCTGCTGTGCTTATGTAAATATCTGTATCCAAAACTGCATATAATGTTTGTAAACAATGTCTGTAACCTATACATGACTGCTATTCCTTTGTAACTGTACCCTGTCTGTTTTATTTTGTTCCTCCATGTGACGAGGTACCTTTGTAAATGAGCCATCTGGTTCAAAGAATGTAAATCCGATATTTCAAATAAATACAAAAAAAAAATCCTCCTCAGCTCTGCCCGTGGGATCTTCCTTGCTGCTGAAAGAATTGGGTCTCCCTTTGCAGCTCCTCTGTGTAGTGTAGGCCCATTTCTAGTCTGTTTTCAGGCACCTTTTTCTCAGTAGTTTTACCTTCTATTGGTTACAAATGGGCGCTAAGACCAGAGTCTGGTCCTGGGTTAAACGATTGCTCTGCTTGTAACCAGAAGATGCTCCGGCGCGCGGCCCTCATGCCTCGTGCATATATTGCCTTGGTCCTCAGCACAGTCGCTAGGCTTGAGGCCTGTGCCAGTCCCTGCAGCCTTCAAAGTTTGAGGACCATTACACCACCTTTTCTTAGGCCACCCAGATGAACGGTACCCACCAGTCCGATCCAAAGATGCCCGTAGATGTTTGGCAACCTTAGCCAGGCTCGGCGTCGCAGCTTGCCGCATGTGAGAGAGCATGGCCCAGGCTGCAGTGGCGCCGATCTGGCGTTTCTGCATTGCTCTGGCGAGGTTGGGCACGTTTACTGGAGCATTCTGGGACTTGTGCCAGTCCATTCTGACTCTCAGGGAGAGGCCCTTCCTGAAGGTCCAAATCGTCTAGGTCCTCAAAATCTAAGAGGACCTGTCCTGAGGTTGTGAGATCGGAGCAGGCTCGCTTCTCTGCCCCCATGATTCTGCAGCGTGGTTTGATGGCTATCGAGCCATTGGTTTCTCTGACCCTCCTGGAGTTTCAGTCCAGGCTTCTAACCCCTTGGTGTCCCTTTCAGGCTTACTGGCCAAGACGCCACCTGGCCAGCTGACCAAGATATTTCTAACCTGTTGTCGGAGTACGACAAGGACAATACACTTCCCAGGATTCCAGCCCTCTCAGCCCTGTCTCAGAAGAGGCCAGACAAAGCAACCGATCCAGATGTCTCCTTGGGAGAGTAATCTCTCTGGGATTGGGCAGGCTCGTCCATACTGAGCACACGGTCCCTCCCCGACAACCTGATCATCATCTGGTCGAGGTCTGGTCCCATTCTAGATCGAGATCTTGGGAATCTCAGTGTTCCCACTTTCGGCCATCGACCAAGAAGCACCATCAACACTCATCGTCCAACCTCTTCTTTGGACAAAGACAGGCTCCGCCTTGCAAATTGCAGCATTGATAGTCAGGGAGTTGGTGTGGCAATAGTGGCTTCTCAGCCATGGTCACTATACCACAGCCTCGGCACTCCCTGGCTTGCCCACGCCACAGCCCATTCCTGTTCCTCCTGCTGAGCCGACGCCAGCTTCTCCTCCCATTCTGGTAGAACCCCGTCTTCACAGCCCTTGCACAGGGCTCTGCAAGGCTGCCCAACCCACTTCCAGTCTTCCTGGATGGTTGTCCATCAAGATAACTCATTCGGATAAGCCCTGAGTGATCCTTGAGGAGCCTGGGTTGAGGGAAGATGTTTGAGGGTCCTCGGATTCTGAGGACTCCTCCAGGCATTTTATTCGGACTCGGGTTTCATCGAGAGTCCACCGAGGAACTCGCCACTGAGCATGGGTTGGTCTGCTTTGGAGCCGTGCTCCATGTATCTCTGAATCTATGGAGATTCTGTTGGAGCCAGTCCAAAGGGGCTGAATACTCCTGATGGAAATCCTCGACAGGGATGACTCCCTGGGGGTTGCTTTCCTGGTGGAGGAAGCCATTCTTGGTCCCGCTGAAGCTTTGGTAGTGTCTAGCCTCTTGCCTGGCGTCTTTGGCCCATATATCCATAGAAGTATGCTATACCCACGAGTCTCTTCCCTGGCTTCACCAACCAACCTTTGACCGAGGAATTGGTGGATTTGGTTTTCCATCAGATGGGCAATGACCTCCCAACAAGCAGTCTAAGAAGCTGGATTACACGGTGAAGAAGGTCTGTGCCACCTTCTCCATTGGCCTTTGACTGGTGAGCTCCACTGTCATGATGGCCAACTTTACCCATGCCCTTATGTGTGTCCTGGACTAGGTTGTTTCCCACGTTCCTGTGACCCTACATTTGGTGGTTAAGATGGTCCAGAACCAGAGACGCTGCTCGTTAAGCTCCAGCTACAGATGGCCTTGGACATCGATGACTCTGCACCTGGTCTGTAGCTGCTTGCATGTTGGGCTTGGTTAAGGATCTCCATCTTTTGCGTAGATTCCCAACATAAGCTGACTGATTTTCCCTTCTTAGTTACCAAACTGCATGGTCCTGGGGTGAACGGTCACCTCACTAGGACTAGAAATCCAGTGCCACCTTCGATTCTGTTATGTCCTCTTAAAAGGACCTTAAGTGGCCAGAAAAAGAAGTCCTTTCATTTCTGTACCTGACCCAACAGTCCAAGCTGCTGCAGTCCCAATTGGGGCAGTCCAGGTCTGGTGACCTAAGCTAAGCCTGCGCTTCCAGCTGTAAGAAGCCCAGAGGTCAGGGCAGTGGTGCTCCTCTGGTGGCTGGTGGCGGAGCCTCCGTCAAGCCTGCCCAGTGACAGGTCAGGGGTGTCACTCTCCTGCTTGTCCTGCTTCAGCCTGGGGTTCCTGTGGGAGGTCGACTTTGCCATTTCTGGCACACCTGATCCATCATCACATTGGACAAATGAGTGCTCAAAGTGGTGGGTTGCAATCTGCCTCTAGACTTCAAGAGCTTTACACCCCTACCAAGCCCATGCCCATGGGAGGCTGTGGTGTCCTTGAACATGATGTCTGCCCTTCAGGAGGTTGTTGCTGAGCTCCTTCAGGAAGGCACTGCAGCCTGTGTCCTGAACACCATAGCCAGTCAGGGCGCCATATCCCGATACTTCTAGGGACACGGATATGTTGTTCATCCACACTGTCTGGCAGGTTCCTTGCCGCTTTAAATCTTGCTGGAAGGTCTTCAAATTGGGTCCTCCACCCACCCGAGGTGGTAAAACTCGACTCCGCCCATGACACCAGATCTTCCTTACGCTTGGAAGCTCAGGTTCCTCCTTAGCGCTCTGCGTTTTGACTGGTCCCTGATTCTTGGTTCGTCCGATTTAGTTTTGAAGTTTTCTAAACTTCAGTCTTCTTTTCCCTCACGGCTCACGATGGACAATTCGTTTCCGGCTCTCGGGGGCGCCTGGCCGAGCAGAAGATATCCAGGACTGATCTGCACTCCGTGCGTGTACTGCCTCGACTTAGACCACGACCCATGAGTCTCACGAGTTGTGCAGCGCTTTCAGCCAATGTCCTGGAGGATCGTGCTGCCCAATTGAGGCTCGGGCACCCCGAGTTTCCCGCTGGTAAACCCAAAGAGGCTCGTTGGGCGGTGCCGGGGGCGGCTGGCTTGGCTGAGCAGCTCGAGCACTCGATTGCTGTCGAGGAGGAGGCAGCCAGGCCGCATCTCCTCCTCCTTGGTCGTGCATTTATCCTGCTCTCTCTGAGTTCCTTCTTATTCGCTTCGCTCAAGGAGCTTACCAGTCCCTTTCCACGAAGGAGAGGCCATCGGGACATTCCTGTCGGCCCAAGACGAGGGAGTGAAGGGTAGAATCCCATCATCGGCGTTTGTGGGAGGCGGGAGGCCTCCTTCCCTGGACAGCCGACCGTCAACTTTGGTGCGAGGTTGCGGCTCAGGGCGCTAGCTTCCGCGGTGTCCCCGTCAGGCCAGCCTGCCGGTGACACCCATCGGCGTAGTTGAGTTATCCTCGACCGTCAGCCAGGTGGTCAACTGGTAGAGCCGTCCAACCTCTCCGCGGTTCCCCGGTGGAGACCATGGATCTGCCACGGCGCCTTGGGCGGCGGTCCCAGTCAAGCGTCCGAGCCGAGGGAAGGCGGGTGTCCCCGCCCCTTCCCAGGCCAGCCCTCGGTTTACCCAGGGTCTCGGTCTGGACTTCATCTCGGTCAAATTAAGCGCCCGACTTGGCGATCTCGGTCTGGGCACGAATTAAGTGGTGACACGTTCCTCCCCTCATCATCCTCGGATGAGGAGGCTTGACACAGACTGTGTCGACGTTCTGAGAGCTTATGTGGCAGCAGTTGCTGTTGTCGAGAATAAATCGACTCCGATTCATTCCTGGCTTTCAAGTGGCTGCCGGCTGAAGCAACCGCTCGCCGCGAGTCGAGATGCCCATTTCTGGGCCAGTTGTTCGACCAAATCTAGCTGCCCCACCGATTGTGGTGGAACCTCGGTCGGTCAGCCTGCCCCACAGGTTGTCGGTCACCCTCACTTCGGCCGCCCTCGGCAGGTGAGAGGGTGGCTCAGGCCTGAGGCAGCTCTTTGCAGACTCTTCCGGAGTCCATGGCGACTCCTCCATGTTCCCGCATTCTGGAAACGCTCAGGACGTGGATAGGCCCCCAACAAAGAGTCCAAAAGGCTGGACTATGTCAGGCGAAGGTATCCGCTGCATTCTTCCTCGGCCTCAGACAGGCCAGCTCGACGCTGCTGATAGCACACTTCTCCCACACCCTCATGGGCTCCCTGGATGAGATGATCCCTCATATCCGGCCGACCTGCAGACCATGGCCCAGCAGGTGCGGGACCAGAGAAGAGGCGATGGCTAACAGCAGCTTCAGACTGCTCTGGACATAGGTGATTCCTGTGCCAGGTCAGTAGCGGCCGCGGTGGCCATGCGCCGCAGGGTGTGGCTGAGGATATCCACCTTCTCGGCGGATACCCAGCACAAGTTGGCGGACATCCCTTCTTGGGGCTTTCCTCTTTGGCCCTGGGTGGAGGGACACCTCCAGTGGATCGAAAAGTCAATGCCACTCTGGACTCGGTCACCTCCACCCAGAGGGACAAAGGCCGCCCGGCAACATCAGCGTAAGTCCTTTCATCCTTGACCCCTGCGGCACGACCAACCCATCAGCACCAGTACAAGGGCCAGCAGGCTCGCGCTTGGCATACCAAACCCAAGCCAGCAGCTTCCTCTAATGGGAAGCAAGGAGGTAAAGGCCAGGAGCTCCCTCGGCGGTCCCTCCTCCAAGCCTGCCCAGTGATGGGTTGAGGCGTCGCCCCAACCTGCCACCCTTTCCTGGGTCCTCCCTGTGGAGACGGCTCCATACTTCCTTCCGCCTGGTCCGCTATCACCACGGACCGTTGGGTGTGGGAGGTGGTAGGTAAGGGCCTGCCTCTGGTTTCGAGCAGACCCTTCCCTTTTGAGCCATTGCCCCGAGGGGGCCACGGGTCAAGCCTCGCTGTCTGCCCGCCCGAGCCGATATTGCCCTGCACCTTGAGATAGAGGTGATCAGAAAGGTGGCGGATCCTCCTCCAGACCTGGAGTCTGTGTCAGGAAATCCTGGTCCCAAAGCGGATGGGGGCTGGCACCCATTCTCGACCTGCATGACTTGAGCAGGTCCCAAGGTCTTGGACCTTCAGGATGGTCACTCTGGTTCAGATATTCCCATCCCTGGAATTAGGGAGGGGTTCTGTTCCCTGGACCTCCAGGCACGTTCTTCTCGTCCTGATCCGTCCGTTCATCAGAAAATTTCTCGCGTCAGGCGGAGGAGGGTCTCTCGAGTTCGGGCCATGCCCTTCGGCCTCTCTAGCTCCCAGGGTCTTCACCAATGCATGGCAGTGGTGGCGGCATTCCTCTTGGCGCCGAAGGGTCGGGTGTACCTCTCCCGGATGACTGGCTTGCTGGCAGCCCCTCCAGAGCGGAGGTGGAGAAGTCCAGAGATCTGGCCCTCCAGGTTTGCTCTCAGATTGGCCTCCTCATCAAGCGAGGCGAGCGGGAACTCGTGCGAAGCAGATGATACCCCTCATCGGGGCAGAGCTCGACTTTCTTCAGAGCTGAAACTCGGCTCCCGGCGGACAGGGCGGAAATTTTTCCTCCTGCCCAATCATTCCTGGTTGGGCAATTGCGCCTGCCGGGACTCCTGCGTCTCCTGGGCCTCCGGCCTGCACCAGTGTGGTCCATTGGGCCTATTGGTACATGCCCTCTTCATTGGGGATGGGTCAGTCAGTGGTCACAATGCCGATCCATTGGATCAGTTGGTGACGGTGACCCAGGAAATATGGACGCTCTCCAGTGGTGGACCGTTCCGGCACATTTGCAGGAGGGCATCCCGTTCCGTCCGCCCTGGGCCGACGGTCTCTTTATCGACCGACACATCTGTGATGGGTTGGGGTGCCCATCAGGGAAGCACAGAGTGCATGGCTCTGGTCCCTCCGGTCCGATGCTATATCAACCTGCTGGAGCTCATGCAGTCCACCTAGCTCTCACCGCCTCAGCTCCGTTTCTCACGGGTCAAGTGGTTCAGGTCAGGCGGACAATACCACGACCATGTGCTACCTAAACCGCCAGAGGGCAGCGCTCCTTGCCATTATGCAAGGCTCCTCCATATGGTCTCGTCAAGCGGCCTGAGGCCCGGATCTCCTAGCCATTCAGGTGGCAGGAGCCTCCAACACCCTGGCTGATGCCCTAAACGGATAGGGCTACGCCTCATGAGGGTTCTCTCCTGCTGGAGGTAGCGCAAGATCTGTTCTCCCACTGGGTCATGTCTCAGGTGGACCTTTTGCCTCAGGGAGAATGTGAAGCTGAGACTGTTTCATCCCGCCCCCTCAGCAGGGCTCGCTGCAGGGATGCCTTTTGAGGCCGTGGACCCGGGCCTCTTCTCACCTTTCCCCATTCCCTTGATCACAAGGTGCTTCTTAAGGTGAGGAGGAACAAGGCGCAGGTGATTCTGGTAGCCCCAGTCTGGCTCCGCCAGCTCTGGTATCAGTTCTCCTCAGTCTCCGCTCCAGGCTCCGGGTGGCTTCCAGCCCGCCCGGACCTGATCTCTGTCATCAGGGAAGGTATTCCATCCGGACCTTCAGTTCCTGCACCTGGCGGCCTGGTTCCTGAGCAGCTAGATTTCCAAGCCTTGGGCCTTCCGGCGAGGTCCTCAACATTGTTGAGGTGTCCCGTGAAGGTAGACCAGATAATGCTATGCCTTCAAATGGAAGAGATCTTCCATTTGGTGTCCAGAAAGGGCCTGGACCCTTCCTCCTGTTCCTCGGCAAGCATTCCGGACTACCTGTGGTCCTTTTCTCAGCAAGGGCCAGGTCGGCTGACCCAGTAAGGTGCGCCTGGCAGCCATCCCTCCCTGCAGGCGTGGGCGGAAGGCGGTCAGTGGCGCGGGAGAGGTGGTCTGGCGCTTTTCTAAGGCCTTGATCACATTTCTCCTCGGTGCGAGAACCTCCACCTCCGTGGGATCTACTGCTGGTATTGGCCAAGCTCACGGGCAAGCCATTGAACCAATGCACAGGTGTGATATCTCCCACCTGTTGTGGAAGACTGCTTTCTTGGTGGCTATCACGTCAACCAGAAGGGCGGAGAGCTCAGGTGCTTCTTTAGTCTCCCTATCTGGTCTTCCACAGGGACAAGGTTGTCCTGCCCCCACCCAGTTCCTTCCGAAGGTGGTGTCGAGCTTCACCTTAACCAGGTGTTGACCCTGCTGGCGTTCTACCCCAATTACACCTCGGAGGCCGAATATAGGCTCCATATCGGACCCTAATTGAGTGCCGCTTTCTTAAGGCAGCCATGGCTGAAGTTCGGGGAGAGGTTGCCAGCTGTTTGTCACCCACGCTGAAGCTGCACCTGGCAGACCTGCAGCCAAGCGGACGATGGCGGGTGGGTCACCTCCTGCATAGATCTCTGCTATGGGTTGGCGGGCATGGAGCCTCCCAGAGGATAGAGCTCATTCTACCCTCCATACTGCTGCATCGGTAGCTGCTTCAGGGCGTCCCTATCCAGGAAATCTGCCAGGGCTGCTACCTGGAAGTCAGCACACACCTTCATCACCCACTACACATCGACCTTGAGTCACGCCGGGATGCTGGTTTTGGGGCCTCGGGTTCTCCAGTCTTTATTCCCTAAGTAGGGGTATGCACTTGCCTCCCTTCTCTCAGAGAACTGCTAGAGACTGCCAGACAGTGTGGATGAACAACATATCCATGTCCTAGAAATGAGGTTACTCACCTGTAACAGGAGTTCTAGGAATGGTATATATTGTTCATCTACACTCCCACCGACCTCCCCGCTCGACGCACAACCTGGCTTCCAGCGGCTAGATCTTTTCGGTCATGGGGCGGAGCCGAGGTTTACCACCGGGTGGGTGGGAGGAGCCAACTAAGACCTTCCGCCAAGATTTAAAGCGGCAAGAAACCTGCCAGACAGTGTGGATGAACAACATATATCATTCCTAGAACTCCTGTTACAGGTGAGTAACCTGTATTTTCTGGTGTAAGCGGGCAGGGGACTAGTGCCCCATATTGGATCTTCATAATCTCAGTCAGTTCCTGAGGCGCAAGATCTTCTGGACTAAGTCTCCATCACTCATTCACACTAGTGGGATAGCGCCCGGGCTAGGATAAGCAAGCAAACATTTTCTGACGGGTTGGCGCAGTGAGTTCGCACATGCATGGCACCTTGAGACTGACTATAGCCTGTAGCTATCTCAGCATCGACCCTCCAACTGCCTCAGTTCCTTTTCTCCTGCCGTCAAGTGTGTTTGGATGTCGGCGTCACTCGTCTGCGGAGTCAAAGTTTTCGTCTATACAACAGTTTTAGTGTTTAATTTAACTGTTTAACTATTTAGTAGTAATTTCTTATTTCACGAACAAGAAAAAGATTATGAAGAAAAAAATTCTTTCCTGCCATCAGCGAGTCGTTCTTAGGCAGTAGCGGTGACAGTAGGAAGACTTCGTTTGAAAGTTGTTATGGCAGATGGGCTGTGCCGGTCCGCTCTCATAAATAACGGAAATGGTCTGACTGATGGACGGTCTTGTGCTCGGGGGGAGGAAGGACAGTCCACCAAAGCCTGAATCTTGGCGGTGCGGGGATCCGGCTCCGGCAGACCTCGAGCTCTTCTTCCTGGTTTGGGAAGAAGAATTGGTGCCTTCGAGGTTGCCCGTTGGTAAGTCTCCGCGAGGATTGTTTGTTGGAAGGGGCGATGGGCCTGAACCGACTTTAAATGAGTTCCTCTTGCCCCACTCTAACTGCCGCATACTCAACTCCGGACTCCATCTCTGTCCTCGTTGGAGTTCCGGTGAGCAGTTTACCTCTGGACCTCTCCTGTGGTGCAGGAGCTTTGACTTCCTTTTTCCTGGCTGTGTTCCTGTTTTCAAGGCCTCAGAGCCGTTGGACGGAGCGGGTCAATTGGATCAGAATAGGCGCGGTGCCCTCTTGGTGCCTTCGCCATCGTGTCGACCAGTAGTGCCTACCCCCTCTTCCTTTTCCATGCTGGGGCCGGCACAGGCACCACATTTCTCCTTCTCCCATCTTCTCCATTGGCTTTTCCATGGTGTTTTCCTGGCTGGGCCCAACACCTTGAGTGGCACCGCAGGTCTGGCGCCATGGCCACTGGTCTGGCAGTGGTGCCTTGAAGCGGCGCCGCTGGTGTTTGAGTCGGTGCTGGGCGTGGTTGGCGCCATGGCTCAGCACCGCTTTTCGGCCACGCTCGGCACCATGGGCTCTGTGCAGCGCTGTGGGTGCTGTCATTGTTGCCTTCATTGCGGCGCTGCTAAGCGGTGCTGTGGGTGTCTCAGGTGCCACGGATGCCGCGGGTGCTATGTGGGTGTTGCAGGCATCCGCGGGTGGACCCGGCGGCGGCGGTGGGCACCTGCGTGCTGCAGTGGCGCCAGGCACCCACGGGTGGCATGAGTGCCATGAGTGCCACGGGTGTCATGGGTGCCTCGGGTGCCATTGCTGCGTGGGTTTCTTGGGTGCCATGGGCGTCGAGGGTGGCTTTGCATGTCATTGCTGCCATTGGTGCTGAGGTACCTGCAGGTTCCGCCATGGGTGCCCTCGGGTGTCTCCTAGGTTGACATAATTTGTTCAGCTTGGTGCCTTCTTGTGCCACGAGTGGCGGCTGGTGCCGCGGGGTACCAGTTGGTGCTGTCTGACAGAACTAGGGCAAGATCTCCATTTGTGGACCTCTTCTTCCACAGGACTTGTGGTGGGATGTTTCCATGGAATGAAGTCCTGTTCTGCGGATTATTTTCCACACATCTTAGTGGGTGGCGGTCTGCATCGGTCTCATCATCCAATGGTTTCTGCTGATGGGACTCTTCTGTTCTGTTCTGCCAGCGGAATCTCTCATTCCGCTCAGCACTTCTCAGCTCCTACATGGTGCCCAGCTCCTCGACACCCTTCCTGGTGGCGGAGTCTCTAGTGGCTCTGATCTAGACCTCTTTTGGGGTCCTTCTGCAGTGGAAGGGCATCTAGATGAGTCTCTCCCTGTCCTTCTGGTCAGTGATACAGCGAATGCCTCATTTTATATACTGAAAGACATGCCCTCCCTGATCGTCCAGAGTCTGTGATGGAAGCTCTTTTCAGACTCGATCTGTGGACCATATACCTCTGCGTCTAGACTCTTTCGTCAAGACAGTTACACTCTGTGGAATATTCTAATTCAATGGTGGGAGCCGCACAGACTGTTCTGCTCTTTGATAGGGATATACAGCCCTCTTTGATGCTGCCCGTCTGGTGGCTGCTTGGCACAGGTGGTTAACATCTGTCTTGCTATTATTATTAGTCAGTCAAGAGTTCAGTTATGGATCCTCAGGCTCCTCCTGCTCCTCAGAGAATGACATCCTTGTCATTTCTGTATCAAAGCAGTCCTTGCCAAATAGCAGCCTGCAACCTTGTCAGGCTCAGACTAATGATAATTATAAAAAATAGGGGTCAAATTATCACAGCACAGGGCCTAGTTGAATTTGCGATATCACACTTTGGATCTGGTCAGGTTCTGCCTCAACCCTGAGGCGGTCGTCTCTAAACTTCATTAAAGAGTACCTGATTTCTTCTACCCCTAGGGGCAGTCCGATCCAGCGGTCCATATAGCTCACCTCTTTTCTCTAGAGAATTTTCTCTTTTCCGAGATATTTCCAAAACCTAGGTGTCTAACCAGTCTGTTAGTCCCTCCTTTTTTTTTTAATCAAGTTTCTTCTCTTGATCAGAGCCTCGCAGCAACAGAAGTGACTCTTCAGCGAGTTGGAACTCAGATTCCTACTTCCATGCTTGTTTCCACTTAACAGGCGACATGCTCCTTTCTTGACCATAGGTCAAGTAGGTCTTTCTGAGGTAGCTTCTCAAATATTCACACCATCAGTTCCTGTTCACTGGTTCCGTGCCAGTAGCACTTGAAGCTGTCCTCTCCGACTGCGTGATGGAGCGGTGATGTTTTTTTTTTTTTCAACAAAGCAAACTAGAGTCCTCCTACTCCCTTCAGGAGGCCAAGAGTAGTGTCTCACCGCATTGAGCCACTTCTGCCGCCATTCGGTCACTTCAACAAATGGGTTAGCCTAACTTGGTCCTGCTGTGTCCTCTCAACGCACATGTGCCTTGATTTGCCTTACAAATCCAGCCTCTGTTTTTCTGTCAGAATGTTTTTTCCACAGTGGACCGTCCTCCTATTCACTTTTCTTTTCTTCCCTGAGTTCAGAGACTGCTACTACAGTTATACACACAGGGCAGGATGATTCCTTTTGGAATATGCAGTGACTAGGATTTGATTCTACTAGACCACCACAGAGGCTTCTAAGTTGTGCTTCGCTTTCCATCAGGAAGGTTTCAGTGACTGAATGAAAACCATTCTCCTTGATGGGCTAACTCCACCTGGACCTTCTTTTGCTCACCAAGTAAGGGGTTCAAGTTCTCCTGGACCTGTTGTTTTCAGGTCAGCCATACTTAGTGGTGGGGGTTCTGTCTCCGCTTTCAAACAACATGAAGTCTTGCTGTATTCTAACTATTGCAGTTAGGTCCTGCCTTTCAACTGCCCGGAGAACAAAGAGTTAACTTTCCATGGCCAGCATGGAATGTTCAGTCTGACTTCGGTTGAAGCCCTGTCTGCCTGTTGTTTAAACTCCAACCGTCAGATTCTTTACTCCGCCTCACTGAACAGTCGCTCGGAGATTTCTCCTTTGCTCGGATCAAAAGTCGGAGTAAAGTGTAGTTTTCGAAGGATAGTGCAACGCTAACCTTCGGCCCGAACCGGCACCATCTGGCAGGGGCTCGGTTCAGTTGGTTCCCCGGTTCCAGATTACACTTCAGAAGAATTTTATGAACCGGAGGAGGAGGAGGAGGGAGAGTATGAGGATGATGATGGTGATTATGAAAGTCTGTATGTGCCTTGTTACCTGGATACCAAATTGTGAGTCCAGGTTTTCCCTCTCTGAGTGGTTGCGACTCCTGGCAGAGTTTCATTTTGTGCCCATTGCAGTCGTCTGCAGGTAGTGCGTTACAACTCGACACTTATCTTGTTAGGCTTCATGTTCTGGATGCTCTTTACAAAGCGGCTCTTTTATTAGCAGGACAGTCCTTGGCTGTCCTTTCTGAGTGAACCCTATCTCCTACCACCCTACTCAGGGTTGTGGGTTTTAACTAGTACTCTCCCACTAGTGTGAATGAGTGATGGAGATTTAGTCCAGGAAGATATGGAAATTACGTGCCCACCATAATTATTGATCTTCTTGGACAGTCTCCATCACTCATTCTACATCTCCTATCCCTGGGTTCACTCGTTTTATTTTCCTGGTCTTCATGGCCTATGGTTTGGACTGTGAAGACATTGTTCTTTGACCTTTCTTACAAAGGCCATCTGGGCCCTTTCAGGCCCAGAAACTCAAAATGAGTTATTCTCATTAGTTACGCTGCACCCTCCTTGGTGAAAGGTGCAGGCGGTTGGAGGGTTGATGCAAGGACAGCCTACACAGGCTCGAGTCAGTCTCGCCGGTGCACGCAGATCACTGGCGGTCCTACCTCGGCACCGACCCTTCAGAAAATTTTGGCTCCCATTTGGTCCTAGCCTCCAGCTATCCCACTAGTGTGACTGAGTGATGGAGACTGTCCAAGAAGGACAATAATTATGGTAATGAAATCGTAATTTCCATTTCCGGATGATCACTCTGGACCAAGTCATTCCTTCCCTGGAGCAGGGCATGTGGTTCTGCTGTCTGTACCTCCAGAATGCCTTCTTGCACATCATAGTCCATCTGTCCTGCTGGCAGTTCCTTCGGTTCCATGAGACAGGGGTGCTTTAAGAGTTCTGAGTGATGCCATTCGCCTCTTCTGGTCCCCAAGGTCTTCACCAAGTGCATAGCAGTGGTGGAAGCATTCCTGTGGCATCGAGGAGTCTGGGTGTATCCCTACCTGGATGAATGGCTGATTGCTGGTTCCTCTTGGGAGGAAGTGGAGAGGTCAGGGATCTGGCCCTCCAGACTTTCTTGGCCTTGGGCCTTCTGGTCAACCAGTCAGAGTCAGACACCACCCTGCTTGGGTCATCCTCTTCACTCGGGCAGGCTCGAGCTTCCTTCAGGCCAGGGGCCCGACTCCCAGCAGACTGGGTGGCGATCTTGGCTCATTTGCCCGATCATTTCAGGTTGGGCACTCATCACTGCCTGGGACTTCCTCGCGGCTGCTGTGGTACATGGTATCCTACACCAGCATGGTCCAATGAGCCTACTGGTGGATGCACTCCCTGAGAGTTGGGCTTGCCCACAGTGGTCTCAGCACTTTGGTTACCTGGACCAGCTGGTCACGGTGACACAACCAGTGTGGAATGCCATCCAGTGGTGTTTCATGTAGGAAGGAGTCCCGTTCTTTCGCTCCAGAGCAAATGATCACTCTTACGATGACATATCTCTGGTGGTATGGGAGCACCCTGGGGACCACAGGGCCCATGGGCTCTGGACCCCCAAGGAGTCCTGGTACCACATCAACCTGCTGGAGCTCCATGCTGTGCATTTTGCTCCGTCTGTTCAACCGCTGAATTGCCCACTGGATCTATGAGCTCCAAGGCCGAGACAAGTCCTTGGGAAAAGTCACAAGAAAGACTGGGGTTGTGACGCTCCCCCCTGGCGACCATCCCATTCCCAGTTGGCTTCTCCTTCTTGAGGGCTCTTTGTCAAGGTGGCTGCCCCAGCGAAGAGACCAGCTATCAGGTCCTTCTCCGCTAGACCCCATACTGACAACTCCTCCGCCCGACGTTCAAGGCTAAGCTGTTGACCCTCCGAGTTGTCGGCCTCACCTCTGTTGACAACAGGCATGTCATCAATGACCACTCCGAGATCTGCCCCTTTTTCTACCAGGGATACAGGCTCATCGGGCTCTGACAACTGGTGTCTGCTTCAGTGCCGTCAAACCCCCTCCATTGGCGATGACTCTAGACCTGAGCAGAAATTCTTGCCAAATTCACTAATGTGCTCCTTCAACAGCTGAGCTCTTTTAATAGGCCATCGATAGCAGGTTCGTGGTTGACTCCTGTTCATCGATGCGGGGGAGGTTCCGGGCCACTGCAGGACCCTCCAATTTGAGACCCATATAAGGAGGAGGTCAGCATCAAGGAGGAGCATCACCCTGATTTCATTCTCCTGAGGACATAGAGGATGAAGGGAAGAGGAAAAATCCTCATATCTGACAAATCCACTGCCTAATCTGTCAGTGAGGAGTCAGTCAAGCATACTTCCAGGTCCCTGCCTGAGGATGCTACATTTTCAGTGTCATGAAGCAGCTGTCTGCCACCATGGGCTTTCAGACTGAGGAGGAGGATGTCACCAGGAAAGACCTGGTGAACTTCCTGGAGGTCCCTGAATCTCACCAAGATCATTCCTCCTTTGCTGCCAGCCCTCAAGAATGCCACTAAGGCAGCCTATCACAGATCAGATATGGTGCCAGCTATGCCATGAAGGGCAGACAAACTCTATAATGCCCCTCAGGGCCTTCTTTATTTGCGACCCAGGCTGAAATTGACTCGGTGGTCATCACAGGTGCCCATGACTGATCTAGGCGCCTAAACACCTTAATTCCCTTCCCCAGACAAGGAATCCCATAGGATTGACCTCTGGGGCAAAGGGTTTATGCCTCCTCCACTTTGGGTTTGAGGATTGTAAACTAGTTATCACACATAGTTAAATTCCAGAATGCCAACTGGAGAAAGGCAAGGCTGCTGTTCAAGCTCTTCCAAATGGCTTCCAGAAGCAAGGATTGCTCCAGTGCTTGCAAACTGTGGAGAATGTTAGTAAAGACCTCCTCCGGCACGGGGTTCAAAGCAAAACTTTTAGTACTTGCTCAGCCATGACTGTAGCTGAATTTTCACTTGTTCCTATTCATTAAAATGAAATTAGCTCTCTTTCTTATACTTGCCCTTCAAGAATTTACTTGCCCTGGACAGGGGCAATGGGATTTGCATCCCTTGCCTCCGGCCCTATATGATATGGTCGACACAGTGGCCAGGCCGACTACCACTGGCATATGTCTTCGAAGGCACTCCTGGCTTAGGGTCTCTGGATTTGGAGCTGATGTGAGAACAGAGGTTAATGCCCCTTTCAGCGTAATCAAGCTTTTTTCAGCCCTGATGTCCAGGACCTTATAAATGATCTGCAGGCCTCTGGCACAGCCATTAAGTCTGTCCTCTCTCTCTCTCTCTCTCTCTCTCTACCACCCCAGCCCGTGGTAGAGGGATGTCCTACTTTTCATAGACCAGTAGGCCAGGCTCGCCCCCACATGCCCAGGGTGCCGCAGAGCCCAGTCTTCCTTGCCCGCCTCCCTCCAGTGCAGGCATGGCAGCCAAATGTCCCAGGCATGATGGACCAGCCTCACAGCTGGTCCTACTTCAACCTGATCCTTGCCAGACCCCCTCCCAGTCCAGACCCAGGAGGTGGTGGTTGGAGGTCGAGTCTCCCTCCATACAAACCAATGAGTGCCATAACTTCAGATACATGGATCCTGCAGATCACAGAGACAGGTCATACCCTGGAACTTCTTCAGCAGCCTCTAAATACCCTTCCCCACCTTCAACTATCCCCAGCTCATCTGTCTGTTCTCTGGGAGGTAGTACAGTCTCTTCTGCACAAGCAGGCAATAGAACTGGTGCCAAAGTGACAGAGAAATCGGGTTTACTCCAGGATCGTCCTGGACATAAAGTCTCTACCACTCATTCACACTAATGGGACTCGCCGGAGGTGCTAGGACCGAGCAGGAGCACAAAATCTTCAGGAGGGCCAGCACCAGGTAGGGCTGCGAGAAGTGGTGCTGCAAGACCAGCTTGCGCTTATGTAGGCTACCTTGGCATCGACCCTCCAACCACCTCAGTTCCCTTTTCCCCACTGTCAAGTATGCTTCAGTGACAATGTCGCTACTTGCCAGGAGTCAAATCTTCATCTGTATGACAGCAGCTTATTCGTTTAATTTTCATTTGTTGTTTTAGTATACAGTATATGTTTATTATTTTTAGTGAAAAAAAAGTTTTTATTCAGAAGAATACAGAAGTCCTCTTCAGCCGCCTTGACAGAGTCGAGCATGGGCAAGGGCTGGTGGTGATAGGGAGATTTTGCATGAAAGCTTGTGTGTTCAGCGGGGCTGTGTCCGAGCCGCCCCCCTCTCTGGAGATGGGGTCTGACTACAGGCAGTCTGGTGCTCGGAAGAAGGGTGGTCCTTCTGAAAGCACAAAAGAAGCGGACCCGTTGTCGATCCTCGTCGAGAACCCGCACCGCTCGGTCTTGAGTTCTTCTTCGTCTCCACTGGTCGAAGAAGAATTGGTACCACTCAAGGTCACCCTCTGGTGTATCTGCACGATGATCGCCGGGAACGGGGGCAGAAGACCAACTGCAACTCTGTCAGGGTCACCTGCAGCTTCTGTTCCTAGTGACCGACATCCTCGACTCCATGGTCTCTCCCTTCCCTTGGGAGATCCTCCGGTGAGCAGTTTCATCATTGGGCCGCTCTTATGGAGCAGTGGGTTGGGCGGTTGTCCTGACTTTCTGAGCCAGCAGAGTCTGCCCTGGGGCCTTCGGGCCTAGGGGCTTCGAATCACGGTCAGGATGGTTGGATCTGTCTAGTCACGTGGCACTTTCTCCGGTGCCATCGACACTGTGCCCTTGTGCTTTTACCCCTCACATGGCTGCGGTGCAGGGGCTAGCACAGGTACCATTTTCTCTACTCATGTTTTCAGATTTTCATCCTTGGGTGCACTGAGAGTTGAGTTGGGGTCTCCAGGCTCAGGTATGGCGCTGATTGCGGTGCCGTCTTCGACTCCGATCTTGGTGGTGCTGTGGTCCGTGCCATACCGTGAAATCCTGGATTCTCGACTCCAATTTGAGGACGCGCGTCCTCCTGCTCTCTTTCCTCCCTTTCCTTTTTATCTGATTCCTCCTGGGCTAGTAGGAGCGACATTGAGCCTGATCCTGATCTGCAATTAGGGAGACAACTTTGGGATTCATCTCTCTGAGTGGAAAATAAGCCCTCTACTTCAGCGGAGCTTCTGATGAGGGCCTATCTTTTAAGTCTCTACTGAAGAATATGAATTCCTCTCTCTCCGCTCTCTCTCAGACTTGGTGGACCCAGGGAAGTTGTTGTGCCTTCAGTATGTGCATGTCCTAGAGATCCCTGTGAAATTGACTCCTCCGGTACAACTTTCTTGAGATTCTCTCTTACAAATGGTGTGGGACAATCCAGAGCTTACTCCTTCCATGGCTAAATCCACAGATAGGAAGTGCGCTCCCCTAAGGATCGACCAATCCTGGCCTCTCAAGCCTTTGCTGGCGCCATAGTGGTCCTGGCAGAAAATGACAAGGCCATCCTCCCTCACGAGTCCACAGCTCGTCCAGTAAACAAAGAATCTCGTATGATTGACACAATAGGGAAGCGAGTCTTCGCAGCTGCTACCCTGGGTATGCATATTGCAAGCTACCAGGGCTACTTCTGTCAATATGAGTATACCCTCTGGTATAAGCTAAAAGCTTCTGTGGAGGCTCTTCTGAGTCTGATGTTTCCTCAGAGCTCCTACAAGCTATCACTAGAATACACAATAGCAGGAGGTACTAACAACAACAAAAATGGAAAGGGACCTGGGGTAGTCATATCAGATGATCTAAAGGTGGGTAAGCAATGTGAGAAGTCAGTAAGGAAAGCCAGGGGATATTGGGATGCATAGGAAGGGGCATCACAAGTAGAAAAAGAAGTGGTTATCCTCTGTACAGACAGTTGGTGAGACCCCATCTGGAATACTGTGTGCTGTTTTGGAGACCTCAGCTACATAAGGAGATAGACAGGATGGAAGCAGTCAGAGGAGGGCAACTAAAATGGTGCAGGGTCTGCATCAGAAACCATATGAAGAGAGACTGAGAGAGCTTAATATGTACTGTATAACCTTGATGAAAGGAGGGCAGGGGGGACATGATAGAAACGTTCAAGTACCTGAAGGGAATCAACAAAGTCCAGGAGGGTAGCATCTTTCAGAAAAAGAGATGTGTAAGAACAAGGGGACACAATTTAAAGATAGAGGGGACGGCTCAGGGGTAATGTGGGAAATTCTTTTCACGGAGAGAGAGTGGTGGATGCATGGAACCGCCTTCCTGGGGAGGTTGTTGGGTCTAAAACAGTGGGAATTCAAACATGCATGGGACAGACATAAGGCAATTGTAGTGGAGGATGGCAGGAAGTAGGCTGTTGGTTAACTAGAATCTGCAGCTTTTCCAGTAGGTAGGAAATGGGCAGACTGGGTGGGCCAAGTGGTCCTTATCTGCTGTCAAAGTCTATGTTTCTATGTTTCCAGGGACATGGATATGTTGTTCATCCACACTGTCTGGCAGATTCCTTGCCGCTTTGAATCTTGCGGAAGGTCTTCAAGCTGGCTCCTCCCACCCACTCTCGGTTCCGCCCCATGGCCAGATCTTCCTTACCGCTTGGAAGCTCAGGTTCCCTCCTTAACTCTCTGCGTATTAGACTGGATCCTAACTCTTGGTTCGTCCGAAACTCATTTTAAAATTCTCAAGACTTTTGTCTTCCTTTTCCCTGCGGCTGCGATGGACAAATCCACTCGGTTTTCGGCAGTGCCCTTGTGGGCAGAAGATGTCCAGGATGGATCCGCACTCCACGTCGTCTACTGCCTCGGCCTAGAACACGACCTGCAGGCCTGCGAGGTCTTGCTGTTCGTTCTCGACCAACGTCTTGGAGGACAGCGCTGCCGGTTGAAGCTTGGGCACCCGAAGCACTACCACCAGTAAAGTCGAAAGAGGCCGTTGGTGATTTACAGCGGCGGCTGGCTTGGCTGAGCAGCTCAAGCAGATGATCGCCCTCGAGGAGGAGGCAGCCCAGGCCACATCTTCCTCCTCCTCAATCGCGGCATTTATCCGCTCTCTTTGGGTACCTCGTACTCTGCTCGTTCAAGGAGCTTTGCAGTTCCCTTTCCACGAAGGGAGAGGGGCCATCGGGACATTCCTCTCGGTCCAAAAGAAGGATCCCAAGGGTAAGTCCATCGTAGGCATTCGTGGGAGGCGGGAGGGTCCCCTTCCGGACAGCCGACCGTCGACTTTAGTCGAGTTGCGGCTAAGGCTGCTATTCCACGGCTTCCCTGTCAGGTCAGCCCGGCCAAGACAACCGTCGACCTGATCGAGTTTTTCTCGACCCATCGGATGATTTGTCGACTGGTGAAGCCGACAACCGTTCTTCGCCGGTTCCCCAATGGAAACCGAGGTTACCTGCACCATCAGTGCAGCAATCCCCGAGTTAAGACATCCGAGCGAGGAGGAGGCGGGTGTCCCCGCTCCCTCCCAGGCCTGCCCTCGGACACACGAGGATCTCGGTCTCGGACCTCTTCTCTGTCCAGCTGATCCCGCCGGCGTCTGCGGTCCCGGTCTCGGCACCGGAGGTAAGCAGTGATGCGCTCCTCCTTGTCTTCCTCCTCGGATGAGGAGAAGCTTGATTAAAGTGCGTCGGCGCTTCGAGAAGCTGATGTGGCAGCAGTTACTTTTGTCCAGGACTAAGTCGACACCGACGCCGTCCCCAGCCATCAAGTGGCTGTCACCGAACAGCCAAAACAGCCTCTCACTGCAGTCAAGATGCCCAAGCCTGGGCCAGTTGTTCGGCTTAAACCTGCTGCCCCACCAATGTTGGTGGAACCTCCGCCCTCCACAACTGAAATCGGGGCACCGACCAAGGACTCTCTGATCGGCTCAAGGCTTGCCCACATGTTGTCGGTCACTCTCACTCCGACCATCCTCGGCAGGTGGAGGGTGGCTCAGGCCCTAGGCAGCTCTTCAGGCTCTTGAGGTCTGGCGGCGACTCCTCCCTGTTCTCCAGGCAGGTTGACCTGGAGTCCTCTGGGGCCAGTCACTGGGCCGAAAGCCCATCGTCCTTTTATGGGTCTGCTTCAGCTCATCTCGGAGTCCACCGGGATGCAGCTCGAACCCGTTTCCAAGCAGACCAAGTATCTAGCGGAGATACTGGACTGAGGGATTCCCCATGGAGGCCTTTTCTGTGGCTGAGGCTGTTGTCTGACCCAGCTTTGGCTTGGCCACCTTCCTGTCCCTGCGCCTTGGCCAGGATGGCCAGGAAGTATCACGGTCCCTACGCGGCTCTTTGCCGGGTTTCGGAGCACCCCTCTGCCGAGGGTTGGTTACCGACAGTGTTTTCCAGCGTGCAGGAGCGCTGAGGGATGTGGACAAACCCCCGCGAGTTCAAAAGCTGGACTTTGCCGGCGCAAGGTGTATGCTGTGTCCTTCCTTGGCCTCCGTCAGGCCAGCTCGACCGTGCTGATGGCACACTTCTCCCACGCCCTCATGGGCTCCCTGGATGGGTGATCCCTCATCTCCCGGCCAACCTCCAGACCACGGTCCAGCAGGTCCGGGACCAGGGTAGGCGGTTGCTGAAGCAGCAGCTCTGGACATAGGTGATTCCTGTGCCAGATCGGTTGCAGCCGCAGTGGCCATGCGCCGCAGAGCATGGCTGTGGATATCCACCATTACAGCGGATACCCAGCACAAGTTGGCAGATGTCCCCTTCTTGGGGACCCGACCTCTTGACCCTGGGTGGAGGGTCACCTCCAGCGGATCGAAAAGTCCAATGCCACCCTGGACTCGGTCACCTCAGCCCAGAAGGACAAAGGCCGCCGTCAGCAGCAGCACAAGCCCTTTCGTCCTTCTGCGCCTGCGGCACATCCAGCCCAACAGCACCAGCATCAGGGCCAGCAGGCTCACGCTTGGCATCTCAAACCCAAACCCCGGCTTCCTCCAACAGGAAGCAAGGAGGTAAGGCCCAGGAGGTCCCTCGGCCGGTCCCTCCTCCAAGCCTGCTCAGTGACGGGTTGAGGGTGTCGCTCCCAGCCTCGTCACTTCCCCTGGGTTCCCCCCATGGGGAATGGCTCCACCACTTCCTTTCCACCTGGTCCGCTATCACCACTGACCACTGGGTGTTGGAGGTGGTAGGAAAGACCTGCCTCTGGAGTTTGAGCAGACCCCACCCTTTCGAGGCCGTGCGCCCCTCGGGGAAACTTCGGAGTCCAAACCTCGCTGTCGGCCGCCCGAGCCGATATTGCCCTGCTCCTCGAAAAAGGGTGATCAGGAATGTGGCAGATCCTCCTCCAGACCGGGGTTTGTGTCCAGGAATTTCCTGGTCCCCAAAGCGGACGGGGGCTGGCACCCCATTCTTGACCTGCATGACCTGAACAGGTTCCTAAGGTCTCGGACCTTCAGGATGGTCACTCTGGCTCAGATAATACCATCCTTGGAGCAGGCATGTGGTTCTGTTCCCTGGACCTCAGGGCAGCGGTCTTTCACGTCCCAATCCGTCCGTCTCATCAGAGATTCCTCCGCTGCAGGGCAGAGGATCCTCTCGAGTCGGGCCATGCCCTTGGCCTCTCCCTAGCTCCCAGGGTCTTCACCAAATGCATAGCAGTGGTGACAGCATTCCTATGGCGCGAAGGGTCGGGTGTACCCTACCTGGATGACTGGCTGATTGCAGCCCCTCCAGAGTGGAGGTGGAGTGGTCAGAGATCTGGCCCTCCAGGTTTGCTCTCAGATTGGCCTCCTCATCAACGAGGCCAAGTCGAACTCATGCCAAAGCAGGTGATTCTTTTCAGCGTAGAACCACGACTCTCTTTGAGCCAGAGCACGGCTCCCGGTGGACAGGGCGAGGTTCTTTCCTCCTTTGCCCAATCAGTTCTGGTTGGGCAATCGCGCCCTGCCGGGACTTCCCTGGGCCTCATGGCGGCCTGCACCAGTGTGGTCAGTTGGGCCGCTGGTACATGCGTCCCCTTCAATGGGGACTGGCCAGCCAGTGGTCATAGCACTTCAATCCGTTGGATCAGCTAGTGACAGTATCAGGGATGTGGAGCGCTCTCCAGTGGTGGACCCGTTCCGGCACATCTGCAGGAGGGCATCCTGTTTGTCCGCCCAGAGCAGCGGTCTCTCTATCGACCGATGCCTCTCTGATGGGTTGGGGTGCCCATCTGGGGGAGCACAGAGCGCACAAGCCTCTGGTCCCTCGGAGTCGATGCCACATCAACCTGCTGTAGCCGGTGGTTCATCTAGCCCTCACTGCCTTCGCTCCGTTTCTACGGGGTCAAGTGGTTCAGGTCCAGGCGGACATACCACGACCATGTACTATCTAAACCGCCAGGGTGGGGCCAGCGCGCCATGCCTTTGTTCAGGAAGCTCTCCGCATTTGGTCACTCGTGCGCAGCCTGGAGGCGGATCTCCTGGCCATTCACGTGGCAGGGCCTCCAACACCCTGGCCGATGCCCTAAGCTGGATAGGGGCTGCGTCCCTCAGTGGTCTCTCCAGCCGGAGGTAGTAGAAGATCTCTTCTCCCACTGGGGCACGCCTCAGGTGGACCTGTTTGCCTCCAGGGAGAATCACAGGCTGAGACTGTTTCATGCCCGCTCCCCTCAGCAGGGCTTCGCTGCAGGGGATGCCTTCTCGGGGCCGTGGACCCGGGCCTCTTCTACACCTTTCCCCCATTTCCCTTGATCCACAAGGTGCTTCTCAAGGCGAGGAGGGACAAGGCGCAGGTGATTCTGGTAGCCCTAGACTGGCCCCATCAGTTCTGGTATCCAGATCTCCTCAGCCTCAGCTCCAGGCTCCAGGCGGCTTCCAGCCACCGGACCTGACCTCAGTCAATCAGGGAAGGTATTCCATCAGACCTTCAATCCCTGCACCTGATGGCCTGGTTCTAGGCGGCTAGAGTTCCAGGCCTTGGGTCTTTCCGGCGAGGTCCTCAGCGTCGTTGAGGCGTCCGTGAAGGAGTCAACCAGAAAATGCTCGCCTTCAAATGGAAGAGATTTTCCATTTGGTGTCAGAACAAGGGCCTGGACCCTTCCTCCTGTTCCTTGGTAAGCATTCTGGACTACCTGTGGTCCTTTCTCAGCAAGGGCTTTGGTTGTGACCCTTAAAGGTGCACCTGGCAGCCATCTCTGCTTACCGAGGCGCGGGCCGGGAAGCAGTCGATGATGCAGGATACTGCAAAGGTGGTCGGCTATTTTCAAAGGCCTTGATCACATATCCTCTCGGTGCGAGAACCTCCACCTCCATGGGATCTACTGCTGGTATTGGCTAAGCTCATGGGCAACCATTGAACCAATGCACAGGTGCGATATCTCCCACCTGTCATGGAAGACTGCCTTCTTGGTGGCTATCCGTCAGCCAGAAGGATGGGAGAGCTCAGGCGCGTTCCATCGAGTCTCCTTATCTGGTCTTCCACAGGGACAGGTTGTCCTGCTCCCCACCGAAATTCCTTCGAAGGTGGTGTGGGTTCACCTTAACCAGGTGTTGACTCTGCGGTGTTCTACCCCAGTCACACCTCGGAGGCCGAATATAGGCTCCATAATTTGGACCCTAGAAGGCTCGCTTATTATAAGGAGCAGGCGGCTGAAGTTCGGAGAGAGGTTCGCCAGCTGTTTGTCACCTCGCTAAAGCGCACCTGGCAGACCTGCAGCCAAGCGGACGATAGGCAGGTGGGTCACCTCCTGCATAGATCTCTGCTATAGGTTGGCGGGCATGGAGCCTCCCAGAGGATAAGAGCTCATTCTACCCGCCATACCGCTGCTTGATAGCTGCTTCAGGGGCGTCCCTATCCAGGAAATCTGCAGGGCTGCTACCTGGAAGTCAGCACATACCTTCATCACCCACTACCACATCAACCTTGAGTCACGCCGGGATGCTGGTTTTGGGGCCTCGGTTCTCCAGTCTGTATTCCCTAAGTAGGGGTGTGCTTGCCTCCCTCCTCCCGGAGAACTGCTAGAGTCTGCTAGACAGTGTGGATGAACAACATATCCATGTCCTAGAAATACAGGTTACTCACCTGTAACAGGAGTTCTAGGAATGGTATATGTTGTTCATCCTATAACCTCCGACCTCCCTGGCTTCGACGACAACCTGGCTTCCAGCGGGCTAGATCTGGCATCATGGGGCGGAGCTGAGGTTTTACCACCGGGTGGCTGGGAGGGAGCCAGCTTGAAGACCTTCGGCAAGATTTAGCGGCAAGGAACCTACAGACAGTGTGGATGAACAACATATGCCATTTCTAGAACTCCTGTTATAGGTGAGTAACCTGTATATTGAGTTTGATAATCAGCAACTTAAGGCTGCTATGGGCGCCTTTGACACTGCTTCTAGAGCAGCAGCAACTGGGATATGTACCTGTCACCATTCATTACTACGAACCTCAGGATTCTCAAATGATGCCCAGCAGCAGTCACAAACTTACCATTTGGTGGTGCTTATCTGTTTGGCCCACAAGTGGAGCCAGGCACTTGAGGCCACTCAGAGAACTAGAAGCGGCTATCAAGACTGCTAGACCAGCTCCTACTGTCCCTCAGCGGTGAGACCATTGACAGTTTCATAACCATCAGTCCTTCGTGGCAAAGTCAGAGGACTTCAGCAAAAAATCAAGCCCCTCGACCACAAAGAAAATGCTGCAGAAGGCACAGGGCCTGAAAGCGCCTAGTGCCACCCTCTGAAAATCCGGCCCAGGTCCCTCCTCAGCTGCCCGGGGGACTCTTTCTCGACAATGGGGGGTGTCTGACTCAGTTTACAATCAGTGGAAGTCGGTCACTTCAGACAAATGGGTTCTCAGGATAACTTCGAGGGGCTATTCCTGAATTTTTCAGATATCCTCAGATCATCCACCAAGCGACAGCCCACGCTGTCAGTAACTCAGTCAGACCTCCTCGCTTCCGAATTTAAGGCCTTCTGAGCAACAGAGCAGTAGACATAGTTCCAGAGAGGAGCTGAACACAGGCTTCTCCCACTGCTTCCTGGTTCAAAGAAACAGGCAGCATCGCCTATTCTGGATCTAAGGAAGTTGAACAAGTTCTTTTCAAGGAAAAATTCAAAATGATATCCTCGGTACACTTTTACCACTGATTCATTAAAATGATTGGCTGGCCTTCCTGGTCATTCAGGACGCCTACCAACATGTTCCAGTGCACCCAAGCCACCACACGTATCTTTGATTTGTGGCCCTGGGTCAGTACTGCCAATTCAGAGTATTGCCCTTTGGGTTTTCCTTGGTGCCACCAGTCTTTCTAAGTGCTTAGCAGTTCTTACGACGCACCTAAAGAAACTTCGAATTCAAGTCTTCCCGTATCTGGACGACTGACTCTGGCAAGCCCCTCCAGACAGGGGATACAGAAGCAGTTACCATGGCTTCAGGTTCCTCACTTCCATGGAGTCCTGTTAAATCTGGAAAATTACAGCTACAGCCCTCCCAGCATCTCCTCTTTATAGGAGCCCTCCTGGATACCTCAATGCAAGGGCCTTCCTCCCGGAGGACAGGAGGAGCGATATCCTCCAGATGGCTCGCTTCATCAAAGAAACGACTCAGTCGAGCTCTATCATTGCAGCGGATGCTGGGTCTCATGGCATATTCAGTGTTCACGGTGCCCTTGTCTTCACATGAGGACCACTCAATGGATGCTCAGTGCTTAGTGGTCTCTGACCACACTCCCCAGTCATTTCACATCAAGGTGACTCAACCTCTCAAGCAGTCACTCACCTAGTGGACTCAAGAGGACAACCTGCTGAAAACTTTCCTTTGCTCCTCTGGAGACTCAGATCACCATCACCACAGATGCTCCTCTTTTCTTCTCGGATGGGGGCTCACAGTCAGGATCTCCACACCCAAGGTCTGTGGAGCCAGGGCCAGATCTCAACTCCACATAAATGTCCTGGAAATGAGCTGTCTTGTCGCTGTCTGAACCTTGAAGGACAGTCTCTGTAACAGAATAATTCTCCTTCAGACGGACAACAAAGTGGTGATGTACTACATCAACAAACAGAGGCGAGGCACACTCTTATCCCCTGTGCAGGGAACCGATGAGAGTGTGGGAATGGTGCCTAGAACGCAAGCCGTGATCCAGGCAGTTTACCTACCAAGAGTCAGAATGATCTAGTGGATCACCTCAAGCAGAATGGAGGTGGGTCCTCATGTTTGATCTCTCAACATAAGCGTCATGCAATCGCTCTTGAGAATGGGGCATGCGACCTGGACCTTTGCATCCCCACTCAATGCAAAACTGCCTCTATTCTGCTCCAGAAATCCAGAACCTGGCGTTTTCTGTCAGGATGCATTCAGACTACGGTGAACAAGACACTTTCCGTATGAATTTCATCCTCTTCCCTTAATTCAGGGGTGCTGCTCAGGCTGGAGGCACAAGGGGCAAAATGATTCTCATTGCCCCATTTTGTATATCAGATTTGGTTTCCATTGATCAACAGATTGCGGACGTTCCACTGAAACAGCTACCACTTTGTGTGGACCTTGTGACCCAGGCCCCAGTGTTCCTTACCAACCTGAGATCCTTCATCTCCACTCGACTCCTGAGTAGATAGAAGTGGGTAGATTTGATGTCTCGCATAGAGTCTCAGACATTCTCATAGCAGCGAGTAAGCCAGTAGGTACATAATTTCCATTTCTAGGGATGTGGATATGTTGTTCAATCCACACTGGCAGGTTCCTTGCATTTAAGATGATCTGGAAAGTGTTCAAGCTGGCTCCTCCCACCCACCTGGGTGGTAAAACCCTCGGCTCCGACCCCATGGCCTTAGATCTTCATACCGCTTGGAGCTCAGGTTCCCTCCTTAGCGCTCTTGCAACTTTAGGCCTGGATCCTAAACCTTGGTTTTACCAAAAATCATCTTAAAATTTATGAGACTTGAGTCTTCTCCTTCCTTGGCAGCTGCGATGGTTTGAAATCTACTCTAGGCGTCCGTCGGTGCCTTGCAGGCGAAAAATGTCTCGGAATGACCGCACACCACGTGCATCTACTGCCTGGGGCTTGCCCGTGATCCACAGGCCTACGATCTCTGCAAGTCCTTTTCAGCTTCGAGTTCTGGAAGACCACGCTGCCCCAACTTCAACTGGGGCAGCCCAGCGGTTTCCGCTGTGTGAGAAGTCAAAGAGGCCAGTTGGGTGGTGTCCATGGTTCTGCGGGCTCTGCAGAGCAGCTGGAGCAGTTAATCACCCTCGAGGGAGGTGGCCCAGGCACGTCTTCATCTTCCTCGGTCACCATTTATCCTGCTCTCCTTGGGCTCCTCCTATACTGCTTCCTTTAAGGAGCTTTGTCAGTCCCTCTCCACCAGGAAGAGGGCCTCAGGGACTCACTTCAGTAGGTCGAAGAAAAGGAACCAAAGATAAGTCCCTATCGACATTCATGGGGTGGGAGATCTTGCTCCTGGGCGTCTTTTATCGACATTTGGAGGTTGCAACTAAGGCCGTTGGCTTTTCGATGTCCCCATCAGGTCAGCCGTCAGAGACACCAGTTGGTACGGTCAAGATTTTCCCGACCCGTTGGAACGGGTTGTCGACTGGAACCGATAACCCTCTTTCGGTAACCCGGTGGTTACTAAGGACTTGCCGGCCTCCGGGCGGAAGTCCCGAGTCAAGACCTGAACCGAGAGGATGAGAGAAGTTCCCGTCCCCTCTTCTACCCACCATCGACCCCGGCCAGTCTTGAGTCCTCCTCCATGTTGGTTGTCCCTCCGACATTGGCGATCTCGGTCCGGCATCACAAAAGCAGTGTCGCCGCTCGTCCTCATCGTCCTCTTCGAGGACGGGCTCACAAGTTGCATCAAGCGCTATGAGGACATGATGTGGCAGCAGCTCTTATTGGCCGGCAACAAACAACTCCATCGCCTTCCCGGCAATTAAGTGGCTGTTGCCCGACGCAAAGCAATCCTCTCGCCATCGGCTCCTTGGGTTGAGGAGCTGACTCAGCACCGATTGCTCAGCCGAACCGGCTGCTCCACCCATTGTGGTGGAACCACTGCCCCATGACGAGACTGGGGCCCAACCAAGGATTCTCGGTCAGGTCAGGGCTTCGCCACAGGTTGTCGGTCATCCTCACCCCTGATCGGCCACTGCAGAGTGGAGGGTGGCTCAGGCACTTGGCAGCTGTTCGTGGACTCCTCAGGTGGCGACTCCTCCCTGTATTCGAGGCCCTCGACCTGGGGATCCTCTGGGGGGTCTAGCCGTTGGGCGACATTCCATCCTTATTCCTGGGTATTCTTTGGCTCATCTCAGAGTCTACTGGGATGCAGCTCGAACCTGTGCAGAAATGGGCCAGATATCCCTCGTGGAATTTTGGACTGAGGGTCCCCACGGAGGCCTTCCTGTGGCCCAGGCCATTGTTGGTTCGGCCTTGGGTTGTGGCAGCCTGTATCCTGTCCTCGCCTTTGGCCAGGATGGCCCATGATACACAGTCCCAACCAGTTCCCTCTCCTTTTTTTTGGAGCACCCCCTCGGCTAAAGGGCTGGTAACCGATAGCGTCTTCGGGCACTCCGGAAATTTTAGGGATGTAGAGAAGCCCCGGACAAGGAGTCCAAAAGCTGGACTACTCGGGCTACAAAGTTTATCTGCCTCCTCCTGGGCCTTGACAGGCTAGCTCGACTACTGATGGCACACTTTTCACGCCGCATGGGCTCCTGGATGAGGTGCTTCCTCATCTCCAGCTGACCTTCCTGAGCAGGTGGCAAGCAGGTGCGGGATCAGGGAAGGGCAGTGGCCAAGCAATAGCTCCAGACTGCCTTGGACATCGGAGACTCTTGTGCCGGTCAGTAGCGGCTGCAGTAGCCATGCGCTGCCAGAGCTTGGCTGCGGATCTCCACCTTCACGGCAGATACCTAGCACAAGCTGTCAGACATCCCCTTCTTGGGCACCCGACTTGTTCCAGGCCCGGGGTGGAGATGCCATCTTCAGAGGATCGAGAAGTCCAATGCCACCTTGGACTCGGTCCGTCTGCTCAGAAGGACAAAGGCTGCCAGCAACAGCGTAATCACCTTACCCACTGCCGTCGCACGTCCAGCCCAGCAACAGGCCAGCAGGCTCAGCTTGCTTTAAGGTCAAGCCTGCTGCTTCCTCAACAGGCAGCCTGGAGGAAAGGTCCAGGTGGCTCCTCAGCTAGCTCTTTCTCCAACCTGCCAGTGACAGGTTGAGGGGTGCCCCCTCAACCTTGTCACACCTCCCTGGGTCCCCCATGGAAGGCAGCTCAGCCACTTCCTTTCCGCCTGGTCGCTATCACCTGCCAGACCGTTGGGTCACTGCGGGTAGTCGGCAAGGGTCTGCTCTCTCTGGGTAGGCCGGACCCCTCCCTATCGAGGCAAGTCGCCCCTCGGGGGGCTACCAGTTGCACAGCCTCTCTGTCGGCTCTTCGAGCCGGCTGCCATCTCCTCCAAGGAGGTGATCAACCAGGTGGCGATCCTCTCAAGCCCAGGGTTTGTGTCAGGTATTTCCTGGTCCCAAAGCGGATGGGGCTGGCACCCCATTCTCGATCTGCGCCTGAACAGGTTCCCTGGGCGCGCACCTTCCCAGGTTGGTCACTCTGGCTCCAATCATACCATCCTTGGAATTAGGCATGTGGTTTTGCTTTCTGGATCTCCAGGATGTGTTCTTTCACGTTCCAATCCGTCCATCACATCGGCGATTCCTCCGCTTCGAGCAGAGGATCCCTCTGTGAGATTCCGGGCCATGCCCTTCGGTCTTCTCAGCTACCAGGTTCTTCACCAAATGCATAGCAGTGGTGACAGCATTCCCTGCGGCGCCCGGGGATCTAGGTGTACCCTTACCTGGATGACTGGCTGATAGCAGCCCCCTCCAGCTTGGAGGTGGGCGGTCAGAGATCTGGCCCTCAGATCTGCTCTCAAGTGGTCTCCTGATCAATGAGACCAAATCGGAACTCTTGCCATACAAGGCGATTCCAGTTCATCAGGGCAGAGCGCGACTCTTTTCAAGCCAGAGCCTGGCTCGGCCCGGACAGGGCGAGGTCCTTGCCTCCTTTACCAATCATTTCAGGTTGGGCAGTTGCGCCCCTGCCGGGACTTCCTACTTCTGGGTCTCATGGCGGCTTGCACAGCGTGGTCCGTTGGGCCTGCTAGAATATCGTCCCCTGCAGTGGGGGCTGGCCCGCCACTGATCTCAGCGCTCTGGTCATTTGGACCAGTCAGTAACTATGACCAGAAGATGTGGGACGCCTGCAGTGGTGCTCGTCCCAGCTCATCTGCAGAGGGTATCCCATTCGTCTGCCCTGAGTCGGCGGTCATGCCACGACCGCGCCTCTTTGATGGAGTTGGGGTGCCCATCTGGGAGCTCTGGTCCCACGCCCTCTGGTCCCCTCAGAAGTCTCGATGCCACATCAACCTGCTGGAGCTTAAGCGGTATGGCTAGCCCTCACCACCTTCCAGTCCGTTTATGCGGGGTTGGGTGGTTCAGGTCAGAACGGACTACACCATGACCATGTACTGTCTCAACCGTCAGGCGGCATGCACTCCTTACCTCTGTAAGGAAGCTCTCACATTTGGTCTCTCGTGATCAGCCTGGGGCGGATCTCCTAGCCATCCATGTGGCAGGGCCTAGAACAGTCTGGCCGATGCCCTCAGCTGGATAGGCGCTGCATCTCCCAGTAGTCTCTCCTGCCAAGGTAGTTCAAGACCTGTTCTCCCATTGGGGCACCCCTCAGATGGACCTGTTCTCCAGGAGAACACGGCTGAGGCTGTTTCACGCCTGCCCCCTCAGCAGGGCTTGCTGTGGGGATGCCTTCTCCAGGCCGTGGACCCGGGCCTCTTCTCGCCTTTCCCCATTTCCCTTGATCCACAAGGTGCTTCTCAGGCGAGGAGGGACAAGGCGCAGGTGATTCTAGTAGCCCCAGACTGGCCCGCCAGTGCTGGTATCAGATCTCCTCAGCCTCAACTCCAGGCTCCAGGCGGCTTCCAGCCCGCCCGGACCTGATCTCAGTCAATCAGGGAAGGTATTCCATCCAGACCTTCAATCCCTGCACCTGATGGCCTGGTTCCTGGCGTAGAGTTCCAGGCCTTGGGTCTTTCCGGCCAAGGTCCTCAAGCGTTGTTGAGGCTTCCCATAAGAGTCGACCAAATTCATGCCTTTAAATGGAAGAGATTCTCCATTTTGGTGTCAGGGCAAGGGCTGGACCCTTCCTCCTGTTCCTTGGCAAGCATTCTGGACTACCTGTGGTACCTTTCTCAGCTAGGGCTTGATTCGACGACCTTAAGGTGCACCTGGCAGCCATCTCTGCTTACGGGCGTGGGCCGGGAAGCAGTCAGTGCTGAGAGAAGGTGGTGGGTGCTTTTCAAAGGCCTTGATCACATATCCTCGATTGAGTACCTCCACACTTAGAGAAACAGCTCTTGCGTAGGTTACACCATTAGGACTGAAGCCAACAGGCGTCAGGACCCCACAATTCTTCTAGCTAGCTATCTTCAGCGGGGACATCTGGCGTGGTCCCTCCCCGGCGTCGAAGCTCTATAAAGGAGCAGTCCGCCCAGATTCCCCAGTTCTTCCATATCACCCGTATCTCGACCCTACGGCTTCGTTTCTAGCTTCATGACGCTCGGTTAAGTTCTTCTCCGGAAAAAGATATTTTTCAGCTCTTTTGCTTTCTGATGTCCTCTCAACCTCCGTTGAAGGCCATCCTTCAGAAGTCGCCTGTGGGAAGCAAATCCCGTTTAAGGATCCGCATTCCGACCTGCGTCCAGTGCCTGAGCCCCGAACCACGACGCCTGGTCCTGCTCTCTTGCCAGGGTTCAACAGCCAGACCCGGATCCGTCGCCATGAAGCCTTCAGGCGTTCCTACTCGAAGAAAATCAGGGCCATGGACACAGCCTCCGAGGAATCCTCAGAGAAGGCCGGAGACACCCGAAGAAGCACAGGGAGAAGTAAGATCAAGTCCCGTCTAGGGCCTCCGACTCCCATAGCTCCGGCTCCGGTCTGACCGCTCTCCTTCCTGGGCCCGTTCTCAGCCTCCCCATGGCGGTGAAGACTCCTTTGGGCTCCTCTTCTGTCTCACAGGCCAAGACCTCCAGGCCTTCCTCATCTTCCTCTTCTAAGGCCCTGAGCTGAGTGGAGGACCGTCACCACCACCAAGTCTGGTTCCGCTTTCTGAACCGGCGTCAGGTCTGCCTCCTTGCCTCCTCCTCCCCAGAGGAAGACCAAGAGCTTACCTCCTTGAAGAGTCGTCGGTCCGGTAGCCGGCCTGTCCGGCGCGGCCCCACCATGGGTCCCAGGGACCGTGCCGACCACCCAGGCGCCCGTCGCCAGTCGAGCCTACGTCTTCTCGGTCATCGGCGGTGGACTGACGTCCGTACGCACCATACTCATTGAAGAGGACCCCGGCGCCTCCCGCCGGCGCGGTCAGGAGACAATACGGAGGGGCTGGCCCAACCGAGGATCAGGCAAGGCGGGCTCGGGTCCTATCGCACCCCAGGGAGCCCTCTTCAGAACCTGAGAGACCCTGAGGAGCCGGCGCCGGAACTCGATGACCGCCCCTGGCGCCCAGTCCGTCTTTGGGCCTCTCCTATCTGAGGTCAAGGACTTGCTCACTTACTGATGGGACACCATAAAAGGATGTAGTTCCCACCCTCCTCCTCTTCCTCCTCCTCCTCCACCTACGGCCCCACTAGCCTCTCGCCCCCTACTCCTCCAGGCAGGCAGTACCTTCCCAGGGCAGCGGATCCTCCTGGGGAGACCAGACAAAGAGACCTCCGTCCAGATCTTCTTCAGGGTCACCCAGCCTAAGAGACCCAGAAGGCGCCTCGTTCACCTTGACGGAGGACACAGGATCGGAATTCTCGGAAGGATCCAGATCCCCTCTCCGATCCACATCCTTCTCTGGACCACGTGAACTTCCTAGATCTCCGGATGACCCATCATTCTCAGAGATCATGAGGCATATCCAAGAGAACATGGGCTGGGATGCGGAAGAATTAGAACCCGAGACTACGCCTTGCCAGGTATCTTGACAGAAAGATCCTAAGCCTGTGGTGGCACCACCACCCTTGGTGGACACTTTACGTGGGCGTCACCAAGGCAGCGTGGAAGCGTCCACACTCGCTCCGGCAATGCGAAGAAAGCTGACGCCTGTACAAGGCCCTAGGAGGACCAGTATCTGGCTTCACATCCTCTGTGGCTGACTCTCTGGTCATCACAGCCTCTCATGACCGGTCCCAGAGACGCAACATTTCAAACACCCTGCCACCGGACCCAGAGTCCAAACAGCTGGACGCTATGGGCAGGCGCACCTATGCTTCCGCTACTTGCGCCATCAGATCCCTGAACTACTTAACCCACATGGCACAGTTCCAAAATGCCTTGTAGGAGCAGAGACTGGACCTGGCAGACAAATTGCCAGGCGGTGAGCAGAAGGAGGAGATGTTGCAACTCCTCCGTCACGGGTTCAGGCAGTAGGAACCCGGTGCTGCGAGCAGCGTCACGATTCCGCAGACTCCTCGGCCAGAGCAGCAGCTGGCATATGCCTCGGAGACACTCATGGCTCCGTGTCTCGAGATTCACCCAGGCGTCCAGAACAACATCCTGGATGCCTCTTTGATGGAGAAGTTCTTTTGGTGAATCCTCTGAGAAGGTCCTCACCAAACTCCAAGAAGGCGGGAGGCGGTGAGAGTCGGTCAGGCAATATATACCCGACTCAGGCTTTGTTCCTTCGTGGAACCAAAGCGTTTTAAATCAACTGGACGCAGAGACAGCAGTCCCGCACCGGACCACAACAGAGGGCTCCGTTTCTCGCAGAGCCCAGGGAAAGTTGCCAGCGGGCGAAGTCAGCGCCCAGCTAAGCCGGCTCAGCCCGCAGGCCCCTCCGCCCGCCACAGCATGACTCCTTTCCGCCCCGCCCCTCAGGATCAGCGGGACATCAAGGTCGGAAGTCGTATTGTAGACTACCTGCCAGGGTGGCAGTCCATAACCAACAACAGGTGGGTCCTTCAGTTGGTCGAAAGAGGCCACTTTATAGAATCGCAGACAAGCCCCCTCGAGGCCTCCTCTGCTCTCCGTTACTCGGGTCAGCACAACTTGCTTATCAGGCAAAATACTCGCGCTCCTGCAGAAGGGAGGCGGTGGAGTATGTTCAGAGAACCAGATAGGATCCGGATACTATTCCCTCTTTCTGGTTCTGAAGAAAACAGGGACCTCTGTCCAATCTTGGACCTCAGCGACCTAAATACATCGGTCGCCTACAAATGATTGCATGGTGACCCTTCAGGTCTCATTCCCATGCTAAGGCAGGGCGCCTTCTTAGCATCCCTAGACATGCAGGCGTCTACCTGCATATCCCTGTGGCTCAAGCGCACGGAGGTTCCTGTGCTTGAGTTTCTCGGCCACCATTTCAGTTCGAACTCTTCCATTAGGACTGTCCTATTGCCCCAGGGTCTTTACCAAGTTCATGGCATGTCGTGGCGTCTTTGAAGACAGGGCCTGTGTGTTCCGATACTTGGACGATTGGCTTCTCATGGCCGCTCTCAGAGAGGCGTTATTGCTAGCTATCCAGAGCACCCAGGCTCTGTTCCAGTCTCTGGGCATCCTCATTAATTACGAGAGTCTCTCATGTCTGTCACAGAAGCTGCAGTTCATAGGGCGCGATTCTGGACACCGTCAGGGAAAGCATTTCTTCCAGCGAAAAGAGCGGAGCGCATCAGATCCCTCTGGAGGGACCTCTCAAGAAGACTGCTCCTGCAGGCTGGTCCTTCGTTTGCTCGGACACATGGCTGCGGCCATTCCAACCGTCCTTTGGCAAGGCTCACATGCAGGTAACTCAGTGGATGCTCAAGGTGCAGTGGGACCAAAGGCAAGACCACATGCAGCAGCGGTCAGAATCCACGAATGCCGTGATTCGAGACTGGCAGTGGTGGCTAGACCCAGGAACACTCTCTGTGGGTGTTCCGTCCACAGCGCCGTCCCGGAGGTGATTCTTTCCCATGACGCCTCAGGGCTGGGGTGGGGACACACCTGAACTGGTTGAGGTCCCAGGGAGCGTGGACCCCTCAAGAAGCTCATCTCCACATCAACATTTTGGAGATGAGGGGTCCTTATGCCCTGCAGGCCTTTCAGTCAGAGATTCCCGAATACTCTCATGCTTCAAACAGACAATACGGTGGTGATGTATTACCTCAAGAAACAAGGAGGTGCACACTGTTAGCCCTTTGCGGGAAGCGATGAGTGTGGGGATTGGGTAATCCGACACGGCGCGAGCCTGATTGCAGTTCACGTTCCCGAGTGGACAACACAATGCATGAGCGGCCTGAGTCATTCCCAGGCCAAGGTCCACGAGTGGGAACTTCTTCAAGGGTAGCAGAGGATCTGTTTCTTCGATGGGGCACTCCAGAACTGGACTTATTCGCTTCCCCATCCAGCATAAAACTGCCCAATTTTTGCTTGCTAGATCCAGGGCCTGGTGTTTTCTGGCGAGGCAGTGTGTCCCTCTCCTGGGTGGACAGATTCCTCTACACCTTCCCATTGATCCAGGCGTTCTTCTCAAACTGCGCGGGAGCATGCAACTGTGATCCTGGTAGCCCATTCTGGCCCAGACAGATCTGGTTCCCGTGCTAATGCAGCTGTCCGGGAACCTCCAATCCGTTGCCTTTCAGCTCCCATCTCTTGTCTCAGGAGGAAGGTTCTCTAGTCCACCGGACTTCGCTCACTGAACCTGCATGCATGGCTCCTAGAGACATAGCCATTTTGCGACATGGGGTCTCACAAGAGGTGGCGGAAGTCCTTTCCCGTGGCCAGAAAGCCGCAACGCATGCGACGTACGACGCCATGAAATGCGCGCTTTGCTTGTGGTCTCAAGCACGCCGGCCTTCCCTCTAGGATGCCGGTGAAAGTGGTGCTGAATACCTGCTTTCCCTATTCCATTCGGGTCTCGCTTAGTCCTCTATTAAGGTGCACCTCTGCGCGATTTCTGCTTACCACTTCCCAGTGGGGCAGTGCACAGTGGCATAGTGATGCCTCTCGAGATTTCCCTAAGAGGGATGTTACACTTAGGCCACCCATTAAGGATCCGGTTCCTCCATGGGACTTACTCTTTGTCCTGGAACAACTCAGCGTCCCCTTTGAACCTGCCGCGTTTTGCGAGCTGCATTTTCTGTCGTGAAAGCGTTGTTTTGGTTGCTGTCACGTCAGCAAGGAGAGTTTCCGAGCTCCACGCCTCATGTGTAAGGAGCCTTATTTAATTTTCCACCAGGACAGAGTATCTCTGTGGACGAATCCTAAGTTTTTGCCTAAGATGGTCTCTGCCCTCACTCTCAACCAGGACATCGATCTACCTGTATATTTTCCCAAATATTCCAATAGAGGAGAGGCATTGCTTCACACCCTGGATGTTCATCGCTGTCTAAGGTATTACCTGAACAGAACTAAACAGCTTATGAAGTCAGAGCAACTATTCGTTTCCTTTGCTGAGAGGATGAGGGCCAACCAGTCTCAATGCAGTCTCTTTCTCTCTGGCTTGTCAGTGTATCTCATTGCTATGACAGCAAACAGAAGCCCCTCCCGGGTACAGTCTGGGGCCATTCGACAAGGGGTGGCTACCCTCGTTTGCAGAATTTCATAACGTCTCCACCTCTGCCATTTGTACGCAGCTACTTGGAGCTCTCCACACATTCATTAGGCACTATAGCCTGGATATTGCATCACGGGCGGAGAGCGGTTTCAGCCTGGCTGCATATAGGGTCTCCTGTCCTAGAGCCAGGACTTGTCAAAGATCTTTCCTAGTTTCCTCCTCCCAGAATGCTTACAGGCGCTATTGCTTGGAAATCAGTCCTAATGGTGTAACCTGCTGCAAGAGCTGTTTCTTGAAGTAAGATAGTACAGTTACGTAAGAACTTACACGTAACAGTAGATCTTCGAGAACAGCTCTTGCAGCATAATCTCTTCCATACCATTCCCCTTGGAGGAGGCATGGCCTACCGAGCCTTGGGCAGGGCTTCGTCCTTTGTCTTTTGAAGGCGGATCCTCGGTCTCCCATTCTGATGTCATTCTGCGGCGGGAGTCTCAGCGGAGAACTGGGGAATCTGGGCGGGACCGCCCCCTGTACTTTCGCCTGGCGTGGGGCGGGACGCCGTGGGGTCCCCGCTGAAGATAGATAGCTAGCTAGAAGAATTCGTGGGTCCTGACACCTGCCGCTTCAGTCCTAATGGTGTACTCTGCTGCAAAGCTGTTCTCGAAGATCTACTGTTACGGTAAGTTCTTACGTAACTGTACTCTCCGATGGGATTTACTGCTGGTATTGGCTAAGCCCATGGGCAAGCCATTCGAACCAATGCACAGGTGTGACATCTCTCACCTGTCGTGGAAGACCGCCTTCTTGGTGGCTAGCACGTCAGCCAGAAGGATGGGAGAGCTCCAGGCGCTTTCCATCGAGTCTCCATATCTGGTCTTCCACAGGGACAAGGTTGTCCTGCACCCCACCGAAATTCCTTCCGAGGTGGTGTCGGAGTTTCACCTTAACCAGGTGTTGACTCTGCGGTGTTCTTCCCCAATCACCTCGGAGGCGAATATAGGCTCCATACTCTGGACCCTAGAAAGTGCTCTCTTATTATAAGGAGCAGACGGCTGAAGTTCGGGAGAGGTTCGCCAGCTGTTTTTCACCTACGCTGAAGCCGCACCTGGCAGACCTGCAGCCAAGTGGACGATAGGCAGGTGGGTCACCTCCTGCATAGATCTCTGCTATAGGTTGGCGGGCATGGAGCCTCCCAGAGGATAAGAGCTCATTCTACCCGCCATACCGCTGCTTCTCGTAGCTGCTTCCAGGGACATCCCTATCCAGGAAATCTGCAGGGCTGCTACCTGAAGTCAGCACACACCTTCATTACCCATTACCACATCGATCTTGGTGCACGGGATGCTGGTTTTGGGACCTCGGTTCTCCAGTCCTTATTCCCTAAGTAAGGGGTTGCGCCTTGCCTCCTCCTCCCGGAGAACTGCTGGAGTCTGCCAGATAGCGTGGATGAACAACATATCCATGTCCTAGAAATACAGGTTACTCACCTGTAACGGGAGTTCAAGGAATGGTGTATGTTGTTCATCCACACGACTCCACCCGCCTCCCCGCTTCACGACAACCTACTTCCAGCGGCTAGATCTGGTGTCATGGGCGGAGCCAGAGTTTTACCACCCGGTGGGTGGGAGGAGCCAGCTTGAAGACCTTCCGCAAGATTTAAAGTGGCAAGGAACCTGCCAGACAGTATGGATGAACAACATATACCATTCCTAGAACTCCTATTACAGGTGCGTAACCTGCATTTACTCACCTGTAACAGGAGTTCTAGGAATGGTATTTCAAACAACATGAAGTCTTGCTGTATTCTGACAATTGCAGTGATTCCCAACCTTTGAACTGCCCCGGAGAACAAAGAGTTAACTTTCTGTGCAGTGCATAGAATTCTGAGCTCGAGCTCGATTGAAGTCTGTCTGGAGTGTTTTGAACTTAAACCGTCAGATTCTTTATCTCCCACTGAATGGTTGCTCCGAGATTTCTCCTTCAGCTCGGTTCGAAGTCGGTTAAAGTTTCAGTTTTCGTGGTTTTTTAAACTGAAAAGTTATCCGCATAGTCAGTTCAGTCTCTGTCTGTGGTGCCGTGAGTACTAGATAGGAGATGTTGTTTTTCTGTGTGGAATTTGTAAAAGTGCGGCTCGGTTCAGCTGAACCGCCATTTGATAGTGTAATATTGTGTTTTGTGTGTTTTACTTAGAGGTGTGGTTACCAGTTCTTATCGGTTCTAAAAAAACGTGTTTTAGTGCGTTTTCAATACCCGTGACATGGTTAGGAACCAATAAGGGAGTCTTGCCTGGCGGTTGCCATAAAAAGGGTAAGTTGGTTAGGTTGCATCTGTCTGTGAAACCAAGGAAAAAACATGCCCACTGGGTTTCAACACTGCAGTGAGTCTGGGAGGTCTTTGCTAAGGCCAATCCCACACCACCTGTATTTATTATCTGGGGTTTGACCACCTCGATTCAGACTGCCAAGCGTGTAAAATGTTCCCAAATCTACCCTTGAGAAGAAGTTAGGCACACTGAGGGAAAAGGAGGCGAAGTCCGCTGCCTGTATGGCCAGCCCGGTTCAGTTTCACCGAGAGCCAGAAGGAGTGCCCTCTGACCAGGGCGATACTTCATCGGGTAAAGGAGAGCCGATTCGAGGATCAGTTCCGACAAAAGAAAAACAAAGACAAATCGACCGGTTCGGATCCAGAGGTTCATGTCTGACCACTGAAGAGATAGCCAGAGCTTAATCAGATTGTGGGATCACTCCATCCAGTTCCTTCGATCCGGCTCCTTCTGGCAGGGGTTGGTTCGGTTGGTTCCCTAGTTCAAGATTGTACATTCAAGATTTTATGAACCAGAATTTGAAGGGAAGGGAATTTGAGGATGATGATGGAAGTGAGGGTCTGGATGTGCCTGTGGAACCGGACATCTCCCCAGACAGACCTTCAGGTGTTTCCCTCCTAGGCTTCTGAGTCCCCTTCTCACTTTTATGTTCTACAGAAAGGTGGCTGAAACTCTCCAGCTTCCTATGGAGGAGACTGTGGAAGATCAAGAGGAGCCTGATTATGTAGAGATGATGGACATCCCAGAGTTCTGGAGACTGTCTATTCCCTCCACAAATCATTTGGAAACAGACACAAAAAATCCTAAAGTCTCCTAACACTATACCTCCTGTGGATGGAAGAATGGACAAGAGGTATGCACTCTCAGACTCAGACATGGAGTTCTTATATCAGCAATGCAGCCATGTTGGGGTAGTGCAGTCTGCTGCCTGTGACAAGGCAAATATTCCCTTGGCTTCACACCCCCAGGCAAGGACTCCAGGAAGATTGATGCCATGGCAAAGAAGCAGTACATGGCATCTTCTTTGGGACTCAGGCAGGCGAATTACATGGCCTATACAGCCAGGTATCAGAAGTCCAGGTTGGACTCTGTACTGGCACTGGCTAAACAGGCCTCCCCAGCTAGCCAAGGAGCTGGAGGCGGTGGCTGCAGATGGGATTGAGGCATCTAAGGTTCAGTTTCATGCTGCTGTGGACTCCAATGATGTGTCATCAAGAGTCATGGCTACATGTGGCTCTTTGGAGGATGGCTTGGCTCAGATGTACTAGCCTCTCACAGGATACCCAGGCTAAGGCCATGGATTTCCCTGTGGTGGGTAATTCTCTGTTTGGGAGCAGACAGAGAATTACATGAAAAAATGGATGAGCACAGGACCACTTACAGGAGTGCTCAGGCCCTAGGAGAGGCAGGCAACTCCTCAAGGTAGCAGTCTAGGGGCAGGGGCAGGCCTTTTCAAAGGCCTTTTACCAAGCATAGGCCTCTTCTTCTTCCTTTTCTCAGAGGGGTCTTCAGAGGAGAGGCAGAAGGAGATGAGCAGGGCTGCATCCACTCCTCAGCCTAAAGCCCCTGCCAAGCAGACACCCTGATGGGCCTGCCAGAGTCGACTCTCCTATTCCAGTAGGGGCAGGCTGGCTTACTTTGTCCAGGACTGGATGTCTATTACATCAGACAAGTGGGTCCTGGAGGTAGTAAGCCAGGGACTGAGTTCTCAGCTTCAGAAAATTTCCAAAGATGAGAGCCAGATCTTTCCACCTACAAGTCTCTCGGAAACCCTTTGCCCTAAAGGCAGGGTTTCTTCTCTCTAAGCTTTAAGAGCCAGAGAGAGTACTTACCCTACACTGGGGCAAGGACTGTACTCCAGGTACTCCTTACCCCAAAAGACAGGGAGTGGCTGACCATCCTAGACCTAAGATATCTAAACAAACATCTCTTAAAACCAAAGTTCAAGATGATAACTCTGGGAATAATCCTTCCTCTCTAAGGCCAGGGCACTGGCTAGCCTCCCTGGACCTCAAAGATGCCTACTTTCACATTCCCATCAGGTGCTCCACAGAAGTACCTCAGGTTCGAGTTGCCCTCAGGCCACTGTCAGTTCAGAGCAATGCCCTTTGGCCTAACTTCAGCTCCAAGGGTTTTCACAAGTGCCTGGCAGTAGTAGTTGCCTTTCTAAGAAGTCAAAAGATTTCCATTTTTCCATATCTGGATGATTGGCTAATAGTGGGTCAGTCTCCAGACCAAGTCAAGTCTCACCTGCAAGTGACCCAGCAAGTGCTCACTCTCTAGGGTTTCTTCTCAACATTCCCAAGTCAGTTCTCGAACCAGTCCAGCTTCTTAGCTTTATAGGGGCAGAGCTGGATACTGTCAAAGCAAGAGCCTTTCTTCCCTGGAAGGGCAAGAGTTCTTATAGAACTGGTGTCTTCCTTCAGCCTTCAGGTGTCTCGACCAGCAAGGCATTTCCTCCAGCTCTTGGGCCACATGGCAGCTTCTACAGCAGTGGTCAAGGGGCAAGGATTCAGATGAGGAATATTCAGTTCCACCTGAGAGCTTTTTGGTCTCAGAGGAGAATCCCTTACCAAACTGATCCCAGTGACTCTGATCTTGATCCAAGCCCTCAATGGTGGCAGGATCAGGACAATTTAAGACAAGGTGTTCCGTTTGTTACTCAGCCTTGCTCAGTGGTCCTTACCATAGATGCTTCTCTTCTGGGCTGGGGCCCATCTGAGGGTCCCTCATTGCCCAGGGCTGTAGTCCCCAATAATCCCTTCTCCACATAAGTCTCCTAGAGCTCAGGGCAGTTTTCTGGCCCTAAAAGCTTCTCAGTCAGTACAGAACAAGGTGGTTCAAGTCAGAACGGACAACACCACCACCACCACCATGTGGTACATCAACAAGCAGGGAGGCACTTGGTCCACGGCCTTGTGCACAGAAGCCATGGAGTTGTGGTACCTGTCTTACTCCTGCAAACCTCTCTTGTAGCAGTTCACCTTCCAGGCATGGACAATGTGCTAGCAGATGCACTAAGTAGGATCTTTCAGGGCCATCACGAATGGTCCCTGGACCCTCAGGTGTTGTGATTTTTTCAGGTGGGGCACTCCAGAGATGGATCTCTTGCAGCCCCAGACAATCACCAACTCCTCTCTTTGTTGCAGACCTCCAGTCTTGGGCTCAGTCCTCTGGGCCCTGATTTCTGAATTGGGAAGGAAGTTTCTGCACGCCTTTTCCCCACTTCCCACTCCTGTTCAAGTTTTGGTCAAAATAAGGTTTCAACCTTGCAAGGTGATTCTGATTGCTCCAGATTGGGCCAGACAGCCCTGGTACTCCTTGTTGCTGTCCCTAACAGTCCATCTTCCCTGTCTCTTCCCAGGAATTACAACCTGTTAACATCCTCTCTGGGAAGGATTTGGTACCCCAATCTTCAGAGTCTCAATCTCAAGGCATGGCTCTTAAGAGTTAGAGTTTTCAGATCTGCATCTTTCCCAAGGGGTTCTGGATATTCTCAAGGCTTCTCGAAAGCCTCCACCAGAAAGACTTACAACTCCAAAAGGAAGACATTCAGCATTTGGTGTTCTAAGAAGCATATTTCTCCAGACACTGCTGGATTGCCTCATGGTTCTGGATTATATGGTCCATCTTAATGGCCTAGGTCTCAGATCAGCTACTCTCAAGGTACACTTGTCAGCTGTTTCTGCGTTTTTGTCTTTGAGGAGTCTTCCTCACTATCTTCCTATCCTGTGTTCTATAAATTTTTAAAGGATTGCTTCACACCAATCCTCCGTTTAGAGACCCTGCCCATGCCTGGGATTTAAATGTTTGCATTGTTCAACTTATGCAACCTCCCTTTGTGCCTATGTCTTCAGCAGAGCTTAAGAACTTGACTTGGAAATCTGTGTTCCTGGTAGCCATTACCTCTGCCAGGCGTATCAGTGAATTGCAAGCCCTGTCAGTGGAACCTGATTTCTATCTCATTTCACAGGGATAAAAGTGGTCCTTGGAACCAATAGAAGGTTCTTGCCCAGAGTGGTTTCAGACTTCCATTTAAACCAGTCTGTGTCTCTTCCTGTTTCTTCACTGATCATTCTTTCTCAGCAGAGAGAGGCTACACAGTTTAGATGTTAAAAGAACCCTTAGTTACTACAGAGGCGTACCAAGGGTCACAGGTTTGACTCCCTCCAGTTGTTCCTCACTTAAGGAGAAGTGGAAGGGCAAACCTGCCACCAAAAGATCTATTGCCAGGTGGATTGTGTCTTGTATACAGTTGTGCTATGAAAAACTGGGAAAACTCCACCCTCAGTCCTGAGGGCTCATTCCACAAGAGGTACAGCTGCTTCCCTGGCTGCTGCCAGGGATATCCCTCTCTTAGAAATTTGTCAAGCAGCCACCTGGAAACAGTCCATACCTTTACCAAGCATTACTCTCTGGATATCCAGGCTAGGAGTGATGCTCGGTTTAACATAAGCATACTTCAGAGCCTATTCCCAGAGTAGGTTCTGTCCCTCCTACTTGGAGGTACTGCTTGGTAGTTCGCAGTTGTCAGAATACAGCAAGACTTCATGTTGTTTGAAGAACAAAATTACTCACCTTAGTAATTATGTTTCTTCTCATGTAGTCTTGCTGTATTCTGATACCTCCTCCCTCCTGTCTCCCTCTCAGAACCTGTTTTGGGAAGTGGGTGGGCAGGTGCAGTGTGCACCCCAGGGGTGTTTTGCTTGCACCCTCCTCCTCTTTGTTTGGGTGCTGATTTATTATTGTTATTTGTAGTAGATTGGTTTTGGGTTTTGGTTTTTGACTTGAATCTTCCTGGGAATCCAAAACCTTTTGTAGTCATTTGACTAGTAGGAATTTTTACAATTTCCACATAGAATTTTTAGTTAGTTGGGCTCCGTAAGAATCTGACGGTTTAAGTTCAAACGCCTCCAGACAGAGACTTCAACCGAGCTCGAGCTCAGCATTCTATGCCCTGCATAGAAAGTTAACTCTTTGTTCCCTGGGCAGTTCAAAGGTTGGGATTCACTGCGATTGTCAGAATACAGCAAGACTCCATTAGAAGAAACATAATTACTAAGGTGGTAATTTTTTTCATGTTGTTCATCCACACAACCACCCGACCTCCCGGCTCGGCGCAACCTGGCTTTCAGCCAGGCTAGATCTGGTGTCATGGGGCGAGCCGAGAGTTTACCACCCGGGTGGGTGGGAGGAGCCAGCTTGAAGACTTTCTGGCAAGATTTAAAGCGGCAAGGAACCTGCCAGTAAGTGTGGATGAACAACATATACCATTCCTAGAACTCCTGTTACAGGTGAGTAACCTGTATTTTTGTTTGCTGTTACTTCAGCTCGAAGAATTTCAGAGCTTCAGGCTTTAGCATGTAAGGAGCCTTATCTAATTTTCCACAGGGACTGGGCGGTCCTGAGGACAAATCCTAAGTTTTACCAAGGTGGTGTCGGAAGTCACACTGAACCAATCAGTGGAGCTTCCAGTTTTCTTTCCGCCCCTGCCAACAGAGGTGAGGCACTCCTGCACACCATGGATGTCCATCGATCCTTCGATGTTACATACACGAACAAAGGATATCCGTAACAGTGATCAGCTATTTGTTTCCTTTGCCCCATTACTGCAGGCAAGCTGTTTCTAAGCAGTGCCTTTCCAATTGATTAGGTAACTGTATGCTTCTGTTACCAAAAATCGACAAACCTTTGCGGGTCCCATCAGAGTCACTCTACCAGGGGCATGGCTGCTTCCCTGCCTTTTTGGGAACATTTCTGTGGCTGATATCTGTGCTGCAGCAACGTGGAGTTCTGTTCATACCTTTACCAAACACTACAGTCTGGACATTGCTTCTAGGCAGAGGGCAGGTTTGGCCTAGCTGTTTTGCAGGGCCTTCTGTCCAGGCTAGGTCCATTCTAGTTCCCAGTTTTGTTGGAGTTTGGCTATCTCTTCCTACCTTATTTCTCTCAGTCTCTCCTCTGCGTGGACTGCTTAGGATTCAGTCCTATATGTAATGACCTACCGAAGGAACCTCTTGAAGTAAGATAGTACAGTTAAGTAGGAACATACCATAACAGTAGGTCTTGAGAGATTCCTTCAGTAGGTCATATTTTCCCTCCCTCCTCCCTTCCTTTATTTAATATAAAGGGACTCCAAATCCTTCCTGTTTACTCCTGCTGTCAGGCCTCTTCCAGACTCCGGCGGAGAACTGGAGGGACGGCCGTGGGGACCGCCCACTATATATGTGGTCACGCCTGACGCCAGTCACATGATGACGGGTGGGCGGTCCCCATCAGGTATTGCTAGAAAAGTCTGCCATGCAGCCCAGATGCCAGGTGGCGCTAGTCCTATTAGTAATGACCTACTGAAAGAACCTCTCTCGAAGATATACTGTTACAGTAAGTTCCTACTTAACTGTACTATGTCAACCTACAACTAAGCAAAATTAGTCTGATACAATCTGGTATACTACCATAAATAGTAAGTGAATCAAAAGGTTTTACACAAAGTGCAGATTGGAACCAGCCCCACACTTGAGTGTTGGGGCTCATGGTGGTGACTGTTCCTATTTATAAGAATATGTTTTAATTGAATTGTTTTCCTTGAACTGTTTGCTATAAGGTCATTAAACTCCATGTCTCTTAAGCTTAAAGATCTGCCTTAGAAGTCTGAGGAGCTTATGACCTCCACATGGCCACCACAGTGCAGTGGACATCCTTTAAAAATTCTTAAGGTTCTAGTGCATCCAGGCGTAGACTTGATTCAAGCAGTGTGATCATACATAAATCCTTTAGAAGAAACACAGTTACTACACTGAGTAACCTTTCCTTCTTAATTCTGTACCAAGGTTGTGCAGGTCTCTGGCAGACTTGTTTCGAACTAAGTAATTTTATAGAAATATTATTTCTAGGGACTTGGATATGTTGTTCAATCCACACTTATTGGCAGGTTCCTTGCCGCTTTAAATCTTGCGGAAGGTCTTCAAGCTGGCTCCTCCCTCCCACCCACCCAGGTGGTAAAACTCTCGGCTCGCCCCATGATGCCAGATCTTCCTTACGCTTGGAAGCTCAGGTTCCCTCCTTAGCGTTCTGCATTTTAGACTGGATCCTAACTCTTCGGTTCGTCCAAAACTAGTTTGAAGTTTTCTAAACTTTGGTCTTCATCATCCCTCGGGCTCGATGGACAAATTGATTCCGGCTTTTAGGTGCCCTTGCGGGCAGAAATGTCCAGGATGGATCCGCACTCCACGTCGTCTACTGCCTAGGCCTAGATCATGACCCGCAGGCCTACGAGTTGTGGCGCTTTTTGTACGTCCTGGAGGAGATCATGCTGCCAGTTAGGCTGGGCGCCCAGCGTTACCGCGTGCGTCAAAAGCGCTCATGGGCGGTGTCTACGGCAGCTCGAGAATATGATCGCCTCGAGGAGGAGGAAGGCCCAGGCCGCATCTTACTCCTCCTCGGCCGCGGTCATTTATCCCGCTCTCTGAGTTCCTCGTGACTCTGCTTCATTCAGGAGCTTTGTCAGTCCCTTTCCACGAATGGAGGGCCAGCTCGGGACATCCTCCTCGGCCCAAGAAGAAGGAATCGATAGGTCCAATTGCCGGCGCTCGCGGGGGAGCGGGAGAGGTCTCCTTCCCGGACAGCCGACCGCTGACTTCAGTCGGTTTGGCTCAGGCCGCTGGCTTCACAGTGTCCCTGTCAGGCCAGCCTGCCGAGACTCCAGTCGTCGCAGTCGGGATTTTCCTGGACCCGTCGGACGGGTTGTCGACTGGTGAAGCCGACAACCCCACTCCTCGCCGTTCCCCGGTGGAGACAGAGGATCTGCCTGCGCCCAGGTGGCAGTCCCGGCTAAAGTGCCGAGCCGAGGGAAGAGCGGGTGTCCCCTGCCTTCCCAGACCATCTCGGTCACCCTGAGGTCTCGGTCTTGGACTTCATCTCGGTCAAGCCGTTCCCGCCGACACCGACAGTCTCGGTCTTGGTACGGAGCATGGGCGACACTGTTCCTCTTCGCCTCCTCCCTCGGATGAGGAGAGGCTTCGACGAATCATACGACGCCACGAGGAGCTTATGTGGCAGCAGTTACTGTTGTCCGGGACTAAATCGACCGATTCGCCCCCAGCTGTCAAGTGGCTGTCGCCCGAATGACCGGAAGCAACTGCTCGCCCCAGTCGAGATGCCCATTCCTGGGCCGTTGTTCGGCCGAAACCAGCTGCTCCACCGATTGTGGTGGAACCTCCGCCTCACAACCGAAGTCTGGGCACCGACCAAGGATTCTCAGTCGGGTCTGGCCTGCCCCACAGGTTGTCGGTCACCCTCACTCACGACCGTCCTCGGCAGGTGGTGGGTGGCTCAGGGCGAGGCAGCTCTTCGCAGACTCTTGGGAGTCCGATGACGACTCCTCCCTGTTCTCCAGGCAGGTCGACCTGGAGTTCTCAGCGGTCCAATCACTGGACGTTAGCCCATCGTCCTTCTTGGGTCTGCTCCGCTCTTCTCTGAGTCCACGGGATGCAGCTCGAGCCCGTGTCCAGCACGGGCAAGTATCCCAGACGGAGATACTGGACCGAGGATTCCCCACGGAGGCCTTTCCGTGGCTGAGGCCATTGTCGGCCCCAGCCTTGGAGCTGGCAGCTGCCTGCTTCATCCTGCGCTTGGCCAGGAAGTAGTCGATCCCTACCGCTCTTTGCCCAGTTTCTCGAGCACCCTCTGCTGAGGGGTTGGTCACCGACAGCGTCTTCCGGCGTTCGGAAGCGCCGGGACGTGGATAAGCCCTCCCGACAAAGAGTCCAAAAGCTGGACTTTGCCGGGCGCAAGGTGTCACGCTGCATCCTCCTCGGCCTCCGACAGGCCAGCTCGGCCATGCTGATGGCACACTTCTCCCACGCCCTCATGGGCTCCTTGGATGAGGTTGTCCCTCGCCTCCTGGCCAACCTGCAGACCACGGTCCGGTCAGGTGCGGGACCAGGGTAGGCGGTGGCGAAGCAGCAGCTTCAGACTGCTCTGGACATGGGTGATTCCTGCGCCAGGTCAGTAGCGGCTGTGGTGGCCATGCACGCAGGCGTGGCTGAGGATATCCACCTTCACGGCAGATACCCAGCACAAGTTGGCAGGCGTCCCTTCTTGGGACTGACCTCTTCGACCCTGGAGTGGAGGACACCTCCAGCGGATCAAAAGTCCAATGCCACTCTGGACTCTGTCACCTCTGCCCAGAGGGACAAAGGCCGCCATCAACAACAACATAAGTCCTTCGCCCTTCGGCCCCTGCAGCACGACCGCCCAACAGCACCAGCAACAGGGCCAGCAGGCTCAAGCTAGCGCCCCAAACCAAGCAGGGCTTCCTCCAACAGGAAGCAAGGAGGTAAGGCCCAGGAGGTCCCTCAGCCGGTTCCTCCTCCAAGCCTGCCCAGTGACGGGTTGAGGGTGCCTCCCCAGCATCGTCACTCCCTGGGTTCCCCCATGGGGGACGGCTCCGCCACTTCCTTTCCGCCTGTTCCGCTATCACCACGGACTGCTGGGTGTTGGATGTGGTAGGAAAGGGCCTGCCTCTGGAGTTCGAGCAGACCCCACCCTTTCAGTCGTCACCCTCGGGCCCACGGTCCGCAGCCTCGCTGTCGCCCGTAAGCCGATATTGCCCTGTTCCTCAAAAGCGGTGATCAGGAAGGTGGTGATTCTCCTCCTCCAGACCGGGGTTTGTGTCCAGGTATTTCCTGGTCCCACAGCGGATGGGGGCTGGCACCCCATCCTCGACCTGCACGACCTGAACAGGTTCCCAAGGTCTCGGACCTTCAGGATGGTCACTCTGGCTCAGATAATCCCATCCTTGAACGAGGCATGTGGTTCTGTTCCCTGGACCTCCAGGACGTGTTCTTTCATGTCCCGATCCGTCCATCTCATCAGAGATTCCTCAGCTTCAGAGCGGAGGGATCCCTTTCAGTTCGGGCCATGCCCTTCAGCCTCTGTCTAGCTCCCAGGGTCTTCACCAAATGCATGGCAGGGTGACAGCATTCCTCGGTGCCAAGGGTCCGGATGTACCCCTACCTGGACAACTGGCTGATTGCAGCCCCTCCAGAGCGGAGGTGGAGTGGTCCAGAGATCTGGCCTTTCAGATTGGCCTCCTCATCAATGAGGCCAAGTCCGGAACTCGATGTCGAAGCAGGTATTACTCTTCATCGGGAAGAGCTCAGCTCTCTTCAAGCCAGAGCTCGGCTCCCGCGGACAGGGCCGAGGTTCTTTCCTCCTTTGCCCAATCATTTCTGGTTGGGCAGTCGCATCTGCCGGGACTTCCTGCGCCTCCTGGGCCTCATGGCGGCCTGCACCAGCGTGGTCCGTTTGGCCCATTGGTACATCGTCCCCTTCAATGGGACTGGACAGCCAGTGTTCACAACACTGCGATCCGTTGACCAGCCCGTGACAGTGACCCAGGAGATGTGGAATGCTCTCCAGTGGTGGACCGTTCCAGCACATCTGCGGGAGGGCATCCCATTCGGCCTGCCCCGAGCCAACAGTCTCCCTATCGACTGATGCATCTCTGATAGGTTGGGGTGCCCATCTGGGGAGCACAAAGCGCACAGCCTCTGGTGCCTCGGGAGTCCCGATGCCATATCAACCTGCTGGAGCTCCGGAGTGGTCCGCCTAGCTCTCACCGCCTTGGCTCTGTTTCTACGGGGTCAAGTGGTTCCAGGTCCAGACGGGCAATACCACGACCATGTACTACCTAAACCGCCAGGGCAGGACGCGGCCCATGCTGTTATGCAAGGAAGCTCTCTGCATATGGTCCTCGTGCGCAGCCTGGAGGCAGATCTCCTAGCCATTCACGTGGCAGGAGCCTCCAACACCCTGGCCGATGCCTTAAGCCGGATAGGGCTGCGCTCATGAGTGGTCTCTCCTGCCGAGGTAGTACAAGATCTGTTCTCCCACTGGGGCACGCCTCAGGTGGACCTGTTTGCCTCCAGGAGAATGCGAATCTGAGACTGTTCCATCCGCCCCCTCAGCAGGGCTCGCTGCAGGAGATGCCTTCTCGAGGCCGGGATCCTGGCCTCTTCTACACCTTTCCCCCATTTCCCTTGATCCACAAGGTGCTTCTCAAGGTGAGGAGGGACAAGGCGAGGTGATTTGGTAGCCCCAGACTGGCCCCGCCAGTTCTGGTATCCGGATCTCCCTCAGTCTCAGCTCCAGGCTCCTGAGGCAGCTTCCAGCCCGCCCGGACCTGATCTCAGTCAACCAGGGAAGGTATTCCATCGGACCTTCAATCCTGCACCTGACGGCGTGGTTCCTGGCGGCTAGAGTTCCAGGCCTTGGGTCTTTCCGACGAGGTCCTCAACGTCGTTGAGGCGTCCCGTAAGCAGTCGACCAGGAAATGCTATGCCTTCAAATGGAAGAGATTTTCCATTTGGTGTCAGGGTAAGAGCCTGGACCTTCCTCCTGTCCCTTGGCAAGCATTCTGGACTACCTGTGGTCCTTTCTCAACAAGGGCTTGATTGGGCGAGCCTTTAAGGTGCACCTGGCAGCCATCTCTGCTTACCAGTCGCGGGCGGGAAGCAGTCGGTGGTGCAGGATAAGGTGGTCTGGCGCTTTCAAGGCCTTGATCACATTTCCCCTCGGTGCGGGAACCTCTCCCACCTGGATCTACTGCTGGTATTGGCCAAGCTCATGGGCAAGCCATTGAACCAATGCACAAGTGCGATATCTCCCACCTGTCATGGAAGACTGCCTTCTTGGTGGCTATCACGTCAGCCAGAAGGATGGGAGAAGCTCCAGGCGCTTTCCATTGAGTCTCCTTATCTGGTCTTCCACAGGGACAAGGTTGTCCTGCGCCCCCACCAAGTTCCTTCTGAAGGTGGTGTCGGAGTTTCACCTTAACCAGGTGTTGACTCTGTCGGTGTTCTACCCCAGTCACACCTCGGAGGCTGAATATAGGCTCCATACTTTGGACCCTAGAAGGCGCTCCGCTTATTATAAGGAGCGGATGGCTGACGCTCGGGGAGAGGTTCGCCAGCTGTTTGTCACCTACGCTGAAGTTGCACCTGGCAGACCTGCAGCCAAGCGGACGATAAGCAGGTGGGTCACCTCCTGCATAGATCTCTGCTATAGGTTGGCGGGCATGGAGCCTCCCAGAGGGATAAGAGCTCATTCTACCCGCCATACCGCTGCATTGGTGGCTGCTTCCAGGATGTCCCTATCCAGGATATCTGCAGGGCTGCTACCTGGAAGTCGGTATATGCCTTCATTACGCACTACCACTTCGACCTTGAGTCACGCCGGGATGCTGATTTTGGGGCCTCGGTTCTCCAGTCCTTATTCCCTAAGTAGGGAATGGCGCCTTGCCTCCCTCCTCCTGGAGAACTGCTAGGAGTCTGCCCAGTAAGTGTGGATTAAACAACATATTCATGTCTCTAGAAATACAGGTTACTCACCTGTAACAGGAGTTCTAGGAATGGTATATGTTGTTCATCCACCACAAACCCTCAACCTCCCTGGCTTGACGCACAACCTGGCTTCCAGCGGGCTAGATCTGGCGTCCATGGGGCGGAGCTGAGTTTTACCACCGGGTGGGTGGGAGGAGCCAGCTTGAAGACCTTCCGCAAGATTTAAAGCGGCAAGGAACCTGCCAGACAGTGTGGATGAACAACATATACCATTCCTAGAACTCCTGTTACAGGTGAGTAACCTGTATTTTAGTTTTAGCTGTTAAAAGCCTACAGCTGAGGGTCTGCCCAGTGGCCCAGCAGGTAGAGCATTGTGCTTTTGTGCTGGTGACCCAAGTTCAGGAAAGAGTTCACGAAAGATGTTTAGATGGCCCAGGGCTGGGTTGTGCCATTGCTGCATCGCAGTGCTCCCAACCTGGGAGGGATGGTGCCATGTTATGCTACTCGGGTGTCACCTTGCAGTTGTCTGGGAACTAATCTCTAGAAGGTGTACCGATCATGTCAAGGTCAGACGGGCTATACACGATGTATAGCAGGAGGGCAGTGAGAAAAGGGCAAAAACACCAACAGAACACTGTGACATCTCATTCTATTGGAAGCCCTGCACCTGCTGACCAGGTGCTGCCTCTGACTCCAGACTGTGCTCGGGGGGTGCCACCCCTTCCGCCTTGTCCCACCATGAGGGGTTAATTCATGAGGGACTCTTGGAGGAGTAGCTGATTTCTGGTGATGGCTACGTGACAGAGCTGGTGGACCAAAGCCTGGTATGTGCCAGTGGGAAGGGGACGATAAAAACCTCCACAGAAAAAAAAAAAAACGTTGATTTAATTCATTTTCAGCTTCTGCAACAGGGATTGAGAAATGTCTAGGCTAAGCTGGCCATGATCTGATACCACTTCATATTGCCTTTGGAACTAGGAGGCGTGGTCTGGAGTGGATTCAGGCCCTCTGGTCAAAACATGATGAGGTGATGAAGTTGACAACTTATGTTAGTACTGGGTGGTATCAGCCACAGCACTAAAAAGCATCCTTTGTCAACCAATTTGAAGAGTGGAATTGAGATTGGGTGCTCATCCCATCAGACAGAGCAAGGGTTTACAAAGTATGCGTCATGACTCAGACTTAGGCATGCAGTATTTGATTTGTGCTTGACAGGCACCAAGTCCTATCTTTTACTTTAGCTGAACTTGCAAGAGTGTTTTTCCTGTATTTTGTTATTCGGTTTAGCAAGTTAACAACCATCGCCCATCATGCAACAGTTCCTAAATGTAAGATTGTGTAAATTCCATGTACAGTATTTTTTGCATAAATTTCATATTTCTTTTTGAAGTGGGCAGCAGAAAGCTTGTTAGGCATGGATGTGGGTGGGCCTCAATCAAAAAGACTGAAACCCTTGGAAATATAGAATGAGTGACAATGTATGTTAGCAGAATGTGAGGGACTAGGAAGTCAAGTGGTTAACAAACAAGTGGGCTAATCAGTTGTCTTTTTATTTATTTGTAGATTTTTGACATACCAGGTTCACATTTTGCTAATACATTGTGATACAGAGTGTGTTTGAATACATTATAGACAACTTGACTGTCTGACCATCATTGTAAACATTGTCCTATCTGGTCCGCTAGCACTGGGGCAGAGTGCCAACCTACGTGCCGACAACCCGGGTTCAGGAGCGGATCTGGACATCGGAAGGACCGGCCGGGGAGAAGGATTGAGTGTCCCTGACTCTCTCCTCTCCAGGGGAGGGGATTGAGTGTCGGTGCACTACGGACACCTAGCGGAGGCTGGGTGTACCGCACACTGTTTCCAGTACGTTGGGGGAGGCAGGCTGGATGCTGGCTGTCATTGCACACCCCGTCCCTATATAGGGAAAAAATTGCAGCGGGCCCGCCTCCATGAAGTCTCCTCTGGCTTCAGTCAGCCTCCTAGTCAGCTCTCCCAGATGGTCACTAGTATTGCGGCACCTATGGGGAGAGGTGCCTCGACCCCACCCCTGAAGGTGAAGCCATGGGTGCTGGGAGAGCACAGGCACTGTAGGAGGTGGGAGCCTGGAGGCCGAGACCGAGGCGGATGCTGGTGAGTGGCTGCAGCAAAAGAACAAAATAAAAAAAACAAAAACATTGTCCTTCGATATTTGGTTCAGGCCACTATACAGTAACTCTCACCTCAGGAATGCTCCAATATTCCTAACTCTTAAGCAGTATGTCTTTAAGCCAGATCTGCCGGAGATGGAACGTTATGCTAATAATGGAATCATTAGCTCGTGCCAGTTTTTCCAATGCTGTTGCCACCTATCGACTGCCTATATTCTAACCTCAGATTTCTCTGCCACCTGTCGAGACTAGGCAGCTCGAGATCCTCTCCTCTTCATCATCTCGCTGTGAAACTTATAAAATCTATATGAGTGTTATTTTATTTTCATCTTTTGCCCTTATCTCTTGTTTGTAGTTAACCGTTAGCTTTATTTTACTTAAATTGCTTATTTTCTCAGTTTCTTCCGGTTCGGATAACTGGTGGGGAACCGAGGATTTTTTTAGTCTTTAGCGGAGTTTATTGACTGAAACTCCATTAATTTAAAGTAAATCACTTTGTTAAACTGTCTTTTTGTAACCGCTAATATCAGTTACTGAACTGCTAATCCTAGTTCCTTTTTCTTGATTCCGGTTCTGATCGGTTCCTGAACAGACTACAACCGATCGTTTTATTTTTAAAAGTTTAAATTAATTCATGTTGCAGTTTTGGACTGTATTTTACAAAATGTCTAAAAACCTAAGAAAAGCAGCGAACCCAGTTTAAAATACTGTACAGAGTGTGGAGAAGTTTTTGCCAAGGCAGATAAACACACTTCTTGTGTTGCCTGCCTTGGCTGTGATCATTTGAAAGCTGATTGTGAAATTTGCAAGACCTTTCCTGAGAAAATGCATGAAAAACATTTGGAAAGAACTTAAAATGAAATTGCCTCCCTCTAAGGGTGCCTCAGGCTCTGACCAGCCAACACCCTCAGTGGCTGTGGGTGAAACCACAGAGACCACAACTTCTACCACTGATGCAGGTGCAAATGCCATTACAGAAAGGCCTGCTGAACCAGCTAGCTCTCTGGTTCCTTTGAAAAGACAAAGAAAGAAAGCACACAGAACCCCTGCTGATCAGCATCAGGGGACTTCTGGTGTGGCTGTAAGCATGCCTACTCCTCTGGAGATTGCACAGGCTTTTAAATTCTTGCAGGCCTACAGGTGATGCTGCCTGCTGGACAGCAGTCAACAGTTCAGACCCTGTTGAATCAACCAAGTCCTCCCTGCATGATGTCAGAGAAGATTATGGGAGGTCGCACCTATAAAAAGCTTTCAGCTTAGTGTGCCACTCCTGGTTAAACAATAAAAAAAAAAAAAAAAAAAAATGAGAGAGGAGGTTGAGGGGAGGCTATAGAGCCTGAAGTCTCTCCTGATCAACAGTTGGCTCACCTCCCAGGGCATCAGAGGATTATTCATCCCATTTTACTTTTGTCCCCAAAAATGGTAGATGCTCTGGACATCTCTTCCACTGAGGTGATGGAAGATGAGGAGGAAGCAGAATACTTGGAAATGATGGGGTTAACACCCACCAAAATTTCTGCTTTCCATAAATAAGCTTTTAAAAGCGATTTGGTGAAACTCCTCCAGACACCTGGGTCTGTCCCTCCTTTGGATAAAAGGTTGGACAAGAAATACCAGCTGGATAGGGAAGGGATGAATTTTATTCTAGGATTGTGGGTATGTTGCTCATCCACACTTCTTGGCAATGTCCCGTTCCCTTTAAATCAACGAGAAAGTCTTCAAGCTGGCTCCTCCACCCACCCAGGTGGTATAACCCTCGGCTCCTCCCATGGCGCCAGATCTTCCTTTCCGCTGGAAGATTCAGGTTGTCTCATTGTGCTCTCGCATTTGTAGGCCCTGGTTTCCAAACCTTGAGTTATTCTGAAAATTACGCCTTGTTCGCGCAATTGTTTTTCTCGATCATGGAAGACAAGTCTTCCGTGGATTTCGCCGGTGCTCGTGTGGCCAGAAGATGTCATGCACCGACCCACATGCCACATCGTTTACTGTTTGGTGTTGGCCATGACACCCACGGCCGTCACAGTTTTGCCTCGTTCCAACCTAACGTCTCGACAACTGTCTTGCACGCCTTAAGCTGGGGAGGCCCAAAAACGGAACCCGCCAGTGAAATCCAAGGAGGCCTGGTAGGTGGTTTCCATGGCCACAGGATCCACTGAGCAATTGGAGTGCATGCAGGCCTTTGAGGAGGAAGCTGCTCGCGCTGTAGAATCTTCCTTTCTGAACTTCTTTGTTCCACTCAACCTGGGCTCCACCTTCTCAGGTTCCTTCCGAGAGGTGTGCCAGTCTCTCCCGACTAAGGGTGAGAGTCCTGCGGGCATGTACTCCTCTCAGTCCTGTAAGTGGGAGAAGGACCTGGGACCATCTTCGTCTCCAGAGGAGACGTTCTTGGGATTGGGAGTGATCTTGGTCCCAGGAGCCGCCATTTCGACTTCAGTTGAAATCGCCTTTTCGCCGCTGCCTTCTTGGCCTTGCCGCCTGGCCAGTTGACTGAAGTGTCGATCGACAACGTTGAGATAATTCTCGACCTGATCAACCCTTTGTCGCCGACTCCAGTCGCGGACTCCTCACTCGGACTCCAGTCCTTGCTTTCCCCAATGAAGAGACCCAGTCTGCTGGGAATCCTGCAGAAGTGTTCCTTGACCTCGGGAAGTCACCAGTCCCACCAGTGTCTCCCGAGCGACCGAGTTGGCCCATCCGATCTTGATCGAGGTCTCAGACCCCTCGGCTGAAAGGCTGAGTAAAGTCCATAAGCGCCTAAAAGAGGCAACACACCATCGGTCGTCCTCATCATCCTCAGATGAGGAGAGGCTTCGCGAAAGCTCCATCAGCACCACGAGGACCTCATGTGGCAACAGCTGATCTTGTCCGGCACAAGCCTACCCCGGAAAATTAGTTGGCTCGCCTCCCAGGCTGAAGCCAACCTCTGGAGCTGATTGTCAGTTCCTCCGCCCACGGAGCCGGTGAAACCTCTGGTTCGCCTTAAGCGGTTTCTCCAACCATTTTGGTGGAACCACGCCAAAACAGCCTGGGAGGGCTCCTTCTAAGGAAGCTAGACCGGACACTGGGCTTCCCAGCATCTTTGGTCACTGTCACCCTAACCACCCCGGTGGGTCGAGGGTGATGTGGGTGATCCACCGCATGCTCGGATTGGATGAAACAGGCCTCCATTCTCATCCAGGGCATGATGAATTGGCTGGTGAGTTAGAGACAGAGGAAGGTCTTTGTCTTTTCAGGGCATTCTTTGCCTCATCTCTGAGTCCACAGGATGCCCCTGGTGTCTATCCAGAAAGAGTCGGAGTACCATCTCACTGACATCCTCAAGAGAGGGGTACTTCTCGGAAGCCTTTCCTGTGGCTGAGGCCATCGCTGGCCTGGCCTTAGAACTGTGGCAGCACCCGCCTCCTGTCCAGCTTAGTCTGCCCATATGGCCTGCAAGTATGTGGTGCCCATGATTTCAGGGTTCACAGAGTACCATTTGGCAGAGAGCCTTGACCGCCTCTGTGTTCAGGCATGTACTGGTAGTTCTACCGATACCGACAGACCTCCTGAGAAGGAATACAAATATTTGGATCATTCTGCCTCGAAGGTCTATGCATCCTTTCTTTAGGCCTCCATCAGGCAAGCTTGGCCATCGTCATGGCACACATCTCCCATGCCCTTTGGGGTCCTTGGGCGAACTCCTCCACATCTCCCCATAGACTTGCGGACCACGGTCAAGCAGGTCCTGGACCAAGGCCATGTTGTTGCTAAACAGCAGCTCCAGACAGCTCTGGACATTGGGGACTCACGTGCCCGTTCATTGGCAACCGCAGTTGCCGTCCGCTACAGGGCTTGGCTGAGGCTCTTCTCCATTCTGGTGAATACCAGCACAAACTAGCTGATGTGCTTTTCCTGGGCATCAATCTTTTCGGCCCAGGTGTGGTTGGTCACCTTCAGTGCATTGAACAGTCCAATGTTACTATGGATGCCACTTCTGCTAAGGGTTCTTCTGGTCCAAGAAGCAGCAGAAGAAGAAGAAGCCTTTTGGCACTCTTCGCCTGCAGCCCAGCAGTCCTCCTTTCAAGGGGTCAGCAGCAGCAGCAGGCTCAAGCTTGGCGCCCTTGCCCAAGCCCAGGCGGCTCCCAGGCCCGTAAGGGAGGCCAGGGTTCTTGCCTGGACCCTCTGCCTCAAGCCTGCCAAGTGATTGGGTGGGCTGCCACCTACTCCCGATCATGCCAGCTCTGGGTCTTGGGCTCCGCCACTTTCTTTCCACGTGGGTCCGGCTGTTACCATGGACAGGTGGGTCTTAGAAGCGGTCGGGCCAGGGACTGCCTCTGAATTCGAGCAGTACCCTTCAAGCTGAGCCGCACCCACAGGAGGAGGGTAACCGCCCACACTTAGTCGGCTCTCCGAGACAACATTGCTCTGCTCCTCCTCAAGGAGGCAGTAGCTTCAGTGGTGGACCCTCAGCAGACCCAGGCTTACTTTCCAGGTACTTGCTTGTTCCCAGCGGACAGGGGCTGGCGCCCATTCTAGATCTGCATGACCTGAATCAGTATCTCATGTCACACACCTTCCCGATGGTCACTCTGTCTCAGATCATACTATCCCTGGAGCGAACGTGTTCTAGGAGCGTGGATATGTTCTTCATCCACACTCTTTGACATGTCCCTTCCACTTTAAATCTTGCCGGAAGTCTTCAAGTTGGCTCCTCCCACCCACCCGGTGGTATATACTCGCTCCACCCCATGACGCCAGATCTTCCTTTCCGCTGGAAGATCCAGGTTGTTCTCTCGTGCTCACGCATTTCGTAGGCCCTAGCTTTCAAATTTCGTTTTGCTGAGATTACAAATTGTTCGAATTAGCAATCCATTGCTCACCAATCATGGAAGAGAAATCTTCCCGGATTTCGCTGGTGTCCTTATGCCAAACAAAGTTGCGACCGATCCCATCTCACATGTCTACTGCCTCAGTGTCAGTCATGACACCTCATCCTGTAAGCTTCTGCTTGGCGTCCATCCCAACATTCTGGATGACCGTCTTGCACATTTAAAACTGGGGAGACCAGAGAGAGAGGAACCCTCCAAGGAGACTAGGTGGGCGGTTTCGCGGCTGTGGGTTCCCTGAGCAATGAAGCGAGCATGCTTCAAGGAAGAAGCCGCCGTGTTTCGGACTTTCAAAGCTCTTCTGCTCCGCTCAACCTAGGCTCCACATTCTCGGCCCTTCAGGGAGTTGTGCCAAATCTCTACCACCCAGGAGAGGTGCCCATGGCTCGCACTCCTCCCGATCCTGCAAGCGGGAGAAGGAACCGAGCATGTCTTTGTGTCGGTGAAGGTGCTCTGGGACCCAGAAAGGTCTCAGTTCCAGGAGCAGCGGTCTTGACCTCGGTCGAGATCGCTCTTTGGCCACAGGCTTCATGGACCTTCCGCCGGCCAGCCAACCGAGGATGCAGCCGATGAGGTTGAGATTGTTCTCGACTCACTAACCCACTGTTGTCGGCCCTGGTTGACGACTCTTTAGAAAGGACTCGGTCCTTGTCTTCCCTGATGAGGAAACCCAGCCTGCTGGAGTCCCCATCGAAGACCGGTTCGGGCCGGGTCATCACTCGATCCTGCGTCTCCGGTGACCAAGTCGGCCCACCCATCTTGGTCAAAGTCAGAACCCTCAGTCCGGAAGGCCGAGGAAGAGCCATAGCGCCCAAAAGAGGAGACGCCATCGGTCATCCTCCTCGGATGAGGAGAGGTCATGGAAACTCCAGTGCTACGAGGACCCCATGTGGCAACAGCTGATTTTGTCCGGCACAAGCCGACTTCGACCCTACCCCAGCCATTACTTGACTTTCACCTCCTAGGCCAAAGCCAACCTCCCAGGCCGAAACCATGGTCCAACTGCCACCTAAGCAGCCTGTGGGAGGGGCTCCTTCCAAAGAGACTGACCAGACACCGGGCTTCCCGGACGCTTGTCAGTCATGGTCCCGGACCGCCTCCTTGGCAGGTCAAGAGTGATTTGGGTGGTAGACCACTGTATCCCGACTCCTCGGACTCAAATGTCATCGGACTTCACTCTCATCCTGGGGATTATGAGTCATCCGTTGGCCTAGGGATGGAGAAAGGTCTTTCCTCCTTCCAAGGGATCCTTGCCCCATCTCAGAGTCCACAAGAATGCCCCTGGAACTCCTCCAGAAAAGGCGGAGTACCCTCTTACGGACATCCTTAAAGAGGGATACCCCGACGGAGACCTTTCCTGTGGCTGAGGCCATTGTTGGTCTGGCACTTGAACTCTTGTAGTGTCCTGTCTCTTGTCCAGCACCGCCTGCCTGCATGGCCTGCAAGTATGCGGTGCCCATGGGGTCTCTTTGTGGATTCACAGAGCACCCCTTTAGCCGAGAGCATGGTGACTGCCTCTTTGTTCACGCATACTGGCAGATCTTACTTTGAGAGGTTCTTTCAGTAGGTCATCACATATAGGACTGGCGCCACCTAGCGTCGGGCTGCGACAGACTTTTCTAGCAATACCTGATGGGGACCCGTCCACCCGGCGTCATGTGATGGACGTCCAGCATGACTGTATATAGTGGGCAGTTCTCCATGCCCATCTCCAGTTCTTTCCCGCCATTGCCTCATGTCAGTTGCATTACAGACTTCCATATAGCAATCGTCTAGAAAGTGTCTTGCATCTGAGTTTCCTTCAGCTAAATAAGTCTCAAATTTATATCCTTTTTATTGATGTCTTCACCCAAGAAGTCTTTCTCGTCAGTATGAGCACAGATCCCACACAAAGACAGTCACCTCAAGTGCATCCTCTGTTTAGGCCTGGACCATCCTATTTCCTGAGTGCCAGACCTTCAACCAGGCCATGAAGAAAGGAGACAGCAGGCTTTGGAGGCCCATCTTTTAAAAGCCCGTTTGGCTTCCCTGGAAAGAAGATGGACCACTTAGAGAGTCCTCGGCGAAAAATCTTCTCTTTCCAAGAAGCACAAGGAGAAATCCAGGAAGTGGGAGCCTCCATGGAGCGGCGTCCGGCCCCTTGACAAGCAAGGCCCAGCTGCCACCCAGAAAGGATGGTAAGTCTGTTAAGGCCTCAGTGGGTCAGTCGGTCATCGGCTCCTCCGATGAATGCACTGCTTCAGCTGATAAGTCGGCCTCGGCTCCTCTGGGGACCGCGCAGCAGCCAGTGAGACAACTACCCAGGAGGTGGGTACTCACCGACACTGGTCGGTAAGCCAGTGGGGGCTCCTCCTGCCCCCACCAGACTCCACCTGCTGAAGCGCCATCTTGGGCGGTCGCGACGGTCGGTTCCCATCGGGCCTGACGGTGCTCTCACCGACATCTGGTGGAACCAGAGGAGAAAGCCCCTCCTTCCCTCTTCCTTCGCCTGTACCTCTTCTCCAACGGGTACTAGGTGATGATACCGAGGACCCCGATGTTGTCGATACCTCGGGTCAGCTCTGTGTTCCCCTTGGGTCAAGGAGAAGGAGCTCCTCCTCAGCCATCAGGCTGTACCATGGAGGCACCTCCTCTGCCTTTGGTGGGATTCTGGCGCTGCCTCTGACACGGACGTCCCGACGACAGTCCCACAGCCTAGACAGGTCGACCGGCCTCACCCATTGTCCCGATGCCGGATCGTGTTCCACCATGAGGGGCCCTTGTGTCCGGCCCTGGCGCTGGCCCTCAACAATGGGATCCCCTTCCGGCACTGGATAGGGTGGTGCCGGTCCCGGCGCCGGTTCCCTGATGTGGGCTGTCCCGCGCTGGACTTCCAGCCGATATACACTATGGCGGGTCTGGCGTGGGTACCCCAACGCGGGATCTGGCGACGGGGATTTACTCTCTACCCCGAACTGTCCCACATTATCCACAGGGGTTCCTGGGGACCACTACCTCGCTGGTCCCACTCCAGCCGGAGTCCCTGAAAGTTCTATCCTGGGTTTAAACCCTACTCTACTTTTTAGGGATTCAGGGTTATTACCCTCCACCAGTTATTCCTCCTCCTCCTCCCCTCAGCCTCTGCCCACTCCACCATCCCCACTTCTCCGCGGTTGCTCCGGTTCAAGGCTCTAATCCAGTCTTGGTGGCAGGGGCACGGTCGGAGTTGGACTTGGACCTGGAGACCAGGCTCCCACACCCACGGTCTCCCAGGTCCCCTTCCCCAAGCAGTTCCTCCATTGCCACTGTCCATGTCTGGGAAAGACTCGTCAGGATGTTTCCTTCCTGATACCCGACCGTCCTGTTGAGGAGGCGGACGATGATGATAGCTCAGAGGGGCTGACGACTCTTCAGAGGAGATCCTGGAGGAGCCTGAGGGCCCAGCAAGGTATCCCGAAATCTCCTCTAGAGGACCCTGCCTTTCAGATCTTCTGAGGTCCATGAAGGATTATTTTGACTGGGAGTCTGAGAACAGGACTCCATGAGACAGAGGCCCACGGAACATCTCGACTTAGAGTCTCTGTCTCTGGTCCCCATTCCTCCCTGGATGGCACCTCACCAAGACCTCACCACTACCATCTGGCAGATGCCTCATTCCCTCCTGGCTGTCTACAAATGGGCAGACGGACTTTACGGAGTGCCGAAGGATGCCCGTTCCTGAAGACTCATCCCAAGGCTGACTCTGTGGTCATCTCTGCGGCTCATGATCGCTCCTCAGCACTAAAGCACATGAGCACCCCTCCTCCGGACAAAGAGTCGAGGCAGATGGATCAGTTCGGAGAAAGATTTATTCCATGCCATGTGCACCTCCGCCCCTTAACTACGTGGCCCACATGGTGTCCCACCAAAGGCTACCTTGGCCAGGCTGGAAGCGCTGAGTTGAGTCCATGGACCCTCGCCTTTAAAGGAAGATCTTGCCAAGGATCTTCACCTCTCCAAAGTTTGTAGGCAAGCCGCCTTCAGCGCCACTTACGACTCTGTCGATTCAGTGTGCCGTACCTCGGCAACTGCTGTTGCCCTAGACTGCACTCCTGGCTTTGCCAACGAGGTCCAGTTGGCATTCAGGATGCCCTTAGGGGCTCGGTGCTTTTGGTGGGGACACAAAGACATTATCACAGACCTACAGGACAGCGCCTTGCCCTTGGGTCTGTGAGGTCAATGTACCAATCGGGCTCCCAGCAGCAGCAGCCCTTTCAGAAAAGGACCTGGAGGCAGAGAAAGAACACCGGCTGCCGCCAAGGGAAGTGTAAGGCCATGGGAACAGCCACCCTCCTGCCTACAAAATCAGAGATGTTCAGGAGGTCCTCCCCTGAACGTCCCACCACTTCTTGACTCCAAATCCTCACTGCCTCCTCAGTCTCGTGACGGGGAGCAGGTGGGGAGGTTCAGCCCACCACACGCAGGAGTGTAGGGTGGTCACCTCGACAAATGGGTCCTGCAACTAGTGTCCATTGGACACACAATACAGTTTCTGGAAATCCCTCCAGAAACTCCATCAAAGAGTCCTCTTACTCGCTGGACCAGGCCCTCCTAGTTAGAAGGGAGGTAAACTCGCTCTTGCTCAAAGAAGCAATAGCACGTTCCCCTCTGGCAAAGGAGAAGGGTTTACTCCCACTTTTCCTGGTTCAAAAAAGACTGGGGACTTCAGACCCATACTCTACTTAAGCCAGTTAAATCAGTTTGTCAAGTACAAAAAATTTTGAATGCTGACACCTCAGAGCCTCCTCCCAGTCCTCATGGAGAATCACTGGCTCTGCGCTCTGGATATGTAGGATGCCTACCTACAATCCCCATTTTCCTCAGCCACCACGGTTCCTGTGCTTTCACTTCCAGGGCAGCACTTTCAGTTCGTTCCTCCCTTTTGGTCTGTCTTCAGCACCATGGGTTTTACCAAGTGCATGGCGGTGGTGCGGCTTTTCTATGCCTGGGGTAGTTGTAGTTTTCCCTTACTTGGACGACCGGCTGATTTCAGTCCCATCCAGGGATTCTTTGCTGGAGACTCTTGCCTTCACCCTGGACCTCTTCAGCAGTCTAGGAATCACAGTCAGTGTTCCCAAGTCCTCCCTCATCCCTGCCTGGAGACTTCATTTTATTGGGGCAGTCCTGGATACGGTCCAGTGCAGAGCCTGTCTTTCTCCAGACAGGGTGGAGACCTTCTCTGTCAGGCCTCCAAAGTGGCTTCTCTTAGGACTATCCCAGCTCGGGAGGTCCTCGCCTTATGGGACTGATGGCATCCTCCATCACAACCGTTCCCCTGGCAAGACTTCACATGAGGGTCTCTCAGTGGTCCTTGCTGGTGCAGTGGGATCAGCTCTTGGATGACCTAGACCATTCAGTACTGGTATCCTCAGCGGTTCAGAAAGTGTTGCATTGGTGGATGGATTCCACAATCTTTCCTTTGGGCTTCCTTCCGGGCCCGGCACCCTAGGTTCCCTCACCACGGATGCCTCAACATAGGGTGGGGAGCACATCTGTGAGATCACCAAGCCCAGGTACTACGGTCCAGCTTGGAGACTTCTTTTCATATCATACAGGGTGGTCCTGTATGCCCTACCGGCCTTTCAGTCCCCCTTCCCAAGGGATCACTGCTAAACCAAACAGACAACATGTCGGTAATTTGGTATATCAACAAACAGGGGTTGCCGGCCGGTGGCGCTGAGGTTGAGGTGCTGGACACCACACCTCGCGCGTCTTGGCGACAAGATGAGCGAGCTCGGGAGTCAGGGATTAGCAGGGAGGGAGGCGGACTGAGCAACCTTTGGGCAACTTTCGTTTCGGGTGGGAGGGTTGGGGTGCCCGGTGCTCTGGCGACCCCGGTGGAGACCAGAGACACCATTGAGCCACCAGGCTGCATGAAGGAGCATGGCTGATGTAGGCAGGGTTGCCATGCCCGGCGTCAGACATGCTGCACGAGGGGAGGGGTGATCTTGGGTACACTACAACAAACACCCCTCCAGCCCTGGATAGCGCGGCCTTGCAAGTACCACTGTCACATGCCCAACACTGGATCTTGCTTCGAGATACAGCTCTTGCAGCAGGTTACATCATTAGAACTGAAGCGGCAGTTGCCAGGACCCCACGGAAATTTTCTAGCTAGCACTCTTCTGTGGGATCGCCTCCGACGTCGGTCCCGCCCCGATGTTGGGTGTAGTACATAAGGAGGCGGTCCTCCATAATCCTCAGTTCTTTTCCCGCCGTCGACTCGCCAGTATCGGCCTCTCTGTCTCCTTTTCTAGCGCATGACAACTGTAGAACTACGATGATTTTCGTCTTAATTTTGAGCAACAGATGTCCTCTCCAACTACATCCTTAGAGGGTCACAACATGAAGTGCGCCTGCGATAAACAGATCCCTTCAAGGATCCCCATTCGACCTGTGTGCGCTGCCCAGGCCGGACCATGACACCAAGGCCAGCTCCTTTGCCAGGGCTTCAACAGCCGACCAGGATCCCGCCGCCAGAAGGCACTTCAAGTGTTTTTCCTGGAAGAGAAACTCAAAACCATGGACCAGGAACCTTCCTCCCGGGAGAGCCTTCAAGCAAAACCCACAAACACGGGACAAGCACTGGGAAAAGGCGAGGTCAGGTCTCCTCCGAGGGCCTCGGACTCCTAAGCTCTGGCTCCAAATTGGACGCGCTCTCCTCCAGGGCTCCGCCAGCCTTCCTCGGTCCAGGTCAGGTCATCTAGCGGTTCCCCTCTCTCCCAGCCTCTGAAGACTTGATGCCTCGACCTTCTCTACTCCTTCCAAGGCCTCGTCGAGTCGGGTGGCGCCATAAATCTTCCTCCCGTTGCGGGACACGATGCCAGGTCAGTCTCCCAGCCACTCCGAGGTTCGGATCCGGCGCCCGCAAAACTAAAGACCTGGCGCCCTCAAGCGGATGTCGGACCCGGCGTCGGCCAAACATCACTGGTGCTCACAGAGCTGACAACACCCAGACACCTGTCGCGGTCAGGCGTTCGCCTCTGAAGGCGTCGGCCAGAGGACCGGCGTTAGCTACCCGGACAAGAGGACCGCACCCCGTCGCGGCAGGCGCCGGTCAGAGTGACTCCACGGAGGACGCCACACAGCCCGAAGACCAGGCGGGCGACACTGGAGACGCCGGCTCACAAGGGAACGCTCTCCGGAGCGGAGACCTCGGGGACCTGACCCAGCGACAGGCCACGCACCAGGCCCGCTGTCCGGGTATGAATCTTGCAGAGGTAAAGGAGCTTTTACCTTCTGGTGGGACACCATCAAGAAAGATGTGGTCCCCGCCGTCCTTCTCCTGCTCCTGCTACTCCACCTCCACCTACTCCTTCACCCCTCCTCCACCTAAGGGGACCGTGGGACGACCTCCATCCCCAAGGAGCAGATGCCACCTCCTAGGGGTAGATCTTCGGAAAGGAGAAGGCCTCCCTTCAAATCCCACTCAGGGTCACCCAGCCCCAAGAGACCCAGGCGATGCGGTACACTCCGTCCGGGAGGATTCCAGGTCGGACACTTCAGAGTGTTCCAGATCAACTTCTCCTCTCAGCATTCCCTCTCCTGACCCACCACGACCTACCCAGGTCTCCTCCGGATGATCCTCCTTCGCTGAGATCATGAGGCACATCCAGGAGAACATGGGGTGGGATACTGAGGAGCTTGACCCCGGCGACAATGCCTTGCCCGCTACCTTCAGCAAAAGACCCGAGGCCTGTGGTAGTGCTGCCCTTGGTGGATGCAACCAGCGGGCGTCACCAAGGCTGCTGCAAATATCCGCATTCCACTCCTGGGGGTGCGAAGAAGGCTGACCACCTATACAAGGCCCTAGGGAGGACTAGTATTGGCAAACCATCTTCTGGGTGATTCCCTGGTCATCACTGCTCCGCATGACCGGTCTCAGAGACCTCAGCATTTGAGCACCCAGCCACGGACCAGGAATCCAAGCAATTGGACATCCTGGGAAGGCGCATGTCATGCTGCTGCTTGCGCCATCAGGTCACTGAACTATCTGACCCATATGGTTCAGTTCCAGACACCCTGTGGGAACAGGATCAGGACCTGGTTGAGAAGATGCCCGATGGCGAACACAAGAAGGAGCTCTTGAACCTCCTCCCGCAGTTCAGATGTGGGGACCCAAGTGCTCAGAGCCGCATATGATTCTGTGGACTCTTCAGCCAGAACTGCAGCCTCAGGCGTTTGTCTCCGGAGACACTCTTGGCTCCATGTCTCTGGATTTACCCTGGGCGTCCAGAAAAACATCCTGGGCGTCCCTTATAACAAGGGGTCCTGTTTGGTGAAGCCTCTGAAAAGAGTAATCACTAAACTCCAGGGCGCAGGGAAGGCAGTCCGATCTGCACAAGCTATGTACAGGTCTCGGCCTAGTTCCTTTCATAGGAACCAGAGCCCTTTAGTGGCTGGCTACAAAGGCAGCAGCAACGTTCAGTCAGCAGCAGAGGGCACTTTCACATGCAAGGCCCAGGCCAAGTCATCCCCAGGCAGAGGCCAATGATTTTCAAAGTCGGTCCAGCCTGCAGGGTCAAACACTGCCACAGCATGACTCCTCCCTGGCCCCGCCTCCCAGGATCAGCAGGAAAAGAAAGTGTGGGTCGCATCGCGCCACTTTCCAGGGTGGCAATCGATCACCACCGATAGGTGGGTTCTGCAACTGGTCAAAAGGCCATCATATAGAGTTTTTAGGCAGCCACCTACAAGACCTCCCCTGCTTTCCCGTTATTGGGTCAGCATGCCCTGCTCATACAGCGAGGAAGTGCTTGCGCTTCTGGAAAAGGAAGCCTTAGAGCACGTTCCAGAGAACCAGAGGACTAGGTACTATTCTCACTTCTTCCTGGTTCCAAAGAAACAGGGGACCTCCGTCCAATACTGGACCTCAGCGACCTCAACCTTTGGTCACTTATAAACGCTTCCACATGGTGACCCTTCGCGCCCAATTCCCATGTTGAAGCAGGACGCCTTTCTGGCGTTGGTTGGACGGCAGGACGCCTACCTGCACATTCCCATTGCTTAGGCGCACGGAGGTTCCTGCACTTTGAGTTTCAGAGCCGCCATTATCAGTTCTGAGCTCTTCCCTCGCTGTCATCGCACCTCGCATTCACGAAGTGCATGGTGGTCGTAGCTGCCTCTGAGGAGACAGGGCCACTACATGTTCCCATACCTGGACGACTGGCTTCTCATGGCGCCTCCAGGGAGGCCTTGTTGACTGCTATTCACTACACCCAGTCTCTGTTTCAATCCCTGGGTATTCTCATCAACTACGAGTCACACCTGGTTCTGTCCCAGAAGCTGCAGTTTATCGAGCAGTTCTGGACACCATCAGAGAAGCTTTCCTTCCACGGACAGAGCGGAACACATCAGATCCCTCATCAGGAGTTGTAGGCAAGAAGACCGTCCCAGGCAGACTGGTCCTTTGCCTGCTCGGACACACTGGCTGCGGTCATTGCAACAGTCCCGCTAGCCTGTCTCCACATGCGGGTAACCCAGTGGATGTTACAGGTACAATGGGACCAAAGGCAAGACCATCTGCAGCATCCAATCTGAATCACGAAACCGTAATTCGAGATTGGCAATGGTGGTTACATCCAGGGAACCTCTCTGCGGAGTTCCTTCACAAGCCGTCCCGACTGTGACTCTCTCCACAGATGCCTCAGGGCTCAGGTGGGAGCACACCTTGATGGTGTTCGGTCTCAGGGCCTGTGGACAGCCCAGAGTCTCATCTCCACATCAACATCCTAGAAATGAGGCAATCCTTTACACTCTGCAGGCGTTCCAGTCGGAGATTCCACCGGGTACACTTCTGTTACAAACAGGCAATTCCGCAGTGATGTATTACCTCAACAAACAAGGAGGCACCACTCCTACCCACTTTGCAGGAGGCCATGAGAGTGTGGGAGTGAGTCTTGCAACATGGTGCAAACCTGATTGCAGTTCTTGTTCCCGAGTGGACAACATCGCCATGAACAGCCTGAGCCGTTCTCAGGCCAGAGTCCATGAATGGGAACTTCTGCAGGAGGTGGCAGAGGATCTGTTTCACAGATGGGGTATTCCAGAATTGGACCTGTTCGCGTCCCATCCAGTCCAAAACTGCCCAATTTTTGCTCGCTAGATCCAGGGCCTGGTGTTTTCTGGCGAGGGCATTGTCCCTCTCCTGGCGGCAGATTCATCTATGCCTTTCCTCCTTTCTTGTTGATCCAGAGTTCTTTTAAAACTTCGCTGGGGCAAGCGGCTCATTCTGATTGCACCCTTCTGGCCCAGACAGATCTGGTTCCCTCTATTGCACCAGCTATCCCAGGAACTTCCAGTGCCTTTGCCAATCACCTCCATCTATTGTCTCAGGGCGGGGTTCCTTGGTCCAGTCGGACCTATGTTCATTGAACCTGCACGCTTGGCTCCTAGAGACATAGCCATGATAAAATCACGGGGTCTCGCAGAAGTGGCAGGCAGTGCTCTCTGCCGCCAAACCGGCTTCGCAACTTACGCCATGAAATGGCATAGATTCTGCTTGTGGCCAAGCTGCGCTTCCGCCATTAGACTGTCCAGAAAAGCTGGTGCTTGGCTACCTGCTTTCTTTTCCACTCCGGACTGGCTTACTCCTTGATTAAAGTGCACCTTTGTGCCATTTCAGCCTATCATGCCCCGTAGACCATCTGATGGTGGCCCAGCTGGACACTACTGGTGCCTTTTAAGGCGTCCTCCATCTTAGGCCTCCAATTAAGGATCCAGTCCCTCCATGGGACTTACCTTTGTCCTGGAGCAGCTCACACTGCCACCTTTTGAACCAGCCGAGATTACGAGCTACGTTTCTCTCTTGGAAAACGTTATTTTTAGTTACAGTTACTTCTGCCAGATGAATTTCGAATGCATGCTCTTATGTGCAAAGAGTCTTGTTTGGTTTTCCACCAGGACTGGGTATCTAAGGACAAACCCAAAATTTTTGCCTAAGGTGGTCTCAACTCTCACCCTTAATCAGGACATTGATCTACCAGTGTATTTTCCAAAATACTCTAATCGAGGAGAAGCCTTTCTGCACACCCTTGATGTGCACAGGTGCCTCAGATACTACCTGACCAGAGCCAAACCTATTGAAAGTCAGACCAACTTTTAGTCTCCTTTACCCATAGGATGAAGGAGCTCCTGTCTCTAAACAGTCACTATCTGGTGGCTTATCCAGTGCATTACTTTCTGTTATGAGAAGCGCAATAAACCCTTACCGGGCGTGGTCAGGTCATTCCACTAGAGGGTGGCTACTTCCTGGCGTTAAAGAACATCTCCACCTCAGCTATATGTGCTGCAGCTACTTGAGCTCTGTGCATACCTTTATCAGGCATTACAGTCTGGACATTGCATCGAGGTGAAGAGCGGGGTTCGGTCTAGCTGTCCTTCAGGGACTTCTGTCCTAGGCTCGAGTTACCTCGGGGTCTCTACCTTCCTCCTCCCGATGGTGCGATTGTTATTACTGCTTGGAAATCAGTCCTAATGGTGTAACCTGCTGCTAGAGCTGTATCTAAGTAAGATAGTACAGTTACATAAGAACTACCATAACAGTAGATCTCGAGAACAGCTCTTGCAGCAGGTATTTCTCTCCCACCATCCCCGCTGGAGGTAGGTCGAGTCACACACCCATCTCATTAGATGGGACATTCCTATTTACTTGTTTTGCCATCTGGTGGCGGATCCTCGGTCTCCTCTTCTGATGTCATCCAACGGCTGGGAGTCTCAGCGGAGAACTGAGGATATTGGGGACCGCCTCCTATGTACAATGCCCGACATCGGGGTGGGACTGGCGTGGCGGCGGTCCCACTGAAGACTGCTAGCTAGAAAATTTCCGTGGGTCCTGGCGCCTGCCGTTTTCAGTCTAATGGTGTAACCTGCTGCAAGAGCTGTTCTTGAAGATCTATTGTTACGTAAGTTTCCGTAACTGTGACTTTCCCCGCCACTGCCCTACTATCTCCCCGGTTGTCCTCCCGACCTGGGGAACCATAACGAACTTGAAGATGGCAGGGGAACACAGCGGGAAGTAGAGCAAGCTGGTGAGTGCAGTGGCCTAAGAGTGTTCCAGGCTGAGGGCTACAAATAGAGTATAGAAAAAACCCCAAAAAACAAGGGGAACCTGGTCGTATCCACCGGGAGGCGATGTGGGTGTGGAACTGGGCACTCCAGCACCATCTGGTCCTTGTGGCTGTGCACGTCCGGGCATTCTAAGCGTCCTGGCGGACAGTCTCAGCAGGTCTTGGACCCTAGCTCATATGTGGGAACTGCATCAGGAAATGGAAATTCATCTTCTGACGTTGGGGCGTCCGATCGACCTCTTCACCTCGAATCCAGCTAGAACTTGCTCGCTCGTTCCAGGGCACGGTGCTTTGTGGAACAGCGCATTGTCTCTCTCTTGGTCAGGAAATTTTTGTATGGTTTCCTCCATTTCCCATTTACAGAGGTCCTTCTCAAGCTTCAGGCGGAGAGGGCAAAGATGACCCTCATTGCTCCTCTCTGGCTGAGACAGATCTGGTTCCTATGCTACAACAGATTTCCAGGGAGCCATTGGTTCCACTTCCAGTGTCTCATGACCTGCTGACCCAGGATCAAGGTCGATTGTTCGTCTGGGGCTCAGGACCCTGCATCTTCATGCGTGGCTCCTGCAGACATAGCGATCTCTCGCTCCTGGGTCTCCTCCCGGGTTGCTCAAGTCCTCATTGAGGCTAGAAAGCTCTCTACTCGTTCCACTTATGCCGTGAAGTGGGCGGTTTTCCATCTGGGCAACTGCTGAGGGTTGGAACCCCTTCTTGTTCTGCCCCACAAGTCATGGAATGCCTCCTTCACTTGTCAGGCTCGGTCTTTCCTACTCTTCTTGAAGGTCCATGTTTCAGCTATTTGACGTACCACGAGATAGTGGATGGTAAACCCATGGCTCAGTTGGAGGTCTCAAAACCTTTCTGAAAGGATGCTCCATCTGAAACCCCACATCCGCCCAGCTCTGCCTTGGGACTTGAACTGCGTCTTGGAAAAGCTCACCCTTCCTCCCTTTGGGCTGGCTGTGAGCTGTGATTTGCGCTTCCTTTCTGGAGGCGCTTTTCTCGTGACTATCACGTCCAGCCCGGGATTTCAGAGCTTCACGCTCTAGTCTGCAAGGAGCCCTATCTGATTTTCCATAGGAACCAGGCGGTCCTTAGAACGCACCTGAAGTTTCTTCCAAGGAGGGTCAGAAGCCACGCAGCTGAATCAATCGTAGAGCTTCCTGTGTATTATCCATCCCCTGCTAACAGAGGTGAGGCACTCCTTCATACAGTGGATGTTCATCAGGTTCTCCGGTGTTACACTCACGGACCAAAGATCCATACCTGCGACCAGCTGTTTGTTTCTTTTGCCCCTAGATCGATGGGCAAACTGGTTTCTAAGCAGGGCCTTTCCAAATGGTTAGGCAACTGCATTAGGTTCTGTTACCAAAAGTCAAAAGCCTCTGCCGGGTCCCATCAGAGGTCATTCTACTAGGGACATGGCTGCCTCATGCCTTCTAATCGGAACGTTTCTCGGCCGACATTTGTGCCACCGCTACTTGGAGTTCTGTCCATACCTTTACCAAACAGGACATTGCTTCTAGGCGGAGGCTGGCTTTGGCCTAGCCATTTGCAGGGCCTTCTGTCCTAGACTGGGTCCTTTCTGGAGCCCAGTTGTTTCTGTTGGAGTTAGTTCTGCTCCTCCCTGGTTTCATTCGGTCTCTCCTTGGAGGACTGCTTGGGACTCCGTCTTATATGTGATGACCTACTGAGGAACCCTCTTGAAGTAAGATAGTACAGTTAAATAGGAACTTACCATAACAGTAGATCTTTGAGAGAAGTTCCTTCAGTAAGTCATATTTTCCCTCCTCCTTCCCTCATTTTCTGTTTTGCAGGGACTCCAAATCCTGTTCGCTCCTGCTGTCAGGCCTTGTCCTGGCTCCGGCGGGAGAACTGGAGGCTGGTGGTAAACTCTCGGCTCCGCCCCATGATGCCAGATCTTCCTTACTGCTTGGAAGCTCAGGTTCCTCCTTAGCCTGCATTTTAGACTGGATCCTAACTCTTCAGTTCGTCCAAACTAGTTTTGAAATTTTCTAAACTTTCCAGTCTTCATCATCCTTAGCGGCTGCGATGGACAAGTGATTCCTGGCTTTGGAATTGCCCTTGCGGGCAGAAAATGTCCAGGGCGGATCCGCACTCCGTGCGTCTACTGCCTAGAGCTAGATCACGACCCGCCGGGCCTGCGAGTTGTGCGCTCTTTTTCGGCCACCGTCCTGGAGGATGCGCTGCCGATTGAAGCTCGGGCGCTCGAGCGTTACCTGCCAGTAATATCTAAAGAGGCTCATTAGGCGGTGTCTGCAGCGGCTGGCTCGGCTGAGCAGCTCGAGCATATGATCGCCCTCAAAGAGGAGGCAGCCCAGGCCGCATCTTCCTCCTCCTCCTCGGCCGCGGCATTTATCCCGCTCTCCGAGTTCCTCGACTCGGCTTCATTCAAGGAGCTTTGTCAGTCCCTTTCCATGAAGGAGAGGGCCATCGGGACATTCCTCTCAGCCCAAGAAGAAGGTTGAAGGGTAAGTCCCACTGTCGGCATTTATGGGAATGGAAGTGGTCTCCTTCCCGGACAGCCGTCCGTCGACTTGATCGAGGTGCGGCTCAGGCCGCTGGCTTCACGGTGTCCCCATCAGGCCAGCCTGCGAGACTCCTGTCGGCGCGGTCGAGATACTCCTCAACCTGTCGGACGGTTGTTGACTGGTGAAGCTGACAACCCACTGCGGTTTCCCGGTGGAGACCGAGGTCTGCCTGCGCCTTGGCGGCAGTCCCGGCTAAAGTGCCGAGCCAAGGGAAGGCGGGTGTCCCCGCCCTTCCAGACCCACCTCGGTCACCCAGGGTCTCAGTCTCGGACTTCATCTCGGTCAAGCCGTTCCCCCGACATCCGGCGGTCTCGGTCTCTCGGTACGAAGTAGCGGTGACACCGTTCCTCCTCGCCTCCTCCTCGTGAGGAGAGACTCAACGAAATTGCATCGACGTTACGAGGAGCTGATGTGGCAGCAGTTACTGTTGTCTGGGAGTACATCGACTCCGATTCAGCCCCGCCATCAAGTGGCTGTCGCCCAGTGGCGGCAAGCCGCGCCCCAGTCGAGATGCCCATTCCTGGGCCTGTTGTTCGGCCGACCCCAGCTACTCCACGATTGTGGTGGAACCTCCGCCTCCACAACTGAAGTCTGGGGCACCGACCAAGGATTCTCGGTCGGGTCTCAGCCTGCCCCAGGTTGTCGGTCACCCTCACTCCCAACCGTTGTCGGCAGGTGGAGGGTTGCTCAGGGCCGAGGCAGCTCTTCGCAGACTCTTTGGAGTCGATGGCGACTCCTCCTGATCTTCCCTTGTCAATCTTCACCATTCATTACTTCCTGGGTGTTAGCGGAGCGCACCTACGGGAAACTTTTTTTTTTAAAGTTTGCTACTTGGCACCGCCCTCGAGTGATGTCATGCGCGGCGTTCATCATGACCGACTCCTCCTCAACTCAGTTCTGTTTCTCCCGCCCGTCGAGGCAGCACCTGTCAGCAGTAGCGCTGGTAGTTGTAGTAGTTTCGACTCGTTTTCCTGACACTCGCGCGCCGATACGGTAAGACTGTTCTTTTGCTTTCTTCGGCTCGGTGTATTTCCTACTGTGTTTAGTCTCGTTGGTTTCGCGTTATGTCCGGTTCTGGAGCTAAGCGTTCTTGAAGACGGGTCGCGCTTCTCGTCCGGTGCTCCTGTGGCGGCATTTCTCCGTCTCGAACGGCATGGCGTTTACCTTCCGTTGCCTGGGACCCAACGCATGATATGGATTCGATGCGGCGCCTGTTTCTCGATGGACCGTCAGCGTCCTCGAAATCCAGCGTGTTCAAGCTCGGCAAGGCCCCGCCGACTTCGAGACGGCGTAGCTCATGGGAATCTCGGCGAGATCTTTAGGCCCTTCTCCCGGGCCTATACGGTCCGAGGAGGGTTTCCTCATCCTATCTTGCGAGGAGGGCCCTTCCCAGTGTTGGGGGCGTCGTAGCCCCTCCGGGGCCAGGCGCTGACACCGCCTCGGCAGTCACCTCTTGGGTGCAGGCTCTCCGTGTCGAGGCCCTTGGCTTTTGGGCCCGGCGGGTGGATCCTCAACGCCGCCTCGCGGCACCGTTCGGATCCGGCACCGTTCGCGGTGCCAGTGATCAGCGGCGCCTTTCCAGTGCCGCCCGGATCACCGCCCGTTCAGCAGCGCGGTGATCAGCGGCGCGCTTTGGATCCGGTGCCGTTTGCGGCGCGGTGATTGGCAGGCGCCATTGGCGATGCCGCTTTGGCCTCGGCACCGTTGCGGTGCCGGTGGACATGGCGGCGCCGTCGGCGAGTGCGCTCACCTCCGATGTTGCGGCGGCGCGCGTTGGCCTTCCCTTCCCGGGCGGTGCCGGGCCTGCGGGCCGCTGGGGTGTGGTAAGCCTTCCTGCTACCGGCGTGGGGCGGCGGGCGTCGCCCCTTAGTACGGGGCGTTCGCGGCCCGCAGCCTCGGGACCCCTGGGGTGGCCAGCATCGAGGTCCTGCTGGTCTCGTCCTCCTCGGAGGGCGATGACTCAGATGTGGACCCATCCTGGCACCCCCATTCTTCGGGATCTGGGTCCTCGGTGGCTAGGGTACCAGGCGGCCAGCAGGCCCCTCCTCTGTTCCTCCGTGTCGTCTCCCTGGGGTTCCTCGGCTGGGGTGGCCGAGTCCCGGGGCAGGCGTGGCGGTGACGGAGGGGCTGCCCTCTCTGGAGGCTCGGTGGACTGCTACCCCGGGTGCTGTTGCCTCCTCTAGGACAGGGGCGTTGCAGTCGAGGAGGAGGCCCTCTCGAGATCCGAGGGGTTGAGGGCAGGTGGCCTGCTGCCCGGTCTTCTTTAGCCACCTCAGGGGGTGGCCAGGAGCCGTGAGTGCAGAGCCCGTCCCTCCCCAGGGTTCTAAGGTGTCCTCGGCGTTTGTCGCGGACTGCCCTTCTGGATCCATGCAGTCAGCGTCGTCTGCAGGGGTTTCTCCCCAGGGCTCTTCCAGGCTCCGCTTCCCCAGAGTTCCGTTCTGCGGCCTGGTTTGATATCCGGGATCCCTCCTACTAGGGCTCCTTTCCCCGGATTCCAGAGCCCTCGCAGAAACAGTTGCCTACTCGGAGGTGCCCTCTCCATCTCTCTGCCTTCACCACCCCGCTCCCGGGCCATGTCGGTCCTCGGGTCCGTTATCCTGGGAGCAGTTCAGAAGTTCTGCAGCGGCTTTCCCTCATATGTTAGATACATGCATGGCGGGTCTTCGACTCTCCCACCGCCAGGAATCCTCTGAGCATTCCAGCTCCCCATCATCCTTGTCTCCCTCCTCTGAGGAGAGGAACCCCTCTCATCTGTCCTCCGATGCTGATTTCACAGAATATCAGCGTTTCCTCTTGAGGATGGTGAGGATCTCCGGATTCCTATGTTCGGAGAGACAATACCGAGCAGGGAGCGTGAATTCCTTGGTGAATTCAGTGCCCAGCATCTGGTGGTACCTTCCTGGCCTATCCCTTCCAGGAGGCATCTATCCGGTCCTGGCAGTTCCCTGCCGCTTCTTCCCAGTCCGGCGGACTGCCAGCGTAGGTATTGTGCCCCTCTGAGTCTCTAGGTTCCCTTCCCAACCCGTCCTCGGGTTTGGTATACCTGGATACTCCTTCTGGGCGCCGTTGCCTGGCGCGACGACCGTTCGGACTCCTCTCAGATTCGACCCGTTCGGGGGCGTAAGAGCGTTCTCTTCTTCTCGTGCGAGTGCATGTATTGCATCACATCAGGCTCACCACGCTGCCTATAACCGCATTTGTGGTCGATGATGTCCCAGCTGCTGGCATCTATGCCTGACACGGAGCAAACCAGACAAGCTGCTGCCCTCTCCGCGGTAGGCCTGGAGCTGGCAAGACACCAAGCAAGTGGCATCTTATGCGCCAATGAGGTGGCTTCAGGCTTGCGGGACAGCGATCTGCATCAGGCGGACGGCATGGCTTGTCTTTCCAGGTTGTCACCCCTGGCCCAGGGTGATCTGCCCGCCTTCCGGGGACCCGTTTTTCTTCCAGAGCTAGGAGATTTTACAGGGCCCCCCTGCCTCCCTCGCTCTCGGGAGGCACCTCCTAGCTCTTCTCCCACTTAGGCTTTCTGAATAAGCCAGGGTCTTCTCCTTCTGTTTTCTCACCAGCAGAAGGCTGGGGTCTTGTTCCTCAGGGTATTACCTCTTCTCCAGGGAAGAGGAGCTATATTTCACTCAGGAAGTAATGAATGGTGAAGATTGACAAGGAAGATATGAAAATTACGCACTCTACCGTAATTCCTGATCTTCTCTTGTATCTTCACCATTCATTACTTACTCCCGCCACCATCCCCTCAGTGGCCTCTTCCTGTGGCTTCTCCACCTCCCGCCTCCTTCCTCTCTCTGCAAAAAAAAAAAAATTTTTCTTAAAAACTAGGAAAAATTGCTTAATTTTCAAAAAAAAAAAAAAAAAATCCTTCTTTTGGGGTTCTAATTTTCCAGAAAAATTAATTACTCTAAGATTCGTGGGCCATCTCGTGGATTGCATTGGCGATCAGACTGCACAACTATCTCTTTGCCGTTATCCTGACAAGATATCTCTGGGGTTTTGGCCTGGTTCAGGCTATTCAGTTGATCCTGCAATCCGTGTTCCAGATATTGCCCTGGAATCAAACCCCTCTCTATTCTTGCCCTGCAGAGCAGAGGAACGGCACGCCTGTTCCTTTTTCTTTTAAAAAAAAAGGAAAAGAATGCTGAGGGAACTCTTTTCGACTGCTATAGGCACCTTTGGTTTTGGGGTCATGCAACCAACTCAAATTTCTTCTGTAAAAAAAAAAAAAGGGAAAACAAACAAGAGGGGAAATGAGAAGGTAATCTCCTTCTCGCTAGTTTGCATATTGGTTTCTCCTTTTAAGTGTCCTCCTGGACAATTTTACAGAAGAGCTGTGCTGACCATATCCAATCCCGGCCAGCCTAAGCCTTGGCCAGTCTGTCTGAGTCCCATTTCTATGCTTAAACACCTGAAAGGCTTACATTTTCCTTTTCTAAGTCCCAGAGCAGCACCTCCTGCTGCCTGGGGTTCCTTTTCCTCCTCGGGTGTCCTCAATTCCAGGCCTGTCGCTGCCAGGAACCCGAGGGGGTATCAATAACAATGGCATGTTGAGGATAAGGACTATGCCCTCCAGAGTCTGTCTAGCGGGTTTGGTGAACCTCTTCTTCAGCCTCTATCTCCGGGATTCTTGCTTCCTTCTTAGTCGAGCCTTCAGCTCTAAGCTAACTATGCTCGCTGGGCATTCTGGTCCCTTCAACATCCCATCTCCTCTTTCTTCTTCTTCTTCTATTTTCTCATCTCCTTACTTTATCTCTCCTCCTAGAGTCGCCCAGGTAAGAGGCCCTGCAGTCCCTAGGCTAGGATACTTTATCTCCTCTGTCCTTCCTCCATCGGCTTATTCCTTTTTCAGTTCATTCTTCCTTGTTTTGCTATCCTCGGCTATCTTGCCTCGCTATCTATATTCTCTGCTCTCACTTTGCCTCTCCGGCTCACAGAACTGAGTTGGAGGAGGAGTTGTTACTAACGCCGCCGCATGACGCCACTCGAGGGTGGTGCCGTAGGCAAACTTTAAAAAAAAAAAAAAAAAAAAAAAAAGTTCGCGGGAGGGTGCGCCGCCCGCTAACACCAGTAAGTAATGAATGGTGAAGATACAAGAGAAGATCAGGAATTACGGTAGGTACAATAATTTTCATATCTCTGCTATAGGTTGGCAGGGCATGGAGCCTCCCAGAGGGATAAGAGCTCATTCTACCCGCCATACTGCTGCATCTGTGGCTGCTTCCAGGGATGTCCCTATCCAGTATATCTGCAGGGCTGCTACCTGGAAGTCAGCACATACCTTCATTACCCACTCAGCACATCGACCTTGAGTCGTGCCAGGATGCTGATTTTGGGGCCTCGGTTCTCCAGTCTCTATTCCCTAAGTAGGTGTGCCTTGCCTCCCTCCTCTGGGAGAACTGCTAGGAGTCTGCCAGACAGTGTGGATGAACAACATATCCATGTCCCTAGAAATGCAGGTTACTCACCTGTAACAGGAGTTCTAGGAATGGTATATGTTGTTCATCCTACAACTCACCGACCTCCGGCTTTGACGCACAACCTGGCTTCCAGCGGGCTAGATATGGCGCCATGGGGCGGAGCTGAGAGTTTTACCACCAGGGTGGGTGGAGGAGCCAGCTTGAAGACCTTCTGGCAAGATTTAAAGCGGCAAGGAACCTGCCAGACAGTGTGGATGAACAACATATACCATTCTTAGAACTCCTATTATAGGTGAGTAACCTGTATTTTTATCAATAATGGTTATGCCTCTGCCACCATGCAACGAAGACGGGCCTATATTCCTCTATTCCCAATCCTCAGGCAACAGAAGCTCAAGTTTAGAACACCATACCCCAGCAGACTGGTCGTCCAATTTCCATCGGGTCAACAATCATATGACACATTCAAGGATGCCTACACAGATTTTAAGAAGTGCGGACTCCGCTTGCCACTGTCCACCGCCAAGCAAGGAAATCGTCCAAGAAAGAAACCCCAGGAAACTACTTCAGCAGCAACTACTAGACCAGAGAGCCACATTAGCTTCTATTAAAATAATGTTGGCACAGTTCTCCAGACAATCGACTAACTTCTTCTAGAACTTGTGGTACACAGTGAATGGAGGGTCAGTGGGGGGCTTGAGGATCAATCCCACAGGGACCCCAGGAATTGGTGGACCCACATTTTGTTTTCACGTATATCCTCTCCCCACTAGACTTGTTTGGCAGCACACAGTCGTGCGGGATGCTGGTTTTGGGGCCTCGGTTCTCCAGTCTCTATTCCCTAAGTAGGGGTGTGCGCCTTGCCTCCCTCTTCTGGAAGAACTGCTAGAGTCTGCCAGACAGTGTGGATGAACAACATATCCATGTCCCAGAAATACAGGTTACTCTCACCTGTACAGGAGTTCTAGGAATGGTATATGTTGTTCATCCACACGATCCACCCGACCTCCCCGGCTCGATGCACAACCTGGCTCCAGCGGCTAGATCTGGCGCCATGGGGCGGAGCGAGAGTTTTACCACCAGGGTGGGTGGGTGGGAGAGCCAGCTTGAAGACCTTCTGGCAAGATTTAAAGCGGCAAGGAACCTGTCAGACAGTGTGGATGAACAACATATACCATTCCTAGAACTCCTATTATAGGTGAGTAACCTGTATTTTTATCAATAATGGTTATGCCTCTGCCACCATGCAACGAAGACGGGCCTATATTCCTCTATTCCCAATCCTCAGGCAACAGAAGCTCAAATTTAGAACACCATACCCCAGCAGACTGGTCGTCCAATTTCCATCGGGCAACAATCATATGACACATTCAAGGATGCCTGCACAGATTTTGAGAAGTGCGGACTCGCCTGCCACTGTCTACCCGCCAAGCAAGGAAATCGTCCAAAGAAAGAAACCCCAGGAAACTACTTCAGCACAGCAACTACCAGACCAGAGAGCCACAATAGCTTCTATTAAAAAATGTTGGCACAGTTCTCCAGACAATCGGACTAACTTCTTCTAGAACTTGTGGTACACAGTGAGTGGAGGGTCGGGGGCTTGAGGATCAATCCCACAGGGACCCCAGGAATTGGTGGACCCACATTTTGTTTTCACGTATATCCTCTCCCCACTAGACTTGTTTGGCAGCACACAATCTGTTTAATTAGGCCGGATTTGCCATTTTCTGGGGGGAGCACTATGGAATGCAAGGCCGCCTGGTCCATTCGACTGGGTTGCGTGGGTGACAGGAGATTAAGGTGTCTCTGCTCTGACCTTGGGGCGAGCGAAGCTCAGGGTGGGTGGATCAGCAGCCCTACACGTGTTAACCATGAAACGCTTACATTGAAAAATCTATCCACTTTGATGTTTTGCTGCTGGACAGAGCCGGACAGGAGAATATAGGCCCTAGATCAGATGGGAGCTCATTGTTTCTGATTCTCCCTGGTAAATAGGGGCTGTCAGAATTGTCCAGTGTCAGTGTTGGGTTGAGGCCCAAGTGGTCTGACTGTCTGCTCGGGCCTGGATACCGCAAGGGCTGAGGGATTATATTTAAGTGAGCTCCTTTTAGACTGCATTTGCTTGTTAAATAGAGCGCAGTTATAGGTCTTCTCAGCCTGGTGAGGTCTGGCGGTGCTCTTAGTATTTCGGCCTGATAATTGGAGGTGGACTTTTGGGTTGGTGGGCTCGCTCCCTGTCTCGCCCCTCTGGGGCACGTGGCACTGAAAATGCTTGAGGCGGAGGGCTGGAATGTTCCTCTCACCAGGACACCTATAGCTCCCTCAGAGGCATAGGACTGGGTTAGGCTGCCGTCAGGCTTGCCCTGGTCTCCCCGTGATCGGTACCGGCTTCACATCTTTTACTGATGGGAAGAGGACAGGTGGGTCTTCCCAAGTACCTCTGGCATGTTAGAGCCCTCACCCTTACAACGGGTATACAGTTAGAGCTCCTATATGAGAACCCCTTTGGGGTTGTGAGCATTCTGGATCCCAAATTAAGTGGCTGCACTTTTCTCCTAGCAACAGATATTGTTATTTTGTTCATAAACACGCTTCAGCTTAACACCTAATTCTTACGCTATTAGGCATCCAGCCAGACCTTAGAATTTTCCAGTAAAGCCCCTTCTACTCACTAAGCGGGAATGGGAGTTGACAGGTGTAGCGGTCAGAGATTTATATGTGAACTCACAAGTTGCATACTCCAGCAGGTTGATCAGCCATTTTTTTGTCAGTGCAACAAACGCAGGCCCTCTTGTGGAGGTCTGCATGGATATTAAGCAGTGTGGACTTTCAACACCATCCACCTGCTGCTCAAGGAAAGTGCCAGTAGAAAGTGACACCTCAGCTACAATTAGAATTGTTGATACTGTTTTTCAAATAATCGGACTGCACTGTCCCAGAACTCTTGGTACACAGTAAGTGGAGGGCGCGGGGAGGGTTGTGGGATGGGATCCTCGCGGGACCTTAAGATTTGAGGGACTTGCAAGGAGTTTTAACTTGTATTTTCTTCCCCTAGGTTTACCTGATGACATACCCATTCCTGGACTTGCTGTTTCGGGGTGCGGGGTGCAGTCTGTGACGGGAGGTCCACTGGTTCGCCTGCTCGGTGGTGGGGGGAGAAAGGGTCTCCTGCTCTATCCTTGATGCCTGGGGACATTGGGGGACGAACCTCATATATTAAAAGCTGGAGGCGCCTTAATGCAGAACATGCCTCTGGAGTGTTTTGTCGCTAGATGGATCCGACGGTGAATACAGACCCCTCTTTATTAGACGGTTCGAGAGCTCGCTTTTCTGATTCAAACAACATGAAGTCTTGCTGTATTCTGACAATAGCAGTGAGTCCCAACCTTCGAACTGTCCCGGAGATGAAAGAGTTAACGCTCCATGCCAGGCATGGAACGCTGAGTCGAGCTCGGTTGAGATTCTGTTTGTTGTTCTTCAAACTCAAACCGTCAGATTCTTTAATCTACCACTGAACAGTCGCCCGAGATTTCTCCTTCTGCTCGGTTCAATTTGTCGGTTAAAGTACCGCTTTTCTCGGGTTTTCAAACAATTTAAACCGTGAACCTATCGTTCAGTCTCTGTCTGTGGTATTCGTGAGTACTAGATAGGTTTCATTTTATTCTATTCTGTGGAACTTATAAACGGTTTATCGGTTCGGTTTGAACTGATCAGGTTGTTTAAAAATTTTAAATTGTGCTTTTAGAGTGTGGTTACCAGTTCTTATCGGTTCTAAAAAAAAACGGATTTTATTACGTTTTTTCCACGACTCGTGACACGGTTGGGAACCGATAAGAGGGTCTTGCCTGGCGACACATAAAAGCGTAAGTTTGGTTAGACTGGCACTATGTCTGAGAAACCCAAAAGAAAACCGACCCACTGGGTTTCAATACTGCAGTGTGTGTGGAAGTCTTGCCAAGGCTGATCCCCACACCACCTGTGTTTATTGTCTGGGGTTTGACCACCCCAATGCAGACTGCCAGATTTGCAAAAATTTCCTGCAGCTACCCTAGAAAAGAGAGCTGGTAGGCTCAGGAATAGGAGGCCAAAAGTCAGCTGAACCGATGGCCAGCCCGGTTCGGTTCAAACCGAACCAGAAGGAGTGCCCTCTGACCAGGCGCAGACTTCTTCGGCAAAAGGAGAGCCGATTCTGAGGAGTCGGTTCCAGCTTAAAAGAACTAGAAAGAAAATCAGCTGGTGTGGGCCAAAACTTTCCTCTCAACCGCTGAAGAAATAATAAGCGATCAAAATTGTCCAGTCACTTTCCCGGTTCCGGCCGAACGGGCACCATCAAACAGGCGCTCGGTTCAGCGGTTCCACCGGTTCAAGAGTGTGACGAGGAATTTTATGAACCGGAGGAGGAGGAAGAGGAGTATGAGGAAAGTGAATGTGGATTTGAAAGTCTGGATGTGCCCATTGACCCGGACATCTCCCCAGACAGACCTTCAGGGTGTCTCCTCCTAGGCTTTCTGAGTCCCCTCCCATTTCATCTTTTATAAAAAGTGGTTGAAACCCTCCAGCTTCCTATGGAAGAAGCTGGATGACCAGGAGGAGCCTGACTGTGTAGAAATGATGGATATCCCAGAGTCTAAGAGGCTGTCTATTCCTTGCACAAATCTTTTGGGAAACAGACATTTAAGATTTTAAAGACTCCTAACACAATACCTCCTGTGGATAAGAGAATGGACAAGAGGTATACATTGTCAGGCTCTGACATGGAGTTCCTTACTTAACAATGCAGCCATGCTAGTGCAGGCTGCAGCCTGTGATAAGGCAAACATTCCCTTGGCTTCACACCCCCAGACAAGGACTCAGGAGGATTGATGCCATGGTAAAGAAACAGTACATGGCAGCATCCTTGGGACTCAGACAGGCCAATTATATGGCCTATACTGCTAGGTATCAAAATCCAGATGGGACACTGTTATGGCTTTAGCAAAACAGGTCCCTGGCCAGCTTCAGGTGGCTGCTGATGGTATTGAGGCATCCAAGGTACAATTCCATGCTGCAGTAGACTCCAGTGATGTCATCTAGAGTCATGGCTACATCTGTGGCACTTCAAGAATGGCTTGGCTCAGATGTACTAGCCTGTCACAGGATACCCAGACTACGGCCATGGATTTTCCTGTTGTGGGTAATTCTCTGTTTGGGGAGCAAAGAGAATTATATGAAGAAAATGGATGAGTATAGGACCACCTATAGGAGTGCACAGGTCAAGGAAAGGCAGGCCACTTCTCAAAGGCAGCTTCCCAGGGGCAGGGGCAGGCCTTTTCATAGGCCTTTTACCAAGCCCAGGCCTCCTCTTCTGCTTATGCCCAGAGGGGTTCTTTGAGAGAGAGGCAGACGGGTAGAAGCAGGCCTGCTTCCACCCCTCAGCCCAAAGCCCCTGCCAAACAGGCACCCTGATGGGGTTGCCAGGGCGATTCTCAACTACCTGTAGGGGCAGGCTGGCTTACTTTGTCCAGGACTGGGAGTCTCTGACATCAGACAAATGGGTCCTGAAGTAGTAAGCCAGGGACTGGTTCTCAGCTTCAAAAAGTTTCCAAAGATGAGAACCAGATCCTTTCCACCTGCAAGTCCATCAGAGGCACTTGCCTTGGAGGCAGAGGTCTCTTCCCTCCTAGCTCTCAGAGCTGTGGAAAGGGTTCCACCTCACACAGGGCAAAGGGTTGTACTCCAGGTACTTCTTACCCCAAAAAGACGAGAGAATGGCGGCCCATCCTGGATCTCAGATACTTAAACAAGCACCTTTTAAAACCAAAATTCAAAATGGTGACTCTGGGAATTATTCTACCCTCTCTAAGGCCAGGGGACTGGCTAGTGTCCCTGGACCTCAGGATGCCTACTTCATATTCTCGTCAGAAGCTCCCATCAAAGTACCTGGTTCGAGCTGCCCTCAGGCCATTACCAGTTCAGAGCAATGCCCTTTGGCCTCACCTCTGCTCCAAGGGTATTCACAAAATGCCTGGCAGTGGTAGTTGCTGCTCTAAGAAGGCAGAAGATTGCCATCTTCCCTTACCTGGAGGACTGGCTCATAGTAGGCCAGTCCCAGACCAAGTCAAGTTACACTTGCAGATAACTCAGCAACTTCTCACTCCCTTGGGTTTCCTTCTAATCTTCCAAAGTCAGTTCTAGAGCCTGTCCAGCTCCTCACCTTCATAGGTGCAGAGCTAGACACAGAGAAGGCCAGAGCCTTCCTTCCCTGGACAGGGCAAGGACCCTGGTCTCTCTGGCCTCCTCATTCACCCTGCAGGTGTTTCGACCAGCAAGGCATTTTCTTCTGCTCCTGGGGCACATGGCTGCTTCTGCAGCAGTAGTGCGGGAGCAAGATTTCATATGAGGGACATTCAGTTCCATTTGAGAGCCTTTTGGTCTCAAAGGAAGGACCCTCTGACCAAATTGATCCCAGTAACTCGAACCCTGATCCAGGCCCTACAGTGGTGGCAGGATCAGAACAATCTGAGACAAGGGTTTCCTTTGTCACTCAGTCTCACTCTTTAATCCTTACTACAGATGCCTCCCTCTTGGGGTGGGGGCTCACATGGCGACCTCACCACCCAGGGGTTGTGATCCCTCAGGAATCTCTGTTCCACGTCAATCTGTTGGAACTCAGAGCAGTATTTCTAGCACTTCAAGATTTTTCCAAATCTGTTCAGAACAAAGTTGTACAGGTCAGAACAGACACCACCACCACAATGTGGTACATCAACAAGCAAGGAGGCACTCGGTCTACGGCCTTGTGCAATCAAGCAATGAAGTTGTGGTCTCTGGCTTACTCCCTGAACACCTCCCTCATGGCAGTTCACCTCCCAGGCAAGGACAATGTCCTGGCAGATGCTCTCAGCAGGATTTCCAGGGCCATCACGAATGGTCACTGGACCCCTGGTCTTGGAGGTGATATTTTCAGATGGGGAACCCCGCAGATCGATCTTTTGCAGCCCCAGACAATCACCAACTTCCCTTTTGCTGCAGGCCCCAGTGTTGGGCTTAGTCCCCTGGATGCCTTAGTTCTCAATTGGGAAGGGAAGTTTCTCTGCTTTTCCCCCTTCCTCTCCTGTTCAAGTGCTAGTCAAAATCAGATCTCAATCCTGCAAGATGATCCTGATTGCTCCAGACTGGGCCAGACAGCCCTGGTATCCACTCCTACTGTCCTTAGCAGTCCATCTTCCCTGTGTCTTCCCAGGAATTACAACCTGTTAACCTGTGCTCAGGGAGGTTTGGTACCTGAACCTCAAATCTCTCAATCGCAAGGCCTGGCTCTTGAAGAGTTAGAGTTTGCTGATTTACACCTTCCCAAAGTGTAATGGATATCCTGAAGGCTTCTAGAAAACCTTCCACCAGGGCTACTTATAATTCCAAATGGAAAAGGTTTTCCATATGGTGCTCTGGGAAGCATATTTCCCCATAATCTGCTGATTTGCCCACAGTCCTTGATTATATGGTCCACTTAAATAGCTTGGGGCTGAGACCAGCTACACTGAAAGTGCATCTGGCAGCTGTGTCTGCCTTTATTTCAGCAGGTAAGCCCTCTTCTCTTCAGCTCACCCTGTATTCTCCAAGTTTTTCAAGGGATTGTTACACCAACCCTCCATTCAGGGACCCTGCCCCTGCCTGGGACCTTAATGTTTGCATTGCTCAACTTATGCAACCCCTTTGAGCCTTTGTCTTCAGCAGAGCTTAAGTACTTGACTTGAAAACTGTGTTTCTGTGTCTATCACTCTGCCAGACGCATAAGTGAATTACAAGCTTTGTCAGTGGAGCCTTATTTTATCTCCTTCATAGAGATAAGGTGGTCCTCAGGACTAACAGGAAGTTCTTGCCTAAGGTGATTTCAGATTTCCACCTTAATCAGTCTATGTCTCTTCCAGTGTACTTCATGACCATTCCTCCTCTGGCGAGAGGAGACTGCACAGTTTAGACGTGAAAAGAGCCCTTAGCTACTACATAGAGTGTACCAAGGGTCACAGGTTTGACTCCTCCAACTGTTCCTCACTTATGGCGAGGTTGGTAAAGGAAACCTGCCACTAAAGATCCATTGCCAGGTGGATTGTCTCTTGTATCCAATTTTGTTATGAAAACTGGGTAAGATTCCACCCTCAGGCCTGAGGGCTCACTCTACCAGAGGTACAGCTGCTTCCTGGCTGCTGCCATGGACATCCCTGTTCTAGAGATATGTCAAGCAGCTGCCTGGAAAACAGTTCACACTTTTACCAAGCATTACTCCTGGATATCCAGGCTAGGAGTGATGCTCGGTTTAACACAGCTGTGCTTCAGAGCCTATTCCTAATTAGGTTCTGTCCCTTCTACATTGAGGTACTGCTTTGTAGTTGCTATTGTCAGAATACAGCAAAACTTCATGTTGTTTAAAGAAAAATTACTCACCTTAGTAATGTTGTTTCTTCTAATGGAGTATTGCTGTATTCTGACCTCCCCTGCCTGCCCCTCTCAGAACCTCTGTTTTTGGGATGTGGGTGGTGCAGTGTTGGCACTCAGTAGGTGCCCACCTTGTTCTTTTCATCCCCTTTCTTGGGGTGAGTGGGTGTTGTGTTTTCATTTTTGGGTCTCCTGACTTGAGTCTTTGTTTTGGGACCAAAAATGTGTTTTATGTTTAGTAGCCAGTTGGCTAATGTAGGTTTACAGCTTCCACACAGGGCCTTAGTGAGTTTAGCTCAGAAGATCTGACGGTTTGAGTTTGAAGAACAACAGACAGAGTCTCAACCGAGCTCGAGCTCAGCGTCCATGCCTGGCATGGAAAGTTAACCTTTCATCTCTGGGGCAGTTCAAGGTTGGGACTCACTGCTATTGTCAGAATACAGCAAGACTCCATTAGAAGAAACAACATTACTAAGGTGAGTAATTTTTTCTTCTTCCCGCTAAATAGGGGTTTCTTGAAACACCCGTATTGGCTGTGGGCTGATGGGTCCCGAGTGGCCTAACAAACTGCTTGGACCAGGATGCCTGTCAGGGCTGGGAGATTATATTCAAAAGAACTCTTTCACTATGATTGCACATGTTCGTTAAATAGAGCGCAGCCATGGGGTCGCCTAGCCTGAAGAGGTCCAGTAACACCTGAGAGTATTTTAACTCAAGATTTAAAATGACATCTGGATACATGTCTCAGCTAGGGTGTGACTTGGGGTCTTCTGGTTGGGCTGGCTCGCCTGTCCTGCTTCCCATGGGCAAGTAATATTATTAGTTCGGGGTTGGGAGCAGGGGGTCCCTTTCCTCCCTGGCACTTATGCCCTTCTGAGGGGCAAGGGACTTGGCTTGGACTGACGGTAGCCTGCCGCGGGCATTCCTCCTCCCGACCTGAGCCAGGTTCTGCTCTCCTGCACTGGCGGAGATAGACATGTGGGCCTCCTTCGGTCCCTCTGGTGTTCCTGCGCCTTCACCCTGCAGCCTGAACACAACTGGGGTCCCTCCGGGGACCCCCGTTATTGCTGGTATTACAGGTTTCATAAACTAATGGTTGCTCTTCTTATTAAGCAAATTGAGGTAGCTATCTTAACCATGATTGCATCCCAGGGGCCCCTGATCCCTGCCTCGCCAGACAACAACCCTGATCTCAGAATTTTGTAATGATTCCCTTGTTGCTCCTCAAGGGGAATGAGAGCTGACAGGCTTTGTACTCACAGATTTCATGGGAAACTCTCTGGGATACCTCGGAATACATTGCAACCTGATTAGACCTTGACTGTGGCAAGGTCCCAGGAGCGAACACGGAGTTGCCTCTCTACAAACTCAGGGGACAACAAAATTGACAAAATTGGGGTCATTGGATTTGGCTTGGACCATTCATGTCTCCCCCAGACACCTCATCTAAAGGGGGCGGTCCGAGATTATCACTTAAGCTAAGCCTTGACCATAAGGTCCTGCACCTTTTCTCCTCTGAGATCTTCCTATCCCCACCAACCATAATAATTACTTTCTCCTATCCCAGATTTTAGTTACTCCACTCACCCTTTCCTACCGGACTTAGGGGCAGTAGTTTCCCTGGGCCCCATGCCAGTTGGTGACATGGGAGCCCACTTGAACGGTCAAGTGTCCATTCCCTAATGTCTGCTCCACCTGAGCTTGCATTGTTGGAAGTCACAACATTCCCCAAAACAGGGGTTTGTACATAGTTGTTATTCTCCTTATTGGGTAAACATTTCCACAAGCACTTCCAGTTGGCATGCTAGGTTCTTTACAGTTCTTAACCACTGGCTAGTTTCTTTGTTATTTTTGGATCATAATACTGAATTACTGCTTTTGGTTCAGATCTCATTGGTTGTACACATTTGGAGAACCTGGGGTGGGTGGGTGGGGTCTGTGGCACCTAGGGGGGCCCTGATGATGTTGAAAAGCACATATGTATAATGATGCAACACTCTTTAGACTTATATCTCATAATGTGAATGGACTGCTGGCCCCATCAAGAGAGACCGCACACTTAGAGCTCTTAAAAACTCAATCCGGACATCCTCCTTCTACAGGAGACTCACCTCTCCTCGCTGAGCACCACAAGCTGCTCAAGTTTGGGTTCGCCGGATTATTGAATCTTCATACCAGAGGGGTAGAGAAAGAGCCTCAGAAATTTTAATACGAAACACTCTAAATTGCAAGTACTTGACCAGTATGCCGATCAAGAGGGTAGACTAGCACTGGCTATAGTCAGACTGAATCAACAAATCTTAACAGTATGTAGTCTTTATATTCCGCGGTTTCAGACGCTCCACAATGCAGCACCTAATGGATGCCATTCTGGTTAGGCAACAGGAATTCTAGTCCTTGGTGGGACTTTAACTGCCTCCTCAATCCCTCTCTGGACTCATCGGTAACTCCCCTCCACAGTCGCCGGACAAAGGCATATTTGTGACACCTCATTAAGGACGAGGGCCTGGTCGACGTGTGGCGACAATTGCACCCCCTCACAGCAGAAATTTACTTACTACTCCTGTGCCTTTAAACATTATTCCAGACTAGACTACTTCTGTTTAGGAAAGGAGCACCTTGATCTAATTTCAACAGTGGAAATTCACAACATCTGCCTATCTGATCATGCCCCATCATCTTGACTCTTATTTAAGAGAGATAAAATAAATACTCAGTGGAGATTCAACCCATCTCTTTTCCGAGATAAAGAATTCTGGGACTTATTAGACAAGAGGATTCCAGAAATTATCAGATATAATATCTCATCACAGATTACCCCACAGATCCTCTGGGATGCCCTCAAGGTAGTACTTACAGGCTATATTATAGCCTGCGCCTCCCAAAAGAAAAAACAGGCGGAGTCCAACCTACTGGCCCTACAAGACAAACTTAAATTTCTCCAAGAGGCTCACATGCAGGAGACACTGATCTGCCTTTGATAACACAGACACAAGTAAAGATTCAACAATTACTGACAGCAAAACTGAGTAGGCCTGGCGTGGCTAGGCTGCAATGTTATTATGAAGGAGGAGCTAGAGCTTCCAAACTCCTAGCCTTTCGCCTCAGAAATCAAATACAACAACGCACTATCTCTAAAGTAAAGGACCCTATGTCAGGCCAAACTAAATATTCTACACCACAGATCTTAGAGGCATTTAAGAAATACTACCAGACTCTATACTCCCCTTATCCTCCCCAGAACCACTTCACATCACCAAGTTTCTAGACCAGTTACAACTTCCGCACTTTGTGGAACAACAAAACGGATAACAGCCCCAATTTCAGAACTGGAGCTTCAAAATGTAATTAAATCTTAAGAATGGTAAGTCCTCGGTCCAGATGGCTTTGGAGCAGAATTTTATAAAACACATGGGGCCTTCCAAAAACCCATTTCTCCAGGCGCTAACATCTGCACATGCCACCTCCTCTTTCCTGTCTCCTGGAGACAAGCCACAATCTCGTGATCTTAAACCCCAAAACCTCCACACTTATGCGATTCATACTGACCTATCTCAGTACTTAGTCAAGATTACAAAATATATACGAGCATAATGGCACATAGACTTGATCACATCCTTCCCTCATTGATACAGCCAGACCAATTGGGATTTATAAAGGCAGACAGACCACCGTCAACATTAAAAGGACATTATATCTTATAGACCATGCCCAATCTACTAAATCCCCTGTTAATACTAAGCCTGGATGCCCAAAAGGCTTTTGACATGGTCTCTTGGGAGTTCCTTCAAGCGGCCTTACTAAAGTTTAATTTCATGACCACTTTTACGGACGCAATTAGAGGAATTTATACAGGACTGAGGCGTTAGTGAAGTTAAACAGATCCCACTCAGAGCGCTTTCCTTACACAGGCACCCAGCAGGGCTGCCCCTTTCCCCATACTTGTTTGCTGTTTTGTAGAACCCATAGCCCAATTCTTAGACTATCCCCTAACTTACATGGATATAAAATTTCAGACCAATCATATCACAAAATAGCATATTATGCTGACGACCTCCTAATCTGTATCGCCAGCCTGAGGGAATCGTTACCAACCCTACTTGCCATATTAAAAGAAGTAGAGACCCTTACCAGATACACCATAAACATTAGTAAATCAGAAGCTTTGACTATACAATCCTCTTTCTCAACGGACTTTACCTGGAAATTCCTATTTAATTGGGATAAAGCATATTTAGCATATCTAGGAATTAAAATCCCCAAAACTAGGGATCTCTACCACCTGAATTATTCCTCCACCCTCTCTTGAATAAAATCAGATCTTCAGATGTGGACTCTCTCCCACTGTCACTTATAGCTAGGGTGCAATCTATTCAAATGAATTCTCTCCCAGGTCTTATACCTACTACAGAATATTCCTTTGCCCTCTCGCAGAGAGAACATACAACTCTGGGATAAATCCATTAGTAAATTCTTATGGGTGAATCAACAGCCTAGGATAGCCCTGGCAAAGTTGCAGTGCTCTAGGAGAGAGGAGGACTGTCCCTCCCTAACATCTTTCTTTACTCTATGGCCTCTGTACTCACCCATATAACTATTTGACTGATGCCTCGGACTCAGGCCCCAATTTGGGTATCAGTAGAGCAGAATATGGCTTCATGGTCCCTGTCCTCTTCTTGGATATTTCAACCAAATAATAGGACACGATACAGGAAGCCTCGATTACTAAAGAGATGCTTGTACTGTCACACAGTTCCTGGCTCACCCATCTTGTGGATTTCTCTCCTTCTGGTTGAGATCCCAGCCGAGGACCCTCTTGATCCCTGACGGGCTGGACTTCTTTTTCATTCCTGGGCCCGCAAAGGACTGTGATATACCCACCAGTTCTACACTAACGTAATATTTAAAATGTTTGATCAACTTAAACAGGAGTTCTCTTTGGAGAGGGGTGACTTTAGATACTTACAGGTCCGCTATTTTTAAATTCAAAGATTGACTTGACGTCTTCCGATCAGATCACGCCCGCCACCCTCCTGACCCAGCTAGAAGGGGAGGTCCCGTAATCATTTGATCTCTCAGTTTTATAAAGCTCTACAAGGAGCTCCATCTCAGGTTATGGACCTGGTGCAATTTCACTGGGAGGTGGAACTTCGACGGATTTATCTCAGGACGACTGGTCTGATATGGAGGAGAAGCATAAACCTCTAGCTCGTTACATATGGAGAGAATATCCTGAAAGTAGTCTCCAGATATTTTCGCACACCACATATCACAGCCAAATTTCTGACGGGAGGATTCCTCATGTTGGAGGAAGTGCGGTTGTGAGGTCGCCACCACACACACATTCTATGGTCGTGCCTAGTTTTAGCTACATATATGGTAACTATAGGGATAGAATAACATACCTCTTCCCGACGCTGATAGTTATCCCCAGCGATGGACTATTGCTCCACTATCCCCTGCTCTTTTGAAACCCACATCAGATATACCTTCTAATATCCTATTGGGAGTGGCTAAAAATGTATAACTAGACTCTGGCTCCACCAGGAGCCCCCCACCATTTCAGCTTGGGAAAACACAGTATATGACATTTACAAACTTGAACACATGACCGCTAGGATTCATAATAAGGTTCCGAGCTGATGAACAGGTGGAATCCTTGGTTCCTCTCGATTAATCAGTTCAGATGGACCAGATACCGTAGAATGAAGGCTGGGATGGGGAACTGGGGAGGTCTGGTCGATGGGGCCCAGCCAGTCCCAAACACAGTTTTTCCCTAGAGGACCTTTTGTTAATAGAAGAAAGGGTATCCATCCTCATCATTTCCCAGGAGTAACCTCCCTCTGGTGTCTGGGCCTCCCTCTTGTTCACCTATTTAAATCTATATCTATTCAATTATGTAGCCCAGGGACGCTCCACAGTGTATCGCTTGGCTCAGAGCACCTGTTTATGTAGGTTTACCTCTAAATAAGAAAAGATTTAAAAGATCTAGTGGTATCTATTAGTAAGGTAAATACCAATTATCTACTCATATGTATTAATATTAATTCATATAATATAGATAGAGCTCTCTCCTAAAAGGGTGGATACTTTCATTACTGAAGCTCGCTATCGTGACCTGTACAGTAAAATATACTCTGTATGATGACAAAGTGATCCTATACCTGTTAAAACATGAAATAAAATAAAGTTAAAAAAAAAAAGTATACATATTTTTAAATCAAGGATGGAGATGAGAAAGGAAAAGTGTGGCCTACTGGGATTTGAACCTCAGATCTGTGGTATGCTGCTCAGCTTAACCATTACGCTATAGGCTCACTGGTCAAAGCATCTGAGGAATTTCCTTTACAGCCACACACTCTTTCTCTAGTGTTAGCAGTTATGCAACTAGGAACCAGTTTTAGAAATGCCACTTTCTCAGTGCAGTTTAACCCTGCAAGGTATACATATTTTTAAATCAAGGATGGAAATGAGAAAGGAAAAATGTGGCCTACTGGGATTTGAACCTCAGATCTCTGGTATGCTGTTCCAGCAGTCTAACCATTAAGCTACAGGCTCACTGGTCAAAGTGTCTGAGTAATTTCTATTTGAAATGAAACTTCTAATTTTTACAACTTGCTCACTATCCTGTAACCATTCATTAACCCATCTAATAATGAAATTGTTGATTTCAAGTTTTGACATTTTCTCTGTCAGGTTGAATGGGGACCTTATCAAAGGCTTTACAGAGGTCAAGAAAACAATGCGACTGTTTTTATCCTCCAACAATTTACTTACAGATTCATAAAACTCAAATTTGCAGTAAGACCGTGACCTATGAGATTTAAAGCAATATTGGGCTCTATCAATAAAAATCTTGATTCAAGATCAAAAACTAGCTTATCCTTAATTATGGACTCCAACACCTTTCCCAGGATACAAGTCAAGCTAATCGGTCTGTAGTTTGCAGTACTACTATGATCCCCTTTTATAAATAGGCACCACCAGTGCTTTCCTCCAATCATCTGGCATCTCACCAGTACTCAAAGATCTTTTATAAAGGATGTACATTGGCTCGACCAGCCATAATCTGATAGCCCTCAGAACCCGGGATGGAGAGAATCTGGACCAGGGAAGTGTTTATTTTAATAGTCTAATTTAGAGAGTATTTTCTTCCTATTTATTTTCAGTTCCTCTGTAACAATATTCCCTAATTAACTGTACTATTATTGTCATTCTGAGCAAAGACTGAGCAAAATAGTGATTAAATTCATTGACCATATCTAATGGTTCACTTAGTTTTATTCGAAAGCCTTATGGGGCCAGTTATGTTAGATGCAAGTTTTTATTATTTAAGAAGGAATAGAAATAGTTCCTCCATCTTTCATATGTGCCAATTTGAATTAAATCGTCGCTTTCATTTTTTATGTTGGTCTTACAAACTCACAAGGCCTCCTTATATTTATATTTGTTGTAATCATTATTATCCCTTTTACAGCCTTATAACCCCCTTTTTTAGCTAATATAGATTTTTTGACTTTATTTGTATACCACATGGGTAATTTCCTTTCTTATTGTACAAAGTATGGTTTGGAATATATTTATCGCTCACCTCATGAATCTTATTTTTATGTTCAATAATTGGTTGGCAGATGCATTCTTCCTTCCAGATCCAATCATGTAATTTTTATTAATAGCTTCAAAATTAGTTCTTCTGAAATCCTTAACTATAGTTATACCAGCTTGTTTAATATAGTCACTGTTGACAGAGAAAGTTATGATGTTGTGGTCACTGTTAAACAGTGGATCAGAGATTACAAGGTCTGTTATTTTATCAGGAGTATTAGTAATGACGAGCTCCAATGTGTTACTGCCCCTAGTTGGTTTATCAACTACTTGTTGTAGCCCATTTATAATGCAGAGATACAACAGGGATTGTCCCTGAGTGGTAGAGGCAGAATAATCATTCCAAACTATCCCTGGGGAATTAAAATCTCCAAGTAACAGGATGTCCTTATGATTTAGTTTATTTGAGATATCATTTCGTATGGAAAATTATCGGACTGGTTAGTATCAGGGCTTTAGCACATGCCCACCAATACATTTTTACTATTTTTTATCTCTGTTTCGACCATATGATTTCATTAGGTTCATTATGGGTATCAGTCATTTGTCTAAAAGTAATAGATCTTCCTTTGTCAATCTTCACCATTCATTACTGCTTGGGTTAAGCGGAGGCGCTTACCCTACAGGAGGTTTTGTTTTTTGAGCCGGCTCCAACGGCACCGCCTCGAGGACTACGTACTGCGCCATGTGCGCAAGGGCAGCCGTTAGGTGCCGCGAGACCCTCCTATATCTCATTTCTGTTTCTCCCGCCGTCGAGGCTGCACCTGCTGCGTGCGGTAGCGTATAGTGTTCTGTTTCTTCAAGACTCCTCGTTTTTCTCAGAAGGTTTTCACGACCACTCGATGCCGCATAATCGGTAAAGACTGTTCCTTTTGTTTTGATTCTATGGCGCAGTGCTTTATGCTTTTTTTCCTTGTTTAGTTCGTGCGATTCATGTCCGGTTCGAGCATGAAGTCGAAGGCGGGCCGCACTCTATGCCTGTACCCTGTGGCCGACATTTTCCATCTCGGACCGGCATGATGTCTGTCTCGTGCCTGGGACCCAACCACAACATGGGCCGCGTCGGCCTTGTTTCTCCATGGACCGTCGTGTCCTCGAAGTCCAGCGCATTCAAGCTCGGCAAAGGCCCTGCCGACCGAGAGAGCGTCGCTCCCAGGGACTCCCAGGTAAGATCTCTAGGCCCTTCCCGGTCCTCTCCCGGGCGATATGGTCCACGGAGGAGGAGGCTTCCTCCTTTCTCTTGCCGAAGAGGAAGTTTCTCTCCGGTGTGGGGAACGTCGAGGTCCCATCCGGGGCGCGACAGGACACCGCCTCGGCAGTCACCTCCTCGGAGGTGCAGGCTCCCCAGTGTCGAGGCCCCGCCTGCTGGGCCTGGCACGGTGGACCCTCGATGCCGCCTTCCGCACCACGGCGCGCGGTGATCGAGCGGCGCCCGTAGGGCAGCACCGCTTGGCCTTCAGCGCCTGCTTGCACTCCGCGCACTGGGTTGGGTTCCACACCGGGCGGCGCCAGGCCTAATCTGGTGCGGCAGGGGAGCCAGGACCGGGCCTAGCTGTCGCGGTGGGCTAGGGTTGTCCGGCGCCGTCCCTAGCACCGGGGCCATTCCTCCGGGATCCTGGGGTTGCCAGCATCGAGGTTCTGCTGGTCTGGTCCTCTTCGAGGTCGATGACTGGGATGTGGACCCATCCTGGCTCCCTGACTCTTCGGGTCGGGGTCCCCAGTGGCACGGGTGCTAGGGCGGCACAGCGGGCCCTTCGCTGTCCCCACTCCCATCCTCCCTGAGGCCCTCGGGCTAGGTGGCCCCGGGTCCCGGGAGGGTGATGTGGTGGGGACTGAGGGGGCTCCCCCTCCTAGGGGTCTTGACAGCTACCTCGGTGCTGTTGCCACCCCTCGGGTGGGGGAGTCGAGGAGGAGGGCTCTTCGAGTCCGGTGGGGTCGAGGGCCAGATTGGTCATCGCCGCCTCGGCCACCCCTCATGGGTGGCTAGGAGTCGAGTTCAACCCTGCCTTCCCTCTTGGGCCCCGGGTTCCCTCCGTGTTGCTGTTGTGGGACTGCCCTTCTGGATCCATGCAGTCCTGGGTTTGTCACAGGGAGGATCCCCTGGGCTCTTCCAGGCATCGCATCCCTCGGGTCTCGCCTTGCGACCTGGTTTGTTGTCTGGGATCCCGCCAGCTCGGGCCCGCTCCCGGATTTCAGAGCCCTAGCAGAGGTCAGTTGCCCTCGCAGGTGCCCTTCTCCAGTACCTCTGCTACCACCCCTGCTCTTCCAGGCCATGTCGGTCCCACGGGTCCATTATCCTGGGAGCAGTTCAGAGGTTCTGGCGGCCTTCCCCATCATGCTAGACATATGCATGAGCTGGGTCTTTCGACTCTCCCACCGCCCAGTTATCTTCTGGACATTCGAGCTCGCCATCATCCTCGCCTCCTCCTCCTCTGAGGAGAGAACCCCTTGCTCACCTTTTTTCCGACGCTGATTTCACTGAATATCAGCAATTCCTTTCGAGGATGGTGAGGGATCTTCAATCTCTTCGTTAGGCGAGACAATACTGAATGGGAGACATGTGAATTCCTTGGAGAATTCAGTGCCCAGCACCTGGCTGTACCTTCCTGGCCTATCCTTCCAGGAGGCATCTATCCATTCCTGGCAGTCGCCAGCCTCTTTCTCCAGCCCCGCAGACTGTCGTCGAAGGTATTGTGCTCCCTCGGAATCCCTAGGTACCCTTCCCAACCCGTCCTCGGGTTTGGTCTACCTAGAGACTCCTTCGGGCGTTGCCGCCTGGCGCCACGACGGTCCACCGGATTCGAATCCCTACATCGACCGGGGGTGAAGAGTGTTCTCTTCTTCTCGTGCGGTGACTTGCATTGCATCACATCAGGCTCACCACGCTGCCTACAATCGGCATCTGTGGTCGATGCTCTCAGCTCTTAGCATCAATGCCTGATACGGAGCACACAGACAGGCTATTGCCCTCTGCTATAGGCCTGGAGCTGGCAAGACACCAAGCAAGGGCATCTTATGACGCCAGTGAGGTGGCTTCCAGGCTTGCGGGACAGCGATCTGCATTAGCGGATGGCATGGCCTTGCCTATCAAGGTTGTCACCCCGGCCCGGTGTAGGGTGATGTGCCCGCCTCCGGGGACCTGTTTTTTCCTCCAGAGCTAGGAGACTTCTGCAGGGCTTCCTCCGTCTCCCCGCCCTCGTGGGGCACCTCCTAGCTCTTCTCCCACGTAGGCTTCTCTCGTATTAGCCAGGGTCTTCCCTTCAAACAACATGAAGTCTTGCTATATTATGACAATTGCAGTTTGTCCCACCATTAGAACTGCTCCGGAGGTGAAAGAGTTAACTTCATGCCAGGCATGGAACTTAGAGCGCAGCTCTTAGAAAAGCTCTGTCTGGAATATTTCAAACTGAAACTGTCAGATTCTTTACTCCACTCACTGAACAGTCGCCTGGAGATTCCTCCTACTGCTCGGTTCATTTCTCAGTTTAAAGAGTTTTTCTCGGTTAAATCCAATGGCGCTATTATTATTTTAACCGCAAAACCGATCGGTTCAAGCTCTGTCTGTGGTATTGTAAGTAACAGATAGGTTTATTTCTGTGTGGAACTTGTAATGTTTATCGGTTCAGTTTGAACCGATCAGGTTGTTTTAAAACTTTATTCTGAAGCATTTAAAAGCTTTTTAGAGTGCGGTTCTCGTTCTTATCGGTTCTAAAAAACGGATTTCATTACGCTTTTTCCACGACCAGTGATCACGGTTGGGAACCGATAAGGGTGTCTTGCCTGGCACCGCCGGAAAAGGGCAAGTTTCTTGGTTAGGCTGGCATTATGTCTGAGAAACCCAAAAAGAAAAACCGGGCCTATCTGCTTAACAACTGTAGTGTCTGTGGGAAGCCTGCCAAGGCTGACCCACACACCACATGTGTTTATTGTCTGGGGTTTGACCACCTCAATGCAGACTGCCAGATTTGCAAGAATTTCCCTGCAGCTACCCTAGATAAGAGAGTTGGTAGGCTCAGGGAACGAGGCCAAAAGTCCGCTGACCCGGATGGCCAGCCCGGTCTGGTGCCAACCGAACCAGAGGGAGTGCCCTCTGACCAGGCCAGACTTCCTCGGCAAACGTAAAGCTGACTCAGAGGAGCCAGTTCCAGCAAAGAGAACTAGAAAATCAGCAGGTGTGGAGTCAAAATTTCTTCTCCAACTGCTGCAGAGATAACCAGAGCAATCCAAATTGTCCAGTCACTTTCTCGTTCTGTCCGAACCGCCACTATCTGGCAAAAGGTCGGTTCGGCGGTTCCACGGTTCAAGAATATGATATAGAGGAGTTTTATGAACCAGAGGAGGGGAGGATGATTATGAATAGTGTGAATGTGACTTTGAAAGTCTGGATGTGCCTATTGAACCGGACATCTCCCAGACAGACCTTTAGGAGAATCTCCCCTAGGCTTTCTGAGTCCCCTTCTCATTTTCTGTTTTATAAAAAGTTGTTGAACCCTCCAGCTTCCTTTGGAGGAAGCTGTGGATGAGCAAGAGGAGCCTGACTTTGTAGAGATGATGGATATCCCAGAGTCCAGGAGATTGTCTATTCCTTTACATAAATCCTTTAGGAAACAAACAATAAAAATTTTAAAGCTCCTAATTCTGTGCCTCCTGTGGATAAAAAGATGGACAGGAGGTACACTTTGTCAGGTCCTGATACAGAATTTCTTTCACAGCAATGCAGCCATGTTGGGGTAGTTCAGGCTGCAGCCTGTGATAGCTAAATTCCCTGGCTTCACATCCTCCTGACAAGGACTCCAGGAAGATTGATGCCATGGCTAAAATACAATACATGGCAGCGCCCTTGGGACTCAGACAAGCAAATTATATGGCTTATGTTGCAAGATACCAGAAATCTAGATGGGATACTGTCATGGCTTTAGCCAAACAGGCCCTGGCCAGCTTGCCAAGGAGCTGGAGCAGGTGGCTGCTGATGGTATTGAGGCATCTAAGGTGCAATTCCATGCTGCAGTGGATTCTAATGATGTATCCTCTAGAGTCATGGCTACATCTGTGGCTTTTCGAGATTGGCTTGGCTCAGGTGTACTAGTTTGTCACAAGATACCCAGGCTAAGGCTTGGATTTTCCTGTGGTGGAAATTCTCTGTTTGGGGAGCAGACAGTATATGAAGAAAATGGATGAATATAGAACCACTTATAGGAGTGCATAAGCCAAGGAATGGCAAGCCACCCTCAGAGGCAGCCCCCCAGGGGTAGAGGCAGGCCTTTTCACAGGCCTTTTACCAAACCCAGGCCTCCTCTTCAGCTTATGTTCAGAGGGGTTCTTCAGAGGAGAGAGCAGATGGAGTACAAGCAGGCCTGCTCCCACCCTCAGCCTAAAGCCCTGCCAAACAGGCACCCTGATGGGATGCCCAGGGCCGGTTCTCCATTACCTGTGGGCAGGCTGGCTACTGGTCCAGGACTGGGGAGTCTGACATCAGACAAGTGGGTCCTGGAAGTAGTAAGCCAGGGTCTGGTTCTCAGCTTCAAAAAATTTCCAAAGATGAGAATCAGATCTTTTCCACCTGCAAACCCTCTAGAGACTCTTGTTTGTAAATAGAAGTCTCAACCCTCCTGGCTCTCAGAGCTGTAGAAAGGGTTTCTCCCCTACACCAGGGCAAGGGTCTGTACTCCAGGTACTTCCTTACCCCCAAAAGACAGGAGAGTGGCAGCCCATCCTGGACCTAAGATATCTGAACAAGCACCTTTTAAAACCAAAATTCAAAATGGTGACTCTGGGAATGATTTTACCCTCCCTAAGGCCAGGGACTGGCTTAGCTTCCCTGGACCTCAAGGATGCCTACTTCCATGTTCTTATCAGAAGCTCCCACCGAAAGTACCTCAGATTCGAACTGCCCTCAGGCCATTATCAGTTCAGAGCAATGCCCTTCGGCCTTACCTCTGCCCCAAGGGTATTCACACAAATGCCTGGCAGTAGCAGTTGCTCATTTAAGAAGGCAAAGATTGCCATCTTTCCCTACCTAGATGACTGGCTCATTGTGGGTCAGTCTCCAGACCAGGTCAAATCACACCTGCAAGTTACCCAGCAGCTGCTTACCCTCTGGGCTTTCTTCTCAATCTTCCAAAGTCAGTTCTGGAACCTGTCCAGGTACTCACCTTTATAGGTGCAGAACTGGACACAAAGCAGGCCAGAGCCTTCCTTCCCTAGAAAGGGTAAGGACCCTGGTGGCCCTGGCCTCCTCCTTCACTCTGCAGGTCTCTACGACCAGCAAGGCATTTCCTACAGCTCCTAGGACACATGGCTTCTTCCACAGCTGTAGTGCAAGGAGCAAGATTTCAGATGAGGACATTCAGTTCCATTTGAGAGCCTTTTGGTCTCAAAGAAGAGATTCCCTATCCAAGTTGATCCCAGTGACTCGAACCCTGATCCAGGCCCTTCAGTGGTGGCAGGATCAGAGCAATCTGAGACCAGGGTGCCCTTCATCCCTCTATCTCACTCCTTGACCCTTACTACAGATGCGTCCCTTTTGGGATGGGGAGCTCACATGGGCGACCTCTCCACCCAGGGATTGTGGTCCCCTCAGGAATCTCTGCTCCACATCAATCTGTTGGAACTCAGAGCTGTTTTTCTAGCACTTCAGGTTTTTCTGCATCTGTTCAGAACAAAGTGGTACAGGTCAGAACAGACAACACCACTACAATGTGGTACATCAACAAACAAGGGGCACTCTGTCTTGGCCTTGTACACGAGGCGATAGAGTTGTGGTCTCTGGCTTATTCTCTGAACACTTCCTCATAGCAGTTCACCTCCCAGGCAAGGACAATGTCCTGGCAGATGCTCTCAGCAGGATTTCCCAGGGCCATCACGAATAGTCACTGGATCCCGAGTACTGGGGATAGTTTTTGCCAGATGGGGCACCCTCAGATAGATCTTTTGCAGCCCAGACAATCATCAACTTCACTTTTTGTTGCAGGCCCCAGTGTTGGGCTCAGTCCCCTGGATGCTCTTTCCTCGATTGGGAAGGGAAGTTTCTATGCCTTCCCCTTCCCGCTCCTGTTCAGGTGCTAGTCAAAATCAGATCTCAACCCTGCAAGATGATCCTGATTGCTCCAGACTGGGCCAGGCAGCCTGGTACCCACTCCTTCTGTACTTAGCAGTCCATCTTCCCCGTGTCTCCCCAGGAACCACAATCTGTTAACCTGTGCCCAGGGGAGAGTCTGGTATCCAATCTCAAATCCCTCAACCTCAAGGCTTGGCTCTGAGGAGTTAGAATTTGCTGACCTACACCTTCTCAAGGTGTTCTCGAATCTTGAAAGCTTCTAGGAAGCCTTCCACTAGGGCTACTTATAACTCCAAATGGAAAAGGTTTTCCAGATGGTGTTCTGGCAAGCATATTTCCCGAATCTGCTGATTTGCCCACTGTTTTGGACTATATGGTCCATCTTAATTCTTTGGGACTGAGACCAGCTACCCTGAAAGTGCATTTGGCAGCTGTCTCTGCTTTTATTAAGCAGGAAGCCCTCTTCTCGTTCTGCTCACCCTGTATTTTCCAAGTTTTTCAGGGCTTGCTTCATACCAATCCACCATTCAGGGACCCTGTCCTGCCTGGGATCTTAATGTTTGCATTGCTCAACTGATGCAACCCCCTTTGAACCTCTGTCTTCGCAGAGCTTAAGTACTTGACTTGGAAAACTGTGTTTCTAGTAGCCATCACTTCTGCCAGGCGCACCAGTGAGTTACAAGCTTTGTCAGTGGAGACTGACTTTATTTCCTTTCACAGGGATAAGGTAGTCCTCAGGACTAACAGGATGTTTTGCCTAAGGTGGTTTCAGATTTCCACCTTAATCAATCTATTTCTCTTCCAGTGTTCTTCACTGACCATTCCTCCTCTGGTGAGAGGAGGTTGCACAGCTTAGATGTTAAGAGGGCCCTAAGTTGGCTACATAGAGTGCACTAAGGGTCACAGGTTTGACTCTCCAACTTTTTCTCACTTATGGTGAGGTTGGGAAAGGAATCCTGCCACTAAGAGATCCATTGCCAGGTGGATTGTCTCTTGTATCCAATTTTGCTATCAAAAACTGGGTAGGTTCCCCTTCAGGCCTGAGGGCTCACTCTACCAGAGGTACAGCTGCGTCTCTAGCTGCTGCCAGAGACATCCTATCTTAGAGATATGTCAAGCAGCTACTTGGAAAACAGTACACACTTTCACAAGCATTACTCCCCTGGATATCCAGGCCAGGAGGATACTCAGGTTTAGCACAACCGTGCTTAGGCCTATTCCCTAAGTAGGTTCTGTTCCTCCTCCATGGAGGTACTGCTGTGTAGTCTGCAGTAGTCAATATAGCAAGACTTCATGTTGTTTGAAGAAAAATTACTCACCTTAATAATGTTGTTTCTTCTAATGAGTCTTGCTATATTATAACCTCCCAACCTGCCCTCTCAGAACTTCTACTTTGGGTGTGGGGTGGGCAGTCCAGTGTTGGCACTTATTGATGCCCATTTTATGTTTTCCACCCTTCTTTTGGGGTGTTTGGGTGTTGTGTTTTATTTTATCTTATCTTATTTTCTGGTCCACTGACTTGAGTCTTGGTGTTGGGACCAGGAAAATGTGTTAATATTTAAGTAGCCAGTTGGCTAGTGTAGGTTACAGTTTCCACACAGAACCTTAGTGAGTTTTGCTCGTAAAGATTTGACAGTTTCAGTTTGAAATATTCCAGACAGAGCTTTTCTAACCGAGCATGGCTCTAAGTTCCATGCCTGGCATGGAAGTTAACTCTTTCACCTCCGGAGCAGTTCTAATGGTGGGACAAACTGCAATTGTCATAATATAGCAAGACTCCATTAGAAGAACAACATTACTAAGGTGAGTAATTTTTTCTTCTGTTTCTCACAACAGGAGGCTGGGGTCTTGTTCCCTCAGGGTTCTCTCCCCCTTTTAAAGGGAGGGGCTTGGTACTACCCAAGCAGTAATGAATGGTGAAGATTGACAAGGAAAGATATGAAAATTACATCCACGTGTTCTTGATCTTCTCTTGTATCTTCACCATTCATTACTGATACCCACCTACCTTCCCTCAGTGGCCTCCTTCTGTGGTGCCTCCCCTCCCGCCTGCTCCTCCTACTCCCCTTGGCCTTATGCCAAAAAAACAAAAAACTTTTCTGCTCTTTTTCCCATTCTTGTGAATGGATCTCCTTTTCCTCAAGGTAAAGGGGAACCAGCACGATTCCAAATTTCTCTAATTCTGAGGGAACTCTTTCTGACTGCCCTATGGTGCCATTCCCTTACCCCTTCGGGTCATGCAGTTTCCTCACAGCCCAGGTGGCCACGCCTGTCTTGGCCTCCACAAAGTCTGGAATCCCCTGGCAGGTCTTATTTCAAGCTCTTCTAGCTGCTGACTGAACTTGTCAGCTCTAAGCATCTGTCTGCCTTGGAAGTCTGATTGAGTTCCACTCTACTTTTCATACAAAACTGCCTTCGAGAAGGCATAGTCTTTCCATACACTTCTGTGTTAGCACTTAACAAGGTGCTAAGGGATTTAGTCTCCTTCCTGGATGGGCGCTCTACCGGAACAGTTTCTGCCCGGACAGTCTAAGGGCCCTCAACTAGGATGAAGGGACTTGGCATGTTGAGAGTTCAGAGAGTCTGCCCTTCGGATCTGTTCAGGTGGTTCGGTTGAATCTCCCTCAGTCCTGCCAACTGGGATTCTTGCTCCTGGTCAGTTTGAGCCTTTAAGCCTCTCAACCAATGCTCGATGGGCATGTCCTCCCTCTCAACATGCTTCTTTCTTTCTTTCTTTCTTTCTCTTCCCTTTCCTCTCTCTGTTCCTCCCTTAGGCCGCCTGAAAGGAGGCCCCACGGTCCCTTAGGGTGAATTCTCTCCTCTGTCTACTCTCCATCGGCTTTTCCTTTTTCAGTTTATTTCCTTTCCTTTTACTATCCCTCAGCTCTCTTGCCTCTTTCTTTTTCTTACCCTTTATTTTGCTCTCCGGCTACCAGAACTGAGATGCTTAGGAGGAGTCTGTGACTTCGCATGCCCACCGCGCATGGCATGATGCGTGAATCCCGGGGGCGCGCCCGTTGAACGCTCAAAAAAAAAACTCCCGTGGCGGGTGCGCCTCCAGCTTAACCCAAGCAGTAATGAATGGTGACGATACAGAGAAGATCAAGAATTATGGTAGGTGCGTAATTTTCATTTTTTCTCAGATAAGGCATGCGCCCTCACCCCTTCTATTTACTCTATCTTTATGACCAAGATTGTATCCGGGATAGATTTACTCAAATAGAGTCTCGATCCCACCATGTTTCTGAAATAGCTGCAACATCAATGTTGTTTTTACATAATAATAGCTCAAGTTCATCTTTTTACGTTCGCTTGCTGCATGCGAGGACGTTTTGGGAGATAGCACACTTGGAGGTGTGCCTCTCCCATCAATGCACTGCTCCCTTGAGCAGGCATGGCGATCCTGCACCAATAGGTGCAGGAGCTCAATATGACAGCGGTGTTCCTCTGCTTCAAAGGAAAGCACAGCTGCCATGCTGAGCGCCCGCCGTCATGGCGTCCCCCTCGCGTCGCGCTGCCCCAGCGTCATGCCACCCCACAGCTTTGGTGCCGCAAACTTTGTTTGCCGGCGAAGTGCCCAATCCCCGTCGGCTCCGCGGCCCCAGACCATCCTGCTGCCACGCTGGGGCCCACCCCAGCGTGGCAAGCGATGCTTTTGTTTTGCCGGGGGGTGCCCAATCCCCGTCTGCTCCTCGGCCCCCGGCGTGGTTGCCAATGGGGTGCCCAATCCCTGTCGGCTCCTCGCCCCCAGTCGTCTTGTGCCATGCTGGGAGCCCACCCCAGCGTGGCAAGCGGTTCCACGTCGTCTTTTTTTTTTACACCTGTAAAATAAAAGCGGTCCCATGGCGCATCTCCCAGCCCCCTCCCACAACCCGCACCCAGCCTCCCACCCCACCCCATCACCTCCGGACTCTGGCACGGCGACCTTGGTGGACCGGGAACACGTCTGCACTCTTCAAAGGCGACCGCCGAACTGAGGAAATGCCGTAAGCTGTATAATGGGTTAGATAGGGGGTTTCAACTTTATGCATATCTCAGTCATTTTTGGAATTTTGCACCAAATTTTCAACATGGGGTTTTGGGAGCCCTTTTCATGAATGATGTCACTGTCATGGCATTTTCGGGCTTGAAGGTGATTTTGCAGGCACTGCGCGGTCACTGCGTGAAATCACCTGCCGACTCCGAATAATGCCATGACAGTGATGTCATCATGACTATTTTATCTGAGCGTAGCATTAGCAGTTCCTACTGAGGTTCGTGAGTTCATGAATTTTCAATATTTTCACTCCAGATTTTCAACATTGCCATTTTATCACACGTTCTTGTAGGTTGTACAGCTGTCATTTTTCACATCTCACCCAAAGCGTGTTTCCGCCCATATAGCGCACAATGGCGCGGTGGTTGCGTAAATCAATATATGGAACACATTAAGAAAATCAAAGTGACACTGTTCATGAGCAGAGGTCTTAAAAATGGCTATGTTGAAAATTTGGTGAAAACATTCCTAAATGTCGACTGTTACTGACTCGCGCGTTATGCAGTTCCTACTGCTAGACGTCAGACGTTGCTTAATTTTCAATATTTGCACTCCAGATTTTCAACATTGCTATTTACCATACCTCCTCATGAGCAGTACAGCTGTCATTTTTCACATCCTGCCAAATGTGTTTCTGCTCATGTAGGCACAATGGCGCAGTTGGTGTCTGAACTCAATGTATGGGACACATTAAGAAAATCACAGTGACACTGATCATGAGCAGAGGTCTTAAAATGGCTGTGCTGAAAATTTGGTGAAAAATTCCTAAAAATGACTGTTTTATGAGTTCGTTGCTATGAAGTTCCTACGCGACGTCAGAAGTTTGAGAATTTTCAATATTTCACTCCAGATTTTCAACATTGCCATTTTACCACACCTCCTTTTGAGCACTGCAGCTGTCATTTTTCATCTTGCCCAAAATGTGTTTATCGCCTATGGCTTAGCACAATGGCACAGTCGGTGTTGCGAACTCAGTGTATGGGACACATTAAGAAAATCACAGTGTCACTGTTCATGAGGAGAGATCTTAAAATGGCTATGTTGAAAATTCACAAAAATTCCTACAAATAACTGCTTTCTGGCGTCGCTGTGCAGTTATTACGCACGGCCCGTAAGTTCTGAATTTCAATATTTTCACTCCAGATTTTCAACATTGCCATTTTACCACACCTCCTTATGAGCAGTACAGCTGTCATTTTCACATCCTGCCCAAAACGCGTTTCCACCATGTAGCGCTACAATGGCGTCGGTTGGTAAAAGTAAATCAATATATGGAACACATATAAGAAAATCAAAGTGACACTGTTCATGAGCAGAGGTCTTAAAATGGCTATGTTGAAAATTTGATGAAACATTCTAAAATGACTGTTTTATTAATCGCGGCGTTGTGCAGTTCCTATGCACGCCAGATCGCTTGTGAATTTTCAATATTTGAACCCAGATTTTCAACATTGCTATTTTACCATACCTCCTCATGAGCAGTTACAGCTGTCATTTTTCACATCCTGCCAAATGTGTTTCTGTCCATGTAGCGCACAATGGCGCAGTCGTGTGCTAACTCAATGTATGGGACACATTAAGAAAAATCACAGTGACACTGATCATGAGCAGAGGTCTTAAAATGGCTGTGCTGGAAAATTTGGTGAAAAATTCCTAAAAATGACTGTTTTATGAGTCTGCTGGCAGCAGTTCCTACGCACTGTAAGTTTGAGAATTTTCAATATTTTCACTCCAGATTTTCAACATTGCCATTTACCACACCTCCTTATGAGCACTGCAGCTGTCATTTTCACATCTTGCCCAAAATGTGTTTAGCCCATGTAGCGCACAATGGCACAGTCGGTGTCGTGAACTCAGTGTATGGGACACATTAAGAAAATCACAGTGTCACTGTTCATGAGGAGATCTTAAAATGGCTATGTTGAAAATTTGGTGAAAAATTCCTGCAAATAACAACTGCAGTGCGTTGTGCAAGGCTTCATGCTTCGTAAGTTTGCGAATTCCAATATTTTCACTCCAGATTTTCAACATTGCCATTTTACCACACCTCCTTATGAGCAGTACAGCTGCATGAATCATAGAAACATAGAAACATAGAAGTTGACGGCAGATAAGGAATCGCAAGGCCCATCCAGTCTGCCCATTTCTTTTCTACCTTATAAATGTGCCATCGGCCTTTGCTATGTCAGTGACCCATCTATTCATAGTCATTTGTATTGCTCCCTTATGCCTATCCCATGCCTGTTTGAAGCCCTGCACTGTATTCATAGCCACTACTTCTTGTGGTAAGCCATTCCATGCATCTACCACCTTTTCTGTGAAAAAGAATTTCCTCACATTCCCCTTAATCGGCCTCCTCTAATCTCATGCTGTGTCCTCTTGTCCTGCTATTTTTCTTATATTTAAACATGTTAGACTCTTCACCTTGTTTATGCCCTTAAGGTGTTTAAATGTCTCGATCATATCACCTCTCTCCCTCCTTTGCTCAAGGGTATACATATTGAGCTCCGTTAATCTGTCCTCATATGTCTTCTGATGCAGTCCCTGCACCATTTTGGTTGCCCTCTCTGGACTGCCTCAATTTGGTTAATGTCCTTGTGAAGGTGTGGCCTCCAATACTGCCGCAGTACTCCAGATGGGGCCTAACTAATGTCTTGTACAGAGGATTATTACCTCCCTCTTCGACTTGTGATACCCCCTACTAATACACCCTAACACCCCCTAGCCTTACCTACTGCTTTAGAGGTCTGCTTGATGATTTCAGGTCATCAGTGATGATGATGCCCAAGTCTCTTTCTTCCTTTGTGACTGCTAGCAACTCCCTCCCAGCCTATAAGTGGCTTCAGGGTTTCTCTTCCCTATGTGCATGATTTTGCACTTCTTTGCATTAAATCCCAGTTGCCACTCTTCTGACCATTCTGCTAGTTTATCCAGATCTCTTCTCATTCTGCCCACCCCATCTGGATCATCTACTCTGTTGCAGATCTTGGTGTCATCTGCAAACAGACAAGCCTTCCCCTCTAGTCCATCTGCTGGGTCACTAATGAAGATGTTGAATAGGTTATGTCCCAGGACTGATCCCCTGAGGTACCCTTCTATGTAGACTTGCATCTCTTCTGACTGTATACCATTTACCACCACTCTCTGTTTTCTGCCAGTCAACCAGTTTGCCACCCAGTTGACCAACTTCTGACCCACCTGAGCCTACCTAGCTTATTTATCAATCTTCTATGTGGAACAGTGTCAAAAGCTTTGCTGAAGTCAAGGTAGGCGACATCAACTGCCCTCTGGTCCACCACTCTGGTTACCCAGTCAAAGAAATCTATGAGATTAGTTTGACAGGACCTTCCTTTGTAAACCCATGCTGTCTTGGATCCTGTGCCCTATTGGATTCCAGGTGTTGCACTATCCTTTCTTAAGGAGTGCTTCCATAATCTTGCCCACTACTGAGGTAAGACTGACCGGTCTGTAGTTCCCGCCTCCTCCCTGCTACCACTCTTGTGGAGTGGGATCACATGAGCCCTTCTCCAGTCTTCTGGGACCTCTCCTGTGCTCAGAGACTCACTAAACAATTCTGCTAATGGCTCTGCTAGTTCCTCCTTTAGCTCCTTAAGTACCCTGGGATGTATGCCATCAGGTCCCATTGCCTTATCCACCTGAGCTTATGGCTCTTGTAGGACCTTCTTTTGTGAGGGAGTAGTGCTCACCTCCTCCCCTCTGTGTCCATGATGCTGAGCTGTGGGCCCTGCACTACCTTCTCTTCAGTGAATACTGAGCAAAAGTATCTATTTAGGATAGATGCTTTTACAGGGTCCTCCTCCTCACATGCTCCCTTTTCTCCATTAGCTTAGCAATACCCCCTCTGGACTTTCTCCTTTCACTAATGTATCTATAGAAAGTCTTGTCACCTTCCTTTACTGTTTGTGCTAGTGTTTCCTCAGTTTGGGACTTGCCTGCCTTACTGCCTTACCTGCTTCCCTTAGGGCAGTTTGGTATGCCCCCTATCTTCATCCCGCTGTGTTCCTTGTATTTTCTGAAGGCCAGCCTTTTGGCTCTGACCTTTTCTGCTACTGTATTTGAGAACCAAAGTGGTTTCCTTCTTCTTTTGCACTTCCTTTTCTGTCTAACACAATGGGATGTTGCTTCAAGTATTGTATCCTAATGCTTGCCCACTTTGCCTGTACCTCCTCACCTGTGTTTCTTTTTGCCAGGGCTAGCTTAACTCTGTTGGCCATCTTATCAAAGTCAGCTCCTCTGAAGTCCCATATTTTGCCTTGGAATGGGATGATTTAGATGTAGTAGCCAAATTGAACCATACCATGTGATGGTCACTGGCCCCAAGGTGACCTTCTACCTGGAGATCTGTGATCCCTTCTTTGTTAGTCAGTACTAGATCTAGGATAGCCCTGTCTCTTGTGGGTTGCTGTACCAGTTGTTTGAGGCCCTCCCTGCAGGGAATCCACTATGAGTCTAGTTCTGGCAGATGTTCCTGCTGGTATTGACCAATCTGTATCTGGCATGTTGAAGTCTCCCATTATCAGAACCTCCCCTTTAGCTGTCATGTTTTGTATATCTTCTAACAGTATTAATGTGTCTATGTCCTCCCTCTGGTCTGGGGGCCTGTAGACAACCCCAGTTCTTATGTCTGTCCCATTTCCTGTTTCCAGGGTGACCCACAGTTCTTCTGGCTCCTTATGTGTATTCTGAATTTCTGTAGCTTTGATATTTTCATTAACATACAGGGCCACTCCTCCCCTTTTTGCACCTCGGTCTCTTCTGAACAATACATAGCCAGGTACTGAAGTCTCCTCAATGTGGTTACTGGTAAACCACGCCTCACTAATTGCTACTATGTCCAGTTTAGCCTCTGACATTATTGCCTGCAGGTCTGGGATCTTATTTCCCAGGCTGTGAGCATTTGTGTACATGATTTTCCATTGGCCAGATTTTGGTGTGTTAGTTGTTGGGTGAGGTTTGGCATTACCCCTGTGCATCGTATGGGGAGACAAACCTTTTTTCTTACTGGTGATGCAAATGAACGGCAAACACACTGAATTCCAGTTTGACCACTTAGCTGAGGGGAGGTGTTCTTCCATTCAACGATGGGGTGCTGCACCCTCTCCCCATTTGCTAGTTTAAATATTCTGCAAAGACGCTAAACTTCTGCCCCAATGCACTGACTCTCTTTAGTCAGATGCAGTCCATCAAATTTAAAGAACTTCGGCTCCCAGAACTGTTGCCAGTTCCCTACAAATCTGTGTCCTTTTCCTGGCACCAGTCCTTGAGCCACGTGTTTAGCTCCCCTATCTCCCCTTCTCTGACCTTCCGTCCATCTGCTCCCTTCTCCCAGACTGGCAGGATCTCAGAGAAGGAGATGCCGGACTAAATAGATGATAGTTTGTCACCCAGCCTAGTCAGGTGTTCCTTGGTCTCCACAACTGACCGGCTGGCTGAGATCATTAGTCCCTATGTGTACTAGGACATCAATGTTTTCTCCTGCTTTGTGAACAATTTTAGTAATGCGTCAGTGTCTCTCCATGCTGATGTACCTGGGAGACATCTGACCATCACCCTGGCTGGAGATGGGTATCAACTCCTCAATCATGGAGTCTCCTATGATCAAAAGTTTTTGGATTTCCTTTGTGCTTGTTTAGTTTTGGTTCCTGATTTGGTGAGTATTGTTGTGTTAGCTCCTGTGCAGAGTGTCCTGTTCTGCAGTGTCTTCTGCCTCTTTATTTGATTTCAGAGATAGAGGCAGATACCTGTTTGTAGTGTTTATATGGTTTTGGAGGTAATGTGTTGGAGAGCAGAGAGTGATGGGGCTCCTGATTTGCTCCTCCTAACCACCTGCCAACCTCCTGGACCAACTACCCTCATGCGTGAGGTTTTTCTGTTGGATGCTGGGGAAATGGAGGTGGTTCTTATAATGTATTTCCTCTTCAATATGAAATTTGAGGCGTGCAATCTCTGCCCATGCTGCCCGGAGGTGAGACCTAAGATCTCCAAAGACCCAGCATGTAGGACAGTGTCCTAAATCCTGTAAGAATGTCCTTCTGAAAATTGTTCCACAGTACCTGCAGTTAATCTGCACAGAAGCTCATTTTTCACATCCTGCCCAAACGTCTTTCCGCCCATGTAGCGCACAATGGCACAGTCGGTGTGCGAACTCAGTGTATGGGACACATTAAGAAAATCACAGTGACACTGTTCATTAGCAGAGGTTTTAAAATGGCAATGTTGAAAATTTGGTGAAAATTCCAAAATGACTTTTACGAAGCGTATGTTGTACAGTTCCCACGCATCTGTAGGTTTGCGAATTTTCAATATTTCCACTCCAGATTTTCAACATTGGCATTTTACCACACTTCCTTATGAGCAGTACAGTTTAGCTTTTCACATCCTGCCCAAAACATGTTTCCGCCTATGTAGCGATAATGGGGTAACAAAAGGTCATGCTGACAGTTTATTGTGCAAATACCAGCAATCGCGACAGGGCATTAGGGTAAAGACCATACATGCCAAACACCACTGCAAATATCTGCAAGTTTAATGTTCGGCATTGACAAATGCTTGTTTATATAGTGTAAACTTCTTGCATTAGTAAGTAACACTTTTAACTTGGATTTAGCTACTTTAGTAACTATATCAGCATGTTTTTAGAAGTGACTTTATTCAGAGCTGATTTAGTGCTTGCCCCTTTTTGCCCCTTGTTAGTTAGTTTTGCCATTTCATTTGGGCTATTAATAGCCTGGTAGAAGATGTTACCTAATAGCTTAGCACCATACTTGTTTAAATGAAGGCCGTCTTGACAAAACAACAGTCATTTGAGAAAAAAGTTCCCATGTCTTTAAACATTTTATGTTATTCTCCAAACACCATCTACTGAGCCAGTTGTTGTAAGCTTTATTTTTTGGATTTTAGTTTTGAAGCTCGGATCCTTTCTGCACAGAAGCTATGAGAACAGACTCTGGCCTACTTCCAAGGAGTTTCTCTTCATGCCATTCATCTGCCAGGAAGGAGAATACCCTAGCAGATGCACTGAGTCAGATAAACCAGGCCCATCACGAATGGACCTTGAACAGACAGGTGGTGGATGTGATTTTCAGAAGGTGCGGCACCCCAGAGATAGATCTCTTTGCATCCCATGAGAGTCACCACCTGCCACAGTATTGTTGCAGACCCCAGCTTGGGGAACGATACCCCTGGGTGCTCTGATTCTGGACTGGTCAAGGAAGTACCTGTATGCATTCCTTCCATTTCCTCTGGTGTACAGAGTGCTACTCAAGCTCAGATCCCAGCCAGCTTCAATGATCTTGATAGCCCCAGACAGGGCCAGGCAGCCATGGTACTCTCTACTGCTCTCCGTGTCTGTAGCGGAACCAATACACCTTCCTCAGAGGCACAACCTGCTAACCTCCAGTCAGGGAGACTCCTGTACCCAACCTCAAGTCACTCAGACTCAAAGCATGGCTCTTGAGGACCTAGCATATACAGGCCTGCATCTCTCTGAAAGTGTTCTCCGAGGATATGGTGCCAGCCCATGTAGGGGTCCCAGCAGTGCAGAACTGCCTTACTTATTTACATTCACTGGGCCTGCAGCCCACTACTTTATTTTTTGCAGCTAGTCTTATTTCTCCCTGGCACTGTCTGCTCACCTCTCCGATCCCCCAGCCCTGTCCCCACGCACAGCTTACCGCTCGGTATATCCCCATGGCTGTGCCCACCATGGCAAGGTGGCAGGACCCTCCCCTGCCTCTTACAAATCTGGAGCTGAGGGTTACTGCCATCATTTAAGACGGCACCCTGGGGATTGGATCATTCTCCCGCCAGTGCCTGCATTTTTTCCCTCCATTTTACCCTGAGATGCAGCATGCAATGACACCAGGAGTGAGCTGCATGCTATCGATGCGCTCCTCCAAGAGTCTGCTGCATCTAATGCACTTCTTGAGCCTCGATGTGCTAGTCCCCAGCCTCCACTAGGGGAAAGTCACACACTGAGAGCTGGTGTCCCTCGCCCCAGAGAAGGAGAGCAGTCCATGGACGCTCAATCCTTCTCCTCCCTGCCGACTTTCAACGGCCTGTGCTTGTTCCTCAACATGGGTCGCCGTGTGGTGAGGTAAGGCATCCAGCACTCAACCTCTCTGTGCCACTGGGCCGGCATCACTACTTTGAAGGTCCATTTAGCTTCAGTGTCTACTTGTACTTAGCCGGGAAGACTGCCTCCATGGCATCAAACCCTATGTTCAAAAGTTCTTTAAGGGTCTAGGCTCACTTGCACCCCCCACAGGGAACCGCCAGCCTGGGATCTAAATGGTGTATTGCCAAGCTCATGGGTTCCCCTGAACCCATGTCTTCAGCTCCTTTGAAATATGTCACATGGAAAATGATTTTCCTAGTGGCAGTCACTTCTCTAGAAGGATCAGTGAGCTCCAGGCTCTCTGCATTGAACAGGAGTACATTTCATTCCATTCCATAGGGACAAAATAGTTCTCTGAACTAACAGAAAATTTCTTCCAAAGGTGGTCTCGGATTTTCACTTGAACCAATCTTTACTGAGCATTCAAGCTCGGGGAGCATAGACTGCACAGTCTTGATGACAAGAGAGCTCTTAGCTACTACATGACAGTCACCATGGCCCATAGACAGGACAGGAAACAACTGATCTTACTTCGAGTGGGAGCTCTTGTAGCAGGCTATTACCATTAGGACTATGCCACAGGCACTAGGACCTACTGAAAGACTCTTAGCTAGTAGTACCCAGCAGGGCTGCCCCTTGACGCCGGCTCTGCCCTGACGCCAGCCATGGTACAAAAGGGCAGTCCCTAGCTCCACCTCACTTCTTTTCCCGCCGCAGACCTGCTCTCAACAGTTGCTCTTGACTCGCTTCTTTAGCAGTTCAGCAAAGTTTTTCAGTGTTTTTCTGTTTTTTTTTCTCCAATAGTCCTTCTTCTTGATTGTTTGTCGTTTTGTGTCTTCTTCACTGTTGTCAGTGTCTCGCCGGGATCAAGAGGTGTTCCTGTGGCCGCCAGATTCTTACCAAGGACGCCCACGGGCTCATGCGTGTTCTGCTTCGGACCGGACCATGACACCCAGGCCTGCAGGATCTGCAGAGACTTTACCAGCAGGACCAGGATTTGATGCCTGAAGGCATTAAAAGTCCACCTTCTGGAGAAGCAGGTTACCATGATGCAGAGCTCTCAAGGGAGAAATCAAGCACAAGGACAAGATGCACCATAAGTCCCGCGACAAGGACCATGCTTGGTCCCGTCTGTGCTCCGCTTACCCCATAAAAGGCTTTGTCGGGCTCTGCGGTTCTGACCACTCCCACCACTCAAGATACTCCCAGGACCAGGGTAGGCTTTCTGGCCATGCTAAAACTCTGGCGCCGTAGAAGGTGAGCAGGCCGGTTGCTCAGCTGGTGCTGCCCGCTAAGGTGAAGATCACACCTCTGCGCCCCTTCTCGGGCTCTACTGCTGGGCTTTCTCTTGGCGCTGCGCCTCGGCACCACCAAAGAAAGTTTCGTTTGGATTCTACTGGGGCTCCAGGTAAGCCTATTCAAAGGAGCGGAACCTTCCATGAAATCTTCCTTGGTTTCCCGCTCTTCTAAGACTCCGTCAAACATGACCCAGCACTGTCTGCCAACCGACCAGAAACGGCCTTGGGTACCGGGGCCGGACGTTCTTAGAGCAGGCGACACCGATACGGCACAGTTTGCCGTGCAGAGAGCTCTACCCCAGAAGACATCTGTGCAGGCACTTCACCTCAAAATCTCCTGACCTGCTGGCCTCACCCAATTCTTCAAGGCCAGCCCATGATGCCTGATGCCCTGGCTGGGGAGCTGCATCCGGTCCAGCAAGGAGGAGCTTACTAAACTGTTTCAGTTCTGGTGGAGCCAGGTCAAGCAGGATGTTGTCCCTCCTAAACCTGAGCCATCCCAGTCCCGATAATGCAGAGGATCAGACCACTAAGGGCAGTCCTTCGGTACCACCGGACAAACCTGTTCCTGATGAGTGGCCTAAGCCTTCTAGGTTCCGTTCTCCTTCGGTGGTCCTTTCCGCTCCAGGTCAAAGGACCGCTGACAGCGACGGTGTTCCCGGTTGGTGAGCCAGCATCAGTTGCCTCACAGGAGCAGGTCTCATAGTCACCATAGGTCCAGCAGGCGCCTACCAGCCATCGCCAGACCCATAGCCATCGCCGGTCGCCCCACTGCCTTCGAGTTCCTGAGCTGATGTCGGTCGGTTAGTAGCCAACACTAGTGTACAGAAACCCTTCAGGTTGGGGTCGACTTCGTCCCATTCTGATTGGGGCAGGTCTTATTCTTTTCCCATTCAGACTGGTACTTTTCAGGGAGATGGTCTCCTCGGACAGTAGGGAGACCCCGCTTCACCTCTTGATGATCCCACTTTTATGGACATCATGAGGCACATCCAGGCCTCCAATGGATGGGAGATGGAGTACCTGGATCCGGAACACTGGAGGTTGGCCAAATACCTGAGGCAAGAGGAACCCAAGCCTCTAGTGGTCCCCTCCTTTGGTGGATACAGTCCAGGACCTGACCTGGCTTACCTGGAAGCATCCAGCCACTACCCCAGCGGATCCCAAAAAGTCAGATAAGCTTTATAGAGCACAGAGGAGGAGCCCTTCAAACAACATGATGTCTTGCTATATTATGATGTATGCAGTGAGTCCCAACCTTGAACTGCTCCGGAGGTGAAAGAGTTAACTTTCCATGCCAGGCGTGGGCAGCTGAGCTCGAGCTCGGCTGAAAACTCTGTCTGTTGTTCTTCAAACTCAAACCGTCAGATTCTTTACTCCGCCTCACTGAACAGTCGCTCCGGAGATTTCTCCTGCTCGGTTCATTTTGTCGTGTTAAAGTATTATTTTCTCGCTTTTGACTGAATTTAAACCGCAAACGGTCGGTTCAAGCTCTGTTTGTGGTATTTGTAGAGTACTAGATAGGTTTACATTATTTCTCTCTGTGTGGAACTTGTAAACTGTTTATCAGTTCGCTTTTGAACCGATCAGGTTGTTTGAAATATTTTATTCTATCATTTAGAGTGTGGTTACCGGTTCTTATCGGTTCTAAAAAAAACCTGAATTTTTACGGTTTTTCCACGACTCGTGATACGGTTGGGAACCGATAAGAGGGTCTTGCTTGGCGGATTGCCATAAATGGGCAAGTTTGGTTAGGACTGGCACTGTATCTGAGAAACCCAAAAGAAAAACCGGCCGACTGGTTTCAACATTGCAGTGTGTGTGGGAAGCTCTTGCCAAGGCTGACCCCACACCACCTGTGTTTATTGTTTGGGGTTTGACCACCTCAATGCAGACTGCCAAATTTGTAAAATTTTCCTGCAGCTACTCTGGAAAAGAGAGTTGGTAGGCTCAGGGAAAGGGAGGCCAGAAGTCCGCTGACCCGGATGGCCAGCCAGGTTCGTTTCAACCGAACTAGAGGGAGTGCCCTCTGACCAGGGTGAGACTTCGGGCAAAGGAGAGCCGACTCTGAGGGGTCGGTTCCAGCAAAAGGACTAGAAAATCAGCTGGTGTGGAGCCAAACTTTCCTCTCCAACCGCTGAAGAGATAGCCAAAGCAATGCAAATTGTCCAGTCGCTTTCTCCGGTTCCCACCGAACCGTGCCATCAGGTAAGCACCGGTTTGCCGGTTCCACCGGTTCAAGACTATGATTTAGAGGAATATTATGAACCGGAGGAGGGGGAAGAGAGTATGAGGAGAGTGAATGTGGATTTGAAAGTCTGGATGTGCCCATCGACCCGGACTTCTCCCCAGACAGACCTTCAGGAGTGTCCCTCCTAGGCTTTCTGAGTCCCTTCTCATTTTATTTTCTATAAAAAGTGGCTGAAACCCTCCAGCTCCCTATGGAGGAAGCTGTGGATAATCAAGAGGAGCCTGACTATGTGGAAATGATGGATATCCCAGAGTCTAGGAGACTGTCTATTCCTTGCATAAATCTTTGGGAAACAGACTTTAAAATTCTAAAACTCCTCACACTATACCTCCTGTGGATAAGAGAATGGACAAGAGGTACACATTGTCAGGCTCTGATACGGAGTTCCTTACACAACAATGCAGCCATGTTGGAGTAGTGCAGGCTGCAGCCTGTGACAAGGCAAATATCCCCTTGGTCTCACACCCCGGACAAGGACTCCAGGAAGATTGATGCCATGGCAAAGAAACAGTACATGGCAGCATTCTTGGGACTCAGACAGGCAAATTATATGGCTTATGTTGCTAGATATCAGAAATCCAGATGGGATACTGTTATGGCTCTTGCAAAACAGGTCCCTGGCCAGCTTGCCAAGGAGCTGAGCAAGGTGGCTGCTGATGGTATTGAGGCATCCAAGGTGCAATTCCATGCTGCAGTGGACTCAAATGATGTGTCATCAAGAGTCATGGCTACATCTGTGGCTCTTCGCAGGATGGCTTGGCTCAGATGTACTAGCCTGTCACAGGATACCCAGACTACGGCCATGGATTTTCCTGTTGTGGGTACTTCTCTGTTTGGGGAGCAGACAGAGAATTACATGAAGAAATGGATGAGTATAGGACCACCTATAGGGGTGCACAGGCCAAGGAAAGGCAGGCCACCCTCAAAGGCAGCTTCCCAGGGCAGGGGCAGGCCTTTTCATAGGCCTTTTACCAGCCCAGGCCTCCTCTTTGCTTTTGCCCAGAGGGGTTCTTTAGAGGAGAGGCAGACGGGTGCAAGCAGGCCTGCTTCCACCCCTCAGCCCAAAGCCCCTGCCAAGCAGGCACCCTGATGGGGTTGCCAGGCCGATTCTCAACTACCTTAGGGGGCAGGCTGGCTTACTTTGTCCAGGACTGGGAGTCTCTGACATCAGACAAGTGGGTCCTGGAAGTAGTAAGCCAGGAACTGGTTCTCAGCTTCAAAAGTTTCCAAAGATGAGAACCAGATCCTTTCCACCTGCAAATCCTCCAGAGGCACTTGCCCTAGAGGCAGAGGTCTCTTCCTCCTAGTTCTCAGAGCTGTGGAAAGGGTTCCACCCCACACCAGGGCAAAGGGTTGTACTCCAGGTATCCTTACCCCAAAAAGACAGGAGAATGGCGGCTCAACCTGGATCTCAGATACTTAAACAAGCACCTTTTAAAACCAAAATTCAAAATGGTGATTCTGGGAATTATTCTACCCTCTCTAAGGCCAGGGGATCGGCTAGCGTCCCTGGACCTCAAGGATGCCTACTTCCATATTCTCATCAGAAGCTCCCATCCAGTACCTTAGATTCGAGCTGCCCTCAGGCCATTACCAGTTCAGAGCAATGCCCTTTGGCCTCACCTCTGCTCCAGGGGTATTCACAAAATGCCTGGCAGTAGCAGTTGCTTCTCTAGAAGGCAAGAATTACCATCTTCCCTACCTGGACGACTGGCTCATAGTGGGCCAGTCCCAGACCAAGTCAAGTTACACCTACAGATAACTCAGCAACTGCTCACCTCTCTAGGTTTCCTCCTTAATCTTCAAAGTCAGTTCTAGAGCCTGTCCAGCTCCTCACCTTCATAGGCGCAGAACTGAACACAGAGAAAGCCAGAGCCTTCCTCCCTTTGGACAGGGCAAGGACCCTGGTCTCTCTCTGTGCTCTTCATTCACCCTGCAGGTGTCTCGACCAGCAAGGCATTTTCTACAGCTCCTGGGCCACATGGCTGCTTCTACAGCAGTGGTACAGGGAGCAAGATTTCAGATGAGGGACATTCAGTTCCATTTGAGAGCCTTTTGGTCTCAAAGGAAAGACCCTCTAACCAAATTGATCCCAGTGACTCGAACCCTGATCCAGGCCCTACAGTGGTGGCAGGATCAGAGCAATCTCAGACAAGGGGTTCCTTTTGTCACTCAGTCTCACTCCTTAATCCTTACTACAGATGCATCCCTCTTGGGATGGGAGCTCACATGGGCGACCTCACTACCCAGGGGTTGTGGTCCCTCAGGAATCTCTGCTCCACATCAATCTGTTGGAACTCAGAGCAGTTTTCTAGCACTTCAAGCTTTTTCCAGATCTGTTCAGAACAAAGTTGTACAGGTCAGAACAGACAACACCACCACAATGTGGTACATCAACAAGCAAGGGGCACTTGGTCTACGGCCTTGTGCACCGAAGCAATGAAGTTGTGGTCTCTGGCTTACTCCTGAACACCTCCCTATGGCAGTTCACCTCTCAGGCAAGGACAATGTCCTGGCAGATGCTCTCAGCAGGATTTCCCATGGCCATCACGAATGGTCACTGGACCCTCTGGTCCTGGAGGTGGTATTTGCCAAATGCGCACTCCACAGATAGATCTTTTGCAGCCCCAGACAATCACCAACTTCCCTTTTTGCTGCAGGCCCCAGTGCTGGGCTCAGTCCCTCTGGATGCCTTAGTCCTCAATTGGGAAAGGAAGTTTCTATGCTTTTCCCTTCCTCTCCTGTTCAAAGTGAGTCAAAATCAGATCTCAACCCTGCAAGATGATCCTGATTGCTCCAGATTGGCCCAGACAACCCTGGTATCCACTCCTGCTGTCCTTAGCAGTCCATCTTCCCTCTGTCTTCCCAGGAATCACAACCTGTTAACCTGTGCTCAGGGAGGGTTTGGTACCTGAACCTCAAAGCTCTCAATCTCAAGGCCCTGGCTCTTGAAGAGTTAGAGTTTGATTTACACCTCTCCCAAGGTATATTGGATATCCTGAAGGCTTCTAGAAAACCTTCTACCAGGGCTACTTATAATTCCAAATGGAAGAGATTTTCCATATGGTGCTCTGGAAAGCATATTTCCCAGAATCTGCTGATTTACCCACAGTCCTGGATTACATGGTCCATCTAAATACCTTGGGGCTGAGACCAGCTACCCTAAAGTGCACCTGGCAGCTGTGTCTGCCTTTATTTCAGCAGGTAAGCCTCTCTCTTTCAGCTCACCTTGTATTCTCCAAGTTTTTCAAGGGATTGCTTCACACCAACCCTCCATTCAGGACCCTGCTCCTGCTTGGGACCTTAATGTTTGCATTACTCAGCCTATGCAACCCCTTTTGAGCCTTTGTCTTCAGCAGAGCTTAAGTACTTGACTTGGAAAACTGTGTTTCTGGTAGCCATCACTTCTGCCAGACGATAAGGAATTACAAGCTTTGTCAGTGGAGCCTGATTTTATCTCCTTCATAGAGATAAGGTGGTCCTCAGGACTAACAGGAAGTTCTTGCCTAAGGTGGTTTCAGATTTCCACCTTAATCAATCTATGTCTCTTCCTGTCTACTTCACTGACCATTCCTCCTCTGGCGAGAGGAGGCTGCACAGTTAGATGTCAAAAGAGCCCTTAGCTACTACATAGAGCGTACCAAGGGTCACAGGTTTGACTCCTCCAACTATTCCTCACTTATGGCGAGGTTGGTAAGGGGAAACCTGCCACTAAGTGATCCATTGCCAGGTGGATTGTCTCTTGTATCCAATTTTGTTATGAAAACTGGGTAAGGTTCTTCCCTCAGGCCTGAGGGCTCACTCTACCAGAGGTACAGCTGCTTCCCTGGCTGCTGCCAGGACATCCCTATTCTAGAGATATGTCAAGCAGCTACCTGGAAAACAGTTCATACTTTACCAAGCATTACTCCCTGGATATCCAGGCTAGGAGTGATGCCGGTTTAACACAGCTGTGCTTCAGAGCCTATTTCCCCAAGTAGGTTCTGTCCCTCCTCCATGGAGGTACTGCTTTGTAGTCTGCATATGTCATAATATAGCAAGACTTCATGTTTTTGAAGAAAAATTACTCACCTTAGTAATGTTGTTTCTTCTATTGGAGTCTTGCTATATTATGACCTCCTGCCCCCCTGCCCCTCTCAGAACCTCTGTTTTGGGATGTGGGTGGGCAGTGCAGTGTTGGCACTTAGTAGGTGCCCCTTGTTGTTTTCACCCCTCTTTTTGGGGTGGCTTGGTGTTAGGTTTTCATTTTTGGGTCTCCTGACTTGAGTCGTTGTTTTGGGACCAAAAATGTGGTTATGTTTAGTAGCCAGTTGGCTAGTGTAGGTTTACAGCTTCCACACAGGACCTCAGTGAGTTTAGCTTGTAAAGATCTGACGGTTTGAGTTTGAAGAACAACAGACAGAGTTTTCAACCGAGCTCGAGTCAAGCTGCCCATGCCTGGCATGGAAAGTTAACTCTTTCACCTCCGAGCAGTTCAACGCTGGGACTCACTGCATATGTCATAATATAGCAAGACTCCAATAGAAGAAACAACATTACTAAGGTGAGTAATTTTTCTTTGTATTACTTGACCTGCATTCCCTGCTCTTTTAGTAAGCTGGTTTGATATATATATATTGGGGGTGAGGAGCCTGCAGAGTGTCTGTCTCTAACCAGTTGTAGTCTTGCTCAGTGAGATACTCCATAATGTAAAGAAGAGACTACTCTTCAAGAGCCCTGACTCTGTTAGAAAACTTGGAAAAATGTGAGGTTTAGACAGTTCAGTTTATATTTCATGTATTTTCTATAATTATTTACCTTGTTCCTTTATTAGAGGACTGCTGTGCGAAAGAGGCTTACTGTCCCTTAGACTTCATCCGCTCTTTCTGCTATCCTACATATGACATCATAATCCAGGTTGCGCCTTGAAACGAGCTTCTGGTTATGGTGCTTTTCCCGTTACCAACTTTTAAATAAATAAAATAAATTATCCCCTGTTTATGGCATTGCAATTATCCCCACAGCAGCAGATTGTGATGTCATAAAACAGAACTGTGATGTCAGATGTAGGCAAGCAGCCAGAACAGATAGGGCAGTGACCCTGTTTACATGAAAATGTCCTTAGTAATAAACAAGAATGAGAAATACAGAAAAAATAATAAAATATAAGCTGACTTGTGCTAAACATTACATTTTCTCAGAGTTGTCACAAGTGTCATGGACTCTATAAGTCAAATAAAATGCTGCTTAGAAACCCAAACCTGTCACTCAAAATTGAAAAGTCTTCTAACAGGAATGTGATGTCCTATGGTATGTATAGCATCTAGTTTGTGTCGATGCGATTTGTTCATGAGAGGACACTGAGGGTGGGATAGTCAGAAGGATGTGCATGGTGCAACACAGTCGCGTCCATGCGCAACCACTAATCGCCCGGGTTATATTCAAAGGAAAGTGCCTGGCATAAATTCCCATGCGCCGGGCGCATCAGTAATGTATGCTGCGCGCACGGGGGCGGCCTCATGCATGCTCTCCGGGATGTGCTGAGCCCATGCAGGCGCAACCCCTACTTGCGCTGCACAGTTGAGCCAGAAAAAAGGAGCAACAGCTGGCCACCCACAGGTGAGCTGCCGTGTGCAGGGGCGCAGCACGGCAGCTGCCAGCTGTGGGTGGCCACCGAGCTCTGGCGGCACAGTCATTGTAGCACCCCCATGCCCGATGGCGGGCATATGTAATAAAATAAAGTCCCTATATCCCGGTGGTCCAGTGGACTGCTCCCAGCCGATCGCGGGCATATGTAATGAAATAAAAGTCCTATACCCTGGTGGTCTAGTGGACTGCTCCCAGTCCATTACGGGCATATGTAATGAAATAAAATGTCCAATATCCCTGGTGGTCAGTGGACCGTCTAGCTCGATCACGGGCGTGGTTTTATAATAGAACATACCAATCCATCCCTGGTTCCAGCGGTACCCCCACTCCCCCCGCCCCAGCACCCCGGTCAGCGGCAGCTCTCCACCGCCCACCGACTGACTGCATACAGGTAGGGCTGTACACCGATGGTCCACTTCATTGAGCCAGTGGGCTTAGACCGTACCATACTCATAGTCCAGATTTATCTCACATCTGGACTGTGTGGCATGGTACCGTCTGTACGAGTCAGTTGGCGGGTGGTGGGTGGTGGGGAGCTGCCACCGCCGCTGACCGGGGGGGGAGCGGGTGCTGGGGCTCAGTGGGCTGGTGGGAGGGCGCATCGCTGACCAGCAGGGATGGATTGGTATGTTCTATTATAAAACTTACGCCCGTGATCGGCTGGACGCGTCCACTGGACCACCAGGGATATAGGACTTTATTTTATTACATGTGCCCGCGATCGGGCTGGGACTGGTCCACTGGACCACCAGGGATATAGGACTTTTATTTCATTACATATGCTCGCAAGCGGCTGGGAGTGGTCCACTGACCACCAGGGATATGGGACTCTCATTTTAATCCCTATGCCCGCGATCGTGGGCAGTGGGGCACTTTGCCTTGCAGCAGGGGGCGGCCGTCCGATGGCTGCAGCCTGGTAGGGCACCAGGCACAAGTTGCCAGGATCAGCGCACCTGCATGCAATATAAGCCATAATGACATGTAAATGGCCCCATTTGTGCCTTGCATGCATTACGCCCCATTTGCATGTGCACTTTTGAATATCGTGGTTGATGCCCCTAACGCAGCGGCACATGCGCTAGCGCATCCCGCCCCTCTCTGGCCACTTGCGCTGGTGCAGTGTCCGCTGCGCCGTACTGTCTGGTGGCCGCGGGCGATATTCAGCGCTGCTGAGCCATGGCGCAGCACCGTTGAATATCACCCTGTCAGTGCCCTGGCACATCCCAGTTGCGCCATGCCCAGGCTTGTGCCACAGCCTGGCGCAGTCTGAATATCCCACCCTGAAAGTAAAGAGTGCCCTGGTGTATGTACCCCACATTTTATAACCTTCTCCAAAGTAAACTCTTTTTTTTTAAATGATCTGCTTATTGAATAAATAACCTCCAACGAAACTCTTTTTTTTTTTAATTATCTGTTTATTGAATAATAACATTTTTTCTCATGTTACAGGTGCAAGGAAGTGCAGTAAGATTAATTTCAAAGAATAACATGTCTGGTATACTGCTAACCAATACAGATTTCATACTATAAAGATTAAAGTCTGTCTGTGTTGGTTACAGCAAGGCTGTGCAATAAAGTTGCCTAGCACCATGTCTCTTATTGCCTCCTTCAACCTATATAGTTGAACTAAGCTAGCTGGTTATATCTATAAATGCATTATTATCCTTGTCTCAGAATGTGAAAGGCACCAGGTTCTTTCCTTTCTTACCCATTAACTGCCCCTCTCGTTAGGGCACCATATCCGTTCGTTGCGCTATGAGCCATTTCGCCAGCTATTCCACTGGATTTGTAAATGCTGAAAATCAAGTCCTCCGTTAATTTTTCCATTTTTATATTGGAGAATACAGTGTCCTCCCATTCTTACAAATCAGGCCAGTTCAGAGTAAACCCTTGATGTGTTTTTCTGTTCTCCAAGAACCTAGAACGTCGATAGCCCAGCAGAGGGGGAGATGGACCATGTGATGGAACAGCTGAAGGAACTGAAGCAGAGGGCAGAGAGGGATAAAGAGGCCCTGAAGAAGGCAACAAGAGCACAGAAACATCGAGCAGAACGGAGTGAAGACATCGTAGAACAACTCAACGTGCAGTTGCTGGAAAAGGTACCACAAGTATTACTGTAATAAGGCAGAGATAGCGTAACTTTCTTAATGATCCCTTAGACTCTGCTCCTTAAATGTCACTTATCTAGCAATGCATTGAAACTGGACAAAACATTGACTGTACCCTTTTTCACTATAAAGATTTCTCAGGCATCTTCCAGTTTTATTTCATAGTAAAATTTACTGTTCCACCAAATTTTTAGTATTTTATAGCTGTTTCAGTTTAGTTTTGTCTCAAGAAAAAGATGGACACCCCATTTGGCATAAAAATAACATTGTGGAGCTGGCAAGAGTTAGGAGCAAGACATTAAAAACAAACGCTCATGGTACACAGCATAGGAGGTACCTAGAAGTGTAGATCTTACTTGAGGGGCTGTTGCAGCAGGCAGCACCATTAGGATTGCAGCCGGCAGGCACCAGGACCCCACGGAAAACTTCTAGCTAGCAGTTATTAGCGAGGGACCACCCCAACGCCCACCTATGGTATAAAAGGTGGTCCCCAGCCCTATCTCGGTTCTTTATCCGCCGAATCTCAGACAAGTTGGACCTTCACGGATGTCTTCTGCTATAGTCAACCGCCATTTTCTCCACATATACCCAACTTTATTATTTTATTAATAGTCTTAAATTTATAGCTTTTTCTTGCATATCTTCTTTTCCATCCTCTTCGGAGCAGCTGAAGACAAATTGTGCATGTGCAAGCAGCTCCCCATATGGACGGCCACTCTGCTTGTCTGCTCTGCCTGGGCCCGACCATGACACTGAGGCCTGCCAACACTGACAGGATTTCAACTAGTGCACCAGGTTACACTGTCAGAAGACCCTGGAAGCCTTTCTGCTACAACAGAGATTAATAGCTACGAAGAAGGAGCTTCAGGACAAAAGCGCCTTGTCTTCCTCAGCCTCAGGGCTTGCGCCTTCATCTCACAAGGAGAAGTCCAGCGAGGACAAACACCAGGATAAACACAGGGACAAACCCTGGTCAGCTTCCCATTCCAAATGGGCATTTCAGAAGCCCTCAGGCAAAAATACCTGCGGTCAGGTCCTGCAGAGAGGTGGCTTTAAGAGAAAAGCTACAACCCAAGCTTCTGGGAGCTTGACCTCTAGAGGACCCAAGTCCTCCCAACACTCTCTGACGATTCCTGGATTTATCCAGTGACTCACATTGACCCCTCCTCCAAGCGGAGGCAGTGGGAGTCTGTAGGGGGTCGCTTTTCCCTTACCAAGAGGGATGGAGTAGCATCACAACAGACCTCTTGGTTCTAGACCCTGACAAATAAGGAGAGGACATACTCTTGAGTTCACCCAGATCCCTTCAGAAAAGCCATCAGGGTCCTCCGTTATCCTCCTTCGCACATTCCTTTGATAGAAGGAGAGATCCAGGCCCTTTGCTGAAGCGGGTGATAGAGCTGTTCCCCTGGGACAACAGTGAAGGGGCTATCATTCCCATTTTTCCTGGTTCCAGAAAAGACCAGGGACCTTCAGCCCATCCTGGATCTCAGTTCCTAAATCTTTTCATATAGTACAAACGGTTCAGAATGGTCACTGTGCCAGGCCTCATTCCCCTCTTGCCCAAGGGACTGGCTCTGCTCCCGGATATGCAGATGCCTATATACACATAGGTCTTCCCTCCTCTTGGAAGTTCCTGAGGTTCCACTTCAGGGAGACTTTATCAGTTCCAAGCCTTGCCGTTCGGCCTGTCCTCCAATCCTTGAGTCTTCACCAAATTCCTAGCAGTGTTGGCTGTGGCTCTTAGATGCCAGGGCCATTCTCTCCTAAGCTAGACTACTGGTTCCTGTGGCGCCTTCAGACTCAGCTACTGCACTTCGAAGACACCTTTATTCTCTTTCAAGAGCTAGGGATCACCCTGAACCTTCAAAGTCTTCCCAGAGCCCAGTCGGCGACGCCTATTCATCAGAGTGGTTCTCGACACAGTTCAGGGCATGGCCTTCCTCCGCAGGACAGGTGGGATTGTCTTAAGGGGCGTAGCCTGGATGGTATCCATGGCTCCACAGGTCCCAGCCATGACCTTCCTCAGACTTCTGGGGCACATGCGGCGGCCATTCCCACAGTCCCTTTGGCCCGCCTCCATGAAAGTCCCACAGTGGATGCTCAGGGTGGAGTGGGGCCAGAGGTCAGATGATCTGGACCGGCCGTTCAGAATCTCTGACCTGGTAAGAGGACTCTTTCTTGGTGGTTGAACCCCTCCAACCTGGAAGAAGGGGTTCCTTTTGGCAGGAGCCCAGGGAGCGGATCCTAACGACAGATGCCTCCTGTCTGGTTGGGGTGCTCATCTGGGAGCCATGGTCTCCAGATGAGCAACAGCTCCATATCAACATTCTCAAGATGCGAGCAGTCCTTAGCGCCTACAGGCATTTCAAATGGACCTTTGGCCAGACCTCTTCTCATGCAGATGGACAACATGTTTGGTGGTGTTTCGTCAACAGGCAAGGGGCACGCATTCCTACCCCATATGCTGGGAGGTGATGAGTCTGGTATTGGGCACTGGAACACCACCTAGATCTCACTGCTGTTCATGTCTAGGCATCCAAAATGTCTTGGCAGACAGCCTAAGCTGGTCTCGGTCCAAGGCTCATGAGTGGGAGCTCCTCCAGTCGGTGGCAGATCGACTGTATCGACAGGTGGGGCCATCCAGAGTTGGACCTCTTTGTGCGCCACTGAGCGCCAGACTGATCAGTTTGAGGGCGAGGCCACGCCTGGTGTTTTCTAGCCAGACGGCTGTTCCTCACTTGGACAGGGAGGTTTCTGTACACCTTCCTCCTTCCCTGTTATTCAGAAGGTTCTTCTGAAGCTTCAGGCTGAAGGATCAGAGATGATCCTCATCGCCCATTTCTGGCCTCAGCAGATTTGGTTCCCACTGCATCAGCAGCTGGCAGTGAAGCCTCCAGTTCAGCTGCGCTGAGCTGGCACTTGTTGTCCCAGGATCAGGGAACATTGGTCCACCGGACCTCAAATCCCTGCATCTTTATGCCTGGCTCCTGCAGATATAGTTAAATCCAGGTTTGGGGTCTCCCAGGAGGTGGTGGACATTTCGTGGCAGTGAGAAAGCCCTCAACTAGATCCACTTATGCCATGAAGTGGAAGCAGTGCTGTCTATGGGCTTCACCCATCACTTGGACCCTCTCACTTGCCCAGTGAACTCGATATTAAGGTATCTTCTCTCCTTATTGAATCAAGGCTTGAGTTACTCCTCCATAAAGGTATGTTTGTCGGCAATCTCTGCCTACCATATACCAATGGAAGGAAAAGCATTGAGCAACTGGACGTGTCCCATACTTTTTGAGGGCATTTTGCATATTAAGCCTCCCATCTGAGATCCAGCACCCCTGGATCTCCTGTTTATGCTGGAGAAGATTACCCTTCCCTTTTGAGCCTGCCATGGATTGTGAGCTTTGCTTTCTTTCTTGAAAAGTGTTATTCTAGGGACATGGATATGTTGTTCATCCACACTATCTGGCAGGTTCCTTGCCACTTTAAATCTTGCGGAAGGTCTTCAGCTGGCTTCTCCCACCCACCCGGTCGTAAAACTCTCGGCTCCGCTCCATGATGCCAGATATTCCTTACCGCTTGGAGCTCAGGTTCCCTCCTTAGCGCTCTATATTTTCGACTGGTTCCTGATTCTTGATTCGTCTGAATTTAGTTGTGAAGTTTTCCAAAACTTGATCTTCTTCCTCGCGGCTGCGATGGACAGATTCGTTCGGCTCTTGGAAGTGCCTGGCGACGGAATATCTCAGGACTGATCCGCACTCCACGTGTGTATATTGCCTCGACTTGGACCATGACCCGTGGGTTTTGCGAACTGTGCTGCGCCCTTTCATCCAACGCCCTGGAGGATCATGTGGCCCGATTTAGGCTTGGGCGCGAAATTTTTCCGCTGGTAAAATCTATAGAGGCTCATCGGGCGGTGTCCGCGCCGGCTGTCTCGGCTGAGCAGATCGAACCTCTTCCTTCCTGGAGAGGCAGCGGCCAAGGCTGCATCTCCCTCCTCTCGATCGCGGCTTTATCCCGCTCTCTTTGAGTTCCTCTCATTCGCCGTTCAGGAGCTTAGCCAGTCCTCTCACGAAGGGGAGGGCCATCGAGACCTGCCTCTCGGCCCAGGTCCAGGGGTGCAGGATAGAGTCCCATCGTCGGCGTTTGTGGGGCGGGGAGAGGTACCCTTCCCGGTCTGCGATCTTGACTTCGGTCGAGGTTGCGGCTCAGGCCTCTGGCTTCACAGTGTCCCGTCAGGCCAGCTGACCAAGACTCCCGTTGGCGTTGTCGAGGTTCCCTCGACCCGTCACCAGGCGGTCTACTGCCAGAGCCGTCAACCCTTGCGGTTTCCGGTGGAGGCGAGGTGTGGCTGCGCCTCCAGGGCGGCAGTCCTCGGCCAATATGTCCGAGCTGAGGAAGGCGGGTGTCCCCGGCTCCTTCCCAGTCCCCGCTCCTTCCCAGTCCCACCCTCGGTTCGCCAAGGATCTGGGTCTCGGTACTCTTCTCGGTCAAGCCGCTTCGCCTTTGGCGGTCTTGGTCGACACCGAGTTAGTGGCAACACGTTCCTCCTCGTCTTCCTCCTCGGATGAGAGAGCTTCGACGCAGATGGGCTGACGATACAAGGAGTTTATGTGGCAGCAGTTGCTGTTGTCCGGGAATCATTCGACTCGATTCATTCCCCGTCTATCTAGCAGCTGCCGGCGCCGTAACCGCTCGCTGCAGTCGAGTGCCCATTTCTGGGCGGTTGTTCAACCAAATTTTGCTGCCCCACCGATTGCGGTGGAACCTCAGTTGGGTCACGGCCTGTCCCGGGGTTGTCGGTCACCCTCACTCCTGCCGCCCGCGGGTGGAGAGGCTCAAGCCTGAGGCAGCTCTTTGCAGACCCTTGAGTCCGGACGATGACTCCTTCCGGTTCCCCAGGAGGAGGGCCGAGTCCTCCCGGGCTGGTCTTTGGGCGACAGCCCATCATCTTTCTGGGTCTGTAGGCTCATCTCGGAGTTCACGGGATGCAGCTCGATCCCGTGTCCAAATGGGCCTATTGTCTGATGGAGATCCTGAGCCGAGGGCTTCACCTCGGAGGCCTTCCCGATGGCTGAAGCCATTGTTGGCCCAGCTTTGGAGCTTTGGCGGCGGCCTACTTCCTGTCCTGCGCCCTTGGCCAGGATGGCCAGGAAGTATGCTGTCCCTATCGGCTCTTTGCCCGGTTTTTACGAGCACCTCTGCCGAGGGTTAGTTACCGATAACGTCTTCCAGTGTTCGGTGAACGCCGGGATGTAGATAGGACCCCACAAGGAGTCCAAGAGGGTGGACTATGTCGGTGCAAGGTTTACGCCGCTTCCTCCCAGGCCTCTGACAGGCCAGCTCAGGCACATTGATGGCACATTTCACCCACGCCCTCTTGGGATCCCTGGATGAGGTTCTCCCTCATCTCCCAGCCGACCGCGACCACGGTCGGGCGGATACGGGACCAGGGTAGGCGGTGGCTGAACAGCAGCTTCAGACTGCTCTGGACATAGGTGACTCCTGTGCCAGGTCAGTAGCGGCTGTGGCTGAGGATATCCACCTTCTCGTGGATACCCAGCACAAGTTGGCGGACATCCCTCTTGGGACTGACCTCTTCGGCCCTGGAATGGAGGACACCTCCAGGTCCGAAGTCCGATGCCACTCTGGACTCGGTCACCCCCCCCGGAGGGACAAGGCTGATAGCAACCTTTGCATAAGCCCCTTTATCCTTCGGCCCCTGCAGCACGATCGCCCATCCACACCAGCATGAGGGCCAGCAGGCTGCATGACATCCTGACCCCAGCCAGCGGCCTCTAAAGGGAAGCAAGGAGGTAAGCTCAGGCTCCCTCAGCCAGTCCCTTCTCCAAGCCTGCTCAGTGATGGGCCGCGGGCGCCGCCCGGCCCTCCCGTCCTGCAGGTCCCCCGTGGAGGCGCCTCCGCCACCTCCTCTGCCTGGTCCACTATCACCATGGACCGCTGGGTGTTGAGGTGCAAGAAAGGTCCTGCCTCTGGAGTTCGAGCAGGTCCCACCCTTTGAGCCGTCGCCTCGGCATAGCTACGGGTCCGGCAGTTTGTCGGCCCACCGAGCAGACATTACCCTGCGCCTCTAAATAGAGTGATCAGGAAGGTGCAGGATCCTTCTCCAGACCGGGGTTTGTGTCCAGGTTTTCCTGGTCCCCAACGGACGGGGCTGGAACTCATTCTCGACCGCACAACCTGAACAACTTAAGGTCTCAGTCCTTCTGGATGGTCATTCTGACTCAGATAACCCATCCTTGGAACCAGGCAGGTGGCTCTGTTCCCTGGACCTCCAGGACGTATTCTTCACATTTCCGATCCGTCCGTTTCTTTGGAGACACCCTCCGCTTCAGAGTGGGGGACCTCTTTACGAGTTCAGGCCATACCCTTGGCCTCTCCCAGCAGCATTCTCCATGGCGCCGAAGGGTCCAGGGGTACCCCACCCAGACAGCGGGCTGGCTGCAACCCTCCAGAGCGGAGGTGAGCGGTCCGAGTTCGGGCCCTCTAGGTTGCTCTCAGACCGGTCTCTCCAACAGAGCCAAGTCTGAACTCATGCCAAAGTGGGTGATCCTTCATCGGGACAGAGCGCGACTTTGAGCCAGAGCTCGCCTCTCGCAGACAGGGCTGAGGTTCTTCCTTCTTTACCTAATCATGTCTGATTGGGCAACGCGCCTGCCCGGGACTTCCTGCTCCTCCTGGGCCTCCGTGGTGGCCAGCAGCCCAGCGTGGTCTGTTGGGCCCATTGGCACATGCGTCCCCTTCAATGGGGCTGGCCAGCCAGCGTCACAATGCTGCGATCCTTTGGACCAGCCCGTGACAGTAACCCAGGGATGTGGACCGCCTCCGATGGCGGACTGTTCCAGCACATCTGCAGGAGGGCATCCGTTGGCCCCGCCCCGAGTCAACGGTCTTCTTCATCCGATGCATCTCTGATGGGTTGGGGTGCCCATCAAGGGGCGCAGAGTGCACTGCTCTGGTCTCCTCCGGGGTCCCGATGCCATTTCAACCTGCTGGAGCTTCATGCGTCCACTTAGCTCGCGATTGCTTTCGCCCGTTTGTACGGGTCAAGTGGTTCAGGTCCAGGCGGACAATACCACGTACCATGTGCTGTCTGACCCACCAGGGCCAGGACGCGCCTACAGTATGTTAGGAGGCCTCCGTATGGTCTCGTAGCAGCCTGGAGGCGGTTTTCCTAGCCATATTCGATGGCAGGAGCACGCCCCCTGGCCGATGCCCTAAGCCGGATAAGGGCTGCGCCCACGAGTGGTCTCTCCTGCCGGAGATAGCACAAGATCTTTCTCCCAATGGGTCACGCCTGACGGACCCTTTTTCCTCCAGGGAGAATGCAGCCGAGACTGTTTCATGCCCGCCTCAGCAGGGCTCTGCCAGGGATGCCTTTGAGGCCGTGGACCCGGCCTCTTCTGCGCCTTTCCCCATTTTCTTGACCCACAGGCAAGGCGAGGAGGACTAGGCGCAGGTGATTCTGGTAGCCCCAGACTGTTTCCGCCAGCTCTGGTATCCAGCTCTCCTCAGTCTCAGCCCCAGGCTCCCGAGGCGGCTTCCAGCCCACCCGACCTGATCTCTCGTTATCAGGGAAGGTATTCCATCCGGACCTTCAATCCCTGCACCTGGCGGCCTGGATCTTACTTCAAGATACAGCTCTTGCAGCAGGTAACACCATTAGGACTGAAGCCGGCAGGGCGTCAGGACCCCACGGAAATCTTTCTAGCCTAGCAGTCTTCAGCGGGGACACGCTTCGTCGGGTCCCACCGACGCCATGACGTAGTACATAGGGGCGGTCCCGCCAGATCCCCAGTTCTTTTCCACCGTCGACTTGCATGTCTCGACCTTCGGTTCGTTTCTAGCCGCGACGCCTGGTTAAGTTCTTCCTTTGGGAAAAGTTCATTTTTCTGCTCAGTTTCTGTCTGATGTCCTCTCCAACTTCCGTTGAAGGCCATCCACTGGCGTGCTGCGTGTAGAAGGCAAATCCCATTCAAAGACCACATTCGGCGTGGCGTCCGGTGCCCAGACCCAGTTCCGACACCCGGCCTGCTCACTTCTGCCAGGGTTCAACAGCCAGACGTCGCCCGTCGCCAGAAAGGCCCTTCAGGCTTCCTGCTCGAGGAAAAGATTAAAGCCATGGACGAGCTCCAAGGGAATCTTCCACCAAGGCCCGGAGACACCTCAAGAAGCATAGGGAGAGAGTGAGATCCAGGTCCCTGCCTAGGGCCTCTGACTCCGTAGCTCTCTGCTCCCCGTCCAACCGCCTCCTATTCTCGGGCCTGCTCTTAGCCTCCCCTGCAGCGGTGAAGACTCTTCGGTTCCTCCTCTCTTCCTAGGCCAAGATCCCAGACCTTCTTTCGTCTCAGCCACTATAGGCACTGTCAAGGTCGGGACCGTCATCACCATCACATGCCGGTTCCCCGCCATCTGGACCACGACGCCAGGTCAGTTTCTTTGCCTTCTTCCCAGCGGAAGACCAAAGAACTGACTTCACTTAAGAGATCGTTGGACCATGTCGGGCAACACCATCGGTCCCGAGAACCGACGACCGTCACTCAGTTAAGCCTTCGCCTCCACGGATCGCCGCCGGGGACCGACGCTGGGCACTCACCGAGAAGAGGACCCTTCACCTCCCACCAACGCCGGTCAAGAGGCGATCACGGAGGAGGAGCTGACCAGCCTGAGGACCAGACATGGCGTAACCCGGTCCTGTCGCACCCCAGGAACCTCGCCAGGAACCTGAGACCCCTGGGGAGCTGGACGCTGGAACCCGGTGACCAGCCATCGGCGCATCCAGTCCGGCTGCCAGGCCTCAGCATATCCGAGGTCAAGGAGTTGTTTACTTACTGGGACACCATAAAGAAGGATGTGGTTCCCACACCACCCTTCCTCCTCCTCCTCCTCCTCCTCCTCCCCACCTGCGACTCCACCGCCCCGCCCCTTACTTCACCCAGGGATGCGGGTCGAGTACCTCCTCCAGGAGCCTACGGATCCTCCTAGGGCTAGACCAGAAAAAGAGACCTCTGTCCAGATCTTCTTCAGGGTCACCCAGCCCAAGAGACCCAGAAGACGCCGTTCGCCGACGGAGGACACGGATCGACTTCTCAATGGATCCAGATCCCTTCTCCCGATCAGCGCCCTTCTCCGGACCCACGTGAGCTTCCAAGATCTCCTCCGATGACCCATCGTTCTCAGAGATTATGAGGCATATCCAGGAGAACATGGGCTGGGACTCCAGACCTAAACACACCCCGAGATGTTACTTGCCAGATATCTTCGCAAAAGATCCTAAGCCTGTGGTGGTGCCACCTTGGTGACACATCTGGTCGTCTACCAAGGCAGCGTGGAAATGTCCACACGCTTCCGTGATGCCAAGAAAGCTGACCACCTGCACAAGGCCCTAGGGAGGACCAGTACTTGACATCACATCCTCTGGCCGATTCTCTGGTCATCATTTCTCATGACCGGGTCCCAGAGGCGCAACATTTCGAGCACCCTTGCCACCGGACCCAGAGTCCAAACAGCTGGACGCTTATGGGGAGTGCGCACGATGCATCCGCTACCTGCGCCCATCAGATCCTCAACTACTTGACTCCATGGTACAGTTTCAAACGCCTTGTGGGAGCAGGACTGGATCTGGTGGAAAGATGCCAGAAGGTGAGAGAAGGAGGAGTTGCTAACAACCTTCTCGGACGGGTTCGGATGGGAACCCAGGTGCTGCGAGCTGCATGAATTCCGCTGGACTCTCGACCAGAGCGGCAGCTTCAGGCGATGCCTCGGAGACACTCTATGGCTCCATGTCTCCAGATTCACCCCGGATGTCCAGAAGAACATCCTGGACGCCTCATTTTATGGAGAAGTTCTTTCAAAACAACATGAAGTCTTGCTATATTATAGACATTAGCAGTTTGATCCAGCTCTAGAACTGCCTCCGGAGTGAAATGGTTAAACCTATTCCAAAATAGGATTTAGCAGAGCAGCTCTGTCTGTGTCAGTTTCAAACTTGAACTGTCAGATTCTTTACTCCGCCAGTGAACAGTTGTCTCGGAGATTTCTCCTTCTGTTGGTTCATTTCTCGGTTTAAAAGTGTTTTTAGTTGGATTTAACTGAGAATGTTTTATTTTAACCGCAAAACCGTTTGTTCAAGCTCTCCATCTGTGGTAACCGTGTAAATGAAGGTTTTGTCTGTGGAACTTGTGTTATCGGTTCGGTTTTGAACCATCAGTGGGTTTAAAACTCATTTAAACTAAAGTTACTATTTTAGAGTGCGATTCTCGTTCTTATCGGTTCTCAAAAACTGATTTATTACGGTTTTTTCCAATACCCGTGGACATGGTTAGGAACCGATAGTGGTGTTTTGTTTTCACTGCCGTTAAAGGCAAAGTTTTTGGTTAGGCTGGTATTATGTCTGAGAAACCCAAAAAAAAACTGGCCCACTGTTTGTAACACTGTGATGTTTGGGAAGTCTTTGCTAAGGCTGACCCACACACACATGTGCTTATTGTCTGGGGTTTGACCACCTCCAGTCAGACTGCTAGGTATAAGAATTTCCTGCAGCCACCCTTGAAAAAGATTGGGCAGGCTCGGGAATGAGAGGCCAAAAGTCCGCTGACCCTGATGGCCAGCCCGGTTCGGGTGCCAACCCAACCAGAGGGAGTGCCTCTGACCAGGTCCAGACTTCCTCGGGCAAAGAAAGCTGGTTCTGAGGAACCAATTCCAGTAAAGAAAACAAGAAAATCAGCAGGCCTGGAGTCCAAAATTCTTCTCCAACTGCTGCAGAGATAGCAAAGCTATAATTGTCCAGTCCTTGTCTTAGGGTCGTCGAACCACCACTAGTCTGGTAAAGGTCGGTTCGTCCTGTCCCAGTGGTTCAGGATTATGATATTGAGGAATTTTATGAACCAGAGGAGGGGGGAGGATTATGAACAGTATGAATGTGGCTGGGAAGGTCTGGGTGTGCCCATTGAACCGGACATCTCCCAGACAGACCTTTTTTAGAATCTCCCTATGCTGTCTGAGTCCCTATCTCATTTTATGTTTTATAAAAAGTTGCTGAAACCCTCCAGCTTCCTTTGAAGAGGCTGTGAATGAGCAAGAGGGAGTTTGATTTTGTAGAAATGATGGATATTCCAGAGTCTAGAGATTGTCTATTCCTTTACATAAGTCTTTTAGAAACAAATAATTAAAATTTTAAGTGCTCTAATTCTGTGCCTCCTGTAGATAAAAAGATGGACAGAAGGTATACATTGTCAGTGCTTCTGATACAGAATTCTTTTCAGCAGTGCAGTCATGTTTAGTGGTTCAGGCTGGCCTGTGATAAAGCTAATATTCCCTTGGCTCACATCCTCCTGTGACAAGGATTCTAGGAAGATTGATGCTCATAAAAACAGTATATGGCAGCCTCTCTGGGACTCAGGCAAGCAAATTATATGGCTTTGTGGCTAGGTATCAGAAATCTAGATTCCTCACTCAGCCTTCGTACTGCTCCTAGGCCGAACACGACACTAGGCCTGCTCACTTCTGCAGGGCTTCAACCAATCTCCTGAGATCCTCCATGAGGGAGGCCCTTCAAGCGTTTTACGTTTCTCTTAGAAAGCTGAAGACCATGGATAGAGAACCTTCCTCCAGAAGTCGTCAGGGAAAACCCCACAGACACGGAGGCAGGAAAAGGCCAGGTCCCCGGCGATGGCCTCGGACTCCAGCTCTGGCTGCGTGAAGTCAGACCGCTCTCCTTCGGGCTCAATCGCAGCCTCCCGGTTCAGGTCAGATCTTCCGCGCTCCTCCTCTCTGCAGCCTCAAGACTTCCAGGCCGCCGGCCGTCCCTCCGCTAAGGCCTTGTCTAAGTCTGGGGGTACAAATCTTCTCCGTCGTCGGGACTCCAGCCTTCAGGTGGTTTCAGCCTCCAGCGTGGGGTGGACCCTGTCCTCGTAAGACTAAGGACCTGATGTCCTAAAGCGGACGTCGGAATTTCAGCGTCTGCCACCGGACGTGTGCTGTCACCGGCGCTCCCAGGAGCCAGCGGCAGCAAAACACCTGTCGCCGGCGGCATTTCACCTCCGAGGGCGTCGGCCGGGGGCGTGTTGGTTACCTCGAAGGTAGACTGCACCACCCGTCGCCCGGCTGGCGTCGATTGGAAAGACTCGTAGGAGAGATACCACTCAGCCCAGAGGACCAGGCGCGACACAGGGACAGTAGGCTCCCAGGGCCTTCCTAATGAGACCCCTAGGAACCCGATACCTGACCGGTGACTGACGTTGGCCCGGCGACACCGGGCAATTCGCGAAGATAAAGACTCTTAACCTTCTGGTGAAACACCACCAGAAAGATGTAGTACCACACCCTCACCCACTCCTTCACTGCCCACGCCTCCCTCTGCCCACATGGGCCCAGAGACGGTCACCAACCCCCTCTGCAACACCACCTCCTAGGGCAGATCCTAGATAGGAGAACCCTCAAGATCCACTTCAGGGCCTCCCTATCCTAAGAGACCCAGAGCGACGCCAGTACACCTCGTCTGCGGGGGATTCTAGATCTGACACCTCAGGGCGCTCCAGATCTCCTGCTCCCATCAGCATTCCCTCTCCGGACCCACACGACTTACCCAGATGTCCTCCGGATGATCCCTCTTTCGTGGAGATCATGAGACACGTCCAGGAGAATATGGGGTGGGATGCTGAAGAGCTCGACCCCAAGAGACAGCGCCTTGCCCACTTACCTCGGCAGAAAGACCCAAAGCCTGGTAGTGCCACCCTTGGTGGACACCAACTGCGGAGCGTCCACCAAGGCTAAATGGAAGCATCTGCATTCTACTCCGGCAGTGCGAGAAGGCTGACCGCCTATACAAGGCCACTAAAGGAGGACCAGTATCTGGCGAACCATCCTCTGGCTGACTCCCTGGTCATCACTGCCTCGCATGACTGGTCTCAGAGGCCTCAGCATTTGAGCACACAGCCACCAGACCCGGAATCCAAGCAATTGGATGTCCTGGGTAGGCGCACGTACGCAACCGCAACTTGCACCATCAGGTCACTGAATTACCTCACCCACATGGTTCAGATTTCAGAACTCACTATGGGAACAGGGACAGGACCTGGTTGAGAAGATGCCCGATGGCGACCAAAAGGAGGAGCTTTTGAACCTCCTCCGCACGGGTTCAGATGTGGGGACCCAGGTGCTCAGAGCTGCATACGAGACTGCGGACTCTTCGGCCATAGCTGCAACCTCAGGCGTGTGTCTTTGGAGACACTCTTGGCTCAGTGTCTCCGGTTTTACCCCGGACGTCAGAAGAACATCTTAGACGTCCCTCACAACGGCGAGGTCCTATTTGGTGAAGCCTCAGAGAAGGTGATCACCAAACTTCAGGACGCAGGGAAGGCAGTCATATCTGTTCAGGCCATGTACAGGTCTCGGCCCAGTTCCGTTTGTAAGAACCAGAGCCGCTTTCACATCCGGATGCAAAGGCAACAACCACGTTCCGGCCAACAGCAAAGGGGCACTTTTACCCGACAAGCCCAGGCCAAGTCATCCCCAGGCAGAGGGGCCAATGAATCGCAAAGTCGGCCCAGCCTGCTGGATCGAACGCTGCCACAGCATGACTCCTTCCCGGCCTCCGCCCCTGCTCAGGATCAACGGGAAATGAAGGTCGGGGCCCGCATCGCATGTCACCTGCCAGGGTGGCTGTCGTTCACCACCGACAGGTGGGTGCTGCAACTGGTCAAAAAAGGCCATTATGTTAAATTTGGCAGCCCACCTACAGCCTCCCTGCTTTCCCGTTACCGGTTCAACACGCCCTGCTTATACAGCAGGAAGTGCTCACACTTCTGGAGAAAGAAGCCTAGAAACCGCTCCAGAGGACCAGAGAGGACTAAGGTATTATTCTCACTTCTTCCTGGTTCCAAAGAAAACAGGGGACCTCCGTCCAATTCTGGACCTCAGCGACCTCAACCTGTCGGTTGTTTACAAACGCTTCCGCATGGTGACCCTTCCGGCCTAATTCCCATGTTGAGCGAGGACGCCTTTCTGGCGTCTTTGGACATGCAGGATGCCTACCTGCACATCCCAATTGCTCAAGTGCACAGGAAGTTCCTGCGCTTTGAGTTTCAGAGCCACCATTATCAGTTCCAAGCTCTCCTTGAGCTGTCATTGGCACCTTGCGTTTCTGGCAGCATGCGGCGTCGTCAGCGGCATCTCTGAGGAGACAAGGCCACTCACGTGTTCCACTGCCTGGACGACTGGCTTCTCATGGCACCCTCCAGGGAGGCACTGGTGACGGCCATTCAGGACACCCAGTCCCTTTTCCAATCACTGGGTATCCTCATCAACTCACGAGAAGTCACTCCTGGTACCGTCCCAGAAACTGCAGTTTATAGGAGCAGTCCTGGACACCGTCAGAGGAGATCCTTTCTTCCCTCAGACGAAGCGGAACATCAGATCCCTCATCAGGGACTTGTCGGTGAGGAAGACCGTCCCCAGCCAGATCGGTCCTTCGCCTGCTCGGACACATGGCTGCGCCATTGCAACAGTCCGCTGGCAGCGTCTCACATCACGGGTAACCCAGTGGATGCTAAGGGTGCAATGGGACCAAAGGGCCAAGACCATCTGCAGCATTCAATCCGAATCACGAATGCCGTGGCCGGGATTGGTAATAGTGGCTAAATCCGAGACCTCTCACGGGGGTCCCCTTCGTAGCGCCGTCTCCGACAGTGACTCTCTCCACAGACGCTTCAGGGCTCGGGTGGGGAGCACACCTAGATGGTGTGTGGTCTCAGGGCCTTTGGACAGCCCAGGAATCTCATCTCCACATCAACATCTTGGTAATGAGGGCGGTTCTTTACGCTCTGCAGGCCTTCCAGTCGGAGATTCCACCGGGTACACTCCTGTTACAAACAGACAATACAGCGGTGATGTATTACCTCAACAAACAAGGAGGCACTCACTCCTACCCACTTTGCAGGGAAGCCATGAGAATGTGGGAGTGGGTATTGCAACATGGCACAAACCTAGTGGCAGTACATGTCCCGGGAGTGGACAACACCGTCACAGACAGCCTGAGTCGCTCTCAGGCCAGAGTCCACGAGTGGGAACTTCTACAGGAGGTGGCAAAGGATCTGTTTCACAGATGGGGCACTCCAGAATTAGACCTTTTCGCGTCCCCATTCAGCGCAAAACTGCCCAATTTTTGCTCACTAGATCCAGGGCCTGGTGTTTTTTGGCGAGATGCGTTGTTCCTCTCCTGGGCGGGCAGATTCCTCTATGCCTTCCCTCCTTTCCCGTTGATCCAGAGAGTTCTCTTGAAACTTCGCAGGGAGCAGGCAATGCTCATTTTGATCGTGCCTTTCTGGCCCAGGTAAATTTGGTTCCCTCTTCTGTATCCGCTGTCCCAAGAACCTCCAGTTCCTTTACCAATCAGCTCCCATCTGTTGTCTCAGGAGGCGGGTTCATTGGTTCATCCAGACTTACACTCCTTGAACCTGCACACTTGACTCCTAGAGACATAGCCATGATGCGATATGGGGTCTTGAAAGAAGTGGCAGATGTACTCTCTGTCGCCAGAAAACCGGCAACGTACGCCATGAAATGGCGTAGATTCTGTTTGTGGGCTCAAGCGTGCAGTTTCTCGCCATTAGAATGTCCCGAAAAGCTGGTTCTGAACTACCTGCTTTACCTTTTTCATTCCGGACTGGCTTACTCCTCGATTAAAGTGCACCTTTGTGCAATTTCTGCTTACCATGCCCCCGTGGCCATCGGATGGTGGCCCAGTTGGACACTACTCGTGCCTTTTTAAGGGGAGTCCTCCACATTAGGCCGCCCATCAAGGATCAGATTACTCCTTGGGACTTACCTTCCGTCCTGGAGCAGCTTCGCTGCCACCTTTTGAACCAACCGCCAGATTACGAGGCTCGTTTTCTTCGTGGAAAGCGTTATTTTAATTGCAGTTACTTGACAGAAGTATCTCTGAATTGCATGCACTAATGTGCAAATAGCCTTATTTAGTTTTCCATCAGGATAGGGTATCCCTGAGGACAAACCCAAAGTTTCTGCTTAAGGTGGTTTCAGCCCTCACCCTTAATCAGGATATTGACTTACCAGTGTATTTCCCAAGGTACACTAACCGAGGAGAAGCCCTTCTGCACACCCTCGACGTGCATCGGTGCCTCAGATATTATCTGACCAGAACCAAACAGTTTTGAAAGGCGGATCAACTTTTGTCTCCTTTGCGTTCAGAATGAAAGGAGCTCCTGTCTCTAAACAGTCTCTCGAGGTGGCTCATCCAGTGCATCACTTTCTGTTATGATAGGCGCAATAAACCCTTACGGGCGGTCCAAGGGTCATTCCACTGAGGAGGGGCAGCCACTTCCTTCTGGCGTTAAAGAATGTCTCCACCTCAGCTATTTGCGCTGTAGCCACTTGGGCTTCGGTGCATACCTTTATCAGGCATTACAGCCTAGACCATTGCATCGGCGAAGAGCAGGGTTGACCTGGCAGTCCCTCAGGACTTCTGTCCTAGGCGTAAGTTGTATTGAGACTTCTACCTTTCCTCCTCCCTGTGGCGTAACATTGCCACTATTGCTTGGAAATCAGTCCTAATGGTGTAACCTGCTGCAAGAGCTGTATCTCGAAATAAGATAGTACAGTTACGTAAGAACTTACCATAACAGTAGATCTTCGAGAACAGCTCTTGCAGCAGATACCTTCCCGTCCACCATTCCCCCTTTTTGTGGAGGTAGGTCATAGTTAAACTTCCATCTTGTGGGATGGGACGTTCTGTTTTTAGTCTTGGCCATGTGGTGGCGGATCCTTGGTCTCCTCTTCTGATGTCATCCAGCGGCCGGGAGTCTCTGGCGGGAGAACTGAGGATTGTGGGGGGACCACCTCATATACTACGCCTGACGACGGGGGCGGGACCTACGCCGAGGCGGTCCCATTGAAGACTGCTAGCTAGGAACAATCCATGGTCCCCTGAAGATAGCTAGCTAGAAGAATTTCGAGGGGTCCTGGCGCCTGCCGGCTTCAGTCCTAATGGTGTAACCTGCTGCAAGAGCTGTTCTGAAGATCTACTGTTACGATAAGTTCTTATGTAACTGTACTTTCATCCACATGGACCCACCCGACCTCCCCGGCTTCGACGCACAACCTAGCTTCCAGTGGACAAGATCTGGTGTCATAGGGCGGTGGTGAGGGTTATACCACCTGGGTGGGTGGGAGGAGCCAGCTTGAAGACCTTCCGGCAAGATCTTAAAGGGAAAGGGATATGCCAGATAGTGTGGATGAACAACATATACCACCCCTAGAACTACTGTTACAGGTGAGTAACCTGTTTTTCCTGCACCAGATCAGTGGTAGCTGTGGTTGCCATGCAGCATTGGGCATGATTGAGGATCTTCACCTTTACAGCGGCTACCCAACATAAGTTTGCGGATGTCCCCTTCTTAGGTACTGACCTGTTTGGTCCAGGGGTGGACGGCCATCTCACTAGAATTGAGAAGTTCAGTGCCACCTTGGATTCTTTTACATCCTCTCAGAAGGACCCTAAGGGCCAGAAATAGAAAAAGAAGCCCTTTTAGTTTTAGTCTTCCCCAGACCCGCAGTTCAAGCCTCTGCAGCCCCAGTCTGGGCAGTCCCAGGTCTGAGGGCCTAAGCCTAAGTCCGCCACCTACTGCTCCAAGAAGCCCAGAGGTCGAGGTTGTGGAGCTTCTCTGTCAGCCGGTGCCGGAGCCTCCACCAAGCCTGCTTAGTGACGGGTCGCTGGGTGTCTCTCTCCCACCCGTCCTGCCTCGGCCTTGGGTTCCTGTGGGGGTCAGCTTCGCCATTTCTGGCACGCCTGGTCTATTATCACATTGGACAAATGGGTGCTTGATGTGGTGGGCCGTGGTCTGCCTGTAGACTTTGAGGCTCTCCCGCCCTATCATGCCCATGCCTCATGGGAGGTCATGGTGTCTCTGGACATGCTGTCCACTCTTCGGGAGGACATCACTCAACTCCTTCAGAAAGGAGCTATGGCCTCTATCTTGGACCCCGTGGCTGGTCAGGGCTTCATATCCAGATACTTTCTGGTTCCAAACGGATAAGGGGATGGCGCCCTGTATTAGATCTTCATGATCTCAGTCAGTTCTTGAGGAAGCGCAAGATCTTCAGGAATCAATCTTCACCATTGATTCACACTTATGGGTCTGTGCCGGAAGCACTAGGACCCCGTGGGAGCCAGAACTTTTCAGGAGGGCTGGTGCCAATGCAGGCTGTGCACATGCACGGCACCACAAGAGTGGCCAAGCGCCAGGCTTCCCTTGACACCAGCCCTCAACTGCCTTGGTTCCTTTTTTCCCGCCATTGAGTGCACTTCAGTGACGACGTTGCTTGCCCACCCACCAGGAGTCAGAACTTCATGTCTGTACAACAGCCGCATTTAAGTTGTTCCCAGTTTTAGTTTTCAAAGCTAGAGTTTGTTATTTTTTTGTCAGTTTAGTGATTTTATGTAATATTTCTGTCAGTTTTCTTTCAGCCCTACTGAGACTACGTTCAGTGGCTTTGCAGGATGTCAGTTAGGGAGCCTTTTCAGCCAGGCTGCTCTGGTAGTGGGGCTGTCTCCTGTCCACTTCCCTGTTGGCGAAGGGTTCTGACCATGGGTGGTCCTGTGCTCGGGAGGAAGGACAGTCCTCCAAAGCACAAAAGGGTGGGCCTGTTCCAGATTCTGGTTGGGTTTTTGGCGCCGCTTGTCCTTGAGTTCTTCCTCTATCCTTCGGAAGAGGAAGAAACTGTACCACTCGAGGTTGCCCTCTGGTAGGTCTATCACGAGACCCTCAATTTCCTGGGACCGTGGCCCTCATTGGTACTGTCTGCATCACCGAGGGCCTATGGTACTGGGATACTGAGGTCTCAGGCCAGGAGTCTCTCTCTGTCATTAAGTGTGAACCCCGGTGGGCAGTTCCACCCTGGGCAACTCTTTGGAGCAGTGGGTGTGGCGTCAGGCTTGGGTGTCTCATCTTGCGGATCCAGTCCCTGGCCTTTTGGTGTTGGTGGCACTGGACCCACAGGAAGGGTCCTCAAACCAGGTAGAGCGTTTGGCTCTAGCAATGGCCGTCTGCCCTTACTGGTGACTGCACCACTGACTCCTGTTCCACTGGCCTCACCCCAACCGTATGTCACTTGGCGGGACTGGCTGGGTATCATTGCTGGTCACTTCGGTGCTGGCTGCTTCATTGGTGCTGGGGTCTGGTTCTGGCATTGGTGCCGAGTTTGGGCATTTTGAGGTCTGATCTGTCGCCACTTCTTGTGCTGTTTCTGGTGCCAAGTCAACACCTGGTGCCCCCCTTGGCAGAGCTGGCCCTGGTGCCGTGTCTGGCACTGTGTTTAGTGCTGTGTCCGCCATTGTGTCATGCATCATGTCCGACGCCATGTCTGGTGCTGTGTCCAGTGCCATGTCTGGAGCTGTGTCAGACACCGTGTTCAGTGCCATGTCTAAACCATGTCCGGCACCCTCTGGCACCATGTCTGGTGCCGTGTCCAGCGCCATGTCCGAGACTGTAAGTGGTGCCATGTCAGATGCTGTATCTAGCGCTGTGCCTAGCATCATATTTGTCACCGTGTCTGACACCATGTCTATCACCTAATCAGCACCGGAGATTCTTGGCTTTGATGCCCCTCCCTATGTACCTCCCTCCATGGAGGATATATAGGAGGATGTGTCTGACCCTGACCTCATCCTTTCTGAGGGCAGCAATGACTTCTTAGCCTGGACTCTTTGGACCCAACCCCTACTGCTGTGACTCAGGACTTGCTTCTTGTGGTTTGCTAGCTCCAAGGGCATGTTTCCCTTACTGTATTTTCTCTTTGGAGTTTGCTTAGTCCCTGGTACAGATAAAAAAAAAAAAAAAAAAATTCTGCTGACTGCCATATACAGAAGTTAGTCCAAGCAGTCACCAGTGCTAGTTCGTTTTTCCAGGATTGTTTAGCTCCCTGGAAATGCAGGCTTCAAGGTCCTGCCTTTGTGCTCTCCTTGGTGCCCCAAGTCTTTGCAAAGTGCCTTGCAGTACCCACAGCACACCTGAAAAAATTAGAATTCCAGGTTTTCCCTTACCTGAACATTTGGCTGATGGCCAATTTTTCCAGTCACAAAGCTGAACAGGCAGTGGCCACAGCCTTTCAGTCCCTTCTCTCCAGTCTTCTGGATTTGATCAAGGCCCAGCCTTCCCTCCAGAGGGCAGAATGCAGCTGTTCCTGTAGATAGCATGCTACATTATGGAGCACAGATCTTTTGCGGCCGTTCCGTGCAACGCATGCTGGTTCTGATAGCAGGTGATCAAGCCCCTGGTTCAGTCACTCGCATGGTGGTCAGTGGAGGACAGTCTCCTCCAGGGTTTCCCTTCTCACACCTTGCACCTCGGGTGACTCTTATTGCAGATACCTCCCTGATCTTCCTGGACTGGAAGTCTTCACCGTTTATTCATACTTCTTGGTTCAAGTTGGAGGTGCTAGGACCCTGCGGGAGCCAAAAATCTTCAGGAGGGTCGGTGCTGTGGTAGGACCGCGCATATGCAGCACTGCAAGAGTAGCTTGTGCCTGTGGATGCTGTCTCTCTGTTGTTTAAAAAAAAAAATAAAAAGAAAGAAGAAACTTTTCTCTCAGCCTACCCATCGACGGAGTCAACCATGGACATTCTCGGTGATGGTAGGGATGCCTCAGTGGAGGGCTGCTCTGGCAGCAGGGCTGTGTCTGGTCCCCTGCCCTCTTGGGGGCCGATCACGGACAGTCTAGTGTTCGGGTGGAATGACAGTCCTCCCATTGATACAAAAAAAAACGGGCCCGTTCCTGATCCAGGTCATGGACCTGGCACTGCTCGGCCACGAGTTGTTCCTCTTTCCGGCAGAAGTAGCAATACCACTCATCGTTGCCCGCTGATATGTATGTTAGGTAGTCTCTGGTAGCCCACCCCGACCCCTCCCGGTTCCCCGGTGGCCTCCATTCTTGATGGCTTGGACTCTCTGCAACGGAGCCCCTCTCTGTCCTGTGGCAGGGTTTCCGGTTGGCAGTTTCATCACTGGGCCACTCTTGTGGAGAAGTGGGTACAGCATCTGTCTCTTCTGCCCTTTCCCGCGGACCTGGGTCTGGGGGCTGCCGGGACACAAATGGGGCCTTTGGGGTGGGATGCGCGCTTGGTGCCGGCAACAGAATTCCTTCCCTTGCCAGTACCAGTGCCTCCAGTGCTAGTTCCACATGCCTTCCCTCCTCACTCTGTTTCCTCACAACGGCTGGCACGGGTACCACTCCCTTCCCTCTCTTTTTCCAGGTCTGGCAGGCTTCCCCGGCATCTTTTTCGGGTCCTTCAGTGCTGCGCATGGTGCTGTTTTTTTGTTTTTCAGTGCCGCATGCAGCGCCGAGTACTTCGGTGCCATGTGCGATGTTAATCCCAGTGTCGCCAGTCTGTACCTTGCCTAGGCCAGGTTTCAGCCTTAAAGAGGCAACTCCTGACTCTTCTGGGGCAGATGTGGAACATGACAAGTCCGATCCTTTTTTTTTTTTAATACTCTTTATTTATTACTATTTTTCAAGAACAGGCAAACAGACATCTCATCAATACAGATCACAAAAAGCATATTACAGGGAACAGTGAGCAGAGAAAAGGTCAAACGGTTCTAAAAAGTTATTTATAATTATACCTAATTACTGATGGTAGGGGTGCATAATACATCCATATGAATAAACGAAGTAAGAAATGAGAGTAATAACTTAATGTAGGTGCTATAATGGTGTGCAATAATAAGGGGGATGCTCCCATGTAGATTTAACACATAATATAATGTTGGGTTGAATAATTTTTAGTTTAGTTTCTATTTCCTTTCTCTCCAAACTGCTGACAAGTCCAGTCCTGATTTTATTGTCTCTGAAGATGGAGATGACGACTCATTCTACAGCTTGGAGGAGAAATCCTCTCTCCCAGCAGAACTCCTGGTTGAAGACCTCTCTTTCCAGTGTCTTCTCAAGAACGTGGCAGCAACCCTAGCTCTGCAAACTTCTTCTGTAGACCCAGGGAGGCTGTTACCCCTCAAGTTCCTTCATATTCCTAGTGTTCCAAAGAGTCTTACGCCTCCGGTTCCCCCCCTCCTTCGAGACTTTGTCTCAAGCAATGTGGGAGAGGCCTGCTCTTATTCCTTCTGTGGCCAAATCCATGGACAGGAAGTATGTCCCTTCCAAGGAGAGACCCTTCTTGGCATCGCAACCCATCGCAGACGCTTTGGGTGTCCTTGCTGAAAATGGCAAAGCTTTTCTCCCCCAGGAGACATCAGTGAACCCTATCAATAAGGAATCTCACAAGATTGATACTGTAGGAAAACAGGTGTTTGCAGCCACAACCCTGGGCATGCGGATTGCCAGTTATCAGGGACGCTTCTCCCAGTATGAATGCATCCTTTGGAACTCTCTCAGATCTGTAATTGAGAATCTTCCAGAGTCCGACATCAAAAGGGATCTTCTGTAGACTATTACTCGAGGCATCAAATCCAATAGTCATCAACTTAAAGCTTCCATGGATGCTTATGACACTGCCTCCACAGCAGCTGCCACTGAAATCTGTATCAGACGGCACTCCTGGCTTAGAACATCAGGGTTTTCTTCTGATGCTCAACTGCAGGCCACGAATGTCTCTTTTGATAGTTCTTATTTGTTTGTCCCTCAGGTAGAGTAATCTGTAGAGGCTGCTCAGAAAACCAGTGCTGCAATTAAAACAGCCAGGCCAGCTCCTTTAGCTCCCCAAAGGGTCAGGAACCGTCGTCCCTTTCACAACAGGCAGTCCTTTCAAGGAAGAGGCTGAAGAGTCCCAGGAAGACACCAGCCTCCTCAGTCGCAAAAGAAAATGCAACATATGTTGCAAGGGTCAAATGGACCCAGTGCCACCCTCTGAAACATTGGCCCAGGCCTCACGTCAGCTGCCTGAGGTGGACCTCTCCTCAACGGTGGGTGGTCATCTGACTCAGTTCCACAGCCAATGGCAAGTCTATCACAACAGACAAATGGGTCCTCCGGATTATCTGGGAAGGGTACTCTCTCTCAACCTTTCGGAGATTGCCCCCATTGTCCGCACAAGTGGCAGCACAGTCTCTCCTCTGCTCAGTCAGGCCTCCTCACTTCAGAGATTCAGGGGTGGAAGTAGTTCCCTGGAAGGAATGGAATACGGGATTCTACTCCCATTACTTTCTGGTTCCAAAGAAGACAGTCGGCATGCACCCCATTCTCGACCTCAGAAAGCTGAACAAGTTTTTGTTCCAGGAAAAGTTCAAGATGGTCTCCTTGGGGACACTCCTTCCACTTCTCCAATGGCACGACTGGCTGGCATCCCTAGACATGCAGGACGCCTGCCAGCACATTCCAGTGCACCCAAGTCACCGCAAGTACCTCCATTTTGTGGCCTTGGGACAACATTACCAATTTAGAGCTCTGCCTTTTGGGCTGTCCTCAGCACCTTGAGTCTTTACAAAGAGTTTCCCAGTTCTCGCTACACACTTCAGAAAGCTCGGCATTGAAGTCTTCCCATACCTAAACTATTGGCTACTGGCAAGCCTATCAAGGCAGGAGACTCAGAACACAGTGTCCACATTCTCTCTGTTCCTCACCTCCATGGGGTTCTGCTGAACCTGGAAAAATCGCAGCTTCAAGCCTCTGAGCAGCTCCTCTTCATAGGAGCCCTCCTAGACACTGCCAAGGTGAGGACTTTTCTCCCAGAGGACAGGAGAAATGGCTCGCTACATCAGGGAGAACATGTCTGTACGAGCTCATTCGATGCAACAAATGTTAGGCCTCATGGCCTCATCCGTATTCACGGTACCTCTAGCTTGTCTGCATATGAGAACCAGCCAGTGGATGCTCAGCACACAGTGGTCTCCTACTGCACATCCACAGTCTTACCCCATCAAGGTGACAGAGCCTCTGAGGAGGTCACTTGCATGGTGAATTCAGGACAACCTTCTTCAAGGTCTCACCTTTGCCCCACCAGAGTCTTGGATTACCGTCATGACAGATGCATCTCTGCTCGGTTGGGGGGCTCACTGCCAGGATTTCTGCACTTAAGGAGTGTGGACCCAGAAGGAGTCTCATCTACACATCAGTGTTCTAGAGATGATGAGAGCAGTCCTGTATACTGTTCCAGTCGTGGAGGAAGTCCTTTGTCACAAAGTAATTCTTCAGACAGACAAGGCTGTGATGTACTACATCAACAAACAGGGTGGGGCACACTCCTACCCCTCGTGCAGGGAAGCCATGAGAGTGTGGGAATGATGCCTGGAACACAACACTCTGATTCAGGTGGTTTACCTGCCAGGAACTCAGAATGATCTGGCGGACCACCTCAGCAGGACAGAATCAGATCCTCACTAGTGGTCACTTGCACCAGACATCATGTAATTGCTATTCGACATGTGAGACAAGCTGGACGTGGACCTTTTTGCATCCCCACTTAATGCAAAACTGCCTCTATTCTGCTCCAGAAATCGGGAACCTGTCATTTTCTGTCAGGATGCAGGACGCTTTCTGTATACATTTCCCCCTCTACCCCTAATTCAGAGGGTGCTGCTCAAATTAGACAGCAGGAGGGCAAGATGATTCTAATTGCACCATACTGGCCTCGACAGATCTGGTTTCCATTGATCAACAAATTGTTGGTGGGTCCTCTGAAGCAGCTGCCTCTGCGGATAGATCTCTTGACACAGGGACCCCTGGTCCACCCCAACTTGCACTCCCTTCATCTCCATGCCTGGCTCCTTAGGAGATAGAGGTGGGGAGGTTTAAAGTTTCTCATCAAATCTCACAGGTTCTGTTGGTGGCACGTAAGCCCTCCACCAGGAAGACTTACACCGCTAAATGGAAGTGTTTATCACTGTGGTGTGCTAAGATCCCTTTAGATCTATTCCAGTGCCCACCAAATAAAGTGTTGGAGTACCTGTTCGACCTTTCGGAAGCAGGACTGCAGTATTTGACGGTGACGGTACACCTCTGTGCGCTTTCTGCCTATCATGAGCCAGACCAGAATATGTCTCTGGCTCAGCTGCCTTTGTTCAAGAGATTTCTCAAAGGCATTCTACACACACTGCCCCCAGTTAGAAATCCAGTTGCTGCCTGAGATATTAATCTCATGCTGGATATGCTCACCCGTAAACCCTTTGAGCCCCTATTCACATGTGATCTAAAGTTTCTGACCTGGAAGACCGCCTTTCTGCTAGCCATCACGTCCGCTCGCAGGGTTTCCGAAATACATGCCTTGGTCACAGACCCTCCGTATACTGTTTTTCATAAAGACAGAGTGGTTCTCCGTACTCACCCCAAGTTCCTACTCAGAGTGGTTTCAGAATTCCACCTCAACCAGCCATTAGTTCTGCTTCCTTACTTCGATAACTTCCAAAATGAAGGGGAACACACCCTATATTCCCTGAATGTTAAGGGAGCCCTATGATTCTACATCACTAGCACTGGGGACATCCGTCAAGTGAAGCAACTCTTTGTGTCCTTCAATACTGCCTCACTGGGTCAGCCAGTATGCATCAGATACATTTCTGCTTGGATAGTGGCATGCCTTCACCTTTGCTATTCTATGGTGCAGGTCAAGTTAAAAGGCCAGGTATGCGCCCACTCAACTAGGGTGGTTGTTGCATCCCTGGTGGAGATATGCTCGGTTCCCATTACTGAGATTTGCAAAGCGGCTGCTTGGAGCTGAGTGCACACCTTTGTGAAGCACTACGCTCTGGATGTCCATGCCAGACAGCATGCTTCCTTTGGCAGGACAATCCTTTTGTTTTTTTTTTTGCTATAGACTTTATTCACCCTGGGGCCTCTCGTGTCCTTCAGGAGTACCCTCTCAGCTGCTGCCTCTCACTCCTGGCCTGAACCTCCACTTCCCCCCGAACGAGTCTGCTAGGTCCAGCCCCCCAGATCGCTCTCCGGTGGAAGGCCCACCCCCAGCAGCTCTTTCTGGAAATTAGAGGGACCTTGTCGTCGGACCTGGCCATGGGAGTCCTGGGTACACTGGCCGGCACTGAGATGTGGGTGCGCTCCTGGGGTCTCCATCATCTCACTGGTGTTCCAGAGGGCTTTTCTGGCATTTTCTCCCCTGCAGAACGTGGATGTGCAATGGCATCCATGGTGTTAAGCACCGGCACCTGCCGACGCTCCGCCCGCCAGCATCCACTTTGTGCCGCATAATTGGTCGCTGCCCCCAGCCACCACCAGGATCCACTCTGGAGCGGCACAACCCCAGATCCCTCCCTCCCCAGGAAGAGAGAGTAGTCCTCCGGACGCTCAATCCCTTCCCTCCCCTGCCGACTCCCAGTGGCCCAAGTTCGTTCCCGAACCCGGGTCACCGGTTTAGCGCAAGGTGTGGCGTGCAGCACCTCAACCCTCAGCGCCACTGGGCTGGCTTTGACAGGACAATCCTTAATGGAATTCTGCCCTGAGTGAGCTCCATCTCCTAACGCCCTGCTCGGGGGAGTGGTTTAGCTTGGTACTGTAACCCAGAAGTATGAATAAATGGTGAAGACTTTCAGTCCAGGAAGATATGAAAATTAGGTACCTACCATAATTCTTGATCTTCTTGGACAAGACTTCATTTATTCATACGCCCACCCACCATCCCCCAGGCTCACTCATTCTGTTCCTGGTCTTCACCGCCTCGTTGGTTGGGCTGCCAAGACATTGTTTAATTTGACCCTTCTTCGATGGGTCAAAACGGGCTATCTTATACCCTTGTTAGATTAGATGTTTATCTAGTTTTATTTATGCTGCATCTTCTCAGTAAAAAGGTAGTGAGTCAGTTGGAGGATCGACGCTGAGGTAGCCTACACAGGCACGAGCTAATCTCATGGTGCTGCGCATACATGGTCTTACCACGGCGCCAGCCCTCCTGAACATTTTTGGCTCCCACAGGGTCCTAGCGTCTCTGACTTGAACCCAGAAGTATGAATAAATGGTGAAGACTTGTCCAAGAAGATCAAGAATTATGGTAGGTGCATAATTTTCATTTCTAGGGATGTGGATATGTTGTTCTAGGAACGTGGATATGTTGTTCATCCACACTTCTTGGCATGTCCCCATCCACTTTAAATCTTGCTGGAAGTCTTCAAGCTGGCTCCCCGGGTGGTATATACCTTGGCTCTGCTCCATGACACCAGATCTTCCTTTCCGCTGGAAGATACAGGTTCCCTTGTGCTCTCAAAGCATATCGTAGGCCCTGGATTCTAATTGTCGGTTTCTACCAAAACTTAAACTGGTTCGAGTAGGATTATGCTTTTCACCGTATCCACCATGGAGGAAAAATCTTCCCTGATTTCGCTGGTGCCTCATGGCCAGAAGATGTCATGCACCAATCCCCACCTAACATGCGTTTACTGCCTAGGTGTCGGACATGACACCTCGTCGTGTAGTTTTTTCCTGGCCTTCCATCCCAACATCCTGGATGACCGCAAGGCGCATTTGAAGCTGGGGAGACTGGAGAAAAGGAACCCGCCAGTGAAATCGAAGGAGGCGAGGAGGGCAGTTAGGGGCTCATGCCAAGGAGTCTTGACCTGTTCAGGGTCTCCCGCGCAGGCTGTCAGTCACCCTTACTCCCGACCATCCTCGGCGGGTTGAGAGTGACTATGGTGGTCGGCCAGTTTGCCCGGACTCAGGGTCTGAGGATTTGGACCTGCATTCGTGTCCGTGTGACGATTCCATGAGTCTGTCAATGGAGGAGGGCCCCACGTCCTTCATGGGCATCCTCTGTCTCATCTCCGAATCAACGGGGATGCCTGTAGAGTCCGTCAAAAAATGGTCAGAATACCCCTTGACTGATATCCTCAGAAAGGGGACTCTCTGTCTGAGGCCTTCCCAGTGGTCGAGGCCATAGTTGGTCCAACCGTGGAGCTTTGGCAGCATCCAGCCTCCTGCCCTGCACCTTCTGCTTGCATGGCCCACAAGTATGCGGTTCCCATCGGCTCCCCCTTGGGGTTTACACAGCATCCCTCGGCTGATGGATTGGTGACTGAGTCTGTGTTCGGCACTCTGGCAACTCAAGACATATGGATAGACCTCCGGACAGAGAGTCCAAAAAGTTGGATCATGCAGCCAGAAAGGTCTATGCTGCTTCCTCGCTCGGCCTCCGACAGGCAAACTCAACTGTCATTATGGCACACTTCTCTCACGCCCTTTTGGGCTCTCTGGACAAGGTGCTTCCTCATCTCCCCGCAGACCTTCAGACCATAGTTAAGCAGGTCTTTGATCAGGTGATCAGGGCCGGGCCATTGCTAAACAGCAACTCCAGACAGCCCTGGACATTGGGAATTCTTGTGCTCATTCAGTGGCAGCTGCAGTTGCCATGCGCCGCAGGGCCTGGCTGAGGGCCTCAACCTTTACGGCAGACACCCAGCACAAACTGGTGAACGTTCCCTTCTTGTGTACCGATTTGTTCGGTCCAGGAGTCAATGGTCAGCTCCAGTGTATTGAGAAGTCAAATACCACCTTGGACTCCATTACCTCCGCCCAGAAAAAACCCCAGGTGTTCTAAGAAATCACAGAAGAAGCCCTTTCGGCCTTCTGCCCTTGCGGCCAAACAGCCCCAGTACCAAACTGGGCAGCAGCAGCACGCTTCATCTTGGCACCCTCAGCCCAGCTCCGGGGCTTCAGCGAACTGTTAGCCCGGAGGGAGAGGTTCTGGTGGCCCCACTGCTGGCTCTTCATCCTCCAAGCCTGCGCAGTGACGGGATGGGAGCAGCCACTCCCACGCCCATCACAACCACTCTGGGTCCTCCCATGGTGGGCCATCTCCATCACTTCCTTCAAACAACATGAAGTCTTGCTATATTATAGACATTAGCAGTTTGTTCCAGCTCTAGAACTGCCCCAGAGTGAAATGGTTAAAACCATTCCAAAATAGAATTTTGGCACGAGAGCAGCTCTATCTGTGTCATTTCAAACTTGAACTGTCAGATTCTTTACTCCGCCTCAGTGAACAGTCGCTCCGGAGATTTCTCCTTCTGCTCGGTTCATTTCTCGGTTTAAAAAGTGTTTTCTCGGTTGGATTTAACCGAGAATAGTTTTATTTTAACCGCAAACCGCTCGTTCAAGCTTCTATCTGTGGTAACCGTAAGTAAATGAAGGTTTTGTCTGTGTGGAACTTGTAAGTTATCGGTTCGGTTTTGAACCAATCAGTGGGTTTAAAACTCATTTAAAACTAAAAGTTACTATTTTAGAGTGCGGTTCCGGTTCTTATCGGTTCTAAAAAACGGATTTATTACGCTTTTTTCCAATACCCGTGGACAATGCAAGTTAGAACTGAGTGGCAGTGTTCTTGCTCTGGTACTGCCGTTAAAAGGCAAGTTTTTGGTTAGGCTGGCATTATGTCTGAGAAACCCAAAAGAAAAACCGGGCCCACTGGGTTTCAACACTGTGATGTTTGTGAGGAAGTCTTTGCCAAGGCTGACCCACACACCACATGTGTTTATTGTCTGGGGTTTGACCACCTCCAGTCAGACTGCCAGGTATGTAAGAATTTCCCTGCAGCCACCCTGGAAAAAAGATTGGGCAGGCTCAGGAACCAGAGGCAAAAAGTCCGTGACCTGATGGCCAGCCCGTTTGGTGCCAACCGAACCAGAGGGAGTGCCTGACCAGGGCCAGACTTCCTCGGCAAAGAAAAGCTGGTTCTGAGGAACCAATTCCAGTAAAGAAAACAAGAAAATCAGCAGGTCTGGAGTCCAAAATTCTTCTCCAACTGCTGCAGAGATAGCAAAAGCCATACAAATTGTCCAGTCACTGTCTCAGGGTCCGTCCAACCACCACTATCTGGTAAAGGTCGGTTCGTCCTGTCCCAGTGGTTCAGGATTATGATATTGAGGAATTTTATGAACCAGAGGAGGGGAGGAGGATTATGAACAGTATGAATGTGATTGGAAGGTCTGGTGTGCCCATTGAACCGGACATCTCCCCAGACAGACCTTTAGAATCTCCCCCTATGCTGTCTGAGTCCCCATCTCATTTTATGTTTTATAAAAAAGTTGCTGAAACCCTCCAGCTTCCTTTAGAAGAGGCTGTGGATGAGCAAGAGGAGCCTGATTTTGTAGAAATGATGGATATTCCAGAGTCTAGGAGATTGTCTATTCCTTTACATAAGTCTTTTAGGAAACAAACAATTAAAATTTTAAAAGCTCCTAATTCTGTGCCTCCTGTAGATAAAAAGATGGACAGAAGGTATACATTGTCAGGCCCTGATACAGAATTCCTTTCTCAGCAATGCAGTCATGTTGGGGTAGTTCAGGCTGCTGCCTATGATAAAGCTGATATTCCCTTGGCTTCACATCCTCCGGACAAGGATTCCAGGAAGATTGATGCCATGGCAAAAAAACAGTATATGGCAGCCTCTCTGGGACTCAGGCAAGCAAATTATATGGCTTATGTAGTTAGGTATCAGAAATCTAGATGGGATACTGTTATGCAATTGGCCAAGCAGGCCCATGGCCAGCTGGCTAGTGAACTAGAACAGGTGGCTGCTGATGGCATTGAAGCCTCTAAGGTTCAGTTTCATGGTGCTGTGGATGTTAATGATGTTTCCTCTAGGGTCATGGCCACATCTGTAGCTTTTCAGAGGTTGTCTTGGCTCAGGTGTACTAGTTTGTCACAGGATACCCAGACTAAGGCTATGGATTTTCCTGTGGACATTCTCTGTTTGGAGAGCAGACAGAGAATTCATGAAGAAGATGGATGAATATAGGACTACTTACAAGAGTGCCCAGGCTAAGGAGCGGCATGCCACTCCTCAAAGGCATGCCTCTAGGGGTAGGGGTAGGCCTTTTCACAGGCCTTTCTACTAGACTCAGGCCTCCTCTGCCTATGCTCAGAGGGGCTTCTTCAGAGGCAGGGGCAGACGAGGGGTGGGCAGACCTGCTCCCACCCCCCAGCCTAAAGCTCCTGCGAAACAGGCAGCCGATTCTTCTGTACCAGTGGGGGGCAGGCTGGCTTACTTCAGTCAGAATTGGGCTTCTTTAACCTCAGACAAATGGGTTCTGGAAGTAGTAAGCCAGGGTCTGGTTCTCAGCTTCAAAAGTTTCCCAAGTTGAGAAGCAGACTTTTCTACCTGCAAGTGCTTCAGAGACCCTCGCTCTGGAAACAGAGGTCTCATCCCTGTTAGCTCTCAGAGCAGTAGAAAGGGTTCCTCCTTGCATCAGGGCAGGGGTCTGTATTCCAGATACTTCCTTACCCCAAAAAAGACAGGAGAATGGGGGCCCATTTTAGATCTCAGATATCTGAACAAGCACCTTTTGAAACCAAAGTTCAAAATGGTAACTCTGGCAATGATTTTACCTTCCCTAAGGCCAGGGAACTGGCTAGCCTCCCTGGACCTCAAGAATGCCTATTTCCATGTCCTAATCAGAAGATCCCATCGAAAGTACCTCAGATTCGAACTGCCCTCAGGTCATTACCAGTTCAGAGCAATGCCCTTGACCTTACCTCTGCTCCAAGGGTATTCACAAAGTGTCTAGCAGTGGCAGTGGCCCACTTAAGGAGGCAGAGGATTGCTGTTTTTCCTATCTAGACGACTGGCTCATTGTAGGCCAGTCCCCAGAACAGGTAAAATCTCACCTGCAGGTCACCCAGCAGCTTCTCACCTCCCTGGGTTTTCTGCTAAACCTACTAAAGTCGGTTCTGGAACCAGTCCAAGTACTCACCTTTATAGGGGCAGAATTGGACAAAGCTAGCCAGAGCCTTTCTTTCCCCAGAAAGGGTAAGGAATTTAGTGGCTCTGGCCTCTTCCTTCACTCTGCAGGTCTCCGACCAGCAAGACACTTCTCTGCAGCTCCTGGGGCACATGGCTGCATCCACAGCTGTTGTGCAGGGAGCCAGATTTCAGATGAGAGACATTCAGTTTCACTTGAGAACCTTGTCTCAGAGAAGAGACCCCTTTCCAAGTTGGTCCCAGTGACTCTAACCTGATCCTAGCTCTCCAGTGGTGGCAGGATCAGAGCACTTAAGAGCGGGGTCCCTTCATTTCCCTTCTCACGACTTGACTCTCACTACAGATGCTTCCCTTCTGGGTTGGGGAGCCCACATGGGCGACCTTTCCACTCAGGGAGTTTGGTCCCCCCAGGAATCTCTGCTCCACATCAATTTGCTGGAACTCAGAGCTGTCTTTTTAGTTCTTCAAGCTTTTTCTGCATCTGTCCACGACAAGGTGATACAAGTCAGAACAGACAACACCACAACAATGTGGTACATCAACAAACAGGGGGGCACTCGGTCTTCGGCCTTGTGCACCGAGGCAATGAAGTTGTGGTCTCTGGCCTATTCCTGAGCAGCTTCTCTCATAGCAGTTCATCTTCGGGGAAGGACAATGTCCTAGCGGATGCCCTCAGCAGGATTTCCCAGGGCCATCACGAATGGTCCCTGGATCCTCAAGTGCTGGGGATAGTTTTTGCCAGGTGGGGCATCCTCAGATAGATCTTTTGCAGCCCCAGACAATCACAAACTTCCTCTGTTCTGTTGCAGGCCTCCAGTGCTGGGCTCAGTTCCCTGGATGCCCTTCTTCTGGATTGGGAGGGAAGTTCCTCTTGCTTTCCCCCTTTCCTCTCCTATTCAAAGTACTAGTCAAAATCAGATCTCAGCCTTGCAGGGTGATTCTGATTGCCCCGGATTGGGCCAGGCAGCCCTGGTACCCCTCCTTCTGTCTCTGACAGTCCATCTTCCTTGTGCCTCCCCAGGAATCACAATCTGTTGACTTGTGCCCAGGGAAGGGTTTGGTATCCGGACCTCAAATCCCTCAACCTCAAGGCCTGGCTCTTGAGGAGTTAGAGTTGTTGATTTACACCTCTCTCAGGCTGTTCTTGAGATCCTAAAGGCTTCAGAAAGCTTCCACTAGGCTACTTATAGTTCTAAATGGAAAGGTTTTCCATTTGGTGTGCTGGGAAAATATTTCCAGAATCTGCTGAATTGCCCATTTTGTTAGATTACATGGTACATCTTAATTCCTTGGGTCTCAGACCAGCTACCCTGAGAGTTCATTTGGCAGCTGTGTCTGCTTTTGTGTCAACAGGAAAGTCATCCCTCTTCGTCTCATCCTGTGTTTTCCAAGTTTTTTAGGGATTACTCCATACTAATCCTCCTTTCAGGAACCGGCCCTGCTTGGGACCTTAATGTTTGCATTGCCCAGTTAATGCAACCCCTTTTGAACCTCTGTCTTCTGCAGAGCTTAAGTACCTAACTTGGAAAACTGTTTTCTAGTGGCTATCACTTCTGCCAGACGCATAAGTGAATTGCAAGCCTTGTCAGTGGAGACTGACTTTATTTCTTTCCACAGGGATAAGGTAGTCCTAGGACTAATAGGAAGTTTTTGCCTAAGGTGGTTTCAGATTTCCATCTTAATCAATCTATCTCCCTTCCAGTATATTTCACTGATCACTCCTCTTCGGGTGAGAGGAGGTTGCACAGCCTGGATGTTAAGAGAGCTCTTAGTTATTATATAGAGCATACCAAAGGTCACAGGTTCGAATCCCTCCAACTTTTCCTTACCTATGGTGAAGTTGGGAAAGGCAAACCTGCCACTAAGAGATCAATAGCCAGGTGGATTGTCTCTTGTATCCAATTTTGTTATCAGAAACTGGGCAGAGATCCCCCCTCTGGCTTGAGGGCTCATTCTACCAGGGGTACAGCTGCGTCTCTAGCTGCTGCCAGAGACATCCCTATATTAGAGATATGCCAGGCTGCTACTTGGAAAACGGTACACACTTTTACCAAGCATTACTCCCTGGATGTCCAGGCCAGGAGAGATGCTCGGTTTGGCACAGCTGTTCTTCAGAGCCTATTCCCTAAGTAGGTTCTGCCCCTCCTCCATGGAGGTACTGCTGTGTATTCTGCTAATGTCTATAATATAGCAAGACTTCATGTTGTTTGAAGAAAAATTACTCACCTTAGTAATGTTGTTTCTTCTAATGGAGTCTTGCTATTATAGACCCCCCAACCTGCCCCTCTCAGAACCTCTACTTGGTGGGTGCGGGCAACTTAGTGTGGGCACTACTTATGTCCTGTTAGCATTTTGTCCCCTTTGGGACTTTGAGGTGTGTGTATGCAGCGTGTGTGTTTTATTATACTTATGTTCCATTTTCATATTATTAGAATGGTGTTAGTATTTCTGGTCCCTGACTTGAGTCTTGGGTGTTGGGACCATCAATGGTTGTTATTATTTAGGTAGCCATTTGGCTAGTGTAGGTTACAGCTTCCACACAGACCTTAGTGAGTTTGGCTCGTAAGATCTGACAGTTCAAGTTTGAAATGACACAGATAGAGCTGCTCTCATACCAAAATTCTATTTTGGAATGGTTTTAACCATTTCACTCCGGGGCAGTTCTAGAGCTGGAACAAACTGCTAATGTCTATAATATAGCAAGACTCCATTAGAAGAAACAGCATTACTAAGGTGGGTAATTTTTTCTTTTCACCTGGTCCGCTGTCACAACGGACAGGTGGGTCTTGGAGGTGTTCGTCCATGGTCTGCCTCTGGAATTCATGCAGTACCCTCCAAGCCGAGCCTGCACTCCATGGGAGGAGAAGGTATCCGCCCCTACTTCTTCGATTCTCAGAGACGACATTGCCCAACTCCTTCGCAAGGAGGTAGTGGTCAGAGTTGCGGACCCCCATCAACCCAAGGTTCGTTTCCACGTACTTCCTGGTCCCAAAATGGATGGGGGGCTGGCGCCCCATTCTAGATCTTAACAATCCGAATCAGTTCCTCAGATTGTGCACCTTCCGGATAGTAACTCTGTCCCAGATCATACCATCCCTCGAGCAGAACATGTGGTTCTGCTCACTGGATCTACAGGACGCGTTCTTTCACATCCCAATCCGTCCGTCCCACCAGCGATTCCTCCACTTGAGGGTGGAGGGAACCCTCTACGAGTTCCAAGCCATGCCGTTCGGCCTGTCATCAACCCCAAGCATCTTCACCAAATGCAGAGCAGTGGTGGCTGTCTATCTTCGGCATTGAGGGGTCAGAGTGTACCCCTGTCTCAACAGTTGGCTAATAGCGGGTCCCTCCACACTGGAGGGTGGAGAGGTCCAGGGATCTGTCCCTCCACACTTGCTTCATCCTTGGCCTCCTGGTCAGCCAGGCCAAGTCGGAAGTTGTGTCCTTATAGGTGATTTGCTTCATTGGGGCAGAGCTCGACTCTTACCGAGCCAGAGCCCGACTCCCAGCGGACAGGGTGGAGGTTCTCTCTTCCTTTGCCCAGTCATTTCTTGTTGGGCACTTGCACACTGCCTGGGACTTCCTGCGACTTCTGAGTTACATGGCAGCCTGCACCACCATGGTCCAATGGGCCCAGTGGCATATGCGCCCCCTTTAATGTGAGCTCGCCAGACAGTGGTCTCAGTGACACAGTCATTTCGACCAGCTAGTCACTGTGACCCAGAAGATGTCAGACGCTCTCCAGTGGTGGACCGTCCTGGAACATCTGCAGGGAGGGATCCCGTTTGTCCACCCCAAACCGACGGTCGTCCTCATGACCAACCCCTCTCTCATGGGCTAGGGTGCCCACATGGGGAATCACAGAATCCACAGGCTCTGGACCCCTGAGGAATTCCGATGCCACATCAACCTGCTGGCGCTCTGAGCAGTCCGGCTGGTGCTGGCTGCATTCGCTCCATTCCTTCAGGGACAAATGGTACAAGTCCAGATGGATAATAACCATGACCTGCCTCAACAAGCAGGGCGGCATGCACTCCTGGCCCCCTTTGCAGGGAAGCGCTCCACATCTGAACCCTCATAAGCAGAGTGGAGGCAGATCTCCTGGCCATTCATGTGGCAGGAGCCTCGAATCATTTGGCTGATGCCTTCAGCCATGTGGGTGAGGTGTCCCACAAGTGGTCTCTCCATCCAGAGGTAGTACACAGCCTGTTCTTCCAGTGGGGCACCCCTCAGGTGGACCAGTTCACCTCCAGGGAGAATGCAAACCTGAGGCTGTTTCGTGCCCGCCCCCCTCAGCAGGGCTCGCTGCAGGGGGATGCCTTCTTGAGGCCATGGACCCCAGGCCTCTTCTGTGCCTTCCCTCCACTTCCCTTGGTCCACAGGGTGCTCCTCAAGGTTTGGAGGGACAAGGCAAGTATGATACTGGTATCTCCAGATTGGCCCCACCAGTTCTGGTATCCAAATCTCCTCAGCCTCAGCACCAGGCTCCCGAGGCGTCTTCCAGCACGCCCGGACCTGCTCTCTGTCAGTCAGGGGAAGGTATTCCATCCAGATCTTCAATCCCTGCACCTGACAGCCTGGTTCCTGAGTGGCTAGAGTTCCAGGCTTTGGGTCTCTCCGACAGTGTACTCACTTTAGTTGAGGCATCTAGGAAGGAGTTGACTAGGAAGTGCTATGCCTTCAAATGGAAGAGATTCTCCATTTGGTATCAGGGCAAAGGGCCTGGACCCTTTGTCCTGTCTGGTGGCTGGCATCCTTGACTACCTTTGGTCCCTCTCCAAAGGAGGTCTTTGGTCTGCGAACCTTAAGGTGCACCTGGCAGCCATCTCTGCTTACTGGGCACGGGCCATTCAGCAGACGGTGGCACAGGAAAAGGTGGTCTGGCATTTCTTTAAAGGCCTCGACTACATTTCCTCTCCGGTGCATGAACCACCACCTCCTTGGGATTTGCTGCTGGTTTTGGCAAAGCTCATGGGCAAGCCATTCGAACAGATGCACTGGTGTGAGATGTCACACCTGTCGTGGAAGACCACCTTCCCGGTGGCTATTATGTCAGCCAGAAGGACTGTGGAACTACAGGCATTCTCTTTTGAGTCTCCCTGTCTGGTCTTCCACAGGGACAAGGTTGTCCTTCGCCCCCACACAAAATTCATTACGAAGGTGGTGTGTTAGTTTCACCTCAATCAGGTGTTGACTCTGCCAGTGTACTACCCTAATTACACCTCAGATGCCGAGTACAGGCTCCATACTTTGGACCTGAGAAGACGCTCACTTATTATAAGGAGTGAACGGCTGAAGTTTGGTGAGAGGTTCACCAGCTGTTTGTCACCTACGCTGAAGCTGCACCTGGCAGACTTGCAGCAAAGCAGACGATTGGCAGATGAATAACATCCTGCATTGATCTCTGCTACCGGTTGGCGGGCAAGGAGCCTCCTGTAGGGGTAAGAGCTCATTCTACCCGTCATACTACTACGTCCTTGGCTGCTTCTAGGGATGTCCCTATCCAGGATATCTGCGGGGCTGTTACCTGGAAGTCAGCAATCACCTTCATTACCCATTACCACATTGACCTAGAGTCACGCCGGGATGCTGGTTTTGGGGCCTCAGTTCTCCATTCTCTGTTCCTTAAGTGGGGGTGTTCGTCTTGCCTCCCTCCTCCCAGAGAGCTGCTAGGAGTCTGCCAACAAGTGTGGATAAGAACAAGATATCCACATCCCTAGAAACACAAGATCTTATCTGTGTCAGTCTTCACCATTCATCATTAAATGGATAATAGCGCTGGTGCTAGAACCCTGCGGGGGACTTTTTTTTCTTCCTTTTCTATGAGCGGAATCGACGCAGGAATGGTGCCGCACTCGAGGCAGACGTTCCACGTGGCACTTGCAGGTTGGCCGTTAACTGTCGACTCCGCCCCAGCCTCAGTTCTTCTCCCTTCATCGAGTGAGGACTTCGTGAGGAGACTTCAATCAACAGCGTTTGTCCATGGCCTGGTTTTCAGCTAGTTGTCCGTCTCGGTTCTGCTTCGCCCTGCTCGACCCTACTTATTTGGTACCGGTAAGACTGTTCTTTGTATACATACAAGCGACGTCAAGTACTGTTTTTTGCTTTGTTTGCCGTTTGGTCATGCCCTTGTCCCAGGGACAAGAAATCGTCGAAGGTGGGGTGGCCACCAATGCGTCGGTGTCCCTGTGGCTGCCTTTACTCCATCTCGGACCAGCATTAACGCTGTCTTTCCTGCCTCGTCCTGGCCCATGACAAGGACAACTGTGACACCTGCTTCCCTATGGACCACTGAGTTCTTGACTTGTGCGCGTTTAAAGTCTGGCGTGCGCCGCCTTTTGGGGAACGGGTTCTCAGTCGGCGGGCCAAGGTCAGGACTCTCGACCCTTCTTCTGAGTCCCCTCCCAGTCCTATATGGCCCGTGGAGGAGAGGTCCCCACCAGTTCCAGCGTTGCCTCGGCGGAGGCTTCTTCCGCAGTGCAGGAGGTCCAGTCCGGCCCTCTTGGGGACCGGGTGGGAGGCACTGCTTTGGCAGATACTTCTTTGGAAGTGAAGGCTCCCATAGTGTCGCATTCTGGGGACCTTGGGCCCGGGCCGACACCATCCTTGGCGCCGTCGGTTGGTGCCACTCTTGGCTCCATGCCGCTTGTGGTGCTGGGGTCCGGCAACGCCGCAGATGGCACCGGGCTGTCCCTGGGCCCAGCATCTCTTTCTGGCGCCGCTCGCGGTGCTGGTGAGGGAAGCTGTGCCATGGGAGGTGAGGATTCAAGTTCTGGGTCTGGCGGCAGTGGGTCTGGAGGTGGCGCCATTTCTGCGGTCAGTGCCGCTTTCAACTCCAGTGCTGTTCACGGCGCCGGAGGGGGAGTGCAGTGCCACGGTTGGTGCCGTCTCCAACTCCGGTGCCGTTTGCAGCTCTGGGGAGGAGATCAGCACCGAGTGCGATGCCATGCCTGGCTCTGGTGCCGCCCGTGGTGCTGGGGCTGAGGGTGGCACAGCTCATGGTCCTGGAACTGCCAGGTATCGTGGAGTGATCTTGCATCGGGCATCCTTTTCCACCTCTTCAGAGGGGGATTCAGGGTCTGATCCGGATTGGCTCCCAGATTCCTCGGAATCCTCTGATCCCTCGGTGTCCAGCACCTTGGCCCCCACTCGACCTCCCTCTCTGGGTCGGATGGTTCCGGTCAGTTCTGGGGTCAGTGGTACTGACCAGCCGGCAGTGGTCCAGGTGGCCACTGGCATGCAACCCAGAGCCACTGGTACGTCTGTTCCATCAGCTGGGGAACCCCCTCTTTGGTTTCCCTGGACAGTCCAAGTTTGGAACAGCCTGGGACACCCCAGAAGGGGGAAGGTACTGCACCCTGGGTAGACTCTTCGGAGTCGGCTAAGGGTTGCCAGCTACCTAGGCTGGTGGTAGCGAGGAAGAGGGCCCTTTTGGAGTTGGAAGTGTTGAGGGGTCAGGGTCTGGCTCAGCAGCCCCTCCCTGGGACCTGCCTGGGTTCTGGGAGGAGCCGTAGTGCGGACCCTCTCCCTTCCCTGGAAAACTCCTCGAGAGGGACCTCCAATTTGGAGGTCACGGGCCATCCTTCTGGGCTCACATGGTCCTAGTCACCTCACGCGTGGATTTCTTCCCACGGGCAGTTTTAGCTGTTCCGACCTACTGGGACCACTGGGTCTCCCTCCCTGTCGGGAGCATCTGTTTGGCCCCCTGCCCAGGTGGAGGCCATGCACCGTCTTCTGAGAGCTTGGCCGCGGTGCCTCTGCCTCCATCTCCTTCTCTCCCAGGCATTCCCGGTCCTAGGGGAACCCTGACCTGGTAACAGTTCAGAGGGTCTGCTGCACATTTCCCTTCCTACCTCATGGACCAGCAGATGTTCCACCGTGCTTCCGTGCAGCCAGACTCTGAATCTCCGGACTTGTCAGCCTCCTTTTCTTTCTCCTCCAAGGGAAAGGAACTTTCTGTCCACCTGTCCCCAGTAGCTGATCTCACTGCATATCAGCGCTTCCTTTCGAGAATGCTGGATGAGCTCCACCTCACCTTGTCCTCTGAGACCAATACCAACCAGGTGATGCATGCCTTCTTGGGCGACTACAGTGCAGCCAACCTTGCGGTTCCCGCCTGGCCTGTCCCCTTCCGGGATACATCTCTTCAGCTCTGGCAGCATCCTTTTTCCACTGTTTCAGCCCCTAGGGACCTTCACTAGAGGTATTGTGCTCCCTGGAGTCTCCAGGAACTATGCCTCACCCCTCTTCGGGTCTGACGTGCCTGAATACTCCTTCTGGGCTTCGAACCCCACACTGTGACCGACCCCCAGAATCAGACTCTGCAGATTATGATTTCTTGGGGGGGGGAGGACTTTCTATTCGTCATGGATTCTCCTAGCTATAGCTTCACATCAGGCCCACTGTGCTATGTATGATAGGTTCTTGTGGTCCAGGCTAGGACAACTCCTAGCCTCCATGCCTGATATGGAGGAAACCAGGCAAGCCATCGCCCTCTCTGCTCAAGTCCTGGAGCTTGCTAGGCACCAGGCAAGGGTATCTTACGACGCCAATGACGTAGCCTCCAGGTTTGTCAGGGACAGCAATCTGCACTAGGCGGATGGCGTGGCTTTGCCTATTCCAGTTGTTACCCATGGCCCGGCATAGGGTGATTTCCTCCACCTTCCAGAGAACCCATCTTTTCTCCCGTAGGGTGAGATGACAGCTTTTGGGGCACCTTCCCTCTTCCACTGGGAGTTCCCCGTCTCACCCAGACCAGTCTCAGGCCTCTCCAGACCTGTAAGGTTTCTCCCCTCCGGTGTCTCCCCCACTGGAGGTTAAGGGACTTAGTCCCTTAGGGACATATTGGGCCCCTTTTGGGGGGCTCGGTACTCACCCACATAGTGATGAATGATGAAGATGGACACAGATAAGATATGAAAATTACATACCTACTGTAATTCTGGATCTTTTTGTGTATCTTCACCATTCATGAATGGCTACGTGAAATCACTGTTCGATGAGTGGGGCACCCCAGATGTGGACCCTTTTGCATCCCCACTCAATATCAAACTGCCTCAGTTCTGCTCCAGAAAGCCAGGACGTGGCATTTTCTCTCAGGATGCATTTAGACTGCTGTGACAAAATCTTTTTCTGTATGCATACCTTCCAATCCCCCTGGTGCAGAGGGCATTGCTCATCCTGGAGACACATGGGGGCAAGATCATTCTGATCGCACCCTGCTGGCCTCTACAGATGTGGTTTCTTCTGTTGAACAGGCTGTCAGTCAGCAAACTGAGGATCCTTCCACTCATGTTGGACATATCGAATCAGGGTCTCCTTGTCCATCCCAATGTGCACTCCCTTCACCTTCATGCCTGGCTCCCAGCTGGATGGAAGTAATAGGTACACGGTATCTCAGAAGGTCTCTGAAATACTTTTGGCTGCCCATAACCTTCCACTAGGAAGACTTACACAGCCAATGGAAATTTTTCCATCTGGTGCTCCATAGCCCACATGGACCCCTTCCAGTGCCCACCTGACAAGGTTCTGGCGTGCCTGCTGGACCTTTCTGATGCTGGTTTCAGTATTCCACAGTCAAGGTCCACTTGTGTGTTCTATATGCATACCATGAGTTCATTGGTACCCTCTACCTGGCTCAACTGTCTCTCTTTAAGAGGTTCATTAAAGGGCATTTTATGCACAAGGTCCCTCATTAAGACGCTGGTAGTTGCCTGCATTATCAGCTTTGTGTTGGACATGCTCACCTGCGAGCCCTTAGAGCCTTTTGCGACATGTGAGCTAAAGTTTTTCTTGGAAAGCTGCTTTCTTCTTATAAGGAGTGCATGGCTGCAGTTCTGAGTGAGGTTCACCAGCTGTTTGTAACATATGCTGGAGCAGCGTCTGGGCAGATCAGCCACAAATTGGATAATTGGCAGGTGGGCAACATCCTGCATTGACCTTTGCTATAGGTTGGCTGGTAAGGAGTCTCCCTTGGGGCTTAGGGCTTATTCAACCAGATCTAACACTGCCTTGGAGTTTCTCACAACAGGCGGCTACAAAACAGCTAGGACTGGAGCCCAAAGCACAGAATTGTTTACAAGCATCACAGAGTTTGGCTGCACAGTCTCCACTGCGAAGAAATACACGCTGTGTTGTAGGATAAAATATTACTTTATTTGAAAATAATAAAAGCCTTGGGAGGGTGTGCTTAGTAACTTACTACTGCTGCTTTTATTATTTCCAGATAAAGTAATATTTTATCCTACAGCATACCATGTGTTTCTTCGCAGTTGAGACTGTGCAGCCGAGCTCTGTAATGCTTGCATACCACTACCTTGGTGGCTGCCTCCAGGGACATTCCTATCCATGAAATCTGTAGGGCCGCTTCCTTGAAGTCAGCATACACCTGCATATCCTATTACAGCATCAGCCTAGAGTCCCGTCAGGATGCTGCTTTTAGGACCCCAGTTCTCCAGTCTCTGTTCACCAAGTAGAAGTACGTGCCTTGCCCACTTCTCCCAGAGAACTGTTAAGAGTCTGCCAGAGTATGGATAGTGAATTGTATCCATGTCCCAAAAAGATAAGTTACTCACCTGTAACTGTTTTTCTGGGGATGGTATACAGTTCACATCCTCACAACCCACCCGGCCTCCCTTGGCACATGGATCCCTGCTTCCAGCATGCATAGATCTGAGGTCACGGGGCAGATTTGGGGGATATATTGCCCGGGTAGTAGGAAGAGCTTAGCTTAAAGATGTCTAGTGGAAGCCTGTTCCAGTGGAACTGCCAGAGTGTGGATGTGAACTGTATGCCACTCCCAGAAAAATGGTTCTAGGATCATGGATATGTTGTTCTATTCACACTGTTTGGCATGTCCTTTCCCTTTAAGAATCTTGCTGGAAGGTCTTTAAGCTGGCTCCTCCCGCCCACCCGGGTAGTATATGCCTCGGTTCCACTCCTTGACGCCAGATCTTCCTTTCCTCTGGAAGATTCAGGTTCCCTCCTTACCACTCACGCATTATTGTTGTAGGCTCTGGCGCTTAAATCCATGGATTTACCTAAACATCAGCTCATTAGAGTTTCTGCAAATCGCTTTGCAATATCGACCGCGAAGGAGGATAAATCCTCACCTGGTTTCTGCCGCTGCCCATGTGGACAAAAGATGTCTCACACCGACCTGTATGCCTCATTCGTGTACTGCTTGGATGTTGGCCATGACACCCAGGCCTGTGAAATGTCAGCTACCAATTCGAATCGCTCAGACGATTGTCCAAGACGCCTTTAACTGGGCAGACCAGAGAAATGGAATCCGACGGTCAAATCCAAGGAAGCCTGATGGGCGGTCTCTGCAGCTGCGGGGTCCACTGAGCAGCTCGAACAGATGAAGACTTTCAAGGAAGAGGCTGCTTGGGCCACAGATCAGTCCTCAATGTCTTTCTTCGTCCCACTCAAACTGGGCTCCACCTTCTCTGTTACCTTCGGGAGTTGTGCCAATCCCTTCCCACCAAGGGTGAGGGGCCCTCAGGTGCACATCTCTCGGTCCCGTAAAAAGGACAAGGAGCCAAGGGAAACTTTGTCTCACCAACGACATTCTTGGGAGCGTGAGAGATCTCGGTGCCAGGAATCACCTGTCTTGACTTCGGTCGAGGTCGCGGCCTTGGCTGCTGGCTTCACGATTCCCCTGTCAGGTCTGCCGGCTCAGGCGCAGGACAACGATCCGGTTGAGATTATTCTCAACCCAGTCTACCTGTTGTCGCTCATTTGAGGCCGACAACTCCTTATTCAGGACTCCGGTCCTGCCTGTCAACGAGGAGGAGACCCAGCCTGCTGGTAATCCCCTCGGAGACCCGGTCCCTGACTAGGAACAGCCATGGTCCTCCCCAGTTCCTTCCAAATGATCCCATTGGTCCCCTCGACGATCTTGGTCGAGGTCTCGGACCCCTTCAACTGATAGGCCGAAGAAGGTTCACAAGCGCTCAAAGTGCTGCCGAAATTCTGCTTCATCCTCCTCGGATGAGGAGAGGCTTCGATGGAAACTCTGTCAACGCTACGAGGACTTAGTGTGGCAGCAGCTGATTGTCTGGCCAGCAGTCAGCTCCGTCTTCTACCCCGGCCATCACTTGGTTGTCACTCCCTAGGCTGGCGCCGACGCCTCAGAAGCCGGTTCACACTGTTCCTCCACCTTCAGAGCCAGTCATGACCATTCTGGTTTGGCCAAAATCGACCTCTCCACCAATCCTGGTAGAGTCGCCACCCAGACAGCCCCCTTTGGGGGTTCCTGCCAAGGAGTCTTGGCCTGTTCTGGGCCTTCCACGTAGGCTTTCCATCACCCTCACTCCCAACCATCCTAGGCAGGTGGAGGGAGACTTCGGTGGCCGGCCGATTTATCTGGACTCCTCGGAGTCCGAAGACTCTGACCTGCATTCCCGTCCCTTGGATGAGAAATCTGTTGGTAGCCTCTCGATGGAGGAAGGTCCCTCTTCCTTTATGGGTATCCTCCGTCTCATCTCCAAATCTACGGGGATGACCCTAGAACCCGTTCAGAAATGGGCTAAATATCCCCTCACCGAGGGGATTCCCCGACAGAGGCCTTCCCAGTGGCTGAGGCCATTGTTGGTCTGGCATTGTAGCTGTAGCAGCACCCTGCCTCCTGCCCTTTGCCTTCAGCCTGTATGGCTCGCAAATATGCAGTGCCCATCAGGTACTTCGGGAGACACTGATAGACCCCTGGACAAAGAGTCCAAAAAACTGGACTGTTCTGCCCAGAAAGTCTATGCCGCCTCTTCGCTGGGCCTTCATCAGGCAAGCCCGGCCGTCGTCATGGCACACTTCTTTCATGCCCTATTGGGCTCTCTTGATGAGGTTCTAACTCACCTCCCTGCAGACCTTCAGACCATAGTCAAGCGGGTCCGTGACCAGGGTCAGGCTGTTGCACAGCAGCAACTCCAGACGGCTCTGGACCTCTTGCGCCCGCTCAGTGGCAGCTGCAGTTGCCATGTGCTGCAGGGCTTGGTTAAGGGTCTCCACCTTCACGGTGGACACCCAACACAAGCTAAAGGACATCCCTTTCCTGGACACCGACCTCTTCTGCCCAGGTGTGGACGGTCGAGAAGTTCAGTGCCACCTTGGACTCCGTGACCTCTGCGCAGAAGGAATCGCAGGGTTTCAAAAAGCAGAAGAAGCCTTTTCGGCATTCTGCCCCTGCGGCCAAGCAGCCCCATTTCCAATCGGGGCAGCAACAGCAGGCACAACCTTGGCACCCTTGACCCAAGTCCGGGCCTCCAGCGGCCCGTAAACCCAGAGGATGGGGCTCGGATGGTCCCCAAACAGGATCCTCTTCCTTCAAGCCTGCCCAGTGATGGGATGGGGGTGGCCACCCTTTCAAACAACATGAAGTCTTGCTGTATTCTGACTATTGCAGTGATATCCAACCTTTGAACTGCCCCGGAGAGGAAAGAGTTAACTTTCCATGCAAGGCATGGAACGCTGAGCTCGAGCTCGGTTGAGACTCTGTCTGTTGTTGTTTGAACCCAAACCGTCAGATTCTTTACTCCGCCTCACTGAACAGTCGCTCCGGAGATTTCTCCTTTGCTCGGTTCAATTTAGTCGGTTAAAGTGTCGTTTTTCTCGGTTTCAACCAAATTTATCCATCTAACTTGTCGGTTCAGTCTCTGTCTGTGGTACCGTGAGTACTAGATAGGTTTATTATTGTTTGCTTCTGTGTGGAACTTGTAAACGTTGAATCGGTTCAGTTTGAACCGATCAGGTTTGTTCAAAAAAAGGTTTTTCTACTTTTAGAGTGTGGTAACCGGTCCTTATTGGTTCTAAAAAACACAGATTTTTTTCGTTTTTCCACGACCCGTACTACGGTCAGGAACCGATAAGGTGTCTTGCCTGCTAGGATTGCCGAAAAAGGTAAAGTTTGGTTAGGACTGGCCATGTCTGAAACCCAAGAAAAAAACAGGCCCACTGGGTTTCAACACTGTAGTGTGTGTGGGGAAGCCTTTGCTAAGGCTGACCGCCACACCACCTGTGTTTACTGTCTGGAGTTTGACCACCTCGATTCAGAGTGCCAGATTTGCAAACATTTTCCCTCAGCTACCCTGGAAAAGAGAGTAGGTAGGCTGAGGAAAGGGAAACCAAAAGATCCGCTGACCTGGATGGCCAGCCGGTTCGGTTCCAACGAACCAGAAGAATGCCCTCTGACCAAATGAAACTTCTTTAGGCAAAAGGAGAACCGACTCTGAGGAGTCTGTTCTGGTTAAAAGAAAAAGAAGGGATAAGTCAGCCGGTTCGGATCCACAAGTTCTTTCTCCGACCGCTGATGAAATAGCCAAAGCGATAAGGATTGTTCAATCGCTAACCTCGGTTCCGACCGAACCGGCACCATCGGTTAGGGGCTCGGTTCGGTCAGTTCCCCTGGTTCTGGATTATAATTTAGAGGATTTGTATGAACCGGAGGAGGAGGAAGGAGAGTATGAGGATAGTGATGGTGATTATGAAAGTCTGGATGTGCCCATTGACCCAGACATCTCCCCAGACAGACCTTCAGGGGTTTCTCCTCCTAGGCTTTCTGAGTCCCCTTCCCATTTTATGTTTTACAAAAAAGTGTCTGAAACTCTTCAGCTTCCTATGGAAGAAGCTGTAGAGGATCATGAGGAGCCTGATTATGTTGAGATGATGGATATCCCAGAGTCCAGGAGGCTGTCTATTCCCCTTCATAAGTCTTTTGGGAAACAGACAACAAAAATTTTACAGACTCCTAATTCTATACCTCCTGTGGACAAGAAAATGGACAAGAGGTATACTCTTTCAGGCTCGGATACGGAGTTCCTTTCCCAGCAATGCAGCCATGTTGGGGTAGTGCAGGCTGCTGCCTGTGATAAGGCAAATATACCCTTGGCTTCACACCCCCCAGATAAGGACTCCAGGAGGATTGATGCCATGGCAAAGAAACAGTACATGGCAGCATCTTTGGGACTCAGGCAGGCTAATTATATAGCCTACACAGCTAGATACCAGAAGTCTAGATGGGACACTGTAATGGCTCTAGCTAAACAGGTCCCTGGCCAGCTTGCCAAGGAGCTGGAGCAGGTGGCTGCAGATGGTATTGAGGCATCCAAGGTGCAATTTCATGCTGCAGTGGACTCCAATGATGTTTCGTCTAGAGTCATGGCTACATCTGTGGCCCTTCGTAGGATGGCTTGGCTCAGATGTACTAGCCTGTCTCAGGATACCCAGACTAAGGCCATGGATTTTCCTGTTGTGGGTAATTCTCTGTTTGGGGAGAAAACAGAGAACTACATGAAGAAAATGGATGAATACAGGACCACCTATAGGAGTGCTCAGGCCAAGGAAAGGCAAGCCACTCCCCAGAGGCAGCATTCCCAGGGGCAGGGGCAGGCCTTTTCATAGGCCTTTCTACCAAGCCCAGGCCTCCTCTTCCGCCTTTGCCCAGAGGGGGTTCTTCAGAGGGAGAGGCAGACGGGGTACAAGCAGGCCTGCTACCACCCCTCAGCCTAAAGCCCCTGCCAAACAGGCACCCTGATGGGTTTGCCCGGGCAGATTCTCCACCACCAGTAGGGGGCAGGCTGGCTTACTTTGTCCAGGACTGGATGTCTTTAACATCAGACAAATGGGTTCTGGAAGTAGTAAGCCAGGTACTGGTTCTCAGCTTCAAAAAATTTCCCAAGATGAGAACCAGATCCTTTCCACCTGCAAATCCTTCAGAGGCCCTTGCCCTAGAGGCAGAGGTCTCTTCCTTCTTGGCTCTGAGAGCCATAGAAAGGGGTTCCATCCCTACACAAGGGAAAAGGATTGTACTCCAGGTACTTCCTAACTCCCAAAAAGACAGGAGAATGGCGGCCCATCCTGGATCTCGGATATTTAAGCAAGCACCTTTTAAAGCCAAAGTTCAAAATGGTGACTCTGGGAATAATTCTACCCTCTCTAAGGCCAGGAGACTGGCTAGTTTCCCTGGACCTCAAGGATGCCTATTTCCACATTCTCATCAGAACCTCCCACAGGAAGTACCTCAGGTTCTAGCTGCCCTCAGGCCACTATCAATTTAGAGCAATGCCCTTTGGCCTAACTTCAGCTCCAAGGGTGTTCACAAAATGCCTGGCAGTAGTGGTTGCTTTTCTAAGGAGAAAAAAGATCTCCATCTTTCCATACCTGGATGACTGGCTCATAGTAGGTCAGTCTCCAGACCAAGTCAAGTCACACCTTCAGATAACTCAGCAACTGATCACTTCTCTAGGATTCCTTCTGAATCTTCCAAAGTCAGTTTTTCAGCCAGTGCAGCTCCTCACCTTCATAGGGGCAGAGCTGGATACAATAAAGGCAAGAGCCTTCCTTCCCCTGGACAGGGCAAGGACCCTTGTTACACTGGCCTCTTCATTCACCCTCCAGGTGTCTCGACCAGCAAGGCATTTTCTGCAGCTCCTGGGCCACATGGCTGCCTCTACAGCGGTGGTCCAGGGAGCAAGATTTCAAATGAGGGACATTCAGTTCCATTTAAGATACTTCTGGTCCCAGAGAAAGGATTCTTTGACCAAGCTAATCCCAGTGACTCGAACCCTGATCCAGGCCTTGCAGTGGTGGCAGGATCAGGACAACCTAAGACAAGGAGTTCCCTTCGTCACTCAATCTCATTTGTTGATCCTTACCACAGATGCTTCCCTCTTGGGCTGGGGAGCCCACTTGGGGGATCTAACCACCCAAGGGTTGTGATCACCTCAAGAATCTCTGCTTCACATCAATCTCTTGGAACTCAGAGCAGTGTTTCTAGCACTTCAACTTTTTTCCAAATCTGTTTAGAACAAAGTAGTTCAGATCAGGACAGACAATACCACCACAATGTGGTACATCAACAAGCAAGGGGGCACTCGGTCTACGGCCTTGTGCACAGAGGCAATGAAGTTGTGGTCTCTGGCCTATTTCCTGAATACCTCTCTGATAGCAGTGCACCTCCCAGGGAAGGACAATGTCCTGGCAGATGCTCTCAGCAGGATTTCCTAGGGCCATCACGAATGGTCCCTAGATCCCCTGATTTTGAAAGTGATCTTCTCCAGATGGGGCACCCCACAGATAGATCTTTTTGCAGCCCAAGACAATCACCAACTTTCTCTTTTTTGCTGCAGACCCCCAGTGTTGGGCTCAGTCCCCCTGGATGCCCTAGTTCTCAATTGGGAAGGGAAGTTCCTGTGTGCTTCCCCCCACTTCCCTCTTCTGTTCAAGGTGCTAGTCAAAATCAGGTCTCAACCCTGCAAAGTGATTCTGATTGCTCCAGACTGGGCCAGACAGCCCTGGTACCCTCTCTTGTTGTCCTTAGCAGTCCACCTTCCCCTGTCTCTTCCCAGGAATTACAACCTGTTAACATGTTCTCAGGGGAGGGTTTGGTATCTGAATCTCAAATCTCTCAATCTCAAGGCCTGGCTCTTGAAGAGTTAGAGTTTGCTGATTTGCATCTCTCTCAAGGTGTTCTGGATATTTTAAAGGCTTCTCGAAAGCCTTCCACCAGAAAGACCTACAACTCCAAGTGGAAAAGATTTATTATATGGTGCTCTGGGAAGCATATTTCTCCAGAGTCTGCTGGCTTGCCCACAGTCCTTGACTATATGGTTCATCTCAATAGCTTGGGACTCAGACCAGCTACACTAAGAGTGCATCTGGCAGCTGTCTCTGCCTTCCTGTCAGCAGGCAAGCACTCTTCCCTTTCAGCTCATCCTGTATTCTGTAAATTTTTCAAGGGATTGCTGAATACCAATCCTCCCTTCAGGGACCCTGCCCCTGCTTGGGACCTTATTGTTTGCATTGCTCAGCTTATGCAACCCCCTTTTGAGCCTTTGTCCTCAGCAGAGCTTAAGTACTTGACTTGGAAAACTGTGTTCTTGGTAGCCATCACTTCTGCCAGACACATAAGTGAGTTACAGGCCCTGTCTGTGGAGCCTGATTTTATCTCTTTCCACAGAGATAAGGTGGTCCTCAGGTCTAATAGGAAGTTTTTGCCTAAGGTGGTTTCAGATTTCCACCTTAACCAGTCTGTCTCTTACTGTTTTCTTCACTGACCATTCCTCCTCTGGGGAGAGGAGGTTGCACAGCTTGGATGTGAAAAGGGCCCTTAGCTATTACACAGAACACACCAAGGGTCACAGGTTTGACTCCCCCCAACTGTTCCTCACGTATGGTGAGGTTGGTAAGGGAAGACCTGCCACTAAGAGATCTATTGCCAGGTGGATTGTCTCTTGTATACAATTCTGCTATGAAAAATTAGGTAGGATCCCACCCTCAGGCCTGAGGGCTCACTCTACCAGAGGTACAGCTGCTTCCCTGGCTGCTGCCAGGGACATTCCTATCATAGAGATTTGTCAAGCAGCCACCTGGAAAACAGTACATACTTTCACCAAGCATTACTCTCTGGATATCCAGGCTAGGAGTGATGCTCGGTTTGGCACAGCTGTGCTCCAGAGCCTATTCCCAAAGTAGGTTCTGTCCCTCCTCCATGGAGGTACTGCTTGGTAGTCTGCAGTAGTCAGAATACAGCAAGACTTCATGTTGTTTGAAGAAAAAATTACTCACCTTAGTAATGTTGTTTCTTCTAATGGAGCCTTGCTGTATTCTGACCTCCCCCCCGCCTCCCCTCTCAGAACCTGGGTTTTGGCATGTGGGTGGGCAGGAACAGTGTTGGCACCCTAGAGGTGCCCTCCACCCTTATAATTTTGGGTATGTGTTGTGTTTTGTTTTTTGGGTTTCCTGACTTGAGTCTTTGCCTTGGAACCAAAAAATCTTTTTATTAGATTTAGTTGCCAGTTGGCTAGTGTAAGTTTACAATTTCCACACAGGATGCCCAATGAGTTTAGCTCGTAAAGATCTGACGGTTTGGGTTCAAACAACAACAGACAGAGTCTCAACCGAGCTCGAGCTCAGCGTTCCATGCCTTGCATGGAAAGTTAACTCTTTCCTCTCCGGGGCAGTTCAAAGGTTGGATATCACTGCAATAGTCAGAATACAGCAAGACTCCATTAGAAGAAACAACATTACTAAGGTGAGTAATTTTTTCATACCTGCCATGCAAGCTCTGGGTCATCCCGCAGGAGGCCAACTCCGCCACTTCCTTTCCACCTGGTCCATTGCTACCATGGACAGGTGGGTTCTAGAAGTGGTCGGCCAAGGACTGCCTCTGGAATTTGAGCAGTACCCACTGAGCCGAGCCCGCGCTCAATATCCATATCCCCCTCCTCCTCCACCTCCGCCGCCCACTCCCTAGTCACCGGCAGATCTGAAGGAGGCCTTGGCCTGCTTGTGGGCTATGGCCAAGGCTCGGCTCACTTGAGAGGTCAAGAGTCGTCTACCGGCGCCGGACCCTATACAGGATCCCCTATGTCGGAGATGGAAGACTCCCTCTCCCCTTCCCGACACCAGAGAAGAGCCCTCTGGCACCCGAGGAGGAGAGGATCTGCGGGCCGTCCCTCCCCCTCACAGGGAGGAGTCTTCCTCCTTTTCATCAGATGCTTCTGAGTCGGACTCAGAGATGGGCCGCTCTGACCCCGAAGACGAGCCACATACTCCGGAACGCCCTAGACCGAGGACTCCTCCAGAGGACCCCTCCTTTCTGGAGTTATTGAGGAAAATCCAGGAGGTACATTAGTGGCAATCAGTGGGGCCAGACCCATAGCATAAGAAACTCGCTACTCATCTGGATCTGCCCAAGACCGCTCCTAAGCTGATTCTACCCTGGATAGAGTCTCACGCAAATCTTGTTTCCACCATTTGGAAGCAACCTTCTGCGTTCGCCCCCCCTTCCGAGGAAGGCGGACAGGCTATATCAGGCTCCTGAGGGTGTAGACTTCCTTAGCCTCCACCTTAAAGTGGACTCTGTCATCATCAGCGCCGCTCACGGCCGCTCCGCAAATCCCAAACACCTCAGCTCGTCTCTGCCTGATGAGGAATCCCGGTTTCTGGACCAATATGGGAAGAAGATCTATTCCTCTTCTACCCTTGGTATTAGGGCCCTTAACTATGTGGCACATATGGGGGATTTTCAGAAGACCATCCTTAGTCAGGTGGAATCTAAATTGGACTCCCTTCCTGTGTCACAGACTAAGCAGGAAGTGGCAGATCTTGTCCGTTCTGCTCCTTCAGCCATTCGGCACATGCTTCGTGCCACTTACGATGCAGTGGGCACAGCTGGAAGGAGCTCGGCCTTTGCCGTAAGCCTACAGTGTCACGCCGGGCTCCACATGTGAGGTTTAGTCCCTGAAGTGCAATCTGCAATCCAGGATGCTCCCTTCAGGGGTTCGGTGCCATTCAGGGGTGATTTCAAGGACATCGTTACCGAACTGCAGGAGAAGGGCACTGCACTCAAGTCTGTCAACTCTATGTACATGCCCCCTCAAGGGCAGTGGTGTCCTTTTCATAGACAAAACCGACAAAGGCAAAAAACACAGGGCAAATGGTCCAACAACGTCGGGGGCCCCTTCAGCAACCAAGACCCCCCCCCAGCAAAAAAGCCACAGGAGCCTCAGCTGCTGTGCTGCCCCACACCTTCTTGACTCCCTGCCTCTCCCACTGCCTCTGGAGGTTCCAGAGGAACTGGTAGGGGGGAGATTTTCTTCCCATCTGCCGAGTTGGGAGAGGATAATGTCAGATGCTTGGGTGCTCCAGTTGATATCAGCAGGACACTGGTTTCTGCAGAAACCACCCCGAAGACCACCCCCCCCAGTCGTCTTACTCCCCGCAACATCTTCCTCTGGTCCTAGAGGAAATCATCTCTCTTCTGTCGAAGGTGGCAATAGAGCCAGTTCCCACCCTTCTTTGGGGAACAGGTTACTATTCCCATTTCTTCCTAGTTCCAAAGAGGACAGATCATCTGAGGCCTGTCCTAGACCGCAGCTCCCTGAACATGTTTGTGGAGTACAAACGCTTCAGACTGCTCTCTTTGCAGAGCCTTCTACCACTTCTTTGGCAGGGACATTGGCTATGCGCTCTGGATATGCAGGATTCCTACCTGCATATCCCCATATGCCCTTCCCAACGTAAATTCCTTCGTTTTTGCTTTCAGGGAGACCACTACCAATTCAAGGCCCTCCCATTTGGTCTTTCCTCTGCCCCCTGAGTGTTTACCAAATGCCTGTCTGTTGTAGCGGCCCACCTGCGTACCCAGGGAGTTCAGGTATTCCTGTACCTGGACGACTTGCTCCTGGTGGCCCCGTCCAGGCAGGAACTTCTGCAATCCCTTTCCCTTACCCTGCAGGTTTTCACCAGCCTGGGTATCACCATCTACCAGGCCAAGTCCCATTTGGTCCCTTGCCAACACCTCCAATTTATAGGGGCGATTCTGGACACGACCACCGGCAAAGCCTTTTTGCCTCCGGACAGGGTAGACACCCTTCTGACTCAGGCCTGTCTTCTGTCCAGTTGCAGGAGGGTCAGAGCCAGGTCAGTCCTCTGCCTCCTCAGCCTAATGGCGGCTGCCATTCCAACAGTCCCACTCGCTCAGCTCCATATGAGGATCTCTCAATGGACGCTTCGGTCGCAATGGGACCAGACCATGGACAATCTAGACCAAGACGTACTAGTTTCCGATCCCGTGATCAGGGAGTTGCAGTGGTGGATGATTCAGGAGAACCTATGCCTGGGAGTTCACTTCTGCATCAAACCCCCCTCCCAGATGTTGATGACAGATGCGTCAGGAGAAGGCTGGGGTACACTCCTTCATCCTCCCCGGTCATCTTCTCATACAGTCAGACAACATGTGCGTAGTCTGGTATCTCAACAAACAGGGAGGAACACGTTCCTACCCACTTTGCTGGGAAGCGATGAGAGTCTGGTATTGGGCAACCCAGCATCACCTTCACATGACTGTGGTTCACGTTTCGTTAGTGGAAAAAACACTGGCAGACCGACTAGGTCGGTCCTCAGCCAGGTCCCACAAATGGGAGTTAAATGAATAAGTCATAAACGACATCTTTCAGTGGTGGGGGACACCTCAAATAGACCTCTTCACCTCTCCCCAAAATGCAAAACTTTCCGCCTTCTGCTCGCTTGCTCCCAGGGCGAGACATTTTTTGGCAGGACGCTCTGTCTCTCGCTTGGAGGGACAGATTTGTTTATGCCTTCCCTCCAATTCCTTGAATTCAGAGAGTCCTGAACAAACTCAGATCGGAGGGAGCTCGAATGATTCTCATCACTCCCTTCTGGCCCGGGCAAATTTGGTTCTCCCTTCAACAGTTTTCAGAGGAACCTCCACTTCTTCTTCTTCCTCTGTTGCAGCAATTGTTGACCCAGGATCAGGGGACCCTTGTTCATCCAGGTCTCAGATCCCTTCATTTACATGCGTGGCTCCTGAAGACGTAGCAAAAGCCCACTTCGGGGTCTCTCCTCTCGTAGCGGACATCTTGGTAGAGGCCAGAAAGCCTTCCACCAGGTCCACCTATGCCATGAAGTGGAAACAATTTTCTATTTGGGCTAATTCGAAAGATTTCGAACCTTTCTCATGCCCAGCCAATAAAGTCCTGGACTACATCCATCACCTCTTCGATCTGGGTCTCAGCCATTCCTTGTTAAAGGTCCACATGGCTGCTATTTCAGCCTGCCATATTCCCTTTGGAGACGGGACTTTTGCTCAGTTGGAAGTCTCCAGGATCTTCCTCAGAGGGGTTCTCCATTTGAGACACCCCATCTGCATTCCTGCCCCTCCTTGGGACTTGAATTTCATTCTGGAGAAGTTTACCCTGCCTCCCTTTGAGCCAGCAGCTACAGCCGATTTAAAGTTCCTTTCTTGGAAGACTATCTTCCTAGTGGCCATTACTTCTGCTCAGCACATTTCTGAGCTTCAGGCCTTGATGTGCAAAAGCCCATACTTGATTTTTCACGAGGAACGTGTGGCTGTCTGCACCAACCCTAAGTTTCTCCCTAAGGTGGTGGCTAAATCTACGCTGAATCAATCGATTAAGCTATCTGCTTTCTTTACGCAACACTCCAATCAAGGGGAATACCTCCTGCATACTTTGGATGTTCACAGAATACTGAGATACTACACCACTCAGACTAAGGATCTCAGGAAAACTGATTAGCTTTTTGTCTGTTTTGCTTACAATAGGGAAGGCAGTGTTGTCTCTAAGCAATGCCTATCAAAATGGTTGGCTCATTGGATTACTTCCTGTTACGACAAGTACAGCAAGACCCTGCCAGATCAAGTCAGAGGTCACTCCACCAGAGGAGTAGCTGCCTCTGCAGCTTGTTTTAAGAATGTGTCTGTGGCAGACATATGTGCAGCCGTAACTTGGACTTCAGTCCATACCTTTATGAAAGGTAGACTACAGTTTGGACATTGCCTCTCGCCGTAGAGCAGGCTTCGAGTTGGCTGTTTTACAAGGTCTCCTTTCATGAGACCCATTCAGCTTGAGGTTATATGCTATGGATGACACTCCTCCTCCTGAGTACTTTTCCTTGTTCCAGACTGCTTGGGACTCAGTCCTATATGTGAATACCTACTGCAAGGGCCCTCTCGAAGTAAGATAGTACAGTTACATAAGAACTTACCATAACAGTAGCTCTTTGAGAGAGGCCTTTTCAGTAGATATTGCCTTCCCGCCCTCTGTCCCACTAAGCTTTTTTGACTCCATTTCCATGGGGGGAAATATTTTCTTCTCTCTCGCCTTGCCGCTTTTGGCCTTTGGCGGAAAAGAACTGGAAGGCAGGCATGGGGGACCACCCCTTTATGCTGACATCATATGATGCCGGTCACCTGACGTGGGGGCAGCCCCCACCAGAGACTGCTAGCTAGAAATTTTTCCGTGGGGTCCTGATGCCTGTCAGGTCAGTTCTATATGTGAATATCTACTGCAAGAGCCTCTCTCAAATATCTACTGTTACGGTAAGTTTTTACGTAACTGTACTTTCTAGGAGTAGTATATGTTGTTCATCCACACGAACCCACTCGACCTCCCTGGCTTCGATGCACAACCTAAGCTTCCAGCAGGCAAGATCTGGCGTCAAGGGGCAGAGCTGAAGCATATACCACCCAGGTAAGTGGGAGGAGCCAGCTTAAAGACCTTCCAGCAAGATTCTTAAAGGGAAAGGACATGCCAATCAGGGTGGATGAACAACATATACCACTCCTTGAACTACTGTTACAGGTGAGTCACCTGTTTTTACAGGGGAGTAACTTGTCTTCTGCGATGAGATCTCCTCCATCAGGCCACACCTTTGGAACTATAGTTGTCATGCACTAGGAACATACAGAAAGTTTTGGTAGCCAGGGGCCGCCCTCAATGATGTCCTGCAGCAGTATCTATATAAACATGTGCAGCCCCATCACTCCTCACTGCCTCTTCCACCATCAATCATCATTGTCAGACCTGCTGAAGGAAATGTCAGCTAGCTTTTACTGTTTATTCTTTTACTTTATTTAACAGTTAATTTTGTCATCTCTGCATGCTGCCAAAGTCAGCACTGTAAGTGCGGAGACAACATTTGCAAAGACACACACATGGTCTTTGTGAGCTGCTTGTGCCTGTCTCACAGCATGAGGACTTGTGAGATTTGCCAGAGCTTCAACAAGGCGAAAGCGCTAGAAAGATCTCGAAAATTTCCTTCTCCTTAAAACTTTAAAAGCCATAGAGAAGGAACACTACCAAAATCTGTGTCTCCATCACCTTCGGCCATAAAACAGCCACCGAAGTTGAAGGACTGGGACAGAGAACAGTTGGCATCGTGACCTTCCATATCATTGGGCCACAGGAACAGACAGAGAAAAAGAGATGTCTGCTTTACCGGCGAGGTTCTGGTCACTGTTAAGATAAGGTAAATCTGCTGTGTCATCACGTGCTCTGGTGGCATTGATGACAGTCCCCAACCATCAGTGAGACACCAAGGTCTGGGCTTGGCTTAGGCACTGCCATACCTACTATGGATGGTACAGTGCCATCTTCGTCAGACCAAGGCCTGTCACGCAGTAGTCCTGGCCACTTTACAGGGTGCCGTCGACTCTTTGGCTGTGCTGGCATTGTGCTCAGAAGTGATCAGACGCATTCTGCCTGGACTATGAGTACAAGCAGTTATTCTGCTGACAGGGTCTCCTGCTACACAGCCCTCATTGATGACTTGTACTAGCATGCCACAGATTCCTTCCTCTTACTAGTCACCACCAGCGTCACCGGTGCATTCTGCAGCAGCCATCATTGATAGACATCGATGACGGGGTTGAATATCATCCTGACCTCATGGTGTTAGAGGAGGAGTTGCAGGAGGAATATGAGGGAGAACAGTGTTTCAAGCCCACTATACATTAACAACTGCAATCACCCTGGAATTAATTGCCTCAGAGCCTAGAATTTTATGCTAATTATGCATCTTGGAATGAAATTAAAAACTTTGCTGTGTGGTCATACTCACTTTTGCCCACTGACGTCAGATTTATTTCTCTGCCTGAGCAAGATATTGCCCCAGTTGTCTCAAGTACTTCAGTGCCATTTATGGTTTATTTTTTTCTGATTTTTAAGTAATGTACTTTAGTTTTAGTTTTCGATAACTTTGCATTAGTTAGGGTGTTATTTTTAGTGTCTGGTTGTTTTATTTACTTTTTCTCCTGTTCCTCATCAGTTCCCAGGAACCGGAGAAACATGCCTTTCTAGGGACATGGATATGTTGTTCATCCACACTGTCTGGCAGGTTCCTTGCCGCTTTAAATCTTGCCGGAAGGTCTTCAAGCTGGCTCCTCCCACCCACCCGGTTGGTAAAATTCTCGGCTCCGCCCCATGACTCCAGATCTTCCTTACCGCTTGGAAGCTCAGGTTCCCTCCTTAACGCTCTGCGTGTAGGCTGGATCCTAATTCTTTGGTTCGACCGAAACTTATTCTGAAATTTTCAAGACTTCGGTCAAATTACTCCCTCGTGGCTGCGATGGACAAATCGACTCCCAGATTTTGGCGGTGCCCATGTGGGCAGAAAATGTCCAGGATGGATCTGCACTCCACGTGCGTCTACTGCCTCGGCCTAGACCATGACCCGCAGGCCTGCGAGTTATGGCGTTCGTTTTCGGCCAACGTCCTGGAAGACCGCGCTGCCTGATTAGCTTGGGCACTTACGAGAAGCTACCGCCCGGTGAAGTCGAAGGAGGCCTGTTGGGCAGTGACAGCGGTGGCTGGTTTGGCTGGAGCAACTCGAACAGATGATCGTCCTCGAGGAGGAGGCGGCACAGGCCGCATCATCCTCTTCCTCGATCGTGGCATTTATCCCACTCTCTTTGGGTTCTTCCTACTCAGCTTCTTTTAAGGAGCTTTGCCAATCCCTTTCCACGAAGGGAGAGGGGCCATGGGACATTCTTCTCAGTCCAAAAGAAGGATTCTGAGGGTAAGTCCCACCGTCGGCGTTAGGTGGGAGTGGGAAGGTCCCTTCCCAGACAGTGAAACTTCGACCCGGTTGAGGAATTGCAGCTAAGGCCGCTGGCTTCACGGTGTCCCGTTAGGTCAGCCCGTGAAACACCATCGTGCAGTCGAGATTTTTCTCGACCTGTCGGACGTGAGCTGTCACTGGTGAAGCCAGACAACCCCTTCTTCACCGTTCCCCGGTGGAGACCGGATTACCTGCGCCTCCTGTACCGAGTCCCGGTCAAGGCTTCCGAGGCCGAGGAAAGCGGGTGTCCCCAGACCCGTCCTCGGAAACACCGAGGATCTTGGTCTCGGTCTCAGACATTGTCTCGGTCCAGCCGATCCCACCGACATCGGTGGTCTCAGTCTCGGCACCGAAGTAAGCGGCACCACCGCTCGTCCTCGTCTTCCTCCTCGGAAGAGGAAAGGCTTCGGTGCAAATTGCGTTGAGCTACAAGGACCTGATGTGGCAGCAGTTGCTTCTGTCCGAGAACAAGCCGACACCATCGCCTTCCCCAGCCATCAAGTGGCTGTCACCCGAATGGCCGAAACAACCCCTCGCTGTAGTCGAGGAGCCCAAGCCTGGGCCAATTGTTCGGTCAAAACCAGCTGCCCCACTGATTGTGGTGGAACCTTTGCCTCCACACCCGAAATCGGGGGCACCTTCCAGGGACTCTCGGTCAGGTCAGGGCCTGCCCCACAGGATGTAGGTCACCCTCACTCCCGACCGTCCTCGGCAGGTGGAGGGTGGCTCAGGCCCCAGGCAGCTCTTTGCGGATTCCTCGGAGTCTGACGACGACTCCTCCCTGTTCTCCAGGCCTATTGACCTGGAGTCCTCGGGGGGCCAGTCGATGGACAAAAGCCCATCGTCCTTTATAGGTCTGCTTCGCCTCATCTTGGAGTCCACCGGGATGCAGCTCGAGCCCGTATCCAAGCGGGCCAAGTATCCCCTAACGGAGATGCTGGACCGAGGGGATTCACCCACGGAGGCCTTTCCGGTGGCTGAAGCCATTGTTGGCCCAGCCTTGGAGCTCTGGCAGCGGCCTGCTTCCTGTCCTGCACCTTCGGCCAGGATGGCCAGGAAGTATGCGGTCCCTACGGCTCTTTGTCCAGTTTTTGGAACACCCCTCACTGAGGGGTTGGTCACTGATAGCGTTTTCCGGCATTCCGGGAACGCTAGGGATGTGGATAAGCCCCCCGACAAGGAGTCCAAAAAGCTGGACTATGCCTGGCGCAAGGTGTACGCTGCATCCTCCCTTGGCCTCCACCAGGCCAGCTTGGCCGTGCTGATGGCACACTTCTCCCACGCCCTCATGGGCTCCCTGGATGAGGTGATCCTTCATCTCCCAGTCGACTTGCAGACTGCGGTCAGGCAGGTACGGGACCAGGGAAGGGCAGTGGCAAAACAGCAGCTCCAAACGGCTCTGGACATTGGAGACTCCTGTGTCAGATCAGTTGCGGCTGCAGTGGCCATGCGCCGCAGAGCATGGCTGAGGATATTCACCTTCATGGCAGATACCCAGCATAAACTGGCGGATGTCCCCTTCCTGGGGACTGACCTCTTCAGCCCTGGAGTGGAAGGTCACCTCCAGCGGATCAAAAAGTCCAGTGCCACTCTGGACTCGGTCACCTCCGCCCAGTAGGACAAGGGCCGTCGACAACAACAACATAAGTCCTTTCGCCCTTCTGCGTCTGTGGCACATCCGGCCCAACCGCAGCAACACCAGGGCCAGCAGGCTCAGCTGGCACCCCAAAACCAAGCCTGCAGCTTCCTCTAATAGGAAGCAGGGAAGAAAAGGCCAAGGAGGTCCCTCGGCCGGTCCCTCCTCCAAGTCTGCCCAGTGACGGGTTGAGGGGTGTCATCCCCAGCCTCATTACTCCCCCCTGGGTTCCCCCATGGGGGGATGGCTCCACTACTTCCTTTCTGGCTGGCCTGCTATCACCATGGTCCGCTGGGTGTTGGAGGTGGTAGGAAAGGGCCTGCCCCTGGAGTTCGAGCATGCCCTGCCCTTCCGAGCTGTCGCCCCTCGGGGGGCTATGGGGTCCACAGCCTCTCTGTCGGCTCACCGAGCCGATATCACCCTGCTTCTCGAAAAAGAGGTAATCAGGAAGGTGGCGGATTCTCCTCCAGACCCGGGGTTTGTGTCCAGGTACTTCCTGGTCCCAAAATGGACAGGGGGCCTGGCGCCCCATTCTCGACCTGCACGACCTGAACAGGCTCCTAAGGTCTCGGACCTTCAGGATGGTCACTCTGGCTCAGATAATCCCATCCTTGGAACGAGGCATGTGGTTCTGTTCTCTGAACCTCCAGGACGCGTTCTTTCACGTCCCAATCCGTCCGTCCCACCAGAGATTCCTCCGCTTCAGGGCAGAGGGATCCCTCTACCAGTCCCGGGCCATGCCCTTAGGGCTTTCCCTAGCTCCCAGGGTCTTCACCAAATGCATGGCAGTGGTGACAGCATTCCTGCGGCGCTGAAGGGTCCGGGTGAACCCCTACCTGGACGACTGGCTGATTGCAGCCCCCTCCAGAGCAGAGATGGAGTGGTTCGGAGATCTGGCCCTCCAGGTTTGCTCTCAGGTTGGCCTCCTCTTCAATGAGGCCAAGTCGGAACTCGTGCCAAAGCACGTGATCCAATTAATCGGGGCACAGCTGGACTCTCTATGAGCCAGAGCACTGCTCCCGGAGGACAGGGCCAAGGTTCTTTCCTCCTTTGCCCAATCATTTCAGGTTGGGCAATTGCGCCCTGTCTGGGACTTCCTGGGCCTCATGGCGGCCTGCACCAGCGTGGTCCGTTGGGCCCGTCGGTTCATGTGTCCCCTTCAATGGGGGCTGGCCAGCCAATGGTCACAGCACTTTGATCCGCTGGATCAGCTAGTGACAGTGACCCAGGGGATGTGGAACGCTCTCCAGTGGTGGACCGTTACAGCACATCTGCAGGAGGGCATCCCGTTTGTCCACCCTGAGTCGACGGTCTCTCTTTCGACCGATGCCTCTCTGATGGGTTGGGGTGCCCATCTGGGGGAGCATAGAGCACACGGCCTCTGGTCCCCTCGGGAGTCCCAATGCCACATCAACCTGCTGGAGCTTCGGGTGGTTCGTCTAGCCCTCGCCGCCTTCGCTCCGTTTCTGTGGGGTCAAGTGGTTCAGGTCCAGATGGACAGTACCACGACCATGTACTACCTAAACCACCAGGGCGAGACGAGCTCTATGCCTCTGTGCAGGGAAGCTCTCTGCATTTGGTCACTCGTGCACAGCCTAGAGGCGGATCTCCTTGCCATCCATGTGGCAGCAGCCTCCAACACCCTGGCCGATGTCCTAAGCCAGATAGGGGCTGTGTCCCACGAGTGGTCTCTCCTGCCAGAGGTAGTACAAGATCTGTTCTCCAACTGGGGCACGCCTCAAGTGGACCTGTTTGCCTCCAGTGAGAATGCGAAGCTGAGACTGTTTCATGCCCACCCCCCTCAGCAGGGCTCGCTGCAGGGGGATGCCTTCTCGAGGCCGTGGACCACAGGCTTCTTCTACGCCTTTCCCCCATTTCCCTTGATCCACAAGGTGCTTCTCAAGGCAAGGAGGCTCACGAGGCAGCTTCCAGCCCGCCCAGACCTGTTCTCAGTCAATCAGGGGAAGGCATTCCATCCGGACCTTCAATCCCTGCACCTGATGGCCTGGTTCCTGAGCGGCTAGAGTTCCAGGCCTTGGGTCTTTCCGACGAGGTCCTCAGCGTCATTGAGGCATCCCGTAAGGAGTCGATCAGAAAATGCTACGCCTTCAAATGGAAGAGATTCTCCATTTGGTGTCAGGGCAAGGGCCTGGACCCTTTCTCCTGTTCCTTGGCAAGCATTCTGGACTACCTATGGTCCCTTTCTCAGCAAGGGCTTTGGTCGACGACCCTTAAGGTGCACCTGGCAGCCATCTCTGCTTACCGAGCATGGGCCAGGAAGCAGTCGGTGATGCAGGAGAAGGTGGTCGGGCGCTTTTTCAGAGGCCTTGATCACATATCCCGTCAGGTGCGAGAACCTCCACCTCCATGGGATCTACTGCTGGTATTGGCTAAGCTCATGGGCAAGCCATTCAAACCGATGCACAGGTGTGACATCTCTCACGTGTCGTGGAAGACCGCCTTCTTGGTGGCTATCATGTCAGCCAGAAGGATGGGAGCGCTCCAGGTGCTTTCCATCGAGTCTCCCTATCTGGTCTTACACAGGGACATGGTTGTCCTGTGCCCCTACCTAAATTCCTTCTGAAGGTGGTATCAGAGTTTCACCTTAACCAGGTGTTGACTCTGCCGGTGTTCTACCCCAATCACACCTCGGAGGCCAAATATAGGCTCCGTGCTTTGGACCCTAGAAGAGCGCTTGCTTACTATGAGGAGCGGATGGCTGAAGTTCGGGGAGAGGTTCACCAACTGTTTGACACCTACACTGAAGCCGCACCTGGCTGACCTGCAGCCAGGCAGACGATAGGCAGGTGGGTCACCTCCTGCATAGATCTCTGCTATAGGTTGGTGGGCATGGAGCCTCCCAGAGGGATAAGAGCTCATTATACCCGCCATACCGCTGCATCGGTGGCTGCTTCCAGGGACTTCCCTATCCAGGAAATCTGCAGGGCTGCTACCTGGAAGTCAGCACACACGTTCATCACCCACTACCACATCGACCTTGAGTCACGCCGGGATGCTGGTTTTGGGGCCTCGGTTCTCCAGTCTTTATTTCCCAAGTAGAGGGTGTGCGCCATACCTCCCTCCTCCCGGAGAACTGCTAGGAGTCTGCCAGACAGTGTGGATGAACAACATATCCATGTCCCTAGAAATACAGGTTACTCACCTGCAACAGGAGTTCTAGGAATGGTATATGTGTTGTTCATCCCTGTTCTCAAACCTCCAGGCTTGACGCACAACCCTGGCTTTCAGCCCAGGCTAGATCTGGCGCCATGGGACAGAGCCGAGAGTTTTACCACCCGGGTGGGTGGGAGGAGCCAGCTTGAAGACCTTCCGACAAGATTTAAAGCAGCAAGGAGCCTGCCAGACAGTGTGGATGAACAACATATACCATTCCTAGAACTCCTGTTACAGGTGAGTAACTTGTATTTGCAGTGTGGTTCCCACTTTCAGGGAATTATGTTATTTATCTTATTTATTTAATATAAAAAAAAAATATATAAACATATATATATAAACTGCTGTGCAGTTCTTATTTTCTTGTCCCGGTTCCCTTTTCTGATGAAACTGAGAGGCGATTTGGCCTTTTTTTCTCTATTATAAGTAATTTCCTATAATTTCCCTTATAAATAAGGAACCATAGTGCAGCTCTCTTTTTTTGGTATTGGGGAACCAAAGCGCTATTAGATTGTGAGAGACTGTCATGACTGAAGGACATAAAAAGAGAGACGGACCGAAAGGCTTTGAAAAATTGCACAATTTATTTCCAATTGGCTGAGGCACACTGCCATGAGTTGTGTTTGAGTTGCCTGCATCCAGATCATGATTTTACTAACTGTGATCTTTGTATCAAGCTTTGGCCTTAAACAGTCAAGAAAAGGGCTACAAAATTTAGAAGACCTTAGGCTTCTCAGTCTGCCTCTACATTGTCTAAAGGCTCAGAAGATGGTCCAGTCTTTGTAAAGTAAGTAGAAGGGTAAGGCTGCTAAAGATGGTTCAGAGGTCAGGGTGTCTGAATAGGGGAACCTTGATTCCAATAAAATATAAGAGAGCCTCTGAGTAGACACCGGGGGTGGTTCCTTCTAAAAGAAACACATATTCTAGGTACGTGGATATAGTGCACTATCCACACTTAGGCAGCTCTTCCTTCCCCTTTATATCTTGCCAGAATGTCTTCAGTCTAAGCTTCTCCCACCCAACCGGGTGGTATCCTCCTCGGCACTGCCCTGTGACGTCAGAGCTTCCTTTCTGCTGGAAGCATCAAGGCTCCTCCTTCGCAGCTCCTACTTGCAGAGTAGGCCCAACTTAGTCTTTGACTTTGTGCATAGACTGTTTATAAAAAGGAAAATGAAAATCTCTCTCCAGATGGAGCGCAACGACCAGAAAACTGTTCCAGCGTTGAAGCAGTGCATCGCTTTCAACTAGAACATGTCGCACACTGACCCTTATGCCTCATGCATTTATTGCCTATGGACCCAGCAGCAGGCTTGCAGCCAGTGCCAGTCCCTTCAACCCTCCATGTTGGAAGACCGTTATGCTCATCTTCTCTTTGGCCGCCCAGACAAAGTGGACCCTCATGTTCATTCCAAGGATGCCCATAAGGTCTCCGTGGTGGTGGGTCCAGTGGCATAGCTTTCTGCCTTTGAAGAGGCTGTGGCTTCGGCCTCCACACTTCTCCTGGTGGGCTTGGTCCCTTTGTTCACCAGAACAGTCTGGGATTTTTGTCACTCCCTTCCTACTCTCATGGAGGTCCTTTCCAGTGGTCCAAGTTATCGCAGGACTCTTAAGTACAAGAGGTACTGCTGCAGGCCATGAGAGTAAGAGCATGCTTGCACATCCCGTGATTCTGCTTCTGACTCGACGGCTGCCGAGTCTTCGGCTTCGGCCAACGTTTCTGTGGTCCTGGTCTAGACCGCTGGCCCCTCAGTATCCCTGTCAGACCTGCCAGTTAAGCTGGGGGTTTACCAACCTCTCAGAATATTTCGTGACCCTGTTGACTCGTTTTCAGAGGACGGTGGGGATGACTTCCTTTCGAGGACTTCTGTCCTCATACTCGTCTCTCAGGAGGGGCCGGATAGACCAGCCACTCCGTCGTGTCTTCCCTCAGAGATTAACCCTGTGAAGTTCCGAGCCCGCTCCAGTCAGTCACGCCTGGAGTCTTCCTCTGTGTCTCCTCCCGATGACCTGACTGCCATCAGTTAAGATCCTGATCAAGGTTTCGATGTGGCTCTCGGTGTAGGGAATCAAGGCATTCCTGCTCTCGGCCATCGACCAAGAGGCACCTTCGGTGTTGCTCTTCTTCTTTGTCATCCTCGGATGAGGACAGACTCCACCGTTAATTGCGGTGCTGTTATGAAGAGCTAGTCTGGGAGTAGTGGATCTTTGGTCATGGACGTGCCCCACCTCAGCCTCCAGCAGTTCCCTGGTCACCCTTGCCATGGCCAGCTCTGGTTACCCTGGGCGAGCCAACGCCAGCTTTGCCTCCCATTTGGGTGGAGCCTCCGCAGCCCTTGCACAGGGCCCCGTCCAAGGCTGCTCACCCTGCTTATGCCTCCACGGTTGGCTCGCCATGAAAATCACCCAGTCAGACAAGCCATGGGTTGTCCAACGGGAGCACGAGTCAAGGGTGGTGTTTGAGGAGTCTTCGTAGTTGGAAGACTCCTCCATGCACTCCCTTTGGACTCCGGCCTTCAACCTGGAGTCCTTCGAAGAGCTTATCACAGAACACAGACTGGTCTCCTTCAGGGCTTTGATCTGCTTGATTTCCAAGTTGATGGGGATCCCATTGGAGCCGACCCAGAAGTGCGCCAAGTACCCCATGACCAAGATCCTGGACAGGGATGACTCCCCAAGGGTTGCCTTCCTGGTGACAGAAGCCATTCTTAGTCCTGTTCTTGAGCTGTGGCAATGTCCAGCCTTCTGCCCAGCACCTTCGGCCCATATGATCAGCAAGTATGTGGTATCTACTGGATCTCTGCCCAGTTTTACCAATCATCCTTCAGCTGAAGTTGTGGTGGCAATGTCAGAGATGTCAATAAGCCCCCTGATGAAAAATCTAAGAAACTGGATCATGCGGCAAAGAAAGTCTGTGGTGCCTCCTCCCTGAGACTTTGGCAGACTAGTTTAGCCGTCATGGTGGCCAGCTTCTCCCATGCTCTCATGGGAGATATGGATCAGGTTCTTCCTCACCTTCCCGCGGACTTGAAGTTGGCGGTCAAGATAGTCCGGGCCCAGGGATATTCAGTTGCCAAGCAACAACTCCAGATGGCCTTAGACATTGATGACTCCTGTGCCGGGTCCATGGCCACTGTGGTCGCCATATGGCACCAGACATGGTTGAGGATCTCGACCTTTATGGGGGGATACCCAATACAAGGTGGCAGATGTCCCCTTCTTGGGTACTGACCTGTTTGGTCTGGGTTTGGATGGTCACCTTACGTGGATCAAGAAATCCAACGCCACTCTGGAGTCGATTACATCCTCTCAGAAGGTCCCTAAGGGCCGGAAGCAAAGGAAAAAGCCCTTTCAGTTTTGGCCCTACTCAGCCCCTCCATCCAAACTGCCGCAGCCCCAAGCAGGGCAGCCCCAGGCCTCACAGCCCAAACCTAAGCCTTCCGCATTTGGCTTCCAGAAAGTCCAAAGGTCGGGGAGCCAGGGCTCCCCAGTAGCTGGCGCTGGAGTCTCTGCCAAGCCTGCCCAGCAACAGGTCGGTGGGTGCCACTGTCCAGCCCATCCTGCTCCAATCTTGGACTCCCATGGGGGGTTGGCTTCATAATTTCACATTCACCTGGTCTGTTATCTCATCAGGCAAATGGGTGCTCGAAGTGGTGGGTCGCGGTCTGCCTCTAGACTTTGAGGCTCTCCCCTCCCCTGCCGAGCCCATGCCGCACAGGACGAAGTGTTCCCAGACATGTTGTCTGCCCTCTTTCGCTCACTCCTTCAGAAAGGTGCTGTGACCCATGTTCTGGACTCCATGGCAGGTCTGGAGTTTGTCTCCAGATATTTCTTGGTTCCAAAACTGACGGGGTTGGCGCCCCATACTGGATCTTTATGATCTTAACCAGTACTTGAGGAAGTGCAATTTCTGGATGGTCACCCTGAACCAAATAATGCCATCCCTAGGAGTGGGACATGTGGTTCTTCTGTCTGGATCTCCAGGATGCTTTCTTCCACATCCGATCTGTACGTCCCGCTGGCGGTTCCTTCAGTTCCATTTGGAATGGGAGCTGTACGAGTTCTGTGCCATGTCGTTCAGCCTCTCCTCAGCTCCTAGGGTCTTCACCAAGTACATAACAGTGTTGGCAGTGCTCCTGTGGTGCTGAGGGGTCCACTGGTACCCTTACCAGGATGACTGGCTGATTGCCGGTTCATCATGGGAGGAGGTGAAGTGGCTCAGGGATTTGGCCCTCCAGACTTGCTCAGCCTTAGGCCTTCTTGTCAACCCAGCCAAGTTGGAACTCTACCTTTCGCAGGTGATCCACTTCATTGGGACAGAGCTCGACTCCTTTCGGGCCAAGGCCCGACTACCAGCAGACAGGGCGGCAGATCTTACCTCCTTTGCTTGGTCATTTCAGGTTGGGCACTCGTACCCTGCCCGGGATGTCCTGCAGCTTCTGGGTTACATGGCTTCCTGCACTAGCGTGGTCCAGTGGGCCTTCTGGCGGATTCAGTCCCTGCAGCAGAAGCTGGGCCACCAGTAGTCTCAGCGCCTCAGTCACCTCGACCAGCCGTCACAGTGATGCAGCCAATGTGGGATGCCATCCAGTGATGGCTCAACCTGGAACATCTGCAGGAAGGAGTCTCATTCGTCCACCCAGAGCCGACTGTCACTCTCATGACCAACACATCTCCGATGTGATGGGGAGTCCACTTGGGGGGACCACAGGGTCCACAGGCTCTGGATCCCCAATGTCACATCAGCCTGCTGCAACTCCGTGCAGTGCATCTTGCTCTGATGACCGTCGCTCCATCTGTTTAAGGTCAGGTCAGGTAGGTCCAGACGGACAACACCACGACCATGTACTACCTAAATAAGTAGGGTGGGACGCATTACCTCCAGTTATGTATGGTAGCCCTCTGCACCTGGACCCTTGTATGCCATTGGGATCACGATCTTCTGGCAATCTATGTGGCTGGTGCCTCCAACCTGCTGGCAGACGCCCTCAGCCGAGTGGGTGAGGTGTCTCACAAGTGGTCTCTTCACCAGGAGGTGGTGAATCGCCTGTTTTCCCAGCGGGGCACTCCCCTGTCAGCATGTTTGCCTCCTGGGAGAACACAAAGCTGAGTTGGTTTTGTGCCCACCCCATTCAGTGCAGGACACTGATTGGGGGATGCCTTCGCAAGGCCATGGACCGGCAGCTAAGGGGACAGTTGGCAGGTGGATTGTCTCCTGCATCGACCTCTGCTTTAAGTTGGCTGGTAGGGAGCTTCCCAGAGGGCTTCAGGCTCATTATACCAAACATACCACTGCCTTGGTGGCTGCTTCCAGGGATGTCCCTATCCATGAAGTCTGCAAAGCTGCTACCTGGAAGTTAGCATACACTTTCGTCTCCCTTTACCATGTTGACCTTGAGTCACACCGGGATGCTGATTTTGGGGTCTTAGTTTTCCAGTCCCTTTTTCTGAAGTAGGGTGTGTGTGCCTTGCCCCCTCCTCCCAGAGAACTATTAGGAGTCTGCCTAAGTGTGGATAGTGCACCACATCCATGTCCCTAGAAGTGAGGGTTACTCACTTGTAACCGTAGTTCTAGAGATGTGGATATGATGTTCTGTGCACACTGTCTGGCAGATGCCTTTCCCTTTAATTCCTGCCAGAATGTCTTCAGGTTGGCTCCTCCCACCCACCCAGGTGGTAAAACCATCGTCTTCGCCCCTAGATGCCAGATCTTCCTTTCCGCTTGGAACGTTCAGGTTCCCTCCTTACCGCTCCCGCATGTAGTAGGCCCTGGCGCTCAAATCTTAGGATTTGCTTTCTAAACTTACCTTAAAACTCATACGAGTTCCAACTTCAACCTTTTCTTCAGTTGTTCCCGCGATGGAAGACAAGACCGCTCCTGGGTTTCGCCAATGCCCCTGTGGGCAGAAGATGTTGTGGACTGTCCCTCATGCCACATGCGTGTACTGCTTAGGCTATGATCATGATCCACAGGCCTGCGATTTTTCTTGGTCCTTCCACCCAACTATGCTGGATGACTGCGCTGCCTGACTGCAGCTGGGGTGACTGGAGAAGTGTTACCCGCCGGTGAAGTCCAAGGATGCGGGGGTGGCTCAGGCTGCCGCTCAGTCCTCTTCAGCTTCGGCCTGCTGAGTCGAACCCGCCAGTCCCAGACCCTGGCCAGGAGGAGCCGCAGGGTTCCCTGTTTCCCTCTGAGGCTCCCTGTCAGCACCACCGACGGTCAAGATCGAGGTATCAGTCTTCGTCTTCTGAGTTGGACAGGTCTCGCCGTCATCAGCGATCTCGCTCCCGGTATCACGGAAAGTGGCGCCGCCGCCATTCTTCTTCATCCTCCTCGGATGAGAAGAAGCTTCACTGCAAATTGCGTCGACACTACAAAGATTTAATGTGGCAGCAGCTGCTCTTAACCAGACTGAAACCGACACTGGTTTCTGTCCTGACCATTAAGTGGCTGATGCACAAATGGCCAATAACGACTGTCCTGTCCGGGCTGGTCGCCACCATCCCTCCCCCAGCAGAGGCGGTGCAGACCACGTCGGCTCGGCCAAAGCAGGCTTCTCTGCCCGTCATGGTGGAGCCGCCACCTAAACAGCCGATGACTGGGGTTCCAACTAAGGAGTCTCAGCCAGCCAAGGGACTTCCCTATCGGATGTTGGTCACCCTCACTCCCAACCGTCCTAGGCAGGGTTAAGGGTGATGCTGGTGGCCGCCCACTTTATGCGGACTCCTTGGAGTCCAAGGATTCCTCCCTGCACTCATGTCCCATCAACACTGAGTCATTAAGAGGCATTTCCATGGACGGAAGTCCTTCCTCATTCATGGGCATTCTTCGGCTTATCTCCGAATCTTCAGGGATGAGCTTGAGTCTGTCCAGAAACTGGCTCAGTATCCCATCACAGAGATTCTGGACAAAGGGGATTCTCCCACGGGGGCCTTTCCGGTGGCTGAGGCCATTGTCGGTCCGGCCCTGAAGCTTTGGCAGCATCCCGCCTCTTGCTCTGTGTCCTCAGTCCAGATGCAGTACAAACCAGCCCCCTTTTGGGGTTTTCAGAGCATCCCTTGGCCAAGGGATTGGTGTCTGACTCTGTTTTCTGGCGCTCGGGCAATACAAGGGACATTGATAGACCACCGGATAAAGAATCCAAGAAGCAGGATCATTCGGCTAAAAAAGTCTATGCTGCCTCTTCTCTTGAGCTTCGCCAGGCTAGTTCGTCCGTACTGATGGCACACTTTTCTCACGCCCTTTTGGGCTCCCTGTATGAGGTGATTCCCCACCTCCTGGTGGATCTCCAGACCATGGTCAAGCAGGTCCGAGACAAGGAGAGGGCAATGGCGAAGCAGCAACTCCAGACGGCTCTGGATATTGACGACTCTTATAGCCACCCAGTCACTGCTGCAGTAGCTGTGCACCATAGGGCTTAGTTGAGGATCTCGACCTTCATGGCGGATACCTAACACAAGCTGGCGGCTGTCCCCTTTTTGGGCACCAACCTGTTTGGGCCCGGTGTGGAGGGTCACCGTCAGTGCATTGAAAAGTCCAGTGCCACCCTGGACTCTGTGACATCTGCCCAGAAGGACAAGGGCCCTAAGTGCCAGAAGTGCAAGCCCTTTCAGTCCTCCACTCATGCGGCAAAATCTGCCCAGCAACAGCAGGGCCAGTAGGCTCAGTCTTGGTGACTTCGGGCCAAGTCGGTGGCCTCATCTGTCAGAAAGCCTGGAGGGAAGGGACCCGGCGGCCCCTCGGCTGGCTCCTCCTCCTCCAAGCCTGCTCAGTGATGGCATAGGGGTCACCACCCTCATACCCGTCACGTCTGCCCTGGGTCCTCCCGTGGGGGACTGGCTCTCTCACTTTCTTTCCACCTGGTCCATTGTCACCGTGGACAGGTGGGTTCTGGAAGTGGTCGGCCAGGATCTGCCTCTGGAGTTCATGCAGTGCCCTCCAAGCTGAGCCCGCGCCCACAGGAGGACTTGGTTTCTGCAGTCACTCAGTCGGCTCTTCGAGATGACGTTGCCCAGCTCCTCTTCAAGGAGGTTATGGTCAGAGTTGCGGATCCTCCGGAACACCCAGGGTTTGTCTCCAGGTACTCCCTGGTACCAAAACGGATGGGTGGCTAGAGCCCCATTCTAGATCTGCACGACCTGAACGAGTTTCTCAGGTCTCGCATCTTCAGGATGATAACTCTGGCACAGATCGTATCATCGCTGGAGCAAGGCATGTGGTTTTGCTCCCTGGATCTTCAGGAAGCATTCTTTCACATCTCAATCTGTCTGTTCCATCAAGGGTTTCTCTGTTTTCAGATGGAGAGAATCCTCTATGAGTTCCGAGCCATGCTCTTCGGCCTCTCCTCAGCCCCCAGGGTCTTCACTAAATGCATTGCAGTGGTGGCAGCTTACCTGAGGCACCGAGGGGTCCAAGTGTACTCCTACCTGAACGACTGGCTCATAGCAGGTCCCTTCAGGCAGGAGGTGGAGTGTTCCAGAGACCTTGCCCTCCAGTCTTGCTTCATGCTTGGCTTCCTTGTCAACAAGGCCAAGTCGGAACTTGTGCCTTTGCAGGTGATCGATTTCATCAGGGCAGAGCTCAACTCTTGCCGAGCCAGAGCCCGGCTCCTGGCAGACAGGGCAGAGGTTCTCTGCTTCTTTACTCAGTCATTTCTGGTTGTGCAATCGTGCCCTGCCCAGGACTTCCTGCAGCTTCTGGGTTATGTGGCGGCCTTCACCAGTGTGGTCCGATGGACCCGCTGACATATGTGCTCTCTGCAGTGGGAGCTGGCCAGCCAGTGGTCTCATCACAAAGGTCACTTTAACCAGCTGGTCACTGTGACCCAGAGGATGTGGGATGCCCTCCAGTGGTGGCCCATCCCAGCACATCTGCAGGAAGGGATCTCTTTCGTCCGCCCCAAGCTGAGGGTCATCTTGATGACCGACGCCCCTCTGATGGGCTGGGGTGCCCATCTGGGAAGCACAGAGTCCACGGGCTGTGGTCCCCTCAGGAGTCCTGATGTCACATCAGCCTGCTGGAGCTCCGAGCAGTTTGGCTAACCCTGACCACATTTGCTCCGTTTATTCAGGGTCAAGTGGTCCAGGTCCAGATGGACAATAACACAACCAGGTACTATCTCAATAAGCTGGGTGGGATGCTCTCCTTGCCTTTGTGCAAGGAAGCTGTCCGCATCTGGATCCTCGTGCACAGCCTGGAGGCAGATCTACTTGCCATCCATGTGGCAGGGGCCTCGAATCAGCTGGCGGATGCCCTCTGCCGAGTGGACGAGGCATCTCACGAGTAGTGTCTCTATCTGGAGGTACTACATGATCTGTTTTCCCAGTGGGGCACAAAGCACACCTTCTTGACCTGGAAGGACACTACTTCTTTATTCAGCTGTGAGCTGTGTGGGAGATTCTGTATTGCACTCGATATCTGCAACAACGTGCACTTTTGCTCAGTTCTGTTGGAGGTGAAACTAACTACCCTTGGTAATTGCTTTTTATTTACATATATATTTAGTGTTTAACCAAGAAGGGGCTTGCAAACTCTGTTTATCTTGTGAGTAACTTCAGAAAGATTTAAATACTGCATTTGGGTAGACCCTTGCAGGTAGCTAGATTGTCTACTAGGATTTTCTGACAATTAAACTATTTTTAAATAAATTACAGGTGGCTGAGGAGTTGAATTAGGAGCTTACAAACTCTTGCTTATCTTGGGAGTAACTTCACAAGGGTTTGAATACTGCATTTTGGTTGTCCCTTGGGGGTAGCTGGATTGACTACTAGGATTTTGGGACACAAACTATTTTTAAATAATTTACTGGTGCGTAGCATTTTGTGATAGTTAAACTATTTTTAAATAAGTTACTGGAGGTTAGTTGAATTATTATAAAGGGCAGTACTTACCAGGGTGGTGGAGCAGTGGTGTATTTGATTGTTTCTAACAGTCACCTGTGGTTGTGGACTACCCACCACCCTTCCCCACCCCACCCCAGTGTAGCATTTCCTTTATAGCCAAAGTTCTGACATCACTTCCTCAACAGGTCTTGGGGCAGAACTGTCATATTCTTAATAACCCAGCACAGTGCATAAAGGGTAAGTATACACACACACACAAAAAAAAATGATATATATTACATATTGTATATTATAAGGAAGAGGGACATGTGGGGAGTGGTGCAATGCAGTGGCTGTGGGGCAGCAGTTTTCCGGGAGACATTCTGGAAACTGCGTTGCTGTCCTATTTTCAGGCAACTGTCAGCTCTGAGGGCAGAGGTTTCCCACCTCCAGGCTGAACTGGCAAGGACTAAGGAGGCCTCCCTTACCCAAAGAGCACCACAACCATTGCCTCAGAATTTGCCAAGTATGAAGAGCAGTTGGACCACTCTGGGTTCTGGGAGGGTGCGGGTGGTGGAACAGAGGTGAAGCCCCCTAGTTGTACCGCTACACAAATCATACGTCAGTCTGGCAGAGCAAGGTTCCTCTACGATGGCACCCTCAGTGGAGACCAAGAAGAATGCTCAGGACATCCACCAGGTAGACCCACAAAAGAGTGGCAAGGGACACCACAGGGGAAGGAAACCGCTTCTGATAGGGGACTCAGTTGTTAGGTGGGTAGAACTGGGGAAGGGAGAGGAGAGGGAAGTAAGGTGCCTGCCTGGTGCCATGGCTTGGAGGGAAAAGAAGTGAATCCTCAGGATTGCAGAAGCAGCATCACAGGAGAAGGAACTAGATATCACTGTCCACCTTGGGACAAATGACCTAGCTAGGCATAGAATCAGTGCAGTGCAGGATGAATTTGTGGAGTTGGGGGAGTGGCCTCAGACAGGTAGCAAGCACGGTTACCTTCTCAGAGGTGCTGCCAGTCCATGGCAGGGGTGAGGCTAGGGTACTGCACACCATGCAGTTTAATGAATGGTTGTAAAACTGATGCAGAGCACAGGGCTTTGGCTTCATTGGGGACTGGGGGTACACCTGGAGAGATGAAGGTCTATACTGGCATGATGGTCTGCATCTATCCGCGAAGGGAACCAAGCTCCTAAGTGACCGGTTTAAATGCTTCCTTGGCAAGCTTTTAAACTAGTCAAGGGGGGAGGTGCTGATAAGAGGCAGGAAACTTCAAGCCTCCCCTCACAAAACATGGCAGGTAGTAAGGTAAACACTGAGGTACAGAACTCAACAGTGGGCAGGACAGGGGTAAATGGAAAAATAGACAAGGGCAATAAGAGCAGGGATGGGGAAAAAAGGATAAAGCCAACATTAAATGGAGGGCAGTGAGTACCAATGCCCGTAGTCTGGAAAACAAACCTCCTGAGCTAGTAGCCGTGATGGAATATGAACAATTGGATGTTGTGGCAGTCACGGAAACATAGTACATGGAGAACCATGACTGGGATGTCAACATACCAGGGTACATAGTCTATAGAAGGGACAGGGAGGGTAAAATAGGAGGTGGAGTAGCTCTATACATAAGGGAAGGGATCAAAGCTACAGAACTAAAAAGTAAAGGGGGAAGACAAGAGGCACTCTGGGTCACCTTGGAGACAGGGAATAGCATCATTATCTGCACAGGGGTTGTATACAGACCCCCGTCTCAAGGCGAGGAAATGGACAAGAAAATGGTAGAGGACATTCTCAAAATGGCTGAAAAAGGGGAGATACTGTTGATGGGGGACCTGAATATGCCAGATGTTAACTAGATGACATGTACTGCAGCCACACCCAAGAGCAGGGTCATTCTCGGTGCCCTGCAGGGGACAGGCCTTAGACAGCTAGTGTTGGAACCCACTCGGGAGGGAGCAATACTAGACCTGGTACTCTCAGATGGAGAGAGGAACACAAGTTTAGAAGTCAGTAGACATCTGGGAACAAGCGACCACTGTACAGTGTGCTTCACGATAAGCGCAACCATGGAGACAAACTATACAAAAACAAGGATACTGGACTTTAGAAGGGCTGACTTTGGCAAAATGCGTGAATACCTGAGGAATGCACTAGCAAATGGCCAAAAAGGAGGGGTGGAAGAACAATAGAGAAAAATCAAAACTGCCATCATATAGAGGCAACAAGCCTTTGTGTGAAACAAAGAAAACAAAGCAGAGTAAAAAACCACTATGGTTCTCAAAAGAGGTGGCAGAGAAGGTTAAGGAGAAAAAGGCTGCATTCAAAAAGTATAAGGAATCACAGAAGGAGCACGACAGGGAACTGTATCAATTAAAGCAGAAAGAAGTGGGGAAGGCATTCAGAATAGCAAAGGCCCAAACCGAGGAAAACATAGCCAACTCAGTTAAGAAGGGGGCTAAAACCTTTTATAGGTGCATTAGGGAGCATAGAAAGGTTAAGGGAGGAATAGTGAAGATTAATTAAGGAGAGGGGAGGTGGGCAGAGGGAGACGATGAAAAGGCAGAGATACTGAATGAATACTTTTGCTCAGTATTCACAAAAGAAGATGAGGAGGAGGAGTTAACCTACACCAGACAATAGCAGAACTCTTAGGGGGTTGACACTAGTCCATTTACAGAAGAAAGGGTCTTGAAATAACTCCTAAAACTCAAGGTGGACAAAGCAATGGGACCTGACGAGATTCACCCCAGAATCCTAAAAGAACTAAGGGAGGGCCTAGTGACACCACTGACAACACTTTTTAACAAATCATGGGAGGATGGGGTGGTACCTGAGGACTGGAGGAGAGCAGATGTGATTCCCCTTCACAAAAGTGGGAGCAAGGCAGAAGCAGAAAACTACAGACCTGTAAGTTTGACCTCAGCGGTAGGGAAAATGATGGAATCACTTCTGAAAGAAAGAATTGTTGAGTACCTACAGGCCAGCGGGGCACAGGACCCAAAGCAGCATGGATTTACAGCAGGTAGGTCATGTCAGATGAACCTAATTGATTTCTTTGACTAGGTGACCAAAGTAATAGACGAGGGAGGGGCTGTGGATATGGCCTGCCTAGTCGTTAACAAGGCATTTGACACAGTCCAGCACAAAAGATTTAATAATTAAGTTAGCCAGCCTGGGAGTGGGTTCCAGAGTGGTAGCCTGGGTAGCAAACTGCCTGCACAACAGGACACAGAAGGTAATAGTGAATGGAACACATTCCGAAGAAAGGGGGGTTACTAGTGGAGTACCTCAGGGCTCAGTACTAGGTCCAGTCCTCTTTAACATCTTTATAGGTGACATTGCAGAGGGTCTGAAGGGAAAGGTGTGCCTCTTTGCAGATGACAAAGATCTGTAAAAGAGTTGATACACAAGGGGGGGGGAAAGGATTAGAAGGGACTTGGCAAGGTTGGAGGAATGGTCAGACATATGGCAACTTAGATTCAATGCAAAGAAGTGCAAAGTAATGCACCTGGGAAACAAAAACCCAGGAGAAGAGTACACAGTAGCAGGGGAGGTACTAACAACAACAAAAATGGAAAGGGACTTGGGGTAGTCGTATCAGATGATCTAAAGGTGGGTAAGCAATGTGAGAAGTCAGTAAGGAGAGCCAGGGGATACTGGGATGCATAGGAAGGGGCATTACAAGTAGAAAAAGGAAGTGGTTATCCCCTGTACAGACAGTTGGTGAGACCCCATCTGGAATACTGTGTGCAGTTTTAGAGACCCCATCTACGCAAGGACATAGACAGGATGGAAGCAGTCCAGAGGAGGGCAACTAAAAAAGTGCAGGGTCTGCATCAGAAACCATATGAAGAGAGACTGAGAGAGCTTAATATGCATACCCTTGATGAAAGGAGGGACAGGGGGGACATGATAGAAACTTTTAAGTACCTCAAGAGAATCAGCAAAGTCCAGGACGGTAGCATCTTTCAGAAAAAGAGATGTGTAAGAACAAGGAGGCACAATTTAAAGATAGAGGGGGGAAGGCTCAGGGGTAATGTGAGGAAATTTTTTTTTCACGGAGAGAGTGGTGGATGCATGGAACCACCTTCCTGGGGAGGTTGTTAGGTCTAAAACAGTGGGGGAATTCAAACATGCATGGGACAGACATAAGGCAATTGTAGTGGGGGGTTGCAGGAAGTAGGCTGTTGGTTAACTAGAATCTGCAGCTTATCCAATAGGTAGGGAAATGGGCAGACTGGGTGGGCCAAGTGGTCCTTATCTGCCGTCAAAGTCTGTGTTTCTATGTTTCTCAGGTGGACTTGTTCAATTCCAGGTAGAACACAAGCTAAGGGTGTTTTGTGCCCGCTCCCCTCAGCAGGGCTCGCTGAAGGAGGATACCTTCTTGAGGCCGTGAACCCCAGGCCTTTCTTATGCCTTCCCTCCACTTCCCTTGATTCACAAGGTGCCTCTCAAGGTCAAGAGGGACAAGGCATGGGTGATCCTGGTGGCTCTGGACTGGCCCCAACAGTTTTGATACCCCAATCTCCTCATCCTCAGCAATAGGCTCCTGAGGCGTCTTCCAGCACGCCCGGACCTGCTCTCCATCAGTTAGGGAAGGTACTCCATCCAGGCCTTCAATCTCTGCACCTGACAGCCTTGTTACTGAGCGGCTAGAGTTACAGGCTTTTGGTCTGTCCGACATGGTCCTCATGGTTGTTGAGGCATCCTGTAAGGAATCGACCAGAAAATGCTATGCCTTCAAATGGAAGAGATTCTCCATTTGGTGTCAGGGCAAGTGGGTTGGACCCTTCGACCTGTCCAGTGGCTAGCATTTTGGATTACCTTTGGTTCCTCTCCCAAGGGGGATGTCGGTTGATGATTCTTACGGTGCACCTGGCAGCCATCTCTGCTTACCGGGTGCGGGCCGGTCAGCAGTCGGTGGCGCAGGAGTAGGTGGTCTGGCACTTTTTCAAGGGCATAGATCACATATCCCCTCCTGTGCGTGAACCACCACCTCTGTGGGGTCTACTGCTGTTTCTGGCAAAGCTCATGGGCAAGCCATTCAATCCAATGCACAGGTGTGTCATCTCCCACCTGTGTGGAAGACTGCCTTCTTGGTGGCTATCATGTCAACCAGAAGGATTGGGGAACTACAGGCACTTTCGGTGGAGTCTCTTGACCTGGTCTTCTACAGGGACATGGTTGTCCTGTGCCCCCACCCGAAATTCCTTCAGAAGGTGGTGTCGAAGTTTCACCTTAACCAGGTGTTGACTCTGCCAATTACACCTCGGAGACAGAGTACATGTTCCATACTTTGGACCTGAGATGAGCGCTCTATTATTATAAGCAGGGCCCCTACTTTTCTGTGGCACAGTGGGACCAAGTTCTGCGGCAAGACTACCATTTGCCGCAGAACTTCTGCAGCAGTGGTTTGTAATTTCTGCAGAAGTTCTGCAGCACTAACAAACTACCACATCACAGTGTCAGCTTGTCATCCTGACCTCACTTTCATGGCAATGGTTATAGCAGTCAGGATGGTGGAAAACACAGCAACCCTAGTTCAAAAATAACAGACTTATAAAAATAATTGTATGCTTAAAAAAGCAAAACAAATGTCTCTCCCTTAAGGTCCTAGCCTGTTGCATAAATGACATATGCAGAGGGGATCTTATGTGATAAATAAGGTATTTCTATATGCATGCTATCTATCCCACTAATGAGGTTTCCACTGTTTATCACTTATATATTTGTATGTGCTATCTACACCACTCATGAGGTTCCCACTGTGTATCACATATATTTATATGCAATCTGTAACATACATATAAATATGCATATGTGTGTGTGTTGAGAGAGACAGAGATTCTGTGTGTGTGTGTGTCTGTATATGTATATGTATGTATGTATGCATATGTTTTTTTTAATTTCCATGAACTTGCATCCTCATTCATACAGGTCCCATTGGAAATGGAATAGAGGAGTTATCGCAAAACTCATTTTTCATGTCAACCTGCTTTTCCTGACGCACTGCGTAACACCATCAGGCCATGACATGCATGTGAATCAATTGTGAGATAGAGCTCTCGAGCCCATCACAGTATGTCCACCATGTGACAGAACACTGCAACATACCTTCCCAGGTTCCGAGCAGTGATGTGTTCCACCAATCCTTGTGCTGCCCAGCCAGCTCCCAGAGCTAATCTCTGAACCCGAGTTGCCGGCATGGAAACACAGCATGCTACCCTCTGGCAAAAACAGCTGTCCCTGCACACAACATTTCTCCGCACTTTTAGGTTACTCTATCAACCAATGACAATATGTAATCAATAACCCTGGCAAAAATGCGTACAGTGCAATTATTTATTTAACAGGTCTGTTCTTTCAACATGTCTACACATTATTATATTCCACTTTTCTGGGCATAATTACTTTATTTTTCTTAAAAATGACAGTTAAATTCATTTTACCAGTTATTCATTTCAGATGGCATCTCTATGCCTTAAAGGCACAAATAGGTTTGTACAAAGTGAGGTATGGACTTAACAGGTCTGTGCTACTGACAAGTTTTTGTTTAAGTTGGCCCTAGTGCAATAATGCAAGACTAAAAATTGTATTAGACTGTAGTGCAGGTTGAGCAAATATCACCATGCATGATGTGCTGTGCCACTGTCTCGGCAGTGGGAGCTGTGGTAGATAAGTGACTGTTCATTTCTGTTGCAGATTGCAGCCATTTCATTAGCTAATGTATGATGTTACAGCAATGATAACATCACATTCTGAGCATATGGGGGGTTTTGGATATAAAAAGAGGGGAAGGGAACGAGATTCTATGGATAAACAGAAATATTAATAAAAATTCATCAAGAAGACTGAATTCTGTGGCATCGCAGAAGTTCTGCTGTAGATTGCAAGTTCTGCGCAAAATTCTGCTGCCGCAGATTTCTAGGGGCCTTGATTATAAGGCGTGAACAGCTGAAGTTCAGTGAGAGGTTCGCCAGCTGTTTGTCACATACACTGAAGCCGCACCTGGCAGACCTGCAGCCACATGGATAATTGGCAGATGCATTACATCATGCATTGATCTCTGCTATAGTTTGGTGGTTAGAGAGCCTCCCGTAGGACTAAGGGCTCATTCCACCCACCATACTGCTGCATCGGTGGCTGCTTCTAGGGTTGTCTCTATCCAGGAAATCTGCAGGGCTGCTACCTGGAAGTCAGCAAACACCTTAATTTACCATTACCACATTAACCGCGAGTCACAACTGGATACTGATTTTGGAGCCTAAGTTCTCCAGTCTCTTTTTCCCATGTAGGGGGTGTGCGCCTTGCCTCCCTCCTCCTGGAGAACTGCTAGGAGTCTGCCAGACAGTGTGGATAGAACATCATATCCACATCCCTAGAAACACAGGTTACTCACCTGCAACAGTAGTTCTAGGAGTGGTATATGATGTTCATCCACATGAACCCACCAGACTTCCCCAGGCTCAGGCGCACAACCTTTGCTTCCAGAGGGCTAAGATCTGGTGTCTAGGGGCAGAGCCAAGGGTTTTACCACCTGGGTGGGTGGGAGGAGCCAGTTTGAAGACATTCTGGCAGGAATTAAAGGGAACGGCATCTGCCAGACAGTGTGGATGGACATCACATACCACTCCTAGATCTACTGTTACAGGTGAGTAACCTGTGTTTCCTAGCATTGGTATATGGTGCACGTGCACACATGCCACCTGACCTCCCCTGGCAAGTGGCATATGGATTCTTGCTTCCAGTGTGCAAGATCTGATGTCACGGGGTGTTGCCAAGGAAGATACCATCCTGGTGAGTGGGAGGAATTTAGCTTGAAGACCTGCTGGCAAGATTTAAAGGGAAAGGAAGAGCTGCCTAAGTGTGGATGTGCGCCATATACCACTCCTATAACTATGGCTACAGATGAGTAACCCTCATTTACTCACCTGTAACTGTAGTTCTAAGAGTGGTATATGGTGCACATCCACCCGACCTCCTCTGGCAAGTGGCACACAGATCCCTGCTTCCAGCGTGCAAGATCTAATGTCACAGGGTGGAGCTGAGGCGAATACTGCCCATGTGGGTGGCAGGAGCTTAGCTTGAAAGACATTCTTGCTGAACTTAAAGGGAATGGAAGACTACCAAACTGTGGATATGCATCATATACCACTCCTAGAGCTATGGTTACAGGTGAGTAACCCTCATTTTTTTGTAATCTCTTCTGCTCAAAGGATTTACGAGCTTCAGGCTCTATTGTGTGTCTCCTTATTTGATTTTCCACAATGACAGAGTTTCTTTGTGTACAAATCCTAAGTTTCTACTGAAGGTGGTATTTGAATTTATACTGAATTAAATGATACACCTTCCTGTTTACTAATCTGAGCATGGCAATCGGGGTGAGGCACTGCTCCGTACTTCAGATGTACATAGGATACTAAGGTATGATGTGAATCACACCAAGGACTGCAGAAAGTCCTCTCAGCTTTTGTTTAATTCACCCCAAGAAAGAGAGTTACTCCTATGTCTAAACAGTGCCTCTCAAAATGACTGGCACATTGTATTATGTTCTGTTCTACCGGAGTACAGTAAAGGACTTCATAATGTGGTTACTCCACCAGTGGAGTGGCCACTTCCGTTGCTTGTTTCATAAAAGTTTCTGCTGCTGACATTTGTGCTGCAGCCACATGGAGCACTGTCCACACCTTCACTAAGCATTACAGTCTGGACATAGTCTCTCGGAGACATGCTGGCTTTGAGCTTACTGTACTGCAATGCCTGCTATTCTGAATTTATTTCAGACTTTAACAGCCTCCCAGTTGTAATTTGGGACTGCTTGGAAATTGTTGCACAGTGTGGCCTAGTGAAGGAGAGATCCTCAAAGAAGGTAGAACAGTTACATACTTACCATAACAGTAGATCTTCGAGAACATCTCCTCCTTTGGACCCTGCTGTCCATCCCTCTGTCCCCTTTCTGCTTCAGTGAGGGTTATATCAGATATTGTGCCTGAACTTAATCCATGCATCGTATATCCAGCTTCATGCCTCTCCTTGTATGCCCGGTTCAGGTCTCACCTCCTGGTTCCCCATGGTTGGAGGTCGTCCGAGGAGTGATTGGGCCACCTATGTTTATATAGATGCCGACGCAGAACATCATCATGGGCAGCCCCTGGCTAGCAAACATTTCTGTGTGGTCCTAGTGCCTGATGGCTGTAGTTCCAAGTGTGTGGTCTAATGGAGAAGATTCTCTTGAAGCTCTATGGTTACGGTAAGTACATGACTGTTCCTTTTACGGAGAGAGTGGGTGAGCCATGGAACAATGTACCAGCAAAGGTGGTGGCAGCAATAAGCATTATTAATTTCAAACACAGATGAGACCAAGTAAATGCTTAATAGTTACACAGGGGGAAGCAATAGGGCAAAGGGGGGGAGGCAAGGGCAATAACCCTGACTAGACAATAGGTAAAGGGGTAGGATAGGGTAAAACAGGGCAAACCAGACTGACCAATGGTCTTTTCTGCCGACATTTTTTATGTAAAATATTACTTTCCAATATTCTTTCCAAATCTTCCTGCCTTAGTCAGTTATGCCTTCCATTCCTCATCTTTTGATACATTGAGCAACTTAAATCTAATCGGACTTTTCCTGTCCACTATTTACCTGACCCCCTCTGTGTGCTCTACCAACAGGAAACACAGCTGGCTGACACAATGTCCTCAGTGGAGACCTGGCGCAGTCGTCACAATAAGGTGCTTAAGGAGAAGAGCCAGCTGGAGATTGAGATAACTGTCATGAACAAGTAAGAATACAAGCCATAGAAAGCTTCTCTGACCACTGCGGCCTTGCTCAGGTTGGAACTGGGGCCGAAGAGAGCAGGGTGTAGCCCAGATATAGGTAGAATGAGTTTACTTTTTATACACTATATGTTTATTTCCTTTGAATTTGCTGCATAATTTATCTCTTCTTTCTTTAAAGAGACCCGAACATTACAGGCAAAACTTAAAAAAATGTTTCTAGGGACGTGGATATGTTGTTCTATCCACACTTGTTGCCAGTGTCCTTTCCCCTTTAACAGTTGCTGGAAAGTCTTCAAGCTGGCTCCTCCCTCCCACCTGGGTGGTATATCCCTCGGCTCCGCCCCATGATGCCAGATCTTCCTTTCCGCTGGAAGAAGCAGGTTCCTTCCGTACCGCTTCTGCAATGAGTAGACCCTAGCTCTAAAATCTTCAGATTTACTTCCAAAACTTTGAAAACTCTCGAGTTTCATCTTCAGTTTGATCGTCGATCGCAACCGCAGTGGATGAGAACTCCTAACCCAGATTTCGCTGGTGTCCATGTGGGCAGAAGATGTCACGTACCGACCCCAACGCCACTTGCGTCTACTGCCTGGGCCAGGCTTAGATCACATTTTCCCTCCGGTGTGTGAACCACCACCACCACCTTGGGACTTGTTGCTGGTTTTGGCAAAGCTCATGGGCAAGTCTCACCTGTTGTGGAAGACCACCTTCCTGGTGGCTATCACGTCAGCCAGAAGGATCAGTGAGCTCCAGAAGCTTTTAGTGGCATCTCCTTACCTGGTCTTCCACAGGGACAAGGTTGTCCTGTGCCCAAACCCGAAGTTCCTCCCGAAGGTTGTGTCGGAGTTTCACCTGAATCAGGTGATACGACTTCTGGTGTTCTTCCTGAATCACACCTTGGAGGCTGAACACAGGCTCCATACTCTGGACCTGAGGCGAACGCTCGCTTGCCACAAAAAGTGCATGGCTGGAGTTCGGGGAGAGGTTCGCCAGCTGTTTGTCACCTACACTGAAGCTGCACCTGGCAGACCTGCAGCCAAGTGGATGACTGGCAGGTGGATCACTTCTTACATTGATCTCTGCTATCGGTTGGCAGGTAGGGAACCTCCCGGAGGGCTAAGGGCTCATTCCACCTGTCATACCACTGCATCAATGGCTGCTTCTAGGTACGTCTCTATCCAGGAAATCTGCAGGGCTGTTACCTCAAAGTCAGCACACACCTTCATTTCCCATTACCACATTGACCTCGAGTCATGTCAGGATGCTGGTTTTGGGGCCTCAGTTCTCCAGTCTGTGTTCCCTAAGTAGAGGGTGTGCGGCTTGCCTCCCTCCTCTCAGAGAACTGCTAGGACTCTGCCAACAAGTGTGGATAGAACAACATATCCACTTCCCTAGAAACACAGGTTACTCACCTGTAACAGTAGATCTTCCTGGACATAAAGTCTCCACCACTCATTCACACTGATGGGACTGCGCTGGAGGCGCTAGGACCCAGTGGGAGCCAAAAATCTTCAGGAGGGCCGGCGCCTAGGTAGGGCCACGAGGAAATGGCACCGCAAGCCCGGCTCACACCATGTAGGCTATCTTGGCGTTGACCCTCCAACCGCCTCAGTTCCTTTTTTCCCCCGACGTCGAGTGCGCTTCAGTGACGACGACGCTTGCTCGCCGGGAGTCAAAACTTCATCTGTATGACAGCAGCTATAGTTTTTCAGTTTGTTAGTTTTATTAGTTTTATTATTTTCTTGCTAGTTTAAAGAAAAATAAATACGTATTTTTAATTAGTAAAATTTTTCGTCAGAAGAAGTCTTCAGCCCTCCTTTGACGGAGTTGACCATAAACAGGACAGTTGACGGTAGGGAGACTTAGCAAGAAAGCTGTTCTGTCAGCAGGGCTGGGTCTGGTCCGCCGCCCTCTATGGGGGAATCTGACTACAGGCAGTCCGGTGCTCGGGGGTGGTCCTCCTGAAAGCACAAAAAGCGGTCCCATTCTTGATCCTAATGGGATTGACACCGTTCAGCCTTGAGTCCTTCTTTGGCCTTCCAGTCGAAAAAGAAATGGCACCACTCGAGGTCGCCCTCTGGTACGTCTGCGTGTCAATCGTCCATTACCGGCGGCAGGGGCCAGACTCCATCCCTTTCGGGGTCCCCTCCGGCTTCTGTTTGTGTTGGCAGACACCCTAGACTCCGGGGTCCCTCCCCACCCACTGGGGGGTCCTCCGGTGAGCAATTTCATCATTGGGCTGCTCTTATGGAGCAATGGGTTTGGCGGTTGTCCCATCTTCTCGAGCCGGCAAGTCCGTTGCCAGGGCCTTCAGACCTGTCAGTTTCGGACCTGCGGGCAGGGTGGATGTGGCTTTCTAGTTGCGCTGCACCTTCTCCAGTGCCGTCAATGCCACACTCTGGTGTTTATCCTCCTCATATGGCTGTGGCGCAGGGGTCCACATGAGTGCCTTTATCTCCTGCTGAATTTCTTCGTTTTTTCCTCAACGAGAGAGGTTTGGGAACTTCTGGCTCAGTGCTGCCAGCTGCGGTGCCAGTTTCTCTGGCACCATGCTTGGCGCCGCATCCTGTGCCAGCTCTGCCTGTGTTTTCGGCGCCGCCTCCTATAGTGGCACCGAGAGCACCTGCGGTGCCACATGCGATGCAGGGGTTTTCGACTCCAATTCGCACTGCTCCTCCTTCTTTTCCTATCTATACAGTCCCTTCTGGACTAGTAGGAGATGATGTTGAGCCTGATCCTGATCTTCGACTGGGGGACGACTTCGATGATGATTCCTCCATAGGGCAGTGAATAAACCTCTGTCAACAGAGCTTTTGGTCAAGGACCTTTCTTTTAAGTCTCTGCTCAGAAATTTGAATACCACACTCTCTCTCTCTCTCTCTCCAGACTTCGGAAATCGATCCTGGGAAGTTGCTGCGTCTGCAGTACCTGCACATTCTGGACATTCCTGTGGAATTGACTCCCCTCGTGCAATCTTCTTTTGAGACACTCTCACAGATGGTGTGGGATAATCCGGCATTTATTCCCTTTGTGGCTAAGTCCATAGACAGGAAATATGCCCCTCCCAAGTATTGACCCATTCTGGCCTCACAAGCCTTTGCTGATGTCATCGTTGTTCTGGCAGAGAATGACAAAGCTGTTCTTCTGCAAGAATCTACGGCACGCCCTGTAAACAAAGAATCTCACAAGACTGACACCTTGGGAAAGCGAGTCTTTGCTGCTTCCACCCTGGGCGTGTGTATTACTAACTACCAGGGCAACTTCTCTCAATATGAGTATACACTCTGGCATTTTCTCAAGGCTACCGTAGAAGCTCTTCTGGATTCGGAAGTTAACACAAAACTGCTTGAAACCATTACTAGACGTATTAAATCCGATAATCAACAGCTCAAGGCTGCCATGGATGCCTTTGACACTGCCTCCAGAGCAGCGGCGGCCAGTATTTGCATGCGTCACCACTCTTGGTTACGTACCTCATGCTTCACAAATGATGCCCAACAGAGGGGTTATGGCCTTGCCTTTAGATGGTACGTACCTGCTTGGTCCTAAGGTTGAGTTGGCGCTAGAGGCCACTCAGAAGACTAGAATGGCCATCAAAACGGCCAGACTGTCTTCCACAGCCCCTCAAAGGGGTGGGAAGAGGCGTCAGTTTCATGACTGTTAGTCCTTTCGTGGTAAAGGCAGAGGGGGCCTTAACAGAAACCAAACCCCTCAGCCGCAAAAGAAAACGCAGCAGAAGGCACAGGGCCCCAAAGTGCCTAGTGCCACCCTCTGAGATTCCGGCCAAAGTCCCACTTCAGCTCTCCAACAGGGACTCTTCCTCAGCAGTAGGAGGGCGTCCGACTCAGTTTTACGACCGTTGGAAGTTGATCACATCGGACAAATGGGTGCTCAGAATAATCCGCGAGGGGTACTCTCTAAATCTGTCAGAAACCCCTCTGGATCATCCACTCAAACGACAGCCCAGTCTGCCTGTCTCTCAGTCAAACCTTCTTGCTTTTGAGATCCAAGGCCTTCGGAACAACAGGGCAGTAGAGATAGTTCTGCTGGATCAGCCGAACACAAGTTTCTACTCCCATTACTTCCTAGTTCAAAGAAAAGAGGTAACATGCACCCTATTCTAGATCTCAGGAAGTTAAACAAGTTCCTTTTCAAGGAAAAGTTCACTAGGTACGCTTTTACCTCTGATTCATCAACACAATTTGCTAGCCTCCCAGGACATGCAGGACGCCTACCAACACATTCCCATTCACCCAAACCACCATAACTACCTCAGATTCGTGGTATTGGGTCAGCACTACCAATTTGGAGTCCTGCCCTTTGGGCTATCCTCGGCACCTTGAGTTTTTACAAAGTGCTTTGCAGTTCTCGCAGCACATCTGAGGAAGCTCGGGATACAGGTGTTCCTGTTTCTGGATGATTGGCTTCTCACAAGCCCCTCCAGATAAGAAACTCAAGAAGCCGTGGCTACGACTTCAAAATTTCTCACGTCCGGGGGCGCCATGGAGCCCGAGCAACATGGCTGCAGGGAGCTGAAACTCATAAGGATTACAAATTATAAAGTTGTTCTTTGCCCTATGAGAGAATACCCCGATCTACATTTTCGGGCATCGGAATATTTCTGGTGTAAAAATTGGAAATCCTAAAAAAGATAAACACCAGGGAGATGGCGCAAAATCCAAAAGTTCTTTAACCTTACCAGCAACGTGGTCAGTGCAAGGCCGCATTCCACCGGAGCCAGGTAGCAACGAAGAGGAGGCGCTGCAGATGTTAGGGCATAAGATGAACAGGAAGCTGGCATCCATGGCTGTGCTGTCCGGTTGCTTTGATGCCTTGACAAACAGGGTCACGGTTCTGGAGACTGAAGCCGGATCTACTAAAATGGAGGTTTATGAGGCTAAAAACAATCAGAATCGGCATTGGGGACTGCGGCAATGCTAGTAAAAGAGAACACACATTTGCAGTCCCGGCTAGAGAATCTTAAAAATCTAGCTAGAGCAACCTACCTTTGGATCATCGGGATGCTGGAAGGTGCAGAGCGGGATCACCTCATTCTCTTTATTAGAGAATGGCTCGAACAACACTTCGGTCAGCCTTTAAAGGACAGGGTCTGCACTATTCAGAAGGCTTACAGGGTGGCCTCTAGGGGCAAGCCCAACATTACTGATGCTCCCAGGGCGATAGTTGTCGTGTTGGATAACATGGGGACTAGAGACTTGCTACTTAACATGGCCAGACAAAAATGTACACTTCTCCAAGATGGGCAGTGAATCTCCCTCTTCCCCGACCTCCGCTATGCGACCAGGCAGAAAAAGAAGCTCTTCGATGGTATCTTGGCGATGCTCCATGAAGCTGGCATCGTGCACAACATGCTGTTTCCAGTCAGACTTCAGCTGGTGCACGAACAGAGAGTATTTATCTTTTCAGACATTTTGGAGGCCCTGAAATGGGCTCAAAAACATGCCCAGCCCTCCAAAAGGAGACTAGAACTCTCTGAATCCGCATCGGAGAGCGAGGATGGAGCAGAGACTTAGTGAGAGACTCTAACTGATATAATAATAACATTCTCTGTTTAGCACCATATTTGCGAGGATAAGTTTCTCTCCCTGTAGTTCTGGTTTTGGAAAATGGCAGTTTTGGGGCATATATGGGAGAGAGCTGGAGACCTTAAGGGTTTGGAATGGGGTAATTTGTTAAAAATCTTCTAAATCTGGGGCAGTTTTCTTGCAGTACTTATTTGACTTACTGTTGATTGTAAAGTTAAAATCCATAATGCAAGTATGGAACAAAGTTACAGTATATATGTGGATTTTCCATGCAGTTTCTAAATATGATCCCATTTGTATAGTACCTGTTGGTACCTTTCAAAAGGTTTAGCGTGCTGTTTTGTAGCTTTCCTGTAATGGGAAGTGGAACTCAGGAACTATTTCAGTAGTAAATATGTTATTCAGCATGCAGCTCAGGGGCTTAAAATGCACAGCTTATATCTGAATTTTCTTTTTAAGTCTGAATTTAAATGTTTCTTTGTGTCCCCCCAATGCTGTATCTTATCGATGTCAGTAGATTTATTTTATCTGCTTGTATTAAGAGGGGTGGCACCCTCGTCTGGTTATTTGATATATCCTTATGTACTGCATAAGGAAAAACACTCTGTGTTTAATATGAAACTAATAAATACAAAATACAAAAAAAATAAAAATTCCTCACGTCCATGGGAGTCCTGCTAAACTTGGGAAAGTCACACCTTCAGCCTTCCCAGCAGCTCCTCTTCATAGGAGTCCTTCTGGATTCCTCCAACGCAAAAGCCTTTCTTCCGGAGGACAGAAGGAGTGACATCCTCCAGATGGCCCGCTTCATCAGCGAAAACAGCTCCATCCAAGCACTCTCAATGCAGTGAATGTTGGGTCTCGTGGCATCCACAGTGTTCACTGTGCCTCTAGCTTGCCTTCACATGAGAACTACCCAGTGGATGCTCAGCACTCAGTGGCCTCCGACCACATACCCAGAGTCTTTTCACATCAAGGTGACAGAACTGCTGAAACGGTCGCTTACCTGGTGGACTCAGGAGGACAACCTTCGGGAAGGTTATCCCTTCGCCCCTCTAGATCCCCAGATCTCCCCCACCACGGATGCGTCCGTGCTGGGATGGGGAGCTCACTGTCAGGATCTCCACACCCAGGTCGTTGGAGTCAAGACGAGTCTCGGCTTCACATAAATGTTCTGGGGATGAGAGCTGCCCTCTATACAGTCCGGACCTTGAAGGGCATACTCTGTCACAAAACCATTCTCCTGCAAATGGACAACAAGGCAGTGATGTACTACATCAACAAGCAGGGGGGAGCACACATTTACCCCTTATGCAGGGAAGCGATGAGAGTGTGGGAATGGTGTCTGGAACACAAAGCTCTGATCCAGGTGGTTTATCTTCCAGGAGTCCAGAACAATCTGGTGGATCATCTCAGCAGAACGGAGACAGATCCTCATGAGTGGTCTCTCGACTCAAGCATCATGCAATCATTCTTCAAAGAGTGGGGAACTCCAGACCTGGACCTTTTTGCATCCCCGCTCAACGCAAAGCTGCCTCTCTTCTGCTCCAGAAATCCAGGACCTGGCGTTTTGTCAGGATGCTTTCAGACTGCGGTGGACAACACGCTTTCTGTACACATTTCCTCCTCTTCCCCTAGTTCAGAGGGTGCTGCTCAAACTGGAGCCACAGGGGGCAGAATGATTCTCATCGCCCCATTCCTGCCTCATCAGATCTGGTTTCCATTAATCAACAGATTATCGGAAACCTCTCCGAGACAGCTTCCACTTCATACGAACCTGCTGACCCAGGGCCCCTGTGGTCCCCCCAACCTGAAATCCCTTCACCTCCATGCCTGGCTCCTGAAGAGATAGAGGCGAACAGATTTAACGTTTCACGTAGGGTCTCAGATATTCTGTTAGCTGCACACAAGCCAGCTACTCTAAAAACTTACACAGCTAAGTGGAAGCATTTCTCCATCTGGTGTGCAAAATCTTCCTGGAATCCCTTTTCCTGCCCACCAAACAAAGTCCTAGAGTATCTTCTAGATCTCTCAAACACAGGCCTGCAATACTCGACTGTTAAAGTTCACCTCTGCGCAGTCTCAGCGTACCATGAGCCCGTACACTCCATGTCTCTGGCTGAGCTTCCTGTGGTCAAGAGGTTTCTTAAAGGCATTCTACATACCAGGCCACCAGCCAGACGACCAGTAGCAGCCTGGGATATTGACCTTGTGCTAGACATGCTCACTCATAAACCTTTCGAGCCCCTAGCTACTGGTGACCTGAATTTCTGACTTGGATGACGGCCTTCCTTGTAGCCATCACTTCCACCTGCAGTGTGTCGGAAATACATGCTTTGGTCACAGACCGCCCGTATATTGTATTTCACAAAGACAAGGTGGTTCTCAGGACCCACCCCAAGGTTGTCTCAGAATTCCATCTGAATCAGCCCTTGGACCTTCCTACCTACTTCGCGAACTTCCAGAATGAGGGAGAGCATACCCTACATTCCCTGGATGTAAAGAGAGCCTTGCGGTTCTATTTAAACAGGACTAAGGAAATCCGCACTTCTAAACAACTGTTTTGTCTCCTTCAGCATGGCCCGGCTGGGTCAGCCTATTGCTGTCAGGTGTATTTCAGCATGGCTAGTGGCATGCCTCCATCACTGCTACTCCATGGCACAGGTCAAGCTAGAAGGCAGAGTGTATGCTCATTCTCAGAGTAGTCACGGCATCTCTGGCAGAAATCCGTAATGTGCCCATTGCGGACATCTGCAATGCAGCCAGTTGGAGCTCTGTGCACACATCTGTAAAGCACTATGCCTTGGATGTCCATGCCAGACAGCATCCGTCCTTTGGCAGGACAATCCTTAATGGACTTCTGTCCTTGGTGAGCTCCTCTCTCCTGCCGCCCATCTCGGGGGGGTTATTTTAGCTTGGTACTCTCCCATCAGTGTGAATGAGTGGTGGAGACTTTATGTCCAGGAAGATATGTAAATTACGTACCTGCCATAATTCTAGATCTTCTTGGATGAAGTCTCCACCACTCATTCACACGCCCACCCGCCATCCCCGAGCTAATTTATCTGTTTGTGGTCTTCACTCCCTCGATGGCTGGGCTGTGAAGACTTTGTTGTGTTGACCCTTCTTACACTGGTCATTCGAACTATCGTATGTCCGCCAATAGGTTAGTTTCACTAGGCTATTTTACGCTGCACCTCCTCAGTAAAAAAGGTACTGAGGCAGTTGAAGGGTCGACGCTGAGGTAGCCTATATGGCACGAGCCTGGCTCACGGTGCCACTTGTTCGTGGCTCTACCTAGGCACCAGCCCTCCTGAAGATTTTTGGCTCCTGCTGGGTCCTAGCACCTCTGGCGTAGTCCCATCAGTGTGAATGAGTGGTGGAGACTTTGTCCAAGAAGATCAAGAATTACAGTAGGTATTTAAAACAGTTGAAAATAGTTAGGCACAACAAATCCAAATGGCTTCCCAAGCGGTGAATATTTACTCAGTAAACGTGAACGGCCTTCGTAACCCCATCAAAAGATCAAGAGTGATGCAACATTTAAACAAACAGAAGGCAGACGTTATATTTATACAAGAATCTCATCTTTCAGATACCGAACATCAGAAACTAAAATGGGGGGGGGGCATTATGCCATTTACTGTTCATCTCACCCGAGTGGACGCAAAAGGGGAGTAGCAATGCTGATCCCGTCAACCACTCAATTCAAAATAAACAATATACAGTCTGATGGACTAAGATGTTATATCTTAATACAAGGCTGCCTGTACAACCAAGAAGTTACACTAGCTAACATATACCTACCTCCGAAGACCAAGTCGCCTCTAATTCGGCAAATCCTAAATAAAATAATAGACCTACGCAAGGGGCAATTAATAATGGCAGGAGACTTTAACATGACAATTACCCCAAACTTAGACTCCTCTAATCCCAAAGTCTATCGCCTGTCCTCTCCAGTAAAGTTTTTCAAAATACAACTTGAAAACCTCAGCCTGGTAGACATCTGGAGGAAATTCTTTCCCTCAGACCCAGGTTTTACATACTATTCAGGAAGGTGTAATTCCTACTGTAGACTAGACTATTTTTTTACCTCATGTGAACACTTCTCCTCAGTGCGAGACATAACAATCTGCCCCAAAATAATATCTGATCATCACCCTCTGATGCTAAAAGTGGATATGGGTAAAAAAACAAAACAAACTCTTCAAACAACATGAAGTCTTGCTATATTATGACATATGCAGTTTGTCCCAGCCTTAGAACTGCTCCGGAGGTGAAAGAGTTAACTTCCATGCCAGGCATGGAATCTTGAGCGCGAGCTCGGTTGAAAACTCTGTCTGTTCTTCAAACTCAAACTGTCAGATTCTTTACTCCGCCTCACTGAACAGTCGCTCCGGAGATTTCTCCTTCTGAGCGGTTCATTTTGTTGGTTAAAAAGTGTAATTTCTCGGTTTTTTAAACCGCATTTGTCTTAATTTAACCGCAACCGGTCGGTTCAAGCTCTGTCTGTGGTATCGTAAGTAATAGATAGGTTTTACATTTTTTCTGTGTGGAACTTGCAAACGTTATCGGTTCGGTTTGAACCGATCAGGTTGTTGTTAAACTTAATTAAATTGCATTTAGAGTGCGGTTCCCGGTTCTTGTCGGTTCTAAAAAGCGGATTTCATTACGGTTTTCCGTCCGTGACACGGTTGGGAACCGATAAGGGTGTCTTGCTTGGCGATTTGCCGTAAAGGGCAAGTTTTTGGTTAGGTTGGCATTATGTCTGAGAAACCCAAAAGAAAAACCGGGCCCACTGGGTTTCAGCACTGTGGTGTCTGTGGGGAAGCCTTTGCCAAGTCTGACCCATACACCACATGTGTTTATTGTCTGAGGTTTGACCACCTCAATGCAGACTGCCAGATTTGCAAGAATTTCCCTGCAGCTACCCTGGATAAGAGAGTTGGTAGGCTCAGGGAAGGAGAGGCAAAAGTCCGCTGACCGGATGGCCAGCCGGTTCGGTGCCAGCAGGAGGAGTGCCCTCTGACCAGGGCGAGACTTCCTCGGCAAGCGAAGAGCTGACTCGGAGGAGCCAGTTCCAGCAAAGGACTAGAAAATCAGCAGGTGTGGAGCCAAAATTTCCTTCTCCAACCGCTGCAGAGATAGCCAAGCGATCAAATTGTCCAGTTGCTTTCCCCAGTTCCGACCAGAACGGCACCATCAGGTGTTGATGTCGTTCCACCATTCAAGAATATGATATAGAGAATTTTATGAACCGGAGGAGGGAGGAGGATTATGAAGAGAGTGAATGTGATTTTGAAAGTCTGGATGTGCCCATTGAACCGGACATCTCCCCAGACAGACCTTCAGGAGTGTCTTCCCTAGGCTTTCTGAGTCCCCTTCTCATTTTATGTTTTATAAAAAAGTTGCTGAAACCCTTCAGCTCCCTGTGGAAGAAGCTGTGGATGAACAGGAGGAGCCTGACTATGTGGAAATGATGGATATCCCAGAGTCCAGGAGATTGTCTATTCCTTTACATAAATCTTTTAGGAAACAGACAATAAAAATTTTAAAAGCTCCTAACACTATACCGCCTGTGGATAAAAAAATGGACAAGAGGTACACATTGTCAGGTTCTGATACGGGGTTCCTTTCACAACAATGCAGCCATGTTGGGGTAGTGCAGGCTGCAGCCTGTGATAAGGCAAATATTCCCTTGGCTTCACACCCCCCTGACAAGGACTCCAGGAGGATTGATGCCATGGCAAAGAAACAATACATGGCAGCATCCTTGGGACTCAGACAGGCAAATTATATGGCCTATGTTGCAAGATACCAGAAATCCAGATGGGATACTATTATGGCTTTAGCGAAACAGGTCCCTGGCCAGCTTGCCAAGGAGCTGGAGCAGGTGGCTGCTGATGGTATTGAGGCATCCAAGGTGCAATTCCATGCTGCAGTGGACTCTAATGATGTATCTTCAAGAGTCATGGCTACATCTGTGGCTTTTCGCAGAATGGCTTGGCTCAGGTGTACTAGCCTGTCACAGGATACCCAGGCTAAGGCCATGGATTTTCCTGTTGTGGGTAATTCTCTGTTTGGGGAGCAGACAGAGAATTACATGAAGAAAATGGATGAGTATAGGACCACTTATAGGAGTGCACAGGCCAAGGAGAGGAAAGCCACTCCTCAGAGTCAGCTTTCCAGGGGCAGGGGCAGGCCTTTTCACAGGTCTTTTTACCAAGCCCAGACCTCCTCTTCAGCTTATGCCCAGAGGGGGTTCTTCAGAGGGAGAGGCAGACGGGGTACGAGCAGGCCTGCTCCCACCCCTCAGCTTAAAGCCCCTGCCAAGCAGACACCCTGATGGGATGCCCAGGGCCGATTCTCCATTACTTGTAGGGGGCAGGCTGGCTTACTTCGTCCAGGACTGGGAGTCTTTAACATCAGACAAGTGGGTCCTGGAAGTAGTAAGCCAAGGACTGGTTCTCAGCTTCAAAAAATTTCCAAAGATGAAAACCAGATCCTTTCCACCTGCAAATGCTCTCGCTTTGGAAACAGAAGTCTCAACCCTCCTGGCTCTCAGAGCTGTAGAAAGGGTTCCTCCCCTACACCAGGGCAAAGGACTGTACTCCAGGTACTTCCTTACCCCAAAAAAGACAGGAGAATGGCGGCCCATCCTGGATCTCAGATACCTAAACAAGCACCTTTTAAAACCAAAATTCAAAATGGTGACTCTGGGAATTATTTTACCCTCCCTAAGGCCAGGGGTCTGGCTAGCGTCCCTGGACCTCAAGGATGCCTACTTCCATGTTCTCATCAGAAGCTCCCACCGAAAGTACCTCAGATTCGAACTGTCCTCAGGCCATTACCAGTTCAGAGCAATGCCCTTCGGCCTCACCTCTGCCCCAAGGGTAGTCACAAAATGCTTGGCAGTAGCAGTTGCTCACTTAAGAAGGCAAAAGATTGCCATCTTTCCTTACCTGGACGACTGGCTTATAGTGGGTCAGTCTCCAGACCAAGTCAAATTACACCTTCAGGTTACCCAGCAGCTGCTTACATCTCTAGGGTTTCTTAATCTTCCAAAGTCAGTTCTAGAGCCTGTTCAGTTACTCGCCTTCATAGGCGCAGAACTGGACACAAAGCAGGCCAGAGCTATCCTTCCTCTAGAAAGAGTAAAGACACTGGTGGCTCTGGCCTCCTCCTTCACTCTGCAGGTCTCTCGACCAGCAAGGCACTTTCTACAGCTCCTAGGGCACATGGCTGCTTCCACAGCTATAGTGCAAGGAGCAAGATTTCAGATGAGGGACATTCAGTTCCATTTGAGAGCCTTCTGGTCTCAAAGGAGAGATCCTCTAACCAAATTGATCCCAGTAACTTGAACCCTGATCCAGGCCCTGCAGTGGTGGCAGGATCAGAGCAATCTGAGACAGGGGTTCCTTTCATCCCTCAATCTCACTCCTTGACCCTTACTACAGATGCGTCCCTCTTGGGATGGGGAGCTCACATGGCACCTCACCACCCAGGGATTGTAGTCCCTCAGGAATCTCTGCTCCACATCAATCTATTGGAACTCAGAGTTGTTTTCTAGCACTTCAGGTTTTCTGCATCTGTTCAGAACAAAGTGGTACAGGTCAGAACAGACAACACCACTACAATGTGGTACATCAACAAGCAAGGGGCACTCGGTCTTGACCTTGTGCACCGAGGCAATGAATTTGTGGTCTCTGGCTTATTCCCTGAACACTTCCTCATGGCAGTTCACCTCCCAGGCAAGGACAATGTCCTGGCAGATGCTCTCAGCAGGTTCCAGGGCCATCACTAATGGTCACTGGATCCCCTAGTACTGAGTTAGTATTTGCCAGGTGGGGCACCCCTCAGATAGATCTTTTTGCAGCCCCAGACAATCACCAACTTCCGCTTTTTTGTTGCAGGCCCCCAGTGTTGGGCTCAGTCCTCTGGATGCCTTCCTTCTCGACTGGGAAGGGAAGTTCCTCTATGCCTTTCCCCCCTTCCCTCTCTTGTTCAAGGTGCTAGTCAAAATCAGATCTCAACCTTGCAAGATGATTCTGATTGCTCCAGATTGGGCCAGACAGCCCTGGTATCCACTCATTCTGTCCTTAGCAGTCCACATTCCCCTGTGTCTTCCCAGGAATCACAACCTGTGCCCAGGGGAGAGTTTGGTATCCGAATCTCAGATCCCTCAACCTCAAGGCCTGGCTCTTGAAGAGTTAGAGTTTGCTGACCTACACCTTTCTCAAGGTGTACTCGATATCTTGAAAGCTTCTAGGAAACCTTCCACCAGGGCTACTTATAATTCTAAATGGAAAAGGTTTTCCATATGGTGCTCTGGAAAGCCTATTTCCCCGGAATCTGCTGATTTGCCCACAGTCCTGGATTATATGGTCCATCTAAATACTTTGGGGCTGAGGCCAGCTACCCTGAAAGTGCATTTGGCAGCTGTGTCTGCTTTTATTTCAGCAGGAAAGCCCTCTTCTCTTTCTGCTCACCCTGTATTCTCCAAGTTTTTCAAGGGATTGTGTCACAGGGTGCTTCCTGTGATGAGTACAGGCCCTAATATTCTTCCAAGTACCCCCCCCCCCAGAGATATCATGCTTAGGTATAAAGTACCAGATGCTGAATAGTGAAGGCATTTATGTGAAATGTAGATGCATATAATATATACACATGGATATTTTAGTAGAAGAGGATGTCAGTTGAGCTGACTGCCAGAGGTGCTGGGCCTCCTGAAGTATATACATTTGCAAGGAGATAGCCTGGTGGTACTGCTGAGCAGAGCAGTGGTTCATCCTGAGTATAGCTCATCTGTTCATTATTTCGTTGAGACTTTGAAAATGACTGAACTAACTTTATTTTCCTGATTTCTGTGAATCCTGAAGTCAGCGTTTCCTGACAGAAATAAAATGATAAGTGCCTTTCCAGCACTTTTTATGCACTAAATTTGTGGGTCTGCTTGATTTGTTATCCTGACTATCCCAACCCCGCTACAATTGGTGTCAGCAGTGGATACCGGCTGAATGTCCATGGTATAGTGGGGGAGTTCAGTCCGGGGTGCCAGACTTGGCATCACAGGATAATAGCAGACAAGTGCATGGTGCCAGATATTGGAGTGTCTGAGGGAGCTAGTGACCTGGGAGAAGCTCCACCGAAGATGGATGGAGATCGGATGGAAGAGTTGATGAGGCTGGTACACTGGCTTAGTGGTGAATGGCTGGAGGCAAACCAGCGCCGAAAAGAGGCTGACCAGTGCAGGAGTAGGCAGAGTACCACTGCAGGATACTAATGGAGGAGGCCAGACTGCGAGATGCTAAACAAGATGTGGTGAAAGCGATGGAGGACCAGGACTTGAGGGTACTGGAAGAGGTGGACCCTCTGTTGGATTTATCGTGGCATGCTGGGGATTTATTGCTTCCAGAGTTACCAATATTTCCGGGCTGTTACTTGGTGGAAGATGATGATGAAGTCAGTGAGACCCCAGGTAAGACTATATCGGGACATTGTAAACTGGGGGGAGAAGTCTACAAGCAAGACTGAAGAAGCCATTGAGGCTGAAGGGACACTGTCTTGTTCCAATACCCATGAAATGTTTAATAGCATGTATAATACTGACTGGGGTAAATTGCAGGCTGAGGATCCAGAGGTAGCCATGTTAAAGCAAAACGTTATAGAGAAAGAAGGTAGCCATGTTAATGGTAATATGGGGTCAAAGTCAGGGTGGTGGTATGAACAGAAGGAGGGTGTCCTTTACCACATGCGGCCCAACCCCCGCACAAAAAGTATAGATGCACAGGTTGTGGTGCCTGTGGCCTATAGGCAACATGTAATAGAAGCTGCACACTTCAGTCCCTGTGGGCACCTGAGCCATGGTGGGGTGTTGGCTAGACTCACTCCATTCTATTATTGGCCAGGTATGTATAAGCAAGTAGCAGTTTATCTAAAAAATTGCCATGAGTGCAACCAGACAGAGGTTCCTGCTACTGGTGGGAATAGAAGGTATCAGGTTAGCAAAAATACTAACACAGGTACTGATTGAGATTTTAGACCATGTTGAGTAGTACATAATCCCAAAGGTTGTCTGTAGGAGAATAGGCTGGGTATTTCACAGATATACCTGTTGGGGACTGTACTTGCCTGGGAATAGATTTTAGGAATTCCAGGTAATGGTGGAAGACTAAAATACTGCAATATATAGTATGTTTAATGGTTAAGGTAACGGTCACTACAGGATGTATACCCTGAAGCAAAAATGGCCTAACTCCATCCCCTTCCAGGGAAAGGAAGGTGGAGCTATGCTGCCTGATTAGTATGGACCATTTCTTCTATAAATCTTCTAGAAACTTCTGTCGCGACAGTCTTGCTATCCTGTTCTTATTTATTTTCATTTTCTAGTTTGATAGGCTGGCACCTACAGACAATTTCTTCTTCTCTATTGATCTTTTCTTGTACTGCTGATCTGTTTTCCTTCTCAATGGTCCAAGGTATTAAGGTTAACAATATTACAAAGGTTAACCATAGTGATAATATGGAATGTGCACACATTGGAACATGTGCTGGGTATCCTGTCAAAAAAGCTGAGAGTTATTACCCAGACAATACTGGTTGCCAGTGTTATAGGCATATATATTTTATTTTAGTCACATAACTTAGTAATATGTTACAGGGAAAAGTTATGTATAGCATGTTGTATTGCAACTGCTTGGAATGATAGCTAATGTTATGTTTAACAGGCATATGGGACCCTGGGGTGGAGCTCTAAGGTGAGGGTGGACCAGAGGCTCCACCTTTCCCTACTATTGGAAAAGGTATGGATGTTGGGACAGCCAGTAAAATGGTTGCCCTCTTGGAGTGAGGAGGAATGTCACAGGGTGCTTCCTGTGATGAGTACAGGCCCTAATATTCTTTCCAAGTACCCCAGAGATATCATGCTTAGGTATAAAGTACCAGATGCTGAATAGTGAAGGCATTTATGTGAAATGTAGATACATATAATATATACACATGGATATTTTAGTAGAAGAGGATGTCAGTTGGAGCTGACTGCCAGAGGTGCTGGGCCTCTGAAGTATATACATTTGCAAGGAGATAGCCTGGTGGTACTGCTGAGCAGAGCAGTGGTTCATCCTGAGTATAGCTCATCTGTTCATTATTTCGTTGAGACTTTGAAAATGACTGAACTAACTTTATTTTCCTGATTTCTGTGAATCCTGAAGTCAGCGTTTCCTGACAGAAATAAAATAAGTGCCTTTCCAGCACTTTTATGCACTAAATTTGTGGGTCTGCTTGATTTGTTATCCTGACTATCCCAACCCGCTACAGATTGCTTCCGCACCAACCCCATTCAGGACCCTGCTGCTCCTGCCTGGGATCTTAATGTTTGCATTGCTCAGCTAATGCAACCCCCCTTTGAGCCTTTGTCTTCAGCAGAGCTTAAGTACTTGACTTGGAAAACTGTGTTTTTAGTAGCCATCACTTCTGCCAGGCGCATAAGTGAATTACAAGCTTTGTCAGTGGAGCCTGATTTTATCTCCTTTCACAGAGATAAGGTAGTCCTCAGGACTAACAGGAAGTTCTTGCCTAAGGTGGTTTCAGATTTCCACCTCAATCAATCTATATCTCTTCCTGTGTACTTCACTGACCATTCCTCCTCTGGCGAGAGGAGGCTGCACAGTTTAGATGTAAAGAGAGCCCTTAGTTACTATATAGAGCGTACCAAGGGTCACAGGTTTGACTCCCTCCAACTGTTCCTCACTTATGGCGAGGTTGGTAAAGGGAAACCTGCCACTAAAAGATCCATTGCCAGGTGGATTGTCTCTTGTATCCAATTTTGTTATCAAAACTGGGTAAGTTTCCCCTTCAGGCCTGAGGGCTCACTCTACCAGAGGTACAGCTGCGTCCTAGCTGCGGCCAGGGACATCCCTATCTTAGAGATATGTCAAGCAGCTACCTGGAAAACAGTGCACACTTTCACTAAGCATTACTCCCTGGACATCCAGGCTAGGAGTGATGCTCGGTTTGGCACAGCTGTGCTTCAGAGCCTATTTCCTAAGTAGGTTCTGTCCCTCCTCCATGGAGGTACTGCTGTGTAGTCTGCATATGTCATAATATAGCAAGACTTCATGTTGTTTGAAGAAAAAATTACTCACCTTAGTAATGTTGTTTCTTCTAATGGAGTCTTGCTATATTATGACCTCCCTCACCTGCCCCTCTCAGAACCTCTGCTCTTGGGATGTGGGTGAGCAGTGCAGTGTTAGCATAGTGATGCCCACCTTGTGTTTTTCACCCTCCTTTTTGGGGTGTTTGGGTGTTGTATTTATTTTATTTTTCTTTTGGATCCCTGACTTGAGTCTTTGTTTTGGGACCAAAAATGTGTTAATATTTTAGTAGCCAGTTGGCTAGTGTAGGTTTACAGCTTCCACACAGAATCTTAGTGAGTTTTGCTCGTAAAGATCTGACAGTTTGAGTTTGAAGAACAACAGACAGAGTTTTCAACCGAGCTCGCACTCAAGATTCCATGCCTGGCATGGAAGTTAACTCTTTCACCTCTGGAGCAGTTCTAAGGCTGGGACAAACTGCATATGTCATAATATAGCAAGACTCCATTAGAAGAAACAACATTACTAAGGTGAGTAATTTTTTCTTTGGAGACTTAACCCCTATCTCTTAAAGGATAAAGAATTTACTGACCAAATCAAAAAAAGAATCAAACAATTCTTTGAAGAAAACGCATCAGCTGTTTCTGAAGCCATGTTGTGGGACGCAATGAAGGCCACCATCAGAGGAGAGATCATTGCTTACACCTCAAGGAAAAAAAAGGAAAGGGAAAGGAAATATCAGGATCTTACCAAGACTCTACAAACCCTTCAACTACTTTATAGAGAGGGGGATAAGAAAATACAAGTCAAAATCAGAGCAACTAAGTCAGCACTCCAAAAAATCATGGATGAAAAAATTCAAATGCCCCTTATTTACTTAAAACAAACAAATTACGAGGGAGGATCTAGGGGTACCCGAAGACTGGCGAAAAAACTGAGAGCAAGGAAAAATGCAGTAACAATACTAAAAATAAAACATCCTCAAACTGGTAGGATAACCCATAAAGAAGAAGAAATAAGACAAACTTTTGCAGATTATTACCAGCATCTTTATACAACACACAATACCTCTTCTCAAGAGGATAGGCAAACATTTCTAGCTCAAATACAGCTCCCAAAAATTATAGCAGCACAAGCCCAGAAACTACAAGCCCCTATAACAACTGAAGAAATAGAGATGGTGGTCACTAAACAATCTTCGGGTCATTGCCCCGGTCCTGATGGGTATGTCAATGAATGGTATAAAATTTTTAACAAAGAATTAACCCCAAGACTCCTGAAGCTGTTCAGAGAAACGGCCATGGGACAAGCACCCCCCCACCAATCATGGGACTATGCTACAATCGCAGCTATTCCTAAACCCAATGGAAATAAACTAGACCTCTCTGCCTACCTACCGATTTTAATACTAAATTCAGACTACAAGATTTTTATGGCCATTTGGGCCAAAAGATTAGAAATAATCCTCCCAACGATAATACATCTGGACCAAGCGGGCTTTATAAAAAATAGATCAACAACTGATAATATTAGAAAAACACTAATACTAATGGAATATATCCAAACACGGAAGATTCCATCAGCCTTTTTAAGCCTTGATGCCGGAAAGGAATTCGACAAGGTATATTGGCCCTTCCTATGGGACACATTAAAAACATTTGGTTTTCCTGATTCACTGCTGCGTTGGTTGACCCAAATATATCTCTCGCCAAAAGCCTACATTAGAATAAATGGGGGACTGTCGTCCCCTTTCTCTGTAGGCCAGGGCACAAGGCAAGGATGTCCTCTCTCCCCTCTATTGTTTGTATTATATCTTGAACCATTAGCTAGGGCAGTCAGAATATCGAGAAACATAGAGGGCATACCAATGCAGCAGTCTGAAAACAAGATCAGTCTTTTTGCAGATGACATACTTCTTTCCCTTTTATCCCCTACAGAATCGATTACAGAGACATGGAGAGTGCTGACCTGATTTGAAGAGTTGGCCAGCTTTAAATTAAACGTCACAAAAACAAAGGCCCTCTTATATAACTACACTCCCCCAAATACTCTAAAACGAAGTCTTACAATTAAATGGCACTCAACCAAAATAAAATACCTAGGCATACACATCCCCCATAATCTTCACTTAATTGAATTAATCAATTATGAGCCCATTTCTGTAGAAATCAATAAAGACTTGGACAAATGGATCCATCTTCCATTATCCCTATTTCAACGAATAGAAACCATTAGGATGAATGTCCTACCTCGCCCATTGTACCTATTCCAAAACATTCCATACTTCCCATCCCAATATTTTTTCAAGTCTTGGGACAACATGATATCAAAATTCATGTGGAACGAACAGAAACCACGGATTCACCTTTCTATATTAAAATTATCATTAGCTCAGGGTGGAACTAATCTTCTGGACCTTAAAAATAAGCCGAGGCTGCCTTTTTAAAAATCCTTCTACTATGGCTTTTGGACCAGTTCGACTCCCAATGGAAGAGGCTGGAATTCTATTTGAATGACATGTATGATATTAAAAAAATATTTTTTTCATTTCCAGAGAAAACCCCTCCTTTAAAAGATTTCACAGTCATTACCTCACAGGTCTTAAAAATATGGCTCAAAAAGCACCACTTCAATTAATTAACGAATATTGTAAGTTAATTTCAGAAGATGATCTCTTCGTCCCGTCCCATAACGACTTAGCTTTCTCCCGTTGGTGTAGGCTGGGACTGGAGCAGGTTTTCCAGTTTCTGGGCCCAAATGGAATCCTATCATTTGAAGAATTAAAATCAAAATTTAATCTCCCAAATGCTGACCAATTCAGATACTTCCAAATTAGAAACCATCTTCTACGTAATAGAATTATCCAGGTTAAATTGAAGTCTCCCCTCCCCCTCTCCTAAAATTATTCATTGACCACTCTCGGGGACAACATTGGAACCATTTAATTGGTAACTTATACAAAATGATGCAAGATCAATCAAAAGAATCAACAAACTCAATCCTAGAAAGTTGGAATAAGGACTTGGACCTCGTGGTGTCCAACGAAGAATGGTCCTCTTCATCTCTGAGAGTGGTCAAAATCACCAGATCTCACGTTTGGAGGGAATACTCCTGGAAATGTAGATCTAGATTTTTCAGATCACCGGCTAGCCTGACTAAATATCTTCCAAGGGAATACGGGGTTTGTTGGAGGGAGTGTGGAGCAGAATGAACCGACTTAGCACATGTAATGTGGCTATGCCCACGCCTAATGCCTTTCTGGCTAAGTATACAAAATGAAATCAGTGAGTGCCTAGGTGAATATGTCAAGCTCATGGCTGAGATGGTGCTCGTGGCCGTCTATCCGGATCACTCCCCCCCTTGGACTAAGACCCTGCTTCCCATTCTGCTGTTGGCAGCAAAAAAATCTTTGACAAGGAAATGGATGACGAAAGCAGTACTAAGTATACAGGATTGGAGACAAATTGTGTATGCTATATACCAGATGGAAAACATCACCGCTAAACTAAACAACCAAATAGATAGTTTCACCACCCTATGGAGGAGATGGTCAGCCAATCAGGCAAGGGTTGATCCCGATTTCTGCCCTTAAGGGGTAGGATTTAGAGAGGGGACGATAAGAGAAGTGAGTGGGGGCAGGGATTGGTCCGACTCTATACAAGACAAAGATAGTTCAGTCTTGGTCTAAATCTGTAACCAACGTAAAAGATATTTATGCACTGATCTTACTTCGAGATACAGCTCTTACAGCAGGTTACACCATTAGGACTGTAACCAGCAGGCGTCAGGACCCCACGGAAATCTTCTAGCTAGCAGTCTTCAGCGGGGACCGCCTCCGACGTCGGTCGCCCTGACGTCCAGATGTGTAGTCTATAGGCGGTCCATGAATTCTGGTCTTTCCGCCCGTCGACTTGCATGTCTTGACCCTTCGGTTCGTTTCTAGCGCGCGACGCCTGGTTAAGTTCTTCCGTTAGGAAAAAAGTTCGTTTCTTCTGCATTTTTGCTGTCTGATGTCCTCCCCTACCTCCATGGAAGGCCATCCATCCAAGTGCGCCTGCAGGAAGCAAATCCCGTTTAAAGACCCACATTCCGCCGGTGCCTAGGCCCAGACCATGACACCCGGGCCTGTTCCTTCTGCCAGGGTTTCAATAGCTGGACCCGGATCCGTCGCCAGAAGGCCCTACAGGCGTTCCTGCTTGAGGACAAGATTAAAGCCATGGGCGCAGCCTCCAAGGGGGAATCTTCTGACAAGGCCTGGAGGCACCTTGGGAAGCATAGGGAGAGGGTGAGATCCAAGTCCCCTTCTAGGGCGTCTGACTCCAGTAGCTCCGGCTCCCGGTCCGACTGCTCTCCTTCCCAGGCCTGCTCTCAGCCTCCCCCTGCAGCGGTGAAGACTCCTTCGGGTTCCTCCTCTCTTCCTCAGGCCAAGACCTCAAGGCCCTCCGCTTCTTCGACTTCCAAGGCCCCGTCGAGGTCGGGGGACCGCCATCACCACCACAAGTTCGGTTCCCGCCATTTGGAACCCGACGCCAGGTCAGTCTCTTTGCCTCCTCCTCCCCAACGAAAAACCAAAGAGCTGACTTCACTTAAGAGATCGTCGGATCCGACGCCGGCCCACCCAACATCGGCCAAGCACGGTCCCAGAGCCGACGATACGCCAAACGCCGGGTTAGAGCTTCACCGCCATGGATGCCGACCGGGGACCAAACGTCCGCACCTACAGAGAGGAGAACCCCTTCGCCCCCCACCGACATCGGTCAGGAGACGATCACGAAGGAGGAGCTGACCCAGCCCGAGGACCAGACGGGTGAACCCGGTCATGTCGCACCTCCTGGGGAGCAGACGCTGGAACCCGACGACCAACCACCGGCGCCCGGTCTGTCGTCTGGCCTCAGCATATCCGAGGTCAAGGAGTTATTCACCTACTGGTGGGATACCATAAAAAGGGATGTGGTTCCCACACCTCCTCCTCTTCCTCCTCCTCCACCTGCGACTCCACCGGCCCCTGCCCCCCCTACTCCATCCGGGGCTGCAGGCCGAGTACCTTCCCCCCAAGAGCCTACAGATCCTCCTAGGGGTAGACTAGAAAAAAGGAGACCTCCATCCAGATCCTCTTCAGGGTCACCCAGCCCAAAGAGACTCAGAAGACGCCGTCATTCGCCTTCGACGGAGGACACGGGATCGGACTTCTCGGACGGATCCATATCCCCCTCTCCGATCAACGTCCCTTCTCCGGACCCACGTGAACTCCCAAGATCTCCTCTGGATGACCCATCGTTCTCTGAGATTATGAGGCATATCCAGGAGAACATGGGCTGGGACTCGGAGGAACTAGACCCCAAGAGATTATGCCTTGCCAGATATCTTCGGCAAAAAGATCCAAAGCCTGTGGTGGTGCCACCCTTGGTGGACACATTCGTGGGCGTCACCAAGGCAGCATGGAAATGTCCGCATTAACTTCCAGCGATGCTAAAGTAAGCTGACCGCCTGTACAAGGCCCCTAGGGAGGACCAATACTTGGCATCACACCCTCTGGCCGATTCTCTGGTCATTACAGCCTCTCATGACCAGTCCCAGAGGCCGTAACATTTGAGCACCCTGCCACCGGATCCAGAGTCCAAGCAACTGGACGCTATGGGCAGGCACACGTATGCATCCGCTACCTGCGCCATCAGATCCCTCAACTACTTAACCCACATGGTACAGTTCCAGAACACCTTGTGGGAGCAGGGACTGGATCTGGTGGAAAAGATGCCAGAAGGTGAGCAGAAGGAGGAGTTACTACAACTCCTTCATACGGGTTCGGACGTGGGAACCCAGGTGCTGCGAGCCGCGTATGATTCCGCGGACTCCTCAGCCAGAGCGGCAGCTTCAGGCATATGCATCCGGAGACACTCATGGCTCCGTGTCTCCGGATTCACCCCGGACGTCCAGAAGAACATCCTGGACGCCTCATTTCATTTAGAAGTTCTTTTTGGTGAGTCCTCAGAGAAGGTCCTCACCAAACTTCAAGAGGCTGGGAAGGCGTTGCGGTCTGTCCAGGCTATGTACGGACCCAAGCTTAGTTCCTTTCATAGGAACCAAAGCTGTTTTCGAGGCCGGATGCAGAGACAGCAGTCCCACGCTGGCCCACAGCAGAGGGGCTCCTTCTCCCGCAGAGCCCAGGGGAAGTCATCCGCGGGCCGAAGCCAGCGAACAGCTAAGCCAACCCAGCCCGCTGGACCCTCAGCCGCCACAGCATGACTCCTTCCCGGCCCCTGCCCCTCAGGATCAACGGGACACCAAGGTCGGGGGCCGCATTGCGGACCACCTGCCAGGGTGGCAGTCCATAACCACCGACAGGTGGGTTCTTCAGTTGGTCGAAAGAGGCCACTTTATAGAATTCGTGGATAAGCCACCCACAAGGCCTCCTCTGCTCTCCCGTTACTCGGGTCAGCACAGATCACTCATCAGGCAAGAGGTACTCACGCTCCTGCAAACGGAGCGGTGGAGTATGTCCCAGAGAACCAGATAGGATCCGGATACTATTCCCACTTCTTTCTGGTTCAGAAGAAAACAGGGGACCTCCGTCCAATCTTGGACCTCAGCGACCTCAACATGTCGGTCGCCTACAAACGTTTTCGCATGGTGACCTCCAGGACTCATTCCCATGCTGAAAAAGGACCCCTTCTTAGCGTCCCTGGACATGCAGGGCCTTCCATACATCCCAGTAGCTCAAGCGCACAGGAGGTTCCTGCGCTCCGAGTTTCTCGGCCACCACTTTCAGTTCCGGGCTCTCCTGTTCGGACTGTCTTCGGCCCCAAGGGTCTTTACCAAGTGCATGGCAGTCATGGCAGCGTCTTTAAGGAGACAGGGCCACTACGTGTTCCTGTACATGGACGACTGGCTTCTCATGGCCGCCTCCAAAGAGGCGCTGTTGCGGGCTATTCAGAGCACCCAGGACCTGTTCCAATCTCTGGGCATTCTTATCAACTATGAGAAGTCTCTCCTTGTACCGTCCCAGAAGCTGCAGTTCATAGGCGCAGTTCTGGACACCATCCAAGGGAAAGTCTTTCTTCCCGATGAAAGAGCGGAACACATCAGATCCCTCATCAGGGATCTCTCAGCGAAGAAGACTGTCCCCACCAGGTTGGTCCTTCTCTTGCTCAGACATGTGGCTGCGGCCATTCCAACCGTCCTTTTTGACAAGGCTCCACATGCGGGTAACTCAGTGGATGCTCAAGGTGCAGTGGGACCAAAGGCAAGACCACATGCAGCATCCGGTCAGGATCACGAACGCCGTGATTTGAGACTGGCAGTGGTGGCTAGACCCGGCCACACTTTCTGCGGGTGTCCCGTTTACAGCGCCGTCCCTGGAGGCAATCCTCTCCACAGATGCCTCAGGGCTGGGGTGGGGAGCGCACCTGAACGGGGTGAGGTCCCAGGGAACATGGACCCCTCAGGAAGCCCACCTCCACATCAACGTGCTGGAGATGAGGGCGGTCCTTTATGCCCTGCAGGCCTTTCAGTCAGAAATCCCGTCGAGTACTCTTCTGCTTCAGACAGACAACACGGCGGTGATGTATTACCTCAACAAACAAGGAGGCGCACACTCTTACCCCCTTTGCAGGGAAGCTATGAGAGTGTGGGATTGGGTAATCTGACACGGCGCGAGCCTGATTGCAGTTCACGTCCCCGGAGTGGACAACACAATCGCAGATGGCCTGAGTCGTTCCCAGGCCAGAGTCCATGAGTGGGAACTTCTTCAGGAGGTAGCAGAGGATCTGTTCCTTCGATGGGGCACTCCAGAGTTGGACTTATTCGCTTCCCCATCCAACGCAAAACTGCCCAATTTTTGCTCGCTAGATCCAGGGCCTGGTGTTTTCTGGTGAGACGCGTTGTCCCTCTCCTGGGCGGACAGATTCCTCTACGCTTTCCCTTCCTTCCCGTTGATCCAGAGAGTACTTCTCAAACTGCGCAGGGAGCATGCAACAATGATCCTGGTAGCGTCTTTCTGGCCCAGGCAGATCTGGTTCCCCATGCTGACACAATTGTCCCGGGAACCTCCAGTTCCATTGCCTTTCAGCTCCCATCTATTGTCTCAGGAGGAGGGTTCACTAGTCCACCCAGATTTACGCTCACTGAACCTGCATGCCTGGCTCCTAGAGACATAGCCATTATGCGACACGGGGTCTCGCAAGAGCTTGCGGAAGTCCTTTCCACAGCCAGAAAACCGGCAACGGATGCGACGTACGCCATGAAGTGACGCTGTTTTTGCTTGTGGTCGCAAGCATGTGGCCTTTCCCCTTTAGAATGCCCAGTGAAAGGGGTGCTGGAATACCTGCTTTCCCTATTCCATTCGGATTTCACCTACTCCTCCATTAAAGTGCACCTCTGCGCGATCTCTGCCTACTACTTTCCGGTAGGACAGCATACAGTGGCACAGCTTGATGCCTCTCGAGACTTCCTTAGAGGGGTGTTACACCTTAGGCCACCCTTCAGGGATCCCGTTCCTCCTTGGGACTTACTCTTTGTCCTGGAACAACTCATGCTTCCTCCCTTTGAGCCTGCCGCAGATTGCGAGCTGCGTTTTCTGTCGTGGAAAACGTTACTTTTAGTTGCTGTCACGCCAGCAAGGAGAGTTTCCGAGCTTCATGCTCTCATGTGCAAGGAGTCTTATTTAATTTTCCACCAGGACAGAGTGTCTCTGAGGACAAATCCTAAATTCCTGCCTAAGGTGGTGTCTACCCTCACTCTCAACCAGGACATCGATCTGCCTGTGTACTTTCCCAAGTACTCTAATAGAGGAGAGGCGTTACTTCACACCCTGGATGTTCACCGCTCCATAAGGTACTACCAGAGCAGAACTAAACAGCTTCGTAAGTCAGAGCAACTATTCGTTTCCTTCGCTGAGAGGATGCTGGGCCATCCAGTCTCAAAGCAGACCCTTTCTCGCTGGCTTGTCCAGTGTATTTCATTTTGCTACAACAGCAGACAGAAGCCCCCCGGTACAGTCCGGGGCCACTCGACAAGGGGGGTGGCTACCTCCTTTGCAGCACTGCGCAATGTCTCCACCTCGGCCGTTTGTGCTGCAGCTACTTGGAGCTCTGTGCCCACATTTATTAGGTACTATAGCTTGGATATTACATCACGGCGGAGAGCCGGTTTCGGCCTGGCCGTTCTACACGGTCTCCTGTCCTAGAGTCAGGGCTTGCTCAAGATCTGTCCTATTCTCCTCCTCCCAGTATGCTTACAGGCGCTATTGCTTGGAAATCAGTCCTAATGGTGTAACTTGCTGCAAGAGCTGTATCTCGAAGTAAGATAGTACAGTTACGTAAGAACTTACCGTAACAGTAGATCTTCGAGAACAGCTCTTGCAGCAGGTACCTTCCCGCCCACCATTCCCCCTTGGAGGAGGTATGGCCTACTAGGCCTTGACAGGAGCTTATGCTCTTTTCTTCTGATGGCAGATCCTCGGTCTCCCCTTCTGATGTCATCCTGCGGCCGGGAGTCTCCGGCGGGAGAACTGGGTAATCTGGCGGGACCGCCTCCTTATGTACTACGTCTGACGTCAGGGGCGGGACCAACGTCGGAGGCGGTCCCCGCTGAAGACTGCTAGCTAGAAGATTTCCGTGAGGTCCTGACGCCTGCCGGCTACAGTCCTAATGGTGTAACCTGCTGCAAGAGCTTTGAAGATTGGTAGAACTTAAGCAAATTTCCAGGTTTCAGGCATGGAGGAAGTAGACAGGGCCAAGTTAAATATAAAAGTAAGAGGCTTGGAGATTGCGGGAGAGGTGAGTTTGAGCAGGATAGGTGAGAGGCCATCTGAACCCGGGCTACCCCGGTTTGGGAGATGTTTGAAAAGTTTAGTGGTGTCTTGAATGGATATGGCCTTGAAGTGGAAGAGGGGGATTCTTGGGGGGGACTACGAGTTTGTACAGGTTCCCAGGTTGGATAGTGTACTGCCAGTAAGCTTGCTGATATGAGTTGACAGATCCATGAATTTTATGTTAAAAGACTGACCTACCTCAGATGGCTCAGTCAGAGAGGGCCAGATGGCGAGTCAAGTTTAATAACAGAACTGTTGGTGTGGGGATTGGTACATAATTTACATTTCTAGGAGTGGTATATGTTCATCCACACGGACCCACCTGACCTCCCCAGGCTCAGGCACACAACTTCTGCTTCCAGCGGGCAAGATCTGGCGTCATGGGGCGGAGCCGAGGGATATACCACGTGGGTGGGAGGAGCCAGCTTGAAGACTTTCCTTCAATTCTTAAAGGGGAAAGGACACTGCCAAAAAGTGTGGATGAACAACATATACCACTCCTTGAACTACTGTTACAGGTGAGTAACCTTTAATCTCACTTTGAGGGGGAGCTCTTGCAGCAGGTAATACACATAGGACTAAGGACTGCAGGATTTAGGACCCCTCGGAAAATTCTTCTAGCTAGCAGTCTGTAGCAGGGGACCGCCCACGACATCTAGCTCGCCCGATGTCAGACGTGGTACAACGGGGGTGGTCCCCTCGGAGCCATCTCAGTTATTTTCTCTCATTGTCGACCTCGCTTGTTCGCTCCCTTGATGCCCTCACTTCAGCAGTCAACCGCAGTCAAGTAGTCATTTTTTTCGATCATTTTCAACAGTTTTTCTCGTTCTTTCTCTTAGTGATACTCTTTTCTTGCATGTCTTCACCCTCACCTCCTCGGCGAAAGTCGAAGTGCAAGTGTGGCAAGCAGATCCCGGCAAAAAACAGCCACACAACCTGCCTGATCTGCTTGGGCCCCGACCATCGACCAGACGACTGCCAGCATTGCAAGAAATTCAACACTAAAACTAAGATTAGAACAGCTAAGGCGTTGAATGCATATCTACTACAGCAGAAGGTAGCCGCCATGCAAAAGTCCCCTTCGGGCCCTAGCTCTTCTTCACCCGCTAAGGAGTTTCCCCACAGAGAGAGAACCTCAGGGGAAACACCACTCCGGGGATAAGGACAGGTCTAGATCAGAATCCTGCCAAAAGTCTCCCTCCAGGCCTGCTTCATCGACCTCTGGCGGGAGGTCGGGGTCGGTCCCGCCGTCTTCCATGGGAACCAGCACCCACAAGACGTCCTCTTCAAAGCACAGGGACCAATCATCGTCCTCTGGGCACCATTCAGCAAAAGTCCCCCTGGTTCACTGGCCCCACAAATCCTCTCATGGGTTGGCACAGGAAGGGCAGTCACCTGCTGTTAGGCCTAAAGGAAGGCTGCAGCTCTACCGGGTCCTCTGAGAAGCACAAGAAATCGGACGACCCCCACAGGCGACAGGAGACCGTTCGCAGCAGACACCTCCACCTCCGCCTCCGGCTAAAGAGACTCCGCACAAGTCAGACAAACATCCCCTGGCCAAGGCGGCTTCACCGGACGTCAGGGCCCATTCACCCGAGAAGGAACAGTTGCTAGGTAGTCGCTCAACGGAAGCAGACCAAATGTCCGACGTCCCACCAGATGACCAGTCGCCAGATCAGGCGCAAGCCACTCCAGACGCCGGGTCAGACAGCCGCTCTCCCAGGGAGCCAGCCCCTCAGCCAGATCTAGTAGGGGCAGCCCCCCAGTGGAGATTTTCAATGCCGGACGACACTCAGGCGCCTGGTACGCCACCCCGCAGTCATCCTTTAGCGGATGTGGAGCATTTTCCATTCCTGGTGGAATACTATCAAAGGGATCTCCTATAGGCCACCTCCATCCTCAACGATTCCGTCACCTCCTCCTCCAACTCCAGATGCAGGAAAAGATGAAGGATCCCTCTCACTGCCAAGCCCAAAAGGCAAAAGAAAGGAAGACCTTCCCCAACCCCTGATTCCAGTGGCCACTTCTCTCCTTCTTCTGGGGAGTATGCAGAGGCATCATCTCCAGACTCATTGGAGGACGAGGATTTCCGCCCACCTTCTCCAGATGCGAAGGATACCCCCCGGTCCCCGCCGGACGATCCTTCCTTCCTTGATATCATGAGGCACATACAAACTATTTACCAGTGGGACATGGAGGAATTGGACCCAGAACACAAAAAGCTGGGTAAGTTCTTGGGAGCCAAAGATCCAAAACCTCTAGTTATCACACCGTTCGTAGAACCCTTCCAGGATATCACCAGATTGACCTGGAAGAGATCATCCTCCACACTAGCTGTGCCTCTGAAGGCAGATCGCCTGTACAAGCCCCCCAAAAAAGAGCCCTTTTTGGGTGACCAGCCAAAGGCAGACTCCATGGTCCTGGCCGCTGCACACAGTAGGCAGTCCCAACCAAAACATCTCAGCACCCAACCCCCAGACCCAGAGTCCAAGAAATTGGATCACTGGGGAAGAAAAGTTTATTCGTCGGCCAGAGGGGCCATTAGGTCGCTAAACATTTTGGCCCACATCGTCACTTATCAAAAATCTTTATGGGAAAAGACCATGGAGATCCTCAAGACACAACCAGATTCCGACACCAAGAACAAATTGCTGGCTTACGCACAATCATGCTTGGATGTCGACAAGCACGTGCTTAGATGCTCGTATGACTCCACTGACATGGCTTCGAGAGCAGCGGCATCAGGTGTCTGTCTACACAGGCATGCATGAGCAACATCTTTTAGGCAAGACCTACAAGACACCATTTTGGATGCTTCTTTCCAGGGCCCGGTTCTTTTCGGCCAAGAAGTGGAAGGAGTCATAAAGAGCCCCAAGACTCCGGCAAAGCGGTTGTGGACGTACATAAAATGTACAAGTCCAACCCACAACCATACTTTTCGTAGGCAAGGTCATCAGGGAAGCCACCCTTCCCGAGGCAAAGGCTCCAAGTGTCGTAGCCAGCCAGTGCAGCCCGGAGGCCAGGGTCCAAAACAGCATAAGGCCCCCAGACACCACCACCCAGACCACTGCATGACTCCCAACTGCCTCGCCCATGTCATCAGTCCACGAGGGGGAAACAGGTAGGAGGCAAGTTCTCCCTCTACCTGTCAGAATGGAGCAACATCACCTCCAACCAGTGGGTGCTGCAAGTGATCCACAGGGGCTACACAATAGAATTCCTCAGTGTGCCCCCAGACAACCCTGCTGTGGCGACTCACTGCTCACCAGCATGTGCCGTTCTCCTGGAACAAGAGATTCTTTCTCTCCTCCAGAAGAAGGCCACACACCCAGTCCCTGTCTCCCAACAAGGAAAAGACTTGTACTCCCATTTTTTCTTGGTCCCCAAGAAAACGGGAGATCTTCGCCCCATTCTAGATCTCAGCCACCTCAACAAATTCGTCCTGTACAAGAGGTTTTGGATGCTTATCCTAACAAGCCTCTTTCCCCCTCCTACATCAAGGGGATTGGCTATGCTCCCTGGACATGCAGGACGCCTATATGCACGTAAAGATCCTGCATTCACACAGGAAGTTTCTTCGCTTCCAGTTCCGGGACAAGCATGACCAATTCAGGGTAATCCCCTTCAGCCCGCAATCAGCCCCAAGGGTCTTCACCAAGTGCATCGTAGTGGTAGCTGCTGCATTGAGGAGAAGGGGTCTTTTTGTCTACCCCTACCTCGACGATTGGCTGCTCTTGGCACCCACAGAAGACGAGCTTATGAGCACTCTTTGAGAGACAGAACAGTTATTCCTATCCCTTGGAGTTACCCTGAATTGCCAAAATCCCAACCCTGGCCCTCCCAACAGCTTCAATATATTGGAGTGGTGCTCGACACTCTATGAGACAGAGCTTTCCTACCTATAGACAGGGCATTTCGGCTTCGTGCTCTAGCCCGGAGAGTCTAAACTATGGACCAGGTCTCCGCCAGAGTAGTCCTGCAACTGTTGGGTCATATGGCCGCAGCTATAGCCACAGTTCCTATATCTCATCTAAACATGAGTCCTCCAGTGGCAACTCGGGGTCCAATGGGAACAGGGTTCAGACGACTTGGACCATCCCATTCAAATTTCAGAAGTGGTCCATCGCTCCCTCTAATGGTGACTAGAACCAGCTCATCTAGAACAGGGTGTCCCCTTTCAGAGGCAAAGTCCAACTCAAACTGTCACAACGGATGCCTCAGGACTCGGCTGGGGTGTTCATCTCAACGGGCATGAGATGAGAGGATCGTGGTCTGCCACAGAAAGGTCTCTCCATATCAGTGTATTGGAGATAAGAGCAGTTTTGATGCCCTCCAGGCCTTTAAGTATCAGCTCTCCTGGGGTCTACTGTTAATTCAGTTGGACAATACCCCGGTAGTCTTTTACCTGAACAAATGGGGGGGGGGGGGAGAGTGTGGTCGTATCCCCTCTGCAGCGAGGCCATGAGAATCTGGGACTGGGCAGTAGAACGTGATCTGTTTGTAATAGTGGTCCACATGCCAGGTATTCAGAACATTCTCGCAGACAGTCTGAGCTGTTCTCGGTCCCTGAACCACAAGTGGGAGTTGCTTTAGGACGTAGCAGATGACTTGTTCACAAGATGGGGTCGTCCAGAGCTGGACCTCTTTGTGTCCCGGTGCAATGCTAAAATGCCAAATATTTGCTTGCTAGGTCCAGGGCCTGGTGTTTTCTAGTGAGACGCATTATCCTTCTCTTGGGCAGGGAGGTTTCTCTATGCCTTGCCTCCCTTCCCTCTGGTTCAGAGAGTACTGCTCAAGTTGCAGTCAGAGGGGGCCAGGATGATCCTGGTAGCCCCTCTATGGCCTCATCAGATATGGCTTCCACTACTACAGTAGCTGGCCTCGGAGTCCCCCGTGCCACCGCCTCTTTCCACCTGCTTGCTCTCCCAAGATCAGGGGACGCTGGTCCACCCGTCCCTTCAGTCCCTTCACCTGCATGCCTGGCTCCTGCAGTTCTAGCAGAGGAAAGCCTGGGAGTTTCTCAGAGAGTGGCAGAGATTCTAGTGGCAGCAAGAAAACCCTCTACTAGGGCCACTTACGCCATGAAGTGAAAACATTTCTGTCTGTGGGTGACAGCCCGATCCTTAGACCCTCTTCAATGCTTGGGCAAGTTTGTGCTGAAGTACCTCCTCCACTTCCTTGATTTGGGGCTTAGCTACTCCTCCATCAAAGTGCATCTCTGTTCGGTGTCGACATATCATGCCGCTGTGGGAGAAAGAACTCTAACACAACTAGATGTCTGCAAGACATTCCTTTGAGTAGTCTTGCATATCAGACCCCTCAAGAGGGATCCTGTCCCTCCCTGGGATCTTCTTTTTGTTTTATAAAAGCTCACCCTGCCCCCTTTTGAGCCAGCCGCAATGTGCGAGCTGCGCCTCCTCTCCTGGAAGACACTGTTTTTAGTTGCCATTACTTCTGCTCAAAGGATTTCCAAGCTGCAGGCCCTGATGTGTAAGGAGCCTTACCTTGTTTTTCACATGGACAGGGTGCAGCTACAGACAAACACCAAGTTTTTGCCAAAAGTGACATCCGCCTTAACACTGAACCAAGACATCCAACTTCCAGTCTACTATCCAGAGTTCTCTAACAGGGGGAGGCCTTGTTACATACTCTGGATGTTCACAGAGTTCTGTGTTATTATTTGGACCGGACTTGTTCTGTCCGGAAAACGGACCAGTTATTTGTTGTGTTCGCAAGACATAAAACGGGGGATCCTGTCACTAAACAAACACTAACCAATTGGTTAGTCAATTGCATTTTGTTTTGCTACCAACATCATGGCAAGCCCTTACCGGGCTTAGTTAAGGGTCATTCCACCAGGGCTATCGGTACCTCTTTTGGCTCCCTGAGGAATGTGTCAGCGGCAGATCTATGCACCGCAGCCACTTGGAGCACAGTCCATACCTTCATTTGGCACTATAGTCTGGACATAGCTTCTAGGAGGAGAGCAGGCTTTAGTTTGGCTGTTCTCTAGGGACTACTCTCTTAAGAGAGTGGAATTCTCATTACTTCACAGTCATTCATCCTCCCTTCTGAGCTGGGCCTATTTTGGTTACTGCTTGGGACTCCGTCCTGTGTGTATTACCTGCTGCAAGAGCTCCCCCTCGAAATAAGAAAGTACAGTTACGCAAGAACTTACTGTAACAGTAGATCTTTGAGAGGAGCTCTTGTAGCAGGTGGCCTTTCCACCCTCCATCCCCCAGTTCAGTTGTACCCATAATATTTCTCTCCAGTAGGGGAGTTCCTTCTCGGTTCTCCATTATTCACCAACCGGGTCTCCGGCGGGGAACTGAGATGGCGCCGGAGGACCGCACCCTTTAAACCACGTCTGACATTGGGCGTGCATGACATTGGGGGCCGTTCCCCCGCTACAGACTGCTAGCTAGAAGAATTTTCCGAGGGGTCCTAACGCCTGCCGGCCTTAGCCCTATGTGTATTACCTGCTGCAAGAGCTCCTCTCGAAGAGCTACTGTTATGGTAAGTTCTTATGTAACTGTATTTTTCTACCCTATTCCAGTAGTTCCTTCCTAAATTGGTCAGTGGGGTCACTTGAGAGTTTGGTGTAGTTATCATTAAGAAGGGTAACACAGTTTCTTTGTAATCTGCCTCATTTATCACCATGATGTTACCCCTTTATCAGCTTGTTTTATAACCAATTCCTTCATTTAACATAATTCACTAAGAGCTTGCCTCAACCTTTTTTGTTAAATTATTACAGGAAAAGGGCAGTAACGGTGATAGCAAAGTTTTAGCTTCCTTAAGTACATTTTATTTCATTTATTTATGTCTTTGGTAACTGGGTAAAATGCACTGATCTGAGGGACCATTTTCAGGCATGATCCCGGCCATAAAACATGGCAATGGTAAAAAAACAGTGCAATCATAAGGCACAACATTGATGAAAACACAGAAGTCAACTTATTTACGTACTGGATGGCAAAGGTAAACAACAGTACATTCATAGGCAAAATATTGATAAAAACACTGAAGTCAACTTATTTACATACAGGAATATTGGTATGCAGAGTATAGGAGATAGATTACTGGTAGTTTACTGTTCAAGACATAGTAAAATACAACAGTCTCTCTTCCCCCCCCCCCCCAATTAGTTAACACACCTTAGAGAGTCACAGGGAGAGGGAGGAGACACATGATACAAGGGACTAATAACCAGAAGTGAAGTTAATGTGGTGATTAGGTTGCTGTGTGTGAGGGGATGGGCTTCCCTGGTGGGAAGGAGCAGTGAATCATATCCATAAGCCAGGTTTTGAAGAGAGATTTGAAGGCAGTATGGGTGTTAGATGAGTGGAGGGATGCAGGGATACCCTTCCACAGTGTAGGGGCTACAACTAATAAGGCTTTCCCTCCCATGTTGGTAGAAACCCTCGGTACCTTGAGGGGAGGGGCAGTGGACGAGCATAGTTTCCTGGGTAGGGTTCTGACCTTGAGTAAGGAAGAGAGAGGGGACACATTACTGCCCCTGATGGTACTATCCACTATGCAGTCAAGAGCAAAGTCAAAGCAGCCTTGGAGGGGTAGCCAGCCTAGGGTTCTATAAAGGTCACAGTGATGGGTTGAGAATGGAGCCAGGAGAGCAAAGTGGCAAGCGCTGTTATAGATGGATGTAAGCCTGATTCTGAGTGCAGAGGATGCACAAGAATAGATGGGGGAGCAGTAGTCGATGATAGGAAACGAGTCACCCTGAACTATAGCTATACGAGCCTCTGGGGTTAGTAAGTGGCGTAGATGGTAGGCGGACTCTAGTTTTTGATTGACCCTGCGGACCACAGTGTTGATGTGGTCTTAGAAGGTTTGTGCTGGGTCAAGTGTTACCCCCAGGTATTTGAAAGAGGTAACGTCTTCCAGGACAATTCCATCTGGGGATAGTATTTGGAGGGAGGAGCCTAAACTTTTAATTTTGGTGAGGCGGGGTTTGGACGTAAATAGCATGTTTTTTTCAACCCCCCCCCCCATTAACCAATAACAGGTTGGATGTGACCAGCTATGGGCACTGTCATGGCTCTTGGTGAGGACAGAAGAGACCTGTGTGAGGGACTTATCGCTGTAGTAAATAACAAGATCGTTGGCATACATGAGCGAATTACAGTTAAGGCCTTCAGAGGGGAGAGAATTAATGAAAATAGAAGTGGGCCCAGGATGGAACTCTGGGGGACTCCAGTTGAGACGGGGAGGGCAGGAGATATGGCAGAACCTATGCACACAGACTGAGAGCAACCCAAGAGGTAGCTCCTGAAACACTCAGAGGACTCAGTGGAGCAACCAACTTGGTACAGCTTGGAGAGGAGGAGTGCATGGTTGACCATGTTGAAGGCCTTACTAAGATCCACAAAGACAACCCCAGTAACTTGTCCTCGATCCATATTAGTAAGGACATGGTCAGCAAAGAGTGCAAGTGCAGAGGTGGTGCAGTGATTTTTGTAAAAGCCATGCTGTTGGCTACACATAAGATTGAGTTTATTGATATGTTCAAGCAGTTGGTAGTGGACTGTTTTTTCTAGAAGTTTGCTTAGATGGGGGAGGATAGAGATAGGTCTATAATTGTTGGATGAGTGGGGGTTCCCCGGCTTTGAAGATGGGTACAATTTTAGCAGATTTCCAGGTTTCAGGCATGGAGGAAGTAGACAGGGCCAAGTTAAATATAAAAGTAAGAGGCTTGGAGATTGCAGGAGAGGTGAGTTTGAGCAGGATAGGTGAGGGGCCATCTGAACCTGGGCTACCCCGGTTTGGGAGATTTTTGAGAAGTTCAGTGGTGTCTTGAATGGATATGGCCTTGAAGTGGAAGAGGGGGATGCCTGGGGGGACGGAGGAGGACTGTGAGTTTGCACAGGTTCCCAGGTTGGACAGTGTACTGCCAGTAAGCTTGCTGACATGGGCTGACAGATCCATGAATTTTATATTAAAAGACTGACCTACCTCAGATGGCTCAGTCAGAGGGCCAGATGGCGAGTCAAGTTTAGTAACAGAACTGTTGGTACGGGGATTGGTGAGGGAGCTAATGGAGCTCCAGAAATTCCTGGGATTGCCGAGGCTGTCTTTCTGCAGCTTAATATAATATTCCCATTTAAAGGACTTGGTAAGTTGTTTACACTGATTTCTCAAACACCGATATTCATTCCACAGGGAAGGGGAAGGGGACGATTTGTGATCCGTCCACTTTTGATCACGTGCTTTCATAAGTGTTAAAAGTTCCCTGGTGATCCAACGTGCACACCCTCCCCGCACTTGCCTAGTCTTGAGGGGGAAGTGGTGGTCCTGAAACTCCAGAATGGCATTGATGAAAAGGTCACTGCCGAGTTCACATCGTGTTGTGAATAAAGGCATGACCAGTTGATGCCCTGGCTTCTTCCAGGATAGTAGTGGCATCAGGATGACGGAAATTTTGGGAGGAGAGGTACTTGGTGGGGTGGGGGGCATCTTGTCTTAGTAGACCAGATAATGTAGGTTGGAGTTGTCGCTTAAGGAGTCAGCGAGCGTCCCGGCCTGAGTCACACTGTCTTCCCGAGTGGTGACTATCCGGTCCAACAGGGTATGTAAAGAGGTGCGCGGGTTATGACTAGTAGGAACTGAGATGGTCTGAACCAGGTTGTGTGATTTCAGAAGATTGGCATAGTCTGGTTCGTGGGTGCTTAACTAGTTCAGATTATAGTCACCAGAGAGGATGGTGTCTCTGAGTGGAGAGAACTGAAATTGGTCAAGAGGTTCTGAAGGCCATCAGTGGTCCCTGCTGGAGGGTTATAGCAACACCCCAGAAAGTGCATTCCGGAGGAGCCCAAAATCACCTCAGCAATGAGCCACTCACTGGGGGAGGATGGATCAGAGCAGAGGGAGATGGAGGCAGATAGTGTTTCACTTAGATATAGTGCTACCCCCTCCTTTTTCTTTCCCAGCCTGTCATGACAGAGCATAGTGTAGCCAGCCAGTTGACACATGGCATCAGAGATGCTCAGTTTTAACCACATTTCTGAGACACCGATGATATGTAGTTTGTAGAAGGCAACCCAGGCTTCAAGCTCAGGGTGTTTAGAAGGGAGGCTACATATGTTTAGATGGGCAATTTTCAATACATGGGGGTTGGTCCGGATAGTATGAGAGGAGGTAATAAGGTTGTTTACTGGCCCAGGGTTGCTCTCTAAATCGCCAGCAAGTAATAGCAAGGAGATTAGGAGACGATAAGTGTGAACTGGCCAGAGGCATGAGAGGGAGCAGGAGTACAGGTAGGAGCCAAGCAGTCATTTCTCAGGTTTAGATAGAAACAAGAGGGTAAGAGGGCCAGTAGCTGTACGTTCCCATCTGAGTAGCACAGAGGTGGGGGGGGCTGTTGGTTGTCGAGGGATGGTGGAGAAGGACTGGTTAGCTTGATCATGTTCTAATATCAAGGCACATGAGTCAACCAACCAGAGGGTACTTAACAGTGAGGCTGCCAGTAAAGGTAGGAAAAAAGGATTCATTGCATGTGTCAAGTGGTAGGGGTGCACTAGGTAGATGGAAGTTGCAGAGACCTTGAGCTAGGCAGTTAGGGACCAGCAAGGTACTGAAACCAGGCAGCTGAGAGCCACTAGTAGGGGCCCGGCAGTTTGCTTGATGAGGAAGGGGTCAAAGGAGCGGCAAAGGGGGAAACTTAAGCTTAGTGGACTAACTAGATCAGGTAAAGGAGAGTAATGATGGTGCAACAACATAGAGTAACATTCTCAGAAGTTTTTATAAATTGATTCATGGTGTTGGGGCAGAAATAGGATTGAGGCTTGAACATTTCCCTCCCTTTCATCCTAATATCCCCTGAGTGCCCAGCTGTGCCATCCAATTAATTTTGATTCTCATTATACACACTGTCTAAAATAAATACGTTTTCATCGTCAGTCTCAGTTGTTACCTCAGATAATGATTCATCCACATCCGCATTAATGTTCTTATTTAAAGCTGATCCTGGGGGGGGGTGAAGTGGGGGATGATACCTGCAGAGGCTATTCATCTAAATGTATTAGAAGATCCGCTATATTCTGTAAGTCGTTATCTTTTTTTCCTTTTTCTTTATTTTTATTAAACATTTTTTTCCATTGAAACACATGAGATAACAATTTTTCATTGTCTTTAACATCAGCATATATGTTTCAGATAGCACCATTTTAGATAACAATTACCTTTGTGTATTGGCTAATTATTCCAGCCTAAGTTCAAACTTAGATCATTACTTTTTACCAACCAATTCCATAAAAAGCTTTAATATATGGACAAAGACCTCCTTGTCACAATTCTTCCCTTCCCCTCCCTCCTCCCTTTATCTACTCCCCCTTTTAGGGGCAGAAATCTGGATTAGACTCTGATTGATGAAGAATCCACCATTGCCATTTCTCTGTGAATAATTGCATCTGATTGTTCATGTTGGCTGATAGACTTTCTATTTGGTAGATGGTAACCATAATCTGTTTTCAGTCTTGTATGGTGGGAATGTCTTGCAACATCCATTTTCTAGTAAGTGCCTTTTTAGCAGCTATTAGGTAGACTGGGAGCAGAGTCTTTGTCCATGGGGGATATGGCCAGCAGAACCACCTTGGCTGTTAATTCTGTGTTTTCCTCTGTGTACCTAGAGATATTCTGTAGGGTGATCTAGAATAGCATAAGGACTGGGCATTGCCACATAGTATGGGCCAGGTCTGCTAGTTTACAACCGCACCCCCTTCAGCATTCTGTAAATCATTATCTTGATTGACAATATCCAGAATTTCTTTCCCCTCCCTCCCCTCCTCACAAAACATGCTATTATCAAACCCCATTTCAAGTGATTTCTTATTATCGAAAAATTCCCTTAAACTAATCTTCCTAAAAAATTTTAAAAGATCCACATGTATAGAAAACCTCATAGTCACTTTTGGGTGCAAAATTCAAACCTTTTTGCAAAAGTTTTATTTGACTGTCAGTTAGAGTAATGCTGGAAATATTTACCAGTCAGACTTTCTTGTTGGCATTCCGTAGGTTTCTGTCTTTACCTCCCCCTTCTTGTCTTCCGTGTTTTTGTTTCTGCAGTTGTCCTTTGTCCTGCGGTGTTTGGCCGGTTGCCCCTTTGTTTAAAAAAGGTTCTTGGTTGGAGGTGCTGACAGTTTCTTCACGGGCAGTATCGTTTGCTGGTTCCTGTGTTTGGATAGTAACTCGCTTGTTAAATCTCCTTGAGCATGAATGTGAATGACCTCTGCTGTAAGAGCTCTCACTCTTTGGCCACCAAAAAATGTTCCCCAGTCTATAGTTGTCTTCGTCTCTTTCTGATTTCGCTTGTTTCCACTTAATTGATTCTTCCTCATGGTTATCCAATTTATGCTTTAATTTAGAGGACAGTTCTTTAAATAGGCTTGTTGCTTAAAATTTTTGTAAGTTCTTTTTGGTTGCTGTAATTTCTACTCAGAGCTCCTGTTGTTTCTCACTGTCTTCAGCTATTATGAGTTCAATAGATGTCTGTGTACAGAACGCTGAAATCTGTTTACATTGTGCTCGCCTTTTAAAGTTGTCAAAGCTGCAAGAAGGTGCTTTGTTGATTCTGAGACCTCTAGGTGCTTGTTTCTTCTCTAGATATTTCTCAAGCATTATAATATTATAAGTGACATTCAACTCAGTAAAGCTTAGTCTCTCTAATTTATTGAACACATTTCTAATGCCGCTGTCCGCAGTGTTAGCATTACCATTAACTTGTATTGGAAAATAGATTTTACCTCTGGCGTGCTCCTTCCTCACTGCCAGATTTTCAAAGTCCTCAAATTCTTCGGTGCCACTCACCAGTTGAACTTCAGTTCCCTTCCCCGATGTTCATATTTGTGCGCTGTTCTCCTAGTGAGTGAGTGAGTGAAAAACCGCAGTGGTGTTTCCACAAAGTGCATCCAAATTGGTATAAGGCTCCCAAACAGATTTCCACCATCCACGGCCCACGGCTACACCAAACAGGCAATCAAACAGTTCAAAACAAGCAAGGAACAGGTGTGCTCAATGGCAGTATGGAGCCCGGTGCTCTGCAGAGGGCTGCTAACCCCCAAACAAGTCCAATAGTCAAGCTAGCATGGCAAAGCACTCGCCCGTCTTCTGCCATAAAAAATAAAGGAGTCAGTGTTATTTCAAAAATGTTCTCCTTTTATTGCAGATATTTTCAAGACGCTGGTGTGGAAACAGCACCACACCAAAACCCCAGCACTTCGACAGAAGTCTTTCTGAGGGGGTCAGTTTTACTGTGGCACATTAATCTCTTAAATACAGGTTCCTATATATGCTTCAATCCCTCTTTGGGCAGATTGGGGATTTGCTCCAATCTATACCGGAATCCCCTACCTGGTCCCAGTTAGAGCACCTCCTTGCTTCAGCCTCTAACGTTGGGTTTTAGGCTCTACGTGCCTCTTATGACATGGTAGATGTGACCGCCCGCAGTTCGGCCTCTGCTGTGTGCATCAGGTGCCATGCTTGGCTTCGTCTCACAGGTTTTTCCTCAGTGGTTCAAGCTTTCATTTTAGACGTTTAGGGGTCTCGTATTATTCGGGGAGGCGGTGCAGGCATTGCTGTCATCCATTCAGGACTTGGGAACTTCCCTTTGGACCGATCCTCATGGTCTCCAAGGTGGCTCACATGTTCATTCAGCCAGTTCTCAGGGGCAGTGTCCCTAGCCTTCAAGAATGTGATGCAAGTGCAAGGCTTCTTTGACCTCTGCTGCCTCAGCTGTCAAGTGCCATGGAGCAGAGTTAGCGCTGTTGGTGCCCGCTAGTTCTTCCTTAGTCCTAAATTTCCGTCCATCCTCTCCTTCTTTCATCGGACAAGGGATTTTAGGGAGGGAGGAAGCCCAGCTTTCAGCTTTCTTATTTTTCCCAGGGCCTCCATTCTGACCAGTGGGCACTGACTGTTGCCTGATGTCAGGCTCAGGCCTTTCCTTGTTTCCTCTCTATGAGAGGTTTGGACTTTATCCTCTTTGTTTTCTTTTGGTCATCTGGCCTTTTGCTCCTTGAGCTGAGCTGTCTGTACTGATTGCTTACCCTTGCATGGATATTTACCTCCTAATGGCGGGCCGCTATTATTAGCATCCTGCCCTTGTTTGAGGGGGTCGTCTCCGTACTTCCTGGAGTGACTACCTTTAAACCCCTCCTTGCATCTGTCAGAGGCTATTTTTCTTCCGTTTTGGGGTTGGGATCTGGCGTCTGACCATCTGCCCCTGGCATCGGCCGTCTCTTACCAGAGTGGGGCCCCCTTTTTTTATCCCTATGCTAAGGCTTTTTCTTGTTTGGAAGGCCCTTTACATCGGTGGCCTTCTATAAGAGAGGCTGTATCCCCATGTCTGGTCTAAAGGCTGCCTTCAGCTACCGAGATCCTTCCTGGGTTCCTCTCCCCTCGAATCTGTCCAGGTCTGCTGCACAACTGGCCACCTATTTGGGCCTCGAACAAGTTTTTCCAGTCAGGGCCTATGTTCTTGGGTGTCTAGATAGTACGGTCATTGACCTACATTGGTGCAGTCTTCCTGCATGGCTCTCCCTGGTTGTGCCACGGGCGGTCTTGTCATCAGCGATAGCCTCCGGGTCCCTTCTCCCCTGGGACTGCCCATCCCAGTTTTCTTTCCTTTCCTTTTTGGGTTACCTGCCCTTCATTAGGCCTTGGTCTTAAAGGCCTCTCCCTCCATCACCTGACGTCTTGGATGGCTTGACCGCTTTTCTCCCGACATTGGGTATCAGACATAACTTTTGCATGTTCCCAAACCCCGGAGGGATGCCTCACCTTTTCTCATCTGGGAGGTCTTTGGGCTCTCTGACTTCAGGCCCCTCCCTTTTTCATTGGGATGGGTTATTCCCTTTCTTTCTTCAGGCCTCCTGGGTTGCCCTGGGAACTCCTTCCCTGGAGTTTTTTCACATACGTCTGTAGGGTCCCATGCCCCTACTCCTGTGGGGCGTCTCAGGTCAGCTTGCGGTGAGAGAAGGCCTCGGAGAGGCATCCTACCTGGTTCAGGTCTTCTATCCTGCGGACCAGTAGCTCATGCCTTTGACTCCAGGACTCCTTACCGGCATGCTGCCCTGTTTTCATTGGCAGCAGCCAACTCTAACACCCCCCTTCTCTTGAGGGTATTACTCGGGACAGGGAAGTGTTCCCTTTTTCCCCCGGTTTGTGAGCACTTTCCACCTTGCCCAAGGTAGCATAGAGGGGAAGATCCTGAGCAAAGGTTCTGATTTTTGTTGCAAGGGAGGTGTCTCCCTATTGCCCAAGACTTGTCGGACGAGAATGAGCCTTACTCTTTTAGACTGGGCATCGGACCTGCTTTGTCATAGGTCCTCTATATTTTTTCATCCTGATGGGCTACGGTCGTACCCTTTTGGTTCCCACTGTCTCCAGGTCTTCTCCTCCTTTTCCATGAGGGGACGGACTTTGAGGCCCCTTTTGGAGGGTGCCTACCCTGTCAGGAGTGTGAGGGATGGTCTCTCGGGTCCTTTTTGGAGGATACCTCCGCTACAAGGGGTAGTCACCTTCATGCTCTCCCCCTTTGTCTCTGCTGTTTCGAGGTTTTCCTTGGGACACCCCGACCCTTCTTTCCTTTAAAGTCACCAGGAATCAGGTTTTTACCAGAGTCTCCCTTTACTTCCAGGGGGAGACAGGATTCTTCCTCCCAATAAGGCTCTCCTTTTTGACTGGCCTTTCGACTGGGCTTGCGCCCAGTAGTAAGTATCTTCTTAGCTACCCTCTCGACTCTCCTTTTTTTGAGGGCCAATTCCATCCCCTCAGTGGGGGTTCCTCTTGGGATCCCCCCCTTTCTGCATGGTTTTGTCTTCTCCCGTCCTTCCCCAAGGTTCAGGGAAGGGCCTTTTTTGTCTGCTATGGTCAGCCTTCTGGTTTGGGAAGAGGTCTGACATCAGACAGTGCTACCTGGACTCGGTCCAGTTCCTCCATGGTCCTCTTTTTTTCTCATTGACCAAGAGAGGTTGCTTTCATTCGTAGAAGGCATGCCTGCATGCTGGGTAGCCCTTGGGCTCCCACTCCCTTTCTGGCATTTATCTTTCCTGTGGCCTCCTTTGGTTGGCCACAGTTTGTATCTGTCTGGGTGTCTTTGCCTGACACCTGCCTTTGGCTGAGGATGTGCTTAGGCATCTCTTGCCTTTTCTACTTATTGCAATCCTCTCTCCTCCTCCCAGAGTTTTTCTCTTCGGGTACTGCTTGGGACTCAGTCCTTACTGTGTTGTCTACTGCAAGAGCCCCCTTGAAGTAAGATAGTACAGTTACATAAAAACTTACCATAACAGTAGTTCTAGGGAGATGGAAATGTTGTTCAATCCACACTTATTGGCTGGTTCCTTGCCGCTTTAAATCTTGCCGGAAGGTCTTCAAGCTGGCTCCTCCCACCCACCCGGGTGGTAAAACTCTAGGCTCCGCCCCATGACGCCAGATCTTCCTTACCACTTGGAAGCTCAAGTTCCCTCCTTAGAGCTCTGCGTTTTAGACTGGATCCTAACTCTTCGGTTCGTCCGAAATTGGTTTTGAAGTTTTCTAAACTTCAGTCTTCATCTTCCCTCGCGGCTGCGATGGACAAATCTATTCCCGGCTTTCAGAGGTGCCCTTGCGGGCTGAAAATGTCCAGGACGGATCCGCACTCCACGTGCGTCTGCTGCCTAGGCCTAGATCACGACCCGCAGACAGGTACATAATTTTCCCTCCCTCTGTCCCCATGCTCTCTTTTCTCCTCAGCCTCTCTAGGCCCCAGTAGTCCTTCTTTCTCCTGTTGGACCTTTTTCAGGATCTCCGGCGGGGGGGGGGGACTTAGGTGGGTGTGGGGGACTCAGCTCCCTTTATACTGGATCAGATGCTGATGTGCTGATGTCAGGGGGCGGTCCCCATTGTATACTGCTACTAGGAGGATTACTAGAAGATTTAAGACCTATGGGAGCACTAGACCCATCTGGAATGTCTCCCACATAAGTGGGTAATTTAACCAGTAGTTGTTTCAAGTAATAAAGGTTGTCCAAGGTATCTTTAAATGTTTCCAAGTTTGTGATATCCACTACAAATTAGGGAAGCCTTTTCCATGCTTTTGCAGCTCAAATGGTGTAGAAATTGTCTCGCTTGGCGGTAACTGCTTTTGGAATGATAAATTTTTTTATCATGAGACCTCAAATTACTTCTAGCAATACTGTATTTCATTTGGAATTCATCCATAAGATCCAGATTATTTAATGTTTTAAATAAGAATACTAAATCCCCTTTTTGTCTCCTAGCTTTGAGTGAGTGTAACCCTGTTTGTTGAAGTCTGTTTTGATAGGGACACTCCTTCAATCTAGGTATATGCCTTGCCACTGCTCTTTGTACACTTTCCATCAGTTTGATATCTTTTGTCAAATAGGTGACCAAAACTGGGACCCATAATCCATTAGAGGGCAGACGTAACTTTTGTAGAGGGGGATAACAAGCTGTTCTGCTTTACACATAAAAGAGCGTTTTATTCGGGTGACCATGTTTCTGGCAGTTTTTATAGTTGTCATACAGTGATCAACTTGCGACAAAGAGTTATTAATCATTATTACTAGGTCTTGAGTTGAATTAGAGCTTTGTAATATAGTTTGATTTAATATATAGGAATGATTGGGATTGTTTTTCCGCAAGTGTAGCACTATACATTTGTCCGTATTCAATATCATATACATTTTGTTGTCCTATTTTCCAGTTTACGTAAATCACTGATAATAGATAAGTGTTTATTAAAGGTATCAACCTCACCTCCCAATTTTATATCATCTGCAAATTTAGTAATTAAATTATTGATATCTGAATCAATATCCTGAATATAGATGTTAAACAGTACCGGTCCCAACACAGACCCCTGTGGAATGCCACTACTAACTTCACCAGCATTACAGATGGAGTTATTTACACATACATTTTGCACTCTATTTTCCAGCCATTTATTTATCCATCTAATAAGACTGAAATTAATACTCAGACTTTTTAGTTTATTAATTAATTTTGAATGTGAAACTTTGTCAAATGCCTTAGAAAAATCAAGCACTATGACATCAGATGGAATGCCCCTATCAAGACTTTCACTGATGTTATTATAGAAAGCTAGCTAGCTAGAAATTTTCTGTGTGGTCCTGGTGCCTGGCGGCTTAGTCCTTACGGTGTTGCCCACTGCAAGATCTCCGCTCGAAGACCTACTGTTACGGTAAATTTTTACATAACTATATATCTCACTTCGAGGGGGATCTCTTGCAGCAGGTAATACCATTAGGACTAAGACCGCCAGGCATTAGGACCCAATGGAAAAATCTTCTAGCAGCAGTCTGTGGTGGGAGATCACCCCCGACGTCTGCTCTGCCTCAGCGTCAGACGTGGTATAAAGGAGGCGGTCCCCCGACACCACCTCAGTTCTTTTCCCGCCGTCAACCCACTAACATCGGATCTACGAACACCATAGTTCGCAGTCGACCACCTTTTTTCGCGCCTCGCGCAGTTAACAGTAGATCTTACTTTGAGAGGGCTCTTGTAGTAGGTAATTACATATAGGACTGATGCCGGCAGGCGGCAGGACCCCACGAAAAAATTTCTAGCTAGCAGTCCCTGGCGAGGGACCGCCCCCGCGTCAGGAGACGTCGGTATAAAGAGGCGGTCCCGGACGCCCGCCTTCCAGTTCTTTCCCGCCGTTAGCTCATGCAGCACCTCGCGGAAAAGTTTGTGCTTCGTCAGCCCTACTTTCATCGTTTTTTTAGCGAAAAATCATTATTTTTTCGACTAACGTCAGTACTAGCGTCGGTGTATGTCATCCTCTACACCCTCCAAGGGATCGCTCCTCGACGGCCGCCTCTGAGGTTTCCGAGGGGGCGTCGGACCGCCCGCCCGTCTGTCTAGCGCTTGGGCCATGCGGGTGCTTCCGGGCAGTTGGAGGCATCCGCCCCTGGTTTGGCTGCAGGCTTGTGGCCTACCACTGTGGGCAACTCCGGTAAGCTGGGCGTCAGTTCCTCTGACGTCCGACCCTCCGGTGCAACGTGCGGCCTCCACTCCACCGGACCAGGCCGATCACTCTACTTGGCCTGCCTCCGGTGATGGCTCTCATAAGTTGGATATTGGCTCCTCCAGCGCCCACCGAGAGCTCACCACTAAGCCTCACGTCGGCTCGTCCGGCGTCTGGCCTCTTGAAGAACCGATGGCGGACCCCCAGCGTCGCCGTGCTAGGTTCCCCGCCTTCTCCTTTGCCATCTGGGGAACCAGAGTCTCCCCAACCCGACTCGGGGACTTTTCCCCTCCGTCCCCGGGTGAAGCTGGGGATCTTTTGCCTCCGTCAATCCTTCCTCCACCTGGAGTGCCGGACCTGATGTCGGCTTCCCGGATGCTGACTTCGATGCCGGCCCCTCCGACGTTGGTATCTCTGGCGCCAGGGCCTCCGTCATCGGCCCTGACGTCGGCCTTACCGACTCCGGGAGACATTCCGCTCCCATCGGGCCCTCCGCCCTCCAGGCTGTCCACTATGGATCCGCCTGTGAGGCCTCCGGCCAGGCCGTCTGCTCAGACTGCCCCTCCCAGCTCCCGGATATCCTCAGTCCTATTCGACGCTGGTGTACACCGCAATATCCGGCGTCACAGTACCCGACGCCTGGGCTTCCCGACGCCGCAGCACTCTACGCCACAATACTTGACGCCGGGCTACCCACAGCCGGGTTTTGGATATGCTCCATACGGTTATAATCTGTATCCTTATCCCCCGGCCCCTCCTCCTCCACCGCCCTTGCGGCCACCGGTGGATCTGCAGGAGACTCTGACCTCCTGGTGGGCTGAGGCCAAGGCTCAGCTCACCAAAGAGGTTGAGAGCCACCTTCCAGCGATGGTGCCATCCCAGGTTCCCGTATGTCTGAGGCAGCACACTCCCTCACCACCTCCGGACTCCAGGGTTCTTCTGTCTGGATCCAGAGAAGGGCAGGACTCGCTTCCCTGGGGACTTCCCAAGGGGTCCGTTCCTCCCCCGGGTCAGGAAAGGGAGTCTTTCTCTTCTTCATCCCCCTCTTCACCCTCGGACTCCTCGGACTCTTCCGATGGTTGCTCTGAGAGAGACAATGAGCCTCGCTCTCCGTCGAAGCCCAGGCCAAGGACTCCTCCAAAGTCTCCTCCGGAGGATCCTTCTTTCACGGAGTTGCTTAGGAAAATCCAGGAAGTTCATCAGTGGCACTCCCTGGAACCAGGTCCTCAGTGTCTGAAACTCGCTGAACATCTGGATCTGCCCGTGACAGCTCCTACCTTGGTGCCACCCTGGATAGAGCCTAGCTGACCTTGTTACCACAATATGGGAAGCAGCTGTCGGCCTTAACCCGCCGTGGAAGTCAGAGCTGGCTATATCAGGCTCCAGAGGTGTAGATTTCCTGGATTCTCACCCTCGTGCTGACTCGGTCGTGATTAGCGCCGCTCACGGCCGGTCGGCGAACCCCAAACATCTTAGCTGGTCACCTCCTGATAAGGAATCACGCCTTCTGGACCAGTATGAGAGAAAGATTTACGCTTCCTCCACACTGGGGATCAGGGCCGTGAACTATGTCGGCCATATGGGGGACTACCAGAAGGCCATCCTAACTCAGGCGGAAGCCAGACTGGACTCCTTGCCTGACTCCCAAGTCAAGCAGGAGTTGGCTGATCTCGTCCGCCCTGCTCGTTCGGCCAGTCGACACATGCTACGTGCGACATACGATGCAGTGGACACTGCTGGGCGGAGCTCAGCTTTCATTGTAGGTCTACGGCATCATGCTTGGCTCCGTGTGTCAGGTTTGGTCCTGGAGGTGCAATCTGCTGTCCAGGAAGCACCCTTCCGGGGGTCTGTGCTTTTCGGGGGTGATGTCAAGGACATCATCACCGATTTGCAAGAGAAGGGGACGGCTCTGAAGTCAGTTGATTCCATGTACCATCCCCATCAGCAGCAGCGCCGTCCCTTTCGCAGACAGAATCTGCCAAAGGTGAAACCCCAGGGAAGGCAGGCCACAAAACACCGGGCCTCCGCAGCTGCCAAGTCCCCCCTGCCCAAAAAAGCAGCGGGTGCTTCAGCTGCGGCGCTGCCCCACACCACCTGACTCCTTTGCTCTCTCACTGCCTCCGGACTCCCCAGAGGAACTGGTAGGAGGGAGGTTTTCCCTCCACCTTCCGGGATGGGAGAGGATAACCACAGATTCTTGGGTGCTCCAGCTCATAGCAGAAGGACATTCCATAGAGTTTCTTCAGAAACCACCCCGCCACCCCCCTCTGAAGTTGTTGTATTCACGGGAACATCTTCTCTTGGTCCAGGAGGAAATCTCGGCTCTTCTGCTGAAGCAAGCGATAGAGCCTGTCCCCCTTCATCTGCAAGGGCAGGGTTACTATTCCCATTTCTTCCTGGTCCCAAAGAAGACAGAGATCTCAGACCTATTTTGGATCTCAGTTCCCTGAATCTTTCGTAGAGTACAGAGGTTCAGGATGCTCTCTTTGCAGAGCCTTCTGCCCCTCCTCTGGCTGGGTCAATGGCTTTGTGCTCTGGATATGCAGGACGCTTATCTGCACATTCCCATTTGCCCATCTCATTGCAAATACCTTCGTTTTGTGTTCCAAGGGGACCACTACCAGTTCAAGGCGCTCCCGTTTGGTCTATCCTCAGCCCCAGTATTTACCAGATGCCTGGCAGTGGTGGCGGCCCACCTGCGTACCAAGGGAGTGCAGGTTTTCCCGTACCTGGATGACTGGCTCCTGACGGCCTCGTCCAGGGAGGAACTCCTGCGTTTCCTCTCCCTTACCCAGCAGGTTTTTGCCTGCCTGGGTATTGCCATCAACCATTCCAAGTCTCATCTGGACCCATCCCAGAGGCTACAGTTTATTAGGCGATCCTCGATCGACCATGGCAAGGTCTTCCTGCCTCCGGACAGGGCGTCCATCCTTCAGACCGAAATAAGTCTGTTGTCCGACCGCAGGATGGTCTCTGCGAGGTCGGTCCTTCGCCTTCTCGGGCTAATGGTGGCTGCTATCCCGACGGTACCTCGCGCTTGACTCCACATGAGGATCTCTCAGTGGACTCTACGCTCTCCAATGGGAGCAGCTAGTGGACGACCTAGATCACTCAGTTCTGATTTCCTCGCCGATGATGTGAGACTTGCAGTGGTGGATGGTCCGAGAGAACCTGTTTCGGGGAGTTCCTTTCTTTCATCCTCCCCCCTCCCAGACTCTAACGACAGACACCTCAGGCGAAGGTTGGGGAGCCCATCTAGGCCCTCATCGGACCCAGGGCTCCTGGTCCAAGCTAGAACAAGCTCTCCACATCAGTGTGCTCGAGCTTCAGGCAGTGTTGTACACTCTTCAAGCCCTTCACCAATACATCCTTCCCGGCCACCTAGCCGTCCAGACGGACAACATGTGCGTGGTGTGGTACATCAACAAGCAGGGAGTGACTCGGTCCTACCCTCTATGCAAGAAGGCACTGAGGGTTTGGGATTGGGCAACATAACACGACCTTCACCTCACGGCAATTCACGTTCCGGGAGTCCACAACACCCTGGCAGACAAGCTAAGTCGCTCTTCTGCTCTGACTCACAAGTGGGAACTAGACCAAGGGGTCCTAGACAATATCTTCCAACTTTGGGGAACACCACAGGTCGACCTGTTCGCATCCCCCCTAAACGCAAAACTTCCCATATTCTGCTCGCTCATTCCAGAGCAAGGCGCTTTTTGGAATGATGCTCTGTCTCTAGACTGGAAGGACAGATTTGTCTATGCCTTTCCCCCAGTTCCACTTATCCCACGAGTCTTGCAGAAACTAGCTTCAGAAGGAGCGAGAATGATTCTGATCGCTCCTTTCTGGCCCCGGCAAATCTGGTTCTCTCTTCTACAACAATACTCAGAGGTTCCTCCTCTTCCTCTTCCTTTATCTCGAGGATTGCTGACCCAGGATCAGGGGACCCTGGTCCATCCAGGACTCAAGTCTCTTCAACTTCATGCATGGCTCCTGCAGACCTAGCCCAATCCAGTTTTGGTGTCTCTCCTAAGGTGGCCGAGATTCTGGTGGAGGCTAGAAAACCCTCCACTAGGTCCACCTACGCTATGAAATGGAAGAGATTTTCCATTTGGGCTGCCTCCAGGAACGTGGAGCCTTTCTCCTGTCCTGTGGCCATTCTGCTTGATTATTTGCGTCATCTTTTCGACCTGGTCTCAGTCACTCCTCTTTGAAGGTTCACATGGCTGCTATTTCAGCCTACCATGTTCCCTTAAGCTGATAAACATTGCCCAATTGAGGTATCAAGACCTTTCTCAGAGGTCCTTCATCTCAGGCCCCCTGTTGGACTCCAGCTTCCCTTGGGAGTTGAACTTTGTCCTCGAGAAACTTACCCTTCCTCCTTTTGAGCCTGTGGCTTCCATGAACTTGAAGTTCTTATCATGGAAGACGCTCTTCTTGGTGGCCATTACTTCTGCTCACAGAATTTCCGAGCTCCAGCCCTTATGTGTAAAATCCCTTATCTGATTTTTCACAAAGAATGAGTAGCTCTTCGCACGAATCCTAAGTTTCTCCGAAAGTGGTAGCAGAGTCTACCTTAAATCAGTCTATTGAGTTACCTGCCTTTTTCACGCAGTACTCTAACCAAGGAGAATACTTGCTCCATACCATGGATGTCCACAGGATTCTGAGATACTACACCGATAGAACGAAGGATCTCAGAAAGACTGATCAGTTGTTCGTCTCTTTTGCTCACAAAAGGGAAGGCAATGCTGTCTCCAAGCAATGCCTATCAAAGTGGTTGGCTCATTGCATCACTTTCTGTTATGACAAGTACAACAAGACCCTACCGGGTCAAGTCAGAGGTCACTCCTCTCATGGAGTAGCAGCCTCTGTGGCTTGTTTCAAGAATGTGTCTACGGCAGACATCTGTGCTGCCGCCACTTGGACTTCCGTCCATACCTTTACGAAACATTACAGTTTGGACATTGCCTCTCGCCGTAGAGCAGGCTTCAGGTTAGCTGTCTTGCATGACCTCCTATCTTGAGGTTTGCAAGGTTGTTTGCTACTTCTTGGAGTAGTTCCTCCTTCCGGTGCCTTTCATTTGTTCCAGACTGCTTGGGATTCTGTCCCATATGTAATTACCTACTGCAAGAGCCCTCTCGGAGTAAGATAGTACAGTTACATAAGAACTTACCGTAACAGTAGATCTTGAGAGAGGCTCTTCAGTAAATAACTCTCTGCCCTCCATCCCCTAGGCTTTTCAGCTCCTTTTCCATTGAGAAATATCTGCTCTCTCTCGTCCGGGCCTTCCGGGCCTGTAGTGAGAAAGAACTGGAAGGCGGGCGTCCCAGGACTGCCCCTTTATACAGGCGTCGTCTGGCGCGGTCACCTGGCGATGAGGCGGTCCCGCCAGGACTGCTAGCTAGAAATTTTCCGTGGGGTCCTGCCACCTGCGACGTCAGTCCTATATGTAATTACCTACTGCAAGAGCCTCTCTCGAAGATCTACTGGTACGGTAAGTTCTTACATAACTGTACTTTTTCTCCCTAAAGTAGTAGCCGAGTCTACCCTAAATCAGTCCATAGAGTTACCTGCCTTTTTTACGCAGTACTGTAATCAAGGGGAGTATTTACTCCATTCTATGGATGTTCACTGGATTCTGAGATACTGCACCAACAGGACGAAGGATCTCAGAAAGACTGATCAGTTGTTCGTCTCTTTTGCTCACAAAAGGGAAGGCAATGCTGTTTCCAAGCAATGCCTGTCTAAGTGGTTGGCTCATTGCATCACTTTCTGTTATGGCAAATACAACAAGACCCTCCCGGGTCAAGTCAGAGGCCACTCCACTAGAGGAGTAGCTGCCTCTGTGGCTTATTTCAAGAATGTGTCTGCGGCAGACATCTGCGCTGCCGCCACCTGGACTTCCGTCCATACCTTTACGAAACACTACAGTTTGGATGTTGCCTCTCGCCATAGAGCAGGTTTCAGGCTGGCTGTTTTGCAAGGCCTCCTGTCTTGAGACTTGCACAACCAGAACTACCTTTTGGAGTAGTTTTCCTCCTCCCGGGTGCTTCTCTTTGTTCCAGACTGCTTGGGATTCAATCCTATACATAATTACCTACTGCAAGAGCCCTCTCGAAGTAAGATAGTACAGTTACGTAAGAACTTACCGTAACAGTAGATCTTCAAGAGAGGCTCTTGCAGTAAGTAATACCTTCCCGCCCTCCATCCCCCTAGGCTTTTTCAGCTCCTTTTCCATTGAGGGGAATACCTGCTTCTCTCTCGTCCGGCCTCTTTTGGCCTGTGTCGGGAAAGAACTGGAAGGCAGGCATCCGGGACTGCCCCTTTATACCGACGTCTCCTGACGCTGGTCACATGACGTGGGGGCGGTCCCTCGCCAGGGACTGCTAGCTATAAATCTTTCCGTGGGGTCCTGCCGCCTGCCAGTGTCAGTCCTATATGTAATTACCTACTGCAAGAGCCTCTCTTGAAGATCTACTGTTCTGGTAAGTTCTTACATAACTGTACTTTAGTTTTTTTCAGTGAATTTCTGCAAAAAGTGCATGTCTTCATCGACTCCACAGCGACAAAAAGTCAAAGTGTATGTGTGGGAAGCAGATTCCAGCAAGGGACAGCCACTCTGCCTGCCTGATCTGCCTAGGCCCAAACCACCAGTCTGATGACTGCCGCAGTGCCAAAAATGTAACAGCAAAACCCACATTCAACACGCTAACTCGCTTAAAGCCTGCCTGCTAGAGAAACAACTGGCCACCATGCAGAAGACCCAGTCAGGGTATAGTTCATCCTCATCACCCAGAGAGTCTCTCCCACCCCACCCCAAAGAAAAAGATCGGGAGAAACACCATCACCGGAGAAAGCGAGAGCCAGGTGGAATCCCTTAGGTTTCCCACCAGGACTTCTGCTTCCTCCACCTCTGGCAGGAGGTCAGTCGGTCCCCAGGTACCACTGCTGTTTGAGGGTTGCTCATAAGAAGACGACCTCCTCATCACACTCCAAAGGCAAGGAGTACTCAAGGGCGTTTGTCTGTCTAAGTCCACTTGGCACACCGACCCCACAAATCCTCTCATGGGTCGACCCAAGAGGGACAGGCGTCCGCTTTGGGTAAATCTTCGGATGCTGCCCATAAGCACACAGGTTCGTCCGACAAGTACAAGAAAACGGACAATTCCACCACACGCCAGGAGGCCGTCAGGTACCGGACACCTCTCCCACCCGAATATAGGGAGACGTCAGCCTCCGAAGGTAGACTTACTACCGGACCCTCCAACTCTGCGTCGGACAAGGATCAGGCACCCCCAGCCAAAGAATGGCCATCAGCCCCTGAGGATCAGATGTCTGTCCCTGCGACCAAGGTACCGAAGGATAAAACTGAAAACCAAGGATGCCCAGCCACCTCCTCTTCCTAAGGAGCCTGATGCCTGACCACAAGGGAGCTCAGCTCCACAGGAAGAAAGTCAGTCAGACCTGGTGCCAGAGGCACCAGTAGTAGAGATACCTCAGGACCGGATGCCAGCACCTGAAGGCTCACAGGGTCCGACGCCCGCCCCTCCAACCAGGTGCCTCCACCCCTGGTTGTCCCCTTGGTTGAGGTGGGGTTGCTGTTCAACGCATGGTGGAATACTATAAAAGGGGATTTACTCCTGAAACCTAGGGATCCATCCCCGATTTGGCCATTACCCGGGGATCCATCCCTTAGGCCACCTCCTTCACCGACGGAGCATCGGCTGCCAGAGGAGGAAGATAAGCGGATGCCAGGTCCAAGTGGTCAGAAAAGACACCCCTTCATCCATCCTGTTCTCCAGCGGACGCCTGCCTTTGTCCTTGGGAGAAGATGCTGGAGACTCATCCTCGGATTACTCCTCAGAGGATGAGTTACCTATCCTTTCTCTGGACCCAAGGAACTCTCCAAGGTCATCTCCTGATGAACTGTCCTTTTTGGACATTATGCGGTATATCCAAGCTCTGTACTAGTGGGACACAGAAGAGCCGGATCCCAAGAGAGACGCCATTTGGCTAAGTTCCTGGGGGCTACTGATCCTAAGCCCTTGGTCATCCCCACAACCTTCCAGGACATCACCAGATGGATGTGGATGCACCCTGTCACTACAACTGCAGTACCAAGAAAGGCAGACAGACTCTACAAATAAACCAAAAGAGGAGCCTTTCCTTGGAGAGCACCCAAAAGCCGATTCCATGGTGCTGACAGCCGCACAGGGTAGGGCAAAGCAACCCAGGCATATGAGTGGCCAGCCTCTGGACCCAGAGTCCAAAAAGCTGGATCAGATGGGCCATAAAGTATAGTCCTCGGCCACCTGTACAGTCAGGTTGTTAAACTTTCTGGCTGACATGGTGATTTATCAGAAGTCACTTTGGACAAAGGCAATGGACGTGGCTAAGGCCCAGCCAGACTCGGAGGGGAAGGCAGAACTCCTGGCTGTCATCCAGTCAGGGATGGATGTCGATAAGCATGTGCTAAGGAGCTCTTACGATCTGGCAGACATGGCAGTCAGGGCAGCTGCGACAGATATCTGCATAATGAGGCATGCTTGGCTAAGGGTTTCAGGTTTCCGACGAGACTTACAGGTTGCCATTCTGTACGCTCCTTTTCAGGGACCAGTCCTTTTTGGTCAGGAAACTGAGAAGCTTATAACTGGCCTGCAGGACTCCGGTAAAGTAGTATCTGAGGTCCACCGAATGTATAGATCAGAACCGTAGGCCACCCAACGCCGTCCTTTTCAAAAAAAATCAAGGACAGCAGGAAAGACACCAGCCACAGCATAAGGGAGGCTTCAAAAGAAGAGGCCCCCCTGTGCCTTCAAGTGCCCAAGGCCCCAGAAATCCCAAAGCGCCCAGACCTCCCTTGCTCATACCCTCCAACACGGCATGACTCACTGTCGAGCCCCCCTCCACCAGAGCCAGTGCAGGGGGAGGCAGTAGGAGGCAGATTCTCCCTTTACTTATCCAGATGGTCCAGTATCACGTTGGACCAATGGGTCCTCCATATAGTGGAGAGAGGATACACTCTAGAGTTTATTCAGATCTCACCAGTCCCCTTCCTCTGCTCACCGTCCCATGCACTCCTCCTGCAGGCAGAGATACAGGCCTTCTTAAACAAGAAAGCCATCTAGGAGGTCCCCTTTGCCCAAAGAGGTAAGGGATTTTACTCCCATGCCTTCATTGTCCCAAAGAAGATGAAAGACCTCTGTCCCAGTCTGGATCTGAGCCAACTGAACACTTTCATTGAATACAAGCAGTTTCGAATGGTAACTTTAGCCAGTCTGTTGCCCATGCTCCATCAAGGAGACTGGCTTTGCTCCCTGGACATGCAGGATGCATACATGCATATCAAGATCCCGCCGTCCCGAAGGAAGTACCTTCGCTTTACCTTCCAAGGGGGGTACTACCAGTTCAGTGCACTGCCATTCAGTCTGTCATCAGCACCAAGAGTCTTTACCAAGTGCCTGGCAGTAGTGGCGGCGGCCCTCAGGAGAAGAGGATCACTTTGTCTACTCCTACCTGGACGATTGGCTTCTTACAGCTCCAGCAGAAGACCAATTGAACAGTACTTTGGAGGAGACATTCAGTCTGTTCAAGACTCTGGGCATTACCCTAAACCTGCCCAAGTCACACCCATGGCCCACTCAAAGGCTACAATACATAGGAGCAGTCCTGGACACTGTCCAAGGAAAAGGCTTTCTGCCCGCAGACGAGGCATCCAGGCAAAGAGAAGTCGCTCACAGGGTGAAGGACTTGGACATGGTCCCAGCAAGGGTGGTTCTGCAGCTTCTAGGTCATATGGTGCAGCCATAGCCACAGTTCCCCTCACATGTTTGAACATGAGGATCCTGCAGTGGCACCTCAGGGTTCAGTGGGACCAGGGCACGGATGATCTAGAGGAGCCCATTTGGATCTCTCACACAGTCTGTCAGTCCCTGACCTGGTGGGTCACCCCAGCTCATTTGGGCATAGGAGTTCCCTTCCAGTGACCCAGGCCACAACAGATCCTTACTACAGATGCCTCAGGACTGGGATGGGGAGCACAGCTTGCTGCTCATCAGACGAGGGGTTCTTGGAGTGCAGCGTAACAGTCTCTCTACATAAATATTCTGGAAATCAGAGCAGTACTGTATGCCCTTCAAGCCTTCCAAGGCCGCTCCTGGTCCAGTTGGACAGTAGCCCAGTAGTCTTATATCTCAACAAGCAAGGGGGTAAGCACGCTTATCCCCTGTGTGGAGAGGTAATGATGGTATGGACTTGGGCTCTGGATTACAGCCTGGAAGTCATGGCAATACACGTTCCAGGGATTCACAATGTCCTCGCAGACAGCCTAAGCCATTCCCTGTCTCAGAACCACGAGTGGGAACTACAGCAAGAAGTCGTAGACGGCCTCTTCGAAAGGTGGGGGTCAGCCAGAACTGGACATCTTTGCATGCCCACACAATGCCAAACTGCCCAGTTTCTGCTCACTAGATCCGGGGCCTGGTGTTTTTTGGCGAGACGCATTGTCCCTCTCTTGGACAGGGAGATTTCTGTATGCCTTCCCTCCCTTTCCCCTCATTCAGCGGGTCCTGCTCAAGTTGTAAGCAGAAGGAGCCCAGATGATACTGGTAGTGCCTTTCTGGCCACAACAGATTTGGTTCCCACTGTTGCAACAGCTGGCATCAGGACTGCCAGTTCCGTTGCCCCTCTCCACTCACTTGCTCTCCCAAGAGCAAGGGACATTGGTCCATTCGTCCCTGTGGTCCCTGCATCTGCATGCATGGCTTCCATGGACTTAGCTAGGGATTGATTTTGTGTATCCCTTAGAGTGGCAGAGGTACTCATGGCAGCAAGAAACCCTCTACCAGGGCCACATATGCCATGAAATGGAAGTGTTTCTGCTTGTGGGCGTTCCACCATTCCTTAGATCCCCTCAATTGTCCAGTGGAATCTGTGCTGGAGTATCTTCTCTACCTATTGGACTTGGGCCTCAGCTACTCATCCATTAAGGTGCACCTCTGTGCTCTGTCAGCTTACCATGCACCAATGATGGGAAGACTCTGGCACAGTTGGACATCTGCAAGACCTTCCTAAGAGTCCACACAGAAGGGCCCCTAGACGTTCTGCTAGCACCTCCCTCCTAGTCCCCCACTGTAGGCCCTCACTAGGTCAAAGGTCCTTCCGCTATCGAGCACCCGTTTGGCTAAACAGCCTGCCACCCTCCATCTCCCTGGTCCTCAGTCTTGGCCAATGTCAAGACAGTCTCAACACCCTGTTCCTTGACTCCACAGCCTGTGACTGTAATTAATATTTCATCTCCCTTTCTGAATCTCAAAAGGAGGCTTATTTTAAACAGGTTGTAGCTCTAGTGCAGTGAGGAAGGCTGCAAGAAAGGGACAAAATGTTCTGCTTTATTTCATGATTAATTTCCCAGGTCCTTCAATTTCATTGTATATAAACTATGACTCGGGGTCCATTTAATGATGCTCCGAAACTGTAACCTGTCATATTTTTTTTGTTTGTTTTTAGTTGTTTAACCAGGAGTAGCACACTAAGCCGAAAGCTTTTTTAACAGGAGCGACCTGGGAGCACATGTCATAACCTGTCATATTTACATAACTATGTCCCAGGATCTACTTTGATCCCTGATGCTATAACCTGCCAATGTATATATCCCTGTGTTGTATAACCTATGTATTGTACTGTTAATGTTATGTTTGTTTTTCTTTTTTTTTCCGACGTGGAGCCTTTGCATAGGAGTCTGTGACTTAAAGAACTGTAATTCTGATTCTCTTCAATAAATAAATAAATAAATAGATATCTTGCATATCAAACCCCCAGGAGAGACCCAGTGCCACCTTGGGACCACCTGTTTGTCTTGGAAAGGCTCACCTTGCCCCCCTTTGAACCAGCCGCAAGTTATGAGCTACGCCTTCTCTCTTGGAAGGCGTCATTTTTAATTGCTACTACCTCAGCCTGAAGGATTTCTGAGCTGCAGGCTCTGATGTGTAAAGAGCCTTATCTTATTTTTCACAGGGACTGAGTAGCCCTGCGTACAAACCCTAAGTTTCTACCAAAGGTAGTGTCTGAATTCACATTGAACCAGGACATCCAACTACTAGTTTATTACCCAGAGTACTCAAACAGAGGGGAGGCATTGTTGCACACTCTGGATGTACATAGAATCCTGCGTTACCATTTGGCAAGGACCATTTCTGCCAGAAAGACGGACCACTTATTTGTCCCCTTCACCCACAGAAAGGTTGGGGCCCCCGTGACTAAACAAACACTAACTAAGTGGTTTGTGCATTGCATTATGTTCTGCTACCAGCAGCACAACAAGCCCTTACCAGGACCAGTTAAGGATCATTCCACCAGAGGGATAGCGACATCCTTCACTTCCCTTCGAAACGTTTCATCAGCGGACCTCTGTGCGGCCGCTACTTGTGGTTCAGTGCACACTTTTGTTAGGCACTACAGTCTGGACATTGCTTCCAGGAGGAGAGCAGGTTTCGGCCTAGCGGTCCTTCAAGGATTCCTCTCCTAATTTCCTACAGCGTACCAAATTTGTCCTCCACCCTTCCGACCTGGGTCTCTTTTTGGGCACTGCTTGGGACTCGGTCCTAATGGTATTACATGCTGCAAGAACTCCCCCTCGAAGTGAGATAGTACAGTTACGTAAGAACTTACCATAACAGTAGATCTTCGAGAGGAGCTCTTGCAGCAGGTGGCTTTCCCATCCACCTGCCCCTAGGGACAGTTTTCATTATTTTCTCTTTGGAGATAGGAGATCTCCTCAGTTCTCCGTCTGTTTTTCAGACGGTTCTCAGGTGGGAGAACTAAGGTGGTGCCAGGGGACTGCCCCATTTGTACCACGTCTGACTGGGTGGAGCCAATGTTGGGAGTGGCCCCCCACCACAGACTGCTAACTAGAAGATTTTTCTGTGGGGTCCTAATGCCTGGTGGCCTTAGTCCTAATAGTATTACCTGCTGCAAGAGCTCCTCTTGAAGATCTGCTGTTATGGTAAGTTCTTGCGTAACTGTACTTTTCCCTCCCCCCAGACAAGGAGTCTCATAGAATTGACCTTTGGGGTAAGAGGGCTTATGCTTCCTCCACCCTGGGGTTAAGGATTGCAATTTACCTCTCTCACATAGTGAAGTATCAGAACACCAACTGGAAAAAGGGCAAGGCTGCTGCCCAAGCCCTTCCAGAATGCTCTCAGAAGTAGGAGCTTCTCCAGTGCTTATAGATCACGGAAGATATCAGTAAGCACCTTCTTAGGGCTCTTTATGACTTGGCAGATACTGTTGCCAGGGCTGCTGCCACAGCCATATGCTTACATAGGCACTCCTAGTTGCAGGTTTCTGGCTTTGCCATGGACGTCCAGCAAAAGGTGCTGAACGCCCCTTTTAATGGGACCAAGCTTTTTGGCCCGGATGTCCAGGATATAATTATTGATGTATAGGCCTCAGGCAGAGACATTAAGTACGTCCACTCGCTGTACCATACTAAGTCACAGCAGAAAGGCAGACAGCACCCTCCTTTTCATTGGGCACCTAACAGACTGGAAGCAGCCTCAAGGCCTCAAGGAAAAAGGAGAGGCTCAGCTGCCCTCCTCCCTCCAATGCTGGAGCCACTGCCAAGTGTCCCAGGGGTGACAGATCAGCCTTCGTGGCTGGATCCGCCTCAGCTTGACTCCTTGCCAGACCTCCCCTCTTCTGGGCCCCGGTCAAGAGGTGGTGGTCGAGGTTGGTTCTCCCTCCATGTAGATCAGTGGAGAACCAAAACATCAGACGCTTGGATATTGCAATTTATAGAAAGGGTCACACCTTGGAGCTCAAGGAGTACCCTCCAGAAACTCCTCCACTGCCCTCCAACTATCCCTCAGCCCACTTGTCCGTGCTCTGGGAGGAAGTACAATCTCTCCTATAGTAAATTAATAAATTCTAACTGAGCTAAGCTATTACTGATATTATTGCATTATTTGTTTTATTATTGTTTTAACTGTATCTGTGTGTGTTTTTGTACTCTGTTGCTTGTTTTGAATATGAGGCACCCAGAGCCTCCAGGTTTGGGCGCCATAAAAAGAAACTCTGCCTTGGCTCCTGCATAAACAGGCCATAGAGCCTGTGTCCAGGTGTCAGAGGAACAAAGGGTTTTATTCTAGGTTCTTTCTGTTTCCCAAAAGACTGGAGATTTGAGGTCTATACTGGATCTAAAGGACCTCAATTTATACGTCCAGTACAAAAAGTTCCACTTGGTAACTTTGCTGGGTCTGATGCTCCTGCTAAAGCAGGGCAACTGGTTGTGCTCTCTGGACATGCAGGATGCCTACCTGCACATTTCAGTGTTGCCACGGTGTTACCTCCTCACAGGAGGGTCCTCCGGTTCCTTTTTCAGGGTGAACACTGCCAGTTCAAGGTGCCGCCCTTTGGCTTATCCTCTGCGCCACGGGTCATTACCAAGTGTTTAGCAGTTGTAGCCACAGCCCTCAGGAGGGAGGGAATGTATGTCTTCCCTTATCTGGATGACTGGCTCTTAAAGGCTACGTCCAGGGACAGGCTTCTGGAGACCTTAAACAGGACCCTCCAGCTGTTCCTTTCCCTGGGCATCAGTCAATTTGCCCAAGTCGGTCCTGGTTCAGTCCCAGAGACTGCAATATATAGGGGAAGTTCTGCACTCGGCGCAGGGGAAAAATTTCTTGCCTCTGAACAGGGCAGAGTGTCTCATGGCTCAGGCCCAGGAGGTGGCCCAGAGTTAGCCTATCCCCGCCAGACTGTATCTGAGACTTCTGGGTTTAATGGCAGCTGCTATTCCCACTGTTCCTCTGGCCAGACTCCACATGCGCACCCTTCAGTGGACCCTCAGGGTGCAGTGGGACCAGCGAACAGATGAATTGGATCAGTTAGTCCTAGTCTCCTCTCCTGTTCAGCAGGTGCTTCAGTGGTGGATGGATCCCTAGAACCTTTTGCAAGGGGTCCCATTCCAAAGATTCCCTCCCCTCGGCAGATCTTCACCACGGGGATGGGCTAGGGTGCCCATTTGGGTCCCTTTCAGACACAGGGCTCTTGATCCCAGGTCGAGGCCTCCCTGCACACCACTGTCCTGGAGATGCGGGCGGTTCTGTATGCCATGCAGACCTTTCAGAATCATCTTCTGCCAGGGTAGTTGCTGATTCAGTCTGACAACCTCTGTGTAATGTACTACATCAACAAGCAAGGGGGAACTCATTCATACCCTGTGTGCAGGGAGGCCATGAGAGTATGATATTGGGCTGTGGACCACAGTCTGACCCTCCCAGCGGTCCACATCCCAGGAGTGCTAAACACTCTGGCAGATGGCCTCAGCTGGATGCAGTCTGGCATGCACAAGTGGGAGCTTCTCTCATCTGCCGCAGATGAGCTGGTCGACAGATGGGGTCATCCAGAGTTGGATCTTTTTGCGCCCACACAATGCAAAACTGACCAATTTCTGCTCACTCGATCCAGGGCCTAGAGTTTTCTGGTGAAATGCGTTGTCCCTCTCCTGGAGTGGGAGGTTTCTTTATGCCTTCCCTCCGTTTCTTCTGATCCAGAGGGTGCTCATCAAGCTACGGATGGAGGGAGCCACCATGATCCTAGTGGTCCCTTTCTGGCCTCGCCAGATATGGTTTCCTCTTCTTCAGTAGCCGGCAGAGGAACCTCCGGTCCCTCTTCCTTTCTGCAGGAGACTGCTGACCCAGGATCGGGGAACTCTGGTTCATCCCAGCCTCAAGTCCCTCCATCTACACGCTTGGCTCCTGAGGACATAGTGATCGCCTGATTCGGAGTCTCTAATAGAGTGACGGATGTCGTCATGGCCACTGGAAAGCCTTCCACTCATGCCACTTACGCCATGAAGTGGAAGCGGTTTGCCATCTGGGCTGCCAAGCATCAGCTGGATCCTTTCATCTGTCTGGTGAACCAGATTCTGAACTACCTGATCTCCCTGTCTGATTCAGGTCTCCAGTACTTCTCCCTCAAGGTGCACCTTTCCGCCATCTCTGTTTTCCATGAGCCTGTGGGTGACCACACGATAGTGCAGCTGGATGTCTCCTGTACATTTTTGATGGCCATCCTGCATCTGAAACCTCCAATCTGCTCTCCTGTCCTGGTTTGGGACTCATTCCTATGGTGTAACCTGATGACTGAGATACCCCCAAAGAAGATAGAACAGTCATGTAAGAACTTACCATAACGGTAGATCTTTGAGAGGATCTCAGTCATCAGGTCTGTTTCCCTTCCACCATCCCCCTATGTGGGGCTTCTTACTGGAACTGGCTACTTGGTGTATCTGGTCTTCTTTATAGGCCTGGGCAGCTCTCTCTCTCTTCTCTGTCCCCTATGGCATGGACTTTGCTCCCTTAGTCTTCAGAGGAAAGAACCGAGGAGGGAGCGGGGTTGCTCACAACTTTATAGAGTAGGTGATGTTGTCACATGACATTGGCGTGGGCGGCCCCAGTTGTACTGCTAAAAATTTTCCGTGTGGATTCCCCCTCACCAACAGTGAAGTTCCTACGGTGTAACCTGATGACCAAGATCCCCTCGAAGATCTACTGTTATGGTAAGTTCTTACGTAATTGTTCTATCTTCAAGGGAATCTTCTGCAGCAGGCCATGCCTTCCCTCTCTCCTTCTCCCTGGACCTGAGAGGTCTTACTGTGTTTGTACTGCAGAGAAGTGCAAGATAATGCATATGGGGCACAAAAACACTGGAACAACATTTCAGTTGGGGGGGGTGAGGATATAGCATGCACCAAGCAGGAAAGGGACCTTGGGGTTATTATCTCCAATGACCTTAAAGTAGGGAAACAGTGCAACGAGGTAGCAGGTAAAGCAGATAGGATGCTGGGATGCATAGACGGGCATCATCAGCAGGAAAAGGGAGATCATAATTCCACTATACAAGACATTAGTGAAGCCCCACCTGGAGTACAGTGTACAGTTCTGGAGACCTTACCTACGTAAGGACATAGACAGGGTAGAGAAGGTTCAGAGGAGGGCAACAAAGATGGTACAGGGATTACATCACAAGTCCTCTGAAAACAGGCTATATGTACTCCCTGGAGGAGGGGAGGGAGAGAGGGATATGATAGAGACATTCAAGTACCTTACAGGGAGAAACAGGGTGCAGGAATACACTATTTTCCAGTGAAAAAGATGTTCCAGGACTAGAGGGCATGGGATGAAGTTGAAGGGAGGGCGAATTAGAGGAAATGTGAGGAAGCATTTCTTCACGGAAAGGGTCGTGGACAAGTGGAACACCCTGCCAGAGGAAGTGGTGGGGGCTGAAACAATCACAGGATTTAAGAATGCATGGGATAGACATTAGGGAATTCTGGAGGTCAGGGGTAAGGGGTAACAGACTTCTAGAAAAACATAAAGTGAACTTACAGGCTTAAATGGGCAGACTGGGTGGGCCATAGGCCCTTATCTGCTGACAGTGTCTATGTATCTATGTATCCTCCTTTCCTTTGTCGGGACCTTTGGTCCCTGCTTGGTTCCCTCTGCTGGGACTAGAAAGCTTATGGTCTCCAGCAGGAGCACTGAGAAGGGCACTTGGGCCGCCCACTTTTATAGGACTGGTCGATGTCAGCGTATGATGTTGGAGTGGGTGGCACCCTTGTAGGCTGCTTGCTAGAAAGGTTTCTGTGTGGTCCTAGTGCCTGGCAGCTATAGATCCATAGGTGTGGCCTGCTGCAAGACATCCCCTAGCAGAGCTACTGTTATGGTAAGTTGTTAACATAACTGTACTTTACAGGTGAATAACCTATTTGTATCTTATTAAATGAAAAAGATGTAATTTGTAAAAAATAAAAAAATAATAATGAATGACTAAATAACTAAAGCCCTGTTTGGCCTCTTCTTCTGTTAGGAGTACACCCCCTTTCCTTTATTGTGTTAGGGTATGTCCTTATTAGTGGCTATATTCAGTTTCAAACAACATGAAGTCTTGCTGTATTCTGACTATTGCAGTGATATCCAGCCTTTGAACTGCCCCGGAGAGGAAAGAGTTAACTTTCCATGCAAGGCATGGAACGTTGAGCTCGAGCTCGGTCTGTTGTTGTTTGAACCCAAACCGTCAGATTCTTTACTCCGCCTCACTGAACAGTCGCTCTGGAGATTTCTCCTTTGCTCGGTTCAATTTAGTCGGTTAAAGTGTCATTTTCTCTCGGTTTCAACCGAATTTATTCCATGTAACCTGTCGGTTCAGTCTCTGTCTGTGGTACCGTGAGTACTAGATAGGTTTACTATTGTTTGCTTCTGTGTGGAACTTGTAAACATTGAATCGGTTCAGTTTGAACCGATCAGGTCTGTTTAAAAGAAGTTTTTTCTACTTTTAGAGTGTGGTGACCGGTCCTTATCGGTTCTAAAAAAACTGGATTTCTTTATGGTTTTTTCCACGACCCGTAACACGGTCAGGAACCGATAAGGGTGTCTTGCCTGGCGGATTGCCGAAAAAAGGGTAAGTTTGGTTAGGACTGGCCGTGTCTGAGAAACCCAAGGAAAAAACGGGCCCACTGGGTTTCAACACTGTAGTGTGTGTGGGAAGCCTTTGCTAAGGCTGACCCCACCCCTGTGTTATTGTCTGGGGTTTGACCACCTCGATTCAGACTGCCAGATTTGCAAAATTTTCCCTCAGCTACCCTGGAAAGAGAGTAGGTAGGCTGAGGGAAAGGAGCTAAAGTCCGCTGACCTGGATGGCCAGCCGGTTGGTTCCAACCGACCAGAAGGAGTGCCCTCTGACCAGGCGAAAACTTCTTGAGCAAAGAGAACCGACTCTGAGGAGTCTGTTCTGGTTAAAAGAAAAAGAAGGGATAAGTCAGCCGGTTCGGATCCACAAGTTCTTTCTCCGACTGCTGATGAAATAGCCAAAGCGATAAGGATTGTTCAATCACTAACCCCGGTTCCGGCCGAACCGGCACCATCGGTTAGGGCTCGGTTCGGTCTGTCCCCCTGGTTCCGGATTATAATTTAGAGGATTTTTATGAACCGGAGGAGGAGGAAGGAGAGTATGAGGATAGTGATGGTGATTGTGAAAGTCTGGATGTGCCTCTCCCCAGATAGACCTTCAGGGGTTTCTCCTCATAAGCTTTCTGAGTCCCCTTCTCATTTTATGTTTTATAAAAAAGTGGCTGAAACTCTTCAGCTTCCTATGGAAGAAGCTGTAGAGGATCAGGAGGAGCCTGATTATGTTGAGATGATGGATATCCCAGAGTCCAGGAGGCTGTCTATTCCCCTTCATAAGTCTTTTGGGAAACAGACAACAAAAATTTTTACAGACTCCTAATTCTGTACCTCCTGTGGACAAGAGAATGGACAAGAGGTATACTCTTTCAGGCTCAGATGCGGAGTTCCTTTCCCAGCAATGCAGCCATGTTGGGGTAGTGCAGGCTGCTGCCTGTGATAAGGCAAATATACCCTTGGCTTCACACCCCAGATAAGGACTCCAGGAGGATTGATGCCATGGCAAAGAAACAGTACATGGCAGCATCTTTGGGACTCAGGCAGGCTAATTATATGGCCTACACAGCTAGATACCAGAAGTCTAGATGGGACACTGTAATGGCTCTAACTAAACAGGTCCCTGGCCAGCTTGCCAAGGAGCTGGAGCAGGTGGCTGCAGATGGTATTGAGGCATCCAAGGTGCAATTTCATGCTGCAGTGGACTCCAATGATGTTTCGTCTAGAGTCATGGCTACATCTGTGGCGCTTCGTAGGATGGTTTGGCTCAGATGTACTAGCCTGTCTCAGGATACCCAGACTAAGGCCATGGATTTTCCTGTTGTGGGTAATTCTCTGTTTGGGGAGCAAACAGAGAACTACATGAAGAAAATGGATGAATACAGGACCACCTATAGGAGTGCTCAGGTCAAGGAAAGGCAAGTCACTCCCCAGAGGCAGCATTCCAGGGGCAGGGGCAGGCCTTTTCATAGGCCTTTCTACCAAGCCCAGGCCTCCTCTTCCGCCTTTGCCCAGAGGGGGGTTCTTCAGAGGGAGAGGCAGACGGGGTACAAGCAGGCTGCTACCACCCCTCAGCCTAAAGCCTCTGCCAAACAGGCACCCTGATGGGTTTGCCTGGGCCGATTCTCCACCACCAGTAGGGGGCAGGCTGGCTTACTTTGTCCAGGACTGGATGTCTTTAACATCAGACAAATGGGTCCTGGAAGTAGTAAGCCAGGGACTGGTTCTCAGCTTCAAAAAAATTCCCAAGATGAGAACCAGATCCTTTCCACCTGCAAATCCTTCAGAGACATTTGCCCTAGAGGCAGAGGTCTCTTCCCTCTGGGCTCTGAGAGCCATAGAAAGGGTTCCACCCCTACACAAGGGAAAAGGATTGTACTCCAGGTACTTCCTAACTCCCAAAAAGACAGGAGAATGGCGGCCCATCCTGGATCTCAGATATTTAAGCAAGCACCTTTTAAAGCCAAAGTTCAAAATGGTGACTCTGGGAATAATTCTACCCTCTCTAAGGCCAGGAGACTGACTAGTTTCCCTGGACCTCAAGAATGCCTATTTCCACATTCTTATCAGAAGCTCCCACCGAAAGTACCTCAGGTTCGAGTTGCCCTCAGGCCACTATCAATTCAGAGCAATGCCCTTTGGCCTAACTTCAGCTCCAAGGGTGTTCACAAAATGCCTGGCAGTAGTGGTTGCTTTCCTAAGGAGAAAAAAGATCTCCATCTTTCCATACCTGGACGACTGGCTCATAGTAGGTCAGTCTCCAGACCAAGTCAAGTCACACCTTCAGATAACTCAGCAACTGCTCACTTCTCTAGGATTCCTTCTGAATCTTCCAAAGTCAGTTTTGCAGCCAGTGCAGCTCCTCACCTTCATAGGGGCAGAGCTGGATACAATAAAGGCAAGAGCCTTCCTTCCCTGGACAGGGCAAGGACCCTTGTTACACTGGCCTCTTCATTCATCCTCCAGGTGTCTCGACCAGTAAGGCATTTTCTGTAGCTCCTGGGCCACATGGCTGCCTCTACAGCAGTGGTCCAGGGAGCAAGATTTCAAATGAGGGACATTCAGTTCCACTTAAGAGCCTTCTGGTCCCAGAGAAAGGATTCTTTGACCAAGCTAATCCCAGTGACTCGAACCCTGATCCAGGCCTTGCAGTGGTGGCAGGATCAGGACAACCTAAGACAAAGAGTTCCCTTTGTCACTCAGTCTCATTCGTTGATCCTTACTACAGATGCTTCCCTCTTGGGCTGGGGAGTCCACTTGGGGGATCTAACCACCCAAGGGTTGTGGTCACCTCAAGAATCTCTGCTTCACATCAATCTCTTGGAACTCAGAGCAGTGTTTCTAGCACTTCAAGTTTTTTCCAAGTCTGTTCAGAACAAAGTAGTTCAGATCAGGACAGACAATACCACCACAATGTGGTACATCAACAAGCAGGGGGCACTCGGTCTATGGCCTTGTGCACAGAGGCAATGAAGTTGTGGTCTCTGGCCTATTCCCTGAATACCTCTCTGATAGCAGTGCACCTCCCAGGGAAAGACAGTGTCCTGGCAGATGCTCTCAGCAGGATTTCCCAGGGCCATCACGAATGGTCCCTAGATCCCCTGATTTTGAAAGTGATCTCCAGATGGGGCACCCCACAGATAGATCTTTTTGAAGCCCCAGACAATCACCAACTACCTCTTTTTTGCTGCAGGCCCCCAGTGTTGGGCTCAGTCCCCCTTGATGCCCTAGTTCTCAATTGGGAAGGGAAGTTCCTGTATGCTCCCCCCCCTTCCCTCTCCTGTTCAAGGTGCTAGTCAAAATCAGGTCTCAACCCTGCAAAGTGATTCTGATTGCTCTAGACTGGACCAGACAGCCCTGGTACCCTCTCTTGTTGTCCTTAGCAGTCCACCTTCCCCTGTCTCTTCCCAGGAATTACAACCTGTTAACATGTTCTCATGGGAGGGTTTGGTATCCGAATCTCAAATCTCTCAATCTCAAGGCCTGGCTCTTGAAGAGTTAGAGTTTGCTGATTTGCATCTCTCTCAAGGTGTTTTGGATATTTTAAAGGCTTCTCGAAAGCCTTCCACCAGAAAGACCTACAACTCGAAGTGGAAAAGATTTACTATATGGTGCTCTGGGAAGCATATTTCTCCAGAGTCTGCTGGCTTGCCCACAGTCATTGACTATATGGTTCATCTCAATAGCTTGGGACTCAGACCAGCTACACTAAGAGTGCATCTGGCAGCTGTCTCTGCCTTCCTGTCAGCAGACAAGCACTCTTCCCTTTCAGCTCATCCTGTATTCTGTAAATTTTTCAAGGGATTGCTGCATACCAATCCTCCCTTCAGGGACCCTGCCCCTGCTTGGGATCTTAATGTTTGCATTGCTCAGCTTATGCAACCCCCTTTTGAGCCTTTGTCCTCAGCAGAGCTTAAGTACTTGACTTGGAAAACTGTGTTCTTGGTAACCATCACTTCTGCCAGACGCATAAGTGAGTTACAGGCCCTGTCTGTGGAGCCTGATTTTATCTCTTTCTACAGAGATAAGGTGGTTCTCAGGACTAATAGGAGGTTTTTGCCTAAGGTGGTTTCAGATTTCCACCTTAACCAGTCTATGTCTCTTCCTGTTTTCTTCACTGACCATTCCTCCTCTGGAGAGAGGAGGTTGCACAGCTTGGATGTGAAAAGGGCCCTTAGCTACTACATAGAACACACCAAGGGTCACAGGTTTGACTCCCCCCAACTGTTCCTCACTTATGGTGAGGTTGGTAAGGGAGAACCTGCCACTAAGAGATCTATTGCCAGGTGGATTGTCTCTTGTATACAATTCTGCTATGAAAAATTAGGTAGGATCCCACCCTCAGGCCTGAGGGCTCACTCTACCGGAGGTACAGCTGCTTCCCTGGCTGCTGCCAGGGATATTCCTATCTTAGAGATTTGTCAAGCAGCCACCTGGAAAACAGTACATACTTTCACCAAGCATTACTCTCTGGATATCCAGGCTAGGAGTGATGCTCGGTTCGGCACAGTTGTGCTCCAGAGCCTATTCCCAAAGTAGGTTCTGTCCCTCCTCCATGGAGGTACTGCTTGGTAGTCTGCAATAGTCAGAATACAGCAAGACTTCATGTTGTTTGAAGAAAAAATTACTCACCTTAGTAATGTTGTTTCTTCTAATGGAGTCTTGCTGTATTCTGACCTCCCCGCCTCCCCTCTCAGAACCTGGGTTTTGGGATGTGGGTGGGCAGGAACAGTGTCGGTACCCTAGAGGTGCCCTCCACCCTTTTAATTTTGGGTATGTGTTGTGTTTTGTTTTTTGGGTTTCCTGACTTGAGTCTTTGCCTTGGAACCAAAAAACCTTTTTATTAGATTTAGTTGCCAGTTGGCTAGTGTAAGTTTACAATTTCCACACAGGATGCCCAGTGAGTTTAGCTCGTAAAGATCTGATGGTTTGGGTTCAAACAACAACAGACAGAGTCTCAACCGAGCTCGAGCTCAGAGTTCCATGCCTTGCATGGAAAGTTAACACTCTCCTCTCCGGGGCAGTTCAAAGGTTGGATATCACTGCAATAGTCAGAATACAGCAAGACTCCATTAGAAGAAACAACATTACTAAGGTGAGTAATTTTTTCTTTCAGTTTATTCCTGGACTGGCAGCATATGTCTGTCACGATGTGCATCACCATTTGATGGATTCAGTCATATGACTTTACTTCAACCTGCAGGTTGTCTTTCAGCCAGTTCAAGGGAGCATCTGTCCTGTGGGACAAGCTAGTTTGTGTAAACTTCAAGTCAAGTATAGGTTATATCTTTCCCTTCTCCAGGGGAAGAACCAGAGATATCTCCTGTGGCCATGTGCCATGGGGCGCACCATTTTTGTGTTCCCAAGCATCAGGGGTTTTCCAGTCTGTTGGTGCAGAACTTAATTGCTTTACTATATATGAGTGTGGGATTTTTGTTCACTCTTTTGCGGCTTGCCAGCCTTCTTTGTTTGAGAGTTTCCCCTTTTTTCTTTGTAGTGACGGGTATTAGCTGTATTGCTAATGATAGGCTTGATTTTCTTTGCCCTTTTCTTTCACCAAGTGCACAGTCTCTATGGAGTCCTTTCCTGTGTTTTTTTTTCCAATTGGATTTTGGGAAATAAACACTAGGGATGCTGTTTTATCTCTTCAGACTGTTACTTTTATCCACAGGGAAGCTTTTTCCCCACTGGATACTTCTTGGCATTTGGGTACTCATAGCCTATCCTTTTACAAGTCTGGGATACTGTCCAGTACCTGGTACAAACCATGTGCCTGGTCTCTGTCCCATATTTTTTCATTCAGGGATTTCCATCCTTGTCTGAGGTTTGCTATCTTTAGCCTCCCGCTCAGGATACTATAATTTTATGTGTGACCTGCTGTCCTGCTCAGGGGAGGCTTCTTGGGGAAGGAAACCTCTTCCCTTCCTTCTTTTAGGTTGGAAGTTGTTTTCTATTCAGTTGTTCATTTTCACATTTTCTTTCCTTTACTGCAAGCAACCGCTTGTCTGCCATACCTTCTCTCTTTTTGCTAACAGAACTGAGGCAGTTAGGGAGTCTGCAACAGTTATGCATGTCACGCATGTGATGATGCTGGCACCATTGTTCGTGCTCTGACTGAAAAAATTTGCGACCACCTTGGTACTAGTGCCTCTGGGTCTAACACCAAAGAGTGTTGTTCTAGGGAGAAGATATCTTTTTTTTTGGGGGGTCAATTCTCTTTATGCTCCTACGCAGCCTTACCCAGACTCTCCAGGGGGTTGCTCGGCTACAGTCATGATTCCGCCTGCCTGAAGTCCTCCCTTTCTCCTCTCCATCAACTGCCTCTCCATCTGCTACCTGGCCATCCCCCCTTCGGCTCTGATTTCCCCCGAGGTTGGACCTCCTGCTCCTTCCTGGCACTCTATAATCTGGCAGAGTTACCAGGCAGGGAAGAGAGCCAGAGGTGTGAACGGAGAGATGCGGAACTGGGCATGGTTGGCTGGCCCCTATACCCCCCCTTCACCTGCTGGGAGGCAGGGACATTTTCTGTTCTGCACCGTGGTGTGACCCATACAATGGCAGCCGAGGCGCACAGGTGGGTGAGCCTCCCACCACTCAGATGCCCCCGACCCCAGAGCCCCATTAGCTGTGCCGCCCCAGGTGTTTCACCCCCAGCCAGGAGCCATCACTGAGGGAGAAATCCCCAGAACCCTCTCCATGAGAAGAGCGCAGTCCTCCAGATGCTCAATCTTCTCCTTCCCCTGCTGACCCCCTGACTGCCCGGGCTCATTCCCTAACCCAGGTCGCTGGCGTGGTGCAAGGTGTGGCGTCCAGTGCCTCAACCCTCGGTGCCACCAAGCCAGCAGGAAGATATCTTTGAAGATCCACAATGTGTAACTTTTTCTTCTAAGCGATGTGAGAAATGGTTACACTAACATTTCGCTGCTTCCTCTTTCTAGGATACTTATCACATACAATTTCTCTTAAGTTTTCACTGGTTTCTCTTCAGTTTTTTCTATTATTTTTTTCTTAATTATAATATTTTCTTTGGTCATGATTCCCTGGCCTCTTCAGCTTAAAGATTTACTGTTGGAAGGTTGGGGAGTTTGTGACCAGCACATTGTAGAGGGCATTCTTCGGAGCTCCATAGGATCCAGGGCATCGTGCAGGTGTGGACTAGGTGCAACTAGTGTGATCATACATCTCATCCCTCAGAAGAAATACCGCTACTACAGTGAGTAACACTTTCCTTTAAGCTCCCAGATCTTTACCCTTCAGATAACATTGGCATGGGGCAACAATGACACTCAGTGGTCATTCTGGAGGTATTTTCCCTAAACATTGATCTGTTTTCTTTGCTGTGGCTCTCTGGTTGTTATAAGCTGGTGGTCAGTTTCAGAAGTTGAATGATTTTCTCTTGGAGCTTTGCAACCGAAGTCCCCATTTCACTGACTGACTGTTTGTGTTTTTGTTAGTCGTATCACAGATTTGACTGAGCAGCTACACAATGTGGAGGATAAAGGCCGAGCGGAGCGAGAATCTCTGATTGACAGACTCCACCGATTGACCTCTGAAAACACTTTCATAAAACTGGAGAATGAGAGACTCAAGGTTTGTGCAACAACAGCAGCCCAGTTTAGCTGCAGCAAACAGCCTCTGGGCTGTCTTAGTTTTGGAAGAAGCCATTTTATGACACTTTTTATTTCTTTTTGTAGTGAATCTTGTCATCGAGGCACAGGTCAGGAAGCATAGAGAAAACCCAGGAGCAGTTGTAAAATTCCACAAAACTGTTTATTTGTAGTTGCAGTAACATAAAATAAAATAAACCTTTTCAGAATAACTATATACAGAAGCAAAATAAAATCTCTTGTAAAAAAAAAAAAAAAGAAATCTCCCTTTCAGCTCATCTTAGCTGTTTTTGTAAGTCTTTTTCAACCCCCATCCTTTGCAAGCATCCTATTCTAGCAAAACATTCTGTTCTCGTCAATTTTGGGCATGATCTGCTAGAACAGTGAGCTTCCTGAAGTCCCCACAGCAGCTGCAAAAGGCTGACATTTGTACTCGAGTAACCTCTACTCTTCTACAGTCATCTCAAATCATAAATATATATATATATATATATATATATATATATATACACATTTCAACAGTAACACCATATTTTCTAAGCAAAAGTGATCCCATTATCAGCTACATTTCCATACATTGATTCTCATATTGTTATATTACCAGTTGTAGATATGCAAGGGAGGAAAACAGACAGCAAGAGAAAACAGAGAGGCAGAGAGGCAAAGGACTACGAGACTGTTCTGGTTGATCAAGTCCGAAGTCTCACAGGAACATCTGGTTGCACAACCTGACAGAGAAGAGAGAAAAGGAAAGAATACAGAGATTCTTGCATTTAAATGCTTTCTCCAAAGCAAATGGGACAGGGTCCTATTCTACCCTTTCACATATACCCCTCCTCCTTAAGAGGGAATCTTTTTTCCAAAAATAGGTTTCCAAAGCTTTCTATTCTCTATTAACATTTTCTACTTTCAGAAATTAAGCACATTTGCATACTTTTTTTTTTTTACAGTACAGCAAAAAGTACAGTTCAAACCCATACTTTTTTTTTTAACCGTCAGAACCCTCAATTCCGGATCCATATCGCAACAGAAAATCAGCATTGCTATTCTCTTTACCAGATTTGTGAATCACCGTGAATTTAAATGGCTGTAGTGCCAGGTACCACCTTGTCATTCTGGAATCTTTATCTTTCATCTGGTTATGCCAACAGAGAGGACTGTGATCAGTTACAAGAACAAAATCAGTTCCTGGCAAATAAAATTTGAGGGACTCCATGGACCACTTTGCTACTAAACGCCCCTTTTCAATAGTGGAGTACCTTTTCTCTCTGTCATGCAATTTCCTACTTATATACAGAATAGGATGTTCTTTCCCATCTATATTTTGGCTTAGAACTGCACCTAGACCTACCTCGGATGCATCTGTTTGTAGCAGAAATGGTTTATCAAAGTCTGGGCTTCTTAAAAGATGTGCTGAACATAATGCAGCCTTTATGGCTTGAAAAGGTTCATCACACTCTGGGGTCCATTTTGCATTATTTGAGTACTGTTTTTTCATGAGTTAAGTGAGGGAGTAGCTAATTCAGCAAAGTTAGGAACAAATCTCCAATAATAACCAGCCAGCCCTAAAAATTACCTGACATGTTTCTTTGTTTTCAGTATAGGGCTGTTAGCTACAGCTTTTATTTTAGAAATCTCTGGTTTGACGTCTCCATTTCCCAATACATAGCCCAAATATCTAGTTTCCTGCATGCCCAATGCACATTTAGTAGGATTAATTGTCAGACCTGCATTTCTGATAGCTTGGATAACTGCTCGTAGACGTTTCAGGTGACTCTTCCAGTCTGGACTGTACACCACAACATCACCCAGGTACGTAGCACAGTAACCAGTATGAGGGGATACAATTACAACCATGTACCGCTGGAATGTAGCTGGCGTACCATGTAAACCAAAGGGCATGGTGGTGAACTGATAGAATCCTATAGGGGTGGCAAATGCAATTTTATCTCTGGATTCTTTAGCTAAAGTTATTTGTCAGTAACCCTTGGTGAGATCGAGGGTACTGATATACTTTGCACTCACCAGTCTGTCCACCAGATCATCTATTCTGGGCATAGGGTAACTATCAAATTCTGACACTTGATTTAAGTTTCCTGAAATCAAGGCAGATTCTGACACCCCCTTCTTTTTTGTTTACAATTACTATGGGAGATGACCAAGCACTCCTTGACTTCTCAATGATACCCAATTCTTTCATTTTTTTGTATTTCCTTAACCACATCAACTTTTAACCTCTCTGGCAACCTGTATGACTTTGGCTAATAGGGCTAGCATTCGTTGTCACTATTATGTGCTCAAGCCCTTTAGCTTTGCCTGGTACCGTGGAAAAAGTACTGTTAAATGTCTTCAGCACATTACGAATGTCTGCAGTTTCTTCTGAGGTAAGGAAACATTCACATTTACAGCATCGGCATTTACAGTTTGTTCCAGTCTATCATAAGCTACGTCAGTATCTTCCTTATCAGTTTCTGGTAAAACTAGCAAAACAACCCATTTCTTGAGGAGGTTATCATGGTATCTCTTAGAAGGATTTTTCTTGTCGGTAGTCTCAATCTCATAGTTAACAGTGCCAGTACGTCTAAGAACCTTCTATGGCCCTTGCCATTTCATTAACAGTTTATTTGCTGTTGTTGGTAACAGTAGCAAAACCTTTTCACCTGGCTCGAAAACGTTTTCTTTTACCCCATGGTCATAATATACCTTCTGCTGGTTTTGAGCCTCTTCCTGATTGCTATGGTCAATTTCAACATATATTGCCAGTTTCTTTATTAGGGCACACATAGAAGAAGATATAGATTGTTTCTGAGTGGGGTTATCTTCCCACGTTTCTTTTATCACATCCAGTGGCCCTCTTGGCTGCCTACCATACAGCATTTCAAATGGCGAAAACCCTGTTCATGCCTGTGGCACTTCTCTGTCAGCAAAAAGTAGGTAAGGCAAGTATCGGTCCCAATCTTTCCCTTCCCGTTTTACAAACCTTTTTAACATGTGTTTTAGGGTTTGGTTAAAATGTTCAACAAGACAGTCTGTCTGAGGGTGATAGTGGGAGGTTGTTATGGCAGTGATACCCAGCAGGCTGTACAGCTCCTTAAGCAGTGCAGCACCAAAATTACTACCCTGATCAGTAATAATGTCTTTAGGTATGCCCACTCTGCTGAAAATTTTGGCTAGCTCCGCTGCAACTTTTGGAGCTGTAACAGTATGCATTGGAACTGCTTCTGGGTATCGAGTAGCATAGTCGCATACTACCAGGATAAATCTATTACCCTTTTCATTTTTATCTAAAGGACCAACCACATCCATTGCAATTCGCTCAAAAGGAACATCTATTAAGGGTAGGGGTACCAGAGGCACCTTATCTTTTCTAGTGACTGGGGATACTTTCTGACACTCAGCACAGGAATTACAATAAGTAGTAACATCTTCATGAATTCCTAGCCAGTAAAATCTATACAGCAATCTGGCAAGGGCACGATCCCTCCATGAGTGATCATTATCATGTGCTATCTGTAACAGTTCTGTTCTATACTTCTGTTGTATAACCACTTGTTTTGTCTGTTCCTGTGTCTGAGGTTTAACCCAAGCTCTGTACAGTAATCCATCAAATTTTTTAACATTGGCCCACCCAGTTTTGGTTTCACCCCCAGCTGCTTAAAATAATCCTGGAGAGAAACATTGTTAGCTTGTTCTAAAAGAAAATCACAATCAGTTATCAAGTTTAGTTTCTGCATTTTCATTTTTTTTTTTTTTTTATCTTTTTACTTCCCCTCCCTAGCTCTGGTGATCTCCACTTCTTTGGGCTGTACAAGCCCCCCAACTACCTCCACCAACCTCTCTTCGAGCTTCTCCATCTGGCCTCATATTGCAGCTGGTCCCTGGGATATCCCGGATGTAACCCTTCACTGGGCAGGTCCCCCTCCTCTGAGGGGGAAGGCACCGGGGGGGCGGTGCAATCCCCCAGCGCACTCATACTAGGGCCCAGGGACGCTGCTGAGGATGAGGAGGCTCCCTAGAGGTTCCGGAGGCGCCAGGAGTCGGAGCGCCGTCATCCGCGGACACCTGAGCTGCTTTTCTGTTTTCTGGTTCCCGCATCTGGCCCTTCAGCTGCGCCCCCAGTCTCTACAGGGCAGCTGCGGGCAAAATCTCCACTCCCCCAGGAGAGGAGCCATCCTTCGGACACTCAATCTTTACGTGCCCTGCCGACCCCCAATGATTGGAGTCCATTCCCGAACCTGGGTCACCGTTGTGGTTCGAGGTAAGGCGCCAGAGCCTCAACCCTCTACGCCACCGGGCTGGCCCAGCATTTTCATATTTTAACCCTTCATGTCTAGAAGTCATTTGTTGCCACAGTTTTTTCAGGCTTTGTCTTTCTTTCCTGGATTTCCGGATCTTGGAGCTGTGCTCAAACAAGTCAGAATCAAAATCACTGAAAGAAAAAGTTTCCCCAGTATCTGAAATTTTCTTTGGCTGAGCTCTTGTCACCACAACTGCTGAAACATCAGGACTTACTCCCTCTTTGATCAATTCAGTAAATTCTAGAAAGTAATTTCCAATAATTACAGGTACAGGTAACTTTGGTACTACCCCCACTTTCATTTGGTGTGACACACCCTTAATGGTCAGAGTCACTTGGGTGGTGGGATAGCATCGAGTGTCCCCGTGGATGCAGATGACACCAGTACCTGGTCCCTTTGCACCATGTTTTCCCAGCATTTTAACATGCACTAGAGTCTGTCTGCTTCCCAAATCAATGAGTCCCTTTACAGTCTTATTCCCCACCTTCACATCTGTTAGGTACTTGCCCCAATTTGCCAAAGACAAATCCGCTCCAGTGCCACTCTCTTTACTACTGCAGTTTCTTGCAAAATGGCCTGGCTTATTACAGTTATAGCAGATAACGTCTTTTGGCACAGATTTGTTACACCCATCAGAGTTCTTATCAAGCTTGGAATTTAAATGGGTAAAATAGTTTCTTACCAGTGCTTGGCTGTTACCTTGCTGCTGTGGTGCCTGTCTGGTCAGTTGGTAGTCCTCAGCCAAGGAAACAGCTTTATCCCCATTCTCTGGTCGGTGTTCCTTTACCCACAGCTGCACATCTGTAGGCAGGATGTTGATGAATTGCTCCATGGCAAATGCGTCGATGATCTGTGGGACTGTTTTGCTCTCTGGTTGGATCCACTTCATCAGGAGTTCTCTGAGTCAGGTGAAGGCTTCCCAAGGATTGTCAACCGAGTTGTACCTCAGAGATCAAAATCTCTGCCTATAGGTCTCTCTGGAGATGTCGTACCTTTTCAGGATTTCGCTTTTCCCCAGGTCATAGTTTTCTGACTGTGCAGTGTCCATACTGCTGTAGGCAAGCTGGGCTTTCCTTGTCAGGTAGGGTACCAGTCTGATTGTCCATTGCTGCTTTGGCAACCCTTTCAAAGGTTGTCACATATGCCTCAATATCATCTGAGGGACACAACTTAGTAAGTTTAATGGCCTTTAAGTTGCTTGCATTTTGTTGCTCATCTCTTCTCTTCTCTTTGCTTCTAAACGCTGAATCTCTTTTTCTCTCTGCATCTCAGTCTCTTTTTGTTGTATAGCCCACCATTTGAAAAAGTCCATCAGGCTTTCAGGTTCTGCCACTACCTGTTCTTTTTTCATAACTTGTGCTGGCTGTACAATCTCAGACTGGACTTCAGCTGTAGAATCCATACCTTCCTCTGTGCTTCCCTGGTACTAGGTCCAGTACCCACACACAAATCTCCTGTCTTAGGGTATGCATGGCTTAAATCCCATGACTGACACCATCTGTCATTGAGGTACAGGTCAGGAAGCATAGAGAAAACCCAGGAGCAGTTGTAAAATTCCACCAAACTGTTTATCTGTAGCTGCAGTAACATAAAATAAACCTGTTCGGAATAACTATATACAGAAGCAAAATAAAATATCTTGGGGGATCTCCCCAGCTCAGCTTAGCTGTTTTATAAGTCTTTTCAACCCCATCCTTTGCAAACATCCTGTTCTAGCAAAACATTCTGTTCAAACAACATGAAGTCTTGCTATATTCTGACAGTAGCAGTGAGTCCCAACCTCGAACTGCCCCAGAGATGAAAGAGTTAACTTTCCATGCCAGGCATGGAACGCTGAGCTTGAGCTCGGTTGAGACTCTGTCTGTTGTTCTTCAAACTCAAACCGTCAGATTCTTTACTCCGCCTCACTGAACAGTCGATCCGGAGATTTCTCCTTCTGCTCGGTTCAATTTGTCGGTTAAAGTACCGTTTTTCTTGGTTTTCGACCAAATTTAAACCGTAACCTGTCGGTTCAGTCTCTGTCTGTGGTATTTGTGAGTACTAGATAGGTTTTATTTTATTCTATTCTGTGTGGAAACTTGTAAATGGTTTATCGGTTTGGTCTGAAACAATCGAGTAATCTTAAATTGTGCTTTTAGAGTGTGGTTACCGGTTCTTATCAGTTCTAAAAAAAAAAACAGATTTTATTACGGTTTTTTCCATGACCCGTGACACGGTTGGGAACCGATAAGAGGGTCTTGCCTGGTGGATTGCCATAAAAGGGTAAGTTTGGTTAGGACTGGCACTATGTCTGAGAAACCCAAAAGAAAAACCGGACCCACTGGGTTTCAACACTGCAGTGTGTGTGGGAAGTCTTTGCCAAGGCTGACCCCCCAACCTGTGTTTATTGTCTGGGGTTTGACCACCTCAATGCAGACTGCCAGATTTGCAAAAATTTCCCTGCAGCTACCCTAGAAAAGAGAGCTGGTAGGCTCAGGGAAAGGGAGGCCAAAAAGTCCGCTGAACCGGATGGCCAGCCTGGTTCAGATCAAACCGAACCAGAAGGAGTGCCCTCTGACCAGGGCGAGACTTCTTCGGGCAAAAGGAGAGCCGATTCTGAGGAGTCGGTTCCGGCTAAAAGAACTAGAAAAGAAAAATCAGTTGGTGTGGAGCCAAAACTTTCCTCTCCAACCACTGAAGAAATAGCCAAAGCGATCAAAATTGTTCAGTCGCTTTCCCCGGTTCCGACTGAACCGGCACCATCGGGCAGGCGCTCGGTTCGGGCTGGTTCCACCGGTTCAAGAATATGATTTAGAGGAATTTTATGAACCAGAGGAGGAGGAAGAGGAGTATGAGGAAAGTGAATGTGGATTTGAAAGTCTGGATGTGCCCATTGACCCGGACATCTCCCCAGACAGACCTTCAGGAGTGTCTCCTCCTAGGCTTTCTGAGTCCCCCTCCCATTTCATGTTTTATAAAAAAGTGGCTGAAACCCTCCAGCTTCCTATGGAAGAAGCTGTGGATGACCAGGAGGAGCCTGACTATGTGGAAATGATGGATATCCAGAGTCTAGGAGGCTGTCTATTCCTTGCACAAATCTTTTGGGAAACAGACATTTAAGATTTTAAAGACTCCTAACACTATACCTCCTGTGGATAAGAGAATGGACAAGAGGTATACATTGTCAGGCTCTGACACGGGTTCATACACAACAATGCAGCCATGTTGGAGTAGTGCAGGCTGCAGCCTATGATAAAGGCAAACATTCCTTGGCTTCATACCCCGGACAAGGACTCCAGGAGGATAGATGCCATGGCAAAGAAACAGTACATGGCAGCATCCTTGGGACTCAGGCCAATTATATGGCCTATACTGCTAGGTATCAAAAATCTAGATGGGATACTGTTATGGCCCTAGCAAAACAGGTCCCTGGCCAGCTTGCCAAGGAGCTGGAGCAGGTGGCTGCTGATGGTATTGAGGTATCCAAGGTGCAATTCCATGCTGCAGTACACTCCAATGATGTGTCATCTAGAGTCATGGCTACATCTGTGGCACTTTGAAGAATGGCTTGGCTCAGATGTACTAGCCTGTCATAGGATACCCAGACTAAGGCCATGGATTTTTCTGTTGTGGGTAATTCTCTGTTTGAGGAGCAAACAGAGAATTACATGAAGAAAATGAATGAGTATAGGACCACCTATAGGAGTGCACAGGCCAAAGAAAGGCAGGCCACTCCTCAAAGGCAGCTTCCCAGGGGCAGGGGCAGGCCTTTTCATAGGCCTTTTTAACAAGCCCAGGCCTCCTCTTCTGCTTATGCCCAGAGGGGGTTCTTTAGAGGGAGAGGCAGACTGAGTACAAGCAGGCCTGCTTCCACCCCTCAGCCCAAAGCCCCTGCCAAACAGGCACCCTGATGGGGTTGCCAGGGCCGATTCTCAGCTACCTGTAGTGGGCAGGCTGGCTTACTTTGTCCAGGACTGGGAGTCTCTGACATCAGACAAATGGGTCCTGGAAGTAGTAAGCCATGGACTGTTTCTCAGCTACAAAAAGTTTCCAAAGATGAGAACCAGACCCTTTCCACCTGCAAATCCATCAGAGGCACTTGCCTTAGGGGCAGAGGTCTCTTCCCTCCTAGCTCTCAGAGCTCTGGAAAGGGTTCCACCCTACACTAGGGCAAAGGGTTGTACTCCAGGTACTTCCTTACCCCAAAAAAGACAGGAGAATGGCGGCCCATCCTGGATCTAAGATACTTAAACAAGCACCTTTTAAAACCAAAATTCAGAATGGTGACTCTGGGAATTATTCTACCCTCTCTAAGGCCAGGGGACTGGCTAGTGTCCCTGGACCTCAAGGATGCCTACTTCCATATTCTTGTCAGAAGCTCCCATCGAAAGTACCTCAGGTTCGAGCTGCCCTCAGGCCATTACCAGTTCAGAGCAATGCCCTTTGGCCTCACCTCTGCTCCAAGGGTATTCACAAAATGCCTGGCAGTGATAGTTGCTTCTTTAAGAAGGCAGAAGATTGCCATGTTCCCTTACCTGGACGACTGGCTCACAGTAGGCCAGTCCCCAGACCAAGTCAAGTTACACTTACAGATAACTCAGCAACTGCTCACTTCCTTGGGTTTCCTTCTAAATCTTCCAAAGTCAGTTCTAGAGCCAGTCCAGTTCCTCACCTTCATAGGTGCAGAGCTAGACACAGAAAAGGCCAGAGCCTTCCTTCCCCTGGACAGGGCAAGGACCCTGGTCTCTCTGGCCTCCTCATTCACCCTGCAGGTGTCTCGACCAGCAAGGCATTTTCTACAGCTCCTGGGGCACATGGCTGCTTCTACAGCAGTAGTGCAGGGAGCAAGATTTCAGATGAGGGACATTCAGTTCCATTTGAGAGCCTTTTGGTCTCAAAGGAAGAAACCTCTGACCAAATTGATCCCAGTAACTCGAACCCTGATCCAGGCCCTACAGTGGTGGCAGGATCAGAACAATCTGAGATAAGGGGTTCCCTTTGTCACTCAGTCTCACTCTTTAATCCTTACTACAGATGCCTCCCTCTTGGGGTGGGGGGCTCACATGGGCGACCTCACCACCCAGGGGTTGTGGTCCCCTCAGGAATCTCTGCTCCACATCAATCTATTGGAATTCAGAGCAGTATTTCTAGCACTTCAAGCTTTTTCCAAATTTGTTCAGAACAAAGTTGTACAGGTCAGAACAGACAACACCACCAAAATGTGGTACATCAACAAGCAAGGAGGCGCTCGGTCTACGGCCTTGTGCACCGAAGCAATGAAGTTGTGGTCTCTGGCTTACTCCCTGAACATCTCCCTCACGGCAGTTCACCTCCCAGGCAAGGACAATGTCCTGGCAGATGCTCTCAGCAGGATTTTCCAGGGCCATCACAAATGGTCACTGGACCCCCTGGTCTTGGAGGTGATATTTTCCGGATGGGGCACCCCGCAGATAGATCTTTTTGCAGCCCCAGACAATCACCAACTTCCCCTTTTTTGCTGCAGGCCCCCAGTGTTGGGCTCAGTCCCCCTGGATGCCTTAGTTCTCAATTGGGAAGGGAAGTTTCTCTATGCTTTCCCCCTTCCTCTCCTGTTCAAAGTGCTAGTCAAAATCAGATCTCAACCCTGCAAGATGATCCTGATTGCTCCAGACTGGGCCAGACAGCCCTGGTATCGCCTCCTACTGTCCTTAGCAGTCCATCTTCCCTGTGTCTTTCCAGGAATTACAACCTGTTAACCTGTGCTCAGGGAGGGTTTGGTACCTGAACCTCAAATCTCTCAATCTCAAGGCCTGGCTCTTGAAGAGTTAAGTTTGCTGATTTACACTCTCCCAAGGTGTAATGGATATCCTGAAGGCTTCTAGAAACCTTCCACCAGGGCTACTTATAATTCCAAATGGAAAGGTTTTCCATATGGTGCTCTGGGAAGCATATTTCCCAGAATCTGCTGATTTGCCCACAGTCCTTGATTATATGGTCCACTTAAATAGCTTGGGGCTGAGACCAGCTACACTGAAAGTGCATCTGGCAGCTGTGTCTGCTTTTATTTCAGCAGGTAAGCCCTCTTATCTTTCAGCTCACCCTGTATTCTCCAAGTTTTTCAAGGGATTGCTTCACACCAACCCTCCATTCAGGGACCCTGCCCTTGCCTGGGACCTTAATGTTTGCATTGATCAGCTTATGCAGCCCCCTTTTGAGCCTTTGTCTTCAGCAGAGCTTAAGTACTTGACTTGGAAGACTGTGTTTCTGGTAGCCATCACTTCTGCCAGATGCATAAGTGAATTACAAGCTTTGTCAGTGGAGCCTGATTTTATCTCCTTTCATAGAGATAAGGTGGTCCTCAGGACTAACAGGAAGTTCTTGCCTAAGGTGGTTTCAGATTTCCACCTTAATCAATCTTGTCTCTTCAGTGTACTTCACTGACCATTTCCTCCTCTGGCGAGAGGAGGCTGCTGTACAGATATGTGAAAGAGCCCTTAGTTACTACATAGAGCGTACCAAGGGTCACAGGTTTGACTCCCTCCAACTGTTCCTCGCTTATGGCGAGGTTGGTAAAGGGAAACCTGCCACTAAAAGATCCATTGCCAGGTGGATTGTCTCTTATATCCAATTTGGCATGAAAAACTGGGTAAAGTTCCTCCCTCAGGCCTGAGGGCTCACTCTACCAGAGGTACAGCTGCTTCCCTGGCTGCTGCCAGGGACATCCCTATTCTAGAGATATGTCAAGCAGCTACCTGGAAAACAGTTCACAGTTTTACCAAGCATTATTCCCTGGACATCCAGGCTAGGAGTGATGCTCGGTTTGGCACAGCTGTGCTTCAGAGCCTATTTCCTAAGTAGGTTCTGTCCCTCCTCCATGGAGGTACTGCTTTATAGTCTGCTACTGTCAGAATATAGCAAGACTTCATGTTTGAAGAAAAAATTACTCACCTTATTAATGTTGTTTCTTCTAATGGAGTCTTGCTATATTCTGACCTCCCCGCTGCCCTCTCAGAACCTCTGTTTTTGGGATGTGGGTGGGCAGTGCAGTGTTGGCACTTAGTAGGTGCCCACCTTTTTGTTTTCACCTCTTCTTTTCTTGGGGTGAGTTGGTGTTGTGTTTTTCATTTTTTGGGTCTCCTGACTTGAGTCGTTGTTTTGGGACCAAAAATTGTGTTTTATGTTTAGTAGCCAGTTGGCTAGTGTAGGTTTACAGCTTCCACACAGGACCTTAGTGAGTTTAGCTCGTAAAGATCTGACAGTTTGAGTTTGAAGAACAACAGACAGAGTCTCAACCGAGCTCGAGCTCAGCGTTCCATGCCTGGCATGGAAAGTTAACTCTTTCATCTCCGGGGCAGTTTGAAGGTTGGGACTCACTGCTACTGTCAGAATATAGCAAGACTCCATTAGAAGAAACAACATTACTAAGGTGAGTAATTTTTTCTTCTCGTCAAATTCGGGCAGGATCTGCTAGAACAGTGAGCTTCCTGAAGTCCCCACAGCAACTGCAAAAGGCTGAGACATTTGTACTCAAGTGACCTCTACTTTTCTATAGTCATCTCAAATCATAAATATGTATTTTCATTTCAACAGCAACACCATATTTTTTAAACAAAAATGATCCCATTATCTGCTACATTTCTATACATTGATTCTCATATTCTTATATTACCAGATGTAGATATGCAAGGGAGGAAAACAGACAGCAAGAGAAAACAGAGAGACGGAAAGAGGCAAAGGACTGCGAGACTGTTCGGATTGACCAAGTCCGAAGTCTCACAGGAAAAATTTGGTTGTGCAACCAGACAGAGAAGAGAGAAAAAGAACGAATACAGATCCTTGCATTTAAATGCTTTCTCCAAAACAAATGGGACAGGGTCCTATTCTACCCTGTCACAGCTCTTTTTTTATTGCCTGCGAAAGGTGATGGATCAATAGCACTGGAAAGTAAGGCCCTGTTTATCCGTATGACAAGTACAGGACAGGAGACTGCAGTACAAGCTTCCGTACACTGCCTGCCAATCTGTTTCAACATTGTCATAGTGAGACCACCAGATACGTGGTCTCCCTTCCTTCCTCAGAGTGAACTCCATTTATCACCACCCTCTGTAGCCAATCCTCCAACCATTTCCTTATCCAGTTTACCACCTTTGGACCCACTCCTAGGCTTCCCAGCTTTTTACCATTCTCCTATGTAGAATGATGTCTAAGTCCGTACTGAACTCTAGGTAGGCAACATCTGTGGCTCCACCATAATTTAATTCCCTGGTTACCCAGTTAAGGAAATCTATCGGATTTCTATCAGATTTGTTTGACATGACCTCCCTCCAGTGAATCCATGCTACCTCAGATCTTGTAAGCCACTGGATTTAAGATATTCCACAATCCTTTCATTCAGTAGTGATTCCATTAATTTCCCCTCCACCGGAGTTAGGCTGACTGGCCTGTAATTGCCAGCCTCCTCCCTGCTACCACTTTTGTGAAGTGGGACTACATTTGCCCTCCTCTAGACCTCCGGAACCACTCCCGTCTCCGTCTTCTGGACCAGTATGGGAAGAAGGTGTACGCTTCTTCCACACTGGGGATTAGGGCCTTGAGCTTTGTTGTGCATATGGGGGACTACCATAAGACTATCCTGAGTCAGGTGGAATCCAAATTGGACTCCCTTCCTGAGTCTCGGACCATACAGGAAGTGGCTGATCTTGTCCGGTCTGCTCGTTCGGCCAGTTGGCACATGCTCCATACCACATACGATGCAGTGGATGCAGCAGGTCGGAGCTCGGTTTTCGCCATAGGTTTTAGGCATCATGCCTGGCTCCGGGTGTCAAGATTGGTCCCTGAAGTGCAATCCGCTATTCAGGATGTGCCTTTCAGGGGTTCTGTGCTGTTCGGTGGAGATGTCAAGGACATCATCACCGACCTGCAAGAGAAGGGCACTGCACCCAAGTCTGTTGACTCTTTGTACAGGCCCCCTCAGGGACAGCATCACCCTTTTCGCAGATGTTAGTGGCCTAAAGCGAAACCTCAGGGCAAGCGGGCCAACAAACGTCGGGCACTTCCGGCTGCCAAGCTCTCCCTCGCCCAAAACAGTGGAAGCTTCAGCCGTGGCATTGCCTCATACCTCCTGACTCCTTTCCTCTCCCACAGCTTCTGGATCCCCCAGAGGAACCAGCAGGAGGGAGGTTCTCCTTCCATCTACTGGGTTGGGAGAGGATTACATCAGATGCTTGGGTGCTCCAACTGATAGCAGCAGGGCACTCAATCGAGTTTCTTCAGAAACCACCCAGAAAACCATCCCCCAAGTCATCTTACTCCCCTGAACATCATCCTCTGGTCCTCGAAGAAATTTCCGCCCTTCTCTCGAAGGTGGCGATAGAGCCTGTTCCGACCCACCTTTGGGGACAGGTTACTATTCCCATTTCTTCCTAGTTCCAAAGAAAACGGGAAATATGAGGCCTATTTAAGACCTCAGCTCCCTGAACATGTTCATGGAGTACAAGCATTTCAGAATGCTCTCCCTGCAGAGCCTTCTGCTGTTCCTTCAGCAGGGACAGTGGCTGTGTACTTTGGATATGCAGGATGCCTACTTGCATATCCCCATCTGCCCTTCCCACCGCAGATTCCTTCAGTTTTCATTCCAGGAGGACCACTACCAATTCAAGGCCCTCCCATTTGGTCTTTCCTCTGCTCCCCAAGTGTTCACCAAATGTCTTTCAGTGGTAGCAGCCCACCTGCTTACCCAAGGGGTGCAGGTATTCCTATACCTGGACGACTGACTGCTGGTGGCCCCTTCCAGGGAGGAACTTCTGCGCTCTCTTTCCCTTACCCTGAGGATTTTCACCAGCCTTGGTATCACCATCAACCAAGTCAAGTCCCATCTGGTCCCTTGCCAAAGACTCCAGTTCAGTCGGGCGATCCTGGACACAACCATTGGCGAGGCCTTTCTGCCTCTGGACAGGGTGGACACCCTCCAGGCTCATGCAAGTCTGTTGTCCAGTCGCAGAAGGGTCAGCGCCAGGTCAGTCCTTCGCCTTCTCGGCTCATGGCGGCTGCTATTCCGACAGTCCCTTGCGCTCGGCTCCATATGAGGATTTCTCAGTGGACGCCTCGGTCTCAATGGGACCAGACATTGGACGACCTACACCAGGAGGTTCTGGTCTCTGATCCCATGGTCCGGGACTTGCAGTGGTGGATGGTGCAAGAGAACCTTTGCCAGGGAGATCCCTTTTGCTTCGAACCCCCATCCCAAACATTGACAACAGATGCCTCGGGAGAAGGCTGGTGAGCCCATCTAGGGTCTCACAGGTCTCAGGGTTCCTGGTCCAGATTCAAGCAGTCTCTTCATATAAATGTACTCGAGCTCAGGGCAGTTTTGTACGCTCTCCAGGCTCTGAACTCTTGCGTTCTTCCTGGCCATCTGACAATACAGATGGACAACATGTGCATAGTCTGGTACATCAACAAGCAGGGAGGAACTCATTCCTACCCTCTGTGCAGGGAAGCAATGAGAGTTTGGAGTTTGTCTGTTCAACATGACCTTCACCTGATGGCAGTTCATGTTCCAGGAGTCGAAAACACACTGGCGGGTCACTTCAGTTGGTCATCAGCCAAAGCACACGAATGAGAACTGGATCAAGAGGTGGCAGACGATATCTTCCTGTGCTGGGGAACCCCTCAGGTAGACCTGTTCGCGTTCCCTCAAAACGCAAAACTTCCCACCTTTTGCTCACTCGCTCCAGGGTGAGCCATTTTCTGGCAGGACGCTCTGTCTCTCAACTGGAAGGACAGCTTCATCTATGCCTTCCCTCCAATTCCCTTAGTTCCGAGGGTCTTACACAAATTCAGTTCAGAAGGATCCCGGATGATCCTCATCATTCCATTCTGGCCCAGCCAAGTTTGGTTCTCTCTTCTGCAACAGTTTTCAGAGGAACCTCTGCTTCTTCTTCCTCTGTCACATCATTTGCTGACCCAGGATCAGGGGACCCTGGCTCATCCAGGTCTCAATCCCTTCAGTTGGATGTGTGGCTCCTGCACACGTAGCCCAAGCCCAGTTCAGGGTTTCTCCACTCGTCACAGATATTCTGGTGGAGGCCAGAAAGCCGTCCACTAGGTCCACCTATGCCATGAAGTGGAAACGTTTTTCGATTTGGGCCTCTTTGAAGGACTACAAGCCATTCTCTTGCCCTGTCGAGAGAGTCTTGGACTATGTGCGTCATCTCTTTGACTTGGGTCTCAGTCATTCCTCTTTGAAGGTCCACATGGCGGCTGTCTCGGCCTACCATGTCCCTTTTGGAGACAGGTCTTTCGCGCAGTTGGGATTCTCTAAGACTTTCCACAGAGGGGTCCTCCTTTTAAGACCCCCCCCCTCCAATCCACGTTCCTGCTTCTCCTTGGGATTTGAACTTTGTTCTCGAGAAGCTTACTCTGCCTCCCTTTGAACCGGCAGCTTCAGGAGACTTGAAGTTCCTTTCTTGGAAGACTCTCTTCCTAGTGGCTATTACTTCAGCTTGTCGAATCTCCAAGCTTCAGTCCTATATGTAATTACCTACTGCAAGAGCCTCTCTCGAAGATCTACTGTTATGGTAAGTTCTTACGTAACTGTACTTTTAAGTAGGTAGGGAAATGGGCAGACTAGGTGGGCCAGGTGGTCCTTATCTGCCATCAAAATCATTCTAGGGACATGGATATGTTGTTCATCCACACTTATTGGCAGGTTCCTTGCCGCTTTAAATCTTGCCGGAAGGTCTTCAAGCTGGCTCCTCCCACCCACCCGGGTGGTAAAACTCTTGGCTCCGCCCCATGACGCCAGATCTTCCTTACCGCTTGGAAGCTCAGGTTCCCTCCTTAACGCTCTGCGTATAAGACTGGTTCCTAACTCTTCGGTTTTCCGAAATTAAACTTCTAGGTTTTCTAGACTTCGGTCAACTTCTTGCCTCACGGCTGCGATGGACAAATCGACTCCCGGTTTCCAGAGATGCCCATGCGGGCAGAAGATGTCTCGGATGGATCCGCACTCCACGTGCGTCTACTGCTTGGGCCTTGAGCACGACTCGCAGGCTTGCGACCTGTGCTCTTCTTTCTTGGCCTATGTTCTGGAAGACCGTGCTGCCCGTCTGCAACTTGGGCGACCCGAGAAGCGTTACCCTCCGGTAAAGTCGAAAGAGGCCCGGTTGGTGGTTTCCGTGGCGGCGGGCTCGGCGGATCAGCTTGAGCAGATGATCGCCCTCGAAGAGGAGGCGGCGTGGACCGCATCTTCCTCAGCCGCGGCATTTATCCCACTCTCCCTGGGATCCTCATATACTGCTTCCTTTAAGGAGCTTTGTCTGTCTCTCTCCACCAAGGGAGAGGGACCTTCATCTTTGGGACTTTCCTCTCGGTCCAAAAAGAAGAAGGACAAGGGTAAGTCTGTCCGTCGACACTCTTGGGAGCGGGAGAGGTCCCCCTCCCCGAGTGGTCGACCATCGACTTTGGTCGATCCTTCGGCTTCGGCCACTGGCTTCACGGTGTCCCCGTCAGGTCAGTTGACCGAGACTCCTGTTGACGCAGTCGAGATTTTTCTCGACCCGTTGGACGGGTTGTCGACCAGAGAAGCCGAAAATCCTCTCTCCCTGGTTCCCCCGGTGGCGGTTGAGGATCCCGTGGGCTTGCCAGTGCCTCCGGTTCCGGAGCCCTTGGGTGTTCCTTCCGAGCCGAGGGGAGGGCGGGTTTTCCCCGCGCCTTCCCTGCATCCTCCTTGGAAAAGCCGAGGTTTGCGGTCTCAGTCTCGGACTTCTTCGCGGTCCAGCCGATCCCGCCACCATAGGTGGTCTCGGTCTCGGCAGCGCGGCAAGCGGCGCCGCCTCTCATCCTCCTCCTCGGACGAGGGGAGGCTTCGACGCAAGTTGCGTCGATGATGCAAGGACCTCATGTGGCAACAGCTTCTGTTGGCCGGGAATAAGCCGACGACGTCGCCTTCCCGGCTATTAAGTGGCTGTCACGGGCGGCGACAACCCTCGCTTTAGCCGGCGCCTGTTTCAGGCCTGTTGCTCAGCCAAAACCAGCTGCTCCACTGATTATGGTGGAACCTCCGCCTCCACAGCCGTTGTTTGGGGCTCCGACCAAGAACTCTCGGTCGGCTCAGGGTTTACCCCATAGGCTGTCGGTCACCCTCACTCCCGATTGCCCTCGGCAGGTGGAGGGTGTCTCAGGCCTGAGGCAGCTCTTTGCGGACTCTTCCGAGTCTGACGACGATGCCTCCCTTTTCTCCAGGCGAGTGGACTTGGAGTCCTCTGGGGGTCAGTCGCTGGATGATAGCCCTTCGTCCTTTCTGGGTTTGCTTAGGCTCATCTCGGAGTCCACTGGGATGCAGCTCGAGCCCATATCCAAGCGGGCCAAGTATCCCCTCATGGAGATATTGGACCGGTGGGATTCCCCTACAGAGGCCTTCCCTGTGGCCGAAGCCATTGTGGGCCCTGCCTTGGAGCTCTGGCAGCGTCCTGCTTCCTGCCCCTGCGCCTTCGGCCAGGATGGCCAGGAAGTATGTGGTCCCTGCCGGTTCCCTGTCCGGTTTCTCGGAACATCCCTCAGCCGAGGGGTTAGTTACTGACAGCGTTTTCCGGCATGCTGGAAATGCTAGGGATGTGGACAAACCTCCCGAGAAGGAGTCCAAGAAATTGGACTATGCCGGGCGAAAAGTCTACGCTGTGTCCTACCTTGGCCTTCGTCAGGCCAGCTCGGTCATGCTTATGGCACATTTCTCCCATGCTCTGTTGGGCTCCCTGAACGAGGTAGTCCCTCATCTTCCGGCTGACCTGCAGACTACGGTTAGGCAGGTGCGGGACCAGGGCAGGGCAGTGGCAAGGCAGCTACTTCAGACCGCTTTGGACATTGGAGACTCATGCGCCAGGTCAGTCGCGGCCGCAGTGGCTATGCGCCGTCGGGCATGGCTGAGGATATCCACCTTCACAGCGGATACCCAGCACAAATTGGCGGATGTCCCCTTCCTGGGGACTGACCTCTTCGGTCCTGGAGTGGAAGGCCACCTCCAGAGGATTGAAAAGTTCAATGCCACTTTGGACTCGGTCTCATCCGCTCAGAGGGACAAGGGCCGCAGACCGCAACCCAAGCCCTTTTGTCCGTCTGCGCCCTCGGCACGTCCGGCCCAGCAACATCAGGGCCAGCAGGCTCACGCTTGGCATCCCAAACCCAAGCCCGCGGCTTCCTCCTCCAGGAAGCAGGGAGGTAAAGGCCCAGGAGGTCCCTCGGCCGGTCCCTCCTCCAAGCCTGCACAGTGACGGGTTGAGGGGTGTCACCCCCAACCTCGTCACCTCACCCAGGTTCCCCCCATGGGGGGACGGCTCCGGTACTTCCTTTCCACCTGGTCTGCTATTACCACAGACCGGTGGATGTTGGAAGTGGTAGGAAAGGGCCTGCCTCTGGAGTTCGAGCAGGCCCCACCCTTCAGAGCCGTCACCCCCCCGGGGGGGGGGTCTCGGGGTCCGCAGCCTCGCTGTCGGATCGCCGAGCCGACATCGCTCTGCTCCTCGAGAAAGGGGTGATCAGAGAGGTGGCGGATCCTCCCTCAGACCCGGGGTTTGTGTCCAGGTACTTCCTGGTCCCAAAACAGATGGGGGCTGGCTCCCCATTCTCGATCTACACGACCTAAACAAGTTCCTAAGGTCTCGGACCTTCAGGATGGTCACTCTGGCTCAGATAATACCATCCTTGGAACGCGGCGTGTGGTTCTGCTCTCTGGACCTGCAGGACGCGTTTTTCACGTCCCTATCCGTCCGTCTCACCAAGATTCCTTAGCTTTGACGGAAGGATCCCTTCCAGTTCGAGCCTTGCCCTTGGCCTGTCTCCTGCACCAGGGTCTTCACCAAATGCATGGCAGTGGTGGCGGCATTCCCTGCGGTGCCGAGGGTCGGGTTTACCCTTACCTGGATGATTGGCTGATAGCAGCCCCTCCAGACAGGAGGTGGAGCAGTCCAGAGATCTGGCCCTCAGGTTTGCTCTCCGTCGGCCTCCTCATCAGCGAGGCCAAGTCAGAACTCGAACCGAAGCAGGTGATTCTCTTCATCGGGGCAGAGCTCGACTCTCTTCGAGCCAGAGCATGGCTCCCAGTGGACAGGGCCGAGGTTCTTTCCTCCTTTGCCCGATCATTTCTGGTTGGACAATTGCACCCTGCCCGGGACTTCCTGTGCCTTCTGGGTCTTATGGCGGCCTGCACCAGCGTGGTCCATTGGGTCCGCTGGAACATGCGCCCCCTTCAGTGGGGACTGGCCAGCCAGTGGTCTCAATGCTGCGATCCATTGGACCAGCTAGTGATGGTGACCCAGGGGATGTGGAATGCTCTCCAGTGGTGGAACGTTCCAGCTCATCTGCAGGAGGGCATCCCGTTTGTCCGCCCCGAGCCAACGGTCTCTCTGTCAACCGATGCCTCTCTGATGGGTTGGGGTGCCCATCTGGGGGAGCACAGAGTGCACGGCCTCTGGTCCCCGCGGGAGTCCCGATGCCATATCAACCTGCTGGAGCTCCGAATGGTCCGCCTAGCTCTCACCGCCTTCGCTCCGTTTCTACGGGGTTAAGTGGTTCGGGTCCAGACGGACAATACCACGACCATGTACTACCTAAACCGCCAGGGCGGGATGCGCTCCATGCCTCTGTGCAGGGAAGCTCTCCGCATTTGGTCACTCGTTCGCAGCCTGGAGGCGGATCTCGTAGCCATTCATGTGGCAGGAGCCTCCAACACCCTGGCCGATGCCCTAAGCCGGATAGGGGCTGTATCCCATGAGTGGTCTCTCCTGCCGGCGGTAGTACAAGATCTGTTCTCCCATTGGGGCACACCTCAGGTGGATCTGTTCACCGCCAGGGAGAATGCGAAGCTGAGGCTGTTCCATGCCCGCTCCCCTCAGCAGGGCTCGCTGCAGGGGGATGCCTTCTTGAGGCCATGGACCCTGGGCCTCTTCTGCGCCTTTCCCCCATTTCCCTTGATCCACAAGGTGCTTCTCAAGGCGAGGAGGGACAAGGCGCAGGTGATTCTGGTAGCCCCAGACTGGCCCCGCCAGGTCTGGTATCCAGATCTCCTCAGTCTCAGCTCCAGGCTCCCGAGGTGGCTTCCAGCTCGTCCGGACCTGCTTTCAGTCAATCAGGGGAAGGTGTTCCATCCGGACTTTCAATCCCTGCACCTGACGGCCTGGTTCCTGAGTGGCTAGAGTTCCAGGCCTTGGGTCTTTCCGACGAGGTCTTCAATATAGTTGAGGCGTCCTGTAAGGAGTCGACCAGGAAATGCTATCACTTCAAATGGAAAAGGTTTTCCATTTGGTGTCAGGGCAAGGGCCTGGACCCTTCCTCCTGTTCCTTGGCAAGCATCTTGGACTGTTTATGGTCCCTTTCTCCGCAAGGGCTTAGGTTGACGACCCTAAGGGTGCACCTGGCAGCCATCTCTGCTTATCGGGCGCGGGCCGGGAAGCAGTCAGTGGCACAGGAGAAGGTGGTCTGGCGATTTTTCAAAGGCCTTGATCACATTTCCCCTCTGGTGCGAGAACCTCCACCTCCGTGGGATCTACTGCTGGTACTGGCAAAGCTCATGGGCAAGCCATTGAACCAATGCACAGGTGTGATCTCTCTCACCTGTCGTGGAGACCGCCTTCTTGGTGGCTATTCGTCAGCCAGAAGGATGGGAGAGCTCCAGGCGCTTTCCATCGAGTCTCCTTACCTGGTCTTCCACAGGGACAAGGTTGTCCTGTCCCACCCGAAATTCCTTCCGAAGGTGGTGTCGGAGTTTCACCTTAACCAGGTGTTGACTCTGCCGGTGTTCTACCCCAATCACACCTCGAAGGCCGAATATAGGCTCCATACTCTGGACCCTAGAAGGGTGCTCGCTTACTATAAGGAGCGCACGGCTGAAATCTGGGGAAAGGTTCGCCAGCTGTTTGTCACCTACGCTGAAGCCGCACCTGGCAGACCTGCAGCCAGGCAGGCGATAGGCAGGTGGGTCACCTCCTGCATAGATCTCTGCTATAAGTTGGCGGCATGGAGCCTCCCAGAGGATAAGAGCTCATTCTACCCCCATCGCCTGCTGCATCGGTGGCTGCTTCCAGGGCGTCCCTATCCTGGAAATCTGCAGGGCTGCTACCTGGAAGTCAGCACACACCTTCATCACCCATTGCCACATCGACCTTGAGTCACGCCGGGATGCTGGTTTTGGGGCCTCGGTTCTCCAGTCTCTTTTCCCTAAGTAGGGGGTGTACTGCCTCCCTCCTCCTGGAGAACTGCTAGGAGTCTGCCAATAAGTGTGGATGAACAACATATCCATGTCCCTAGAAATACAGGTTACTCACCTGTAACAGGAGTTCTAACAATGGTATATGTTGTTCATCCCTACACCTCCCGACCTCCCGGCTTCGACGCACAACCTGAGCTTCCAGCGGGCCATATCTGGCGTCATGGGGCGGAGCCGAGAGTTTTACCACCTGGGTGGGTGGGAGGAGCCAGCTTGAAAACCTTCCGGCAAGATTTAAAGCGGCAAGGAACCTGCCAATAAGTATGGATGAACAACATATACCATTCCTAGAACTCCTGTTACAGATGAGTAATTTCTAGCCTGACCTCACGTGCATGGAATGCACTGGGGCACGTCTGTGGTCTTTGCAAGGGCACCCCTGAAAATTACTGTAATCAACCTCCACGGGGGAGGTTTATCGGGGAGGGGGTGCAACACCTGTGCGGCACTCTACCTGCAGGGTGCTCCAACAACCAGTTTGTCACTGTGAGGGGTGAACTGGTTGTGGTGCCCTGATCACGTTGCCCTAACTGTGGCACCCAGATGACATGATGCCCCTCTGGCAGAGGTGGAGGGAGCATGGCAAGGGTATCAGAGTATGCCTCAACCCTATCTTGCAAAATTCCAGAGGAAGTCGCTGTGCATGGACTGGTATGTAAATCCATGGTTTCAAGAGGGTTGTAGGGAGCATTGGCTTCCACCATTATAGCTGGCGTGGAAGGTACAGGCTCCATCCTGTCCATTACAATAGGATGAATTGTCTCAGGGGCAGCAGGTCTGTATTTTCATTCTGCTCCTTTTGTGAAGACGCCATGTGTTATTCTGAGACTTGTGCTGGCCCCTGCTGTTGTACCCTGCTTATCAGGACTTCTTGTTGGAGTCCTCATCTCTGTTCTAAGAAGCCCAAGGGCAATGCACATAAGTGTCCTTTACCTTTGTACAGGTTGCAAGAAAATATATTCATACAAGCCTGAGCCAGATGGCCATATTCCAAACAGTGACTGCATCTGGACGTGCCACACGCATTGCTAAAGTGTGTTCGGGACTCACACTCATAGCAGGACTTAGGCTGTCTCTGTTAATATAGGGTCCCCTGTCCCTGCCAGGAAAGAAGCTGCTGGGTAAACAAATCACCCCAACATAGGACAAATGTAATTTCACTTTAATCCTCCACCCCCACAGTCCATATTTGTTCACAGTCAATAATAGGCACCGGTTTATCCAGTTCTTTGCAGTGTTGTTTCAACCAAAATAAAATGTCAGAAACGTTTACACCGTCATTCTTAAACACAATTATAGTCCTGTTCTCTGGCTTGAGAATGGAATTGTCACAAAAGGAGTCCACAGTGGAGTATTCTTTTTGAGTGTTGTGCTTCATCCAATGGCGTTCAAGTCCTGCAACAGTCTTAAAGCTCAAATCATAATTTGAGTCCCTAGTGTCAATTAACACGAATATCTCAGAATCAAAAAATTTCAGTCAATAGTACTTTGGCCACATATACTCTATCTGGAGCAGTCTCTAATTTCCCCCTGTAGAGTAGTCTTACAGTGTTCCTACATGGGGCAGGCTTCCCCTTGTCACCCTTGGACAGCTGGTTCTGATCCCTGTATCATTTTTTGTAAATATAAAAAAATGTGTGATGGACTGTGTCAAGAGAAACCACTGTCTTGCTGAAGTTGACACAAAAACCCCCAGGGATAAGTTTAAAGGATAGGAGGTATTTTAAACTGCAGATTTCTAAAATGCAATTACCTTGTCAATTTGCTTTGATCCCAGGAAATAAAATTAGCCATTCATGACGTCCTCAGATAAATCCCTTGATTTTGCACTAGGTGTCATAATGGAAAGAGCATGCTTGTGTTTTGGGTGTCTCCCAGGAAGCCAGCTCACTTCATCAGAGAGACCTTTGATATACAGATCCCAGACTGCATTGTAGTCCAATATGCGTGTGTGTGTGTGTGTGTGTGTGTGTGTGTGGGGGGGGGGTGTCATCAGAGGGAAGCCAGAATTACATCAAAGAGCCTTTGATGTCTGTAAAGCACAGACCAGTTCTGACCAGTCAACATGAGAAGAGGAGATTTATTTTGTCATCTATTATTTTTTTAAATGTTTTAGTAGTATTAGTAAGTAATATTAATTTTTATACACCAAGGCGGAGTTAGGTGATCTCAGAGAGAAGGTCAGCTCAGGACTGTTTTTAAACCTACTGAGCAAACCTTAGGACACACTTTTTCATATTATCTGACTGAGAGGAGAGACCACGAAGCACTGAAAAGATTAAGAAGTAAGGACCTTAGACAAGACTAGTCTGAGTGTTATTATTGGTAGGAATCTGCACTTTTAAACCTGTCTGTTTTAAGGCTGTATGTGTGGGGATGTTTTGTTCTGTAATTTTACTGTTTTCCTGTTTTATCTATTTTAAAGTAAAGATAAATATTTTAAAACGGAAACTTACTGGTGTGCCTTGAAATTTCTTTTTTTTTTATATAAGTGAAGCTTTAAAGGTTATAGTTGACACTGTGTATGAGCTTATTGTGAAACCAAACTGGGAAATGGATAGAGTTCTCTAAGGTCTTGCATAGAGTTCTAAGGGTTCATTTTGCAATACCTGGTTAGGTGCCCGTAGGCAAAGATATCTGGCCCCCCGAAGACAGAATTATCTGAGCCTGATAATTGGGTACGTTAACAATAGGTCATCAGTTTGAATCCCTCCAGAACTTGAGACTAAGGTGACTCGAACCCACAAAACAGACAAGAGGGTTACCTTGTACTGTTAACTGTCCACAGATCCTACGCTCAGAGGTTGGCACTTTGGGAGTAGAGGGCCTGACCTGCTGAGCGAATGTGTTGCACCCCTAACTTTGGAGCAGATCAGACTGCTTGAACAGGGGTTTTAAAAATTCCCTCTATGAAGGATTCTGTACATCAGACCAAGCAGGGCCAGCTGTCAGTGGCTCAGAGTTCTGTGATGAGGCAAAACGCCAGATGGCCTTTACTTAGGAGAGTCAAGAGGGGATAGGGGTGGGGCTTTAGTCACATCAGCTGTATCGGTGACATGTACAGATGTCTGTACAGGACCTACCACCTCCCCAGAATACACAGCAGGATATTGTGCAGACTGCTTATCCACATGTTTGCCACCAGGCACAGCAAACATGCTGTTTCTGTCTGCATGGTCTCAACATGTAGATCAGTATTGTTACTTGCAGAAGTTTGCCCAGACCCGCCTTTTGACAAAGTCCATTTCTGCATTAAACTTTCACTGACTGAGTGTGCTGTTTTGGCTGCAGTCGGCTCTGCCAGTTCTTTCACGGGTGCAGTCATGGTGGCTATGTCGGGGAACTCTTGTCTGTACCATTGGACCTTAGGATCAAGGTGGTCTGTGATCCACTTTCGATCCTTGCCCAGCTACCCATCCAGCATTTTGTAGAGCTCATTCTGGAAATCATGTAGTCTTTTCCGAGGCTTTAGAACATGATGGCATGTTGGGCTTCTCTGCTTGGGAAGTGTGCAGATGAAGGTTGTCTGGCATCACTGTCTGGGGTGTGCGTAATGCAGGTAACTGGACTTTTCATTCTTCAAAGGGTTTCCTGGGACCTTGAGAAAACTTAGCATGAGCAGCTGAGTTTGACTTGGCAGCATCTGTCAGTGTCTTAGCTGACAGTTCGGTGGCCTTTGATGTCTGCTGCATGCTGAGGAGGTGATCCCTTTCATGAAGATACCAGGCTTTTTCCTCAGCCTTCGTGTCCATAAGTTTGTTCATCCTCTCTTCCATTGCTTCATATAACACTTATTCTTCAGCACAAATGGCAGCATTTAGCACGTCAGTTCTTCAAGCGGTTCCACCTTTTACATCTCCTCCTTCTCACCCTCAGCATTAATTTCAATACCATTTTCCACACCAACCATCATGGGCTCAGTGACCTCACTCCAGTAAGTGGCAGGGAAAAAGGTTAGGTCCCCTGCCACTTCACTAGCCTCTCTCTCCTCTCCTCTTCCTCCTCCACCCAAGTTGGCCATCTTGGCTGAGAGCCAAAATGGACAGCAGCTCCCTCTACTAAAGAGTAGGGGATTTTCTCATGTGCCCAGGCCAAGTTTCCCCATTCACTAATCCATCACTAGATTAACCTGGTTTAATAGTTTGTGTCTGAGCATGAGCATAGGAGAGGTCTTATACAGTTTGGTAGCACCAAATGGCTGTTCTGTTTCACCCCAGAGTTAGGTACACTTTAGTGATTGGCATTCAGTTGTATGCCGATTGTAAAATGCATTGAGACTCGTATGAAAGCTGCTCTATTAATGCAAATAGTTTGATAAATGAATCTCAGTGCTAACTAGATGAATTAGCATGGATAATTTAGAATACTAAATAGAAACCATCTGACTCTTTCTGGAATGGGATTTGGTGAACGTTTTGAAAGTGGTGGTGTCCCATGCCCCTACCAGGTCAGATATGGTGCCAGCAGTATGGGTGAACAGAATGGGTATGGGACAGACTTATATGATAGGCAGTGGAACTCTGGTTTTAAAGCCAAACAGTCTATACCAGTATTATATAAATACTTTTTGGTCTAGCATATAGTTCCCCAGTCCTTGTCCTCTGATTACCATTGGGGGGGATTTGGGGGGGGGGTCAGACCTCAGTTCTTTACAGATCTTACTTCGAGAAACAGCTTTTGCAGCAGGTTACACCATTAGGACTGAAGCCGTCAGGCGCCAGGACCTCACAGAAATTTTCTAGCTAGCACTATTCAGCGGGGACCGCCTCCAACGTCTGTCCCTCCCCCGACGTCAGGCGTAGTACATAAGGAGGCGGTCCCCCATAATGCTCAGTACTTTTCCCACCGTCGACTCGCCAGCATCGGCCTCTCGTTCTCCTTTCTAGTGCACGGCGACTACAGAACTTTTGAATAACTTTTCTCTGCAACAACTGATGTCCTCTCCAACTCCATCTCTTGAAGGTCACCTTTTGAAGTGTGCCTGCGGCAAACAGTTCCCCTTCAAGGATCCCCATTCATCCTGTGTGCGTTGCCTAGGCGCGGACCACGACACCAAGGCCTGCACCTTTTGCCAGGGTTTTAATAGCCGCACCAGGATCCGCCATCAGAAGGCACTTCAGGCATATCTTCTTGGGGAAAAGCTTAAAAGCATGGACCAAGAACCTTCCTCCAAGGGAGAATCTTCATCCAAATCCCACAAACACCAGGACAAGCACCGGGAGAAGGTGAGGTCTAGGTACCTTACTTGGGCCTCGGACTCCCGCAGCTCCGGCTCCAGATCGGACCGCTTTCCCTCCAGGGCTCGGTCGCAGCCTCCCCCGGTTAAGGTCAGGTCTTCAGGTGGTTCTTCCTCGCTCCAGCCTCTCAAGACTTCGAGGCCCTGGGCTTCATCAACCCCTTCCAAGGCCTCTTCGAAGTCTGGTGAGCACCCTAAATCTTCTTCATCCACCCATCGCTGGGACACCGACTCCAGGTCATTCTCCCAACCACCCAGAGGTCCTGATCCGGCGCCAAGAAAGACCAAGGACCTGACGTCCCTAAAACGGACGTTGGACCCGATGTCTGCTCACCACCCGACGTCAGCCAAACACTCCAAATCAGCTTGGCGCTCACAGGAGCCGACAACACTGGTTAGACACCTGTTACCGGCCAGGCATTCACCAGGTCCGAAGACGTCGGCCAGGGGACCAGCGTCAGCTACCCGGAGAGGAGCCGCACCCCCATCGCCGGCAGACGCCGGTCGTAGGGATTCCACAGAGGAGGACACCCCACAGCCCGAAGACCAGGCGGGTGACACTGAGGATGCCGGGCTCCCACAGGAACCCTCCTCGGATCGGGAGACCCCCGGGGACCCGGTGCCCAACCCTGGCGACAGACCACCGGCGCCAGGCCCGTCGTCGGGTATGAACATTGCTGAGGTAAAGGAGCTCTTTACCTTTTGGTGGGAAACCATCAAGAAGGATGTGGTCCCTGCCCGTCCTCCTCCTACTCCTCCTCCTCCTTCTGCCCCCTCACCGCCTACGCCCCCTCCTCCACCTAAGGGGCCAGCAGGACGACCTCCATCCCCCAAGGAGCAAACTCCATCTCCTAGGAGCAGATCTACAGACAGAAGAAGGCCTCCCTTCAGACCCCCTTCAGGGTCACCCAGCCCCAAACTACCCAGACGCTGCCAGTACGCTCCGTCGAGGGAGGATTCAAGATCGGATACTTCCGAATACTCCAGATCTCCTTCTCCGCTCAGCATCTCTTCTCCTGACCCACATGACCTCCCCAGGTCTCCATCGGATGATCCCTCTTTCGCCGAGATTATGAGGCACAACCAGGACAGCATGGGGTGGGATGCTGAGGACCTTGACCCCGAACGACAACGCCTTGCCTGCTACGTTCGGCAAAAAGACCCGAAGCCCGTGGTAGTGCCACCCTTGGTGGACACCTTTGCGGATGTCACCAAGGCCGCGTGGGAACGTCCGCACTCCACTCCTGCGGTGCTGAAGAAGGCTGACCTCCTGTACAAGGCTTCTAGAGAGGACCAGTATTTGGCGAAGCAACCTCTGGCAGATTCTCTGGTCATCACTGCTTCACATGACCGGTCTCAAAGACCCCAGCATATGAGCACTCAGCCACCGGACCAGGAATCCAAGCAATTGGATGCCCTGGGGAGGTGCACATACGCGGCTGCTGCTTGCACCATCAGGTCTCTGAACTACCTTACCCATATGGTTCAGTTCCAGAACGCCCTGTGGGAACAGGGCCAGGACCTGGTTGAAAAGCTTCCCGATGGCGATCAGAAAGCGGAGCTCTTAAACCTCCTCGAACCCACGTCAGGCGTGGGGACCCAAGTGCTTAGAGCCGCATGCGACTCTCACGGACTCTTGGCCAGAGCTGCAGCTTCAGGCGTCTGTCTCCGGAGACACTCCTGGCTCCGTGTCTCTGCTTTACCCGGACGTACAGAAAAATATTCTGGCGTCCCATATACGCAAGGTGCTTTTTGGTGAATCCTCGGAGAAGGTCATCACCAAGCTTCAAGACTCAGGGAAGGCAGTCCGATCTGTACAGGCCATGTACAGATCTAGGCCTAGTTCCATTCGTAGGAACCAGAGCCATTTTTGCGGCCGGCTACAAAGGCAGCAGCAACGTTCCGGCCAGCAGCAGCGTTCTGGTCAGCAGCAGAGGGGCACTTTCTCGCGCAAGGCCCAGGCCAAATTGTCCCCCGGCAGAGGCTAACGTTACTCAAAGTCGGCCCAGCCCGCAGGGACAAATGCTGCCACAGCATGACTCCTTCCTGGCCCCCGGCCCTTCTCTGGATCAATGGGCAAAGAAAGTCCGGGGTCACATCGCTCGCCACTTTTCAGGGTGGCAATTGATCACCGACAGGTGGGTTCTACAGTTGGTCAAGAAGGGCCATTGCATAGAGTTTCTAGACAACCCACCTACAAGACCTCCCCGGCTTTCCCGTTATTTGGGTCAGCATGCCCTGCTCATACAGCAGGAGGTGCTCGCACTTCTGGAAAAAGAAGCTATAGAGCACGTACCAGGGAACCAGAGAGGACTAGGATATTATTCTCACTTCTTCCTGGTTCCAAAGAAAACAGGGGACCTCTGTCCAATACTGGACCTCAGCGACCTCAACATTTCGGTCGTGTACAAGCACTTCCACATGGTGACCCTCCTGGGTCTGATTCCCATGCTGAAGCAGGGCGCATTTCTAGTATCCCTGGACAGGCAGGACGCTTACCTGCATATTCCTATCACTCGGGCGCACAGGAGGTTCCTGTGCTTTGAGTTTCAGGGCCATTATTATCAGTTCTGAGCTCTTCCCTTCGGGCTGTCATCGGCAGCTCGGGTATTTACGAAGTGCATGGCAGTCGTAGCCGCGTCTCTGAGGAGACAGGGCCACTACGTGTTCCCCTACTTGGATGATTGGCTTCTCATGACGCCCTCACGGGAGGCCCTGATGTCTGCCATTCACTGCACTCAGTCTCTGTTCGAGACATTGGGCATTCTCATCAATTACGAGAAATCACGCCTGGTTCCGTCCCAGATGCTGCAATTCATCGGAGCAGTTCTGGACACGGTCCAAGGGGAAGCTTTCCTCCCCCTGTACAGAGTGGAACACATCAGATCCCTCATCAGGGACTTGGCGAAGAAGACCGTCCCAGCCAGACTGGTCCTTTGCCTGCTTGGACGCATGGCTGCAGCCATTGCAACAGTCCTACTAGCTCGTCTCCACATGCGGGTAACCCAGTGGATGTTACCAGTGCAGTGGGACCAAAAACAAGACGATCTACAGCATGCAATCCGAATCGCGAAGACCATAATTCGAGATTGGCAATGGTGGCTACATTCGGGGAACCTCTTGGCGGGAGTCCCCTTCGTAGCGCCTTCCCCGACTGTGACACTCGCCACAGATGTCTCAGAGCTCGGTTGGGGAGCACACCTCAACGGTGTCCGGTCTCAAGGCCTGTGGACAGCCCAGGAGTCTCATTTCCACATAAATATACTGGAAATGAGGGCAGTTCTTTACACCCTGCTGGCCTTCCAGTCGGGGATCCCACCGGGTACACTTCTGTTTCAAACAGACAATTCCGTGGTGATGTATTACCTCAACAAACAAGGAGGCACCCACTCCTATCCGCTTTGCAGGGAGGCCATGAGAGTGTGGGATTGAGTCTTGCAACACGGCGCAAACCTTATTGCAGTTCATGTTCTGGGAGTGGACAACGTCATCGCAGACAGCTTGAGCCGCTCTCAGGTCAGAGTCCATGAATGGGAACTACTCCAGGTGGCAGATGATCTGTTTCGCAGATGGGGTACTGCAGAGATAGACCTCTTCGCGTCCCCATACAACGCAAAACTGCCCAGTTTTTGCTCGCTAGATCCAGGGCCTGGTGTTTTCTGTCGTGACGCGTTGTCCCTCTCCTGGGCGGGCAGATTCCTCTATGCCTTTCCTCCTTTTCCATTGATCCAGAGAGTTCTTCTAAAACTCCGCAGGGAGCAAGCGACACTCATACTGATCGCACCCCTTTGGCCCAGACTGATCTGGTTCCCTCTTTTGCGTCAGCTATCACGGGAACCTCCAGTGCTTTTGCCAATCAGCTCCCATTTGCTGTCTTAGGAGGCGGGTTTCTTAGTCCATCCGGACCTACGTTCCCTGAACCTGCATGCTTGGCTCCTAGAGACATAGCCATGATGCGATACAGGGTCTCGCAGGAGGTGGCAGATGTTCTTAGTGCCGTTAGGAAACCTGCTACCCACGTGACCTACGCCATGAAGTGGCGCAGGTTCTGCTTATGGGTTCAAGTGCGCGGCTTTTCGCCTTTGGACTGTCCAGAAAAGCTGGTACTGGAGTACCTGCTGTCCCTTTTCCACTCCGGCCTGGCTTACTCCTCGATTAAAGTACACCTTTCTGCCATTTCAGCCTACCACGTCCCTGTAGGCCAATGCACTGTTGTCCAACTGGACATGACACGTGCCTTTTTGAGGGGCGTCCTCCACCTTAGGCCCCCGATTAAGGATCCAATCCCACCATGGGATTTACCCTTTGTCCTGGAGCAGCTCACGTTGCCACCCTTTGAACCAGCCACGGATTGCGAGCTACATTTTCTCTCTTGGAAAACATTATTTTTAGTTGCAGTTACTTCGGCCAGAAGAATTTCTGAAATGCACGCACTTATGTGCAAAGAGCCTTATTTGGTTTTCCACCAGGACAGGGTATCCCTAAGGACTAATCCAAAATTTCTGCCTAAGGTGGTCTCAGCTCTCACCCTTAATCAGGACATTGATCTACCAGTGTATTTCCCGAAATACTCTAATCAAGGAGAAGCCCTTCTGCACACTCTTGATGTACATAGGTGCCTTAGATACTACCTGACCAGAACCAAACAACACCGAAAGTTGGACCAACTTTTCGTCTCCTTTGCCCATAGGATGAAGGGAGCTCCTGTCTCGAAGCAGTCACTGTCCAGGTGGCTTGTCCAGTGCATTACGTTCTGTTACCAGAAGTGTAGCAAACCCTTACCGGGCGTGGTTAAGGGTCATTCCATCAGAGAGGTGGCTACCTCTTTTGCGGCCTTAAAGAATGTGTCCACCTCAGCTATTTGCGCTGCAGCTACTTGGAGCGCCGTACACACTTTTATCAGGCATTACAGCCTGGACATTGCATTGAGGCAAACAGCGGGGTTCGGTCTAGCAGTCCTTCAAGAACTTCTGTCCTAGGCTCGTGGTATCTCGAGGATTTCTACCTTTCCTCCTCCCGATGGTGTTTGATTGCCACTATTGCTTGGGAATCAGTCCTAATGGTATAACCTGCTGCAAGAGCTGTTTCTCGAAGTAAGATAGTACAGTTATGTAAGAACTTACCATAACAGTAGATCTTCGAGAACAGCTCTTGCAACAATCTTCTCCACCATCCCGCTGGAGGTGAGTCGTAGTCAAAGCATCCTTCTCCTAGGATAGGGCATTTGTTGGCCTTGTTTTGCCATCTGATGGCAGATCCTCGGTCTCCTCTTCTGATGTCATCTAGCGGCGGGAGTCTCCAGCGGGAGAACTGAGGATTATGGGGACCGCCTCCTTATGTACTACGCCTGACGTCGGGGGCGGTTCCCGCTAAATACTGCTAGCTAGAAAATTTTCGTGGGGTCCTGGCGCCTGGCGGCTTCAGTCCTAATGGTGTAACCTGCTGCAAGAGCTGTTCTCGAAGATCTACTGTTACGGTAAGTTCTTAAGTAACTGTACTTTTTTGTCACTCCAGTGATATCCACTGTTCTGATACATTTTGGCTGTTCACTTAGCAGTGCAGAATGGTGGAACTGACATTGTGGAATATCCAGGAAACAGATAGCAGTAAATGATGAAGAGGAAAAAGGTAAGACGCTACGGAATTAAAAAGGAAGATTACTTTCTAGGGACATGGATATGTTGTTCAATCCACACTTACTGGCAGGTTCCTTGCCACTTTAAATCTTGCCGGAAGGTCTTCAAGCTGGCTTCTCCCACCCACCCGGGTGGTAAAACTCTCGGCTCCGCCCCATGATGCCAGGTCTTCCTTACCGCTTGGAAGCTCAGGTTCCCTTCTTTGCGCTCTGTGTTTTAGGCCTGGATCCAAACTCTTGGGTTAACCGAAACTAATCTTAAATTCACAAGACTTGGTCTTTATCTTCCCTACTGATCGCGATGGACAAATCGACTCCCGGATTTCGTAGGTGCCCCTGTTAGCAGAAGATGTCCTGGACCGATCCGCACTCCACGTGCATGTACTGCCTTGGGCTCGAGCACGATTCGCAGGCCTGCGACTTGTGCAAGTCCTTTTCGGCCACTGTCCTAGAAGATCGCGCTGCCAGATTGCAGCTTGGGCACCCCGAGGAACGTTATCCTCCGGTCAAGTCGAAGGAGGCCCATTGGGCTGAGCAGCTCGAACAAATGATCACCCTCGAGAAGGAAGCGGCCCAGGCTGCATCATCATCTTCTTCGGTCGCGGCATTTATCCTGCTCTCTTTGGGCTCCTCCTACACGGCTTCGTTTAAGGAGCTTTGTCAGTCCCTCTCCACCAAGGGAGAGGGGCCTTCGGGACATTCCTAACAGTCCAAGAAGAAGGGCTCTAGCGTAAGTCCCACCGTCGGCTTCGTGGGGCGGGAGAGGTCCCCTCCTGGATAGTCGACTCTCAACTCGGTTGAGGTTGCGGCTAAGACCCGCTGGCTTCTGATGTCCTCATCAGGTCAGCCGGCTGAGACACCTGTCGGCGACCGAATTTTCTCGACTCGTCGGATGGGCTGTCGACTGGAGAAGCCGACAACCCTTCTTCACCGGTTCCCCCGGTGGAAACCGAAGACTTGCCTGTGCTGGAGTCCCCGGTTAAGGTCCCTGAACCGAGGGAGGAGCGGGTTTCCCCCGCCCCCTCTCAGACTCACCCTCGGAAACACCGAAGGTCTCTGTCTCAGTCTCGGACCTCTTCCCGGTCCAGTCGATTCCACTGACATCAGCGGTCTTGGTCTCAGCACCGTGGAAAGCAGTGGCACTGCTCATCCTCGTTATCATCCTCCTAGGAAGATAGGCTCTCGGCGCAGATTGCGTCGGTGCTGTGAGGATCAGATGTGGCAGCAGCTCTTTTTGACCGGGAACAAGCCGACTCTGTTGCCTTCCCCGGCCATCAAGTGGCTGTCACCAGAGTGGCCGAAACAACCCCTCGTTGTTATCGAGTAGCCAAAGCCGGCACCGGTTGTTTGGCCGAACCCGGCTGCGCCACCCATTGTGGTGGAACTCCCGCCTCCACAATCTAAGATTGGGGCCCCGACCAAGGATTCTCGGTTGGGTCAGGGCTTGCCCCATCTGTTGTCGGTCACCCTCACTCCCAATCGACCTCGGCAGGTGAAGGGTGGCTCAGGCCCTCGGACGATGACTCTTCCCTGTTCTCCAGGCCCCTCGATCTGTAGTCCTCTGGGGGTCAGTTGGTGGATGAGAGCCCATCCTCGTTTCTTGGAATGCTTCGACTCATCTCAGAGACCACTGGGATGAACTCCCGCCTCCACAATCTAAGATTGGGGCCCCGACCAAGGATTCTCGGTTGGGTCAGGGCTTGCCCCATCTGTTGTCGGTCACCCTCACTCCCAATCGACCTCGGCAGGTGAAGGGTGGCTCAGGCCCTCGGACGATGACTCTTCCCTGTTCTCCAGGCCCCTCGATCTGTAGTCCTCTGGGGGTCAGTCGGTGGACAAGAGCCCATCCTCGTTTCTTGGAATGCTTCGACTCATCTCAGAGACCACTGGGATGAAGCTCGAACCCGTTTCAAAGCGGGTCAAGTATCCCCTCACGGAGATACTGGACCAAGGGGATTCCCCCATGGAGGCCTTCCCGGTGGCTGAAGCCATTGTTGGTCTGGCCCTGGAGCTATGGCAGCGGCCAGCTTCTTGTCCAGCACCTTCGACCAGGATGGCTTGAAAGTATGCCGTTCCCACTGGTTCACTCTCTGGTTTCTCGGAGCTCCCCTCTGCCGAGGGGCTGGTGACCGACAGCGTTTTCAGGTGCTCCGGAAACTCTCAGGACGTGGACAGGCTGCCCGATAAGGAGTCCAAGAAACTGGACTACTCCGGGTGGAAAGTCTATGCTGCTTCCTCCCTAGGCCTTCGCCAGGCCAGCTCGGCCGTTCTGATGGCACACTTTTCGCACTCCCTTTTGGGCTCCCTGGATGAGGTGATTCCTCATCTCCCGGCTGACCTTCAGACAGTAGTCAAGCAGGTGTGGGATCAGGGAAGGACAGTGGCCAGACAGCAACTCCAAACTTCCTTGGACATAGCTGACTTGTGTTCCCGGTCAGTAGCGGCCACAGTGGCCATGCGCTGCAGAGCTTAGCTGCGGATCTCCACTTTTACAGCGGATACCCAGCACAAGTTGACAGACGTTCCCTTCTTGGGTACCAACTTGTTCGGTCCTGGGGTGGAGGGTCATCTGCAGAGGATCGAGAAGTCCAATGCTACCTTGGACTCGGTCACGTCTGCCCAGAAGGACAAAGGCCACCAGCAGCAGCATAAGCCCTTTTGGCCTTCAGCCCCTGCGGCACGTCCGGCCCAGCAACACCAGCATCAGGGCCAGCAGGCTTGCACTTGGCACCCCAAAGCCAAGCCTACAGCTTCCTTCAGCAGGAAGCCAGGAGAGAAAGGTCCAGGAGGCCCCTCGACCGGTCCTTCCTCCAAGCCTGCCTCAGTGACGGGTTGAGGGGTGTCGCCCCCAACCTCGTCCTCCTCCCGTCCCCCCCGTGGGGGCGGCTCCACCACTTCCTTTCCGCCTGGTCCGATATCACCACAGGGTGCTGGGTGCTGCTGGAAGTGGTAGGAAAGATCTGCCTCTGGAATTGACAGTCCTCACCCCTTTCGAGCCGTCATGCAGAGGCTCAAAGTCGCAGCCTCTCTGTGGCTCATCGAGCCGACATGGCCTGCTCCTTCAGAAGGAGGTGATCAGGAGGGTGGATCCTCCCAGACCCAGGGTTGCGTCCAGATACTTTCTGGTCCCAAAAGCGGATGGGGCTGGCGCCCCATTCTGGACCTACACGACCTGAACAAGTTTCTAGGTCTCATACCTTCAGGATGGTCACTCTGGCTCAGATCATTCCATCCTTGGAACGAGGCATGTGGTTCTGCTCTCTGGACCTCCAGGACGTGTTCTTTCACGTTCCAATCCATCCGTCCCACCAGTGATTCCTCCATTTCAGGGCAGAGGGATCCCTTTACGAGTTCTGGGGCATGCCCTTCGGCCTCTCTCCAGCTCCCACGGTCTTCACCAAATGCATGGCAGTGGTGACAGCATTCCTTTTTTTTTTTAATTTTATTTATGCCTTTTTTGTAACCGAAATACATTCAGGACACATTTATACATCACATGTGTCTCATAACAGAGGCAATTTCATATGCAGAATCCTATATTTCCTTCCCTGTTAGTACAAATCATTACAGGTACTGGTATTCTAAGCTAATATCAGACTTAAAATTTGGTGTAGTCTAGATTAATTATCTGTATATGGGTTTAGATTTTTATTAACTTACTCTCTTTACCTCACCCCTTTCTCTAGCTCCTCAGACAAGCAGAGATATCAGTGGCTATGGTATAAAATCAGGCCTTTCCCCTGCCATGTAAAGGACCCAGCGTCTCCACGACGATTCAAATTGGGACACCCTTTTATTAAGAGAAGCTGTCAAGGTCTCCACTCTGTATATGCTTATCATAATCTCCTGCCATTGGCTTATGGTGATGGGGAAATGTGACTTCCAACTTCTGGTTATTGCTTTCTGAGCAGCTAGAAAAATGATTTTTAAAAATCTGGTTGTGGATAGGTCCACACACCCTTCTGGCATTCTATAAACAAGAAGCAGGTGAAATTGTTATGTCTGTTAAAGAATTAATCCCAGGGCCTGTTGCAACTCCTGGATGAAAGTGGACACCAGTGGACAGCTCCAGAGCATATGGAGAGTGGTGCCCTCCTTGCCCACCCCTCCAGCATTCTACCTCTCCCTCAATTGAGGGCCGACCGAATATTTGGGAGGCGAAAGTACCTGATGAAAATTTTCCAGGCAAAATCTTGCCAACCAATTGCTGCTAATCCCAGTGTATTATAGAGACGGCCCTATGCCAGACTTCTTCCTGGATTTGCCTTCCCAAATCCCTTTCCCATGCTCTTTTATATAGTCCGTGGTGTCCCTTTCCAAGCCATCAATTCCTATACAGAACAGTTATCATATGGGCCTTGATAGCTGTTCCCTCTATAGCCTGTTTCTGAGAAAAGGCAATTTGGGGGAGGTCCATCCATCTCTGATTGGACTCCAGTAATAGCTTCTTTACCAAGTTCCTGACTTGAAATAATCTAAATCTATCCTGCCAGGAAATGTCATACTTGAGGACAAGCCCTTCAAAGGAGACAATCCCCTCTTCTTCCACAAAATACCATATTAGGGGTAAACCTCTCATCTCCCACTTCCTAAATCCACTGTCCCAACTCCCGGGTGAAAAGGAGTCCAGATATGGAATAGAAAAAAATAAGAATTTCCAATTCTTGACCTTTTTATCACTCAGTATATTATGCCAGATCTCTATTGTAAGTGCTGTAAAGGGGTTTTCCTGTTGATTCCGGAGAGATCTCCCCCTTGTTCCAAGCAGAAGGTTATTTAGGTTACATGGGGTATCTCCTTGGAGCTCCTCCTCTGTCCTCTTGGCCATATAGAGCTTATCCAACCACAATAAGGCTGTTCTCAAATGTGATGCATAATAATAAAGTTTAAAGTTAGGTAGCGAAAGCCCTCCCTCTTTCTTCGGTATCTGGAGTACTGAGAGTCGGACCCTTGGTCTAAGTGGACCCCAAAGGAATGTGAGACTACTCTGTTTAAGAGGTTGAAATATGAATCTGGGACCCTAATCGGGATGGTTTGCACCAGATATGAAATTTAGGGAGAATTATCATTTTATGGCCTCCACCCTCTGGGTTCAGGAAATAGGAACTGATAACCATAAGTCTAAATCAATCTTGATATAGCTAGGACAGGGAGAAATTAGCGAGAACAAGTTGTCAAACTGGAATCCCAATCTTACTCCTAAGTATTTAATACTGGTCAAATTCCATGAATGGAACCTCTGTTTAATATGCTCGGATGGGGCATATTGATTAGTTAAAACTTCAGTCTTAGATAGGTTCAGCTTATACCCAGCTAGATTGCTAAATTCTGATAAAGCATTCCATAGCCTTTCTAGGGACACTTCTGGGTCTCTGAGGTAAATTAGAGTCATCAGCGTATAAGGCTAATTTATGTAACCTCCCCTAACTCCCACCCCGAATTTCCTCCTCCTGTCTCAGCGATTGTGCTAGCAGTTCGAGATATAGTGCAAAAGAAAGCGAGAGGGGCATCCCTATCTTGTTCCTCTTTGTAATGTTATTGGTTGGGAGACAGTGCCATTAATTTTATATATGCCTTTGGTTTTGTATATATTTTGGATATAGATCTTCTAGCCTCAAGGAACCCAAATCTGCTCAGCGTCAATTTCAGAAAGTCCCATGCCACCTGGTGAAGGCCTTCTCAGCATCAAACTTAAATCATGCAGGGGTCCCCGACGAGCGGCATGACTCATTACGTGTAGGGTTCTTTTAATGTTGTCTTGTGTCCCTACAGTATGAACCCTGTCTGATCATTATTGATCAGTATGGCTGAAGATCTCTTCTAGTCGCTTGCTAAAATTGAAGAATATAATTTATAATCTATATTCCAGCACTGATATCAGACGATAAGACCCACAGTTTGTTATGTCTTCCGGGCTTATGAATACTTGAAATTACTGAGTAATTCCAGGTATCTGGTATGTCTCCTCCACTTGTGCCCATTTACAGGCTTTCAGTAAGGACTACCTATCTCCTTTTTAAAGTATTTAAAGAATTCAAGGTGTACACATCCGGGCCAGGTGTTTTCTTGTTTTCAATCTTTTGATGGCAGCCTCTAATTCCAATGAAAAATGGGTCTGTCCAGAATAGCTTTGTGTTCTTGTGTTAGCTCTGGAGTTTCAATTTCTTTAAATAGGTATTAATCGGATCATCCCCTACCGACTGTTCCGAGCTGCTATAAGTTCCTATAAAAATCTCTAAAGCCTAGGAGGATTTCTTCCCCTGACTTCACAATTTTACCCGATTTGGGGTCTCTAATTTGCATGACTGTGCTCTCTGCATTCTGCCTTCTGAGTCTATAGGCTAATAGGCGTGAGGCTCTGGGCCCTGATTCATAATATCTCTGCCTCAGTCGTTGTAGTGCCTGTTCCGTTTTAATGTCAATAATTCCTTGTATTTGTTGTCTGACCTTTAGTATTTCCGATTGTACTGCGGCCCCCCCCCAGCCACCGTCTGCTCCAACAGATTGTGGAGCTGTGTTTGAAGATGTTCCATTTTTTTATTTTGCTGTTTTTTTAAATATGCAGCATATTTAATGCAATCTCCTCTGAACACTGTCTTAATAGTGTCCCATATTATAGAATCAGGAATTTCTGTGGACTCATTGTCTTTCAGAATTTGCATTAGTCTGAGCTTAGCCATCTCCATAAAGTCTTTCAGATTTAGCAGATAGTTATTAAACTTCCAAAGTGATCCCCCCCTCTTAGCGTCCCATTTCATCACCATAGATACCTGTGCATGATCAGATAGCACCGATGGAGTGTGTCTGCATTCTATGATCCGGTCTCGGTGTTCACCCGAAATCAGAACATAGTCAATCCTGGCACAAGAACCGTGTGGGAATGAGTAGTGGGTATACTCCCTTTTGCTGGCATTTTGGTGTCTCCAAGCATCTATCCAAAATGCACCCTTCAGATATCTCTTGACCAGCTTACCTGCTGGTGTCAGGCTACTTCTGTTTTTTGGGGTATCCTGGGGTCCCATATCTGGTTCAGGTCTCCACCACTACCAGTGTTCCCACCTGGTAGTCAGAAATTTCCGGAGTGAGAGACTAAAGATCTCCTTCGTGGAGCCCAGTGGGGCATACAGAGAGACTAAGGTGATGGGTGCCATCCAAGTTGCCCACTAAGATTACTAATCGCCCTCTGGGTCCATATAACTATTAGTTTTCTGAAATGCAGTTCCTTAGTCACCAGTATCATCCCCCTTCTCTTACCTCCTTTATAGGAGGCTGCAGCTACTGTGTCAAAGCCAAATTTAGCCATTTCAGATGTTCTGTTTTATTGAGATGCGATTCTTGCAGTAGAATAAAGGTGGGGTGTTCTCTTTTCAGGACCGACATGACTTTATATCGCTTTACCGGATTATTTAGCCCGTTTACATTATGTGAGATGATTTTAATCTTTTTGCTATCTGCCATTTATATACATTAAGATAGTAAGTCCTAAGTATGGGGAGGACAGTCTTCCCTGTGTCCCCTTTTCAATTATTTTCCACTGAATTACTCCCCCATCCTTCACCTCCATCTTTCCTGTCTGGTATAATACTGAATGCAACAGGCCCTGGGATTTTACATGATGTGTACAGCCATTTTGTCTCTGCAACCATCCACTATATGTTAAATCAGACATCCAAACAACCACAGTAACATAACATACACACATATAACCTAACTTAGAACCTAACTCAGAAGGTACCTTTAACTGAACAACTAGTACCTTCTGTAGAACATTATTTCTAGGGACATGGATATGTTGTTCATCCACACTGTCTGGCAGGTATCCTTGCCGCTTTAAATCTTGCCAGAAGGTCTTCAAGCTGGCTCCTCCCACCCACCCGGGTGGTAAAACTCTGCTCCGCCCCATGATGCCAGATCTTCCTTACCGCTTGGAAGCTCAGGTTCCCTCCTTAACGCTCTGCATATAAGACTGGTTCCTAATTCTTGGTTTCCGAATTTAAAAGTTTTATAGACTCGATCTTCTATCCTGCAGCTACGATGGACAAATCGACTCGGTTTCGGAGATGCCCTTGCGGGCAGAAGATGTCTCGGACGGATCCGCACTCCCACGTGTGTACACTGTTTGGGCCTTGGCACGACCCGCCAGACTTGCGACCTGTGCTCTTCCTTCTCAGCCTACATCCTCGAGGACCGTGCTGCCCGTTTAGCTGGGGCATCCTGAACGTTTTCCTCCGGTGAAGTCAAGAGGCCGGTCAAAGGCGGTTTCCCAGCGGCAGGCTCGGCGGATCAGCTCGACAGATGAAGCTCTCGAGAGAGGAAGTGCGGGCCGCATCTTCCTCGACCGCGGCATTTATCCCGCTCTCCCTGGGTTCCTCTTACACAGCTTCCTTTAAGGAGCTTTGTCTGTCCCTCTCCACTAGAGGAGAGGGACCAACGTCTGCTGGACCTTCTTCTCGGTCCAAGAAGAAAGACAAGGGTAAGTCCCTCCGTCGACGCTCTTGAGACCGGGAAAGGTCCCTCTCCTCGAGTTGTTGGCCATCGACTTCGGTCGATCGTTCGGCTTCGTCCACTGGTCTCACGGTGTCCCCGTCAGGTCAGTTGACCGAGACTCCCGTTGACACAGTCGAGATCTTTCTCGACCCGTTGGACGGGTTGTCGACCGGCGAAGCGCTTAATCCCTCTCCGATTCCCCAGTGGAGTTGAGATCCAGCGGGCTTGCCAGTGCCTCCGGTTCCGGGCCCTCGGGCGAACTCTCCGAGCCAAGGAGGGCGGTTCCTACGTCCCTCCACCGTCGCCGCTGGAAAGGCCGAGGGTCTTGGACTCGGTCTCGGACTTCTTCGTGGTCAGCCGGTCCCACCGTCATAAGCGGTCTCGGTCTCGCACCACGGTAGCGGCACAGCAGCTCGTCCCTCACCTCCTCGGATGAGGGAGGCTTCGTAAGTTACATCGACGATCTGAGGACCTCATGGCAGCAGCTCTTCTGACCGGGAACAAGCCGAGCTGTCGCCCGGCCATTAGGTGTCTGTCGCGGGCGGCAGACAACCTCGTTTTACCGAGGAGCCTGTTCCCAGGCGGTGGTTCGGCCAAAACCAGCTGCCCCCGATTTCGGTGGAACCTCCGCCTCCACAGCCACTGTTTGGGACTCTGACCAGAACTCTCGGTCGGCTCAGGGTCTGCCCATAGGCTGTTGGTCACCCTCACTCCCGATCGCCCTCGGCAGGTGGAGGGTGGCTCAGGCCTGAGGCAGCTCTCTTGCGGACTCTTCTGAGCCCGGCAGATTCCTCCTTTTCTCGAGCGAGTGGACTTGGAGTCCTCTGCAGGTCAGTCGCTGGCGACGTCTACGTCCTTCCTGGGTTTGCTCAGGCTCATCTAGGAGTCCACGGGATGCAGCTCGAAACCCGTATCCAAGTGGGCCAAGTATCCCCTCACGGAGATATTGGACCGAGGGGATTCCCCTACGGAGGCCTTTCCTGTGGCTGAGGCCATTGTGGGCCTGGCCTTGGAGCTCAGGCAGCGCCCTGCTTCCTGCCCTGCGCCTTCAGCCAGGATGCCCAGGAAGTATGCGGTTCCTACCGGTTCCCTGTCCGGTTTTTCGGAACATCCCTCAGCCGAGGGGTTAGTTACCGACAGCGTTTTCTGGCATGCTGGAAATGCTAGGGACGTGGACAAACCTCCATAAGGACTCCAGGGAATTGGACTATGCCGTGCGAAAAGTCTCGCTCACGTCCTCCTTGGCCTTCATCAGGCAAGCTCGGCCGTGCTTATGGCACATTTCTCCCATGCCCTGTTGGGCTCCCTGGACGAGGTAGTCCCTCATCTCCCGGCTGACCTGCAGACCATGGTTAGGCAGGTGCGGGACCAGGGCAGGGCAGTGGCCAAGCAGCAACTTCAGACTGCTCTGGACATTGGAGTCTCATGTGCCAGGTCAGTCGCGGCCGCAGTGGCTATGCGCCGTCGGGCATGGCTGAGGATATCCACCTTCATGGCGGATACCCAGCACAAATTGGCGGATGTCCCCTTCCTGGGGACCGACCTCTTCAGCCCTGGAGTGGAAAGCCACCTCCAGAGGATCGAAAAGTCAAAATGCCACCTTGGACTCGGTCTCATCCGATCAGAGGGACAAAGGCCGCAGACCGCAACCCAAGCCCTTTCGTCCATCTGCGCCCCCAGCACGTCTGGCTCAGCAGGCTCGCTCTTGGCGTCCCAAACCCAAGCCCGCGGCTTCCTCCTCCAGGAAGCAGGGAGGTAAAGGCCCAGGTGGTCCCTCGGCTGGTCCCTCCTCCAAGCCTGCAGTGCCGGGTTGAGGTGTCAGCCCCAACCTCGTCACCTCAACCCAGGTTCCCCCCGTGGGGGGACAGCTCCAGTTCTTCCTTTCCGCCTGGTCTGCCATTACCACAGACCGGTGGTTGTTGGAAGTGGTAGGAAAGGGCCTGCCTCTGGAGTTTGAGCAGGCCCCACACTTCAGAGCCGTCGCACTTCGCGGGGGCCTCGGGGTCCGAAGCCTCGTTGTCAGCTCGCCGAGCTGACACTCTCCTCCTCGAGAAGGTGATAAGAAGGTGGCGGACCCTCCCTCAAACCAGGGTTCGTGTCCAGGTACTTCCTGGTTCGAAGCGGATGGGGGCTGGCGCCCCATTCTCGACCTACACGACCTAAACAAGTTCCCTAAGGTCTCGAACCTTCAGGATGGTCACTCTGGCTCAGATAATACCATCTCTGGAACACGGCGTGTGGTTCTGCTCTCTGGACCTACAGGATCGTTCTTTCCGTCCCTATCCATCCGTCCCATCAAAGGTTCCTTGCTTTGAGCGGAGGATCCCTTTTCGAGTTCCAAGCCATGCCCTTTGGCTTATCTCCAGCTCCCAGGGTCTTCACCAAATGCATGGCAGTGGTGACAGCATTCCTGCGGCGCCGAGGGGTTCGGGTCTACCCTTACCTGGACGATTGGCTGATTGCAGCCCCCTCCAGACAGGAGGTGGAGTGGTTTCAGAAATCTGGCCCTCCAGGTTTGCTCTCAGGTCGGCCTCCTCATCAATGAGGCCAAGTCGGAACTTGAGCCGGAGCAGGTGATTCTTTTCATCGGGACAGAGCTCGACTCTCTTCGAGCCAGGGCATGGCTCCCGGCGGACAGGGTTGAGGTTCTTTCCTCCTTTGCCCAGTCATTTCTGGTTGGGCAATTACGCCTACCGGGACTTCCTCGCCTCCTGGGTCTCATGGCGGCCTGTACCAGCGTGGTCCGTTGGGCCCACTGGAACATGCTCCCCCTTCAGTGGGGGCTGGCCAGCCAGTGGTCCCAGCGCTGCGATCCATTGGATCAGCTAGTGACGGTGACCCAGGGGATGTGGAGCGCTCTTCAGTGGTGGACTGTTCCAGTTCATCTGCAGGAGGGCATCGTTTGTCCGCCTGAGCCAGTCTCTCTATTGACCGATGCCTCTCTGATGGGTTGGGCTGCCCATCTGGGGAACACCGGCGCCGTCCTCTGGTCCCGCGGCAGTCGATGCCACATCAACCTGCTGGAGCTCCAAGCGGTCCGCCTAGCTCTCACCGCCTTTGCTCCGTTTCTTCGGGGTCAAGTGGTCCGGGTCCAGACGGACAACACCACGACCATGTACTATCTAAACCGTCAGGGCGGGACGCGCTCCATGCTTCTATGCAAGGAAGCTCTCCGCATCTGGTCACTCGTGCGCAGCCTGGAGGCGGATCTCCTAGCCATTCATGTGACAGGAGCCTCTAACACCCTGGCCAATGCCCTAAGCCGGATAGGGGCTGCGTCCCATGAGTGGTCTCTTCTGCCGGAGGTAGTACAAGATCTATTCTCCCATTGGGGCACGCCTCAGGTGGACCTGTTTGCCTCCAGGAGAATGCGAGCTGAGGCTGTTCTGCCGCCCCCTCAGCAGGGATCGCTGCAGGGGATGCCTTCTTGAGGCCGTGGACCCTGGGCCCTTCTGCACCTTTCCCTGTTCCCTTGATGCACAAGGTGCTGCTCAAAGCAAGGAGGGACAAGGCGCGGGTGATTCTGATAGCCCCAGACTGGCCCCGCCAGTACTGGTACCCAGATCTCCTCAGCCTCAGCTCCAGGCTCTCGAGGCAGCTTCCAGCTCGCCCGGACCTGCTCTCAGTCAATCAGGGGAAGGTATTCCATCTGGACCTTCAATCCCTGCACCTGACGGCCTGGTTACTGAGCGGCTAGAGTTCCAGGCCTTGGGTCTTTCCGACGAGGTCCTCAACGTAGTTGAGGCATCCCGTAAGGAGTCGACCAGAAGATGCTACGCCTTCAAATGGAAAAGATTTTCCATTTGGTGTCAGGGCAAGGGCCCGGACCCTTCCTCCTGTTCCTGGCAGCATATTGGACTACCTTTGGTCCCTTTTCTCAGCAAGGGCAGGTCGTGACCCTTAAGGTGCACCTGGCAGCCATCTCTACTTGCAGGCGTGGGCCGGGAAGCAGTCAGTGGTGCAGGAGAAGGTGGTCTGGTGCTTTTTCAAGGCCTTGATCACATTTCCTCCGGTGCAGAACCTCCACCTCTGTGGGATCTACTGCTGGTACTGGCAAGCTCATGGGCAAGCCAGCTCCAGACCAATGCACAGGTGAACTCTCTCACCTGTCGTGAGACCGCCTTCTTGGTGGCTATTACATCAGCCAGAAGGGCCAGGGAGGCTCCAGGCGCTCTGCATCGAGTCTCCTTAACTGGTCTTCCACAGGGACAAGGTTGTCCAGCGCCCCCACCGAATTCCTTCGAAGGTGGTGTCGGAGTTTCACCTTAATCAGGTGTTGACTCTGCCGGTGTTCTACGCAAGTCACACCTCGGAGGCGAATATGGGCTCCATACTCTGGACCCTAGAAGGCGCTCGCTTACTATAAGGGGCGCATGGCTGAATGGGGAGAGGTTCGCCAGCTGTTTGTCACCCACGCTGAAGCTGCACCTGGCAGACCTGCAGCCAAGCGGACGATAGGCAGGTGGGTCACCTCCTGCATAGATCTCAGTATAAGTTGGCGGGCATGGAGCCTCCCAGAGGATAAGAGCTCATTCTACCGCCATACTGCTGCATCGGTGGCTGCTTCCAGGGATGTCCCTATCCAGGAAATCTGCAGGGCTGCTACCTGGAAGTCAGCACACCTTCATCACCCATTACCACATCGACCTTGAGTCATGCGGGATGCTGGTTTTGGGGCCTCGGTTCTCCAGTCTCTCTTTCCCAAGTAAGTATCGGGGTTGTCGCCTTGCCTCCCTCCTCCCAGAGAACTGCTAGGAGTCTGCCAGACAGTGTGGATGAACAACATATCCATGTCCTAGAAATACAGGTTGCTCACCTGGCAGGAGTTCTAGGAATGGTATATGTTATTCACATCCTGTTTCTCGACCTCCCGGCACAGACGCACAGCCTGAGCTTCAGCCGGGCAGATCTGGCGTCATGGGGCGGAGCCGAGAGTTTTACCACCCGGGTGGGTGGGAGGAGCCAGCTTGAAGACCTTCTGGCAAGATTTAAAGCGGCAAGGATACCTGCCAGACAGTGTGGATGAACAACACATACCATTCCTAGAACTCCTGTTACAGGTGAGTAACCTGTATTTACATTATGACTCCCAAGGTAGGGGAGCAGAGTACTCTGCTCTCTGTACAGTCTAGTAGGATTCACTCGATTAGGAGGGGAAGGAGCCACAAAAGTAGCCCATTCCTCCTGGACTCCGCAATAGTTGAGTCCTTGCCAGTTGTCATGGCAAATCGTCATCAGCATGTAGGCTGACAAGTAGGCTGACAGTAACCGCAGTATGGGTGTGTATACCACTCCCCGACTGCTATGTCTAGTGTTAGACTTACCCATCCGTCTATCTGTCTCCCTGCTTACAATCCAGACTTTCTAACTACTGAATTTGCAGTAGAGATCCCCAGTATCCAAAGTAATTTTAGATTTGACCGTATAGCTTGCGGAGCCCCTTTCTCATCCCCTGACAGTACCATATCGAGAGAAAGCTCATGTCTTCCTTTATTTGAGGAAGGTCAGCCATTCACCTCACTCTAACACCAACATAGTCTGGGAGTTCCTCCCCTGCCTCCCCCAGACCAAAGGGTGAGCTACTGAACTAAATATGTCATTTTTCCTTTCAGGTGTTCCCAGCTCAGTATTGACAGCATTCTCCATGTTAAATTAAAGGGCCCCACATCCCACCTCATGGCTTATGATTTATGCACCGGTTCCTGCCTTCTATCGCAGTGGGAAAACCCCATTCATTGATCTACATTGTAATTTCCTTTTCATGAGACCATCGAGCTGCAGTTCCTTAGCTAGACCCAGCTGCTTCTGCCCCGCCATGCCCGGCTTCGCCTCTAAATCCAATACCCCCATAAACCCTCTAAATTCCGCACCATATAAAAGGAGACCCGATCCCTGCCTATCTAATTCAAACTCCCCCCAACACCCCCTGTCTTCATTAAGCCCCTACCTTGCCCCTCTCTAGATATGGAGTTTCATGCCACTAAATAACAGCTCGTTTATTTTACCCATGGGCCCATGGGAAAGTGATCCATACGATAAGCTATCAATGAACTCGTTCACAAAGCCCATCTTAGTACCATCTGCCACCCCTAGTCGCCTCCCCTTCCCCAGGTGCTCGCCCCACCATCCCTCAATCCCCTCTCTCTCGTATCCAGCCCACCTCCTTCCCCTCCTCCCTTATTCCAGAGGAGGAGCAACCAACCTCCTACCTCCACCCAGTCATTTATCCTTTAGCCCATCAAATACCTCATCAGCTTCCCTCCCATCTTCCCCCCCCTTCTAGTTGCAAAAGCTCCCTTCCTCCTCCTCCCCCCGCTACCGCCTCCTATCCGTGAAATTCTCGGTGCACTGTACCAGACAATGTAGAAAATAAGTCATCACATCATACATGCAGCAGTCCCTTTCCAACACCCCTGAGTCAGGAAAAGGGGGGATGTTAATGCAGCAGACTGAGTCCCGTAAAAAAGTTCTCACAACTCCCGCTTTCACTTTCATGTATTTAAGTCTGTATGATGCATTGGGGTCACGGGGACTCTGTCTTTCGTTAGGTGGCCCAGCATCCTCTTAATGTCCTTAAGGGTATTGTCCGCTGCCCTTCTTCCATCCCGATTATCCTTGTAGGGGCTACTCACGCGCCATGGATTCTGTAGTAGCTGGTGCAGCTCCTTACATTTGGCGGGCATTATGATTTCATGTCCACGATCCTTAAAGGCCTCAAAGGCCTCCTCCGACGAGTGATATATCTCAGTGCCTGAATCCCAGCATACTCGAAGTCTAGCTGGATAAGGGGTCTGGAATTTCACCTTTATCTTAATTTTTTAAAAGCAGAGCATAGGCCTGGCGTTGCTGTTGGATTATTTTGGGGTAGTCTTGATCGAAAATGAGCCTGGCCCCATTATATTCTACTCGGCCCTGTCTCCACGCTGTTTTTATTATTTGCTCCTTGTCTCGATAGCTTGAGAATTTCACAATTATCGAACGAGGTCTAGCTGTAGGCGAGGTTGGCTTCGGCACCAATGCCCTGTGAGCGCATTCAATTTTAAAGCTTAACGCTTGTGGCAAGTCCAGGACGTGACGGAGCAAGTCCTCTACAAATTCACACATGTCACCGACCTCTGCTGCTTCTGGTAAGCCATGTATCCTCATGTTATCTCTCCGGGAATGGGCTTCTAAGTCAAGGCATTTGGCTGAGATAGATTCCGATTGGTGTGTAATATATTCCAGCGCTTTAGAAATCTGACGTAGGTCATCTTCTGCCGTCGATACTCTTTCCTCTGCTTCGATTACTCTGGAGTCAAGTTTGCTTAAATCCGAGTGTAATTTATTGAATTCTAGTTTTGTTTCAGACCTGAATTGTTTAATTTCAGATAACGTTTCAAAACGTGATCTCGAAAGACTATCCATTTCGGTCTCGGTGTCACATCCCGCCATACTTTGAGGGGAATCCCTCCCGCTCGCCGCCGAGCTAGTAGGGCTCGATCCTGGGCAATCCTGCTTCCCCTTCTTATTTCTAGAGCGGGATCTCCTTCTCATTGTATTTCCACTATTTGATTTCTGCATATTCTAAAATTATTTATCAGATCTACTCTTGTGGAAATGTCTTTCTGGATCGTAGGTTGGAGAGCTCCTTGCCTAAGCTGCCATGTCCTCGATGACGTCACCGGAAGTCGGTGACAGCATTCCTGCAGCGCCGAAGGGTCCGGGTGTACCTTTACCTGGATGACTGGCTGATTGCAGCCCACTCCAGGCCAGAGGTGGAGCGGTCCAAGGATCTGGCCCTCCTGGTCTGCTCTTAGATTGGCCTCCTCATCAACGAGGCCAAATCGGAACTCGTGCCAACGCAGGTGATTCAGGTCATCGGGGCAGGGCTCGGCTTCCGGCGGACAGGGCCGAGGTTCTTTCCTCCTCTGCCCAATCATTTTTGGTTGGGCAATTATGCCCTGCCCTGGGCTTCCTGTGCCTCCTGGCGGCCAGCACCAGCGTGGTCCCTTGGGCCTGCTGGCACAAGTGTCCCCTGCAATGGGGGCTGGCCCGCCAATGGTCACAGTGCTCCGGTCCTCTGGACCAGCCAGTGATAGTGACCCAGCAGATTGGGAATGCTCTCCAGTGGTGGATTGTTCCAGCTCATCTGCAGGAGGGTATCCCGTTTGTCCGCCCAGAGTCGACGGTCCCTCTAATGACCGACGCCTCTCTGATGGGTTGGGGTGCCCATCTAGGAGAGCTCAGAGTGCACGGCCTCTGGTCCCCTCAGGAGTCTCGATGCCACATCAACCTGCTGGAGCTTCGGGTGGTCCGACTAGCCCTCACCGCCTTCGTTCCGTTTATACGGGGTCAAGTGGTCCAAGTCCAGACGGACAACAACACAACCATGTACTACCTAAACCACCAGGGCAGGACGCGCTCCTTGCCTCTGTGCAAGGAAGCTCTCCACACTTGGTCTCTTGTGAGCAGACTGGAGGCGGATCTCCTAGCCATCCATGTGGCGGGAGCCTCCAACACTCTGGCCGATACCCTAAGCCAGATAGGTGCTGCATCTCACGAGTGGTCTGTCCTGCCGGAGGTAGTACACGATCTGTTCTCCCACTAGGGCACACCTCAGGTGGACCTGTTTGCCTCCAGGGAGAATGCGAAGCTGAGGCTGTTTCATGCCCGCCCCCTTCGCAGGGCTCGCTGCAGGGGGATGCCTTCTTGAGGCCGTGGACCCCGGGCCTCTTCTACCCCTTTCCCCCATTTCCCTTGATCCACAAGGTGCTTCTCAAGACAAGGAGGGACAAGGTGCAGGTGATTCTGGTAGCCCCAGACTGGTCCCGTCAGTTCTGGTATCCAGATCTCCTCAGCCTCAGCTCCAGGCTCCCAAGGCGGCTTCCAGCCCTCCCTGACCTGATCTCAGTCAACCAGGGGAAGGTACTCCACCCGGATCTTCAGTCCCTGCACCTGATGGCCTGGTTCCTGAGCTGCTAGAGTTCCAGGCCTTGGGTCTTTCCAACAAGGTCCTCAACGTCGTTGAGGCGCCCGTAAGGAGTCAACCAGAAAATGCTACGCCTTCAAATGGAAAATATTTTCCATTTGGTGTCAGGGCAAGGGCCTGGACCCTTCCTCCTGTTCCTTGGCGAGCATATTGGACTACCTTTGGTCCCTTTCTCAGCAAGGGCTTAGGTCGACGACCCTGAAGGTGCACCTGGCAGCCATCTCTGCTTACCGGGCGCGGGCGGGAAGCAGTCGGTGGCGCAGGAGAAGGTGGTCTGGCGCTTTTTCAAAGGCCTTGATCACTTTTCCCCTTCGGTGCGAGAACCTCCACCTCCGTGGGATCTACTGCTGGTACTGGCAAAGCTCATGGGCAAGCCATTCGAACCAATGCACAGGTGTGAACTCTCTCACCTGTCGTGGAAGACTGCCTTCTTGGTGGCTATTACGTCAGCCAGAAGGATGGGACAGCTCCAGGCGCTCTGCATGAGTCCTTACCTGGTCTTCCACAGGGACAAGGTTGTCCTGCCCCCCACCGAAATTCCTTCCGAAGGTGGTGTCGGAGTTTCACCTTAATCAGGTGTTGACTCTGCGGTGTTCTACCCCAATCACACCTCGGAGGCGAATATAGGCTCCATCGCTGGACCTTGAAGGGCGCCGCTACTATAAGGCCGCCATCGCTGAAATTCGGGAGAGGTTCAGCCAGCTGTTTGTCACCTCACGCTGAAGCCGCACCTGGCAGACCTGCAGCCAAGTGGACGATAGGCAGGTGGGTCACCTCCTGCATAGATCTCTGCTATAAGTTGCAGGCATGGAGCCTCCCAGAGGAAAAGAGCTCATTCTACCGCCACCTGCTGCATCGGTGGCTGCTTCCAGGGCGTCCCTATCCCGGAAATCTGCAGGGCTGCTACCTGGAAGTCAGCACACCTTCATCACTCATTACCACATCGACCTTGAGTCACGCCGGGATGCTGGTTTTGGGGCCTCGGTTCTCCAGTCTCTGTTCCCTAAGTAGGGGGTGTGCGCCTTGCCTCCCTCCTCCCGGAGAACTGTTAGGAGTCTGCCAGACAGTGTGGCTGAACAACATATCCATGTCCCTAGAAATACAGGTTATTCACCTGTAACAGGAGTTCTAGGAATGGTATATGTTGTTCATCCACACGACCCACCCGACCTCCCCGGCTTCGACGCACAACCTGAGCTTCCAGCGGGCCAGATCTGGCGTCATGGGGCGGATCCGAGAGTTTTACCACCTGGGTGGGTGGGAGGAGCCAGCTTGAAGACCTTCTGGCAAGATTTAAAGTGGCAAGGATACCTGCCAGACAGTGTGGATGAACAACATATACCATTCCTAGAACTCCTGTTACAGGTGAGTAACCTGTATTTACACCCCACCCCGGCCCTATAGTTGCTGCAGATTTTAAGAGTAGATGCAATATTATGAAAGGAAGAAACAGGAGGGTATTTGGAGGTACACCTATTTAAAAACATTTCACATCACCTTTATGATATGCTGATATCTCCCTTTAGGCCAACATGACAGCTGTGGAGGAGAAGCTGAACCTTGGACAGTCAGAAATCAAACAGTTGAAGGCATCTCTCAAACAGTACGAAGGACTAGTGGAAAATTACAAATCTCAGGTAAGTGACCAGAAGGCAGCAAGGGCTCAGTCATTAAAGTTCCAGCCCAACAGAATGGGGCCAGCCTGCTGGTAGCAGAGGGCATCCTTAAAGTAATGTGCTTGTCTCTTGAAAAGGCAAGGTGCAGGCTGCCTGACATTTTTGTGCCCTCTGCCAGTCAGTGAAGGTGTGACGTTGACGTTGTATATGAAGGCAGCTACTTGCCTGTTTCAGGCTTAAGGAAATGTACTGCAGTTCATCTGCTGGTGTTTCGTACAGTGAGGCTATGTGACCCTTTAAAACATTGTTTATATGTACTCAGTCCATTAAGAAAAGCAAATTTGAGCCAGCAGCTCTTTTACAATTGCATCCTGACAACATAGACAATAGAAAAAGTTGCCGCAGGGCTAAACAACATACATGAAAGCAGCAGTATTTGTTAGCAAAAAATGTGTTAGTTTTTTTTTTTTTTTTTTAGTAAAAGTGTTTGTAGGATCGAGGATATGCTGTTCATCCACACTTCTTGGCAGTGTCCCTTCCCCTTTAAGACAGCCGGAAAGTCTTTATGCTGGCTCCTCCCACCCACCCGGGTGGTATAACCCTCAGCTCCGCCCCATAACGCCAGATCTTCCTTTCCGCTGGAAGATTCAGGTTGCCTCCTTCGTGCTCTCGCAGTTTGTAGGCCCTGGCTTCAGAACCTTCGGTTATTCCGAAAATTGCCTTGTTCGCGTTAGCAATTGCAGTTGCTTTCTTGCGCTCATGGAAGACATGTCTTCCCCCAGATTTCGCTGGTGCCTGTGCGGCCAGAAGATGTCGTGCACTGATTTGCATGCCGCGTGCGTTTACTGTCTGGGTGTCGGCCATCACACCACGATGTGTGATTTTTACCTCACGTTCCAACCTAACGTCCTTGACGATCGTCTCGCGTGCCTCAAGATGGGGAGGCCCGAAAATCTGAACCCACCGGTGGAATCCAAGGAGGCCCTGTGGGTGGTTTCCGTGGCTGTGGGATCCGCCGAGCAATTGGAGCGCATGCAGGCCTTTGAGGAGGAGGCAGCTCGTGCTGCTGCATCTTCCTCCCAAAGCTTCTTCGTTCTGCTCAGTCTGGGCTCCACTTTCTCTGGTTCCTTCCGAGAGTTGTGCCAGTCTCTCCCTACTAAGGGTGAGGGCTCCCATTAAAAGGAGAGGGGCCTGGGATTGTCTTCGTCTCAAGAGAGATGTTCTTGGGATAGGGAGAGATCTCGGTCCCAGGAACCGGCTGTTTCAGCCTCGGCTGAAATTGCCTCTTCGGTCGATGACCTCTCGGCCCTGCCGACTGGGCAGTTGACTGAAGTGTCGGTCGATGATGTTGAGATTATTCTTGACCCGATCGACCCCTTGTCGCTGACTCTGGTCGACGAGACTCTTGCTCGGACTTAGTTCCTTGTTTTCCCCGATGCGGAGACCCAGCCAGCTGGGAATCCTGTTGAGGAAGTGGTCCCCGACCCTGGGAAGACACTGGTTCCACCAGTGTCTCCCAAGTGACAGAGTCGGCCTGCCCGATCTCGATCAAGGTCTCGGACTCCCTCGACCGATAAGCCGAGGAAGGGCTATAAGCACTCTAAAAAAAGAGGTGACGCCATCAGTCGTCCTTGTCCTCCTCTGATAAGGAGAGGCTTCGACGGAAACTCCGGCGCTACAAGGAGCTCATGTGGCAACAGCTGATTTTGACCAGGCACAAGCCTTCCATGGCTCCTACCCTGGCCATTACTTGGCTTTCGCCTCCTAGGCTGAAGCCAACTCCTTTGGCGCTGATCAAGTCAGTTCCTTCGCTTGCAGAGCCGGCAAAACCCCCAGTTCGGCCAAAAACGGTCTCTCCACCCATTGTGGTGGAACCGCCACCGAAGCAGTCAGTGGGAGGGGCTCCTTCTAAGGAAGCTAGGCTGGACACCGGGCTCCCCTGGCATCTTTCAGTTACTGTCAACCTGGACCGACCCCCAGCGGGTTGAAGGTGATCTGCGGTGGTCGGACTGCTGTACCCAGATATCTCGGATTCAGACGAAGCTGGTCTCTATTCTCATCAAGGTCCTTCATCCTTTCAGGGCATTCTCCGCCTCATCTCTGAGTCCACAGGGATGCCCCTGGAAATTATCCAGAAAAAGATGGAGTACCCTCTCATCGGCATCCTCAAGAGAGGGGATACACCGATGGAAGCATTTCCTATGGCCAAGGCCATTGTGGGCCCGTCCTTAGAACTTTGGCAGCACCCTGCCTCCTGTCCAGCTCCATCTGCCCATATGGCCTGCAAGTATGCAGAACCCATGGGGTCCCTTTTGGGATTCATGGAGCACCCTTCGGCCGAGAGCCTTGTGACTGCCTGTGTTCAGGCGTACTGGTAGTTCTACTGATAACGACAGACCTCCTGAGAAGGAATCCAAATATTTGGACCACTCTGCTCAGAAGGTCTGTGCAGCCTCACCTTTGGGCCTTCATCAGGCAAGCTCGGCCGTCAACATGGCACATTTCTCCCATCCCCTTCTGGGTTCTTTGGGATGAAGTCCTCCCACATCTCCCCGCAGACTTGCATACCACGGTCAAGAAGGTTTGGGACTAAGGCTGCGCTGCTGCTAAACAACAGCTCCAGATGACTCTGGACATTGGGGATTCATGTGCCCATTCGCTGGCAGCCGTAGTTGCCTCCCGCTGCAGGGCTTGGCTGAGGCTCTCCTCCTTTCCGGTGGATACTCAGCACAAATTAGCTGATGTGCCTTTCCTGGGCACCGATCTCTTCGGCGCAGGTGTGGCTGGTCATCTTCAGCACATTGAGCAGTCCAACACCTCTTTGGATGCTACTTCTGCTAAGGGTTCTTCTGGTTCCAAGAAGCAGCAGAAGAAGAAGAAGCCTTTTTGGTACTCTTCCCCTGTGGCCCAGCAGCCCCTCCTTTCATGGAGGTCAGCAGCAGCAGGCTCAAGCTTAGTGCCTCCGGCCCAGGACCGTAAGGGAGGCCGAGGTTCAGGCCCTGGACCCTCTGCCTCCAAGCCTGCTCAGTGATGGGGTGGGGGCTACCACCCCTACTCACGTCATGCCAGCTCTGGGTCCCCCTTGCGGGGCCGACTCCACCACTTCCTTTCCACCTGGTCTGTGTGTTTTAGAAGTGGTCATCCGAGGGCTGCCTCTGGAATTCGAGCAGTACCCTCCAAGCTGAGCCCGTGCCCCACGGGAGGAAAGAGTTTCTGCCCACACTCAATTGGCTTTCCGAGACGACATTCTTCAGCCCCTCCTCAAGGAGGCAGTAGCTCGAGTGGCAGATCCTGTACCAGACCCAGGGTTAGTTTCCAGGTACTTCCTGGTTCCGAAGTGGACTGGGGGCTGGCACCCTATTCTAGATCTGCACAACCTGAATCAGTATCTCAGGCCATGCACCTTCCGGATGGTAACTCTGTCCCAGATCATACCATCCCTGGAGCAAAACATGTGGTTCTGCTCACTGGCTCTCCAGGATGCATTTTTTCACGTCCCAATCTGTCCATCCCACCAGCGGTTCCTCCACTTCCAAGCAGAGGGAGCCCTATACGAGTTCCGAGCCATGCCATTTGGCCTGTCATTGGTCCCACAGATCTTCACCAAATGCATTACAGTGGTGGCAGCCCACCTCAGGCGTCGGGGGAGGGGGGATGTCAGAATTGACCCCTATCTCAACAGTTGGCTCTTAGCAGGTTCCACCCAGCAGGAGGTGAAAAGGTCCCGGGACCTGGCCCTTCAGACCTGCTCCGAACTTGGCCTCCTGATCAATGAGGCCAAGTCGGAGCTCATGCCTTCTCAGGTGATGTGCTTCATCGGGGCAGAGCTCGACTCGGTCACTTTGACTAGCTGATCACTGTGACCCAGAAGATGTGGAATGCTCTCCAATGGTGGACCATCCCAGACCAGTTGCAGAAAGGGATCCCGTTTGTCCGCCCCGAGCTGACTGCCATCCTTACGACCAATGCTTCTATCTTGGGCTGGGGAGCCCACATGGGGGACAAAAGGGCCCACAGGTTCTGGACCCCCGAGGAATCCCATTATCACATCAACCTGTTGGAGCTCAGAGCAGTCAGACTAGTACTGTCCGCTTTTGCTCCTCAGCTCCGGGGTCAAGTGGTTCTAGTCCAAATGGACAGTACCACGACCATGTACTACCTCAACAAACAGGGCAGCACACATTCCCGCCTGCTTTGCAGAGAAGCGCGCCACATCTGGACACTTGTGAGCCGACTGGAGGTGGATCTCCTAGCCATCCACGTGGCAGGAGTCTCAAACCTCGCCACATAGGCGAGACATCCCATGAGTGGTCTCTCCATCCAGAGGTAGCTTAAAGTCTGTTCTCCCACTGGGGCAGACCTTTGGTGGACCTGTTTGCCTCCTGGGAAAACACCAAGCTGAGGCTGTTTCATGCCCACCCCCCTCAGCAGGGCTCGATGCAGGGGGATGCCTTCTTGAGGCCGTGGACCCCAGACCTCTTCTATGCCTTCCCTCCCTTTCCCTTGATCCACAGGGTGTTCCTCAAGGTGAGGAGGGACAAGGCGCAGGTGATCCTGGTAACCCCAGACTGGCTGCGCCAATTCTGGTACCCAGATCTCCTCAGCCTCAGCAACAGGCCCCCAGAATGACTTCCAGCATGCCCAGATCTGATCTCAGTCAACCAGGGGAATGTATTCCATCCGGACCTTCACTCCCTGCACCTCACAACCTGGTACCTGAGCGGCTAGATTTCCAGGCTCTGGGTCTCTCCGAGGATGTCCTCACCGTGGTTGAGGCATCCAGAAAGGAATCGACCAGGAAGTGTTATGCCTTCAAATGAAAAAGGTTTTCCATTTGGTGTCAGGACAAGGGCCTGGACCCTCTGTTCTGTCCAATGGCTAACATTCTCGACTACCTTTGGGCTCTCTCCAAAGGGGGTCTTCAGTCATTGATTCTTAAGGCGCATCTGGCAGCCATCTCTGCTTACCAGGCATGGGCTGGTCAGCAGACATTGGTGCAGGAGACAGTGGTCGGACGCTTTTTCAAAGGCCTGGATCACATATGCCCTCCGGTGCGTGAACCTCCACCTCCATTGGATCTACTGCTGGTACTGGCAAAGCTCATGGGCAGGCCATTCGAACCAATGCACAAGTGTGAGTTGTCACACTTGTCATGGAAGACGACCTTCCTGGTGGCTAGCATGTCTGCCAGAAGGACAGAGGTGCTGCAGGCATTCTCTCTGGACTCCCCTTATCTGATCTTCCACAGGGACAAGGTTGTCCTGCACCCCCACCCAACATTCCTTCCGAAGGTGGTGTCAAGAGTTTCACCTTAATCAGTTTTTGACTCTGCCAGTGTACTACCCCAATTACACCTCAGAAGCCGAATACAGGCTCCATACTTTGGACATGAGATGAGTTCTGTCCTATTACAAGGAGAGGACGTCGGAAATCCGGGGAGTGGTTCGCCAGCTGTTTGTCACCTATGCTGAAGCCACATCTGACAGACCTGCAGCAAAGCGGACAGTTGCAAGGTGGATTACATCTTGCATAAGTCTGTGTTATGAGTTCGCGGCAAGGAGCCTCCCAGAGGGATAAGAGCTCAGTCTACCTGCCATACTGCTTCATCGGTGGTTGCTTCCAGGGACATCCCTATCCAGGAAATCTGTCTGGCTGCTACCTGGAAGACAGCAAACACCTTCATTATCCATTACCACATCGACCTTGAGTCATGCTGGTATGCTGGTTTTGGGGCCTTAGTTCTCCAGTCTCTTTCCCCAAGTAAGTATCATATGGGGTGTGGACCATGCCTCCCTGCTTCCGGAGAACTGCTTGGAGTCCACCAAGAAGTGTGGATGAGCAACATATCCACGATCCTAGAAAACAAGTTACTCACCAGTAACAGTAGTTCTAGGAGTGGTGGTATATGTTGTTAATCCACATGGACCATTCTGACTGCGGAGGCACAAAACCTGGCTTCCAGCGGGCTAAGATCTGGCATCATGGAGCGGAGCTGAGGGTTTTACCACCCGGGTGGGTGGGAGGAGCCAGTTTAAAGACTTTCTGACTGTCTTAAAGGGAAAGGGACACTGCAAGAAGTGTGGATGAACAACATATACCACTCCTAGAACTACTGTTACAGGTGAGTAACCTGTTTTTTTCTAACATCTTTAGATTCATCCTCATGTATTTATAATTGTCTCAGTTTAAAAACAGCTTTTATAACTAATTTTGTAATTAATGACTCAAGTCATTAAAGATGGCTGCCACTTTGAGTTTTTAAAACATCTCTTCCATTGAGGTTACCTGTTGTATACAACACACACAGAGCTGCTGCAGGAGGCACTGGTGCCACTAATTGAAATGCAAGCCAGGAAAAGGGAAAACTGGGCAGCCAAGGACAAAAAAACACCCCAAAAATTAGGAGTAAAAGGCTACAATGCTGCTGCTTATATGTCTTGCTCTTATTGCTCAAATAAAAGCAACAGCATTGTAGCCTTTTGCTGTTCCTAGATTTTTGTCCTTGAGTGCCCGGTGATTCCTTTTCTTCGTTGCCTACTGAATATACATACTAGATCTAGATGAATACCGTGGAGACTAGGTTTGCTGGCCAGTGCACCTAGCTTCAACTGAGCTCTTTTCTTCTAGGCTGCTTGAAAGGACAGAGCAAAGAACCTTACCAGAGAAAGGAAAAGGATTAAGGCTTCTTTTGGCTAGGCAGATTTACTGTGTGTTGTTGTTTTTATTTTGTACTCACACGGATTGTTGATGTTTGTTGCTAACATTTCATTGCTTTATTTTTCTATGATTCAAATTGCTGTTGCTGGGTATACCTTTCTTTTAGGTTGCTTGAAAGGAAAGAGCAAAGAACCTTACCAGAGCAAGGAAAAGGATCAAGGCTTCTTTTGGCTAGGCAGATTTTCTGTGTGTTCTTTTTATTTTGTACTCACAGGGATTGTTACTGTTTGTTGTTAACATTTTATTGCTTTATTTTTCTCTGATTCAAATTGTTGTTGCTGGGTATACCTTCTGCTGCATTATTACATGGTGTGCCTACAGGTATGTGCTTACTGCTGTAATCTTCTGATTCAAACTGTCTTTTACAAGGTATATCTTCTGTTACTGCTTTATTTTTCTCTGTAGCAAAGTGTTTCTTACAGGGCATATCTTCTGTGAAATTATTACAGGTGGTGCTTTACAGGATTTACAGTTTTATCTATCATTAGGATAAGCTTTCAGGGCTACTGCATTTGTTACTGGCTGATTGTTTCTGTTCTTACCTCCTTGTTTCTTTCATCTGTGGTTCTTCTTTATTGGCAGGGGAAGGGCCCAGTCACCCACCCCATCCCCAACCACCCCACACTATATTCATTTTATAGGGTAGCACAGTCATGACGTTTTCTGTAGCAAAGCAGGAAGGGGTGGATCAGAGGGGTCTCCACACAGTGACCTCATTTACAGGGGCACTAGTAATTTAACTTGTTATAACAAGTTATACAAAAACAAACAAACAAAACACAAAATCAAACTTTTGCTTTCATTTTCTTCCTTCTAATTACTCTGATCAGGTTATAAACCCTGCAACTTATCTGGAATGGAAATCATTAACTGCAGGTACTGTGGAACACTTTTCAAAAGGGCAGTTTTACAGGATTTAGGACGCTGTCCTACATGCTGAGCCATTGGAGATCTAAGGGCTCAGCTGCAGGCAGCATGAGCAGAGACTGTGTGCCTCAAATTGCATATTCAAGAGGAAATATAAGAACCGTCCGCCATTTCCCCAACATCCATCAGAAGCACCTCGACCGCAGAGTGTAGTTGGTCCGGGAGGTTAGCAGGTGGTTAGGAAGGGCAAATCAGGTGCTCTATCACTCTGTGCTCTCCAACATATCACCTCCACAAACCATATAAATACTACAAACAGGTATCTGCCTCTACCTCTGAAATCAAACAAAGGGGGCAGAGGACACTGCAGAGCAGGACACTGCAGCACAGGGGCTAGCACAACAAAACTCTCCCAAAACAGGAACCAAAACAAAAAAAGCAAAGAGGAAATCAAAAAAACTTCTGATCATAGGAAACTCCATGATTTGGGGAGTTGATACCTCTCTCCAGCCAGGGGTAATGGTCAGATGTCTCCCCGGTACATCAGCGTGGAGAGACACTGACCGCATTGCTAAAATTGTTCAGGAAGCAGGAGAAAACATTGACGTCCTGGTACACATTGGGACTAATGATCTTGCCAGCTGGTCAGTTGTGGAGACCAAGGAACACCTGACCAGGCTGGATGACAAACTATCATCCATTTTGTCCGGGCTTCTCCTTCTCTGAGATCCTGCCAGTCTGGTGGAGGGGGCAGATGGACAGAAGGTTAGAGAAGGGGAGATAGGGGAGCTAAACTTGTGGCTCAAGAGCTGGTGCCAGGAAAAAGGACACACATTTGTAGGGAACTGGCAACAGTTTTGGGTGCTAAAGTTCTTCAGATTTGATGGACTGCATCTGACTAAGGAGGGAGTCAGTGCATTGGGGCAGAAGTTTGATGTCTTTGCAGAATATTTAAACTAGCAAATGGGGAGAGGGGTGCAGCACCCCATTCATCGAATGGGAAGCACACCCCTCCCCCCACAGCTAGTGGTCAAACAGGAGTTCAGTATGTTTGTAGTTCATTTGCATCATCAGGTAAGGAAAAAGGTCCAGCTCCCCATACGACGCACAGTGGAAACACCAGACATCGTCCAACAACTAACACATCGAAGTCTGCCCAATGGAAAATCATGTACACAAATGCTCGCAGTCTGGGAAACAAGATCCCAGACCTGCAGGCAATAATGACAGAGGCTAAACTGGACATAGTAGCCATTAGCGAAACATGGTTTACCAGTAACCACACTTGGGAGGCTTCAGTAACTGGCTATGTACTGTTCAGAAGAGACCGAGGTGCAAAAAGAGGAGGTGGAGAGGCCCTTTATGTCAATGAAAATATCAAAGCTACAGAAATTCAGAATACACATAAGGAGCCAGGAGAAATGTGGGTCACCCTGGAAACAGGAAATGGGATAGCCATACGAACTGGGGTTGTGTACAGGCCTCTAGGCCGGGGGAGGACATAGACATATTACTGTAGAAGATATACAAAACACGACAGCTAAAGGGAAGCTTCTGATAAAGGGAGACTTCAACATGCCAGATACAGATTGGTCAATACCAGCAGGAACATCTGCCAGAACTAGACACGTGGTGGATTCCCTGCAGGGGAGGGCCTCAAACAACTGGTACAACAACCCACAAGAGACAGGGCTATCCTAGATTTAGTACTGACTAACAGGGAAAGGATCTCAGATCTCCAGGTTAAAGGTCACCTGGGGGCCAGTGACCATCACATGATAATGGTTCAGTTTGGCCACTAGAACTAGATCATTCCATTGCAAGGCAAAAATATGGGACTTCAGAGGAGCTGACTTTGATAAGATGGCCAACAAAGTTAAGCTAGCCCTGGCAAAAAGAAATACAGGGGAAGGGGTACAGGCAAAGTGGGCAAGCATTAAGGATGCAATAGTTAAAGCAACATCCCATTGTGTTACAGAGAAAAGGAAGTGCAAAAGAAGAAGGAGAAACCACTTTGTTTCTCAAAAACAGTAGCAGAAAAGGTCAGAGCTGAAAGTCTGGCCTTCAGGAAATATAAAGGAACGCAGCAGGATGAAGATAGGAGGCATACCAAACTTCCCTAAGGGAAGCAGGGAAGGCAGTAAGGCAAGCAACGGCCCAAACTGAGGAAACACTAGCAGAAACAGTAAAAGAAGGTGACGACTTTCTATAGATACATCAGTGAAAGGAAAAAGTCCAGAGGGGGTATTGCTAAGATCAGAGAGGATAAGGGGGCATGTGAGGAGGAGGACCATGTAAAAGCATCTATCCTAAATAGATATTTCTGCTCAGTATTTACTGAAGAGAAGGTAGGGCAGGGCCCACAGCTCAGCACCATGGACACGGGGGAGGGAGGGAGGTGTGTACTAGTCCCTTCAAAAAACAAAGGGTCCTACAAGAGCTTGATAAGCTCAGGGTGGACAAGGCAGTGAGACCTGATGGCATACATCCCAGGGTACTAAAGGAGCTAAGGGTGGAACTAGCAGAGCCATTATCAGCACTGTTTAGTGAGTCTCTGAGCACGGGAGAGGTCCCAGAAGACTGGAGAAGGGCTCATGTGATTCCGCTCCACAAGAGTGGTAGCAGGGAGGAGGCAGGGAACTACAGACCAGTCAGTCTTACCTCAGTAGTGGGTAAGATTATGGAGGCACTCCTTAAGGAAAGGATAGTGCAACACCTGTTATTCATTGGAGCACAGGATCCAAGACAGCATGGCTTTACACAAGGAAGTTCCTGTCAGACTAATCTCATAGATTTCTTTGACTGGGTAACCAGAGTGGTGGACCAAGGGGGAGCAGTTGATGTCGCCTACCTTGACTTCAGCAAAGCTTTCGATACTATTCCACATAGAAGATTGATTATTAAGCTAGGTAGGCTAGGGGTGGGTCAGAAGTTGGTCAACTGGGTGGCAAACTGGTTGACGGGCAGAAAACAGAGAGTGGTGGTAAATGGTATACAGTTGGAAGAGATGCAAGTCACAAGTGGGATACCTCAGGGATCGGTCCTGGGGCCGGTCCTCTTCAATATCTTCATCAGTGACATTGCAGATGGGCTGGAGGGGTAAGGTTTGTCTGTTTGCAGGTGACACCAAGATCTGCAACAGAGTAGATGATCCAGATGGGGTGGGCAGAATGAGAAGAGATCTGGATAAACTATCAAAATGGTCAGAAGAGTGGCAACTGGGGTTTAACGCAAAGAAGTGCAAGATCATGCACATAGGGAAGAGAAACCCCGAAGCCACCTATGGGCTGGGAAGGGAGTTGCTGGCAGTCACAAGGGAAGAAAGAGACTTGGACATCATCATCACCGATGACCTGAAATCATCCAAGCAGACCACTAAAGCAGTAGGTAAGGCTAGGGGGTTGTTGGGGTGTATTAGTAGAGGTATCACAAGTTGGAAGAAGGAGGTAATAATCCCTCTTTACAAGATACTGGTTAGGCCCCATCTGGAGTACTGCATGCAGTACTGGAGGCCACACCTTCACAAGGACATTAACCAAATTGAGGCAGTCCAGAGAAGGACAACCACAATGGTGCAGGGACTGCATCAGAAAACATATGAGGAGAGATTAACGGAGCTCAATATGTATACCCTAGAGCAAAGGAGGGAGAGAAATGATATATTCGAAACATTCAAACACCTTAAGGGCATTAACAAGGTGAGAGTCTAACATGTTTCAATATAGGAAAAATAGCAGGACAAGAAGACACAGCATGAGATTAGAGGGAGGCCAATTAAGGGGTAATGTTATGAAGTTCTTTTTCACAGAAACGGTAGTGGATGCATGTAACGGCCTACCTCAGGAAGTGGTGGCTATGAATATAGTGCAGGGCTTCAAACAGGCATGGGATAGGCATAAGGGAGCAATACAGATGAGTATGAATAGATAGGCCATTGACAAAGGAATCGCCGATGGCACATTCATAAGGCAGAAAAAGAAATGGGCAGACTGGATGGGCCTTGCAGTCCTTATTTGCTGTCAACTTTTATGTTTTTATGGATGTATTATGATGGTGCTGCCCTGTGCTTCTTATGGTAAACAGCACAGCACTGTGACAAGGTATTTAATTTTTTCATGGTGGGCAAATCATGGCATAAAGATACATAGATTCACAGAACTGATGGCAGATGAGGACCGTTTGGCCCGTCCAGTCCGCCCACCTACTCTGCCCTCCAAGTGACCCTTATTGCCCCTCACTCCATCCTCACTAGGATTCCTTTATGCCAGTCTCAGGCATTCTTGAAAGCCTCCACTGTTTGTACTGTAACCCCCACCCAGGTATGCCGTTTCTATCAGACAGCTCTACCAGGTGGGCTGGGTTCGGGGAGGAATATGTCACTCAGCACATAGGCTAGGTTTGGCTACTCTGCACAGGGGCACCCAAGTAACTCCGGACAAAGGAAGCAATAACTGTAATGTCCAATACCAGAAGTGGGATTCTAAAGTGTGGCTTTTATTCACATTCAACAGAATAAACAAAGCATAGACGGACCCCCACGGGGCTACACTCCTGGTAATGCAGATTTAAGGAGACCAGAACACATCCTCATCACTTTAGTCCTCAGGCTCTGAAACACACTGGGCACACAGCCCAAACTTTACGCTGCTCTGGGTTTTCTCTGGCTCGGCTCCCTTGCCAGCCACTTGGACACTTTCCATATAGCATGGAAACATTTACTGGTGGCTCCCTAAACCACCTATGAGCACTTCTGCTCCACAAGGGAATCTTCCTCATCAATCCCACGTCTGGGTACTTTTCTCAGGCACTGGCCAAGTACCTGAGAGAAAGCAATAGGTGTCCCAGAGCAAATCCGTAGAGGTGAATTTGGTTACTACTGATGGGGGTCTCCCATCGCTCACTCCCATAATTCATACCCGGCCATTTCTCCAGACTATAACATCTTATCCTTTAACATACTTTGTTGTGTAGATGCTTGCTAAATCTATATCACATTCCGTCTACTGTCTTTACATCCCATTTGTGCTGGACGGACTTGAACATACTTAAAAAGTGGCTTTGTCCATTACTCTAGACCCCCCACAGAGTTAAGCAGTCCAATCCTGACATCTTCCAAACTGTACTTGGCTGTCTTTTCCTGACCCCACAGTAACAGTCCCTTTAGTTTCATCTTGATGCAGGTGAAAACACATAGCCCTTTAGCAGCGTGAACTCACCCTTACGTTGCAGGTGCCCCACAGGCATTTCTTCCTCAGTGAACTCTGTTCCAGAGCTTCTGGTGCCTCAGCATGAACTTAAACATACAGCTTCTTTTCTCTAGCCGGACCAAGGGGGTTGCCCCTGGAAGCAGGCTGATACTTTCCCCAATCCCCACAGGGATGGGGCCCTGAGCCATTGAGAGCGGTCTCCACCACTTCAATATGCAGTTCTTGTGTTCCGCTTCAGGTGAGAACACACACCTAAAATAACAAAAGTAGCTCTTTGACAGCTTAGAGCTCTGAGGGCCTGCCTACAGCAGAGCACCTATTGCAGACTACACACACTCTACTGAACTCTACAGACTCTCTTCAAATTCCCCAACGTTCTACTCTAACCTCCAACTGCAACATTCCAGTGTGGCTTATGCAGCTGTGACAGTTCTAAATGATGTCATCCAGCTGAGACTGAGAACAGAGTGAGACAGTGTGAAATTCATTTAACTGGAGTTTCACAAGCTGCCTTCCTGCCTACCACTAGGTCTTACTGGGATTCTAGTAACCCCGGGTAACAGGGGGTTACACTCACCCTGGGCCAGGAAAATGACTGTCCGCAGTCATTAGTTACCCGACTTAGGCCATCCTACCCTATGTGCCACCTACGGAGAGGGGTGATCAGGCCCCCTCCTACCATGGGCTAGGCACAGGCAGCAACACTAAGGGCCCAGAGGCCATTGCCTGACACATCAGCCTCTACTCTACCTGCTGACTATGGGTACCTAGTGGCTTCGGTAGAATTGTCCAGAGCATAGCCCTAATAGATCAATACTGCAACCCCTACTGCAGGTCAGGGCCACAGCCTGTCTATCCCCCCCTAGCCCTCTAGGGAAAATCTGTCTGCCTCTAACTTAGAATTCCCAAAACAAAACAAGCAGGGGACCTCCCCGACCCTGGACACCATGCAGCCACGCAGTAGGAGCTAATACCAAAAACTATGCATTACTCCCACATTCCCTCACAACCATACCTGTGGAAGAAAAAGTTACACACAGTAACAACAACAACAGTAGTACTTTAAACACTACACTCTAAAGCACTACTGAGGAACTCCACTGAGGCCCTCCTCCTCCTCTTCTTGTCTTCTCTTCTATCTTCTTTTTTTACTTCCTCTTTATGCCCCCTTCCTCGCTGCGCTGAATTCCTTTCTTCGGGGATCTCCTAGGCTGTAGTTCCCAGTAGTCCCGCCCCAGGTATCTCCCTCCGGATGCTTGGCTAGCCTTCCCCATCCTGCCGCGGTTTATCCCCCGGGCGGGGAAGAGGGGGAACCCCCAGATAGTCCCCCTCTCACACCTAGAGACTGTGTCGGAAGGCCTCGCGAGCCCCGTCTGTGGAGCCTGGTTAAGGGTTTTCTCGGGACAGCAGGGTCCCATCTACAGGAGCCCAGCGCAGGGTTCTTTCCGCTTTTTCTCTGGTCCTCACTTCGGACGCCTGCACGCAGGGGGCTATGAGTGACACTGATGTGTTAACGCCGGCTCCCGGCAGACGTCCGCCATCCCATTGTATGCTGTCTCGCTGCACCTCCACCCATGGTCACACAGGTGGCGGTATCGCAGCGGGACTCGCATCCCACCCCACCCGGAGGAAGAGAGCAGCCCTTGGGTGCTCGATCCTCCTCCCCCCGGCCGGCCCTCCAGCCACCCGAGTCCGTTCCCGAACCCGGGTCGCTGGCACCGCAAGCGGTAACTCTATCGCTGCGCCGGCGGGACGGCCTCTTCTATCTTCTTATGACTGATGCTTCTCTCATGGGCTGGGGAGCCCACATAGGGGACAACAGAGCCCATGGGTTCTGGACCCCCGAGGAGCCCCGTTACCACATCAGCCTGTTGGAGCTCAGAGCAGTCAGACTGGCACTGTCAGCTTTCAATCCTCAGCTCTGGGGTCAAATGGTTCAAGTCCAGACGGACAGTACCAGAGCTATGTACTACCTCAACAAACAAGGCGGCACGCATTTCCGCTTGCTCTGCAGGGTAGCGCTCTGCGTCTGGACACTCATGAGCAGCCTAGAGGCAGATCTCCTAGCCATTCATGTGGCAGGAGCCTCAAACCATCTGGTGGATGCTTTTAGCCGCTTAGGCGAGACATCCCACGAGTGGTCTCTCCATCCAGAGGTAGGACCTGTTTGCCTCCAGGGAAAACACCAAGCTGAGGCTGTTTCATGCTCGCCCCCTCAGCAGTGCTCACTGCAGGGGGATGCCTTCTCAAGGCCGTGGACACAGGCCTCCCGTATGCCTTCCCACCATTTCCCTTGATCCACAGGTTGCTCATCAAGGTGAGGAGGGACAAGGCGAAGGTGATTCTGGTAGCCCCAGACTGGCTGTGCCAGTTCTGGTACCCAGATCTCCTCAGCCTCAGCTGCAGGCCCCCGGAGCGGCTTCCAGCACACCTGGAGCTGATCTCTCTCAATCAGGGGACAGTATACCATCCAGACCTTCAATCCCTGCACCTCACAGCCTGGTACCTGAGCGGCTAGAGTTCCAGGCTTTGGGTCTTTCCGAGGATGTCCTCACTGTGGTGGAGGCATACAGAAAGGAATCGACCAGGAAATGTTATGCCTTGAGATGGAAAAGGTTTTTCATTTGGTGTCGGGGCAAGAGCCTGGACCCTCTGTACTGTCCAGTGACTAACGTTCTTGACTACCTTTGGTCTCTCTCCAAAGGGGGGTCTTCGATCGTTGACCCTTAGGGTGCACCTGACAGCCACCTCTGCTTACCGACGTTGGCGCAGGAGACAGTGGTCAGGCACTTTTTCAAAGGCCTGGATCACATATCCCCTCCGGTGCGTGAATCTACACCTCCGTGGGATCTACTGCTGGCACTGGCAAAGCTCATGGGCAAGCCATTCGAACCGATGCACATGTGTGAGCTCTTTCGTCTTGGTGGCTATCACATCTGCCAGAAGGACAGGGGAATTCCAGGCGCTTTCTATGGACTCCCCTTATCTGGTCTTCCATAGGGATAAGGTTGTCCTGCTCCCCCACCTGAAATTCCTTCCGAAGGTGGTGTCAGAGATCTTACTTCGAGAGGGCTCTTGCAGTAGGTAATTACATATAGGACTGACGCCGGTTGGCGGCAGGACCCCATGGAAAAATTTCTAGCTAGCAGTCCCTGGCGAGGACGCCCGTCCAGGTCCGGCGTGCCATACGACCACGTGGTATAAGGCGGTCCCGGACGCCCGCCTTCCAGTTCTTTCCCGCCGTCAGCTCGTGCAGCGCCTCGTGGTTAAGTTCTTATCGCTCAGTCCTGTTACTTTGTCGGTTTTTCCGAACAAGTTTTCAGTTTAGAATTTTATTCTTCTTTCGTCAGGTGAATGTCAGTTTATGTCGTCCCCTTCAAAGAATAAGTGCAACTCGTGCTGCGCCCAACTGCCTCACAAAGACGGTCACTCCCTCTGCCTTTTCTGCTTAGGCCCCGACCACGCGGTCGACAAGTGTCCGCACTGCCTTCGATTCAATGCGGCCACCCGCAGACGACGCCAGCAGTCCCTCGAAGCCCATCTCCTCAAAAAGAAGATGTCCGTGATGGAGAAGGAGTTGAAGAAACTTCGGCAGGCGTCGACCTCCCCTGAAGGGCATAAGAAGCGGGACAAGGAAAGGCACCGGGAGCAGGCCCCCTCCTCCGTGACTCCGACCGTAGTTGCGGGCAAGGTAACATCCCCTCCGGGGGATCGCTCAACGGCAGCCTCCAAGGCTTTGGAGGAGGCGTCGGCCCGCCCGTCGGGTTCGCGTTTGAGCCCGCCGGGTGTCTCCGGGCAAAAGGAGACTCTAGCCCCCAGTACCGCCGAAGGCCTGTGGCCTACTGGTGCAGGCACCTCCCTTAAGCCGGACGTCTGCTCCTCTGACGTACGCTGGGAGAAGGCCGCTAAGACGCTCGACCCTTCGGACCGGGCCTCCTCCCATACTTGGCCCGCCTCCGACGAGGGACCCCCGAAGTCGGATGCCGGCTCCTCTGGCGTCCGCTGGGATTCGGCCCATAAGCCACACGTCGGCTCCTCTGACGTGCGCCGGGCCTCGGAGCCTACGGCAGACCCTGCTGCGTCTGTTGTACCAGGCTCTCTGCAGCATTCGCTGCCGTCAGGGGAGCCCCAGTCCCTCTGTCCCCAGACGAGGCTCGGGACCCTGGTCTACCGTCCGATCCTCTTCCTGAAGAGCTGGATCTGACGCCAGCTCCCCTGACGCCGGCCCCGACACCAGCCCCGCCGATGCCGGTTCTGATACCGGCCCCTCCGACGCCGGCGGGGGACATTCCTCTTCCATCAGGCCCTCCACCCCACGGGCCTATCCCGACTGATCCACCCGTGGAGTACCTGGCTGGGCCGTCTGCTCCGGCAGCTCCTCCAGTGCCTGGGCATCCGCCGTCATATCCGACGCCGGTTTTCCCAGGTCCGCAGTATCCTGCGCCGCAGTACCCGGTGCCAACCCCTTCGACGCCGCAGTTCTCGACGCTGCAGTACCCGGCTCCGGTATACCCGCAGCCGGGTTACGGATACTCCCCCTACGGATTTCCTCCGTACACCTATCCCCCTCCTCCTCCTCCACCGCCCCCTAGGCCGCCGGTAGATCTTCAGGAGACTCTTGCCTCCTGGTGGGCTGAGGCCAAGGCTGAGCTCACCAAGGAAGTCGAGAGCCGTCTTACGGTGACGGTGCCACCCCCGGCTCCCGTACTCCCCAGAAGGCACACTCCTTCTATTCCTCCGGCTTTCCGGGCTTTAATCTCGGGATCCAGAGAGGGCCAGGACACGCGTTCTGGGATTCCCCCCAAGGAACCCATTCCTCCCTCTAGTCAAGTTAGGGAGTCTTACTCTGCTTCAGATTCTTCCTCTTCTCTCTTGGACTCCTCGGAGGCTTCCGATGGATGTTCTGAGAAAGACGACGAGCCACGCTCTCCGTCCAAGCCCCGGCCGAGGACTCCTCTGAAGTCTCCTCCGGAGGATCCTTCCTTCACGGAGTTGCTCAGGAAGATCCAGGAAGTCCATCAGTGGCACTCCTTAGAGCCAGATCCTCAACGGATTAAACTCGCTGAACATCTGGACTTACCCCTTACGGCTCCTACCCTAGTGCCACCCTGGATCGAGCCTCACGCCCACCTTGTTTCCACAATTTGGAAGCAACCGTCGGCTTTAGCAACACTTCCCAGGAAGTCAAACAGGCTATACCAGGCTCTGGAGGGTGTAGACTTTTTAGACTCTCACCCCCGTGCAGACTCGGTTGTGATTAGCACCGCTCACGGCCGGTCAGCACACCCAAAACACTTGAGCTCGTCTCCCCCGGATAAGGAATCTCGCCTTCTGGATCAGTATGGAAGGAAGATCTATGCTTTTTCCACACTGGGGATTAGGGCCCTGAACTATGTAGCGCACATGGGGGATTACCAGAAGGCCGTCCTTACCCAGGCGGAATCTAAGATCGACTCTTTGCCTGACTCCCAAGTCAAGCAGGAGTTGGCCGACCTGGTCCGTTCTGCTCGTTCAGCCAGTCGACATATTTTGAGGATGACCTACGACGCAGTGGACACCGCAGGACGGAGTTCTGCCTTTGCCGTCAGTCTTCGGCATCATGCATGGCTCCGTGTGTCAGGTCTGGTCCCGGAGGTGCAGTCAGCGATCCAAGAAGCACCTTTCAGGGGTTCTGTGCTTTTTGGTGGTGATGTCAAGGACATCATCACTGATTTGCAGGAGAAGGGGACGGCTCTTAAATCTGTCGATTCAATGTACCGTCCCCATCCCCCACAGCGCCGTCCCTTTCACAGACGCAGCCGGCCTCAAGCAAAACCTCAGGGAAGGCGGGTCACTAAACGTCGGGCCCCCACAGCTGCCAGGCCTCCGCCGCCCATAAAAGCAATGGTGCCCCAGCTGCGGCGCTGCCTCACACCACCTGAATCCTTCCCTCTCCCACCACGTCCGGCAGCCCCGGAGGAACCGGTAGGAGGGAGGTTCTCCCTCCACCTTCCGGGTTGGGAGAGGATAACATCGGATTCGTGTGTGCTTCAGATCATAGCAGTGGGGCACTCCACAGAGTTTCTACAGAAACCTCCGCGTCACCCCCCTCTGAACTCCGCTTACTCAAGGGATCATCTTCCTTTGGTCAGGGAAGAAATCTCGGGCCCTTGTGAAATAGGCTATAGAACCGTGCCCCTCACCTCTACGGGACGGGTTACTATTCCCACTTCTTCCTTGTACCAAAGAAGACAGGAGATCTCAGACCTATTCTCGATCTCAGCTCTCTGAACCTGTATGTGGAATACAAGAGGTGCAGGATGCTTTCCCTTCAAACCCTTTTGCCCCTGCTTCGGCCGGGCCAATGGCTTTGTGCACTAGATATGCAGGATGCGTACCTGCACATTCCCATTCGCCCTTCGCACCGAAAGTACCTGAGGTTTGCATTCCAGGGGTCCACTACCAGTTCCGGGCACTCCCGTTTGGTCTTTCCTCGGACCCCCGAGTCTTTACCAAATACCTGGTGGTGGTAGCGGGCCCACCCACGCTCTTGGGAGCTCAGGTTTCCCTCACCTGGACGACTGGCTCCTGGTGGCCTCGCCCAGGAGGAACTCCTGCATTTAGTCTCCTTACCCAGCAGGTTTTCACTGGCCTGGGTATTACCATCAACCATTCCAAGTCTCACTTGGAGCCTTCACAGAGGCTCCAGTTCATCGGGGCAATCCTCGACACATCACTGTGCAAGGCCTTTCTGCCTCCGGACAGGGGGGCCTCCCTCCAGTCACAGATTTCCCTCCTATCGGAACGCAGGAGGGTCCCGGCAAGGTCAGTGCTTCATCTACTGGGACTTATGGCGGCGGCCATCCCGACGGTTCTCACCCCAGCCTCCACATGAGAATCTCTCAGTGGACTCTCCGATCTCAGTGGGATCAACGGGTAGACGATCTAGATCATCTAGTTCTGATCTCCTCGCCGATGGTAAGAGACTTGCAATGGTGGATGGTTCGAGAGAACCTATTCCGGGGGGTCCCCTTTTTTCATCCTCCCCCCGATCAGACTCTGACCACGGATGCTTCAGGCGAAGGTTGGGGAGCCCATCTGGGTCCTCACCGAACCCAGGGCCTATGGTCAAAGATGGAGATAGTTCTCCATATCAATGTGCTCGAGCTTCGAGCAGTGCTGTATGCTCTCCAGGCCCTTCACCACTTCATTCTTCCTGGCCACCTAGCTGTGCAAATGGACAACATGTACGTGGTGTGGTACATCAACAAGCAGGGAAGGACTCGGTCCTACCCGCTGTGCAGGGAAGTGATGAGGGTTTGGGATTGGGCAACACTTCACAACCTTCACCTCACGGCGATCCATGTTCCGGGGAGTCGACATGTGTGCAGCAGACAGACTAAGTCGCTCGTCGCTCTACCCACACGTAGTGGAATCGGACGAAAAAGTTCTAAAAGTATCTTCCAGATTTGGGGACTCCTCAGATAGACCTGTTCGCTTCCTCCCAAAACGCAAAGCTCTCAATCTTTGTTCGCTTGCCCAGAGCGAGACGCTCTGGAATGACGCCTATCTCTAAGCTGGAAGGACAGATTTGTCTATGCTTTTCCCCAATTCCTCTGGTCCCTCGTAGTGTTACAGAAGCTGGCTTTAGAAGGAGCGAATGATTCTGATTGCTCCTTTCTGGCCCAGGCAAATCTGGTTCTCTCTTCTACAACAATACTCAGAGGTTCCTCCTCCTCCTCTTCCTTTATCTCCAGGATTGCTGACCCAGGATCAGGGGACCCTGGTCCATCTGGGACTCAAGTCCCTTCAACTTCATGCATGGCTCCTGCAGACCTAGCTCAATCTCGTTTTGGCGTTTCTCCTAAGGTGGCCGAGATTCTGGTGGAGGCTAGAAAACCCTCCACTAGGTCCACCTACGCCATGAAATGGAAAAGATTTTATTCTGGCTGGCCAGGAACGTGGAACCCTTTTCCTGCCCTGTGACCATTCTGCTTGAGTACATGCGTCATCTTTTTGACCTGGGTCTCAGTCACTCCTCTTTGAAAGTCCATATGGCGGCTATTTCAGCCTACCATGTCCCTTTCACTGACAAACCATTTGCCCAGCTGGAGGTATCCAAAACTTTCCTCAGAGGGGTCCTTCATCTCAGGCCCCCTGTCTGGATTCCTGCTCCCCTATGGGACTTGAACTTTGTCCTCGAGAAACTTACCCTTCCTCCTTTTGAGCCTGCGGCTTCCGCAGACTTGAAGTTTTTATCGTGGAAGATGCTCTTCTTGGTGGCCATTACTTCTGCTCGCAGAATTTCTGAGCTCCAGGCCCTGATGTGCAAAATCAATCTGATTTTTCACAAAGAATCTAGTAGCTCTTCGTGACAAATCCTAAGTTTCTCCCAGTTGCAGCGGAATCTACCTTGAATCAGTCTATTGAATTACCTGCCTTCTTCACGCAGTACTCCAATCAAGGAGAATACCTGCTCCACACCATGTATGTTCACAGGATCCTGAGAAACTACACCGATAGGACGAAGGATCTCAGAAAGACTGATCAGTTGTTCGTCTCTTTTGCTCACAAAAGAGAAGGCAATGCTGTCTCTAAGCAATGCTTATCAAAATGGTTGGCCCATTGCATCACTTTCTGTTATGACAAGTACAACAAGACCCTCACGGGTCAAGTCAGAGGTCACTCCACTGGTGGAGTAGCAGCCTCTGCTTGTTTCAAGAACGTGTCTCGGTCAGACATCTGTGCTGCCGCCACTTGGACTTCAGTCCATACCTTTACTAAACATTACAGTTTGACATTGCCTCCGTAGAGCAGGCTTTGGGTTAGTTGTCTTGCAAGGCCTCCTTTCTTGAGACCTGCTAGATTATTGGCTATTTTTTGGAGTAGTTCCTCCTCCCGGTGCCTTTTATTTGTTCCAGACTGCTTGGGATTCTGTCCTATATGTAATTACCTACTGCAAGAGCCCTCTCGAAGTAAGATAGTACAGTTACGTAAGAACTTACCGTAACAGTAGATCTTCGAGAGAGGCTCTTGCAGTAGGTAATACCTTCCCGCCCTCCATCCCCCTAGGCTTTTTCAGCTCCTTTTCCATTGAGGGAAATGTCTGCTTCTCTCTCGTCCAGGCCTTCCGGGCCTGTGGCGGGAAAGAACTGGAAGGCGGGCGTCCGGGACCGCCCCTTTATACCGACGTCGTATGCGCCAGTCACCTGATGGGGGTCCTCGCCAGGACTGCTAGCTAGAAATTTTTTTCAGGTCCTGGCTACCGACCAGCCGCAGTCCCATATGTAATTACCACTGCAAGAGCCTCTCTCGAAGATCTACTGTTACGGTAAGTTCTTACGTAACTGTACTTTTCACCTTAACCAGGTGTTAACTTTGCCGGTATACCACCCTAATTACACCTCGGAGGCTGAATACAGGCTCCATACTTTGGACCCGAGATGAGCCCTCTCCTATTATAATTCGGGGAGAGGTTCGCCCGCTGTTTGTCAGCTACGCAGAAGCCGCTTCTGGCAGACCTGCAGCAAAACGGACCATTTCAAGGTGGATTACATCTTGCATAGGTCTGTGCTATAAGTTGGCGGGCTAGGAACCTCTCAGAGGGATAAGCGCTCATTCTACCCGCCATACCGCTACATTGGAGCCTGCTTCCAGGGACATCCCCCTACAGGAAATCTGTCGGGCTGCTACCTGGAAGACAGCAAACACCTTCATTACCCACTACCTCATCGACCTTGAGTGACACCGGGATTGTGGTTTTGGGGCCTCAGTTCTCCAGTCTCTATTTCCCAAGTGAGTATAGGGGGTGTGTGCCTTGCCTCCCTCCTCCCGGAGAATTGCTAGGAGTCTGCCAAGAAATGTGGATGAACATACCGCTGCATTGGAGCCTGCTTCCAGGGACATCCCCATACAGGAAATCTGTCGGGCTGCTACCTGGAAGACAGCATACACCTTCATCACCCATTACCACATCGACCTTGAGTCACGCCGGGATGCTGGTTTTGGGGCCTCAGTTCTCCAGTCTCTGTTCCCAGAGTAGCAGGTGTGCACCTTGCCTCCCTCCTCCCGGAGAACTGCTAGGAGTCTGCCAAGAAATGTGGATGAACAACATGTCCACGATCCTAGAAAAACAGGTTACTCACCAGTAACAGTAGTTCTAGGAGTGGTATATGTTGTTCATCCACACGGACCCACCCGACCTCCCCAGCTGCAGATGCACACAACCTGACTTCCAGAAGGCTAATATCTGGCGTCATGGGGCAGAGCCGAGGGATATACCACCCGGGTGGGTGGGAGGAGCCAGCTTGAAGACCTTCCAATGATCCTTAAAGGGGAAAGGGTCATGCCAAGAAGTGTGGATGAACAACGTATCCCACTCCTAGAACTACTGTTACGGGTGAGTAACCCGTTTTTCCTATGCGCAACCTCTGTAACCATATATAACCAACTGGGGGGACAGCACATGGCAAAACGGTGATCAAGGCAAAAAGAAGTGTGACTAATGGTGAAGAAAGACAAAAAAATTGTTAGAACTGGGATTCGAACCCCAGCCAGCAGGATACATGAACTTATGTCTGTGCCTGTACGCTGTACGCTGTACACCACGATGTAGGCATAGTGGAATGCCTCACAGTTGAACACTTCTACTTCCCCAACACTGACAACAGCTACGTGGTGTACTGCACTATTATGACTTTGCTGTTATACACCCGTAGCGGTTTTCAGTTACGCTGTTTTCTCTACGTGTTTTTTACCACGCTGTTATTGCTACATGCTCTTGACCGGCTGCCCACTTGGTCTGTCCTCAGTTTTTCAAGCTCTTCTAGGACTCTCTCCTTTGTGAAAGGACTTGTGTCCATCCCCCTGTTCTGACTGCTTTTAACTCGTAGTAGTGGTCCCTCCCCCTCCTCTTCATCTGTAAATACTTATTCAGGATTTCTGCCTACTCCCAGTCCACCACAGCTGGCCCTCCTTCCTCCCTTTTTAATCTCACTATCCCCCCGCCCTTGGCTTTTCTCTTTCTGCTGATGTATCTAAAAAAAGTCTCATCACCCTACCTAATTGACTGGGCAGTCCTTTCCACCATCTGTGCTTTGGCCCTCTTAATTACTTTACCGGTCTCCTTCAGTTTTTCCCTGTATGCTTCCCTATCTACCTTCCTCTTCGTATTTTCTGAAGGCCATCTTTTTCTCCCTTACTCTCCTAGCTTTTTCCTTAGTGTGTATACCATAGTGGTTTCCTCCTCCTCTTTCTCTTGTTTACTTGCCTAATGCACATATTGGTAGCCTCAGTTATTGCATCCTTTAGAGTTGCCCATTGTCCGTCCATCCCCCCTCTCTTGCAAAGTTTTCACTAGACATTTTCCTAGCTTTGCAAAGTTGGCCCTTCTGAAATCCATGACTCTAATCCTTGTGTTACTGGACTTCTCCACTGTTACTACAGAAAACCACAGTGTACAGTGATCACTGGAGCCCAGATGGCTACCCACCTTTACATATTTTACCCTATACCCATTGGTGAGCACCAGGTCCAGAATAGCTCCCTTCCTGGTGGGCTCCAGGGCAACTTTAAACAATTTAAAAATCCCATATCTTAATTTTGGAATGAAAAAAAAAAAAAAAACAGGATGAAAAATGCATATTGATATTTTTGCCAGAAACACATTGCTGAAAAAACTGCATGGTGACAAGCAAAAACTGCTACTTCAAGCACAGCTTTTATTATAGTGGCACAGTAATGCCACTATAGTTAGGTTGAGGAAGGGTTCCTATGTTAATCCTCAAAATTTGCACTTAATATCTTCGCAACTCGCTCAACAGATTCGCATAACGCTTTGCATGTGTTGTTGTGGGGTTAGATCTTTGACCAGCCAAGATTTGTTCCTGTCAGAAGTGTGGATTCAGAGATGAGCATAGCAAAAAACATTTTAAAAATCACTGTTTTTTGCTGGGTTTTTTGTCATTATCTAGAACCCAGACAGTTTGGAATTTTGGTCTGAAATTTTCAGGGTAGAAAGGGCTTGTCCCACAGATATACCTTTTTGCTGGTTTGGTGAAAAATATTAATCCATTCCAACATTTAATTTAAAAATTTTGGTTCTGAGCGTGCTCAGTGCAGTGTTTTGGATAGCTGCTTGGAATGAAAAATGAATTTGGTCCATACAAATACGATTCTTTTTCTTGTGAAAAAAGTCCTTTTTCATATGGCCACCATCTTGTTTTCATTTAAATAAAAAAAAAAATTTCAACCCCCACAAAAATGACATCCTGGACAGACACCAAGACATGTATCTTGGTCATCAGGACCCCGTTAGATGGATTTTGCACTTTACTGATGGAAAAATTACCTCCGAATGTGTTTTTTTTTTTTTTTTTTTAATTTTAAAATCTTTTTTCGTGACTCACTTTCGTATTTTTATATATGCACATTCTTCGTGCCACGTACGATTTAGTGGATGCTGCTGGTAGGAGCTCGGCTTTCGCCATGGGTTTACATCGTCATGCCTGGCTCTGTGTGTCCGGATTGGTCCCGGAAGTGCAGTCCGTTATCCAGGACGTGGTGCTGTTCGGTGGTGATGTCAAGAACATCATTACCGATCTGCAGGAGAAGGGAACTGCACTGAAGTTTATGGACTTCATGTCCAAACCCCCTAAGACACAACGTCGTCCCTTTTGCAGACATAATCGGCAGAAGGTGAAACCTCAGGGAAAGTGGGCCAATAAACGTTGGGCCCCTCCAGCTGCCAAGCCCCCCGCCCAAAAAAGCAGTGGGGGCTTCAGCGGCGACGCTGCCTCACACCACCTGACTCCTTTCCTCTTCCACAGCCTCTGGGGTTCCCAGAGGAACTGGTGCGAGGGAGGTTCTCCCTCCATCTTCCGGGCTGGGAGAGGAGAACTTCAGACACTTGGGTGCTGCAACTGATCGCAGAAGGACACTCAATAGAGATCTTACTTCAATAAACAGCTCTTGCAGCAGGTTACACCATTAGGACTGAAGCCGGCAGGCGCCAGGAACCCACGGACATTTTCTAGCTAGCACTCTTCAGCAGGGACCGCCTCCGACGTCGGTCCCACCCCGACGTTGGGTGTAGTACTTAAGGAGGCAGTCCCTCCCATAATCCCCAGTTCTTTTCCCGCCGTCGACTCACCAGCATCGGCCTCTTGGTCTCCTTTCTAGCGTACTACGACTACAGAACTACGAATATTTTCATCTTTTTTTTGGCTCTGCTCAACTGATGTCCTCTCCAACTCCATCTCTAGAGGGTCACCATTCAAAGTGTGCCTGCGGCAAACAGATCCACTTCAAGGATCCCCATTCGTCCTGCGTGCGCTGCCTAGGCCCGGACCACGACCAAGGCCTGCTCCTTTTGGGTTTTAACAGCCGCACCAGGATCCGGGCCACAGAAGACACTTCAAGCATTTTTTTTGAAGAAAAGCTGAAAGCATGGACCAGGAACCTTCCTCTCGGGAGAATCTTCAAGCAAATCCCACAAACACCGGGAAAAGGTGAGGTCCAGGTCTCCTACACGGGCCTCTGACTCCCGAAGCTCCGGCCCTAGATCGGACCGCTCTCCCTCCAGGGCTCGGTCGCAACCTCCCCCGGTCCAGGTCAGGTCCTCCAGCGGTTCTTCATCGCTCCAGCCTCTGAAGACTTCAAGGCCCTCGGCTTCTTCAACACCCTCCAAGGCCTCTTCGAAGTTGGGTGAGCACCACAAATCTTCTTACTCCCGTCGCCGGGACACCGACTCCAGGCCAGTCTCCCAACCACCCCGAGGTCCTGATCCGGCGCCCAGGAAAACTAAGGACCTGACGTCCCTCAAACGGACGCTGGACCCGACGTCGGCCAAGCACCCTGAATCGGCTCAGTGCTCACAGGAGCCGATGACACCGGAAAGACACCCGTTGCCAGCCAGGCGTTTGCCAGGTCCAAACACATCGGCTACACCTGAGCCGAAGACCGCACCCCGTCGCCGGCGGATGCCAGTCGAAGGGATTCTACAGAGAAGGATGCCACACAGCCCGAAGACCAGGCGGGCGACATAGAGGACACTGGGCTCCCACAGGAACCCTCCCCGGAGCGGGAGACCCCCAGGGTCTCGACGCCCAACCCCGGCGACAGGCCACCGGCACCAGGTCCGTTGTTGGGTATGAACCTTGTGGAGGTAAAGGAGCTCTTTATCTTTTGATGGGACACCATCAAGAAGGATGTGGTCCCCGCACATCCTCCTCCTACTACTCCTCTTCCTCCTACTCCTTCACCGCCTAACCCCCTTCCCCACCTAAGGGGCCAGTAGTACGACCTCCATCCCCCAAGGAGCAAACTCCACTTTCTAGGGGAAGATCTACCGATAGGAGAAGGCCTCCCTCCAGATCCCCCTCAGGGTCACCCAGCCCCAAAAGACCCAGATGACGCCGGTACACTCCGTCGGGGGAGGATTCTAGGTCAGATATTTCAGAGCATTCCAGATCACCTTCTCCTCTCAGTATTCCCTCTCCTGACCCACACGACCTCCCCAGGTCTCCTCCAGATAATCCCTCCTTTGCCGAGATCATGAGGCACATCCAGGACAGCATGGGGTGGGATGCTGAGGTGCTTGACCCCGAGCGACAACGCCTTGCCCGCTACCTTCGGCAAAAAGACCCGAAGCCTGTGGTAGTGCCACCCTTGGTGGATACCCAGCCGTGGAGCGCCACTCAAGGCTGCGTGGAACGTCCGCATTCCACTCCCACGGTGTCAAGAAGGCTGACCCCTATAAGGCCCCTAGGGAAGACCAGTATTTGGCGAACCACCCTCTGGCTGATTCCCTGGTCATCACTGCTTCACATGACCGGTATCAGAGACCACAGCATATGAGCACTCAGCCACCGGACCAGGAATCCAAACAATTGGATGCCCTGGGGAGGCGCATGTACGTGGCTGCTACTTGCGCCATCAGGTCACTGAACTATCTTACCCATATGGTTCAGTTCCAGAATGCCCTGTGGGAACAGGGCCAGGACCTGGTTGAAAAGCTTCCCGATGGTGACCAGAAAGTGGAGCTCTTAAACCTCCTCCGCACTGGGTCAGATGTGGGGACCCAAGTGCTCAGAGCTGCATATGATTCTGCGGACTCTTCGGCCAGAGCTGCAGCCTCAGGCGTTTGTCTCCGGAGACACTCTTGGCTCTGTGTCTCCGGATTTACCCCGGACGTTCAGAAAAACATTCTAGACGTCCCATATAATGGCGAGGTGCTGTTTGGTGAAGCCTCCGAGAAGGTTATCGCCAAACTCCAAGACGCAGGGAAGGCAGTCCGATCTGTACATGCTATGTACAGATCTAGGCCTAGTTCCTTTCGTAGGAACCAGAGCCGTTTTCACGGCTGGCTACAAAGGCAACAGCAACGTTCCGGCCAGCAGCAGAGGGACACTTTCTCATGCAAGGCCCAGGCCAAGTCATCCCCAGGCAGAGGCCAACGATACACAAAATCGGCCCAGCCCGCAGGGACAAACGCTGCCACAGCATGACTCCTTCCCGGCCCCCGCCCCTCCTCAGGATCAATGGGCAAAGAAAGTCGGGGGTCGCATCGCACGCCACCTTTCAGGGTGGCAGTCGATCACCACCGACAGGTGGGTTCTACAGTTGGTCAAAAATGGGCATTACATAGAGTTCATAGACAACCCACCTACAAGACCTCCCTTGCTTTCCCGTTATTTGGGTCAGCATGCCCTGCTCATACAGCAGGAAGTGCTCACACTTCTGGAAAAGGAAGCCTTGGAGCACATACCAGGGAACCAGAGAGGACTAGGGTACTATTCTCACTTCTTCCTGGTTCCAAAGAAAACAGGGGACCTCCATCCAATACTGGACCTCAGCAATCTCAATCTTTTGGTCGCTTACAAATGCTTCCACATGGTGACCCTCCCGGGCCCGATTCCCATGCTGAAGCAGGGTGCATTTCTTGCATCCCTGGACATGCAGGATGCCTATCTGCATATTCCTATCGCTCAGGCGCACAGGAGGTTCCTGCGCTTCGAGTTTCAGGGCCGCCATTATCAGTTCCGAGCTCTTCCCTTCAGGCTGTCATTGGCACCTCGGGTCTTTACGAAGTGCATGGCGGTCGTAGCCGCGTCTCTGAGGAGACAGGGCCACTACGTGTTCCCTTACCTGGATGATTGGCTTCTCATGGCACCCTCCTGGGAGGCCTTGATGTTTGCCATTCACTGCACCCAGTCTCTGTTCGAGACTCTGGGCATTCTCATCAATTACGAGAAGTCACACCTGGTTCCATCCCAGACATTGCAATCCATCGGAGCAGTTCTGGACACCATCAGAGGGAAAGATTTCCTTCCCACGGACAGAGCGGAACACATCAGATCACTCATCAGGGAGTTATCGATGAAGAAGACCGTCCCAGCCAGACTGGTCCTTTGCCTGCTCGGACACATGGTTGTGGCCATTGCAACAGTCCCGCTAGCCCGTCTCCACATGCGGGTAACCCAGTGGATGTTACGGGTACAATGGGACCAAAGGCAAGACCATCTGCAGCATCCAATCCGAATCACAAAGACCGTAATTCGAGATTGGCAATGGTGGCTACATCCAGGGAACCTCTTGGTGGGAGTCCCCTTCACAGCGCCGTCCCCGACTGTGACACTCTCCACAGACGCCTCAGGGCTCGGGTGGGGAGCACACCTCGATGGTGTTCGGGTTTCAGGGCCTGTGGACAGCCCAGGAGTCTCATCTCCACATAAACATACTAGAAATGAGGGCAGTTCTTTACACTCTGCAGGCCTTCCAGTCGGAGGTTCCACCGGGTACACTTCTGTTACAGACAGTTCCGCGGTGATGTATTACCTCAACAAACAAGGAGGCACCCACTCCTACCCGCTTTGCAGGGAGGCCATGAGAGTGTGGGATTGGGTCTTGCAACACGGCGCAAATCTTATTGCAGTTCATGTTCCGGGAGTGGACAACGTCATTGCAGACAGCCTGAGCCGCACTCAGGTCAGAGTCCACGAATGGGAACTACTCCAGGAGGTGGCAGAAGATCTGTTTCGCAGATGGGGTACTCCAGAGTTAGACTTCTTCGTGTCCCCATACAATGCAAAACTGCCCAATTTTTGCTCGCTAGATCCAGGGCCTGGTGTTTTCTGGCAAGACGCGTTGTCCCTCTCCTGGGGGCGCAAATTCCTCTATGCTTTTCCTACTTTCCCGTTGATCCAGAGAGTTCTTTTAAAACTTCGCAGGGTGCAAGCGACGCTCATTCTGATCGCACCCTTCAGGCCCAGACAGATCTGGTTCCCTGTCTTGCATCAGCTATCCCGGGATCCTCCAGTGCCTTTGCCAATCAGCTCCCATTTACTGTCCATCCAGACCTACGTTCCCTGAACCTGCACGCTTGGCTCCTAGAGACATAGCCATGATGCGATACGGGGTCTCGCAAGAAGTGGCAGATGTGCTTTCTGCCGCTAGAAAACCAGCTACCCACGCAACCTACGCCATGAAATGGCACAGGTTCTGCTTGTGGGCTCAAGCGCACGGCTTTCCGCCTTTGGACTGTCCAGAGAAGCTGGTACTGGACTACCTGCTATCCCTTTTCCACTCCGGCCTGGCTTACTCCTCGATTAAAGTGCATCTTTGTGCCTACCATGCCCCCATCAGCCAACGCACTGTGGCCCAGCTGGACATGACACGTGCCTTTTTGAGGGGCGTCCTCCACCTTTGGCCTCCAATTAAGGATCCCATCCCTCCATGGGACTTACCCTTCGTCCTGGAGCAGCTCACTCTGCCACCTTTTGAACCAGCCGCGGATTGCGAGTTACGTTTTCTCTCTTGGAAAACGTTTTTAGTTGCAGTTACTAAAAGCCTTATTTGGTTTTCCACCAGGACAGGGTATCCCAAAGGACTAACCCAAAATTTCTGCTAAGGTGGTCTCAGCTCTCACCCTTAATCCGGACATCGATCTACCAGTGTATTTTCCGAAATACTGTAATCGAGGAGAAGCCCTTCTGCACACCCTTAATGTGCATAGGTGCCTCAGATACTACCTGACCAGAACCAAACAACACCGAAAGTTGGACCAACTTTTCGTCTCCTTTGCCCATAGGATGATGGGAGCTCCTGTCTCAAAGCAGTCGCTGTCTAGGTGGTTTTTCCAATGCATTACATTCTGTTACCAGAAACGCAATAAACCCTTACTGGGCACGGTTAAGGGTCATTCCACTAGAGGGGTGGCTACTTCCTTTGCGGCGTTGAAGAACGTTTCCACCTCAGCTATTTGCGCTGCAGCTACTTGGAGCTCTGTGCATACCTTTATCAGGCATTACAGTCTGGACATTGCATAGAGGCGAAGAGCAGGGTTCGGTCTAGCTGTCCTTCAAGGACTTCTGTCCTAGGCTTGAGGTGACTCGAGGTCTCTACCTTTCCTCCTCCCGATGGTGCATGATTGCCATTACTGCTTGGAAATCAGTCCTAATGGAGTAACCTGCTGCAAGAGGTGTATCTCGAAGTAAGATAGTACAGTTACATAAGAACTTACCGTAACAGTAGATCTTCGAGAACAGCTCTTGCAGCAGGTACTTTCCTCCCACCATCCCCGCTGGAGGTAGGTCGTAGTCAAGCATCCATCTCATAGGATGGGACATTTACTATTGCCTTGTTTTGCCATCTGATGGCGGATCCTCTGTCTCCTCTTCTGATGTCACCCAGCGGCCAGGAGTCTCCGGTGGAAGAACTGAGGATTATGGGACCGCCTCTGGAGTACTACGCCTGACGCCAGGGGCAGGACCGGGATGCTGAGGCGGTCCTCTGAAGACTGCTAACTAGAAAATTTCCATGGGTCCTGGCGCCCGCCGGCTTCAGTCCTAGTGGTGTAACCTGCTGCAAGAGCTGTTCTCGAAGATCTACTGTTACGGTAAGTTCTTACGTAACTGTACTTTTCTTCTGAAACCTCCTCGAAAACCACCCCCCAGGTCATCGTACTTGCCAGAACATCATCTTCTGGTTCGGGAAGAGATTTCCTCCCTTCTCTTGAAGGAGGCGATAGAGCCCGTCCCCCTTCCTCTTCAGGGGACAAGGTACTATTCCTATTTCTTCCTGGTCCCGAAGAAGTCAGGAGACATGAGGCTGATTCTCGACCTCAGCTCCCTGAACTTGTTCGTGGAGTACAAAAGGTTCAGGATGCTCTCTTTGCAGGGTTTCCTGCCCCTCCTTCAGCCAGGACAGTGGCTCTGTGCTCTGGATATGCAGGATGCCTACCTGCATATCCCTATTCACCCTTCCCACCACAAATACCTACGTTTGCATTCCAGGGGGACCAGTACCAGTTCAAGGCCCTCCCATTTGGTCTCTCCTCTGCGCCCCGAGTGTTCAAATGTCTGTCGGTGGTAACGGCATACCTGCATACCCAGGGGGTGCAGGTTTTCCCGTATCTGGACAATTGGCTCCTGGTGGCCCCATCCAGGGAGGAACTCCTGCAGTCCCTCTCCCTTACCCTATAGGTTTTTGCCTGCCTAGGTATTACCATCAACCAGACCAAGTCCCACTTGATCCCGTGCCAGAGGCTCCAGCTTATCGGGGCGATCCTGGACACGACCTCTGGCATGGCTTTCCTGCCACTGGACAGGGCGGCCACACTCCAGGCTCAGGTCATCCTGTTGTCCAGCCACAGGCGGGTCACCGCAAGGTCAGTCCTTTGCCTCCTCGGGCTCATGGTGGCTGCGATTCCGACAGTCCCTCACGCTCGGCTTCACATGAGAATTTCTCAGTGGACACTTCGGTCTCAGTGGGATCAGCTGGTGGATGACGTAGATCAACTTGTCCTGGTCTCCACTCCTATGGCTCGGGACTTGCGATGGTGGATGGTTCAAGAGAACCTTTGCCGGGGAGTTCCCTTTTGTCTCTCTCCCCACTCTCAGACGCTGACTACGGACACCTCGAGCAAGGGTTGGGGAGCCCATTTCGGGCCACACAGGACCCAGGACTCCTGGTCTAAGCTCGAGAAATCTCTCCAAATCAATGTGCTCGAGCTTCGGGCTGTGCTTTATGCTCTTCAGGCTTCGCATCTGCATCTACTTCCCGGGCATCTGGCTGTCCAGACGGACAACGTGTGTGTGGTCTGGTACATCAACAAACAGGGAGGAACTCGTTCTTAACCTCTTTGCAGGGAGGTAATGCGAGTTTGGCATTGGGCTGTGCAGCACATCCTTCTCCTCACGGCTGTTCACATCCCGGGGATCGAGAACATGTTGGCAGACCGCCTCACCCGGTCATCTGCTCACGCTCATGAATGGGAACTGGATCAGGGGGTTGCAGATGATATCTTCCTACATTGGGGAACACCTCAGGTGGACCTGTTCACATCCCCTCAAAACGCAAAACATCCCGACTTTTGCTCGCTTGTTCCCAGGCGAGGCATTTTTTGGAGAGACGCTCTGTCTCTAGACTGGAAGGGCAGATTCGTTTATGCCCCCCCCCCCACACACCGATTCCCTTGATTCTGAGGGTCTTACAGAAACTTGTCTCAGAAGGAGCTCGCATGATTCTGGTAGCTCCTTTCTGGCCCAGGTAAGTTTGGTACTCTCTTCTGCAACAGTACTCAGAGGAACCTCCTCTTCCTCTTCCTCTGTCGCAACTTTTGCTGACCCAGGATCAGGGGACCTTGGTCCACCCAGGCCTCAAGTCCCTTCAGTTGCACGCGTGGCTCCTGCAGAGGTAGCTCAAGCCCGGTTCGGAACCCCCCCCCCCGAGTGGCTGAGGTCTTGGTGGAGGCCAGAAAACCCTCCACTAGGTCTACCTATGCCATGAAATGGAGACGTTTCATTATCTGGGCCGCTTCTAACGATCTCGAGCTTTTCTCGTGCTCTGTGGTGCGGCTTCTGGACTACTTGTGACACCTCTTTGTCCTGGGTCTCAGTCATTCATCCTTGAAGGTTCACATGGCAGCCATTTTGTCCTACCATGTCCCTTTTGCAGATAGGAAGTTTGCTCAGCTGGAGGTCTCTAAGACCTTTGTTAGAGGGGTCCTCCATTTGCGACCCCCTCTCTGGGTTCCTGCCCCTCCTTGGGATCTGAATTTTATTCTTGAGAAGCTTACTCTGCCTCCTTTCGAGCAGGCAGCTTCAGCACACCTGAAGTTCCTCTTGTGGAAGACTCTTTTCCTCGTGGCCATTACTTCTGCTCGAAGGATTTCCAAGCTCCAGGCCCTCATGTGCAAAATCCCGTACTTGATTTTTCACAAGGAATATGTGGCTCTACGTACCAACCCTAAGTTTCTCCCCAAGGTGGTAGCGGAATCTACGCTGAATTAATCCATAGAATTACTTGCTTTCTTTGCACAGCACTCCAGTCAAGGAGAGTACCTCCTGCATACTCTGGATGTTCACCGGATTCTGAGATACTACACCACTAGGACGAAGGATCTCAGAAAGACTGATCAGCCGTTTGTCTCTTTTGCTCATAAAAGAGAAGGCAATGCTGTTTCTAAGCAATGCCTGCCTAAATGGTTCGCTCATTGTATCACTTTCTGTTGTGACAAGTACAACAAGACCCTGCCAGGTCAAGTCAGAGGACACTACACCAGAGGGGTCTCTGCTGCTTGTTTCAAGAATGTGTCAGCGGCTGACATTTGTGCAGCTGCAACTTGGACTTCTGTCCATACCTTTATGAAACATTGCAGTTTGGACATTGCCTCTTGTCGTAGAGCAGGCTTCGGGTTGGCTGTTCTGCAAGGCCTTCTTGCCTAAGGCCTTCACAGCCCGAGGGTCTACTTCTGAGTAGTTTTTCTCCTTCCGTTTGCTTCTCCTTGTTCCAGACTGCTTGGGACTCAGTCTTATATGTAATTACCTACTGCAAGAGCCCTCTCAAAGTAAGATAGTGCAGTTTACGTAAGAACTTACCGTAACAGTAGATCTTCGAGAGAGGCTCTTGCAGTAGGTAATACCTTCCCACCCTCCATCCCCCTAAGCTTTTTCAGCTTCTTTTCCAGGATGGAAAATATCCTCTTCTCTCTCTCTCTCTCTCGTCTTGCCTTTTGGCCTTTGGCGGGAAAGAACTGGAAGGCGGGCGTGGTGGACCGCCCCTTTATACTGACGCCGCATGACGTCGGTCACCTGATGTGGGGCAGTCTCCCGCCAGAGACTGCTAGCTAGAAATTTTTCCATGGGGTCCTGACACCTGCTGGCATCAGTCCTATATGTAATTACCTACTGCAAGAGCCTCTCTCGGAAGATCTACTGTTACAGTAAGTTCTTACGTAACTGTACTTTCAGAGGAGAGACAGTTGAATCCACATGGGATAAATTAGTTGCAATATTAAATCACTGCTCAAAGAACTATATTCCTATCAAAATTAAATACAATAAAAATGAAAAAAATTCCAACTTGGTTTAATAAACCCATCAAAAATCTGATTAAACAATGCCACAAAGGTTATTTTAAGTACAAAAAGAACCCTACACCAAATAATGTTAATGCTTATAAAATGAAATCTAAGACGTGTAAAAGTAAAATCAGAAAAGCAAAAAGGAAACATGAGATCTTACTTCGAGAGGGCTCTTGCAGTAGGTAATTACATATAGGACCCCACGGAAAAATTTCTAGCTAGCAGTCCCTGGCGGGGACCGCCCCCAAGTCAGGTGACCGGCGTCAAAGCGACGGCGGTATAAAGGGCGGTCCCAGATGCCCACCTTCCAGTTCCTTCCGCGTCAGCTCGTGCATAGCGCCTCGCTGTTAAGTTCTTATCCCAGTCCTGTTACTTCTGGCTGCTTTTTTCCCGATTAGCTTCAGAATTTTACTCTTCGTCAGGTGAACGCCAGTATATGTTGTCCCCTTCAAAGAATAAGTGCGACTCGTGCGGCGCCCAACTGCCTCACAAAGACGGTCACTCCCTCTGCCTCTTCTGTCTAGGCCCCGACCATGCGGTCGATAAGTGTCCGCACTGCCTCCGGTTCAACGCGGCCACCCACAGATGACGCCAGCAGTCCCTCGAAGCCCATCTCCTCAAAAAGAAGATGTCTGCGATGGAGAAAGAGCTGAGAAAACTTCGGCAGGCATTGACCTCCCCTGAAGGGCACAAAAAGCGGGATAAGGAAAGGCACCGGGAGAAGGCCTCCTCTTCCGCAACTCTGGCTGGAGTCACGGGCAAGGTAACATCCCCTCCAGGGATCGCCCAACGGCAGCCTCCAAGGCTTTGGAGGAGACATCCGCCCGCCCGATGGGTTCGAGTTCGAGCCCGCCGGGCATCTCCGGGCAAAAGGAGACTCCAGCCCCCAGTACTGCCACAGGCCTGCGGCCTCCTGGTGCGGGCACCTCCCTAGCCGGACGTCAGCCCTCTGATGTACGCCGAGAAGGCCTCTAAGACGCCGACCCTTCGGGCGCGCCGCAGCGCCTCCTCGGACCGGGCCTCCTCTCATTCTCGGCCTGCCTCTGATGAGGACCTCGAAGCCGACGCCGCCCTCTGGCATCCGCCGGGACTTGGCCCATAAGTCACACGTCGGCTCCTGCGACGTGCGCCGGGCCTCTGAGCCTACGGCGGAACTTACTACTTCTGTCGTTCCAGGCTCTTCGCTGCCGTCAGGGGAGCCCCAGTCCCCCCCTGCCTGACCTCGGGATTCCCCCGTCCCTGGACGAGACTCGGGACCATGGGCTACCGTCCGATCCTCTTCCTGAAGAGCCGGATCTGACGCCGGTTCCTGACGCTGCGGCTCCGATGCCGGCCCTGGCGCCGGCTCCTCCGACGCTGGTTCCGACACCGGTCCCTCCGACGCCGGGGGGGATTTTCCTCTTCCTTCGGGCCCTCCACCCCATGGACCTATCCCGGCTGATCCGCCCATGGAGTACCTGGCTGGGCCGTCTGCTTCGGCAGCTCCTCCAGTGCCTGGGTATCCGCCGTCCTATCCGACACCGGTCTTCCCAGGTCTGCAGTATCCTGCGCCGCCGTACCTGGTGCCGACTCCTTCGACGCCACAGTACCCGACTCCGGGATACCCGCAGCTGGGTTACGGATACTCCCCCTACGGATTTCCTCCGTACAACTATCCCCCTCCTCCACCGCCCCCTAGGCTGCCGGTGGATCTGCAGGAGACTCTTGCTTCTTGGTGGGCTGAGGCCAAGGCTCAGCTCACTAAGGAAGTCGAGAGCCGTCTTACAGCGACGGTGCCACCCCCGGCTCCCATACGCCCAAGACAGCACACTCCCTCTCCACCTCCGGATTCCCTGGCTTTGCCCTCGGGATCCAGAGAGGGGCAGGACATGTGTTCTGGGATCCCTCCCAAGGAACCCGTTCCTCCCCCTAGACGAGTTAGGGAGTCTTACTCTGCTTCAGACTCTTCCTCCCCTTCTCTCTCGGACTCCTCAGAGGCTTCCGATGGAGGTTCCGAGAAAGACGACGAGCCACGCTCTCCGTCCAAACCCCGGCCGAGGACTCCTCCGGGTCTCTCTGGAGGATCCTTCCTTCACGGAGTTGCTCAGAAAGATCCAGGAAGTTCATCAGTGGCATTCCTTAGAACCAGATCCTTAACGGGTAAACTCACCGAGCATCTGGACTTGCCTCACGGCTCCTACCTTAGTGCCACCCTGATTGAGCCTCACGCCCACCTTGTTTCCACTATTTGAAACAACACGGTTTAGCCTCACTTCCCAGGAAGTCAAACAGGCTATACCAGGCCCGGAGAGTGTAGACTTTTTAGACTCTCACCCGTACTGCAGACCGGTTGTGGATTAGCGCCCGCCACTGCCGGTCAGCACATCCAAGCACTTGAGCCTGCCTCCCGGATAAGGAATTCGCCTTCTGGCTCAGTATGGAAGGAAGATCTACGCCTTCCACACTGGGGATTAGGGCCCTGAACTATGTTGCACGTATGGGGGATTACCAGAAGGCCGTCCTTACCCAGGCGGAATCCAAGATCGACTCTCTGCCTGTCTCTCAACTCAAGCAGGAGTTGGCCGACCTGGTCCGCTCTGCCTGCTCGCCAGTTGTCACATTCTCGAGGACTCACCCACGGCGTGGACATCGAGAGGACGGAGTTCTGCGCTCGGGCCAGAAAGTCCGGCGCGCCACGCATGGTCTGCAGTGTGAGGTTTGGTCCTGAGGTGCAGTCAGCCACCCAAGAGCACCTTCAGAGGTTTCTGTGCTTTTGGTGGTGATGTCAAGGACATCATCACTGATTTGCAGGAGAAGGGACAGCCCTCAAATCCGTTGATTCAATGTACCGCTCCCATCCCCCACAGCTGCCGCCCCTTTCTAGACGTAGCCGGCCCTGCTTAAACCTCTTGTGGCCACTAAACGCTGGGCCCCACAGCTGCCAGGCCCCGCCACTAAAAAGCAATGGGTGCCCAGCTGCAGCGCTGCCTCACACCACCTGACTCCTTTCCTCTCCACCGCCTCCGGATGCCCGGAGGAACCGGGCAGGAGGGAGGTTCTCCTCCACCTTCCGGGTTGGGAGAGGATAACTGGATTCATGGGTGTTTAGATCATTGCAGAGGGCACTCCACAGAGTTTCTACAGAAACCTCCACGCCACCCCCTCTGAACTCCGGCTACTCAAGGGACCATCTTCCTTGGTCAGGAAGAAATCTCAGCTTCATAAACAGGCTATAGAACCCGCCCTCCTTACCTCTACGGAACAGGGTACTATTCCCACTTTTTCCTTGTACCAAAGAAGACGGGAGATCTCAGACCTATTCTCGATCTCAGCTCCCTGAACCTGTTTGTGGAGTACAAGAGGTTCAGGATGCTCTCCCTTCAATCCCTTTTGCCCCTGCTTCTGCCGGGCCAATGGCTTTGTGCACTAGATATGCAGGATGCGTACCTGCACATCCCCATTGGCCCTTCGCACCGAAAGTACCTCAGGTTTCGGTTCCAGGGGGTCCACTACCAATTCCAGGTGCTCCCATTTGGTCTTTCCTCGGTTCCCGAGTCTTTACCAAATGCCTGGCGGTGGTAGCGGCCTACCTGCGTTCTTTGGGAGCTCAGGTTTTCCCCTACCTGGACGACTGGCTCCTGGTGGCCCCGTCCAGGGAGGAACTCCTGCATTTCCTCTCCCTCACCCGGCAGGTTTTCACTGGCCTGGGTATTACCATCAACCATTCCAAGTCTCACCTGGATCCTCACAGAGGCTCCAGTTCATCGGGCACTCGACACAACTTTGTGCAAAGCCTTTTGCCTCCGGACAGGGGGGGCCTCCCTCCAGTCACAGATTTCCCTCCTATCGGAACACAGGAGGGTCCCGGCGAGGTCAGTGCTCCGTCTACTGGGGCTTATGGCGGCGGCCATCCCGATGGTTCCGCGGACGCCTCCACATGAGAATCTCTCAGTGGACTCTTCGATCTCAGTGGGATCAATGAGTAGACGACCTAGATCATCCGGTTGTGATCTCCTCGCCGATGCTAAGAGACTTGCAATGGTGGATGGGTCGAGAGAACCTCTTCCGGGGGTCCCCTTTTTTCATCCTCCCCCCAGTCAGACTCTGACCACGGACACTTCAGGCGAAGGTTGGGGAGCCCATCTGGGTCCTCACCGAACCCAAGGCCTTTGGTCAAAGTTGGAGATAGTTGTCCACATCAACGTGCTCGAGCTTCGAGCAGTGCTTTGTGCGCTCCAGGCCCTTCACCAATACATACTTCCCGGTCACCTAGCTGTCCAAACGGACAACATGTGCGTGGTGTGGTACATCAACAAGCAGGGAGGGACTCTGTCCTACCTGCTGTGCTGGGAAGCAATGAGGGTCTGGGATTGGGCAACTCTCCACAACCTTCACCTCACGGCGATCCATGTTCCGGGAGTCGACAGTGTCCTAGCAGACAGACTAAGTCGCTCGTTGGCTCTTCCACACAAGTGGGAATTGGACGAAAAAGTCCTAAAAAGCATCTTCCAGGTTTGGGGGACTCCTCAGATAGACCTGTTCACCTCCTCCCAAAATGCAAAGCTTCCAATCTTTTGCTCGCACGCTCCAGAACGAGGCGCTTTCTGGAGCTACGCTCTGTCTCTAAGCTGGAAGGACAGATTCGTCTATGCTTTTCCCCCAATTCCTCTGGTCCGTCGTGTGTTACAGAAGTTTGCTCTAGAAGGAGCGAGAATGATTCTGATCGCTCCTTTCTGGCCCAGGCAAATTTGGTTCTCTCTTCTACAACAATACTCAGAGGTTCCTCCTCTTCCTCTTCCTTTATCTCGAGGATTGCTGACCCAGGATCAGGGGACCCTGGTCCATCCGAGACTCAAGTCCCTTCAACTTCATGCATGGTTCCTACAGACCTAGCCCAATCTCATTTTGGCGTTTCTTCTAAGGTGGCCGAGATTCTGGTGGAGGCTAGAAAACCCTTCACTAGGTCCACCTACGCCATGAAATGGAAAAGATTTTCTATCTGGCAGGCCCAGGAATGTGGAGCCCTTTTCCTGCCCTGTGACTTTTCTGCTTGAGTACATGCGTCATCTTTTTGACCTGGGTCTCAGTCACTCCTCTTTGAAAGTCCATATGGCGGCTATTTCAGAATACCATGTCCCTTTCACTGATAAGGCATTCGCTCAGCTGGAGGTATCCAAAACTTTCCTCAGAGGGGTCCTTCATCTTAGGCCCCCTATCCGGACTCCAGCTCCACCTTGGGACTTAAATTTTGTCCTCGAGAAACTTACCCTTCCTCCCTTTGAGCCTGCAGCTTTCGCAGACCTGAAGTTTTTATCGTGGAAGACACTCTTCTGCTTGGCCATTATGCTCATAGCAGAATTTCGAGCTATGCCCTGATGTGCAAAATCCCTACTTGATTTTCACAAAGAACGAGTAGCTCTTCACACGAATCCTAAGTTTCTTCCAAAAGTGGTAGCGGAGTCTACCTTAAATCAGTCTATTGAATTACCTGCCTTTTTCACGCAGTACTCCAACCAAGGAGAATACTTGCTCCATACCATGGATGTCCACAGGATTCTGAGATACTACACCGATAGGACGAAGGATCTCAGAAAGACTGATCAGTTGTTGATCTCTTTCGCTCACAAAAGATAAGGCAATGCTGTCTCTAAGCAATGTTTATCAAAATGGTTGGCCCATTTCATCACTTTCTGTTATGACAAGTACAACAAGACCCTCCCGGGTCAAGTCAGAGGTCACTCCACTCGCGGAGTTGCCGCCTCCGTGGCTTGTTTCAAGAACGTGTCTACGGCAGAATCTGTGCTGCTGCCACTTGGACTTCAGTCCATACCTTTACTAAACATTACAGTTTGGACATTGCCTCTCACGTAGAGCAGGCTTTGGTTAGTTGTCTTGCAAGGCCTCCTTTCTTGAGTCCTGCTAGATTATTTTCTACTTTTGGAGTAGTTCTTCCTCCCGTGCCTTTCATTTGTTCCAGACTGCTTGGGATTCTGTCCTATATGTAATTACCTACTGCAAGAGCCCTCTCAAGTAGATAGTACAGTTACGTAAAACTAACACGTAACAGTAGATCTTCGAGAGAGGCTCTTGCAGAGGTAATACCTTCCCACCCTCCATCCCCTGGGCTTTTTCAGGCCCTTTTCCATTCAGGGAAATATCTGCTTCTCTCTGTCTGGGCCTGTGGCGGAAAGAACTGGGCGGGCGTCTGGGACACGCGGTCACCCTGGCAGTGAGGCGGTCCCGCCCAGGGACTCGCTAGCTAGAACTTTTTCTGGGTCCTGCCACCGCCCATGCCAGTCCTCATATGTAATTACCTACTGCAAGAGCCTCTCTTGAAGATCTACTGTTACGGTAAGTTTTTACGTAACTGTACTTTTCTTCTGGCAACAAAAGCAAAGGACAATAGTAAGGCTTTTTTTGGCTGTGTGAATAAATCTTGTAAAGGCTGTGTAGCACCATTCTAGTTAGAGGTGGATGGTGCTTCAGTAACTGACGATAAGAAAATTGCAACAGTGTTTTTTTTTTTTTATTTACTTTTTATTAAAAAGTGTTTTCAGGAGTAGTACATGTGTATTTAATCATCAATTAAATGTTATAGGCGGTGACATTTGTATAGGATATTAAACATTCAGTTTTCTGCTAGTACATTTCTATAATCTCTAGATGGTATTCTCTCTTTCTACTACAAGCTTCAATATAGGATTGCTTTTAGTTACCCCTCACGGTGTCACATCTGATCTGTGTTCCATAATCCACAATATCTATTTGTTCCAGAACTCCCTGTGTCTACGCATCTTTAAATTAAACCCTGCAGTCAATTTCTCTAATGTATACATCTGCTGTACATCTTCCCATTCCCTGCAACAGTGTTTAACAAGTATTTTGCAAGTATATATAAACTGAAAAAGGATATACCATCCGATGGGTGGGCAAAAATAGTTGCCAAACTAATAATAACATCACTATCTCTGAAAATGATATTCTGTCAGGATTACTTGAGCTCAACCCTCATAAAACACCTGAACCAGATAATATTCACCCTTTTTTATTAAAGAATCTGGCTGATGTCTTAGCCGGCCCTTTGTCTGATATGATAAATAGTTCTGTAACTGATGGAGTAGTAGTTCAAGCATGGAGAAGTGCTTCAGTGACTCCGCTCCATAAAAAAGGTTCTAAATCAAACTGTTCAAATTTGCCGGCCTGGTGGCACTGAGGGTTGAGGCGCAGGATGCCACAGCTCGCACCACGCCGTTGACCCAGGTTCGGGTACGGACTCGGGTCATCAGGGGTCAGCAGGGGGAAGGAGGATTGAGCATCCCAATGGATCCTCTCCTCCTTCGGGGTGGGTTACCAGGGGTGCTGTACGCACCCGACGTCCCTGGGGGCCGGTGGGAGCACCACCTCTCACGGGGCACTGGCACTTCAGAAGGGCTGGAGTCGGGGAGGGGAGGACGTTGTTAGGCACTTGGCAGGCACATCAAAGACTAAAGACTTGCCCGAGCCGACGCCCCCGGGGCACAGAAAATGGAAACCAACCTCGGCGGGCCTAGATGACGGCTGCTCCAGCTGCCCAGTCCAGGAACCACGGGCAGAGCCCGCTGTGCCAGGGTGCTTCACGAAAGACAGGAGGAAAGGTAGGCGTCACCCATGGGCAATCTAGGGGCAGACTCAGTGTCGGGGTGGGTAGCATGAGCGAGCCCGAAGGAGTGGAACGACGGGGCGATAAGAGGGGATAAAATGAAAGTAAAAAAAAAACTGTTCAAATTTCAGACTAATTAGCCTAATATCTGCAATAAGTAAAATGTGTGAAGGTGTCAATATGGAATAAACTTCCCGAAAAGGTTGTATTGAGCCCTACGATCAACAGTTTTAAGTCGTCATTGGATAGAATAATAGGTGATGGGAAGTTTGCCGTATTGTAAACCTTCTGGTCGAGTCCTAAATGGCCTTCTAGGCTTCACCTCATATCTACTATGAAACTATTAAACATATTATGTAGAGCATATGGCTGGAATTTGGGGACAGACTCACCAGCTGTTTATCACCTATGCTAAAGCCATGCTTGGCAGACCAGCAGCAAAGCAGACAGTTGCAAGGTGGGTCACATCTTGCATCAACCTCTCTAAAAGTTAAATCTTTGCTCCCTATTGAGTTAAACCCAAGACCATCTTGCAAAGTTTCATCTGAGCCAAAAAGAAAATTGGTTCCATTATCCAAGGTTGAGAGTAGCCCACGTAAATGTTTGTAGTTTAGCTGCAAAACGGAGTGAATTTGAAGCTTGAATGACTACATACGCACCAGAAATAATGATTGATAGTGAACTTGGTTAACTGAAAAATCTTGGATGAAGACATTTTTTTGCCCTGGTATTTAGTTTTTAGACATGATAGGCTCAATAAACGAGGTGGTGGGATTCTGTTACATATTTGAACAAATAGAAGTATTAGAGATAGATAAAGTGAAAACAGAGACCTTATGTGAATTACTCATGGTCAAAATTAAGTTAGGTAATACTAAACAGATATGCCTAGGTATAATCTGCAATCCCCCAAAAATGGCGAAAAGGAGCTAGAAGAGTTAATTGAAATGCTTGCTAAAAGGAAATATGGGGAATTATTAATGTTGGGAGATATTATAAATCTAAATTGGCTAGGGTGAAAAAAACATAAAGTACAGAAGATGTTTGTTAAGGATACATCTGGACTGAGTTGTAACAGAAATACTATAACTAGGCAGAATGATAAAATAAATGAAGGAAATCTGATTGACTGGATTTTGACTGATTTTGACCAATAATATAATAAAATATTTCTTTTTTTTTAATTACTTTTTTTGTACTTCCACTCTCTGCACACTCTCTCTTCACTCCTTCGGGAGACACAATGCAGTATCCCCGCTCACATGGCCTACCTGAACTCCTGACTGGTCCCCATGGAGCCTTGGCAGTATACCCTGATGCCTCAGTATTTCGTCAGACCTCCTCGGGCAGTCAGGCAGGTGCATGGTCAGTCAGGGTCTCCACATACAGTGCTCTATCATCTAGGAGACTGTGCACTGTTTTTCCCTGTTTGAGGGAGTGGCTCGAACCCAACGTCATGGCCTCACCGCCGACGTAACCACTCCCCATCCCCTTGCAGCTAACTCAACACTTGCTGAACCTCGGACCTCCGCCAGAGGCCAGCCAAGTGCCGAGCACTACCCCCCTCCTCTCCCGAGAGAGGAGAGCAGTCCATCAGATGCTCAATCCTCTCCCTCCTCTGCCGACCCCCGACAGCCCGGGCTGATTCCCGAACCCAGGTCACTGGTGTGATGCGAGGTGTGACGTCCAGCGCCTCAACCCTCAGCGCCACCGGGCCAGCTATAATAAATATTTCTGTACGTGGTACTCTGATGGATAGCGTGAGTGATCATGCACCTGTGTTTTGCATATGGAATAATAAAAGACCCAAAAAGATACCAAAATTAATACAATTTAGAAAATTATAAAACAACTCTGAGAGTCTGTTATCCTTGAAAAAGGGATGGAATGCTAAATAAGCAACAGACTGCATGCAATACATTATAATGTCCTTAACAGAACGTACTATATGCCAGCACTTGCTAATAAAATTAATCTGACAAATTCAGAGCTTTGCCCTAAGTGCAGGATTCACAAAGGAACCTTATACCACACGATTTGGGACTGTCCAGGGGTGGATACATTCTGGCGGTAGGTGTCCTCCCTGTTGCTCAAAGTACTAAATAGTAATCAGACAGTCCGCCCAGCCAAAATTCTACTGGGGCTGCCAGGTGGGCCTAGGGGAGGCAAGAGGAAGGGCACACGCTTTTGGAGGTTGGGAATAGTGGTTGCAAAAGGAGCACTAGCCCACCATTGGTGGCTAGACACAATGCCTTCGTTTGCACTGTGGTCGAAGCTTTTCTTGCACTGCATGAAGTTAAAACATGCGCAGTACTTGGTAAACAACCATGGAAAGAAATATCAACAAATCTGGGGCCCCATGGAGGAGGCTCTGTCCGCACCGTGTTTCCCTACTTTTTGATAATATACCCGATTAAGTGAAGCTGTTTCTTCAGAAGTAAGACATTGACATTCCACAAATAGGTTGGCTGATAAACAGTGCTGAAACTGGCCAATATATTTTCCTGATCTGTGTCCAAAAATAGAAATAAGGGGACAGCGCTAGTCCCCACACTCACCCCTATCTAAGTTCTGTGATATGGAGTCCAAGACTCATTAAATTTATTTCTGGACTTTGTGTTAAAGGACACTATGCATGGAAACCCACGTTGTATAAATTGTTTCCTCTCAGTACTTGAACCACTGTATAATATAATATTTCATTGGATGTACTGCTGAGTCTCTCTCAATAAATAGTTTACAAAAAAAAATGAATGTCCATTATAAACTGGTCTCCACTAAACTCTATGATAGATGTAAATGAGGCCCTAGACTGCTTTCAGAAAATGTTAAGTCAGGTTTTGGATAAACTTGCCCCTTTCACAGCAAGGAGAATTATGGGAAATATAAATAAATGGTTACATTCAGAGGTTGTGACTTTAATAAAAGAGAAAGATGAGTTCTGGAAAAGTTATAAAATCTCTGGTAATATAAGCACCTGGCAACAATATAGAAATCTGAGAAACAGATGAAAGAGATTAAAAAAGCTAAAGAAACATATTATATAACTCAACAGACACAAACATTTTCTGATAGAAAGATGTTCTGGAAATCAGTGAATGAATTAAGCCTAGTACAAAAATACAAGAAAATCAGATAATTGATGGGGATAGGGAACTGGTTGATAAGAAATAGCTGATAGATTTAAACAATCCTTCGTAAACCTAGAAAATTATGTAAACCAATTGAAACCGTAAGGTAACGGGGGGACAAAAATAGGAAATAAATAGAACCAGGTTTTACCTACGGACTGTAACCAGAGAGGAAGTTCTTAAATGTTTGAAGTCCATTGGCGTGACCAAAGGACCTGGGGTGGACGGAATTGAAGCAAAATTTGTAAAGCTTGCGGCAAATTAATTTACTTACCCTATAGAGAAAATAATAAATGTGTCCTTTATGACTGGTATAATTCTGGAGCTCTGGAAAAGCAGCATTAGGTATCCCACTATATAAAGGTGGTGGACCAGAGGTTTTAAACAATTACAGGTCTATATCTTTGTTGTCTTGTATAGGCAAAATACAAGAGAAACTTGTTCACTCTCAGTTGATGGAGTTTTTAGACAGGCACCAGCTACTCACTGAGTCCCAGTTTGGCTTTAGGAAGGAGTGTGGGATGGCAGATGCCTTGGTCAGGTTCACAAATGACTTGCACCTGAATATAGAAAAGGGTTGTCTGACTGGTGCGGCCTTTGTGGGCCTGACAAAGGCATTCGATCTAGTAGACTATTCCCTTTTGGTGTCCAAGCTGGGCCTCATGGGAGTTGGGGAATCGGCAATAAAATGGTTCAATGACTTTGAAAGATCGTAAACAGTATGTGACGCTTGAAGGTACTTTGGCTTCTTCTTCTTATTCGGTACAATATGGTGTTCCACAGGGTTCAGTCTTAAGACCTTTACTTTTTATGATTTTTGTAAATTGTATGCCTAATTCATGTTTAAATTCAGATGTAATTTTGTACACTGATGATGCAGTAATTTACACAACTGATACTAATATATACAGAATAATGCATGGAGAAGTGTGGTTTATGGGGATTTTATGCAACCCCAAGGTGTGTGATGTCCCATAAACCCCGAGGGCTTATATGGGCATCACACACCGAGGGGGTGCATAAAATCCCCAGAGAACCACTCTTCTCCATGTTTTATTTTTTGTGTTTACTGGTTTTTGTGTTTTTTGGTTTAAATTGTCTTTTTTGTCACTTTGCGAGGGTAACTGTTACTGCCGACAAGCTTGTCTCGCGCTGAGTGACCGATTGTGTAGTGCTTGTGAACATCCAGTGCGAGGACAACTTGTTCACATTTTTTCTGGTGATGCTGTGGTACTGTTCTGCTTGTTTTTTACGGAGCTCCATAAACCACATATGTGGTTTATGGAGCTGTTGAGCACTCGCTGGCAGTGGTTTATAACCACTAACCAGTAAGTATAAACTTATTAAATGAAAAATTATCTTTTGAATTCTGAAAGCTGCAGGAATGGTTTTATTCTAATAGGTTGTTGCTGAACAGGAGGAAGCCAAAGGCCATGCTTTATTGTACACCCCAAAAGTATGCAAAATCTGTTAAGCATTTCTGTGTAAGGATGTCTGATCAAAATGTTCTCGAGTAAGTGGAACATTTTAAATATTTGAGGGGTCACATTGGACTTGCGTCTAAACTATGATAAACACATAGCTGTTACAGATACCTTGCATAGAAAGATAAGTTCTCTTGATCTGTTAAAAAAAGGTGCTTTCTTCTGAAACAAAAACTGTAATTAATTGCTAAAAACTGTTTGCTTCCTACATTAGAATATGGTAGTGTAGTTGGGGGGGGAGGGGGTTGGCCTCTGATGGGGTCATAAATAAATGACAGGCTCTTTATAATACGATATGTCATTTTGCTACAAATAGTCCATGTAGAGAACATCATTGTAAATTGTATGAAAAAGCAAAATAGTTACCATTAGCACAAAGATATACTTTTCACTTATTGCAATTCATATATAAAAATATCAGTTTAAGAGACAGAAATCCTTTGGCAGATTTGTTAACGAAGGATGACTCAAACCGAGGCCTAAGATCAGCTAACCAGTCATTGCTGGTAACTCCTTTGTGTAAAACAGTAATGGGGCAAAAAGCTTTTTCTTACTGTGCTATTAAAAAATCCAGTTTCCAAAACAGATTAGATTAGCCCTATCTCTACAAATTTTTAGAAATAAGTTGCTAAATCCTTGTCACTCATGTCTTTATGCAAATTTCATTAACTGTGCAGTGATATTTCTCTTCTACGTTTAATGAATTTGTATGATTTCTGTTCTTTAATATATTCTTCTGTATGCTTTTTGTTAGTGATGTGTGATTTATAATAGTAGGTAAGTTGTGTTTTATGAAACACTCAGGTTGTGCCTGTAAATGGACCTTTTGGTCTAGTGTACTTACCTGGTAAAAAAATAAACTGAATTGAAATAATTTGGCTGCTCAGGAGCCTACCATACTGTAGGTATTAGGGCCAGACATACCGCTGCCTTGGTGGCTGCTTCCAGGGATATAGTCATACAGTAGATCTGTAGGGCTGCTACCTTGAGGTCAGCATGCACCTTTATTTCCCGCACTACCACATCAACCTTGACTCACACCGGGATGCAAGTTTTGGGACCTCAGTTCTCCAGTCTCTTTTCACCAAGTAGAGGTGCACACTTTGCTCCCTCCTCCCGGAGAACTGCTACAAGTCTGCCAGAGTGTAGATAAGGGAACCATATCCACACTCCTCGAATAGGTTACACACCCACCTGTAACCATAATTCTAGCAGTGGTTTATTGTTCACATACACACAGCCCACCCCGCCTCCCCTGGCAAGTGGCACCTGATCCTGCTTCCAATGTGCGAGATCTAACGTTATGGGGCGGTGTCAGGGGGGGATATGTCTGACTGGGTGGTGAGAGGAGCCTTGCTTAAAAATGTCTGGCCAATCATCGCAATCCAGTAGAACTGCCAGAGTGTGTATGTGAACCACGTACCACTCCTAGAGTTATGGTTATAGGTGAATAACCTATTCTTTTTAATCCCAGAGTGCTGAAAAAAAGGAGCCTGATAAATTTGAGCAGGGTGTCACCCTGCTCAAGTTCATGGGTTTGCAGATGTGAGGTGGATGTGAGACACAGAGAATCATCAACTACAGAAGCATTTGCCAGACGTGCCTCATCCTAGCATGACACCACTTGACTCAGTCAGCACAATTAATTTATAGTCTTGACTGTATAAGGCAGCATTGCCCATATTTGAAAAACTTGGGGAGGGAGTGGCATCACTTCTCATTACCATTGGTGAGGTGGTGCACTGCCTGCCATTCCCACATGCAAGATGCTGCACCGCCTGTTGTTCCCACGTGGGAGGTATGGCACTGCCTGCCATTCCTACTTATGAGGTGTGGCACTGCCTGCTGTTTCTACTTTTGTGGTGTGACACCACCTGCTGTTCCTACTTATGAGGTGTGGTGCCACCTGCTGTTCCCATTTGTGAGGTATGGCACCATCTGCCAGTCCCATTTGTGAGATGTGGAACCATCAGCCATTCCCACTTGTGAGGTGTGGCAACATCAGCCATTCACAGTTGTGAGGTGTAGCACCACTGGCCATTCCCAGTCATGAGGTGTAGCGCCACTGGCCATTCCCAGTCGTGAGGTGTAGCACCACTGGCCATTCCCAGTAGTGCGGTGTAGCGCCACTGGCCATTTCTAGTTGTGAGGTGTAGCATCACCGGCCATTCCCAGTTGTGAGGTGTAACATCACCGGCCATTCCCAGTTGTGAGGTGTAGCACCACCGGCCATTCCCAGTTGTTTGGTGTGGTAGCACCGGCCATTCCCACTTGTGAGGTGTGGCAGCACCAACCATTCCCACTGGGGACATGTACCACTGCCTACCGTTCTCATATGTGATGGGTGGCTTTGCCTGCCATTCCCACTTCAGGTGTGATAGTGCCCACTGTTTTTACTTAAAAGTGATGCATCACCTGCCAGTCCTATTTGTAGTCATGTCAGAGGTTCAAAAAGTAACTTGCTCAGTTGGGAATTACAGCGCGGGGAGGGGGTAATGAAGAATAACTCACTCACTTGCCTTTTCCTGCCATCTGTAGGTACTAAAGACTCGCATGGAAGCAGATGAATTCTGTTTGAAGTTGGAGATGTCTGAGAAGGAGAACAAGATGCTAAAGGAAGACATGAACAAAGAGATTGAGCTAGTGAGTATCTGAGGAAAGAATGGTGGAACTCATAAATGCCAGCTCCTTCAAAAATAGCTGTTAACTGCTGTGTGATGAAAAATACCTTGGTTGGCACCATCGCAGACTCCTTAGAAGCAGTTAATTAAAAACAACCATGACCATTTTTTGATAAAGCCTTTTATCTTCCAGTACAGGTTCAGCTGGGCATAGGATCTAGGTTGCTCTGGCAACCTTCCCAGACCCATCATCTGCTACCTCAACCACCCTCTCCAATGGAGGTCATTGCAAGGCCAGAGAGTACTTGTGACTGTTATTGATGGCACAGTGGGGTTTAATTTCCTAGATTCATTACAGTATCCAAACTTGGGCAGTTTTCTACTGAGCATGCTCAGTCACCATAACATTCTTCACGCTTAAGTCCTCCTGCCACACAACCGTGTGCTCTTCTGGCTCTGCCACCACTACACTCTGATCTTTTCCTTCTATAGGAAGGAACAGGTCTCCTTCTTCACAGCTCCTGGTAGTAAATTAGGATTCTGCTAGTTTTTATGCAGTTTAATTATTTTGCATGCTCAGGAGGTAAGTGAACCAACAAGGATGTTCCAGTTCTGGACCTTCTGTCGATGAAGGAGAGTATGTGTAGAATTTCTTGACACCTCATAAAGATGAAGGTTTTGAGGATTTTATTCTGTCTTAGTCTCCACGCCTTAGAACATGACTCTCTGTCTCAGGCTGAAAGCAACATGCTGAAAGAAAAAGAAAAAGGGCTGGCACCAGTCTTGAGATCACTATCTGTCAAGGATATGTTTGTGTTCTGTCATGCCAGAGGGTCTACGTGGTCCGTCACCTCTAGGGAGGTCGAACTGCCCATAAAGCCCCTATGGTTTGCCCACAGAACTCCTGTTCAGGCAGTCGAATAAATCAACGCTGGACAATCTGATGATCAAGGACAAGTCTCATCAAGGGAGAGGATTCCTCATTCTCTTAGTCTCTGTTGATGATGCAAAGCTCATCACAGACAGATTGGGTCAGACCTAAGTGAGCTGCCAGTTGGCCCCCACCAATTCAGCATCTACCGGTTATCCCGACTGTGGTGCAGTCTCCTGCTCAGCCCATTCCCAGGCTCTCCACTGGGGTACCTAGACCCTCTGGCATGAGAGAGCCAGTGGTGTGGTTCAAGGCTGCATGGAATAGGCATAAGGGAATCTGGGGGTGGAGGAAAGAGAGCCAGAGATCAAGTAGGGTCTGCAGTGGGGAGGGGTAGACATGGCTTAGCAGTGGACCAGGACAGACGCTTCTTACTAGAGCTCCTGAGAGAACAAACCAAATCAATCAAAACTAAAACCACTTTTGACTATTTTGAAGCCTTTTTTGTCAGGAAATACTTCCAGTAACTATTGCACTCCAGAAATGGGCAGGTCGAGGAAATAATTTTTTCAAGCCAAAAACATCTCGGCCTCGAGATGGCAGGCCTCTGATACATGATGAAGCCCCGGGCGGGAGTGGATCTAGGCCAGATGGGGTATCTTTAACTACTATAAATATGACCCTTGCATAGCTTGTGAGGATGGTCCAAGATATGGGCAAGAAATTGGACGTGATCACCCCTCGCGTGAGTGCCTTAGAAACAAGAACTGACAGCCCAGAAAAAAGTGTACAATTGGCTGAAAGCTCTACCCTGAAAACCATTGACACTGCAGCTAAATTAGTGAAGGAGAATGCTCTGCTGCGACAACGTCTAGAAAATCAAACCAGAGAATGCAACATACAGCTGATCGGGCTTCCCAAGCAATCTGAGGGAGAGGATCCTCTGGGTTTCACATGCACCATGTTACCATGGCTTTTGGGGATTACAGAGGAGGAACCAGCTTTGGCCCTGGAGAAAGTCTGCAGAATCACTCCTCATAAGGCGGTGAGGGGGACAGGGCCGTGGACCATGCTTATTGTCTGTAACGGAGTGGGTGTATGGGATAGGATTTTGTCCATCGAAAAACGCAAATGCCAACAGCAATATGGGGAAACAGATATTTCTCTATTCCCAGACATTTCCTATTCTACCAGACAGCGTTGGAAGGCATTCGACAAAGTTTGGGCTGCTTTGCGAGCTCGCAGGATCCAACATCACTTTCTGGTACTGGCTAAACTAAAAATGTGCTGAAATGGACATACATACATACCTATTCAGTGACCCCTCTGAAGTCACTAAACTTATGCAGTGTATTGAAAGTGATCTGGTCAAGGAGGAGGGAGAAACTCCAGGAGAGGACGAAACGGATTTTGTCTGAATGTTCTGTGAGGTGACTAACTGTTGTGACTGGTGTTCTGGGTCCTAGAATTGCCTGCTATCGAACTTAATGTGAAGGTTGATGCTGGATGTTGCCACCCGATTTACTCTGTGTTCATGCCTTTTCTTTTATCACTAGCTCTCCGGACACTGTTTCAGGCTAAAACTTGCCTCCTGATTTGTCTTAATGGCCTACCCCGTTATTTGTATATGTTTTGCCTTACACCTGTGAATACTTGCCCTTAACTCAGCCTTATTAACAGTGTTTGAATTTCTGTAGGATAACATGGGTATAAAAGCACATGGTGGAGTAATGGAGCAGTCACTGTAGTTCGAAGAGTGCACTGGTTTTCCACGCAGTGTGCGCAGTAGTTCTTCAGCTTTGTCTTCTTCGGGAATAGCCATTTGATGATGCTCATATCTATTTACAGTTTTTTGGGAACCAGAAGAACATCTCTAACGTGGGGGGGGGTTATAGTTTGCTATGCTGACTGTTTGCGGGGATCCAGGGGAAGAGAGCGTTATGGGTTGGGTGGTGACGGCTTCAGCTTTAACCTGTTTGTTCTGCAAAGTGTTTTCACACTGATGGTTTTACCAAGTTATACAAGTTCCTAATGTTATTAGGATGGTTTACCCTCAGGTTACAAGTTCTTATACTCTTTTTTTTTTTACATGTGAGATAACTGTAGGCTTGATGCCAATATGGGAAATGGGGTATCACTAACACATCTCTCTAAACTTATCCCTTTGAAGTTCTGTGCTGTGATGGCTGTCAAATATAAATAGCATATGTAACTAAACTTTAGATTCCCTGTGCTGTATCTTAAGAGGAGGTGTCTTAATTCTCCTTTGTAAGAGAATGTGATTGGAATCAATTAATGTAACCTTCTGTGCATGGATTTTATTGTAAGTTCAGTGATGAACTTATAAAAAAAAGTATTTAAAAAAAAATAGGGTCTGCTATGACACTGTAGGTAAGGAAAAATGGGCATACTGGATGGGTCAAGAGATTCTTATCTGCTGTCAAGTTTTATGTTTCTATGAGACAGAGCAGGCAGTGGCCACTGCCTCTCAAACCTAACATCCTTGGGAGTCCTGCGGAACCCCCCCAGACGTTACTGTTGATAGGAGCTGTTTTGGACACAACCCAGGCTTGGGCCTTCCTCCTAGAAAGCAAACTTCAAGCAGTCTTGCAAATTACATGTTTTGTCATGGAAACCAAGACTGTGAAAGCTCATTCCGTGCATTGCATGCTGTGCTTAATAGCCTTCTCAGTGTTCACAGTGCCTTTGGCATGGCTACAGATGAAGATGACCCAGTGGATGCTCAGCACACAATGGTCACAAGCATCACACCTTCAAAACTATCCTATCTAGGTGACCAAGTCCCTAGTGAGGTCCCTGATGTGGTGATCAGTGGAGGACAATCTCCTTCAGGGCTTCCCCTTCTCTCCAATGGAGCCAAAGGTGATGCTCACCGTGGATGCCTCCCTGTTTGAGTGGGGTGCCCATTGCAGGGCCTTCAGACTAAGTGTCTGGGACTCGTCAGAAACACATTTCTGTTGTCAAGGCATCAGTTAGAAAACATAGGAAAACTAGGAGCAGTTATAAAATTCACAAGTAGTGTTTTATTATTATCAATAACAATAGAATAAAAATGTTTTAAAAATTGTTCAGAATAGCAATATAGAAAGGCAGTACTGACAGAGAAAGCAAAAGTCCTTCATCTCAGGGTTTCTTTCCAGTTTCCAAGAAGTCTCCCTCGCAAAAATATTGCTGCTATTTTTATAACAAGTCTTTGCCTGACGTTTAACTTCTTCATCCTGAGCTCGTTAAGGAAATATCATGTTCTAGGGACATGGATATGTTGTTCATCCACACTTCTTGGCAGGTATCCTTGCTGCTTTAAATCTTGCTGGAAGGTCTTCAAGCTGGCTCCTCCCACCCACCTGGGTGGTAAAACTCTCGGCTCCGCCCCATAACGCCAGATCTTCCTTACCGCTTGGAAGCTCAGGTTCCCTCCTTAACGCTCTGCGTATAAGACTGGTTCCTACTTCTTCGGTTTACCCGAAATTACTTTTAAGGTTTTCAAGACTTTGGTTATTTATTTCCCTCACGGCTGCGATGGACAAATCGACTCCCGGTTTTCGGAGGTGCCCATGCGGGCAGAAGATGTCTCGGATGGATCCGCACTTCACGTGCGTCTACTACTTGGGCCTTGAGCACGACCTGCAGGCTTGCGACCTGTGCTCTTCTTTCTCGGCCTACGTCCTGGAAGACCGTGCCGCCCGTTTGCAACTTGGGCGCCCCGAGAAACGTTATCCTCCGGTAAAGTCGAAGGAGGCCCAGTTGGCGGTTTCTGTGGCGGCGGGCTCGGCAGAACAGCTTGAGCAGATGATCGCCCTCGAGGAGGAGGCGGCGCAGGCTGCATCTTCGTCTTCCTCAGCTGCGGCCTTTATCCCACTGTCCCTGGGATCCTCCTATTCAGCTTCTTTTAAGGAGCTCTGTCTGTCCCTCTCCACTAAGGGAGAGGGATCAACATCTTCAGGGCCTTCCTCTTGGTCCAAGAAGAAGGACCACAAAGGTAAGTCCCTCCGTCGATGCTCTTGGGAGCGGGAGAGGTCCCTCTCACCGAGTAGTCGACCATCGACTTCGGTCGATCCTTTGGCTTTGGCCACTGGCTTCACGGCGTCCCCGTCAGGTCAGTTGACCGAGGCTCCCGTCGACGCAGTCGAGATTTTCTCGGCCCGTCGGACAGGCTGTCGACCGGTGAAGCCAAAAACCCTCACTCCCCGGTTCCCCCGGCGGTGGTTGAGGTGTCCGTGGACTTGCCCGTGCCTCCGGTTCCGGAGTCCACGGTTGAGCCCTCCGAGCCGAGGGGAGAGCGGGTTTACCCCGGCCTACCTCTGAACCCTTCTCGGAAAAGCCGAGGTTCGCGGTCTCGGTCTTGGACTTCTCGGTCCAGCCGATCCCGCCGTCATAGGCGGTCTCAGTCTCGGCACCGTGGCAAGCGGCGTCGCCGCTCCGCCTCGTCCTCCTCCTCTGAGGGGAGGCTTCGACACAAGTTGCGTTGACGATACGAGGACCTCATGTGGCAATGCTTCTTCTGTCTGGGAGCAAGCCGACATCGTTGCCTTCCCCGGCTATCAAGTGGCCGTCACCGGAGCGGCTGAAGCAACCCCTCGCCTTAGCCGAGGTGCCTGCTTCCAGGCCTGTTGCTCGGTCGAAACCGGCTGCCCCACCGATTCCGGTGGAACCTCCGCCTCCACAGCCGTTGCTTGGGGCCCCGACCAAGAATTCTCGGTCGGCCCAGGGTCTGCCTCATAGGCTGTCTGTCACCCTCTCCCGATCGCCCTCGGCAGGTGGAGGTGGCTCAGGCCAAGAGCGCTCTTTGCGGACTCCTCTGGAGTCCGACGACTATTCCTCTCTGTTCTCCAGGCGGGTCGACTTGGAGTCCTCAGGAGGTCAGTTACTGGACGATAGCCCTTCGTTCTTCATGGGTTTGCTTAGGCTCATCTCGGAGTCCCCGGGATGCAGCTCGAGCCCGTATCCGCCAGGCAATGTCCTCACGGAGATATTGGACGAGGGATTCTCCTACGGAGGCCTTCCGGTGGCGAGGCCATTGTAGGCCCAGCCTGGGAGCTCTGGCAGCGTCCTGCTTCCTGCCCTGCGCCTTCGGCCAGGATGGCAAGGAAGTATGCGGTCCCTACCGGTTCCCTGTCTGGTTTCTCGGAACACCCCTCAGCCGAGGGGTTGGTTACCGACAGCGTCTTCCGGCGTGCCGGAAACGCCAGGGACGTAGACAAACCTCTCAACAAGGAGTCCAAGAAGTTGGACTACGCCGGGCGAAAAGTCTACGCTGCGTCCTCCCTTGGCCTTCGTCAGGCCAGCTCGGCCATGCTGATGGAACATTTCTCTTACGCCCTGTTGGGCTCCCTGGACGAGGTAGTCCCTCATCTCCCGGCTGACCTGCAGACCACGGTTAAGCAGGTGCGGGACCAGGGCAGTGGCCAAGCAGCAACTTCAGACTGCTTTGGACATTGGTGACTCATGCGCCAGGTCAATCGCAGCCGCAGTGGCTATGCGCCATCGGGCATGGCTGAGGATATCCACCTTCACAGTGGATACCCAGCACAAGTTGGCGGATGTCCCTTCCTGGGGACCGACCTCTTCGGCCCTGGGTGGAAGATCACTCCAGAGGATCAAAGTCCAATGCCACTCTGACTCGGTCTCATCCGCTCCAGAGGGACAAGGGCACGAGACCGCAACCTAAGCCTTTCGTCCATCTGCGCCCGCGGCACGTCCGGCGCAGCAACATCAGGGCCAGCAGGCTCACGCTTGGCATCCCAAACCCAAGCCTGCGGCTTCCTCCTCCAGGAAGCATGGAGGTAAAGGCTCAGGTGGTCTCTCGGCCGGTCCCGCCTCCAAGCCTGCTCAGTGACGGGTTGAGGGGTGCTGCCCCCAACCTCGTCACCTCACCCCAGGTTCCCCCTGTGCGGGGATGGCTTTGCCACTTTCTTTCCGACTGGTCCGCTATCACCACAGACCGGTGGGAAGTGGTGGGGAAGGGCCTGCCTCTGGAGTTCGAGCAGGCCCCGCCCTTCAGAGCCGTCCCGTTCGGGGGGGCCTCGGGGTCCGCAGCCTCACTGTCAGCTCGCCGAGCCGACATCACTCTGCTCCTCGAGAAGGAGGTGATCAGAGAGGTGGCAGACCCTCCCTCAGACCCGGGGTTTGTGTCCATGTACTTCCTGGTTCCAAAACGGACGGGGGGGCTGGCGCCCCATTCTCGACCTGCACGACCTAAACAAGTTCCTAAGGTCTCGGACCTTCAGGATGGTCACTCTGGCTCAGATAATACCATCCTTGGAACGCGGCTTGTGGTTCTGCTCTCTGGACCTGCAGGACGCATTTTTTCACGTCCCTATCCGTCCGTCTCACCAGAGATTCCTTCGCTTTCGAGCAGAAAGATCCCTTTACAAGTTCCAAGCCATGCCCTTCGGCCTGTCTCTTGCTCCCAGGGTCTTCACCAAATGCATGGCAGTGGTGACAGCATTCCTGCGGCGCCGAGGGGTCCGGGTGTACCCTTAACTGGACGATTGGCTGATAGCAGCCCCCTCCAGACAAGAGGTGGAGCGGTCCAGAGATCTGGCCCTCCAGGTTTGCTCTCAGATCGGCCTCCTCATCAGCGAGGCCAAGTCGGAACTCGAACCGAAGCAGGTGATTCTCTTCATCGGGGCAGAGCTCGACTCTCTTCGAGCCAGAGCATGGCTCCCGGCGGACAGAGCCGAGGTTCTTTCCTCCTTTGCCCGATCATTTCTGGTTGGGCAATCGCGCCCTGCCTGGGACTTCCTGCGCCTCCTGGGTCTCATGGCGGCCTGCACCAGCATGGTCCGTTGGGCCCGCTGGAACATGCACCCCCTTCAGTGGGGGTTGGCCAGCCAGTGGTCTCAACGCTGCAATCCATTGGACCAGCTAGTGACGGTGACCCAGGGGATGTGGAACGCTCTCCAGTGGTGGATTGTTCTAGCTCATCTGCAGGAGGGCATCCCGTTTGTCCGCCCCGAGCTGACGGTCTCTCTATCGACCGACGCCTCTCTGATGGGTTGGGGTGCCCATCTGGGGGAGCACAGAGTGCACGGCCTCTGGTCCCCGCGAGAGTCCCAATGCCATATCAGCCTGCTGGAGCTCTGAGCGGTCCGCCTAGCTCTCACCGCCTTCGCTCCATTTCTATGGAGTCAAGTGGTTCAGTTCCAGACGGACAATACCACCACCAAGTACTACCTAAACTGCCAGGGCGGGACGCGCTCCATGCCTCTGTGCAAGGAAGCTCTCCACATTTGGTCACTCGTGCGCAGCCTGGAGGTGGATCTCCTAGCCATTCATGTGGCAGGAGCCTCCAACACCCTGGCCGATGCCCTAAGCCGGATAGGGGCTGTGTCCCACGAGTGGTCTCTCCTGCCGGAGGTAGTACAAGATCTGTTCTCCCATTGGGGCACACCTCAGGTGGATCTGTTTGCCTCCAAGGAGAACACGAAGCTGAGGCTGTTCCATGCCTGCCCCCCTCAGCAGGGTGATGCCTTCTCGAGGCCGTGGACCCCGGGCCTCTTCTACGCCTTTCCCCCATTTCCCTTGATCCACAAGGTGCTTCTCAAGGCAAGGAGGAAGGCAGATGATTCTGGTAGCCCCAGACTGGCCCCGCCAATGCTGGTATCCAGATCTCCTCAGCCTCAGCTCCAGGCTCCCGAGGCAGCTTCCAGCTCACCCGGACCTGCTTTCAGTCAATCAGGGGAAGGTGTTCCATCTGGACCTTCAATCCCTGCACCTGACGGCCTGGTTCCTGAGCGGCTAGAGTTCCAGGCCTTGGGTCTTTCCGACGCGGTCCTCAATGTAGTTGAGGCGTCCCGTAAGGAGTCAACCAGGAAATGCTATGCCTTCAAATGGAAGAGGTTTTCCATTTGGTGTCAGGGCAAGGGCCTGGACCCTTCCTCCTGTTCCTTGGCAAGCATCTTGGACTGTTTATGGTCCCTTTCTCAGCAAGGGCTTAGGTCGACTGACCCTAAAGGGTGCACCCTGGCAGCCATCTTGCTTACAGGTGCGGGCGGAAGCAGTCGGTGGTGCAGGGAGAAGGTAGTCTGGCGCTTTTTCAAAGGCCTTGATCACATTTCCCTCCGTGCGAGAACTCCACCGTGATCGCATTGCTGGTACTGGCAAAGCTCTATGGGCAAGCTATTCAACCAATGCACAGGTGTGATCTCTCTCACCTGTCGTGGAAGATCGCTTTTGGTGGCTGTTACATCAGCCAGAAGGATGGGAGAGCTCCAGGTGCTTTCCATCGAGTCTCCTTACCTGGTCTTCCACAGGGACAAGGTTGTCCTGCTCCCCACTCAAATACTCAAGGTGGTGTCGGACTTTCACCTTAACCAGGTGTTGACTCTGCCAGTGTTCTACCCCAATCACACCGGAGGTTTAACATAGGCTCCATACTTGGACCCTAGAAGGGCGCCGCTTGCTCATAAGGAGCCGCACAGCTGAAATTGGGAGAGGTTCGCCAGCTGTTTGTCACCTACGCTGAAGCTGCACCTGGCAGACCTGCAGCCAGCTGGATGATAAGCAGGTGGGTCACCTCCTGCATAGATCTGTGCTATAGGTTGGTGGGCATGGAGCCTCCCAGAGGGATAAGAGCTCATTCTACCCGCCATACCGCTGCATCGGTGGCTGCTTCCAGGGACGTCCCTATCCAGGAAATCTGCAGGGCTGCTACCTGGAAGTCAGCACACACCTTCATCACCCACTACCACATCAACCTTGAGTCACGCCGGGATGCTGGTTTTGGGGCCTTGGTTCTCCAGTCTCTATTCCCTAAGTAGAGGGTGTGTGCCTTGCCTCCCTCCTCCCGGAGAACTGCTAGGAGTCTGCCAATAAGTGTGGATGAACAACATATCCATGTCCCTAGAAATACAGGTTACTCACCTGTAACAGGAGTTCTAGGAATGGTATATGTTGTTCATCCACACGACCCATCCGGTCTCCCGGATTGGGACGCACAACCTGAGCTTCTCCAGCGTGCTAGATCTGGCGTCATGGGGCGGAGCTGAGAGTTTTACCACCCGGGTGGGTGGGAGGAGCCAGCTTGAAGACCTTCCGGCAAGATTTAAAGCGGCAAGGATACCTGCCAATAAGTGTGGATGAACAACATATACCATTCCTAGAACTCCGGTTACAGGTGAGTAACCTGTATTTTCTCACAACATGTATCAGAGTTCTTGTCAGTTTGTTTGCAGAGCATGCTTGCAAATGGAACAGTGTCCCAAGCAGGCCTCCTGCTGACAGCTCCCAAAACAGTTTGCAAACAAGCCTGAGAGGAGCTCAAATTGCATCTCAGGTTAACCTCCTAAATTCCAAATATCTTTTTGCAGTCATTTCAACACTATAACTATATACATTTTAAACCAAGGAATCCCAGTTTCACATAAAGATTTACATATATTTTTATAGCCACAGATATGCAATGGGGAAGCAAAGACAGAAAGAGCAAGTGAAGGCAGAGAGATTGTGAGAGGTGGAGAATTGAGAGACTGTCAGAGTGATCAGTTCCTAGGTCTCACGAGAACATTTGGTTGCACAACCAGACAGACAAGAGACAGAAAATGATAGGATAGAACTGATCCTCACATTTAACTCTTTATACATTTCAAATGAGACGGTCTTATTCAGCCTTGTCACATAACCCCACCACCACCACCACCACCGTAAAAGTGAACCTGTTTAAATAAAGCAGGTTTCTAAAACTTGCTTTTAATTCTCTTCCAAAATGACCTTATAACCTTTTACAGTTCTGCACATATGCAGTATCTCTTTCCCAAAACAACCAGTTCAGCAAACAGTGAAGTTTAAACTCACACATTTTTTCAACTTTAAAAATCCAGTTGTAGAAATGAAAGGAAAAGTGTGACTCCTTCCGGGACTGGAACCCAGGGACCTTGCTATTCCATGGCATGCTCTTAACCACTTGAGATATAGGAGCTTCTAGCCATTAAGCTTCCTGAGTTTTCCCTTGAAATTCTCAATTCCTGATTCATGTCATGACAGAAAATCAACAGTGACGTTCTCTTTTCCAGATTTGTGCATCACTTGGAATTCAAATGGCTGTAGTGCCATGTACCATCTTGTGATTTTGGAATTTTTATCCTTCATTTGGTTAAGCCAACAGAGAGGATAATATATGATCAGTTATAAGTACAAAGTCAACTCCCAGAAAACAGAACTTAAAGCAGCAGTGCAATGAAATTGGGCAAAAAAATGTACCCTACCTTTTTTCACTTTAAAATATTCCAGTCATCTTCCTGTTTTATTTGGTAGTACCATTTTTTAATTCTGTCAAAACTGGAGGATTTTAGGAATGTTTTAATATAGTTTTTTCCTCAACAAAAAAAGATGGCCACCACACATATCCCTCAGCTGTCCTGTTTTTTTCCCAGGATTTCCCATATTTAGACTCCCTGTCCCGAAATCTCGAATTGATTGCTTCATTTATGGATTTTTAGAATACCAGTGCAAGCCTAGCAGACCTGTTTAACCCTTAGGCTAACAACAGAATTTGAAAGTATAGGAACTCTGGACTGCTATATCAGTCAACAACACAGCGAGGTTTAAACCTGTATAAGCAGAAAAAAAGGAGGCATTCCACAGGCTCATCTGTTTCTAGTGAGAGTACAGAGAGACATACCTCTCAACCTCCTTCATCAAAAATCAGGGACAAATGACCAAAATCAGGGACACATCTGAAAAAATAGTAATATTAGTCCTAGAAGCTGTGTACAACATGCTTCTTAGTGTGAATTGCATTTTCTTAATTAGAACTAGACTGTAACACCAATGGCTGGCATTATTTTGTGTTTCAAATCCCTACTTTTCAGTGACAGAAATGCCAAATTTAGGAGGGACAGAAGAAATTTCTGAGCCAAAATCGGGCACATCCCTGAAAATAAGGGACAGTTCAGAGGTATGCAGAGAGAGAGAAAAACACACACTGCATTATAATACAGTATATTTCTGTTCTATCTGGAAAGTTATAACAGTGGATCCTTAAAAGTTTGGAAATTAACTTAACACTGGATCCTAAAAAAAAATTTCTTTAGCAGTGCCTATGTTCCACTTTAGTTTCAGGTATGTAAATGAAAAGAAATTACAGCATAAACATGCAGAACGTTTGCCTGTTTTATTATGCCATTTGGTAGTATGCAACTGAATTAGACGTTTAAAAAACATAAACTAAAGGTACTTTACATATGTAGAGTACTACATTGTGTGATGTACATGTCATGTGAGTAAAATATGGTGTCCCTGATTTTTGGGGAGAGTGTCCTTGATTTTGGTCCTAGCAGGATAAGAAGTATGCTGCCACATTTTGCATAGACATAGCATTGTAGACCTGGCTAGGGTTAGGATCGAAAAAATAAAAAAAGACTCACAGTAGGCAGCATAGGAGGTATCTAGATGAGTACATTTGATAGGTATGGTAATATTTTCCCTAACTGTAGCTGAAGCTAGATTTTTTGAAAAACTTTTTTTTTGCTTTTTAAATCTTTATTTAACAGATTCACAGAGATACAGTAATATAAAGTCAGAAAAAACAGACAGTGGTAAGCTACAATCAAAGATATACACAATTTTTGGAGTTCAACACAAATTAATTAAGTTCAAACAGCATGAAGTCTTGCTGTATTCTGACATAGGCAGTTAGCCCCAACACTTGAAATGCTCCGGAGAGGATAGAGTTAAATTCTATGCAGGGCATAGAACGTTGAGCTTGAGCTCGGTTCAGACCTCTGTCTGCTGCACTTTGAAGTGTAATCGTCAGATTCTTTACTCCGCCTAACTGAAGAGTCGCTCCAGAGAGTCCTCCTCTGCTCATGGTTCTCGGTTGGTTAAAGTCGTCGGTTTCTCTGATAAATTCTTTGGGTTTTTTTTCCGTTCAGATCCCTGCCTGTAGTACAGTAAGTATGTAGGTAGTGGACTAGATTGGGAAAAACTTGTGGAAATTGTAAACTTGATATTTCAAAATGTTCAGGTGAACCGGTTGCTGTGTAGAACTTGTGTTATTGTTTTTTCCTTGAATTTAGTGTGTGGTACCAGGCCTTATCGGTTAAAAAAAAAAAAAAAAAGTGTTTTTACGATTAAGGATGGCTACGTCTGAGAAACCCAAAAGAAAAACCGGGCCCACTGGGTTTCAACACTGCAGTGTGTGTGGGGAGGCCTTTGCTAAGGCTGATCCCCACACCACTTGTGTTTGTCTGAGGTTTGACCACCTCAGTTCAGACTGCCAGATTTTCAAGAATTTCCCTAAAGCCACCCTGGATAAAAGATTGGGCAGGCTTAGGGAAAAGGAGACCGAGAAGTCCGCTGAGCCGGATGGCCAGCCCGGTTCGGTTCCGACCGAACCAGAAGGAGTGCCCTCTGACCAGGGCGAGACTCCTTCGGGCAAAAGGAGAGCCGATTCCAAGGGATTGGGTCCGACAAAAAGAAAAGAAAAAACGGCCAGTTCAGATCCAGAACTGCATCATCCGACCGTCGAGGAAATTGCCTGAGCGATTTGCATAGTGGAATCGCTTTGTTTGGTTCCGACTGATCTGGCGCCTTCTGGCAGACGTTTGGTTTGGTCGGTTCCTCCGGTTCATGATTATACCCCTGAAGATTTTTATGAACTGGACCTGGAAGGGGATGATGATTATGATGATGATGAAGGCGATGATGATGATGATGTAATAGAAGGTCTGGATGAGCCCATAGAACTGGACATCTCCCCAGACAGGCCTTCTGGTGTTTCCCCTCCTAGGCTTTCTGATTCCCCTTCCCACTTTATGTTCTACAGAAAAGTGGCAGAAACCCTCCAGCTCCCCATGGAAGAAGCTGTTGAGGAACAAGAGGAGCCTGACTATGTGGAGATGACGGACATCCCAGAGTCCAAAAGGTTGTCTATTCCCCTTCATAAGTCTTTTGCGAAACAGACACAAAAGTTGTTAAAAACTCCAAATTCATTACCTCCTGTGGACAGACGGATGGACAAGAGGTACATGCTGTCAGGCTCAAGTACAGAGTACTTGTACCAGCAGTGCAGCCATGTTGGGGTCGTGCAGGCTGCAGCCTGTGATAAGGCTAACATTCCCTTGGCTTCACACCCCCCAGATAAAGACTCCAGGAAGTTGGATGCCATGGCAAAGAAGCAGTACATGACATCTTCTTTGGGACTTAGGCAGGCCAATTAAATGGCGTGTACAGCCAGGTACCAGAAGTCCAGGTGGGACACTGTACTGGAACTGGCTAAGCAGACCTCCCCCCAGCTTGCCAAGGAGCTGGAAGAGGTGGCTGCTGATGGGATTGAGGCAGTGAAGATCCAATTTCATACTGCTGTAGACTCCAGTGATGTATCATCTAGAGTCACGGCTACATCTGTGGCTCTTCGGAGACCAGCTTGGCTCAGGTGTACTAGCCTATCTCAGGATACCCAGGCTAAGGCTATGGATTTCCCTATAGTTAATAATTCTCGTTTAGGGAGCAGACAGAGAATTATATGAAAAAGATGGATGAATACAGGACCACCTATAGGAGTGCACAGGCCAAGGAAAGGCAGGCAACTCCTCAAATGCAGCAAGCTAGGGGCAGGCCTTTTCATAGGCCTTTCTACCAAGCACAGGCCTCCTCTCCTTTTTCCCAGAGGGGGTTCTTCAGAGGGAGAGGCAGAAGAGGGATGAGCAGGGCTACATCCACCTCTCAGCCTAAGGCTCCTGCCAAGCAGACACCCTAATGTGTCAGCCCGGGTCAACTTCCCCATTCCTGTAGGAGGCAGGTTGGCTTACTACTTCCAGGACTGGAAATATGTTACCTCAGACAAGTGGGTCTTGGAGGTAGTAAGCCAGGGACTGGCTGTCAGCTTCAAAAAAATTCCCAAAGCTGAGAGCCAGATCTTTCTCACCTGCAAACATCTCTGAAACCATTGGCTTAGAGGCAGAGGTTTCATCTCTACTGGCCTTAAGGGCCATAGAGAGAGTTCCTACATTCCACGGGGCCAAGGTCTGTACTCCAGGTACTTCCTTACCCCGCGAAAACAGGGGAGTGGCGGCCCATCCTAGACTTAAGATACCTGAACAAACATCTGTTATAGCCAAAGTTCAAAATGGTGACTCTGGGAATAACTCTTCCCTCTCTAAGGCCAGGGGACTGGCTAGCCTCCCTGGACCTAAAGGATGCCTACTTTCACATTCCTATCAGGTGCTCCCACAGAAAGTATCTCAGGTTCGAACTGCCTTCAGGCCATTACCAGTTCAGAGCAATGCCCTTCAGCCTAACATCTGCTCCAAGGGTGTTCACAAAATGCCTAGCAGTAGTAGTGGCATTCCTAAGGAGAAAAAATATTTCCATATTCCCGTACCTGGACGAATGGCTCATAGTGGGTCGGTCTCCAGACCAAGTCAAGTCAGATTTGAAAGTGACCCAGCAAGTGCTCACTTCTCTAGGTTTCCTTCTCAATCTTCCCAAGTCAGTTCTCGAGCCAGTGCAACTTTTGACCTTCATAGGAGTAGAATTAGACACTGTCAAAGCAAGAGCATTTCTCCCCTTGGTAAGGGTAAGGGCCATCATCGAGTTGGCTTCTTCTTCCACCTTCTGGTTTCTCATCCAGCAAGGCACTTCCTTCAGCTTCTGGGCCACATGGCAGCTTCCACTGCAGTGGTCCAAGGGGCCAGATTTCAGATGAGGGACATTCAGTTTCACCTGAGGGCCTTTTGGTCTCAGAAAAAAGATTCTCTAACCAAACTTATTCCAATGACTCAGACCCTGATCCAGGCTTTTCAATGGTGGCAGGATCAGGACAATCTCAGGAAGGGATCCCATTCATCACTGAGTATCACTCTGTGGTTCTAACCACAGATGCTTCTCTCCTGGGGTGAGGTGCTCACCTGGGGACTCTCACAGCCCAGGGAGTGTGGTCCACTTAGAAGTCTCTTCTCCATATCAATCTACTGGAGCTCAGGGCAGTTTACCTGGCCCTGCAAGCCTTCTCACAATCAGTGCAGAACAAGGTGGTTCAGGTCAGGACAGACAACACCACCACCACCATGTGGTATATCAACAAGCAGGGAGGCACTCAGTCTACGGCCTTGTGCACGGAAGTTATGAAATTATGGTCCCTGGCTTATTCTCTACAGACCTCTCTGGTAGCAGTCCACCTCCCAGGAAAGGACAGTGTGCTAGCAGATGCATTGAGCAGGATCTCCCAGGGCCATCACGAATGGTCCCAGGATCCCCTAGTGTTAAAAGTGATTTTTTCAAGGTGGGGCACTCCAGAGATAGATCTTTTTGCAGCCCCAGACAATCACCAACTTCCTCTCTTCTGTTGCAGACCCCCAGTCTTGGGCTCAGTCCCTATGGATGCTCTGATTCTGGATCGGGAAGGGAAATTTCTGTATGCCTTCCCTCCTTTTCCTCTTCTGTTCAAGGTTCTGGTCAAGATAAGATCACAGTCTTGCAAAGTGATCCTGATTGCTCCAGATTGGGTCAGGCAGCCTTGGTATCCCCTGTTGCTGTCCCTAGCAGTCCATCTTCCCCTATCTCTTCCCAGGAATCACAACCTGTTAACCTCCTCTCGGGAGAATCTGGTATCCCAACCTGCAGTCGCTCAATCTCAAGGCATGGCTCTTGGAGAGTTAGAATATGCAGGTTTGCATCTCTCTCAAGGGGTTCTGGACATTCTCAAAGCCTCTAGAAAACCCTCCACCAGAAAAACCTATAATTCCAAATGGAAAAGGTTCAGCATTTGGTGTTCCAAGAAGCATATAACCCCAGATACTGCTGACTTGTCTACATTTCTGGACTACATGGTTTATCTTAATGGCCTAGGCCTCAGACCAGCTACCCTCAAGGCACACTTGTCAGCTGTTTCTGCTTTTCTGTCAGTGGGAAAGCCCTCCTCACTGGCATCTCGTCTTGTTTTTTGTAAGTTTTTCAAGGGATTGCTTCATACCAATCGCCCCTTTTGGGATCCTACTCCTTCTTGGGACCTTAATATTTGCATTGCTCAGCTTATGCAACCCCCCCTTGAACCTCTGTCTTCAGCAGAGCTTAAGTACTTGACTTGGAAAACTGTGTTCCTGGTAGCTATACCTCTGCCAGATGTATCAGTGGAGCTTGATTTTATCTCATTCCATAGAGATAAGGTGGTCTTTAGAACCAATAGGAGGTTCTTACCTAAAGTGGTTTCAGATTTTCATTTGAACCAATCCATGTCTCTCCATGTTTTCTTCACTGATCATTCTTCTTCAGGAGAGAGATTACACAGTTTAGATGTTAAAAGGGCCCTTAGCTACTACACTGTGCGTACTAAAGCACTCAGGTTTGACTCCCTCCAGTAGTTCCTCACTTACGGGGAAGTGGGGAAGGGCAAGCCTGCCACTAAGAGAACTGTTGCTAGGTGGATCGTCTCTTGTATACAATTCTGCTATGAGAAGCTAGGCAAAATACCACACTCAGGCCTGAGGGCTCATTCGACTAGAGGTACAGCTGCTGCCAGGGATATTCCCTTACTAGAGATATGCAAAGCAGCCACCTGGAAAGCAGTCCATACATTCACCAAGCATTACTCTCTGGATATCCAGGCTAGGAGTGATGCTAGGTTTGGTACAGCAGTACTGCAGAGACTATTCCCAAAATAGGTTCAATTTCCTCCTACATGGAGGTACTGCTTGGTAGTCTGCATATGCTAGAATACAGCAAGACTTCATTTTGTTTGAAGAAAAAATTACTCACCTTAGTAATTGTGTTTCTTCTAATGGAGTCTTGCTGTATTCTGACCTCCCTCCCTGCCTCCCCTCTCAGAACCTGACTTTTGGGAAGTGGGCTGGCAGGTGCAGTGTTGCACCCCAGGGGTGCATTTGGGAACTCCCTCTTTTTTGAGAGGGGGAGAGGGTTTTGTCTTTTGTTTTTATAGTTATAAGTTGTTCACTACCTAGTTTCTGTTTTGGATTTCTCGACTTGAGTCTTTTGGGGGATCCAAAATATTTGGTTGCCATTTGGCTAGTAAAACTTTTACAATTTCCACATAGTGGTGTTAGTTCGTATTGGCTCATAAGAATCTGACGGTTACACTTCAGAGTGCAGCAGACAGAAGTTTGAACCAAGCTCGAGCTCAACGTTCTATGCCTTGCATAGAATTTAACTCTATCCTCTCCGGAGCAGTTCAAGTGCTGGGGCTAACTGCATATGTCAGAATACAGCAAGACTCCATTAGAAGAAACACAATTACTAAAGTGAGTAATTTTTTCTTATAAACTAAAAATATGAAAAGAAAGAAAAAAGATATATATTTTGTAGTTAGTATTAATCTTAGTTCTGTTTTTTTAACATATTGTTTTTCAAGGGGTAACCAGATTTTCCCCCATAGTTGTCGCTTGTTTCTAATATTGTAATGAATTTGTTCAATCCTGGAGAATTCTAACATGTTGATCCACTGACGAAATTCAGGAGCATTGGGATTTTTCCTGTTAATCAGTATAAGTTTATTTGCTGTGATATGGGCGTCATGAACACACTTTTGTTGGTATGTAGGAATATAACTTTTTGTATATTTTCCAAACATAAATTCATCATCAATGGCTTGTGTAACACCAGTTATTTGAAAAATTACACAACAAATATCTTGTTAATACTTAGCTAAAATGGGGCATTTTACAAACATATGAAGGAGGTTCACTGACGTTTGTTGGCATCTAGGGCAAATGTCCATGATATTCGGATTCATTTTATTTAATTTAGCTGGACGTATATTATGTGTAGTGGAGTGTATTGTATTGTATTTGTTGAAGCTTAGAGGAGATGAGATTTTTGAAAGGATATTGAAGTATTTCCTGCCAGCGTTCAGCTGAAATTTCTTCATTTAGATCCTGGGTCCACTTCAGTTTTAGTGCTGTAAGTGTTTTTTCTATATGAGAGAACAGAGCTGAATAAAGCATAGAAATCAGTCTCTTACTAGAAATCAGCCTCTTTCTAGGGGCACCAGGAATCAGAAGGTTTAAAATAGGTAAATTTTCTGATGCCAGCAGATTTTTGTTAATTTTAACAATTAAGTTTCTTAGTTTGAGATACCTGAAAAAATATTGACAGGTTGTTGTTTTTTTTCCTGAAAGTTTGCAAAGGACATAAAGTTTCCTTTATAAAAACATTTTTCCAAATGAGTGAGACTTAGAGTGTGCCATAATGCAAGCTCTGGAGTGTTCATTATAGGGATAGAGTTATAATTACCTGCCAAAGTTGAATATAAAGATAATTTGTTTTCCCATTTTATTAATTTGTGAGTCTCTTTCTATATATATATAGGGAAACCAGTGTGGAAGATAGTAATTTTGATTGCTGCATTGCTGGGAGGGCAGCAAAAACAATATGGGGAAGTTCAGCATACGTGACTTTGTCCAGCTGTATTTGGCAACAAGCAAATGCAAAGTTTCTAAACCAACTCTGTAGCTGATTCAGTTGCCCAGAATAATAATACAGTTTGAAATCTGGAAGACTTCATCCGCCCTTGAATTTAGGGAGTTTCAGCTTAGCTTTACGATTGTTTTTCCTCCCTTCTGCAAGAATTTACTAGTGGTTTTATTTAAAGAGCTAGTGGAGCCAAAACAGGCAGACAAGAAAATAATACAATTTTTAAGTAGTAGTCAGCTGTAAGTTTTTAATTTTGAAGTATTTTTCTTTTTCCTTTTGCTCATCAGAAAGCCTTCTATGTGATAATATTGTGCTGGATGTGTGGAACAGCTCTTGGCCTGGCAGCTGACATATCTAACTCTACTGCCCCACACTGCATCAGCAGCATTATGATCTCAGTGACATCACAGGTCGATGACCTGGCAGTCACTCACTTGCTGTTCCTAAGTAGCAGTGATGTCACAGTCAGTGAGGTCACAGTCCTGATGATGTAGTGTGGGGCAGTAGAGCAAGAATATGTCAGCTGCCAGGCTAGGAGCTGTTCCACACACACCTACTAATATCAGGTAAACAATCTTCTAATTAAACAAAGGGAAAAGAAAAAGTACCTCCAATATAAAAGGTAATGGTTGGCTGCTTTTAAACTCTAATATTGGTTTTAGCCAGTATACTAGCTCTTTAAAGTATCAAAAAATCATCAGATAATTTAATTGGAATGGTCTGGAAAAAAAAGTTTGGGTAGAATCACCATTTTGATCAAGTTGACGCTCCCTATTGGTGTTTAAGGTAGTGAAGCCCATTTTAAAAGGTCTTGTTAAATGTTATTAATGGTTGGGATAAAGTTAAGTTGGTAAAGTCTTTGGGTATCCTTTGGTATTTTGACACCTAGGTATTTTATTTCATTAGTTGGTTGGATGGTATTAAGCAAGATTGAATCGATTTTTGGATTAATCTCTAAAGATATATATTCTGTTTTCTGCCAATTAATTTTATAGCCTGATGCAGTGCCGAATTTAGTGATAGTTTCATGTATCCGAGATAATGAATGGTCAGGGTCTGAAATTAACAGTAAAATGTCATCTGCATAAAGACTAACTTACATACCAGGTATTGGTCTCAAAGCTTGAGCGAACGGCTCAATAACTAGTGTGAAGATATGGGGAATATACCTTAGTAGGATTTTTCCTCTCAGGGGTCTTAATGTCATAGTTAACTGTGCCAGTATGTGTAAGCACTTTTTAAGAATTTAATATTGAAATTGGTCCATCCTATTACTTTGGCAGCTTTCAAAACACTTTATGCTCCTTCTTTTAAAGAATCCTGCAATTGCTCCCCTTGATCCTGGCCCTATCCTTAAACATGGAATTAGAGCCTACCACATGCTGTCCCTTTAACATCCTCTCCCCCCTTCCTTCTCCAACCACATTTCACTATCCCCTTCATTCCTACAGTGCAGTTGTCCTGTTGTAGGTTATTATAACCGTATCCTACGGTTGTACCCTTCAGCTGTGAATTACCTTCTCATCTACCCCCATCTTGGCGCCTGTACTTAATCCACTCGTCTACTCCAGTCCCCAGTATTCTGTGGCTTACATTTGGGCTCCCCTCCTTCCTTCCCACTGCTACCACCTTCCTCCCCCCCCCCAATTGATATCATCTTTATACCCTGTTTCTGTACCCACGACCTCTTCTTCCTTCCTCTGGTATTCTCCAGGCTATTGTGTATTGTGTACATATTACATTAATCACTGAAACTCCTTATATATTCTGTAAACATTATTGTCTAGGCCTTGCTACTGTTATCACCTTGTTCGCTGTAACTGCCTTTGGTTGTTGTAAACATTGTGTTATATTAAGACTGTGTATTCTGTCCATGTCCCTCTTGAAAATGAGCATTGCTCAACGATGTTTGCCTGGTAAAAGAAAGATTTTGATTGATTTTTGATTCATAAGGCCCTTGCCACTTCATTAACAGTTTATTTTCTGTAGTGGGTAACAGTAGTAAGACCTTATTACCTGGCTCAAAACATTTTTTTTTTTACCCCATGGTCATAATACACTTTCAGCTGGTTTGGGGCCTCTTCCTGATTACTATGGGCAATTTCAACACATTTTGCCAGCTCCTTTCTCAGGGCACACATATAAAATATAATAGATTGTTTCTGAGTGAGGTTATCTTCCCATGTTTCTTTTATTACATTTAGTGGCCCTCTAGGTTGTCTATCATACAGCATTTCAAATGATGAAAAACCTGTTGAGTCTTGTGGTACTTCTTTGTAAGCAAAAAGTAAGTAAGGCAAGTATTGGTCCCAATCTTTCCCTTCCCCTTTTACAAACCTTTTTAACAAGCGTATTAGGGTTTGGTTAAAACGCTTAACAAGATCGTCTGTCTGAGGGTGATAAGGGGAGGTTCTTAATGGCAGTGATACCTAGTAGTTGGTACAGCTCCTTCAGTAATGCAGCACTAAAATTACTACCCTGATCAGCAATAATCTCTTTAGGTATGCCCTTTCTGCTGAAAATTTTGGCAAGCTCTGCTGCCACTTTTGGGGCTGTGACAGTACACATTGGAACTGCCTCTGGGTATCGAGTAGCATAGTCACATAATACCAAAATGAATCGATTACCCTTTTTACTGTTGTCTAAAGGGCCAACCAGATCCATTGCAATTCTCTCAAAAGGCACATCTATCCAGCAGGGGCACCTTGTCTTTTTTAGTCACTGGGGATACTTTCTGCCACTCAGCACAGGAACTGCAATAGGTAGCAACGTTTTCATGAATTCCAGGCCAGTAAAATCAGTACAGCGATCTGGTAAGGGTGTGATCTCTCCCCGAATGACCAGCCATAGGGCTATCATGTGCTGTCTGTAACAACTCAGATCTATACTTTTGTGGTATAACCAGTTGTTCTATCTGGTCCTGTGTCTGAGGTTTAACCCAAACTCTGTACAGTAGCCTATTACATTTTTTAAACATTGGTTCACCCTGTTTTGGTTTCACCCCCAGCTGCTTAAAATAACCTTGGCAAAAAACATTGATCTTACTTCGAGTGGGAGCTCTTGCAGCAGGCTATTACAATTAGGACTATGTTGCAGGCACTAGAACCTATCGGAAACCTTTAGCTAGCATTACCCAGCAGGGGCCGCCCCCGATGTCGGCTCCACCCCAGCGTCAGCCAGTGGTATATCAGGTGGCAGTCCCCAGCTCCACCTCAGTTCTTTTCCCGCTGCAGACCCACTTTCATCATCTCTTTGGTTGCCTTTAGAACCTGTTTACTAGTAGTTCTGCAAAACTTTTTCACAGTTTCTTATTTTCTCAAAGTTCGTTCCCGTTCTTCTCACCATTCTGTATGTCGACTTCACCGTCGTCAGTTTCCTTGTCTGGACAGAAGAGGACCAAGTGTTCCTGCAGCTGCCAGATACCGGCAAAAGACTCACATGAGGCCTGTGTCTTTTACTTCGGCCCAACGCCCAGAATTGCCAGATCTGCTGCGGCTTTACAAGTAGGACTGGGATCCGCCGCCTAAAGATGCTAAAGGCCCATATACTTGAAAAGCAAGTGGCCATGATGCAACGCTCTCCCCGGGAGAAGTCTTCTTTGTCAAAGCATAAGGGGAAATCAGACCACCATAAATCCTGTGAAAAGGACCGGAGCTGGTCTCAACCACGTTCCCGCACTCATTCTCCCCACAAAAAGGCCTCCTCCTCTGGGTCGGGCAGCTCAGATTGTACCCACCACTCAAGACACTCTGAAGAAAAGGGGGAGACTACTGTCCACGCCAAATAAGGGAGGTAAGGGTAGTCAGGGGCTGGTCTCGGTACTGACGCCCCCCCCACCTTGAAGGTGAAGGCTACACCCTTGCGGGCACCCTTCACCTTGGGAGTTGGGACCCTGGTTCTCCTTCAGTGTCTTCCTTGGCCCCCTGAAGAAAGTCTCATCTACGGCCATACTCTGTGCCTTGGGTGAGGACCAATCCCAGAAGGAGCGGGAACCAGGTTCGAAGCCAGCGTCTGCTCACCGGCCCTCTAAGACCCTACCGACGACACCAAAGCCAACGACGGCCAAGCCATACGGCTCTAAGCTGTCGAAGGCACAGGACACAGAGCAGATGTCGGTGAAGGTGGCACCGGGTACTGACCGTTTTCCGGTCCAAAGGGCATCCATTCCAGAAGACATGGCTGACGAGTCCTCAGCTAGGGACCTCCCTGATTTGACGTCGCCCATACATCCCTGCCTGCTGGACAAACGCAGCCTTCCAGCGGGTTTGGCTGCAGCGCAATTTAATAAAGAGGAGCTTAACGAAGCTTTTTCAATTTTGGTGGGGCAAAGTCAAATATGACGTTTTGCCGCCAAAGCCTGACCCCGTTCCGGCTCCAGAAAAACCTAAGGACAAGAGCAGGGATGAAAAGCCTTCTTCCCCTGTGCCTAAACGTTCCCCTAAACCAAAATCTAGGTCACGTACTCCAGTAGATAACCATGGCTGGTCAAAAAACAGGGAACACCGGCACTGGCAACGCTCTTGCTCTACCAGCCACTGCGGTCCACTAGTTGACGCAAGTCTGACAGCCGTCACAAGCACTCGGTCAGCCAACATCAGGCCACTAGCCGTCACTGGTCCCCTAACCATCATCAGTCCCACAGCTGATGTCGGTCTTGTAGTAGGCGACACTCTGAAGACAGAAGCCATTCTTACTCCCACTCAAGATCTGCCTCATACTGTTCAGAGGGCTACGGTTCGCATCCCAACTCCTCTGGATCTGACCATTCCGTCTCCAGGGAAAGAATATCCCCCGACGAGAAAGACATTCCAAGATGCTCTCCTGACGATCCCACATTTATGGAAGTCATAAGACATATATCCAGTTCTCTAATGGATGGGAGACAGAGGACTTGGACTGGGAATGCTGGAGATTGGTGAAGTACCTGAGGCAGAAGGAGTCAAAGCCTCTAGTGGTTCCTCCTCCTGTGGATACTTTCCAAGACCTTACCAGGAATACTTGGAAGCATCCCTCTACCACCCCGGCAGTTCCTAAGAAGTCGGATAGGCTGTACAGAGCCCCAAGGGAGGAGCCTTTCCTGGCGGAACACCCTCAAGTGGACTCCATGGTGATTGCAGCTGCCCATGACAAGTCCAAGCAGCCTAAACACCTTAGCTCCCTGCCTCCTGATGTAGAGTCCAGCTACCTGGATGAGGTGGGCAAGAAGGTCTATTCTGCCTCCACCTGTTCCATTCGCTCTCTTAACGTCCTCACGCATATGGGCCAGTACCAAAATGCAATGTGGGAGAAGAGCATGGAAGTAGCTCAGGCTTTGCTAGACTTGGCACAAAAGACCGAGCTCCTGGAGATTTTTAAATCTGGTTTGGATGTAGGCACTCATGTCCTGAGGGCCAGGTACGATACTGCAGATATGGCATCGAGGGCAGCGGCTTCCGGCATTTGCCTTAGATGCCATGCCTGGCTTAGAGTCTCAGGATTCTCCCAGGATCTGCAGTCTGGAATCCAGGACCTACCATTCCAGGGTTCTGCCCTTTTCATGGAGGAGATGTAGAAACTTATCTTTGATCTCCAAGAATCCGGGAAGTCAATCTGTAAACTATATAAGGGGGACCAGAAGCCATTTCACAAATGGCCTTTTTGTAAGACCTCAGGGCAGAACAACCGTGGCCAATTTTTGCAGAGAGGCGGTTTAAAGTGGAAAGCCACAACCCAAGCCCCTGGGAGCTCTACCTCTAGAGGCCCCAAGTCCTCCCAGCCCCCTCTGCAGACTTCCGGAGCTACCCAGTGACTCATTACCACCCCCCCCCGGCAGAGGTTATGGGGAGGCAGTTGGGTGTCGCTTCTCCCTCTACCGAGAGGGATGGAGCAACATTACATCAGACCTCTGTGTTTTAGACCTAATAAGGAGAGGACATTCCTTAGAGTTCACTCAGGTCCCTCCAGAAGAACCACCAAGGTCCTCCTGTTATCCTCTTTTGCATAGTCCTCTAATAGAAGGAGAAATACAGACCCTCCTGCAAAAACAGGCAATAGAGCCAGTTCCCCAGGGATAATAGGGAAAAGGTTACAACTCCCACTTCTTTCTGGTCCCAAAAAAGACCGGGGATCTTCATCCCATCCTGGACCTCAGCTCCCTAAATCTCTTTATAGAATACAAAAGGTTCAGGATGGTCACTTTTCCAGGCCTCGTTCCCCTATTGCACCAGGGGGATTGACTCTGCTCCCTGAACTTGCAGGACGCCTACATGCACATAAAGGTCTTCCCTCCTTGCTGGAAGTTTCTGAGGTTCCACTTCCAGAGGAGGCATTATTAGTTCTGGGCCTTACCATTTGGTCTCTCCTCCACTCCTCGAGTCTTCAGTAAGCGCCTAGCAGTGGTGGCTGTGGCTTTCGGACACAAGGGCCATTACGTCTTCCCTTACCTAGATGATTGGCTCCTGGCAGCACCATCCAGAACACAACTATCGTGCATTCTCAAAGACACCTTTATTCGCTTCCAAGAGCTGGGAATCACCCTGAATCTTCTACAGTCTTCCCCAGAGCCCAGTCAGTGACTACTATTCATAGGAGCGGTCCTCAACACTGTTCAGGGCATGCCCTTCCTCCCGCAAGACCAGTGGGTATCATCTATGGGCAGTAGCCCCAACGGTATCTACGGCCCCACAGGTCCCAGACAGGATTTTCCTCAGACTTCTGGGGCACATGGCGGTGGCCAGCCCTACAGTTCCCTTGGCTCGCCTCCACATCACAGTCCCACAATGGATGCTCAGGGTGCAGTGGGACTAGAGGTCAGATGATCTAGACCGGCTGGTCAGGATCTCCGACCCAGTAAGAAGAACTCTTTCTTGGTGGTTGGTCCCCTCCAACCTGGAATGAGGGGTCCCTTTTCGGCAGGAGCCCATGAGACATACCCTAACCACAGACACGTCCTGTCTCGGCTGGGGCACTCATCTGACAATCAGACCCAGGGGACATCGTCTCCAGACAAGCAACAGCTCCATATCAACATTCTAGAAATGTAAGCGGTCCTGAATGCCTTGTGGGCATTTCAAACAAACCTTTCACCAGGCTCTCTTCTTATCCAAATGGACAGCACATTGGTCGTGTTCTGTGTGAACAAGCAAAGGTGACGCATTCCTTCCTCCTATGCAGGGAGGCAATGAGAGTCTGGTATTAGGCACTGGAACACTGCCTAGAACTCACAGCTGTTCATGTTCCAGGCATGCAAAACATCTTGGCCGACAGCCTAAGCTGGTCACGGTCCAAGGCTCATGAGTGGGAGCTCCTCCAGTCAGTAGCAGACCAACTTTTCGACAGGTGGGGCTGCCCAGAGTTGGAACTCTTTGCGTCTGCACTCAATGCCAAACTGCCTAGTTTCTGCTCGCGAGAGCCCGCGCCTGGTGTTTTCTAGCCAGACACATTGTCCCTCTGTTGGACAGGGAGGTTTCTGTATGCCTTCCCTCTCTTCCCGATAGTTCAGTGGGTTCTTCTGAAACTCCAGGCTGAAGAAGCAGAGATGATCCTCAACACCCCATTGTGGCCTCGGCAGATTTGGTTCCCACTACTTCAACAGCTGGCAGTGGAACCTCCGTTCTAGGAGCGTGGATATGTTGTTCATCCACACTCTTTGGCATGTCCCTTTCCCTTTTAAATCTTGCCAGAAGTTTCCAAGCTGGCTCCTCCCACCCGCCCGGGTGGTATATACCTCGGCTCTGCCCCATGACACCAGATCTTCCTTTCCACTGGAACATACAGGTTGCCTCCCTCGTGCTCTCATATTTTGTAGGCCCTGGCTTTAAAATCGTCGGTTTTACCGAAATTGAAACTCGTTCGAGTTAGCGATCGTGCTTTTGCAGCATCGATCATGGAGGGAAAATCTTCTCCGGGATTTTGCTGGTGTCCCTGCGGCTAAAAGATGTCGAGCACCAATCCCCACCTCACGTGCGTCTACTGCTTAGGTGTCGGTCATGACACCTTGTCCTGCAGTTATTTCTTGGCCTTCCATCCCAACATCCTGGACGACCACAAGGCACTCCTGAAACTGGACAGACCAGAAAAAAAGAAACCTCCAGTGAAATCCAAGGAGGCTAGGTGGGCGGTTTCTGCGGCTGCGGGCTCCGCTGAGCAGCTGGAACACACAAAGGCTTTCGAGGAGGAAGCCGCTCACGCTTTGGCCAATCAAAGCTTCTTTGTTCCTCTCAACCTAGACTCCACCTTTACTGTTTCTTTTAAAGAGTTGTGCCAGTCTCTTCCCCACCCGGGGTGAGGCGCCCTCGGGCTCGCACTCCTCTCGCTGTTGGAAGAGAGAAAAAGATCCTTCATCTTTGTCTCGACTAAGACAGTCTTCGGATCGAGTGAGGTCTGAGTCCTAAGAGCATGTAGTCTCGGCCTCGGTCGAGATCGCCTCCTCGGGCGCCAGCTTTATGGATCTTCTGTCTGGCCAGGGGATCGAGGAAGTGGCTGACAAGGTTGATATAAGCCTCGACCCGATCGACCCTTTGTCCCCGGTCATGGCCGATGACTCCTTAGAATGGACTCCAGTCCTAGTATTTCCAGATGAAGAGACCCACCCCGCTGGCATCCCCATCAAGGACCCGGTTCCGGACCCTCGGGTTTCACTAATTCCACCGGTGTCTCCTGATTGACCGAATCGGCCTCCCCGATCTCGGTCGAGGTCCAGGACCCCCTCGGCTGAACAACCGAGGAAGAGCAATAAGCGCTCGAAGAAGAGGCAACGCCACAGGTCGTCCTCATCCTCCTTGGATGAGGAGAGGCTCCGACGGAAACTCTGGTGCTCTGAGGACCTTATGTGGCAACAGCTGATCCTGACTGGGCAGAATCTGGCTCTGCCGCCTGCCCCGACCATTACTTGGCTTTTGCCTCCCAGGCCAAAGCCAACACCTCCAGAACCGAAGTCTCTGGATCCTCCGCCCATGGGGCCAGTCCGTCCACCGGTTTGGCCTATTCTAGTCTCTCCACCTATTCCGGTGGAACCACCACCAAAGCAGCCTGCAGGATAGGCTTCCTCGAAAGAGGACCGACTAGACACCGGACTTCCCCATCTGTCGGTCACAGTCACCCCGGACCTCCCTCGGCGGATCGAGGGTGATTTAGGCGGTAGACCGCTGTATCACGATTCTTCGGACTCTGATGTCACTGGGCTCCACTCTCATCCTGGGGATGATGAGTCATCCGTTGGCACAGGGATGGAGAAGGCCCTTCCTCCTTCCAAGGGATTCTCCATCTCATTTCCAACTCCACGGGAATGCCCCTGGAACCTATCCAGAAAAAGGTGGAGTACCCTCTCACAGATATTCTGAAGAGAGGAGATACCCCAATGGAGGCCTTTCCAGTGGCTGAAGCCATTGTTGGCCCGGCCTTTGAACTTTGGCAGTGCCCTGCCTCATGCCCAGCACCGTCTGCTCGTATGACCCACAAGTACATTGTGCCCATGGGGTCCCTTGCGGGGTTCACAGAGCAGTCTTTGGCCGCGAGAGCCTGGTGACCGCCTCTCTGTTCAGGCATACTGGTAGTTCGGCTGACACTGACCGACTTCCGGACAAAGAGTCCAAAAATATGGACCACACTGCCTGAAAGTTCTATGCCGCCTCTTCTTTGGGCCTTTGTCAGGCCAGCTCGACTGTCATTGTGGCACACTTCTCTCATGCCCTTCTCGGGTCATTAGATGAAGTTCTCCCTCATCTCCCCATGGACATGCAGACCATGGTCTAACAGGTCTGTGACCAGGGCCGTGCTGTTGCCAAACAGCTGCTCCAGACGGCCCTGGACATTGGGGATTCTTGTGCCCGCTCAATAGCCACCGCAGTGGCCTCTCACCGCAAGGCTTGGCTGAGGCTTTCCTCCTTTCCTGGCGGATACTCACCACAAGTTAGCTGATGTGCCTTTCCTGGGGACTGACTTGTTCGGTCCAGGAGTGGCTGGTCACCTACAGTGCATAGAGCAGTCAAATGCCACCTTGGACGCCACTTCTGCCAAGGGTTCTTCAGGGAAGAACCAGCAGAAGAAGAAGAAGAAGAAGCTTTTTCGGCACTCTTTCCCTGCGGTCTGTCAGCCCTCCTATCAAGGAGGACAGCAGCATCGTCAGCAGGCTCAAGCTTGGTGCCCTCGGCCCAAGCCTGGACCCCAACAGCCCCACAAAGGAGGCTGAGGCTCAGGTCCTGGAGCCTCCTCCTCCAAGCCTGCCCAGTGATGGGATGGGGGTTGCCACCCCTATCTCCGTCATGCCAGCTCTGGGTCCTCCCATGGGGGGTTGGCTCCACCACTTCCTTTCCACCTAGTCCGCTATCACTTCGGACAGTGGGTTCTCGAAGTGGTCAGTCTGGGACTGCCTCTCGAGTTCGAGCAGTACCCTCCCAGCTGAGCCTGCGCCCCTCGGGAGGAACAGATTTCTGCGTGCACCCAGTCGGCTCTTCAAGATGACATAGCTCAGCTCCTCCGCATGGAGGCAGTTGCTCCTGTGGCGGATCCTCCAGCAGACCCAGGCTTTGTCTCCAGGTATTTCCTGGTGCCCAAGCGGACGGGGGGGTTGGCGCCCCATTCTAGATCTCCATGACCTGAATCGATTTCTCAGGTCTCGCACCTTTCAGATGGTCACTCTGTCCCAGATCATACCATCCTTGGAGTGAAACATGTGGTTCTAGGGACATGGATATGTTGTTCATTCACACTATCTGGCAGGTATCCTTGCCGCTTTAAGTCTTGCTGGAAGGTCTTCAAGCTGGTTCCTTCCACCCACCTGGGTGGTAAAACTCTCGGCTCCGCCCCATGACACCAGATCTTCCTTACCGCTTGGAAGCTCAGGTTCCCTCCTTAGCGATCTGCATTTTAGACTGGATCCTATCTCTCCAGTTCGTCCGAAATTGGTTTTGAAGTTTTCTAAACTCCGGTCTTCATCTTTCCTCACGGCTGCAATGGACAAATCTGTTCCCGGCTTTCGTGGGTGCCCTTGCGGGCAGAAAATGTCCAGGACGGATCCGCACTCCACGTGCATCTACTGCCTAGGCTAGATCCGCGACCGCGGGCCCTGCGAGTTGTGCTGCTTTTTCGAACGCCCTGGACGACTGCCATGTTCCTCGATTGAAACCGGTGCCCTGAGAAACGCTTCCGCTGGTAACATCTAAAGAGGCTCATTGGGCGTGTGTCCGTGTGGCTGGCCTCGGCTGAGCAGCTTGAGCAGTTGATCGCCCTCAGAGGAGGCGACCCAGGCCGCATCTTCCTCCTCCTCGGCGCGGCATTTATCCCGCTCTCTGAGTTCCTCGTATACGGCTTCGTTCAAGGAGCTTTGTCAGTCCCTTTCCATGAAGGGAGAGGGGCCATCAGGACATTCTTCTCGGCCCAAGAAAGAGTCAAAAGAGTAAGTCCCACCGTCGGCGTTAAGTGGGAGCGGGAGAGGTCCCCTCCTGGACAGCCGACCCGTTGACCCGATCGCGAGGTGCCGGCTGAGGCAGCTGGCTCCACAGTGCCCCGTCAGGCCAGCCTGCCGAGACTCCCGTTGAGAAGTCCGAGATTTCTCGATCCGTTAGGCAGACTGTGCGACTGGAGAAGCCGACAACCCTCCTTCACGGTCCCGGTGGATACCGAGATCTGCCCGTGCCTTCTGGGCGCAGTTCCCGGTTAAAGTGCCGAGCGAAGGCGGGTATCCATGCCCTTCCCAGACCCGCCCTCGGTCCACCCGAAGGTCTCGGTCTCGGACCTCTTCTCCAGTCAACCGTTCCGCCAACATCGGCGGTCACCGGTCTCGATACCAAGGTAAGCGGCGGCGCCGTTCTTCCTCGTCCTCTTCCTCCGGATGAGGGAGGCTGCGGCGCAAATTGCTGGTGCTATGAGGACCTTATGTGGCAGCAGTTGCTGTTTGTCGGTCCTAAGCGTTCCGGTCAAGACCCGGCCATCAAGTGGCTGTCGGCGAACCACCCGTAAGCAACCACTCGCTCAGTCAGTTAGCTGGCTCCAGGGCGGTTGCTCTCGGCCAAAACCAGCTGCTCCACCAGCTGTGGTGGAACCTCCGCCTCCACAACGAAGTCAGGGGCACCGACCAGAATTCTCGGGATCGTGTCACGGCCTACCCACGGGTGTCAGTCACCCTCACTCCCGACCGTCCTCGGCAGGTGGAGGTGGCTCAGGGCAAGCAGCTCTTAGCGAGACTCTTCGAATCCGGCAGCGACTCCTCCCTGTTCTCCAGGCAGTTCGACCTGGAGTCCTCCGGGGGCCAGTCAGTGGACTATAGCCCATCGTCCTTCTTGGGTCTGCTTCGACTCATCTCGGAGTCCACTGGGATGCAGCTTCAGCCCGTGTCCAAACGGGCCAAGTATCCCCTGATGGAGATTCTGGACCAAGGGGATTCTCCCACGGAGGTCTTTCCAGTGGCTAAGGCCATTGTCTGCCGAGCCTTGGGGCTTTGGCAGCGGCCTGCTTCCTGTCCTGCACCCTCGGCCAGGACGGCCAGGAAGTATGCGGTCCCTACCGGCTCTTTGCCCGGTTTCTCGGAGCACCCCTCTACCGAGGGGTTAGTCACCGACAGCGTTTTCCGGCGTTCCGGTAACGCTCGGGATGTGGATAAGCCCCCGACAAAGAGTCCAAAAAGCTGGACTTTGCCGGGCGCAAGGTGTACGCTGTGTCCTCCCTCGGCCTCCGACAGGCCAGCTCGGCCGTGCTGATGGCACACTTCTCCCACGCCCTCTTGGGCTCCCTGGATGAGGTTGTTCCTCATCTCCCGCCTGACCTGCAGACCACGGTCCACCAGGTGCGGGACCAGGGTAAGGCGGTGACGAAGCAGTAGCTTCAGACTGCTCTGGACATAGGTGATTCCTGTGCCAGGTCAGTAGTGGCCGCTGTGGCCATGCGATGCAGGGCGTGGCTGAGGATATCCACCTTCACTGCGGATACCCAGCACAAGTTGGCGGATGTCCCCTTCTTGGGGACTGACCTCTTCGGCCCTGGAGTGGAGGGACACCTCCAGCGGATCGAGAAGTCCAATGCCACCCTGGACTCGGTCACCTCCGCCCTGAGGGACAAAGGCTGCCATCAGCAGCAGAAGTCCTTTCGTCCTTCGGTCCCTGCTTCTCGACCGGCCCAGCAGCACCAGCAACAGGGCCAGCAGGGTCGCACTTGGCATCCCAAACCCATGCCGGCGGCTTCCTCCAACAGGAAGCAAGGAGGTAAAGGCCCAGGAGGTCCCTCGGCTGGTTCTTCCTCCAAGCCTGCCCAGTGACGGGTTGAGGGGTGCCGCCACTAGCCTCGTCACTCCCCCGGTTCCCCCCCGTGGGGGGACGGCTCCGCCACTTCCTTTCTGCCTGGTCCGCTATTACCACGGACCGCTGGGTGTTGGAGGTGGTAGGAAAAGGCCTGCCTCTGGAGTTCGAGCAAGACACCCCACCCTTGAGCCATCACCCTCGGGGCCTTGAGGTCCGCCCAGCCTCGCTGTTGGCCACTCCGAGGCCGATGTGCCCTGCTCCTCGAAAAGAGGTGATCAGGAAGGTGGATCCTCCTCCAGACCGGGGTTTGTGTCCAGGTACTTCCTGGTCCCAAAGCGGATGGGGGCTGGCGCCCATTCTCAACCTGCACGACCTGAACAAGTTCCTAAGGTCTCGAACCCTTCAGGATTGTCACTCTGGCTCAGATAATCCCATCCTTGAGACGAGGCGTGTGGTTCTGTTCCTGGACCTCAGGATGCGTTCTTTCATGTCCCAATCCATCCGTCCCATCAGAGATTCCTCCGCTTCAGATCGGAGGGGATCCCTTCTGAGATTCAGGCCATGCCCTTGCGGCCTCTCCTAGCTCCCAGGGTCTTCACCAAATGCATGGCAGTGGTGACAGCGTTCCCTCTTGATTGCCGAAGGGTCCAGGTGTACCCTACCTGGATGACTGGCTGATTGCAGCCCCTCCAGAGTGGAGGTGGAGGCGGTCCAGAGATCTGGCCCTCCAGGTTTGCTCTCAGGTTGGCTCTCATCAGCGAGGCCAAGTGGAACTCATGCCAAAGCAGGTGATACCAGCCAGGGGCAGAGCTGGACTCTCTACAGAGCCAAAGCACGGCTCCCAGCGGACAGGGCAGTTCTTTCCTCCTTTGCCCAATCATTTCTGGTTGGGCTGATGCATACCCTACTGGGACTTCCTGCGCCTCCTGGGCCTCATGGCGGTCTGCACCAAGCGTGGTCCGTTGGGCCTCAGTTGGTACATCGTCCTCTTCAATGGGGACTGGCCAGCCAGTGGTCTAGCGCTGCGATCCGTTGGACCAGCCCGTGACAGTGACCCAGGAGATGTGGACGCTTCTCAATGGTGGATCGTTCCAGCACATCTGCAGGAGGGCATCCGTTCATCCACTCCCAAGCCGGCGGTCTCTCTATCGACCGATGCATCTCTGATGGTTGGGAGGTGCCCATGTGGGGGACACTGAGCGCCGCGGCCTTTGGTCCCCTCAGAGTCCATGCCACATCAACCTGCTGGAGCTCCAGCGGTCCATCTAGCTCTCACCGCCTTCGCTCCGTTTCTACGGGTCAAGTGGTTCAGGTCCAGGCGGACAACACCACGACCATGTACTATCTGAACCCGCCAGGGGCGGGATCGCTCCATGCTGTTATGCAAGGAAGCTCTCCGCCATGGTCCCGTCGCGCAGCCTGGAGGCGGATCTCTTAGCCATTCATGTGGCGGAGAGCCTCCAACACCCTGGCGATGCCCTAAGCCGGATAGGGCTGCGTCTCAGGTGGTCTCTCTGCGGAGGTAGTACAAAATCTGTTCTCCTACTGGGGCACGCCTCAGGTGGACCTTTGCCTCCAGGAGAATCTGAACCTGAGTCTGTTCCATGCCCGCCTCAGCAGGGCTCGCTGCAGGGGATGCCTTCTCAAGGCCATGGACCCCGAGCCTCTTCTATGCCTTTCCATTTCCTTGATCCACAAGGTGCTTCTCAGGCGAGAGACAAGGCACAGGTGATTCTGGTAGCCCCAGACTGGCCCCTACCAGTTCTGGTATCAGATCTTCAGCCTCAGCTCCAGGCTCCCGAGCGGCTTCAGCCCCAGACCTGATCTCAAGTCAACCAGGAGGCAGTCCATCCGGACCTTCAATCCTGCACCTGACAGCCTGGTTCCTAGTGGCTAGAGTTCCAGGACTTGGGTCTTTCCGAAGAGGTCCTCACTGTGCGTTGGTGTCCGTGGAGTCGACCAGAAAATGGTATGCTTTCAAATGGAAGAGATTCTCCATTTGGTGTCAGAAGAGAGCTTGGACCCTTCGAATGCCTAACAAGCATTCTGGACTACCTGGGTCCCTTTCTCAGCAAAAGGCTTCAGTCGTCGACCCATGCAGGTGCACCTGGCAGCCATCTCTCTCTGCTACGAGCAGCGGGTCGGCAAGTCGGTGGTGCAGGAGAAGGTGGTTGGGCGCTTTTTCAAAGGCCTTGACCACATTTCCCCTCCGGTGATAGAACATCCACCTCTGTGGGATCTACTGCTGGTATTGGCCAAGCTTATTGGCAAACCATTCGAACCAATGCACAGGTGCGATATTTCACACCTGTTGTGGAAGACCGCCTTCTTGATGGCTATCACGTCAGCCAGAAAGATGGGAGAGCTCCAAGCACTTTCCATCGAGTCTCCTTACCTGGTCTTCCACAGGGACAAGGTTGTCCTGCCCCACCGAAATTCCTTCCGAAGGTGGTGTCGGAGTTTCACCTTAACCAGGTGCTGACTCTGCTGGTGTTCTACCTCAATCACACTCGGGCCGGTATAGGCTCCATACTTTGGACCCTAGGCAGCGCTCACTATTATAAGGAGCGGATGGCTGAAGTTCAGGGAGAGGTTCACCAGCTGTTTGTCATCTCACGCTGATGCCGCACCTGGCAGACCTGCAACCAAGCGGACGACAGGCAGGTGGGTCACCTCCTGCATAGAACTCTGCTATAGGTTGGCGGGCATGGAGCATCCCAGAGGGATAAGAGCTCATTCTACCCACCATACCGCTGCATCGGTAGCTTTTTCCAGGGATGTCCCTATCCAGGATATCTGCAGGGCTGCTACCTGGAAGTCGGCACATACCTTTATTACCCACTACCACATCGACCTTGAGTCACGCCGGGATGCTGGTTTTGGGGCCTTGGTTCTCCAGTCTCTCTTTCCCAAGTAAGTATCGGGGGTGTGCGCCTTGCCTCCCTCCTCCCAGAGAACGGCTAGTAGTCTGCCAGATAGTGTGGATGAACAACATATCTATGTCCCTAGAAATACAGGTTACTCACCTGTAACAGGAGTTCTAGGAATGGTATATGTTGTTCATCCACAACCACCCGACCTCCCGGCTTGACGCACAACCTGAGCTTCAGCAATCCAGATCTGGCGTCATGGGGCAGAGCCGAGAGTTTTACCACCCGGGTGGGTGGGAGGAGCCAGCTTGAAGACCTTCCGGCAAGACTTAAAGCGGCAAGGATACCTGCCAGATAGTGTGGATGAACAACATATACCATTCCTAGAACTCCTGTTACAGGTGAGTAACCTGTATTTCTGTTCAGTGGCTCTGCAGAACGCATTCTTTCATGTCCCTATCCATCTGTCCCATCAGTGGTTCCTCCGCTTCAGGGTCGAGGGGACCCTGTACGAGTTCTGAGCCATGCCGTTCGGCATTGCAATGGTGGCGGGCCATCTTCAGTGTCCAGGAGTCAGAATCTACCCTTACCTTGACGATTGGCTCCTGTTAGGTTCCACCCAACAGGAGGTGGAGATGTCCAGGGATCTGGACCTCCAGACCTGCTCCCAACTCGGCCTTCTGATCAACGAGGCCAAGTCGGAACTCGTGCCTTCCCAGGTGATGGGCTTCATCAGGGCTGAGCTCAACTATTGTCAAGCCAGAACTCTGCTCCCGGTGGACAGGGCGGAGGTTCTTTTCTCCTTTGCCCAATCGTTTCTGGTTGGGCACTTGCGCCCTGCCCAGGACTTTCTGCGCCTGCTGGGTTACATGGCGGCATGCACCTCGGTGGTTCATTGGGCCCGGTTGCACATGCGCCCCCTCCAGTGGGAGCTGGCCACCCAGTGAACTCAGCGATATGGTCATTTCGACCAGCTGATCACTGTAACCCAGAAGTTGTGGGACGCTGTCCAATGGTGGACCGCCACAGACGAGTTGCAGGAAGGGATCCCATTTGTCCGCCCCGAGCCGACAGTTGTCCTTGCAACCGATGCCTCTCTCATGGGCTGGGGAGCCCACATGGAGGACAACAGGGCCCACGGGTTATGGTCCTCCGAGGAGTCCCAATGCCATATCAACCTGTTGGAGCTGAGAGCAGTCAGACTGGCACTGTCAGCTTTTGCTCCTCAGCTCCGGGGTCAAGTAGTTCAAGTCCAGATGGACAATACCACGACCATGTACTACCTCAGCAAACAGGGTGGCATGCACTCCCGTTTGCTGTGCAAGGTGGCGCTCCACATCTGGACCCTTGTAAGCCGGTTGGAGGTGGATCTCCTAGCCATCCATGTGACTGGCGCCTCGAACCAGCTGGTGGATGCTCTCAGCCACATAGGCCAGACATCCCATGAGTGGTCTCTCCATCCAGAAGTAGCTTACAGCCTGTTCTCCCATTGGGGCAAACCAATGGTGGACCTGTTTGCCTCCAGGGAAAACGCCAAGCTGAGGCTGTATCATGCCCCCCCTCAGCTGGGCTCGCTGCAGGAGGATGCCTTCTCAAGGCCGTGGACCCCAGGCCTCCTATACACGTTTCCTCCATTTCCCCTGATCCACAAGGTGTTACTCAAAGTGAGGAGGGACAAGGTGAAGGTGATTCTGGTAGCCCCAGACTGGCCATGCCAGTTCGGATATCCAGATCTCCTCAGCCTCAGCTGCAGGCCCCCGGGCGGCTTTGCACACGCCTGGACCTGATCTCTTTCAACCAGGGGAAGGTCTTCCATCTGGACCTTCAATCCCTGCACCTCACAGCCTGGTACCTGAGCGGCTAGAGTTCCAGGCTTTGGGTCTGTCTGAAGATGTCTACACCGTGGTGGAGGCATCTAGAAAGGAATCAACCAGGAAATGTTATGCCTTCAGATGGAAAAGATTTTCCATTTGTTGTCAGGGTAAAGATCTGGACCCCTTATCCTGTTCTGTGGCTAACATTCTCGACTACTTTTGGTCTCTCTCCAAAGGGGGTCTATGGTCTTTGACCCTTAGGGCGCACCTGGCAGCCATTTCTGCTTACCAGGTGTGGGCCGGTCAGCCGACATTGGCGCAGGAGACAGTGGTCGGGTGATTTTTCAAAGGCCTGGATCACATATCCCCTCCTGTGCATGAACCTCCATCTCCATGGGATCTGCTGCTGGTTTTGGCAAAGCTCATGGGCAAGCCATTCAAACCCATGCACAAGTGTGAGCTGTCACATTTGTAGTGGAAGACAGCCTTCCTGGTGGCTGTCACGTCAGCCAGAAGGACAGGGGAGCTCCAGGCACTTTCAGTGGACTCCCCTTATCTGGTCTTCCACAGGGACAAAGTTCTCCTGCACCCCACCTGAAATTCCTTCCGAAGGTGGTATCAGAGTTTCACCTTAACCAGGTATTGACTCTGCCTTTTTACTACCCTAACTACACCTGGGACTCCAAATACAGGTTCCATACTTTGGACCTGAGATGTGCTGTCTCCTATTATAAGGAGAGGACGGCGGATGTTCGTGGAGAGGTTCGCCAGCTGTTTGTCACTTACGCTGAAGCCGCTTCTGACAGACCTGCAGCAAAGCAGACTATTGCAAGATGGATTACATCATGCATTGGTCTGTGCTATGAGTTGGCGGGCAAGGAGCCTCCCAGAGGGATAAGAGCTCATTCTACCCACCATACTGCTGCATCGGTGGCTGCTTCCAGGGACATCCCCATGCAGGAAATCTGTCAGGCTGCTACCTGGAAGTCAGAAAATACCTTTATCACCCACTACTACATCGACCTTGAGTTACGCTGGGATGCTGGTTTTGGGGCTTCGGTGCTCCAATCTCTGTTTCCTAAGTAGGGGGTGTGCGCCTTGCCTCCCTCCTCCTGGAGAACTGCTTGGAGTCTGCCAAACAGTGTGTATGAACAACTTAGCAGTGTCAGTGGCTCAGTAGGTAGCACACTCGCCTCTGAGGCCGGGAGATCAGAGGGCTGTGGGTTCAGTTCCCACACCTGGCACTTGGGTTAATATCCCAGTACTGACACTGTAGTGCAGCATGAGAGGGGTGCTGCACTTCTGAGGTGCCGTCTTTCGGATGAGACGTTAAACCGAGGTCCCATCTGCCTGGATTGGTGGTAGTTCAGGTGGATGTTAAAGATCCCATGGCACTTATCGAAGAGAGTAGGGGAATTTCCCCGGTGTCCTGGCTAAATTTCCCTCATTCAGTAAAAATACCACCAACAGCTTAATCTGGTTCAAGGTCAGTTGGCATTCATCTGTATTCCCCCTCCCCCGGGTCGTGCCTGAAAATAGGCAGGATTTGTCTAGTGCACTTACCCGGTCAACAAAAAGCTAAAATAAAATAAAAAAAAAACAAAAACTTATCCACTCTCCTAGAAGAACAGGTTCTAGGGACATGGATATGTTGTTTATCCACACTTATTGGCAGGTATCCTTGCCGCTTTAAATCTTGCCGGAAGGTCTTCAAGCTGGCTCCTCCCATCCACCCGGGTAGTAGAACTCTTGGCTCCACCCCATGATGCCAGATCTTCCTTACTGCTTGGAAGCTCAGGTTCCCTCCTTAACGCTCTGCATATAAGACTGGTTTCTAATTCTTCGGTTTTGCGAATTTATAAGTTTTTGCATTTCTGGACTTCGGTCTTCTTTCCCTCGCGGCTGCGATGGACACATCGACTCCCGGTTTTCGGAGATGCCCTTGCGGGCAGAAGATGTCTCGGACGGATCCGCACTCCATGTGTGTCTACTGTTTAGGCCTTGAGCCGACCACGAGCTTCGACCTGTGCTCTTCCTTCTCAGCCTCGTCCTCAAAGACCGTTGCTGCCCGTTTACAACTAGTTGTCGAAAGCGTTTTTCTCTGGTGAAGTCAAAGAGGCCCGGTCGGTGGTTTCCTGGCGGCAGGCTCGGCCGGATCAGCTAGAGCAGATGATCGCCCTCGAAGAAGTGCCGGGCCGCATCTTCCTCAACCACGGCATTTATCCGCTCTCCCTAGGTTCCTCTTATACAGCTTCCTTTAAGGGCTTTGTCTGTCCCTCTCCACTAAGGAGAGGGACCAGCGTCTGCTGGACCTTCTTCTCGGTCCAAAAGAAAGACAAGGGTAAGTCCCTCCGTCGACACTCTTGGGGCGGGGAAAGGTTCCTCTCCCTGAGTTGTGGCCATCGACCCGATCGTCGTTAGACTTCAGCCACTGGCTCATGGTGTCCCGTCCAGGTCAGTTGGCCGAGACTCCGTTGGCCATGATCGAGATTTTCTCGACCCGTTGGACGGGTTGTCGCCAGGCGAAGCAGAATCCTCTCTCCCCGGTTCCCCCGGTGGGAGTTGAGGATCCCGTGGGCTTGCCAGTGCCTCCGGTTCCGGAGCCCTCGGGTGAACCCTCCAAGCCGAGGGAAGCCGGTTCCACCCGTCCCCTCCCCACACCGTCCTCGGAAAAGCCGAGGTTCTCGGTCTCGGACTTCTTCGCGATCCAGCCGATCCCGCCGTCATAGGCGGTCTCAATCTCGGCACCATGGTAAGCGGTGCTGCCGCTCGTCCTCGTCCTCCTCCTCGGACGAGGGGAGGCTCGGCGTAGAGTTACGTCGACGATCACGAGGACCTCATGTAGCAACAGCTCCTTCTGACCGGAACAAGCCCGATGCCGTCGCCTTCCCGGCCATTAAGTAGCTGTCACGGGCGCCAAAACAACCCTTCGACTTACCCGAGGAGCCTGTTCCCAGGCCGGTTGTTCGGCCAAAACCAGCTGCTCCACCGATCCCGGTGGAACCTCCGCCTCCACAGCCGTTATTTGGGGCTCTGACCAAGAATTCTCGGTCAGCTCAGGGCCTGCCCCATAGGCTGTCTGTTACCCTCACTCCCGATTGACCTCGGCAGGTGGAGGGTGGCTCAGGCCCGAGGCAGCTCTTTGCGGACTCTTCCGAGTCCGACGGCGATTCCTCCCTTTTCTCCAGGCAAGTAGACTTGGAGTCCTCTGGAGGTCAGTCGATGGACGATAGCCCTTCGTCCTATCTGGGATTGCTTCGGCTCATCTCGGAGTCCACCGGGATGAAGCTCGAACCTGTGTCTAAGCGGGCCAGGTATCCCTCACGGAGATACTGGACGAGGGATTCCCAGGCCTTTCCGGTGGCCGAGGCCATAGTGAGCCCGGCCTTGGAGCTCTGGCAGCGCCCTGCTTCCTGTCCTCGCCCCTCGGCCAGGATGGCCAGGAAGTATCACGGTCCCTACCGGTTCCTTGTCCGGTTTTGGAACACCCTCAGCCCGAGGGGCTGGTTACCGACAGCGTTTTCGGTAGCGCCCGAGAGCGCTGGGATGTGGACAAACCTCCCGACAAGAAGTCAAGAAATTTGAGCTATGCGGGCGCAGAGTCGCTGCATCCTCCCTCGGCCTTCGTCAGGCCAGTTCGGCCGTACTCATGGCACATTTCTCTCATGCCCTGTTGGGCTCCCTGGACGAGGTAGTTCCTCATCTTCTGGCGGACCTGCAGACCCACGGTTAGGCAGGTGCGGGACCAGAGCAGGGCAGTGGCCAAACAGCAGCTTCAGGCTGCTCTGGACGTGGAGACTCATGTGCCAGGTCAGTGGCGGCCGCGGTGGCTATCGCCCGTCGGGCATGGCTGAAGGATATCCACCTTCACTTTGGATACCCAGCACAAGTTGGCGGATGTCCCTTCCTGGGGACCGACCTCTTGACCCTGGGGTGGAAGGTCACCTGCAGAGGATCGAAGTCCAATGCTACCTTGGACTCTGTCTCATCCGCACAGAAGGACAAAGGCCGCAGACCACAGCCTAAGCCTTTTCGTCCCTCTGCGCTTTGACGTCCGGCCTGCAGCGTCAGGGCCAGCAGGCTCTGAGCTTGGCATCCCAAACCCAAGCCTTGACTTCCTCCTCCAGGAAGCAGGGAGGTAAAAGCCCTGGAGGTCTCTCGGCGGTCCCTCCTCCAAGCCAGCCCAGTGGCGGGTTGAGGGTGTCGCCCCAACCCCGTCACCTCACCCAGGTTCCCCGTGGAAGCGGCTCCATCACTTTCTTTCCACCTGGTCGTTATTACCACAGACGGTGGGTGTTGGAAGTGGTCAAAGACCTGCCTCTGGAGTTTGTGCAGGCCCGCCCTTCAAACCGTCGCACCTCGGGGGCCTCGGTCCACAGCCTCACTGTCAGCTCGCCCGAGCCGACATCACTCTCCTCCTTGAGAAGGATGTGATCAGAGAGATAGCGGACCCTCCCTCAGACCCGGGGTTTGTGTCCAGGTACTTCCTGGTTCCGAAACGGACGGGGGGCTGGCGCCCCATTCTCGACCTGCACGACCTAAACAAGTTCCTAAGGTCTCGGACCTTCAGGATGGTCACTCTGGCTCAGCTAGTACCATCCTTGGAACGCGGCGTGTGGTTCTGCTCTCTGGACCTGCAGGATGCGTTCTTTCATGTCCCTATCCGTCCGCCACATCAGAGATTCCTTCGCTTTCGAGCGGAGGGATCCCTTTTCGAGTTCCGAGCCATGCCCTTCGGCTTGTCTCCAGCTCCCAGGGTCTTCACCAAATGCATGGCAGTGGTGACAGCATTCCTTCGGCGCCGAGGGGTCCGGGTGTACCCTTACTTGGATGACTGGCTGATAGCAGCCCCCTCCAGGCAGGAGGTGGAGTGGTCCAGATATCTGGCCCTCCAGATTTGCTCAAGTCGGCCTCCTCATCAACGAGGCCAAGTCGGAACTCGAGCCGAAGCAGGTGATTCTTTTCATCGGGGCAGAGCTTGACTCTCTTCGAGCCAGAGCACGGCTCCCGGTGGACAGGGCCAAGGTTCTTTCCTCCTTTGCCCAATCATTTCTGGTTGGGCATATCGCGCCCTGCCTGGGACTTCCTGCACCTCCTGGGTCTCATGGCGGCCTGTACCAGCGTGGTCCGCTGGGCCCGCTGGAACATGCGTCCCCTTCAATGGGGGCTGGCCAGCCAGTGGTCTCAACGCTGCGATCCATTGGACCAGCTAGTGACTGTGACCCAGGGGATGTGGAACGCTTTCCAGTGGTGGACCATTCAGTTTATCTGCAGGAGGGCATCCCGTTTGTCCACCCGAGCCGTCGGTCTCTCTATTGACCGATGCCTCTCTGATGGGTTGGGGTGCCCATCTGGGGACACCGAGTGCGACCTTTGGTCCCAGGAGTCCTGATGTCACATCAACCTGCTGGAGCTCCGGCGGTCCGCTAGCTCTCACCGCCTTTGCTCCGTTTCTCCGGGGGTCAAGTGGTCCGAGTCCAGACGGACAATACCACGACCATGTACTATCTAAACTGCCAGGGCGGGACGCACTCCATGCCTCTGTGCAAGGAAGCTCTCCGCATTTGGTCACTCGTGCGCAGCCTGGAGGTGGATCTCCTAGCCATTCACGTGGCGGGAGCCTCCAACACCCTGGCCGATGCCCTAAGCCGGATAGGGGCTGCGTCCCACGAGTGGTCTCTCCTGCCGGAGGTAGTACAAGATCGGTTCTCCCATTGGGGCACACCTCAGGTGGACCTGTTTGCCTCCAAGGAGAACACGAAGCTGAGGCTGTTCCATGCCCACCCCCCTCAGCAGGGCTCGCTGCAGGGGGATGCCTTCTCGAGGCCGTGGACCCCGGGCCTCTTCTACGCCTTTCCCCCATTTCCCTTGATACACAAGGTGCTTCTCAAGGCAAGGAGGGACAGGGCGCAGGTGATTCTGATAGCCCCAGACTGGCCCCGCCAGTTCTGGTACCAGATCTCCTCAGCCTCAGCTCCAGGCTCCCGAGGCAGCTTCCAGCTCACCTGGACCTGCTCTCAGTCAATCAGGGGAAGGTGTTCCATCCGGACCTTCAGTCCCTGCACCTGATGGCCTGGTTCCTGAGCGGCTAGAGTTCCAGGCCTTGGGTCTTTCAGACGAGGTCCTCAATGTAGTTGAGGCGTCCTGTAAGGAGTTGACCAGGAAATGCTACGCCTTCAAATGGAAGAGATTTTCCATTTGGTGTCTGGGTAAGGGCCTTGACCCTTCCTCCTGTTCCCTGGCGAGCATATTGGACTACCTGTGGTCCCTTTCTCAGCAAGGGCTTAGGTCGACGACCCTTAAGGTGCACCTGGCAACCATCTCTGCTTACTGGGCGTGGGCTGGGGAGCAGTCGGTGGCGCAGGAGAAGGTGGTCTAGCGTTTTTCAAAGGCCTTGACCACATTTCCCCTCCGGTGCGAGAACCTCCACCTCCGTGGGATCTACTGCTGGTACTGGCAAAGCTCATGGAGCAGGCCATTCGAACCAATGCACAGGTGTGATCTCTCTCACCTGTCATGGAAGACCACCTTCTTCGTGGCTGTCACGTCAGCTGGAGGGATGAGAGAGCTCCAGGCGCTTTCCATCGAGTCTCCTTACCTGGTCTTCCGCAGGGACAAGGTTGTCCTGCGCCCCCACCCGAAATTCCTTCCGAAGGTGGTGTTGGAGTTTCACCTTAACCAGTTGTTGACTCTGCCGGTGTTCTACCCCAATCACACCTTGGAGGCCGAATATAGGCTCCATACTCTGGACCCTAGAAGGGCGCTCGCTTACTATAAGGGCCTGCGGCTGAAATCGAGGAGAGGTTCGCCATCTGTTTGTCACCTACGCTGAAGCCGCACCTGGCAGACCTGCAGCCAAGCGGACGATAAGCAGGTGGGTCACCTCCTGCATAGATCTCTGCTATAAGTTGGCAGGCATGGAGCCTCCCAGAGGGATAAGAGCTCATTCTATCTGCCATACTGCTGCATCGGTGGCTGCTTCCAGGGACGTCCCTATCCAGGAAATCTGCAGGGCTGCTACCTGGAAGTCAGCACACACCTTCATCACCCATTACCACATCGACCTTGAGTCACGCCGGGATGCTGGTTTTGGGGCCTCGGTTCTCCAGTCTCTATTCTCCAAGTAGGGGGTGTGCACCTTGCCTCCCTCTTCCCGGAGAACTGCTAGGAGTCTGCCAATAAGTGTGGATGAACAACATATCCATGTCCCTAGAAATACAGGTTACTCACCTGTAACAGGAGTTCTAGGAATGGTATATGTTGTTCATCCACACGACCTCTCCGACCTCCCCGGCTCGACGCACAACCTGAGCTTCCAGCGGGCCAGATCTGGCATCATGGCGCGGAGCCGAGAGTTTTACCACCCGGGTGGGTGGGAGGAGCCAGCTTGAAGACCTTCCAGCAAGATTTAAAGCGGCAAGGATACCTGCCAATAAGTGTGGATGAACAACATATACCATTCCTAGAACTCCTGTTAGAGGTGAGTAACAGTAGTTCTAGGAGTGGTATATGTTGTTCATCCATACGGACCCACCCGACCTCCCCGGCTGCAGACGCGCACAATCTGGCTTCCAGCGTTCAAAGATCTGGTATCAATGGGCGGAGCCGAGGTATATACCACCTGGGTAGGTGGGAGGAGCCAGCTTGAAGACCTCCGGCAGATTTAAAGTGGAAGGGGACAATGCCAAACAGTGTGGATGAACAGCATATACCACTCCTAGAACTACTGTTACAGGTGAGTAACCTGTTCTTTTCGCCTTTCCAGGTCAGCACTTCTGGCCAGGCATAAGGTGCTTGATTCGTACTTCCAATAGACTCGCTTCTTTTCCCATAGGGTGAGGCGTGAGCTATCTAGGCACCATCCTGCTCCATGGTCACATGAGCTTCAGCCTGCCCCTGACCAGTGTTGGGTCCTTCCAATCTGTGAGGAGTCTCTGCTCTCAGGTGGTTCCCCCACACAGAAGGCTGATGGATATGATCTTACTTCGAGAAACAGCTCTTGCAGCAGGTTGCACCATTAGGACTAAAGCCGGCACGCGCCAGGACCCCACGGAAATTTTCTAGCTAGCAGTATTCAGCGGGGACTGCCCCCGGCATCAGGCATCATATAAAAGGGGGTGGTCCTCCAGAATCCCCAGATCTTACTTCGAGAGGGCTCTTGCAGTAGGTAATTACATATAGGACTGACGTCGGCAGGCGACAGGACCCCATGGAAAAATTTCCAGCTAGCATTCCCTGGCGGGGACCGGCCCCATGTCAGGTGACCGGCGTCAGACGACGTCGGTATAAAGGGGCGGTCCCGGACGCCCGCATTCCAGTTCTTTCCGCCATCAGCTCGTGCAGCTAACTTGCGGTGAAGTTAGTGCTCAGCCCTGTTAGCCGTCGTTTTTACGAAAGTTATCAGTATTTTGCCATTTTTCGTCAGGTGAGCGTCTGTTTATATCGTCCCCTTCAAAAAATAAGTGCGATTCGTGCAGCGCCCAACTGCCTCACAAGGACGGTCACTCTCTCTGTCTTTTTTGCTTAGGTCCCGACCACGCGGTCAAAAAGTGCCCGCATTGCCTGCATTTCAACGCGGCCACCCGCAGACGATGCTAGCAGTCTTTGGAAGCCCATCTCCTTAAAAAGAAGATGTCTGCAATGGAGAAGGAGTTGAAGAAGCTTAGGCAGGCGTCGACCTCCCCAGAAGGACACAAGAAGCAAGACAAAGAAAGGCACCAGGAGAAGGCCTCCTCCTCCGTGACTCCGGCCGGAGCTGCGGCTAAGGTAATGTCCCCTCCGGGGGATCGCCCGACGGCAGCCTCCAAGGCTTTGGAGGAGGCGTCGGCCCACCTGTCGGATTCGCGTTCGAGCCCTTCGGGTGCCTCCGGGCAAAAGGAGGCTTCTGCCCCCAGTACTGCCACAGGCTTGCAGCCTACTGCCGTGGGCGCCTCCCATAAGCGGACGTCGGCTCCTCCGGCGCCCGCCCGGAAGAGGCAGCCCTAAGGCGCCCGACCCGCCAGGCGGCGCGCAGTAGTCCCCCCTCGGACTGGGCGCTTTCCACCCTCAGCCCGCCTCCGGCGAGGACCCCTTAAGTCGGGCGCCTGCTCCTCTGGCGTCCGCGAGGATTCAACCCCTAAGTCGCCGCGTCGGCTCCTCCGACATATGCGGGCACGCCGGAACCTACGACAGACCCTCCATCGTCTGTCGTCCCAGGTTCCCGCAGCCGCCGCTGCCATCCAGGGAGCCCGAGTCCCCCCTGCCTGACCCCGGGGGCTTTTCTCCTCCGTCCCCAGGCGATGCTTGGGATGCTTTTCCGCCTTCAGACCCTCCTCCCACTGAACTGGATCTGACGCCGGCCCCGATGACGCCGGCTCCGACACTGGCCCCGCCGATGCCGGTTCCGATGCCGGCCCCTCCGACACCGGTGGGGGACATTCCTCTCCCATCGGGCCCTCCACCCCACGGGCCTATCACGGTTGATCCTCCCGTGGAGCTCCCTACTGGGCCGTCTGCTCTGGCAGCTCCTCCGGTACCTGGGTATCCTCCGTCCTATCCGATGCTGGCTTACCCAGGTCTGCAGTATCCTGCGCCACAGTACCCAGCACCAGCTCCACTGACGCCGCAGTACCCAATGCCACAATACCCAGCTCCGGTATTCCCGCAGCTGGGTTACGGATACTCGCCTTTCGGATATAATCCGTACAACTATCCCCCTCCTCCTCCTCCTCCACCGGCCCCCAGGCCGCCAGTGGATCTTCAGAAGACTCTGGCCTCCTGGTGGGCTGAGCAAGGCTCAGCTCACCAAGGAAGTCGAGAGTCACCTTACGGCAACGGTGCCACCTCCGCCTCATACGCCCCAGACGGCACACTTCCTCTCCGCCTCCGGATTCCCGAGCTCTTCCCTCTGGATCCAGAGAGGGGCAGGACACACATCCAGGGATTCCCCTCAAGGAACCCATTCCTCCCCCCAGACGAGTCAGGGAGTCTTGCTCTGCTTCCAGTTCTTCTTCTTCTTCCCTCTCGGACTCCTCGGATTCCTCCGACAGATGCTCCGAGAAAGACGATGAGCCTCGCTCTCCATCCAAGCCCCGGCCGAGGACTCCTCCGAAGTCTCCTCCGGAGGATCCTTCCTTCACGGAGCTGCTCAGGAAGATCCAGGAAGTACATCAGTGGCGTTTCTTAGAGCCAGATCCTCAGCGGATTAAATTCGCCGAACATCTGGACCTGCCCCTTACGGCCCTTACTCTAGTGCCACCCTGGATCGAGCCTCATGCCCACCTTGTTTCCACTATTTGGAAACAGCCGTCGGCTTTAGCCCCACTTCCTTGGAAGTCCAACAGGCTATACCAGGCTCCGGAGGGTGTAGACTTTTTAGATTCTCACCTCCATGCATACTCGGTTGTGATTAGCACCGCTCACGGCCGGTCAGCACACCCTAAACATTTGAGCTCGTCTCCTCCGGATAAGGAATCTCGCCTTCTGGATCAGTATAGAATGAAGATCTGTGCTTCTTCCACACTGGGGATCAGGGCCCTAAGCTATGTAGCACATATGGGGGATTACCAGAAGGCTGTCCTTACCCAGGTGTAATCTAAAATTGACTCCTTGCCTGACTCCCAAGTCAAGCAGGAGTTAGCTGACCTTGTCCATTCTGCTCGTTTGGCCAGTCGTCACATTCTGAGGACAACCTACGATGCAGTGGACACCGCAGGGTGGAGTTCCGCGTTCGCCATAAATCTTCGGCGTCACGCCTGGCTCCGAGTGTCAGGTTTGGTCCCGGAGGTGCAGTCAGAAATTCAAGAAGCACCTTTCAGGGGTTCGGTGCTTTTCAGTGGTGATGTCAAGGACATCATCACCGACTTGCAGGAGAAGGGGACGGCTCTGAAATCTGTGGATTCCATATACCGTCCCCATCCCCAGCAGCGCCGTCCCCAGCACGCCAGAGCTGCGGCCTCAGGCGAAACCCAAGGAAGGCGGGCCACCAAACACCAGGCCCCCACAGCTGCCAGGCCCCCGCCGCCCAAAAAAGCAGCGGGTGCCCCAGCTGTGGTGCTGCCCCACACCACCTGACTCCTTCCCTCTCCCACCGCCTCCGGACTCCCCGGAGGAACTGGTAGGAGGGAGGTTCTCCCTCCACCTTCCGAGTTGGGAGAGGATAACATCGGATTCATGGGTGCTTCAGATTATTGCAGAGGGACACTCTATAGAGTTTCTACAGAAACCTCCATGCCACCCCCCTCTGAACTCCTCTTACTCAAGGGACCATCTTCCTCTGGTCAGGGAAGAAATATCTGCTCTCCTCGTGAAGCAGGCCATAGAACCCGTCCCTCCTCACCTTCACGGGACGGGTTACTATTCCCATTTCTTCCCTGTACCAAAGAAGACGGGAGATCTCAGACCCATTCTCGATCTCAGCTCCCTGAACTTCTATGCAGAATACAAGAAGTTCAGGATGCTCTCCCTTCAAACTCTCTTGCCCCTTCTTCGGCCGGGCCAATGGCTTTGTGCACTGGATATGCAGGATGCATACCTGCACATCCCCATTTGTCCCTCGCATCGAAAGTACCTCCGGTTTGCTTTCCAGGGGGACCATTACCAATTCTGGGCACTCCCTTTTGGTCTTTTCTCGGCTCCCCGAGTTTTTACCAAATGCCTGGCGGTGGTACCAGCCCACCTGCGTACTTTGGGAGTTCAGGTTTTTCTCTACCTGGACGACTGGCTCCTGGCGGCCTCGTCCAGGGAGGAACTCCTGCATTTTCTCTTCCTCACCCAGCAAGTTTTTACTGGTCTGGGTATCACCATCAACCATTCCAAGTCTCATCTAGACCCCTCCCAAAGACTCCAGTTCATCGGGGCAATCCTCGATTCGACAGTGTGCAAGGCCTTCCTGCCTTCGGACAGGGGGGGCCTCCCTCCAGTCACAGATTTCCCTACTTTCGGAACGCAGGAAGGTTCCAGCAAGGTCAGTGCTCCGTCTTTTGGGGCTTATGGCGGCTGCCATCCCGACGGTTCCGTGCGTGCGGCTCCACATGAGGACCTCTCAATGGACTCTCCGCTCTCAGTGGGAACAACTTGTAGACGACCTAGATCATCTGGTGCTGATCTCCTCGCCGATGACAAGAGACTTGCAATGGTGGATGGTTCGAGAGAACCTGTTCCGGGGGGTCCCCTTCTTTCATCTCCCCCCTCCCAGACTCTGACCACGGACGCATCAGGCGAAGGCTGGGGAGCCCATCTGGGTCCTCACCGAACCCAGGGTTTATGGTCCAGATTGGAGGTTGCTCTCCACATCAATGTGCTCGAGCTACGAGCAGTACTATATGCTCTCCAGGCCCTTCACCAATACATCCTTCCCGGTCACCTAGCTGTCCAAACGGACAACATGTGCGTGGTATGGTACATCAACAAGCAGGGAGGGACTTGGTCCTACCCGCTGTGCAGGGAAGCAATGAGCGTTTGCGAATGGGCAACGCTTCACAACCTTCATCTCACGGCGATCCATGTTCCAGGAGTCGACAATGTCCTGGCAGACAAGCCAAGTCATTCTTTGGCTCTGCCACACGAGTGGGAACTGGACCAAAAGGTTCTAAACAGCATCTTCCAGCTTTGGGGGACTCCACAGGTAGACCTGTTCGCCTCTTCCCAAAATGCAAAACTTCCCACTTTTTGCTCGCTCGCTCCAGAGCAAGGCGCTTTCTGGAGCAACGCTCTGTCTAAGCTGGAAGGACAGATTCGTCTATGCTTTTCCCCCAATTCCACTGGTCCCTCGTGTGCTGCAGAAACTTGCATTGGAAGAAGCGAGAATGATTCTGATCGCTCCTTTCTGGCCCAAGCAAATCTGGTTCTCTCTTCTACAACAATACTCAGAGGTTCCTCCTCTTCCTCTTCCTTTATCTCGAGGATTGCTGACCCAGGATCAGGGGACCCTGGTCCATCCGGGACTTGAGTCTCTTAAACTTCATGCATGGCTCCTGCAGACCTAGCCCAATCTCATTTTGGCGTCTCTCCTAAGGTGGTCGAGATTCTGGTGGAGGCTAGAAAACCCTCCACTAGGTCCACCTGCGCTATGAAATGGAAGAGATTTTCCATTTGGGCTGCCTCCAGGAACGTGGAGCCTTTCTCCTGTCCTGTGGCCGTTCTGCTCGATTATTTGCGTCATCTTTTGACCTGGGTCTCAGTCACTCCTCTTTGAAGGTTCACATGGCTGCTATTTCAGCCTACCATGTTCCTTTTGCTGATAAAGCCTTTGCCCAATTAGAGGTATCCAAGACCTTTCTCAGAGGGGTCCTTCTTCTCAGGCCCCCTGTTCGGACTCCTGCTCTCCCTTGGGATTTGAACTTTGTTCTCGAGAAACTTACCCTTCTCCTTTTGAGCCTGCGGCTTCCGCAGACTTGAAGTTCTTATCGTGGAAGACGCTCTTCTTGATGGTCATTACTTTGGCTCGCAGAATTTCCGAGCTCCAGGCCCTTATGTGTAAAGTCCCCTATCTGATTTTTCACCAAGAGCAATTAGCTCTTCGCACGAACCCTAAGTTTCTTCCAAAAGTGGTAGCGGAGTCTACCTTAAATCAGTCTATTGAGCTACCTGCTTTTTTCACGCAGTACTCCAACCAAGGAGAATACTTGCTCCATGCTATGGATGTCCACAGGATTCTAAGATACTACACCGATCGGATGAAGGATCTCAGAAAGACTGACCAGTTGTTCGTCTCTTTTGCTCACAAAAGGGAAGGCAATGCTATCTCCAAGCAATGCCTGTCAAAGTGGTTGGCTCATTGCATCACTTTCTGTTATGACAAGTACAACAAGACCTTTCCGGGTCAAGTCAGAGGTCACTCCACTCGTGGAGTAGCAGCCTCCGCGGCTTGTTTCAAGAATGTGTCTGCGGCAGACATCTGTGCTGCCGCCACCTGGACTTCCGTCCATACCTTTACGAAACCTTACAGTTTGGACATTCAAACACCATGAAGTCTTGCTATATTATGACTAAATGCAGTCAGCCACTGTAGCTGAACTGCCCCGGAGAGGAAAGAGTTAACTCCAGAGAGTCTGGAGTTCCACAGCACGAAGGCGCTATACCAAAGCTCTATCTGGCCAGTTTCAAATGAAACTGTCAGATTCTTTACTCCGCTTCACTGAACAGTCGCTCCGGAGATCAGCTCCTTCACATCGGTTCATTTCTCGGTTCAAGCGAGTATTTTGGTTCATTTGAACCGGCAAAAATATTTATTTTACGCATTTGGTTAAAAGCTCTATCTGGTAAACAGTAAGTAGAAATTTAAAGTCTGTGTGGAAATTCAATTATCGGTTCAGTTTTGAACCGATCGGTTCTTACAATTAAGCGTTTTAAAGTGTGGTTGGGCTTTTAGAGTCGGTTCGGTTCTTCTCGGTTCTAAAAACCTTGCTTTTAAAATAGGTTTTTCAAATACCGTGAACGGTTAGGAACCGATAAAGGGTGTCTTGCCTGCACTGCCATCAAAGGGCAAGTTTTTGGTTAGGCTGGCATTATGTCTGAAACCCAAAGAAAACCGGGCCACTGGGTTTCAACACTGTGATGTCTGTGGGGAAGCCTTTGCCAAGGTTGACCCACACACCACTTGTGTTTATTGTCTGGGGGCTGACCACCTCCTGTCAGACTGCCAGGTGTGTAAAAATTTCCCTGCAGCCACCCTGGAAAAGAGATTGGGCCGGCTCAGGGAATGAGAGGCCAAGAAGTCCGCTGACCCGGATGGCCAGCCCGGTCCAGTACCCACTGGACCAGAGGGAGTGCCCTCTGACCAGGGCGAGACTTCCTCGGGCAAAAGGAAGGCTGGTTCAGGGGAACCAGTCTCAGTGAAAAAGACTAAGAAATCAGTAGGTTTGGAGTCAAAATTGTCTCTCCAACTGCTGCAGAAATAGCTAAAGCCATACAGATTGTCTAGTCACTGTCTCAGGGTCCTGCCGAACCACCTACAGTTGGTAAAAGGTTGGTTCGTTCAGTGCCAGTGGTTCAGGAGTATGATGTTGAGGAATTTTATGAACCACAGGAGAGGGAGGGCAATTTGATCATTTCATGTGTGGCTGGGAGGGTCTGGACGTGCCCATTGAACGGACATTTCTCCAGACAGACCTTTAGAATCTCCTCCTATTCTGTCTAGGTCCCTTCTCATTTATGTTTTACAAAAGGTTGCAGAAACCTCCAGCTTCCTTTAGAGGAAGCTGTGGATGAACAAGGAGCCTGATTATGTAGAAATGATGGATATACCAGAGTCTAGGAGGTTGTCTATTCCTTTGCATAAGTCATTTAGGAAGCAAACAACAAAGATTTAAAAATCCTCATTCTGTCCCTCCTGTAGATAAAAAATGGACAGAAGATATACCTTGTCAGGCTCTGATACAGACTTCCTCACTGAGCAGTGTAGTCATGTAGGTGTGGTACAAGCTGCAGCCTGTGACAAGGCTAATATTCCTCTGGCCTCACATCCTCCTGATAAGGATTCCAGGAAGATTGATGCCATGGCGAAAAAAACAGTATATGGCAGCTTCTTTGGGACTCAAGCAGGCAAATTATATGGCTTATGTGGCTAGATATCAGAAATCTAGGTGGGACACAGTATTGCAGTTAGCCAAGCAGGCCCATGGCCAGCTGGCTAGTGAGTTGGAACAGGTGGCTGCTGATGGCATTGAAGCCTCTAAAGTTCAATTTCATACTGCTGTTGATGTTAATGATGTTTCCTCTAGGGTCATGGCCACTTCTGTAGCTTTCCGTGGGTGGCATGGCTCAGATGCACTAATCTGTCCCAAGATACTCAGTCAAGGCTATGGATTTTCCTGTTGTGGGTAATTCTCTGTTTGGGAACAAACAGAAAACTATATGAAAAGATGGATGAATACAGAACTACCTACAAAGTGCCCAGGCTAAGGAGAGGCATGCCACTCCACAGAGGCACGCTCCCAGAGGTAGGGGCAGGCCTTTTACCAATTTCAGGCCTCTCTGCATTTGCACAGAGGGGTTTCTTTAGAGGCAGAGGTAGGCGGGGCACAAGTAAACCGTCCCCTCCCCTCAGCCTAAAAGCTGCCTGTAGCAGGCACCTGATGGGGTGCCCAGGGCCGATCTCCTGTACCAGTGGGGGCAGGTTGGTTTATTTCAGCCAGAACTGGGTGTCCCTAACCTCGGACAGGTGGGTTCTGGAGGTAATAGGCCAGGGTCTGGTTCTCAGCTTCAAACAGTTTCCGAAGATGAGAGCCAGACATTTCCACCTGCAAATCCTTGGAAGCCCTTGCTTTGGAAGCAGAGGTTTCTTCTCTTTTGGACTGCAAAGCAGTAGAAAGGGTCCTCCTTGCCATCAGGGCAAGGGGCTGTACTCAAGATACTTTCTTACCCCAAAAAGACAGGAGAATGGCGTCATTTTAGATTTAAGGTACCTGAACAAGCATCTTTTGAAACCAAAGTTCAAAATGTTAACTCTGACAATGATTTTGCCCTCCCTGAGGCCAGGGACTGGTTAGCTTCCCTGGACCTCAAGGATGCCTATTTTCATGTTCTGATCAGGCCTTCTCACCAAAAAGTACCTCAGGTTGAACTACCCTCAGGCCACTACCAGTTCAGGGCAATGCCCTTGACCTTACCTCTGTGCCAAGGGTATTCACGAAATGTCTAGCTGTGGTAGTGGCTCATTTAAGCGACAAGGGATTGCTGTGTTTCCCTACCTGACTGACTGGCTCATAGTGTGGGTCAGTCCCCAGATCAGGTAAAATCCCACTTGCAAGTCACCCAGCAGCTTCTCACTTCCTGGGATTCCTGCTGAATTTACCAAAGTCAGTTCTCGAACCAGTTCAGGTACTAACTTTCATAGGTGCAGAATTGAACACAAAGTTAGCCAGGGCATTTCTCCCCCCGGAAAGGGTAGACAGACTCATTGCCCTGGCATCCTCCTTTACCCTCGCGGGTCTCTCGACCAGCAAGGCATTTTCTGCAACTCCTAGGGCACATGGCTGCTTCCACAGCTGTAGTGCAAGGAGCAAGATTCCAGATGAGGGACATTCAGTTCCATTTGAGGGCCTATTGGTCTCAAAGGAGGGACCCCTTTCCAAATTGGTTCCAGTGACCCAAACCCTGATCCTGGTCTTACACTGGTGGCAGGATCAAAGCAATCTAAAACAAGGGTTCCTTTCATTCCGTTCCACTCCTCACCCTCACCACGGATGCTTCCCTGTTGGGGTGGGAGCTCACTGGCGACCTGTCCACTCAGAGTGTGGGTCTCCCCAGGAATCTCTGCTCCACATCAATCTTTTGGAACTCAGAGCTGTCCTTTTAGCTCTTCAGGCATTTCAGCTTCTGTCCAGAACAAAGTAGTTCAAGTCAGGACAGACAACACCACAACAATGTGGTACATCAACAAGCAAGGGGCACTTGGTCATCAGCCTTGTGCACCGAAGCAATGAAGTTGTGGTCTCTGGCTTACTCCTGAGACACCTCCCTGATAGCAGTTCACCTTCCAGGGAAGGACAATGTCTGGCAGATGCCCTCAGCAGGATTTCTCAGGGCCATCACGAATGGGCTCTGAATCCTCAGGTGCTAGGGTCAGTCTTTGCCAGATGGGGCACCCTCAGATAGATCTTTCGCAGCCCCAGACAACCAACTTCCTCTGTTTGTTGCAGGCCTCCCAGTGCTGGGATCAGTCCCCTGGCGCCTTTCAGTTGGATTGGAAAGGGAAGTTCCTGTATCGCCCCCCTTTCCCCTTCTTTTCAGGGTACTAGTAAAAATCAGATCTCAGCCCTGCAAGTGATTCTGATTGCTCCAGATTGAGCCAGACAGCCCTGGTACCCACTGCTTCTGTGTCCTTGGCAGTCCACCCTGCCCGAGCTTGCCCAGAGTCCACGACTACTGGCCTGTGCACAAGGGAGAGTGTGGTATCCGGACCTCAAATCCTCCATCTCAAGGCATGGCTCTTGAGGAGTTAGAATTGCTGACTTACACCTTTCTCAAGGTGTTTTGGATATTTTAAAGGCTTCAAGGAAGCCTTCCACTGAACCACTTACAATTCTAAGTGGAAAAGGTTTTCCATCTGGTGCTCTGAGAAGCAGATTATCCCAGAATCTGCTGATCTGCCCATTTACTGGACTATTTGGTCCATTTAAATTCCTTAAGCCTTAGGCCAGCTACCTTAAAGGTTCATCTGGCAGCTGTCTCTGCTTTTCTGTCAGCAGGGAAGCCTGCTTCCTTTTCTTCTCACCCTGTGCTTTCCAAGTTTTTTAAAGGGTTACTTCACACCAACCCTCCTTTTCGAGAACCAGCTCCTGCTTGGGACCTGAATGTTTGCATTTCTCAGTTAATGCAACCCCCCTTTGAGCCTCTGTCCTCAGCAGAGCTCAAGTTTCTGACTTGGAAAACTGTTTTCCTAGTGGCTATCACTTCTGCCAGACGCATAAGTGAACTACAGGCCCTGTCAGTGGAAGAAGATTTTATCTCTTTCCACAGAGATAAGGTAGTCCTCAGGACTAACAGAAAGTTTTTGCCTAAAGTGGTTTCAGATTTCCACCTGAACCAATCCATCTCTCTTCCAGTATTTTTCACTGAGCATTCTTCCTCAGGTGAGAGGAGTCTGCACAGCTTGGACTTCAAAAGAGCCTTAAGCTACTATTTGGAACGCACCAAGGGTCACAGGTTCGAATCCCTCCAACTCTTTCTTACCTATGGCGAGGTTGGCAAAGGGAAACCTGCCACTAAGAGGACAGTTGCAAGGTGGATTGTGTCTTGTATCCAATTTTGTTATCAAAAACTAGGTAGAGAACCCCCCTCAGGACTGAGGGCTCACTCCACCAGGGGTACAGCTGCATCTCTAGCGGCTGCTAGAGATATTCCCATTCTGGAAATCTGCCAAGCTGCTACTTGGAAAACAGTTCACACTTTTACCAAGCATTATTCCCTGGATATTCAGTCCAGGAGAGATGCTCGTTTTGGCACAGCTGTGCTTCAGAGCCTATTTCCTAAGTAGGTTCTGACCCTCCTCCATGGAGGTACTGCTGTGTAATGACCACCCTCTGCATTTAGTCATAATATAGCAAGACTTCATGGTGTTTGAAGAAAAAATTACTCACCTTAGTAATTGCTTTTCTTCTCATGGAGTCTTGCTATTATGATCCACCCTCCCTCCTGCCCCTCTCAGAACTTCTACTTGGGTAGGGGTGGCAAATAGTGCAAGCACTGTGTCATGCCATTTTAGTTCTTCCCTTCACCCCCTTTATTTAGGGTTAGGGAATTAGGTATTTCTGTTTTAAGTAATATGTTGGCCCCCTTCCTGGACTTGAGTCTTGGGGGAAGGGGGGTCTAATAGTGCTTGTTAGGGAGAAACTAATAATACTGTTATTCATTGTTATTATTATTATTGCTGTTTATATTGTTGTTATTCCTACTAGTAGGTAGCCACTTGGCTAGTGTAGAGCTTTCCACACAGACTTGTTGCTTAGTGTTACTCATAAAGATCTGACAGTTTCATTTGAAACTGGCCAGATAAACTTTTGTATAGCGCCCTCGCGCTGTGGAACTCCAGACTCTCTGGAGTTAACTCTTTCCTCTCCGGGGCAGTTCAGCTGCAGTGGCTGACTGCATTTAGTCATAATATAGCAAGACTCCATGAGAAGAAAAGCAATTACTAAGGTGAGTAATTTTTTCTTGCCTCTCGCCATAGAGCAGGCTTCGGGTTAGCTGTCTTGCAAGGCCTCCTATCTTGAGGTTTGTAAGGGGTTTTTGTTACTTCTTTGAGTAGTTCCTCCTCCTGGTGCCTTTCATTTGTTTCAGACTGCTTGGGATTCTGTCCTATATGTAATTACCTACTGCAAGAGCCCTCTCGAAGTAAGATAGTACAGTTACGTAAGAACTTACCGTAACAGTAGATCTTCGAGAGAGGCTCTTGCAGTAGGTAATACCTTCCCGCCCTCCATCCCCCTAGGCTTTTTTAGCTCCTTTTCCATTGAGGGGAATATTCACTTCTCTCTCGTCTGGGCCTTCCGGGCCTGTGGTGGGAAAGAACTGGAAGGCGGGCGTCCGGGACCGCCCCTTTATACTGACGTCGTCTGACGCCGGTCACCTGACATGGGGTGGTCCCCGCCAGGGACTGCTAGCTAGAAATTTTTCCGTGGGGTCCTGCCGCCTGCCGACGTCTGTCCTATATGTAATTACCTACTGCAAGAGCCTCTCTCGAAGATCTACTGTTACGGTAAGTTCTTACGTAACTGTACTTTCTTTTCCCTCCGTTGACTCACCAGCATCGGCCTCACGGTCTCACTCTAGCGAACGACAACTAGAACTTTCAAGTTTTACCTACTAAATGTTGGCATCTCCAACTCCTTCCTCAGAAGGACATCACTCCAAGTGCACCTGCAGCAAACAGATCCCTTTCAAGGATCTACATTCGTCCTGCCTGTGGTGCTTAGGACCGGAACATGACACCAAGGCCTGCTCCTTTTGTCAGGGGTTCAACAGTCTCACCCGGATCCACTGCCAGAAGGCACTTCAGGGGTTCCTCTTGGAAGAAAAGTTAAAAAGCATAGACAAAGACCCTGCCTCCAGAGGTGAGTCTACGTCTAAGTCCCATAAGCACCGGGACAAGCATCGGGAGATGGCAGGTCCAGATCCCCTAACCGGGCCTCGGACTTGCGCACCAGCTCAGGCTCCACGTGCTCAGACCGCTCTCCCTCCAGGGCCTGCTCTGAGCCCCCTCCAGTAAAGGTTAAGTCTTCAGGCAGCACTTCGGCTTCTCTGCATCCCATCAAGACTTCCAGGCTTTCGGCTTCCTCAACACCCTCCCAGGCCTCCTTGAAATCTTCAGACCGTCACCAGTCCAAGTGCTCTTCAAAACAAGCTTCCTCAGAGAGATGCCGGGACTCCGATGCCAGATCGGCCTCCCAGCCTCCTAGGGATCCGGATCCTCCTCCCAGGAAGACTAAGGACCTGACGTCCCTAAAACGGATGACAGACCCGAAGCGGGCTTCCAACCCTCCATCAGTTAAACACCCATCGGACCAGACACCGGCTAAGCACCCAACGTCAGTGAGACGTTCGCCGGAGCAGAAGACTGCCTCCCCGTCACTGGTGGACACCGGTTGCCGGGACTCTACAGAGGAGGACCTGACATTGCCTGATGACCAGGCAGGCGACAATGAGGACATCGGGCTTCCACAGGAGCCTTCGCCAAACCCGGCGACTCCCTCTGACCTGACGTCTGATACCGGCGACAGACCACTGGCGTCAGGTCCGTTGTCCGGTATGAATATTCAAGAGGTCAAAGATCTCTTTACCTTTCGGTGGGACACAATAAAGAAGGATGTGATCCCAGTCTAACCTCCTCCTCCTTCTACTCCCCCTCCTCCATGGCAGGGGCCAGCAGGAAGACCACCGACCCCCAAGGAACCTCCTAGGGGAAGATCCAAAGAACAGAGAAGGCCCCCTTCAAGATCTCCCTCAGGGTCTCCCAGTCCTAAGCGACCCAGATGTCGACGGTCCACTCCGCAGGGGGATGATTCCAGACCTCAGATACCTCCAGGTCTCCTTCTCTGATCAGCATCCCATTACCCGACCCACGAGACCTGCCCAGATCGCCTCCGGATGATCCCTCTTTTTCCGAAATCATGAGGCACATCCAGGAGAACATGGGGTGGGATTCAGAAGATTTCGACCCTGAGAGACAGCACCTAGCTTGTTATCTTCGGCAGAAGGACCCGAAGCCTGTGGTGGTACCACCCTTGGTGGACACCTTCGTGGACATCACCAAGGCTGTGTGTAAGCGTCCGCACTCCACCCCCGCGCTGCTGAAGAAAGCTGACTGCCTGTACAGGGCCCCTGTAGAGGGTCAGTACTTGGCACAACAACCCCTGGCTGTTTCCCTGGTCATTACGGCCTCCCATGATAGGTGTCAACGACCACAACATTGAGTTCACAGCCATCGGACCAGGAAACCAAGCAGTTGGATGCCCTGGGGAGGCGCATGTATGCAGCTGCTACATGCTCCATCAGGTCACTGAGCTATCCGACTCGTATGGTTCAGTTTCAGAATGCCCTGTAGGAACAGGGTCAGGACCTGGTTGACAAACTACCGGATGGCGAGCAGAAGGCAGAGCTTTTGAACCTCCTCCGCACAGGGTCAGACGTAGGGACCCAAGTGTTAAGAGCCACATATGACTCTGCGGACTCGTCTGCCAGAGACGCAGCTTCAGGCGTCTACCTCCGGAGACACTCCTGGCTCCGTGTCTCCGGCTTTACCCCAGACGTACAGAAGAGTATCCTGGACGTCCCATATAATGGAGAGGTCCTGTTTGGTGAACCCTCTGAAAAGGTCATCACCAAGCTTCAGGACGCCGGGAAGGCAGTAAGGACTGTTACAGCAGGAGGTGATCGCGCTTCTGGAGAAGGAAGCTATAGAGCATGTACCAAGGAACCAGAGAGGTGCAGGTTACTATTCCCACTTCTTTCTGGTTCCCAAAAAGACAGGGGACCTCCATCCGATACTGGATCTCAGCGATCTCAATGCTTTGGTCCTTTACAAACGCTTCTGCATGGTGACCCTTCCTGGTTTGATACCCATTCTCAAGCAGGGCGCCTTCCTAGTGTCCTTGGACATGCAGGATGCCTACCTGCACATACCCATTGCTCGAGCACACAGGAAGTTCTTGCGCTTTGAATTTCTAGGTCACCATTATCATTTCTGAGCCCTCCCTTTTGGACCGTCATCGGCACCTCAGGTGTTTGCGAAGTACATGGCAGTGGTAGTGGCGGCTCTAAGGAGACGAGGCCACTACATGTTCCCCTACCTGGACGACTGGCTCCTCATCTCACCCTCTTGGGAGGCTCTGATGTCCGCAATTCACTGTAGTCAGTCCCTGTTCGGGACGTTGGGCATCATTATCAATCAGGAGAAGTCATACCTGGTTCCGTCACAGACTCTGCAGTTCATAGGCGCAGTTCTGGACACCATCCAGGGGAGAGCTTTTCTGCCCCAGGACTGAGTGGAACACATCAGATCCCTCATCAGGGACATCTTGACAAAGAAGACTGTCCCAGCCAGACTGGTCCTTTGCCTGCTCGGACACATGGCTGCGGCCATTGCAACAGTCCCTCTATCCCGTCTCGACATGCGGGTGACCCAGTGGATGTTCAGTGGTTCAATGGGATCAGAAGCAAGACCATCTGCAGCTTCCAATTTGGATCACAAATGCCGTAATCCGGGATTGGTAGTGGTGGCTAGATTCACAGAACCTGTCGGTGGGGGTCCCCTTCATTGCGCTGTCTCCAATTATGACGCTGTCCACGGACGCCTCAGGGTTTGGTTGGGGAGCACACTTCGACAGGGTCAGGTCTCAGGGTTCGTGGGCACCCCAAGAAGCTTATCTCCACATAAATATTTTGGAAATGAGAGCAGTTCTTTATGCCCTGCAGGCCTTCCAGTCGGAGATGCCACCGGGTACTCTCCTGTTACAAAGAGTCAATACCGCGGTAATGCATTACCTCAACAAACAAGGAGGCACCCATTCCTACCCGTTTTGCAGGGAGGCCATGCGGGTGTGGGATTGGGTTCTACAGCACGGCACAATCCTCATTGCTGTTCATGTCCCAGGAGTGGACAACGTCATCGCAGACAGCCTGAGCCGCTCTCAGGCCAGAGTCCACGAGTGGAAACTACTCCAGAAGGTAGTAGAGGATCTGTTTCACAGATGGGACACACCAGAGTTAGACCTTTTCGCGTCCCCATCCAATGCAAAACTGCCCAATTTCTGCTCGCTAGATCCAGGGCCTGGTGTTTTCTGGTGAGACACGTTGTCCCTCTCTTGGATGGGCAGATTCCTCTATGCTTTTCCTCCCTTCCCGTTGATCCAGAGGGTCCTTTTGAAACTCCGAAGAGAGCAGGCGACACTGATATTTATCGCGCCTTTTTGGCCCAGACAGATTTGGTTCCCTCTGCTACATCAGCTGTCCCAGGAACCTCCGGTGCCACGGCCAGTCAGCTCTCACTTATTGTCCCAGGAGGCAGGTTCTTTGGTCCGTCCGGACCTTCGCTTTCTGAACCTGCACGCCTGGCTCCTAGATACATAGCTATCATGCGGTACAGGGTCTCGCAAGAGGTAGCAGATGTTCTAGCGGCTGCTAGAAAACTGGCCACTCGTGCCACAAAATGGCACTGATTTTGCCTCTGGGCTCAAGCACGAGGACTTTCCCCGATGGATTGTCCAGAAAGGTCAGTCCTGGACTACCTCCTGTCTCTCTTCTAGGCAGGCTTGGCCTACTCCTCTACTAAAATACACCTGTGTGCCATCTCGGCCCATCATACACCTATAAGCCGACATCCCATAACTCAGCTGGACACAGCACGAGCCTTCCTGAGAGGTGTTCTCCACCTTAGACCTCCGATCAGGGATCCTAGTCCTCCATGGGATTTACCCTTTGTCCTGGAGCAGCTCACGCTGCCACCTTTTGAACCAGCCGCGGATTGCGAGCTACGTCTCCTGATATGGAAGACGTTATTTTTAGTTGCCGTTACTTCGGCCAGAAGGATTTCTGAACTTCACGCATTGATGTGCAAAGAACCTTATTTGTTTTTTCACCATGACAGGGTGTTCCTAAGGACAAATCCAAAGTTTCTACCTAAGGTGGTCTCAGCTCTCACCCTCAATCAGGATATCGACGTACCACTGTATTTTGCTAAATACTTCAATAGAGGAAAGGCCCTGTTGCACACTCTAGATGTGCATAGGTGTCTTAAGATACTACCTGATCAGAACCAGGCACCACCGTAAATCTGATCAGCTTTTCGTCTCCTTCGCCCTTAGGATGATGGGAGCTCCAGTTTCTAAACAATCACTGTCCAGGTGGCTCATCCATTGTATCGCGTTCTGTTACCAGAAACGTAACAAACCTTTACCGGGCTCTGTTACGGGTCATTCCACAAGGGGGGTGGCTACCTCCTTTGTGGCCATGAAGAACGTGTCCACTTCTGCCATCTGCGCAGCAGCTACTTGGAGCACCGTGCACACCTTTATCAGGCATTATAGCCTCGACATTGCATCACGGCGAAGAGCTGGTTTTGGTCTAGCAGTCCTTCAGGGACTCCTATTCTAGGCTTCAGTCCAACTCGCGATCTCTACCTAGCCCCCTCCCACCTGCGAGGGATTTTCAGTATTGCTTGGGAATCAGTCCTAATTGTGTAACCTGCTGCAAGAGCTGTTTCTCGAAGTAAGATAGTACAGTTACGTAAGAACTTACCATAACAGTAGATCTTCGGGAACAGCTGTTGCAGCAGGTAGTTTCCCTTCCACCATCCCCTCTGGAGGTAGAGTTGGTCCGATATCTCTTTTCTGGGATTAGGTGTTTCTAACACCGCTCTGAATACCTTTTGGTGGTGGATCCTCAGTCTTCGCTTCTGATGTCATCTAGCGGCCGGGAGTCTCCGGCGGGAGAACTGGGGATTCTGGGGGACCGGCCCCCTTTTATATGATGCCTGATGTCGGGGGTGGTCCCCGCTGAATACTGCTAGCTAGAAAATTTCCGTGGGGTCCTGGTGCCTGCCGGCTTCAGTCCTAATGGTGTAACCTGCTGCAAGAGCTGTTCTTAAAGATCTACTGTTATGGTAAGTTCTTACATAACTGTATTTCCTTCAAGGTGAGCCAGCTCCTCATTTTGGGAAAACCTGGTACTCTGGCCCATAAGTGGGAATGAATGGTGAAGAGTGATTTTTGGAAGATATTATGTACTCACCGTAATTGTTGACCTTCCAGAATATCTTCACCATTCATTCACATGCCCGCCCACCATCCTCCGGTCAGATAAGAGCCAGGGCTTCTGGGCTGCTCACTCTTGTGTGCCACGGCCCACTGGCATCCTTCTTGTCTCTCCATATTGGAGGATGTTTTTCCCCTCCATTTTTTGAGGGTGGAATGTTTTCTGTTTTCAACAAAAAATGGGTTGAGGGCCCCCATAGCTCTTTTCCCACCCCACCCCCCAAAAATTAAAGGGCATGTCCCCTCAACCTTTTTTCCTGTTTGCCAGTGTAGTGTGTAGGCATGAAAAATGATTCTCTTGCAACACCGTAATTTCTGTTCGGCTGTGGTGTGAAAACCTGTTTGATGCCATTGCAAAGGACATGACCTCACTCATAAAAGGAAACATGGGAGTCAATAACACGTATTTGTACATCAAAGGGACTGGGCGTAAAGAAAGAGCACATAGGAATTCATCAGTTGAATAATAAAACTTTACAAGCACCAGCATCCTTCCAACTGTGTTTTTGCAACTCAGACATTTAAAAAAAAAACAGAAAGTATTAAGAAACTTACCTTGAGAAGCTTGATGGCCAGCACAAGACAAGAAAACAAGGACTTTAGAAGACACATAACAGAACTGATTGACAGTAGCACTTTGGCAGACTCCCATGATGCATTGTGTAAGTGGGGTCATGATCTTTGCAATGGTGTCAAACAGGATCTTACTTCGAGAGGGTTCCTGCAGTAGGTCGTCACAGATAGGACTGCATCCTCTGGCGTCAGGACCGCATGACAAACTTTTCCAGCAATGCCTGGCAGGGGACCACCCACCAGACATCACGTGATTTGACTTCAGCTTGACTTATGAAGTAGTGGGCAACTTTCACACCCGCCTCCAGTTCTTTCCTCGCTGTCGACTCATGCAGAGTACCTCAGCGTTACATTTGCCCAGCCAATCACCATTTTTTGCCTGATTTTCGCCAGTTGTTCTATCTCATAATTTTGTTTGTCTCTCCACTACTCAAGTCAAGAAAAGCAGAAGTGCGCGCCCAGATGCCTCATAAGAACGCCCACCGTATGCCTCTTTTGCTTGGGCCCAGACCACGACACCGCGGCCTTCTCCAACTGCCAGCCCTTCAACCAGGCCACTCAGAAAAGGAGACAGCAGACCCTGGAAGCCCTTATTTTGAAGTCTAGAATGGCTTCACTTGAGAAAGAGATGCAGAAGTTGAGGGACACCGCATCTTCCCCTTGTTCAAAGTCCAGAAAGAATAAAAAAGGAAAAGAGAAGCATTGGTAGAAGGAGTGCTCTGAGGATCAGGACCGAGGGGAATCCGGTAGGCCCTTGACCAGTAAGGCCGCTCCCCCGCCGCCTGCCCTCGTGGTTCTCCAGGCCGTGCCCAGGGCTGTTCTAGGTACTGCTACTGCTGCTTTTCTCCCGATCTCCACTCGTAAGTCGTCCACCGGCGAACGTCCGGTTGTTGCCGATAAGTCGGCCCCTGGCTCCTCCGTGGTCTGCCCAGCTGCCGTTAAGCCGAGTCCCCAGGGGTCTGTTGGGACTTGCCCGACCTCTACAGGTAGGTCAGTCGAGGGTTCTTCCCTCCACCACTCAGTAACTTATGTGTCCGATAAGCTGGTCGTCTCTGATGTCTGCCCAGACCCTGCTGTCCTGTCGGGGGCTGACGTCATCTCACCCAACGCCCAGATGAGCACTACTTTGGCTATTAGCCAGTCTTCCTCCCAGGCTTCTCCTGAGTGGGGTCCTTCCCTTCCGCCTTCCCAGGTGGTCCTTCTGGCCCCTGTGGTCACCACCAGTTCGGAGGAGGGGACAGGATCCCTGGAGGTGGTTCTTCCTTCGCCCACCCAGCGTCGATCCCTCAAATGCCTGCAGAAGGCCCCAGACCAGAGGCTCTGACGGCATCCTCCAACGTCTCTATCTCGCTCGCTGGTCCGTCAGACCCTTCGTTAGGTCTCCTCATGTCTGCCCCGCCTCTTCTTTCATCAGAGGCTCTGATGTGTATTTGGTCTACCCCTCTGTCGGGCCCTTACATCTGACTCCGAAGACGTCGTTATTTTAGTCGGTTCTGATGTTGCCTACCTACACGACAGCTGTTCTGACAATGATTCCCCTGATATCAGCTCCTCTGACGTAAGGAATGCCCCTGCAGGGATTCGCGCTTTGATCCTCTCTGCCTCATGTTTCAGGCTTCTTCTCTCATAGCTCGATGTCCGCCTACCCTCTGTCGGGTCCTGCGTCAGACTTCCTGTATTCGGGGTACCACGATTCCGGGCACCCCTCCTATCAGGGCTACCTCCATCATACTTTTCATGGGCAGGGTGCTTCGGGCTACCACTATCCACCTGCCCATGTTCCTCCTCCACCCACTCCTGCTCCTCAGCAGGATTTTCAGACCTTAATTCATTCATGGTGGAAGGAGGTCAGGTCTGAGCTTGTGTCTGATCTAGAGAAATGTCTGCCAGTCCCAGTGGTTACCCCTCCCCCACGGTCTTTATCACCCATCAGTGTGGTGCGCTCGATGGTGCATGTGTCGGGGACCCATCCTAAGGTGGTCATTCTCCCTGATTTTGTACCCCCTGAGGACGATTCTGGGGGAGAGTCCCCGGAGGATTCTTCAGACGAACATTGCTCCATGGCCAGAGGGAAGGATTCTCCCAAGTCTCCCCCTGAGGATCCTTCCTTTACTGAGGTCTTGCAGATTATCCAGCAGTCCAGTGGCTGGAATACAGAGGAGCTGGACCCTAAGAGGAAGCGCCTCATGGAACATTTAGATATGGAGACAGCTTCCCTGATCCCCGTACCTCCGTGGACGGCGCCTCATGAAGACCTCACCAGTACCATCTGACAGCTGCCGCATTCCAGCCCGGCAGTCCTCAAGAAGGCAGACCGGATCTGCCACGCTCTGGAGGGAGTTTTCTTCCTGGACACTCATCCCAAGGCTGATTCGGTCATCATTGCTGGGGCCCACGACCATTCGGCTACTCTGAAACATATGAGCACTTCTCCTCCAGATAAGGAGTCTCGGCAGCTGGATCAGTATGGAAAAAAAATTTACTCTTCGGCCACGTGCGCTTTCACCCCTCCCCCAGTTATGTAGCGCACATGGTGTCTTTCCAGAAGGCGACTATGGCCAAGCTTGAGTCCCATGTCCAAGCCTTGGAGTCTTCGCAGCTCAAGGAGTTGTTGGTCAAAGACCTGCGCTTATCAAAAATTTCATGCCGCCATGCGCTCAGAGATACCTACGACACTGTGGATGTAGTAGCCTGCTCCTCCGCCACAGCGGTGTCCCTCAGACGACACACCTGGCTTCGCATTTCTGGCCTCTCTAACGACCTCCAGGCTGCGATCTAGGATGCCCCTTTTAGAGGCTTTGTACTTTTTGGAGGCGACACCAAAAACATTATCATGGTCCTTCAGGACAGCAGCCAAGCCCTGAAGTCTGTGAGGTCCATGTACTGATCAGGAACCCAGAGAAAACAGCCCTTCCAGAGACAGACCAAAAGGCAGGGTAAACAACCCTTCGCTCAACAACAGGGAAAAAGAAAGGCCACAGGCCCCCTTTCTTGTCCCCCTGCCACAAAATCTCAACGAGGATCCAGGGGACCTCCTCCTCCTCAACCCTCCTCTTCCTGACTGGCTACCACCTCCCCCTCCTCTGCGTGCGAACAAGGAGCTGGTGGGAGGAAGATTCGCCCTCCATGTGCAGGAATGGAGGGATGTCACATCAGATGTATGGGTTCTGCAGCATGTTTCAACAGGGCACACTTTGGAGTTTCTGGAGATCCCCCCAGGTCGCTCATCTTACTCTCCTCATCAGACTCCTCTAGTCGGGGAGGAAATCAGGTCTCTAAGCCAGAAGGCATCCATAGAGCCTGTCCCTCTGCCTCAAAGAGAGAAGGGATTCTATTCTTATTTTTTCCTGATCCCGAAAAAGACAGGTGACCTCAGACCTATCCTAGATCTCAGCAGCCTAAACCTTTTTGTGGAATACAAAAGGTTTTGCATGCTGACGCTGCAGTCTCTCCTGCCCCTTCTGCAGGAGAATCATTGGCTTTGTGCACTGCACATGCAGGAGGCTTACCTGCATATCCCAGTGTTCCCGGGCCACCACCGCTTCCTGCATTTCTGCTTTCAAGAGGAGCACTACCAGTTCACAGCCCTCCCCTTTGGGCTTTCCTCGGCACCTCAGGTTTTTACCTAGTACCTTGCAGTGATGGTAGCAGCCTTACGCCGTCAGGGGATAGCAGTTTTTCCTTACCTGGATGACTGGCTGTTGACAGCTCCGTCCAGGGACAGACTCCTGGAAGCTCTCTCATGCATGTTGGACCTTTTTTCACACCTGGGTATCGCAGTCAAATTCCCAAAGTCAACTATTATCCCTTTCCAGAACCTTCAGTTCATTGGAGTCATTTTGGACACAGTCCAGTGCAAAGCCTTCCTCTCTCTGGACAGGGTGAAGACCATTAAAGAGCAGGTCATTGTTCTGATCTCTTCCAGATACCTTCTAGACAGAGTGTGATTGCGCCTCTTGGGCCTGATGGCAGCCTCCATCTCCACGGTCCTGTTTGCCAGGTTGCATATGAGAATCACCCAGTGGACCCTGCGGGTCCAGTGGGATCAACGCTTGGAAGACCTGGACCATCCGGTTTTAGTCTTCAACGCAGTCCAGAAGGATCTGCTCTGGTGGTTAGATCCTCTGAACTTTTCGCGGGGCCTTCCATTCAGAAGTTCCCCACTGCCTTGGACTCTCACCACAGATGTGTCTTGTCTGGGTTGGGGAGTCCACCTAGGGGACCACCATTCCCAGGGATCGTGGTCCCAATCGGAGATGGATCTCCACATCAGTATTCTGAAGATGAGGGCAGTTCTTTATGCTCTCCAGGCCTTTCAGTCCATTCTGGCAAAAGGATCACTGCTAGTCCAGATGGACAATGTGTCAGTAGTTTGGTACATCAACAGACAGGGAGGCGCCCGATTGTACCCCCATACAGGGAGGTGATGCGAGTGTTGAACTGGGCAATTCAGCACGGTCTGTTTCTCACTGCCGTGCACGTTCCAGGAGTTCTAAACATCCTGGCAGACAACCTCAGTCGGACCTCGTACCTCACCCACGAATGGTAACTCAGTCATGAAGTAGCAGGTTCTCTATTTCTGAGATGGGGTCGCCCAGACTTGGATCTGTTTGCCTCCCCATTCAACGCAAAGCTTCACAGCTTTTGCTCGCTTGTTCCAGAGCGTGGTGCTTTCTGACACGATGTGTTGTCACTTTGTTGGACAAGGAGGTCCTTGAACGCCTTCCCTCCCTTTCCCATTCTTCAGAGGGTTCTCCTAAGCTCCAGGCAGAGGGAGCCCAGATGATCCTAATTGCTCCCCTCTGGCCAAGCCAAATCTGGTTTCCACTTCAGCAGCAGCTCTCAGCGGAACCTCCAGTTTCTCTTCCTTTCAAACACAACCTGCTGACCCAGGATCAAGGCAGGTTAGTGCACCCCAGGCTCAGGACCCTGCATCTTCATGTGTGGCTCCTACACACATAATTAAGTCTCAATTTGGGGTCTCAAATGAGGTCGCTCAGGTCCTGGTAGAGGCCAGGAAGCCCTCTACCAGATTGACATATGCTATGAAATGGAAGCGTTTTTCCATTTTGGAGACGCCTAATGGCTGGGACCCCTTTATATACTTGACTGCACAGATTATGGCATATCTTTTACACCTGTCTGATTCAGGTCTTTCACACTCTCCCTCAAGGTCCTTCTGTCGGCCATTTCAGCCTATGAAGATTTGGTAGGGGGGAAAGGGATTCTCCATCTTAAACCCCCTATCCGTAACCCTACACCCCCTTGGGATTTAAATTTTAGGATTGAGAAGCTTATGCTTCCCCCTTTTGAACCAGCGATGAGCTGTGACATGCGCCATCTCTCATGGAAGGTGCTGTTTTTGGTTGCCATTACTTCTGCTCGAAGAATTTCCGAGCTTCAGGCCCTGATGTGTAAGGAGCCTTATTTGATTTTTCATAAGGACTGGGCGGTCCCATGAACAAAACCTAAGTTTCCTTCCCAGGGTGGTTTCAGAGTTCACCCTCAATCAGACAGTCACACTTCCGGTGTATTACCCTAACCATTCTAACAAAGATGAGGCTCTTCCTCACACACCGGATGTACACAGGATTCTGAGATGCTATGTCCACAGGACTAAAAGCTACAGAAAGTCTGACCAGCTTTTCATTTCCCTTGTCCCCAAATCTGTGGGTTCAGCGGTGTCTAAGCAGTGCTTATCCCAATGGCTCGCTAACTGCATTCACTTCTGTTATCAGAAGTATGACAAATCTCTGCCGGGGGAGGTCAGAGGTCATTCCACTCGAGGCATGGCGGCATCCACAGCCTTTTTGAGAAACGTTTCTGCAGCGGAGATTTGTGTAGCAGCTACCTGGAGTTCAGTCCATACTTTCACGAAGCATTACAGTCTGAACATTGCCTCTAGGCGTTGGGCCGGGTTTGGTCTCATCGTTCTGCAGGGCCTATTGTCCTAAGGCCAGTCCCGTTATATTACTTCGGTTGCTCCTTCTCCTCCCATGACTCTCTCTGTCTCTTTATGAATGACTGCTTGGGATTCAGTGCTACCTGTGATGACCTACTGCAGGAACCCTCTCGAAGTAAGATATTACAGTTACGTAAGAACTTACCATAACAGTAGATCTTCGAGAGAGGTTCCTGCAGTAGGTCACATTTTACCTCCCACCTTTCCCCAGTTTTTGCATTTCTTTCAGCATTTTTCTGAACTGAGCTCCAGGATGCCATCCTTTCTCCTGTCTCATCCTACTTGGATCTCCAGCGGGAGAACTGGAGGGCAGGCATGGGGACCTCCCACTATATATAGGGTCATGCTGACATCCGTCATGTGACATCTGTTGGGTGGTTCCCTCGCCATGCATTGCTGGAAAAGTTTGCTGTAACTGTAATTTTTCACACCAGGGCAGTACAGAGTGAAGTAACTTCATTTAGATTTCAATTAGAATGAAATTAGGGGGGTGTAAGAAAAGGAATCATTGTTCATGGCTACAAACTACACAGGTGTACAGAAAATAGACTGGGGGGGACTTTCCTTCTAATAACAAATTCTGTGGGGAGTTTACTCGCCCTACTTACTTCCTTAACTGCTCCTCCATCTCCCTTCTAAGGGATATCTCTTGGGGTATGTCCCTGTTCTAACTCCAGTAATGCTCAGAATATTCCTAACTTTATGCAGTAAGCCTGAAGGGTTGGACTGCCCGGAGAGATAACACACATACAAATGACAGAACACTTTGCACGTGAGCATCTTTCAGACACTGCCTCTACTAACTGCCTGTGTTCTAACCTCTTCAGATTTTTCTCTCTGCCTGAAAAGTCTGGTCGCTTGGAGTTTCGTTCGTTCACTTTCTCCTGCATGAAGAAGACTTCAAATACTACTTATAAGTATATTTTGTTTTCATTTACTGCCTCTACTATTTGTTTTGTGTTATTAATCTAGTTTATGCTTACATTTGTTATTTTTCCCTGTTCCTCTCGGTTCAGTATAACCATGGGGGAACCGAGTTAGTTTCTGTTAAAATCGGGGTTCTCTGATTAAAGAACCGCCTTAGTTATATATTTAAAACTTGTTTGATTTTATTTTTTTGTAACCGATAATCCTCAGTTACCAGGACTACTAACCCAGTTCCATACCACTACATCGCTTCGGTTCCTTCTTGGTTCTGAAACTGATCATTTAAAAAAAAAAAAAAAAAAAAAGCTTTTGTTATTTAGCGGTTGGGTTTTTTCTCCATTTTTACATCATGTCTGAGAAACCCAAAAAGTGAACCCAGATTCAAGAACTGTTCCCAGTGTGGGGAAGTATTTGCTAAAGCAGATAAACACACTTTATGTGTAATATGTTTGGGTTTTGACCATCTTTAAAAGGAATGTGAAGTGTGTAAAACATTCCCAGATAAAACATTGGAAAAACACCTTGAAAGGCTCAAGAAAAAGTTTGCTAAGGGTCCCTCTGGCTCTGACCAGCTGATACCCCAAGATTCTGTGGCTGAACCTACATCTGCTTCTGTGCCTGCCCCTGAGATGGGTGAAAAGGGCACAAAACAAACTAATGAACTGGCTTACTCCCTGGTTCCTTCTAAAAAAAAGTAAAAAGTTAAAGCACACAGAACCCTCGCCTGCCAAACCGGGGACTTCTGTGCCTGCTATGCCTGTACCAACGACCCAAGAAATTGCTCAGGCCTTTAAAATAATTCAATATTTACAGGCAGTAGTTCCTCCTCAGCAGCCTCCTGCCTCTCCCCAGGGTCCCCCAGGCTGGCAGCAGTGTGCATCCACCCCTCTCAAGACAGAGGGGATCAGTTTGATGATAATGATTACAGTGATGAGGAGGGACCAATCGAACCAGAAGAGGACTTTGGTTCACCTCCAAGGGTGATTGAAGATTTTCCATCCCACTATACTTTTATAAGGAGGATGACAGATGCAATAGACATCTCCACTACTGAACATGTTGAGGATGAAGAGGAAGTAGAGTACTTAGAAGATGATGGGGCTGGCACCCACAAAGGCCCTTCTCCTACCGGTGTACAAATTCTTTAAGAAGGACGCCTTAAAGATTCTCCAAACACTGAATTCCACTCCTCTCATACACAGGAGGATGGACAGAAAATACCAATTGGAGAGGGAGGGAGCTGACTTTCTCTTCTCCCATCCAGATCACCAGGGGGTTATTCAGCAAGCTGCTTGCAACGAGGCCAGGGTCCCTCTGTCCTCACATCCTCCGGACAAGGACTCCAGAAAGATTGACAGCATGGCCAAAAAAGGGTACCTGTCAGCTTCTCTGGCTATGCGTCAGGCTACCTTCCAGGCATATGCTGCCCAGTATCAAAAGTCACTGTGGCAGTCATTCTTGGCTATGTCTCAGAAAGCTCCCTTGCCCTTGTCAGACGACCTGGCTGAAACTGCCAGATTTGGGTTAGGGTAGCTAAGTACCAATTCCAAATGGCTGCTGACACCAATGACACTGCAACCAGATGGATGGCGAATATGGTGGCACAGAAGAGGTTTACATGGCTCAGGGCCACAAACCCTTACTCAAGATACCCAGTCCAAGGCCTTGGATTTTCCTCTAGAGGGGAATTCCTTTTTTGGGGAGTCCACTGTGGCATACATGAAGAAGGTGGATGGGTATAAGTCCACTTACAGAAGCAATTCTGTCAAGGAGAGAGCTTCACCATCCACCAGGCCTTATGGATGGGCGAGGCCGGGGCAGGTCCTTTTATAACAGGCCCTTCTTTCAGCCAGTGGCTTTACCCCAGTACCAGCAGTATCCACAGCAGGGATATTCCAGGGGCAGGGGAAGAAGGGTCTCGAGGTGAGGGTCTCGAGCTCAGCCTCAGCCACAATCAAATCAGACCCCCTGAGCCACAGGCCACTTCCTCCTTACCTGTAGGAGGCAGACTGTCTCTCTTCCTCCATGCTTGGCCAAACACCACCACAGACAAATGGGTTCTGGAGGTACTGCGTCAGGGTCTGTCTCTGGAATTCAAATCCCCTTCTTCTCAAAAAATTAGAGTATTCAGCTCTCCCTCTCTAGCAGAAAAAACACTGCTAGAGTCACATCAGGATAAGGACAAAAAGGCCAGTAAGGTGGAGGGGATGGATGATGCTATCTCCACCGGAAGGGTGTGGGTAGCCCTCAAGGCCCTAAAGAAAGATAAATCTCCTGGGCTGGATGGCATTCATCCAAGAGTACTATGGGAATTGGCGGACATACTGGCTGCACCCCTTGCAGAGCTCTTCAACAGGTCGCTTGAGACAGGGAGGGTAGCTAGGGATTGGCGAGAGGCACATGTGGTGCCAATCCATAAAGGGGAGGGGTCGAGGGAAGTACCAGGTAACTATAGACCCATCAGTTTGACCTTGGTGGTACGAAAATTAATGGACAGCACACTAAAGGAATGATTGGGGGTATACTTGGAGGAGGTGGGAGGTCTGGATAGTCGGCAACATGGGTTTGTGCCAGGTAGATCATGTCAGACCAATCTTGTGGAGTTTTACGAATGGGTAACATCAGAATTAGACAGGGGAAAGCCTGTGAATGTCTTATTCTTGGACTTCAGCAAGGCGTTTGACTCTGTCCCCCACAATGGTCTGGTGGAGAAACTGACGGGGTTGGGAGTAGGCCCTTTGATGGTCAGATGGATTCAAAACTGGCTAGCTGGATGTACCCAGAGAGTAGTGGTCGGTGGGGAGCTCTCGAACCCTAGAGAGGTCAGTAGTGGGGTACCGCTGGGCTCGGTCCTGAGTCCGATCCTGTTTAATGCATACTTATCGGACATCAGGGAGGGTATAGGGTGTGAAATGAGTCTCTTCGCTGATGACTCCAAGATGGGAGCAGTAGTTGAGGGGGAAGAGGGGAGGTTGGCCCTGCAAGGGGACCTGGACACCCTGGAAAGCTGGGCTCACACATGGAAATTAAATTTCAGTATCACCAAGTGCAAGGTATTACATGTTGGGCGGAGAAACCCTAAACACAGGTACACCCTGGGAGGGGAGGCGCTGGAGGCCTCAACAGGGGAAAAAGACCTAGGGGTCATGGTGGATGCATGTATGAATAACTCTGAGCAGCGCAGGACAGCGGCTAGCAAGGCAAACAGGATGCTGGGATGCATCGTAAGGGGGATCACCTCTAGGAGCAGGGAAGTGATTCTGCTGCTGTACAATGGACTGGTTAGACCACACCTTGAGTACTGTGTACAGTACTGGAGACCAAACTTGAAGAGGGACATACAGCTCCTGGAAAGGGTACAGAGGAGGGCAACTAAGATGATACGAGGACTAGGGGATTTGACGTATGAGGACAGACTTGAGGAGCTCTGCCAGTTTTCATTGGAGGAGAGGCTAGATGGGGGGCATAATTGAGGTCTTCAAGTACCTCAAGGGAATAAATAGGGTAAACATGGAGGGGATCTTTAGACAAAAGCAGGGAGGTATCACCAGAGGGCATGGTTTGAAGTTGGAAGGTGGAAGGGTGAGGGTGGAAAAGAGGAGGAGGTTTTTCACTGAGAGGGTGGTGGACCCTTGGAATGTGCTGCCTGGAGAGCTGGTTCAGAGATCCACAGTGAAGGGGCTTCAAGAGAGGGTGGGACAGACACAGAAAGCAGATGTATCAGATGATGGCCTGGCCCAGGGGGGTGGGGATGGATGATAGGGGTTTCTGGAACACAAAGGGGGTGGAGGGCCTCGGCACCCAACTAGGGATCTGAGGTTCGAGCAGGCTCGATGGACCATAAGGCCTAATCTGCCGGCAATTAGTGTGTTAGTCAGAGGTTCAAAACCTGCTGCAGCTGAAAGCAGTAGAAGCAGTTCCAAAGTCTCTGACGGGAAGGGGTTTTTATTGCAGATACTTCCTAACCACAAAGAAAAGTGGGGGAGTGGTGGCCTATACTGGATCTCAGAGCTTTAAACAAGCACCTGAAAAAACAAAAGTTAAAAATGGTAACTTTAGCTGTGATTTTGCCAATGCTCCAAAAGGGAGACTGGCTGGCATCACTGGACTTAAAGGATACCTATCTCCACACCCTCGTAAGGGATTCTTACTGGAGATATCTTAGATTCAGACTCCCTTCAGGCCACTACTAGTTTTCAGCCCTACCTTTTGGCCCCAAGGGTATTCATAAAATGTTTTGCTGCTGTAGTAGCACATCTTCGGAGACAAGGTATCACTGTTTCCATTATATGGACGACTGGTTAGTGGTGGGAAAATCCCCACTGCGGGTACAGCAGGATTTAAAAGTCACCCAGGACCTTCTAGAGTCTCTGGGGTTTCTGATCAATCACAAAAAGTCTGCCTTCATCCCTACACAGTGTGTTGCAGTTCATAGGAGCAGAAATAAACACCTTACAGGCCAGAGCCTATCTGCCTCTGGAGAGAGTACAAAGCTTTCAGTCAGTGGCAAATTCCTTCAGGTTACACAAACCAAAAACTGCAAGACAGTTTCTCCAGCTACTGGGCCACATGGCTGCTTCCATAGGCACAGTGCTGGGTTCCAGATTCCACATGAGGAACATCCAGTTCCACCTCAGGGCTCATTGATGTCAGAAAAAAGACCCTTTGCAAAACTCATTCCAGTAACAAGGGCACTGTTACAGGTCCTCTTGTGGTGGAAAGAGGAATCAAACTTAAGACAGGGAATTCCTTTTCAGAAGGAGAATCCCTCAGTAGTTCTCACAACAGATGCATCCCTATTGGGCTGGGGCGCCCATCTAGGGCAGCACACCACCCAGGGCACCTGGTCAGCTGCAGAGTCCCTTCATCATATAAACTTGCTGGAACTCAGAGCAGTTTTGCTAGCTCTAAGAGCTTTCACTCCTCTAGTACAGGCCAAGGTGGTACAGATCAGAACAGACAATACCACCACAGTGTATTACATAAACAAGCATGGAGGCTCCAGGTCAGGCCTCCTTTGCACAGAAGCTATTCAAATCTGGACTCTTGCTTATTCTCTGGGAATATTCCTGCAGGCAATCCACTTGCCAGGGAAAGACAACATCCTGGCAGATGCCTTGAGTCGAATCAATCAGGCCCATCACAAATGGACCCTGATCAGACAGGTGGTACAGGTTATTTTCAGAAGGTGGGGTACTCCACAAGTAGATTTATTCGCATCCCACCGGAACCACCACTACCCTCAGTATTGTTGTAGACCACGGCACACTCCCTCTGGATGCCCTGACCCTAGATTGGTCAGGGAGGTTCCTGTATGCTTTTCCTCCTTTTCCTCTGGTTCACAGGGTACTGCTCAAGCTCAGGTCCATTGCAGCATCACTGATCTTGATAGCTCCAGATTGGCCAAGGCAGCCATGGTACTCTCTTCTGCTCTCCATGTCTGTCACAAAACCATTACACCTCCCTCGGAGGCACAACCTACTGACTTCCAGTCAGGGAACTCTGTTGTATCCGAATCTCAAATCAACCTCAAGTCTTGGCTCTTGAGAACATAGAATATGCTAAATTTAACCTCTCTGAATCTGTGTTAGGCATCTTAAGAGCTTACAGAAAACCTTCTACTACGAAAACCTATTCTTCTAAATGGAAAATATTTTCTATTTGGTGCTCAAGTAAATCTCTGATACCAGGCCAAGCTGGAGTTCCAGTTGTCCTGGGTTATCTCTCCCATTTACATTCCTCTGGCTTGCAATCCAGTTCCTTGACGGTTCATCTGCAGCTGTGTCCACCTACCTTTCTGCTGGGGCAAGGGTAACATTAGCTTCGGATCCTATTTTTAAAAGATTCTTCAAAGGCCTGAATAATTTGCATCCCCTCACAAGACACCAGTGCCAGCTTGGGATTTCAATGTGTGTATAGCTAAACTCATGGGCTCCCACTTTGAACCCATGGCTACAGCTCATCTAAAATGTGTCACTTGGAAAACACTTTTTCTCATGACAGTGACTTCTGCATGAAGGATTAGTGAGCTTCAGGCTCTCTGTATAGATCAGGACTATATCTCCTTTCATAGGGATAAGGTAGTCCTTAGAGCAAGCAGAAAATTTCTTTTCAAGGTGATCTCTGACTTCCACTTAAACCAGTCCATCACTCTCCCTGTGTTTTTCACTGATCATACTACCTGTGGTGAAAGAAGACTCCACAGTGTGGCTGTAAAAAGGGCTCTCAGTTACTACAGGACAGAAAACAGTTGTTACTGACCTATGGGGATGTAGGAAAAGGTAATCCAGCCTCTAAAGGTCCATTTCTTGCTGGATTGTCCGGTGTATCCAGTTCTGTTACACAAAAGCTGGTAAGGATCCCCATCAGGATTGAGGGCCCATTCTACAAGAGGGACAGCTGCTACCTTAGCAGCTGCAAGAGATGTTCCACGAGTGGATATTTGTAAAGCAGCTACATGGAAGACAGTACACACTTTTACAAAGCATTGCTATCTGGATATTCTGTCTAGGAGTGATGCTAGGTTTGGCACAGCAGTCCTGTAAAGTCTGTTTCCAAAATAAGTTCTGTGTCCACCTCCAGTGATACTGCTTGGTGGTCTTCATAAACTTAGAAATATTCTGAGCATTACTGGGGTTAGAAGAAAAAATTACTTACCATAGTAATCTTTTCTACCCAGTGATGCTCAGATATTCATAACTTCCCTCCCTACCTCCCCTTCCAGAACTTCAGCCCCTGCACTCCGCATGCTAGTGCCATTATCACTATACCCCCTTGGAGTGTTTTTACCCTGCATCTTTCAATAGTTAAGGTGAACATGGTTCATTGTATTCCTACCTTTTTTGGTATCTCTCTGGCATTTTGTTCTAACTTTGTTGAATTGTTGATCTCTCCAGTTGGAGTTTTGTTTTTACAAATTTATATTCTAGGGACGTGGGTATGTTGTTCAATCCACACTGTCTGGCAGGTTCCTTGCCGCTTTAAGATGGACCAGTAAGGAAGATGCCAAATAGTGTGGATGAACAACATATACCACTCCTATAACTCCTGTTACAGGTGAGTAACCTGTATTTATTGGGAAAACCCCAATTTTAATAATAAAATTATAGTACTGTATTAGTCTGGGCCGACTTTCCGGGCTCCTTTATAAAATCTGAAGAGGTTAGAACACAGGCAGTTAGTAGAAGCAGTGTTTGAAAGATGCTCACGTGCAAAGTGTTCCATCATTTGCATGTGTTCTGTCTCTCCGGGCAGTCCAACCCTTCAGGCTTACTGCATAAAGTTATGAATATCTGAGCATCACTGGGAAGAAAGATTACTATGGTAAGTAATTTTTTCTTGTTGCTGCTTGCAACATTGGCTTCACCTTGTCCATACCTCTAAAGTTTGTGCCATGTGGAAACTACTTGGCACTTGTAACTGTGTTCTGGGATTTCCTGTATTACAGGGAGAGGCAGGTGTAATTGGATTTCTAGGGACGTGGATATGTTCATCCAAATTTCTCGGCATGTCCCTTTCCCCTTTAAGGATCACCAGAAGGTCTTCAAGCTGGCTCCTCCCACCCACCTGGGTGGTATAGCCCTCAGATCTGCCCCATGATGCCAGAGCTTCCTTTCCGCTGGAAGATTCAGGTTGCTTCCTCTTTGCTCTCGCTTTTTGTAGGCCCTGGCTTCAAAACCTTCGGTTATTCCAAAACTTCGACTCATTCGAGTTAGTGACGGTGATTCTCATCGTTCCATCATGAAAGATAAATCTTTCCCCATGCTGCAAAAAAATGTCGCGCATTGATCCGCATGCCGCGTGTGTTTTTGTCTGAGTTTCGGCCATGACACCAAGACTTGCGAGATGTGTCTCGCTTTTCACATGAACGTCCTCGACGATCATCTCGCACCCCTCAAATTGGGCAGGCCCGAAAAACAGAATCCTTCAGTGAAATCTAGAGAGGCCCGGTGGGCGGTCTCTGTGACTGCGGGATCTGCCGAACAGCTGGAGCGAATAAAGGCCTTCAAAGAAGAAGCGGTGCGGGTTGCGTAGTCTTCCTCTCAGTTGTTTTTCGTTCCTCTCAACTTGGGCTCTGCTTTTTCAGGTTCCTTCTGAGAGTTGTGCCACTCTCTCCCCACTAAGGGTGAGGGACCTGTGGGCTCTCACTCCCTCTTGGTCCTGTAAGAGAGATAAGGATTCGAATCAGTCTTCATCTCAGTGAAGACGCTCTTAGGATCGTGAGCGATCTTGGTCCCAGGAGCCGGCAGTATCGACATCGGTCAAAACTGCCTCCTCAGCCGCTGGTTTCTTGGTCTTACCATCTGGCCAGTCGACCGAGGTCTTGATTGACGAGGTTGAGATCGTTCTCGATCCCATCGATCTGTTGTCCGTTCTGGTCGATGACTCTCTCAATAGGACTCCAGGCCTGTCTTTTTCCAAACAAGGAGACCCAACCAGCTGTGGATCCCTGATCCCAGGAAATCACCGGTCCCACCGTTGTCTCCCGAGCAGCCGACTTGGCCAGTCCAATCCAGGTCGAGATCTCGGAACCCCTCGACCGATAGGCCGAGGAAGGTGCACAAGCGCTCCAAAAAGAGGCAACACTATCAGTCATCCTCTTCCTCCTCGAATGAGGAGAGGCTTCTGCGGAAGCTCCGCTGATGCTGCGAGGATCTGATGTGGCAGCAGCTGATCCTGTTTGGGCAGAAGCTGACCACGGTCTCTACTCCAGCTGTTACTTGGCCTTTGCCTCCTAGGCTGAAGCAGACTCCTCCGGAACCGGTGAAATTGGTTCCCCCACCCATGGAGCCGGCTAAACCCACTCCGGTTCGGCCGATATTGGTTTCTCCACCGATTTATGGTGGAGCCACTGCCTAAACAGACTTTGGGAGGGGCTCCTACGAAGGAAGCTCAGTCAACCCCTGGTCTTCCTCACAGGATCTCAGTCACGCTCACGCCTGATCGCCCCAGGCACATTGAAGACGACCTTGGCAGCTGACCATTATATCCGTATACCTCAGATTCAGATGACAACGACCTTCACTCTCACACGTGGGATGTCGAGTCGGCCGGTGATCTGTCGACAGAGAAAGGCCCTTCGTCCTTTCAAGGGATTCTCCGCCTTATCTCTGAATCCACGGGGCTGCCCCTGGAACCAATCCAGAAATGGACGGGGAGTACCCTCTCACTGACATTCTCAAGAGAGGGGATACCCTGATGGAAGCCTTTTCTGTGGCCGAAGCCATTGTTGGCCCTGCCTTGGAGCTTTGACAGCATCCTGCCTCCTGCCCAGCGCTGTCTTCCCGGATGGCCCGCAAGTATGCGGTGCCCATGGGGTCTCTCTTAGGGTTCACAGAACATCTCTCAGCTGAGAGCCTTGTGACTGCCTCTGTGTTTAGATGTACAGAAAGTTCTGCTGACACAGATAGACCCCCGGACAAGGAGTCCAAGAAACTGGACCACTCTGCCAGGAAGGTCTGTGCGTCCTCCTCTTTAGTCCTCCATCAGGCAAGCTCGGCCATCATCATGCTGCACTTCTCCCATGCCCTTCTAGGGTCCTTGGACGAAGTTCTCCCACATCTCCCCGCGGACCTTCAGTCTGTGGTCAAGCAGGTCCTGGACCAAGGCCGTGCCATTGCCAAACAGCAGCTTCAGATGGCTCTAGACACTGGGGACTCATGCGCCCATTCGGTGGCAGCCGCGGTTGCCTCATGCTGCAGGGCTTGGCTGAGGCTTTCCACCTTCACGGCGGATACCCAGCACAAACTTGCTGATGTTCCTTTCCTGAGCACCGATCTCTTCGGTCCAGGTGTGGATGGTCACCTTTAGTGAACTGAACAGTCCAATGCCACCTTCGACTCTGCTGTTTCTGCTCAAAGTGCTTATGGCCCTAAGAAGCAGCAGCAGAGGAAGAAGAAGCCTTTTCGGCACTCTGCTTCTTCAGCTCAGCAGTCCTCCTTTCAGGGGGCACAGCATCAGCAGGCAGAGGCTTGGCGCCCCCGGCCCAAGCCCTGACCTCCTCAGGCCCGCAGAGGAGGTTGAGGTTCAGACCCTGGACCCTCTTCCTTCATGTCTGCCCAGTGACGGGATAGGGGTGGCCACCCCTATTCCCATCATGCCAACTCTGGGTCCTCCCGTGGGGGGTTGGCTCTGCCAATTCCTTTCCACCTGGTCCACTGTTACCATGGACAGGTGGGTCTTAGAAGTGGTCGGCCAGGGTCTTCCTCTAGAATTACCCACCCAGCCAAGCCAGTGTCCCACAGGAGGAGAGAGTATCAGCCAACACTCAGTCGGCTCTGAGAGATGACATAGCCCAGCTCCTCTTCCTCCTCAAGGAAGCAGTGGTCCGAGTGGCAGATCCTCCAGTCAACCCAGGGTTCGTTTCCAGGTACTTCCTGGTCCCGAAGTGGACAGGGAGCTGGTGCCCCATTCTAGATCTGCACGACCTGAATCAGTATCTCAGGCCGCGAACCTTTCGGATGGTAACTCTGTCCCAGATCATACCATCCCTGGAGTAAATCATGTGGTTTTGCTCACTGGATCTTCAGGATGCGTTCTTTCACATCCCAATCCATCCATTTCACCAGCGGTTCCTCCGCTTCAGAGCAGAGGGAACCCATTTACGAATTCCGAGCCATGCCATTTGGCCTGTCATTGGCCCCATGGGTCTTCACTAAATGCATTGCAGTGGTGGTAGCCCACCTCAGGCTTTGAGGGGTCAGAGTATACCCTTACCCCGACGATTGGCTCTTAGCGGGTTCCACCCAGCAAGAGGAGGAGAGGTCCAGGGACCTGGCCCTCCAGAGCTGCTCTCAACTTGGCCTCCTGATGAACGAGACCAAGTCGGAGCTTGTGCCTTCTCAGGTGATGCGCTTTATAGGGGTAGAGCTCGACTCTCATGGAGCTAGAGCTCGGCTCCTGGTGGACAAGGGTGGAGGTTCTCTCCTCCTTTGCCCAATCATTTCTGGTTGGGCAATTGCACCCTGCCTGGGACTTTCTGCGCCTTCTGGGTTAAATGGCGGCCCGCACCACCATGGTCCATTTAGCCAGGTGGCATATGCGCCTTCTTGAATGGGAGCTGGCTGCCCAGTGGACTCAGCGCCTAGGTCATTTCGACTAGCTGATCACTTGGACCTAGAAGATGTGGGACGCATTCCAGTGGTGGTCCATCCTAGACCGGTTGCAGGAAGGGAACCCGTTTGTCCGCCACGAGCCAACAGTCGTCCTCATGACCGATGCCTCTCTCATGGGTTGGGGAGCCCACATGGAGGACAACAGGGCTCATGGGTTCTGGACCCCCAAGGAGTCCCATTATTACATCAACCTGTTGGAGCTCAGAGCGCTCAGACTGGCACTGACAGCATTCGCTTAGCATCGTCAGGGTCAAGTGGTTTAAGTCCAGACGGACAATACCACGACCATGTACTACCTCAACAAGCAGGGCGGCATGCACTCCCAGCTGCTGTGCAGGGAAGCGCTACGCATCTGGACACTCGTGAGCCGACTGGAGGCAGATCTCCTAGCCATCCATGTGGCAGGAGCCTCAAATCAACTGGCGGATGCCCTCAGCCGCATAGGCGAGACATCCCACAAGTGGTCTCCCCATCTAGAGGTAGCTTACAGCCTGTTCTCCCACTGGGGCAGACCGATGGTGGACCTGTTTGCCTCTAGGGAAAACACCAAGCGGGGATCACTGCAGGGGGATGCCTTCTCGAGGCCATGGACCCCAGGCCTCTTCTACGCCTTCCTGCCACTTTCTGTGATTCACAGGGTGCTCCTCACGGTGAGGAGGGACAAGGCACAGGTGATCCTGGTAGCCCCAGACTGGCCATGCCAGTTCTGGTATCCAGATGATCTCAGCCTCAGCAACAGACTCCCTAAGCTTCTTCCGGCATGCCCGGACTTGATCTCTGTCAATCAGGGGAGGGTCCTCCATCCAGACCTTCAATCCCTGCACCTGACAGCCTGGTACTTGAGTGGCTTGCATTCCAGGCTTTGGGTCTGTCCAAGGATGTACTCACAGTAGTGGAAGCATCCAGGAAGAAGCCGACTAGAAAGTGCTATGCCTTCAAATGGAAAAGATTTTCCATTTGGTGTCAGGACAAGGGCCTGGATCCCCTGTCCTGTACTGTGGCTATCATTTTAGACTACTTTTGGTCTGTCCAAAGGAGGTCTTCAACCCTTAAGGTGCACCTGACAGCCATCTCTGCTTACCAGGTGCGGGCCGGTCAGCAGACAGTGGCACAGGAGAAGGTGGTCTGGCGTTTTTTCAAAGGCCTTGATCTCATATCCCCTCTAGTGCATGAACCTCCACCTCCGTGGGATTTACTGCTGGTCTTGGCGAAGCTCATGGGCAAGCCATTCGAACCGATGCACAAGTGTGAGATGTCACACTTGTCATAGAAGACTGCCTTCCTGGTGGCTATCGCATCTGCCAGAAGGACAGAGGAGCTCCAGGAGCTCTCGCTGGACTGCCCTTATCTGGTCTTCCACAGGGACAAGGTTGTCCTGTGCCCCCACCCGATATTCCTCCTGAAGGTGATGTCAGAGTTTCACCTTAACCAGGTGTTGATTCTGCCTGTGTTTTACCCGAACTACACCTCAGATGCCGAATGCAGGCTCCATACTCTGGACCTGAGACGAGCTCTCTCCTATCATGAGCAGCGGACGGTGGAAATTTGGGGCGAGATTCGTCAGCTGTTTGTCACCTACGCTGAAGCCGCTTCTGGCAGACCTGCAGCAAAGCATCTTGCATTGATCTCTGCTATAAATTGGCAGACAAGGAGCCTCCCACAGGGATAAGAGCTCATTGTGCCCACCATACCGCTGCGTCAGTGGCTGCTTCCAGGGACATCCCTATCCAGGAAATCTGTTGGGCTGCTACCTGGCAGACAGAAAACACCTTCATCACCCATTACCACATCGACCTTGAATCACGCCGGGATGCTGGTTTTGGGGCCTCAGTTCTCCAGTCTCTGTTCCCAAAGTAGCAGGTGTGCACCTTGCCTCCCTCCTCCCGGAGAACTGCTAGGAGTCTGCCAAGAAGTGTGGATGAACAACATATCCATGTCCCTAGAACAGGGGTTCTCAAATGGTGAGGCCAGCCTCCCTTGGGAGGCCCCAACCTGTTCCAGGGGAGGCTCAAGCAAGTCTTGAAAATGTATTATATTTCAATTTTGAACTTTATAGATTTTGTGTGAAGGGATAAAGGCAAACTTAAAGAGGATAACAGCAGGTGAATTTATGTATTTATTCACAAGTCTGTGATCAGGGAAGGTACTGTACACTGAACCATAGCTTTTTCAGGTGTACCCAGGAAGGGTAGTGAGAGACTACAGTTCAAAATGTAACTGCAAAACACTCAAGAAATACAAAATGGATAAAAGTACAAACAAATTTAGAACAATAAACTAACAATGCGAGGAACAATTGATCAATTAGGACTGGCAGCAGAACTGTCTAAATACAAGAGTTAACTACAGGTACTAGGAATAAGAGCAGGAGGGAACAAAATGATCCCTGAGAAGTTGCTTAAGAGCAAGGGAGAGGGAGGAGAGGCAGAGGTCCACAGGAAGGTTATTCCAGATAGAGGGAAACAGAAAGCAGTCTGACCCATGAAGGTATGGCATAAGGGTAACAATGGTTCGAGAGTCAAAATATTTGAGCAAGTAGGTTGTCCTGTTGGGAAGGTTACAATAAGCTTAGTAACATGAGAGCCAGCTATGCAAAAGAGGTTTCAATTTATTCCTGATGTACTGTGAAAAGTAGGCTATTTTTCTATGGGGAGGCCCAAATATATTTCAGTATTTTGGGGGAGGCTCAAGATCTTTTCCATGGCTTAGGGGAGGCTCACTATGACAAAGTTTGAGAACTGTTGCCCTAGAAAAACAGGTTACTCACCTGTAACAGTAGTTCTAGGAGTGGTATATGTTCATCCACACAGATCCACCAGACCTCCCCGGCTGCGACGCACAAACCTGGCTTCCAGTGGGCTAAGATCTGGCATCATGGGGTGGAGCCGAGGGTTATGCCACCCATATGGGTGGGAGGAGCCAGCTTGAAGACCTTCTGGTGATCCTTAAAGGGGAAAGGGACATGCCAGGAAGTGTGGATGAACAACATATACCACTCCTAGAACTACTGTTACAGGTGAGTAACCGTCTTTTTTCTGTGCTATATTCAGCAGCTTTTTGGAGTGTGTTTTTCTGTCCTGTACTCCTCAGCTTGTTGGAGTCCATGTTTCATGCTTTCACATTTCTCATGATTGTTACCTTTTCACAAGTTGTTTTCTTTGCTTCTTTGGGAGTGGCAGGAAGATAGTATTTGTGCTCCTGGACTTTGTCCAGTCACATTTATTGTCTCACTCCTCTGAGGGAGCTTGGGTTTTTTATCCAACTAAACTGAACATGTCCTCTTGGGAATACAAAGGTTTTTAATTCAAGTTGGCATTTTGCCATCTTCATTACACGGGGGTCTCTTTCGAGGTCCCTGTGTATACGCCAGAGCTATATGCCAGGGTTGCTACCCATCTCTCTGTCTCTACCCTTCCTGTTCAGGTGAGTGATAATGGGATCTGGCTCTTTTTGCCCACTACCATTGTGCCACCTAGTAGGCCCAACCCTTCATTTTTCTAAGTTGGTTGGCTGGTTTTATTTTATTATTTTTATATCCGATATCCTTGTCCTATCCATTAGGGCTACAAGTCTGTAGTCCTTTCTTTTTCTCTCCCACTTGTTTCTTCTACTGGTAAACAAAACTGAAGAAAGTAGGAGGCCGGTGTCAGTTACTGACTGACTTACATGCACAATGTCAGTACATCAGTGTCTCGGGCAGGGCCAAAGACCAATGTTCGCCTCCTAGCTTCAGAAGACTTGGCTCCCATGGGGTCCTAGTGCCTGTGGCTAAGATCCATAAGTGTGACTTAATAATGGGGAAAATATTCTGGAAGATCAACAATTACAATCCGTATGTAATTTTCATTTCTGGTGACTGAGCATACTCAGTGGAAGACTAAGTGTGGATATGAACTGAACACTAGTAGGAAAACTATGGTTACAAGTATTTAGCCTCTGTTTTTCCCCATCAGTTTTTTTTCTCCCCTTCTCCATTCATACTCCACCCACTAGATGATGCTGCTACAACTAATACTGGCTCCAGGTGCCATACCAGAGCCTCTGAGAGAACAATCTTCCTTGCCCTCCACAAAAGTCACTGGGGTGCAGGAAGTGGCACCATCCCCTCCCTGGCTAGAAAACACTGGCATCGACAGGTCTGTCTGTCTGTCTGAGAATCCAAGTCTGCTCCAAACCCGGGTTGCCAACACAGGGTGGCCTGCACCAACTATGACTTTTATACAGCGTCATCACAGAAATAGCTAATAATTTGAGCCAGTTACCAGAAAAAAAGCTACAGATTCTGTTTAGAGCAATCTGGGTATCTTAAACCGGCATTTGTTGTGCTAGGGCTTCATATGAAAAACTTTTGTACTATCTTTTGATAGCAGGGGCTCCTCAATAGACAAACCAAAAAGAAATGTGTGACTAGCGGGTTATAATGCAGAACACGTGACAACTGCTCCTTCTTCTGGCTCGTACTGCACCTCAGCGCACGGCACAATGAAGTGGCACAATCACCTCACAAACTGCATCTCGGCTGTCAAACTAGCAGCCGTCTGTAAAAAAAAATTTTTTTTTAGTATTTTAGTCCTTTTCCTCAAGGTTTTTGTTTTGCTCTGCTTTTTCTTGTGCAGTCTCAGGAGATAGGCTAATCCAGGGTGATGCCGCTGACATCAACATCCTCATTAGCATATCTTGGAGGCAACCGCACCAGAAAAAACAGAGCAAAACAAAACCTTGAGGAAAAGGACTAAAATACTAAAAAAATAAATATTTTACAGACATTTTACCACAGAACTGCAAGTTTTTTTTTTATAAGAATTCAATAACTTTTTTAATGTTTTCTGCAAAGATCGTTTCCTTCTTCAGTCCTGTTACAGTGTGCCATTCTCACATGGCCCAGCCATGCTGCAGTTGCAAGCAAGTAAAACGTTTTTTAACAGATGTATTTAAGCAATTTTCTTTCACTGACTCTGCCAAAGTGTTTTCCCTCAAGTACTGACAGTTCACAAATGTTACAATCAATTGCACATTCAGTTGAATTAACTTCTTGCCATAAATGCCGTGTCGCAGTGATTTTTTTCTCTATGAGGAAAAAAACGCAAGCCAGCAATTACATAAAACAGTGCATGGAGTAAAGTGCATAAATGAGAATTTAATGCCCACCCTCAGTGTGGGATGCTTTAATTCGCACTCGGGGTTTATGTAGCATCCCACAGCTTGGGTGAGCATTAAATTCTTAATATGTGCTCCCCCCGTGCATTATTTTATATGTAATGCCATTCCCTGTAATGCACACTCCCTCTGACCCCGTAATGTTGCTGAACCACTCTCCACCACATCCTCAGAGCTTATCCACTTGGATTGGTTTTCCTCAGTGCAGCCTATGGGGAGGATATGACATTCCATGGCCCGAAGGAGGAGGAGAGACAGGAATCATCCAAAGGGGGGAAGGGGGCAGATCACAGGACCATCCTCTGCTGAGACCAAACTTCTTTCTTCATGCCTCTGCCTGTCCCTGACACAGTTCTGAGCTGCACTGCCTGCTCCACCAGCCTGGCTCCATGAATACCAATTCCTTCTGCCACAGTCCTGGGGCACCTGGCTACAGCAAAGCAGTAGGAATCCCCACTCCCTCTTCCCAAAAGGAGACGAGCCCCCATTTGGAAGCTTGGATCCTAGTTCTGCTAGTCCACAGATAAATGCAGGGCTCGGACAAAAAGGGTTATCAGTACGGCAAGTGACCCCCCCTCTCTGCTGCACTTTTGGCTCATTGCAGTTTAGTGGTGTATGCTAGCCATGCCTCCCAACCTCTCCTGGAGAATGGTCTCCCACACTGCCACCGACTTGACCTTGTCAGGTATTTCTTTAAAATGGTTCCAATGTATTAATCTTAAAAAACTACCTGGTACTTTTCTTTAACTGAGTTTGAAAGGAGAAATGTCAGTTCTTTGCTATAATTCTCTAACGCCAATGGCTATGATTTTTGCTCACAGGTGCGTAGACAGCTCCAGACCCGGTTGACAGATCTGGAACCCCTCCCTGAGCTTCTGAAATTGACAGAGCTGAAGTTACAGGATTGCCAAGAGCAGCTGCTGGCCTATGAGCGGAAAAATGCAGAGCAGTCCTCCACTGTAACCGAACTCCGGATGAAGGTGAGCAGCAGTGCCATCTGCCTCCATGTTTGAATCACCGTCTGTGGGCAGAGCTCACAGCTGCTATCCAGCTTCTCTCAGCAGGAGTCACTGCAGACAACCATTTAAGAGCAGGGGCATCTGGTAGTACTGAATATCATTTGATCTTACTTCGAGAGGGCTCTTGCAGTAGGTAATTACATATAGGACTGACGCCGGCCGGTGGCAGGACCCCACGGAAAAATCTCTAGCCAGCAGTCCCTGGTGAGGGACCTCCCCCACGTCAGGTGACCGGCGTCATACGACGTTGGTATAAAGGGGCAGTCCCGGACGCCCACCTTCCAGTTCTTTCCTGCGTTAGCTCGTGCAGCGCCTCGCAGAAAAGTTCGTGCTTCGTCAGCCCTAACCTTTCGTCGGTTTTACCGAAAATTAGTTATTCTTTTCTTCTATCGTCAGGTCATCGTGGGTGTATGTCGTCCCCTACACCCTCTGAGCACAAAAACAAGTGCAACTCATGCGGCGCCCAACTGCCACACAAGGACGGCCATTCCCTCTGCCTAGACCCTGACCACCCGGTCGACAAGTGCCAGCATTGCCTCAACTTCAACGCGGCTACCCGGAAACGGCGCCAACAGTCCCTGGAAGCCCATCTTCTCAAGAAAAAGATGTCTTCGATGGAGAAAGAGTTGAAGAAGCTGAGGCAGGCGCCCACTTCTCCAGAAGGACATCGCAAAGCGGAAGGAGAGGCACCGGGAGAAGGCCTCCTTCTGCGACTCTGGCCGGAGTCGTGCCCAGGTAACATCCCTCCGGGGACTGGTCTGACGGCAGCCTCCAAGGATTTGGAGGAGGTGTCGCCCACCCGCCTGGCTCAAGCGCTGGGCCTTGCGGGCACCTCCAGGCCAAAGGAGGCCTCCGCCCCGGTTCGCTGCAGGCTTGCGGCCTACTGGTGCGTGGCAACTTCCATAAGTCGACTTCGCCTCCGACGCCCGCCGAGAGGGCCGAGAAGATGCCCGACCCTTCGGGTGGCGACGACCACATCCCTTCAGACCGGGCCGGCCCTCCTCGGCCTACCTCTGATGAGGGACCTCAGAAGATGGACGCCGCCCCCGCGCCTGAACTAGCCCAAGCCGCGACGCCGGCTCCCCTGACAGCACTGGCGATGAACCTACGATCGGGCCCCCCACGCCCATCGTAGTCGGTTCCCCGCAGCCTTCGCTGCTGTCTGGGGAGCCTGAGTCACCCCAGCCTGACCCCGGGATTTCTCCCCCCATCCCCAGGCGATGGGATCTTCCACCTCCGTCAGACCTCCTCCGACGGAAACCGATCTGACGCCGCCTCGGACGCCAGCCCTCGTATTACCGGTGGCTCAACGACGCTGCCCCGCCTAACGCCATCAGGGGCTAGCCTCCGTCCGTCGGACCTTTGCCCTCCGGGCCTCTCACTGTTGATCCGCCTGCGGACCACCATCCGGGCCGCCTGCTCTGCAGCTCCCCGGCGCCCGGTACCGCCATCTTATCCGACGCTGCATCTGGGACTGCAGTATCCAGCGCCTCAGTACCCGGGCGCCGGGTCCTCTGACGCCGCAGTACCTGATGCCGACACCGGCGCCCGGGTTTTCCGCACGGTTTCCGATACCTCTTTACAGGTACAACCTGCACGCTTTTCTCCTTCCTCCTCCACCTCCACCGCCCCCACGGCCGCCGGTGGATCTGCAGGAGACTTTGGCTTCTGGTGGCTAAGGCCAAGGCTCAGCTCACCAAGGAGGTAGAGAGCTGCCTCACGGTGATGATGCCGCCCGGCCCCTGTGATGTCCAAGGCACACCCCTCACCGCGCCCAGACTCCAGGGCCCTTCCTCTGGATCCCGAGAGGGGCAGGACACGCGTCCACAGGTACCTCCTAAGGAACCCGTTTCTGCCACCAGCCGTGTTAGGGAGTCTTATTCTGCTTCTGATTCTTCTTCCCTCCCGGATTCCTCGGATTCTTCCAAAGGATGCTCCGAGAGAGACGACGAGCCTCGCTCTCCATCTAAGCCCCGGCCGAGGACCCCTCCGAAGTCTCCTCCGGAGGATCCTTCATTCACGGAGTTGCTCAGAAAAATCCAGGAAGTTCATAAGTGGCACTCCTTGGAACCAGATCCTCAGCGATTCAAACTCGCCGAACATCTGGACCTGCCCCTGACAGCCCCAACTTTAGTGCCACCCTGGATCGAGCCTCATGCCCACCTTGTTTCCACTATTTGGAAACAACCGTCGGCGTTAGCTCCACTTCCTAGGAAGTCTAAACAGGCTATACCAGGCTCCCGAGGGTGTAGACTATCTGAACTCCCACCCTCGTGCAGATTCGGTCGTGATTAGCGCCGCTCACGGCCGGTCAGCGCACCCCAAACATCTAAGCTCGTCTCCTCCGAAGAAGGAATCTCGCCTCCTGGACCAGTATGGAAGAAAGATTTACGTCTCTTCCACACTGGGAATTCGGGCTGTGAATTACGTCGCCCATATGGGGGATTACCAGAAGGCCATCCTTACCCAGGCGGAAGCTAAGATAGACTCCTTACCTGACTCTCAAGTCAAGCAGGAGTTAGCCGATCTAGTCCGTTCTGCTCGTTCGGCCTGTCGCCACATTCTCGCGGACGACATACGATGCAGTGGACACTGCCGGGCTGGAGCTCTACTCCGCCGTGAGTCTACGGCGCCATGCCTGGCTCCGCATGTCAGGTTTGGTCCCGGAGGTGCAATCCGCGATCCAGGAAGCACCTTTCAGGGGGTCGGTGCTTTTCGGTGGTGATGTCAAGGACATCATCACCGACTTGCAGGAGAAGGGGACAGCTCTGAAATCCGTGGATTCCATGTACCGCCCCCATCACCCGCAGCGCTGTCCTTTTCACAGATGAAGTCGGCCACAAGTGAAAACCCCAAGGAAGGCGGGCTACTAAACGCCGGGCCCCGCTGCTGCCAGGTCCCGCCCAAAAGCAGTGGTGCCCCAGCTGCAGCGCTGCCCCACACCACCTGTCTCCTCCCCTCTCCCACCGCCTCCGGACACACCGGAGGAACCGGTAGGAGGGAGGTTCTCCCTCCACCTTCCGGGTTGGGAGAGGATAACAACGGATTCTTGGGTGCTCCAGCTTATAGGGAAAAGGGCACTCCATAGAATTTCTACAGAAACCACCCTGTTACACACCTCTGAAGTCGTCCTATGCAAGGGATCATCTTCCTTTGGTCCGGGAAGAAATCTCTGCCCTCCTTGCGAAGAGGGCCATAGAACCCGTTCCCCTTCATCTTCAAGGGACGGGTTACTATTCACATTTCTTGTGGCCCCAAAGAAGACAGGAGATCTCAGACCCATTCTCGATCTCAGCTCCTTGGACCTTTACGTGGAATACAATAGGTTCAGGATGCTCTCTCTGCAGACCCTTCTGCCCCTCCTTCGGCCGGGTCAATGGCTTTGTGCGCTGGATATGCAGGATGCATATCTGCACATCCCCATTTGCCCTTCTCACCGCAAGTATCTTCGTTTTGCTTCAGGGGACCATTACCAATTCCGGGCACCCGTTTGGTATCTTCCTCGGCACCCGAGTGTTTACCAAATGCCTGGCTGTGGTAGCAGCCCACCCTGCACGATGGGAGGCACAAGGTTCCCTCACCTGGACGACTGGCTCCTGGCAGCCTCGGCCAGGAGGAGCTCCTGCATTTTCTCTCACCCAGCAGGTTTTTACTTGCCTGGTATTACCATCAACCATTCCAAGTCTCATCTGGATCCCTCCCAGAGACTACAGTTCATCGGGCTATCCTCATCACGACGGTGAGCAAGGCTCCTGCCTGCCGGACAGGGCGGCCTCTCTTCAGTCCCAGATCTCCCTATCAGAATGCAGGAGGGTTCCGGTGAGGTCAGGTCTCCGTCTCCTGGGGCTCATGGTGGCCGCTATCCTGACAGTTCCCCGGGCTCAGCTCCACTTGAGGATCTCTCAGTGGACTCTTCGCTCCCAATGGGATCAACTTGTAGATGACCTAGATCATCTAGTTCTGATCTCCTCGCCGATGGCACGAGACTTGCAATGGTGGATGGTTCGAGAGAACCTGTTTTGGGGGGTTCCCTTCTGTCATCCTCCCCCCTCCCAGACTCTGACCACAGACGATCAGGAGAAGGTTGGGGAGCCCATCTGGGTCCTCACCGAACCCAGGGCTTATGGTCCAGATTGGAACTAGCTCTCCACATCAATGTGCTTGAGCTTCGAGCAGTACTATATGCTCTCCAAGCCCTTCACCAATACATTCTTCCCAGTCACCTAGCCGTCCAGACGGACAACATGTGCGTGGTGTGGAACATCAACAAGCAGGAAGGGACTCAATCCTACCCTCTATGCAGGGAAGTAATGAGGGTTTGGGACTGGGCAACTCAACACAACCTTCACCTCACTGCGATTCATGTTCCAGGAGTCGACAATACCCTGGCAGAAAAGCTAAGCCGCTCCTCTGCCCTACCACACGAGTGGGAATTGTACCAAAAGGTGCTAGACGATATCTTTCAGCTTTGGGGGACTCCGCAGGTAGACCTGTTCGCCTCTCCCCAAAACGCAAAACTTCCCACCTTTTGCTCGCTCGTTCCAGAGCGAGGCGCTTTCTGGAGTGACACTCTGTCTCTAGACTGGAAGGGCAGTTTCGTCTATGCTTTCCCCCAGTTTCTCTGGTCCCTCGTATATTGCAGAAACTAACCATAGAAGGAGTGAGAATGATTCTGATCACTCCTTTCTGGCCCAGGCACATCTGGTTCTCTCTTCTACAACAATACTCAGAGGTTCCTCCTCTTCCTCTTCATTTATCTCGAGGTTTGCTCACCCAGGATCAGGGGACCCTGGTCCATCCGGGCCTCAAGTCCCTGCAACTTCATGCATGGCTCCTGCAGCCTAGCTCAATCTCGTTTTGGTGTCTCTCCAAAAGTGGCAGAGATTCTGGTGGAGGCTAGAAAACCCTCCACTAGGTCCACTTATGCCATGAAATGGAAAAGGTTTTTTATTTGGGCCGCCTCTAGGAATGTGGAGCCTTTCTCCTGTTCAGTATCCATTCTGCTGGAATATTTATGTAATCTCTTCGACCTGGGTCTCAGTCATTCCTCCTTGAAAGTGCACATGGCTGCTATTTCAGCCTACCATGTTCCTTTCGCAGATAAAGCGTTTGCCCAATTAGAGGTCTCTAAGACCTTTCTTAGAGGGGTCCTTCATCTGAGGCCCCCCATCCGAATTCCTGCTCCCCCTTGGGACTTGAACTTTGTTCTCGAGAAACTTGCCCTTCCTCCCTTTGAACCTGCGGCAACTGCAGATCTGAAGTTTCTTTCGTGGAAGACGCTCTTCTTGGTGGCCATTACTTCCGCTCGAAGAATTTCTGAGCTCCAGGCCCTTATGTGTAAAATCCCCTATTTGATTTTTCACAAAGAACAAGTGGCTCTTCGCATGAACCCTAAGTTTCTACCTAAAGTGGTAGCAGAGTCTACCTTAAATCAGTCCATAGAGTTACCTGCCTTTTTCACGCAGTACTCCAACCAAGGGAAATATTTACTCCATACCATGGATGTTCACCGGATTCTGAGATACTACACCAACAGGACAAAGGATCTCAGAAAGACTGATCAGTTGTTCGTCTCTTTTGTTCACAAAAGGGAAGGCAATGCTGTTTCCGAGCAATGCCTGTCGAAGTGGTTGGCTCATTGCATCACTTTTTGTTATGACAAGTACAACAAGACCCTTCCGGGTCAAGTCAGAGGTCACTCCACTCATGGAGTTGTGGCCTCTGCAGCTTGTGTCAAGAATGTGTCTGCGGCAGACATCTGTGCTGCCGCCACCTGGACTTCCGTCCATACCTTTACGAAACACTACAGTTTGGACATTGCCTCTCCTCAGAGCAGGCTTCGGGCTAGCTTTTTGCAAGGCCTCCTGTCTTGAGGCTTGCAAGACTACTGCTACTTTCTGGAGTAGTTTCCTCCTCCCGGTGCCTTTTATTTGTTCCAGACTGCTTGGGATTCTGTCCTATATGTAACTACCTACTGCAAGAGCCCTCTCGAAGTAAGATAGTACAGTTACGTAAGAACTTACCGTAACAGTAGATCTTCGAGAGAGGCTCTTGCAGTAGGTAATACCTTCCCGCCCTCCATCCCTCTAGGCTTTTTCAGCTCTTTTTCCAGGAATGGAAACATCTGCTTCTCTCTCATCCGGGCCTTCCGGGCCTGTGGTGGAAAGAACTGGAAGGCGGAGCATCGACCACCCTTTATACCGACGCCATATGACGCTGGTCACCTGACGGGGGTGGTCCAGGGACTGCTGGCTAGAGATTTTTCTGAGGCGTCCTGCCACCGGCCGGCGTCAGTCCTATATGTAATTACCTACTGCAAGAGCCTCTCTCAAAGATCTACTGTTACGGTAAGTTCTTACGTAACTGTACTTTCTTTCATATGTGACATTTTAAAGTGATTACAAATGGTGAGGAAGAACTGGTAACGAAGAATAATAGGCAAGCAAATGAAGCCGCCCTTACACACACAGAAATATCTCTTATGCAGCCATAGACAGTTGCATTTAGTGCTTTTTCTAACATGGATTCATTTGCAGCCCCAAATTGCTAGCTAGTCTGGCATTTGTGCTAGGCTCCTGAAAGGACCCAGATTTGATTTGGATCATGTGCATCTCCCCTGGTCTCCTTCCAACCCCCTATGGAGGGACAGAAGTGCTTATGGCCCCAATATTTAAAGGTTAGTGCCAGCACAAGTGTAGTTAGCGCCAGAGCTAATCCCGGTTTGCACTGGTGCTTGGGCAGGGCCATATTCAGAAGTCCCCAGAGCGCCTCCAAAGCTAGCATTCCCCAGGCACTAAAATACCACTGTACCTATGCAAAGGAGGGGGTCCTCTCATGCATACCGGCCCAACAGCACTTTCAAAGGTTTGTGGTGGTGGTAAACAGCCCCCCAAGTGATGCATTTACTGCTGCCATAAGCCAGCTGTTATCCATATGCTAAGCCCACTCCCCCATCCAACCCAAAGGCTGGGCGGTTGTACTGCAGCCACCCACCTCTTTGCCAAGCTTCCCTCCATGCCCATCACCCATTTCCTATATGTTTAAGTATTCCCTGGTGATCCAGTGGTCCCTCCAGACAAATCCTCCACATTCTTTACATATAAATATTTTCTGGCATCCAGTGGTTCCTCCACCCCCATAATTGCCAGTTTTCTTTACACAAAAGTATTCCCTGGTGGTTCAGTGGGTTCAGACCCTGCCCTGCACCTCCCCCAACCCGGGAACTGGTCCTGTGAACTTGAGGGGCTAGCTGCACACTTGAGCAGACTCAGTAGACAGTGAGGCCTGTTTCTGCTGGCAGTTTCATATGTTCATATGTGCGTAACTTGTCAGCCAGCACAGCCCTCTTCTCACCTCCTTGGCCAACTGCTGTCTGAAAATCATGGAGCAAGATTACCTATGTGATCGCGCTCCGTGTTTATCAGATGGTGGCCAGCCAAGGAGGTTAAAGGAGGACTATGGTGGTCACTTGAATTCACGGGACTGGCTCCTGAGGATGACTGTGGGGCAGGGCTTCTTGGCAGATGGGCGGGTGGGAGGTTCCGGTACCACTGAGGGGGGGGACCCACTGGACCACCAGGGTATATTTATATGTTAAGAAAACATGCAGTCGGTGGGGTGTGGGAACCAATGAACCACCAGGGAATACTTAATTTAAAAAACACAGATGATTGGGGTGGTGGGAACCACTGGACCACCAGGGCTTTCATTTCTACTCTGAAAGGGGAACTAAGGGGCTGCTGCTGCGCCATATGCAAATAAGTCCAAAATGGGAATGCAGATGGCCCCTTAGCCTTGCATGCCTAGTGGACTTATTTGCATGCTTGTGCTGAATATGACCACAGGGACCTGGTGCTATCCTGTTTTGGGCAGTGCTATTTCTGTGGGCCATATGCGACTCTCTGGTCCATGTCAGGGCAGTGCAAATACACTTAGCACTGTGCTAATATTGACCAGTATTCGGTCGGATGGTGCTGCTCCATTGGAAGCGCCATCTGTCTGAATATTACCGGGGCTGGGGAGTGCTGCCACGCAATGCGCTGCTTGTCTGGCTTTTCGAATATCTGGCCTCAAGTTTAAGGGCACATCATTTTTTTTTTTTTTACGTATTTTATTTTTAAAAGCTCTTTCTCATTCTTGGTTGCCGCTGGTGGGCTCTCAGCCCTGTCCCGCATCCTCTCACCTGGCACCTATTTCTCTCGGTCTCAAACCCTAGACCTCCCGTGACAGGACTAGGAAGGGAAAGGCCGTCCCCCCAACCCAGTGACTCTCTATTCAGATTGTTGGGCCAGCGACCGAGTGACTGCATGGGGACAGAGGCAGGTGGGCAGGGCTTCACGTAGCGCGTGCCAGACAATTTTTCTGTTTAGTCCCATATTCCCTCTCCAGCCACAGAGACATGTAAGCATGTGTGCGTGGAGATGCACATGCGCTACAAAATTGTGGCCCCTTCCTTCGTGCCGCTCGAGCTGCTGGCCCTACCTCCAGGCCTCCATCCAGGGGCAGCCATGGGCTGAGCCAACAATCCCCCCACTCTGAGAGAGGAGAGTTGTCCTCTGGATACTCATTCCTCTCCATCAACCCCCAGTGACCCAAGCCCGTTCCCAAACCCAGGTCACCAGTGTGGTAAGAGGTAAGGTGCTAAGCGCCTCAGCCCTCTACAGCACTGGGCTAGCTACTTTTTTTTGTTACATTTTTGCCATCTTTGGAAATGAGGGTATATGTGAAGTCTGTTTAATATCCCCAGTGTGCTGTTTAATATGTTTCTTCTGAAATAGTCTTATTTTTTCCTTATTTAGGGCTCCTTTTTCTCGCTGCCTTTTCCCCCTGCCCAATATTAATTTTTAATTATCAAAAGAACACAGACTGGGAGGCAGTCAGAAATCTACACTAGCTGTCTTTTCCGAGATACTTTGACACGAAGCACTGGGGAAAAGTGCAGTGGGCTCCGTGCTGAAACTACCTGCTTGAGTTCTGTGATTTCTTTACTAGTATAGCTTTCTGAGTGCCTCCCAGTCTGTTTTTTTTTTTTGTTGATTTAAAATTTGGGATAGGCACCCGCTCTTTCTGTGGCCTGAGTTTCTTTTGTGTTTTAATTTCTAATTACCTGGTATTGAAACCCGATAACATCTGTTGAATGGAAGCCTGCTGGGAAAGCTTCACTCCGGGCCTCCACTCCACTGATGTTACTGGGTTCCGGAGCTTGTAATTGAAAAAATGAATAATTTCATATCGTAATATGAATGCAGGGCAAATCTGGAAATGAGATAGTACCAGCTCAGTATGCTCTTTTTTGTAAAACTTAAAAAATATATATTGGGTAGACAAATAACGTTAACGAGGGACCCTTAAAAAAAAAACAAAAAAAAACAGAAAGTAGTGTATTGGGAAGATTAAACAGACTCATACGTGCCCAAATTCCCAATAATATTAAAAAATGTAAATAAAAACTTTTATGTTCCCTTTAACATTTTGAAGGATGGGACCTCCAGTAGTGCAGTACTCTCCTAGTTCTGTAATGTTGGCATCTGATACATGTCTATTGATCAGATTCGGGGGGGGTGTTCAAGAGGGACCTGAGAAAGTGTTTTTGTTACGAAAGCATGGTTGAGTCGTGAAACAGTCTGCCAGCTGTTGCAGTTGGCATCAGAACTATTAATGGTTTCATGCACAGCTGAGACAGAGTGAAGGGTTTAGTGGCTGCTCAGGGCAACAGCAGTAAGGCAGTAAGACTTGAGGTGGACAGTGAGGGCTAGAACCTGTATGGACAATAGGTCCTGGTGTTTGATAGGGTGCTATGGGCAGACTGGATGAATATTAGTCTTTTTCTGCTGTCCTTGTCAATGTTTGTATGCTTTTATGATTTGGAACACATAATCATCCTGCACAGAGGCAAACAGGCTTTCATTGAGCCACATTTGTACCAAGGTAAAGCTCACATCACTGCTTCTATACAACCTTTTTGCCACGGTATGCAAGAATAACAGTAGGCAACGGTGTTGGGAGTGTTGGCTGAGGGGAGCTGTCATCTACTCCAGTCCCAGTCTCTCATTTCAAAAGTCACTGTTTGGTGACAGTGTAGGATCATTGATTCTTAGGGAACTCACAGCTACTTAGTTTTAGAATTATTTGGGGCACAGGAGCCCAGACTCCATAATTCTGAAGTGACCTCAAGTAGCTCATTCAACACTGCTATTGGTTTGTAACCGGAAGGGGTCTCAGTTTAAAGACTGGACCCCCAAAGCTCCCTATAAAGTTTGATTCCAACACTGTAGCTACTTAACCCCCAGTGCATCACTGTAGGTAGTGTCACACACTGGGAATTTGTGACAACAAATAATGCCACACACACTGTCATTACCACCACCACCGACTTATGACTTGATGTGAATTGTTTGTTGTTTGGATGCTTTTTGTTAGATTGAGCAGCAAGGAGACCAGGTAGAGGTGACCCGAGAGAGATATCACCACACCCACGACGAAAATAAACAGCTGAAGCTCAAAGTGGAAAACCTGGAGAGGTCAGTGGGCAATCCATTAGTAGACTGAAGTAGTTCTCTCTATTATGTATTGGAAGGAATTCTGCAAAGGTTTGCTTTTATTTTTACTGGTTTCCACTTCACTGTTGAATGCAGGTCTGCAGGGTACTACACAGTGCAGTTTAGTGCTGGGATAATATGTATGCATATATTATGTTTTAAACAGAATAGGTTGCATGAGACAAAGTCTCATTAAAATAGAACATCCTGAGAACAGTAACATACAATAAAAACAGATGCATAAAGTACAAAATTTACTATACAAAACAAAAGTAAAAAATACAGTTCTAGGGGCGTGGATGCAGTTCACATATCCGCACTCTGGCAGTTCCACTGGAACAATGTTATTGGCTGGTATGTCTTTAAGCTAAGCTCCTCTCACCACCCGGATGGTGTGTCTTTTGACTCCACCCTATGATGTCAGAGCTTTCTTTCCACTGGAAGAACAGGTCACCTCCTTCATGCTCCTGCTTAGGATTTTCTGTGCCATAGGCAAACCCACTTTTCAATAAGAAGTTTGTTTTCTGTTCTAGTTTCGAGGTTCAGTGGCACTCGACCCATCCTCTGGACATGGGACCTTGGATTCTCCAAGTTTAATTCAAACTGAGTTTTTTTCCTTTTGGGTTGGTGCTGGTTTAGTTAGTGTATGGGTGTGGTATGATTGTGGTTCGGTAAACTGGTTTTATATTTATGGTGTGGATGGAGAATGTATGATTAGGTAAGGTTTTTCTTTTTGATATTGTGTTAGTATTTAATTGTAATTTATAGAGTGCTTGAGGGGAGTAGAAAATGTGTTTGTCTCAGACCCCTCCGCATAACCTATACAGAGGCCCCGCTGCATGACTTCCATCCCTTTGTGGATTTCCCCCTCCCAGCTGTAGTGGTGAGACGATGCCGGGAGGTGGGCATTAATAGGGAACAGAAGGGCATGCGGCCGGGTACTGCTGGTACAGTGGAGGTGAACAGTATTAGGGTGGTCAGGAATAGCAGCCTCCCTTGGATTAGAGCCTTGAGAGAGGCCCGGATCTTTCTAGACTGAGTCTCCACCACTCATTCACACTAATGGGACCGGAGCCAAAAATCTTGAGGCGGTGCCAGGATAGGGCCACACATGCATGGCGCACTGAGACTAGCTCGCATTGTATAGGCTATCTCCGCATCGACCCTCCAAACACCTCGGTTCCTTTTCTCACGTCAAGTGTGCTTCGATGACAATGTTGCTCGCCTGCTGGGAGTCAATTCTTCATCTATATGACAGTAGCTATAGCCATTCAGTATTTGATTAACTTACTATTTTTAGTGTTCTTTTAAAAAAAGAACCACTGTTCTGGATAGGACGGATGAGTCTGATCAAAATGAATATCTTGCCAAGGATCCTCTACCTGCTCCAGATGCTTCCAATGGGCCTTAACAAGAGGGATATTAAGAAATTGGAGAGGGGTTTCTCTGAATTTCTGTGGCAGGGGAAAAGGGCAGAATCAGTCTGGGCAGGTTAAAGGCAAGCTCAAGGGGTGGAGGGCTAAATTTCCCAGACATGAAGAGTTATTACCTGACTGCACAAATGAGAATCATAAAAGATTGGATTGCTAGACCTGAGGCTGCTAGTTGGATAAATTTGGAAGAAATGGAGGCCCATGGCAGGCTTTCAGCATACCTTGCTTAAGGAGGGAGGAGGGCATATGTCTCCCAGGACCAATTCAATCCGCTGGCGCTGATGGTACTCGATAGCTGGATACAGGTCAGGAAGGCACTAGGTGGACAGGAGGAAGAGACGCTACTCCTGCCGATTTCAGGGAACCCTTTCTTTAGGCCGGGACTGGAGGACCCAGGGTTTGAGGAATGGGATACCGGGGGGTGCAATGTATAAGACACCTGCTCAGAGGAAAGGATATATGCTCTTTCCAGGAGCTTAGGGAGGCCAGAAGGTTGCCAAGTAACCACTTGTTTCAGTTCTTTCAGGCCAGGGACTATTGTAAACAGATAAGGAAACAAGGGGGCCAGGCACCACCACTGGAAAAAGCAGAGGCCCTGATCTGTAAGGCTAGGCGGAACCCTAGGGGCATGGTGGGGGCTATGGTGCGTATTATACAAGGTAACATCCGAGATCTGACACACAATACCAGGAGATTATGGGAGAAGGATCTGGGATTACCAATCTTGGATTACAGTTGGGGTTTTATGTTAGAAATACACATGGGCCTACTCCTTTCATTCAAATATAAGGAATCAGTTTATAAATTTGTACATAGGCTCTACTGCCCCCTGGTGGTACTTCATAGATATCAGCCAGAGATGTCTGAGATTTGTAGTAGGTGTAAGGAGCAGAGAGGTACATACTTCCACTGTTTCTGGGCCTGCCCAAGATTACAACTGTTTTGGAAGATGATAGCACAGAGCTTGAGTGGCATGCTGGGACCCAGGGTGCCTTTTACTCCAGTTGGCCTGCTGTTTGGCGTGGAGGTGGGAGAGGGGGAGGAGTGGTCCCCATATGGAAAATGGCTCAGAGTGCTGCTTCTACAGGCCAGGCAGGCTATATTGAACACTTGGGTATCGGCAGAGAATCCTACCATTGGGTAATGGCGTTCTTTGATTATAGGGGCTTTGGTAATGGAAAAGAGATCTTACCAGCTAAAGGATAAATTAGAATCCTTTCTTTCCATCTGGAGCCCCTTTTTAGCAACATTGACCATGGAGGAAGCACTGGTTTTGCAGGCTAGGAGCTGAGGCCCAGACAGAGGGATTAATAACTTAAAAAAGAAAAAAAAAAAGGGGGAGGATATCAAGAGGCATATCAATCTTTGAGCGGTGAAAGAAGTAGAATAATAGAATGAAGAAAAATGAATTATGTGGTATATGTGGTCTTTTGTAAACAGTTGATAGAGTTATAGATGCATGTAGTATGTCTGTCTTGACAGTGTTCATAAATGTTTTTATATGCAAAATCTTAATAAAAATTTTTAAGCAAAAAAAGAAAAGAAGAGGAAGAAATTCTCAGCCTGCCATCAACAGAGTCAACCTTAGACTGTAGCGGTGATGGTAGGGAGACTTCGTTGAAAGTTGTGATGGCAGTGGAGCTGTGTCTGGTCCACGCATGCTTCTGCGAAGGGGAGGTCCGACCACAGGCAGTCCAGTGCTTTCGGGGGACAGTCCACCTAAAGCACAAAGTAGTGTGCCTGTTCCCGACCTTGACTGGGGACCCAGCTCCGTTCAACCTCGACCTCTAGCTCTTCATCCTCCTGTCGGTGGAAGAAGAATTGGTAGCACTCGAGGTTGCCCTCTGATACGTCTGCGCGGGGATCGTCGATGGTGGAGAGTGGTAGGCCTGACCTGACTCCAGTGGGGTCCTCGGTGGTTCTGGTCTTAACGACCGTGATCTTCGACACTGTATCCCGTTTCTGTCCTCGATGGGGCTCCAGTGAGCAGTTTCACCTCTGGGCCGCTCTTTCAGAGCAGGGGTATGGCGTCTGCCCAGTTGACCTGGCTAGTGGACCCGGTTCCTGAGCGTTGGAGCCGCTGGGATGCGGCAGGGTTGATCAGGCCAGGATGTGCGTGGTGCCCTCTCTGGTGCCAGTGCCATTGACGCTGGCTCCACATGCCTACCCCCTCACCTTTTTCCCCTGCAGGGGCCGGCACAGGTACCACTTTCTAGGAACGTGGATATGTTGTTCATCAACACTTCTTGGCATGTCCCTTTCCCCTTTAAATCTTCCGGAAGAAGCGGAAACACTGCTCCTCCCAATAAATAGAAACCCTTTTTTCTGGCCTGGCCTGGAAGATCAGGGATTCTCTGAATGGAATGAGAGAGGCATACAGTGTGCGAGGGACCTATTTAATGGACCAGATATGTGCTCCTTCCAAGAGATTGGGGAGAAGAAAGGGATTCCTGGTTCCCATACTTTCAGGTTTTTTCAGGCTAGGGACTTTGTCAGGAGGCTGGGGAAACCCGGGGCACAACCCTTCTCTCAGCAACAAATTGAGGCTTTGATTTGTAAGGCCAGAGGGAACCCGAAGGGGATGGTAGGTAGTGCAGCACATATTCTCAAAGAAGGCCGGAATGGGAAGACGGAGAGTACGAGGGAGCTCTGGGAGAAAGACTTTGGGCTTCCAATCTCTGACTCTAACTGGGGAATTATGATTGAAACGCATGTGGGGCTGCTGCTGTCGAACAGATACAAAGAATCGGCCTATAAGTTTATTCATAGGTTGTTCTATCCTCTAGTAGTAGTGCATAGGTTCCAGCCAGAGTTGTCAGAGATTTGTGCTAGATGTCAGTCACAAAGAGGAACCTATGTACACTGCTTCTGGGCTTGCCCCCGACTTCAAAGTTTTTGGAAAAGAGTGGTGCAGTATCTAAAAGAGAAGACAGGTGTGGGGGTTCCCTATCGCCCTGTGGAGCTCCTTATTTGGAGTTGATTTGGGGGAAGGGGAGGACTGGGCTCCGCACAGGAAATGGATTAGGGTGGTCCTAGCCTTGGCCAGACAATGCATTTTGAACACCTGGGTATCAGCAAAGGACTCCTCCATTGAACAGTGGAGGGCCATGATTACTACTGCACTGGCAATGGAGAAAAGGGCCTATCAAATTCAGGGTAGAATTGAGTCCTTCAAACAACATGAAGTCTTGCTATATTATGACAGTAGCAGTTTGTCCCACCACTAGAACTGCTCTGGAGGTCAAATGGTTAACACCATTCCAAAATAGAACTTTGAGCACGAGCTCTAAGAAGCAGCTCTATCTGTGTAATTTCAAACCTGAACTGTCAGATTCTTTACTCCGCCTCAGTGAACAGTCGCTCCGGAGATTTCTCCTACTGCTCGGTTCATTTCTCGGTTTAAACAGTGTTTTCTCGGTTCGATTCAACCGAGAATAGTTTTATTTTAACCGCAAAACCGTTCGGTTCAAGCTCTGTCTGTGGTAATCGTAAGTAAATTTAAGGTTTTGTCTGTGTCACAATTTGACTCTCACTACAGATGCTTCCCTTCTGGGTTGGGGAGCCCACATGGGCGACCTTTCCACTCAGGGAGTGTGGTCCCCCCGGGAATCTCTGCTCCACATCAATTTGCTGGAACTCAGAGCTGTCTTTTTAGCTCTTCAAGCATTTTCTGCATCTGTCCACAACAAGGTGATACAAGTCAGAACAGACAACACCACAACAATGTGGTACATCAACAAACAGGGAGGCACTCGGTCTTCGGCCTTGTGCACCGAGGCAATGAAGTTGTGGCCTCTGGCCTATTCCCTGAACACTTCCCTCATAGCAGTTCATCTTCCAGGGAAGGACAATGTCCTAGCGGATGCTCTCAGCAGGATTTCCCAGGGCCATCACGAATGGTCCCTGATTCCTCAAGTGCTGGGGATAGTCTTTGCCAGATGGGGCACCCCTCAGATAGATCTTTTTGCAGCCCCAGACAATCACAAACTTCCTCTGTTCTGTTGCAGGCCTCCAGTGTTGGGCTCAGTCCCCCTGGATGCCCTTCTCCTGGATTGGGAGGGGAAGTTTCTTTATACTTTCCCTCCCTTCCCTCTCCTATTCAAAGTATTAGTCAAAATCAGATCTCAGCCTTGCAGGGTGATTCTGATTGCCCCGGATTGGGCCAGGCAGCCCTGGTACCCACTCCTTCTGTCATTGACAATCCATCTTCCCCTTTGCCTCCCCAGGATTCACAACCTGTTAACTTGTGCCCAGGGAAGGGTTTGGTATCCGGACCTCAAATCCCTCAACCTCAAGGCCTGGCTCTTGAGGAGTTAGAGTTTGCTGATTTACACCTCTCTCAAGGTGTTCTTGAAATCTTAAAGGCTTCCAGAAAGCCTTCCACTAGGGCTACTTATAGTTCTAAATGGAAAAGGTTTTCCATTTGGTGTGCTGGGAAAAATATTTCCTCAGAATCTGCTGATTTGCCCATTGTATTAGATTACGTGGTCCATCTTAATTCCTCGGGTCTCAGACCAGCTACCCTGAGAGTCCATGTGGCAGCTGTATCTGCTTTTGTGTCGGCAGGAAAGTCATCCCCTCTTTCCACTCACCCTGTGTTTTCCAAGTTTTTTAAGGGATTACTCCATACTAATCCACCCTTTCGGGAACCGGCCCCTGCCTGGGACCTTAATGTTTGTATTGCCCAGTTAATGCAACCCCCTTTTGAACCTCTGTTTTCTGCAGAGCTTAAGTATCTAACTTGGAAAACTGTTTTTCTGGTGGCTATCACTTCTGCTAGATGCATAAGTGAGTTGCAAGCCTTGTCAGTGGAAACTGACTTTATTTCTTTCCACAGGGATAAGGTAGTCCTTAGGACTAATAGGAAGTTTTTACCTAAGGTGGTTTCAGATTTCCATCTTAACCAATCTATCTCCTTCCAGTATTTTTCACTGATCACTCTCTTCTGGTGAGAGGAGGTTGCACAACCTGGATGTTAAGAGAGCTCCTTAGTTACTATATAGGCGTACTAAAGGTCACAGGTTGAAGTCCTCCAACTTTCCTTACCTATGGTGAAGTTGGGAAGGGCAAACCGCCACTAAGAGATCAGTTGCCAGGTGGATTGTCTTTGTATCCAATTTTGTTATCAGAAACTGGGCAGAGATCCCTCCTGGCTTGAGGGCTCATTCTACCAGGGCTACAGCTAGTCTCTAGCTGCTGCCAGAGACATCCCTATATTAGAGATATGCCAGGCTGCTACTTGGAAACGGTACACACTTTACCAAGCAACTCCCTGGATGTCCAGGCCAGGAGAGATGCTGGGTTTGGCACAGCTGTTCTTCACAGCCTATTCCTAAGTAGGTTCTGCCCCTCCTCCGTGGAGGTACTGCTGTGTAAGTCTGCTTACTGTCATAATATAGCAAGACTTCATGTTGTTTGAAGAAAAAATTACTCACCTTAGTAATGTTGTTTCTTCTAATGGAGTCTTGCTATATTATGACCTCCCCAACCCTGCCCCTCTCAGAACTTCTATTGGGAAGGGCAACTTAGTGTGGGCACTATTTTATGCCCTTTAGCGCTTTCTCCCTTTGGGAGTTTGGGGTGTGTGTTTTTATTATACTGTTGTTTTATTCTCATGTTGTTAGAATTGTGTTAGTAGTTCTGGTCCTCTGACTTGAGTCTTGGTGTTGGGACCAGCAATGGTTGTTAATATTTAGGTAGCCATTTGGCTAGTGTAGGTTACAGCTTCACACAGACCTTAGTGAGTTTTGCTGGTAAAGATCTGACAGTTCAGGTTTGAAATTACACAGATAGAGCTGCTTCTTAGAGCTCGTGCTCAAAGTTCTATTTTGGAATGGTATTAACCATTTCACCTCCGGAGCAGTTCTAGCGGTGGGACAAACTGCCACTGTCATAATATAGCAAGACTCCATTAGAAGAAACAACATTACTAAGGTGAGTAATTTTTTCTTCGTGGCTATATGGAACCCACTACTAACTGCTATGTCTCAGGAGGAGTCGCTGATTCTGGGCCTGGGCGCCTAAGGAATGCAGAGGATAAGGAAAAGCCCTCACTCTACTTTAGGGTACTTAATTAACTAAAAATAACTATGCTCATCGTAGTGGTACATATGTAATGAAGTTGTGTGTCTCAATGTGTGTATGAATTGAGATAATAACTAATGAAGGGATTTATGGCAAACAAAGGGTATGAACTAACTCTGGTGTGGACAAATGTAAATAGCTGTTAGAATTAAGTGTTTTTTTTGTTGTTTTTTTTTGTCTTAGTCTAGTTCTGCTTTGGTTTGTATTGTCTGATTACCCTCTACCCATGTGAGTTAAACAGCCTGGGAAGTAGACAGCTTAGATGCTTAGATGAAGACTTGAAAGATGGTTTGGGATACATGCTTCAGTAGCTTTCTATAACCCGTTTGGATCCCTTTTGTGTATGATGTCTATTCTTTTTTATAAAAACCTCTGTATGTATGTATTTTTCTTTTTGTATATGGATGAAAAGTCAATAAAAATATCAAACAAAAAAAAAATCTTGCCGGAAATCTTCAAGCTGGCTCCTCCCACCCACCTGGAGGTATAAACCTCAGCTCTGCCCCATGACACCAGATCTTCCTTTCTGCTGGAAGATACAGGTTCCCTCGTGCTTCACAGCAATTTGTAAACCCTGGATTCTAAGTGTCAGTTTTACTGCAACTTATCTTAAAACTCGTTCGAGTTAACGACTCCGATAGTAGCGCATTGGACATGGAGGATAAATCTGCTCCCAGATTTCGCCGGTGCTCCTGCGGCCAGAAGATGTTGCGCACCAATCCCCACCTAACATGCGTCTACTGCCTAGGTGTCGGACATAACACTTCCACCTGCACGTTCTGCCTGGCCTTCCATCCCAACGTTCTGGACAACCGCTTGGCGTGCCTAAAACTGGGGTGACTGGAGAAAAGGAACCCGCCGGTGAAATCGAAGGAGGCAAGGTGGGCGGTTTCCATGGCTGCGGGATCCACAGAGCAGCTGGAGCAAATGAAGGCTTTAGAGGAGGAGGCAGCTTAAGCTTCAGCCAATCGGAGCTTTTTTGTTCCTCTGAACCTCGGTTTCACCTTTTCCGGCTCCTTCAAGGAGTTGTGCCAGTCTCTCCCCACCAGGGGTGAGGCACCCTCGGGCTCGCACTCCTCTCGCCCCCAGAAGAGGGATAAGGACCCGAAGTCTTCGTCCAAATGAAGACGTTCCTGGGACCAAGAAAGGTCCAAGTCCCAGGAACATGCAGTCTCGACCTCGGTCAAGATCGCATCCTCGACACTGACTTCACGGATCTTCCATCTGGCCAGAGATCGAGGATGGCTGGCTATTGATTGAGGATTTCTCTCGACCTAATCAACCCCTATTTCGTCGACTCCGGTCGACGATTCTTTGGAAAGGACCCCGGTTCTTGTCTTTCTTGATGAGGAGACCCGGCCCGCTGGTGTCACCATTGAGGAAACGGTTCCGGACACTCGGTTTTCACCTAACCTGGTGTCTCCCGATCGACCGAGTAGGCCAGCCTGATCTCAATCAAGGTCCAGAAGCCCTTCAGTCGGACAACCGAAAAAGAGTCATAAGCACTCTAACAAGAGGCATCGCCGCAGATCCTCATCCTCCTTGGACGAGGAGAGGCTTCGACGGAAACTGTGTCGACACTATGAGGATCTCATGTGGCAACAGCTGATTCTGACCGGGCAGAAGCCAGCTCCACCATCTACCTCAGCCACCACTTGGCTACCACCTCCTGGGCTGACGCCGACCCCTCCAGAACCGAAGTCTTCGGTTCTCCTGCCCGCAGGGCTGGCCCATATCCCGGCTCGGCCCATCTCGGTCTCTCCACCGATTCTGGTGGAACCACTGCCTAAGCAGCCTCAGGGAGGGGCTCCCTCGAAAGAAGACTGTACAGACACCGGGCTTCCCCGACATCTGTCCATCACGGTTACCCCTGACCGCCCCCGGCAGATTGAAGGGAGACCATTGTACCACGACTCCTCGGACTCGGACGTCACAGGACTCCACTCCCATCCTGGGGATGATGAGTCCTCCACGGCAGGTTTAGAGGAGGGTCCTTCCTCCTTTCAGGGCATTCTCCGCTTGATCTCCGATTCTACTGGAATGCCCCTGGAGTCTATCCAGAAAAAGGCGGAGTACCCCGTTACGGACATCCTAAAAAGGGGGGATACCCCGATGGAGGCCTTTCCAGTGGCCAAAGCCATCACTGGCCTGGCCCTTGAACTCTGGCAGCACCCAGCTTCCTGCCCAGCACTATCTGCCCGCATGGCCCGCAAGTATGCGGTGTCCATGGGGTCCCTGCCGGGATTCACAGAACACCCTTTGGCCGACAGCCTGGTGACCGCTTCTGTGTTTAGACATACTGGTAACTTGGCCGACACAGACCGACCTCCGGACAAGGAGTCCAGAAATATGGACCACTCTGACCGCAAGGTCTACGCGGCCTCTTCCTTACGCCTTCGTCAGGCCAGTTCGGCTGTCATTATGGCACACTTCTCTCATGCCCTCCTCAGGTCATTAGACGAAGTCCTCCCTCGTCTCCCTGTGGACATGTAGACCACGGTCAAGCAAGTCCGTGATCAGGGCCATGCTGTTGCAAAACAGCAGCTCCAGATGGCCCTAGACATCAGGGATTCCTGTGCCCGCTCTTTAGCTGCCACAGTGACCACTCGCCGCAGGGCCTGGCTGAGGCTATCCTCCTTCCCGGCGGATACCCAGCACAAGTTAGCTTACGTTCCTTTCCTTGGCACCAACCTGTTCGGTCCAGGAGTGACTGGTCACCTTCAGCGTATCGAGCAGTCCACTGCCACCTTGGATGCTACCTCTGCAAAAGGTTCTTCAGGCAAGAACCAGCAGAAAAGAAAGAAGAAGCCATTTCGGCATTCTTCCCCTGTAGTCAGGCCGCCCTCCTATCAAGGAGGCCAGCAGCAGCAGCAGGCTCAAGCTTGGCACCCGCGGCCCAAGCAGGGTCCTCAGCAGCCCCGTGAAGGAGGCCGAGGTGCAGGTCCAGGAACCTCCTCCTCCTCCTCTAAGCCTGCTCAGTGACGGGTTGGGGGTTGCCACCCCTACACCCGTCACGCCAGCTCTGGGTCCTCCCGTGGGGGGCCGGCTCCGCCACTTTCATTCTGCCTAGTCCGATATCACTCCGGACAGGTGGGTTCTTGAAGTGGTCAGTCAGGGACTGCCTCTAGAGTTCGAGCAGTACCCTCCCAGCCCAGCCCGCACCCCTCGGGAGGAAAGGATCTCAGCTTGCACTCAGTCGGCTCTTCGAGACGACATAGCTCAGCATCTCCGCAAGGAGGCCATAGCTCCAGTGCCGGATCCTCCTACAGACCCAGGCTTCATGTCCAGGTACTTCCTGGTGCCCAAGCGGACGGGGGGTTGACACCCCATTCTAGATCTCCACGACCTGAATCAGTATCTCAGGTCCCGCACCTTCCAGATGGTGACTCTGAACCAGATCATACCATCCCTGGAGCGAAACATGTGGTTCTGTTCACTGGATCTACAGGACGTGTTTTTTCATGTCCCAATCCATCCATCTCATCAGCGGTTCCTCCATTTCAGGGTCGAAGGGACCCTGTACGAGTTCCAAGCCATGCCGTTCGGCCTGTCATCAGCCCCATAGGTCTTCACCAAGTGCATTGCATTGGTGGCAGCCCATCTTTGGCGTTGAGGAGTACGAATCTACCCTTATCTCGATGACTGGCTCTTGGCAGGATCTTCCCTTCAGGAGGTGGAGAGGTCCAGGGATCTGGCTCTCCAAACCTGCTCCCAGCTCGGCCTCCTGATCAACGAGGCCAAGTCAGAACTCGTGCCTGCTCAGGTGATGGGCTTCATTGGGGCAGAGCTTGACTCTTGTCAAGCCAGAGCTCAGTTCCCAGCAGACAGGGCGGAGGTTCTCTCCTCCTTTGCCTGATCATTTCTGGTTGGGCACTTGCGCCCTGCCCGGGACTTTCTGCGCCTTCTGGGTTACATGGCGACGTGCACCTCTGTGGTCCTTTGGGCCAGGTGGCACATGCTCCCCCTCCAATGGGAGCTGGTCACCCAGTGGATGTAGCGCCGTGGTCATTTTGACCAGCTGATCACTGTAACCCAGAAGATGTGGGACGCTCTCCAATGGTGGACCACCCCAGAACAGTTGCAGGAAGGGATCTCGTTTGCCCGCCCTGAGCCGATGGTTGTCCTTATGACTGATGCCTCTCTCATGGGCTGGGGAGCCCAAATGGGGGACAACAGGGCCCATGGGTTCTGGACCCCCGAGGAGTCCCGATGCCACATCAACCTGTTGGAGCTCAGGGCAGTCAGACTGGCATTGTCAGCTTTCACTCCTCAGCTTGGGGGTCAAGTGGTTCAAGTCCAGACGGACAATACCATGACCACGTACTACCTCAACAAACAGGCGGCACACACTTCCATCTGCTGTGCAAGGAGGCACTCCACATCTGGACCCTCGTAAGTCGGCTGGAGGCGGATCTCCTAGCCATTCATGTGGCAGGAGTCTCAAACCAGCTGGCATATGCTGTCAGCCACATATCCAGAAGTAGCTTACAGTCTGTTCTCCCACTGGGGCAAACCGTTGGTGGACCTGTTTGCCTCCAGGGAAAACAACAAGCTGAGGCTGTACCATGCCTGCCCCCCTCAGCAGGGCTCGCTGCAGGGGGATGCTTTCTCGAGGCCGTGGACCCCAGGCCTCCTCTACATCTTCCCTCCATTTCCCCTTGATCAACAAGGTGTTGCTCAAGGTGAGGAGGGACAAGGCAAAGGTGATCCTGGTAGCCCCAGATTGGCCGAGCCAGTTCTGGTATCCAGATCTCCTCAGCCTCAGCTGCAGGCCCCTGGAGTGGCTTTGTACATGTCCGGACCTGATATCTCTGAACCAGGGGAAGGTATTCCATCCAGGCCTTCAATCCCTGCACCTCACAGCCTGATACCTGAGCGGCTAAAGTTCCAGGCTCTGGGTCTTTCCAAGGATGTCTACACTGTGGTGGAGGCATCTCGCAAGGAATCGACCAGGAAATGTTATGCCTTCAAATGGAAGAGATTTTCCATTTGGCGTCAGGGTAAGAGTCTGGACCCCTTATCCTGCTCTTTGGCTAACATTCTCGACTACCTTTGGTCTCTCTCCAAAGGAGGTCTGCGGTCATCGATCCTTAGGGTGCACCTGGCAGCTATTTCTGCTTACTGGGCATGGGCCAGTCAGCCGACATTGGTGCAGGAGACAGTGGTCGGGCGCTTCTTTGAAGGCCTGGATCACATATCCCCTCCGGTGCGTGAACCTCCACCTCCATGGGATCTGTTGCTGGTTTTGGCAAAGCTCTTGGGCAAGCCATTCGAACCTATGCACAAGGTTGCACTCTCACACTTGTCGTGGAAGACGGCCTTCCTGGTGGCTATTACGTCAGTCAGAAGGACAGGGGAGCTCCAGGCACTGTCGGTGGACTCCCCTTATCTGGTCTTTCACAGGGACAAAGTTGTCCTGTGCCCCTACCCGTAATTCCTTCCGAAGGTGGTATCAGAGTTTCACCTTAACCAGGTATTGGCTCTGCCGGTATACTACCCTAACTACACCTCAGACACTGAGTACAGGCTCCATACTTTGGACCTGAGACGTGCTCTCTACTGTTATAAGGAGAGAATGGCGGAAATTCATGGAGAGGTTCGCCAGCTGTTTGTCACCTACGCTGAAGCCACTTCTGGCAGACCTGCAGCCAAACAGACCATTGCAACATGGATTACATCATGCATAGGTCTGTGCTATGAGTTGGCGGGCAAGGAGCCTCCCAGAGGGATAAGAGCTCATTCTACCCGCTATACTGCTGCATCGGTGGCTGCTTCCAGGGACATCCCTATCCAGGAAATCTGTCAGGCTGTTACCTGGAAATCAGCAAACACCTTCATTACCCACTACCACATCGACCTTGAGTCACGCCAGGATGCTGGTTTTGGGGCCTCAGTTCTCCAATCTCTGTTTCCCAAGTAGGGGGTGTGCGCCTTGCCTCCCTTCTCTCGGAGAACTGCTTGGAGTCTGCCAAGAAGTGTGGATGAACAACATATCCATGCTCCTAGAAGAACAGGTTACTCACCTGTAACAGTAGATCTCTCTTGAGAGGGCTCTTGCAGTAGGTAATTACATAGGACTGGCGTTGACAGCGGCAGGACCTGAGGAAAAATTTCTAGCTAGCAGTCCCTGGCGGGCCATACATCAAGGTAACTGACAATGTCCGGCGATGTTGGTATACAGGGAAGTCACAGGCGCCCGTCTTCCAGTTCTTTCCACCGTCAGCTCATTACAGCACCTATATGGTAAGTTCATATCACTCAGTCCTGTTACTTCGTCGGTTTTTCCGAAAAAGTTTTCAGTAGTGAATTTTATACTTCTTTCGTCAGGTGAACGTCAGTATATGTTGTCCCCTTCAAAGAATAAGTGCGACTCGTGTGGCGTCCAACTGCCTCACAAAGACGGTCACTCCCTCTGCCTTTTCTGTTTAGGCCCCGACCACGCGGTCGACAAGTGTCCGCACTGCCTTCGATTCAAGCGTGGCCACCGCGAATGGCAACTAGCAGTCCCTCGAAGCCCATCTCCTCAAAAAGAAGATGTCCGCGATGGAGAAGGAGTTGAAGAAACTTTGGCAAGCATCGACCTCCCCTGAAGGGCATAAGAAGCGGGACAAGGAAAGGCACTGGGAGAAGGCCTCCTCCTCCGTGATTCCGGCCGGAGTCATGGGCAAGGTAACATCCCCTACAGGGGATCGCCCAACGGCAGCCTCCAAGGCTTTGGAGGAGGCGTCGGCCCGCCCGTCGGGTTCGCGTTCGAGCCCACTGGGCGTCTCGAACAAAGGAGACTCCAGCCCCAATACCGCCCGCGAGCCCGGGCCTGCTACTGGTGCAGGCACCTCCTTAAGCGGACGTCGGCTCCTCTGGCGTCACGCGGGGAGGGCCGCTAAGATGCTCGACCTTCGGGGGGTGGCGCCGCGGCAGTGTCCCTCTCGGACCAGGCCTCCCTCCTCTCATCGCGGCCCGTCTCGACGAGGACCCCAAGTGATGCTGAGTCCCCTGGCGTCCGTCAGGATTCGGCCCTTAAGCCACCGCGTCGGCTCCTCCGGCGTCGCGAGCTCTCGGAGCCTAAGGCAGACCCTGCTCATCTGTCGTACCAAGCTCTCGCATGACCGCTGCAGTCAGTCGAGCCAGTCCCTCCTGCCCGACTCCGGGGATTTTCCCCTCCGTCCCCGGGCGAGGCTCGGGACCCTGGGCTGCCGTCGATCCTCTTCCTGAAGAGCCGGATCTGACGCCGGCTCCGACGCCGGCCTCGGCTCCTCCGACGCCAGCCCTGACGCCGGTTCCGACACCGGCCCTTCTGACGCCGGTGGGGGATATTCCTCTTCCATCGAGCCCTTCACCCCACGGGCCTATCCCGGCAGATCCGCCCGTGGAGTACCCGGCTGGGCCGTCTGCCCCGGCAGCTCCTCCAGTGCCTGCGTATCCACCGTCATATCTGACGCCGGTTTTCCCAGGTCCTTAGTATCCTGCGCCACAATACCCGGTGCCGACTCCTTCGATGCCGCAGTACCCGGCTCTGGTATACCACGCCAGCCGGGTTGCGATCTCCCCCTGCGATTTCCTCCGTACAACTATCCCCACCTCCTCCTCCACCGCCTAAACCGCAGGTGGACCTTCAGAGAACCCTCGCCTCCTGGTAGGCTGAGGCCAAGGCTCAGCTCACAAGAAGTTGAGAGCCGTCTTCACGGCGATAGGTGCCACCCTGGCTCCCCATCGCCCCAGGCAGCACCTCCCTCTCCTCTTCCAGTTCCCGACTTTACCCTCGGGATCCAGAGAGGGCAGGACACGCATTCTGAGGATCCCCAAAGAAACCCATTCCTCCCCTAGGCGAAGTTAGAGTCTTACTCTGCTTCAGATTCTTCTTCCCCTCTCTCTCGGACTCCTCAGAGGCTTCCGATGGATGTTCTGAGAAAAGACACGAGCCACGCTCTCCCGTCCAAGCCCCGCCAAGGACTCCTCGGAGGATCCTTCCTTCACGGAGTTGCTCAGGAAGATCCAGGAAGTCCATCAGTGGCATTCCTTAGAGCCAGATCCTCAGCAGGTTAAACTGCCCGAACATCTGGACTTGCCTCTTACGGCTTCTACCCTAGTGCCACCCTGGATCAAAGCCTCACGCCCACCTTGTTTCCACTATTTGGAAGCAACCAGTCAGCTTTAGCCCCACTTCCCAGGAAGTTGAACAGGCTATACCAAGCTCCAGAGGGTGTAGACTTCTTAGACTCTCACCCCCGTGCAGACTCGGTTGTGATTAGCGCCGCTCACGGCCAGTCAGCACACCCAAAACACTTGAGCTCGTCTCCTCCAGATAAGAAATCCCGCCTTCTGGATCAGTATGGAAGGAAGATCTACGCTTCTTCCACACTGGGGATTAGGGCCCTGAATTATGTAGCACATATGGGGGATTACCAGGAGGCTGTCCTTACCCAGGAGGAATCTAAGCTTGACTCTTTGCCTGACTCTTAAGTCAAGCAGGAGTTAGCCAACCTGGTCCGTTCTTCTCATTCAGCCAGTCATAATATTTTGAGGACGACATACGATGCAGTGGACACCACAGGACGGAGCTTTGCATTCGCCATAAGTCTTTGGCGTCATGCATGGCTCCATGTGTCAGGTCTGGTCCCGGAGGTGCAGTCAGCGATCCAAGAAGCACCTTTCAGGGATTCTGTGCTTTTTGGTGGTGATGTCAAGGACATCATCACTGATTTACAGGAGAAGGGGCGCCTTAAATCTGTTGATTCAATGTACCGTCCCATCCCCACAAGCATCCCTTTACGCAGATGCACCCGACCTCAGCGAAACCTCTCGGGAAGGTGGGCCACTAAGCGTCGGGCCCCTATAGCTGCCAGGCTCCTGCCGCCCAAAAAAGCAACGGGTGCCCCAGCTGCGGCGCTGCCTCACACCACCTGACTCCTTCCCTCTCCCACCACCTCCGGACATCCCAGGGGAACCGGTAGGAGGGAGGTTCTCCCACCACCTTCCGGGTTGGGAGAGGATAACTACGGATTCATGAGTGCTTCAGATCATAGCAGAGGGGCACTCCATAGAGTTTCTACACAAACCTCCACGCCACCCCCCTCTGAACTCCTCTTACTCAAGGGACCATCTTCCTTTGGTCAGTGAAGAAATCTCTGCTCTTCTTGCGAAACAGGCTATAGAGCCCGTCCCCCCTCATCTCCACGGGACGGGTTACTATTCCCATTTCTTCCTCGTACCAAAGAGGCGGAGATCTCAGACCCATTCTTGATCTCAGCTCCTGAACCTATATATGGAATACAAGAGGTTCAGGATGCTCTCCCCTTCAAACCCTTTGCCCCTGCTTGGCCAGACCAATGGCTTTGTGCATTGGATATGCAGGATGCGTGCCTGTACATCCCCATTAGCGCCCAGTTTGAAAGTACCTCAGGTTTGCATTCAGGGGACCACTACCAATTCCGGGCACTCCCATTTGGTCTTTCTTCGGCTCCCTGAGTCTTTACCAAATGCCTGGCGGTGGTAGCGGCCCACCTGCGTTCTTTGGGAGCTCAGGTTTTTCCCTACCTGGACGACTGGCTCCTGGCGGCCCCGTCCAGCGAGGAACTCCTGCATTTTCTCTCCCTCACCCAGCAGCTTTTCACTGGCCTGGGTATTACCATGAACCATTCCAAGTCTCACCTGGATCCTTCACAGAGGCTCCAGTTCATCAGGGCAATCCTCTACACGACATTGTGCAAGGCCTTCCTGCCTCCAGACGGGGGGCCTCCCTCCAGTCCCAGATTTCCCTCCTATCGGAACACAGGAGGGTTCCGGTGAGGTCGGTGCTCCATCTACTGGGGCTCATGGTGGCAGCCATCCCGACGGTTCCGCGCGCACACCTCCACGTGAGAATCTCTCAGTGGACTCTCCGATCTCAGTGGGATCAACGAGTAGACGACCTAGATCATCTGGTCCTGATCTCTGCTTCGATGGCAGAGACTTACAATGGTGGATGGTTCAGAGAGAACCTATTCCAGAAGTCCCCTTTCATCCTCCCCGTTCAGACTCTGACCACGGACGCCTCAGGTAGGTTGGGGCCCATCTGGGTCCCTCACCAGACAGGGCCTATGGTCAAAGCTGGAGATAGTTCTCACATCAACGTGCTTTCGAGCTGCGAGCAGTGCTTTTACGCTCTCAGGCCCTTCACCAATACATCCTTCCGGTCACCTAGCTGTCCAAACAGACAACATATGCGTGGTGGTACATCAACAAACAGGGAGGAACTCGGTCCCTACCGCTGTGCAGGAGAAGCGATGAAGGTTTAGGATTGGGCAGCGCTTCACAACCTTCACCTCCACGGCAATCCACGTTCGGGGAGTCGACAATGTCCTGGCAGACAGACTAAGTCGCTCGTCGGCTCTACCACATGAGTGGGAGTTGGACAAAAAAGTTCTAAAAAGCATCTTCCAGATTTGGGGGACTCTTCAGATAGATCTGTTCGCCTCCTCCCAAAATGCAAAGCTTCAAATCTTTTGCTCGCTCGCTCCAGAGCGAGACGCTTTCTGGAGCGACGCTCTATCTCTAAGCTGGAAAGACAGATTCGTCTATGCTTTTCCCCCAATTCCTCTGGTACCTCGTGTGCTGCAGAAACTTGCTTTGGAAGGAGCGAGAATGATTCTGATCACTCCTTTTTGGCCCAGGCAAATCTGGTTCTCTCTTCTACAACAATACTCAGAGGTTCCTCCTCTTCCCTTTATCTCCAAGTTGTTGACCCAGGATCAGGGACCCTGGTCCATCCGGGACTCAAGTCTCTTCAACTTCATGCATGGCTCCTGCAGCTCTAGCTCAATCTTGTTTTGGCGTCTCTCCTAAGGTGGCTGAGATTCTGGTGGAGCTAGAAAACCCTCCACTGGGTCCACCTCGCCATGAAATGGAAGAGATTTTTCTATCTGGGCTACGTCCAGGAGCGTGGAGCCCTTTTTCCTGTCCATGCGACCATTCTGCTTGGTACATGCGTCATCTTTTCGACCTGGGTCTCAGTCACTCCTCTTTGAAAGTCCATAGAGGCTATCTCAGCCTACCATGTCCCTTTCACTGTAAGGCTTTGCCAGTTGGAAGTCTCCAAAACCTTCTTTAGAGGATCCTTCATCTCAGGCCCCTGTCGGACCCGGCTCCGTGGGACTTAAACTTTGTCCTCGAGAAACTTACCCTTCTCCCTTTGAGCCTGCGGCTTCCTTGGACTTGAGTTTTATAAATGGAAGGCGCTCTTCTTGGTGGCCATTGCTTCAGCTCGTAGAAGATTTCCGAACTCCAGGCCCTGATGTGCAAAATCCCTTATTTGATTTTTCACAAAACGAGTAACTCTTCGCACAAATCCTAAGTTTCTTCCGAAGGTGGTAGTGGAATCTACCTTGAATCAGTCTATTGAACTACCTGCTTTCTTCACTCAATACTCCAATCAAGGAGAATACCTGCTCCATACCATGGATGTTCACAGGATTCTGAGATACTACACCGATAGGACAAAAGGATCTCAGAAAGACTGATCAGTTATTAGTCTCCTTCGCTCACAAAAGAAGGCAGTGCTGTTTCTAAGCAATGCCTATCAAAATGGTTAGCCCATTGCATCAATTTCTGTTATGACCAAGTACAACAAGACCCTCCGGGTCAAGTCGAAACCACTCCACTAGTGGAGTTGCCGCCTCTATGACTTTTTCAAGAGCGTGTCTGCGCGGCAGACATCTGTGCTGCCACCACTTGGACTTCCGTCCATACCTTCACTAAACACTGCAGTTTGGACGTACCTCTACGCCGTGAAACCAAGCTTGGGTTAAGCGGTCTTCACGAGGCCTCCTTTCTTGCAGGAGGTTGCAAGGTGTTTGCTACTTTTGGAGTAGTTCCTCCTCCGGTGCCTTTTCATTTGTTCCAGACTGCTTGGGATTCTGTCCTATATGTAATTACCTACTGCAAGAGCCCTCTCGAAGTAAGATAGTACAGTTACGTAAGAACTTGCGTAACAGTAGATCTTCGAGAGAGGCTCTTCACAATAAATCTTCTATCCGCCCTCCATCCCCTATGCTTTTCAGCTCCTTTTCCATTGAGGAAATATCTGCTTCTCTCGTCCGGGCCTTCCGGACCTGTGGCAGGAAAAGAACTGGAAGCGGGCGTCTGTGACGCCCCTTTATACCGACGTTGTCGGACGCGGTCACCCTGATGTGAGGCGGTCCCTTGAGGAATGCTAGCTAGAAATTTTTCCGTGGGGTCCTGCCGCCTGTCGACGTCAGTCCTATATGTAATTACCTACTGCAAGAGCCTCTCTCGAAGATCTACTGTTACGGTAAGTTCTTACGTAACTGTACTTTCCAGGAGTGGTATATGTTGTTCATCCACACACACCCACCCGATCTCCCCAGCTTTAGGCGCACAACCTGGCTTCCAGCGGGCTAAGATCTGGCGTCATGGCGCAGAGCCGAGGTTTATGCCACCCGGGTGGATGAGAGGAGCCAACTTGAAGACTTCTGGCAAGATTTAAAGGGGAAAGGGACATGCCAAGAAGTGTGGATGAACAACATATACCACTACTAGAACTACTGTTACAGGTGAGTAACCTGTTCTTCCTCCCCCCCTTTTTCTTCAGGTCTATGGCCAGCAGCGGTGCTGGCGCCGTATATTGTGCCAGTGCAACGGATGGTGCCAGTGCTGCAGATGGCACTGAGTTCTTCAACACTGTTCCAGGTGGCGGCATCTCCCGTGTTCCTGGCCTAGACCTGCCTTTTGGAAGTTATTCTAGAGAAGAAGTAGATCTGGATGAGTCTCTCCCTGTTCTGCTTTGTCGAAGACACAGTGGACGACTCATTTTATGAGCTGTAATGCAAGCCTTCTCTATCAGTGTGATGGAAGATCTTCTTTCCAGTTAGTTTTTTTCCTCAGGGATATGGGGTCCACCATAACATTTTAGTCTTCATCCATGGACCAAAGCAAACTTCTACATCTTGAGTTCTTACATTGCTCAGTACGAGTACACCCTGTGGAACACACTCTAGTCAATGGTCGAGAGCTTCCCGGAATCTAACATTCCATTGCTAGGGACATATATCTCAATAATCAGCTGAAAGCTTTTATGGACACTTGTGACTCTGCGTCTAGGGCACCTGCCACTGGCAGCAGGTGGTTAACATCTCTTTGACGGTGCTTAACTGTTCGACCTTCAGGTTGAGCTCTGGAGGCCACTCAGAACAATAGGGCTGCCACTTAAACAACAGGCGGTGCCTGCTGCCTCTCAAAGGGATGGGAACCAACGACATTCTCTTAACAGGCAGTCCTTTCAAGTAGAGGCCTGGGTGCCTTTATCAGGATCCAGCCCCTCGGCCACAAAGAGAACACAGTAGAGGGCACAGGGCCTGAAAGCACCCTGTACCAACCTTTGTTGATATGGACCAGGTCCCAGGGGGATGCCTCTTGGTGGTAGGAGGCGCGTCTATAATTCAGTTTTACAACCAGTGGAAGTCCATTACCTCGGATATATAGGTCATCAGGATTGTCCGAGAGGAATACTCTCCCAGTTTTGCAGAGATTTCCCTAGACCTTCCACCCAGACGGCAGCCCAGTCTGTCCACCTCTCAGTCACTCTCTCTCTCGCTTCTGAGATATGGGGCCTCTGCTGGCACTGGGCAGTAGAAGTTGTTCCATAGCAGAACAGAGCACAGATTCCTATTTCCATTGCTTCTGGTTCAAAGATAACAGGACGCATGTTCCTATTTGTTGACCTTGGAAGGCTAAACAAGAACCTGTTTTGGGAGGAGTTCACTAAAACCTCGGCGTTCAAGTCTTCACTTCCTGGACATATGACTCTAGCCAGCCCATCCGAGTAAGAGACACAGGAAGCAGTTGCCACAGCTTGTCAGTTGTTCTCTCCAGGAGGGGTTTTCTGATTTGGGGAAGGTGCCAGTTTCATCTTCCCAGCAGCTCCTCTTCTTAGGAGCCCTCCTGGATACTTCCAGAGCATTGGCTTTCATTCCAGAGGTGAGAGAACAAATTCTTCAGATTACTTGTTACATCACGTAAAATGACTCTATTTAGGCCCCTTTTGATGGAGTGGATGCTGGGACTCATGGCGTCCTCTGCAGCAAGCAGTGGCCTCTGACCATGCATCCGCAATCCTCCATACAAAATGACAGAGCCTCGGATATAATCTCTCATGGGGAGCTCACTGTCAAGACCTCCACACTCAGGTGTGGAGCCAGGAAGAACCTCCTCTTCGCATAAATATCTTAGAGATGAGAGCTGTCATATATGCCAAGTCCTGAAGGATGCCCTCAGCCACGAAATGATCCTACTTTGGACAGACGACAAAGCTGTCATGTGTTACATCAGCAAGCAGGGTGGAGCTCCCTCCTACCCTCTCTGCAGGAAGGCCGTGAGGATGTGAGTGTGGTACCTCAATCATGATGCATCAGTTCAGACTTCATGTAGTCTCTATTCGACGAGTGGGGCAGTTCAGACTTGGTCCTTTTTGTATCCCTTCTCAATGCAAAACTGTCTCTGTCCTGCTTCAGAAATCTAGACTCTGGTATTTTCTGTCAGGATGTATTCTCTGCAGTAGACAAAACGCTTCCTGTACGCTTTCCTCCTCATACCTTAGTTCAGAGGGTGCTGCTCAAGTTGTAGGCACAGGGGGTCAGGATGATTCTCATCGTCCCAGACTGGCCTCGGCAGATATGATTTGCATTGAGCAACAGTCTGTCATAAGTTTCCCCGAGGTGACTCCTTCTATGAGTGGACCCTCTGACACAGGGACTTTAGTCCATCCTACTGTGACCTGCACTCCCTTCATCTCCATAAGGGGCCCCTGAGGAAATGAAAATGGGCAAGTTTTAGGTTTCCCAGACCACTGCAGAAATCTTCTTAGCCATGCATAGGTCTTTCATCAGGAGGGCTTACGCGACTAAGTGGAAACACTTCTTTGTTTGCCCACCAATTAAGGTGTTAGGGTGCCTCTTGGACCTGGTGAACGCAGGTCTTCAATACTCAGCAGTGAAGGTACACCTCTGCGTGTTTTTGTGCTATCTTGAGCCAGTAGAGAACGTATCACTGGCTCAGTTACCGTTAGTCAAGTTTGGCTTCTCCCTACTTACTTCGTTAACTCCAGAATGGAGGAGAGTGCTCCCTTCATTCTCTGGATTTTAAGAGGGTACTGCAATTCTGCATCGTCAGAACGAAAGAGATGTGCAATCCGAGCAACTATTGTATCTTTCAGCATGCCTCAGCTGGGTCAGCCTGTTGCCATAAGATGTATTTCTGCATGTCTTCTAGGCTACTAATCCATGGCGCAGGTCAAGTTGGAAGGCCGGGTTCGCACCACTCTACCGGAGCGGTAGCGGCTTTCCTGACGGAGATTCGTAATGTACCCATTACAGGACATCTGCAAAGCGGTGAGTTAGAGCGCAGTGCATACCTTTGTAAAGCACTATGTTCTGGATGTCCATGCAAGACAGTCCACTTCTTCGGCAGGATAGTCCTTATGGACTTCTGTCCTGAGTGAGCTCTGTCTCCTACCACCCTACTTGGGGGTGATTTTTAGCTTGGTACGCTCCCATTAGTGTGAATGAGTGTGAGACAGGGTGACCCTTGTCATAGTGGACACCCCTGGGATAAATTGAAACCCTTTGCCCAAGCAGTTTATATGTTTTGTATAATGTCCAACATACTGGTTGGCTGGTTATAAATTAAGTGCTGAAGTTCTTATAAAGCTTTTTGTGCATATTAACCTAAAAACAAAACTAAGAGTACAGTTACAAAATGAGAGGGCTGTCTAAATATAAGAATGACAAAAACTTGTGTCTGCTTTTTCTAGATGTTAGCAGCCCCCTTCTAAGATATATTTCACATCAGACAGCATGAGGTAATATGACCCTGTAGGAGAGTTTAGGAGAGCACAGAATGTTCTGACCTCGGCTCTGACCTTTTCCAGTATTGTAAACAAGTTATGTTTGTGCTCCAGGTGGCTGCCAAATAACTGTTCTCTATGGAACAACAGTGGCCTCTAGTGGCTAGTTTTTATGTTATTACAAACAGAACAAACCGAGTGCTCAGTTTGCCCATGGTGGAGCCAGAGAAAAAATCAGCACTGTAGAAAAACACACTCGGCTGCACGTTCAAACAGCAAAAAGTCCAACACTAGGATACTATTTAAAAACCATCTGGTTTATTAAGATGTGATAAACGAGTAGCACCCTCCTACAAACAAACGTAGGGGGATGCTACTCATTTATCACATCTTAATAAACCAGATGTTTTTTTAAATAGTAACCTAACGTTGGATGTTTTTGCTGTTTGAGTGTGCAGCCGTTTGTGTTTTTCTATAGCTTTATGTTACGTCTGCTGTTAATCAAAAGGCAGTGGAACATTTTTCCAGCTTTAAGTGAGCTTATAAAAAGCCCTGCCTCAGTGCTGAGAGAGGAGAGATAGGGTGGTCAGTTGGATACTGACTGAGGAAGGTGAAAGACCTCCTGGTAGTGTGTGCTTTCACACTGTTTGATTCATGCTAGGCTGAAGAAAAGCCTTAGAAACTGTTGAAGCTAAGCAGTTGTCTAACTTACCATTTTGGTTTCTGTATATTTTACTTGATGAAACTAAAATGATTAATGCAACCATGCCTTTTTTATGCACCTGACTTGTGGTCTGCCTGAAATTGTGTTATCCTATACCCACACCCGGTGACATATGGTTTTAGAAGTGTGATCTGACTGGACGTCCAAGGAAACGGGGGAGTTTAGTCAGTTGGTGTCAGACCTGGTACCAGGGATACATGGCAGAGGTGCATGGTGCCAGGTGAGATGAGGACAGCGCCTGATGGAGATGGTGACCTGGGCGAGGCACCATGGATGGGACAAGATGGAACTGATGGCTAAATGGAGACCATGATACGGCTTCTTCACTGGATGAGTGGGAGATGGCTGGAGGCTGATCAACGTTGGGGAGAGGCAGAGTGCAGATTCCAAGAGCTACTCGAGAGGTCCCACTTGGAGGATGTCGAGGAAGAATCGGTGGAGTAGGATCCATGGGCTGTAGAAGAGGAGGACCCCCGATGGAGCATGTGTGAGAAATGTTTGTGGAGATCACGTTATTGTCCATGCATTTTTTATGCACCTGATTTGTGGTCTGCCTAAAATTGCGTTATCCTAAACCAACACCCATTGACAGAGTGGTGGAGACTTTTAGTCCAGGAAGATATGGAAATTACGTACCTACCGTAATTCTTGATCTTCTTGGACAAAGTCTCCACCACACATTCACACACCCACCATCCCCCAAGCTCACTCGTTTTGTTTTGGTCTTCACTTCCTTGTTGTTCAGGCTGTGAAGACATTGTTGAATTGACCCTTCTTACATGGGTCATCATATGCCCAGAAGTTAGGGTTAGGTTTTCTTTAGTTTGTTTGAGCTGCACCTCCTCGGTCGAAAAGGTACTGAGGCAGTTGGAGGGTTGACGCCGAGATAGCCTATACAGCATGTGCCAGTTTTGCGATGCCACGCATGCACGGTCCTATCCCAGCCCATCCCTTCTGAAGATTTTTGACTCCCGCGGGGTCCTAGCTCCTCTGGTGTAGTCGTATTAGTGTGAATGAGTGGTGGAGACTTCGTCCAAGAAGATCAAGAATTATGGTAGGTATGTAATTTCCATTTCTAGGGACGTGGATATGTTGTTCAATCCACACTTGTTGGCAGGTACCTTGCCTCTTTAAGATGAGCCAGAAAGTCTTCAAGCTGGCTCCTCCAACCCACCCAGGTGGTAAAACCCTCGACTCCGCCCCATGACGCCAGATCTTCCTTACCGCTTGGAAGCTCTGGTTCCCTCCTTAGTGCTCTTGCGTCTGTAGGCCTGGATCCTAAACCTTTGGTTTTACCGAAAATCGTGTTGAAGTTTACGCGACTTCAGTCTTCTCCTTCCTTCACAGCTGCAATGGATTCCAACTCTACTCCCGGCTTCTGTCTGTGCCCTTGCAGACAAAAGATGTCTCGGACCCGACCCACACACCGCCGTCTACTACATTAGGCTTGGCAACGCGATCCATGAGCCCGTGATCTGCAAGTCCTTTTCGGCTTCGGTTCTGGAAGACTACGCTGCCTGACTCCAACTGGGGCGCCCTGAAAATCGGTTTCTGACGGTGAAGTTGAAGGAGGCCCATTGGGCGGTGTCCGTGGCTGCGGGCTCTACGGAGCAGCTGGAGCAGTTAATCGCCCTCGAGGAGGAGGCGGCCCAGGCCGTGTCTTCATCTTCCTTGGCATCGGTGTTTATCCCGCTCTCCTTGGGCTCCTCCTACAGTGCTTCCTTTCGGTAGCTTTATCAGTCCCTCTCCCACCAAGGGAGAGGGGCCTTCAGGGACTCACTTCAGTCGGTCAAAGAAGGAGGACCCGAAAGGTAAGTCCCACCGTCGACGTTCGTGGGAGCGGGAGAACCTGTCGATGCAGTCAAGATTTTTCTTGACCCATTAGACGGGCTGTCGACTGGAGAGGCCGACAACCGTCTTTCACCGGTTCCCCCAGTGCCTACTGAGGACTTGCCTCGCCTTCTGAGCCGAAGTCCCTGGTCAAGGACACTGATCTGGAGGATGTGCGTGTTTCCCCCAACCCTTCTCCGACCCATCGTCGGCGACCCCGATGGTCTCAGTCTCAATCTTCTTCCGTGTTGGGCAAGTCCTGCCAATGCCGGCGGTCTCGGTCCCGACATCACGGAAAGCAGCACCACTGCTCTTCATCATCATCCTCTTCAGAGGACAGGCTCCGGCGCAAGTTGTGTCGGTGCTATGAGGATATGATGTGGCAGCAGCTCTTATTGGCCGGCAACAAGCTGACTCCGTTGCCTTCCCCGGCAATTAAGTGTCTGTCGCCTGAGTGGCTGAAGCGATCTCTCGCCCTCAGTTCCTTGGTCGAGGAGTCGACTCCAGCGCAGATTGTTCGGCCGAAACCGGCTGCTCCTCCCATTGTGGTGGAACCACTGCCTCTGCAACCAAAGACTGGGGCCCCAGCTAAGGATTCTCGGTTGGGTCAGGGCTTGCCCCACAGGTTGTCGGTCACCCTCACCCCCGATCGGCCTCGTTGAGTGGAGGGTGGCTCAGGTGCTCGGCAGCTGTTCGCGGACTCCTCGGAGTCCGACGATTCCTCCCTGTATTCTAGGCCCCTCGACCTGGAATCCTCCGGGGTGGTCTGTCGGTGGACGAGAGACCATCCACATTCCTCGGTATTCTTCGGCTCATCTCAGAGTCTACTGGGATGCAGCTTGAACCCATGCAGAAGCGGGCCAGATATCCCCCTCACTGAGATTTTGGACTGAGGGAATTCCCCCATGTAGGCCTTTCCTGTGGCCGAGGCCATTGTTGGTCCGGCCTTGGAGTTGTGCCAGCGGCCTACCTCCTGTCCTGCGCCTTCGGCCAGGATGGCCCACATGCAGATCCTGACCAGTTCCTCTCCGGTTTTGAGCACCCTCGGCTGAGGGCTGGTGACCCGATAGTGTTTTCCAGCGGAAATGCCAGGGACGTAGAGAAGCCCCCGGACAAGGAGTCCAAAAAGCTGGACTACTCCAGGCGCAAAGTTTAGGCTGCCACCTCCCTAGGCCTTTGACAGGCTAGCTCGGCTCTACTAATGGCACACTTTTCACACGCCCTTTTGGGCTCCTTGGATGAGGTGCTTCCTCATCTCCTGGCTGACCTTCTAACGACGGTCAAGTAAGTGCGGGATCTGGGAAGGGCGGTGGCCAAGGTACAGCTCTAGACTGCTCTGGACATTGGAGACTCTTGTGCCCGGTCAGTAGAGACGGCAGTAGCCATGCGCCGCAGAGCCTGGCTGCAGATCTCGACCTTCACGGCAGATACCCAGCACAAGCTGGCAGACGTCCCCTTCTTGGGCACAGACCTGTTCGGGCCCGGGGTGGTGGGCCACCTCCAGCAGATCGAGAAGTCCAATGCCACCTTGGACTCTGTCACATCTGCCCAGAAGGACAAAGGCCGCCAGCAACAGCGTAAGCCCTTTCACCCTTCCGCCCCTGCGGCATGACCGGCCCAGCAGCACCAACAGTAGGGCCAGCAGGCTCGCGCTGGCACCCCAAGGCTAAGCCTGCTGCTTCCTCCAACAGGAAGCCTGGAGGGAAAGGTCCAGGTGGCTCCTCGGCCAGCCCTTCCTCCAAGCCTGCCCAGTGACGGGTTGAGGGATGCCGGCCCCAAACTCGTCACTCCTCCCCTGGGTCTTCCCGTGGGGGGCCGGCTCAGCCACTTCCTTTCTGCCTGGTCCGCTATAACCACGGACCTTTGGGTGTTGGAAGTGGTCGGCAGGGCTCTGCCTCTGGAATTCGAGCAGACACCTCCCTTTCGAGCCGTCACCCCTCGGTGGGCTACCGGTTCCGCAGCCTCTCTGTCGGCTCGTTGAGCCGACATAGCTCTGCTCCTCCAAAAGGAGGTGATCGGCAAAGTGGCGGATCCTCCTCCAAGCCCAGGGTTTTTGTCCAGGTATTTCCTGGTCCTAAAACAGACCGGGGGGAGGGGGCTGGCACCCCATTCTCGATCTGCACGACCTGGACAAGTTCCTAAGGCCGCGCACCTTCAGGATGGTCACTCTGCCTCAGATCATGCCATCCTTGGAACTAGGCATGTGGTTTTGTTCTCTGGATCTCCAGGACACGTTCTTTCACATCCCAATCTGTCCGTCTCATCGGCGATTCCTCCACTTCAGAGCAGAGGAATCCCTTTACGAGTTCCAAGCCATGCTCTTCGGCCTTTCTCCAGCTCCCAGGGTCTTCACCAAATGCATGGCAGTGGTGACATCATTCCTGCGGCACCAAGGGGTCTGGGTGTACCCTTACCTGGATGACTGGCTGATAGCAGCCCCCTCCAGGTTGGAGGTGAAGCGGTCCAGAGATCTGGCCCTCCAAGTCTGCTCTCAACTTGGCCTCCTGATCAATGAGGCTAAATCGGAACTCGTGCCATCGCAGGTGATTCAGTTCATCGGGGCAGAGCTCTACTCTCTTCGAGCCAGAGCCCGGCTCCCGGTGGACAGAGCCGAGGTCCTTTCCTCCTTTGCCCAGTCATTTCAGGTTGGGCAATTGTGCCCTGCCCGGGACTTCCTGCACCTTCTGGGTCTCATAGCTGCTTGCACCAGTGTGGTCTGTTGGGCCCACTGGCATATGCGTCCCCTGCAATGTGGACTAGCCCGCCAGTGGTCTCAGTGCTCCGGTCCTCTGGACCAGCCAGTGACCATGACCCAGAAGATGTGGGACGGCCTGCAGTGGTGGCTCGTCCCAGGTCATCTGAAGGAGGGTATTCCGTTTGTCCGCCCTGAGCCGACGGTCATCCTTACGACCGACGCCTCCTTGATGGGTTGGGGTGCCCATCTCGGGGAGCTCAGGGCACATGGCCTCTGGTCCCCTCAGGAGTCCCGATACCACATCAACCTGCTGGAGCTGTGAGCGGTACATTTAGCTCTCTCCGCCTTTGCTCCGTTTGTATGGGGTCAAGTGGTTCAGGTCCAGACGGACAATACCATGACCATGTACTACCTCAACCGTCAGGGCGGGACGCACTCCTTGCCCCTGTGCAAGGAGGCTCTCTGCATTTGGTCTCGTGATCAGCCTGGAGGCGGATCTCCTTGCCATCCATGTGGCAGGAGCCTCGAACAGTCTGGCCGATGCCCTTAGCCGGATAGACACTGAATCTCACAAGACATCTCACAAGTGGTCTCTCCTGCCGGAGGTAGTTCCAGACCTGTTCTTTATTTATTTTTTATTTAGTTTTTTTTTTTATTTAGTTTTTGTTGACCGGGTAAGTGCACTAGACAAATTCTGCCTATTTTCAGGCACGACCTGGGGGAGGGGGATACAGATGAATGCCAACTGACCTTGAACCAGATTAAGCTGTTTGTGGTATTTTTAGTGAATGAGGGAAATTTGGCCAGGACACCGGGGAAATTCCCCTACTCTTTTCAATAAGTGCCATGGGATCTTTAACATCCACCTGAACTACCACCAGTCCAGGCAGATGGGACCTCAGTTTAACATCTCATCCGAAAGACTACACCTCAGAAGTGCAGCACCCCTCTCATGCTGCACTACAGTGTCAGTACTGGGATATTAACCCAAGTGCCAGATGTGGGAACTGAACCCACAGCCCTCTGATCTCCTGGCCTCAGAGGTGAGTGTGCTACCTACTGAGCCACTGACACTGACAAGTGTTCTCCCAGTGGGGCACCCCTCAGGTGGGACTGTTCGCCTCCAGGGAGAACGTGAAGCTGAGGCTGTTTCATGCCTGCCCCCCCTCAGTGGGGCTCGCTGCACGGGGATGCCTTTTCGAGGCCGCGGACCCCGGGCCTCTTCTATGCCTTCCTTCCATTTCCCTTGATCCACAAGGTGCTTCTCAAGGCGAAGAGGGACAAGGCGTAGGTGATTCTGGTAGCCCCAGACTGGCCTCGCCAGTTCTGGTATCCAGATCTCCTCAGCCTCAGCTCCAGTTTCCCGAGGCGGCTTCCAGCCCGCCTGGACCTGATCTCAGTCAGCAAGGGGAAGGTGATCCATCCGGACCTTCAATCCCTGCACCTGACGGCCTGATTCCTGAGCAGCTAGAGTTCCAGGCCCTGGGTCTTTCTGACGAGGTCCTCAACATTGTTGAGGTGTCCCGTAAGGAGTCAACCGGAAAATGCTATGCCTTTAAATGGAAGAGATTCTCCATTTGGTGTCAGGGCAAAGGGTTGGACCCTTCATCCTGTCCATTGGCTAGCATTTTGGACTACCTGTGGTCCCTTTCTCAGCTAGGGCTTCGGTCGACGACCCTTAAGGTGCACCTGGCAGCCATCTCTGCTTACCGGGCACGGGCCGGCAAGCAGTCGGTGGCGCAGAAGAAAGTGGTCTGGCACTTTTTCAAAGGCTTAGATCACATATCCCCTTCGGTGCGAGAACCTCCACCTCCGTGAGATCTACTGCTGGTATTGGCTAAGCTCATGGGCAAGCCATTCGAACCGAAGCAGAGGTGCGATATCTCCCACCTGTCGTGGAAGACCGCCTTCTTGGTGGCTGTCATGCAACCAGAAGGATAGGAGAGCTCCAGGCGCTTTCCATCGAGTCTCCTTATCTGGTCTTCCACAGGGACAAAGTTGTCCTTCGCCCCCACCTGAAATTTCTTCCAAAGGTGGTGTCGGAGTTTCACCTGAATCAGGTGTTGACTCTGCCAGTGTTCTACCCCAGTCACACCTCAGAGGCCGAATATAGGCGCCATACTCTGGACTCTAGAAGAGTGCTCCCTTACTATAAGGAGCAGATGGCTGAACTTTGGGGAGAGGTTCACCAGCTGTTTGTCACCTGCGCTGAAGCTGTACCTGGTAGACCTGCAGCTAAGCGGACGATAAGCAGGTGGGTCACCTCCTGCATAGATCTCTGTTATAGGTTGGCGGGCATGGAGCCACCCAAAGGGATAAGAGCTCATTCAACCCGCCATACCGCTGCTTCAGTGGCTGCTTCTAGGGACGTCCCTATCCAGGAAATCTGCAGGGCTGCTACCTGGAAGTCTGCACACACCTTTATTTCCCATTACCACATTGACCTAGATTCATGCCGGGATGCTGATTTGGGGACCTCGGTTCTCCAGTCGTTATTCCCCAGGTAAGTATATGGAGTGCGCGCCTTGCCTCTCTCCTCCCGGAGAACTGCTAGGAGTCTGCCAACAAGTGTGGATTGAACAACATATCCACATCCCTAGAAATACAGGTTACTCACCTGTAGCAGGAGTTCAAGGAGTGGTGTATGTTGTTCATCCACATGACCCACCCGACCTCCCCGGCTTCGACGCGCAACCTGGCTTCCAGTGGGCTAGATCTGGCGTAATGGGGCGGAGCCGAGTGTTTTACCACCCGGCTGGGTGGGAGGAGCCGCTTATAGACTTTCCGGCTCATCTTAAAGCAGCAAGGTACCTGTCAACAAGTGTGGGTGAACAACATATACCACTCCTAGAACTGCTGTTACAGGTGAGTAACCTGTATTTCCTGTCCCCAGAGCCCCCACCAGACTGTGTAGGCAGGTAGTTAGAGGGCCTGCAGTCTCCGCTAGTCCCCTTTGGGTGGTGCTGTGCAATGCCAGGTCGATGAGTAACAAGACCGCTATTATGGCAGACTTGATCTCCTTGGTCGACCAGGCTTGCATCACTGAGACTTAGCTGGGGATGATGCTGGACCAGTATTGGAGGCATCGGTCCCTGCTGGGTATTCAGTGGTGCACTGTCTGAAGGAGGGAACGAAGGGATGGGGAGAGGCCATCTGTTTTAGATCCAGCCTCAACTTCTCCGTGCACCCAGTGGGCTGTACCTCGTCATTTGAATGTGTGGCAGTGCGTGGGGGTCCAGGTGCAGGTTGTAGGATTCTCCTCATTTACCTTCTTCTAGGGGGGAGGTTTGTGTGTGTGTGTGTGTGTGTGTGTGTGTGATTCCTGCAGGAGGTAGTGTACTTCATCGCCGACAGGGTGTTGGAGTCCCCAAGATGGTTAATTCTGGGGGGACTTCAATGCTTGGATCGACGATAAATCCTTGCTTTTTGATTATGACCTCCTCCAGACAATGACATCTCTGGGCCTGACACATGTAGTTGCCTCTGTGACCCATCAACACGGTCACATCTTGGACTTGGTGTTTTCACTGGGGCTTGTTGCCACCAACATCAAGATTGATTGAGTCATTTGGTCTAATCATTGCATGGTGGAGTTCTTGTTTGGGCCCCCTCGATAGTCCCTCCCCTGCTGAGAGGGATCCATTTGTTCGGCTGAAATGCATTGGCCCGAGTTTCGTAATCCTCAGACCCAGACTCGAACACAGTTGTCCACATCAGGTTTCACCCTCCCCCCGCAGATCCAGGATCCCATGGGGGTGCAGGGAGCAAAGCCACCAGAAACACTTGTTGAACGTGGAAATCCGATGTCGGGCAATTGTGTTTCGGCTCATGTAAACCTCGGCTGATGCATTTCAGCCAATCATAGCATATCCTGTTGAGATGGTTCGCTACCGCTCTTTAAAGGGATTGTCCCAGAGGGACTTTTGGCAGTAGTAGATTTTTCTGGCATGAGTGCTGCATGTCGATTGGCACAGGTGAAGCAGTGGATGCCTATAATGGGGCCATTGCCAAGGCACCTCAGCCACCACTCAGACCGTCTAGAGATGACTCCAGGTTCTTCTCGCTTGAGACCCCCTGTGGTTTGATGGGGCTCTCAAGGAGTTGAAGACCAGAGTTTGGAAGTTGTAGTGTTGTTGGTGGAGGACCTGGTCCATGGAGGACAGACTGTTTTTGAGAAATCATTACAATGACTGTCAAGGGGAAATCAACCGTAAGAAGGCAGAGTTCCTGTCCAGGGAGATTGCTGCTGGGGAAAAACAGACCAGCTCAGCTATTTCAGACTGTGGATAGACTGCTATGTCCAGTCTATCTGCAGACAAAATGAGCATTTTCAATTGCATTCTGCGAAGGGTTTGCTCTGTTTTTCTCAGACAGGGTGTCCTCCATTTGGGCAGGGATCTTCCCAGCGGGACATGATTTGTCCCGCATTGGTCGGCCTGGCTGGAGCAGAGGCACTTCTATTGTTTGGGGATAATTTTGGCTGGTGGTGGTGGCTGAAGTCGTTGAGGTGATTTTGAGGCTGTAGCCTACATACTGTGAACTGGACCCTGGTCCAATCCATCTCCTAGTGGGAGGGGCCGAAGCCATTGGTCCAGTGTTCGCCAGGATAGTGTGGTGTTCGCTTTCAGAGGGGTGCTTTCCCGACACCTTGAAGGAGGTGTTGGTGAAGCTTCTTCTGAAGAAACCATCTCTTGACCCTGACGTCCTAGCGAATTATAGACCTATCTCCAGCCTCCCATTTTTAGGGAAGGTTGTCGAGAAAGTGGAGGCTCTGCAGCTCGAGGCGCGCCTCTTGGCCTTTGACATCTATGAGCCTTTCCAGTTCAGTTTCGGGGCTAGGCTTAGCATGAAGACGGCACTGGTTTGGATGCAAAATGACCTCCTCAGGGCAAGGGATAAAGGAGAATGGTCAGTTCTTGTCCTCCTGGATCGCTCATCAGCATTCGACACCATGGACCACATTGTGCTCTTGGATCACCGTAGAGCCAATAGTTCTTAGACTTTGTCACAGTGAGCCTCCCCAAATCCATGGAAAAAATTCTGAGCCTCCCCTAAAAACTGAAATAATCTTGGGCCTCCCCAAAGAAAAATAACATACTGTTCTTTGCGCAGTACACCATGAATATATAGAAACCCCTTTGAGTACTTGGCTCACATTCAGTTCTTTGTCTTATACTGACGTGAAATCTTTGAAAAAGAGCTCCTGTGCTCAAAGGTGTTATCTGAATAACAAATAAAATAAACAAATATTGTTATTCAGCTTATTACTTTGCTCCTTACTGCTATTGCTCTTAACACTTCTATGCTCAACCCTTGTATTTGGGCTGTTCTGCCGTCAGGCTACAAATTGATCAATTGCCACCACTCATTATTAGTTTATTGTTCGTATTTGTTTGCACTATTGTTCACTGTGTATTTCTTGATTGTTTTGCAGTTACCTTTTGAAATGTATTCACTCCCTACCCTTCCCTGGGTACACCTGAGATGAGCCTTGGCTCATTCACCTTCCCTTGTCACCTATTAGTAAATAAATACATTAAATTCACCTACTATTATCCTCTTTCAGTTTGCTTCATCTCTTCACACAAAACATATAAAACTCAAAATTTAAATACAGTACTTTTTCAGACTTGCTTGAGCCTCCCCTGGAACAGGCTGGGGCCTCCCCAGGGAGGCTGGCCTCACTAGTTGAGAACCCCTGCCATAGAGTGTATGGTGGACTCACTGGAATAGTCATCCAGTGGTTTGAGTCCTATCTCTGACAGGAGGCAATGAGTGGTGATAGGGAATTTCTCCTCCTCTTCGAAGCCCCTGTCGTGTGGAGTGCCTCAAGGTTTGATCCTGTCACCGATGCTGTTCGTGGTATGTATGCTGCCCCTGTGGGAGCTCATTAGACAGTACAGTCTGGGTTTCCACTGCAATGCAGATGATACCCAGCTGTATATGTCATTTGCCCCTGGATCAGAGGGTGCCATTGAAGTGCTAAATAAATGCCTGGCCGAGATTCAGGACTGGATGTCCTCTAACTGGCTTAGGCTTTACCCCCCGATAAGACAGAGGTGCTGGTGATTGAGCCTGATCACTGGTGTGATGGGGATGCCTCCGGAGTGGTGACAGGCTTGGCCCTGGGATCTACTCCATTAATGGCTTCCCCTAAGGTGAAAAATGTGGGCATCATCCTTGATGACAGGTTAACTCTTGAGGCTCAGGTGTCGTCTGTTGTCAAAAGTGGTACCTACTACTTAAGGAATGTCACCCAAATTAAATCCTTGTTTCCACCAGAAGACTTGCCATCACTGGTACATGCCTTTGTGACTTTCAGGCTGGACTACTATAATGCTCTGCACTTCGGGATCAATGGAGGGATCCTCCGCTGACTGCAACTAGTGCAGAACACAGCCGCCAGGTTGCTGACAGGCCTGCTTAGGTCTTGTAATGTGACCGCAGTCCTGCGAGATCTGCACAGGCTGCCTGTCAGGTGGAGGATTATCTTCAAGGTGGGCTTGCTCACCTATAAGGCCCTATACAGCCTGGGTCCTGGATACCTGTCTGACCTTCTTACTCCAGCCATCCCGGTACGTTCCCTCCGCTCTCCACCATGGGCCTCTTGGCTGTTCCGAGGGCCAGGCTGAAAACCTCAGGAGATCACTCCTTTGAGATGACCAGCTCGGTCCTCTGGAACTCGCTGCCAAAATTATTGCATGAGGCACCATTGGTGGAGGCATTTAAAAGGGGCCTGAAGACCTACCTTTTTAATGAAGTATTTTTAGATAGTTTTTAAACTGATTTTATATAAGTTATTGAATTATTTATTATAATTGAATTGCTTGGTCTTACTTCGAGAGTCAGCTGTTGCAGCAGGTAACACATGTAGGACTGAAGCTGGCAGGTGGCAGGACCCCATGGAAAACTTCTAGCTAGCAGTCTATGGCAGGGACCACCCCCCAACGTCACGTATGGTATAAAGGGAGAGTGGTACCCGGTGTTAGTCTTCACCATTCATCACCTTTGGGTACTTGGACGGAGGTCATGACCCTCATGGGAGATTTTTTTTTTTGATCAAGCAGAGTCTGACGTTTATTACGCCACCCTGAGGGGCCGATGCACTGCGTGGCACTCACGGGTTGGCTGTTAGGTGTTGTCGACGCCGCCCTCCTGCCAGTTCTTCATCTGCCGCTGTCGAGGTCACCTCGTGGGAAGCTTAGAGAGAATCTCTTCTGAGAGGCCTACCTTTGAAGCCTTCGTGTTGCAGTCAAAAATTTGTCTTCAACTCCATGTCGAAGTCCGTCAGCTCAGAGTATCCTGCTGGTTCTGTTCGCCCTACTCAACGTCGCCTAGTAGGATTGTTCCTTGTTTTATTTTGCAACGTTGGGTCTTGTTTGGTGTTCTTTTTCCATAGGTCATGTCTCGGTCGGGGGGGCAAGAAAACTGTGAAGATGGGACCACCCCCCATGCGTCGGTGCCCATGCAGCTGTAAGTACTCTGTCACTGATCAGCATGACCATTGCCTCACGTGTCTTGGCCCGCTACACAGCATGGATTCATGCAACGCCTGCTTCTCCATGGACTGCCGTGTCATTGAGCAACGTGCATGGAAAGTGGGATGAGCTCCGCCGACTTTCCGAGGATGGCGCGCACACTCGGGCCAAGCTGCGTTCTCTCTGCCTTTCCTCCGGGTCCCCTCCCAGTTCTATACGGACTGCGGAGGAGGGAGCCTCTGCCTCTTGTAGCCTAGGGGTGGCAAAGGCCCTTCTGCGTGCAGGAGGCCCAGTCTGTCCCGGGGAGACAGGCAGAGGCACCGCCTTGGCGCCCTTCTGGGCGCCCCCGGTGTCGTACCCGCGGCTCGGAAAGGCCTGGGTTGACGCCATCCTCAACGCCGTCTGTCAGCGCCATCTTGGGCCTCGGCGCCATTCGCAGTGCCGTGGGCCCTGATGCTGCCGTTATCAGCACTGGTTCGTTGCTTGGCACCATTGCTGCTGTCGGTGCTGTTCGTGGCCCTGATGGTGCTGGCGGTGCCATGGGAGGCTCTATGGCACCGTCCCTGACTGTCTCTCACCCTGGTGCCATCTGCGATGCCGTGGTTGCTCATAGCACCGTGTCCAGTTCTGGGGCCGCTCATGGCTCCGAGCATTGACATGGCGCCATGAGGGTTTCGGAGCTCAGTGCCATCTATGGCACCGAGAGCGCAGTTGGGGCCGTCGTCGGCACCATCTCTGTCCTCGATGCCGCCGTGGCACTTTAGGTGGTCGGCGTCATGGGGTCTCCGACCTCGGCGCCAAAATCGTTGGGCCGTCGTCAGTGCTGTCTCCGGTCTCGGTGCAGCTTACGGCGCGTGGGCCATGACGGTGCCGTTAGAGGCTTCGGCTCCGAGGCTGTAGCCATTGTTGGAGCTGTGTCCTCTTCTGGCACCGTTCGCAGTGCTGTTGGGGGTCTCGGCACCGATTCTGGTGCAGTCTTGGTTTCTGGTGCCCTTTTCTGTCGGTATGGTAGCGGGCGTCCATGCACTATTTGGCGCAGAGCTTCAGTCTCCACCTCTTCAGAGGGGGAGTCAGACTCTGAGTCAGACAGGCAGTCTGACTTCTTGGAGTTGGCTGCTCACGTGGACACCTTGGTAGTGGGGAGCAGGCAGTGACTCCCAGGACCAGGGTCAGGGGTGCTGACCAGCAGGTAGTGGTGCAGGCCTCCAATGCTCTGCTGCTTGGTCTCGGAGGGTTCTCTGACCCCTCAGTGGTGGTACCCCCTCGGGTGGTGTGCCTGGATCGCCCAACTTTGGAACTGATCGGAGCACCCACAGGAGGGGAGGGTGCTGCTCCCTGGATAGCTCCTTCGGGGGCCGACCAGGGCTGCCAGCTACCTAGGCTGGCTCCCTCGAGGAGGAGGAGGGCACTCTCGGATTCCGAGGGGTCGAGAGGTATGGGGTCCGTGTGGTGGCCTTTTTTTGGAGCCCACTCGGGCTCTGGGAGAAGCCATAGTGCAGATCTCCACCTTTCCCTTTCGGTTTTCTCGAGAGGGCCACGTTCTTTGGCGGTAGGGGACTGTCCTTCTGGATCTACATGGCCCCGGTCACATCACATGGGGGAATTCTTCAGGGCGCAGCCTAGACAGTTCCAGTTTGGTTGATCAGCTGTTGGCTGTGGAGTTTTCTGGAGCTCCTTTCCCTAGGGCTCCTGGTGCACTCCCTAGCCCAGGCAGAGGTCAGCCGATTTCCACTGTCAGCTGTGCCCCCACTCCTCTGCCACATTCTCCTGTGCTCCTGGGTATTCTTGGTCCTAGTGATCCTCTCTCCTGGGAGCAGTTCAGAGAGGTGGGTGCTCAATTTCCCGCTCACGTCAGGGCTATGGACAGACAGGTTTTTCAACCTCCCCCTGAGCAGTCAGCTACTGAATTTCCGAGGTCCTCTTAACTCCTCATCCCCCTCTTCTGGGGGATAGGAGCTGTCTGTCCACATCTCTCCAGCTGCTGATCTTGCTGAGTGTCAGCGATTCCTCGTGAGGATGTTGGAGGACATGTGCATCACCCCACTGACTCAACATAATCTGGAGCACTCAACGTGCGCCTTTCTGGGTGATTTCAGTGCGGACACCCTTGTGATGCCCCCCAGGCCTTCTCCCTTTTGGGAGGCGTTGTTGCGCTCCTGGCAGAGACCCTTTTCTGGAGTCCCAGCCCCTAGGGATCTCTGCCAGCGGTATTGTGCCCCCCCGGAGTTTCCAGGTTCCATGCCTCATCCCTAGTCAGGATTGACGCATTTGGATACTCTCGATGGGCTTCGCATCCTGCACCGTGATCAGCCCCCAGATCAAGATTCCTTGGATTTTGACTTCTGGAGGAGGAGGACATTCTACTCGGCATGGTCGCTGCTTTCTATTGCAGCACATCAGGCCCACTATGCATCCTATGACAGGTTCTTGTGGTCCAGGCTAGGTCAACTCCTAGCTTCGATGCCTGACACGGAGTACGCCAGACAAGCCATTGCACTCTCTGCACGTGGCCTGGAGCTAGCAAGGCACCAAGCAAGGGCATTATTTGACACCAGTGAGGTAGCTACCAGGGTCGTAGGGACAGCGATCTGCACTAGGCGAACGGCATGGCTGCAACACTCCCGGTTGTCACCCTTGGCCCGGTGTAGGGTGATTAACTCCACTCACCAGAGAACCTATCTTTTCTCCTGTAGGGTGAGACGGGGTCTGTCGGGGCAACTTTCTAACCTCTCCGGGGGGGTCCCCGTCTCACTCTCCCCACTCCTGGGCCTCTCCAGGCCCGTGGAGGTTCTCCCTCTTACTGTGTCACCCACTGAGAGCTAAGGGACTCAGCCCCTTAGGGTTAAAAGCCCCTTGGGGGGTTCACTCACCTGAGGTGATGAATGGTGAGACTGACAGATAAGATATGCAAATTACGCACTCACTGTAATTCTGATCTTTCTGTGTATCTTCACCATTCATCACAATCCCACCCACCATCCCCTGGGGCCCCTGGTCTCTGGGTCCCCCCTCCCTCTCTATGCCCCCTCTCTCGTCCCTCTCCTTTCTGTTGGTCAGGAGTGGGGTATAGAGGCAGTATAGCGCAGTGGTCTAAGGCTCTGAGCTGCAAATTTGGTGACATTCAGCAGACCTGACCTGGGTTTGAATCCCACAGCTTCCACTTGCATACAGTGTGACCCTGAGCAAGTCACTTAACCTCCTTGTGCTCCCAGGTCGCTCCTGTAAAAAAGCTTTCAGCTTAGTGTGCTATACTTGGTTAAACAACTAAATGAAAAATAAATAAAAAAAAAAACCGGGGCACATAGGGGGATAATTTTCTTTAGGGGCAGAGTGGTCAGGATGGGGGGGCACTCCTCCTTCAGTGCTTTGGCTCCACCCCTGTGGGGTGGGGGTTGGCAGTTGCCCTCCTTTCTTTCCTTCTTCCCTTCTCTCCTTTGATTTCCTTGTCCTTTGGACATAACCTCAGTTCATTTAATAAACTAGGTTTCTCTCCTGCACTTGGTTTACATTGGCAACTTTTTGATTGCTCTATGTGGTATGTGCCTCGGTTCTCTGTGAGATCACCTTCCACCCTCGATGCCGGAGTCTCTGGTGGGAGAACTGAGGAATGCCAAGGACTGCCCTCCCTTTATACCATATGTGACATTGGGGGGGCGGGCCAATGTCGAGGGGTGGTCCCCGCCATAGACTGCTAGCTAGAAGTTTTCCGTGGGGTCCTGCTGCCTGCCGGTCTCAGTCCTATATGTGTTACCTGCTGCAGGAGCTTCTCTTGAAGATCTACTGTTACAGTAGGTTGTTACGTAACTGTACTTTCTATGCTGCCTATAACCCTGCTTTTTACCTGTAATGGCTCCCAGAGCCTCTGGGATTGGGTGTCAAACACAAATAAAACTTTGCTTACTTACTTACAAGAAACCAGGATTCAAATTCTATGTTAAGTGCCTGCAGAAGATATTGGTCACCAGTCTGCACGACATTTGCATGTACTGCCTGCATGGGCAACATGACGTGACCTGGTGCAGCCTGTGCTTATCCATGCATCCTGAGTCCCTAAAGGATAGGAAGCTTCAGTCCTTACTGGGTTCGCCTTCAGAAAGGGATCCGAAGGATCACTCAAGGGCCACAAGAAGGCCTTAGCTGAGGCTGTGTCTGCTGAGCAGTTTGCAGCCCTTTAGATGGAAGCGGCAGCTGCCATGGTTGGCACCTCCTCGGTCTTCGTGCTGTTCCCTGGGGCTGGTGTCAGAGGGTCTTTCATGGGCCAGTTCCTTGACATGTGCCTGTACCTACAGGCTTGGGTGAGAGCCCTGCCCTCCATGGTTCAGAATCTTAAGTGCCGCTGGCATCGGTCATGGGATGGGGAGAGATCAAGGTCCTCCCGGTCCCCCAACTCGCCTGAGTAGTTTACAGCTATTGAGCGCCCTTTGGCCAAGGGGCAGGTTTGGTAGCTTGATGGTTCTTTGGTTCTGCCTCTGAACCAGTCAACCTTGGCTCCAGTTGACCAGGCTGTTGAGATTTTTCTTGAGCCTGTTGACCAGTTGTTGGATGAGGTTGAGGAGTCAGTCTCCCAGACCTCAGTACTCCTGATTGTCACTCAGGAGGACGTGGACTGTTCCTTCCAGGGACCAACTTGTACTCGAAGTTGGGTCTTTGATGCCTATGTTGGTAGGCGCGTCATATACAGCCAACTGTAGGAAGACCCTTCTTGCCATCAGCCCCGTGGTTGACAGTTGAAGTTGCAGTCAAGGTCACGGTCAAGATGCTCATGCTGTCGATCCCACTCAACTAGGAGGTGCTGCCACTGGCATTCCTTGTCCTCCTCCTCTTTGTGTGAGGAGAAGCACCAGTGTAAGATGTGCTGGCGCTGTGAGGAATTCCTCTGGCAGCAGTGGGCTATCATGGGGCAGGGCTCTACACCTAGGACCTTTGGTCCCCTGGCAACTGCCAGAGGTTGCCCCACCGGTCCGTGTACTGCACTTGCTTCCCACACCTGTGCCTCTGATGATTACGGTGGAGCTGCCAGAATGACAGCCGCCAGTTGGTGCTCCAGCGAAGGAGGCCAGGCCGGTTGTTGATTATGATTGTGCCAGATGAGGATTCCCGGGAAGTCTGTGGCAAACAGGTGAGGCCTGTCTTCGAGGAGTCATCAGAAAGCGTGGATCAGGAGTCCGTGGCCTCCTCAGGGAATCAGCTCTTTGACCATAGCTCAGTTGAGGAGCCTTCCACTGAGTATGGCCCAGTTTCCTTCAGCAGGCTGCTACGACTATCTCAGCATCCACGTTGATCCTGCTTGAGCTAGTCCAGAAGAGGGCTAAATACCCTCTCATGGGCATTTTGAATCGGGGTGAATTCCCGAGGCTGCCATCTTGGGGCCAGTTTTCTGGAGTGTTGGCAGCATCCAGCATCCTTGGCCCGCATGTTCTGCAAGTACGTGGTTCTTATTGGCTCCCTTTCAGTGTTTTGGCACCACCCTTTGGCCAAAGGGCTGGTCACAGATTTGGTATTACATAAATCCGGACACCAGGGGGATGTGGACAAGCCCCTGGACAAGGAGTCCCATAAGACTGACCATGCCACTAAAAGGTATACACTGTGGCCACTCTGGGTCTCTGACAGGCTAACTGTGCCATTATAATAACTAACTGTGGTCATTCCCTGATGGTGTTGGCGCAGTCGGTACTGGTAGAATAAGCATGATCTTGTGCTCCTTCACAATGAAACACTTTTAACTGACTTACGGCACATAGAGGTCCCCCATGGCTCAGTCCATCACTCACATCATCAAAGGGCCGGCCACGGGGGACACTGGGAGATGTAGTAATTAATCATGGCAGATGTAGGGTCGCTGGATCAACCAGATGAAAATAATTTACAAACTAGTAACTGGAAATTTTTGCTGTAACCGCGTTTCTCTTAATCGGGACCTAAAGGTCCCACAGCACTTCTGCTGACCATGTGCAAATTCCCCTTTAAAACTACAACTATTAAGTTGTTGTACAAATCAAATATGCAATAGTCTGATTCAAAATATGCAGTTTATCATAACATGTGAGGGAGCAGGACTTTCATAACTCACTCATGGCTCGTCTCTGCCACTCGTGAGTTATGGTCCTGTCATCTCACATGTGAAAATCTATTGCATATGTTGTGTCTACTTAGTGTATATCCTCTATTTATACAGTGTAGGTGAGAGTCAGACCTAACAGATAAATGATTTTTCTAGGGGCATGGATATAGTTCACTATAACACACAAACAGTTCCACTGGAGATTGCCGAGTCACCAGACGTCTTCGAGCTAGGCTTCTCCCATCACCTGGGCAGTATGTTGTCCTACTCTGCCCCATGACATCAGATCTTTCTTTCCGCTGGAGGAGTTCAGTTTCCTCCTTCACCGCTTTTTAGGTTGGAGGCTACCAAGTGCGCTTTTGGTGATTTCTGCTTCTCTTCGATATTTTAAGTGTTCCTTGACTGTTTCTCTTCTTGATCGTTTCAGCTCCAGCCTCATCAGTGGAATATAGAATTTGAGGATACAAAGTCAGCTCCTGGCTTCAAGTTCTTTGTCACGTGCAGACAGGACATGTCGTGGATGGACCCACACATGTCTTGCCTCTACAGTTTGGTGGCTGCATACGATATTTCAGGCTGTGGCCTGTTTCAGGCGATGCTCCCTGCTTCCTTGGAGGATCATGCGACCCATCTTCTTCTTGGCCTGCCAGCCAATAGGGATCTGAAACTCCAGCCTAAAGGCTACAAGAAGGCCTCTGCTGTGGTGGCTACTGCTACAGAGATACCTCATCGGCCTCAGCACTGCCCCTTGCTGGGGCCAGTGTTGGAACATCCTTCACCTGAGATTTCCAGGAGATGTGGTGAGTCCTCCAGGCCTTTGGGGAGAGACCTGCACACTATGGTAAAAAACACAAGCACCGCCAGTGCCAGTTGTGGGACTGGGAGAGATTCCAGTCCACCTGTTCCCTCGACTCCCCTGACCACTTGACTCGTGTCAAGTGCTTAACTGAAGTCGAACTTTCTGTGGTGGAGGGTCAGGTTGAAAGTTCCACAGTGCCCCTGTTGGGCTTGTCGACCTTGACCCTGACTAACCAGATGGTTGAAATCTTTCTTGACCTGTTGACCAGTTGTCAGAGGGGGATCGATGAGAAGTCGAATCTCCAAGACCCCGGTCTTCCTGGTCCTCTCTCAGGAGGATGTGGACTGGTTGGTGTCCCCAGCTGGCTCCACTCAGAATCAGCCTCCACCTGTGGTTGTGCAGCTGAAGCTGCTCCTTCATGCACCTTGACACCTGGTTTATACTGACTCTTGAGTTGCTTCTCTTTGGTGTCGGCCCTTGGGTTAGCAGTTGAGGTCAAGCTCTTGGTCGAGGTGCCACTCACACTCTCGATCCCGCTCAACCAGTAGGCATCATCGATATTCAACAACCTCCTGCAAAAGCTCCTCTGGCAGCAGTAGACCATTGCGGGGCAGGGTAGGACCCTGCCCCTGACACCTATGGTGAACTGGCAGGTGCCAGTCAAACCCACGTTGGTCCATCCTAGGCTGATGTCCCCAGCATCTGTCTTATCACCTTTTTGGGTGGAGCCACCTCCACCTCAGTTTTTGGTGGGAGCTTCTCCGAAGGACTCATGTGCTGCCACTGGCTTGCCAGCCGGCTGTTGGAAATCACCATCAGAAGATTTTCAGGTGGTCTATGGTGACAAATGGCTGAGGGCAATTTTTGAGGAGGAGTCCGATGAATTGGATGGTTCTTCCATGCAGTCATCGAGCATGCACACCTTCAGCGGGTGTTGGTGGAGGACTCGACTGCTGACCATGGACCGGTGTTGTTCGGGGCTCAGATCTCACTCATATCAGAGTCCATGCATGTCTCTCTGGAGCCTGTTCAGAAAAGGGCCAAGTATGCTTTCATAGACATTCTGGATAGGGATGAAGCCCTGAGGGTTGCCCTTCCTGTGGCTGAGGCCATTTTGGGACTGGCCCTGGAGCTTTGGCAGCATCCAACATCCCGCCTGGCATCTCCAACCCTTTTTTTGGCAAGTATGCACTTTCTAATGAGTCCCTTTCAGGATTTTTGGACCATCCCTCATCCAGAGGTCTGGTCATGGACTCCACTTTCCAGAAGTCTGGAAACTCGATCCTCTTCTTTTCTGTCTCTTGTCTATCTGGTTGCGCAACCAAATTTTCTTGTGAGACTTAGGAACAGATCACGCCAACGGTTTTTGCAATTCTCTGCCTCTCGCTATCTCTCTGCCTTCCCTTGCTATTTCTATCTTTTCTCCCCCATTGCAAATCTGCAGTTAAAAAATATACGTGAATATTTATGTGGAAATGTCACTGATTCTGGGATCCCATTGGTTAAAACTGTATATAGTTATACTGTTGAAATGATTGCAAAGCTATTTGGAACTCAAGGGGTTAACCTGAGATGCAGTTTTTAAGCCTTTTGCAGAGCTGTAAACAAGAGGTCAGTTCCTGGTCACTATGTTCTTTTTGCTGCACCTGCATCGAAACTGACAAGTACACTGTGTAAACTGACAAGAACATTCTGTGAGAAGTGGGATGTCAACGAGGCAAAGACTTGTTATAAAAAGAGCAGCAATGCTTTTGCTGGAGAAACAAGGAGAGTGAGAGACTGAAACTTGGAATTAAGAAATACTCTCAGGGGCCGTGGCCAAGCTACAGAGCAGTATGGAGGCTTAATCTTGGGCTCTGGCTTAATCCATCGAATATGTCTTCCATCCTGGAGTAAATACTGGTTCTTTGACTAAATAATCGTAGCTAAATGAGAGACAAATGCCTAGTGATGTCAAAGCTTCCGAAAAAACAAACAAGGATTTCATTCAATAGATCTAAATCTCAGCCAGCAAACAGAGGCCTGTCTTATTCTACAGCACCAACTGATCCACAGGACTCGCCTGAGACCTCTGCTGGACATATGCATAATCAGCAGCAACTGCAATCAGAGTAAATGATGGCAGAGCACTACAGATCAATTGAGAGACTGATACAACATTTAAAACATGATTTAGGGACTCGCATGGAAACGGGATTTGAGAATGTAACATCCCAACTACAGCATCTTCAACAAAACATTAATGTTTTATCTGAAACAGTGGATGCCCATAAACTGCGGACTGAGGAAATAGAGTACCGAGTGAGCTCTCAGCAAGACACTAGTAGTGCAATGCATATTGATCTACAAAAAAGCCCTGAAAGATATTGAAAGATTGAAACAAAGCATCGACGATCATGAAAACCGGGAAAGACGCTGTAATTTAAGAATAGTGGGCCTACCCAAATCTGTGGAAGGTCGAGATTGTGCAAGTTACATCCAAAAGTGGCTGAAACAAGAGCTGAACCTCCCACCTGAAATAAAACTGGAGATCCAACGAGCTCACCGATCGCCTGGGGCCAGACCCACTCCGGACCAGAGACCACGCCATATAATTATAAAATTTCTTAGATACATGGACTGACAAGAGAGTGCTAGAGAAAGCCAGAGCACATGGTCTCTTAATGGTGAAGCAGAGCCAAGTGAGTATTTTCCCCGATTATTCTTTCCAATTACAATAACAGACAGGTGTTTGCAGAGGCGAAGAGAATATTACACGTCATAAACTGTCAGTTTTCACTGATTTACCCAGCTCGCCTTATTATAAGGCCTGAAGGAAAACCACCACATCTGTTCACTTTGATGGAGGCGGCCCTGTAGTTCGTGGGGGAGTTGGAGGAAGAGAGAAGGTGCAGAGAGGCCTGAAGAAAATTATTGTTGATACAGGGACAAGAAAGTGAGTAAACTTGTACCTGCAGCTGAAATCTATGCAGAGCTGAGGGATTCCTAGTGACTGAATACTTAAGACTGTGATTTCTCCTTGTCTCACAACTCTGAGAAGGGGCCTATAACGGCAGGGGCAAAGAGTTAATTTGTACTACATAGCGGAGCCTATTTTGAACGGTGCAATGCTGGGGAGATCAAGCGGTTAGACGGATAGTTCGTGTGATCTTTTGGACCTGGAAACTTTTGTTTATGCTTTCTCTATCAGGCCCATTTGACAAGGGGTGAAAATTTTGTGGAATACAAATGGACCTCAACATAAACTAGATTTGAGTTACTGTGTGGACTTTGGGGGAACATTTGTATATTGCTCATTATGGATTCTTTTTCCTGAAGATAGCCCCTGGTATGTGTGTGAATGAGGTGATTAAAGATAAATACAGCATTACTGGATTGGATGTGTGGAATTCTGTGGACCCCCTTAACTAGACCCGGTACAGGTTGGAAACAGGAGCTATCTTTGCTTTGTGTATGTAATTTAAAGTAAGGGGATGTTAAAATAAAAAGAAATGGTCAAAGAACCAACAAATTTATTTTCTAGGGACATGGATATGTTGTTCATCCACACTATCTGGCAGGTTCCTTGCCGCTTTAAATCTTGCCGGAAGGTCTTCAAGCTGGCTCCTTTCACCCACCTGGGTGGTAAAACTCTCAGCTTTGCCCCATGACGCCAGATCTTCCTTACCACTTGGAAGCTCAGGTTCCCTCCTTAGCGCTCTGCGTTTCGACTGGTTCCTGATTTTTCGGTTTCTCCGAATTTAGTTTGGAAGTTTTCTAAACTTCGGTCTTCTCCCTCGCAGCTGCGATGGATATTTCGTTTCCTGGCTCTCGGAGGCACCCGGGGAATTCCTCCAGGACGGACCCGCACTCCACATGCGTTTACTGCCTTGACTTGGACCATGATTCGCAAGTTTGCGAATTTTGCTGTGCCCTTTCGACCAGCGTCCTGGAGAATCGTGCGTCCCATTTGGGGCTCGGGCGACCTGGAAATTTTTCCGCGCCGGAAAAATCTTTAGAGGCTCGTCTGGCGGTGTCCGCGTCGGCTGTCTCGGCTGAGCAGCTCGATCTCTCTTCCTCCATGGAGGAGGCGGCGACCAAGGCTGTCCCCCCTCCTCCTTGGTTGCGGCGCTTATCCCGCTCTCTTTGAGTTCCTCTCATTCAGCTTCATTCAAGGAGCTTCATCGGTCCCTTTCCTCGAAGGGAGAGGAGCCTTCGGGATCTGCCTCTCGGCCCAGGTCAAGGGAGTCACAGGGTAAGTCCCATCGTCGGTGCTTGCAGGAGCGGGAGAGGTCCCCTTCCCGTCTGCTTACTTTAGACTTCGGTCGAGGTTGCGGCTCAGGCCGCTGACTTCACGGTGTCCCCGTCAGGCCAGCCGGCCTTGTCTCCCGTCGACGTTGTCGAGTCTTCTCTCGACCCATCACCCGGGAGGTCTTCTGCAGGAGCCGTCAACCCTTCACCGGTTTCCCCGGTGGAAGCCGAGGTTCTGCCTGCGCCTTCCGGGCGACAGGCCTCGGTTCTTTTGTCTGAGCCGAGGGAAGAGCGGGTGTTCCCCGCTCCTTCCTGGACCCACCCTCGTTTTCGCCGAGGATCTGGGTCTGGGTCTCGGTCCTCTTCTCGGTCAAGCCGCTCCCGCCAACTTCAGTGGTCTCGGTCGGGGCACCGAGTTAAGTGGCAATACCGTTCCTCCTCATCTCCCTCCTCGGATGAGGAGTGGCTTCGATGCAGATGGCGTCGACGTTACTAGAAGTTCATGTGGCAGCAGTTGCTGTTGTCCGGGAATCAGTCGACTCCGATTCATTCCCCATCCAGCAAGCAGGTGCCGCCCGAACGGCCGACTCAACTGCTCGCTGCAGTCGAGGTGCCCACTTCAGGGCCGGTTGTTCGTCCGAATCTTGCTGCCCCACCGATTTCGGTGGAACCTCGGTTGGGTCACGACCTGTCCCGCAGGTTGTCTGTCACCCTCACTCCCGCCCGCCCTCGGTGGGTGAAGAGTGGCTCAGGCCTGAGGCAGCTCTTTGCAGACCCTTCGGAGTCCGATGACGACTCCTCCATGTTCCCCAGTCGGGAGGGCCCGGGGTCCTCCCCGGACCGCTCTGCAGATGACAGCCCATCGTCCTTTCTGGGTCTGCTTCAGCTCATCTCGAAGTTCACCGAGATGCAGCTTGAACTCATGTCCAAACGGGTCTCTTATCCCCTGATGGAGATTCTAGACCGAGGGGGTTCACCCTCGGAGGCCTTCCTGGTGGCCGAGGCCATCGTCGGCCTGGCCTTGGAGCTTTGGCAGCGGCCTACTTCCTGTCGTGCGCCCTTGGCCAGGATGGCCAGGAAGTACTCTGTCCCTGTCGGTTCTTTGCCCGGTTTTTCGGAGCACCGCTCCACTGAGGGGTTAGTTACCGATAATGTCTTCCAGCGTTCTGTGAACGCTCGGGATGTGGATAGGCCCCCCGACAAAGAGTTCAAAAGGATGGACTATGTCGGGCGCAAGGGTTACGCCGCGTCCTCCCTAGGCCTCCGACAGGCCAGCTTGGCTGCACTGATGGCACATTTTTCCCACGCCCTTTTGGGCTCCCTGGATGAGGTGCTCTCTCATCTCCCAGCTGACCTGCAGACCACGGTCCGGCGGGTGCGGGACCAGGGTAGGGCGGTGGCGAAGCAGCAGCTTCAGACTGCACTGGACTTAGGTGATTCCTGTGCCAGGTCGGTAGCGGCCGCGGTGGCCGTGCGCCACAGGGCGTGGCTGAAGATATCCACTTTCTCAATGGATACCCAGCACAAGTTGGCGGACATCCCCTTCTTGGGGACTGACCTCTTCGGCCCTGGAGTGGAGGGACACCTCCAGGGGACCGAGAAGTCCATTGCCACTCTGGACTCGGTCACCCCCGCCCAGAGGGACAAGGGCCGCCGACAACCTTTGAGTAAGCCCCTTTGTCCCTCTACCCCTTATGGCTCGACCGGCCCATCAACACCAGCATGAGGGCCAGCAGGCATCCTGACCCCAAGCCAGCGGCTTCCTCCAAAGGGAAGCAGGGAGGTAAAGGCTCAGGAGCTCCCTCGGCCAGTCCCTTCTCCAAGCCTGCTCAGTGACGGGCTGAGGGGCGCTGTCCCCGGCCTTGTCACCCCTACCCGGGTCCCCCTGTGGGGAGATGGCTCCGCCTCTCCTCCGCCTGGTCCGCTTTCACGGACCGCTGGGTGTCAGGGGTGCTAGGGGAAGGTCCTGCCTCTGGATTGCGAGCAGGCCCCACCCTTTCGAGCCGTTGCCCCTGGGGGGCCATAGGGTCCGCAGCCTCGCTGTCAGCCCGCCAAGCCGACTTGCCCTGCCCCTCGAGATAGAGGTGATCAGGAAGGCGGCAGATCCTCCTCCAGACGCGGGGTTTGTGTCCAGGTATTCCTGGTCCCCAAACGGACAGGGGGCTTGTGCCCCATCCTTGACCCGCACGACGGGATGGTCACTCTGACTCAGATATCCCATCCTCGGAATGAGGCGTTTGGCTTTATTTCCTGGACCTCCAGGACGTTTCTTTACACTTCGATCCGTCCGTTTCTTGGGAGACTCCTCTGCTTCTAAAGCAGGGGATCTCTTTACGACTTCCAGGCCATACCCTTCGGTCTCTTCTCAGCAGCATTCCTGCGGCACCGAAGAGTCCGGGCGTACCCCTACCCGGATGGCGGCCTGACTGCAATCCCTCCAGGGCGAAGGGGGACGGTCCAGAGTTCTGGCCCTCTAGGTTGCTCTCAGACCGGTCTCCTCTCTAATGGAGCCATGTTGGAACTCGTGTCTAAGCGGGTGATCCTTTCTTCGGGACGGAGCTTGACTCTTCAGTCAGAGCTCGGCTCCCGGCGGACAGGACCGAGGTTCTTCCTCCCTTACCTAGTCATGTCTGACTGGTCAATTGTGCCCTGCCCGGGACTTCCTGCTCCTCCTGGGCCTTGCGACAGTCTGCACCAGCGTGGTCTGTTTGGACCCACCGTCCATGTGCCCTCACGGGGCTGCTGGCCAGCCAGCGGTCAAAACACTGCGATCCTTTGGACCAGTCCGTGACAGCAGCCCAGGGGTTGGGGAACGCTCTCCTTCGGACCGTTCCAGCTCATCTACAGGAGGACATCCCATTCGTCCGCCCCAAGTCGACGGTCTTCTCCGACCGATGCATCTCTGATGGGTAGGGGTGCCCATCAAGGGGAACACAGAGTGCACCGCCTCTGGTCCTCTAGGGAGTCCCGATGTCATTCCTACCTGCTGGAGCTCCAGGTGGTCCGCTTAGCTCGCACCGCTTCGCTCCATTTATGCGGGGTCTAGTGGTTTAGGTCCAGGCGGACAATACCACGACCATGTGCTACCTAACCCGCCAGGGTCAGACGAGCCCCTTGCCATTGCGTAAGGAGGTTCTCCGCATTGGGTCTTGCGCGCAGCCAGGAGGCGGTTTCCTAGCCATTTCGATGGCAGAAGCCTCCAGCACCCTGGCTGATGCCCTAAGCCAGATAAGGGCTGTGCCTCACGAGTGGTCTTCCCTGCCGGAGGTAGCACAAGATCTTTCTCCCTCTAGGTCACGCCTCGGGCGGACCTTTTTTTCCCTCCAGGGAGAATACGAGGCCGAGACTGTCTCATGCCCGCCCCCTCAGCAAGGTTCGCTGTAGGGGATGCCTTTGAGGCCGCGGACCCTGGGCCTCTTCTACGCCTCTCCCCGATTTCCCTTGACCCACAGGCAAAGCGAGGAGGGACTAGACACAAGTGATTCTGGTAGCCCCAGACTGGTTTTGCCAGCTCTGGTATCCAGCTCTCCTCAGTTTTAGCCCCAGGCTCCCAAGGCGGCTTCCAGCCTGCCCGGTCCTGATCTCTGTTATCAGCGGAAGGTATTCCATCCGGACCTTCAATCCCTGCACCTGGCGGCCTGGTCCCTGTATGGCTAGTGACCAGGCCTTGGGTCTTCCGGCAAGGTCCTCAACGTTGTTGAGGCGTCCTGCCAGGAGTCGACCAGATATACTACGCCTTCAAATGGAAGAGTTCTCCATTTGGTGTTGGGATAGGGCCTGGTCCCCTCTCCTGTTCCTCGGTGAGCATTCCGGACTACCTGTGGTCCGTTCCTCCTCTTTAGCAAGGGCTTCGATCGACGACCCTTAAGGTGCACCTGGTAGCCACCCCTGTCTTCCCGAGCGCGGGCCGGAAGGTAGTCGGTGGCACAGGAAAGGTGGTCTGGCGCTTTCCAAGGCCTTGATCACACTTCCCCTCTGGGGAGTGTATCCCCACCTCCGTGGGATCTTACGCTGGTATGGGCTTAGCTCATGGGAAAGCCGTTCGAACCTATGCACAGGTGCTATTCCCCCACCTGTTGTGGAAGAACACCTTCTTGGGGGCTACCATGCCAACTAGAAGGCTGGGAGAGCTCCCGGCGCTCCTTTGAGTCTCCCTATCTGGTCTTCCACAGGGACAGAAAGAACCTGCGCCCCAATTCAAGTTCCTTCTGTAGGTAGGCGGATCTTTTCCTAACCGGTATTGTCTCTGCCGGGTTCAGTCCCATTCACACCTGAAGGCGACTATAGGGATCCATTGGGACTTAATTTAGCGCTCGCCTTCCCAGGGAGCGTAGGGCTGAAGTTCGGAGAGGTTTGCCAGCTGTTTGTCATCTACGCTGAAGCCGCACCTGGCAGATCTGCAGCCAAGCGGACAATGAGTGGGTGGGTCACCTCCTGCATAGATCTCTGCTATAGGTGGGCGGGCATGGAGCCTCCCAGAGGGATAAGTACTCATTTTACCCACCCTTCCGCTGCTTCGGTGGCTGTTTCCGGGGATGTCCCTACCCAGGATATCTGCGAGGCTCCTACCTGGAAGTCGGCACATACCGTCTTACCCCTACCACATCGACCTTGGGTCATGCCGGGATGCTGGTTGGGGGCCTCGCTTCTCAGTCTTACTCCCTAAGTAGGGTGTGCGATTGCCTCCCTCCTCCCGGAGAACTGCTAGGAGTCTGCCAGATAGGTGTGGATGAACAACATATCCATGTCCTTAGAAATACAGGTTCTCACCTAACAGGAGTTCTAGGAATGGTATATGCTGTTCATCCACATGACCTACTCGACCTCCCCGGCTTCGACGCACAACCTGGCTTCCAGCGGGCTAGATCTGGTGTCATGGGGCGGAGCCGAGAGTTTTACCACCCGGGTGGGTGGGAGAAGCCAGCTTGAAGACCTTCCGGCAAGATTTAAAGCGGCAAGGAACCTGCCAGATAGTGTGGATGAACAACATATACCATTCCTAGAACTCCTGTTACAGGTGAGTAACCTGTATTTTACTACCAGAAGGCCAAAAAACAGAAACTCAGTGGCATATGGATCCGACATTGTTGAAGGATCTCTTGTATATTAAACAGATTAGGAGTAAATTAGAGGAATTTTTGGAATTTAACCTCCCAGAAGATACAGGTATTAATAATGTATGGGATTGTATTAAGGCCTTTATAAGAGGGGAGGCTATTTCGTATGCAACATTTAAGGATAAGAATTCAGTCAGAGAAGAGAGGGAACTGGAAATTTAAATAAGGAATTTGGAGAGGGAGAATATGAAAAATCATTCATTAGGCACCTCAAGAGAATTGAGATGCCTTAAGGGCCGGCTGTCACAACGGACCTCTTTAAAAATAGAACGAAATTTAACAATAACAAAGTCACAGAACTACTTTGAGGGTGATAAGGGAAGGAAGTGGCTTGCCATTCTGATTAAATGGAAAAGAGCAGATAGAACAATTCTTTTTATTGAAAATACGGCAGGGAATATTACCTATAACCAACAAGAGATCAATACTACCTTTAAATTATTTTACTCCTCCCTCTGTACCTCAGAATTTCCTATAGGGGGTGATGTTTCCTCCTTTCTAGATGGTATTCGGATGCCTTCTCTGGAGTCTCAGGAATCGGCAATTATAGACTCTCCAGTCTCTGTGGAGGAGGTAAAACAGGCAGTTTGGAGGGCAAATGGAGGTAGGTCACCTGGGCCTGATGGGATCTCAATAGAATTTTATAAATTGATGTGGGATTTAATTTGCCCTCTGAAGTTTCAGATGATAGGGAACGCATTGGAAACGGGGGAGCTTTCCCCCCTCCATAACACTAGCTACAGTCACTGTGCTACCTAAACCAGGGAAAGACCCCAATAAATGTGGCTCTTACCGCCCAATATTTGTACTTAATTCGGACTACAAGGTTTTAGCAAAGCCTATTGCTTCCAGATTGGAAAAATACTTGCCCAGACTGATTCATATGGACCAGGGGGGATTGGTGAAGGGTAGGCAAGCCAGATATAACTTAAGAAGAACTTTAAATACTATGCATAGATGGAGGGGAGGGACTAGGGAAGGCCTTTTGGCCCTTGATGGAGAAAAGTCCTTTGATCGTGTAGAATGGCCTTTTATGATGGCAGTCCTGCGCAAGTTCGGGTTTGGGGAGGGGATTATGGGATGGATCCAGGCCCTGTACAGGAGCCCTAAAGCTCAAATTTTAACAAATAACATAACTTCGACCCCATTCACTCTGTCCCGAGGAACTAGACAGGGGTGCCCTCTTTCTCCCCTGATTTATGTTCTTACAATTGAAGCATTGGCTGAGACAATTAGAAATGAGGAACAGATTGAGGGTCTAATATAGAAAGGAAACAAAAATGTGATTTTGTTATTTGCGGATGGCATCCTGCTTTTTCTCAAAAATCCAGACAAGGCAATGCCCATTCTGTATAACATTTTTCAATCTTATGATCCATTATCAGGATACAAGATAAATTGGTCCAAATGTGAATGAATGCCCATGGAGTTATCTGGAGCCCCCCTCTCCCTAGGGGATGTAAGAATCCCTCCTTCTACCTCAGTTAAGTACCTAGGAATAAAATTGACGAAAAAAATGTCCCACATGGTTAAATCTAATCTCCTCCTGGTGATTCAAAAAATAAAAGAGCAGTGCATCGTCTGGAGAGCTCTACCTCTTACCCTACGGGGGCGAGTGAATCTTGTTAAGATGAGTGTTCTGCCACAATTCCTATATATTTTCCAGACACTTCCAATGTGTGTACCTAAGAAATAAATTAAATCAATAGAAGGTGCCATTACGCAACTTATTTGGCAAGGGAAGCAGGCAAGGATTGAAAACTAAATATTATGGATTCCAATCTGGCAAGGGTGCAATCCCTCCCCGAGTGACCAGCCATAGGGCTATCATGTGCTATCTGTAACAACTCAGATCTATACTTTTGTGATGTAACAAATTGTTCTTATCTGGTCCTCTGTCTGAGGTTTAACCCAAACTCTATATAGTAGCCCATTACATTTTTTAAACATAGGTTCATCCTGTTTTGGTTTCACCCCCAGCTGCTTAAAATAACCCTGGAGAGAAACATTGTTAGCTTATTCTGAAAGAAAATCACAATCAGTGATCAGTGATCAGTTTAGTTTCAGCATTTTCACATGTTAACCCCTTATGTCCATCAGTATTTTGTTGCCACTGTTCTTCAGGCATCGTCTTTCTTTCCTGGACTTCCAGATTGTGGAGCTGTGCTCAAACAAGTCCAAATCAAAGTCAGCGAAAGGAAAAGAGTCCCCACCATCTGAGATTTTCTTTTGCCTGAGCTTTTTCTTTGCCTGAGCTCTTGTTACCACAGCTTCTGAAACATCAGGATTTACTCCCTCTTTGATTAACTCAGTAAATCCTGGAAAGTCATTTCCAATAATCACAGGTACAGGTAACTTAGGTACTCTTCCCACTTTCATTTGGTGCGGCACACCCTTAATATTCAGAGTCACTTGCTTTGTGCGATAGTATCGAGTGTCCCCGTGGATGCAGATGACACCAGTACCTGGTCCTTTTGGACAATGTTTTCCCAGCACTTCAATATGCACTAAGGTCTGTCTGCTTCCCAGATCTGTAAGTCCCTTCACAGTCTTATCTCCCACCTTCACATCTGTTAAGTACTTGCCACAATTTTGCTAAGGACAAATCTGCTCCAGTGTTACTCTTCTTACTATGACAATTTCTTGCAATATGACCTGGCTTATTATAGTTATAGCAAATAGTCTTTGGGTGCAGATTTGTTACCCCCACCATAGTTCTTATCAGACTTGGAATTTAAATAGGAAAAATAGTGTCTTACCGGTGCTTGAGTATGACCTCACTGCTATGGCTTCAGTCTGGCCATTTGGTAGTCTTCAGCCAAAGAAACAGCCTTTTTGCCACTTTCTGGTCGGTGTTCTTTTACCCAAAGCTGTAGGTCTTCGGGTAGGATGTTGATGAACTGCTCCATTACAAATGTTTTGATGATCTGTGGGAGTGTTTTGCTCTCTGGTTGGAGCCATTTCATAAGGAGTTCTCCGAGCTGGTTGAAGGCTTCCTGAGGATTTTCGACTGAGTTGTACTTCAGAGACCGAAATCTCTTCATGTTGGTCTCTCCTGAGATGTCATGTCTGTTCAGAACCTCTCTTTTCACCAGGTCATAGTTTTCTGACTGTGCAGTGTCCATATTGCTGTAGGCAAGTTGGGTTTTCCCTGTCTGGTAAGGTACCAGTCTTATTCCCCATGACTGCTTTGGCCACTGGCAGACTGTGGCATCCCTTTCAAAAGTTGTCAGGTATGCTTCAGTATCATCCGAGGGACACAACTTTGTAAGTTTATGGTCTTTTAAGTTGTTGGTGTTTTGTTGCTCTGCTGGAACTGTGCTAGATCTACCAACTTTGATAGCTTGCAAGGCATCCAGCCAACTCTGCGCCAGTCGCTGCATCTCTTCTCTGCTGCTCCTGTAGCTGCATCTCTTCTTTTCTCTGCTGCTCCTCTTGCTGCATCTCTTCATTTCTGTGTTTCTCCTTTTCCTTTTGTTGTATAGCCCACCTTTGGAAAAAGGCAGTTTGGCTTTCAGGTTCTGTTACTGCTTGTTCTTTTTTCCCCATCTTTGGTTCTAGCTGAGCAGTCTCAGTTTGGACTTTGGTTCTGCTTCTAGTTTGGCTGCTATTCTTCTGGTAATGACTCCTGGGCTTGCTGCTGCAGAATCCACACTTCTAGGGACATGGATATGTTGTTCATCCACACTGTCTGGCAGGTTCCTTGCCGCTTTAAATCTTGCCGGAAGGTCTTCAAGCTGGCTCCTCCCACCCACCCGGGTGGTAAAACTCTCGGCTCCACCCCATTACGCCAGATCTTCCTTACCGCTTGGAAGCTCAGGTTCCCTCCTTAACACTCTGCGTAGAAGACTGGTTCCTAACTCTTCTAATCTTCGAATTAAAGTTTGTTTTGCTAAAAGACTTTGGTCTTCTCCTCAGCGGCTGCGTTGGACAAATCGACTCGTTTCGGAGATGCCTGCGGGCAGAAGATGTCTGGACGGATCCGCGACTCCACGCGAGGTTATCGCTTAGGCCTTGAGCACGCACTCGCAGGCTATGCACCTGTGCTCTTCTTTTCGGCCCACGCCCCTAAGACCGTATGCCTGCTCAGCTGGGGCCCCGAGAAAAGAATTCTCCGTTAAGTCTAAAGAGGCCTGGTTATGTGTCTGCGGGCGCGGGCTCGGGTGGATCAGCTCGAGCAGATGATCGCCTCAAGAGGAGGCGGCGCGGCCGCTTCTACCTCGCTGCGTGCATTTGTCCCGCTTCCGGTGCCTCGTACAGCTTCTTTTAAGGAGCTTTGTCTGACCCTCTCGATTTGAAAGGTGAGGGTCCAACTTTTCTGGACCTTTTCTCGGTCCAAAAGAGCAAAGTAAGTCCACTGCCGACGCTCTTGGGAGCGGAAAGATCCCTCCCCAGTAGTCGGCAGTGCCCGACTGTCGACTCCTCAGCTTCCGGCCACTGGCTTCACGGTGTCCCCGTCAGGCCAGTTGACCGAGACTCCCGTCGACGCGGTTGAGATTTTTCTCGACCCGTTGAATGGGTTGTCGGCTGGAGAAGCTGAGAATCCCCTCTCCCTGGTTCCCCCGGTGGGAGTTGAGGGTCCCGTCGGCTCGTCTGTGCCTCCGGTTCCGGAGCCTTCAGTGGAATCTTCCGAACCGAGGGGAGTGCCGATTCCCGACACCTCCCCGCACCGTCCTCTGCCTAGCCGAGGTTCTAGGTCTCAGTCTCGGACGTCCTCGCAGTCCAGCCGATCCCGCCGCCATAGGTGGTCTCGGTCTCGCACCGCAGCAGCGCGCCGCCGCTTTCCTCTTCCTCTCCTCAGACAGGGGAGACTTCGCTAAGTTGCGCCGGGAGGTATGAGGAACTCTATGGCAACAGCTCCTTTTGACCGGGAATAAGCCGACCCAGTTGTCTTCCCCGGCCATTAAGTGGCTGTCACCGGAGCGGCCGAAACAACCCTTGTTGTAGCCGAGGAGCCTGTTCCCAGGCTGGTTGTTCGGCAAATTCCAGCTGCCCCACCGATTCTGGTGGAACCTCCGCCTCCACAGCCGTTATTTGGGGCTCCGACCAAAAATTCTCGGTCGGCTCAGGGACTGCCCCATAGACTGTCTGTTACCCTCACTCCCGATAAGCCTCGGCAGGTGGAGGGTGGCTCAGGCCCAGGCAGCTCTTGAGGACTCTTCCGAGTCCGAGGACGATTCCTCCCTTTTCTCCAAGCGAATGGACTTGGAGTCCTCAGGAGGACAGTCGGTGGCCGATAGCCCTTCATCCTTCCTAGAATTACTTCGGCTCATCTCGGAGTCCACCGGGATGAAGCTCGAACCCATTTCTAAACGGGCCAGGTATCCCCTCACAGAGATTCTGGACTGAGGGGATTCCCCTATGGAGGCCTTTCCGGTGGCCGAGGCCATAGTGGGCCTGGCCTTGGAGCTTTGGCAGCGCCCTGCTTCCTGCCCTGCGCCCGCCAGGATGGCCAGAAGTATGCGTCCCTACCGTTCCCTGTCCGGTTTGAACACCTCTGCTGAGGGGTTGGTTACCGACAGCGCTTTCTCCATGCGGCCGAAACGCCAGGATGTGGACAAACCTCCGACAAGGAATCCAAGAAATTGGATTATGCCGGCTAAAAGCTATGCCGCCCTCTCTCGGCTTTCGCCAGGCCAGTTGGCCTGTCCTCATGGCACATTTTTCTGATTCCCTGTTGGGCCCCTGGATGAGGTCCCCTCATCTTCCCGCTGGATCTGCAGACTACGGTCAGGCAGGTGCGGGACCAGGGCAGGGCAGTGGCCAAACAGCAGCTCCAGACTGCTTTAGACATCGGGGACTCATGTGCCAGGTCTGTGGCGGCTGCAGTGGCCATGCGTGGCGGGCTTGGCTGAGGATATCCACCTTTACTTCAGATACCCAGCACAAGTTGGCAGACGTCTCTTTTGGGACTGACCTCTTCGGCCCTGGGGTGGAAGGTCACCTGCAGAGGGTCGGGAAGTCCAATGCTACCTTGGACTCGGTCTCTTCTGCCCAGAAGGACAAAGGCCGCAAGCCTCAGCCTAAGCTCTTTTCTCTGCCCCCAGCGCGCCTGGCCCAGCAACGTCAGGGCCAGCAGGCTCGGGCTTGGCATCCCAAACCCAAGCCGTCGGCTTCCTCCAACAGGAAGCAGGGAGGAAAAGGCCCAGGAGGTCCCTCGGCCGGTCCCTCCTCCAAGCCTGCCCAGTGACGGGCTGAGGGGTGTCGCCTCATCCCCGCCACTCACCCTGGTTCCCTCTGGGGACGGCTCCGCCATTCCTTTCCACCTGGTCCGCTATTACCATGGACAGGTGGGTACTGGAGGTGGTGGGAAAGGCCTGCCTCTAGAATTGAGCAGGCCCCCGCCTTCAGAGCTGTCGCACTGGGCCTCGGGTCCGCGAGCTCACTGTCGGCTCATCGGGTCGACATCGCCTCCTCCTCCAAAAGGAGGTGATCAGGGAGGTAGCGGATCCCCCCTCAGACCCGGGGTTTGTGTCCAGGCACTTCCTGGTTCCGAAACGGACGGGGGGCTGGCGCCCCATTCTCGACCTGCACGACCTCAACAAGTTCCTAAGGTCTTGAACCTTCAGGATGGTCACTCTGGTGCAGATACCATCTCTGGAACACGGCGTGTGGTTCTGCTCTCTGGACCTGCAGGACACGTTCTTTCACGTCCCTATCCGTCTGTCACATCGGAGATTCCTTCGCTTTCGAGCGGAGGGATCCCTCTTCGAGTTCCGAGCCATGCCCTTCGGCCTGTCTTCAGCTCCCAGGGTCTTCACCAAATGCATTGCAGTGGTGACAGCTTTCCTGTGGTGCCGGGGGGTCCGGGTGTACCCTTACCTGGACGATTGGCTGATAGCAGCTCCCTCCAGACAGGAGGTGGAGCGGTCCAGAGATCTGGCCTCCAGGTTTGCTTCTCAAGTCGGCCTCCTCATCAACGAGGCCAAGTCGGAACCCAGTCAAGCAGGTAATTCTATTTATTGGGGCAGAGCTCGACTCTCTCGAGCCAGAGCACGGCTCCCCAGACAGGGCTGAGGTTCCACCTCCTTGCCCAACTATTTCTGGCTGGGCAATCGCGCCTGCCCGGACTTCCTGCGCCTCCTGTCTCATGAGCGGCCTGTACCAGCGTGGTCCGCTGGGCACGCTGGCACATGTGCCCCTTCAGTGGGTCTGGCCAGCCAGTGGTCACAGCGCCTGCATCCATTGACCAGCTAGTGATGGTGACCCAGGAGATGTGAACGCCTCTGGTGGTGGACCGCTCCATCTCATCTGCAGGAGGGCATCCCATTTGTCCGCCTCGAGCCGACGGTCTCTTATCGACCGATGCCTCTCTGATGGGTTGGGGTGCCCATCTGGGGAACACTGAAGACGGCTCTGGTCCCTGCGGGAGTCCCGATGCCACATCAACCTGTTGGAGCTCCGAGCGTCCGCCCAGCTCTCACCGCTTTGCTCCGCTTTCTCCGGGGTCAAGTGGTCCGAGTCCAGACGGACAATACCACGACCATGTACTACCTAAACCGCCAGGGCGGGACGCTGCCATGCTTCTATGCAAGGAAGCTTTTCGATTTGGTCACTGTGCGCAGCCTGGAGGCCGATCTCCTAGCCATTCATGTGGCAGGAGCCTCAACACCCTGGCCGATGCCCTGAGCCGGATAGGGGCTGCATCTCACGAGTGGTCTCCTGCCGGAGGTAGTACAAGATCTGTTCTCCCACTGGGGCACACCTCAGGTGGACCTGTTTGCCTCCAGGAGAACGCTGGCTGAGGCTGTTTCATGCCCGCCTCAGCAGGGCTCGCTGCAGGGGATGCCTCAGGCTGTGGACCCCGGCCTCTTTATGCCTTTCCCCATTTCCCTTGATCCACAAGGTGCTTCTCAAGGCAAGGAGGACAAGGCGCAGGTGATTCTGATAGCCCCAGACTGGCCCCGCCAGTTCTGGTACCCAGATCTCCTCAGCCTCAGCTCCAGGCTCCCGAGGCGGCTTCCAGCTCGCCCGGACCTGCTCTCAGTCAATCAGGGGAAGGTGTTCCATCCGGACCTTCAATCCCTGCACCTGACGGCCTGGTTCCTGAGCGGCTAGAGTTCCAGGCCTTGGGTCTTTCCGACGAGGTCCTCAATGTTGTTGAGGCCGCCCCGTAGTGAGTCGACCAGGAAATGCTATGCCTTCAAATGGAAGAGATTTTCCATCTGGTGTCAGGGCAAGGGCTTGGACCCTTCCTCCTGTTCTTTGGCAAGCATTTTGGACTATTTATGGTCCTTTCTAGTCAAGGGCTTAGGTCACTGACCCTAAAGGTGCACCTGGCAGCCATCTCTGCTTACACGGGCGGGCCGGGAGCAGTCGTGCACAGGAGAAGGTGGTCTGGTGCTTTTTCACAGGCCTTGATCACATTTCCCTCCGGTGAGAACCTCCACCTCCGTGGGATTTACTGCTGGTACTGGCAAAGCCTCATGGCAAGCAATTTGAACCAATGCACAGGTGTGAACTCTCTCACCTGTCGTGGAAGACTGCCTTCTTGGTGGCTATCACGGCCAGCCAGAAGGATGGGAGAACTTCAGGCGCTCTGCATCGAGTCTCCTTACCTGGTCTTCCACAGGGACAAGGTTGTCCTGCCCACCCAAATTCCTTCCGAAGGTGGTGTCGAGTTTCACCTTAACCAGGTGTTGACTCTGCCGGTGTTCTACCCCAATCACACCTCGGAGGCTGAATATAGGCTCCATACTTTGGACCCTAGAAGGGCGCTCGCTTATTATAAGGAGCGCACGGCTGAAATTCGGGGAGAGGTTCGCCAGCTGTTTGTCACCTACGCTGAAGCCGCACCTGGCAGACCTGCAGCCAAGCGGACGATAAGCAGGTGGGTCACCTCCTGCATAGATCTCTGCTGTAAGTTGGCGGGCATGGAGCCTCCCAGAGGGATAAGAGCTCATTCTACCCATCATACTCCTGCATCGGTGGCTGCTTCCAGGGACGTCCCTATCCGGGAAATCTGCAGGGCTACTACCTGGAAGTCAGCACACACCTTCATTACCCATTACCACATCGACCTTGAGTCATGCCAGGATGCTGGTTTTGGGGCCTCGGCTCTCCAGTCTTTATTCCCTAAGTAGGGGGTGTGCGCCTTGCCTCCCTCCTCCCGGAGAACTGCTAGATTCTGCCAGACAGTGTGATGAACAACATATCCATGTCCTTAGAAATACAGGTTACTCACCTGTAACAGGAGTTCTAGGAGATAGTATATTGTTCATCACACGACCCACCCATTGCTCCCGGCTTGCGACAACCTGAGCTCCAGCGGCCAGATCTGGCGCCATGGGGTGGAGCCGAGAGTTTTACCACCCGGGTGGGTGGGAGGAGCCAGCTTGAAGACCTTCCGGCAAGATTTAAAGTGGCAAGGAACCTACCAGACAGTGTGGATGAACAACATATACCATTCCTAGAACTCCTGTTACAGGTGAGTAACCTGTATTTTTCTGCTATGCTTCCCTGGTACTAGGTCTAGCACCCATGGACAAAACTCACAGCTTAGAATATGCACAGCGTAAATCCCACTTCTAAAACCATCTGTCATCAAGGCACAGGTTAGGAAGCAGAGGAAAACCAGGAGCAATTTCAGAATTTGCAAACAGCATTTTATTTTTCTCAATAACAGCAAAATAAAAAAAGTTTTCAGTATAACTATTTACAAAGGCAGTACAAACAGAGAAAACTGAGTCCTTCTTTTGAGGGTATCTCTTAATTCCAAGTTTCAGTCTCTGTCTCTCACTCTTCTTGTCACTCTAGCAAAAGCATTGCTGCTCTTTTTATAAGTTTTGTCTGGGAACTCATTAAGAAAGTCTGCTTCTCACAGAATGTTCTTATAAGTTTACAGAATGTTCTTGTCAGGTGTAGCAAAACAGTACATGGTATCCCAGAACTGATCTCTTGTTGATAACTCTGCTAAAGGCTTAAAACCTGTGTCTCTGGTTAACCCCTTGAGTCCCAAATAGTTTTTCTAGGATTGTGGATATGTTGTTCACCCACACTTATTGGCATGTCCCTTTCCCCTTTAAGAATTGCCGGAAGTCTTCAAGCTGGCTCCTCCCACCCACCCGGGTGGTATAACCCTCGGCTCCGCCCCATGATGCCAGATCTTCCTTTCCGCTGGAAGATTCAGGTTGCCTACTTCCTGCTCTTGCATTTTTTAGGCCTTGACTTCTAAACCTTCGGTTCTTCCGAAACTTCGTCTAGTTCACGTCAGCGACTGTGACTCTTCTACTTTGATTATGGAAGACAAGTCTTCCCCCAGATTTCACCAGTGTTCGTGTGACCAGAAAATGTCATGCACTGATCCCCACGCTGCGAGCGTCTACTACTTGGGTGTCGGCCATGACACCTTGAAGTGCGACTTTTGCCTTGCATTTCACCCTAACCTCTTTGATGACCGTCTCGCACACCTGAAATTGAGGAGGCTAGAAAAACAGAACCCTCCAGTGAAATCAAACAAAGCTCGGTGAGCGGTTTCCACGGGCACGGGATCCGCTGAGCAATTGGAACGCATGCAAGCCTTCTAGGAGGAAGCAGCTAAGGCCGCGGAATCTTCCTTGCAGAGCTTCTTCATCCCGCTCAACCTAGGCTCCACCTTCTTGGGTTCTTGCCAAGAGTTGTGCCAGTCTCTTCCGACTAAGGGGGAGTGTCCTGCGGGCATGCACTCCTCTCGATCCCGTAAGCGGGAAAAGGACCCGGGATTGTCTTTGCCTCGGCGAAGACGTTCTTTGGATCGGGAGAGGTCTCGGTCCCAGGAACTGCAGTCTCGACTTGGTTGAGATCGCCTCTTCGGCCACTGGCTTCTCGGCCTTGCCGTCTGGCCAGTCGACTGAACCATCGATCGACGAGGTCAAAATTGTTATAGACCCGATCGACCCATTGTCGACGACTCTCTTGATCGGACTCTGGTCCTTTCTTTCCCCGATGAGGGAGACCCAGCCTGCTGGGAATCCTGTCGAGGAAGTGGTCCCTGACCCCGGGAAGACACCAGTCCTGCCGGTGTCTCCCAATCGACCGAGTTGGCCTGCCCGATCTCGATCGAGGTCCAGGAGCCCCTCGACCGACAGGCTGAGGAACAGCCACAAGCGTTCTAAGAAGAGGACGCCATCAGTCGTCCTTTTCCTCCTCAGATGTGGAGAGGCTCCGGTGGAAACTCCGATAGCGCTATGAGGACCTCGTGGCAACAGCTAATTCTGTCCGGGAATAAGCAGGCCCCAGTTTCAACCTCAGCCATTACCTGGCTCTCAAATCCCAGGCCGAAGCGGAGCCAATTAGGTCAGTTCCCCCCACCCGTGGTGCTGGTGAAACCTTCGATTCGGCCTTTATTGGTCTCTCCACCGATCCTGGTGGAACCACTGCCCAAGCAGCCTGTGGGAGTGGCTCCTTCCAAGGGAGATTGACCAAACACTGAGCTTACCTGGCGTCTCTTGGTCACTGTCACCCCGGACCGCCCTCGGCGGATTGAAGGTGACCTCAGCGGTCAATCGTTATACCCGGATTCCTCGGATTCGGATGGGACTGGCCTACATTCTCATCCTGGGGATGACGAGTAGGTTGGTGGGATAGAGACTGAGGAAGGTCCTTCATCTTTTCGGGGCATTCTTCGCCTCATCTCTGAGTCTATAGGGATGCCCCTGGAACCTATCCAGAAAAAGGTGGAGTATCCTCTCACGGACATCCTCAAGAGAGGGGATACCCTGACAGAGGCCTTTCCAGTTGCTGAGGCCATAGTGGGCATGGCTCTTGAATTTTGGCAGCACCCTGCCTCTTGTCCAGCTCCGTCTGCCCGCATGGTCTGCAAGTACGCGGTGCCCATGGGGTTCTTTGCAGGGTTCACAGAGTACTCTTTGGCCTAGAGCCTGGTGACTGCCTCTGTGTTCAGGCCTACTGGCAGTTCTACCAACATGGGCCGACCTCCCAAAAAATAATCCAAACTCTTGGATCATTCGGCTCAAAAGGTCTGTGCGGCCTCATCTTTAGGCCTTCATCAGGCAAGTTCAGCCGTCGTCATGGCACACTTCTCCCATGCCCTCTTGGGGTCTTTGGATGAAGTCCTCCTGCACCTCCCCATGGACATGCAGACCACGGTCCCGGATCGTGGTCTGAAATTGAGGAGGCTGGAAAAACAGAACCCTCCAGTGAAATCAAACGAAGCTCGGTGAGCGGTTTCCACGGGCGCAGGTCCGGGATCAGGGCCGGACTGTTGCCAAACAGCAGCTTCAGGCAGCCCTGGACATTGGGGATTCTTGTGCCCGCTTGATGGCAGCCATAGTTGCCTCTCGCTGCAGGGCTTGGCTGAGACTCTCCTCTTTCCCAGCAGATACTCAGCACAGACTAGCTGATCTGCCTTTCCTGGGCACCGATCTTTTCGGTCCAGGTGTGGCTGGTCACCTTCAGCGTATTGAGCAGTCCAGTGCCACCTTGGACGCTACTTCTGCTAAAGGTCCTTCGAGTAAGAAGCAGCAGCAGAAGAAGAAGCCTTTTCTGCATTCTTCCCCTGCTTCTCAGCAACCCTCCTTTCAAGGAGGGCAGCAGCAGCAGCAGGCTCAAGCTTGGCACCCCCAGCCCAAGCCCAGACCTTCCCAGGCCCATAAAGGAGGCCGAGGTTCAGGTCCTGGACCCTCCTCCTCCTCCAAGCCTGGTCAGTGATGGGGCAGAGGCTGCCACCCCGTCTCCCGTCATGCCAGCTCTGGGTCCTCTCATGGGGGGCCGGCTCCGCCACTTACTTTCCGCCTGATCCGCTATCACCTCAGACAGGTGGCTTCTGGAGGTGGTCAGCCAGGAACTGCCTCTGGAATTCGAGCAGTACCCTCCAAGCCAAACCCGCGTCCCACGGGAGGAAAGAGTATCTGTCCATACTCAGTCGGCTCTCCAAGACAACATTGCTCAGCTCCTCCTCAAGGAGGCAGTAGCTCCAGTGGCAAATTCTCCAGCAGACCCAGGCTTTGTCTCAAGGTACTTCCTGGTACCTAAGCAGACTGGGAGCTCGTGCCCCATTCTAGAGCTGCATGACCTGAATCAGTATCTTAGGTCACACACCTTTCGGATGGTCACGCTGTCTCGGATCATACCATCCTTGGAGTGAAACATGTGGTTCTGTTCACTGGATCTGCAGGATGTGTTCTTTCACGTCCCAATCCGTCCGTCTCATTGGCGGTTCCTCCACTTCGGAGCCGAAGGGACCCTATACGAGTTCCGAGCCATGCCGTTCGGCCTGTCATCGGCCCCACTGGTCTTCACCAAATGCATTGCAGTGGTGGAAGCCTATCTCAGGCGTTGGGGGGCAGAATTTACCCCTACTTTGACAATTGACTGTTAGCAGGTCCCACCCAACAGGAGGTGGAGAGGTCCAGGGACCTGGCCCTCCAGACCTGCTCCCAACTCTGCCTCCTGATCAATGAAGCGAGGCCAAGTCAGAACTCGTGCCTTCCCAGGTGATGTGCTTCATCGGAGCAGAGCTTGACTCTCATCAAGCCAGAGCTCAGCTCCCGGCAAACATCGCAGAGGTTCTCTCCTCCTTTGCCCAATCATTTCTGGTTGGGCAATTGTGCCCTGCCTGGGACTTTCTGCGCCTTCTGGGTTACATGGCGGCATGCACCTCAGTGGTCCATTGGGCCCGGTTGCACATGTGCCCCTCCAATGGGAGCTGGCTGCCCAGTGGACTCAGCACCATGGTCATTTTGACCAGCTGATCACTGTAACCCAGAAGATGTGGGACACTCTCCAATAGTGGACCACCCCAGACTGGTTGCAGGAAAGAATCCCGTTTTTCTGCTCCGAGCCGATGGCCATCCTCACGACCGATGCCTCTCTCATGGGTTGGGGAGCCCACATGAGGGACAAAAGGGCCCACGGCTCTGGACCCCCAAGGAGTCCCGATACCACATCAACCTGTTGGAGCTCAGAGCAGTCAGACTGGCACTGTCAGCTTTCACTCCTCAGCTCCGGGGTCAAGTGGTCCAAGTCCAGACGGAGAATACCACGACCATGTACTACCTCAACAAACAGGGCGGCACACATTCCCGTCTGCTGTGGAAGGAGGCACTCTGCATCTGGACCCTCATGAGCCGAATGGAGGCAGACCTCCTAGCCATCCATGTGGCAGGAGCCTCGAACCATCTGGCGTATGCTCTCAGATGCTTAGGCCAAACATCCCATGAGTGGTCTGTCCATCCAGAGGTAGCTTACAGCTTGTTCTCCCATTGGGGCAAACCAATGGTGGACCTGTTTGCCTACAGGGAAAACACCAAGCTGAGGCTGTGTCATGCCCCCCCCCCCCCCAGCATGGCTCACTGCAGGGGATGCCTTCTCGAGGCTGTGGACCCCAGGCCTCCTCTACACCTTCCTCAATTTCCCTTGATCTACAAGGTGTTACTCAAGGTGAGGAGGGACAAGCCGAAGGTGATTCTGGTAGCCCCAGACTGGCCGCGCCAGTTCTGGTATCCACATCTCCTCAGCCTCAGGTGCAGGCCCCCAGAGCGACTTTGTACACGCCCGGACCTGATATCTCTGAACCGGGGGAAGGTCTTCCATCCGGACCTTCAATCCCTGCACCTCACAGCCTGATACCTGAGCGGCTAAAGTTCCAGGCTTTGGGTCTTTCCGAAGATGTCCACACCGTGGTGGAGGCATCTCGAAAGGAATCAACCAGGAAATGTTATGCCTTCAAATGGAAAAGGTTCTCCATTTGGTGTTAGGGTAAGAGTCTGGACCCCTTATCCTGATCTGTGGCTAACATGCTCGACTAACTTTGGTCTCTCTCCAAAGGGGGTCTGCGGTAATCGACCCTTAGGGTGCACCTGGCAGCTATTTCTACTTACTGGTCACCCGACATTGGTGCAGGAGACAGTGGTCAGGCGCTTTTTCAAAGGTCTGGATCACATATCCCCTCTGGTGCGCGAACCTGCACCTCTGTGGGATCTACTGCTGGTACTGGCAAAGCTCATGGGCAAGCCATTCGAACCAATGCACAAGTGTGAGCTGTCACACTTGTCGTGGAAGACGGCCTTCCTGGTGGCGTATCACGTCTGCCAGAAGGACAGGGGAGCTCCAGGCGCGTTCGGTGGACTCCCCTTATCCAGTCTTCCACAGGGACAAAGTTGTCCTGTGCCCCCACCCGAAATTCATTCCGAAGGTGGTGTCAGAGTTTCAGCTTAACCAGGTGTTGACTCTGCCGGTATACTACCCTAATTACACCTCGGAGGCCGAGTACAGGCTCCATAGCTTGAACCTGAGACGTGTTCTCTCCTATTTTACGGCGAGGACGGTGGAAATTCATGGAGAGATTCAGCAGCTGTTTGTCACCTACACTGAAGCCGCTTCTGGCAGACCTGCAGCCAAATGGACCATAGCAAGATGGATTACATCATGCATAGGTATGTGCTATGAGTTGGCGAGCAAGGAGCCTCCTAGAGGGATAAGAACTCATTCTACCCGCCGTACTGCTGCATCGGTGGCTGCTTCCAGGGACATCCCTATACAGGAAATCTGTCGGGCTGCTACCTGGAAGTCAGCAAATACCTTCATTATCCACTACCACATCGACCTTGAGTCATGCCGGGATGCTGGTTTTGGGGCCTCGGTTCTCCAATCTTTGTTCCGTAAGTAAGGGTTGTGTGCCTTGCCTCCCTCCCTCCTCCCGGAGAACTGCTAGGAGTCTGCCAAACAGTGTGGACGAACAACACATCCATGATCCTAAAAAAACAGGTTACTCACCTGTAACAGTAGATCTTATCTGTGTCAATCTTCACCATTCATCACTGTTGGGCATTCGCCCAAGGCCTTCGAGCTTTTTTTTTTTTTATAGGCGGAGCCACACCATCAGCAGCGCCCACGAGGCTGACGACCGCGTGGCGCCGCGGGTTGGCCATTAGGCTGTGTCGACCCGCCTGCCTGTCAGTTCTTCATCTCCTCCGAGAGGTCACCCTTGGGATGCTGAGAGAAGTTTTGAGGCCTGCTTCACGTTTTCGACTTTTCTATTTTTTCAGTGCCGAAGTCCGCTGGTTCCTCCTGCCGGTTCTAGTTGCCACACCGACGCCGCCGCAAGATCTTTCCATTATTATATTTTTCTGCAGCCGAGTCTGTTTTTGTGTTTTTTTCTCGTGAGGCCATGTCTCGGTCGGAGAACAAGAAATCTTCTAGGACGGGTCGGCCCCCTGTGTGACGGTGCCCATGCAGCCGAAAGTATTCCATCACCGACCAGCACAACTGGTGTCTTTCGTGTCTTGGCCCGCTTCACAACATGGATTCGTGCGACGCCTGTTTCTCCATGGACCGCCGGGTCATTGAGCAACGCGAGGAAAATGGGGTGAGCTCTCCGACTTCGGGGTCGGGTGCACACTGCCGGGCAAGCCACGCCTCGGCTTTTCCTCTGGGTCCCCTCCCGTGGACCGCTGGGTCATCGAGCAACGAACGTGGAAAGTGGGGTGAGCTCCGCCGACTTTCCGGGGTCGGGTGCACAGTCTTCGGGCCAAGCCATGCTCTCTCGGCCTTTCCTCTGGGTCCCCTCCCGGTTCTGTACGGACTGAGGAGGAGGGAGCCATTGCTGAGACTTCTGCTGCAGCTCAGGAGGCCCGTCCTGCTCCTTCCGGGGGGCAGGCGGGAGGCACCGCCATGGCAATCACCCCTTCGGGGGTGAAAGCTCCCCCAGTGTTGGACCCATGGATCGCAAGGCCCAGGTCGGCGCTGTCCTCGACGCCATTGTGGGCCTCGGCGCAGTTCAAGGCACCGTGGGTCCTGACGGGAGTCGCCATCGCACCGACTCTGTCGCATGGCGCCAGGCTTCTGTCAGGAGCTCATTCGCGCCGACACTGCTAGTGGTGCCGTGGGAGATGCTATGGTGCCGTCTTTTTACATGTCTCACCTCGCGCCATCCTCGGCACTGAGGTTGAGCACGGCGCCGTGTCCTTGGGGCTCGGTGCCGTGGGGCCTTCAAATTCCTCTGTCGGCGCCGTTGTCGGCTCCACTTCTGCCCTTGGCGCCGGGGAGCCAGGTGGCGCCATCGCCGGCGCCACCTCTGCCCTCTGTGCCGCTCGCTGCGCCGGGAAGCCATGCGCGCGGCCAGGGCTGCCATTGGCGCTATCTTCTGCCTCGCGCCGTGGGACCGGATGGCGCCATGACTGGTCCTGCCTGTACCTCTTTGTTCGGGCTGGAGCCGTGGCTCCTGCGTGATTCCGCTCGTGGAGCTGCGGGGAGCGCTGGCACCGGCTCGGGCACAGCCTTGGTTTCTGGGCCTGTTGGCAAGGATGGCAATGGCTGCCCTTCGACGGTTTGGCACAGGTCCTCGGACTCTACCTCCTCAGAGGCAGAGTCGAGCTCTGAGTCAGACATGCAGTCTGACCCTTTGGGGTTGGCTGTTGAGGTGGGTAACCTAGTAGTCTTCTCGGCAAGCCGGAGTCAGCCCCCTTCTGACGTGGGGTCGGTGGCTACCGAGACTAGGGTCAGGGGTGCTGACCAGCAGGCAGTGGTGCAGGCCACCACAGCTCTGCAGCCTGGTCTTCATGTTTCACTGGACCCTCAGTAGTGGTACCCCACCACTGGTGTGCCTAGATCGCCCAACTTTGGGGCCGATCAGGGCACCTACAGGAGGTGAGGGTACTGTGCCCTGGATAGCCCCTTCGGGAGCCGCCCAGAGATTCCAGCTACCTAGGCTGGCCCTCTCGAGGAGGAGGGCTCTTTCGGACTCCGAGGGGTCGAGGGTTGTGGGGTTGGCACGTCAGCCTTTTTCGGGGATCCACCCAGGCTCTGGGAGAGGCCGTAGTGTGGACCTCCGCTCTTCCCCTTCGGTCCCTTTTTGAGAAGTCCCGTTCCTTTGAGGTAGGGGACCATCCTTCTGGACCTATACGGCCCCGGTCGCCTCACAGGGGGGATTCTTCCAGGTGCAGCCAAGGCAGTACCGAAGTGGTTGTTCAGCTGTCGGCTGTGGGGTCTTCCGGGGCACCTTCTTCCGTGGGTGCCCACCGTCTGCTCCTTAGCTCAGGCGGAGGTCAGCTGACATCTCTTCGCGGCTCTGTCCCCATCCCTCTGCCACTCTCTCCTGTGCTCCCAGGCATCCTTGGTTCTAGCGGGCCTCTCACTTGGGAGCAGTTCAGAGCGGTGGCTGCTCGGTTCCCTGCTTACGTTAGGGCAGTGGACAGCCAGGTTTTTCAACCTCTCCCCGAGCAGCCACCCACTGAACAGCCAGTGCCCTCCAGCTCCTCATCCCCCTCTTCTGGGGGAGAGGAACCTTCTGTCCACATCTCTCCAGCTGCTGATCTCGCTGAGTATCAGCGATTCCTCATGAGGATGTTGGAGGACTTGCACCTTACTCCTTCCACTACCAGCAATCCTGAGCACTCTGCGCACACCTATTTTGGCGAGAAGCACTTTGTGGTGTCATTTCGGCTTGCTCCCCTTCGGGAGGCGTTGCATTCCTGGCAGAGGCCCTTTTCGGGAGTTCCTGCCCAAGGGATCTCAGCCAGAGGTACTGCGCACCCCCGGAGTCTCCAGGTTCCATGCCTCATCCACAGTCTGGATTGACGCAGTTGGATACTCCTAATGGGCTTTGCGCCCTTCACCATGACCGGCCCCCAGATCAAGACTCCTCGGATTTTGACTTCTGGGGTAGGAGGACTTTCTACTTGGCACGGTTACTTCTTTCTATCTCTGCACATCAGACCCACTATGCAGCCTATGACAGGTTCTTGTGTTTCAGGCTGGGTCAGCTCCTAGCCTCGTTGCCTGACATGGAGCAAACAGACAAGCCATTCCTCTCTCGGCGTGGCCTGGAGCTGAGAGCCTGGCGAGGGCATCCTGCGATGCCAGCGAGGTGAGTTACCAGGGTCGTAGGGACAGCAATCTGCTCTAGGTAGACGGCATGGCTGCGTCTTTCCCGGTTGTCACCCTTGGCCTGGCGTAGGGTGATTAACTCCGCTCACCAGGGAACCTATCTCTTCTCCTGCAGAGCAAGATGGCGCTTGTCGGGGCAACTTCCTTCCCCCTCTGGGGGGACTCCGTCTCACTCTCCCCACTCTTGGGCCTCTCCAGGCCCTGAAGGTTCCCCCCCTTAGTGTGGCACCCACTGAGGGCTAAGGGATTTTATCCCTTAGGGTGTAAAAGAAATCCCCCTACGGGGGGCTCGGTACTCACCCAACAGTGATGAATGGTGAAGATTGACACAGATAAGATATGAAAATTATGTACCTACCGTAATTATGACCTGTTTTTCTCTGCTGTGTGATCAACAGCACCGAGATTGCCATATATAGTATCTTATCACTGCTAGTACTAAATAAAGTGTCTCCCTATGGTATTTGCCCCACCCTCTGTGTGTGTTACCATAGAAAAGAGTCTCATTTGTGAGAGTTTTAAACAACTTTTCACTCCAGTGGAGTGCTCAAAATTCCCCAAAACCTTGTACATAAATACAGTCAAGAAACAAATGTTGCTGGGTCTTTGTCATTTGATTACAAGTCTCCCTTTGACAGTTCCTTTCAGACAGTTGCTTGTGTTTGTTATTGCCCTTTACCCCTAATCTACCATAATTACCAAGCCATACTAAGTCCCAGACAAAGACTGGAAGTCTGGGATTTGATAACTGTTTTAATACCCAGTTTTGCTGATCAGAGGGGCACATAGGGAATACCAAATCTTGTAAGTCTTCCTTACCTACTAATTTGTTATATAAGGCCTTCCTATCTAAGGTCTGAATTTGCGAAATCGAAACTTTCCCCTGTATCACTTTCTTTAAATGTTCCTTCCCATAATTTGGGAGTTTAGAAACTGCAGCCAAAGCCCTTTGCCTGTACTCCCTCCAGAACTGTAGGCAAGGGTTCAGCCACTCTTAATACGAAGGGTTTCCAGGTTGTATGCCCTGGTTTTAAGGCTGCCCCAAAATTATAACTAAGAAACATACAATAATAGAAAGCAACAGGGTCTAGTAGTACGGGAGTTGTGGAATTTCCCCGGTGCCCTGGCCAAATTTTCCCCCATTCACTAAAAGTATCACCAACAGCTTAATCTGGTTCAAGGTCAGTTGGCATTCATCTGTATCCCCCACCCCCATCCCGGGTCGTGCCTGAAATTAGGCAGAATTTGTCTAGTGCACTTACCCGGTCAACAAAAACTAAATAAATAAATGGTTAGCCAATTGCATTATTTTCTGTTACAGGAAGTATGGTAAGGAACTTCCTGGTGTGGTTTGTGGCCATTCCACCAGAGGCATGCCCACCTCTATTGCCTGTTTCCATAACGTTTCAGCTGTGGAGATCTGTGCAGCTGCCACTTGGAGCACTGTCCCTACCTTTACCAGTTGCTACAGTCTGGACATCATCTCTAGATGTTGGGCCAATTTCAGCCTAGCTGTTCTTAAAGACCATCTTTTTTAGGTCCTTACAGCCTATCCCTGAACTGTCTGTCAGCGGTTGCCAGAACTGCGTGGGACTTGTCCTACCAGTGTGGCCTGCTGCAAGAGATACCCTCGGGAGTAAGATAGTACAGTTACATAAGAACTTGCCATAACAGTAAATCTTCGAGAGGATCTCTGGCAGCAGGCCATGCTTTCCCTCCCTCTTTCCCCCGATATTTCTTTTTTTATTTTTCTGTGCCTTCAGGCCTTTCTGCTTGGCTCTCCCTTCTTATGGAGGGGAGCCTTCTGCTTTTTTTCATGTTTTTTTCTCTCGGGATTCCTTGGTTTTCTCCACAGTTCCCTAGCAGACTCTTGCTTTTGGTCTCCGATGGGAGAACTGAGGAGGACATGAGGCCGCCTACTCTTATAGGGTAGGCTGATGTCAGAGGGTGACATCGGCGGTTGGTGGCCCCCTCCGGTAGACTGCTAGCTGAAAGGTTTCCATGTGGTTCTAGTGCCTGGTGGCTAACTCCTGCCGTTCTGGCCTGCTACAAGAGATCCTCATGAAGATCTACTGTTATGGTAAATTCTTACGTAACTGTACTTTGAGGCAGTTCCATGGGGCCCTCCCCTCTGGCAAAGTCCCCTGCTTATCCCTGCGGCCCAGACATAGGCCTTGGAGCCCTGGCTCCCATTTCCCTCTTGGGCTTATGCCACCTTTGCCTGAGCTCCCAGGGATCATGGGCCCTCTTGAGCCACTTACGTGTGATGAATACAGAGGGGCTGCTGATGTCTTGCACCACTACCATAGACATGTCAACCAGGTTCAGTTTCAGCTTGGCCCCCAGCTGCCACCCCTCTTTGTACTCCGTGTGTCCGCTCCGTCAGAGTCATCCAGTGAGGACACAGAATCATTATTGCATATGTCCTCTGCCTCTGAGTAGTCCCTGTACCAAAGATTCCTAGCAGACATGTTGTGATTGCTGGATTTATGCACCATTACTAGTTTCAGTACTGTGTCCTTACAGTTGGGATTCCTAGGATATTTCAGTGATGCAACTTCTGTCATCCCTCGCTGGCCTAGAACCTCAAGGGCTGTTCAAGGAGACATCCCTTTCCATCCCTTCCAGCCCCTAGGGACATTCAGCAATGGTACTGTGCACCCACGGGTTCTGCAGGAGCAGTGCGTTATCCCACCTTAAGGACTGAGGTCCTGCAGACCCTGACACGGCCTCTGCACCCAATGTGTGACCAACCTCCCTAGTCTAATTCTGCTCATGGAGATGCTCAAAGTAGGAAGTGATTTACCTTGGCTCGTACCATGATGTGCATTGCGGCACATCAGGTGCATCAATAAAAAGAGAGGGGGGTAGAGGTGGTGGTGCCTCCATGGTCTCAGCAACTGGAGCCCCCTCCAATGCTGCGCTGTGATGGTTGGTGGGGTGTCATTCTCCCTTCCGTCCAGTCCCTGTCCCAGCTCCTGGTCGGGGGTTGGCTGTGCCACTTCTTGTCACAGCGATCTGCTATTACATCAGACAGGTGAGTCCTAGAAGTGATGGGCAGAGGTTTGCCTCTAGATCACGAGGCTATCCTGCAATACCGGCTCTTGGCTTCTCAGAGGTCCAGGGTGTCACAGAACACGTCTGTGCTTTGAGCAGACATCACTCAGCTCCTAAAGCTTGGGGGGGTAGCCCGTGTTCTGTAAGCCCTCGCCATTCAGAGTGTCAGTACCAGCTTCTGTTGGAGTGCCTCAGTCAGTGGTGCCGGGTGTGTGTGTGTGAAGGTGTCATCCTGCTGGCCAGTTTTTCCACCAAGTTTTTACCCAACAGTCTGCCAGTCGCAGAGGCGCATACGATACTGTATCAGCATCCATATCTGGCCTCCGCAGTATGGGATGCCACTGTGCTGTCACCTGGTTTCGCTAGATGGCAGGCATTCAGTGGGTGTAGTCTCCTTCCTCGAGTGAGATGAGCCATCCTTGGATGCCCAATCCTTCCTCCCTCGGTCAGCCCCTAAGCAACTGGGCCTGGATACAAGGCTTGTAAGGTGTGGATCTACTATGCATCTATTTTTATTAAAATCTGTACCCTGTCACCTCCTCTTGGGGGTGGAAGAACGTGTTCAGTTAAGGCCTGTGTATTTAAGACCTTTAAGATTGCTTCCAAGTACTGTGGTAAGATGTGCCCCAAAGCATTATCCTGTTTGTGGTTTCAGATAGTTTGCACATGATCCTGCATTCTGATTTTTAGTACCCTAATGGTGTGGCCCACATAAATAAGACCACACTCAACACCAGGTCATATAAACTACAAATTCGGTTTGACAGGTAATTAGACCATTGATTACACATTTATCGGGGATGGAGTGAGTAGACTGATTGCCATTGTAGCATACTTTCACATATTACAGTTATGGCAGGGATGGAACCCAGAGGCAGGAAGGAGAGCATACGTTTTGTCTCTCTTAGCTACAGTATATAATCACTGTGTGTGTCAGACTATCTCCCAGATTGTGAGCCCATCTAAAGGCCATCTCTGGGGTCTAGCAACAACAAAACTGGAAAGGGATCTAGGGGTAATCATAACAGATGACCTAAAAGTAGCCAAGCAGTGTGAAAAGGTGGTGGGGAGGGCCTGAGGGATGCTGGGGTGCATAGGGAGAGGCATCACCCGTAGAAAGCAGGAGGTGGTGATGCCACTTTACAGAAAATTGGTGAGGGCACATCTGGAATACTGTGTTCAGTTTTGGAAGCCACATCTTCGGAAGGACATAGACTGAATGGAGGTAGTCCAGAGAAGGGCAATGAACATGGTGATGGGAATGCACAGTAAACAGTATGAGGAAAGACTGAAAGACCTCAATATGTATACTCGTGTGGAAAGGAGGGAAGGGGAGCTATGATAGAGACATTCAAGTACCTCAAGGGGATAAACAAGGTACAGGAGTGCAGTATCTTTCAAAAGAGGGAATGTGCAAGAACTAGAAAGTCACAGTATGAGGCCTGAGGGGGAGGAGACTCCTGGGTAATGTGAGGAAGTACTTTTTCACAGAAGGGGTGGTAGATTCATGGAGCAAACTCCCAGCAGAGGTCGTGGAGGCAAAACAGTGGGTGAGTTCAAGAATTCATGGGATAGACAGAAGGCAACCCTGGTGGTAGGAAAGAGAAGGTAAGCTGTAGATCAATTAGGATCTGCAGCTTTGGGTAGGTAGGAAAATGGGCAGACTAGGTGGGCCAGGCAGTCCTTATTTGCCGTCACATTCTGTGTTTCTATGTGTTACATTGAGTGGCTGGGTGGCCCAAAGAGAGGAAAGAAAATCATTTGGGTGGGGCGGAGGGGGGAGGTAATAAATTGATTAGAAAACTGCCTGTTCTGATGAATCCGCATCAGTGATATGTAATGCTGTACTGGAGCCCCAAGTTTAAGTTTCAGTCTGGGGACATCCATCATGGGCCAGCAGAAGCAAAGTGGCCTTGCAGAACTGACAAGTTTGATCTCGGACAAGAGACTGTATAATTGCCTGGTACATGATCGTACTTCTTGGGGTGTTGAGGGTGATCGCATCCAAGGTCACTGTTCACTGTGGTGGGAAGGTCTGCTATAGGTTGGAGGGCTTCTATTCTGGGAATACTGTGGCTCAGCTCAATTTTTGTATTAAATAACCTAGCAACTAAGCGGGGGAAGGCCCATTCAGACTGAAGCATTTGGGGAAGTTCCTGTTGGATGGCCCTCTGGACAGAGCAACTAGATCCCTCTGGTCTGAATAGTTTGGAGGGAGTAAATGATGTTTAGCAAAAAAAATGTAAAAAGTAATACTATCCCAACCTAGGAAAATGGAGGAGGCAGATGCCCAGAACCGGGAGTTGATTCAGATCGTGGCAAAGAGGGAGGAGACAATCCATCAGAACCAGATGCGACTGGAGGAGAAAACTCGCGAGTGCTCTGCCTTGGCACGCCAGTTGGAGGTGGCCATTGATGATGCCAGAAAACAGGTCAGTCATTGGTTGCATATTGTTCTCCAGATAAACGCGCACGAGGTAGAGTGTATAATAGAAACTAAAAAACATGTTGGTGACTATCTTTTACTGCATTTATTTCTCTAATACAGGACTCCTAATACTGCAGGGTATTAAAAGGCAAAATTCATAATCCATGTCATAATTAAACATTATGCATTGATATCATAGTTGTAGCAGAGGGCTGCATGGTGTGCTGGCCACTGGGATTTGGGCTCCAAGCCTTGGACACTGCAGCAGGCTGGCAAGAGGAAGATCAAGTGTCCTAAGTGGTGCTCTGCTCCTGTGCTGTGGTTGGGCTAGGACAATTGCCTCAGTACTACAAGCTGAGAGGACTAAGGTGATTGAGCAGTCAGAACAGCATGTATGTGGGTGTGGAGGAAGCAATGGAGGAAGCAAGTGTTGCTTCGACTGGTATGTCGGCACGAGGTCGCTCCCAAGTCCTCATGGGCGAAAAATTTGTGAGAGATAACCAGCAAAGGGCTGCCATCATTGGATGGGCTGATAATGCTCATTTCCACCACCATGTCCAATTCTTAGTTGCTTACTTCCCATTTTCTCTCTGTGCATTTCTCTTTTTGTTCTGTTTCTCTAGCCTTTAAAACTAGCTCTGTCTGTAGATCTTACTTCGAGAGGGCTCTTGCAGTAGGTAATTACATATAGGACTGACATCAGCAGGTGGCAGGACCCCACGGAAAAAATTTCTAGCTAGCAGTCCCTGCTAGGAGTGCTCACGCCAGGTGGACCGCGGGCCAGAAGATCGTCATATAAAGGGGCGTCTCGACACTCTCGCCCAGTTCTTTCCCATTGTTAGCTCATGCAGTGCCTCACAGAAAAGTTCTTCGCTTCATCAGCCTCCTTCACGGTTTTTGCTGAATAATTTTGCCTTTTTCGACATTTGTCAGTACATCTGTCAGTGTATGCCGCCCCTACACCCTCCGAGCACAAAAATAAGTGCGACTTGTGCAGCGCCCAACTCCCGCACAAGGACGGCCATTCTCTGTGCCTGTTCTGTCTAGGCCCCGATCACCTGGTCGAGAAGTGCCAGCACTGCCTCGGCTTCAACGCGGCTACCTGGAAAAGGTGGCAGCAATCCCTGGAAGCCCACATCTTGAAGAAAAAGATGAGTTCGATGGAGAAGGAGCTCAAAAAACTGAGGCAGGCGTCCACTTCCCCCGAAGGCCATCGGAAGAAGAAAGACAGGGAGAGGCACCGGGACAAGGGCTCATCCACCGCGTCTCCCTCGGGAGTCGCCGGGACTCAAGTAACGTCCCCTCCAGGGGACCACTTCTCGACAGCTGTCTCGGAGACTTCCGAGGCGGCGCGGCCCACCCGTCTGGCTCGCACTCAGGCCTTTCGGGCGCTCTCTGGGCAATTGGAGGCCTCCGCCTCAGTTTGGCGAGTCATGCCTACTGACGTGGTGACTCGTAAGCCGGACATCGGCCTTCTGACATCCACGTGGAGAAAGCCGAGAGGTGCACGACCTTCCGGGCAGTGCTGCTCCTTCCGCTGCCAGACCAGGGCCGATCCTTCTTCTCAGTCTGCCTCCAGCGAGGGGTCCCTAAGTCGGACACGGCTCCTCTGGCGCCCGCCGATCTCGCTGTAAACCGCATGTTGGCTTGTCCGACGTTCGGTCGGCGAAAAGAACCAACGACGCCTCCACATCCGCTGCCCCCGTTCTCCACAAGAGTCCCCAGCCCGACCCCGGGGATATTTCCCCTCCATCTCCAGGCGACACTGGGGATCTTACTTCGAGACACAGCTCTTGCAGCAGGTTACACCATTAGGACTGAAGCCGGCAGGCGTCAGGACCCCACGGAAAAATTCTAGCTAGCTATCTTCAGCGGGGACCGCCCCCGACGTCGGTCCCGCCTCCGACGTCAGGCGTGGTACATAAGGGGGCGGTCCCGCCAGATTCCCCAGTTCTTTTCCGCCATCGACTTGCATGTCTTGACCCTTCGGTCTTCAGTCTAGCGCGCGACACGTGGTTACAGAGCTTTCCTCCAGGAATTCCTTTTTCTTCAAGCAAGATTGTTGCTGATGTCCTCTCCGACCTCCGGTCATTCCTCTAAGTGTGCTTGCGGGAAACAGATCCCCTTCAAGGACCCCCACATGGCCTGTGTCAGGTGCCTGGGCCCAGACCACGATACCCAGGCCTGTTCGTTCTGCCAGGGGTTCAACAGCCGAACCAGGATCCGACGTCAGAAGGCTCTTCAGGCTTTTTTGTTGGAGGAGAAATTAAAAACCATGTCCTCCAAGGGGGAATCGTCCTCCAGATCCCACAAGCACGTGGAGAAAAGAAGGGAGAAGGCCACTTCCAGATCCCCGTCCAGGGCTTCGGAGTCCCGCAGCTCCAGTTCTAGGTCCGACCGCTCTCCTTCCAGGGCCAGCTCTCATCCTCCCCCGGCTGCGGTACCTAAGCCTCCTTCTTCTCAGGCCAAGTCCGCCAGGCCGTCGTCGTCCTCTTCTTCTAAGGCCTTGGCGAAGTCCGGGGAGCGCCATCACCATCATCATAAGTCGGGTTCCCGCCCTTCGGCACCCGACGTCCGGTCGTCTTCTGTGCCTCCCCGTAAAAATTTGGAGCGCTCACCGTTGAAGAGACCGGTGGACCCGACGCCGGCTCGACCGTCGTCGGCCGTACGTCATTCCTCCCTGGAGCCGTCGTTGGCCGGACGGCTGTCGTCGGCCAAGTCATCCCAGTGGACGCCGGGTGGGACCGACGTCCGTTCTTCCTGAGAAGAGGGCTCCTTCGCCTCCGACCGACGTCGGTCAGGAGACGCTGACTAAGGAGGATTTAACGCAGCCCGAGGACCAGACGGGCGATCCTGGCCTCGTGGAAACTCCCAGGGCTCCCTCTCCTTTACCCGAGGCCCCTGTGGAGCTGACGCCGTGAACTGACGACCGCCCTCCGGCGCCTGGGCCGTCGTCGGGACTTTCTTTAGCGGAAGTGAAGGATCTCTTCACTTATTGTTGGGATACCATTAAGAGGGACATGGCCCCCACCACTCTTCCTCCTCCTCCCCCTCCTCCTCCTCCTCCCCGGTGCCGGCCCCCCCTTCACCTTTGGGGTCGGCAGGCCACTTAACTTCCCCTGGGAGCCTAGATCCTCTCCCAGGGGAAGATCAGAAAAACGGAGACCTCCGTCGAAATCCTCTTCTGGATCACCCAGCCCCAAGAGGTCCAGGAGACACCGACGTTCGCCGTCGACGGAGGACACGGGATCAGTCTACACCTCCTCTAGATCCCCATCTCCTCTCTCCATCCCTTCTCCGGACCCACATGAGATGCCGAGATCTCCTCCGGATGACCCTTCGTTCATGGATATTATGCGTCATATCCAGGATAACATGGGATGGGATGCAGAAGAACTAGACCCCGAAAGGTTACGCCTTGCCAAATATCTTCGGCAAAAGGACCCCAAGCCTGTGGTGGTACCACCCTTGGTGGACACTTTCGTGGATGTCACCAAGGCAGCGTGGAAGCGTCCACATTTGCTCCCGGCGGTGCCGAAGAAAGCTGATCGTCTGTACAAGGCCCCTAAGGAGGACCAGTACCTGACACAGCAGCCTCAGGCCGACTCTCTGGTCATCACAGCCTCACATGACCGGTCACAGAGGCCGCAACATCTGAGCACCCTGCCACCGGACCCAGAGTCCAAACAGTTGGACGCTCTGGGCAGGCGCACGTACGCTTCTGCTACCTGCGCCATCAGATCCTTAAATTACCTAACCCACATGGTTCAATTCCAGAACGCTTTGTGGGAACAGGGTCTGGAGGCGGCTGAAAAGCTGCCCGAAGGTGAGCGGAAGGAGGAGATACTCCAGCTCCTCCGTACGGGTTCAGACGTGGGGACCCAAGTGCTTCGAGCCACGTACGACTCCGCAGACTCATCGGCCCGAGCAGCAGCTTCTGACGGTTGCCTCCGGAGACACTCCTGGTTACGTGTCTCCGGCTTCACCCCGGATGTCCAGAAAAACATTATGGACGCTCCGTTCGAGGGAGAAGTTTTATTTGGTAATCCTTCTAAGAAGATCATTCAATCCACAATTGGGAACGCAAAAGCGAATAGCACCAGACAGAATAAAATATTTAGCGAAGACACTTCTTTATATTACTAAATATTCACATTTATTTAGCTTTATTAGCAAAAAAAACAGTCTGCTGGTACAAAAAAACCAAGTGTTGTAGCGAGCAAAACACCCCTAGCGCCTCGACTCAAACGAGTCTTTAGTAATATAAAGAAGTGTCTTCGCTAAATATTTTATTCTGTCTGGTGCTATTCGCTTTTGCGCTCCCGATTGTGGATTTCTTGTTTGTGGGGCTTGCTACCCCTCGGTGAGCTGCATGGTTGCTGAAGGAGTTCTGTTCACAGTGCGTCTTTTGGATGTGAGAAGATCATTACCAAACTTCAAGAGGCCGGGAAGGCGGTAAGGTCGGTTCAAGCCATGTACCGACCCAAGCTTGGTTCCTTTCGTAGGAACCAAAGCCGTTTTCGTGGGCGGACACAGAGGCAGCAGCTCCGCTCCGCTACACATCAGAGGGGATCCGGTTTCCGTAGAACCCAGGGAAAACAGCCCACTAGCCGAGGTCAGCGTTCCCCTAGGCCGACCCAGCCAGCGGGCCCATCTGCCGCCACAGCCTGACTCCTTTCCGGCCCCGCCCCTCAGGATCAGCGGAAATCATGGTGAGGGGCATTACTGACTTCCTGCCGGATGGCAGGCCATTACCACCAACTGGTGGGTTCTGCAGTTGGTTAGTCTAGGCCACTTTATAGAATTCGCAGTAAAGCCACCCTCGAGGCCTCCTTTGCTCTCCCGGTATCCGGGTCAGCACAAAAATTTGATCTGGCAAGAGATACTTGCGCTCCTAAGAAAAGGAGCGATAGAGTACGTCCCGGAGAACCAGAGAGGACGAGGATATTATTCCCACTTCTTCCTGATTCCCAAGAAATCAGGGGACCTTCGTCCGATTCTGGACCTCAGCGACCTCAATGTGTCGGTCCCCTACAAAAGATTCCGCATGGTGACTCTTCCGGGCCTTATTCCCATGCTGAAACAAGACGCCTTTTTAGCGTCTCTAGACATGCAGGACGCATACCTGCATATCCACATAGCTCATGCGCACCAGAGGTTCCTGCGTTTCAAGTTTCTCGACCACCACTTTCAGTTCCGAGCTCTTCCGTTCGGTCTGTCATCCGCACCAAGGGTCTTTACCAAGTGCATGGCAGTCGTGGCAGCATCTCTGAGGAGACAGGGCCACTATGTGTTCCCATACCCGATGACTGGCTTCTCATGCCTCCAGAGGCGTTGTTACTCGCGTTCAGAGCACCCAGGACTTGTTCCAATCTCTGGGCATTCTCATAAATTACGAGAAGTCTCTCCTGGTACCGTCAAGAGAAACTGCAGTTTATAGGCGAGTCCTGGACACTGTTCAGGAAGAGCTTTTCTTCCGGACGACAGAGCGGGCGCATCAGATCCCTCATAAGGGATTTGTCATCGAACAAGATCGTACCTGCCAGGTCGGTCCTTCGCTTGCTCAGACACATGGCTGCGGCCATTCCTACGGTCCCTTTCGCAAGGCTCCACATGTGGGTAACCCAGTGGACACTCAAGGTACAATGGGACCAAAGGCAAGACCACTTGCAACATCCGGTCAGGATCATGAACTCAGTCATCCGAGACTGGCAGTGGTGGCTAGTCCCCGGGTCGCTCTCCAAGGGCATCCCGTTTGTAGCGCCGTCCCCGGAGGTAACCCTCACCACGGACGCCTCAGGTCTTGGGTGGGGGGCACACCTGGACAGGGTAAAGTCCCAGGGTACGTGGACCCCGTTGGAAGCTCATCTCCATATCAATGTCCTAGAGATGAGGGCGGTTCTCTATGCCCTGCAGGCTTTTCAGTCAGTAATCCCACCGTGTACTCTCCTGCTGCAGACAGGCAACACGGCGGTGATGTATTACCTCAACAAACAAGGAGGCGCACACTCTTACCCCCTTTGCAGGGAGGCCATGAGGGTGTGGGATTGGGTAATCGGACATGGCGCAAATCTGATCACTGTGCATGTTCCCGGGGTGGACAACACGATTGCAGACGGCCTGAGTCTATCCCAGGCCAGAGTCCACGAGTGGGAACTTCTTCAAGAGGTAGCAGAGGATCTGTTTCTTCGTTGGGGAGTTCCAGAACTAGACTTGTTCGCATCCCCATCCAACGCAAAACTGCCCAATTTTTGCTCGCTAGATCCAGGGCCTGGTGTTTTTTGGCGAGACGCGTTATCCCTCTCCTGGGCGAACAGATTCCTCTACGCTTTCCTCCCTTCCCGTTGATCCAGAGAGTTCTTCTCAAACTGCAGGGAGCACGCACTCATGATCCTGGTGGCCCTGTCGGCCCAGACAGATCTGGTTCCCTTGTTGGTGCAACTATCTTGGGAACCCCCGCTCCGTGCTGCAGCCAGCTCCCACCTCCTGTCTCAGGAGAAAGGTTCATTAGTCCATCCGGACCTTCGCTCTCTGAACCTGCATGCTTGGCTCCTAGAGACATAGCCATCTTGCGTCACGGGTCTCGCAAGAGGTTGCAGAGGTTCTTTCTGCAGCCAGAAAGCCGGCAACGCATGCGACGTACACCATGAAATGGCGCCGTTTTTGTTTATGGTCACGAGCTCGTGATCTTTCCCCTTTAGGTTGTCCTGGGAGTAGTTTTGGATTACCTCCTCTCCCTTTTTCATTCAGGCCTAGCCTACTCCTCTATTAAGGTGCACCTCTGTGCCATTTCGCCTATCACCTCCGTGGATCATCGACAGTAGCTCAATTGACGCCTCGGAATTTCTTAGGGAGTGTTACACCTTAGGCCTCCCATTGGGACCCTGTGCCCCATGGGACCTGCTCTTTGTCCTGGAACAGCTCACGCTCCCTGCTTTTGAACCTGCCGCGGATTGCGAGCTACGTCTTCTGTCGTGGAAAACATTATTTTTAGTTGCTGTTACTTCAGCGAGAAGAATTTCTTAGCTTCACGCTCTTATGTGCAAAGAGCCTTATTTAGTTTTCCACCGGGACAGAGTATCCCTGAGGACGAATCCTAAGTTTTTACCTAAGGTGGTCTCTTCACTCTCTCTGAACCAGGACATTGACCTTCCGGTCTACTTCCCGAGTTATTCAAATAGAGGAGAGGCTTTGCTCCACACCCTGGATGTTCACCGCAGCCTGAGGTATTACCTCAACAGAACTAAGCCCTCTCGTAGTTCTGATCAGCTTTTTGTTTCCTTCTCTGAGAGAATGATGGGCCAATCAGTATCCAAACAGTCTCTGTCTCGCTGGCTTGTCCAATGTATTTCCTACTGTTATGATACAAAACAAAAGCCTCTCCCGGGCTCGGTCCGGGATCATTCTACTAGGGGTGTGGCCACATCCTTTGCAGCACTCAGAAACGTCTCCACCTCTGCTATTTGTGCTGCAGCCACTTGGAGCTCTGTGCATACCTTTATCAGGCATTATAGCCTGGACATCGCCTCTAGGCGAAGGGCTGGTTTCGGCCTTGAGGTGCTACAGGGTCTCCTGTCCTAGGTTCAGGACCTGGAATGTACTTCCTATTTTCCTCCTCCCGAATTTCTGGCAGCGTTACTGCTTGGGAATCAGTCCTAATGGTGTACCCTGCTGCAAGAGCTGTGTCTCGAAGTAAGATAGTACAGTTACGTAAGAACTTACCGTAACAGTAGATCTTCGAGAACAGCTCTTGCAGCAGGTACCTTCCCGCCCACCTTCCCCCCTGGAGGAGGCATGGCTTTACCTCAACATGTTGGGATTTTCATTCCTTATTTTCCTCTGACGGTGGATCCTCGGTCTCCCATTCTGATGTCATCCTGCGGCCGGGAGTCTCCGGCGGGAGAACTGGGGAATCTGGCGGGACCGCCCCCTTATGTACCACGCCTGACTTCGGAGGCGGGACCGACGTCGCTGGCGGTCCCCGCTGAAGATAGCTAGCTAGAATTTTTCCATGGGGTCCTGACGCCTGCCGGCTTCAGTCCTAATGGTGTAACCTGCTGCAAGAGCTGTTCTCGAAGATCTACTGTTACAGTAAGTTCTTACGTAACTGTACTTTCCTCATCCATCAGACCATCCTCCTTTAGGTGCGCCCGATCTGACGTCGGTTCCCTGGATGCCGGTACCGACGACGCCGGTCCTGATGCCAGTTTTACCGACTCCAGCTGACATCCCGCTCCCGGATGTCGCCCCGACGCCGAGCCCTCCGCCCTCTGGGCCCTCCAATCTGGACCTGCCCGTGAGGCTGCTGGCCAGGCCATCTACTCCGGCAGCTCCTCTGGCTCCCGGATACCCTGCGTCCTATCAGACGCCGTCGTATCCGGGACCACAGTATCAGGCGCCACAGTACCAGACGCCGGTCTTTCCGACGCTGCAGTATCCAATGCCTGGTTTTCTGCTGCCGAGTTTCGGATACTCCCCATATGGATATAATCCATACCCTTATCCCCCTCCTCCTCCTCCTCCACCACCCCCACAGCCACCGGTGGATTTGTAGGAGACTCTGGCCTCCTGGTGGGCTGAGGCCAAGGCTCAGCTCACCAGAGAGGTGGAGAGCCGCCTACCGACGATCGGTGCCATCCCAGGTTCCCGTACATCCATGGCGGCACACTCTCTCACCACCTCCGGACACCAGGGCGCTCCCCTCTGGGTCCAGAGAGGGGCAGGATACGCTTCCTCGGGTGCTTCCCAGTGGGTCCGTTCCTCCCCCGGGTCAGGAAAGGGAGTCTTTTTCATCTTCTTCCTCTTCCCCCTCGGACTTCTCAGATTCCTCCGACGGTTGCTCCAAAAGGGACAACGAGCCACGCTCTCCGTCGAAGCCCAGGCCAAGGACTCCTCCGAAGTCTCCTCCGGAAGATCCTTCCTTTACAGAGTTGCTACGCAAAATTCAGGAGGTTCATCAGTGGCATTCTTTGGAACCAGACCCTCAGCGGTTGAAACTCGCTGAGCATCTGGATCTGCCCGTGACAGCTCCCACTTTGGTGCCACCCTGGATAGAGCCTCATGCCAACCTCGTTACCACCATCTGGAAGCAGCTGTCGGCTCTAGCCCCACTTCTGCAGAAGTCGAATAGGCTATACCAGGCTCCCGAGGGTGTCGATTTCTAGATTCTCACCCGTGCTGACACGGTAGTGATTAGCGCCGCTCACGGCCAGTCGGCTAACCCAAAACATCTTAGCTCGTCGCCACTTGACAAAGAATCCCGCCTACTGGACCAGTATGGTAAGAAGATCTTTGCTTCTTCCACGCTGGTGATTAGGGCCCTTAACTATGTTGGTCATATAGGGGATTACCAGAAGGCCATTCTTACTCAGGTGGAAACCAAGCTAGACTCCCTGCTGAACTCTCAGGTCTTGTCCACTCTGCACGTTCAGCCAGTCGACACATGCTTCATGCGACCTACGATGCAGTGGACACTGCTGGACAGAGCTCAGCTTTCGCCGTAGGCTTACGGCGTCACGCTTGGCTCCATGTGTCAGGGTTGGTCCCGGAAGTGCAGTCCGCTATCCAGGAAGCGCCCTTCCGGGGATCGGTGCTTTTCGGTGGGGATGCTGAGGACATCATCATCACCGATTTGCAGGACAAGGGGATGGCATTAAAGTCTGTTGACTCCATGTACCATCCCCACCAACTGCAGCGCCGTCTCTTTCGCAGACGGAATCGGCCCAAGGCAAAACCCCAGGGAAAGCGGGCCACAAAACATCGGGCCCTCACAGCTGCTAAGCCCCCCCCACCCAAAAAAGCAGCGGGTGCTTCAGCTGTGGCGCTGCCCCACCCCACCTGACTCCTCTCCTCTCCCACAGCCTCCGGACTCCCCAGAGGAACCAGTAGGAGGGAGGTTTTCCCTCCACCTTCCGGGCTGGGAGAGGATAACATCAGATTCTTGGATGCTCCAGCTGATCGCAGAAGGACACTCATTAGAGTTTCTACAGAAACCACACCCGCCTCACCACCCCAAAGTCGTCATATTCACGGGAACATCTTCTCTTGGTCCAGGAAGAGATTTCAGCTCTCACATTGAAAGAGCATAGAACCCGTCCCTCTTCATCTTCAAGGAACGGTTACTATTCCCACTTTTTCCTGGTCCCAAAGAAGACAGGAGATCTAAGACCCATTCTAGATCTCAGTTCCCTGAATCTTTGTGGAATACAAAGGTTCAGAATGCTCTCGATGCAGAGCCTTCTGCCCCTCCTTCGGTCGGGACAATGGCTGTGTGCTCTTGATATGCAGGATGCTTACTTGCACATTTCCATTCGCCCGTCTCATCGCAAATATCTTAGTTTTGTGTTCCAGGGGAACCACTACCAGTTCAAGGCACTTCCGCTTTGGCCTATCCTCGGCTCCCGGTATTTACCAAATGCCTGGTGGTGGTGGTGGCCTACCTGTGACTGGGGTAGGTTTTCCCGCATCTGAACGATTGGCTCCTGGCAGACTCGGCCCAGGGAGGAACTCCTGTGTGCTCGCCTCACCCAGCAGGTTTTGCCTGCCTGGTATTACTATCAACCGCTCCAAGTCTCACTTGACCCATGTCAGAGACTACAGTTCATAGGGTGATTCTAGACATGACCATTGGCAGGGCCTTCCTGCCACCAGACTGGGCGTCCACCCTCCAGACTCAAATAAGTCTGTTGTCCGGCTGAAGGCGGGTCAGTGCAAGGTCGGTCCTTCGCCTTCTCGGGCTCATGGTGGCTGCTATCCTGACAGTCCCTTGCGCTTGGCTTCACATGAGAGTTTTTCAGTGGACACTCTGCTCCCAATGGGATCAGTTAGTGGACGACTTAGATCACCTAGTTCTAGTCTCCTCACCAATGCTCTGAGACTTGCAGTGGTGGATGGTTCGAGAGAAACTGCTTCCGGGTGTTCCTTTCTTTCGTCCTCCTCCCTCCCAGACTCTAACCGTAGACGCCTCAGGCGAAGGTTGGGGAGCCCGTCTAGGTCACCATCGGACCCAGGGCTCTTGGTCCAAGCTCGAACAGACACTCCACATCAGTGTGCTCGAGCTTCGGGCAGTGTTGTACGCTCTCCAAGCCCTTCACCCATACATCCTTCCCAGCCACCTAGCCATTCAGACGGACAATATGTGCGTGGTTTGGTACATCAACAAACGGGGAGTGGGGGGACTCGGTCCTACCCTCTTCGCAGGGAAGCAATGAGGGTTTGGGATTGGGCAACACAACACGACCTTCACCTCATGGCAGTTCATGTTCCGGGAGTCGACAACACCTTGGCAGACAAGCTAAGTCACTCGTCTGCTCTGGTTCATGAGTGGGAACTGGACCAAGGGGTCCTAGAAGGTATCTTCTGACTCAGGGGAACACCACAGTTCGACCTGTTCGCATCTCCTCTAAATGCAAAGCATCCCGTCTTCTGCTTGCTCGTTCCAGAGTGAGGCATTTTCTGGAGAGACGCCTTGTCTCTAGACTGGAAGGACAGTTTTTTCTATGCCTTTCCCCCAATTCCGCTTATCCTATGAGTCTTACAGAAACTAGCTTCAGAAGGAGCACAAATGATTCTGATTGCTCCTTTCTGGCCCAGGCAAGTTTGGTTCTCTCTTCTACAACAATACTCAGAGGATCATCCTCTTCCTCTTCCTCTATCACGAGGTTTGCTGACCCAGGATCAGGGGACCCTGGTCCATCCAAGCCTCAAATCTCTTCAGCTGCATGCATGGCTCCTACAGACTTAGCTTAATCCCGCTTTGGGGTTTCTCCCCAAGTGGCGGAGATTTTGGTGGAGGCTAGAAAACCCTCTACTAGATCTACTTACGCCATGAAATGGAAAAGGTTCACTATTTGTTCTGCCTCTAAGGACGTGGAACCCTTTTCCTGTTCAGCGGGGCTTCTGCTGGAGTACCTACGCCATCTTTTTGAACTGGGTCTTGGTCATTCTTCTCTGAAAGTCCACATGGTGGCCATCTTGGCCTATCATGTCCCCTTTGCAGACAAGACATTTGCTCAACTGGAGGGGTCTCTAAGACTTTCCTTAGAGGGGTCCTCCATCTGAGACCTCGAATACGTACTCCTGCTCCCCCTTGGGATTTGAACTTTGTTCTCGAGAAACTTACTCTGCCTCCTTTTGAACCGGCAGCTTCCGCAGACTTGAAGTTCCTTTCATGGAAGACTCTCTTCCTGGTGGCCATTACTTCTGCTCGGAGAATTTCCGAGCTCCAGGCCCTGATGTGTAAAATTCCATACTTGATTTTTCACAAGGAACGTGTGGCTCTGCGCACTAACCCTAAGTTTCTTCCTAAGATAGTAGTGGAGTCTACTCTGAACCAGTCCATAGAGTTACCCACCTTTTTTACGCAGTACTCCAATCAAGGGGAGTATTTACGCCATACTATGGACGTTCACCGGATTCTGAGATACTACACTAATGGGACAAAAGATCTCAGGAAGATCGATCAATTGTTTCTTTTTTGCACCCAAAAGAGAAGGCAATGCCATTTCTAAACAATGCCTATCCAAATGGTTGGCTCATTGCATTACTTTCTGTTATGACAAGTACAACAAGACCCTGCCGGGTCAAGTAAGAGGCCACTCCACCAGGGGAGTTGCTGCCTCAGCGGCTTGTTTCAAGAATGTGTCAGCGGCAGACATCTGTGCTGCTGCCACCTGGACCTCCATCCTTACCTTTACAAAACACTACAGTTTGGATATTGCCTCTCGCCATAGAGCAGGCTTCAGGCTGGCTGTCCTGCAAGGCCTCCTATCTTAAGGCTTGCACAGTTAGAGGTTCTATTTGGAGCAGATTTCCTCCTCCCCGGTGCTTCTCCTTGTTCCAGACTGCTTGGGACTCATTCCTATATGTAATTACCTACTGCAAGAGCCCTCTCAAAGTAAGATAGTACAGTTATGTAAGAACTTACCGTAACAGTAGACCTTTGAGAGAGGCTCTTGCAGTAGGTAATACCTTCCCGCCCTCCATCTCCCTAAGCTTTTTCAGCTCCTTTTCCATTGAGGAAATATCCGCCTCTCTCGTCCGGCCTCTTTTGACCTGTGGCAGGAAAGAACTGGAAGGCAGGCGTCAGGGACCGCCCCTTTATACCGACGTCTCCTGACATGGGGGCGGTCCCTCGCCAGGGACTACTAGCTAGAAATGTTTCTGTGGGGTCCTGCCGACCCCAGTCAACGACTCTTTGGAAACGACTCCGGTCCTTGTTTTTTCTGATGAGGAGACCGAGCTCGCTGGTGTCCCCATCGAGGAAATGGTTCCGGACACTCGATTTTCACCGACACCAGTGTCTCCCGATCGATCGAGTTGACTCTCTCGATCGAGGTCAAGAACACCTTCGGCCAAATGGCCAAAAAAGTGTCATAAACACTCTAAGAAGAGGCGTCACCACAGATCTTCATCCTTCTCAGACAAGGAGAGGCTTCGGCGGAAACTCCGTCAACGCTATGAAGATCTCATATGGCAACAGATGATTTTGTCCGGGCAGAAGTCGGCCCCGCCGGCCACCCCGGCCATCACTTGGCTTCTGCCTCCTAGGCCGACGCCGACCCCTCCAGAACCAAAGTCTTCAGTTTCCCCGCCTGTGGAGCAGGTCCGTATCCCTGTTCAGCTTACCTCGGTCTCTCCACCGATTTTGGTGGAACCACCGCCTAAGCAGCCTCAGGGAAGAGCTCCATTGAAAGAGGACTGAACAGACGCCAGGCTTCCCTGACTTCTGTCGATAACGGTCGTCCCCGATCGCCCTTGGCGTAACGAGGGAGACCTAGGTGGGAGGCCGTTGTATTCCGACTCTTCGGATTCGGACACCACCGGATTGCACTCCCATCATGGGGATGATGAGTCGTCCATGGCGGGTTTGGAGGAAGGCCCTTACTCTTTTCAGGGCATTCTCTGCCTGCTCTCCGAATCCACCGAATTGCCCCTGGAGTCCATCCAGAAGAAGACGGAGTACCCCCTTATGGATATCCTCAAAAGGGGGGATACCCCGACAGAGGCCTTTCCAGTGACCAAAGCCATTTTTGGCCTGGCCGTTGTGCTTTGGCGGCGCCCAGCTTTGTGCCCAGCACCGTCTGCCTGCATGGCCCGCAAGTACGCTGTGCCCATGGGGTCCCTGGTGGGGTTCACAGAACATCCTTCGGCCGAGAGCCTGGTGACCGCTTCTGTGTTCAGGCGTACTGGTAGCTCAGCCAACATTGATCGAACCCAGGACAAGGAGTTCAAAGATATGGACCATTCCACCCATAAGGTATATGCGGCCTCTTCCTTAGGCCTCCGTTAGGCCAGCTTGGCTGTTATCATGGCACACTTCTCTCATGGCCTCCTAGGGTCATTAGACAAAGTCCTCCCTCATCTCCTGGCAGACATGCAGACCACAGTGAAGCAAGTCCATGATCAGGGCCATGCTGTTGCAAAACAGCAGCTCCAGACAGCCCTGGACATCTGGGATTCTTGTGCCTGCTCTTTGCAAGCCGCAGTGGCCACTCGCCACAGGGCTTTGTTGAGGCTTTCCTCCTTCCCGGCGGATACTCAGCACAAGTTAGCTGATGTGCCCTTCCTAGGCACCGACATGTTTGGTCCAGGAGTGGCTGGTCACCTTCAGCACATAGAGCAGTCCAGTGCCACCTTGGATGCTACTTCTGCGAAGGGTTATTCGGGCAAGAACCAGCAGAAGCATAAGAAGAAGCCTTTTCGGCATTCTTCTCCTGTGATCAGGCAACCCTGCTATCAAGGAGGCCAGCAGCAACAGCAGACTCAAGCTTGGTGCCCAAGGCCCAAGCAGGGTGCTCAACAGCCCTGTAAAGGAGGCCGAGGTGCTGGTCCAGGAGCCTTCTCCTCCTCTAAGCCTGCTCAGTGATGGGTTGGGGGTTGCCACCCCTACACCCATCACACCAGCTCTGGGTCCTCCCGTTGGGGTCCGGCCCCATCACTTTCTTTCCGCCTGGTCCGATATCACTTCGGACAGGTGGGTTCTCGAAGTGGTCGGTCAGGGACTGTCTCTAGAGTTTGAGCAGTACCTCCCAGCCGAGCCTGCCTCGGGAGGAAAGGATCTCAGCTTGCACCCAGTTGGCTCTCTGAGACAACATAGCTCAGCTCCTCCGCAAGGAGGCAGTAGCTCCAGTGCCGGATCCTCCTACAGACCCAGGCTCCATGTCCAGGTACTTCCTGGTGCCCAAGCGGATGAAGGGTTGGCGCCCCATCCTAGATCTCCATGACCTGAATCAATATATCAGGTCTCGCACCTTCTGGATGGTAACTCTGAACCAGATCATACCATCCCTGGAGCGAAACATGTGGTTCTGTTCACTGGATCTGCAGGACGCATTCTTTCACATCCCAATCTGTCCGTCCCATCAGCGGTTCCTCTGCTTCAGGGTCGAAGAGACCCTGTACGAGTTCCGAGCTATGCCATTCGGCCTGTCATCGGCCTGACGGGTCTTCACCAAGTGCATTGCAGTGGTGGCAGCCCACCTTCGGCGTTGAGGAGTATGAATTTACCCTTATCTCGACGACTGGCTCTTGGCAGGTTCCTCCCTTCAGGAGGTGGAGAGGTCCAGGGATCTGGCCTTCTGAACCTGCTCCTAGCTTGGCCTCCTGATCAGCAAGGCCAAGTCAGAACTCATGCTCTCTCAGGTGATGAGCTTTATCGGGGCAGAGCTAGACTCTTGTCAAGCCAGATCTCGGCTCCCGGCGGACAGGGCAGAGGCTGTCTCCTCCTTTCCCTGATCATTTCTGGTTGGGTACTTGCGCCCTGCTCGGGACTTTCTGCACCTTCTGGGTTACATGGCGGCGTGCACCTCAGTGGTCCATTGGGCCAGGTGGCACATGCACCCCCTCCAATGGGAGCCGGCCGCCCAGAGGACTTAGCGCCACGGTCATTTCGACCAGCTGATCACTGTAACCCAGAAGAGGTGGGACGCTCTCCAATGGTGGACCGCCCCAGAATGGTTGCAGGAAGGGATCCCGTTTGTCCGCTCGAGCCGACAGTCATCCTCATGACCGATGCCTCTCTCATGGGTTGGGGGGCCCACATGGAGTACAACAGGGTCCACGGGTTCTGGAACCCTGAGGAGTCCCGATGCCACATCAACCTGTTGGAGCTCGTAGCAGTCAGACTGGCACTGTCAGCTTTCACTCCTCAGCTCCAGGGTCAAGTGGTTCAAGTCCAGATGAACAATACCATGACCATGTATTACCTCAACAAACAGGGCGGCATGCACTCCCGTCTGCTGTGCAAGGAGGTGCTCCACATCTGGACCCTCATAAGCCGGCTGGAGGCAGATCTCCTAGCCATTCATGTGGCAGGAGTCTCGAACCAGCTGGCGGATGCTCTCAGCCGCATAGGCCAGACATCCAATGAGTGGTCTTTCCATCCAGAGGTAGCTTACAGTCTGTTCTCCCACTGGGGCAAATCGTCGGTGGACCTGTTTGCCTCCAAGGAAAACACCAAACTGAGGCTGTACCATGCTCACCCCCCTCAGCAGGGCTCACTGCAGGGGGATGCCTTCTCGAGGCTGTGGATCCCAGGCCTCCTCTACGCCTTCCCTCCATTTCCCTTGATCCACAAAATGTTACTCAAGGTGAGGAGGGACACAGCGAAGGTGATCCTGGTAGCCCCAGATTGGCCGTGCCAGTTCTGGTACCCAGATCTCCTCAGCTTCAGCTGCAGGCCCCCGGAGTGGCTTTGTACATGCCCGGACCTGATACCACTGAACCAGGGGAAGGTATTCCATCCGGACCTTCAGTCCCTGCACCTCACAGCCTGGTACCTGAGCGGCTAGAGTTCCAGGCTCTGGGTCATTCCGAGGATGTCTACACCATGGTGGAGGCATCTCATAAGGAGTCGACCAGGAAATGTTATGCCTTCAAATGGAAAAGTTTCTCCATTTGGTGCCAGGGTAAAAGTCTGGACCCCTTATCCTGTTCTGTGGCTAACATTCTTGACTACCTTTGGTCTCTCTCCAAAGGGGGCCTGTGGTCATCAACCCGTAGGGTGCACCTGTCAGCCATTTCTGCTTACCGGGCGCGGGTCAGTCAGCCGACATTGGTGCAGGAGACAGTGGTCGGGCGCTTCTTCAAAGGCATGGATCACATATCCCCTCTGGTGCATGAATCTCCACCTCCATGGGATCTGCTGCTGGTTTTGGCAAAGCTCATGGGCAAGCCATTCGAACCCATGCACAAGTGTGCACTTTCACATTTGTCATGGAAGATGGCCTTCTTGGTGGCTATCACGTCGGCCAGAAGGACAGGGGAGCTCCAGGTGCTTTCGGTTGACTCCCCTTATCTGGTCTTCCACAGGGACAAAGTTATCCTGTGCCCCCACCTGAAATTCCTTCTGAAGGTGGTGTCAGAGTTTCACCTTAACCAGGTGTTGACTCTGCCGGTATACTACCCTAATTACACCTCGGACGCCGAGTACAGGCTCCATACTTTGGATCTGAGACATGTTGTCTCCTATTACAAGGAGAGGACAGTGGAAATAGGTGGAGAGATTCACCAGCTGTTTGTCACCTACGCTGAAGCCGCTTCTGGCAGACCTGCAGCCAATCAGACCATAGCGAGATGGATTACATCATGCATAGGTCTGTGCTATGAGTTGGCGGGCAAGAAGCCTCCCAGAAGGATAAGAGCTCACTCTGCCTGTCATACTGCTGCATCGGTGGCTGCTTCCAGGGACATCCCTATCCAGGAAATCTGTCGGGCTGCTACCTGGAAGTCCGCAAACACCTTTATTACCCACTACCACATTGACCTTGAGTCACGCCGGGATGCTGGTTTTGGGACCTCGATTCTCCAATCTTTATTTCCTCGGTAGGGGTGTGCGCCTTGCCTCCCTCCTCCCAGAGAACTGCTTTGAGTCTGCCAAGCAGTGTGGATGAACAACATATCCACGCTCCTAGAAGAACAGGTAACTCATCTGTAACAATAGTTCTACGAGTGGTATATGTTGTTCATCCACACGCACCCACCCGACCTCTCCGGCTTTGGGCGCACAACCCTTCCAGCGGGTGAAGATCTGGCGTCATGGGGTGGAGCCAAGGTATAGACCACCCGGGTGGATGAGAGGAGCCAGCTTGAAGACTTCCAGCAAGTTTTAAAGGGGAAAGAGACATGCCAAACAGTGTTTACGAACAACATATATTACTCCTAGAACTACTATTACAGGTGAGTAGCCTGTTCTTATTCATGGTGACACCAAAGGACAGTGTCTATGATGGGATTTAAACCTAGAACTGCTTCACAATTATGTGCTGTAGCCACTAAACTACTTCAGTAGAACAGTCCATGCAGCCCACCCCCCAGGATGCACCTGGAAAGAAGCTACATTAGCTTAGTGTGCTTTCTTGGTCAGTAATTACAAAGAAATAAATTTGTTTACATCTGAATCCCACCACCACCAGGCAGGCTGAGTGCACGCCTGTGGGGGAGTTCAGATCTGAAGCATGAAAAAAGGAGCTGCTAAGTGTGGTGATTGCTTCTCCCCATCAGTTCCCCCAGCAAGTTAAAAAAAAAAAAAGTCACTCTCAAATCACATGTGACAACCCGTGGAAGGCCAACAAAAAATTACCACATGCCACTTTTAAACCTATGGTTGCACTCGTCCCAGCCCCCATCCAGCAGGAGTCACTGTAGGCTATTGCTTAGGAAGACTGGATGTTGGGGAGTTCTCTGATCTTAAAGGAATCGGTCTTCACCATCAATTCCCACTAGTTGGTCTGAGTCAGAGGCAGTACCTAGTGGGATCTAGAACTTTTCAGGAGGGCTGGCGTCGAGTTAAGCTGCATGCAATACTGAGCTCTGGAACAGGCTTACCTCGACACTGGTCCTCAACCACCTCACTTACTTTTTTCCCACTGTCGTGTGCACATCAGTGACAATGTTACTCACCTCACTGGGTGTCAGAACTTCACGTCTATACAACAACAGCTTTCAGTTCTTCTCAGTTTTAGTGTTTAAAATCAACTTTGTTAATGTGTGTTAGTTTAGTGTATTACAAAATATTTTTCTGTCAGTCTCTCTCAGCTCTACTTCACTGCCTTCAGTCAAAGGCCATGGAGGACAGTAGGGAGGCTGCTTAGGCAGGCTGTACAGCAGGTTCATGTCCGTCCAGTTTCCTGCCGGGAAGGGGGTTTCACCAGCATGTGCAGTGCCTGGGGAAAGACGGTCCCACTAGAAGCACAAAAGATGCAAACCCAATCCAGATCTTGGTAAGTGTCCCGGCACCACTAGGCCTCAGTTTCTTCCTCCTCCTGCTGGAAGGGGAAGAAAAGGTACTGGCTGAGGTCACCCTCTCTGAGGTGTGCCACATTCTTGGTCTCTGGGGGCCCGAGGGCCTTCAGTGATGCCTTCGGCATCATCAAGGGTCTCTAGGTCTAGGAGTTCAGAGTCTTGGGCCCAGAGTCCCCCTCTGTGTGAAAGTGGAGACTCTGATGGGTAGTTCTACCACTGGACAAATATTATGGAGCAGTGGGCGCAGCATATGGCCCATGTTCATGTGCCTCTGGAACCAGTCCCTGGTTCCTTAAGGCCGCTGGCACTGGAGCCACTGGCAGGGCCCCTCAGGCTGGGTAGAGCATTTGGCTCTAGCAACAGCCCTTTGGTCCTTTCCAGTGACCATGTTACTGATTTCTGTCACACTGGCCACTCCGCCATTCTAGGTTGGGATGGGTCCAGCAATGGTGCCATTGCTGGTCATTCAGGTGACAGGCTTGGACGTCAACGCCGGGTCCAGTTTTGGTGCCGGCGCTGGGTTTGAACCTTTTAGGGCCTGGCTCAGTGCCAGTTCTGGTGCCACTCCTGGTGCTGGAGTCTCCCCTTGTACCATTTTTGTTTCTGGTTTCAGCACTGCCTCTGATACCAGACCCTCGTCCTACAAGGCTGCCTTCACTGGTGATTCCCCAGCTGCATTTTGGTTTAGGGCCCTGCACTGGGACTGCTCTGTGACTCCTTGTGAGGGGGGCTTGGAAGGGAATGAGTCTCACCCTGACCTCATCATTTCTGAGGATGGTGAGGATGACTCTTTCTTTAGCCTAGATGCTTCTGACCCAGGTCCTTTGCCTATGCCTCAGGAGGATTTAGCTTTCCAGGCTTTGATCAGAAATATGCACTCTGCACATAATTGTAAGCCTACAGCCACCAACCAAGGAAAATGTCTCCATCTGGATTGGTTAAACATTGCTAATATACTGGTCAGCTTAGTTCCTTGTATGCCTCCCGCATTTGAAACTCTGTCTGATGTAATTTGGAGCAGGCCTGCTATGATAGCATCTGTCTGCAAGCAGGATGACAAAAAGTACACTGCCCCCAAAGATAAGCCAGTGTATGCATCTGAACCTATAGCTGATGTCATTGTTATCCTCACTGAGAATGACAAGATCATCCTTCCCCAGGAGATCACTGCACAACCTGTTAACTGGGTGTCACACAAGATTAACACCATGGGCAAGCGTGCCTCGCTTCAGCTACCCTGAGAATGAGAATTGCTAGCTACCTGTGCACATCGTGGGCCTACCAGAAAATTGTGAAGGTGAAGGCTTATTGTATTTCCTTCAGGGCTGGCTACTGGGAGCTCTGGGACTGGCTTCAGAGCTCAAGAAAGGGAATTTCATTTGAGCATATTGAATTTCTCCAAGATCTGCGGCAGCCAATACTGACCTGCCTCATATGGATCTGCTGGTCACTTTGGGCCCTGGCTTTTGGGATAGAATCATGCAAGCAGCAAGGGACGCAGAACGGCTATGTTTTCAGGGAACTACCATCCACCTGATCTTATCTGTGTCAATCTTCACCATTCATCTCCTTTGGGTTCTGGCCGGAGGTCATGACCCCCCTGGAGTTTTTTTTTTTTGATGGGTGGAGTCGATGCACCATCGGCGCCGCCCTCGAGGTCGACGCACTGCGTGACGCTCGTGGGTTGGCCGTTAGGTGTTGCCGACTCCGCCCCCTCCCGCCAGTTCTTCGTCTCCCACTGTCGAGGTCACCTCATGGAAGCTCTGCTGTTGAGAGGTCTGTAAGAATTTCTGAAGCTTTTGGCTCTGTTTGAGTCTGTCGACTCTGTTCATTTACCTGCCGGTTCTATTGTGCCCACTCGACGTCGCCTGAGAAATTAAAGTAAGATTGTTCCTTTTTTTCTTTATTGCGACATCGGGCCTTCTTTGTTGTTTTTTCCGTAGGTCGTGTCTCGGTCGGGGGCAAGAAATCTGTGAAGACAGGACGGCCCCCTATGCGTCAGTACCCGTGCAGCCGTAAGTATTCAGTCACCGACCAGCATGACCGTTGCCTCGCGTGTCTTGGCCTGCTTCATGACATGGATTCATGCCACGCCTGCTTCTCCATGAACCAACATGTCATCGAACAACGCGTGTGGAAGAATGGATGAGCTCCGGTGACTTTCGGGGGACAGGTGCGCACTCGTCGGGCCAAGCTTCGTTCTCTCTGCCTTTCCTCTTGGTCCTCTCCTGGGTCTATACGGACCGAGGAGGAGGGGTTTCTGTTTCTCTTAGTCTAGCCGTGGCAGAAGCCCCTTCCATGGTGCAGGAGGCCCCGATCTGTCCCCAGGGCAGGCGGGAGAACTTTGCTGCCAGTCACCCTCCGGGGTGAAGGCTTGTTGGCTAATGCTCACGGCGCACGATGGTGCTCGTGCATCGGAGGCTGTATGGCACCATCCCCGACTGTCTCTACCCCGGCGCTCGTCAGAGGTGCCGTGATTGAATATGGCGCTGTGTCGAGCTCTGGAACCGCCACAGCTCCGAGCGAGGAAATGGTACCATGGGGTTTTCGGATCTCGGCGCCGTTGGGGCCATCATCAGCGCCGTCTCTGTTCTCAGCGCCACTCGTGGCTCTGTGGGGCGGGTCAGCACCATGGGGGTTTCCAACCTCGGCGCCGTTTGCGATGCCTAGAGCACAGTCGGAGTCGTCGGCACCATCTCTGGCCTCAGCGCTGTGGGTCAGGACGGCACCATGATAGGCTCCGGCTCCGAGGCTGCTGCCATTGTTGGAGCCGTGTCCTCTTCCTGCACCGTTCACGGTGCTGTTGGGGACATAATCACCGACATAGGTGCAGTCTCTAGATCTGGTGCCCTTTTCAGTCGTGATGGTAGTGGGCGTCCACGCACTGTCTGGCACAGGACTTCGATCTCCACCAATTCGGAGGGGGAATCAGACTCTGAGTTGGACAGGAAGTCTGACTCTTTGGAGTTGGCTGCTCACGTGGACACCTTGGTAGTGTCCTTGACAGGCCGGAACCAGCCCCCCTCTGAGGAGCAGATAGTGGCTCCCGAGTCCGAGATCAGGGGTGCTGACCAACAGGCAGTGGTGCAGGCCACCATTGCTCTGCAGCCTGGACCGGGGTTCTGATCCTCAGTGGTGGTACTCTCAGGTGGTGTGCCTGGATCGCCCAACTTAGGGAAGCTGATCGAGCACCCACAGGAGGGGAGGGTGCTGCTGCCTGGATAGCCCCTTCAGAGGCCAACCAGGGCTGTCAGCTGCCCAAGATGGCTCTTTTGAGGAGGAGGGCACTTTCAGATTCTGAGGTGTATGGGGTTCATACGGTGTCCTTTTTGTGGAGCCCACTCGTGCTCTGGGAGAAGTTGTAGGGTGGATCTCCGCCCTACCCTTTCCGTTTCCTCTAGAGGGCCCCGTTCTTTAGGAATTTCACGGCCCCAGTCACCTCACAGGGGAGATTCTTAAGGGTGCAGCTTAGGCAGTTCCAATTTGGTTGATCATCTGTCAGCTGTGGAGTTTTCCGGGACTCCTTCTTTTCTTAGGGCTCCTGGTGCAGTCCTTAGCCCAGGCAGAGGTCAGCTGATTCCTTTTTGTCAGCAATGCTCCCACTCCTCTGCCACATTCTCCAGCGCTCCCGGGTATTCTTGGTCCTAGCAGTCCTCTCTCCTGGGAGCAGTTCAGAGCGGTGGCTGCTCAGTTTCCCTCTTATGTTAGGGCTATGGGCAGACAGGTTTTTCAACCTCCCCCTGAGCAGCCAGCTTCTGAATGCTTGAGGTCCTCTGACTCCTCATCCCCCTCTTCTGGGGGAGAGGAGCCGTCTGTCCACATCTCCCCAGCTGCTGATCTCACTGAGTATCAGCGATTCCTTGTGAGGATGTTGGAGGACCTGCGAATCACCCCACCCACTCACCACAATCCAGAGCACTTGGTGTGCCTTTTTAGGTGATTTCAGCGCGGACACCCTTATGGTGCCCCCCTGGCTTGCTCCCTTTCGGGAGGCATCATTGCGTTCCTGACAGAGACCCTTTTCCGGAGTCCCAACCCCCTAGGGATCTCTGCCAGTGGTATTGTGCCCCCCCAGAGTCTCCTGGTTCCATGCCTCATCCCCAGTCAGGATTGACGCAACTGGATACTCCTGATGGGCTTTGCGCCCTTAGCCATGACCGGCCCCCAGATCAAGATTCGGTGGATTTTGACTTCTGGGGAAGGAGGACGTTCTAATCGGCATTGTTGCTGCTCTCTATTGCAGCACATCAGGGCCCACTATGCTACCTATGATAGGTTCCTGTGGTCCAGGCTAGGTTAACTCCTAGCCTCGATGCCTGACACGGAGGAAACCAGACAAGCCATTGCACTCTCTGCATGTGGCCTGGAGCTAGCAAGGCACCAAGCAAGGGCATCGCTACCAGGGTCGTAGGGACAGTGATCTACACTAGGCAGACGGCATGGCTGTGTCTCTGCTGGTTGTCACTTTTGGCCCGGCGTAAGGTGATTAACTCTGCTCACCAGAGAACCTATCTTTTCTCCCATAGGGTGAGACGGCATCTGTCAGGGCAACTTCCTACCCCCTCCGGGGGATTCCGTCTCATTCTCAGGCCTCTTCAGGCCCATGAACAGCTAATATTCTTCAGGTGAAGCTACCTCTGGCTGGAAGCTGCAATACTGACATAGGATTTGCAAGAAAGCGAGTTGTGCTCACAACAGAGGGAGGTGAACCTTACAATTGTCTTTGGTTTGTAGCAGATATTCTGCAGGTGGAGGCTACTTCTAACTGAAAGGTGAAAAAAGGAGCTTAGAATGATCAGGAAAAGACAGTATTTCAAGCAACAGAGGGAGGTGGATCTAGCTTTACTTTTGTTCCAATTCTTAAGATTTTCAGTGCAGGAAGAGTTTAAACCCTGGGCTAAGAATTTGTCATAAGTCCTGAAGTAAGTGCAGGTACAGGCTGTGTGTTTGACCCAGACAGTGCCCTAGGGGGTGGAAACTGTTTTTTGTGTTTATCTGTGTGTGCCTTAAAAGGCCAGGCCAGACTGTGTCAGGAAGTGCTTACATCATAGCTACTTATCAGCCAATAGCTTTGGAAGAGTCTTACAGACCTGAGAACAACAGTATTATAAGCAAGTGTTTTATAGCAAACTCATCAGAACAGCTAATATTCTTCAGGTGAAGCTACCTCTGGCTGGAAGCTGCAATACTGAACATAGGATTTGCAAGAAAAGCGTTGTGCTCACAACAGAGGAGGTGAACTTACAATTGTCTTTGGTTTGTAGCAGATATTCTGCAGGTGGAGGCTACTTCTAACTGAAAGGTGAAGTAAGGAACTTAGAATTATCAGGAAAAGACAGTCTTTCAAGCAACAGAGGGAGGTGCATCTAGCTTTACTTTTGTTCCAATTCTTAAGATTTTCAGTGCAGGAAGAGTTTAAAGCACAGCTGACTTATTTTGGGGCTGACTGCTTTCAGAGCACAAACCACCAGGCTGTTTTGGGGCTGGGAAGGTTTACCTGTGTCTGACTTGGATGTCTGGATTTTTCTCTGTTTGATTAGCAGGGTATTTTCTCTGTCAAATTGTTGTGTAGGCATCTTGCTGACAGGAAGGCACTCATCACAGCGGTGGGTCAGAGCTTTAGCCAATTGTTTGTGAGGGCACAATTTAGCCCAACCCTGCCCACCCTCACCCCACCCACCCCTGGAAATAGTTCCTTTATACCTGGGGTTCTGACATCATTTCCTCAAGAGTGCAAGGTGCATATCACTGTCATATCCTCTCTAGCACACTGCACTGACAATATAAGCATACACATTGTATAATATATATATTTCTATATAATAAACCAATCACACACACACACAAAAAAAAAGTAGATAAACATGTGGGAAGTAGTGCAATGTAATGGCTGTGGGGCAGCAGTCTTCCGGGAGTCTTTCTGGAGGCTGAGATGCTGCCCTATGTGCAGACAACTCTCTGCCCTCAGGGAGGAAGTTGCCTGTCTTCAGGCCACACTGGACAGTAGTAAGAGAACCTTCCCCCAGGCCACACTGGACAGTAGGAAGGGAACCTCCCCCATCCAGGGAGCACCAGAGCCACCACCACTACCTCAGAGGTTGCGAAGAAAGCACAGCAGTTGGACCACAGGTGGGCTCAGGAGAGTGGAGGATGGTGGAAAAGAGGCACACCCAGTCAGTTGTTCCACCCACAATCCATACACATTCTGGGGGAGCATAGCTCCCTATGGATACACCTGCAGAGGAGACTAAGGAGGCTGAGGACAGCTGTCACAAGGGAGGCCCACAGGAAGGAGGCAGAGGACACTACAGGGAAAGGAAGCAGCTCCTGGTAGGGGACTCAATTATTAGCGGGATAGAACTGGGGGGAGCAGGGAAAATTGACATAAGGTGCCTGCCTGGTGCCATGGCTTGGAGGGACAGGAAGCGCATCCTCAGGATCACGAGAACAGCTGCACGGGAGTCTGAGCTGGACATCATTGTCCACCTAGGGACAAATGACTTGGCTCATCATGAGATTAGAGCAGTGCAGGAGGACTTTGTAGAGTTGGGGAGAGGCCTAAGACAAGTAGCACACACAGTATCCTTCTCAGAGGTGCTGCCTGCCAATGGCATGGGTGAGGCGAGGGTACTTTGCACTATGCACTTTAAATGAATGGTTGAAAAAATGGTGTGGAGCACAGGGGTTTGGCTTCATTGGGGACTGGGGTTCCACCTGGAGGGACACCAGCCTATACTGGCAGGATGGTCTGCATCTGTCCAGGAAGGAACAAGTCTTTTGAGCAATCGGTTTAAATGCTTCATTGGAAAGCTTTAAACTAGTCAAGGGGAGGCACTGATAAGCAGCAGGAAAATCCCAGCCTCTCACAAAACAGGGTACTAAATGAGAAAAGACTGAGGTAGAAAGGTCAGTGGGGGATGCTGCAACAGAAGGTAAAGCCATAAAAAAATGGAGAGCAGTGAGTACCAATGTCCGTAGTGTGAGTAACAAGCTTACTGAATTAGTGGCCTTGATGGAGGAGGAACATCTGGATATTGTGGCAGTCACAGAAACATGGTACACACGAAACCATGACTGGGACGTAAACATACCAGGATACACTATCTACAGGAGGGACAGGGCGGGTAAAAGAGGAGGAGGAGTAGCTCTTTACATAAGGGAAGGAATCAAAGCAACAGAACAAAAGGGTAAACAGGGAGGAGAAGAAGCACTGTGGGTAACTTTGGAGACAGGCAATGGCACCACAACCGCATAGGGTTAGATACAGACTTCTTCTCAGGGGGAGGAAATGGACAAGGAAATGATAGAAAATATACTTAGAATGGCAGAAAAGGGAGATATTGCTGATGGGTGATCTGAATATGCCAGATATTAACTGGAGTGCAGTTGCAGCAGCTACTTCGAAGAGTGGTTATTCTAGATGCCCTACAGGGGCATGCCTTAGACAACTAGTATTGGAGCCCACTCGAGAGGGAGCAATCTTAGACCTGGTTCTCTCAAATGGAGATGGAGAGAGGATCACAGATGTAGAAGTGGGTAGCCATCTGGGAACTAGCACCATCGAACAGTATGATTCACAATAACACAGCAATAGAGTCAGCCATACAAAGGCAAAAGTACTGGACTTTAGGTGGGCTGACTTTGCAAAATGGGTGAGTGCCTAAGGAATGCACTAGCAAATGGACAGGAAGGAGGGGTGGAAGAACAATGGGCATAATAAAACTGCCATCCCAGAGGTAACAAGCCTTTGTGTGAAGCAAATAAACAAAACAAAACGATGTAAGAAATCACTATGGTTCTCAAAGGAAGTGGCAGTGAAGGTTCAAGAGAAAGAAAGCATTCAGGAAGTATAATGAATCACAGAAGAGCAGGACAGAGAACTGTATCAGTTAAAGCAAAAGGACTGGGAAGGCAGTCAGAACAGCAAAGGCCCAAACCGAGGAAAAGACAGCCAACCTCAGTTAAGAAGGGGATAAAACCTTTATAGGTACATCAGGGAGCAAGAAGACCAAGGAGGGATAGTGAGGCTTAATAAAGGGGAGGGAGGAGGGAGGTGGGGAGGGTGACTGTGAAAGGCAGAGATACTAAACAAATATTTTTGCTCAGTATTTACAAATGAAGAGGGAGGTACTTACAACAAACAGTAGAAACACTCTCTGGATACAGAAGTTGATACCAGCCCATTTACAGAAGAAAGGGTTCTGAAAGAACTCCTAAAACTGAAGGTGGACAAAGCAATGGGGCCTGATGGATTCATCCCAGAATTCTAAAGAACTAAGGTAGAACTAGTGACACCACTGACTACCCTCTTTAACAAATCATGGGAGGATGGGGTGGTACCCGAGGACTGGAGGAGGGCAGATGTGATTCCCTTCACAAAAGTGGGAGCAAGGCAGAAGCAGGAAACTATAGACCTGTTAGTTTAACCTCAGTGATAGGGAAAATGATGGAATCACTTCTGAAGGAAAGAATTGTCGAGTATCTAGAGGCCAGAGGGGCACAGGACCCAAGGCAGCATGGATTCACAGTGGGAAGGTCATGCCAGACGAGTCTGATAGATTTCTTTGACTGGGTGACCAAAGTAGTAGATCAGGGAGGGGCTGTGGACATAGCCTACCTAGACTTTAGCAAGGCATTTGACACAGTCCCACACAAAAGATTAATATACAAGTTAGCCAGCCTGGGAGTAAGTCCCAAGATGACAGCCTGGGTAAAGAATTGGCTGGAGAATAGGACACAGAGAGTAATGGTAAATGGAGTCCAGTCTGAAGAAAGGGGGGTTACTAGTGGGGTACCGCAGGGTTCAGTATTAGGACCGGTCCTCTTCAATGTCTTTATAAGCGACATTGCAGAGGGACTGGAAGGAAAAGTATGTCTCTTTGCAGATGACACAAAGATCTGCAACAGAGTTGATGCACAAGGTGGGGTGGAAAGGATGAGAAGGACTTGGCAAGGTTAGAGGAATGGTCAAATGTATGGCAGCTTAGATTCAGTGCTAAGAAGTGCAAGGTAATGCACCTGGGAAACAAAAACCCAGGGGAAGAGTACACAATGGGGGTGAGATACTAACAACAACAAAATGGAAAGGGACCTGGGGTAGTCATATCAGATGACCTAAAGGTGGGCAAGCAATGTGAGAGGGCAGCAGGGAGGGCTGGGGGGATACTGGGATGCATAGGGAGAGGCATCACCAGTAGAAAACAGGAAGTTATTATCCCTCTGTACAGACAGCTGGTGAGACCCCATCTGGAGTACTGCGTGCAGTTCTGGAGACCCAGTCTTGCAAGACATAGACAGGATGGAAGCTGTCCAGAGGAGGGCAACTAAAATGGTGCAGGGTCTGCACCGGAAGACATATGAGAGAGACTTAAGGAGCTTAATATGTAGCCTAGGAAAGGAGGAGAGGGGACATGATAGAAACTTTCAAGTATCTCAAGGAATTAACAAAGTCCAAGAGGGTAGCATCTTTCAAAAGGGTGTGCAAGAACAAGGGGACACAATTTGAAGATGGGGGCTCAGAGGTAATTTAAGGAAGTGTTTTTTCACAGAGAGGGTGTGGATGCGGAACGCCTTCCGGAGGAGGTTGTGGAGTCAAAACAGTGGTGGAATTCAAGCATGCATGGGACAGTCATAAGGCAATTCTAGGGGTGTGGGTAGGAAGAAGTAGGCTGCTGGTTAACTAGGATCTGCAGCTTATCTATTGGTAGAGAAATGGGCAGACTGTATGGGCCAAGCGGTCCTTTTCTCGTCAAATTCTATGTTTCTGTGAAGTTTCTCCTCTTAGTGTGTCACCCACTGAGAGCTAAGGGACTCGCCTCTAGGGTTGAAGCCCTTCTGGGGGTGGGCGAAGATCACTCACCCAAAGGTGATGAATAGTGAAGATTGACACAGATAAGATATGAAAATTACGTATCTACTGTAATTCTGATCTTTCTGTTTATCTTCACCATTCATCACAGTCCCACCCTCCATACCCCTGGGGCCTCAGGCTCTGGGTCCCCCTTCCTCTCTGTGCCCACTTCCTTGTCCCTCTCCTTTCTGTCAGTCAGGAGTGGGATAACTTTGGGCACATAGGGGGATAATTCTGCTGGGGGAGAGTGGTCAGGAAGGGGGGCACGCCTTTGTCAGTGCTTTGGCTCCACCCCCTGTGGGGTGGGAGTTGGCAGTTGCCCTCCTTTCTTTCCTTCTGTCCTTCTCCCTGTCAATCCATTGATTTCCTTGTCCTTAGACATAACCTTAATTAATTTAAGAAACTAGGTTTCTTACACCAAAATTTCCCTGGGGGGGGGGATATCCCTGTATCCTGTCTTTTCTTCCAGAATTGCCGATTCTGCTTTTGTTGGAGTTATTGCCAGTGACTCAGTGCCTTGAATTCTGGCAGTTAGCCTCTTGGCTACTTCTTCACAGTTCCTATACAATCTGGAGACAGATCAAGGTTCCAGGGTATATTTTCCATTCCCCCCAAACTCTCATCCTTATTCTAAAATCCTTAACCCACCCTCCGTCCTCTTTTCTACTTCCAGAGATTGGGGCCCCTACCCAATCCCCTTAGTCTTTCAAACTTTTTCTGTCCTCTCAGTCGTTTATCTCTCCTTTTAGTTTATACATTTTTTCCTTTGTCTGTCCCTTGGACTACCTTGTCCCACCCTCCCAGCCCTCTTTCTCACCTCTACGGTGACTCAGAACTGGCGGGAGGGTGGAGTCGACAACACCTAACTGCCAACCCACGAGCACTACGCAGTGCGTTGGCCTTGAGGGCAGCACCGATAGTGCGTTGACTCCGCCCATCCCAAAAAAAAAGAGCTCCTACCAGAACCTAAAGGTGATGAATGGTGAAGATACACAGAAAGATCAGAATTACGGTAGGTACGTAATTTTCATTTCCCTGACCTATCGTTTGCCACTAGGACTCATCACAAGAGATTCGATGGAGTCCGAGCAAAGCTACGGAGCTTATGAGTATCTCATTCTCTGCTGATGTCAGCAAGGCTCTGGTGCATTATGGGGTCGCACTTTTCAGTACATGGATCCGGAGGAGGCAGGTAAGAAAGCGGAGGTCATTGTGAAGGAATTTAACTGGGCTGAACAAAAGGAGCGATCTGATTCGGAAGATGAATCCACTTGAAAATGAGTGACTGTTTTCTTCCTTTTTATTTTTCCTTTATGGCTCCAGTGATAAATATGAAATTAAATAAAGAGTTAATGTAGAGCTGAAAGGCTGATTAACGTGGGTGGGATAATAGGTTAAGAAACATTAAAATAATATATATTACGGAGCCAGAAACATCCATTCCCCACCTATTCCAACATCTGAAAGAATTCTCAGAGCTATCTGGATACTCTCTGAATACTCATAAAACAGAGACAATCACTTTTAATTATGAGCCATCCCAGACTCTCAAGGATAGCTATCCCTTGAAATGGGACCTCCCCGTCATGAAATATCTTGGCATAAAACTGTCACCTAATAACTCGTCTTTGTACCAATTGAATTTCCCACCATTGCTAAAACAAGTACAAGCAGATATTGAGAGATGGTCCATACTACCACTCCCCTTTCATGCAATAGTTCAGACTACTAAAATGAATCTTTTGGCCCGATTTCTTTTTTTATCTCAGTGCGTCCCCTGCTGGATTTCCAAAGGAAAATTAGGTTCTTGGCAAAATATTATTTTAAAATTTGTTTGGTTGGAACAACGATCCAGAATCAGGAAACAAACCCTTGTCTTGCAAAAGGAGTTGGGAGGTTATGGGGTGCCATGCCTGGAGGGTTATTGGGTGGCGGCTCAGACCAAGGTAGCCCTTCTGCTGCAACATTTGAGATACCTTGCTCATTGGAAAGCTATGGACCTGGCTATCCCCCGCTCTCCTTCATTAGTGTCTCAGCTTTTCTCTCTGAGTGCTCCGGTATACAACTCCCCTTCCCTATTTACAGGTACAGAAGCTGCTCTTGGGGGGGTGTAGGAGGGGTTTTGGTTGGAGAGCCACTAGGGAATACCTCTGGAAGCACCGGCATGGTCCCTTAGTTCATATCACATAGTGGCCCATCAGGACCCTTGGCACAAACGACAGGAGGAGTAGGGGTGCCGCGCACCTTGGCAATTGATGAAGGGAGAACAGGTACTAACATTTGAGGAACTGAGGGGAAAATTCCATTGGGGGCAGAGGGATCTCTTATTTCATTACCAGTTAAGAGATTACATAATGAAACAACTCCGAACGTCTTTACTAAATTCTCGGGTTTCCATACAGCCGACAGTGTTCGAGCAGATCTGGGCTACTGAAAATGGAGGGAAGGCTATCTCCTTGCTATATAAAAACTATCTTAGTGATTTACAACATTCAACAGTATGTATTAAGGAGAAATGAGAAAGGGATTTAGGGGTAAACTTAAGTGAGACAAGATGGTTGCAGTCAATAAAAAACACCTGGCATTCCTCTTCATCCCCGGGGTGGCGGGAGTTTTTGTGGAAACTTAAAAGTAGATATTTTTGAACACCTGAACAGGTGGGTAAATGGAATCCTGCAGCTACCTCCTCCTGTTGGTGAAAGTGTGGGGCTACTGTGGCCTCACAGGCTCATATTTTTTGGCATTGTCTAATTTTAGAGCGCTTCTGGGTCAATATAGAACAACAATTGTGTAAGGATTTTAATATCATGACTCCCTTAGGGCCAGAGCACTTGATTCTTGGCCTATATCCCTTGGAGATAAGGGGTCGAGAAGGCCATTATCTCTGGAACATCTTAGTAGCGGCTGCCTGTAAAGCGATCACTAAGAAATGGTTATCTCACTCCTCCCCATGTGTAAGTGAGTGGAGGGAACTGGTTGAGAATATAAAAACTCTGGAAAGAATAACTTTTTCACTTGCCCTTAGATCCCCACAATTCATAAACAGGTGGACTAGATGGGAGGCGACTGTGTGGGAGACGTAAGGGAGGAAGGGTTGGGGGAAACAAAAGATAAGATACCATTCTCTGAGTTCTTCAGTTGAATGATAATAGCCTATTCATCCTAAACTGATGCTGGGTCCTGGACAGAGTTGGAACTACAGTGCCTTCAGAAAGTATTCACCCCC